>CM075341.1:24456462-27046328 GCA_037788925.1 Mytilus galloprovincialis
TGTGTTTTTTTTTCTAAAAACAATTATATATATATAATAGTGAAAACTTATGTTATAACTTTAAGAGGTATATGTAAAAACAAAGCGATCGAATAAACTGGTTGCCATAAAAACTAAAAGTATTTTAACAAATACAAAACTGTAATCAATACATTGGCACTATGATTATTGCTCACATTGTAAAAGGTAGAGGTTTTCACAAGATTTATAAAAACGTTTATAGATTTCGTTAAAATTACTTCACTTTATATAGTAAGTTCGTACAGGGTGTTACTTTGTGTAGACAAGTAGATCAAGACAATAGCTTATGGTAATATTTACACGTAATATTGAGTAGCGTGGATTTTCATTATCAAACTGACATAAATCTGTTCAAATCAACCACAATAGATGTATATAGTTATGTGGTTTCTAGTTTACTTTTTATTAAACTCTAGACATTAATTTGTCCATTTAATATAGAAAAAGACCATAGTTCCCTACAATCAAACTCTTTGGAAATAAATGAAAGCACTTGTCTGGTTTTTTTTTCATACAATAACACTTTGATACAAAAGCGGACATGAACTAGAATATAAGCACGGGTGTCATTCGGTTTAACGAGAGAAATGATCGTAAAAGAATAGCTAACGGTGGTCAAGTATTGCGAGACGATCGTGAAAGCTCTGGTACCGGATCGTGAAAGACATTTAATGTAAATTCTAGTTCCGAATCTGTGAAAAAATCGCTTAATTTTCAAAACGCGGAACAAATCCGAAGAAAAAAATATGTCTGTCAAAATGGTTCAACTTCCTCAGCATAACTGTGTAGTAAGATAAAGAAAATATGCAGTACTTTATGAAAAAACACAAAAGGCGCAATGCATGTCTATTGAATTAATTTTAAAAACCACGCTATTTGTACCTATAATGCTCATATTTCAATATATCATGATATATTTGAAACTTAATCTTTAGTGTATCTGATAGTACAGTAATATACAGGTATGCTCTTTCCTTAAAAGCGTTAATTTGTTTATGAAAACCTTGAATTTTGTTGAATTTTCATCAAACTTGATCGTGAAAGATCAGGCAACGCATTATTTTGATCGTGAAAAATAATGCGTGACCAGACTTTATACTAGTAATCCGAAATCAATATTTCTTTTACCATTTGATATACCTGCAATTTGTTAAACATGTTAAAGCCTGTAACTATTTTGATAAGGATGAACATTAAAGCTATCCTTTTTTTTTAATTCAACACTTAACCTCGAAAGTTAGGAAAAAAACACAACTTAAAACGTGTCTAAATCAGTTTGAAAAATTCAGCTCTGGGAATCGGTCTAGGTTAACGTTTCGTCCCCGAGGGTATCACCAGCCCAGTAGTCAATATTTCGGTGTTGACATGAATATCAATAATGTGGTCATTTTTATATATTTCCTGTTTACAAAACTTTGAATTTTACGAAAAACTAAGGATTTTCTTATCCCAGGCATTGATCACCTTAGCCGTATTTGGCACCACTTTTTGGAGGTTTGGATCCTCAATGCTCTTCAGCTTTGTTCTTGTTTGGCTTTATTAATATTTTGATATGAGCGTCACTGATGAGTCTGATGTAGACGAAACGCGCGTCTGGCGTACTAAATTATAATCCTGGTACCTTTGATAACTATTAATTCAGGCAGACCGCCACTATTTACTCAATAACATGGGTATGTCACGTTTAAACTAAAATGTTAACCATCAACCATAATTTATAGCAAAAACAGCACCTTTCATGAACAATTTGAGATTGAACGATAAGCAACATTTTGTGCAACAGTTTTTTCTTAAGTTTTATGCATCTTTATATACAACGTATCAGATGTGGATTGATTTCCAATGAGATACTTATATACTACAGACTAAATAATACCAGAGCAAAAATGCTGAAATGTCTAGTCTGCTTTACTTATGATGGTATATTTGTTGAACGTCTGTAATATTAAGGGATTTACTTAGAGTGTCAAATACGCTTACGATTGTCAATGGTTCATAAAAAGGGGTCAAGGTAAGATAAACCATGCCATACAGATCTCTACAAACATCCCGTGCACCAAGTATAGGTATTCCGATCCTTACAGTACCTTAGAAAATGACAAATGTAAAAGTTATGTTCGGCCTATTAACTAACCTAATGCTCTCATTTCCAACATAACTTGGCAAATATATATTTCGGGAATCTTATGGTAAACAGGAGTGTTGTATTTGTATATTGACATGGTGCATTTACCTTCTAAGGCAAATGTGATGTTTTCTGAAGTTATCAAATTTTTCTGTGATGCCCGTATACTTCCGTCGGGGGACACACCAATGATATCACTTCCATTTTTTACAATTCTCATACCTTCTTCGTAGTAACTTTAATTTGGAAAATATGATGTCAAAACTTTGAAATGAAGGGTAGCTAGCACAATTATTTCATTTTTAGTTCCATGTTTTATTACCTTTTTCTGTATATCATTTGGTTCCGGTTGTCTTTGCTGACCTATAGCTTCCTGAAAAAGGCTTATTGTTTTTTTGTTTTAGTCCATCAAGGCCAAGTGCTTGTTGTGCTTTGTTTCCTGTCACTTTAAATGAGCCTCTGATTTCTTCCCATTTCTTGCTTCTTTGTTTTACAAAGTGTGAGGGGGGTCTCTTCGTCTTCACTTAGAATGTATTTCAACGAATTGTGATCTTTGAAAGCGAAAAACGATGGTGATGGTGATGCAGACAAATCAACTTTATTGCAAATGTCCATGATATATTCATTAGATTCATTAAACTGTGAAATAGCATTTAGAATACAATTGTGTGCTTTAAGTGTATCAGAAATTACAGTCTTTGCCCTGTATATATTTGTTTTTATCGCATCAATAACGTAGGAGTAGTTTTTGCCAATTTTTTTCTTGTCTGTCAATATAAATTTATCGAGTGTGTTAGTTTGTTTGGTAATTAGTTGACGCATGTCTTTAATCGCAAGACTAAAATTCAAAGATACATATCTTCATCTTGTAATAAATTCATTCTTATCTTGTTGGCTTAGAACTGAGTCGTCGAAATGTTTTTATACGATCATATAAATCCATTATCTGTTTAAAATGGTTTGAAATTGTTCCTTTCATTTTCTGAAAATATTAATACTTTGAAATGCTAAAATTTATTGAGGATCTTAGCCAATCTAGTTTTCTCAATACAAATAACAAATATAAATTATTCTTTTATTTTTCAAAATAATTTAAACGTCTTCGTAGCCTCATGATCCTTTTTACGATCTTCAAAAACGGTACGTGATCTTTCACGATGAGAAAAATCAATTTTGTGTAAATATTTTTTTTTACCAAGTTTCAGATTATATTTATTCAAAATAACTATGAGAACCATATGATTCATTCAAATGGAATGCGCTTATTTGGATAAAAGTATTTCGATTTTGTGAAAAAATCATGTTTGTTTACATTTTTTATGTCATTGAAATGTCGAGAAGCAATCTGCCTTTTGTTGTTTTGTAAAAACTATGTACTTTTAAAACGGGAATCTCTCATGTATTGATCATAATGTTGAACCATTTTGACAGACAGTTTTATTTCGTTGTAAAATTGTCTGTGTCAGAGCGTCACTGATGAGTCCTATGTAGACGAAACGCGCGTCTGGCGTACTAATTTATAATCCTGACGAGTACATTTGATAACTAATTAATTAAATTAGATTATTTTTTGACCTTTCATATGTCTTCTCAATTAAATGTCTTTCACGATCCGGTACCAGAGCTTTCACGATCGTCTCACAATACTTGACCACCGTTAGATATTCTTTCACGATCTTTTCTCACGTTAAACCGAATGACAACCGTGATGAGGCTTAGCTCCTTTTCCAATCCAATTAGATCTTAAAAAAGATTGAAATGACGACGTTATGACAAATGCTAACAATTTTATTCGGAACAATTCAGATGCATTGTAAATAGACCAATATTGTGCTATATCAATTATCGATGACTTATTGTGTTACAAGTTTAAAAGTGGAAAATCAGTATTGTAGCTGTAATTTTATCATTAGTACAAATGATAATATTATGCTTCGTGGTCATTACCCACCACGGTTAAAACGCTAAAGTTCAAGTAGTAAACGTTAGTACAAATGTCTTTGATAATCTATGGGAACAAACTATTCACATGTTTCTAATTTATGTCATTTTATGCTATTAGGTGATATGTAAATGGTCAAAATATCCTCAACGATTGCAGGCATCAAATAAAGCACGTCTAGTGAGCGTTTCCTGAACATACGATATCTTCATGGCGGTTAAATCAAACATATGGAATAGCGAATCAATGACCAAGTTTATGCAAGGCACATCACGTCCGAATGAACTTCTAATTGACATTTATTATTTAGTACATTACCCATAGAGAAGCTTATTATACATCTATTGTTCAGAAAAAGTTATTTACTCTTCTTCGATCAAATGGTCCTCCGATCATTTTTCGGATCAATCGATTTCTTGGAAGTAAAACTATTTGTTTTAATTGTATTGATGTAGACTTCGTCTGGAAATAACACTCGAAGGGATTATTCAATTTGCTTTTTCTTCGAATAACAATTAAAATATCAGGTTTAAGAATTACAGTGTTATAATCTACAATTGTAGTTTTATGAATGGAATATTTGAAACAGATAAAATCTAACGACACGTACGATGAACTGTCCTGTGTTAAACAACTGTCCAAATCCAACTGGAAATATTGCACATTCTGGACCTGCAATTAACAACACTAGCAGTACGGTTCTGACATTGATATCAGTGATAACCTACCTCAAGTGGACATCTGTTTGTGTTGTCTTTGATAATGATACCGGTAAGTTTTACTTTGTTAGTAAGATAACCATTTCTTCCAAATAACAATTAGAAAATTCAAATACTGGTAGTTCAGTGTGTATAACTAAGGTTTCAAATAGGCACTTGCTAGTTCAGATTTCTGTGTTAATAACCAGTGTTTCAGATTTCATTTATTATTGCGTAATGTTTATTATATAATCTGTATAAAAATCTGTAGACAAGTATGTGACACTTTAATAAAATAAATTATTATTAATATATATTACATGTGACTAATGGGAGTATCGTCAGTGAGTAAGCAACTCCATGGCCCAAATAACCAAAAGATTCTACAGTACTATGTACAATTTCTAACATTAGGCAGGTTTATACAACATGTCAAGCTGTAAATCGTTCCCAGTCTATATACGTGTTAAAATTAAATTAGATAGAAAATGTCAAAGATCCTCCGTTTACCAATTTTTCCCCATTACAAAAAACATAGAACATGTGATAACCACTGTCGACTCGATGTTAATATGTTTGACGATAAGTATATTTTACTACTGATGTTTTTCAAACACACAAACATATGAAAAAAAGTGTATTGACACAAAAACCTCATTTAGCCTAAAGTATTAGATGCGAATAACAATTTTGTATATCTTTTAATAGTTTCACGATTTTTCTTGTTTTACATCAACTTCATAATAGAAATAGAGAATGGTAACTTAAAGACATAATTGCAATCCTTCGGCAATCGTTCGTGCTTCCATAAATAGAAATGATTGCTAAAAGCACCATGGGATATATAACCCTGCCATCATATCACGGTGAATGGATATCATTTCTCTCTTACGACCTTATTATTCATTTTTAATTATTTTCTTATGATTTAACCAAACTGAAGGTTGTGATCGATAATATGCACTAGTCTGTGGTGTAATACAACATATATTTCATCGACATTTTTGTTTGAGTGAAAAACGTAGAAACAAAATTTAATATTAATCCAATTCAATTCAATTCAATTCAATTCAATTCAATTCAATTCAATTCAATCCAATGCTTCTTTGCAATTTTTATTTTAATATGGCACTACATTTGTTTCAGTATCTTTTAAAATAGCAAATTTGATGTCTATTTAAATACACCTACCGGGGTACCCAAAAGTTTCCTGGATTCGACTGGTAAGCTAACCTAATTGCGAACAACAACTATATCTATATGCTTTTCTCGAGTCATCGTAAGTCAATCAGATTCTTTGAAGTCCTAAGTCCATTTCAAAATAGTCAAATATTTTTTTTTACAATATTGAATTTTAAAGAATAAAATAGTTCCATCACGATGAATTTTAAAAGATTTTTAATTAATTTATAAATCAAGTATATCATATTTATCTAAGATCAATACAATCTATTACACGCATGTTACATTTCATGTTTTCTGTGTCGAACTCGGAAAACATTTTGAAATCTGATACTTTTATACTATAAACAGTATTTAAAGGTAGATATGCAGCTCCAACACTAGGAAATGTTATTAGGTCTCAAGTTTCATTTTACATTTTCATACTACAAAATCACGGCATTACACATATAACATCTAAACAAATCATCAAAATATTTATGGCATGATCAGTCACATCAAGCGTTATCATTTATGTTAGAAAGAAAACAATAGAAAATGTCATAGACATTTCTAGTCCAAATTAAATTCGTTGTAAATATATACAAGTAACATACACTCGGAAGTTTTAATGACAATACAATTCAATATAAAACAAACATAGTTTGTTAGATCCATGTCATTTATATTCTGCTGCATGGATAATTATATCATTGGCAATCAAACCACATCTCCTTATTTTTATAAAGGAAGCATACATGCATAAAAAAAACAATACCATCAACAGTAAAACATTGCCTAAAACATTATAAGCCCTATTTTTTTTTAATGTAGGATGCATGCTTCATAAACAATAGCATCAACAGCAAAGCATTAATAAAACCATTATAAGCCCCAATAAGCATTGTAAATCCTAACGCAAATCTATTTCAATTAAGCACAAGTAATTTCAATGTTTCTATAAGGAGAATACTGTTAAAATCATAAGCAGAAACTAAAGTGCATATATCAATAATTCTTATATCATTTGCATATCTATAAATACTTGAATTGGATTGGTCAATTCGAATTTTTCTCTTGGTTTTCACTTCGATAAACCATGTTTCCGAAACTACTTTCGTAATCTATTCATGCGCGATACACATTCTTGCGGAGATATTGGGATTTTCAGAAAATTGCGATTATAAAACAATTGCATAACAGTTGTTTCTATTCTAATGCATATATAACAAACAAAAAAAGAAATAAAACAAATGCACTAAAGCTTCGAAAGTGTATAAAAATAAAATTTAAATAAAATTCCGCGAAATTTCATGAAGGATTTGCCGAATTTACGTCTTGGCATAACACGACGTCATACGGGTGGAAATTTTCAAGGGAAAGATTATTTCGTTACGTGTACGCTTCAAATTCGGATAATATTTAATTAAGATGAAGTTTTTGAGGTAGGTGCTATATTTCATTTTAGATTTTGATGCATTTATCGGACATTTATGGTTTTTAAAAAGTTAAGATGGCGGCGTACTCTTTAGTTACGACATGCCATTGTGCTTTTGATGGCAAATATAACAGCCATCAAACAAATAATGTAAATTAATAATCGCGTATGTTTGGCTGAAGAATTATAAGGATTAAACACATTTTTTCTAGAGGTTATTGATGTGTAAACCGGGTCTCTTACTCACAAACTTAACATAAAAGTCCTTCGGACTTTTATTCAGTTTGTGAGTTAATCGCCCCGGTTTACACATCAATAACCTCTAGAAAAAATGTGTTTAATCCTATAATATTTCTACAAATTGAAATTTGATTATGTTAGCAGAGGATTGTCTTTCGAGTAATATTATTAAAAAGTTAACAAGATGTTGTTCCTAGAGTGAAAATTTTTATAAAAACTAAAAATACAATTCAACTATAATACAATTACAAAATTAGATATAAACCATAAATAAATCATTGAATATGTATGCTATGATAAGTCTAATCAAGCGTGGTCCTTTATGTTAGAAAGAAAACATAAACAAAGACAATACAATTCCAGAGAGACTCAAATAACACTCTATTATAGTTAATTATGCATAACTCTTACAGAAACAAATCAAAATAATCAAAGTTTACCTTTCTTTTTGAATATACAATGACACGCATTGCATTGCGCAATCT
Source organism: Mytilus galloprovincialis (assembly GCA_037788925.1). Lineage (NCBI taxonomy): Eukaryota > Metazoa > Mollusca > Bivalvia > Mytilida > Mytilidae > Mytilus > Mytilus galloprovincialis. The sequence goes on from CM075341.1 coordinate 24,464,573, forward strand.
ATATGCTCTTATAGACTTTTTAAATTCATGAACTTTATTATTTTCAACGAAGTTTGTCATCACTGTAGTCTTGTTTGATAATATATATCATTCCGACTGCGGTTTGAAGCATGCTAGACAAAAGTTTAACTTCGATCTCTTAACATTGGATTAGTACTATGTAACAGGATAATTGAATGTTGGTCCTGTTCTAAATCTTGGACAATACGCAAAATATCATAATATAACATATCATAAACATGCATTTGAATATTTCTTCAGAAAACATCTTTTTCAGCCGTAACTCATATATGTTACATAAGCAGTATCTTGCTATTTCTGTTACTCGTCCTTATCCGTCTTTTTTCCTTCAATTCTTATTGTGGAAAAATAAATCGTATCAAATCATGTGTTAAGGGTTTTGATTTACTTTCGTTTATGAGATAAAAAGAAAGGACGACAAATATAAGCAAAAAGACACAAGAATGATTTTGTTATTTGAAGATTTCAGTATTAATGGCAAATCTTTGATTGTTTCTGATTTACAACCTTTGAATCGACCTGGAAAGGAATTGGGGATTGGCATATTGCAGATACAACGTACTGTCTATTGTTCAAGGCTGTATGTTACCCTCTAGATATCACTTGTTTCTGATTCTTCTTTAGGTGCTATTTCAGTCATAAACCCACATCTCTCTCTTTATTCATATAAATCCAATACGGGAGAACCAACGAAGATAAAGTGGAATGAAGACAATTGTTTCGTCCTTTTCGTCATTTTCGTCACAAAAAAATGTCGACCGTGTTGTTAAATCTTTCATTTTGTGGAATGTTTTTTGTATTTTTTTTACTTGTATAATGTTGTTGTCTATATTTCTTCGTATCGTCGTCTTTATTCCCCTTATGTTGGAATCTTCATTCATCTTCATCTAACTTCCAAATATGGTAAGTTGAAGATGTGCATTCTTATAAAAGTAGCAAGTTACCTTGCATCTTGGAATTATCTTGTTTAAAGATTTTGTATACTAGTATCACTAATTTAGATTTTAAAAAGGTGAGTTTCCCCAATATCTTTAAGAAAAAAAGATAAAATTCAACTTTTAACAAAGACGATAAGCGCGCGTGGCCTGATAATCTTAATGTGTGACATTAAAATTACCGATTGACGTTCGTAAACCTTCAGATACAATACAGTTATCTCTTTAAGTCATATTCTTTTATTAACTTATAAATTTTTGAAGTGTAATAATTATAGTAATAAACATTTTTCAGAATATGAGGCAATATATTTACAAAATAGTCTATCAACTATTGGAATATTTGCTGTGTTGTACAGAATGGAGGAAGTGACTTCATCTAATATAGATGCTCTTTCGCTTAATGAACCTAACAGTGATCCAGACAGGCTGAATTTTACCGTCTTATGCCGCCTTAATTCGTGCCAGTCATTTCTTCAAAAGGTAATTATATTCATATAATGCGGGCGGTTACTAATGTTTCCTTTCGTAAATTATAAGTTTTGTTTGATTTCATTTTTTTTATTTCAGCCTTTCGATTATAGACGGAAAAACATTTGGAGGAATTCCTTACTCTATTTTTCCAGTTGGTTAGTTGGTATATTCGACACAAGAAACTTGACGATCCTAGAAAGTAATAGTAGTTTCCCATTTGATAATATAGCTATAATAAGTTATCCAACAGTAATGTTGAAAAGTGAGCATCAACGACAAGTGGTAAGTTATTTTTTTTAACTTTTCCTTATTATTTCCAATTTATATATAGTATTCGAATTCATTAATCAAGTAAGCTATATATTGTATATTAGAAAGAAAAATAACCACAGTGATAACACATTTCTTACAAATTGCATTAAACAGATTACAATCGAAACATATGGGACTACCAAGTGTCTATAGAATTTTCACAAACTCAAATCTTATTAGTTTTAAATATTATCTTGAAAACTTGTGTTACATATGAAGTCCTGTTATGAACTGTATGATTGTATGGAGGATCATATGATGATAAAATCAAAGCGCTTCAACTCAGCAAGTTTAATTGTTTATACTTCTTATTAAAATTGCCCATCCAAACCGCATGGGAAGATTCTATTCTTAATTCATTTAAAACGAGTAACGTTGTCATGTAAGACCTTCAATACAGCATTCAAGTCAAGTGGTCCAGAATTGATGGATATAGATTCTGACAAGGTGAAGATAATCTACAATAGGGTTCAGTAGAAACCTTTCGGTCACTTTTGCCTCAATGTATGCTAATCAATGCGCACATTGGGAAGATCTTTGTTGAGGGGTAACCCATATGAAGTCTACAATTTGATGAACACATGAACACTTAGCGTATGGACAGTTGGTACCTTGTAATAGCAACCATCATATACTGGTCATTAGTACTTCGTGAGCTAAATTGATTAAGACCTGTCTATTTTCTAAACAAATTACTAGTATCATATCGATGTTATTTAAAGTCAAATAGAAAATAAAAATCAACGCTATATAGAAAGTTGCTAGCGTATTAATAATAATTTCTTTACAAATGATCCTGTAGTATTTCTTGTATGTCTTCAGGTTAAAGATACTACCAATGATTGTGAATGGTCCCCAATCCAAACGATGACGTGGCATACAAAAGGGCGTGGTTTATTACAGGTTGGATTTGTCCATTTGAATGGAAGCTTAATCAAAGTAAAAGAGATATTTCCGAATGTAAGATTTGGTTATAATCAAAGAAAACTTCTTGTTAGCACCCTACCAGTAAGTAAACTATTAGTTTATGTATTGCCTGATAGACAATAAAATATATAAAAAAGTGTTCACCGCTATTTTCTATTTGAAAAATGATTGAGCAATTTTAGAGATAGCTCGTAGTCTATGGGACCTGATACCGTTCATTTTTTAGTCCGAGGTAGTATATCATTCTTACACTTAGGGTGTCATGAAAACTGGTCTACAGTCGAATACCATCTGTTTGCTTCTTTTGTCATGTATGTTCTGCTTACCGTCTTATTGACAAAATAAACATAACTACTTTTTCTCAAATTTAAACGAACTTTTTGTATACAGGTGTTCACACGTTGTCGAGAAAGACTATTCGGATTTAGAGAATAACAGAAAATGTCTAAATATTTTAATGATGAAAAAGAAGATGTGGTATGATTGCGAATGAGACAACTCTCCACAAGAGACCAAAATGACACAGAAATTTATAACTGTAGGTCACCGTACGGCCTTCAGCAAAGCCCATACCGCATAGTCAGCTATTAAAGGCCCAGAAATGACAATGTAAAGCAATTCAAACGAGAAAACTAACGGCCTTATTTATATAAGAAAATGAATTGCATGTCATGTAGTTCATAGTAATTGTTAAATTATTAAACAGACAATTTACGAAGATATGTTATAAAACAGTACCGGAATACTAACTACTATGCTGATGATATTCCGTGGCTAAAAGTCGACCAACTACGGTATCGACACAGTGTTACAAAAATAAAAGAAGAAAATAATGCTTGGTGATTGTTTTTATGCGTCCGAAGCATTTCTGGATTTAGATTCATTAGGAACTCCAAAGTAAAATATTTTAAACCAAGGATTTTATAAGAACCGAAACACGCGAAGAGCTAATATGGATTTAAAAGGAAATGCAAAATTCATACGGTAATTACTATTAGGTTATAACCTATTTAGGATTTGTTTTACATCAACAAATTATGTATACATTCAATAAAAAAAGGAAGTGATTAACAATTAAAACATCAAATAACCAATAACGAATACCAATTAGCCACAGTTATAAATTGAATTATCATTTAAATCACGTTTTTAGCATTACAAGCGAAATCAAATAATTAATATCAGTCGTAATATGCGTTGGCACAGATGTTGACGACTGGACACATCCATAATCAATATGTAGTAATCGCAGGGATAGTAGTCGAAATTCAATATGATAGTGTTGTGTTTTTGGTACATTCAATTTCCACCCTAGCCTATAAGTATTATTTTTGATTAATCAATAACAAAGATATTGATGCTATTTTGCTTCTGGAATTTGTATACCATGAATAAAATACACATCCTTTTTGATAGAGTAAAAATGAATATTAAAAAAATACATGTACTGTAGTGACGGTTCATATTTAAAAATGGTACTAATTTTCATTTTATATTTAACGTTTATTCAATTTCCTTGGTATTTTTCCAATGTCTGATGTGTATGCTTTGAAATTTTGGAGAAGATTGCGTATGCGTCTATTCCTCTTTTAAAATAAGCATTGTTTAAGACTGATTAATTCATGTTGTTCATTCTCCGAGCACAGGTCAGTGACTTCTCTTCGATTTTCTCTTCTGCTTGGTAGGGTGTTAAAATGTGTTAAATATTTTTTTCATCGTTGCCATGACATAAAGCAGAAGAAAACTCTTCAAACCCCATAGCTATGGTTTTTGTGTTGTGTTGTGTTTTATATAGTTTTGTATTGTGATTTGGTTTTAATTTTGGTATGATTTTGTTGTTGAAGTTCCGTATTTGCCATAATCCCTTACACAAATAATCCAATAAATATATCAAAACGTTTCAGTGGCCACCGTTTGTAATACTGGATAATAAAACAAAACAGTATAGTGGAATAACAATTGAATTGCTGAAACAACTTTCTTACAATCTGAATTTTACGTAAGTACTATTAAAGATTATTATTACCTATAGATGAAATGAAATTGTGCATCCTTCATTTTTATGGGGATATAATTGTTTAGGATATTTAAAACTTCTTATGTTATACATGTATTTGCTATAAGGAAGACTATCACTCATGATTTAAGGGCAACTTATTGACAGTTGATCCGTTGTACTTTATTGGGCATTGTATCATTACGTATTTATTCACTATATTATGTATATCTTCTTCAGTTTATAAATCGATTTTACATGTTTTGGTTTCGGTTTTTCCGTTGTTTTACTCTTGTGGTTGATATGTTTCCCTCGGTTATGGTTTGTGACCCGAATTTTTTCTTTTCTCTGATGTCTTTTGAATAGCGGTATACTACTGTTGCCTTTATTTTGCTTTACACAAGTCATGAAACATTATTGTTTTACGCTTGATAATTTTGATAATTTTGATATTTTTTCTGTATAAAATCTATCTTGAATAACATTTATCTATTCTAAAAGATAAAAATAAATTAATAAATGTGTGCCAATGCTACCTAACAATAAAAACTATTAAAGAAGCCTAATTGTATGATTATGATGCTACATACGAATTCATTCAGAGCACATGAATTCATTGATGTTGCGTATGGTTTTTTTTTGGTTTTTTTTTTTTAGGTTTTTATGGGGGTAAATATATACCACCTTAACACATCGCATGATTGTTGTCTGTCTATAACCTAATCGAATACTATATCAATGGAACGTCTAGTCGAAATTATGCATGAACAAGTTGATCTTTATAACTACGCCAGTGGCGGAAACACGACTTCCAAAAATATAGAGCCAGAGTAAAAAAGATCTTGACAAAAATTAAAAAAAGTTTCAGTCTCCTGTCTCATTCTCTTTCACCTTCGATTTTTTAAAACCAATTTTAAAATTTTATCTTCCCTATAACATTACAGATATGAAATAATCCCACCACCAGACGGGAAGTGGGGCGTAGGATCTGATAATAACTCATGGAATGGAATGATTGGCCAACTACAGCGCAGAGTGAGTAAAACAAACTTTCCAAATCGCAAGACGTAGTCAGTTTTCCATTCAGACATATCAAGCTATCAAATTATAAGCTATGTTGCAAGCAGATATAAGTCTAGTAGGGTTGTTTTTGTTTTAAAAAATATAAATTTACAGATTGTTGGCAGACAATATACATTCTCATTTCAAATATATTTGATTCCAATATGTATTAGATACCATATTACCACAATTTAATTGACGAAATAATGTATTGATCAAACTTCAAAATATCTTGCCACAGTGAATGCTTATGCAATATTATAGAGTTCTGAATAAGTTAAACTAAATGGTAGTTTTAAGGTAGATTATATGAAATTTAATAATTCTCGTATGTTTGAATTGATGAGTGCTGTAATAGTAACACTTTTTTTCACTGTATCATTTAAAACGTCAAGAAAGGTCGTTAACAATGTTTGATATGTTTTGACATTGAATAAATTCTGCTGTTTACGGATCTCTGATTCTGTATTCTTATTTTCAGGAAATAGATATGATAGCAGCACCTTTGGGTATCCAGTCACACAGAGAAACCGTAATGGATTTCACGCATCCATATTACTACGAGTTCTCTGCTATCCTAATGAAGAAACCTAATCAAAATGATACACGCTGGGCAACATTACTAGATCCTTTTAGTCCAACAGTATTAATGTACATTGGAATTTCATTGCCAGTTGTATCGCTTTTCCTGGTTGTATTCGAGAAGTATAATCCGTTTTACGGCTACGTACAGAACCGAATGAAGACAAGAGGACTCCATCACTTCTCAGATTCATTTTGGTATATGTATGGTGCATTGCTAACTCAAGGTAAACTGTTAATGATCTTTTGTTTTCTTAAAATTTCAAATACGAGTACTCGATTGTTAAAAAAGATATAAAAAATCAAATGTTTTACCTGATATTCAAATGTCATAAGACTAACAGAAACATAATAGCACGAAGACAAATAACAGAAAGGGTTTGAACAAAAGTCAGAGTAAATGTTTGCTTATAAACAACATTTACAACGGATGACGTTTTACAGTTATTTCTTTCATTTACAGGCGGAGAACATATTGCCAGGTCTTCGGCTGGACGAACACTCTTATGTTTCTGGTGGATCTTTTGTATTATAATGGTGGCAACATACAGTGGCAACTTTGTGGCCTTTCTAACGGTCTCCAAAACTAAATTACCGTTTACGGACCTTGAAGGACTAGTTGCTCAAAGTTCATATAAATGGGGCACAGCAGGTGCAACAATATATGAAACAATTTTTAAGGTACTAGTATTCTTCAAATGTAAAGAAAAATCAAACTATTAAGGAAGACAAAGAAAAAATAGTTTTATTAGCTTTATCTTTACAATACAAGTGATACTTTATAAAGTTCATGCTTATAATTTACCAGTTCTATTGTAAATGAAACAAAATGCTATAATAGAATAATAGAATACTAGTAATACGGACAAAGATAGAAAAATACACATAAAAAAATAAAGAAATTGAAGAAAAGGAAGGAAAATTGAACAATTAATAGTCATGCATTTCATGTTTAAACTTGTTCATTTAATTTAAGTTTCATTTGAACAAGGTTTTTCAAATGTTTGCATTCCTTTTTAACAGAACTCTGAGTTACCAGAAAGAAAGGAACTTTGGTATGGAATTATAAAATACAATGCGACTGACTCGTCCGTATTAAGTAGTGATCCAGGAGTACATATTTCAAAGGTTCTAAAAGGAGAATACGCTTACGTTGCTGATAAAACATTCATGGATCTTGCAATGACGAACAACTGTGATTTAGCCATTGCTACATCCGACATTTTACCTGTCCAGTATGCTATTGGTCTACCTAACAATTCTCCATTTGTTCAGATGTTCTCTGATGAGTGAGTATTTTCTAATATGCGACAGTAGTGCAAAATGAAAATTAGTGTATTGAACAAATAAATAAATACAAAAATAGAAATAAAATGATACCCCGCAAATGAATAAAACTATCCTACTCACTAGAATAACAAAATATAATGAAATAATTGCAATAATTTCAAATTAGTATATATAAAGTATAATACCAGAAATAACAAACTTCAATGAATACTAAGAACGAAAAGTCCCGAATCAAATAGCAGACACATCAAACGAATGGAGATCAACTGTCTTACTCTTGACTTGGTACAGGCAATTACTTATGCAGAAAATAGTATATATTTATAAAGACAAACGTATTCCGGTTTTCAAAAGACATAAATCGATTGAGAGAAACAAATCCGTGTTACAAACTAAACCCGAGGGAAGCACAAGAGGAAAACAATCGGAATACTGAAGTGCAACCAAACAAAAACAAACGCCAACAAACATCTGTGTTATTCCTGACTCGTGTAGGGAATTTTATGAAAAAATTGTGAGTTGAACCTGTGATTAATGGCTATCCGAACCTCCCGCTTTATGGCAATGTTAAAACATATCACTGAAATTACAACACTACGTGACGGAAATACATCTCAAACAAGCGCAAGGACATTCATCACAGAAAAATGCACAAACAAATAATTTAATTTGGACAAACATGCAAAGTGTAAAGCAACAACGAACAAATTCAATCAACGACATACACCACAGGATATATAAAAAAAACAGTGACGCGCTTACGTAACTATCATGCAAATCACAAACTGTATACAATTATTTTCACTGTACTCGTCCAAAGAACTTTCATGACAATGATGTTATGGAAAGGCAATTTTATAATTATTTGAACTGCAAGCGATAAGGTGACAAAAATAAGTATTCTAAAAACAAACATATAAATATAATTAGACTCATTCATTTAGTGGTTAGAATTTGAAATTGTTTGATAGATGAAAGACACTTAAATATTGATCCAACTTTTTTTAGAAATTAAATCAAATGTCAGCTGGATGAAAGACGAACATTTACTCTTTCCACTAAATTCATATTACTAGTGACCGTTCGGCACCAAATTGGGATTGAATCTATTGACCCTTTTTGGATGAAATTGTCTGTTCAAGGACTAGTTTCTCAATAAGAGGGGGAAATGTATAAGTTACTTGTTGATACTACTACTTATTGACTTCAGTTTTTAACAGAATCATCAGCTTAGTACTCCGTCAGTTCTCCAGCCGAACATATAATATTTTCTCGAAAAATATTACTAGTATTCTGCTCAATCGCTTAGTTCAAAAATCTAAAATGTGAAACACGTTACATCTTTTATTTGTCCTTCTTTTGACGAAACCATGATGAATTTAAGTTTAAGAACATCACTAATTCCTGATTAAAGGTCAAACTGTATATCATGAGCTATTCTTTATCTCGGTAGTTGTCTATCTCGTTTCAGAATAATTGCTATACTTGAAAGTGGTCTCATTCAAATCTGGATGATGCAGATCTGGCCTAGAAATGGGGTTTGTCAAAAAATGTCTGTCACAGAAGCAAAGACTATTGAATTAGTTGATATACAAAGCGGATTTTATCTAATAGGTGTAGGAGTTGGTTTGGCTTCTTTATTACTATTTTACGAATTTATCAGAAACAAATGCTGCAAACGGCTATATAGGAGTGAACAAATACAAAGAAGAAATTCACTCCGATATATAGGAACGAGGCCAAATATAACACCAAAGAACACCAATGCATTGAGATAATTTACAACCTACCCACAATATATGGTCACATGAAAGAAAAATGCATAAACTGATGATGTCAAATTAATCAGAGTCAGGTGGCCTTTTTTTAATTCATCGAATAAAAAAAGGATAGTCGCATAAGACGCTTGTCGATACCGCTGCGACTTGACTTGCTAGTCCTCGAAGGTATCCTCAACTCAGTAGTCAGTACTTCGACGCTGACATGCTTTATTACAAATTTTACTATGATTTCCCTTGATATAAGTTTCAAATGATTTTAAATTGAGGATTCCAACTCCCTCAGACAAAGTTGACCTTAGGTGGATTGGGTTAATTTTTTTAAATTAATTTTTCATGAAGTAATCATATAGCTATACGTCCTTTGCGTTTTTCTTTTTTTGTTACGTCCTTGATAAATGTATATCCAATAAAAGCTTTTGACGAGTGAAATTCCTATTGGGTATTTCTCATATGCAACCGTTTTAAGAGCTCTGGTCTTGTTTCCTGTTACAAAACTTTGCATTTTTCGAAAAACTTAGGATTTTCTTATCCCAGGAATAGATTACCTTAGCCGAATTTGGCACAACCTTTTGGAATTTAGGGTCCTCAATGCTCTTCAACTTTGTACTTGTTTGGCTTTACAACTATTTTGATCTGAGCGTCACTGATGAGTCTTATGTAGACGAAACGCGCGTCTGGCGTATTAAATTATAATCCTTTTTCGTGATAATATGTTAAAAATAAGTTAAAAAATTCATACGAAAGGTTAAACTCTATATTCTAAACCATTTCTTATTCAGATAGATGTCTGTCTCGTTTCAGAATAATTGCTATACTTGAAAGTGGTCTCATTCAAATCTGGATGATGCAGATCTGGCCTAGAAATGGGGTTTGTCAAAAAATGTCTGTCACAGAAGCGAAGACTATTGAATTACTTGATATACAAATCGGATTTTATTTAATAGGATTAGGTGTTGGTCTAGCTTGTTTATCGCTTTTGTATGAATTTCTCAGAAACAAATGTTGCCAATGGCTACGACGAAGTGGGCGAATGCAGAGAAGAAGTCCAGTCCAATATATGGGAACAAGGCCAAACATAGAAGACTTCTTTTCATCAAATAGCAATGATTCGCCAATAAATCGAGCTATTTCACAACAAATAGGCAACAGTTGGTCACATAACAGACACAATGAGTCAAATGTGGCTACTGTTGCACATGACAGTCAAAATGAATCAAATGGTATTACTGTTTCACATGACAGACAAAATGAATATAATGGGATTACTGTTTCACATGACAGTCAAAATGAATCAAATGGTATTACTGTTTCACATGACAATCACAATGAATCAAATGTGTTTACTGTTTTACCAAGTATAGACGTGTATGCATTAGATGGACTATTCGAATAACAGTTAACGAACAGTCCGTATCCATTAACTTCACGAATTTCCCCCAAAAAATGATCATTTTAATGCAAAAAAAATGATAACTAATCATGTGTGTGATTAAATAAAAAGGAATTAAATTTTAATCAGCTTTTTATTCTTTTTACAAGCTAACCGCAAAATTTATTCAATAATATACCCTAAATATAAATGAACTATGGTTTATATTATTATGGAAACCAACCAAACCACAAAAAACTAACAATTTTCAAATGGACCATGAGAATAAGGTCACGGTCATTTGAACCCTGCCAAACAGTGATGTTCAACTTACAATCATTCAATACTAACAACATTATGAACACTCATCATTGACCAATGAGCCAAGAAAATGAGGCCAAACTCGTATGAATCATGTAAGACAGATAAGTTCGCCTCACAATTGTTTCAATACACTAAATATAATTGAACTACTCCGTATAATATATGAGAAATAAACCAAACCACAAAACCGAATTGTTGTCCAAGTCTTATGAAACCTACCCGACGGATATGTTCACTTTAAAAAATTTCCATAACCATATAAATTGCTTATAGTATCTGAGAAAAAGACTAAAAAACAAATACGAAACAGATGAACCATGAAATTCATGTCAAGGTCAGGTGAAATCTTGTCAGTCGGATATTTACACCTTACAATCATTCCATACATCCAATATAGTTATGCTATTACGTATTGTATCTGAGATACGGATTTTAACATGTAACTTCAACCTTGATCACTGATCCATGGAATAAGTTCGAGGTCTTATTGAGCATTATAGTCTACAAAACTGGCAATTCATGATAACTGTAGATTAGACCAACTATTATACTTTGAATAGAGTAAAGATAATGAATTGGTTTTGTACTTTTTTCAACTTAACAATAAATGTTTTTGAAAAATAATATCAAACCGTGGCGATGGGTCCATATATTATACAATACTCTAAAAGAAATTACAGCAGTTATGATAATGCCCAAGTCAATCAATTTTTTTTCTTCTTCAAGCATTTGGAAAGCTCTAAAGGTTGTTTAATAGTTCCTCAAATTTTGAAATTATCAACTAAGTTTCGAAGACAAAACCACCTAGCGTTGATTACTGACAAACCCTATCACATACATGTACCATTATATTTTGTTTGTCATGCTTTTTTTTTTAGAAAATTATCTAAGCAAGTCTCATGTACAGGTGTTCTAGCAGTATTTTCAATGATGTCACACCTACCATTTTTTCATTAAATGTCCTGTACCAAGTCAGGAAAATGGCAGTTGTTATCTTATAGTTCGTTTCTGTGCGTGTTGCATTGTCGTTTGGTTTTTGTTGCAGTTTAGTGTTTCTGATGTTTCGTTGTTTTCCTCTTATAGTTGATGTGTTTCCCTCGGTTTTAGTTTGTAACCTAGATTTGTTTTTTCTCAATCGATTTATAACTTTTGAATAGCGGTATACTTCTGTCACCTTTATTTCGAGTTTACATGAGTAGTTACATAAGTTTTTCATTAACTTGAGAAACAGGAAATGTAAAATTATGATAGTATAGTTTGTGGCTTCATGTTCCCATATGTTATCAAAAACTTTGGCATTATAAGAGAGGTGAAGAAGGCAAGAGTTCATTATACAAGTAATACATCAAAAAAGATAAATATACAGAAAAAATCTAAATAGAACCCTACATAAAAGCTGGATCCCTAACTTTTTTTAGAAGGTCTGTCCATCCATATATGGTTTGTTATCACCATTTCTTCAATGCTCTTCAACTTCGTACTTTCAACTACCATTGACTTATCATAAGAAGTTCCCTTTAAACAAACCTCACAAAAACTTATAATTGTAAACTAAGCAAAATTTCAGTCAATAAACCATAACTGAGGGGGCGGGGTCAAATAATCTCCATGGTAATGAGATGTGCCAATACTAATACAACTGCATACTAAATATCATTGACCTACCACTAGTGGTTCCCAATAACCGACCTAATCACCAACTAATACATGAAAATTAAGCAAACATTTCAAAGTCAATAGACCATGACTGAGGGGGCTGGGTCAAATAATCTCCATGGAAATGAGATATGCCAGAGCTTATACAACTGCATACCAATTACCATTAACTTACTACTAGTAGTTCTCCATAAACTGACCTAATACATGAAAACTTAGAAAAAGTTTCAGTCAGTAGACCATAACTGATGGGGAGGGGCCAATATCACTACAACTGCATACAAAATAGCATTGACTTACCACTAGTGGTTCACCATAAAAACTAGACCTATAATCACAAACTAATACATTGTTGATGCCGCAGTCGCCACCAACGCCAGAAACAGTATACCTATGTCTTGCTTTTTGACACCTTCAAGCGAGACAAAAACCCATACCAAAAAGTCGGTAATATAATCTGAACGATTACTTCAGATAGTTTTTCCCTTCACTAGAAATGCCAAACAAATCAAGAAACTAAACACCTAACTCAAACAAGTAATAATTTTACAGTTACTTCATCGTCAAATCAATAACTGTACAATAATTGTTGGCAGATTTTGTTACAATTCTCTGTTTTCGGATAAATGCACTGAATCAATTGTGAAATAGTGTAAATGTGCAGATTTTCAGCTTGATATAAAACAATTATGGTTTTGTGTAATGCTTCCTCTCTATCAGAGTGAAACTGAAGTTTAACTGTTATCTGTGTACTTTACATTCTATAATCATGCTACAACTCATTATGATTTTATTTGACATAAAATTATTAGGCTTAAAGCACATCACTGGGGGAAAAAGGAAATTAAGTTGTGGTATATATGTATGATGGTGCTTTATCACTCTTATTAGTTACCAAACTCTTCATGAATTTATGTGAAATCTTTAGTTGTTGATAATAAACAGAAAGAAGTACACATAAACAATGTTTCATATTTTATATAAAAATATTTATCACAGATATGACATCATAATTACATATGCATGATATGTAATACAATATGACAATGAATAACAAAATTGACATAAAAATACTATTTTCCTGGTATGGAACATGACTGATTCTTTAAGAAATTTCAGTGAATTATTTATAGAACAATCATATTTTTGTAAAATAATCATAATTTGAAACAGTTGGCTTTAAATTTAAGATAGCACTGTAAAAAATAAGGATTCCATTAAAAGTGTCTCAATACAAAATATGATAAAATTGGCAGGAATTGTACATCAAATTTACTAAATATATAACAAAAACAAAAACATCAACATTCTTATATAAATCTTTGAACAAATATATAATATTGGTCTATATAAAAAGTTCTTTACATTCAAAATAGTTTATCTTAGAAATAAAAGAAAGCTTTCCTACAGTTCTTACATTAACAACAATCATATTCCTTTTAGTCATAACTAACAATAAATTCATCAGCTCCCAAAGTTTCTCATAAGTCTGTTTACAGAAATTGGTTTCTATAAGAATATTGTTTTTTTCCTGAAGAAATCTAACAATGTCCGTGCAATTTTCTCCCCTAGTAGGAAAACCATCTCAAGGTTTCCATGTGATCACTTTGACAGCAATATTGGCAGCTTTTACCACAGCAGGAATGGAATCTGTTGTTCTGTTTTTTATCTGTAATATAATGATTTTAAAGTTTAGTAAAGTATCTAACTTAAAATAAGGAATAACCTTTTAAGGAGGCTTGAAGGTATAAAAGTTTCTTACAAATATTATCTATTACACTACTAGTTGTAACTTTAATATATGCTACAAAAGTCAACCAAAAAATCACATCGTTTTGGCCTCAGATGACTTATAAAATGTTTATAGCATTGAAAAAGCTATAAATTATCTCCCTTTGGTGCAAAAATTACTTTTTTTTGGCACTCATATTGAAAATCTTTTTTTATTCATCGGTGACCTATATTTTTATTAATTTTTTTTCAAATAAGCTGTACTTAGGCTAACAATTGTAAAATTAAAGCGATTTCTGTAATTTAAAAGTTCTTTTTTTTTGTTTGATATTACGTCTTTTTCTCCATTTATTATCCAGAAAAAAAGTTCCTAAGCAAAAATGCATGCTACATTTGAAGGTAGATTGCGAGCTTAAATGACTGGTGACCCAATTATTTTATTTTTGTTTTCTATCAAGTATATGATAAAGTTCATTTATAGAAAAAATAGAGAAATCCTATATTTGAAAAAACATAGATTTTCACCCAGGAGCACCCTTAACTTTGTCGAAATTTGAACACTGAAGAAACAGTAAATAAAGTCTTTAAAGTGAAAGTAATTTAATCATATTTTTTATAGTTTAAAAATGATAAAAAAAAAGGAAAATAGTGTGTGAAAAACTAATGATTGCTGTAAAATTAAAAATTAAAATATAAATACCTTTTCCACATGATCTAATAATACTTTTCTTCCTTCTGGTGCTTCTGATAAACATGTCAAAGCCTAAAAATAGAAAACAAAATAGTAAGTTAAAAGTATCTTCAACAAAACCTTTTAATGATAAAATACAATAATCTTGACATTGAATTTATTAGAAACAAGTGTACTCCTCTGTAGAAAAGTAAAACTAACTACATGAAACTAATTGGCCCACACACATATTGCTTTATCAATCAAATGCTCAGAATATGTTGCAATTTTCATTCCAAAATCACCATAATAAAATATTTCTCAAATTCCAAGAAGTTTTCCAAACTTAATAAACAAAAGAGAAGAAACTTAAATATTCTTGTTTCTTTTGTCTATAGCACAACAATCTCCATTATAATTCATGATCATTGTTGACCTTTATCTATTAAGATTTATAGAAAAAAAGGAACCCATATGCCAAACAATGAATACATGACTCAGAATATTTTTTTCAAAAGTTGAAATAAAATCCAAATAAATGGGAGATAACTCTACCTTTAATGCATTTAGTCGAACTTCACTTTTCTCATCATCTACCAGATCCACCAATGGTTGAATTGCTTTTCCTTCATTAATTGCTGTGTATTTTCCTTTTGTTGTAATTGTTATCCTGAAAAAAAAACATATAATAAAATTGAATCTTCTTTTGAAGATGGTGTATGATAATTAGTAGAGACACATGTTTAAATAACAGTGTATGATAATTAGTAGAGAAAAATGTTTAAATAACAAAGACTCAAAGTTGGAAGTTAAGGATTTGAAAACAAGATAATGTATCTTACAAAAACCACAAATCTATCATATTTTTCATGTCCGTGAACTATTATACCTGACTAAAATGGTATGAGTTTTTCTGATTGTTGAAGGCCTTAATGTGACCAATGACTGTTAACATTAACATCATTTGAACTTGGGTTGACAGTTGTCTCATTGATATCATACCCTGTTTTCATATTTTTATATCCTCTACAGACCTATGAAAAGTTACCATTGTCTAACTTACATCATAAGTGCTCCTGCAGCATTAGCTCTGACATCAGCATCTTTATCCTTGAGAAGTTTGACTAATTCTGGAACTGATTTTACTTCAACTGCCTTATTTTTACCATCTAAAGGCACACTGTAAGCAAATAAATAAATCAGTTAAATAGTCTGTATTACCAGTACAACTGGCCACATATAGCCTCACAGGACTAGAATTTACTAAAAAATTCAAAAACAACTAAAAACGGGTAAATTAAGGACCTATAAATATATAGAGAATAATACATGGCAAAATCCGTATCATATGTCGTATCATCCCGAGACATCAATATCAGCCCAAGGGCCTTTAGGCCCGAGGGATGATATTGGTCGAGGGTGATACGGCATGTGATACGGATTTTGCCATGTATTATACGCTTTATCATATATTTCAACAGAAGAGTATTATATTATATGAACTGTTTTCTGATCCCGATAGATTAGCACTGGGTTACCTTCAGTTCTGCTTTTGTCTTGGTTCAAAGCCTTAAAATAACTGCTTATACAAATCACCTGGGTTACTTTACCATTTGCCTGCTGCTGTTTTAAAAATATTTTGTTTATTATTGTATTTATTTGAGTGTTTTGTATTTTTTATAGTTACATTTAGTGTGCCAAAAAATATGCAAACTTGATGTTCGTGACGTCACATACAATATGAAAACTTGACGTTCGTGACGTTACATACCAAACAATGACGTCATTAAAAAAAATGACCTATTTTGAGGAAATTTTTTCTTAAGCAAAAAAAAAAACAAATAACTTTATGTAAAAAAAAAAAAAAAAAAAAAAAGGTATGCGATACGGGGTATGCGATACGGGTTTAGCTATGCGATACGGGGTATGCGATACAGGGTAGGTGATACAGACTGGAAAAACAACCTTTATTAGATATACAAAATAGCTGTATTTTGTACTAAATATATGATAAATATATATATATAGTTAAATTGATGTATACTGGTAGAAAATGTATTTACACATTAGATTTGTTATTTTAAAGTTATGTTTACTATTCTCAATATTCACTTATAATTGTTACCCTTAATATCAATAACGTATTTCAAGTTATGTCATGTCAGGTTTTTGTTGGCAGATAGTACCAAGGATTATCTTCCCTTCAATATTTTGTAAGATTCTGCCTTGACTGTTTTTTTATCAGATTTTATGATTTTGAACATTTTCTTTGCTTTCAAAATTAGTTTTACCTTAAATTCATGATATCTCTGGAAGCTTTGGCCCTTATTACAGGTGACTTGTGTTCTAAAAGTTTGGTGAACATTTCCATAGCTCCAGCTTTTAATGCTTGTTCTGTGTCAACTGCCATGCAAAAATGTAGGGTATCTAATATTAATATCTGAAAATAAAGATAATTTCTCTGTGAAATGAGTGAATTTAAAGAATATTGTTTTTTCAAATACATTGGTAAAATAATCCATAAATTATGTTACTCAGAATAAAGTATGCATCATGAACTAAGAGTGTAACACAATTGTGTTTCATATCATTAATTATTATTATTATTACTGGAGTATTAATTAGGAAATTCATTAAAAAGGAATTGATTACAGCATAACCGAACATTCAATGAAATGTACTCTTTGGACACTAAATAACGATCTGTACGAATATTATAAACATATAACCTGCAGCCAATAAATGACCATGTATACTGTGAAATAACATGTATCCTGCGGGTTAATTGTATAGGTTGACAATTAACCACAGACTAGAATTATTCAACACCCAGACTAATACGTAACCGGCCATCAGCTATGGGCCGATGTTTATGGACCACTGGACTATATAAGATCCAGCTTTGGACTTGGACAGGAGGATAGATTGGTACAAGAGATTGGTACCGGAGATTCCGCCAAGGTCTCCCCCACCTCGTGGGCAGGCTGGAACTCATGCGCTTATTATCCGAAGTACTCTAACATGAACGAACAGTTATATCACTATACGATCACGTGCCCGTGTGAGATATTGACCATTCGAACAATTTAACTTTAAAGACAGTTGTGAACATTTGAACTTTAGAAACATTCTTGACTTTGTAATTACGTAATAAAATATATTTATCCTAATACTGACTTCGTCACATAAGTCACATTTTGATGCCGTTTGACCACGATCGACTTGGATTGTCTAAAATAACGCGAAGGAATATAAAAGGTAAGAACTCAGTTACTTTCATTTTTCTTAATGGAAAATCAAGATATTTCTATGTCAGTACAACAAGTAGAAATGGCTTTTCAAGGGATGGCACAAATATTAAGTAAAGTTTTTAATTTTAAAGGGATAGAGGCCGTATTTTAAAAAGGCTGAAAATCTGATGTTTGTACACGAGATGTGGTTCAAATAAAACTTTTTATTTAGTGTTTTTAGGTATTAAGGTAAATTTAAAAATTATGAATATTATTCACATTTTTTTTATTAGAGAAAAAGGTTATATTTTTATAGGCTGTTATTTAATAGATAGGATAAATTATATATATGATTCTTAAAAATATTTTTTTTTTTTTGAAGTTATAGAGAAGCTAGTTTTTCGTTTAAAGTAAATTTGTAAGAAGATAAAATGTCTGATACATAAGCATTTTTTGTTCCGTATTTAATGGTGGTTTTTGGTCATATTATGGGTTGTTTTTTTGAAGATACACTCAATTATTCTAGAAAACATATGTTTTACGTAAAATTAGTAGAGCACCGGTGTAAATGAAGGTTGAATTAGAACCTTTGGTAGATGAAGTTAAGGGTACATTGAGGATACATTGTTTGCGTGTTATTGCCATTGTTGAATTATGGGTTTGCGCAGTTGGGTAGTGTGTACGCACATTTGTTTAGAGAAAACAAATAGTCTATAATTTTAGATTCCAACCCCTTCTTCGGTTGATTAACATAAGTGATGTTAGTAATTAAATGGTGCAAGTTTTTTTTATGGTGTTAGATTACGCCATATTTACATATTGTTTTAAAATAGGAAAAGAGACGTATCTTCAGAAAATAGCACATAAATATGTTTTGCCCTAAGGGATTTACATACTAGTATTGTTGTGGTAGATTGATATTAAATAAAAAAAAAAAAAAAAAAAAAAAGAGAGACATACGAACGTAACGAGAAAATTAAAGTGAAATAGATAATTGATATTAAAGGAAAACTAGCTTTACAGTAAAATTGAAATTTTTCATGAACACTTTAATATGAGGATTATCATTAGAAATTAAGACACTTTACTATGAGGATTATTATTAGAAATTAAGATAAGAATAAGGAAATAATTAATTAAGGAGTTGAAGAAAGAATCTTAACGATGTGTCAGTTTGTTCATAAGTAGGCATAGATTTTTTTTAATTGTTTTAGTTTTTAAGATGTTAGTTCAGTTTTAAAATCAGATTTCAATTTATACCCTAACGCTGAGCCGTATTGAAATGTATAAATGGGATAGGCAGTAGGTTGGAAATTTTAAAACAAATGGAAAAAAAAATTATTAGATATATAAAAGGAAGGGATCATTATGATAAGGACACTTTATACTATTTTGGAAAAATGTAAAAGATTAAGGAGAACGACATTTTTTTTGCAACAAGGTGTTTTTGGTGTTGTTGTTGTCAAATATGAAAAATAGTCAGTAACAAGACGTAGTTGAAATTTTATCAAAGGAATCTTAAATGGTTTTTTTTTAAAGAGCGATCAGAATAAATCTTTGGTCTTTATTTAGAGTTAAGATTAAATAATGAGGCACTAAGGTTAAAGAAATAAAAGTATTACAATTGCTTACAAGGTAAAATATAATTTTTTATTAAAAAAAATTGCATGTGTATCATGTAGGTGTAGGGATTACATTAAATGATTGATTAACTTATTTGATTGTAAATTTATATATAAATGTATATCTTAAATAATGAATAAATAAACATATCTTGTTTTTATTAGGTAGATTTTCTCAAAATTGTCGAAGTTGTATACAAGATTTATTTATTTTTATTTATTTTGTTTTTGTTTTAACCAGATAACTTGATAGTTTTTTTTATTTTTACAAAGAAAGTGTTTTATCAAATTTAGCTAAGCTTGAATAATCAAGAGAACTAAAGGAGATTTACCAGACGATTGATAATAAAAAAAAAAAAGAAACAAAGGGGAAGTTGACAATTTTTAGTTTTCTAAATTGAAATAAGTTTTAATTTATCAGTGGGGTTAAGGTGCGATCTTCATTGGAATAGCCATATTTGTGTACTGTTAATTTATTAAGAATATCTTGGTTAGCCAAAAAGAAGGGTGCGAGTTCTAGTTCTAATGCCACGAACAGTTAGCACAACATGGTGTCAACGCAATTGGTTGGAACAGATGTTACTGCTTCCAGAGAAACTGATGTCTTTCTCTGCGCCATTGATCAAGGATGAAACTTAACCCAATGACGATGTTATTAACAGCCTCTTTAGAAGGACGAACCAACCAGCTAGATGCGTTAACTACTACGTAATGAAGATGATGATGACCGACACTTGTACAAAGATTTGCGTCCTTTCCCGCAGTTGATGAACATTATACTATGATGGTGACGGAAATAAAACATGAACTATGTATACCGAAATATTGAACTTATGATTCGAATGAACTATGTGTAACTATATTCCACTATTGGACTTGATGAATGTAATGAACTTATTATATCCTGATATTGAACTTATAGAACTTTATAAACTTTAGATGTGTGGTGATGGTTACCGGAAACCTTACAATGAACTATTAGGATAATCTACAGGAAGAAAAACTACCGTATTTTATTGAACTTTCGTTCTATTTTGGATGGAAGGCATAATATGTAACACAATTGTGTTTCATATCATTAATTATTATTATTATTACTGGAGTATTAATTAGGAAATTCATTAAAAAGGAATTGATTACAGCATAACCGAACATTCAATGAAATGTACTCTTTGGACACTAAATAACGATCTGTACGAATATTATAAACATATAACCTGCAGCCAATAAATGACCATGTATACTGTGAAATAACATGTATCCTGCGGGTTAATTGTATAGGTTGACAATTAACCACAGACTAGAATTATTCAACACCCAGACTAATACGTAACCGGCCATCAGCTATGGGCCGATGTTTATGGACCACTGGACTATATAAGATCCAGCTTTGGACTTGGACAGGAGGATAGATTGGTACAAGAGATTGGTACTGGAGATTCCGCCAAGGTCTCCCCCACCTCGTGGGCAGGCTGGAACTCATGCGCTTATTATCCGAAGTACTCTAACATGAACGAACAGTTATATCACTATACGATCACGTGCCCGTGTGAGATATTGACCATTCGAACAATTTAACTTTAAAGACAGTTGTGAACATTTGAACTTTAGAAACATTCTTGACTTTGTAATTACGTAATAAAATATATTTATCCTAATACTGACTTCGTCACAAGAGCATTATTCTCTCAATTATGAATTTGTAGAAACAAATACTTGTCATATCTATTGTCATCTTAGCCAGGATCTACACAGAAATTTATATTTAAATGTATTAATTATTTTGTAATACTGCACTCTTTGATAATTGTCCTTTTGATATTACTCAATAACATGCATTGCAATTAAAATTGGATTTCAAGAACAAGCATACATTTTAGTTGTTCTTATTCAACTAAATACACAAACGTTCAAATGTTCAGTATGTTCAGCAGAACATTTAAAGAAACATGAATTCATACATGAAATTAACAGATAACAATGTCCAAGTCCCTCTAAGATTAAAGTTATCTGGCCAGAATAAATATTTGAATAAAAGTGTTGGTGTGGTACTGTAAACATATGTACCATTATTTTACTTTTAAAATACTTACTTTTATTTCTTCTGTTTCTAAAGATAACTTTTTAACTAATGTTGGTACTAATTTGGCATTTACTATTCCTTGTGCACCTGAAAGTAAACAAAATATTGTGTTAACCTACAGTATTAAAGATTATAAACAAATTTAACTGTTTCAAAGTTTGTTCCTTGTATCAAATTATTATCAGTGTACTCAAGTTTTGTTTCAACTTGTCAATTTATGCATATTCTTGGAAAATAATTATAGACTTTTGTAAAACAAATGATAGAAGTTAACAACTATGGGTTATTGTGCAGCCTTAATTTTCAGTGTTATTTTCTATTTGTTTAAATTCTTCATTTAGAAGACTAACTGCAAACAAATTAAATCTGCTAATAATTAAACAAACTTTCATTTTGGATTCATATCTATTACTGGGTATATCATGTTTCCTTTTTAAAAAAAAATTCACTATTGATTTCAATTTTAATGTTATGATGATTTACATATTCACATAATAAATTCATAAGATAAAATGAAAAATTTAAACTATTTATGTAAAACAAAAAAAAATGCTGGAACCTTTTCCTATAAATGTGGACTGTATTTTTTATTTACCTAAGGGTGTTTCGGAGATCATTTCTATTGCTTGGTGTGCATTTCTTCTAGCTACATCTTCCTTATCATCAAACAGTTTAGATACTGGTTCTACTATTCCTTGTGCTAGAAAGGAGTCTCTTCCAATGGCATGTCCTATAGCAACCAATAAACAAAATATTAATCTACTGAATTTAGGCATAGCTGTTTATTTCTAAGGCAAATTTCATGTGATATTTAAATGAAGAATGTATTCTTTTGGGACACAGATGATGCCCTAGTCTGCATATAATGTTATAGAGGGGGAACCTTAAGAACACTTAAAGGGATACTACCCATATTCAAACTTTTTCCGAGTTGTGTGATAATAGGCCTTGTGTACAAGTTTCATCATATATGGTTGAGGCTAACTAAAGTTATAGAATGGAAACCAATTTCATCTGAAAAATCAGTCACAATCAATATGAAAATGGATCTTTTCTCTACAAAGTTTTGACATAACTGTAACTTAAGGTAGATGGGGTGTCTAAATTATAATCCATAGAATCTTTTAATAATTTGCCAAAATGTAGTTCATATCCTGCTTGTTTAAAAACATTAATAAAAAAAATGGGTCACCGGACTTATTTTCACGCTACAGGTTGTTCAAAATTGTCAAGATTTTGTATAGATTATGCATGGAAAACCCATTTTTCCGCCATAAAACGCAAACCACACCATAGAATTTTGAGATAAAATATGAGAAGATAGCTTCAATATTATGCTTTCAGATAAGAAAAAGAAAAAATGGGGTCACCGCATTCGTTTTCTTGCTACATGTAAAAATGGGTAAATTTCTAACACATTCTATTGTAAAAGTAACACTATCTGGATTATCTGCCCTTGTATTTGAGTTGCCTCCCCTTAATTGACAAAGTTGGAAAAAAATGAATCAAACAAAAGAATTCTTATTTTTGTAAAATACAATCATAAATATGATCAAACATGGCATTTTCTATATTATAATGAAAATTCTTACACATGAATTACCTACTACTATAAAAATTTGCACATTTCATCAAAGATCTAGACCTTGTTTTCTAGTATTTCAAAATCCAAGATGGAGGAAGACACCCTATCTACCTTAATATCAATATAATACAATTAAATAAAAGTTTAATAAGATTCCCCTTTTTTTCAATTGACTCCCGGGGGGCATTCCAAAAGTAAAATTTTATGCCTGTATAAATTTAACATTGATGACAACACATGCTTTCCATGATGGATAGCTAAAATAAATCAAAGGCTCCTAATATCATTTGGTTGTACATTTAGCATAAAAATTAAATTATAAGAATTGATTCTTTTTGCACTTTTTAGGCTTGAAAAAATGTTGAACCTGCACACATATTGTACATTGAAGGGCTTCTAGTTATTTGACAGCTTTAATTGTGTAAAACTCATTTAATTTACTTTAGCAAATGAAAATATTGTTGAACAAGAATGTGTCTATCTTACACTAATGCCCTACTCCCACTATCATTTTCTATGTTCAGTGGACCATGAAATTGGGATAAAAACTCTCATTTGGCATTAAAATTAGAATTATCATATCATGGGAACATGTGTACTAATTATCATATCACAGGGAACACGTGTACTAAGTTTTAAGTTGTTTGGAATTCAACTTCATCAAAAACTACATTGACCAAAAACTTTAACCTGAAGTGGGACAGCTAGATGAATGGACGAACAGATGGACAAACGGACGCACAGACCAGAAAACATAATGCCCCTCTACTATCGTAGGTGGGGTATAATAAAAAATACTGTATTGCAAGCTCTCTACTACATGTTGTAATAACAATTTTGCTTTTATATTAATGTCATAACATTATTTTTTCAATGTTTAAGATAATTTTTTATCAATTCATGTATTAGTACTGATGTGCATAAAAAGTCTTCTTTAAATTTTTA
This sequence comes from Mytilus galloprovincialis, assembly GCA_037788925.1. Taxonomy (NCBI): domain Eukaryota; kingdom Metazoa; phylum Mollusca; class Bivalvia; order Mytilida; family Mytilidae; genus Mytilus; species Mytilus galloprovincialis. The sequence goes on from CM075341.1 coordinate 24,489,168, forward strand.
GGTACTTGTCTCATGTGGTGATTTTGTTTTATGCAAATGTAATATTATTTACTATGACTTCACTAAACACACCTCCAATTACAAACAAACATTCTGTAGCTTTTTGTCGAACTGTAAGATCTGTGTCTGATAACAGTTTCTTCAAACTCTCAGCAGTGCCTGTATAGAGAAAAATCTTCAATTGATCAATCATTATTTAGCAGACAGGCAAGTAAAAATAGCTTTTAAATCAATATATCATTTCATCGCAATAAGTGCTGTATTTTTTGGTAAATTAAAAAAAAAGAAACAATTTGCTTCTGGTTTGAAACTTGTTATTCTTATTTATATTCTAGGTAGGGCTGAATGAACATGATTGCAGTTTTATAAACATATATTTTACTTGTGTTAAAGGTTATAACTTATAGGTTATATTCAAAATATGTGTTAATGATTTATGAAATACTTTTGACAACCATTTGTAAATCACACAAATTTTACCACACTGTAAATTAACCTCTTCAGCAAATTATACTTTCATAAGATGCTTTTGCTAACATTTTTAATTGTGGCATTCAATGTTTATACTTACTTTCAAAACTTGTTTCCATATAAATACAATTTATCTATGAATTTACAATACAGGTACAATGTACATAATTCTAACATACCGATGGCCAGAGCTTCTGCTATATGTTCAGGGTCATGTAGGTAGTCACATAATGACATAACAGCCCTCTGTCTGACAAGTAATGTGGAATCATTTAATTCTCTGTTCTGAAAGTAAAAAATGACAATATTTTAATATGATAGTACATTTTATAATATTAATAACCTGTACCAAATAACTTTCTTCTTGTTTTAAAAATATTTTTTACTAAAAAAAAGTCACCAAAAGGATTATATGGCAACCATATATGTATATCTCTTTTTTTATAATAAAATTAAAATAAAAGATTTAATAGTTCTTATCTATGTTATGGACCAAACCAATTATAAAAAGGAACAGACACAGTCAGAAAGTCTACTCCAAAACAGAACTACATGTAAGGAGTAGGCTTTAGTAGTGTCTTGGCTTGAATAGGTTGTTTTAAACATGTTATACATGTATATCTATTATTTTATCTTGCAGACAGTACATTGAGCCATATCATTATAGACATCCATTGTCATTTAAGCTTGTACAGTTGTTAACAATAGAAATGTACAAGACATATGTAACTTGTGTTAATTTCTTTGCCATGGATTATAAATACACCTAATTGCTATTTGGAAATCTCTGCCTGTTGACACAAGTAGGTGGACATGAGAATCTGCACTGCTTGAACTATTGACATCAAGCAACAATTACTTTTCCATTGTCACATCAGATATTTTGTATTATGATGTCAGAATTTTACAGGAACCTTTGAGATGTTCAGTTATGGCGGACAAATAGCAATTGATGTAGAACAGACTTGTTACTGTAATTAGTAAGCAATAGGTCTTACTCTTCATTGTAGTTATGTATACGTTATGTATTTATTTATCAGTTATTGTATATATATAGAAAAACAATACATTGTCTTACTTTGTAACATTTGTACAAGGCTTAGAAACGGGTAGAAGCGAGGCTGTTCCGAGTAAAAATAACATTTATATTTCCAGACAATGTACATGATGTATGGTTATTCTTTATATACTGCCATTCTAATAACTGTTTCAAATTAATTATTTAGGGTAAAAACTATCATTTTTTTTAATTTCCCCGAACTGCATATTTTATTGACGTCATATATAAAACTCTACGGAAACGCACTGTCTATGTCATAAACAAGGCGATATATATGTGGTCAGTGACTGTATATCGCATATGAATATAAGGTCAATGCAATTTTAGGTTTCCTACAGGTTCAAATTGTCCCTAGTTTAATATTTTTGTTCCATTTTGATAGATAACCCTTTACAAAACACTCATAGTGAATGTACATTGTATTTATTAGTTTTAACAAAACAAATCTTTTTTGTTTCTAAGGCCGCCAAAAGCGGTCACATGACAAGTATAAAAGTCACATGATCAAACCGGAAGTTGAGAAAAGAAATCAAAACAAGAAAATCTTCAGAACAAAATAACAACACTCTGCTACTTTTCCTTTATACTAACATGGCTATTTCAATTTCCTGTACTCCTTGGTAGCCGAGGAGACGAAGATAAAGTGAACAAAGGTATATATTAAAGATTTAACATATTTTATTGTACAAAATTAAAATGAGACTTTACTATACTTTACTGATCACATCCTTTATATTGCTCATATGCCACCATGCAAACTTCAAAACCATCTTTGAAAAAGAGGAACATGAACATACACATGATCAGAAAACACTCAGTTCAATAACAAACTTAGCAAGTCTGAAATTAAAAGTAAACAAATGCAGACCAGTTAATAAATATTTATTCATAATCCTACTTGCAAATGCCTTCGATACTGAAACAAACCCAGGGCCTAGAAGTCCTAGATGGCCATGTGGTACTTGTAACAAAGCAGTTACCTGGAAGCACAAAGCTGTATGTTGTGACAGCTGTGATACCTGGTTCCATATTAACTGCCAAGGTATACACTCAAATATTTACAAATTTATGGATGCAAGCAACATCTCGTGGGAGTGCTTACAATGTGGTATGCCAAATTTTTCAACATCATTATTCAACTCCACATACTCAATAGATACAGAAAATCAGTATTCTGATCTTAGTAAATGCTCAGACTTGAGCAGCCCAGGTGTACCAAATGCAACATCATCACCTATAGAATTACCGGTACATAAAAACAACAAGGGTTCACAACAGAAAAAGCAAAAATCCAAAATAAGAAAACCAATACGAGTAATCAATGTAAATTTCCAATCACTTTGCAATAAAAAACCTGATCTACTTGAAATAATCAATTCATGTAAACCAGACATTATCATTGGTACAGAGACATGGCTAGACAAGTCAATACCATCAACTGACTTTTTTCCTAGTAACTTGTACAATGTATACAGAAATGATAGACCAACAAACAACAAAAATCAAAGCCATGGTGGTGTTCTAATAGCTATCACCAAAGAGTTTATTAGTTCTGAAATTGTAGAACTAAAAACAGATTGTGAAATAGTATGGGCAGAAATAAACATCTCTGGCACAAAAAAGATCTGTGTTGGTAGTTACTATAGACCCCCATCAGATAAAGGTACATCTCTGGAACAACTCAACATCTCCTTAAATAGACTAGATAATACAACAACCACAAATATATGGTTAGGAGGGGACTTTAATCTTGGACACATAGACTGGTCAATACCAGCATTCATCTTAGGCAAACCAGATGCTAAACAACATCAGCTGTTACTAGACATAATATCAAATCATAACTTGCACCAAGCCACAGACAAACCAACACGTAAAGACAGAATATTAGATCTCATTCTTGTAAACAATCCAACTAGTATAAACAAACTCAACACTTTACCACCTATTGGCTCAGCGGATCACGATATAGTTTATGTAGAAATGGACACCTGGCTTAAAAGAGTAAGAGAAACACCAAGAAAAATACTTAAATATAAAGAGGCAAACTGGAACAACATAAAAAATGACCTTACTACAACACTTAATACCATCAATAATATATATGACTCGAGTGATGCAGATACACTATGGAACACCTTCAAAAACGATCTTCTCAAATCAATAGAGTCAAATGTACCTCAAAAAATGCTCACATACAAGCATAGACTACCATGGATAAACAACAACCTTAGGAAACTCATTAACAAGAAAAATAAGTGTTTTAAAAACAGAAATAAAAATCCTTCCAAATACAAGAATCTAAAACAAACAGTTCAAAAAGAACAAAGGAAGGCATACTGGAACTACATAGAACAAATTATTTGTGATTTACCAATCAATGAACCGGACCAACATCAGTCCACAAACACAAAACCAAAAAAGCTATTTCAGTTCATCAAAAGCACTAGAAATGATAATACAGGAATTGCACCTCTGAAAAAAGAAGGTGTACTTGTTACAGACACTACTGAAAAAGCAGACATTCTTAACCAACAATTTCAGTCAGTATTTACTAAGGAACCACCATCTAATATTCCTGATAAGGGTCCAAGCCCATACACAAAAATGCCAGATATAAACATCACTACACCAGGTATCGAAAAATTGCTACATAAACTAAATCCACACAAAGCATGTGGTCCAGATAACATCAGTGGACGTGTATTAAAAGAACTAAAAGCACAAATAGCACCCATACTTACCACCATATTTACCAAATCTCTGGAATCGGGAAAAACACCAAAAGACTGGAAACATGCAATTGTTGCACCAGCATTTAAAAAGGGTGAACGATACAAGGCTGAAAATTATAGACCGATTTCACTCACTTGTATTTGTTGTAAGTTGATGGAACATATACTATAGTGATAAGTAACATCATGAACTATTTAGAGGCAAATAACATTCTTTACGACCTCCAACATGGTTTCCGAAAATCCAGATCATGCGAATCTCAACTTATTCAATTTATACAAGAACTTCATAACAACAACAGCAAAAATATACAAACAGACCTCATTATTATGGATTTTGCCAAGGCCTTTGATAAGGTTCCCCACAAACGTCTACTCTATAAACTAAAATACTATGGCATTCGAGGTAACACTCTAAAATGGATTCAGGCTTTCTTATCAGACCGTACGCAAACAGTGGTAATAGATGGAATAACATCAAATACAGCACCAGTAACATCAGGTGTCCCCCAAGGAACTGTCCTTGGGCCTATACTCTTTTTAATATACATTAATGATTTTCCAGAATACCTGGAACACAGCAAACTACGACTCTTCGCTGATGACAGTATTATATACCAAGAAATAACATGTCAACAAGACTGCACAAATTTACAAAAAGATCTTAACGCAGCAGCGAAATGGGAGGCTGATTGGCTCATGGCCTTCCATCCTGGAAAATGCACTATCTTAACCATCACACAAAAAAAACAACCATTTAAACACGATTACATCCTTCATAACCATACTTTAGAACTAGTAACATCTGCAAAATATCTTGGCGTAACCCTACAGTCTAACTTAAAATGGAACATTCACTACAACAACATCGTATCAAATGCAAATAAATCTCTTGGCTTTCTTAGGCGAAACTTAAAAATTTCTAACTCCAGTATCAAATCCCGTGCTTACCAATCAATAGTGAGACCAAAACTTGAATATGCCTGTAGTCTATGGGATCCACACACAGCAGATTATAAAAATAAGCTAGAAATGGTACAGAGGCGTGCGGCCCGATATGTATGTAACAATTACCACAACACCAGTAGTGTTACATCCATGTTAAACGAACTACAATGGCCCTCACTCAGTGAGCGCCGCCTCAAAACCAGACTTATCATGTTCTACAAGGTCATCCATGGACTCATCGCAATCCCATCACTAGTCCTCATACCATCAGATACTAGAACAAGAAAATTACATACTCAAACATTTCGGCAAATATCCACCTCTAAAGACAGCTACAAATGGTCATTCTTTCCGCAAACAATCATTCAATGGAACATGTTGCCACAAGTTGTGGTAGCAAGTCAAACCATTGAAATTTACAGAGATCAGTTGACACCAACTGTTCTCCACAACATAATTTAATTCTATAAATAACAATGTACATATTTTTTAATCACTTGTTGTTTTCTTTCATGTAAATATCACCAAGTATTCTACTAAGTTAAAGATAAATTTTTGTTCATATTTTTAATCATATACTCCGCGCATGCAACAGTTCGTAATCTTCAATAACAATGAAGCTGTAACTGTATATCAGAAGAAGAAGGAAGAAGCACAAATAGCACAGCTGCAGTATATATTTTCATATACATTATACACATGTACAATGTATATATAATTACATGTCACTGTGCTGATGAGCATTATTAATATTATGTAATGATTTTATAGGGATAGTGTATGCAATATATTACCTATAATATCACAATCCTAGGCTTGAGTCAATGGTTATCTTTTAGGCTGCTCATCAATTGGGGACGTCCGATCAGGATAACAACTATTATATGACTGTCAAATATATGATGGGGAAACCCGGAATTCCATGATATGACGCAGTAGTCTTCCGAATGTACATATGTAATATTATAGTGAACCCAAGTATGTGTAGTTCCGAGTAAACTGGTGTTATCCATATTCATTACATTCCTCCCTCTTTCATAGAAATGAACCCGTTCTGTAGAATGAAGTCATGGCACTTTCTTTTATATACCAGCACTAATTTGTCTGAACTGTTTATAGTTTAAGTTCGAATAAATACATCCTTTAATTGAAATTCACTATAGTCAGTAAAGTTGTAGTGGATACATGTAAATATTTTCTCCAATGTTATGCAATATAACGCTATATATAATCCTTAATTTTATGAAACGCAGCTAACCTTTCCCATCTGTACACGAATATACAAAAGAATCTCGGTCTCTCTATATATATATACAAAATTCATCATGAAAGGCTTATTTTTAAAAGTCTTGTACAAAATATTGATGACACAGCTTTCAGTACGACATCTTGAAATCGCCAAACAAGGACTGTATACAATTCATCTACTGAGAATAACGCATAGTCATATACTGTAAAGATGAATGATCAAAATAATATCAGGGCTTTGAATATGTATGCCAACCATGTGCTGTTTCACAGAACGAATCCTACAATTTCAGATTAACTGTCTGATGGTCATTGATGTATGTCTGGATAAACTTCAACGTAAAATATCAAATAAATATCCTTTCCACTTCTTCCCTCTCCTATCAAAATGATCAGCAATCTAATATTATACTTCTTTGTTCTTAATTCCACATTGGTTTCTATAACAAATACAGTTGTTATACCGGCATAATCGAAGCAAAAGCTGAAATTATCGTAGACTTTCAAACAGAAAATATGTTTATTACGGTTTTTTTTTTTACTTTCCTTATTAATATTAACTCTCAACAAATATTCGTTTAAAAAATAAAAGATGTCTGAAATGCAAACAAATGACAAACGAGAATTATGAAGCAACGCAAATACATGCTTACATTTTGTACATGACATATGCATTATAAAAATATACAGCATTCAATATAGATAATACAAAATATAAACTACACATATATTTACAATAAAATCTAAGAAGAACGTTAGAAAATTCAAACAGTCAGGTAGCAAATAAGGACCACTTGTCTTTCTCAAATGCTGTAGAACCGCTAAACTGTGTGTCTGTTACCAAACATTCATGGTTGATGTCAGTGCTGTAAGTGTTCGTATTTCTTACTAATTTTCCAACTGTTGTACAATGTTTTCTTTTATTCATTTGCTTTGTTGTTGGTTTTTGAAGTCCCTTTCTAAACCTACTCATGGTTTTCTGTAGAGCTGGCGTATCCAGTCGTTCTTTTCTTCTTATAAGTGTTCTCGAAGTAGTTGGAATTGTTTTCCTTGAGTGTGTCTCCTTGTTTCCTCTTAGGTAGATCAACTTCCGTTTTTCTAATTTTATCTTCTGAACAACATTGCTTTTCTTCGTCTTCGTCTTGGATGATCGAGTCACTTTGTATAATTTCTTTTCAGTTTCTGTTTCCCGTTTACCATTGGTCAGATTGTTATGCTTTATTTCTTCCCTGGTGTTTCCTTTTTTCTTTTCCCCTACATGTATGTCCATTTGATGTTCACATTTTGCATTGATTGTTTGTTGTTCAATTTCCGTATGTGTGAAATCATATGTCCATTTTTTGTCTTTGCCATTAACCATTTGTAAATCATCCGTTGTTTGCGTACTCTGACTTGTTGTCTCCTTTCTTTCATGACTGACATCTATCCGGAATAATTCTTTGTCAGTTTGAGTGAAATGTTCTGTCTTTGAAGTCTGTTCTTTGGGATGGTAACACATGGTACCGTGGAAATATTGTTGACTTCCTTGAACAGCAATCTGTCGTTTCCTTTCACTGTCAGTTTCTCCTGTATCTCTTTCATCAATCATTGGTGGTGTTGTCCAATAACGATATTTCCTATTCTTCAGTTCACAAGTCAGCCACTTATCTGAACGATAAACATAAGTTGGAGCTAATCGGTCAATGATGTCACTGAGCATTTTTAACTCATGGTGATTTAACCGACTCTGACATGAAGCTCTTTTTATTTCATATTTCGATGACAAAGTTCTTTCTTCTTCAATTTTAGTGTCCTTGTTTTCTCCTGGTTCATATTTGGTCTGAGTTTGTTTGGCCTCGTCGTACTTTTGAATACAAGCTTCTGCACTAAGGTTGTTGTCTTCCTCTGGTATTCGTTTCCCGTCTGTTTGATAATATCTTTCTATTCAATTTGTTATTTTCATCGACAATTGACTGAACCATAAAATGGAGCTTTTGTCGTGTAATTAACCTTGGGGACTCTGTCTGTTCTTTGACTTTGACTTTGCTTTCGTTTATCTTTAATCCACCATTAATTTTCGGTTTATTTAAACATTGGGGAGTTGTAGGTAGTGTTTGCTCTTTTTCATCTGCATCACATATTGCATCTGGTTTGTAGTTGTGACTGGGACTTTCCTCTGACTGTATTTTTTCATCATCTTCACCTAACCAATCTGGTTCGTACTTGGGACTCGGACTTTCCATTGTGTATACTGCATCCGCCATCACATCTTTGGAATGGTATGGTGTTGTATGGTATTCTTTTGCAGGGTTTGATACTTTCTCAATTGTTTCTCCTTTATGAGGTGTTTGCTCTTTTCTTTGTCCTAACATTACGGGACTGTGGTCTTCCGTCTTTTCTATCATCAAATTGGTATCAGCTCCATCATTTTCCATAGGTCCATTACATTCCACTTCACTCAAATGTTTAGAAGGGGTATACAGTTCTGGTTCATCGTTATGTACATTTTTTGTACTTGTACTGTGTCAACGTTCTCATCTAAATCAACAAATTCCTCTCTTCCCTGGTTTTTTACCATTGGATCCTGGTCTTCATTCTTTTCAATCTGTAAATTGGGATCATCTCTTTTGTTTACCATTTCAGGTTCCCATAAACTATTGAGCTTTAAATATCTATTACATTTTGCCAATACACAAAGATAACTTTTTGCTACATAAACAGAACCTTCGGCGACTGCTTTCACCAACTCTTTCCCTTCCTCATCACAACAAGCATTAGTGAGGTACTTTATGACCAGATGTTCTTTTGCATTTTCTGATTCATTTTGAAATGCCCCTTCTACTAACTCTTCAATCCTGTCTGTAAATTCGTCCAATAACTCATCTGGATATGGGAAGATATTCTCTAGATGTTTCAAAATGAGTAATGGATAGCCCACTTTGTCAAATCGGTCGTTAAAGAGTTCGCACAATGTTTCGTAGTCTGTTTGTACTGTATTTGACCTGTTCTTATAGAACTTGAATGCTTTTCCGGTAATTCTCGATACCAATGTTTGTAACTTTTGTTCACTATTCCATCCTTTCACAAAAGCTGTAGACTCAATATCAGCTTTCAGCAGGGACCATCCGAGCGTCGCTGTTCCATCAAAATGACTTGAGCTACTCATACTTTGAGTTTAGTTGTAATTTACTATCTAAGATTACAATAAAAGCTTTACAAAAAACGAAAATTACAAGGAATTACACACAAAATATATACAATACAACTGTGTAACACAACACAAATCCCACAAACAAGATTTAAAAACAAAATCACAAACACCTGTACATACAATCAGCAATATCAGAAAAAATGGTATACTGATTGTATTCTGATTTGCCAATGAAAACAAAAGTATAGCAAAAAAGAAAAAAACAATCTGAAAACATCTATGACATCAGAGGATCTGACGCGCAAAGCTGCTTCAGGAATTAAATAATTTTAATAACCCTGTTTATATCATCATATAAGTCAAGGGACCTAAATATACACATTATCGCTATTCCCGGCTGACCCGTCCGCTTGAACTTTTGACGTCAACAACAATCACTTTTCCATTGTGGCGTCAGACATTTTGTTTTATGACGTCAAAATTTTACGGGAACCTGTGTGATTTCCAGCAATGGCGGACAAATAGCGATAAGGTGTATTCAAAACTTTCACATATGCATACATGTAAATAAACATATAAGTGACACAATCAAATATGTTTATATTTGTCTTTCTTTTTAATATCAAATATACAAATTCATAAACTCAGAAAAAAAACTATTTAAACACAGGTATGAAATTGTAAACAATGACGTATGTATACACAATTCACAACAAATAGTCGTACAGTACAAGTTTATTATCAACACATTCTTTAATGAGTGAACACTTTTCAGACGGTAAAACCGACAAGACAATTAAATAAAATGAAAAAAATAAAACAACTATGACATGAGAAGATCTGACGCACACAGTTGTATCAATAATTTATGAAAAACAAAAGAAAAACATACATGTATAAATGATATCTGACATCAGAAGATCTGACGCTCAACGGAATATCAATGAATGAAGAAAAAAAAATGTGTTGATTTGTATTATTATAAATAAACAAAACATGAAATAAACCAAATAGATAATCAAAAACTATCCACTAGTTGTTTGTTTATAAGGTTATTTTTGTCTTATTCTCAAGGTGTATGCAAATCTGTGTATTTTGTAAATGTGTTACAAAAAGGGGGATGGGATTTTTATCACACGGAAAGTCTGATAATCACAATATAAATATGAAACAAATATATCACTCGCGCAAATATCAATAGTACTGATAAATCAGCGCGCCATGAAATAATCCAATCGCGGGAGAGAAGATACAAAGATTTTCCTCTCGCGAAAACAAAGCCTTGAAAAAATATGAAAATATGGCGCGAATGGATGTCACTGCCGATTAACAGTGTAAATCAGTGGATTCGTGCCGACTTCTGACACCACTGTAATGATTTTATAGGGATAGTGTATGCAATATATTACCTATAATATCACAATCCTAGGCTTGAGTCAATGGTTATCTTTTAGGCCGCTCATCAATTGGGGACGTCCGATCAGGATAACAACTATTATATGACTGTCAAATATATGATGGGGAAACCCGGAATTCCATGATATGACGCAGTAGTCTTCCGAATGTACATATGTAATATTATAGTGAACCCAAGTATGTGTAGTTCCGAGTAAACTGTAGTCCAAATAATTATGACGTCTTGAAAGGCTATTATAATTTTTTTCTTTGACGCCTTACATCAACGTCGAAGTAAGGCGTCAAAGAAAAAAATTATAATAGCCTTTCAAGACGTCATAATTATTTGGACTAAGTAAACTGGTGTTATCCATATTCATTACAATTATTTAAACTATAAGTCTAAAGTTAAGTTATTTACCAGTCTGGGAACTGCTCTGTCTCCATAAGCTAATGGTGTTCTTGTTGGGTCAATATGTGGAGGATATTTGGCTGAAATAACTGTGTGTGCCATTTTCAAAGGATGTTTTCATAAAAACAACCAAACTGTCACAAACAAGCTGTTTATATTGACCAACTTCCGTTTGGTCGTAACTATGGTTTGGCGCAGGTCGGCACTTGTTTAGACAAAGCTAGGAAGAACTAATAAATGTTTGATTATGTTTACCTGGTTTAATTAATATAATTTCGTAACAATGATTAATTACTGGACAATTAATTGATTAAATAAGTAATATAAAAAAAAATTAGTAGTTTCGTACAAGGAAAAACAAAATGGCCTGCAGCAGCGGGAAGATTTAAAAAGTGTTTAAAACTCTTTATTAAGTAATTTGAATGACACAGATTAATTATTTTTATCTTTAGAAACAGGTCAACTTTGTCTGTCTAATACATTAGACACATATTCCTGTATGATTTATCAAGGTTGCTTAAAGGGATGTCTCAAATAAAATTTGACATAAAAATCAAATATTTATTATTTTAGGTAGCAGTGGTTAAGAGGCTGCAGTGCATGCTGAAGGTCCTGGGTTAGATTATGATATGGCATCACTCACATGGGGTGCTGGAAATTTTAGTAAAACAGAAGGGGGATTTTCACCTAATAAGTTATTGTAGTACTATCGGTACTATGCACATCTGTTGCATATCTAGTCACTAGTCTAGTGTATGTTGAATCCGTATATTTTCCGGAACTGTACAATGTATTGCCTTATCCATGCTTGTTGCGATTGTTACATGAATCAGCTTTTTTTAACTCGCATGGCCCAAAGGGCCAAGTGAGCTTTTCTCATCACTTGGTGTCTGTTTAAGGAATAACAGTACTGTAGTTGAAGAGTTGCCACCGTCAATTGTAGATTTGACGGTCGCAAATGCAGTTTTACTGGCGACGCGTAGCGGAGACAGTAAAACGGAGATTTGCGACCGTCAAATCAAAATTGGCGGTGGCAACTCTTCAACTACAGTACTGTTATTCCGATTCTAATGCATTACAAAAAGAAAAAATACGATAAAACTTGAAAAAATGTCTAAGTTTGTCAAATAAAAAAAATCCGCGAAACTTCATGAATGATTTTGGCACAAAGACGTCATGGCTAAACGTGACGTCATACAAATGAAAACTTACAAACTGGAGGTTATTACGTTACCTGTACGCTTCAAATTTGGATAAAATTACATTTAAACGGCGAATTCGAGGTAGGTGTTGTTTTATTTTTGATTTTATAGTAGTAATCGAACATTTGTTGATTTATCAATTCAAAATGGCGGGTCCCTCCTTAGTTACGCCTGGTCAACTGTGGATTTGACGGCAACTTTTAGCCAATGAAAAATATTGTTACATCGAAATTGCATTAGAATGTCTTTTAAATTCTCCTCTGAAACTATTGGGCCAAATTTAACCAAACTTGGGCACAATCATCATTTGGGTATCTAGTTTAAAAAATGTGTCTGATGACCTGGTTAACCGACCAAGATGGATGCCATGGCTAAAAATAGAACATAGGGGTAAAATGTAGATTTTGGCTTATATTTGTTACAGAGACAATAACCAGACAAAAGAGATAACAAAAGACTCATTAGGCCACCTACACAGTGAAGAAATCCCACACACATGGGCAGGCTTCCAATGGCCCTAAACAAAAATGTGTACTAGTTCTTATAGATTTATACATTTGTACAACATGTATGTAATATGGAATTATATATATAGATACATTTATAAGCTTCCCAAACCCATTTCATAGTCATGATAGTTGTGAGCATTTATATCATTTAGTTTAAGGACTTTTATCATGTCAGCAATAAATCATTTTATTTGTAAAACATGGCATGCCTGGGATTCAATGTTTTACAATGCAATGTTTCATGAAATCCCTTTATCTAATCAACGTCCGTTTTTGACACAGAATACACAATTGACCAGAACCGACAGCAGCTAAAACCTTTAGACCTTTAAACATTTTATGTGTGACAAATAGGTTATATTTTTTAAAAAAGAAGTTTTTTTAAAAAGATTTATAACATACTAGACTAAACATGCTAAATATGTAAACAGGTCGTGATATAATTTTTATTTTATTTAAGAGGTTATATAAAAACATGGAGATGGGGTATGACATGAATAATGTAATCAATTCAATTTATAAAAAAAAATCTGAATAACAAATATGACCAATGAAAACTACTGCACTACAGGCCCATAAAGAATATGTTGGGGTTAAACATGTGTGTGAGCACTTAACCTAGAACAGTTGTGTGACATAATTCCAATTTTCTTGCGTATTTACCTCGTCCTAAACGTGCATGAAATATTTGCCACTGGACGTTAAGCAACCAACAATCAACCAATCTTGCATATATGTTTCACTTCAGGTGTAAAACTCAAAAATTTGTTGAAAAATATCTTACAGAGTCCGAATTATCTTATTAAAAAACAACTGGCTGTACTTCTTTATTTTGTCTTATGTTGAAGATTGAATAATGTCCTCTAGATGTCGTTTGGTTTTCTTTGTTGTTAGGTTTCTTTCTCCTTGACATACACTTACATGCATGTCATTTATTAACATGAATAGGAATGACTCACTACTATGAGTTGTTGTTGTTATGTAGATCGATTGGATTAATTTTTTATCAAGATAAACTTTAATGTGCATGATAAAATTGAGAAATGAGACAACAGCCGAAGGCCACCAATGGATGTTAAATGCAGCAAGAAACTCCTGTACCCGGAGGTGACCCCTGAACAAATATGTCTACTAGTTCAGTGATAATGGACGTCATACTAAACTCTGAATTATACACAAGTAACTAAAATTAAAAATCATACAAGACTAACAAATGCCAGAGGCTCCTGACTAAATTATATCTATTCAGGTTGAAAAAAAATCTATATGGAAAGTATGTGTAATTGTTTGAACCCTACAAAACATGTACATGTATGAGTGTAAACAATTAAGTCCAGTAATTTATTATTTATTGATATTTGACATCGATTAAATACAACTACAATCAATCAGGCGTAGTTTTGTCAATACATGCAGATACATCAGATGTCGATTAGAGTTTTAAAATATTGGATGTCAATTTGAAAACGTGACCTCAGATTTGGACGTCGACTTAAGAAACGGCCGTAGATTAGAGGCCAGACGTCGATCTGAGTCTAACATATATATACATATATCATTTGTTTATTTGAACTAATATTTCACATCTATACACTTTACCATGTTTTCAGTTTTAATGTATAATTTATATCGTCGCTGGGCTTCTAAAATGTCGTATATGACTTTTTTGGCTAAAAATACTTTTTGACACCAATGGTCTTGGCGGGAGGAAATCTTCGTTATCACAAAATAGCATACAGTTAGACCAATCAAAATGTGTGAAATAAGACATATTACAAAATTGCCAATGTCAGTTGTTTGTAAAGTTTGCTTCCAAAATGTTGTATGAAAACTTGAAAATCGTTGTAGAATGGTTTTGGGAAAAAAGTAATTATACATTTCTTTATTTCTGTGAAAATAATTTAAGTTCTTGGATAATCCAGAAGTGTCAACGTTTTTATTTCACTGCTATTTACAAAAATGTTAACGTTCACATAAGACATTTTGGAAGCATGCATTTTGCCAAAATTTTCAAAGCCTGTTTTTGACAAATTTTTTTCTTGAAAAATTTGTAATTTACAACATTTTAGAAGCCCAGCGACAATATGTTTTTGTGTTTTAGATTATGACCTCTAACCATTTCTAACACAATGTCTAATGGGAAAGAAAAACAGGAAAAGGTATAAAGACCCAATTTTATCTGAAATAGAAGAAAGAGAAAGAATCAAGCAGTCTGTGCTACAAGGTAACTAACTATATCTTCCCAGTATTTCTTTAGAAAAACTAAAGTGTCTTCTGTATTTTGTTTTACTGTTAGGTTGCTGTCCTATTGACTAATACCACACATTTCTTTTTATTTATCATGTTTATGTGTGTAAACTCATACACACACAAACATCTTGCTTTTTTCAAATTTTCATTCATTTTGTACTTTGAACTGATGCTATATTTTGAATTTGTATTAACAGCCATGACAGATTTTACTTTTCGATTTCTTTACCATCAATTTTTGAAAACATAGTTGACGTGATCACTGCAGTGCTCATAATATAAGAATGCGTTCAATTTTGATGGTTTTCTTTTTTTTCCCAAAGTTTTCAGAGCAAGGTATTCAGTACCAAGTAGTAGTGGAGCTATAGTCATTGGAAAGGATCAACCAAGTTGTATAGACCTTACAAAGAGCAAGACAGTTCATGAAGTGGCAGGAGAGAGCTCATCTAGCATGACCGAGTCTGAATCGTCTACTAGTTCTGATAAAAAGACAAACAAAAAAAGACGAAGGAGGAAAAGACAAAAACCACAGAGAAAAGTGAAAAAGGTGAAACCATAAAATTTGATTATTACTGTAGTTTTCAGGGTTTGACATTAAAGGATTTTCACATTTTTAAAATACACATTTTGTGCATATTTAAACATGTTTAAAAGTACATGGGAGAAAAGAAATCTTAAAATTATAACTCAAAATGGTATTATCCATCATCTTGCATAAAATATATGCTGAACATGCTTTCTATGAAGAGTGGTGCCTAATTTTCCGGTAAAAATTGATAAAACTTCAGAGGGGTTTATACATGAGTTCACCTGCTGAATCTTTTAATAAAACAAACGTAAAAAAACAAATTTAGTTAGACACAGCATGAAAAACGATAAATTAGATTCAAAATGTTTTTATCTTTATTTTCATTTTTATTCAGGTAGAAACGACAGACAGACATGATGTTGCCAAGCATCTGAAGATAGCTAATGATGTTAGTCATGTAAGTTTTTAGTTAAGTCAATATTTTAATTATTGATTTTCCCTAACATGATCAATATGCAAAATTCATTTCCATCAGGTAAAATGATTTTCTTTGGTTCCTCTGTCAATTTCATAAACCTGGATGTACGATAGTTCTTTTTGAAGCTGAGAAACATATTCAAATATGTAATTCAATTTGCTGGGTTCAAAATGAGTTTCATTTTACTGCAATTTTACATTACCCATAAAACAGTTTTTGATGCGACTCTTCCAAGTAAGAATAATCCCTATTTTCACACTAAAGGTTCTTTAGAAATTTATTTCTTTGCACTCATTAATTTTACACCTTTATTCCATGATTCTCTGCTCTTCAAATCAGCACAAATGGCTAAGCTCACTGTCTGGCGACCAAGGGATATAACTCAAACTCAAATTTAAAACCTATCTATTCACATGCATATTATTGTTTACAATATCCATGATACCTCTGCAAAGAGATATATTGAAGACCATACATTGACTTCTTGCTGTCTTTTTGTGTTATCTTTTGTTAACATTGACATTTGCACCACATTTATATCTTACATGGTTTATATACAAATATGGTAAAGTCTGACTTGAAATTGATAAATTGTAATTGATAATTAATTACTTTCTTCTTTCAGATATTGAGACCTACTATAGATCCATCTAAAGTTAGCAGTATATGTCAAAACAGATTGACCGTACGTGATATCTATTTGAAATATTTTCTTTACTTCTGCTTGCATTCAAAACATGTGTGCACAAGTTCAAAAATGAAGTTTGGGATACATTTTTAGCTCACCTTGCCTAAAAGGCCAAGTGAGCTTTTCTCATCACTTGGCGTCTGTCTTTCGTCGTCGTCCGTCGTCGTTAACTTTTACAAAAATCTTCTCCTCTTAAACTACTGAGCCAAATTTAACCAAACTTGGCCACTAGTTTAAAAAATGTGTCCAGTGACCTGGCCAACCAACCAAGATGGCCACCATGGCTAAAAATAGAACATAGGGGTAAAATATAGATTTTGGCTTATAACTCTGAAACAGAAGCATTCAGAGCAAATCTGACATGGGGGTTAAATTGTTTATCAAGTCAAGATCTATCTGCTCTGAAATTTTCAGATGAATTGGACAACCCGTTGTTGGGTTGCTGCCCCTGAATTGGTAATTTTAAGGAAATTTTGCCGTGTTTGGTTATTATCTTGAATATTATTATAGATAGAGATAAACTGTAAACAGCAATAATGTTCAACAAAGTAATATCTACAAAAAAAGTCACATGACCAAAATGGTCAGTTGACCCCTTAAGGAGTTATTGCCCTTTATAGTCATTTTTTACCGATTTTTTGTAAACTTTTGTGATCTTTTACTAAAATGTTCTCCTCTGAAACTACTGAGCCAAATTTAACCATACTTGACCACAATCATCATTGAGGTATCTTGTTTAAAAAATGTGTGCAGTGACCTAGCCAACCAACCAAGATAGCCGCCATAGCTAAAAATAGAACATAGGGGTAAAATGTAGATTTTGGCTTATAACTCTGAAACCAAAGCATTTAGAGCAAATCTGACATAGGGTAAAATTGTTTATAACATCTATCTGCCCTGAAATTTTCTGATGAATTGGACAACTGGTTGTTTGGTGACTCCCCTGAATTGGTAATTTTTAAGGAATTTTGCCGTTTTTGGTTATTATCTTGAATATTAGTATAGATAGAGATAAACTGTAAACAGCAATAATGTTCAGTAAAGAAAGATCTATAATTGAGTCAAACATGACCAAAATGGTCATTTGACCCTTAAGGAGTTATTGCCCTTTACAAAATTTTGTAATTTTTTGTAAATGTTAACAAAATATTTTCCTCTGTAACTAATGGGCCAAGTTCATTATAGATAGAGATTATTGTAAGTAGTATGAAATTTCAGTAAAGTAAGATCTACAAACACATTTAATACCATCACCAAAACACAATTTTGTCATTAATCCATCTGTGTCTTTTGTTTAATATGCACATAGACCAAGGTGAGCAACACTTGATACCAAATGCCGAATAAACTGTTGCATGTGATAAATGACGACCATGTCATGAAAAAAATCAATTTTAACAATTTTTATCTTTTTTCTTCAATCACTGACCACATCTTTAATAACTTTATTGACTAACTTTCACTTTTACCTATACTAGATTCTTATTTTACTTTCACTTTCTATTTATATCTATAACGTTGTCATAACAATAACAACCTCAATTGTTCTGCGAACCATAAAACCGCAAAATTTGTACTTCACTGTTTGATTTCATGTGTAATATTGTCCTGAAGATGCCGCCCTTGTTGACGAAACCTGTCGACCATAGTAAACTCTTACCATGCGGTAATTGATGGATGTTGTTGTCTTTGTTATCGTTTTAAGTGTAAGATTTTTAAATATGAAGTATTGGTAAAATTGTTATAGTTTGCTGTGCCCTGCATGGGCAATGACCTCAAGAAGTTCTAAGCTGGGAAAGAATAAGTTTTGCATATTGGGAGGCCAATCAATTAAAAGTTTATATATTTAAATTGGTACTGGCCTTTGTTAGTCTTGTATTATTTTAATTTTAGTTTCTTGTGTACAATTTGGAAATTAGTATGGCGTTCATTATCACTGAACTACCGGTAGAATATATTTGTTTAGGGGCCAGTTGAAGGACACCTCCGGGTGCGGGAATTTCTCACTACATTGAAGACCTGTTGGTGACCTTCTGCTGTTGTTTTTTTCTATGGTCGGGTTGTTGTCTCTTTGGCACATTCCCCATTTCCATTTTCAATTTTATTTCACTTTCAACCATGCAACCATGGCTGATAATAGTTATATGCATAAGTTTAACAAAGTTTTGTATAGATTTCAGATTTTGTTTTATTTGTTCTTTCAGAGGAAAATGGGTCTTTTCAATGCAGGAAAGAAATCTTCGACAATATCCAGAGGTAAATATGAGAACATCATAGCTAAAAGATACGGAATTGAGAAATATTTGCATGCATTTATCATTGTGATTTTTAGCAAAGGACACAAATTGTGATTAATTATTACAATTTTACTATTAGCTACATATATGCAATTTAAACCATTTTTATATTATAAGGAGTTTTAACTTTTTGCAGATCTTTTCTCATCACAATTTTCACCAATATTATAAACACAGCAATAGACCCTTGGTACACCTAGTCCTTTAGATTTTAAAAACTTTTTAACTTTGATCTTTTCTCATCACAATTTTCACCAATAAACACAGCAATAGACCCTTGGTACACCTAGTCCTTTAGATTTTAAAATTTGGAATGAACAGCTAATATTTCCATTTAAATCTTTTATAAAAGAAAGATGTACTGATATTAAGACAAAACAATTTTTGATTATCTGTTATTTTGTTATACATGTACAACATCACTACTAAAGTTATGTACTTTGTTTTCTCTCTAGAAATATATATTCCTGATGCAGTAAAGAAAAAAACACAAGAAGATTTGAAGAAGATCTTAAATCAAAGTGACAAAGAAGATGATAACCAGTCACATGATGATCAACTTAATATTAGTCATAGGTCTGTATGTTAATATTAGTCATAGGTCTATATGTTAATATTAGTCATAGGTCTGTATGTTAATCTCAAATGAAAAATGTTCTACTTTTGTCAGCTTTACTGAAAAAATTGAAGTATTTCAATACAACTTGAGTAAAAATGGATAAGAAAGTGAATTCATTTTTTGTTTGTTTTATTTTTGTATACATTTCTTATAAATAGTAATGATATTATCATTGATAATAATTAACATTAATAAATTGTTCGAAATTTTGTAGTCCTTTGATATTACCCAAACCAAGTTACAGAGCTTCATCTACATCTAACAGTACCAAGAGGTCTGATCTGGGATACAGAAGTGCTGGTAGTAATTCTATCACACCTTCATCACCAAAGATTAGAACAACAGTCAGGTAGGATTGGTTTAAATAGGGGTTAATAACAGTGTCAAATAAATCTTTTGTAGATTACATAGAATTAACCATTTTTGAAAGGAGTTAAAATTAAAATAAAATGCAACAGTGACTTTATAAATACCCATGTTCAAATCCAATGAATCAATTATGAATTAAAAAATTATGATGGAAAACAAAACAAAATCACTTGAATTCACAATGGAGCCACACTGAGTGTGTGGACAGTGTTAATCCTAGTACTGCCAGCTATAAATAGATTATCAGTTCACTGCAGTGCCATGATGCTAATTAGCCTCTGCATCTCACTGTGCCGAGTTGTTTTCCAGAAATTTATCAGTTTTACACCATGTTATTGTTTTGTAAATTTTCTTTAATTTCTGATCCTTTTAGAAAATAACATTGAATGTATTTGTTTTGCAGAATTGAATGCAGAATTGCATAGTGTAAAATAAGTGACAGTGGATTATGAAATTATTTAGTTAAATCAAATAAAAGTAGGAAAAAAAAAGTTTATAGTGTATCGGTTTGTTTCTTCAACTAATTTATTTATGAAATTTTAATCAATAATTAAACTAAAGAAATCTATCATCACTGGATTTTGTCCAACAGCAGAGTTTTTACTTCTTCAAAGCATCAAAAGTGAGACCATGTGTATCCAGGTTTCCACGTGTCCTCAAACGTCATTATTTTTTCATCATTTTATAGATCATCCTAATCAAAACATAAAAATCCTTTATTACAATCATCGTTTAGAATTATTTCTTCAACAAAATCACGATTTCAGGGTCTACTTGCTATAAAAACACATCTCTTTCCGCTACATCTTTGACGACTTCCATTGTTTCTAACTCAAATGTAAACAAACCAAGGGGTCAACTTTGTCATCAAAATAATTTTAGAATGGAATGCTGGAAGCAACCAATGAAAACATCTTTCTACAGGGAAATCCTTCTTCTGACGTAATATTGACTAAAAATAAGAATATCTGAGTGATTTAATTGGCTAGAACTCGAAACCTTTACCTTATATAGAACGTCTATATAGCGACAACCGGCAATGAATGAAACTACTGGAAGTTATCAATATATCGACGCCCGGCAGTAGAGTAAAGTTATACAGGTCGTCACTATAACAACGTCCTACAGTACTAGGGTTAAGTTTCTCAAGCTGTGTAAAATTGCACTCTGTCAAAAGATCGCTATAGGGAATAAGACAAAGGTGGTAAATATACAGATTAAATTACTTTTCTATAAAGATTTAAGGCTGACAACATGTCTCTTGTGAGTTGAGACTGGGCTATTGATTTCTTAATAAATCAATGAAAAAAATACTCAAACCTGTACATTTCTATAGACCTACATATTTTCAACAAGATAGGGTTTTCTGTTTTCCAGATTACCCAAAAATCAGAGCAAAATATTTCATAACTGCAATGGGAAAAAAATAGATATTAAACATTTGAAACATGTAGAATTTCTCTTGCACCAATCTATCATTTTATTTTGGTAGACTAATCCTTTGTAAAATCCTACATTTAGGACCAGATAACAAATCACCTATTTTCCTAATATACATAGTTTTTTTTAACCTGCACTAAATGTTTATTTGGGATGTTCTTGCTTAATGATTACTTAATATAAACCAAACTTTATATCTATAAAAGTATAAACATAAAGATTTTATCTTTTAGCTCTGCTAGCTTTATAAGTGCTGCAAGTTCTGAAGATTTGAGAGAAATTTTACCTGAGGTAAAGTACAAGCATCTGTTAAAGTATTTTAATTTAGTATCTGAATCAGATTTAAAATCTAAGATTATTTTTTTTTCACTGCCTAAAACAGATACTGAAAAGCCAATGAAAATGTAGCAATTTCTTATCACATAGCATTTGATTGTTGATTGCTTAACGTTCAGTGGTAAATATTTCATGCATGTTCAGGATGATAGGTAATTACAGAAATATAATATTTAAATAATTTTGTGCCTTGCTGCAATACAGCCTATTCCATTGACATTATAGGCAATACATACATATCTCTTCATGCAGGAAATAGAAGAACACTTTTTTTATGTGTAATATATATGATTATAATATTGGATAGGGAAATAGTACCTTACAATACCATATGTTGTGCCTGATTAATTTGAGAATGAATAAAACACGATCCACATGTAAAACATTGGCTTGTACCATCAGCATGCTATTTTAAGGTCACGATTACCATTGAAAATTTAACATGTTAATTTTCTTAATACTTCCAAAAATTATGATTCTATTTGTATAATTAATAGTTGGTGTAAATGGTCAGTTAAAGGGAAATATAAATGCTGTAGAGCAGAAACTCAGTATATTTTTAACCGGATTTTTGTGACAAAAATGTCGGTTATTGATTTGGGGATGTACGGCGGGCGGGCGGTCTGACGGGCGGTCGGTCGGGCGGGCGGTCGGGCGGGCGGGCGGCAATCAAATGTTGTCCGTGCATTAACTCATGAACCGTTCAACCAAAGCTTTTAAAATTTTAATATGTTGTTACTGACAACTAAATGAAGGTCAAGTTCAATAATGGCGATTTTGACTTTTACCGTTCAGGAGTTATGGTTCTTGAAAGATTGAAAAATGGAGTTTCCAGTCGTTTTCATGCATTTACGCATGAACTGTTCTACCTAAGCTTCCCAAATTTTAATATGTTGTTACTGATGACAAAATGGAGGTCAAGTTCAATAATGGTGATTTTGACTTTTACCGTTCAGGAGTTATGGTTCTTGAAAGATTGAAAAATTGAGTTTCCAGTCGTGTCCGTGCATTTACGCATGAACTGTTCTACCTAAGCTTCCCAAATTTTAACATGTTGTTACTGATGACAAAATGGAGGTCAAGTTCAATAATGACGATTTTGACTTTAACTGTTCAGGAGTTATGGTTCTTGAAAGATTGAAAAATGGTGTTTCCAGTCGTGTCCATGCATTTACGCATGAACTGTTTTACCAAAGCTTCCCAAATTTTAATATGTTGTTACTGATGACAAAATAGAAGTCAAGTTCAATAATGACGATTTTGACTTTTACCGTTCAGGAGTTATGGTTCTTGAAAGATTGAAAAATGGTGTTTCCAGTTGTGTCCGTGCATTTTCTCATGAACCATTCAACCAAAGCTTTTGAAATTTTTATATGTTGTTACTGATGGCAAATTAGAGGTCAAGTTCAATAATGATGATTTTGACTTTTACCGTTCAGGAGTTGTGGTTCTTGAAAGATTGTGAAATGGCGTTTCCATTCACGTTGTTGCATTTACTCATGAACCATTCAATCTAAGCTTTTCAAATTTTAAGATGTTGATACTGATGACAAAATGGAGGTCAAATTTGATATTGACGATTTTCACTTTCACCATTCATCAGTAATGGTTCTTGTGATATTGCCAGGACACAAATAAATATTAATAAATCCGGTTTGCTGTCGTTGTGACAGCCTCTTGTTTCTGTTTGTACTTGATGCATATATTTTGCTGCAAATGTATTTTTCACAGACTAAGACATTAATACTTAGATTGTTAATTTCAGGAACCTCCAATGGAAGACATTTCTGAATTACTTATTAAGAATTTAAACTTAAAACAGTTCTTTCCTGGCAGAAGTAAGCAAATAAATTTCGTGGTTGAATATATTATCTTAGATCTTAGATTAATGTAAAACATGTACATACATGTATCAACACTGTTCTTTACGCTCTCGGTTATTGAATTTTGATGTGATTTGATAGAAATGACAAATATGAAACAAAAATTGGGAAACATTTGTAAATTGTTGAACATTTGAAAAGACAGGAATGTAAGATTCAGCGGTCAGGAAATGACACATGCAAATAATGTTGTCAAAAATATAAATTTGAGATAACGATAAATTTTGCAAAACTTATCCCATCTCACATTTTGTTCAATAGTAAAAGCAAATTTTAAAATTTTGCAAAAATATCTAAATTAACATTAGTGTATATTTTTTTTATTCTATGGTCAGTTTTGTATTTCCTATCTGTATGATTTTAGATTTGTTTGAAGAGACTGTAGAAGAACTGAGAAAGATTATGAAACAAAAGTAAGTATGATGCCAAAATCTCTTTAATAGAATTCAGGGGCACTGTTTCATAATATCCTTGTTTCTAAGTGTACATTCATCTGTCCTGTTATGCGTTTATCAAATTGTTGTGTTGTTGATATTGTACTTATTAAAAATTATTTTATATTTTTAAAAAAAATCAGGAAATGTTCTTCCCTAATATCACAAGATAGTAGTATTCTCTGAGAACTGACAATCTATTGTTTTGGCTGATTATTGTAAGCATGATAACAGTTATTGAATGTAAGTGTGTCTATGCTGAATATTGAAGAATTAATTGTTGAATTATATTAAAATTGTCTGAGGATTGTGGTGGTTATTAGGTAAACTGACAGAAAGTCACAGGACATAAAGTGACAAAAAGTCACAAATAATTTGTTGACAATTGTTTTAATATATAAAGAAAATGTCTTGAAATATTTACTTTTTAATACATATATTCATAATGATATTTAAGTTTAGGAAGTGTGTCATTATACTTGAAAAATGAAGATTTATTTAATTTTAACCATGCAAAAGATATATTTCTTGGCACCATGAAGCCATTTAAGGAGTGCGGGTATAAGATTTTCAGAAAAAAATTAAACATTTATTTTTCATTACAAATTTTATTAATTACCTTTAGTAGTTGTTATTTTATCATATGGTACAAAAAATCATTCCAAAAAGCAATTCGTGTTGGCCCCAGGTGACTTTTAAAATGTAGATATGGTTGAAAAAGCTCCAAATTATCTCCCTTTGGTGCAAAGATGCCATTAAAATTGAAATATCTTTTTTAACTCATTGGTGACCTATATTTTTTATTGTTGTTTTCGAAAAGGCTGTACATAATTTAATAACTGTAAAATTTAAGCGATTTTTTGTTAGGGTATTCCAGAAAAAAATGTAGGGGGGGGGGGGGGGGGGGGGGGGGGTTGGAAGGCACATTATATTAATAATACATGGGTGATGGGTATCAGAGCAACTTTTCACACTATAATTCTCAATTACAATTGTCTGGGTGGCGGGTGCTGACAAAAACTGTGTTCCAACCCCCCAATACATTTTTTTCTGAAATAGCCCTAATTTAGTTCTTTTTTTATTTCGATATTACTGCTTTTTCTCCTATTAGTTCAACAGAAAAAAAGGACATTAACAAAAATGGATGCTTCTTTCGAAGGCAGATTGTGAGCGTAAATGAATGGTGACCCGATTTTTTTTATTTCATTTTTCTATTAAGTATAAGATAATGTTCATTTATAGAAAAATATAGCGAAATCCTATATTAAATAAAAAAATTGATTTAGACCTGCGAACCCCTTAAGTGCCAATTCACTTTGACATTTTGTTTCTTTAACAATTATTTGATCATCTTTGATATTTTTTTTATATATTTTGTTTACAAAGTTGATCTATATAGAATAGTTCAAGAAAAATACAAAAATATTTTTGTAGAAATAAGCATTTTTTATTCAAAGAAAATAATCAGAAAAAATGAATTGTTACTTTTTGTCCTGTGACTTCCTGTCCTACATTTGTTTATTAGTCCTCAATCAGTAAAGAGGAACTATAGATTTGTACTTTGTCCTTAAAAAGTTTTCAGACCTTTTTTCAGTATTGCTTTAAAATATTCATTAGAAATTTGGTATTTAGCTATAGCATATACAGCTAAAGCTTAATATTAGTTCCAGGTGAACAACTAGGCATAGAAAATAAATTGCTTTAATATATCATTTTTCCAGACTGACAGTTGCTGACAGTATTGACACCTTCAAATGAATATCCTTTCCTTACTTGTCATGATGAAATGGTTATTTCTAACTTTCTCATTAATAACAACTCTTTCTTAATATGAATTGAAAATAACCATGCAGACATCATGAATTGAATGTGTCCTGTCTGAATGTAAATTATCCAAACAGGTGATTAAAGTTAAAAAAAATCAGCCTTTTAGCAAGTGAAAACTGGGGGATCTAAAAGTCTGTGTTAACTCTGTTTTCTGAGAAGATTATACAAAAGAACAAGTGCAATAGCATATTTGATTTTTGTAATACAAGGATTTTTGCCTATTAGTGGTGCATAAGGAGTAATTATTAGGGCAAACAGATTCTACCAAAAACCTTACACTCTAATGGCTTTTTATAAATGGCTTACTTAATTTAGTATGTCACTGTGAAGAGCATTTTTATTATGTTTCTTTGATAAACCACCAACCCTACTAAATAGACTAGAGGAGCACTCATTATGGTGAAGAAAACAAATGTCAAAATAAATCTGTGCAGCTATAAATTATGATCAATTATTCACTTTTAAATGGCATATTCATTTTGATCTCTTGCAGTTCTTTTAGTTCGACTCCTATCTCCAAGAAACTACATGTCCAGCAGTTAGATTCGGTGAAAAGATCACTTCTTGATGTATATTCTCCAGCAAAGCAACAAGGTAAAACATTTATAATGAAGTAAACAGTTGGGAAAATGTTAAAACTTGTAAAGTGAATTTATTTTTCCTGTTTTATATATGACTTTAAAACAAATTGAGATGTGAAACTTCTACTATTGCTTAAAAGTCTGAGAGATGAAAGATCCTACTCATAAATTAAAAACAAACTGATAATGCCAGATGGTAAAAAAATGAAATATATGACAAAATAACAAAAACAGTACAAAAACAACACAGAATTCTAAAAGACTCAGCATCATGAAGCCAACCAGGAAACAGGGTTGACATCAGGAACTCAGGAAAAGTAAGTAGATCCTGCTCCACATGTTGCACACATTGTGTTTCTCATTTAAGTACAAATCTGGTGACCAGTCTAATTCAATAGGTCACATTCAATTGTAATACACTAGCTTTAAGGATTAATTATGATAAAGAATATATTTTTCTGACAGTTTTACTGTCAATACAATATGGGGTTCAAGATTAATTATGATAGAGAATGATTTTATAATTTCAACAGGTAATGTCAATGTACCTTCAAGACCATCAAGTGTCAAGATTACATCATCAACCAATATTTCACAGTCTCCAAAGATGTCAAAGATTCAGCCATGTACAACAATGCATAAATCAACCAGATCATCCATGAACTGTGATAAATATCTTTTCCCTAAAACAAATGGTGTTACATATGAATCTTCTTCTCAAGAGAAACAATATTTAGATGGAAAAACTCTGATAAATAGGTGTAATAATCCTCCAATTTACAGCATGGCTAATATAAATTACAAACATTCGTCAACAGTAACTCAATCTCCTCGTAAATATCTCAGAAAAGACTCGGATGCAAAGACTTTGTTGAAGTGCAATGATAAGATGATAGCAGAAGCTTGTCATCAGATGGAGCAGTTAGTCTCCAAACCTCAGCCCATGGAAACAGATGATACAAATACTTCAGACTCAAATGCTTTGAATTTGTTAAAGGTAATTATAATAAATTAGATATAAAAAAAACATTCATGTGCAAATAATGGACAAATGATTGACTTAATTTTTTCAGATTTTGCATCATTACTTTAAAGAGTGGCTGATATCAAAAATTTATTAAAATTTTAGCGTATCTTGAGGTTTACGGTATTCTATCATGTTTTATCTTTGTACTTGAATATTTGCATGATACATATCATGTGAAACGTTACTGTTTTTTGAGGTGTAAAACTAATTCAAATGACAGATGGATTAACAGAAGGCTCTCTTTAGTAACGGTAGGATTATTTGCCAACATATTGTTATACCATCATTTAAATCAACCAATTAGCTTTTGAACTGGTACCATTCAACTCTATGCTGTTTGAATGATTTTATTCCTCATTTACATAATGGCAGGAGACATCTGGCTCAGCGTAGCAATCTTGTTCATATGAAAAGGATTAGATTATTATTTATACCATTACATAACAGGAAAATTCAGTAACCTTTTTTGTTTGCTTTTAAGTTTTATCTATCTCATTCAGCAAGATGAAGCAAAGAAAATGAGAAGACAGATGAGTTACCATGGTGATACAATTAGAGAAATTCAGAGAGACATTTTAAGCTTATTGCCAGATGACATTGCACAAAACAGTTCCCAATCCTCAGGTTACCAAGGCAGCCAGAACAGTAGATATGGACACGAAGAACAGACATCTAGGCTAGCTGATCAGGTGTGTATCGGTAGAATAGATAATTATTCTGTAGTTTTTTATGGTCACTCAGCGTACCCTTTAACAGTTAAATGGTATTTTCAGATAATTTTGTAAATGTTTACATAGATATTTAATATTACCAATGGTTATGACTTGAATTATTTTTTTTTCACTTCTACTAAAAGTATATTTATTGTTGATATTGATCAATTAAGTATTGAAAAGAATTTGCAAATGTCAAAAATTAACTAAAAAAAGTGTTCATACATGTAAGTCAGTAAATTGATATCAAATAGTGTTGTTTTTGCATGTGGACCCATTTAAGGTGGTACCAAACACCTTGACTAAAATTAATTTGGTTCGTTTAATTTTCATAAAATTTGGACAAAATATTTACTTTGGCCCTTTGACAAAAATTTCTGAATTTCGAAAACATTGAGCCACTCACTTACTCAGAAAAATTTCATTGGATATATAGCAGTTTGACAAACACTAATTTGATCATTGAGAATTCCTTGACAATAGAACGTGATTAAAACGTTCAGCTGATTTTACAGAGTTATCTCCCTTTAGTGTTAGGTACCACCTAAAGACTTTCAAAAGCAAAAGCAAAGAAATCAAATGTTTAGAAATGTATATCCAATAAATAAATGATTTCTTTCATTATACAGACTACAAGGAATACTACCTATATGCCACAGTTTCATACAAATAACCATGGTGATGGCAATGTTACTGATTACAAAGAAAATGTTTGTGAGGTAAATTTAACTTAAGTCTTTAAAAAAAATCCAGATTGATGATGTAAACAACCACTAGGTCAACTAGGCATGTTTGTAAACATGTGTGAAGTAAAATCTCTTTAAAAATAAAAGCTTGAGAAATATCCGAAAAGTACACTAGTTATAAAGGAAATAAAAAAAAAAGATGTGTTGGGATCCCCATTGAGACAATTATTTATCATAGATAAACAAAATTTTAAAATAACAGTGTAAGCAACCACAAGTCACCTAGGCATGTGTACAGACATTTGGTCGCTTTTATAACTAATTAATTTATCAATTTATATTTTCTTAAACCTGCAAAAACTATCAACATATTATAAGTAGTAATTGATTTGTCATGCATTATATTATGAGCATTGTATAGGCAATTATTGATGTTTAAAATAGGTCCTCTCAAAAATGTTGATAATTGGCAAATGTAGAAAAGACATTTGTGTTTATTCTATGACGAGTATCTGTATCTTTATGTGCAAAGGCATCCCTTGCTTTCTAATACAAGTAAATTTTATACATAATTTGCTTTTCACAGAAAATGGACATTTTAGACTATTTGGATGGTCCACCTCAGCCAGAGACAAGAGTGAGAAAGCAGACAAATCCTAGACAGGTGACATCAACAATAGATACCGATGGAATACAAATGTGGGTTCCTCCAAATGTACATGTTGTATTACTGCCAAAGAAACCAACATTTGAATCACCAAGTCCAGAGAAAATGAGACCAAGATTTATGCACTAAATATGATTTTCTGTTTAGAACTTTTCACATTCCTAGATAATGGAAAATATATGTGAATAATATTTAGCAATAATTATATATTTTCTCTTTGTTAACACTTAGGCCATAGTTGTTTTTTTATTTGTTTTGCGTCCGCGTGCGTGTAGGTTTTCGGCCAATTTATGTCAAAACAAACACAAACTTTTTTTTGTTCGTCTGTAGAAAATCCGTATTTTCCAGGTTTTTCCAGCCGTGCTTTTGTGTATTTTATACTCAAATCTATTTTGCGCTTTAAATAACAAGTACGCTCCTTATTTAAAGCGTTTAAGCGATCTTGACTTCGATACATGTGACAGCAGAAATGGCCAGTATAAATGTGCCGGCGACCGAGATACTGACCGTGCGAGGGCTGTATAGCCAGTCAAGGTCGTTAAACACCACCATATATATATCGTTTGTGTTTCACTTTTCAAAGATAAAAGGATCGTTCTGGCTCCATATGCCTTTCCGCTCACCAGCACAGAAACTTTTTCTCAGATCCTAGAGAGCCTTTACGTAGCCAGCATAAGAGACACGTTAAATACAAGATTCAATGAACCTATCACCATAGGGGACAAAACCAATTTCACTGTAATGGTTCTTCCTTGGTACAGGTCTTACAGTAGGCGTTCCTTACTTGCTTGAAGCAAGAGTTACCTCCCATTTGCAGTTATCTTATTTTATAATTGAAATAAATTTTTATACTTTTTTAAATGAAAAATAGTAGTTTTTGCAAATATTTCTAATAAATTTCTTTAAATGATATCTACTGTCTGATAAGATAGGATAAATTAGTATGTACATTTTTAATTCCACAAGATGTTAAGATATAAAACATAATTTCATTAGTTTATTTTCTGAAAAAAAAGTATGCAGAACAAAATATTAATATATTGCCAAAAAGTTTACATAAAGTATTCCAATTATAGGAAGATAACTCTGCAAATGGGAGATAATTCATGCTTAAAGCATTATTGATTTGATACAGGGAATTATTGATTATACATAGGTTTTAATACAACATGACACATCTCAGATCAAAACATGTCTCTTCTCAAAGGCTTCAGTATAAATGGGAAATGTTTGAAATACCAAGGCCATTTCTCAGAATATAGTCATATCAAGTTTGTACATTGCTAAATTTCCTGTTTGTCATGTTTGCTCTTTCACTTAGATATGACAGTATTGATCTAAAGTCACTGTTAATCAGTCCAGAACTTAAGCAGACTCTTGTGTTATTTTCTTTGTGTTTTTTTTCCTTGCTGTCTGGTAGGTTTTCTCAGAATCAGTTGACGCAAAACAAAGAAAAAAACAGACACAGCCTTATTTAATGTTATAAAGCCTATGAAATTTGGTAAAAGTTGTTTTATTTGAAACATGCAATAAAAACATTGCATGCATGTTATGATTTAGTTATTTAACTTGGCAATGCATTTTAGAGTAAAAAATATTTTTTTTATGTTAGCGAAAACATGTTTAGTTAGGTAGGTTTATTTATGAAAGTATATCTTTGTTTTTTATAATGAGATTTTCAAGTGCTATATTTATAATTTTTTATTGTTTAATTTTCAATTGTTATTTTGGTTTTACTTATTTTGAAAGCAATAATTATTTAATTATTTTTTTATTTTAACAGCAGTATAATTAACTAGTGTTCATTATCACTGGACTAGTATATATTTGTTTAGGGGCCAGCTGAAGGACGCCTCCGGGTGTGGGAATTTCTCGCTACATTGAAGACCTGTTGGTGACCCTCTGCTGTTGTTTTTTATTTGGTCGGGTTGTTGTCTCTTTGACACATTCCCCATTTCCATTCTCAATTTTATTTTGTTTTTGTTTTATATTATTTTGTTAAGATTTTGTTGTTTTTATTCAAAACTTTTTATTTTATGATTTACTTTTGTTTCTGATTTTGAAAAAAACTGTTACTAGTAATAAAATCTATAACAGCTGTAGTGATTTTTTACTCGCAAAACCTGGAACTTAAAAAAATAGAAATGTCAATATATTTCTCCTCAGAATATGCATGAAATACTTGCAATTGCATTTGATATTACACAAAAAGCAATCAACCATATTATTGATTTGCATATATCTAAAGATGTTTCAACTTATACTTTTACTATCCGAAGAAAGGCAATATAATGGTAATTGTATTTTCATTTTTGTCGTAATTGTATATTCATTTTTGTCTCACCAGCAACAAATATTGCAGAATGCAAGACAAATGATTACCAACTGGAAACAAGATGTGTAATCAATTTGTATAAAGCTAGAGTTTCCAGGGGGTAGAAGAGCTGAAAAATCTATCTTTGAATACTAAAGTTTATAATTATGTCAGGCAAATGTCAGTTGTATTTGACCTGTTTTTCATGTTTCATTGAATTCATAAAAGCTGTATAGAAACAGAATACATGTCCATCAGATGGGGTTAACCTGACCTTGACCTAATTTCAATATTTCGTTGATCAGTGCTTGATTTTTTATTGGTTTAGATTCACTTAAATACTTTAAGTGAAAGGTCTTAGATTTAAGGTATATGCAAATTTTCTATTTGGTGTATAAAATTGGTGTTATGTTTACATTTCGGTCTGACCTAGACCTCATTTTCATAGTTCAGTGATCAACAAAGCCTCAGGTTTTCCATCATTATAAGAAGTAGGTCAATTATACTTTTATTGACTCATTGTTAGTTGAACAAGTGTTTCTGATCAGATTCACAGCTCTGTCTGTATTGATCAACATTTAGTTTATTTGATTCTATAATATATTTATATTTATTGATTGGTTTTATCACCACTCTCAGGACTATTGTGCTATTTCTTAGCGGTCATACTTTATTGGGGGAGGAATTCGAGAGAAACACTGACCTTCAGTAAGAAAATAAATAATCATAATATTGAATTCGAACCAACCTGCCACATGTGGTTTCAAACTCAGAACCTGTTGACAAGCTAGTGGTACAGTATTATGACTACCAATGCCCCACTATGTGAATAAGCTCTGGATCAAATCTGTATATTTCATATAAAACCAATAAAATTAAACTAAGTGCCAATGATATGGTAAAAGTTGCTGAATGGCATAATACACCAACCCACAACAATCATACTTGTAAGCTATAAAACACCAACCCACAACAATCATACTTGTAAGCTATAATACACCAACCCACAACAATCATACTTGTAAGCTATAATACACCAACCCACAACAATCATACTTGGAAGCTATAAAACACCAACCCACAACAATCATACTTGGAAGCTAAAAAACACCAACCCACAACAATCATACTTGGAAGCTAAAAAAACACCAACCCACAACAATCATACTTGGAAGCTAAAAAACACCAACCAACAACAATCATACTTGGAAGCTATAAAACACCAACCCACAACAATCATATTGGAAGCTATAAAACACCAACCCACATCAATCATACTTGTAAGCTATAAAACTACAACCCACAAAAATCATACTTGTAAGCTATAATACACCATCCCACAACAATCATACTTGGAAGCTATAAAACACTCCTCTCCTATTGTCTGAAAATGTATGTGTCTGTAGAACAGTGCTTTAACTGCGGTTCTCACATTTTGTGGTCTTAAACTTAAAGCTGGATCTCAACTCAAATAATGTTCAAAATGGGCCTTAGCATCAAAGTATAATGTACATTAACCGTTCTAGAACATAAGCATCAACATTTCAGTTTTCTATACCAGATCTTTACCAAACTTAGTTCAACAATGCCAAAAAATAGCAAATTTTGAGGTCACCAAATCCAAGTCAAAGCAGCTACTTATATAATGAAATCATGTCAAAACTTTAGTTCTAGATATTTTGTATTGTATCATATGTCTAACATCCACCAATATAAGGTTCAAAATACCCTTGGGAAGAACAAGTTGGGTCAGTAAATCAAAGGTCAAGGTCACTTCATATAGATAAAATGAAATTCTGGATAAAAATGTTTCCTGGACATTTTTTCAGCCTAAATTGACATGGTTCTCATGTGATTGTCCATTTATAAACAGAAAGTTTCTAATTATAAATAGTACTATAAAGTTTTTGCTCCACTACATTGTGCTTAAGGTAGATTCATGGTATACCGCCATCTTGGATTGTACAATCACAGTACTAAATCGGTCTAGTTATTTGATTAAATCTGCAAATTTGGAGACAGATTTGCAATTTAATGGTTAGACTGTTTATTTATATAAAGAAAACTAGTAAATTCATTGTTTTATTCAAAACATTTTAACAAATATCAAAACATTTTGGTTTTTAAAATCATTAATTTCAAATGAGCCATTTAAGGGAAGATAACTCTTTCAAATAAAAAGAAAACAAAGTGTCACCAAACTTGTTTTCTTGCTACAAGTAAAAATAAAAAAATTCCCTATTAGCCCAGTATAAATTTTGTACTTAAAACATATTATGAAACCTATCTTCTCACAACTTAATTGAAAATTCTATCTCATAGAATTTTTTTTATGCACACTAATGTGTTTTCTCATGAACAAACTAACCAAATTTAGTCAATTTTCAACGACTCATAGCATAACAAATAGCACGGTGACCTATATTTTTTATTACATTTTTGAAAAAAGCATAGAAAAATCTTCCTATTGGCAAATTATAAGAAATTCTGTCTAAAAAAATACATACTTATGATCTACCTTAACTCAATAACTGTATAACTGAAAATTTACACTTGGAGTTCAATGCAAGTTAGCATTTAACAATGTGTTTAGTGTTCCTGATTCATCGCTTGACCTTCTCACAAAAGTGACAATATCTAAACTTTTTCATGTATGAGCAAAATTCATATAATCCTTGGATCAATAATTGGAGAATGTGGGCCATTGATTATAAGATAAATTGCTTAAAAAATATCCAACAGCAATATACAGCTTGAATAAATATGTATAGACACAAATGTTGACCTCAAGATGATTTTTTGTTATTTGTGTTGTTTGTTTGCTGTCTTATTGGTGTATTTTCTTTTTTTCATACATGCTCATTGTTGAAGGCTGTACAGTGACCTGTAGTTCTTTTTACTTTCTGTGTGGTTTGGTCTTTTGTCTCTTGTCTCATTAGCAATAAAACCACATCTTCAACTTATAAAGAGTTTTTAAAGGCTAACATGGAGTGTATCTGAATAAATGATAATAAAAAGACATGGTTTTATTTCATTATTTTTGTTTAACATTTAATCTTTCTGCATCAAGGTTATGGTAAATCTGGTGCTTCTTCGTCTGAATCAAATTCTGCATCTTCATCTTTAACCCACTTTCCAAATAAATCTTTCTTCCAACCAGCCCTGTTACAAGAAAAACATACTTTAATAATTATGACATGTAAGGAAAAATTCAATGATACCTTTAACATTTTTATGCTGGTTATGGTCATGATGGTAACTAGCATGTCTTGCATGCTTTTGTGAGATGCAGAATCAAACAAATAATACTGATAAAAACAAAGAAATACATGATGGATATAAAATTAACTAGATCTCATGGTACAAGAGACATTAACTTATATATTAGATCCCTTATCAAATCATATGTCATGAGAGCCAACAAGCTCGAGTGGTGATTTTGACCAAGGGCTCGCCGCTGATAAGGGGGAAAATTACATTTTATGTTCTTTTTATCATTTACTTCAGCAAAAGACATACATACAATAACTTCATCAAATTTTTTGTTGTAGCATTTTTTAAATAAAAAATTTCCTGTTCCTAATATTTGTTTTTTTATCCTTCTAAGTTATATTTTCACTTTTAGTTTACAAGTGCGGTGTATTTGTCTGGGACTTGCAGAATGATGTCAAAATGACACAGATAACGTTAAAGAAACGCATAAAAATATTTCAAAAAGCAGTTGATAACGAAAGTCATATCACATGGCTAAGACAATTCTTCAAATTTAATGAATTAATATATGAACTAATTAGTTTTATCAAGGGATACAATTATACCATTACTCTCTATAAGTATATGATATTATCAGGTTATTACATGGCATTTTTCATATCTTATGTATTATCAGCCCAAGAGTTGCATGGCTCGAGGGCTGACATTGACTGACAATGACTGAGGGCTGATAATATGTGCGATATGAAAAATGACATGTTATAATCTTTTTATCATATGCTTCAACAATGGACATGATAGAGAAAAATAACAGATTCATAAATTGATCCTTTTACGTTGTTACAAAATAGAAGTTTTAAGAGTGAAAAGTTCATGGACCTGTTGGTGACCTTTTGCTGTTGTTTTTTCAATGGTCGGGTTGTTGTCTCTTTCGCACATTCCCCATTTCCATTCTCAATTTTAATATGGACAAATCGACAAAAAAAATAGTTCAACAATATACATAATGAACACTGTTTGGAAAAGTCAACTTTTTTTAAAATAACTTTCTAAATTATGTTTGAAACTTTTAAAAAAATGAATTTATTTAATAATTTGTTTGGTTTTGTTTTTGTTTTTGTTTTTATTATTATTTTACACAAGATACTTTCCAATATCCAAATAATTGTTTTGTACACTACTTTGTAAAATAATGTTTTTCACTGAAAACGTAGCATTGAGGTGTATTTTCCGGAATTTGCCGAGTATCACCGGAATGCCATGCGATAACGTTATGGAAAGGCATGTGATAACAATCGAAGCATGTGATAAAATTTTCATATCAGCCCGCAAAGCACCAATAGGGAATTTTTGTTAATTTAATGCTATTATCATACAGTAAAAATCATATTTATTTAGTCTAAGTATATGATAAACACTAATAAGGATCATTGAAAAGCTTAATATTTCCTTAACAATAGAATGTCATAAAAACTTTCAGATGATTTTTACAGAGTTATCTCCCTGTGTAGTATTATATACCACCTTAAAAATTGTCAAGGAGTAAATATCAAGCAACAACTTGTTTTGTCTTTACACTTGAAATTATTTAATATTACATTTTTTTTTTGCAAATTACTAGTCTTAAAATGGGATCACAGCATTTTTAGAATGCGACCCTGCACCAATAATTCATTTCACTGGCTAAAAATTAAAATAAAAACCTTACCCTCTTAAATACAGGTATTTTTCAGCTTTTTCTGTCTGTGCCTGAATGTCACTATTTGATTCTGGAGTATTTTGTGTGACTGTATTATTAAGATGCTGTTTTTGGTGTTTTTTCTTTGGTTTATCAGATGGATCTTTCATAATAACACTAGGTTTTGCTGACAGCTTGACCTGGCATTCTTCTGTTATAGACGACTTAAAGTTTGTTATTTTAGTTTGTGAGTGAGATGATTCATCTACTGTAATCTTTTCAAGGAGACTGGAAGAAATAGTATGTCTGGATGATATCTGGTGTTTTAAATGTATATCTCCTTTGGGTTTCACTCTAATCTTTTTGCTTTGATAAGGAGTAATATGTATTGGTTCATTAAAAGGCTGTACAAATAGATTCTTCAGTTGATGTGAATGTAAAATAGGTCCTTCTAATTGTTTTTCCAGTATCATATCAAAAGCTGTGCCAGTCTGTT
Organism: Mytilus galloprovincialis; assembly: GCA_037788925.1. Taxonomy (NCBI): domain Eukaryota; kingdom Metazoa; phylum Mollusca; class Bivalvia; order Mytilida; family Mytilidae; genus Mytilus; species Mytilus galloprovincialis. Next base: position 24,526,803 of record CM075341.1, read on the forward strand.
TTTGTTTAAGTTCATCCTGAGAGCTACCCTGAGATGCATTTAAATCTTTGTTAGCATTTGATGGATCAATATCACTGCAAAGTTTATTTTTGTCAATAGATTCTGTAGTGTCATCAGATTTCTTAGTATAACTGCTGTTTTTATCCTGACTGTTGCTAGGTGAACTATATCTGTTGCCAGGCAACTGATTAATGTTTGTTGTTTCAGGAACTGAAATCTGTCTATTATTCAAGTCTAGTTTGATCTTTGGCTGCTTATTTTTAGTTCTTTGACATCTAGGGTCATATGAAGGTCCTAGACAAAGCTTCTTACTGTTTGAAACCTCTGGCTCTGCTGCCTAGAAAAGACATGAAACTTGTAAATGCACATATTACAAAATATTACTACAGGCCTTAAAGAGTCCAAATCACTTGACTAGCCAGAGTTTTTAACTAATGATTTACATATTTAAGATTCCCATCAATTCCAATTATGTAAAAACTGTTTTTTTTTTGTGTTAATCAGAGAGTGTCAGAAATTAATCTGTTATAGGATAATTCCTGCCATTCTTTTTTTTTATTATTGGTATCATGTATATTAAATTGTTCTTTTTAAGACTATCCTCTTGGTACCAGAGAACCAACATAATTTGAATCTGGCATGGGAGATTTATTTTATTGTTTAAGTATGAGTGCCAATGAGACAACTCTCCATCCAAGGCTTAAAATAAAACATTGGCCCAAGAAACAATTCATAAAAATAAACCGTAATAGGTCAAGGTACTCTACGGCCTTCAACACAAAGTCTTGGCTCACACCAAACAGCAAGCTATAAAAATATATAGACTATGAATTCCCAAGTAATATGGTCAAGTAACAATTATTTTCTTTAAAGAAAAAAAACCTTTATAGCCATTGTTTAAACTTCACATTTACAATACCTGTTTAATATGTGTGGTTCCATCCTTCAGGTATTGCTCATGTTTTCTTTTCAGAATCAGCTGCTGAAGCTCTTTTTTCTCCTGTTTCTTATATTCAACACCTGAAATAAAGATACATGTACATGTATACTGTTCCATATTTATCAACAGTAAATAAAATGCTCTTTAAATATATCTTAATTAAATAATTTGCAAATCTGAATTGATAATGTGCATTTGATACAAAAATATATATATTTCTAGTTTAAAATAGAAACTTTAAACTGTTTCAAAATATTTTTAAAGCTGCACAGTGTTACAATGAAAATTTCCTTTAAGGAGGTCTCATTGGGAGGTTCTGATCTTGGATCCTGCTTACTGTTTTGTCAGATTCTCGTATCCCGCTAACACTATGTATGTAAGCAATTCTCATTTTTTGTAATTTCCCTTGTCCCGCTAGACTACATTTCCCTTTTCACGGCACAATAATTTGACTTTCACCTAGCTTACAAAAAATCAGAAATCCTGAGTCTTGCTTAGACCTCAATGAGACCCACTTATAAGCCACGCTATTTAAAATTTTCCGATTTCAATATGATAATAAGAGATGTCATGAAAACAGCAACCAAACAATATAATCAATCCAGAAAAAAAATCAAGAGATCAAAATATGTTTTCAACAATAGATTCAAGTGTGCAAAATGCACTTAATCTGCAAGAGCTCAGTCAGAGTTGCTTCCCTTTGGATCAAATATTTTCTTTATTAATATATATATTATCAGATTTTCTCTACATCAATCCACACTGGAATGCATCTATTTCTATATACAGAAATGAATTCGATACAGATAACCACAAGTAAATTTTATTTAAAAAACTTGCTTTTAAAGTTAGGAAATATAGGAAAATATGCATGGCTGTTGGATTTTTTAAAATATTGTTTCACATTTTGTCATTTCATGGTCTTAAATGGCTTTATCAATGGAATATCTTCTGTTCTTTCTAAAGACCATAAAACGGCCTAAATTTACAGCCTTTTGTTAGTTGCTTCATTTGTAATCATACCATATCTCCTTATTGTCAAAATGGTATTTTTTAAATACAAGTAGTCAATAAATACCTGCTAAATGCTTTTTGCCTTGTCTATGAATTAGCAACATTTCCAGCGTATCAAATATTGGTCTGTGATAACATACAGAACAGGACAATCTGCAAAATAAATAGGTCACGATGATTTCAAGCAAAAATAAACTGTAAATTTATTTAAAAAGTATACAAATACAAAATAATAATTTATACATTTGGAGTGCTACTGGTATATTTGTTTTTCTGTACTTAAACGCCACTTTTAAGCACCGCTTTTGGGCTATTTCATTGTAGCCAGTTTTTATTGACATGTGGAGAAAGCAGGATTGCCTGGAGAAAAACACTGACCTTGGATAGGAAAGCTTACAATCCTAGAAAATTATGATTGGAGTGGAGAGGGGTTCACACTCATAACCATAGTGTTGAATGGGTAGTGATTACAGTAGTAAATACTATTGTTGGAAGCACTCTTCTTGGTTAAATTTCATTATATACTTCAAAACACAGAATTGATGGTAAGAAAACAATGTTTGATGCTAAATTATGGGTGCATAACACATTTCTATGTCTGTAATATCATTTATCAGGTACATTCAGGACCTAAAGGCAAATAATTAAAAATACATCAATCCAGAAACAAAGGGGAGACTAGTTCAATAGACAATACCATATTGAGTTAACTTTGCATAAGGGAGGCAGCCTTTGCTTTTGTATAAGTATTTCATTTGATAACTGATAATTTGAAGATGAAAGTGACATCATGAAACATGAATTATAATACGCTGGTACAAAAATGAAGGTCTAATTAAAAAAATAATGTCATAAAGACAGAAAGTAGTTTGAAACTTGCCTGCCATTGCTGGTTAACAATGCTTCATCTTCAGGAATATTAACAGCTAACAAGTCTTTAATTCTTCTTTGCTATTAATAAACAAATAAAAGTTATGTAGACATTATGTCATTACCATGGAGCAATCATTAGGTTTTTGTACAAGAAATTAATTTAGACAGTCTGATAGCTTTAGTAAAGAAGAAATTATCTTGAAATGAATAGAGACAATCAGCATGCCCCTTACTACACATGTCGCTAGCCAAGGGTTACGATCCACTCCCGCTCTCTTCACCCTTGGCAGATTGAGCTAACATTTGTGATATCAATGTTGCGCCATCTATCGGAAAATAAAAGTCACGCCCATTCCTAATACACTATTCTTGCCCAATGGTAGCACTTGAACTCTTCAATTCGGAGGTAAAAACACGGTAGCGTCTAGATTCTACACACTTGGAAAATATGCGTCAACATTCATGCATTTGTGCATGAAACATACACAGGGACTTCTATTAGTTGATTAAAAACATTCAAGATATCACTGAATATAGACGTATGTTTAGTGATGTAAAGACTTGTTGCACAATAAACACGTGGCAATTGTTTACAAACACTTTCTTCATCTACACGTGATCATGGTATAGGCGCTTTTTGATTGGATGCAGCGAGTTTCTACTGCAACCAATAAAAATCCTTACCTTGTGTCTCCGAAATTTTATCTCAATCCGCCAAGGGTGAAGAGAGCGGGAGTGGATCGTAACCCTTGGTTAGCGAAGATGCTTACTAAAGAGCAATATAGAAATGTGGTAACAAATTCATCTTGATTTGCATTTTGTTAGAATGATAAATTTGTTCTGTATGATTGAATGAATTTTCTCTGTTCTGCTTTTAGTCTGGCTTTCCATTGTACAACGGTATTTTGTTTTCTGAAATTTGAATGTCTACTAGTATTTGATATAAACAGAGACAGATGTTAGTTAAGCACTGCACAACTTAATATGTTGAACTTTTCCTTTACCAAAAAGACTGTCATATCATAGAAATATAAACCTGTACAGGTAGATCTCTGGCAAAAACAAGTCTTGATGAGTACCTGTACCAAGTCAGGAATATGATTCTTGTTGTCAATTAGTTTGATGTGTTTTATCATTTGATTTTGCCATTTGATTAGGGACTTTCCGTTTTGAATTTTCCTCAGATTCGGTATTTTTGTGATTTTACTTTTTATTTTTTTCCCATGGAACTGAGCTATAGATCTAAAAGTAAGGATCTTATATGGCAAATTTCCTTGGCAACTAAGTTTTATATCTTTAATAAGTGGTTATACATCATTATACATGGTTGCAAAGAAAGTTAATCTTCATAGTTTTCTCCAGTGGACAAACTGAAGGATATAATAATGAAAGGTTCAAATTTTTTTTTTTTTTTTTTTTTGTAATGTGTTTATTGGCAAAGAACTACATGTATATTAACAATAGTAAATAAGTTCATAGTACATCAGCAAAATCGAGACAAGTGCATAAAGTTGACATTTTGAATCCTTCTATAAACATATAATAATTATTAATAATAACTTTAAAAAAGAATAGAAAATCTTAATCTGAGGTAGCATGGATTGGGTAGATATTTTTATTACGTGAAAGTTAACTTATAAAATCATTCTATTAGTTGGAGCCAGGGGTTCCAGCAGGTGTACGCTCTTTGCAGTGGTTTATTTTTATAAAATATTATTTTTTCAATAAACAGATTTTCTTTAATATAATTTTTTAAGGCTACACTATTTACTTGTCCACATTGCATTTTTGTTTTGTATATATAGTATTTAGTTAATAGTATTATGAGATTTCTTATGTAGTTTTTTTCTGTTTTTTCTAATATCCCAAATAAGACAATATCTAAATTAAGTGGTAGTTCAATTTGGACTTTTGAATATATCCATTTATTAAGTTCTTCCCAAACATCAAAAACTTTCGGACATGTCCAGAATATGTGTTCAATAGTTTCTATTGAGTCCAAACAGAAAGTGCATTTATTGTTTTGTGAGACTTTAATTTTGTAGAGTAATTTATTAGTTCCCAAAATTCTGTGATTTATCCTGTATTGGAGCCACTGTAATTTTGAGTTTTTAGTAATGTAAAACGGAAGTCTGTATATTTTATTCCAAATAATATTATGTCTATTTAAGATTAAGGACCACTTTTCCTGTGATGTGATATTTGTTATTTTTTCATTTAAAACATTGTACATGTCTTTTGATCCTTTTGTAGATTTCATAAATATAGAAATAGTAGTTGGTATAATTGGCCCATAAGGCTTTATAAGCTGATTACTTTTAATATTAAGACTTTTCATATAGGAATAAACAGCTGACATTACTCCTTGAAATATAAGAAAGTTAGTTTCAATATCATATGTTTTTTTAAATTCCTGCCAATTCATTAAATGTCCCTCATTATCAATTAAATCATTTATTAGCCAGACGCCCTTTTCAGTCCATTTTTTATACAGAGGGATTTGATTACCAATTTTAATTTCTTTATTATTCCAAAGATTAGATGTGATAAAATCGTTTTCGTTCTTAATAGCTATTTTGGTTTGTAGTTCAGTCCAAGCATTAAAAACCTCCTGCCAAAAAGGATTTCTTACTTGTGTTCTTGGACCTACCAAGAATAATTCATTTAATTCAATTTTTTCAGTACAAGTTAGTAACTTACAATAATTATTAGTTTGTTTGATTATTCTTCTTATCCAAGTTAGTTTTAATCCTTTGATGTATTGTTTTAGATTTAACATGTTAAGTCCACCCAGTTCATATATTTGAGCTATTGTTTCTCTTTTAATTTTGTCTGGTTTACCATCCCAAATAAAATCAAATAATTTTTTTATGAATTGATTTAGTAATCCATTATTAAGATTTGGTAAAGTTAGAAATAGGTGATTGAGCTTTGAAATTATAAGGCTTTTAATTATAGTAATTTTTCCAATTGGGGATAAGTATTTGTTAGACCAGCTTTTCATTGTTCTTTCTATCTCTTTAAATTTGGGTTCAAAATTTAGCGTTTCCATTTCCAAGAAAGGTTCAAATTTAACTAAAATGCATGGACTTTTTATATTTGAACATGGGTCTAATTGATGTTAGCCACTTCTGAAAACTTATCAACTTGAAGAAGTCAATATTCAAAACAAATCAAATATAAAATTGAGAAGATACATGTGGAATGTGTCAAAAAGGCAACAACCCAACTAATAAGCAGAAAACAGCCAATATAAATACATGATGTATATGCTTATTGATTTTGTGATTCAATCTCAAGCTTGATAAATCAAAGTTTTTTAAGTTTACCCGTAATATTCCAAGCAAGCTTTTATCATCACCTTCTCTTTTGAATGACATCTCAAAACAATACTTTCAGCAGCCCTGAAAAATGAAAAATAAATATTCTTAATGTAATCCTTGAAATCAGCTATTTTGAAGATACTGATACTGATACTGATACTAAATATAATCAATCATCAATCAGAAAACTACTTTAATAATAATATCTGTGTTTCTGCTAACATACTGAAAAAATTTGGAAGCAAAAAATGTCATCTTTTAAAAAGTTTCTGACTGGTATTAACCATGTTAACAGAGAAAACAGATCACATATATATATATATATATATATATATATATAGTAGTATACAACTCAACAATGTTAGATCTGTAAATTTGCTTTCGCAAATTTATGTTCTTCAAGTTGTATATACATTATGTACACAGCCATGTATCACCATCATTGATGGCGATCCGATGGATAAATCTGTTGTAGAGTTGTCACCGACTCAGACATACTTCTATATAGTAGTATATACAATCATGACTATATGACTTAAATGGTGCTTGTTCAAAAATAACAAAAAAAATCGTCACATTAATGACCAATTTAGTGTATTTGACAATAAACCTGAATTTCTTTTAAAAGCATGACTAGTTTAAAGGGACATGCTCAAATGCGGGCACGATTCCTTATATATTTTAAAAAGAATGAACTTGAGCAAAGACATACAGTTTCTGAGCAAACCCCTTGAACATGTTGAAATGATGTGGAGTAAACTATTTTAACACAATAACAAACAACTTCATTTTCTGTAATTATAAAAGATTGGTGAAAAGGTAGAAAAAAGGCTGGGACACAATTTATATATATTGTTTAAAGTACAAGAATAGAAGGTGACTGAAGGTCACAGAAAAAGGTCATGACAGTTGTGGAGCCAAATTAATAAATCATTAAGATTTGCATCATGATCATGACATCAGCAGTTTGAAACAAGTTAAATGCATAAAAAAGATAAAATTCCTCCTATAAATGAAACAGTTGCATAATATGACAGTTATCCTGATTTTCAGGGGATTTTCCCCATGAGAGGTATTGACCTGTATTTTGAAATTCTTTAAACTGAACACCTCAAAATATTCATAAGAATGAGTTAAAAGGGTATTTAAAAAGTAAAATCACAAAATTGACTGTCTCCACTGGGACTCAAACCTGAGACCTGTGTGTTACAAGGCAGCACATTAACGTGGGTCTCATTGGGGTCTAAGCGTGATGCGGGATTGCCGATTTTTTGTAAGCGTGACACGTGAAAGTCAAATTATTGTGTCGTGAAAACGGGATATGAGGTCTTTCAGGACCCGGGAAATGACAAAAAAATGAGCTTTCCTACCATCATATATATCGCACTCCTTAGCCAGCCAACTTACATGGCCCAGACCAACTTGTCAAACTTGTTTGAAACAACAGCTGAAAGGAATCTATGACGACCCCATGTGAAAGGTGATGAACTGCCCAAACCATGACAGGGTTGTTGTAAAGTATTCTGGTTTGGGCAGTTCGTCGCCTTTCACAGATATAAAAACTGCCTCATAATGACATATGAAAAAAGTATATCCTTTTTCACATTATAATTTAATAATTCATTTATTGTGGTGTTCCTAAATTCAAGGAGGATTTCATGACACAAGAGCATGCCACATATAATACTAGTAAAGTAAAGCACATGCCAAATCTAATGACTGTAAGATATAGAACGTCCTTTTCCACATAATTTACATACTTTTCATAGGGGAAATACTTGGTTTATTTACGAATTGTGATTGTTTTGACTCTCAGCCTCATGTCAATATTTGTGTCGTTATTTCAGAAGCCAAACGTTATCTTCTTCTTCTTCCAAATCTTCACATCCTTTGTAGGACAACCACACCGTTAAGGCATGTAAAACAAAACCCACCACCATACAAGTAGGAATATATTTACACTATAATTTGAATAATTCCATCCTCCACCGCTATATACAGGATCACTTTTGTAGTTTCACATATATCTTGTTGTATGTATTCTTAGTTGCGTTTAAAATTGTTAGGCTAGTTACCGGACATATATACAATGGGATTATATATGTTTACGTAGTAAAATAGTTCATTCTTAAGAGACAATGTAGTAAAATAGTTCATTCTTAAAAGACAATGTTGTAAAATAAGTTGCTACACTCAAGTTCGCACTAATAAAAAGAATAATAGATTTGCAGCAGTAAAATGTAAAATAATTCGCCTTTCGTGATATGATAAGAAGATCTAAAAGCTAAAAGAAAATCACTTTCTTTCCTTTTCATATACTTAAAATTGATTAAAATGTTCATATTGCCTAAAAACTTAATCCACGCATATAAATAGACAATTTCACATCATAAAATATAGAACAAGATTTTTAAGATTTCGTTGCATCTATATATTAGCACTTTGTGCGACGTTTACGATCTAGGCACGCACTGTAATGTAACAGCAATTGTCATATGTTTATTAATATAGTACTAAAAGCTTGTCTTTAAAAGGTAAAAGATTTTATCTCACATCTATATTGGCACCGGCACACCCATATTACGTATTTGTTGCAGCATTCTGCATAATGTTCATTGTAAATATGGTCTAATTACACCCATGAATTCCGAAGCGTTTGAAATTAACATGTTATACAGTGAGCTCGACTTATTTGGAATTGGCTGCCCTACACACCCAGACCCAACCCTACCATAATCCCTGATCAAAGCATCTTCCAATCAGCTATGGTTGAAGTAGAAGTTTACATCTGGCGCTGTGTATAAGGTATATGAGACGTTTTGCTTGGTGTTCTATCTTTGAGACTTCTTCACTGTTCAGACGAAGTTGTCGTTGTACCATGGTTATGTCCATCAATATCTGTATTTTGGTCCCTTCATTAAGAGATTCCCACTCTATTTTGCTGTTGCTTGTTAATATGTTCTCTATCTCTTTAATTACAGGTCTTCTGATCTTATCCCAAGCTTTACATTTGATCAATAGATGTTCAACCGTTTCCACTTCCTGGCTGCATGCGTTGCATATTTCCTGGTTTCCTTCTTTGTAGATTTTATATCTCAGGGGCTGCAGTGAGTAGGTTCCAGTGAGGAGTTTTAGTTTGATTGGAATTCTAAAACGGTCTTTGTTGGTGTATCTTTTAATCTTCAGTATGCTGTGGATTTTGCCTGCCATGAAGTTGTCTGTTTGAAGGTATTTTAGCCCTTGATACAGGTTGGCAATAACTGATATTTCGTTGACCCAGTGGTTAGCAATTTGTCTTTTTATTTGATTGACAGTGGTTTTAGTCACATCTGCATTATTCAGCATATCAATGGCTCTGCCGAGGTTGTATTTGAACATGACCCTCTGTACTTCAATATACCAGCTGTGGCTTCCTGAGGATTTTACATCTAGTTGTCTTTTACCAAGCTGTTTTTCAACACTATTGTCTGATTGCTGACATATGTTACTAAAGAATGTCATCATTTTGGTATGGATTTGTGTCTCGACTGGTAGGATGCCGGTTAGGATGTACACTGCTGGATCAGGAGTACTCATAGGGACTGAGAGAATTTGTTTGAGCATCTTTTTCTGGAACTTTTCTAGGGTTTCCAAGTGTGCTGATTTTGGTGTCAGAAGCTCCATCCCGTAGAGTAGTACTGGTGATATGTAAGTCTTGTATAGATGAATTAAGCTTTCAGGATCTAATCCGTTTTCTCCATGGAATCCACTTCCGAACAAGGCATAGGCACTTCTTCTTGCTTTCTTGACATTTTCTTCAACATTGGACTCAATGTTTTGTCTCATTGATGTTGTCCTTATTATACCAAGATGTGTTGATTTTTATCGTAACGTGGAATTATTTTTGGTGAACGAGAGTTGAGCGATACATCCGGGTAATCTTACTGCGTTAAATTAATGCGCAAGAGTGATATTACTGTCATCAGTAATTTTTGAAGGGGAAATTTGTAAGAAATAGACGAAAGTAGAACCATTTATACACTTAAAATTCGGGTTTTATGAATGATTAATGACATAATAACACATTTAAAAACAAACAAACGTCGTATTACCTTCAGTTGAGAGTGACGAGTTGAATATTCTTGAAACGCCCGTCCAAAGTCGGTAGTTCGACCAGATTTAGAAATTGCCATCGATTTGACATCCCCTGTATTCTGAAACTCTTGTTTCCATTTATCCAAATAAGAGAAGTTAGAATTATTTTATTATGATTTTAAAGAATGTAGACTGTAATTAAGTAGTTATTTGTGATAAATGGATACAGTCTGTTGGCATCCTGTATACTGGATATTTGCCAAGTAAATGTTGACAGTTGGTGATACATATTTGCATTCAGCTTATACATTTATATCAATAATGTGGTGCCGACCTTATACAAGATAAACATTTGCCTATGATAATAAAACTAGCTGAACAATAAGCATTTTTCTAGATTCATCTTACACTTAATGTTAACTTACACATGCATACAGTATGTTTGAAACTGTTTTAGGGTTTGTCTGACTATATATGAAAAGATAGATGATATTTGTACTATATTCAATTTAAAAATCTACAAATTTCTCCGACTTGACTGAATGAATTTTTGTCAGAGATTTTGATGGTCTGACAGAGTTTGGGATACACTGGGCCACATTTAAAAGAATGTCTGTTTCCTCTCCCCAGGTCTACCCTTTGTGAACAGACCAGGAAGGTAGGTTCTTTTTTTTTTTTTTTTTAACTGGATGTGATTGTCATAGCATGGTCACATGAATGGTTTGACTTGTCCAGTCCAGGCCACTTATCAGTTGTTTGTGCTCAATTTGAGTGTATTTATTTAGATTATCAATCCTTCTGCTTTCAAGCACTTTCCAAAAATGGAAACAAATTATTTTCAGGAAAAAAATAATTTCGATTTTTTTGTGGAAAATAATTTTTTGACCCGGGGGCTTATTTTTGACCCGGGTGGGGGGAGGGGAAACAAACATATTTTTAATTTTGGCCCTGTGAACAAGATAAATGTATAAACCATGTACACCTTTATGCAAATACACCTTATCGCTATTTGTCTGCCATTGCTGGATATCACACAGGTTCCCGTAAAATGTTGACGTCATAAAACAAAATACCTGACGCCAAAATGGAAAAGTGATTGTTGTTGACGTCAAAAGTTCAAGCGTCTGGGTCAGCCGGGATTAATGATAAGGTGTATTTGTCCTCCACAACGATATCAAAGGTCCTTGTACCATTTTGATGTAGCAAAAGAAAATGTTGTTGGGTCACTATTGAAAAGAGATAAATGTATGTCATCAATAGGTCAAGTGTCACCAATTTTTCTAGTTTTGATACTTGTATACCAATATTTGATAATTCCATTGTTTGTAGTCAATGCTTACATCTCTTTTCTAATTCTAAAAAAATTTTACCGAGGGTATAGTTTGCCGGCCTCGATGGTCGAGAGACCCGCGGTAGCCCGTCCGCGTCTAACGTGCGACACCTCGATGAAAATTTCACCCTCGTAAAAATTTATTGTTAATGTCGTCGAATTCTTAACTTATAAATGAAAAGTTGTTGTAATGCTGTAACATTGACATACTAAGTCGGGTGCCAGATGGAAATGCAACTTCTTCGTCCTTTATGATGACCCTTATACATGTACATTTAATATAGATGACTTGTATCTGTACTGCAGTCAGTTCGGTTACCGGTGTAATTTGCAGGCAGTTGATACATATTTCTGCATTAACAGAACTTTACAATTTTAAATGCAAATTCTTGTAGTATCAGGAATTAGACTACTTATAACTTTTTTAACATTTATAACATACATTGTAACATGAAGAAAGTGAAAATTTGACAGATGACAGAAACACTTTGGAAAATAACATTAATGAGAAGTGACAATTACAGCTGAAATATGTTCCTTTAAAGTTTTAAATATACAACCATGAGACATATTAGATAAAAACTGATAGCATAACATATTGAAACTGTCATTTTAACCAGCAGGATAAGAAATTAATGCTTATTTTTGTCTCTTTAGAATTTTTGTCTGAGCATAAAGAGATAATATGGCTGGAGAAGAACAAGTAGAGGTAAGATTGAATATCATAAATTTATACTGTTAAGCTCCTGACATTCTTTTATACATTGAATACAAACAATATAATGATTTTAAAATGAATTTTGCTGCATAATAATTAATATCTCTAAGGTTAAAAACAACTTTTACTACATCTTCCCATTTGATCTTGTAATCATCTTGTGACTGATTAAGCTTGGAGGTAAAATGGTGTAATCACTACAGACTTCATAAGTATGATTAACTTGTGTCTAATCCATTTTGCTTTAGTTCAGCAACTAAAATATATATATATGCTTAAACTTAAAACACTACAGAGATACTGGTTCTAAGGTATCTCTAGATGTAAATTAATGTCGAAATCTCTGCTGGCATATTATGTAATGCGTTCAAAAGTTTAATCTGGACTAGTTTTTCACTTCTATAAGGTATATGTTGTAATATTTATTTAGATATCTATCCTGAAAGACCACACAAGAAAATGTTATCATTTTACCTAAAAAATACAAGTTAAAAAGAACAAACGTAAGGGTACATGTAACCACTGATTTTCTGTTAAAAATAATCCCTAATTGAGATGCCTTTTCTTGTGTCAAAATTGAAATGCTAGATATATATATGTTGGTTATGTGGATTCATTATTTAACAAGGGCTACCAATGTTCATGGTTTTCATTGGTTTAGATTAACAACAAAATAGAATGTTCTAAAAGTACACATTTTCTACAGGCTTGTATGCAACATTTTCTATATCCCCTAAAGATGGTAACCACAAAAAATAAATGAATCTACAGCTGATCATGCTTATGAATTTGGCATAAATCATATGAAAATGTATTATTTATATTTCATTGCTGTTATATGTGCATCAGAAAAACTCAAGAAATGATTGAATTACTGAATTATGTCATCATGTTCATCATATGAAAATTATCTAATAATGATATGTATAATTTCAGTGTCCGTTGTGTATGGAACCATTAGAAATAGATGATGTCAACTTTTTCCCATGCACCTGTGGATACCAGGTATAATATTCCTCACTTTATTTTTATGATTAGTTGAATAGATAATTCATATTCATGGTAGAATGCAGATGAAATTATTTGTTTAATAGTGATAACTTCTTAGTCAACTTAGATTTATCTTTAGACAGACAGTAGTGATATTAGGTAACACGTTGATTTGAACTTGCTGACATCAATTTAAATCATGTTTCATATCAAACATTCTTTTCTGTTTTAGTGTTTTATGTACTTGTTTATATATTGTATCTCTTCTTTTGCAACTTTTTAAAAGTGAAATATTCAAGCCAACCCAGTCACCTTCACACATGTATTTACCAAGAAATAAATAAAATGAAAAACCTCATTTAATGTTTAATAGCTATGCCAAACACAAATTTTCACTGACAACTTTTTACTGACTAAGAATATTAAGCATGAGTATTTCAAATACTTTTAAAGATATCAACATTTAATATTCTCTTGTTACTAGGCTTTTTTGAAAGATTTTATTTAATTTCCAAACATGCCAAATGAAATTCACATTGAATTTTAAATTTTTCTTCCATTCATACATGTATATTTAATATCATCAATTTTACAGATTTGTAGATTTTGTTGGCACAGAATTAGAACAGATGAAAATGGTCTTTGTCCAGCTTGCAGAAAGGTAAAGTTAAAGTAGTAAACATGTCTTAACTAATCAAGAACATTTAAAACTGAATCTATATGAAATAAAATGGTGTCCCTAAAGTGACTTATTTCTGGGATGGATTTGATATCTGACATCACATGTTGATTGATTCTGGTCTTCCTAGAATGTAAAAAAACAAAATTGAAGAAAATAGTAAAGACTGTTCATAGCTACTGTCAGAGTCGTAAAGTATAGTCAAAATGATAGTAATTTTGAAGGGCTATGTACAGATAACAGACTTTTGCAGACATATGTCAGATGAACTTTAATTACATATGACCAGACTCAGCTTGATAGTTACTGGATTTTTACTATAAAATAATATGGGCATTCTGACCCTATAATGTTGAGGAAAAATAACCTTAAACACATATTAATTTTTGGGAATATTGCTTAAAGTCTGAAATTGCATAGTTTATTCATAAACCCAGACCCCATCCATAGTAATAGCACTGTCTGACTGATTATCTACTTTTGTATTAACTTGTTTCAGAATTATCCAGAAGATCCAGCAGAGTTTAAGCCCTTGACAGAGGATGAGTAAGTATTATGCTACATAAGTCTATATTTCTGTAGAATATATGTCTTAATACAGGTCTGTTAAACTTGATTCTGTAGTATACTTGTTTCTCAAATGAATTTAGGTTTGGTGCAGTTCACACTTAATATATATCAACCTCTGTGGTTTCATTGAAGAGTATTCTATGCCTAGAGTTGTGGAGGTCATTATCAAATCAAAACCATAAGTATTTGTATTTGCTGTTTCTCTACTAAGCACACAGCATTTAGCATGTTAAGGAGTAAGTGCAAACAGGTTGGCTTAGATTTAGACTAATTCACTAATAATATGACGACCATGGAACAGGAAAATAAACATAAAATTGTAAGTCTATGTGTAATTAAAAACAGTTAAAACAAGCCAATATGTAAAATTATAATTGCAGACTCTCAAGAATCAAGAAAGAAAGAAAACAAAAAGATCTTCAGAGAAAACAGAAAGCTGCAGAAAATAGGAAACATTTAGCTAATGTCAGGTAAAATCAATGTTCTAATTATCTTTTACAGTCGAATTAAGACACATAGATAAAGACTTGGGTCAAAATTAGAAAAATACTCAAGAAAATGAACTGCATAGAGAACTTTTAATAACAGAGAAATTGATTTTAATTTTAAAGCCCCTGCAGAAGCAGTTGGGGCATTAAGTTTAACCCTTGTACGTCCGTTGTCTTAAAGTGATACATGTTAAAAAAAGGAATGTTTCTGTTCTCTTACTTTTGTTAAGCTCAACCAAATGTTATAAAATGTATACACAATGCTTATTACCACTAAAAACCAGATCAAGTTTGAATTTTGGTGGCATCACTTTTACATTGCTAGAGTTATGTCCCTTTACTAATGAAAAAATTGCGGAATTGCATTTGGTAATATTTATTTCCATAAAAAAGTAAAGGTTATTGACAAAGTTACAACCAAATAAATGATCAGAATTTTATGTTCATGAATGAAGGACTTATTCTTTGATTTCAGAGTTGTACAGAAGAATTTAGTGTTTGTTGTTGGCTTGTCTAAAAAGTTAGCAGAGACAGAAACATTAAAGAAACAGGAGTATTTTGGAAAGTTTGGAAAGATTCATAAAGTTGTGATAAATCAAAGCACATCATATGCTGGAGCACAGGTAACAACTACACTCCCTTATAAATAGGACACATTTTAGCTCTTGATTAAATAGAATCTTCATACTGCACTTGACACACTGAATACTGTAGATAAAAGATAAAAAAATCAAAGGTCCGTACAATGTAAGACATCCTTTTACTGAAATTAGTAAAAAGAATTATCTTCAATAAAAAAAATATCGCTATTTTGTGCATTTTTCATTTGATCTTTTTTGTGATAATTTTTCATATCATGCTACTCGCTTGAGATGGATAATTATCGCTAGAAACTAAAGAGGCACGTGGGGTTGTTAATGAAATTGACAACTTCGTCATAGGTAAAATAGCGATAAAAAGATTATCATTGGTTATCTCAATTTGATTGCCTTTCTCGCTTTCGCCGTACCTGCTGAAGCGAGAAAATCAATCTCGTTGAGATGAACAACGATAATCTATAAGTCCTACAAACTTTGAATACCTGAAGATCTTACACCAACAGGTGCAGGGTTCTCACTAAGGCGAGTCCATGAGTCCTGGACTCATCAAAATCTGTCTGGACTCATCATTTTCAAAACTAGTGAGTCCACAGATGCATCAAGATAGAAATATTTTGTATAAATTAAACACAGTTAAATACAAATATCATCATTTTATAGCAAAAATTTAAAAGTAATATGAATTTAATGTCATTTCATTGCTCTGTTAGACCATGGAGACTTAAATATTACATTATATTGCAATAAATTATCTTTTCCTTGCTGTTGGACTCACCATGGCTAAAAATGACGAGTCCCTGGACTCGCCTTCAAAAATCCTTAACGAGAACCCTGAGGTGATCTCTTCATTTAAGACATTTCCTTTATAACCATGTCAAAATATCTACTGACCATTTGGACTTAACTTTCTGATGAAAACCAATTCATTACCATAGTCTTTATTAGTGGCGGTGTTCTCCCCAGTGCCTTTTAACATCATGGTAATGTGATGCTATCTGAAGTGGTTTTCTTATAGATTATGTTATGGATGTGATGCTGTGATTTTTAGAAAACAAGATGGTATTTCAATTTTCCCTGTTTACCAGGATGCTTAATGAAATATTTGGGGAGAACACTGAGTGGTAATCATGTATTTTCCACATTTAGATTTAAACTTTATTACTAAGGTGGTAAGTTAAATTGGCTAATTTTATCCTTTTATTTTTACAGGGTCCTAGTGCTAGTGCTTATGTTACATACAACAAAGCTGAGGATGCTTTAAAGGCTATACTGGCTGTTAATAACGTACATATTGATGGACGGACATTAAAGGCTTCATTGGGGACTACAAAATATTGTAGTCATTTTCTTAAAGGTTCCCAATGTCAAAAACAAGTAAGTTTGTGTTACATGTTATTATCTTCCAGATGCACTAAAACAATGTGAAACTTGAAAAGGAAATTCAATTTTTTAAGGAGGTGAAATATTTTATCCAACTTACATAAATGTGAGGATTAGATCATCCTTAAGCTATTTAAAGGTAGATTTTGGATACCACAGTACATTGATAAATTGTGAATGCAATTTATTGCATGGGTACTTTAATCGAATAATATGTATAATGACATATGTTATGGCAAACCTTGACTTCTTTCTACAAAAGCTAATTTAGCTTGATATAATGAAATAGGAAATGTTAAATAGTGGCAATTTCAAAGTTACAAAGCAATATATATTATTTATCTGATTATAAACCTTCAATTTACAACATACTAAACATGGTCTCACTTGTGTGTACATTTCCTGCTGGTGAGATTTTCTATTTCAAATATCCAGACAGAAGCTTTGACATTTTAAGTTCAGAATATTTTCTAATTGTCTGTTGTAATTTTATTTTATTGACATTATGTGTGCATTGTAGTAGATTTCAACAATATTCAAGTAATATATATTATTTGGTCATATTGATATATTGTTTTAACAATCAGTAATACATTGTTCTTATAGGATTGTATGTACTTACATGATTTTGGTGAAGAAGCCGCCAGTTTTACAAAAGAGGAAATGCAGTTAGGGTAAGTTATCTAAGCTTTGACAGAAAAAGTAGAGAAAATTCATTCTATAGAATTAAAGAAAAATACTTATAGATATATATCTTCTTCTAATCCATCCCCTGGTCACTCCTCTGGAGATAATGACCCTATCCTTCTATTAGACTTCTGTTGCAGTTATAGTGAAAATTTAAATGGCTTATCTCTCAAATTATATAGATAAATAAAGTAGTGTAAGAGTGGAAAACCAAGTTAATCATGCGATATTCTCTATCAATCATATTTGTTAAGCAATTATATAAATTTGTGATATTATTTTTTTTGGAAGGAGAAAATGAGAATGTGATGTCATTCAATAAATGAATTTCTCCTTGTGTTCATGACCAATGGGACCATGATTTAACA
Source organism: Mytilus galloprovincialis (assembly GCA_037788925.1). NCBI lineage: Eukaryota > Metazoa > Mollusca > Bivalvia > Mytilida > Mytilidae > Mytilus > Mytilus galloprovincialis. Next base: position 24,544,836 of record CM075341.1, read on the forward strand.
ATGATTCTTACTATACTTCATCTGTATCTTTGGATTGTGCCATATGTAGTATCTAGCAAGGCAATACATTTGTGTAAGATGCTTTTTATGTGTATAACTTTGTAAATTTGCCTATCATTTCAGAAAACACCAAGAATATGAACAAAAGTTACTAGAGAATTATATGAACATGCAGAATTCTGCCAATAACCATGTGATAACTACTGGCAGTAAACCCATTCCTACTAGGTATATACATTTTAAAGACCTCATATTACCTGCCAATAACCATGTGATAACTACTGGCAGTAAACCCATTCCTACTAGGTATATACATTTTAAAGACCTCATATTACCTGCCAATAACCATGTGATAACTACTGGCAGTAAACCCATTCCTACTAGGTATATACATTTTAAAGACTATTACCTTTCATGATCAAATAGGAATTATCTAGATTAAGATTAAAAACAAATGCATGATGCTTTAATAATCTATAAAGATGCACTCTAAATAAAAATAGTTTTCAGATATCTTGCAGGAAATGTTTTGAATGTATTTAATTACTTATTTCTATACTTTTCACTTTGCAGAAAGAAAGAGACTTCTCCGTTAACAGTGACAACATCCTCTTCTCCTGAATCACAGGGAACTCCTCCCTCAATTATGTCTAATCACAGTCCAAACTCGCCCTCCAGTAATAAAGATGCATGGCCATCATTACAACCGGGGTCTAAACCAAATAACAAACCAACACGTACAGATCAACATAATAAGTTGAACAATAAAATTAGAACAAAATCAGAAGAGGACACAGATCACAGGTATACATATAATAAAAGATATTTTATTTTATAATGACAAGTGGACCAAAGCAGTGGAATATTAAAAACAAAAAAAAATAATTAATGTAAATTCAGAAATTATTGCATGCATCTATTGCAATTTTGCCATTTTAGACTGAAATGCAACTTATTTTTTGAAAAATTGAGAAAAAATGCATGTTTGATTTATTGCGAGTATAACACTGTTATATTTTTCACAATAATTAAAACATTGCAATAATTTCTGAATTTACAGTATGTAAAAAAGTGAATAAGATGAAGCATACAGCATCATTTAAAACAATCTAAATGTTTTACTACACCAGGAACTCTTACAGACAAAATTATGAAAATCTAAAGAACAGCATAATATGTCAGAAGTTGCAACCTGACTTTTTCTTAAAATTTTAAAAATAATATATACAATGTTTTTGATGAAGTAATCAAATGTTCAGCCCAGCATTTTTCTTTTGTACTTATCTTTTATATTACTGTTTACCTGTAAGATGTAGCACTGTATATCTTAAATTGAAAACAAAGATTTGAATATTCTCTGATTTGAATAGTTCATCAGTAGAATAACTTTACAGTGCTAATACATATTTATACCCCCGCTTTGAAAAAAAGGGGGGTATACTGTTTTACCTCTGTCTGTCCTTCCGTCAGTCTGTCCGTCCCATGAATATTTTTCGTCACATTTTTCTCAGGAACTACACTACCAGGATTTCTGAAATTTGGTTTCAGGCTTGATATAAGTCAGCTATACCGTGTGATGCGTTTTCAGATTCATCACTCGACAACTTCCTGTTTACCGAACACTTGTATCATTTTTACACCTGATAGCCAAGTTGAAAATTTTTCGTCACATTTTTCACAGGAACTGCACTACCAGGATTTCTGATATTTGGTTTCAGACTTGATATAAGTCAGCTATATCGTGTGATGCGTTTTCAGATTCATCACTCGACAACTTCCTGTTTACCGAACACTTGTATTATTTTACACATGATAACCAAGTTGAAAATTTTTGTCACATTTTTCTCAGGAATTACTATACAAGGATTTCTGAAATTTGGTTTCAGGATTTATACAAGTCAGCTATACCGTGTAATGCGTTTTCAGATTCATCACTTAACAACTTCCTGTTTACCGAACACTTGCATATTTTTACACTATTAAAATTATCCACTTGCGGCGGGGGTATCATCAGTGAGCAGTAGCTCGCAGTTTCACTTGTTTATATTATAAAACAAAAATGTAAATGTTTGAAAATGTACATGTTTCTATGATTTCAGTTCGCAAATAACAGACAGATTTAATGGTACTAGTAACACAATAAACAGAACTACAGATCTTCAACAGAGTAACACAACACACAGAACTACAGACCCTCAACATATATCTCCGCCACAACAGACAAAACCTCCTTCAAGTCAACCAAGAATTGTCAATTCAGGGGTACCAGGAGTCAAAACTGTTGTGTTTGATAACCCAGCCCAAAGTCTTTCATTATTTAGTGGAAATGTATTTTATGGCAACAGAAATCAGAAAATACCAGTACCTACACAAACAGGTTAGATTTATGTATAAAACTTGATCATTGATAGGGAAAACCTGAACAAACAATGAGAATACAGATGAAGAAGAAATATCATCAATACTAACATGACTAATCAAATGGAAAGTAATTCAGCCTTTTTCTTTGTTTGAAAACATAGATGCCAACCATTACGATTTTTCCGATTTTGCGATCAAAACTACGCTATTACGGTCCAAGTTGAATAGTTACGGATTCCCTTTCATTGCCGTTCAATTTTGTAAAACACATTTTTATCATTGCTTTTCCGGCCTGGTCCAGTATTTAGAAAACGCCAATGTAATTAATGCTTCCGTTTTTTTTTAGGAGTTATCGACCTATCTCTTGGTAACTGACTGACTTCCGAAGAGGCAAACTTGAATTTTATGAAGTAGCTTTCCCCCCTTTCTGGAATACATACTTCAGATAACATGTTTAACGAAACATGTTATTGCACATCACTTTGCAACCATTCGTCAGTATTTTTTTGGTAAATTCACGTTTTTGAATGATTAGTGAAAAGTTTTCAAAATTACTGAAAATTTGATAGATTGTTACTGAATATGTCAAAAGGGGGTTGGCATCTTTGTGAAAAGAAAATATAACTCAGTTATTTAAGAAAATGTAAAAATAGCTAATAGTCCAAAGTTAAGATCAACAAAGGTAAAAAAATAATATCAGCAACAACTATTATCTGTTATCTTTATTCTTGATTCATTTTCATGAAAAAATATGATGTATTCAATACTGTGAGGTTACATGAATTTCCTCTGTTTCTGAACAACTGAAGATAGAAAATTCAACAGTAGTATATGGTGATAAAACTTACAAGGTGAAAACGAACAAATTATCTAAAACTTAAAAAACTTGTGCCAAATATTAGTTGCTACATATTTTCAGAATTTTTTCAATAGAATATCACATTTTCAAAATAATTTCAGAAGTACCAGACATACCAACAACAGAGATTTCAGAATCAATACAAGTGTCAAGTTGTACGGATTGGCAAGCAGCATTTGGTTTTACATCAAAATCTAGAGAGTCACAGGATGATGACTTAGGTATGTTATAATATCACATTCAATTTAATAATCTTTGTTTCTGAATGTGAAAAGGATAAGTCCAAAATAGTTGTAATGCTGGTTCAAAACTTCATCATAAAAATATTGTAGGTGATTTGCATTACTATAAAATTATACTTAACTTAGTATTAAAAATATTGGTCAGTGGAGAGTATTCTTAAATACTAGATTGGATGAAAACCTTCAAAAGGTAAGGCATTGTTAGACAGGTGTGTTCTTCTATCTTGACTTTATAATATAAAATTGAGAATGGAAATGGGGAATGTGTCATAGAGACAACAACCCAACCAAAGAGCAGACAACACTTCATTTAAAAGGTTGAAATCATATAATAAATGATACTTTGAAAACCTTTCCTTCATTTTTCTGTAGGTTTTGATCCATGGGATGAATCATCAAAAGGTTTAGCAGATTTGCTGGAAAAAGAAAATGTAACTACAAATATCCATCAGCAAAACAATACTCACAATCAGAAATATGACCAGAGGCCAACACAGAATCTTCCCCCAGGTACGTGTGGGAGGGGACACACTATGTTTGCACAATATTTGTTGTTTATGTGGTATTGTTTGGCAGACAATAAATCAATTAAAAGTTAATAGTCTTTTTTTAATATTCAATTTTTTTGTCACTAAAATAATAAATTTTATTTTGACAAACTTCTCAGATTGTTCTGCCAAACAATTTCTACCTCATGTAAAGTAAACCTATACCTCTCATGATTTTAACTTATGTGTGGTCACACTGTAGGTGACAATTTTGGAACATTTGACATCCGCTGAAGAATAATCACAAAAAATTGTCATGTGCTTTTAGAATTTTAGTTCTCAGTATAGTATTAAACCATTTTAAAGCAAATGTCATTTTCAAGTATTTTGTGAAGAAAAGGCATTAGCTATAAGAAACAATAACATTTACATGATAATTATTTTTGTATTGTTTGGTTAGTGAAATTTTGTCAGTATTATGGATGCATTATATGTTAGAAACAGTAATCACACAGCACAAGACCTAATTTTCAGTGGCATTTCTTCAGTGATCAATGCAATGCGATTGCTGGGATATATTTTCATTTTGTTATTGTTTTATTAAGAGAATTGTGAAAGTTGAACTAGTTCTACATACAGAGTAGAATTTGTGCCAAATTAAAAGAATCCATTTTGGGGCCCATTTCAGGTTTTACACTAAGTCACATACAGAATCAACAGAGACCTGTCCAGCACCCAGCATTCCTACAGAATGGTACGATACTTTATATTGTCGCTAAGATCAAGATACTTCTCAATAAATGAGGAATTGTTTCATGTGATGGTTATTTCTCAAACTTCTCTATAAATCTAGTAGTGTGGTAAAAAAACAGGAACATAACATGATAATTTGGGGTGTTACTTTAAATGTGAATTGTCATGGTATCTATTGGATAGAGTAGGGAAATTGCATAAATGTTAGTCTTATTTGTACTATCCAGATAATAATCTCGCCTGAATTGACCACATAATTGCATTTTTCCTCTGAAAATAAGAAATTCCTTTATGCATGGACATTTACCGTTTCTTTCTAATGTTTTCAAATTTTGATACATATTATACCAATTTTGTTAATAAACAAACATCAAATCAATGGTGTCAACCCAATATATGCTCTGTTTAAGTGTTTAGTTATCTCAGAATGGTCAGGAATAAACAGTTTATTTCGTTTTAAAACTTGTAACATTTTGATATTCACGTTAATATAGTTCACTTTTATTGAAATGCTTGAAAAATTATAAACTGCTTTCTTCAATTTAAAAAAAAAAAAAAAAAAATTTAGACACACTTTTGATTTTTAGTTGAATTTCTACATGTTCTATGTTTTGCCTCTTTTAATAAACGAATGAGAAACAATAAACTGTTTATTTAAGAATATATTGTGATAACTTAATATAATGGATAGATATGTTCTATTTTCAGAACTAGTCGGAAGTAGAATGATGGGTTTTTTACAACAAAATCCATCTATGATGTCAAACAGACGAGAACAGACAAATCTTCAGGTATAGTTATGAATATTTTTTAAAAAAGGGTTGCATTACCCAACAATAGAAAAACTGAATTCACAGTATAGTTTTCAGTCTGTGCTAAACTGTCTAAGGGATTGTCTGGGCAAAGGGAAATTTGAACTTTTCTACTATATATTCAACCAAATAATCTTAAAAGTTATGTTTGACTGAATGATTTTTTGTCTGACATTTTGTGGGTCAGAGAGAGTATGGGATACACTGAGTCCTTAATATTATTTTCACATTTATTCAAAGTGCAACTTAACTGATAGAGATAATGTCATTGGATATGTTTCAAAATAATAATGAATTTTTGGTATGTCAGAAAATTTCCAATTCAACAGATTAATTCCTGAATTCAGTAGTGTCCAGATTGTGCTTTAGATCTGTTTTTCATTGTTAGATAAGGGTTAACTTGGTAATATCTTACAAACATATTTATAAATTTTCAGCATCCAGAGTCCTACAATAAAGATTGGCAAGATGGACTACGGGCATTATTACCAAATATTAATATTAGTTTTGGTGCACCACCTCCAGGAAGTGCTAACTCACAAAAGTCATCACAAAACAGTAAGTCTTCGCATGATCAGAAGATGTCTATGTATTTGTGTGTTTTTCTGGAGTAATATACTGCTCTGAGCTGTGTAACACAATTTTTTATTTGATTTAGGTTAAACCTAATGAAGATTAAATAACAAAATAGGTGTTTGATTGATATCGTTATGCCCTATTTATGGCTAACATGTTTTCTGGTCTGTGTGTCCGTTCGTTTGTCCGTTCATCCGTCTCATTTCAGGTTAAAGTTTTTGGTCGATGTAGTTTTTGATGAAGTTGAAGTCCAATCAACTTGAAACTTATTACGCATGTTCCTTATGATATGATCTTTCTAATTATTATACCAAATTAGAGATTTTCTCTCATTTTCACAGTTCTTTGAACATAGAAAATGATAGTGTGGATGGGGCATCCGTGTACTAGGGACACATTCTTGTTTTCTTATCTTTTAGATCTGCTATAGCATTGCACATTTGAATTGTACATTATGTCTAACAAGGGACAGAAAGTTACATAAAAATTATATTTCACTATAAATAGCATTATGATAAACATTGGATTTATAAATCAGGTGGATACAGATTTCAATATAGCTTAAACAAACAGACTTTAATTTCACATTGCGATAAGACGTGTCACGGTACTTGTCTATCCCAAATTCATGTATTTGGTTTTGATGTTATATTTGTTATTCTCGTGGGATTTTGTCTGATGCTTGTTCCGTTTCTGTGTGTGTTACATTTTAGTGTTGTGTCGTTGTTCTCCTCTTATATTTGGTGCGTTTCCCTCTGTTTTAGTTTGTTGCCCCGATTTTGTTTTTTGTCCATGGATTTATGAGTTTTGAACAGCATTATACTACTGTTGCCTTATTTGTAGTTCAATAAGTGGAGTTACTTCCCTTTGATTCTGAAGTGTTCAAAGTTTTGAAATAAAAACAGGTTTATGTTGTTACTTTGGTAAAATTTAATTAAAGATGGCAAGATAATAATAATGAATGTTTGCTCTAAATACACAGCATTCTTTCACGGTGAAATAGGGAAACGAAAATTGACATATTAATAATGGAAACGTGACCGCTAAAACAAGGATTATCTATAGCTAGATCAGGCTATTTTTTAGATAAAGTTGAATTTTAAATTTCATGTAAATGTATGTGATATTCTTGTGTCACTTTTTTTATGAATAACAAAAATGAAGATTATGATAATGTTTAATAACTAAAAGTCAGATTGATAATTTGCCTCTTGATTTTTGCTTTATTTATTTACTTTTTGAAATTCCATTTTATAAACAGCTTTAACTTCAGAATTAACCAATTGCAGCCTTTCTTTTGTCCCCATTCTTTCAAATTAACAAAGAACTGTTGTCACATTAAAAAGCATGTTAGGAGTCAAAACAAACATAACATCCAAAGAAAATCATCAAATTTCAATATTGTACCACTGCCAAAGGTGATTTTTTTCCACCTGCATAGATTTCACTAGTTTTTGCTAATGGCTATGGAAGATTGTGTGTTCCTTTTACTACATTATGAATGTTGTGTGAACATATTTATAATTAATATATTTGTGAGTGAATTTTATGTTGCAGTCAGCTCCAAAGCTTTTGCTACTGTGTAGATTATATTTATTAAATGCAACCAGAAAAGCATGATTTACCTTTTAAGTCCCTGTGGTGTGGAAAATATTAATCAGTTTTTGCACAAATACATAATCATGTATATTTTCATTTATAGTGTTTATAAAGTATAACTTGTAACTTTAATTTATTGCAAAATATAACAAGTTGAAAAGGATTTAACAGTAATGTTTCACATATGATAAAGTAATGATTTTTAAGGTTAAATTTTGTGGAGTTGACTGTTCATAAATTTTGCAGACCACAAATCAAGGCGATGTTTGTCAAAGAACTCGTACTTTGATGGGCCAAGGACAATATTTGATCCAGCCATTTTATCTTCAGGAAAATACTCAGACGGTTGGTATTTTATGGGTATAGTTTACATGTTGATATCTTTATACGCATGTTTATGGGACGTATTATGATATACCATTGTCTGTCTGTCCGTCATCTATATGACAGCCATAGATGACGGACATTAACTCAAAAACACTTTTCCAAAGTTGCATTTAACTTTTGCGAATTGTATATAAGTATTGACATGAGCTCCCTTTCGTTTTTCACAAATTTTAGATTTTACATTTCCCAGAATGAGGTTTCTCTTTAAAAAAAGTTTTTTTTTCTAGTTTTCAGACAATAACTCCTTTCTCCAATTTGCAAGAAAGTTTTTAGTATAATTTTTATACATTTTCAAGTTATTAGGTTTTCTTCATTAAAAAAAAAAGGAGATTTACCAGTTTTCGAATTAAAACTAAAAAAAGCTTTCAGCAGTTCTCATGAAACTTTGGTAAATTGTAAATATCTATTGATTTAAGCTCCCTTTTGATTTTTAGAATTTTTAGATTTTATATTTCTGAGTTATGGGGTTTAATTTATTGAAAAACAGGGAATTTTTGAGTTTTAAGAAATTACTTTTTTAAAGTGCTTTGAGCAGTTTTCATAAAACTTCAGTGCCTAGATTGTATCTTTTAAGATAACCTCCCTTTATTTTTTCAATAATTTCTGATAAATATGACATTGAGAAGTTGTGTAACTTTATTCTTAGAAAACATGATTGGCGTATCATGCGCTCATGGCATAGCTGTTTATTTTACTTCATCATCACTGTTGTAGATACTTTTGATTTTTATGCCCCATTTATTTGCATTATGTTTTCTGGTCGGTGCGTCTGTTTGTTCGTCCGTTAGATCTTCATCTGACCCGTTTCAGGTGAAAGTTTTTGGTCGAGGTAGTTTTTGATGAAGTTAAAGTCCAATCAACTTACAACTTAGTACACATGTTCACTATGAAATGATCTTTTTAATTTTAATGCCAAATTTTTTTTTACCCCATTTTTATGGTCCATTGAACATAGAAAATCATAGTGCGAATGGGGCATCCGGGAACTAGGGACACATTCTTGTTCTTATCTGCAAATAACTTTACACATAGTGAGACTGTTGTTACTTTGCCTGAAGTTATGTTGGTATTGTCACTGACCCTTTATTATATTTAATTCCTGCTTTCTGATAGATATATTTCAGAATAACTATCTGTGATAGAGTAAGACTGTTGAAAGATTTACTTTTTCATAAACATCCATAAACACCCTCTGTACGTATGTCTCAAAGTTGGTTTCCTTCCATTCATCAAGTTTGCCTTAACTAAATGTTATGAAACTGATGCACAATGCTTATTACTGCATAACACAGATCAAGTTTGAATTTTGGTGGCGTCACTTTAACAGTTCTAGAGTTATTCCCTTTTATAAGTAGAAAAATTGCTGAATTTTTAGTTTCCTTTCTCTACCAAATGTTATGAAACTTAAAGACAATGCTTATTACCACAAAACACAGATCAGGTAGGAATTTTATAAATGGAAAAATTCAGAACATTCACAATTTCACCTATTTCTCCCCTTTTTCACACATAGGTGAGTTTTTAATTGAAACTAAAAACAAGGTACCGTATATAGGCACCTGTGTGTGAGGCATTAGACTTATGAAACACCCGGAAATAACATATAAAAACATTACTTCTATTGCTTTTGTTCATGTGGACAGTTGTTGGTCTCTTATTTTGCCTAAAGCAGTGCTCTTTAATTAGTTACAAAGACATTTCTTAGGTCTTTCAGATTTTTAATTTGTATTTTATATTTGCTGATTGAAATTTCCCCAACAGGTCTAGAATAAGTCATCTAATAGGTATTTGCTTTCACGTTAGGCTCTTAAAACTGCAGGGTCTTTCAAAATACTCACTTTTGATTTAATTGAAAGCATTTCTGTGTTCATAGTTTGTGAAGTAAACATTATAGATTTTTCTCTTTTTGAAAAACACACTATGATTTCTTTATCATTGCATTATTTTTTGAAACATTGTCATATTGTTTTCATGCAAATAGAGAATGTATAGAAATTGCTATTTATAGGCATAAGACCAATTTATTTTGACTTGACCTTTTTTTATCAGGAATTTAAAAAAAAAAAAACACATTCATTTCAATGTTCCAGTGGCATTTTAACAAGCTCTTTATGCTTCATCTTAAATCAATAGGAAGAAGAATGAGGGATAATAAACATTAAATGACAATTGATTTGGCAGATACAATGTTAAGTTACGAAATACAAATTGACTTAATCCTCAGACTGTTTTCTCTGTAAATATGTTATTCTGTTGAATTACGTATACTGTTGTCCACTTCAATAGAAATCAACATCACTTTATATCCCATGAAAATGGTACAGTTGTGTATATTGTTAATCAAAACTCTAATACTTTATTAAAGTTTATTGATTAAACATTTAATTCTACAAAACAGAGACAATTTGAAATACATTTGATATTTGGCAATTGTACTTCTCCTTTACATTTCTACCACTGATTTGATACATGTTCATCACCTTTTTCTAGAAATGACTATTTTGTTGATTATGTTGATTGTGTTTTTACAGGTTCTATGACAGATTGTCCTCCACATTGGTTAAAGTCAATTACACAATTAACAGAATTAGAAGGACAGAGCCAAAACCACAGATTGCCATTTGTACAACAGTTTCCAATCAGAAGTATGTTTGAAATAAAACAGTTTTTTAGAACTTGTTAATAGTATCACACATATCATTACAGTGATATAGTAGTTAAAAAAGAATTTTTGTAGTTATGCTTTTGAAAGTGCGGATGTCATAAACTATCACTCGGCAGACATGTGGGTCTGCTTTCATTTTATATTGCAGATCTAACTTTGAAGAGGTACTAAACACATTATAAGTCAGTAGGAATAATGTCAACATTTATCAATATTCACAGGACATCTGTCCAGACTAGTTATTGTAAATCAACAAGTAGGGAATTGATTTGCCATTGTATAAATTTGTTTTTAATTGCAATTTTACTTTTGGTATTTGATTTACCAATTATCTTTTGATTTTTGGGTAAAGATTGCATTCATACAATCAAAACCCTGGTGGGACTGGGACTGACTTGATAGCTATAAGTTTTACAGACTTCATCACTGCATTTGAACTTGTGCTGATTCTGCAATATAAATCATGATAGACTAACATGTTGGTGTTTTATATGGCAACATTATGAACCTTTATCATTTTCATTTGTTATAGATTCTGGATGGCCCACACAAACACAGAATCCTCCCCCAGGATTCCAGACTAGACCCCCCACACAACATTCAGAACCACACAAAATTTCAGAAGGTAAGAAAAGTGATAATCAATAATAATTCTTACACATTTACATCTAGTATCATTTATCAAAATAAAAATGAAAAATGAAAATTTTTGAGCCTTCAACTTTAGTTGAAAAAGCGAGACATAGTGATCCTACATTCCATCGGTGTCGACGGCAGCATCCATAAATATTCACTCTGTGGTTTAAGTTTTTGAAATTTTAATAACTTTCTTGAACTATCCTGGATTTCTAACTTGGACAGAAGCTTCTTTATGTTCATAAAATAGTATCCAGGAGTAAATTTTGTAAAAATAAAATTCTATTTTTTCCATATTTTACTTATAAATGGACATAGTTTTTCTGCCAGGAAACATTACATTCGCTTTGTGGTTAAAGTTTTTAAGATTTTGATAACTCTCTTAAACTATCCTGGATTTGTACCAAACTTGGACAGAAGCATGTTTTTAATCATAAGATAGTATCCAGAAATATTTTGTAAAAAAAAAAATCAATTTTTCCATTATTTTACTTATAAATGGACTTAGTTTTTCTTCCAGTTAACATAACATACAGTCTGCAATTAAAGTTTTTAAAACATTTTTAAGATTCTTAAATTAGCCTGGATTTTTACCAAACTTTGACAGAAGCTTCTGACAATCAAAAGATAGTATCGAGAGGAACATTTTTATTGATTTTTTTCATCATTTTTGTTGAATGTGTGATTAACAGCAAAAGTTGGTGAGACACTGGGTTCTGTGGAACCCTTACAATTTTTTTTTACTGATGGTATCTAGGGCTAAACAACAGCAAGGTGTGGATTTAAGACTCAACACTAGATAATATAAGAACCCACAATATATAAAAGTTTCATTTATATATCGTAATTAATAGTTAGTCAAATGACTATTGATGAGGCCTGTATTTTGGGGTATCACAGTGGCACGATGATACCAAGAATATTAGTCGAAGATCAATGGTCACAAGTTCAAGCATCAATAATACCTTCTTACAATTAAAGTTCACGAAAACTAAGGGAACAGTCATGAGGTCACAGTATTCTTCCAATGAAATTAGATATGTTTTGAATTCATCTTCTCATAATAAACATAATAGAGAACAATCTGTAAGTTTTTCATCAAATATACACTTGACACTATAAAACTATTGTTTTTTGAGGTTTTCTTTTAACATTTGTTGAAATATTTGTAGGCACAAATCAAAAAGTGAGTTTTATTTGTATATTTATTTTGCAGGATTACAGTAAAAACAATGTTATTAAGACGAAGACATTAAACCAGGATCGTTCTCCTACAGCCAGCCATCATCATTGGAACCAGTGTTATTTATAAACATTTTGTCATAGAAATACTTAAATATGTATTTGACTAGCATTTAAATATTCTTTGCTAAATCCATTTTCAGTTGAATTATAGAAAGATGTATAACATTTGAATACAAAAGGAGGTTTAGTGAAAAATCATTTTCATCAGGGTAAAATTGAATCATTTCTATTGCATATTACACATTTCTGACAGTTTCCCCATGAAAAGATCAATTTATTAAAAATGTTTAAGTCAGTTTGGGTTATTCCATTAAACTGAATATGGGAGGGTACAAATGGAAGTTTTATTTTTGTAATGGGTCGTCCATTTGATGTCTGCAAATTGATTTAAGGAAAATATTTAGGTTGTTGGGAGATTTAAGTAATACGTTTCTACTCTCTCATATTCATAATGGAATAGCCCTATGAATTTAAGATATTTTTGCTAAATGAAATGCACATTTCTTTTAAAATTAAAAATTCTTAATCCATAATGACAGGTGAACTGCTGCATTATTCTCTTTCAGTTGATTTTTCAATCTACGCAAGAATAATTGCTCCTTGTAATAATTAAAGGAAACTCTTACCAAGCTTTGTTAGTCTTTAGTTATTCAAATCTTTCATTTTCTGTGAGCATTTGTCTATGTATGCATTCTACCAAAAAAGTTTTTTGTTGCAAAGTACAAACTTTTATTTTATATAAGTTGGTACAAAAGTGACGTTATTGTTAGATATGATTAGTGATGTAACATTTTACATTTTATTGAATGAAAATGAACAAAATGCTTTATGAAAGTCCCAAGATTTATAGAGAAATGATAAGATTGTAAGATTTTTACAAGTGTATGAAATGTTATAATATCCCAAAATTTGCACATAATAATGAATAATTTAATTTGGGATGTAACGTGTCTTCTGATTGGCTGACGTTATTTTGTTATGAGCCCATAGACATAATTGAGTCATGTGACCTTGACGTCATCAACGTTTTTTCATGGTTTTCTACGGTTTAAAATGGAATTTAGAATTAGATTATAAGAAATGACTGTAATATTTTTTCTGTCTATTCGAAATAACATAAAAAATGTGGTGCACACTGTTGAATAACCCGCTACGCACGTTATTCAGTGTGCACCAAATTTTTTATGTTATTTCTTCATAGACAGAAAAAATATTACAGTCATTCCTTAAGTAGCAGATACTTTGAAAGAAATTAAGAGTATAGAACATCAATTGCCCCAAAAGTTTCATTTTCCAGAATGCTTTGGTAGATTAAAACATTTCATTTGCTTCACCTGCTCACAAGTCTTCCATTTGCCTTCCCTTGAAAATTCAGTATTCATTTATGCTTTTAAATGTTATTTACTCTTCATGTTAGTATCACTAAGAATTAAGGGAATATGGTTTTGGTAAATTTTAATTTTGATAGCCACTTTGTTAGTAAATTATTTCTAAAGACATGAATTAATAATCAAACACTTTCACTTATTTTTTTAATAAGATTCAAAGTTAAGGAGGCTGATGTTTTGCATATATTTCTTGATCTATTACTTAAGTATTTTAAACTATTGTATTATTGTGACTTGCGTATCTTTGATACAGAGAAGTTTCCTCAGAAAATGGTTCTGATTAAGTTTGTCATACACTTTTCTTCTTTTTACTACATTTGCTTTAAGCTTTTAACAAACAATGTCATTGCAAAAAGAAATATCAATAAAAAAGGTTGGGTTGTCCAGATAATAACAGGTTATTTCAGAAGAGTTTAGATCTGTATTCTGGTTTGTCTCCTCAGTTATGTGAAAAAGGTCTTGATTTTATTTTATAGATATTATTTGAATGATTAAATGAAGTAATTTTCAAACTGATGAATTATACTAACTGATGCTATTTCGGTTGAGGGGAATAGCAGACTGCTAAACATGACAAAAATGTATTAAAGTGCTGGTAGTTGTAATTTTAAAATGAATTTTAATATTGATGGGTTAACCATATATCTGTTGTGTATTGATTCCAAATAGAGAGCTGTTATCAACAGCAACAAGGTGATAAATAAAAAATAAACAGATGGATTTATCTTACCTCTTGTTTGTTATTTTTGTTTTTTGCCCCACCATAGCAGAGGGAAGCATCAAGTTTTACCCTTGTCTGTCTGTAGGTCTGTACATCTCTAGCTTTAGTTTGCCCCAACCAAACCAACACAGATCAAGTTTAAAATTTTGTTGGGTCACGTTTATTATTCTAGAGTTATGTCTCTTTATAATGTATGCAAACCAGGGCATCATCTGTGTCCCATGGACACATTTCCCCTTTATTTATCAATTTTGTTGAGCATGTTATCTGTATTTGATTGAATATGATTAAAATACAGATCCTGTGTCCACTGTTTGCTTATAAGGATCTAACTGTCAACACTGTTTTACTTTCTGTTTTGGTAATCCTTCTATCAGCCAATGAAATATCTGCCTCCAAACTTAAAGGTGTGTACCGGTATCATTATGACAGAACAAGATCGAATTGAAAGGTATTAAATGCAGAAACTATAACCAAATGTTGTTTGATCCTTGTGAGCCTAGTTTTTTGGGATACGATTGCTTTCAAGCAATCTGTAGACTTATATCATTGACTCAGGGCCATTCCTTCGCGTCAACCGTTTTATTCTAAACATTAAGGAACATCTCAGATTCTTAAGATTGTCTTGTTTTAAAAGGTAAAAGCTAACAAAAAGATTGAATTTAAACACTGTCCTATAATGTTCTCATAATCTTCATGTTTCGATATTTCCCTTGACTTGTATGCTTATTTTAAACAACACAGAAAATCAGAATTAAGTAGTATTTATATTTAGTGTTTTTATAAATTTAGAAACACGTCAGAGGGAATTCCCCAGTTTGATAAAATGCGAGAGTTCTCTGAATTCAGATGAATCTATTTCTGTCATATAAGAACTGAAGTGGAGTTTTTTTTATATGTCACCGTTATGAAACGGATATTTGATATATATTGTACTCCCATAAAGAAATGGAGAACCATCTAGGTCGTTTAATTAACATTTAATATACGTTGTTGCTCCAAATCACAAGTCTAGGGTTTGTTTAGGTAATTATGCCGCATACGTATAATTTTCTTGACGTTCAGGGGTATCAGATTGAATGGTTGCTCTGGATTCTCCACTCCATTGATTAACTTGAAACTCCTTTCTATGCCTGTCTGCTATTGAGGGTTATTGTTGTTGCATAATTTTAAATCGTATGCATCATAATTAAAATAAATGTTGTCCACATCGTAAAGGTGTAACTACAACAGCCCTTCAGCCGAAATGGATTCTTCCATACTATCGTTTCGAGTTGTCTCCCTTCTGTAAGTAACCTCCGTCAATTCTGAATCAAAATACGATACGACACGTCGAGAAAAATTAACTCGTTCTGTCGATAGACGTCGTATTATATTAAAAACGATCGCAATTTAAACACAGGAATGTGTAGGGAAAGGAGTCATGCCCACTGACCCAAAGGAAATTAAATATTTAAAAAATTAGGAATGAGGTTCCTCCCAGAATTAACGGAGGAAAATAGGTGATAAGATATGAAGTGACATACCTTCTCTCACTCTCAGTGACTGCTGTGGAAAGTAAACTTGGAATTGATTGTACAAAACTAAAACACAATAAGTACATTGTTCATACACTTGTATCGAGGATTGGCTATTTTTAGAGTTGAGTAACTATTCAGATTAATACGTAAATTACATTTTACATGTGCAGTTGAATTAGTTTTGAAAATAATACTATCCAGCCATACATGTGTCAATGAAAACAATGGCAATCGTATCCCTCAGAGCAATCTGCTCTTTGATTCAATCTGATTGTATACACTTGAAATGGGTCAATTGTCAAATTTAAGATTTCGAAATATACTAACCCTTACTAGAGTTTGCTTTAAACGCAAGACTTTCAATACTTGTCAGAAAATGTCTAGGATAATACAATTTTTCACCACTGCCTGTATCAACCTGTCTCCATATTGATAATTCATAATCCTTATCAATTGAGTAATGACAATATTTTCTTGTTAATTGGAAAATATTTTATTTGTTATTTCTGTAGTCTTAGTAAGTTGATGTGAATGGAAGGTGACATGTAGGTTGTATCAATGAGATATAAAGAACCAAGAAACAAAATGGAAATGGTAGATTTTACCGAGTACAAGAATTAATTGCAGTTTGAAAATAAGGAATATGATTTCCTGTATTATTTTGTAAAATGTCTCATAAACATTAAGTTCATTTGTCTGTGAAGATCTTATCTGCATAGTAAAGTCAAGGATAGTAGCATTAAGATATATCCAGCAATTTATTTGATTTAATGTAATTTCAGAGAAAAGTAGACATAAATCAGGCTATTAGTTTTATTAATTGATTTTTTTATTTTTTTTACATTTGTGATTTTGGTGCCTTTTATAGTTGACTATAAGGTATGAGTTTTACTCATTGTTGAAGCCAGTAGGGTGACAGTTGTTAACTTCTGTGTCATTTGGTCTCTTGTAGAGTTTTCTCATTGGCAAACATACCACATCTTATCTTTACATATAATAGCAGAGCATATAAAATTGCAATCTTTTTGTGTCTCGGTCAACAGAAAATAGGCGACTTCCTTTCTTTTGATTATTTTTGCCAACATGCTAATATAACCTCCTTGAGTGAACTTACCCAGATTTTGCCGCTAATTACATAATAATTGATTGCATAATAAAAATATTGCATTCATTTAAAAGATTAATCTTTTATCTATCTATATATACCTTCTATGCATTCATAAGAAAGTTACAGCATTTCAAAGGTGAGTGATTGGAAGTAAAACAATCTTTGTAGTGTGCTACCTTAGGGTGTAAAAAAAATTTAAAGATAGTCAAAATTTAAAATGCTTACGCCATATTTTATCATAATTAAGTTGAAGTATTTTGGAAATAATACATTCAACTCAGATTTATTACCAGTTAGTACATCATTAAGTTGTCTTGTATATTTCGATAGAATACTGTACATAAAGTGCTTTGTAATTCTATGAGGAAGATCGCAAGATTCAGCCTGAAACTGCATCCATATTCTAAAGAACTAATTTTGAGATTGTTCGTCAAAATGTTAAATGAAACTAGAATATTATGATGAAATGTGTGACTTCATTTGAATAAAGAGAAAATAGCACACATGACTATGGATAAAATGGACTCTGTTTATTGTCCTTTTTAAAACTCACGCTTATTGTTATGTACCACGACAGCAACCAAAGTATACACTTAAGTCAACCGTAAACTATCGTTTGTAAATTTTAATTATGAAAAAATAAAAAACTACTAGTACTTGATGAATGAATATATTATTGATATATATTCAAATGTTAACATGTCGGGCAATACTTGTTAGTGTTACGGGCAATACTTGCTAGTGTTATGGGTAATACTTGCTGGTGTTGTTGGTAATACTTTATAGTGTTATGGGCAATACATGCTAGTGTAATGAGTAAAACTTTCTAGTATTATGAGAATACTTGCTAGTGTTATGAAAATACTTGCTAGTGTTATGAGAATACTTGCTAGTGTTATGAGAATACCTGCTACTGTTATGAGAATACTTGCTGGTGTTGTTGGCAATACTTGATAGTGTTATGGGCAATACATGCTAGTGTAATGGGTAATACTTGCTAGTGTTATGAGAATACTTGCTAGTGTTATAGACAAAACTTGCTCTGCTCGTGTTATGTCAATCTTCGATATAACCCAAAGACATGATACAGTTAAAAAAAGATAACTGGAACCGTAAAAGATACACTTTAAAAGCAATTTTTATTTCAGTGTAAATTTTCACATTAATCACAGTAAAAGAAGACGAAAGGCCTCAAACACAAATACAAAAACTTAAGGGAATGAAACCATGGTTTGATTGTCGAAAAAAAGATTAGGGCCTGTAGTAACCTTTTTTGCAGGATAATCATTGAAATTCTTAAGCATAATCTTAAGTTAGTTCATACACGTGAAGTATGATGGAAAACCACTACACAAACATTTGTGCTCCTTGTTCAATCTGATAATTCAAAACTGTTATATACCTGTTGATAGGAAATCAACTGTTATAATTCCGGGAATAAAGACAAAACGGACCCAAATTCATTCCGAGGTATATCGCTAACAAGCTGCATATCGAAGATTTTCGAGAAAATACTCGTACCTCATTAGAACCTCTTCAACAAAACTTTTCGAATCCGACACAAATGGCTTTAACAGAAATTTTTATGCAGTACACATGCATCTTTTACTATGCAGGAGGTAATTAGACACTATATCGAACGCAACAGCAAAGTCATCGTTGTTCTGATGGACAGTATGAAGGCATTAGATTCATTGTGGCCTGACGCTCTCCTACTGAAATTAAAAGAATATGGTGTTTGTGGAAAATTTTGGCTTCTGATTGACGAAATGTATCGTGACATGAATAGCTCAATCTTATTCAATAATAAACTGTCGAGATGGTTTCAACTACAACGAGGAGTGTGTCAAGAGGGTGTGTTATCAGCCGTTCTTTACTTAGTTTTTATCAACGACTTACTTATTGAATTGAACTAAACGAGATACGGTACAATTCTCTATGACGTAAGAGTCGCATGTTCTGTACAAGCGGATGATATAGCTCTGATGTCTCCTACAACCCAAGGAATGCAAACCCTAATAAAAATTGCCAGTTGTTTAGTGAGCGGTGGGCCTTCAAGTTTTCACCCAGTATGAGTCATGTATTACTATATGGAAAGTGGCAAAGCAACGCTATTGACAGATTCTACCTATATGGTTCAGAAATACCAATCGTCAAATCAACTAAACATGTCGGTATTCTCTTAGATAGTAGCTTTAATTATATGGAACAAACGATGAATGCGTGTCATAAGTTACGTGCAACTACTATTTCCATTTTGAACTCTGGAGTTCATCCGGCCATTTTGAATACATCTAAATGTTTGAAAATTGTAAATCAATTAGCTTATACGAGGGCATTATATGGTTGCGAACTGTGGAACAATCTTACCAAATCTGAATTACTATTGGTCGAACGAGCTCACAGATTCGTATGTAAAGCAGTACAAGATCTACTTAAAAGGTCTAGATCAGACAAGTGTACCAGCCTTCTTGGGTGGCTCTGCATTAAGTTTTATATTGACAAATGCAAACTTTTATTTTTCGGCAGATTATGTAAACTGAACTTAGCTCACCTACCAAAGCAGATAATGATGGCCAGACTGCTAGAGTTTAAATACACATGTGTGGAAAATCAGCCTGATTTTATTCCTGATATGTATAGACTATTTATTTAGTACAATCTCTTACAGTATATTGTGAATCTTATTGAACTTGGATCTTTTCCTTCAAAAATTGTCTGGAACAATGTAGTGTCGCAAAACATTCACAAGACTGAACAATTGAATTGGCTAGAAAGGATTTCAAACGACAGCGACTTTAACTTTTTCAAACTTATCCATCCAGTCATTAAGTTACATAAATCATGGATAATTGCGAAAAGATATCCAGATATAAGAGTAGCTTCAAAGTACATTATCGACTTGTGCACTATTGTTCGTATTGAAGCTGAACAACTATGTGAAAAATGCGGGAAACTGTTTTCAAACGTTTTAGAACATATACTATGCTCATGTGATTTTGTTTTTGGTTACAGAAATGAAATGTGGAGAGATATTATAAACATGAACTCAATCCAGTTTAGTGTCTATATGGACAGCCTATCGTCTCTAGAATTCAAAGCCACTCTTCTATCCTGTGACACTAAATACGAACTAGATGACGACGAGAGTATGGTATTCTCAAAATTTTGTGTTCAGCATGTCTACAGCACATGTAAACTTTATGATCATTAACGACAATGACGATTGATTAATTTGATGTTCCTTTGACATTTTGACCTGTCTAAATATGTGTTTTTATGTGTCTTGTTCTAAGGTATATATGGTATGACATAATCTCTGTATAAGAGGAAATAAAGTCAATAATAATAATAGTAACCTTTTTTGCAGGATTGAAATTCTTAAGCATAATCTTAAGTTAGTCATTATAACAAAATAACAATTCTGATTGCAGTTTGTTAACGAGAACCAAATATATTCCGCTTAAGTTAACACAGACGCGTTTCAAATAAGTGTTTCAGAGATTTAATATTTCAATACATACCTTATCAGAAAACATCTTTGTTCTCAATAGCTTTTTATGATCCAAACTGCTAACTTTACTTTACACAAAACATCCAGTTATGTATCTGAAGGTACTAAGACCGAGATTTATGATAATAATATAACCAATACTGAGATGACATGTTGAATACATACCATTTTTGGAAAGGCACAGAGATGAATAATGCCAGATGTTTGAATTAAGTATGTATTCTGTTTTAGTTACAAATGAATGTTCGTTATAAAAATAATCTTTTAACAAAAAGATATTTATTTCCCCACGATTCGTTGAAGTCACTGAGACCTAGGAAGAAGACTGAAAATGATGAGTTTTAAGTTAAAAACTTCTTGAAATCATAATTTCTTGTACGACTCTTAAGTCAATCATTATGTCTTTTTTTATATATAAATATTGCTGTTTCAGCCTCCCGCGTTCAGTCGTTATATTAAAAACTTCATTAGTTCTGTTATTGGGTTTGCATATATATATATATAAACCTCTTGAAACACTGTCATTTAAGTGGTATCAAAAGCAACATCTTTAAACTTCTAACATCACTAAAAGTTTGATGTTTCTGAACGCAAACGGACACATTGTCATTTTCAAAGAACGCTCTATATATTTTTTTTTCTCTTTCATTGTAGCGTAAAGTAATAAGTATCCAAGTCGGACAAGCCGGATGTCAGATTGGCAATGCTGCATGGGAACTATTTTGTTTGGAACATGGCATACACCCAGACGGACTAATGCCGTCAGATAAGACCGTTGGTTCAGAAGACGATTCCCATAAAACATTCTTTGGTAAACTGGAAGTGGGAAACATGTCCCAAGAGTACTTTTTGTAGACCTAGAACCGAGCGTCATTGGTAAGTCTTTCTAAGACTATATTTATTTTTAAATTCATAATTACTCTTAATATCAGCAAAACAATGTCAGAGAAATCTGCTAATTTGCGGAGGCAAATGTTTGATCTTCCCTCTCCTGGATTCCAACTCATTCTATTGGGATATCGAGACAACACCACCGGTACTGTGTCCATTGCTCTAGACCACTCGTCCACCTAAACTAAACTGAGTACTTTTTAAAACTCTATATACAGTGTATAGATATACTGATTCGTCTAAATGCAATTGTTTGATTTGTTTTTTTAAACAAAACCTCGTTTAAGAAAATATTGTTCGGGTCATTTTTTGTGAGGTTTTCATAAAGTTGATACCCACTAGAAAGATCGAACATTGTCACCTATCTTTTTTTAAATGGTTTAAGGTTTTTTGTATGAAACGCTTTTCTTTTCTGATGATTAAAAGAAAGATTTATATGTTGTCAGGAAATTTGCCATATATATTTCAACCACATGAACCGTAAACTATAGAAGTGTGTCTGCAACTAGTTGGTTTTTTTATAAGGATAAAAATGGTAGCAATGTAATTTTAATAATGCCGGCATGATATAGAGGATCTTACACGTACTGGCCGATTGATTGATTGTTAGTTCTGAGTCTTGTGAATACTATATCAGGCATTTTAATATCTTTTTGGATACAGTTTTTGTCCCTATTTGATTTGATGAAAACTACTTGTAAATTTGCCATTTTTTGTTATATATGCAAATTTTCACATTGATACCGATGTCACAGCAACACCACAAATGGCATTTAACCCATTATTCTACCGGACTACTTTATCATATGGATAACGTAGAACTAAAAATGATCAATTCCACGTTTTAAATAATAGTTGTTATCATTTCTCTTATAATAAGTTACCTACACCCCCTCAGATATTTGCTAAGTCCGTTTTTAACTTTCTCAAAAAGGCCCATCGAACCTTCCCATGCATTTTGACGATAACTACTTAGATTATTAACAAACAGAAGTACCTATTATAATAATCGTCTTTGCTGTTTTAAAATCAAAATATGTTTTATAGATTAATATCTTGTAGATGAGATTCGAACTGGCACGTATCGTCAACTGTTTCACCCAGAACAGCTAATATCTGGCAGAGAAGATGCAGCCAATAACTACGCTAGAGGGCACTATTCCATTGGAAAAGAAAGTAGTGTGTTATGAGACTGCCCTCCGTAATCTCTCCCACAATCTCAATTACGGAGATTACGGAGCCCGTAATCCCCTCTAATCTTCTTAAGCCAGCTTATCATCCCCTCTAATCTTCTTAAGCCAGCTTATGGTACGATTTAAAGCAGCTTATGATGCAACTTTAAGCAGCTTATTATGCAATCAATCGGATAAAGATAATCCTTATCTTTTAATCTAGATTAGTGCTCCTCAATGTTTTTGTTCCTTTAAGCACATCATTGTGCAATCAATCGGATAAAGATAATCCTTATCTTTTAATCTAGATTAGTGCTCCTCAATGTTTTTGTTCCTTTAAGCACATCATTGTGCAATCAATCGGATTAAGATAATCCTTATCTTTTAATCTAGATTAGTGCTCCTCAATGTTTTGTTCCTTTTTTTTTTATCCCGATAAGAGTTAACAATTGCTAATTATAATCTATTTGTTTTCGGATTAGAGAACCGAGTATTAACCCTTTTAATCCTGATTAGGATAAACAAATGCTAATTATAATATATTTGTTTTCGGATTAGAGAAACGACTCTTAATTTATATCCTAGATTAGAGGAATCCCTTTTGATAATTAACCAGTTGTTTCCAGGCAATCAAAATCCAATTGTTTTCGAACTTAATTAGCGGATCCTTTGTTTGAATAAAGGGAATTAATTGTAACGGAAGGAGAGACAGGCTATTTTTTATTTTTACAGGAAATACTCTACACAACAGATTGCAAGAGAGAAGAAATATTAACAAACCGCTAACTTTATTTTCTTACGAACTAGTTGAGATAAGGATAGTTAAAAAATGAAAAAAGTTTTTCTTTCTTTCTCTTTGTAAATTCCTGATATTATTTTCTCTCTTTTCTCAATTAGTTTGTTTAAAAATAAACACCTCGTTGTCTCATTTATATATAGTTTCTTTAAACACAAAATAATAACACATTTCATTTATTAATCATTTATTTAAAATATTCTAGATTGTATTTGATTTTTAGTTAAAACATTTAAATTGTAACCATTTTTTTCTCTTCTTTTTTATTGTGAATATACTGTTTATGTCTCGTTGCACATACATTTTCTTTTGGGTTTCCAAATTAGTTTCTGTCTTTTTTGTCTTTTTATTTTGTTGGATGTATTCATTGTCACTATCTTCACTGTATTCATCTGTTTCTTCTTTCTCCTTATTTTCTTCTTCTGTTTTCTTTTCTTTATAAGAGGTAGACTCGAATCGTACTTTGTTTGTTTTTTCTACATTCCTAAACAAACGAAGTGGAATGTTAGTAGACTTCAGAAATTGGTAGAATTGATGTATACCAGCTGTTAGTTTTCTACGACCAATTGGAACTGTTGAATCACGTATCAAGTCAACGATATGAGTGTTTGAAATAACTTTTCCGTCAATGCAAACTTCACCTTGTTCGTCCCACTTAATAGATGGTTGTTTTTGTAAGTAAAGCAAAAGTCGCAAGGCTTTGTCTTTATATCTAGATGGAAAAGTGATATTGATTAACGATTGTAAATCATCATGTAACGGTTTCTGGTCATAAGACAGATTGTGTTGGTCATTGTCTCGAGGTGGAGTGTCATTTAACACAACTTCCGCTTTCGATTGATCTTCGTTTTGTTTTTGTAAGACAGCCTCGAATTTATGTTTAGGAATAAGAATCATTTCCTTCGTCATTTTAAGTGAGCAAGCACAATCTTCACTACTATAGGAATGAGATTTGATCGATACTTTAAAAGAAGTCTCTTTCGATGTAAACGTTGGGTGTCCTCGGCAGTGATTTTACGAATAACCGTTTTGTACTCAAACAGTTTCTTTTTATTTAGCGGAGATAGTGTAACGACTCCATGTAAAATGTTGTATATACATTCTAGTAGGATCTTAAATTGTTCGTTATTCATCGTTTTTATCATTGCGAGTCTTTGTTGATCCTCAGCGGAAGCCAATAAGGATAAAAAATTAACGTGTCTAATCACTTGCTTACTCATAGCTTTTTAAGTATTATTTCGGAAGAAAAACCACACAGTTCTCTCCAATGAATATATTTGTTCTAAGTAAATAAAGTTTGTCTGTGTGAGCGCTCACATCAATCGTCAGGTATCCGTATTTTGTTTTGGTGGCGAGTTCGTAGGCCGACATGAAATATTTCACCTGACCTGGTAAAATTTGTTTAGCAAGTACGGTTAACTGGTGTTGATCACGATGATTTTTCAGACAAATAATGTAAGATGCATTCAGGGAAATGGTGCGCATGAATTTACCCGGAGAATGATATAAATTCTGAGTAAGCATTAAAAGACTTATGTTTTGATGATGAGATTTTACCGTAAATAAATTTAAAACTTCCACATCGTTCACTGCTGTTGCGAGCAAATCGTCTAAAACCAGAAGCATATGTTCCCTTTTTTCTGACCATGCATCCACTTGATCACTGCTTGGTAAACCTTCATGAAAATTTATATTGTTTATTTCTTTTTCCATACTTGTGAATAATTCTTGATAAACAGAATAGCAATATACAATTTTTACAGGAGGGGTTGAAAACATACCTCCAGCTTGTTTAATTATGCGAAAAGTCAACATAGTTTTTCCACTTTGTGTCGGTCCCACAATTAAAATAGAACATGGTGCTTGGAAAGGTAAAAGCGTACGATCTCCACTTGCCATGGTCTGAGTTTTTTCAGTTTTTATTTTCCCACAAATGACTGAAATAAAGTTTAAGTTCGAGTTTTATATGTTTGATACATAAGTATTTTTTGTTGATTTTTCTTTTTACATGTATTTAGCTTCTTTTTTTATATTTTGGTATGGTTTTTTTTACGTTTTGGCATCCGTGTTCCTTTTTGACGTGTTAAGCTTCCGTTCTCAACCAACAATGCAAAAACTGTTAAAAATCATTTGACCACAGAATATTGAAAACCAACATTGTAAAACCAAATCGTGAAAGAAAAGCCTCAGTTCTACCAACAAATTTCAAAAAGAAAACAAGCTAAGTAATATTTATTGAACGCACAAAATTTCAAACATGAATACAAGAATATAAATAATAAATAAAATTACATACAATGTACAATATATGAAGAAATTAAAAAAAAATAAAAATGTCATATTAAGTGTTCACGTGATTTGATTCTTTTTTCCATTAAACGGTAAACATTGTCTTTTATTGTTTGACTACGTAGTCTGTCCAATACGATCACATTAAGTAGGAAGTAATTGCACACAAATTCTGAA
The DNA here is from genome assembly GCA_037788925.1 of Mytilus galloprovincialis. Lineage (NCBI taxonomy): Eukaryota > Metazoa > Mollusca > Bivalvia > Mytilida > Mytilidae > Mytilus > Mytilus galloprovincialis. The sequence continues at coordinate 24,571,035 of CM075341.1, forward strand.
GACATGTTCAGTTTTTTTACGTCTTCTCTGAATTTAATCAACACATCTAAAAGTAAAAACGAACGACATGCTGTTTCAAAATGTCTTTCCAAGTGCTCCTGCTCGCTTTTCATCAAACATTCGTGGTTATGTTGACTGGGGTGTTCAACTTGGCAACCAGAACACGTTTCTTTCGTTTTCTTTGTAATCAATTCCTGTAACACCTCGGCAAAAGAATAGATCAAGACTGTAGTTAGAAGCTTCTTCTCCATGCCCGACATGGCGATTGTTCTCAAAACAAATGAAGTTTAGTGATCTTCAATAAAAGAATGTAGAAACACTATACTCTCTTTCAGATTACACAATTTTAGCCACACGTCTCTGTTGATTTTGATTTTTTTACCCTTTACAACGATATGAATGAATGTCTTTTGCTGTAGTCGTCTTCCTGTTTTCTTAATAATTACTTTAGTCTCGTCGTCAATGGTAAACACAGCTTCTCTCTTCAATAAATTTGTGTCGAGGTGTTCGTAATCACATTTGGTTGCTTCTCTCACCAAATCAATTTGACACTGAGTCATGATGACTGTGGTGTTTTTATATACGGTGATTTAAATACAGGTATATTCATGCGTAGGGTCATACCATATTCGTGCATGCATAGCCATGTTTTTTTAATTAAACTTTTCGGATGGATGGATTTGGTAAAATATATCCAGTACACCCACTCAATAAACTAATCCATAATTCAGTGTTTCCATTTTGCATTGTTATATTAACAAGTGATGCTATAACAATTGTTATTACAATAATTATTTGACAGAAATACACGATTTCTGCTTTGGGAATATTTTCTCCCATGAAGCGCCAAGTCGTTTGTGTGCTCTCCGTATTGCTTCTTGTCTCTTCCATGTTGCTAAGTATAATAAAGGAACCACGTCGCTTATCACTCATACCTTTAAATACGTTTTAAAAAAAGTCAATTTTTTTCTCTTTCAATTAATTATAGGTAAAGAACACATTGGAAAGAAGATCCTTCTTCCACTGTTCAATTTGCTTCTTTTCCTCACATAAATGATATAGTTTAATCAATGTTTGTTTTTTTAACTTACAAAGATATATATACATTCTCCCTTTTCGCTCCTCGAACACGAAAGCGTTATAAATCATCTCTATCTCATTCATTATTTGTATTAAATGGAAATTATGAAAAAAGTCTTAAAAGAGGGACTAAAGATACAAGAATGACAATCAAATTCATAAATTGAAAAAAAAAATATCTGACAACATCGAGGATAAAAAAGACGAAAAGACATCGTTTGTTAAGCGTACAGTGACGAATATTACATACATATTCACTGGCACATGATTTACTAGAATACAGTTTCGCACCTCACGTGTATAAAACGTACAGTGACAAATATATCATATAGCACATACATATTCATCGGAATCATTAACGTTTGTTAAAATTACAGTGACAAATATTACATATTGAACATACATATTCATTGGTAAATGATTAACTAGTATGAACTAAAAAAAAAAACCTTATTATTTAAAAACACCCAATCATTTTAATTAAAATCAAACAACAACAAGCATACCAACAAATTATACACTCTTTTTTTTTAATAAATTGAGTGGTCTTTAATTTAAATGGACCTTACGCAGTTGTGTAAATCTTTTCTTCATTTCTAAGCGGTGTGTAAATATAAGTGCATTAAAATCACGACTGTAAGAAAAATATTAGATATAAATTATTCGTGGTCTTCATAGAAGAATAAAACAATTGTGCTATGTTACCCAATCTCCATGTTCCAACTGGACAATTTGCTTGATGGTCTTAAATATCTTTTCATACTTTTTTCGCTAGACAAAGTCAGAAAATGTTTTTTTACTTTCTTTTCCTGTTTCTATTTTGTTTACTATTTTTTTTTTATTTAGTGTGTGTCTGCATTTAATATATTTTTTTTATCTTGTTTTATATTTGTTTTGAAAATAAAAATGTACATATTCTCAACTTGTTATAGTTTAAAAGAAGAAAATTAATACAAGCATTAAAAAACTCTCCAACTCTAACTAGTAGTTTGTTTTTTTTGTTAAATATTAATAACAAGTGTTTATTGGTGATACTTTAGTGGAATAAAGACATTGAGACGTAAACATACATGCATAGTGATCAAAGGTACACACTTATTTATTATGGTAAAATGAGGACGGTAAATAGAATTTTATTGTACATTTTCACTGGTTTTAAAATTCTCATTTTTATGTATATTTCTCAAGAGTTTGTTTGGATATAAGTTCAGTATAACACGATGGATGAAGAAGTGAACAATCTTTTGACACCAATTTATTACAATATAGAAAATCCGAGTTCTTTTTCCTCAGCTAGCAAACTTTATCACATTGTTAATGCGGATGGGAAAAAAATTGGTTACCACAAAATAAAGAGATGGTTAAATGCACAAGACAATTATTCCTTACAAAAAACTCCCAGGCGTTCTTTTAGAAGATTACGTGTGTATACAACAGGAATTGGTAACTTAATGGACGTCGACCTAATGCAAGTAAGTAATTTATCACAATGGAACTCTGGATATAATTTTATACTAGTTGCCATCGATTGCTTTAGTCGACGTCTTTGGATGCAACCATCAAAGAGTAAAAAAGGTGTTGACATAGCCAAAGCTTTTGAAAAAATTCTGCAAACAGCAAAGGTAGACAAGATCCGCTCGGACGTTGATGGATGTTTCAAGTCAAAGGTTGTTCAAAAACTTTTCAAGGAAAGAGGAGTGCGACATTTTGTAACTAAGAACGAGATAAAAGCAAACTATGCAGAGCGTGTGATACAAACCATAAAAAATAAATTTTATCGTTACTTTACTAAAAAGAGAACGTATCGGTACATTGACAATTTACAAAAATTTGTAAAGAGCTACAATGCAACACCACACAGGTCCCTAAACAATATTGCACCCAACGACGTTACACCGGAAAACGAAGCGGATGTATGGGTTCAACAATACTTGAATAAAAAGAAATCTCCTGATAAGACGAGTCGGCCAAATACCAAAAACCCACAAAAGCTTAAAACCGAAGCAGATTTGAAGAGAAAAAGAAGATTGCAACGGCGGAAGAGTTACAAATTTAAAATCGGTTCTCTTGTTAGAATTGCTTATACGCGACACATCTTTGACAGAAGTTATAGTCAAAAATGGACGGATGAGATCTTCAAAGTTGTACGGAGATTTAAAAAACAGAACATCAAGATTTATAAATTGAGCTCTTTTTATAACGATGAGGAAATTTCTGGTGAATATTATTCTGCTGAACTTCAGGCTGTTGATAAATCAGATGAATCACTCTGGGTTGTAGAGAAAGTTCTGAAAAAGCGTAAAAGGCGAGGAAAGACCGAGTTTTTATGTAAGTTTCAAGGTTGGCCTGATAAGTATAACCAATACATTCCCGAGGAAGACATTCAAACATTATCATGACAAACGACGATATTGACGAGGATCACATTATTTTCTTATTCAACGATCAATCAAATAAGTATTATCCTGAAAATATACCTTCAAATTTCAAGGTTCACCTAAGTGACACATTGTATTTAGAAGGAAAGTGGGAAATAGCTGTTTTGGATTTTTATTCCAAGGAGAAAATTTCAACTGTTAAAAAAACCAAACACGAACTATACATTTTTTGTGACGTATGTATGGGTGTAAGTCTGTTTCACAATGAGTTTTCACTTTTACGACATGTATTTCCTACACCAAACAATACTTGGAATTACGTTTTTTCTAACCCTATTTTCGTACCTGTGAAAAAAACTGAAATCCGCGACTTAGAAATACATATTTTCGACGAAAGTGGAGAACAAGCGTCATTTTTAAATCAACGTTTGTCCTGTACACTACATATTAGAAAAAGAAAGGGGAAGTGTCAACGATGAATGCAGACAAAATGTACATTCCAAGCATGGAGAAGTGGTCGAAATATTATCAAAATGTTGTGCAGGGGAATAATAAAACGTATATAACGCACATTAAAAATACCGGACGTAATGGGTCTTTTATGATACCTATTGAGAATCAAAAATCGCCGTCAACCTCGTCGAAATCTAATGAAAAGTACAATATTCATCTAGTTAGTCCAAGTGCGCAAATGGTCGAAATGGCTAAAGAGTCTTTAGAAGATGAGGGTTTGCATATAAAAGGAAAAAAACGTAAACGAAAGACCAGTCAAAAGGCAACCAGCAGTGGAGTTGGCGTATGTAAAAAGAAAAGAGAACCAAAACGAGACGTTTTTTCAGAGTACATGAATTAAAAATGGCTTTACTAACATCACAGAACAACTTCACAGAAGCTATTCCTTCACAATTAGAAGTTTTCGAGATACCTCCATACCAGTTAGGAGTTGAGTCAATTTCGTATGAAGAATGTCGGCCTACATCACAAGTAACAGCCTACAACCCAATAGAATTTAATTTGTGTGCCCAGAACGGACTAGAATACATCGATCTCAGACGGTCGAAACTGTATGTTAAGTTGCGTGTAAAACATAGCAATGGAGACAATATTGCTATAGATGCAAAGGTGGCACCAGTAAATGGATTTTTCTATGCACTTTTTTCTCAGGTCGACTGTTACCTACAAGGTTCACTGGTATCATCAAGTAATACCAACTACTCGTACAAATGCATGATGAAAACGCTACTCGATTATGGACAAGATGCAAAAGCATCACAACTAACGAGTGCGTTGTTTTATAAGGACAGAAGTGGACACATGGACTCATTTGATACTAACACGGGTCTTTACGAAAGGAAAAAACTGATAGGTAATTCTAAGAGCCTTGATATGGAAGGAATGTTGTTTCACGATCTTTTTGAAATGGATCGTTACTTATTAAATATGGTTGACGTAAAATTGAAACTTTTCAGAAGTAGACCGAGTTTCTGTCTAATGTCAAGCGAAGACGATGCGGACTATGATGTTGTCATTGAAGATATTGTCGTTAAAGTGTGTAAAATTAAGGTCAATCCAGCTATCATTTTTGCTCATTCGGAAGCATTGAAATCAACGAATGCTAAATATCCCTATACAAAAACAGTAATGAAACATATTACTCTTATGATGGGTAGTACGAATGCAGTGTTGGAGAACATTTTCCAAGACGTGAAACCAAAACGAATCATCATGGGTCTAACTTCGACAAACGCCGTGAACGGTGATTATCAACTTAATCCGTGGAATTTTCAACATTTTGACTTGCAACAAATAACTTTGTACTGTGATGGAGTTCCTGTAGATGGAATTCCTCTGAAACTACAATTCAACGAAGACAGGGGTGCAACAAATGTTGCAGCATACGTTAAAATGTTTGAAAACTGTGGAAAGTGGGGCGGAGATGCGGGGAATGAAATAACTAGATCGGACTTCAACAATGGATATGCTTTATTCTGTTTTGATTTACAACCTCACTTTTCAGATGCCAACTATCTGTCACTGGTAAAGCAAGGAAAAGTAAGACTTGAATGTCATTTTGCATCACCCTTACCAGAAACTGTCTCTTTACTCATTGTAGCCGAAAACTCTGGCTATTTTGAAATAACGGAAAATCGTCAGATCAAAGTAGAACACTAAGTTCATACCTAATACTGTTTGTTGTATTTTGTCCTATTTAGATTATGTTATGACACAACCACATTATATGACATTTCTTTTTCTGTGTTTAATATTTCTATTTGTCTAATAAATATTCAAATATAATTCTTTTACTTGTTTTTTTTCTTCCTGTTCGTCTTTTAAAATGTCTTCGCTATAGAACTGATGCATTGATTTAAGTTTTTTTTTTACATTGTTGCTGGTCATTTACCTGCTTTCAGGTAATTTATTAAGTTTGAAAACCAATTTGGAAATTTTGTGCAAGAGTGGTAAACATTCATTTAATTAAATGTTTTTCATCAAAACTTAAACACAACCAAAAACAAACCAAATAAAAAAATATACGTTTGTGTCAAACATATAAAACTCGAACTAAAACTTTGATTTCAACGATATGTGAAAAAAGAAGAACTCAAACCATGTCAAAGGGAGATCATTCACTTTTACCTTTCCAAACACCTTGATTAGAGCGCTCACACAGACAAACTTTATTTACTTAGAACAAATATATTCATTGGAGAGAACTGTGTGGTTTTTCTTCCGAAATAATACTTAAAAAGCTATGAGTAAGCAAGTGATTAGACACGTTAATTTTCTATCCTTATTGGCTTCTGCTGAGGATCAGCAAAGAGACTCGCATTGATAAAAACGATGAATAACGAACAATTTAAGATCCTACTAGAATGTATATACAACATTTTACATGGAGTCGTTACACTATCTCCGCTAAATAAAAAGAAACTGTTTGAGTACAAAACGGTTATTCGTAAAATCACTGCCGAGGACACCCATCGCTTACATCGAAAGAGACTTCTTTTAAAGTATCGATCAAATCTCATTCCTATAGTAGTAAAGATTGTGCTTGCTCACTTAAAATGACGAAGGAAATGATTCTTATTCCTAAACATAAATTCGAGGCTGTCTTACAAAAACAAAACGAAGATCAATCGAAAGCGGAAGTGGTGTTACATGACACTCCACCTCGAGACAATGACCAACACAATCTGTCTTATGACCAGAAACCGTTACATGATGATTTACAATCGTTAATCAATATCACTTTTCCATCTAGATATAAAGACAAAGCCTTGCGACTTTTGCTTTACTTACAAAAACAACCATCTATTAAGTGGGACGAACAAGGTGAAGTTTGCATTGACGGAAAAGTTATTTCAAACACTCATATCGTTGACTTGATACGTGATTCAACAGTTCCAATTGGTCGTAGAAAACTAACAGCTGGTATACATCAATTCTACCAATTTCTGAAGTCTACTAACATTCCACTTCGTTTGTTTAGGAATGTAGAAAAAACAAACAAAGTACGATTCGAGTCTACCTCTTATAAAGAAAAGAAAACAGAAGAAGAAAATAAGGAGAAAGAAGAAACAGATGAATACAGTGAAGATAGTGACAATGAATACATCCAACAAAATAAAAAGACAAAAAAGACAGAAACTAATTTGGAAACCCAAAAGAAAATGTATGTGCAACGAGACATAAACAGTATATTCACAATTAAAAAGAAGAGAAAAAAATGGTTACAATTTAAATGTTTTAACTAAATAACAAATACAATCTTGAATATTTTAAATAAATGATTAATAAATGAAATGTGTTATTATTTTGTGTTTAAAGAAACTATATATAAATGAGACAACGAGGTGTTTTATTTTTAAACAAACTAATTGAGAAAAGAGAGAAAATAATTTACAAAGAGAAAGAAAGAAAAACTTTTTTCATTTTTAACTATCCTTATCTCAACTAGTTTGTAAGAAAATAAAGTTAGCGGTTTGTTAATATTTCTTCTCTCTTGCAATCTGTTGTGTAGAGTATTTCCTGTAAAAATAAAAAATAGCCTGTCTCTCCTTCCGTTACAATTAATTCCCTTTATTCAAACAAAGGATCCGCTAATTAAGTTCGAAAACAATTGGAATTTGATTGTCTGCAAACAACTGGTTAATTATCAAAAGGGATTCCTCTAATCTAGGATATAAATTAAGAGTCGTTTCTCTAATCCGAAAACAAATATATTATAATTAGCATTTGTTTATCCTAATCAGGATTAAAAGGGTTAATACTCGGTTCTCTAATCCGAAAACAAATAGATTATAATTAGCAATTGTTAACTCTTATCGGGATAAAAAAAAGGAACAAAACATTGAGGAGCACTAATCTAGATTAAAAGATAAGGATTATCTTAATCCGATTGATTGCACAATGATGTGCTTAAAGGAACAAAAACATTGAGGAGCACTAATCTAGATTAAAAGATAAGGATTATCTTTATCCGATTGATTGCATAATAAGCTGCTTAAAGTTGCATCATAAGCTGCTTTAAATCGTACCATAAGCTGGCTTAAGAAGATTAGAGGGGATTATAAGCCGGCTTAAGAAGATTAGAGGGGATTACGGGCTCCGTAATCTCCGTAATTGAGATTGTGGGAGAGATTACGGAGGGCAGTCTCATAACACACTACTAAAGAAATGATCGAAATAGTAATGGACAGAATAACTTACAGATGCGTGTTTTAACCCCGCTAATCAAATTGTGAAATGTGATCCCTCACATGGAAAATATATGTCATGTTGTATGATGTACCGATTTGACGTGGTTCCAAAAGACGTAAACAGTGCGATTGCAACCATTAAAGCAAGGAGAAGCATCCAGTTTGTTGATTGTTGTTCAACAGGTTTTAAGGTTGGCATCAACCATCAACCACAACAGGGGGTTCCGGGAGGAGATCTAGCTAAAGTTCAAAGAGCGCTATGTATGATAAGTAACACGACGCTATAGGAGAAACATGGACACGTCTTGATCATAAGTTTGATCTTATGTATTCTAAGCATGCGTTTGTACACTGGTATTTCGGGGAGGGAATGGAAGAGGGTGAGTTTTCTGAGGCTCGCGAAGATCTTGCAGCACTTGAGAAAGATTACCAAGAAGTTGGAACGGATACTCTCATGGTCCTCAATGCTCTTCAACTTCGTACTTTATTTGGCCTTTTTAACTTTTTAGAATTCGAGCGTCACTGATGAGTCTTTTGTAGAGGAAACGCGCGTCTGGCGTATATACAAAATTTAGTCCTGGTATCTATGATGAGTTTATTTACAACCACTGGGTCGATGCCACTGCTGGTGGAGATTTATTTCCCCGAGGGTATCACCAGCCCAGTAGTCAGCACTTTTTGTGCGGACATGAATTATCATTGATATGGCTATATTCATAAATTAACTGTTAACAAAATTTAGAATTTTTAAAATACGAAGGCTTTTCTACCTCAGGGATAGAATACCTTAGCTGAATTTGGCAAAACTTTAAGGAATTTTGGTCCTCAATGCTCTTCAACTTCGTACTTTATTTGGCCTTTTTAACTTTTTTGGATTCGAGCGTCACTAATGAGTCTTTTGTAGAGGAAACGCGCGTCTGGCGTATATACAAAATTTAGTCCTGGTATCTATGACGAGTTTATTTATGTTGTAAACAAAACTCTTTATTTTAATTCTAACCAAACTTAAAAGAAATAATGTATGAAACGCAAACAATGTATGAAACCCAAACAATAGTAATTATATATAGTTACTATCGGATGGCCACAAGAAACAATTGATTAATTCTGATTGACCATTTTCTTTTTTTTCTCTGATTTTAAGTTTTAATTTGAGGTTCCAAAATTTGTATTTCCATTCTGGATTCAATTGTTTTTTCACCATTTTTTACGACAAATACCCACACGATGAACCAAGTTAGACTTAATGTGGGAAACCATTATCAAACCTTTTACATATATATAAAGTGTTCTGCATTGTTAAGCACTACCAGCTGTACCATGCTCTTTCTAACAGCTTACTGGAACTAACAGGTGCCGTATTTCAGTGTTTGTTGATGGTTCCTGTCTGTCATATTCGTTTTTCTTTTTCTTGCAATTATTGTTGGGTTTTTTTTTTTTTTGTTTGGATTGTTCATGATAATGTGTCATGCCGAGGCCTTTTATAACCTACTTAAGGGCATACGATACAGTTTTGAACCTGTATTTACAAGTTGATGAAAATTTGCATATAGGCTATTTTTTATCTGATTAAATCCAATATGTAATAAAAAATATACCTTCATGAGCTACTTTTTGAGTAAAATGAGGTCGAAATTTTGTATATTTGCTCAAAATTCAGATTTGTGTCCGTATTTTCTTTTTCGAAAGAAAGACATAACTTTTTTGTTTTAAAAGATAAACACAAATTGTTTTTTGTTAAATAATCGGTAATTTCTGTATTTTATAAGTATTATTAAAAACTATGCAATTTTTATTCCGAAATAACTCTATATTTGTCAAATGTTCATGAATAGAGGAAAAAACGTCATTTTTTGCTGCATGTTTATCAAAATTAAAAAAAAAAATGCGCTATTTACAGTTTTATAAAATTTGGGTCACATAATCTCCTTGCAAAATGAAACAAATTGCTGTTTTAAAAAATAGGGGTTCATGCACTCGTTTTCAAATTAAAACAGTTTGAATGATAAAAATCAGTCGAAAAATGCATTTTTTCCCGATATGTCATAGTTTGACGTCGCGAAAATAACATTTTACGTTAGCAACGTCATTACCTTCCCTGTAACTGTATCGTATGCCCTTAAATGTACATGGAACAGGTTTTGCTCAAATTGTGGATCGTACGGCACACTGAATTTGACTTTCACGTCAATGTGTCTCTTGGAGAGAGTTGTCTCATTGACTATATTAATCATATCACAGCTCTTTTTGTATGTATTAACAACGGCACACACAACATTAACAACCTTTCTATATTAATAAACTTAAAACGCGTGACAATACAAGATTCGCTAAATAATGACTTGGTGCATGATTTATTTATTGAATGCATCATGTTGTCTAAAAATCTACCTATGATTCGAACATTTCAGTTTGTTTCATTTGTTGCTTGATTTAAACATTAAAACCTATAACAAAAATAATCGCTATCAAAATGATTGTTTTAAACAACATAAATAGTAATTTTACAATAAGATAACATGTGTCGTAAATAAGTTGCGAGCATTTGAAACATCTGTTAAAGAATTAACATAAACCTGTGTTAAACGTATATAGTTGATTTCTGCTTTAATAATGATAAAAACAAGGATTAAGTTTGGAAGAACTATTTGCGTAATCAACATTTTTATGTGTTTTATGTACATGTTATTGACAGCGTATTACATATTATCAATGACCACAATTTCTGCAAACGTGAATACAGAAAGCAGAAAACTGCCAGAAAAAACGCAGCATAAAAATTATACAAAAAATTATGTCGAAAGAAATGATTTCATCAGGTCGAGGAAAGGTGAAAAGGCTAATTACTTTGGACCAGGTAGGCGATAGCTCAACATTAACTTAGGTGTTTATAAAAAAAACTTCTAGAATTTTTAAACTATAATGCTCTCCAACTTCGAACTTATTTGGTCTTTTTAACATTTTTGATTCGACCGTCACTGAAACATTTTTGATTCGAGCGTCACTGACGAAGCTTTTGTAGAGAAAATGTGCGTCTAGCATACAAAATTTAATCCTGGTATCAATGGCGAGTTTAATTAGACAGTGCTGCGATTCAGTACTTGCAATCAAAATTCCACAAGGACTATTTTAAAAGGCATGCAACATCCCTAATTTAGAAAAAATAAACATGATATTTTATATATATGTATGTGCCTGTCCCAAGTCAGAAGCCTGTCATTCAGTGGTTGTCATTTGTTGTTGTGTTACATATTTGGTTTTTTCTTCATTTTTATAACATCAATTAGGACGTTAGTTTTATCGTTTGAATTGTATAACACTTGTGATATCGGGACTTTTATAGCTTACTATTAGGTATGGGCTTTAAGCATTGTTGAAGGCCTTATGGTGACCTATAACTGTTTATTTCTGTGACACTTGGTCTCTTGCGGAGAGTTGTATTATTGACAATCATACTACATCTTTTTTATACCCAAATTGAATCCATGCCTACATTTGCATCCGTAAAAATCGAACAACTGATGGATTGTTTTATTTCTTGAAATATTATTAACAATTTGACAATACTAAGTACATAGTCAACGCTTACTATTCATTTTAAAAGAAACGGCTGCCTGCAACATATTTTATATTGCTCATTTTTTAAAGTTGACATTTTGTTGACATTACCGTATATTTTACTTTGTCTGATGAATACTTCATTTGTTGATATATACTGTGAAAGTTTTGTATATATTCAGATATATTAAGCTATGATGAAAGTATACTATGCATAATGTCAAATCACGAATTTTAAAATACAAATTGGTTAATGTATAAGAAAGTAAGATTTCTAGCTGCTGCTATGTTTGCTATATGGGTGCAGTTTAGGTATACTCAGTGCAATATGGATACTAATATCTAAATTATAAAAAGGTTATCAATTCGGTGGCATTGTTTCTCCTCATGTGTTGCATTTTTAAAACATTTTACAAATTAATTGAAAAAAAACGAGAAATTTGTTTAAAAAATAAAAGGATATTGATTTTAAAAACGAAGAAAATGTTTAAAATAAATCGTTTTCCCAACCATTTAACAACATTAACGTTCTAACTTCACTGCAACCAGATGTTTCTTTTCTTAAATCATTTGTATTCACAGCATAACACATGAATTTGATTGGGGGTAAATTCAGTAAATGGGAAATTCCTAAAGCACCGTCATTTATTTCTTGTTTTGTGTTTGTTTGTTGTAAACTTAATTTCTTCTAAAACGTTTATGAAACAATCAAGTGTCAATACATATGTAAATCTAACCCCGAGGCGACATGTTTAGGATGAATGTATCAACAATATCGATTGATATACCGGAAACATCAGCAATATCGATAGATATACCGGCTAGATCAGTAATATCAATGTATATACTGGATACATCAGCAATATTGATAGATATACCGGCTAGATCAGCAATATCAATATATATACCGGTTACATCAGCAATATCAATGTATACACTGGAAACATCAGCAATATCTATAGATATACAGACTAGATCAGCAATATCGATGTATATACTGGATACATCAGCAGTAGCGGTAGATATACCGGACAGATCAGCAGTATCGATTGTATATGCCAGATAGAACAGCAATATCGGTAGATATACCGACTAGATCAGCAATATTGATGTATATACTGGATACATCGGCAATATCGGTAGATATACCCTTAAGATCAGCAATATAAATCGATATACATGATACATAAGCAATATCGATATAATATCGGTAGATATACCGTATAGATCAGCAATATCAATCGATATACATGATACATAAGCAATATCGATAGATATACCGGCTAGATCAGCACTATCGATGTATTTACCGGACACATCAGTAATATCGATAGCTATACCGGCTAGATCAGCAATAACGATGTATATACCGGATACATCAGCAATATCGATAGATATACCGACTAGATCAGCAATACCGATGTATATACCGGAAACATCAGCAATATCAATAGATATACCGGCTAGATCAGCAATATCAATCGATATACCTGATACATAAGCAATATCGATAGATATACGAGTTAGATCAGCAATATCGATGTATTTACCGGACACATCAGCAATATCGGTAGATATATCGGATAGATCAGCAGTATCGATTGATATACCGGATAGATCAGCTGTTACTTGTAAAATTCAAAAGGACCTCACTCCTATATAAATATTTTAACAGAAAATACTTTGTTTTATGAATGTTTTCCTTTAGATTTGAACAAACATAAATTTACAGACTTTAGATGTATGTCATCAAATTGTACTGGGTCCCCTGCCTTTCCTTCAGCTTTTAGATTCGTTTTTAATTTATCAAAAGGACCATCAGTGCCATTTATAAGGAGGAATTATTTATCTTTTCAGGTGAATTAGGTCAACCAGTAAAACTTGACAAAGTTGATTTGGGTCCTTCCGACCTCAAACGATTGAAAAAAGGATTCGAAAAGCATGGATTTAACGAGTTTGCCTCGGATCTTATATCCTCCCACCGCAGAATTGGTACCATTAATGTTGATCCTGGGTGAGAATATATGGCTCATCTTAGAGTAACAATGAGTCAATATAAAACATTTGAGTAGATATGTAGATAGATATAACGTTAACATGCACTACGGTGCTCGGTTGTATACGTATGAAAGAAGAAGGCTAATTATAACCAATATACATTACAAAGATTAATCCAAAACTATTCCCATATAAAAAAAAATCATAAAAACACACAAAACAAAGAAAAACAAGAATTAAAGCACAAAAGAACAACAAAAAGAAAAGAAATAAAAAAAAAACGGTAAAAAAAGAAAAAAAGTACAAATTCATAAGGAGTTGAAAGAAATTTAAAATATCAATTCTAAATCTATAACCTGTTATCTGTTATCTGTAAGTTTATTACAAATAGGTCAACAGCTAATTCAATATGCGAAAACACATTCCAAATAACAGTTCACATCTACTAAACTTTATATAAAAAAAGTAGAATTATTCCATTGTTGTCCTTCGTTGTTTTCTCTCTCGCCAAGATGAGTTCTATAGTGCTTTTTTAATGCTATCAGAATATAATTAACACATAATTACAATTTAGGGGATGCCTACATTAAAGTTTCAATAATCAGATAGTCTAATTATTCAATTATTGCCTTTAAACATCCATTATATAGTCACAATTAAAAAAAAACTTTTAAAATATATTCAAATGTTTTTCTTTCTTTCTTACAACAAAATCAGATGTGCCAATAACATCTACGACAACCTGTCACCAGCCAGTATAGTAATTCCAGTCAGGGATGAGTCTTGGTCAATTCTATTGAGAACACTTCATAGTATTCTGTCCCGAACACCCTTAAATCTGTTACAAGAAATTTTACTTGTGGACGACAATTCCAAAATGGGTAAGTTAACTTGTGAACCCTTTTTTATATTTAGTCGGCATCATGCCAAACATGATTTGAAAGAGGAAACAAAGATTTTTTTTTCTGGTAATAGTTTATTACTTGGCACTATATAAAATGCTAAAAGATTATTTATATAAGTATTTGTTTGTTTTTTAAAGTTGGAACTGTATTGCATGAAAGACATATTTGCTTTTCTGAACACATGGAAATGAAAATAACATGTTATAAATTTTGTTCGTTCGAAGCACGTTTCTGGATTTTCGATATCAGTATCGCCCAAGATTTACAAGAAATTGATACAGAACACATCCACACATTAAATATTCCTGTATAACGATTTTCATAAAGCGATTGACAAATGAATGTTTACCAAAGAAAACTTGAAATAAATAACACTCATAATTTGCGATTTAAGTTAACGATACTGTAGATGATTTTGTTTGTGTTGATTAATCCAATTTTTAAATTCTATTGTAAGATTCTATCAAAGGCAGACTAGACTGGTATATTTCCCATCTACAAAAAGTGAAAATACTGCGACTTGATGAAAAGAGAGGAAGAAGTCTCATGGTGGCTCGACAAGAAGGGATAAATAAAGCGGTATCAGATATTGTCATAGTCATAGACTCGCATACAGAAGTTACTGAAGGTTAGAATTATAAATTGTTGTAATGGTAACACAATGTATGTAAAATAGACTTTTACAATTAGGTTACTGTCATACAAATATAGCCAAGTGAAAAGGTACATATTTAATATATAGTATAGTAATCATTAGCCTATAGCCATAATACGGACAGACAAGATAGACACACATCAAGATGATCAATTTTGAAACATAGTTTTTCGTCTATTTCTTAGTTCATCAACATGTTATTTTAGAGAAAAAACATGTTGTTAATCATGTTATTGTTGATGCCTTATGTGTTCAAGAACATGAAGAGAATTAAGTAAGTAAGTAAGTAAGTAAGTAAATCACGGCAGTACCGAAACACTGACGCCTAGTTTGTACTTTTCTCATATTTCTTGACAGTATTTGGTTATAATAAATACTAAAAGATTTATTTAGATACTAAAACAACAATACTTTTGAATATGCGCGCGAAAGGTGCGTATACTGAACTTTTAAATTCGTACAAGATAATTTTTTTTCAAAAATAACAAATCTCTATCTCTAGATATCTTAAGATAGCCATATTTTGATATATCATCTCCAAGCCTCTGTCAAGGACTGTCACTTTTTCTTTTCCCCTTAAGTTCCTTGACCCAAAAGACATGCATTAAGAATCACAAACAATAGACATCTGTCGTCTGTCCGTTCTGTTTCACTTTTTATTGAGTGGTATTAAATGCACATGAAAATTCCAACCAGAGTTAAAAGACTAAGGACTGGAAGTTTCTGTTAAATATTTCATTTCGTGTGGTGAGACAAAAACGTTGGAACTTAGTCGTAAACAAATATTGATTCGACTAATTGGATTTCAGGTCTCTTCTCTGAAGCTAAAAAGTAAATATCTAAAAACAATCAACAAAACAAAACAATATAAAGAGGTTATATGGTCGCTACATCAAATAAGCTTACTATATTGTAAATGATAAAGATGAATATAATTAAATAATGCAGTTTACCAAAACGATATCTATTTTTATTTGCTAAAGGATGGATTGAACCATTAATTCAAAGAATCAGAGAAAAACCTAATTTTCTAGTAGCTCCCATTGTGGATCAGATATTTCCCGAAACATTAGAGTATGACTACAAGAAACCCAAACCAAGAGCTATGTCATTTGATTTTCATTTGGAACAGGACTGGATGTCATACAAACAGGAATACCTTGATTCCATATCATGGTCCAAACCTTATAGGTGAGTCATGGTTCATTTTTAGCTCACCTGGCCCGAAGGTCCAAGTGAGCTTTTCTCATCACTTGTCGTCCGGCGTCCGTCGTCCGTCGTCGTCCTGCGTCGTTAACTTTTACTAAAATCTTCTACTCTGAAACTACTGGGCCAAATCTAACCAAACTTGACAACAATCATCATTGGGGTATCTAGTTTAAAAAATGTGTTCGGTGACCCATCCAACCAACCAAGATGGCCGCCATGGCTAAAAATAGAACATAGGGGTAAAATGCAGTTTTTGGCTTATAACTCAAAAACGAAAGCATTTAGAGCAAATCTGACAGGGGTAAAATTGTTTATCAGGTCAAGATCTATCTGCCCTGAAATTTTCAGATGAATCGGACAACCCGTTGTTGGGTTACTGCCCCTAAATTGACAATTTTGAGGAAATTTTACTGTTTTTTGGTTATTATCTTGAATATTATTATAGATAGAGATAAACTGTAAACAGCAATAATGTTCAGCAAAGTAAGATTTACAAAAAGGTCAACATGACCGAAATGGTCAGTTGACCCCTTTATGAGTTATTGCCCTTTATAGTCATTTTATAACAATTTTCATAAATTTTTGTAAATTTTTGTAAATTTGTAGAATATATTTTCCACTGTAATTACTGGGCCAAGTTCATTATAGATAGAGATAACTGTAGCAAGAAGAATGTCCAGTAAAGTAAGATCTACAAACACATCATGATCACCAAAACACAATTTTGTCATGAATTTATCTATGTCTATTGTTTAATATGCACATAGACCAAGGTGAGCGACACAGGCTCTTGAGAGCCTCTAGTTTAATTACGTACCAAATGGAAATTTTACAGAACTTTGGCTATTTGCTTTATCATATTATATAAAATTCATACTGATATTAAATTTCAAAACGAATTAAAAGAATGATGCCGACATCTAATTCTTGCATTTTTCACATAGTAATATGCGTTGCATCCGCAAAACGATGGCTCTCAGATGTGATATTCTAGTAGATTTGTTGGCGTAGGTAAACTAAACAGTCATACATTTTATTTGCCTTTTCATCACACATTACTAATATCGTACCCATGCATATTTGTATATTTTTAGAACAACAGGAATCCAAGGCAATGCATTAGTATTCAACAAGACGTTTTTCAATAAACTTGGTGGACTGGACACCGGAATGAAGGTCTGGGGAGGAGAACAACAGGAACTCATGTTTAAGGTCTGTTCTACTATTCAGATGAAATGGAAATTGCCAATCTCTGATGACTTTATATAACACCAAATTTCAAGTTCTAGAGTTCGTTGCCTTTTAGGTTGGTCCCCTCCGTAAAACATTCAGTATGCCTTCGGAATAAACAAATAGGTATTGTCAAGAATGTTAATAACGGCCGGGAAACAGACTAGTTGCCTTTCGACCAAATTCATTTTGGCATCGATTTGTTCCCTTTTTTAACTTTACACGACAGCGTTTCTTACATTTTTTCTTTGTGTTCATTTAATATTATAATTATAAAAAAAGAAATTGAAGAGTAAACGTTAAGGATGATGTATGTGAAGTAAGCAGCCGGTTTGTTATTCGTTATTCCATATTCAATATCCAACCGGCTGCTAGCAGAAGGTTGCATATTCAAAATTTTGTGGAAAATCATAAAAAAGAAATACTTGATAACATCAAAGATGTAATACGAGGGTGTACCCAAAACATCTTTCTAGCAAGGTTACAAGTTTTTTTTTCGTGAACTTTCCATGTACTACATTTTTATGAATATTATTTATTTATTGTTGAATTATACGTATCTTTTATGTAGTCATTAATTCATGTAATTTGCTTATTTGCGATCCGAGAAATATTTTGGCTTTTCATAAGTAAAAATCAAAACCTTGCTAGAAGGATGTTTTGGGTACACCCTCGTGAAATTTGTTGTATAGATTGTTTTTTATTATTATTAAGGTTATCCTATATTTTTAGTATGTTATGCGGCGTGGTGATATATAGATTGTATCATGCCCTATATTTTCAGTATGTTATGTGTGGTGGAGGTGTAGAAATTACACCATGTTCTATATTTTCAGTATGTTATGTGTGGCGGAGACATAGAAATTGTACCATGTTCTATATTTTCAGTGTGTTACGTGTGGCATTGATATAGAAATTGTACCATGTTCTATATTTTCAGTGTGTTACGTGTGGCATTGATATAGAAATTGTACCATGTTCTATATTTTCAGTAGGTTATGTGTGGCGGAGAGATAGAAATTGTACCATGTTCTATATTTTCAGTATGTTATGTGTGGCGGTGATATAGAAATTATACCATGTTCGATATTTTCAGTATGTCATGTGTGGCGGTGATATAGAAATTGTACCTTGTTCTCACATCGGTCATGTGTACAGACAAAAACTAATATGGTCTTATGAACTGCATAATAAGACTATAATGAATGAAATGTGTAACCAGTACCGAGTAGCAGAGGTATGGATGGATGAATATAAACATCTGGTCTTCAACAGACTTGGTAACTACACAGCAAGTATTTACATTTACATCTGACTTCTACAGAAAATATTTTGGAATGCCAAATACTAGAAAATAAGACAGAAATGGGGAAAATGGATCCCTTCTTTTTTTTTTCTTTTTTAGCTCACCTGGCCCGAAGGGCCAAGTGAGCTTTTCTCATCACTTGGCGTCCGTCGTCCGTCGTCCGTCGTCGTCCGTCGTCCGTCGTCCGTCGTCCGTCGTCGTCCGTCGTCGTTAACTTTTACAAAAATCTTCTCCTCTGAAACTACTGGGCCAAATCAAACCAAACTTGGCCACAATCATCATTGGGGTATTTAGTTTAAAAAATGTGTGGCGTGACCCGGTCAACCAACCAAGATGGCCGCCACGGCTAAAAATAGAACATAGGGGTAAAATGCAGTTTTTGGCTTATAACTCAAAAACCAAAGCATTTAGAGCAAATCTGACATGGGGTAAAAATGTTTATCAGGTCAAGATCTATCTGCCCTGAAATTTTCAGATGAATCGGTCAATCGGTTGTTGGGTTGCTGCCCCTGAATTGGTAATTTTGAGGAAATTTTGCTGTTTTTGGTTATTATCTTGAATATTATTATAGATAGAGATAAACTGTAAACAGCAATAATGTTCAGCAAAGTAAGATCTACAAATAAGTCAACATGACCAAAATGGTCAGTTGACCCGTTTAGGAGTTATTGCCCTTTATAGTCAATTTTTAACCATTTTTCGTTAATTAAAGTAATCTTTTACAAAAATCTTCTCCTCTGAAACTACTGGGCCAAATTAATCCAAACTTGGCCACAATCATCTTTGGGGTATCTAGTTTAAAAAATGTGTGGCGTGACCTGGTCAACCAACCAAGATGGCCGCCACGGCTAAAAATAGAACAAAGGGGTAAAATGCAGTTTTTGGCTTATAACTCAAAAACCAAAGCATTTTGAGGAAATCTGACGGGATAGAAATGTTTATCAGGTCAAGATCTATCTGCCCTGAAATTTTCAGATGAATCAGTCAATCGGTTGTTGGGTTGCTGCCCCTGAATTGGTAATTTTGAGGAAATTTTGCTGTTTTTGGTTATTATCTTGAATATTATTATAGATAGAGATAAACTGTAAACAGCAATAATGTTCAGCAAAGTAAGATCTACAAATAAGTCAACATGACCAAAATGGTCAGTTGACCCGTTTAGGAGTTATTGCCCTTTATAGTCAATTTTAACCATTTTTCATAAATTAAATTAATCTTTTACAAAAATCTTCTCCTCTGAAACTACTGGGCCAAATTAATCCAAACTTGGCCACAATCATCTTTGGGGTATCTAGTTTAAAAAATGTGTGGCGTGACCTGGTCAACCAACCAAGATGGCCGCCACCGCTAAAAATAGAACATAGGGGTAAAATGCAGTTTTTGGCTTATAACTCAAAACCAAAGCATTTTGAGGAAATCTGACATGGGATAAAAATGTTTATCAGGTCAAGATCTATCTGCCCTGAAATTTTCAGATGAATCGGTCAATCGGTTGTTGGGTTGCTGCCCCTGAATTGGTAATTTTGAGGAAATTTTGCTGTTTTTGGTTATTATCTTGAATATTATTATAGATAGAGATAAATTGTAAACAGCAATAATGTTCAGCAAAGTAAGATCTACAAATAAGTCAACATGACCAAAATGGTCAGTTGACCCCTTTAGGAGTTATTGCCCTTTATAGTCAATCTTTAACCATTTTTCATAAATCTAAGTAATCTTTTACAAAATCTCCACTGAAACTACTAGGCCACAATCATCTTTGGGGTATCTAGTTTGAAAAATGTGTCCGATGACCTGGCCATTCAACCAAGATGGCCACCACGGCTAAAAATAGAACATAGGGGTAAAATGCAGTTTTTGGCTTATAACTATGAATTCAAAGCATCTAGAGCAAATCTGACAAGAAGTTAAATTGTTAATCAAGTCAATATCTATCTGCCCTGAATTTTTCAGATGAATTGGACAACTGGTTGTTGGGTTGCTGCCCTCCAATTGGTAATTTTTAAAGAAATTTTGCCGTTTTTGGTTATCTTGAATACTATTATAGATAGCGATAAACTGTAAACAGCAATAATGTTCAGCAAAGTAAGATCTACAAATAAGTCAACATGACCTAAATGGTCAATTGACCCCTTAAGGAGTTATTGCCCTTTATAGTCAATTTTTAACAATTTTCATTAATTTGGTAAATATATGTAAATTTTTACCAAATATAGTTCTCTGTTACTAATGGGCAAAGTTCATTATAGATATAATTGTAAGAAGCAAAATCGTTCAGTAAAGTAAGAACTTCAAACACATCACCATCACCAAAATACAATTTTGTCATGAATCCATTTGTGTCCTTTGTTTAATATGCACATAGACCAAGGTGAGCGACACAGGCTCTTTAGAGCCTCTAGTTTTTTTTTATCATAGTTGTAATAGAATAAGTATAGCAGTTTTAAGTATTGACATATTGTTTATACAAACCTGTGGTAAAAATAGCGCGTATTGCCTTATCATTAATTTTCATCGATCTTTCTACAGATGTTTCATTAAATTGGTCCTTTTTTTGCATAGTCCTCAGGCGGAATCCCAGTTAAAATAGAACAAAAGAATCGAAGCTCTTTGTCAGAGAAGGCTATAAATGCTTACTGTAATGTTTACTATAGTAACAATAATTTTAAAAGTTAATAGAAACAAATAAATTGAGAATTTTCTTCTCAATTACGAAGTGTTTATTTTAATAACACCATTTGCATAAGTTTTCAATTTATCTATTACATAATAATGCAGAACAATTATATATCAAGTCGACGATATGGGTATCTATCAAGTTGGATGTAGAAAATGCATAACCTCCGATTTAAAAAAAAAAATTACCACGAACGGAGAACATATCAATCTATTAGTTCAGTAATTTTCGTGTCTGCCCTTCAATTATGTGACTCAAGAAAATATTCCAAAAATGGGTAACAAATGTATCGAAAGGAGAAAATCGAGTGCACCTTTTTATGTTATGGTGTGTTTGAGGTGTATATTTTGTCCTTAAAACGCATAAAGAAAGAGTATTTGATATATCATCTCGCTTCAGATTTTATCATTTTTATATATCAAAACTAAAGGTTGACTTTATAACATAAAAAAATCACAGTACGAAAAGAAGGACGAAAGATATTAGAGGGACAGTCAAACTCATATATCAAAAATAAACTGACAAAGCCAAGGCTAAAAATGAAAAGGACAAACAGACAAACAATAGTACACATGACACAACATAGAAAACTAAAGAATAAACAACACGAACCCCACCAAAAACACTAGGGGTGATCTCAGGTGATCAAAAGATGAAATATATGGGTCAAGTTAAATACCTATCTAATGAATCACAAAAACAGAGTAGGTATGTTCAAATAGCTATTTTTTTTTACTAAAAGTAGTTGACGACAGTCTTTTAAGTTGGATGATGAAAATGCATACCTTCGAAACAATATAATTTTTGTGTGTGTGATAACTAGGGTTTATAATCTTCAACCACTGAACATTTTTAGTCTGCCCTTCCACGAAATATTTAATTAGATTTTTTTTAAATGTTTAAGAATTTTCGAAAATTCCACCTGACAAACGATCAGACAATAGTTTTAAGTTGACTCAATTCAGAATGATAAGAACATTATCTGATGCTAATTAGTTAGTAGATACATTTATCTTTTAAAATACAACTGACATATAAGGATCGTAATGGTGCTATGTGGATAAATTTATCGGTTTTCAAGAGCAAAATTGGCAGCGCGTCATCCCTAAAATGGCTTTCATTTCTACGATTGTGAAAACGAACTGGCGTAATGGGGAGATAATTTTGACGAAGTAGAATCCTGACTGTCTTGTAATATTGAAGGTACATTCATATCATGGTTTTGTAAACGATTTGTGCATCTGTAACTAATTCAGCGTATATGACAAGTTTTTAGTGACAAAATCGTTTGTTTTGATATTTTCTTAGTGGATAAAAATATACAATGAATCAGAAGTAGTTGTCGTGTTTCCGTCTTAATGTATACAAAATATAAATTATCTGAAAACTCCAAAATTGCATGTTAAAATTAGCTTTGAACAATGTGCGCTTTTGGAGTTTTAGATTCTATGGAATTAATGTAGGGCTACAATAGTTTATTGTTCTTTAATTTAAGAGGCAGTTCTTGTAATGCCTTATATAATTTGTTTGTAGAGGAAAACAGGCGATGTATCCAGCAGGAAACGAATAAGAGAAGAAAACAAATGTAAACCATTCCAACACGTCTTAGATAGAATAACACAGATGATAGAGTTATATATACCACTTAATTTACAAGCTTCGGGAGCAGTAAGTATAGTAGACTATTTTTCATGCATGGTAAATAGTGTTAAAGCGGGAGGTTTGGCATGCCACAAAACTCGGTTCAACCCAACATTTTTCTTCTTAAAATGTCCTGTACCAAGTCAGGAAAATGGCCATTGTTATATTATAGTCTGTTTCTGTTAGTGTTACATGTTAATGTTGTGTTTCTGTTGTGTCGTAGTTCTCCTCTTATATTTGATGCGTTTCCCTCAGTTTTAGTTTGTAACCCGGATTTGTTTTTTTTTCTCAATCGATTTATAAATTTCGAACAGCGGTATACTACTGTTGCCTTTATTTATAGGTATACAAATCGAGATCTAGATATAATGCTGTAAATAGTTTTGCTGATGATATTACACAACTGAAATAAAACTAGTATACCCACCTGATCATATGCATTAATCAATTATAATCACCAAAGACTATATTCATCTCTAATTTCGTGTTATCAAAGGGACTATTTTCTTTTCTTTTTAATAACCTAAACAGCAATTGGAAGAGAATCTCAACATTTCAGTAGGATTTGGAATTAGATAGGGTCGAATTAAGCCTTATTGTTGCTTATATATGAAAAGACTAAACATGTATATATATATATATATATATATATATATATATATATATATATATATATATATATATATAGCATATTGTATAGTATAATATATTCTACAGATTGTACATTCAGAAACAAAGCTTTGTTTATCTTATTGGGGAGAGGAACCATTTGTAGGGAAATGTCATGGACATGGATATTCACAGGTAATTAATAACCTATGTACAAAACTGTGAAATATTTGTATATTCATGTAATATAAATTTGTAAAATGCATGTTATGATAGTTTTTCTTTAGCTTGAGTTTGATGTTTGCAAAGAAAAATAAAAAAAATAAACCTTTCAATACACAAATAGTACCAGGATTATTATTTAATACACCAGACGCGCGTTTCGTCTACATCAGACTCATCAGTGACGCTCATATAGAAATAGTTATGAAGGCAAATAAGTACACAGTTGAAGAGCATTGAGGATCCAAAATTCCAAAAAGTTGTGCCAAATACGGCTAAGGTAATCTATTCCTGGGGCAAGAAAATCCTTTGTTTATCGAAAAATTCAAAGTTTTGTAAACAAGAAATTTATAAAAATGACCACATAATTGATATTCATGTCAACACCGAAGTGCTGACTACTGTGCTGGTGATACCCTCGGGGACGAAACGTCCACCAGCAGTGGCATCTACCCAGTGGTGTAAAAAGTACCAGGATTATAATTTAGTACACCAGACCTGCGTTTCGTCTACACACGATTCATCAGTGATGCTCATATCAAAATAGTTATAAAGCCAAACAAGTACAAAAAGTACATAAAAACAAAACAAAAAAGACAGAACACATTAACGACCACAATGTATTAGAGAATTTGTTCAACACATTACAACAATTTGATAATTTTATGAAGTGAAAATAAGCAAACAAATCATATAATTTAAGACATAAAAACTGAAGCATTTGCCACTAGATGAATTCATATACTCCACCAGGAACGGTACCAACCAAAAGTTCTAAACTATATATGTGGTACAATGTAAGTTATTTGATTAATTAAGGTACACCAAGGGTTTAGAAAACATTGATTAGGGATGCATAGGATTAAAAGCTTGAAACGCAAATAAAACAATGTAAAATTTTCAAGATCTGAAAGTATCTAATAAAGGTAAATCCACATATTAAAGCGCTTTGTACACACGAAACTGTAGAGTGTTATTTTCATTCAATTTACAGAATGTGTATCTTTGTGATTAATTTGTTGAGATTGGAGTGAAAATAGATATATGAGTGCCAATGAGACAACTCTTCATCCTAGTAACAATTATAAAAGTAAACCATTATAGCTCAAAGTAAAGTTCAGAAATGATCATTGAAAAGTGAACGTTAATACACCACTGAACAAATGAAGATCTTGGCTGAAATAGATTCAATAAATATTTGAAGTGAAGTACCCGAAATATTTCAATAATGATATCGCGCGGTTGTGTCCGTTATAGCGTTTTTCCTTTGAATAGTCAGGGTTACTATTAAAGAAAATGGGCGAAAGATACCAGATGGACAGTCAAACTCACAGATTGAAAACAAACTGACAACGCCATGGCTAAAAAATAAAAAGACAAACAGACAAATAATAGGACACAAGACACAACATAGAAAACTAAAAACTAAGCAAACACAAACACCACCAAAAGCTGGGGTGATCTCAAGTGCTCCGGAAGGGTAAGCAGATCCTGCTCCACAATTGTGCACTCGTCGTGTTGCTCATATTATTACGAACCCGGTAAATAGTCTAATTCGGCTAGTCACATTCTTGGTGAAAAGGAAAATGGATTGTAGTTATGACATAAGGAACATATACGATATCATCTGTGAAACGATTATTCCATAACGGTCAAACAACTCTTGATGGCGTCCGTAACATTTACAAAGGGACGAATTCAAGGGATAAATATGAGTTGATACCCAAAAAAATCTGACGGTTTCCATTAAAGAATATATTTTTGGTCGTGTTGCCTAGTGTAGTGTTTTGTGGACTTGTTTTTTTCTTTTCTTCTTCGCTTTTTTGTTTGTTTGTCATGTCATTGCCAGTTTATTTTCAACTAATGAGTTTTGAATGTCCCATTTTTATCTTCCGTCTCGTTTTAATGGTTTAAATTATTTTGATCTATGAAAATGCCAACAAATGGTGTTTTTTTATTCTTTTTATTGCTCCAAAGTTTTTAATATTTTGAAATGTCCAGTTTTGTTTGGAGCACCACTGACGAGTGTAGATTGCAATGCACATTTGCTGCTTCTGGTCCATTTCGGTATAACTTCTATTTAGTCGACACCACTTTGACTATACTATAAATCGTGTAGGATAGTACTAGCCCGGTAGTAAATGATTTAAAGTTTTATACTTTTTGCTTTGATATCGATGACAGGAAAAGTTGTAACAAAAAAATGTTAACTGTAATTTGTTCTCTGTGGTCGTTTTAAGTGTTCTTTGGCGTCAATTATTTACTTACAATGCAATATTTATTACAATATTTTTTTGTTAAGATAATAGACTTAATCGTTCTTTAAGTATGACGAACTAGTAATATATATGATGTTTAGCAAAGTTTTGACGTTCAAATATTTCACTTGAGCCTTTCTGATGAAGGTAAAACCAGAAAAGCGCTTAGGACGCATGACATTTACAATACATAACGTTTTGTTTTCAGTGTTTACGAAATTATACCTTTACTTCTACCTCTACAATCTTAAGACATTAGACTATTTAATCGTTTTTGAAGTAATACTTACGAGTAGTATATATAATGTTATGTCAATTCGTGGGTATAAAACTGTTCAGCAGCGACTTTCATAACAGAATTCAATACTTTCAACTGTATACTATAAACTTTAAAATATTGTTGATTTTATTTAGAACCAATTTGTAGCTGATTCGTTGTCTACCTTCACATTTCTTTTGCAGTTTTGGGACTTGTCCAAAGATTTCCAAATCCGATGTGAGAACCAATGTCTTGTGTATGAGGATAACAAAATCAAAACTAAACGATGTGAATATTATAAAAATCAGAAATGGAAGTACTTACAGGTGATTTATTTTTGTGTCTTATTCTCTCTTAATTGAGGTTAAACTGCGTAACTCAGGATAACCGTAATGTAATCGTTTAAATTCAACGCAATCGTTTGTTTAAAGCAAAACTTCAACCAAAACATAATAAGAGCCATTATTTTTTTTTAGATGCCTTGCATTTTTTGTTTCTATCTGTTTTGTTTCGGGTTGTTTTGTGTTTATAATAATTTAGTTACATTTATTTTAATGATAATCAACACTCGAATGTAATATTGCTTATTTTGTTGTAGAATAATAGGATACAGCATATCGAATCAGGGATGTGCTTAAAGGTTGTAAATGACTATATACTGACATTAGAAGGGTGTTCACAAACAAAACAACAAACATGGTATTGGGAGAGGAAATCTTGAAAATGTTTATATATCTATATCGCATTCTTATATATTGTTAATATACAGATAAGATGTACCTGTTATCTATAATAAATTGCTTTAGAATGTACCTTTTTTTAATTTCGAATTTACATAATAGGTTAAAACATTTTGATTGATATCAAATCTAAAACTAGTAAACAAATTTGTTATGCAGGGTTAGCTTTAGGGTCAGACACGGTATAGATTTTATCACTGGTAACTCGACAAGAACAGCCATTCTTGTAGACTGTGTAGAACGCCACTGATAGGAACAGACAACCAATAACACCAAAATATCCACCATATACTGTAAACTGAAAAGAAATTTTCATTGTTGGTTGGTTCTATTTCTATAGTACATTGTGGTATCTAATATAATTATAACTAAAATGTCAACACGAATGTTGTGCTGAGATACAACTGTTTACCAATTCATTTAATATTTATATCTTGGGTTTTTTTTTTAATTTATTTTATATAATTTTGAAACAAAATTCAAATCATATCCACATAAATTAGTTTTCTATTGTTTTACTTAGTTTACATGCTGTCTTACTGACATGCCCCTTACATATCCATTGTCCAAGTCAAATAAAACAATTTTCCTCAGACGATGTAGTTTTATTTAAACATGTTTCACGGATCTGCTTATCCTTCATAAGCACTTGCGATCGATCCTTTGTTTTTTGTGTGGTTCATGTTACTCAGTCTTTAGTTTTCTTTGTTGCGTTTTGTATTGTATACTGTTGACGTTTGGTCTTTTTTTTATTTAGTACAATGGCGTTTTCAGTTTATTTTCGACTTATGTCTTGCAAAACCCTTTGGTATATTTCGCCTCTCTTATCCTTTTGATTTATAAACTTAAAGACGTTATGCTTGAAAAGGCAACATAAATGCAATTCGATGACGTTTTGTATTTTAACGAAATGTTTGTGTTTATTTTAAAGGACTTGTTAAGCTGCAGTTCCAAATCGTTAAAATGGAACTGATATAGGTATCATTTAAACTTCTAGAGAAACATTTAATGTGTAATAAATTTATATAGTATATCCATAAAAAGTGCCGCTCCTCCCTTGTATAATAACCGATTTGCAAATTTCTCGGAAATATGGTTCTGTTAAACAAGTTCTATCATTTTGACGTGAACGTTTTAATGATATGAAAATAATTGCTGTCTAAATCCATTTTGTTTGAGTGTTGTACATAGAAATAGGAAGATGTAGTATGAGTGCAAATACGACAACTCTTCATCCAAGTCACAATGTGTAAAAAGTAGACAATTGGTCTGGCGTATTAAATTGTAATCCTGGTACCTTTGATAACTATTTACACCACTGGGTCGATGAAACTGCTGGTGGACGTTTCGTCTCCGAGAGTAACACCAGCCTAGTAGTTAGCACTTCGGTGTTGACATGAATATCAATTATATAGTCATATATATAAATTTTCTATTAACAAAACTTTAAATGTTCGAAAAACTAAGGAGTTTCGCATCCCAGGCATAGATTACCTAAGCCGTATTTGGCTCGTCTTTTTGGAATTTTGGGTCCTCAATGCACTTCAACTTTGTACTTGTTTGGCTTTATAACTATATTGATCTGAGCGTCACTAATGAGTCTTATGTAGACGAAACGCATGTCTGGCGTATTTTAAAAATTATAATCCTGGTAAATTTGATGACCATAAATGCGTTTGCAATAGCATAGAAAATGACGTTTCAGTAATTTATCATTTTTGCTCTTTTCTTCACTCACCTATCAATCGAGCCTATTGGTTTCTAGTGAACAAGTTTATTTCCCACCTATAATGCATCCAAAGAATTGATATAATCAATTGTATTAAAATACCAGTTTATTGATCTAATTTTAAATGCGTTACCTGTGTCTGTACGTCCAAATCAAGACCTACTTTATCTACTATTATTACTGTTATTAGTGTTTCAACTACGAGAGCCATAAATGTGTTGACTCCGAACACAAACCCATACCGTTGTCTGGTGAGGGATTTAGCAATCTGTAACCTGTAAAATAAAATATAATAACTTAATTTGTGTACTGTTTCATTATTAAAACTGCTACGATTGACTTGCATGCATAAAGTAGCAACATCGTAATTGATAACTCTTGAATCATGGAACACACGTAATAATCCCAGTGGTCACCTTTCTTCTTGTTTTTCATATGATGTATGGAAGGCCTTAAAAGTTTCTTTTTAAGCGGGAGGCCCAATAAGAGCCATTATATTGGTCCCTGAAAATTAGTAAAATCAAAGTTGTATTAATGTTATTGATAATTAAACACCTTGATATAATCTGAATAGAGAAAGGCATATTTGATAGTACTTTGACGCCCTAAATATATCGAAATAATTATACACGTTTTAAAACAGCAAAATTGCGCGTAGATTTTTACAAAATAGATATGAGTCAATATTCTACTTTACACATATAAAAAGCAAAATTACAAAAATATTGAAATCTGATATTCGGAGAAGAGATGACGGGACTTTGGGTTCGACAATTAGAACTATTCGTCAGATCAACCAACTCGTGATGGCGTTCGACCATTTTTTCGAGTGAATGATTTGAACTTAACCGCTTGTGAGGAGCAACCCTCTATAAATGAATGAACATTATATTTGCAAAAGTATGAATAACATGCAATGGCAATACATAGACAAATAGAAAGGAAATCATGATTTGAAAAGCATGCCCTGGAATGACGTTGAAACGTCATTCCAGGGCATGCTTTTCAAATCATGATTTCCTTTCTATTTGTCTATGTATTGCCATTGCATGTTATTCATACTTTTGCAAATTGTGAATTTCTAGATGTTAGTCAAGATATGAGCAGACCTAACATTATCTTTTGTATTCTTTATTTAAAGTTCGATGGGATAGATGCATTCAACATAGTCACCAAACCTATGAATAATTATGAAATGCTATAAGCATCTTTTTAAAGACATCATATCTGTACTAAATATCTTATTTGCTCATATCTGATTATATTTGACAAGATTTAATACTGAGGCTATTATGGCAGTTTTTGCAGATTTACACTAAATGGAAGACGTGTGAATCCCAAATATTATATGCAAGACACGTTTCAAATATATGTATACTGACTTCTGAAAAAAAGTAATATTTTGTGAACATCTAAAGGTTATTATATGACATATAAATATAATAGATATGATTGGTGAATTTAGGGAACAAAACGGTAGACCTAACCATGCTTATTCCTGTATTTGAAACGTTCTAGCCTTAGTGTCAAATATCTTGAACACCCATTTCATTGATAATAGACTTGTTAACTGTAGTAATGAGATTAGTATATCTATTTTGATTACCCTTAAATCGAAACTTGAACTCGTCAATGTAGGAAGAAAAAGCAGCAGAGACAGCAGTTCAGAGTTATTAAGATGACCACTCTCCCGAGAGTTATACATAAAAATGAGTATTATCTGTTCTTTTGATAGTCATAATGAATTTCACGTGAAATATGTATCATGTCATTTGAATGTTTGAGTTCACAAATTACAAAATCAAAGAGAAAGTTCAGATCTAGAATGTGACAAGCACAACTAAAAGTTTTCAGAAATGTTAAAACAACTATTCACCTAATTCGTACAAAATTAATCAGCCGACAGTTAAACAGATATTTAGAATAAGTGGGTAGATATATAACACTTACGTTGCTAATGATATCACTGTATTATATGTAGCTCTAAAGCCGCTGTACACTGCATACGAAACCCATATATTTGTTGATTGCCCCATTACTGTAAGGCCAGCGCCATTCAAAACACATACCATGGCCATTATTGTTTCTGATAGTCCTGGGCGAGACCAATTCACAGGTAAAAATCCAAATACTAATACACCTATGAAACCTGATGAATACGAAGTATACAAATATAGCAGCATAAATACAAAATTAAACTCTTCGGCTTGCATGTGCATTATATGCATAAAATGCCACCAAACGGTATAAAGAAGCACGCATGAAACTTCAGGTTTTTTTACGCCCTTCAAAATTTTGACGGGCCGTATTACGGTATACAAATGTCTGGTGTCCGTCCGTCTGTCTGTCCGTCTGTCTGTCCAGCGTAAACATGTCGCACCGTAACTTGAGAACGACTTATCCAAATTTCATGACACTTAATATAGTTGTTTCTTATGATGTCAAATGATCTGTATACTTTTTGGTGAAAATAAGATAAATACTTTTTGAGTTACGGCACTTTGTAACTAAAACAGGGGTGTGTTTTTTTCACATGTCGCACCGTATCTCAAAAACGATTCTTGATTATGGCTTAAAACTTTAAACATTTCTTAGTTATATTAATCCTAATATCTGTATAAATTTTTGGTGATGATTCAAAGTTTCATTTTTGAGTTATTGAGTATTTTGTAAAAAAAAGGGGGAGGGTTTTTTTTTACATGTCGCGCCATCTCTCAAAAATGATTTATGCTTATTGCTTTAAACTTTAAACATGCCTTTGTTATATTAAGCTTGAGATCTGTATACTTTTTGGTGATGATTCAAAATTTCCTTTTTGAGTTATTGAGTATTTTGTAAAAAAAGAGGGAGGTTTTTTTTTACATGTTATGCCGTATCTCAAAAACAATTTATGATTATTGCTTAAAACTTTACACACTTCTTTGTTATATTAATCTTAAGATCTGTATACTTTTTGGTTTTGATTTAAAATTTTATTTCACATGTCCCGCCGTGTCTCAAAAAGAATGTATGGTTATTGCTTAAAACTTTCTCAGAAACTATTTAAGATTATTGCATAAAACTTCCACAAAAGACGTCGGGCGTATCATGCGCTCATGGCGCAGCTGTTTATTAAGTATTATTCTATATGTTTAAAATGTATTAGCATATACAGCTATATTCTAATATTCACGATCTGATATATACGTTTGATGCTCATCATAGTTACACACCTGAATATTCAAAATACATATTGAAAGTAAATAATTAACGACATGTGTTTTGCATTTCTTTTTTTAGAATATATCAGTAGCATTTGATTTACTAACACGTGTAAAAATTACTACAACAGGGGTGAAAGATTCAAACTCACAAATCGAAAGTAAAATTGACAACGCCATGGCTGAAAAAGAAAAAGACTCATATCTTATGCGTTAAAAATCGCTTTGTTTATCATGGTGCCAAATTCTCTCTTATTAGCTCACCTGGCCCGAAGGCCAAGTGAGCTTTTCTAATCACTTGGCGTCCGTCGTCCTTCGTCCTTCGTCGTCGTCCTTCGTCCGTCGTCGTCGTCGTTAACATTTTACATTTTGAACTTCTTCTAGAGAACCACTTAATGGAATGAAACCAAACATGGCATGAATGTTCCTTATGAGATGCTGACCAAGTGTTGTTAATTTGTAGCCGATCAATCATCCAAGATGGCTGCCAGCGGGGAACTTAGTTTAACATAGGACTCTATGGGAAATGCATACAAATGACTTCTTTTAGAAAACCACTGAATGGAATAAAACCAAACATGACATGAATGTTCCTTATGAGGTGCTGACCAAGTGTTGTTACTTTGTAGCCGATTCATCATCCAAGATGGCCGCCAGCGGAGGACTTAGTTTAACATAGTACCCCATGGGAAATGCATACAAACGACTTCTTTTAGAGAACTGTTGAATGGAATGAAACCAAACATGGCATGAATGTTCCTTATGAGGTGATGACCAAGTGTTGTTACTTTGTAGCCGATCCATCATCCATGATGGCCGCTAGCGGGGGACTTAGTTTAACATAAGACCCTACGGGAAATGCATACAAATGACTTCATTTAGAGAACCACTGAATGGAATGAAACCATATATGGCATGAATGTGCCTAATGAGGTGCTGACCAAGTGTTGTTACTTTGTAGCCGATCCATCATCCAAGATGGCTGCCAGCGGGAAACTTAGTTTAACATAGGACCCTATGAGAAATACATACAAGTGCCTTCTTTTAAAGAACCATTGAATGGAATGAAACAAAACATGGCATGAATGTTCCTTGTGAGGTGTTGACCAAGTGTTGTTACTTTGTAGCCGATCCATCATCCAATATGACCGCCAGCGGGGGACTTAGTTTAACGTAGGACCCTATATGAAATGCATTCAAATGACTTCTTTTAGAGAACCACTGAATGGAATGAAACCAAACATGGCATGAATATACCTTATGAGGTGCTGACCAGGTGTTGTTACTTTGTAGCCGATCCATCATTCAAGATGGTCGTCAGTGAGGGGACTCAGTTTAACATTGGACCCTATGGGAAATACATTCAAATTGAACCACAGAATGGAATGAAATCAAACATAGCATAAATGCTTCTTATGAGATGCTGACCTAGTGTTGTTACTTTGTAGCCGATCCATCATCCAAGATGGCCGCCAGCGGTGAGTTTAGTTTAACATAGGACCCTTTGGGAAATGCATACAAAAGTCTTCTTTTTAGAGAACCACTGAATGGAATGGAACCCAACATAGCATGAATGTTCCTTATTAGGTGCTGACCAAGTTTTGTGACTTTGTAGCCAAATTTTATCTTTTTATTTTAATATGATTTCAAAACCAATGTTGAGTTAGGTGAGCGATACAGGCTCGTGAGAGCCTCTAGTTGGACAATTACTCTCACTTTGTTTGTGACAATTGTTTCCTTGATTATAGCTTGAAATGTTCGCATAATCATCGATAACTAATATAAGAAGAAACACAAATCAGGTGGTTTGTATGAGTATATTTTAGTATCTAGTAAATGGTTTCGACTATCAAAGCTTTTAAATTAGAATCCTAAAGTGACAACATGTGTAAGGCATACAAATACTTGATTGAAATAATTCGCAAACTCACTTATTAGGGTACCAGATGCCTCTACAGCTCCGTTGTAAATGGTTCCTTTTTGATCATCTGATGTAATTACTTCCCAAAGGTTCTGAATATAATTCCTGACTTGGCCATGTCCACATGATGCAAATGCCCAAAACACAGACCAAGCTACGACAGACTTATCTGAATATGCAGTTTTCAGTTCATTCCATAAGAATAAAATTCCGCGCTTAAAAGTGGGTTTTTGAACATTCGGACTTTCATGATTGGCTGAAGATCCAGTTTTGTTGTCAAACTCTATTTTCGTTACGTCTTTGTTTTCGTCGTGCTTTTTAGAGTGAAATATCTCAGAATTGCTTGGTCTTCTTAATGTCAAGGCTAAACAAAATGCCATCGAAACACTTACCATTGATATTATATTTAGTTGTTTATAGTCCAATAAATTAAAAGATACGAGCAACTGTCCAGTCAAATATGCAGAACAACGACCGATGAGAAGTGCAGCTCGTGTGAAGCTTGTTATTATCTTGTACTGTTCATTTGAAACCATTGCAAAGAGATATGCATAGTAAGCTATGTCAGTAGCTGATATGAGTCCATAGCAGACTTCCATGAATTGAAAAGCAAGAGTACCTTGTGCCCACAAAATAATTGACCATGTTGCAATATATGTTGCACCTGAAATATATAAAATATTTTTCAAATATCAAATAACTATTTAGATCTGAGCGTCAATGATGAGTCTTATGTAGACGAAACGCGCGTCTGGCGTATTAAATTGTAAGCATGGTACCTTTAATAATTATTTCAAATATCGATGGACTTATTATTGATATCTAAAGAAATGCCTCTTAATACTTTATTATGTCAAAAACATGGGATTGCAAACATGTAATATACCAAGAGGTATAACTTCAATCTGACCTTGATTTTTTTATGATGTTTTTTTTCAAATACTGATGATATAGTTCGATATTAATTAGAACTGTTGTAGACATTGTACTGTATGTGTGTGTGTGTATTTGTTTGTGTGTGTGTGTGTGTGTGTGTGTGAGAGCATTAGCGTGTAAACGTGTTTACACGCTTTTAAATCCCAACAAAATCGATTGATTGGTTGATTTTTTAATTAATGTTTAATGCATAATTCGCGTTATTGTGCTTTTTCGTGATGGTAAGTTTTTATCGGTGGAGTAAGGCGGAGTTCAAGGAGAGAAAACACTTCCTTTGTAGGGTAAACTGACAATCCTAGTTAACGAAGATTGGAATAGAACGCAGCTGCCACATGCAGTGTTTATACTCACTACCTCATTATTGACAGGCTAGTGACACAGTAGTTCGACAGCTTAGAATACTTGACCAACGAGGCCCCTCAAGAAAATTACAGTAACCAGGTAATACTCATAAGTGGCACATTACTTCTTTTATCCGTTATCAATGATTGTATATTAAGTATAATACCTTCAATGACTAATATTGGCTGGTAGCGGACATAATCAGTCAGGAGAAATACAGGTACGAGCCATAGCAGGTACGCATAAGTCCATATAGGATATATTTCATTATTGATTTCTTCAACTGTCAGATTTTTCCATGGTCCGGTTAGATATGCTGACATATAAGCCTCAGATGGTCTGAATTCTTTTAAAAAGCCAAAGAGGCATACCAAAAATGTCAACACCTTCCAATGCATTATTTATCTGTCAAAAACAACAACACTTTATTAATTTATCATTGTGTATAGTAGTACATGACGAACTAATTTCCCCAGAAAATTTTAGAAAATAAGATGTCAAAATTCATAATCGACCGTCTCTTAACGAAAAGAACTTATTAAAAGTTAACACTCACGATTTGTTTTTAATGGGACAGACGCGTGCAGGTTTTCTTTTGTTCAGATATGAACCTATCTCAGTGAAGCGGATTAACAAATGGTTCATAGAAGATGGTATAGCGTACGAAAGTCAGTGCAAGATTTGCTGCTGGATCCACATTATTGTTATACTTTAACCACCTATTATGTCTATTTGAGTTGCTCATCCAATTCTGTCAATATAACCGAATTATAAAACTGTTCGACGAGTCATGGTTTAGCTAGCTGAAAAAAAATAACCCCTAATTTTCCCCGAAAACTCCTGTACCAAGACAGAAATATCCTAGTACTTTTCCAATTTGTGCTGTTGTTTGACAAGGTTTTTTTAAAATTTGTCTTTGAATTCGGTAATTTTGTTGTTCTTTATCATTCTCATGATATTACGCCGATGAAGTATAATATGAATTGAATTACTTTTTTGTTATTCGTCTTACTGTGAACACTTAGTATCCGAAAATGGACAGTTTCTTAACCAGTTTGCTTTAAATAACCCATCAAATGTAAAAGACATGCCAGTGGTTATATTGTGTTGGTAATTTTAGGTCTTTGGGATCCAAGAATTGTAGGCGCTATGGCAAAATATAAAGGGATGCTCTCGTTCAGGATAGGAGACCAAAAATAACAACAGGAAAGAAAACCAAACTTAACCCCTATCGGGAGGGATTGTACTTGATTTTCATATGATGAAGACATAACCTTATAGTCAGTTTAATTGATGTATGGATCTGGCATGTTAGTAACTGATAGTAGTCCTTTGTTAATTTAAACATCCTTGTCACTCTGCTTAGTTTCTTTTGTTATCTATTTTATCATCGGACTCGAACTTATTTTAAACTGTGTTTGTCTAATGTTTCAGTCTGCTTCATACAAAGCATTATGTTCTCGAAAACATCATTTATATGATAGATGTGATATCATACAGTCCCCGTTTAATTGATAAGAAGAATACGATGCAGCGAGGAGAGTTGAAGTTGTTATTGCACTGAAAGAGAAATTTATTTAATTTTTTACTGTTTTTGATACCAATCCATTATCATGTTTGTATAGCACATACATAGTCCTTTCCAATTATTCCCTTGTTGTAGTATATTGTCCCTGTATTTTTATTATTTCTTGTGTATAAGTTTGTCTTGACATTTTCAGATTACCTGTCATTTATTGTCACCCATTGTTAATTTTGTTGATCATTTAAAAGAAATATATTTTATTTTCTAAACTATCCCGTGTAATTTCAAAACACTGCCGAATTAGTGGAACATAATATTAACAGGTATAAAGAAATCATAAAAACACTCAAGGATCTCTCACCAGAAAGCCAAGTTACAATATTGGAAATACCCTTTTTCTCTATACAAGCCTGGAATAAATCACATAACCATAAAGACCCAGGAGTATTTTACGATCAAGACTGCCAACTAGAACAATAACTAATAGAAATTAACAAAGCCATTAGAACCTTGAACCATAAAAACTTTTCTCCAAACTTCAACATAGATCTGTATAGAACATCAACCAGGCAACAAAAAACCTTTCAAGCAGGTACTTCACACAGCTGTAGGCAGGGAAATACCAAGAGCAGGAGATTGTATAATTTAAGCCTCCTGGACGACGGAATTCACCCAAACATCCACCTATCTAAAGCTTGGTTGAGAAAACTTACAAACAAATCTCAAGAGACTGTTGGACAAAAAACAAAGCACCAGAAGAAACCGATATAAATAGTAATATCTAAGGACTAGACATCAAATCTATATATAGAGAAAAAAAAAACCAAATAAATATAAATGAATAGGCTAAATTTGGAGGGTTAGTGTGGGTTGTCCGCGCTATACCAAAAACCATACACTCAGAAAGATAGGTCAGTGTGGGTTATCCGCGCTATACCAAACATCAATCTAGTGTATATTAATATTTTTATTCTATTTTTGAAATTAATAGGTTAGTGTAGGTTGTCCGCGCTATACCGAATACCATACACTCAGAAAGATAGGTCAGTGTGGGTTGTCCGCGCTATACCATTTAAGTCTTTAAGAAAAAGGAAAAAAAAAATAACAAAAACTCAACATTTAATATATAGAGATTATAAATACTCCCTAGTTGTTACTAATTATAAACATCAAAATGCATGTGCAAAGAATGAAGAAAAATTGCTCAACGGGAGACCTCCGAACCTGCACAATAACAACAAGATCATATACACTGGATAGAAATACCGCCCTAGAAAAAAATAGAGGCATGCCAAAAAGAACATATAAAATTTGAATTAAAGCCAGGAAACAAAAATTGTAATAGAATTAAGCACTGGAGCATACAAAACCACCAAAAGTGAAATACTAAACATCCTTCAAATTGAGGTAATGAAAGACTAATTTGTAACTCTACCTGTACAAAATGGTGTAGAAAATTCAGGACTAACAGTAGACTCGTGTTACAAAGTATTTAACAAAACACTTAATGGAGAAAAAGGAAATATGCTAAAATTTATTATAAACATGTATCACAAAACTTGCAAAATCAATGTGAATGGCAGAAGAGTGGATTTATTCATCAACAACATATTTGATAAGCTATGTGAAAAGCTAACCAAAGACCACGGAGAGATAAACATCCTCAACAAAAATATCCAAACATACTTATATCAGTTGAGAAATTGTTCCTCAGAAACTATACAAAAATCAATAGCATAGGAAAGAGTAAGAAAGAACAGCTGAATAACCCGAATGAGGAGATGTTATGTTTTGAACAAACCGCCAATATAGAGGTTAAATAGGCAGATTAGAAACATGCCTGAGAGGCAAAAAGGAACAGTCCGAAGATGAACAGACAAATACAGATGGTAATACTAACATCGCAAGCCCAGACAACTTTATCTGTCCGTATTGCAATAAATACGCAGAGGAAGGGATTGATTGTGACATATGTGACTACTGGTACCATTACCAATGTGAAAATCTGTCTAGCAAAGCTGGAGAAAATGAGCTGACACAGTTAGATTACATCTGCACATTATGTAATGATGATATAATGTATGAAAGAAGAAACATAACAGAGTGCGATCCATCTTCAGAAGACAACAACATAAACATAAGTATCAACACAAGAAGCACACAAGATGAGCAAGAAGAAACAGGACACAATGATTAGATTAGAACACGGATAGGAACCTGATCCCATAATCATTAGTATAGACAAAGATTTACCATTCAGGTCTAATAATATACAAAACCAGACGAGAGAAAAGACAGATATGGAAGAAACTGACTTGAAATTGATTTTTACACCTACCATCAATGAAAGGACAGAAGGAACATCAAAATCAAAACAAAGACCAGTCATGGGTAATGAAACATGACCAACAATAACCATGACAGAAAATGTGAAGGAGAAAAGAACAAATGAGAGTCTGGTGAAAAAGAATCAAAAGGGCACAAAAAGCCAAAACGACAAAGAGGAAACTATCATTGCTAAAAAAACAAGGATGCTTAACCTAGAGAATGAAATCAAGCACATGAAGTCAGTCCTAGACACAGTTACAAGAAGAAAAGAATCTCAACAAAATGCCCAAGCGCAACAACGTACAACGGGCAACATTCATGTAGGACCAAATAGTGATACACACAATACATACATGTACCAACAGTTACAAAAACAAATGAAGGACATGCATCTGGAGATTAGATTGAAAATAATGGAAAACCAAACGATACAGAACATGTGTATACAAACTGCGCTAACCACCCAAATGGCGATACAAAATAAACATAACATACCACATCATTATAGCTTATACCAAGGACTACCTGGAAACGGTCACTTTCTACAACCAAATGTGATGCAAACCTATATACATGCACCACCTTATGCATTCCACAATACACATATACCAGCAAGTCCTAAATCCAATGAGTATGCCACCAATTCCAATGCATATGCCACCAATTCCAATGCATATGGCACCAAATCTAATGCAAATGACGCCAAATCCAATGCACAACTTTATGCAAATACCAACGAATAGAACGCACACTTTCAGCCAGGCACCACCAAACTCTATGCATAACATACAAATGCCTCCAGTCACTATAGAGGCATAACAGTAACACCAATAACTGGAAAAACCTTTGAATACTAATTTCTAAACAAAATGATGATAGAGCCAAAACCAGACCTCCAATTTGGATTCACCAAAGGTTTATCACCAATCATGGCAAGCTTAATTATTTCAGAAGCTAGATATGAGGAAAAAAAAGGGGAATGACAATTTCTATATAAATATTTTGGATGTAGAATCATCATTTGATGTAGTCCAACACACTATACTGATGGATAAAATGCCTAATCAAGAAATCCATCCAATAAACTGGAAAATATTAACAGAACTATATGCTGATTTAACTATAAAAGTTAAATGGCTTGATGGTATAAGTAAACCTTTCGAAATTAAACAAGGTGTAAGACAGGGAGTAATACTATCAACTCATCTATACAAAATCTTTGTCCAAGATCTTCTGTTAGAATTGGAAAAAAATTCAATAGGATACCAGTTAGGAAATGTATATGACAATATAGCCTTTATATCGAATGACAAGCATGAACTACAACTAATGCTAAATGTGCTCGGCAGGTATGCAAATGAACACCACTACAGTATACATCCAACAAAAACACAAATCATAGATTGTTTCAAAACAAAAAGAGATTAAAACTGGACATTAGATGGAAATGATGTAACAATAGCTAAATCAGGTGTACACCTTGGATTAACAAAAGCTGAAAACAACGAAAGTCATATAAATGTACAAGAGAGAACAAAATTAGCAAGAAGAACTAAAGACGCTCTCATGGGATCAGGGTGTCATGGTTCAAATGGTCTAGACCCACCAACCTCATATCAAATTTACAAAACTTATGTCATTCCAAGGTTAATTTATTTAATTAATGAACTAGAAGTGCTACCTCTAACAAGATCTGATATTGAACAGTTGGAAAAATTTCATAGAAAAAAATCTTCGCCAGTTACAATCTCTTCCAGAAAGAACCGCTAATTCTGCAGTGTTACTACTTTTAGGAGCACTACCAATAGAATCAGAAATTCATAAAAGAGCTTTGTCTCTCCTACCTGCACTACTAACATGAGAAAATTAAAAAAATACATCAGCTCATGGAAAGATAAATAACAACAAATTTTGATAACAAAAATAGCTCCTTTTCTAGAGTTATGGATATATTAGATCTGTATGAACTTCCAACCATTATACAACTTCAAAGCAATGTTCCAAAGAAAGAACAATAGAAAAGAACTATCAAGCTGAAAGTAGACAAATTTTGGAATAGAATCTGAAAGAAAATCTAGCTTAAAATTCATGAATACGGAAAACTTCGAGATCAATAAACATCACAGAGTCTGGAAAATAAAGCATTTGCCTCGTTTTGAACTTGGAAAAGCAATAATCAAGACTAGGATGATAACTGGAACATACATGTTTCAGGCAGACCAACATAAATTCACTCCATATACAGTAGATCCAACTTGCCAATTATGTAAAACTGACAATGAAGACATAACACATTTCCTGACAACCTGTCCCATACTCAGTACTACGAGAGAAAAAGATTTCCTTGTTATAAGAAAAGAGATCACTGATAAAATCACACCAGCAAAATGGAACCTTCATGAACAAAACTGCAATAGTACAATTGCTAATAGACTGTTTAAAATATAAGGGGTTCTTTGATAACTGTGAAAAATTCATGCAACATATTGAAAACAAAACTAGAAACATTTTATTTCAAATGAACACAGAGAGACTTAAAATTTTAGACAACAAATAGAAACACACATTGTGTATATAGTTATATAAAGATACATATATCGTAAAGTGGAGAAATTGACAACCAAATGAGAATAATGATTATCATAAGTAACATATATATACCTACACAGAGTCTGCCATATACTAATTGTAAGAAGCTTAAATAATTAATGATCACTCCTATCCTTAACTGGCTAATACATTTATGATATGGTCTTTATCATTTATATAACTTTTTTAAAGTTATTGATGGTGACAAAACAAATTTTTTATAAGTTTTTTAAGATTTTTATATACATTGATCATGAAGTACATATAACATTCTACTGAGAAAATCTGCTTTTTTTGATTTTATTAAATTTTTACATCTTAACTTATTATTTTAATACATATATCTTATTAAATAAAACCTCCTTTTAATGTACCTTTTATGCATATTAAAAAGCAAATTCAAATGAAACACAATTTTAAATATAATTAAAACTGAGTCACATACATAAGTGAATATACTTGTATAGTAGATTAAGGTCCATGTAAATATGCCATGCATGACATTTCCATTGTTTATTGTTTATTTATATGTGCTGTACATATGTTGGAAATAGAACATTTTTGTTTTATCATTTTAAAATTTTAAAGTTAAGGGAAAACTTCATATATATTTGGAGGTGCTATTGTAATAGAAAAATGCACTTTATTTAATTTCATATAGTTCACTAATTGATACATATAAAATTTAATGTGAAAAATATTTTATAATAAATTATTGTTTAACTGATATATACTTTAAAGGCCAAACTTCCATGTCCAGTTTTTATTTCAAGTATAAATTCACGTTAGTCAAACTAACTTTCTGATATAACAAATATTACTTAAACCTTTGTTTGAAAGTAAAAGATTAACAAACAAGTCACAAACTTTGGACATGGTCAACTTACGTCAACAATTTAATTATGTTAAGCTACAAAACATGTATAGGGCACAAACTAGTACCTTAGTAACATCAATATCTTAAGGTTTATGTACCCTTCTGTAGCCATTTTTGTACGAATTTTTTAAACATCAATTGTATCAAAACTACAG
The DNA here is from genome assembly GCA_037788925.1 of Mytilus galloprovincialis. Classification (NCBI taxonomy): domain Eukaryota; kingdom Metazoa; phylum Mollusca; class Bivalvia; order Mytilida; family Mytilidae; genus Mytilus; species Mytilus galloprovincialis. The sequence continues at coordinate 24,614,065 of CM075341.1, forward strand.
ATATAACGAATAATGGATGGAGATAGACCATTTTGTGCATATACCAGGGGGAAACTTGATGCAAAGCATTATTATTTACTGTTGCATTGCATTTAATAGAAAAGGAGTACTTTGTGGCAAATAAACCAAGATTTTTATAGAAAATCCACAGCCTTTAATACAGAGATTTTTGTTATAAAATTTGAAACATAGATTACTCACTTGCTTTTCTATGATGTGCTAGTGTTTGTTTTTTACAAAAAGTTCTAACCAACCTGTAAATTCCAAAATACCGCCTGCAGAGTAACTAAATTCGAGCGCACCCTAAAAGGTGTACTTGATTTGGTCCATATTTTTATTTGTTCTAACCAATAACTACATTAATAAACTTGTTTTAAGGAAATCAATGCTAGCACTGCATGTAATAATCCTATATCTATCGGTCATCAAATTGCCAAATATGATAGAACAAGGATAAAGGCTGTGGATTTTCTATAAAATTTCCATATGTTTAGCATTGAAGCAACACAAGGGTACATAATCCTTAAGGTTTATGTACCCTTCTGTAGCCATTTTTGTACGAATTTTTTAAACATCAATTGTATCAAAACTACAGATATAACGAATAATGGAGATAGACCATTTTGTGCATATACCAGGGGGAAACTTGATGCAAAGCATTATTATTTACTGTTGCATTGCATTTAATAGAAAAGGAGTACTTTGTGGCAAATAAACCAAGATTTTTATTGAAAATCCACAGCCTTTAATACAGAGATTTTTGTTATAAAATTTGAAACATAGATTACTCACTTGCTTTTCTATGATGTGCTAGTGTTTGTTTTTTACAAAAAGTTCTAACCAACCTGTAAATTCCAAAATACCGCCTGCAGAGTAACTAAATTCGAGCGCACCCTAAAAGGTGTACTTGATTTGGTCCATATTTTTATTTGTTCTAACCAATAACTACATTAATAAACTTGTTTTAAGGAAATCAATGCTAGCACTGCATGTAATAATCCTATATCTATCGGTCATCAAATTGCCAAATATGATAGAACAAGGATAAAGGCTGTGGATTTTCTATAAAATTTCCATATGTTTAGCATTGAAGCAACACAAGGGTACATAATCCTTAAGGTTTATGTACCCTTCTGTAGCCATTTTTGTACGAATTTTTTAAACATCAATTGTATCAAAACTACAGATATAACGAATAATGGAGATAGACCATTTTGTGCATATACCAGGGGGAAACTTGATGCAAAGCATTATTATTTACTGTTGCATTGCATTTAATAGAAAAGGAGTACTTTGTGGCAAATAAACCAAGATTTTTATAGAAAATCCACAGCCTTTAATACAGAGATTTTTGTTATAAAATTTGAAACATAGATTACTCACTTGCTTTTCTATGATGTGCTAGTGTTTGTTTTTTACAAAAAGTTCTAACCAACCTGTAAATTCCAAAATACCGCCTGCAGAGTAACTAAATTCGAGCGCACCCTAAAAGGTGTACTTGATTTGGTCCATATTTTTATTTGTTCTAACCAATAACTACATTAATAAACTTGTTTTAAGGAAATCAATGCTAGCACTGCATGTAATAATCCTATATCTATCGGTCATCAAATTGCCAAATATGATAGAACAAGGATAAAGGCTGTGGATTTTCTATAAAATTTCCATATGTTTAGCATTGAAGCAACACAAGGGTACATAATCCTTAAGTTTATGTACCCTTCTGTAGCCATTTTTGTACGAATTTTTTAAACATCAATTGTATCAAAACTACAGATATAACGAATAATGGAGGTAGACCATTTTGTGCATATACCAGGGGGAAACTTGATGCAAAGCATTATTATTTACTGTTGCATTGCATTTAATAGAAAAGGAGTACTTTGTGGCAAATAAACCAAGATTTTTATAGAAAATCCACAGCCTTTAATACAGAGATTTTTGTTATAAAATTTGAAACATAGATTACTCACTTGCTTTTCTATGATGTGCTAGTGTTTGTTTTTTACAAAAAGTTCTAACCAACCTGTAAATTCCAAAATACCGCCTGCAGAGTAACTAAATTCGAGCGCACCCTAAAAGGTGTACTTGATTTGGTCCATATTTTTATTTGTTCTAACCAATAACTACATTAATAAACTTGTTTTAAGGAAATCAATGCTAGCACTGCATGTAATAATCCTATATCTATCGGTCATCAAATTGCCAAATATGATAGAACAAGGATAAAGGCTGTGGATTTTCTATAAAATTTCCATATGTTTAGCATTGAAGCAACACAAGGGTACATAATCCTTAAGGTTTATGTACCCTTCTGTAGCCATTTTTGTACGAATTTTTTAAACATCAATTGTATCAAAACTACAGATATAACGAATAATGGAGATAGACCATTTTGTGCATATACCAGGGGGAAACTTGATGCAAAGCATTATTATTTACTGTTGCATTGCATTTAATAGAAAAGGAGTACTTTGTGGCAAATAAACCAAGATTTTTATAGAAAATCCACAGCCTTTAATACAGAGATTTTTGTTATAAAATTTGAAACATAGATTACTCACTTGCTTTTCTATGATGTGCTAGTGTTTGTTTTTTACAAAAAGTTCTAACCAACCTGTAAATTCCAAAATACCGCCTGCAGAGTAACTAAATTCGAGCGCACCCTAAAAGGTGTACTTGATTTGGTCCATATTTTTATTTGTTCTAACCAATAACTACATTAATAAACTTGTTTTAAGGAAATCAATGCTAGCACTGCATGTAATAATCCTATATCTATCGGTCATCAAATTGCCAAATATGATAGAACAAGGATAAAGGCTGTGGATTTTCTATAAAATTTCCATATGTTTAGCATTGAAGCAACACAAGGGTACATAATCCTTAAGGTTTATGTACCCTTCTGTAGCCATTTTTGTACGAATTTTTTAAACATCAATTGTATCAAAACTACAGATATAACGAATAATGGAGATAGACCATTTTGTGCATATACCAGGGGGAAACTTGATGCAAAGCATTATTATTTACTGTTGCATTGCATTTAATAGAAAAGGAGTACTTTGTGGCAAATAAACCAAGATTTTTATAGAAAATCCACAGCCTTTAATACAGAGATTTTTGTTATAAAATTTGAAACATAGATTACTCACTTGCTTTTCTATGATGTGCTAGTGTTTGTTTTTTACAAAAAGTTCTAACCAACCTGTAAATTCCAAAATACCGCCTGCAGAGTAACTAAATTCGAGCGCACCCTAAAAGGTGTACTTGATTTGGTCCATATTTTTATTTGTTCTAACCAATAACTACATTAATAAACTTGTTTTAAGGAAATCAATGCTAGCACTGCATGTAATAATCCTATATCTATCGGTCATCAAATTGCCAAATATGATAGAACAAGGATAAAGGCTGTGGATTTTCTATAAAATTTCCATATGTTTAGCATTGAAGCAACACAAGGGTACATAATCCTTAAGGTTTATGTACCCTTCTGTAGCCATTTTTGTACGAATTTTTTAAACATCAATTGTATCAAAACTACAGATATAACGAATAATGGAGATAGACCATTTTGTGCATATACCAGGGGGAAACTTGATGCAAAGCATTATTATTTACTGTTGCATTGCATTTAATAGAAAAGGAGTACTTTGTGGCAAATAAACCAAGATTTTTATAGAAAATCCACAGCCTTTAATACAGAGATTTTTGTTATAAAATTTGAAACATAGATTACTCACTTGCTTTTCTATGATGTGCTAGTGTTTGTTTTTTACAAAAAGTTCTAACCAACCTGTAAATTCCAAAATACCGCCTGCAGAGTAACTAAATTCGAGCGCACCCTAAAAGGTGTACTTGATTTGGTCCATATTTTTATTTGTTCTAACCAATAACTACATTAATAAACTTGTTTTAAGGAAATCAATGCTAGCACTGCATGTAATAATCCTATATCTATCGGTCATCAAATTGCCAAATATGATAGAACAAGGATAAAGGCTGTGGATTTTCTATAAAATTTCCATATGTTTAGCATTGAAGCAACACAAGGGTACATAATCCTTAAGGTTTATGTACCCTTCTGTAGCCATTTTTGTACGAATTTTTTAAACATCAATTGTATCAAAACTACAGATATAACGAATAATGGAGATAGACCATTTTGTGCATATACCAGGGGGAAACTTGATGCAAAGCATTATTATTTACTGTTGCATTGCATTTAATAGAAAAGGAGTACTTTGTGGCAAATAAACCAAGATTTTTATAGAAAATCCACAGCCTTTAATACAGAGATTTTTGTTATAAAATTTGAAACATAGATTACTCACTTGCTTTTCTATGATGTGCTAGTGTTTGTTTTTTACAAAAAGTTCTAACCAACCTGTAAATTCCAAAATACCGCCTGCAGAGTAACTAAATTCGAGCGCACCCTAAAAGGTGTACTTGATTTGGTCCATATTTTTATTTGTTCTAACCAATAACTACATTAATAAACTTTTTTTAAGGAAATCAATGCTAGCACTGCATGTAATAATCCTATATCTATCGGTCATCAAATTGCCAAATATGATAGAACAAGGATAAAGGCTGTGGATTTTCTATAAAATTTCCATATGTTTAGCATTGAAGCAACACAAGGGTACATAATCCTTAAGGTTTATGTACCCTTCTGTAGCCATTTTTGTACGAATTTTTTAAACATCAATTGTATCAAAACTACAGATATAACGAATAATGGAGGTAGACCATTTTGTGCATATACCAGGGGGAAACTTGATGCAAAGCATTATTATTTACTGTTGCATTGCATTTAATAGAAAAGGAGTACTTTGTGGCAAATAAACCAAGATTTTTATAGAAAATCCACAGCCTTTAATACAGAGATTTTTGTTATAAAATTTGAAACATAGATTACTCACTTGCTTTTCTATGATGTGCTAGTGTTTGTTTTTTACAAAAAGTTCTAACCAACCTGTAAATTCCAAAATACCGCCTGCAGAGTAACTAAATTCGAGCGCACCCTAAAAGGTGTACTTGATTTGGTCCATATTTTTATTTGTTCTAACCAATAACTACATTAATAAACTTGTTTTAAGGAAATCAATGCTAGCACTGCATGTAATAATCCTATATCTATCGGTCATCAAATTGCCAAATATGATAGAACAAGGATAAAGGCTGTGGATTTTCTATAAAATTTCCATATGTTTAGCATTGAAGCAACACAAGGGTACATAATCCTTAAGGTTTATGTACCCTTCTGTAGCCATTTTTGTACGAATTTTTTAAACATCAATTGTATCAAAACTACAGATATAACGAATAATGGAGATAGACCATTTTGTGCATATACCAGGGGGAAACTTGATGCAAAGCATTATTATTTACTGTTGCATTGCATTTAATAGAAAAGGAGTACTTTGTGGCAAATAAACCAAGATTTTTATAGAAAATCCACAGCCTTTAATACAGAGATTTTTGTTATAAAATTTGAAACATAGATTACTCACTTGCTTTTCTATGATGTGCTAGTGTTTGTTTTTTACAAAAAGTTCTAACCAACCTGTAAATTCCAAAATACCGCCTGCAGAGTAACTAAATTCGAGCGCACCCTAAAAGGTGTACTTGATTTGGTCCATATTTTTATTTGTTCTAACCAATAACTACATTAATAAACTTGTTTTAAGGAAATCAATGCTAGCACTGCATGTAATAATCCTATATCTATCGGTCATCAAATTGCCAAATATGATAGAACAAGGATAAAGGCTGTGGATTTTCTATAAAATTTCCATATGTTTAGCATTGAAGCAACACAAGGGTACATAATCCTTAAGGTTTATGTACCCTTCTGTAGCCATTTTTGTACGAATTTTTTAAACATCAATTGTATCAAAACTACAGATATAACGAATAATGGAGATAGACCATTTTGTGCATATACCAGGGGGAAACTTGATGCAAAGCATTATTATTTACTGTTGCATTGCATTTAATAGAAAAGGAGTACTTTGTGGCAAATAAACCAAGATTTTTATAGAAAATCCACAGCCTTTAATACAGAGATTTTTGTTATAAAATTTGAAACATAGATTACTCACTTGCTTTTCTATGATGTGCTAGTGTTTGTTTTTTACAAAAAGTTCTAACCAACCTGTAAATTCCAAAATACCGCCTGCAGAGTAACTAAATTCGAGCGCACCCTAAAAGGTGTACTTGATTTGGTCCATATTTTTATTTGTTCTAACCAATAACTACATTAATAAACTTGTTTTAAGGAAATCAATGCTAGCACTGCATGTAATAATCCTATATCTATCGGTCATCAAATTGCCAAATATGATAGAACAAGGATAAAGGCTGTGGATTTTCTATAAAATTTCCATATGTTTAGCATTGAAGCAACACAAGGGTACATAATCCTTAAGGTTTATGTACCCTTCTGTAGCCATTTTTGTACGAATTTTTTAAACATCAATTGTATCAAAACTACAGATATAACGAATAATGGAGATAGACCATTTTGTGCATATACCAGGGGGAAACTTGATGCAAAGCATTATTATTTACTGTTGCATTGCATTTAATAGAAAAGGAGTACTTTGTGGCAAATAAACCAAGATTTTTATAGAAAATCCACAGCCTTTAATACAGAGATTTTTGTTATAAAATTTGAAACATAGATTACTCACTTGCTTTTCTATGATGTGCTAGTGTTTGTTTTTTACAAAAAGTTCTAACCAACCTGTAAATTCCAAAATACCGCCTGCAGAGTAACTAAATTCGAGCGCACCCTAAAAGGTGTACTTGATTTGGTCCATATTTTTATTTGTTCTAACCAATAACTACATTAATAAACTTGTTTTAAGGAAATCAATGCTAGCACTGCATGTAATAATCCTATATCTATCGGTCATCAAATTGCCAAATATGATAGAACAAGGATAAAGGCTGTGGATTTTCTATAAAATTTCCATATGTTTAGCATTGAAGCAACACAAGGGTACATAATCCTTAAGGTTTATGTACCCTTCTGTAGCCATTTTTGTACGAATTTTTTAAACATCAATTGTATCAAAACTACAGATATAACGAATAATGGAGATAGACCATTTTGTGCATATACCAGGGGGAAACTTGATGCAAAGCATTATTATTTACTGTTGCATTGCATTTAATAGAAAAGGAGTACTTTGTGGCAAATAAACCAAGATTTTTATAGAAAATCCACAGCCTTTAATACAGAGATTTTTGTTATAAAATTTGAAACATAGATTACTCACTTGCTTTTCTATGATGTGCTAGTGTTTGTTTTTTACAAAAAGTTCTAACCAACCTGTAAATTCCAAAATACCGCCTGCAGAGTAACTAAATTCGAGCGCACCCTAAAAGGTGTACTTGATTTGGTCCATATTTTTATTTGTTCTAACCAATAACTACATTAATAAACTTTTTTTAAGGAAATCAATGCTAGCACTGCATGTAATAATCCTATATCTATCGGTCATCAAATTGCCAAATATGATAGAACAAGGATAAAGGCTGTGGATTTTCTATAAAATTTCCATATGTTTAGCATTGAAGCAACACAAGGGTACATAATCCTTAAGGTTTATGTACCCTTCTGTAGCCATTTTTGTACGAATTTTTTAAACATCAATTGTATCAAAACTACAGATATAACGAATAATGGAGGTAGACCATTTTGTGCATATACCAGGGGGAAACTTGATGCAAAGCATTATTATTTACTGTTGCATTGCATTTAATAGAAAAGGAGTACTTTGTGGCAAATAAACCAAGATTTTTATAGAAAATCCACAGCCTTTAATACAGAGATTTTTGTTATAAAATTTGAAACATAGATTACTCACTTGCTTTTCTATGATGTGCTAGTGTTTGTTTTTTACAAAAAGTTCTAACCAACCTGTAAATTCCAAAATACCGCCTGCAGAGTAACTAAATTCGAGCGCACCCTAAAAGGTGTACTTGATTTGGTCCATATTTTTATTTGTTCTAACCAATAACTACATTAATAAACTTGTTTTAAGGAAATCAATGCTAGCACTGCATGTAATAATCCTATATCTATCGGTCATCAAATTGCCAAATATGATAGAACAAGGATAAAGGCTGTGGATTTTCTATAAAATTTCCATATGTTTAGCATTGAAGCAACACAAGGGTACATAATCCTTAATTAAAATTTATAATGTTATTTTATATTATTTTTATATATATTCTGAGTTGTGTATTGTTTTATATTAAAGTTAAGAAAATATTAATGAATATATTTTGAAACACATTTTGGTAATTTCAAAAGTAGAAATTACAGAAATTAAAGAAAACTAATCGTTTATATAACTGATAGTTATGGTCTAGTTCTGGACCATAACTATATTTTGACATTCTTATTTTTATTAATTGTGGATTAACAATAATAGCTTAATGGTCACTATGACACTTAGAAATGGGTCTATAAGAAAATCAAGTCGCTAAAACATTAATAGCGTATTTCTTGATTTTTTCTAGGTGAGTCTCCTGGTTCTGGAAATAATTTAGATTAAAAATTATTTTTCTTTTTATTTTACTTTGGAAAAATAAGACAAAGTTTATAAATAAGTTATATCTTAATTAAAAAAAAACGGTTTAATTGTATGGTAATTATTATTGTTATTATATTATATTTAATTTGAATTGTAGTATTTAATTATTGTTTTCAATTTATTTTGACTATAATATTTGTACTGTGAAATTGTATTATAATTATAATGATGTTCTCTTTATTAAATAATAGCGTATTTCTTGATTTTTATAGTGTTGATATATTTTGTGTGATGTTGTGGTATGTGGTACCCGACAATTGTAATGCCTTTTGGTGCAATCTAGGGGAGGCTCACGGAAGGAGGCCGGAATCAACAACGGAAAAGAAAACCAAACTATAAAATTCACGAAATACGTCATTCGTTCCGAAATTACATCCAACCAGCTCGCAGTAAGCGGGGGCAGACGGATGGGGTATTGCATGTATTCATATCAATAAATTGTATACACATATGTATATAGTAAACATATGTAAATAGTCGCAAATGTGAAAATAGACGAGACACAGTTAAAATGCTTTTTGGCACAAATGCAAAACGCTTTCAATAGAGTGGTATTAACGGTTAATTGGACATTGTTCCAATGGTATGTCGTAGTTTTCCTCTTATATTTGATGCGTTTCCCTCAGTTTTAGTTTGTTAATCGGTTTTTTTTTTCCTCAATAGATTTATGAATTTCGAAAGGCGGTATACTACTGTTGCCTTTATTTATGTCCAGGTTTTCGACAAAAATAATGAACACATTACGCAAACCCTACGGGAAGCTCGAAAGAGCGCATATTATTAACATCAATTCAAATTTCACCTAAAAAGGTTATTGTCCACGTGGCCTAATTCCTATTAACGGTATTCCTGACGATGGGATAGATGATCTTTTCGTCAAACTAATGAGTTAGTTAAGGAACGTATCAAAGCCATCGATTAATATCTTTCGTCCGAAGGTATCATTTGATCACATAGAAATGGTAGACCACGCACAAGCAAAGGCAATTAAGAAGGTCGAGTTAACAACAAGTTTCAGCCTCCTTAACACATTATTGTCAAGATTAAGAAACATAATGGTAAAGAGAGGAACCCCTGATGCAGATAATTTCTAGACGGAGAAAATGATCTATAAGTACGCAAAAACAACTGAAGACCTGATTTAGCCGAGGAACGCCATTATATACAAAGCTAGACAGCTCAGTATTGAGCATTATCTTAGAGACACGTGGACAGTAAAGGACAATAAAACGCATGTTATCAACACAATGCCAGCGTTCCTACATTTTGTATCGGTATACTGCTGTCCTGGTTCCATGGACTTCCTTCATAAATAAAGGCAACAGTAGTATACCGCTGTTCAAAACTCATAAATCCATGGACAAAAAACAAAATCGGGGTAACAAACTAAAACCGAGGGAAACGCATTAAATATAAGAGGAGAACAACGACACAACACTAAATAAAGACTACAACAAAAAACAAAACAGACACGAGTAGACACCATCACAACTCATAAAATATCATCAAATACATCAGATGAAAACACGAGTGTCCAAATGTCTTGATTAAACTTTGAATGAAACTTCATTTATTGACTACATTTGTTGTACATATTTCTACATGTACATGATGTATTCAGACTATTTAACTGACAGTCTAATTAACACCATTCATATATATCATAACAGACTTGTTGTTCTTTCTTCACAATTTGTAAAAAAAAAAAAAACTGTACACTTTTTAAACATAGTGATGTCAAATAGTCTGAACTGACTTTTTGCTTTTTTTGTTTGTTTTGTTTCTTTGTTTAATTTACTATAACAATTCTTGTGCATATATCGGATTTGGAAATTATCATCAGTCCTGTTAATTACACGTGCAGTCTTACCTTGATCGCTGATATGTCATGTGATAATTTAAACGTATGGAAGTTACACAGGTCGGGACCACTACCTTATATGGAAATGCATAAATTAGCATACTTATGTTCTCTCACATGTAATTGTTTATTTACATGTGACACAATTTATTTTTACCTAGATTTTTGACCAATCCACTAAATGAGTAACAATGCATGATGGACTACTACGTGTTTACAATCAACCGAGAACACGTGTTATTTACTAAAATACAACACATTTTTTCGTGCAATGCGGGATTCACAATTTCGCTTAGTTTTTCGTTTTGTGTATCCTCATTTATAGTTCGTGATACAAAGTATTCCTTCCATGCTCAGATTAAAGAAGAGTTGTTTCTATGCGAAGAAAAAAGGGTTTGAATTACCCGATATATAGCCATTAATATATTTGATGATGGCACGGAGATTTCATGTATTTGTCCACCCGACAGCAACGAAACAACAGCGAAAAACACAATTACCCATAAGACAAACTTACTAGTGTAAAGTAAGCCGTCGATAACATCGGTGCTAATATTCACGAGTACAGCAATTTCCGTATAGATAATTAAAGGCAAATGTGTGATCCTTGAATTTTGTGTTCGTAAAAAGGCGAAGAAATATTTACATACATGGCAGAGTTAACAAAATCTACAAGTAATTATTTTTGTCACATTTCAGTATACGAGACTTCAAAACTGTTCCCTTTGTTTTGAAGGTAGTGAAGTCACCAACTGTAGTTTCATTTTGTTTTCGTTTTTTAAAGGACGAAATCAAAAGATCGATGTAGGATATAAAACTTAAATCAAATAGTTTTTTTTGGGGGGGAGGGGGGGGGGGGGGGGGGTGAAAGTGCTGCAAGTTTTATCGATCCAAAATCAATTGGTCAATCAATTTTCCCAAATTAAGTTTAGAGAGGGGGTGTGGGGGTCAGTGAAAAAAACTATGCGAATTAAGTTTCTTATCCTTCATTGAACTTTTGATGTCGTCCCTTAAACGGGCTCGGACATTTACCAAACTGAATAAATCATTACAGCTGATTTCCTAATGCTTGCAAAGTAAAACTTTGGTTGGCTTGCTTGCTTTGTGTGTATAGTTGTTTATACAAGCTTTGAAAATAAGATTGACATCTTTAAACAATATATACGGGAATAGTGGCTATACTTTTTGGACCTTTTGGATTATAGCTCTTCATCTTTTATATAAGCTTTGGATTTCAAATATTTTGGCCATGAGCATCACTGAGGAGACATGTATTGTCGAAATGCGCATCTGGTGCAAGAAAATTGGTACCGTTAATTTTATTAACTTGTATATTTTATATTTGAATTTAATTCTTCTCCTTTTATATATTATATTGGGCCGGTTTTTTTTTTGTTTTTTTTTTTTTTTGTTTGGATTATTTTACACAAGTAATTTTTGGGTTATTTATAGCGTACTTTTCGGCACTGAACCTATGACTGCTTACTTTACTAGATTGTGTCTTTTTTGGAAAGATGTCTCATTTGGCACTCAAACCGCATCTTCTCATTTCTATATACAAAGCACGTTTTAGAATAAAAATAATAGGTAATGTGGCACCCACTGTGATCCAGGAGCTTTAAATATTGGAGATATTTCACATACGTCAACACAACAGCAGCCGAACGATAAAAAAAACTCTGAGGTATATTTTGTGATAAAATTAACAACAAACGGACTTTATCGATGGATGAAGCTATACAAAATGTATTAAGCTATATACCGTACCTGCTCAGTGGCGGATAAAAAAAAAAAGGGGGGGTTCCGGGGGTTGGACCCCCTTTTTTTGAACGATCAATCGATTGAATGGGGACATGTAGTTGGAACCCCACCCCCTTTTATCCTGGGGTAGGACCCTCCTTTTTAAAATGGCTGGATCCGCCCTGCCGCTTTCATAACACATATTTTTAGCACACTGAATATTATAATGTTCTTACTTTCAGTTCAGGACCTGATAAAAATTTTACACATCCAGTACAGAAAGAAATATTTCAATGAAATTTTTCGTGTTTTTCTAGTCAGAAATGATTTTAAAATGACATTATACAGGTTTAAAAGAGCTCAAAAAATTTCATAGTGGACAGTTGTCATTTCATCTGAAATTTCACTGTTTCAGGTCGTAAAATAATTGCACAGGTACAATGCATACCAATGGAGAAAAACCTGTTCAACAACTTTAACAAGGCGAAAAAGAAAGTCGAATAGCGAAGCCCGTAAACAATACTTTTTTAATCTGAGCATGCAAATTGAAGATTATGTTATATATTTTACAAAACTCACATTCGCAGAACAAAAACATATATTTTGAGAATAACATACACTATATTAGTTGACAGTTTTTGCCACTAATTCCACGTGTATTCCGGTTGTAGTAAACTCGTAGTAGCCCACAATGCATTGAAGCTCATTGAGTCGATTGGTCAGTTTTTCAAGGCCGTATTGGCCTTGTGTTTGGGAAATTACTATGCAAATATATTCTGACGTAAAGAAATCTAGAGTTCTCGACCTGTTACAACACAAACTCTCATAGTAAAGTTAATTACTCATGCGTGAAAATGATAAAAGTATAACGATTGTTTTTACATGATGTTAAAATAATTGGTTAGGAATGTTTCATGGTTAATTTGATTTCCTATAGCATAGAAACAAAATCAGCTGAAGGAGATATCATATTAAATTTGTAAATTTTATCGCAGACAAGCGAAATTTAAACAACACGTACAGAGAATTGCACTGCTTAAAACGTGTATGCTTACTAAATATTGTAAATTGTATCGACAGATCTTGTCAAATTCAGACAATTAATTAGGCAATCACAACTAAATCGAGGTGCTTTGACACTGTTGGTAGTAACATTTGTTTTGAATTTATACGTTTATCATTCATCAATTATTGCTATACATGTGTATATTCATTCCTCCAAACTACCTGTTCAATGCATGCACATTTGCATCCTTTTTCTTTTGTTTCATACTTTTTTTTTCATGTTTTTTTTTATATTTTTTACTTACACTTTTCACAAAACAGATGGAATGTTATGGTTTATTTCACTTTGTATACGGCCGCTCTCAGTTTGACCAATTCAGCTAGATGTAACATACATTTTTTTAATTCATGGGTGTAGGAATCGAATTATTCGTAGGAGAGTTGGCCAATACTCCTCAGAAGAATCGATATCGTCAATAGGACCTGAATGTATCTCTATTGCTACTAAGATTAGCAAAATTCATAATTAATAAAAAAAAAGAAAAATGAAATAATAAATAGTCTAAGATTTACATTTACAATTGGTGTCTTGAAGCCGGATTGTAGTTTTGGTTATTTCTTACCGGGATCTTTTTACAGTCTACAATATGCAAGAATTTCAAAACATTTTGAAAACGATTGCAGGCAAAAGTCATTCTAAACCATGGAGTAGATTGAGACATGTTTTTTCGATTCCAATATTCTTTTATAGAACTTTTCTTATTTAATCCCATATTGAAAAGGACGCCTAAAAAAGCTTTGAACTCGGAAATTGTTAGCTTTCCTTCTTTTCTCCACTGACATTTCCTGGAAAATCTACCAGTTTGGAGTCTAGTTCTGTCATACAGGTCTGAAGCATATCTGAAAATTATAATGATTGTAATTGAGAGTTTATGTTCAATTAAATTTAAAAAAGAATGAGAAAAAAGCACGCTTATAAACCTAACTTACATGTATGCCCGGAGGAAATAATCCTAATGTAAGCCGTCTTTCCCGTTTGCCAAGTTTTATGTCCGTCGGAAAGAATCTTTAATAAAAGAATAATTTTAGCTGACAAAAATTATTCTATGTTAATTGTCATATAAGTGAAAACCCATCCAAAAACATATTTTATTCAATTTATTGGAATATTATCACTCGTTTTTCCCGTGAAAAACTTTTGTTTTCATTGACTCGTCCTTTTGTGTGTTTTTTGTTTTTTTTTGCTTTCAATAATTAAAAATAATCGATCGTCTTTCCTGCAAAAAACATTTCCGTTGGTTCCGAAACTAGAAATCGCTGAAAACTGAGTAATAAGAAAAAAAATCTCTGAATAAAATCTTTCGAAATTTGTACCTGTTTGTTTGCTTTACAAATTCTTTTATCAGATCCAATGAAAAGAGTAGATAAAAGTAGAGAATAGGAGGTGAATCTCTAGCTGGCATCATGGTTGGTCCAGATGCAGCTCCGTGAAATGGCGTGTCCTGCTCTGCCTCTGGTGGAAACACACGGAACCAAATTGGCTGATTTCCCGGTGCGGCCATTTTTGACAGCGTCGCTTGCCGTAGGTTTGGTTGTGACGTCACATACTTTGTGACGTTAAACCAAATTCAAAACTTGGGCTGGGCCGATCTTTGGCACTCAAAGGGAGCATAACAAGATCGGCCAAATCGGCCCTATGGCACATAGGAGGTTAACAAACGTAACTGACATTTCGGATTTTGGTGTTTTTTAATCAAAACAAGTCTCAATTCTTCACTTATCCTAGCCCTTAAAATAGATCTGATACTAGCTGAATACTCTGAATTCAACATGTTAGCGTGAAGAAAAACATAGTTGAACAATAATTCTAATGCAACAACGTGTGTAACAGAGGTTCACACAAGGGTTGAGAGTGTGTAATTGTTTATGTAAGAAATGATATGATCGTAAAGTGGTTTTACTAAAACTGCATATGTAACAAGAAAGACGTCTAAACTGTATCATACAGTGTATGAATTTGTATTGATGACTGAAGTACAAGATAACGTCATAAGTACACGACGTCGGATATACAATAATGCCGCGTTACGTTAACGTTCTCTTCTGTGCGTTATTTCCAACAGATATACATAATCAACGTCGAGCTGACATTGAAAGCGCAAATTTGGCAGCAGTCAGGGGCGTAGCTGTCGTTAGGCACTTTAGGCACGTGCCTACACATATTTTTTTTCACAAATATATTTTTTTTTATTTAAAAAAAATAATAAACAACGTTATCTGTAGATGAAAGCCGGTGAAGTTGTCAAAACTCTTTAATTATCGAATGTACTGTGTACACTAGTCTCTCGTCCTTAGACTAGTGAATGGAATACTAGATATAATTGAATGTTTAAACTTTTGAAGATTTTACCTTATATAGAAACTATAAACTAGAACTTTGGCTCATATCATTTCACTTCATTTCACTTCTATCAACAAAAATTTGAATGAACCTTAACTTGAGTTTTTTAATTTGTTAGTTTTCAACCAGCTTTCCACTTTGTCTTCACCCGACTTGCCAATGTTGGTCGTCTGTTTGGCTGTGCAGGATGTATAAATACGCAGTCACGTTTGGTCAGAATGGGGACATTAAATCCGATGCCTAGTTGTAGAGAGAATGCAACTCTTTGAGGAATTCATAGTTGTTCTACTGAAAGGCAAAATTTCTGCTTCTATCCAATAATCCCTCATTTTCCAATGCATGGCATTTTTAAATTTCCAGACCTTCGTCCTGCACGATACCTATAACAGGACCTAGCTCCAAGTGTTATTTATTGTAAAAAAAAAATCAACGGTCCTGAACTTGCATAAATATTTGACACTGGATGTAAAAAATCAATCAATCAACTGGCTTCCTGTAATTTTGAGTACTCTCAAATCTGCGTGTAATGGCCACAATTATATTCAAAATTCCTAAGCAGGTAGGGATTTTACAATAGAGGATATAAAACAAATACGAATTTCTTGAAATTTGTTAGGCATCGACTATGTCTGTATGTGTTTGTGTGGCTAGGGTAAAGGTTTAAAGATTCAAAAGATTGATGGTTGATGTCTAGCCAAAAGGATAGTTCTATTATATAGCAGTATCAGTGTTTACGTTCCTATTTTTTTAATGAAGGATCGTCAATATGCACTATTAATAATTCAAGTTAAACGTATATATATATCAATCAGAACGGAATAGATATGATAATACCAAAAGGGTGTTCTGCTTAATTAAAGGGATACGCTGATCTACGCTGGGCAATGCATATTGTAAATATTTTTTTTATATTACGGATTGTACTGCGTTATTTAATTCACCAGTCAGATGTTACTGTACATTATTCATAATTCTTCGAACTTTTCATCATGTATATTATAATTATCATGATTAAATAACCAGTAATATTTTTGTACATAAAATTTTGCAGCTAAAACGCTGAAAAACCGTGTTAAATAACCAGTAATATTTTTGTACATAAAATTTTGCAGCTAAAACGCTGAAAACCTGCACCAGTTGGGGGCCTTTAGCGGCCCCAGACCCCCTGCCGATTGGTGCCTACAGTTGACTGAATACCTAGCTACGCCCCTGGCAGTATTGTTAGAAAATAAAATTTAAAAATAAAACGGCTTTTTCGGAACCTTTTATATACCGGATCAGATTTCTAGGGGAAAATTGAATATTCTCTTGATATGGCGTCTAATGATAATGATAATAGTTACATAATGACCACAGGCGATTTTAACGATAAACAAATAGCACCTGTCATTTTAAAACAAGGGCGAAAGATACTAGAGAGATAGTCAAGCACATATATAGAAATTAACTGAGAAACCGACAAATGATAGTACACAAGACACAACCTAGAAAACTAAAGACTAAGCAACACGAACCCCACGAAAATCTGTGGGTGATCTCCGATTCTCCGGAAGGGTAAGTAAATCCTGCTCCAAATGTGGCACCCGTCGTGTTAATACAAACCCGTAAAAAGTCTAATTCGGTAGGTCACATTCGTGAAAAGGGAAGGGGATTTAAAACAAACGATACGCACATAATAACATACTTATATGATATATGAGGTATGACACATCTTATAAAAAATATGGGATTCCGTAATAAGCTTAGATAACGTTGAACAATTTACAACGGAATATGCTGATTAATATATTCTAAATAAAATAATAACTGTTGGTAAAATGAACCTCCATGGCTAACAAATGATAATAAATAAAAAGATAAGGAAACAAATAGAATCCATAGAATGATAAAAAATATAATAATCAATCGGATTGGTCAAAATTATGAAATGAAGGTACTAGTTTAATAAGAAAATCAAAGGATTATTTTAACAACAATTTAATTAAAAAAATCATGAACAGTAACTTGTCCTTTACCAAAATAAATGGTGAGAAACAGTCCAACAAATATTCAAATTAAAAACAAACGACGCAAATGTACCGCCATTAACGGTTAATAATAACTTAATATTTGATGATAATCAATTAATTGACATCTCAAATGAATTTGGAAAGTCTTTACACAGCGGTAAAGAAATTAGGGTAGTATTTAATAGTTATCCCATTCGAACTTGGTGTGTCAGTGTTATATCACCCTCTGGCATTAACTGTTTACAATATTTAGAATTTTTTGAAATACTAAGGCTTTTCTACCTCAGGCATAGATTACCTTAGCTGTATTTGGCAACACTTTTAGGAATTTTGGATCTCAATGCTCTTCAACTTCGTACTTTATTTGGCTTTTTTTTTTAAATTGTTTTGGATTCGAGCGTCACTGATGAGTCTTTTGTAGACGAAACGTGCGTCTGGCGTATATATAAAATTTAGTCCTGGTATCTACGATGAGTTTATTTACATCCAAGCTGTTTTAGATTAGACGAAAAACCATTTACAATTCATAAAATTTAGTTTAGAACGCCACACAACAATTATAATATACTTTATATATTACTATATGATGTATACCCTTTATGACCCCCGAACACGATGAGTAGATATAAAAAAATGTCAACTCGCCTCACTGGCCAATCGGCACACACTATATCGCCACTTTATAAAAAATAGCCCCACTCTTACCTACTCGCCCCACTTTTGAAAAAGTGTAAAATCAAATTGAACAATCAGCCTGACAATTCACCTATTAACGAAAAGGGTTTAAACCCCACTGAATAAAGGTCTGCCAATTCGCCCCACTTATAAAAATATCTTGCTTCCTTTAAGTATGGTAAATAACTGATAGTTCGTATCCAGTCGTCCTGGTGTAGTGGTATGTGTCGTGGTTTGATATGCTTAAGGTCTTAAGTTCGAATCCCAGCATATATACACTGGACTGTTTTCTACGTGAATTTTGATATATAGTCTTTTCCGTATATATGCTTAATAGTTATACCACGATGACGCGGTGTGTCAGTGTAAGATCACCCAGATGACCGGGGTCCAGAGGGGGATCTAACGCTGACACACCAAGTCCGAGTGGAATAACTATTTTATATCCCAGCTGTTTTAGATTAGACCAAAAACCATTTACAATTCATAAAATCTAGTTTTGAACGCCACACAACCATTATAATATACTTTATACATAACTATATGATTTATACCCTTTTTGAGCCCCGAACACGATGAGTAGATATCAAACAATGTCAACTCGCCCCACTGGCCAATCGGCCCAATATCGCCACTTTATGAAAAAAATAGCCCCGCTCTTGTTTACCGACTCGCCCCACTTTTGAAAAGTGTAAAATCAAACTGAACAATCACTGACAACTCACTTATTAACGAAAAGGGTTTAAACTCCACTGAATAAAGGTCTGCCAACTCGCCCAACTTATAAAAATATCTTGCTTCCTTTAAGTATGTTAAATTACTGATAGTTCGTATCCAGTCGTCCTGGTGTAGTGGTTGTGTCGTGGCTCGATATGCAAAAGGTCTTGAGTTCGAATCCCAACATATACACTGGATTTTTTTTTTTATAGACAGTCTTTTCCGTATAATTGTATATTTAATTATAAATTTTATAGTGGATTTGACATTCCCGCCAAAATATTACAGAACAAAGGAAAGCATGCATAACAAAGAGACTCAAACTGGAGTGATCTGGTAAGGGTGATCCGTCTCAGATCACTGCTGTTAGAACAAACGAGCTGGGATGTAATGATACAGATAATGCATATCATTGACAAGTTATGTGAAATGGCAACATTTTGACATCAGTGTATTGTAGAAGACAATAATTTACCATCCAGATAAGTCTTTATTCAGACGTAAAACATACCCCAAAATTAGCTTTTTGTTTTACATAATCAACGCAAAGAGCAAAGGGCCTTTAACGTTTCATTTTACCTAAAATCTTTATGAACATAAAAACAGCGAATTTAAAAACAAAAAATTATGTTATATATAAGTGGATAGCGTAAAACAGGAGGTAGATTCTTCACTTTCTGTTGACATATCTTTATGGTCAAACGTTGCACTGTGTATTAAGAACTACTTATTAATTGGCTGTGAAAACATACTGAGTTGTTCCTTGTTTGCCTGGTTTCATTAAGTTTGTGGTCCACATTTTTTCTGTTTATTACAAAGAATATGCCTTACTATCCGTCTTTTCTCTTATACATAGTCTACTGTAAAGTGTACACGGGTGTATAAGTAAAATAAACAAACGACAACTACTGTACATCAGATTCCTGACTTAGGACAGATGCAAATTTATAATGCTCATGTATATTTTTGAGGTTGAAATAAAAACGTCATAACTGAAAATCTTAAAACACCCGTAATTCATGATAATTGATTACAATGAATGATAATAGATATTGAAAAGTAAAATAACCAAAAATACCGAACTCCGAGGAAATTTCAGAACAGATTCCGTCTGAAAGTCCATAATAAAATGGCAAGCTCAAACACATCAAACGAGTGGATAACACCTGTAAAATTCCTGACTTGGTTTGATTTAATCTCATGTAGGAAATGGTAGATTTATAGTGAGCCATATCTACACCTTAAATGATAGTCGCATTATATTGGCAACGATGTGTGAACAAAACAAACAGAAATAATAAGTAAACATGTCAAAATTAAGGGTACAACAGTAATCATTGTGTATAATCTTAAACACTATAAACACAAACAAATATGTTACAAAGAAACACAAAAAGGCATTTAGACAAAGCTCATTAGCAAAACTAAAAGACAAGAATGCTAAAATTTACCATAGCACAATAACACAAAGACGGGATGTGAAAGTACAGAGCCACGTCAAATTTATATCACCAAAGAGAGACTAAACAGTGAAAGTAAAATTGAGAGAGACAAATAAAAAAATAAACGTCATAAAGATTAAAAAAACAACGTCAGTACCTGGAATCTTTACTTCAAGACCATCGTGTATTATTTGTGAAGTTGTAATATTTATCAACAAGGGGTTGGTACCATCCGATGAACTTTTATTTAGAAAGAGGACAAGATAGTTTTTGGCTTAACCCTGGTTCATAAACTTCCATATTCAAGTCGAAACAAGCACCAAAAATAAAGCATTTTTTTATGTTATTTTGAATTCGTGTCGATTATCTTCTGCGACTTCATTTGCTGCAAAGATAATACTCAGCGTTATGCGTTTACTTTTCTACATTGGCTAGAGGAATAGGGAGAGGGTTGAGATCTCATAAACATGTTTAATCCCGCCGCAATTCTGCGCCTGTCCCTAGTAAGGAGCCTCTGGCCTTTGTTAGTCTTGTATGATTTTTAATTTTAGTTTCTTGTGTATATTCGGAGTTTAGTATGACGTCCATTATTACTGTACTAGTATACTTATTTTTTAAGGGGCCAGCTGAAGGACGCCTACGGGCACAGGAGTTTCTCGCTACAATGGTGGCCTTCGGCTGTTGTCTGCTCTATGGTCGGGTTGTTGTCGCTTTGACACATTCCCCATTTCGTTTCTCAATTTTCTCAATGATAAAAAAGGTAGGAAAAACGGAAATTGCATAAAGCAATCACCAGTGTGTTTCCACCAGTCAAAATAATTGATGTATTACTCATATTTATGTAAATGTACAGATTAAATGTAAAGGTTATCTATATATTGCCTTACAATGTATCTTTTTTAATTTCAAATTCACAAAATAGAATTAAACGTTATAATTGATATAAAATCTAGTAAACAAATTTGTCATGCAGAAACGGTATAGCTTTGATCATCGGCAACTCGGTAAGAACAGCCGTTCTTGTAGACTGTGTAGAACGCCACCGCTAGGAAGAGACAACCAATAACACCAAAATATCCACCATATACTGTAAACTGAAAAGAAATATTCCCTGTTGGTTGGTTCTATTTGTATAGTATATTGTGGTATCTAATAGGATTATAACAAAACATTTCAACACAGATTTTGTTATGAGTTACAACTGTTTATTAAATTCATATCTTGTTTTTTATTCATCTTTATATAATATTGAAATACAGTGTATATGTAAATACATACAATTTCAGGATTCAAACAAATATTCACATAACTGAATCTATTGTTTTATGTAGATCGCTAGCTGTCTTACTAACATACCCCGAACACATCCTTATAGTTCAAATCAAATGAAACGAATTTCGGAAGACTATATAGTTTGTTTTTATTTAAACATTTTTCCATAGTTGGAACAGAACCTCTTTGCCCATCCGGTGCGCCTGTGATCACCTTCGGCTTTTGGTGGGTTTTTTCTTACTAACTCTTTAGATCTATGTTGTATTTTGTATACTGTTGTTTGTTTTTAGTTCTGTTTTTCTTTTCTTTTTGTCATGGCGTTGTCAGCTAATTTTCGACTTTTGGTTCTCTTTTTCTTTTACTTCAAATACTGAAATTATGCTTGTAATGGCGAAATATACGTAATTCGATGACTGTTTAGATTTTGACGATATTGGTTGTACGTGGGGAACAGGTTAAGCTGTACTTTCATATCGTAAAACTGAAACTGATAGCTAGCATTTATACTTAAGAAATACAGTAAATGTGAAAAACATATAAAGTATATACGTAACAAGTGCTGCCCCGTCCTTAGATATTTATAGTTTGCGATTTCTCGGAATAATGGGTCCGTGCAAAAGATCTTTTTAAAGAAAATTCTATGGTATTGCTGTGATCATTTTAATGATAAGAAAATAATTACTGTCTAATTTAACATTTTTTTGAATTTTTTTCACTCGAAATATCAATCAAGCCTATTGGTTTTTAGTGATGAAGCAAATATTCATCACAGAATGAGAACGGACATAGTTAATTGCGTTCATGAAGGTAGATAGGGTGTCTTCCTCCATCTTGAATTTTGAAATACCAGAAAACATCGGTCTAGATCTTTGATAGAATGTGCAAATTTTGAGAGTAGTAGGTAATTCATGTGTAAGAATTTTCATTTCAATATTTCATATTTACGGTCGTATTTTACCAAAAAACAGAAACTTTTGTTTGATTCAATTTTTTCAAACTTTGCCACATAAGGGGAGGAAACTCCAATGTAAGGGCAGATAATACAGATAAAAGTACTTTTACAATAGAATGTGTTAGGAATTTCTCTATTTTATTATGTAGCAAATAAACG
Source organism: Mytilus galloprovincialis (assembly GCA_037788925.1). Lineage (NCBI taxonomy): Eukaryota > Metazoa > Mollusca > Bivalvia > Mytilida > Mytilidae > Mytilus > Mytilus galloprovincialis. The sequence continues at coordinate 24,636,913 of CM075341.1, forward strand.
GGTCCGGTGACCTCATTTTTTTTATTAAAGTTATCTCCTCATATTTTATCTCAAAATTCTATGGTGCAATTGTTGTTTTCTGGCAGAAAATTCAGTTTTCCATGCATAAAATCTGTCAATTTTGATCAACCTGTAGCATGAAAATAAGCCCCATGACCCATTCTTTTAAAAACAAAATTAAAAAGCATGATAAAAACTACATTTTGGCAAATTATTGAAAAATTCGATCGATTATAATTTAGACACCCGATCTACCTTAATGCGGATTACAGATCGAATTTTAAATGTTTTACCTGTGTTTGTACGTCCACACCAAGACCTACTTTATCTACTACAATAACTGTTAGTATTGTTTCTACTACCAGAGCCATAAACATGTTGGCTCCGAACACAAACCCATACCGTTGTCTGGTGAGGGATTTACCAATCTGTAATCTGATCGGTTAATAAATAAAGTTAAGGTTTGTAGTTTCAATACTAAAACTATTACGATTGAATTACACGCACATTACATGTATGCAAATGCAGTTGAATTGAAACCAGATAAAAGTAACTAATGTACTATTTATAATCATGAAAATACAGGTTAAAACGCCAGTGGCCATCTTCAGTTATATTTTGATCTTTGTTTATGTTTTTCAGGAAATTTGGAGAGATATGATAAGAGCCATCATTGGATCCCTGAATAAAAATTGAATTATTGTGCCTTTCACAGTTATGTTCATTTTAAAGCGTTGATATAATTTGACAATTTAAGTGCAGAAAGACATTTGTGATGTCCAAATTATCAGAATTACGCATAGATTTTTGACAACATAGATATATGAGTGGAGGTCATAACAAACATACATCTTACACATATAAAACACGAAAGATACCAGCGGGACATTCAAACTGATAAGTCAAAAATAAACAGACTACGCCAGGCCATGGCAACATTAGAAACAAAATAAACAACAGAATGCAAACCACAACTAAGTAAAAGACAGTCTGAGCAGCACGAATCCTGCAAAAACCAAAGGGTGATATCAGGTGCTTCGAAGGGGTAAACAGATACTGTGCCGCATGTGACACCTGTCGTGTTGCTCATGTAAAAACAAATACGGTGATAATTAATTTGATAGGTCCCATTCGGAGACAAGACGACGGGATTTTGGTTTCGACAATTGGACACTATCCATCGTCATCTGTAAAACAGATATTTTAAAACGATAAACGCACTCGCAAAGACGTCCGAATTTGTTTCGAAAGAATGATTTAAACGCACCCAAATGGCACTCTTGGTTTAATAGCTTCTTTGTGAAAAGCAAACCTCTAATTAAGAAACTCTTAGTAGGAAATGAAAGCTATGGAATATCTTATCTACGAGACATTGTCAATCTTTTAATAGATAGTGTAAATTGGAAGTGTCGTTTGTATTGTTGTGTTACAAAGTGTTACACGAAGTAATAATTTGCTACCGTATGTGTTGCTATGCTACCCGTTAATCAGTTTGATAGATAGTGTCAAATGTCTACTCAATATTATAGTTGTGTTTGAAACTGTATCCTTCTTCAAAATTATTTATGTATTGAGGTGATTTGCAGATAAGAATTCAGATTGATCTTTTAATGTATTTTTTTCTGTTTATTTCTGATTAAATTGATTGCTCTTGTTTACAAGAGAGGGACGGAAGATACCAGAGGGACAGTCAAACTGTCAACGCCATGGCTAAAAATGAAAAAAAAAAAAACCAAAAAAAAAACAGACAAACAAACAATAGTACACATGACACAACATAGAAAACTAAAGAATAAGCAACAAACCCCACAAAAAACTAGGGGTGATCTCAGGTGCTTCGGAAGGGTAAGCAGATCCTGCTCCACATGTGGCACCCGTCGTGTTGCTTATGTGATAACGAATCCGGTAAATAGTCTAATTCGGTAGGTCACATTCATGAAAGGGAAGGGGATTGTAGTTAGGAAGGAATATCCGATATCATTTGTGAAACGGTTATTCCATAAGGTCAACCAACTCGTGATGGCGTCCGTAAAATTTTCACGTTCACCATTTGGAACTCTTGGTTTAATAGCTTCCTTGTGAGCAGCAACCCTCCATCAAGAAAATCATGATAGGAAATGCAAGCACGGCAATTTTGTATCAATTTGGAGATATATACCCCGTATGCAGGTGCTGCTGGAATGTTGCTACTTAGAAATTGAAAGTTCACGATTGGAAAGCTGAAATCATATCTTTTGTCGTACAGTTTGGTTTTCAACCGACCCTCATTGTCAATTTTCAGATGTAAGTCAAGATATGAGGCCGACATTACTGTATCTGTAGTATCCTTTATCTCTAGTATGATCGGATAGATGCGTTCAACATAGTCACCAAATTTTGAATTATTTAGTGAAAGAAAATCATCTATATAGCGGAAAGTAGAGTTAAAGGATATTGCTAACTTCTTTTCCCTCTTCCTAAGAAGTTCCTGTATGAAGTCAACCTCATAATAATAAAGAAACAAGTCGGCAAGAAGAGGGGCACAATTTGTACCCATTGGAATGCCGACATTCTGTTGAAAAACACGTCCTCCGAACGTAACAAATATGTTGTCATTCAAGAAATCAATCATATTAATAATGTCAGTTTCAGAGAATTTTTTGTTTGAATCAGAGTGATCCTTTACAAAGTAGGATTTATCCCTCCCTAAGACAAAAGATGGACGAAAGATACCAAAGGGACAGTCAAACTCATAAGTCTAAAACAAACTGACAACGCCATGGTTAAAAATGAAAAAGACAAACAAACAACAGCACACATGATACAACATAGAAAACTAAAGAATAAACAACACGAACCCCACCAAAAAAAACTTGGGGTGATCTCAGGTGCTCCGGAAGGGTAAGTAGATTCTGCTCCACATGTGGCACCCGTCGTGTTGCTTATGTGATAACAAATCCGGTAAATAGTCTAATTCGGTAGGTCACATTCATGAACGGGAAGGGGGTTGTAGTTACGATGTAAGGAACATATCCGATGTCATTTGTGAAACGGTTATTCCATAACGATCAACCAACTCGTGATGGCGTCCGTAAAATTTACGAAGGGATGATTTCAACTTCACAATTTGGAACTCTTGGTTTAAAAGCTTCCTTGTGAGCAGCAACCCTCTATCAAGAAAATCATGATAGGAAATGCAAGCACGAGAATAGCGTATCAATTGGGAGATGTATACCCCGTATGCAGGTGCTGCTGGAATGTTGCTACTTAGAAATGGAAAGTTCACAATTGGAAAGCTGAAATCATCTCTTTTGTCGTAAAGTTTTGTTTTCAACCGACCCTCATTGTCAATTTCTAGATGTAAGTCAAGATATGAGGCCGATTTACCTGTATCTGTAATATCCTTTATCTCTAGATCGATGAGATAGATGCGTTCCACTGGTAACCAAATTTTGAATTATTTAATGAAAGAACATCATCTATATAGCGGAAAGTAGAGTTAAATGATATTGCTAACTTCTTATCTTTCTTCCTAAGAAGTTACTTCATGAAGTTAGCCTCATGATAATAAAGAAACAAGTCGGCAAGTAGAGGGGCACATTTTGTTCCCATTGGAATGCCGACAGTCTGTTGAAAAACACGTCCTCCGAACGTAACAAATATGTTGTCAAGCAAGAAATCAAGCATCTTGATAATATCAGTTTCAGAGAATTTTTTGTTTGAATCAGAGTGATCCTTTACAAAGTAGGATTTATCCCTCCCTAAGACAAGATACTTGTATCTACGTTGGCCATTCTTTTTAATGAAGCAAACCAATGTCAACTCTTTCAATTTGTCTTTTAGTTTGGAATGTGGAATACTAGTGTAAAGAGTAGAAAAGTCAAATGTTTTAATACTGTTACACGATGAAAGAGAGTTAGATTGTATGTACTCTAAAAGATCTTTGGAATTTTTAAGTATCCACATTTGATTCACGCCACCTCTAGAATAGGCAGTTTCACAATAACTTTGAAGCCCGTCTTTGATTGCTGATAACATAGATGTTGATAATTTAGAAAGAGGTTTCGTGGAGCACTTGGAAGACCCAGCCATATACCGTTGTTTGTAAGGACACTTATGTAGTTTAGGTATCCAATACAGTGATGGAAGATCCAGTTCTTCATCTTTGGTTGAAATTCCAATTGAACATAGAACAGACCTATGATTATCCAGGATTCCCTCTTTGGTAAGTTGTTATGATATTGTAATTATTGTGTTTATTTATGTTGGCCTGATTTGTGTTGTGTGGCCTGATAGTTGTTTACAGAATAATCTTAGAACTGTGCAGTTTAGAAATCACTGGAACAATTACAGAATGATTGGAACTTTCCAGAATGATCCTAATAAAAGATGCATTATATAAACTTCTACATTTTACTAGAAACTTCTGTTGTAACTTTCTAGGATGTTCCTTTATAGACTGTTCTAGAATCTTCCATGACAAATATATATATATACAGACACTAAAGTTAAACTCACTCTAGGACTTACTATTGGACTTAGACTTAGACATCGATAGACTTTAGTATTCACAGCAATTTGGATTGAAACTTTAATTCTACAAACAACATCATACTGGATTTTGACCTTAGTAGTGAACGTAATATTCAGATTGGATTCCTAGAAGATTTCCTGATACAGATAAAGATAAAAGATTGGACTCATATTTTGACAGTTAAGTTGACAGTAATATTTGTGTAATACTTCTTGTAAACTTTTGGATAATAAATATTGTTAAATTTTACAATTGATTTGTGTCTTTTGTTGGCTACAATTTAAAGGCGATTTCTGGCCGTAACAGAAATTGGGGGCTCGTCCGGGATAACGAAAATATCTTATTCAAAATTTAATCAGTATTTTTATTATAACTAGCCAACAAAATTCTACAAAATGGCATTTGATGCCGGTAAATTTTTGAAAACGCCAGACCTGGAGGGGTTTGATAATTTAAAGAAAGAGGAATTAGTGTTGCTTGCTAAACATCTGAAATTAGATTTTAAAGTATCTATGAGAAAACAAATTATAAAAAATTTGGTTATAGACAAATAAGTTGACGCAGAAATTTTAGGTGAAGAGGCTCTTGAACTTAAGGTCGAAAATATTGACGCCTTTAAATTAAAACAGCTTGAATTAGAACATGAACTTAAATTAAAAGAATTGGAAATGAAAGAGATGGAGAAAAGAAAAGAAGATGAACTTAAGTTAAAACAGGCAGAACTGGAAATGAAGGAAAGGTTGGAAATGGATAAAAAAGAAAAAGAAGATGTATTTAAATTAAAAGAACTTGAAATGAAGTTAAAAGAACTTGAAATGAAGGAAAGGCTAGAGATGGAGAAAATGAAAAATTGAAATGGTCAAGGAAGAAAGCAACACTAAAGTCCAGCCGAAATCAGAATATTTTGATGCAGCAAAAAATATACGTTTGGTTCCCAGATTTTGTGAAAAAACAGTCGATAAATATTTTCCACAGTTTGAGAAAATTGCTCATAATTTGAATTGGCCAAAGCCATATTGGACTACAATGCTACAAAGTGTTTTTGAGGGTAAGGCCGCTGAAATATACTCCGCACTTCCATCAGAAAAAAGTTCCGATTATGACATGGTCAAACAGGAAGTTTTGAAAGCTTATGAGCTAGTACCAGAAGCATATAGACAGAAATTTAGATCTTATAAAAAGTTTGATTCGCAAACCTATGTGGAATTTGCTCGGGAAAAAGAAGATCTATTTGATAAATGGCTTACTTCAAAGAAAACAGATAATAATTTTGATAACCTAAGACAATTGATGTTATTAGAAGAGTTCAAACAATGTGTTCATTTAGACTTAAAAACACATTTAGACGACAAAACTGTTGGGACAATACATGATGCAGCTGTAATTTCAGATAATTATACCCTTTCACATAAAAGAAGTTTCAAGGGTCAAAATGTTAATACTTCAAGTGGAAATTACAAAAATCAAAGCACTGAGCGTACTGATAGTAAGCCTGTTGCACAGAATAAGAGTCAGTCCAGTTATAATATGTCTAGTCCAAAATTTGATACTTTTGAGAAGAAGTCACTGATTTGTGCTTATTGTAAGAAAAATGGTCACCTGATTGCTGATTGTTTTAGACTCCAGAAGAAGAATGAACGAGATAATAAGCCGAAGTCCAGTGCTTGTACGACACCTTATATTACCAGTACGTTGGAATGTCCTGCGAGTCAGGCTTTTAAGTCCAGTTTTTGTGATTACATGGAGGAATATAAACCCTTTATGTCTGATGGGTTTATTTCTATTGTTGATGATACCACTCTTCAGCCTATTAAGATTTTAAGGGACACTGGAGCTTCTCAGTCTTTATTGTTAGAAGGTGTGTTGCCTTTGTCCGAGAAGACTTCTGTTGGTGCCTCCGTTTTGTTACAAGGTGTAGAGCTAGGTTGTATAGATGTTCCTCTCCATCGTATTTATCTGAAGTCAGATTTGATAACTGGACCAGTTATTGTGGGTGTTCGTCCTAATCTCCCTGTTGAGGGTGTTACATTATTGCTAGGAAATGATCTAGCTAGGAACAAAGTGGTTGCTGAACCAATTGTTACCAGTGAACCAGTGGTGGATGTTAAATCACCTGAAGATGATGCTGAATTGTATCCAGCTTGTGTTGTTACTAGGGCGATGGCTAGAAAACAACAAGATGAGAATTTGCAAGAAGACCAGTTTGATTACATGGACCTTTCTGACACTTTCCTAGCTGACATTGAAGGTCCTTGTAGCTCAGAAAAGGCCATAATAAGACCACTAGTGTTAACAAGAATGTTATTATGCCATGGCCAAACGTAAACAGCCATTCATTAGACCGAAAGAATTTATTCGAAGAACAACATAAAGACCCTGAGGTTCTTCAGCTCAACAAGCGGGCTCAACCACAGGAGGAAGCAGACAAAGTGGCCGAATGCTATTACCATCAGGACGGCATTTTAATGAGGAAGTGGAGGCCTCCTGATGCTACCCCAGAGGAGGAATGGAGAGTGGTATACCAAGTGGTGGTGCCTAAAGTTTATAGGCAAGAAATTATTGGTCTTGCCCATGACACCCCCTTGGCTGGACACTTAGGTATAAGGAAGACTTGCCTTAAGATCTTGCAGCATTTCTACTGGCCCAGACTTCGAAATGATGTCGCAGAATACTGCAAATCATGCCATATATGCCAGGTTGTTGGTAAGCATAACCAGAAAATACCACCAGCACCACTTCTGCCTATTCCACCCTTTGACGAACCTTTCAGCAGAGTTCTAATTGACTGCGTTGGACCTTTACCAAAGACCAAAACTGGAAATGCGTATTTATTGACAATCATGTGTACATCCACACGCTTTCCTGAGGCTATTCCGCTAAGAAATATCAAGACACCTACTATTGTCAAAGCTCTTATCAAATTTTTCACGTTAGTAGGACTTCCTAAGTCTATACAGTCCGACCAGGGATCAAATTTCATGTCAGGTCTATTTCAGCAAGTCGTGTACCAGTTAGGGATTGCTCAGTATAGATCAAGTGCGTACCATCCAGAATCTCAAGGTGCCTTAGAACGTTTTCATCAAACATTGAAGAACATGATTAGAACTTTTTGTCTTCAATTTGACAGAGACTGGGATGATGGAGTTCACTTTCTACTTTTTGCAGTTCGAGAGGCTGTTCAAGAATCCCTTGGATTTAGTCCCTTTGAGTTGGTATTTGGCCATACTGTAAGGGGACCGTTAAAATTGATTAAGGAAAAGTGGCTAACTGAACATACTGATCTGAATCTTTTAGACTATGTATCTAGATTTAAAGAAAAATTGTATACTGCTTGTCAAATTGCTCAGAAAAACTTAAAAAATGTACAGAACAAGATGAAAATATGGTATGATAAAGATGCCAGGAACAGAGTTTTTGAGCCTGGTGATAGGGTACTTGTATTTTTGCCAGTTCCTGGACATCCTTTACAGGCTAAATATTGTGGTCCTTATACAATAGAGAGTAAAATCAATGATTTGAATTTTATTGTAAAAACTCCAGGTCGGCGCAAACAAAATAGAGTGTGTCATATTAATATGTTAAAACCATACTTTGAGCGTACTAATGAATGTGAGAGTAAACCAGTTGCCACTTTAGGCATGGTTAAATTTGAGAACAATCATGACAAACCAGATGTTTAGACGGTTAGATTGAAAAATTCAGAAATTTTGTCAAATTTAGACTCAAAACTTGCACATCTGTCTTTTGATCGTAGAGAAGAAATAAAAGCTTTGGTATTTTCTTTCAAAAATCTTTTCCCAGATGTGCCAAACAAAACCACTGCTGTTTGTCATGATGTTGATGTAGGAGATGCTTCTCCCATTAAGCAACATCCTTACCGGCTTAATCCACTCAAACTTGAAGCTATGAGAAAAGAAATTAAATATATGCTTGACAATGATATTATTGAGCCGAGTAACAGTGAATGGAGCTCTCCTTGTCTCCTTGTGCCAAAACCAGATAAAACCTTTCGTTTCGTGACTGATTTCAGAAAAGTAAATTCAGTCTCAAAATCTGATTCCTATCCGATTCCAAGGATAGACGATTGTATTGACAACATTGGTCAAGCAAAATTTGTGAGCAAATTTGATTTGTTGAAAGGTTATTGGCAAGTTCCATTGACACAGAGAGCTCGTGAAATATCAGCTTTTGTTACACCAGATGGCTTATTTCAATATACTGTAATGCCGTTTGGCATGAAAAGTGCACCAGCTACATTTCAAAGAATGATCAATAATGTTATAAAAGATTTAAACTGTTACAAGTCGGCAAGTAGAGGGGCACATTTTGTTCCCATTGGAATGCCGACAGTCTGTTGAAAAACACGTCCTCCGAACGTAACAAATATGTTGTCAAGCAAGAAATCAAGCATCTTGATAATATCAGTTTCAGAGAATTTTTTGTTTGAATCAGAGTGATCCTTTACAAAGTAGGATTTATCCCTCCCTAAGACAAGATACTTGTATCTACGTTGGCCATTCTTTTTAATGAAGCAAACCAATGCCAACTCTTTCAATTTGTCTTTTAGTTTGGAATGTGGAATACTAGTGTAAAGAGTAGAAAAGTCAAATGTTTTAATACTGTTACACGATGAAAGAGAGTTAGATTGTATGTACTCTAAAAGATCTTTGGAATTTTTAAGTATCCACATTTGATTCACGCCACCTCTAGAATAGGCAGTTTCATAATAACTTTGAAGCCCGTCTTTGATTGCTGATAACATAGATGTTGATAATTTAGAAAGAGGTTTCGTGGAGCACTTGGAAGACCCAGCCATATACCGTTGTTTGTAAGGACACTTATGTAGTTTAGGTATCCAATACAGTGATAGAAGATCCAGTTCTTCATCTTTGGTTGAAATTCCAATTGAACATAGAACAGACCTATGATTATCCAGGATTCCCTCTTTGGTAAGTTGTTATGATATTGTAATTATTGTATTTATTTATGTTGGCCTGATTTGTGTTGTGTGGCCTGATAGTTGTTTACAGAATAATCTTAGAACTGTGCAGTTTAGAAATCACTGGAACGATTACAGAATGATTGGAACTTTCCAGAATGATCCTAATAAAAGATGCATTATATAAACTTCTACATTTTACTAGAAACTTCTGTTGTAACTTTCTAGGATGTTCCTTTATAGACTGTTCTAGAATCTTCCATGACAAATATATATATATACAGACACTAAAGTTAAACTCACTCTAGGACTTACTATTGGACTTAGACTTAGACATCGATAGACTTTAGTATTCACAGCAATTTGGATTGAAACTTTAATTCTACAAACAACATCATACTGGATTTTGACCTTAGTAGTGAACGTAATATTCAGATTGGATTCCTAGAAGATTTCCTGATACAGATAAAGATAAAAGATTGGACTCATATTTTGACAGTTAAGTTGACAGTAATATTTGTGTAATACTTCTTGTAAACTTTTGTATAATAAATATTGTTAAATTTTACAATTGATTTGTGTCTTTTGTTGGCTACAATTTAAAGGCGATTTCTGGCCGTAACAAAGTGTCGTGAGGGTATATGTTGAGTTTCAAGTGAATTGTCAATACCTAATTCGTTTATCAAGCAGTTAATGTAATGAGTTTTACACACAGAAGCGATGTTGTTTGGGGCTTTATCTGCGGGGACAACAACATATTTGTCATGGAGGTAGGATAGTGTTTTGCAACATTTGGGTCTTTAAAGATTAACGTAGAATGGGCATTGATAGACCCATTCAGTTTCTTAATTCTGATTTGTATCAACGACCTCACTGCCTTAATCCATTTTGAAAGAGTGTCTACGTCTTCCTTCTCGTGCTTAGCCCATTGCCTGGCATAATCATCGACTGAATCCATCAAAATTTTAGAGTTGTATTTCCAATAGATGGATTTATGCTCACGATATTTCGAACCTTTTGATAACACATTTCGTAGGGAATTGTTATTAACAATGTTGAAGTCACCGGTAATAACGTGGCCAGCAGGATTATATGTGAATTGGGAACTAGCACAAGTGCAATTTGGAGGTTTAGACTTGAAGTCGTCAATATTGAGATCATGCAAAACTTGTTTGTAATTGAAAATATTTTTTGCAATAGGTTTGGTATAGGTATAAGAAATGATTGGTACAGACTAATCTTTGAAATAAGGAGGTATTTTCGAATTAACTAATTTATGATGAAGGATATTACCTAAGTTGACGCCATCGAGACCTTTGTTGGCAAAGGAAAGATTAAGGAAAGATCTTTTCTCTTTTTCATCTTTTCCAATGCGGACTGGCTGGAAAAGTCTGTGACTTGCAATATCCAAAATCAAAGCTGTATGCTCGTATTGGTTTGAATGAGGGTTTGTAACAGTGGTTTCCAAACATAAATTGAACAGAGAATGAAGTTTAGAAACGGGTAATGAATACAGTTTCATGCGAATGTGATGAATACCTAACAGCTTTTGTATAAATGGCAGCAAGTCATTAATAGAGACATCATACAGAGTAGGTGATGTATAATGACGATGGCCATGACTGCGTCTACGTCGAGGAGTAGAGTTGAAAATATTCATTACATTCACCGAGCTACACGAAGGACTAGATACCTATACCATCAATTTTGTAATTGCAACCATATGGTGTCGCAGTTCCCAATGGTCTAATCCAGTAGTCCTCTTTTTGTCTACTGCGAGGCGTTGCAGTGAGACGACCCACAGTAAAATATCATAAAGTCAAAGAGATATTTCAGATGTCAAATATGCAAAATGGAACTTAAAGCGTTTGGAAATGTCGAAAGACATTCAGCCAAGTCTTACAATAGTTATGAGCTGACAATTAAGAAAAAATGGAACATACATGTAACAAATGTTAACTAATACCAAAACTTGCTAATTATACAAAACTTACGTTGCTAACGTTATCACTGTGTGATATGTAGCTCTGAAGATGCTATACAATACATAGGAAGCCCATATATTTGTTGAATGTCCCATCACAGTTAGGACAGCGGTATTAAAAACACATACGATGGCCATTATTGTTTCCGATAGTCCGGGACGAGACCAATTCAAGGGTAAAAATCCCAATACTAATACACTAATGGAACCTAATGAATACAAATATAAATAAATATATCTGCATATATAAAACGCAAACGTTAATTCGGCTTGCATGTGCGTTATATATCAAAATTTAATTGAAGAGTATTAAGAAGCACTCTAAGGTATTTGTGTAAAATTTAGAGTACATACACATTTTTAGAATATGACATTGATATCTGATGAACTAATCACACATCATTGCTTTGAATCCTATCGTATAAAATTTCTCAAAACAATGACACAAACGTATTAAATTCATTTTTGTTTCGTTGTTTCAAATTCTCTCTTCTCGGAAAAATACTCTCAACCATTTTTTGACAGTAGTTTCGGTCATTATAGTTTGAAATGTTAGAACAACTGTTTGGTCTACAAGAAGTCGTGAAAATAAAACATTGAATGACGTAGATCATCGAGCTTAATACATTCAGAAGCACAGAGTTCCCCTTTAAGATTAGTTTGAGTATATTTTGGTATTTAGTAAGTGGTGTTATAAAAGTAGAATAGTAAAATAAAAATATGTGGTAGGCATAAAATTAATTCGCAAACTCACTTAGAAGGGTACCAACTGCCTCTACAGCTCCATTGTAAATAGTCCCTTTTTGATCGTCTGGTGTAATTACTTCCCAAAGGTTCTGAATATAGTTCTGGACTTGCAAATGTCCACATGATGCAAATGCCCACCAAAAAGACCAAGCTATCACAGACTTATCTGAATATGCAGTTTTCAGTTCTTTCCATAAGAATAACATTCCTCGCTTAAAAGTGGATTTTTGAACATTAGAACTTTCTTGATTGGCTGCAAATCCAATTTTGTTGTCCAACTCTTTGTTCGTTACGTCTTTGGATTCATCGTGCTTTTGAGAGTGAAATATATCCGAATATCCTGGTCTTCTTAATGTCACGGCTAAAATAAACGCTAGCGAAACACTAATCATTGATATTATATTTAGTTGTTTATAGTCCATCAAATTAAAAGATACGAGCAACTGTCCAGTCAGATATGCAGCAAAACGACCGATTAGAATTGCAGCTCGTGTAAAGCTGGTTATAATCTTGTAGTGTTCATTAGAAACCATTGCAAAGAGGTACGAATAGTAGGCTATTTCAGTAGCTGTTACGAGACCGTAGCAGACTTCCATGAATTTAAAAGCCAGAACACCTTGTGCCCACAAAAGAATTGACCATGTTGCAATGTATGTTGCACCTGAAATGTATATATTTTATTGATATTATCGACATTCTTCACATTGATATTTTAAAAACAACTTACCTCAATGTTCTCTATATAATGAGCCCGAAACACGCTGATGGCGACATGTTTGATACCAAAAGGTATATGGCCATTACACTTAAAAACAATAATAATATGAGCAACCATATAATGATGATATGAATTTGATGTACAAATCTTATTCTTATGTAAATTCGAACTAATTTAAGACATTTTAAAGGGGCACTACTTACGAAATACAAAAACAAAATTAAATTATAGTTTGTTTTGTTCAATCATGAATGAAGATGAAATAGTTGAATAATAATTCGCTTTTAGCAGCCAAAATAGTTCAGTTTTGTCAAATCAAGCAAAGTTACATCGATGATGAATTATTTAATTACAAGTGAAAAATTTGACCTCATTGAATCCGTATTCATGCGAACTTCAACTTAACCATTGAGTTAAAATTGGATACCACATGATTCAAGGGTGTTCGGTTATTAAAAGAAAAGAATTTAAAAAAAATAGTGAAACAAATGTAAATCATTTGATTGATTGATACCATCTACAAACAAATTGTTCTTATACAGGTATAATTGAAAATTAACTTATTTTAACCTATAACATGAAGAAATCAAACAGACATAGAACAATCCATTTTCACGAGGTCCATATCTATTTATATTATATTTTTGTTTATATCATGTTTAGTGACTGTCGGTTGCTTTTATGTCATCTCGGTAGTTAATTAGATGGCGACTAGACTAAAACACACACGAAATGTTGATATATATTATCTAGTATATGTAATGTTAACTGTTGCGTATGTGTCCGTATAAAAGAGTAAACGAACAAAAGTTACCAGGTAAAACTAATAAGTCACACATTTCATTATTTATCTGTTTGATTACTATACTATATATAAAAATATTAATTTTCGCGAACCATTTAGGTCACGGAAATTCCAAAATATGGCATCAGTAAGGAGAGTTGTACAAATAGTGTGAATACACAGAACCCCCATCCAATTCATCTTTAGATAAAAGTATTCATCATTTTCTATTTTTTATGTACTAGCAATATTCCATTTTTCTATAGTTTCGATTAAAATGTGCCAAAATCTGAGTTAAAATAGGTCGAATGCCCCAAATAAACATTCCCTGATTGGTTGAAGTACTGTGGCGTCGAAGTAAAGCATAGCAAGCCTCGATGTAAAGCACACGCTTCACAGGAATAAGGAGAGTTTTACAAATAATGTGAATACACAGCCCTCAATCCAATTTATGTATTGCTGAAAATAATCAAGTGTCCATCATTTTCTGTTTTAATTCTGTTAGCAACACCCGAAATCCAGAACTTAAATACACCCGATCCAGACGTCCCGAAAAAGGTCCTGTCCCCTCTCATTTAACTTGCGTCTAAAAAGATGACCAACTTTAAAATCCCCTAATTTGCTCCCCTTGAACTCTATTTGGCCCCTTCTCCGTCATTTTCCTCTACATTTGTTTAAAAGTCATATATACTCGTTAGTTCAATCACAGTAACAGCTGTTTTGTGATTTTGATTCGGTTTCCATGTATTTGTGTCTTATATGGAGGAGGTTTTAGATCATGTTTTCCTAAACATCATATTGCTATTTGTCTGTCATGACGGGACATCACCCAGGTTCCTGTAAAATTTTGACTTCACAATACAAAATAACTGATGCCACAATAGAAACGGGATTGTTGTATGACATCAATAGTTAAAGTGGGACAGATTATCTGGTCAGCCGACAATAGTAAGTGATATTAGGTGACTTGAATCTAAGGCTCATTTGCTTAAATCAGTTCCAATAATGCATTGGACATACACAAAATGCAAGCTTTTTCTGTTGGTCCAGTGACAATTTTTATACTACAGCAAAAAAAAAAATTGCGTCGTATAATGGTATGATGTTGTCGTCGTCTCTTCGTCTGAAGACACATTTAGTTTCCAGACAATAACTTTAGTTTTAGTGAATGGATTTTTATAAATTTTAAACAGAATGTTCAATACCTCTATAGGAAGGTTGGGATTGATTTTGGGGGCTGGGTCTCAATAGTTTAGGAATTACGGGTCAAAAAAGGGCCTGAATAAGCATTTTTCTTGGTTTTCGCACAATAAGTATAAGTGAATAGAAATCAATGAAATTTTGACACAAGGTTAATGACCACAATAGGAAGGTTAGGATTGATTTTTGGAGTTTGTGTCCGAATAGTTAAGGAATTAAGGGCAGTAAAACTAAAAGGGCCCAAATAAGCATTTTTCTTGGTTTTGCACAATAACTTTACTATAAGTGAATAGAAATCAATGAGAATTAAACACAAGGTTAATAACCTCAAAAGTAAGGTTGGGATTGATTTTGGGAGTTTTGGTCCCAACAGTTTAGGAAATAGAGGGTTCAAAATTAAACTTTGTTTGATTTCATCAAAAATTGAATTATTGGAGTTCCTTGACATGCTGAATCTAACCGTGTATTTAGAATCTTGACATTTATTTTTTTTGTAAATTGATCTACGCCATTTAGGTCTAAAGGGTTCAAAACTGAACTTTATTAGATTTCTTCAAAAATTGCATTCTTGGGGTTCCTCAACTGTCCCGGGTTAGACCTCTGCAGTCGTATAAAGCTGCACCCTGTTGAGCTTCTGGTTGTAATATGTACAACAATCAAAAAGCAACCCACACCAAACTGAATATAATTTAAAGACATCTAGAGGTCAATATACAGTCTCGAACAGAAGACCAAAAAAAAAAAAAAAAAAAAAATATAGCGAATTTTGGAGAAATTATATTATTACATGTACATGCATTTGAAATATTTAATATATATTGTTTCAATTTTTTTAGTTTTAGGTTCCACCTTGCTAACGTTTTAGAAACTGGGATTTCAATGCTAGTCTATTAAATAGAGGGATATTTGATTTTCATTGGTTGTACATGTAGATATGGAATCTTATTTTACCGTGAAGTCAGATTTGAAAAGAACTTGGGGAATAAAGTTTTCAGTAAAGACTGAATGTCAGTTTTAGTCTTATACATGTGTTATATATGTACTTTAAAATTTTAGTCTTACATGTATATGATTATGTGTACATATATCACTGATTCAGTGGTAATGGTAAATAGACACTGACAAGTCTTGGATAACATTTGATAGTTTTGAATGTTTGTTTTATTAGTTTACTAAAATTAGGTGGAGGTGTTTTCTTATTTCCAACAGAGGGGCACTCAACCTATATCAATTTGTGCATGAAGCAAATTGATAGTTGCTAGATACTGAATGATTATACCACAAGAAAGTTTTTACATGTGCATATATACCGGTACTTAAAATACGATAAAAAAAAATCATGTCTTTTTCAGGACTTCTTATCCAACCATGTAGTATGGCATGTTATTGAGATATGGTTTTGGTCGATGGATGTTCATGAAGGACCTGTAGTACAAAGTATATCACTGGATTTAGCTCTTTGTCTAAGTGTATTATTAAAGTACTTTGCTTTGAGCTCAGTTCACTGTTATGCAATTCATTCTTTGTGAAATAAAGATTTGACAGACAACTCTCATGTACAAGGATTTGTCAAAGAAGTATTACCTCTATGTACAATGTAAGTAATAGGGAGATAAAAGCGTTCTATTTCGACTTGAACCAAACATTATACAAATGTATGTCCATTGACCAAATTTTAAAAAAAGGACCAAAGGAGTAGGTTCAGTAAGACCCCTTTTTGGCCCCAAATATAGCAGTTTTACGAAATTGTTAAAATGTAAACTTTTAGTTATTTATTGGACAGTAGAATGCTTCTGCTACATAAATATGGGCTGTTTTTGACAATACAATGCACATATATCCGGTACTTGCACCATTAAGTCATGCTAAATTACTGAAATCTTCATAATTCTAGCATTTTAGTTAAATTTTAGACGGTTTTCGTGTAAAACGAAAGTGGCCGCATTCGTGTTCATCCTTAATATTGAAATGTAAGTTGTATTTGATGATAATACAAAACATATATAAAGGTTGAGGATGAACACGGATGCGGCCACTTTCATTTTTACAA
Source organism: Mytilus galloprovincialis (assembly GCA_037788925.1). Taxonomy (NCBI): domain Eukaryota; kingdom Metazoa; phylum Mollusca; class Bivalvia; order Mytilida; family Mytilidae; genus Mytilus; species Mytilus galloprovincialis. The sequence continues at coordinate 24,653,848 of CM075341.1, forward strand.
AAAACCATCTGAAAAGTGACATTTTTCGGCATATTTGGTAGATTTTTCATATTTGAGATTGAATCGGATCGTTTTTAATGACTAAATCTGTTAAAATCTTTCACATAAACTAATTAATTTAAATAAAGTAGACACTTAAGTGTTTAAAAAGTGGTCAAAATCTTTCGTCAGATGAACCTGAAATTTGAGGCCAAAATCGGTCCTTATCGGACCTACTCCTTTACCCGACAATGCTACTCCCGCTACTAGCAATATGATGCTAGGTTGTTTTAATACATTTGTTCTGCCTACTGATGACTCGGTCCTGAGTGTAAATGGTCCATCAATTTAATGTTTTAAAAAAATTATAAGGCCTATCTGGCCTAATCGATTTCTAAAACTATACTTCATTGTACATGTTCAACATTTTTCATTCATTTGTTTATTTCTTAATTTGTGTGAATTAACATTGTTACAATAAATATTAATTACTACACTTTCATACCACAACAAATACTGTACTGATACATGTATCACTTATATTTATATAACCAAAAAAAAAAAAAAAAAAAAATGAAAGGAGAATAATTTTGCATAACCTTTTGAATACTATTACTTTGTAGATATTTAGACATATTAAGACTAATTAAGTACATGTAGCTGTTGATAATATCCACTTGACATGCTTGAAATTCTATCAGATTACTTTTGGAGCAGTTATGAGTCTTTGAAGCATGCTCACAAAGGTTCTTTTGGTGAAATCATTGTCATATTGGTCAAAAAATGTCTTTGCTTCGACCGGATTTGGAGGAGATATTATCAAAGAATTGATAAAAATCAGCACAAAGGTTTACTTCCTAGATCATCTAGCCCCAAGCATCATGTCAGGCATTGTCACTACTAAAAACCAAAAAATGTATTCTAATCCGAGGAAAATTTTAACAAAACATTTTACTAATGATACTGATGATCTACCACAAAATAATATAAATAGAACCATACAAATAGTAAGCAAATACATATAAAAAAGATGTGGTATGATTGCCAATGAGACAATTCTCCACAAGAGACCAAAATGACACAGAAACTAACAACTACAGGTCACCATATGGCCATCAACAATGAGCAAAGCCAATACCCCATTATCAGCTATAAAAGGCTCCGAAATGACAATGTTAAACAATTCAAACGAGAAAATTAACGGCCTTATTTATGTACAAAAAATAAACGAAAAGTGAATATGTAACACACAAACAAACGACAACCATTAAATTACAGGCTTCTTATATCATGTTATCAAATCTATATATCATCTCCCATTTAGAAAAAAAAAAAAACACATGAAAAAAATTAACCTATTATGTGTTGCTCTCCTATCTACAAAATGTATCCAAAATCAAAGATGTGGAACATATTCTTTCATACATTACATTTGGCAACTAATGTAATTACTGTCTCTGCTCGTATTGGACATAAAAAAATAAATATTCAATAAACAATACTCCTAATGCTCAGGTTGGTTGTCATTGTGCAACACAGTATAATTACACCATAAAGGAAAACATAGAACTCCCTTTTGTCATAAGACACTGTCAAACATCCAAACATACTATCCACACTCATCTGTGTCCACACTTGTTATATATAAAAAAAAATAATGTAACATACCTTCAAGGACCAACATCGGCTGATAGAGAAAATAGTCAGTCAGGAGAAATACAGGTACAAGCCACAGTAGGTATGCATAGGTCCATATAGGATATATTTCATTATCAACTTCTTCAACTGTCAGATTTTTCCATGGTCCGGTAAGATATGCCGACAAATAAGCCTCAGATGGTCTGTATTCTTTTAAAAAGCCGTAGAGGCATACCAAAAAAGTCAATACCTTCCAATGCATCATTAATCTGTTCAATAAAAAAAAAAAAAAAAAAAAACAGAAGTATATCCTGTTCAAAAGGGGGGACGAAAGATACCAAAGGGACAGTCAAACTCATAAATCTAAAACAAACTGACAACGCCATGGCTAAAATGAAAAAGACAAACAGAAAAACAATAGTACATATGACACAACATAGAAAACTAAAGAATAAACAACACGAACCCCACCAAAAACTAGGGGTGATCTCAGGTGCTCCGGAAGGGTAAGCAGATCCTGCTCCACATGTGGCACCCGTCGTGTTGCTTATGTGATTACAAATCCGGTAAATAGTCTAATTCGGTAGGTCACATTCATGAAAGGGAAGGGGATTGTAGTTACGACGTAAGGAACATATCCGATATCATTTGTGAAACGGTTATTCCATAACGGTCAACCAACTCGTGATGGCGTCCGTAAAATTTACGAAGGGATGATTTCAACTTCACCATTTGGAACTCTTGGTTTAATAGCTTCCTTGTGAGCAGTAACCCTCTATCAAGAAAATCATGATAGGAAATGCAAGCACGGGAATATCGTATCAATTGGGAGATATATACCCCGTATGCAGGTGCTGCTGGAATGTTGCTACTTAGAAATGGAAAGTTCACAATTGGAAAGCTGAAATCATCTCTTTTGTCGTAAAGTTTTGTTTTCAAAAGTCATCAATCGATTGAGAGAAAACAAATCCGGTTTACAAACTAAAACCAAGGGAAGCACATCAACTATAAGTGGAAAACAAACGAACAACATGAACACTGAAATGGAACAAAAAACAAACGTCAACATGCATAGAAACGAACTATTTGATAACAACTGCCATATTCCTGGCTTGGTTTATGATGAGTTTATTTATATCGGTTCTTTGTAAATTTTCGAATACTTTATAAACGTATAACAGTTTAACAAAATCAAAAGCTTAAACACATCAAACGAATAGACAAGAACTGTCATATTTCCTAGGAAGTGAATATAAGGAATTATAGGCAACCGTTTGGCCTTCAACAATAAAAAATAACTTACCTATAATTCAAAACCGTACATATTTTGAAATGCCTCGTATAGATTATGTGTGAGTAACTTGACACCAACTTTATTTTTCAGTCGTTTTCACGGATTTTTTTTGGATGAATATAAAAGGATCTGATGAGTTGAGTCCTTTTCAACTGATTTTTATAGTTTATTCTTATGTTGCAGTGTAACACCACTGTCTCAGATTAGAGGAGGGTTTTAGAGCTCACAAATATCTTTAACTCCGACACATTCTTTATGTGCCTGTCCAAAGTCAGCAGCATGTAGTGAAACGTTTAGCGTTGGTTCATATTTGTTTTTCGTAAATTGCTTTATTATGAACAAGGCCACTTTCTTGTTTGTTCCTTTTTTTCCCCGACTATACAGTATAGTATTTTCTCATTGTTGAAGGCAGAACGGTTGCCTCTAATTGCGTACATTCACTTAATGTGAACGTTGGTGGACTATTGTCTCATTTGCAATCATACCACAGCTCATATAAAAAAGAAGATGTGGTATGATTGCCAATGAGACAACTATCCACAAAAGACCAAAATGACACAGACAGTAGCAACTATAGGTCACTGTACGGCCTTCAACAATGAGCAAAGCCCATACCGCACAGTGAGCTTATTTATATATTGATAAATTTTAGTTTATATATGGCTGCCATACTATTGAAACTTTTGTTAATCACAGTGAGAATGAAATTATATATGAGAAGACAATGAGACGACTTATTACACACTAAAAGACAAAGATGAATAATCACTGTTCACAGAATAGCAATAATAAATTTGCAAATCCAAAATTATGACATTCGTTTATTAAGAGAAGTGGCGAAATAAGTTTGCAATACATATATGTATATATTATATATATACAAGTGTGGACACAGATGAGTGTGGATAGTATGTATGGATGTTTGACAGTGTCTTATGACAAAATGAGTTCTATGTTTTTTCTATATGGTGTTATTAACTATGTTGCACGATGACAACCAATCTGAGCATTATGAGTGTTATTTATTAAATTTTTTATGCCCCCACCTACAATAGTAGATAGGCATTATGTTTTCTGGTCTGTGGGTCCGTTCGTTCGTTTGTCCCGCTTTAGGTTAAAGTTTTTGGTCAAGGTAGTTTTTGATGAAGCTGAAGTCCAATCAACTCGAAACTTAGTACACATGTTCATTATGATATGATCTTTCTAATTTTAAAGCCAAATTAGACTTTTGACCCCAATTTCACGGTCCATTGAACATAGAAAATGGAAGTGGGAGTTTCAGGTTAAAGTTTTTGGTCAAAGTAGTTTTTGATGAAGCTGAATTCCAATCAACTTGAAACTTACTACACTTGTTGCATATGATATGATCTTTCTAATTTCAAAACTCATAACTGCTCCAAAAGTAATCTGATAGAATTTCAAGCATTTTAAGCCAATATTATCAACATCTACTAATGAGTCTTAATATGTCTACATATCTAAAAAGTCATAGTATTCAAAAGGTAATGCAAAATTATTCCTTTTCATTTTTTTTGTTATATGGATACACATTTGAGTGATACATGTACCAATACAATATTTGTTGTGGTATGAAAGTGCAGTAATTAGCATTTACTGTAACTATGTTAATTCACACAAATTGAAAAATAAACAAATGAATGGACCAGAGCTTTATACGACTGCAGAGGTCGAAGCCTGAACAGTTGGGGCTAGTATTGACACAACATTCAAGCTGGAAACAGCTCTGAGTTTGAATTGTGATTAAATAGATGACACAGCTTAGGTTTCTGACACAGAATGAATGTGGTCTAATGAACTTAAATATTTGTTTTGCTTTTGTGTTAGGAGCAATTCACTATGCTGCTGAATATTAATCCTTTCAAACAAAAATATCTAAAGAAATTTTCTTTTTAATTTCTGAAATGAGAAACATTTAGAGGAGACAAACTTCAGTTAAGAGATCAGAAACTAAAAAAATGTATAATTTTTCCATTTGTAAAAGGGCATACCCTAGAAAGTGCTTGCAATCACTGAATGGTTATTAATGACTGCTTTAATTTATCAGTTGGTAATAAAGTGAATATTGCATTGTATATTGTATAATTGATTTAAGTTGACTGAACAAAGAAAGATAACTCCAATTTTCAAAGAAGATTTCATAAAGCATTGGTATTAGGTAATTCAAGAACCATTCTGGACAAACTCCAATTAAGGGTCTTGAATTTACAAAAATGTTTGTTTTTGGTCCGTAATTATTAGACTGTTTGTCCCATAACCCACACAATATATCCGAACCTTCTACTTATGGTATTAAACATTGTGGTACAATTTCAGAACAATTGAAATACTTATACACAACTTTTTAAACCGACACTAGATTAAAGCTTGTTTTGGGCACCTTTGTACCCCTTATTCCTAAACCTTAGGGACCATAACCCCCAAAATCAATCCCAAGCTTCCTTTTGTGGTTATAAACGTTGTGTTATAATTTTGTTGATTTCTGTTGACTTATAATAAAGTTATTATCCAGAAACCATCTTTCGGACAGGATACCAATTTACGACCCCAAATTTTTTGTGGTTGTATAAAAATGTTGAACATGTGCAATGAAGTATAGTTTTAGAAATCGATTAGGGAGCTACCATTTGATTTTTATGGGGGGGGGGGGGGGGGGCTAGGATGAAAAATTTTGTCCTGCCTTTTTTTTTAGTTGTAATCTCTGTCCTGCCTTTTTATTTTTCAGTCTATTCGGTCCTGCCTCTTTTTTTCTTGCAAATGTAGCTTATCCTGACTTTTTTACAACAATTGTCATCCTGCCTTTTTTTTTTTTGCCAAGTTACTCATCCTGCCTTTTTTTTTTACTCAAAATCCTGTCCTGCCTTTTTTTTCAAATTTCATCCTAGCTCCCCCCATAAAAATCAAATGGTAGCTCCCTTAGACTGGATAGGCCTTATAATTTTTTTCCCTCCTAATTGAAGGACCGTTTACACTCAGGGCCGAGTCATCAGCAGGCAATACAGATGTATTAAAACAACCTAGCATCATATTGCTAGTAGTGGGAGTAGCATTGTCCGGTAAATTTGTTCCCACTTTTTTTTATAAAATGTATGGTTCAAATCAAAATAGAATGCTTTTATCTCCTGAATACTTACATTGTACATAGAGATGATACTACTTTGACAAATCCTTGTCCATTAGAGTTGTCTGTCAAATCTTAATTTCACAAAGAATGAATTGCATAACAATGAACTGAGCTCAAAGCAAAGTACTTTAATAATACACTTAGACAAAGAGCTAAATCCAGTGATATACTTTGTACTACAGGTCCTTCATGACCATCCATCCACCCAAACCATATCTCAATAACATTCCATACTACATGATTGGATTCAGAAGTCCTGAAAAAGACATGACTTTTTTTTATCTTGTTTTAAGTATATATGCACAGGTTAAACCTTTATTGTGGATATAATCATTCAGTATCTAGCAACTATCAATTTGCTTCATGCACATATTGATATAGGTTGATTGCTCCTCTGTTGGAAATTAGAACACACCTCCATCTAATTTTAGTCAACTGACGAAGAAAAATTCAAAACTATATAAAATGTTATCTAAGACTTGTCAGTGTCTATTTCCTTTGCCACTGAATAAGATTCCATATTTACAACCAATGAAAATCAAATATCCCTCTAATAGACTTAGCATTGAAATCGTTTTCTAAAATGGTAGTTATGTGGAACCTAGAACTAAAAAAATTGAAACAATATATCTTAAATATTTCAAATGCATGTACATTTAATAATTCTCCAAAATTCACTTTATTTTTCCTTTTTTGGTTTTCTGTTGGAGACTGTATATTGACCTCTATGTAGCCTTTTCAACTTATAAAAGGGGGGATACATTTCCATAGAATTAAACTTTTCTGAAAGAATTGATTCCATTTATTTTCAATAAACAATAAATATTGAAGTCTATAACAGGCATCTAGGAACAGGCTCAACATTATTTCTAAACATGTATTAATATATACCAAAATGTGGACAAACCTACATTAAATATTCTACTTCAACGACTTTAATTAGGCAGCAACCATTTGATTTTCTGGGGGGGGCTATGGTTTTTTTTGGAAAAAAAAGTTTGTTTCCAGTTTTTGGTGAAAAAAATAATTTGTTTTGGACCCTGAGAAAAAAAAATTGTTTGTTTCACCCTCAGCTGCCAATAAATGTAATGCTAAAATTGAAAGAAAAAACTTGTTTTCGGTTTGTCGCTAAAAAAATAGATTGTTTGTACAGAAAAAAAAACCATAGCTCCCCCCAGAAAATCAAATGGTTGCTGCCTTAGTGGAGTAGATCAAATTAAAAAGTCACAATGGTTAAAAACTCCAATGGCAGTCTTTCCTGCTAAAATCTTGATGTGTAGAATGTGATATACCATTTTTGGGTCTATATACTGTCCTTTAAATTTAGGTCATTTTGACACGGCAAAATATGAAAAAAAATGTAAACTATGGTCTGGAAAGCACACAGTTTGTGATATTTTAAGGTATCTTTACTAAGAAAACCTGCAAATCTCAGTGGCAGATCCAGAACTTTTCAAAAAGGTGTGGGGGCTCTGATGGACCAGAGGGTTGCCCACTCCCATCAAGCTTCAATGATTTCTTACATATATGTCATAAGCTAAATTTCCCCCACCCCCTTGGTCTGTCTATGCATCTGTTTATCGTTCTGCGAAATAGTACTAATACTAATTTTTCCCCTCCCTTACCTGGCCCTAGACAGTTGCTTACCTTTGTAAACATTTTATAATTATAGTCAGGTATATATTGATTGAGAGTAACTTACATAGTAGTTAATGGGACTCTTTTTCACACGGTTCTGTGAAATATAATACGGCAAATATATACCCGTACATACTATCCGCATAACACAGAAATCTGATAGATTTTCACTCCTCTGGGAAAAATCAACCTGTGAAATGAAATACCATGCCTGGAAAAAAATTACCGGGACAAATTATCCTCAGGATAAAATATCACAGAGGACGAAATAAACCGTTACATTACATGAGAAGCCGGTTTGGTTACAAATAATTATGTCACGTGAAGGTGCACTGACGTCACAATTTGCATTAATTTTGCAATACACTACAGTTCACTCATACAGAACCCATTATCATGCAAACATGCAACGTGAATGTGATTGGTTATCAAATAATACAGAATTTATGCACGTACAGTTAATATAGAAGAAATTAGTTCATCAAATGTGAGTTCGTGATCTTGTGGTTAAGACCGATGGCTACAGTGCTGAAAGTCCTGAGTTAGATTCTCACTTGGGGTGCTAAAAATATCAGTACATCAGAAGGGTAATTTTCACCCTCTCACACACATCTTTGTTAATGTTCCGGGATTGTTGAAAACTTGCATATTCATCAATATTGGATTTTGTGGTTTTAACAATCCAGACAGACAAATAGCAATAAGGTGTTTAGGAAAACATGACCTAAAACCTCCTTCATATATGACAAAAATACATGGGAACTCATATTGAATGGTCAAATGTGTTCAATATGAAAATTGAAATTAAGATGGTAAAATCAAATATTAGCCGTTACTGTAAATGGACTTAAAGTATGACTTTTCAGCAAATTTAAAGGGAAATGACACGGAAGGGGCCAAATAGTGTTCAAGGGGAGCAAATGCTATTTAAATTAGTATGCAGGTTTTAAATATAGAGGGAAGTTGAGTCATCTTTTTGGGTGAAGTTAAATACTGACTAGTGTGTGGTTCTCATTGGGTCTATTAAAGCGTGACCAATATTGACAATTTTTCGCAAGCGTGAAACGTGAAAGTCAAATTATTGTGTCATGAAAACGGGAAATGAGGTCTGTCGTGAAAACGGGAAATGGGGTTCTGCAGGACCCCGGAAATGACAAAAAAATGAAAATTGCTCATGTACATAGTGTAAGCGAGATATGGGAATCTGACAAAACAGTAAGTGGGATCTGGGATCAGAACACCCCCCCCCCCACCCCCCCAATGAGACCCCCTTATGTAGATTTACCTTCTAATTCTATATAAAAAAAACACAACTAAGAACTACGTTTAATTCACTTTGACTACTGATATGCAAACCTAGAAATATTTCATAAAATAGTGATTGAAAGATTCATAACACTTTGAAAGGATAATTCAGACACGTGTTACGCGGGGAGCATGTTTTAAATTTGTTTACAAATAATAATGTCACGTGATCGCGCACTGACCTCAAGTTGCATCGCCCTTACAATTCACTAATACAGGACCATTTTCATGCAAACATGCAACGTGAATGTGATTGGTTATCATATAATACAGAAATAATGCATGCACAGTTTAAGAAGAAATTAGTTCAATAAATCGATGCGATTTTCACTTTTGACACGAATAGGTCGGGTTGACATTACTGTCATCGGAGATAATATTGAGATAAATGGGATAAAACGGACCGTCAAAAAGGTCTAGAGGAGCACATCAGTAGAAACTTAACATTAATAAGTAATACTTACCAAAATTTCTCTAATTAAAGAACTATATAACTGAAATTTCACAAAGATAACGGTAAACATTTTGTTGATGCATGATGATGCTATTATCGATCCGTTGAATTCAGGGTCAACGGAATTTTTTGCGTTGCGTTTAAATCATTGAGGCCATCTATTTTTATTGCGGGTTCCACATATATAAATCGGAATTAAAGAAAAAATGGAATGTTGTTAGCAGAATCAAAACAGAAATGATGAACATTGCAACATTTTCAGCAAAATATAAATAGGATGGAGGATCTGTGTAGTCACATTATTTGTAAAACTCTCCTTATTCATGTGAAGCGTGTGCTTTACATCGAGGCTTGCTATGCTTATCATTGACGCCACAGTACTTCAACCAATCAGACAATGTTTATTTTGGGCATTTGACTTTTTTAAACTCAGATTTTGGAATATTTTAATCGAAATTATAGAAAAATGGAATGTTGTTAGTACATATAAAATAGAAAATGATGAATACTTTTAGCTAAAGATAATTTGGATGGGGGTTCTGTGTATTCACATTATTTGCACAACTCTCCTTACTGATGCCATATTTTGGAATTTCCGTGACCTAAATGGTTCGCGAAAATTAATATTTTTATATATAGTATAGTAACAACTCGTCTAAACATCAACCCAACAATGTTAGATCTGTAAATTTGCTTTCGCAAATTTTTTGTTCTTCCCTCGCCGGGATTCGAACCCATGCTACTGTGATATCGTGACACCAAATCGCCTGCACTGCAGCCGTCCCGCTAGACCACACGACCACCTGGGCTCTACAATAATAAAGCTTTCAGTGGCCGTGTGTTACCTTTCCTCGTCAGTTTTAATCAAGCGGCGTACTACAGTACAATATATAAGACATGGAGATGTTATTGTTACAGATCAGCTCAATTATCTATAGTAAAGGATCCTACAAATTAATGCAAGATACAGTCACAGACAATAATTATATTCATAAGTACGTCTGAGTCAGTGACAACTCTACAACAGATGTATCCATCGGATCGCCATCAATGATGGTGATACATGGCTGTGTACATTATGTATATACAACTCGTCTAAACATCAACCCAACAATGTTAGATCTGTAAATTTGCTTTCGCAAATTTTTTGTTCTTCCCTCGCCGGGATTCGAACCTATGCTACTGTGATATCGTGACACCAAATCGCCTGCACTGCAGCCGTCCCGCTAGACCACACGACCACCTGGGCTCTACAAAAATAAAGCTTTCAGTGGCGGTGTGTTACCTTTCCTCGTCAGTTTTAATCTAGCGGCGTACTACAGTACATGATATATAAGGCATGGAGATGTTATTGTTACAGATCAGCTCAATTATCTATAGTAAAGGATCCTACAAATTAATGCAAGATACAGTCACAGAAAATAATTATATTCATAAGTACGCCTGAGTCAGTGACAACTCTACAACAGATGTATCCATCGGATCGCTTATTGTAGAGCCCAGGTGGTCGTGTGGTCTAGCGGGACGGCTGCAGTGCAGGCGATTTGGTGACACGATATCACAGTAGCATGGGTTCGAATCCCGGCGAGGGAAGAACAAAAAATTTGCGAAAGCAAATTTATAGATCTAACATTGTTGGGTTGATGTTTAGACGAGTTGTATATACATAATGTACACAGCCATGTATCACCATCATTGATGGCGATCCGATGGATACATCATTCTTATAATATAACTTTATAAGTACATATAGTAAAAGAGAGACGAAAGATACCAAAGGGACAGTCAAACTCATAAATCTAAAACAAACTGACAACGCCATGGCTAAAAATGAAAAAGACAAACAAAAACAGCACACATGACACAACATAAAAAAACTAAAGAATAAACAACACGAACGATGAGCAATTAATGATAGTAACCAAGCAACATTTTAATTTTCGTCTAAGAATCAATAATTCAAAACGGAAAGTCCGTTATTGTAATATGTCAGCTGAAGGGATTTTAAATATGTTATTTTATTAAGGTCGGTCATCTTATTGAATTACAATTTTGTAAATTATCATACAGCAGACAATTAGGGTCCCGAAGATAACAAAATATCGCAATGTTTTACTATTTTGCTTAAATAACCCATCGAATAATAAAAAAAGTTAACTATGGACACATTCTACATAAACATTTAAAAGAAACCTATAAGTAAAACAAGCAGTTGATAATACTATAAACATACCTCTTGATATCAACGGGTACATAACGACAATATAATGTCAATACTTCTATCCCTATAGTTGATACTAACTTATGTAATAACAGAAGCGAATACATTATCAGTTACAAAATTTCTTGTATCAAATAACATAGACATGTATATTTCATTTCTTAAAAGTCATCAAAGACTGAATTTTTGTATGCCAATAAGTAACAAAAAGATGAAAGACTTGTGCACTTGGTACCTGAAAATTAATACGTCAATCATCCTTGGCTAGATATTCAACAGTTTTCTATCTTCTTCTAGACAAATTTTAAAATTATGATAGTGTGATAACAAAAACGGTACCATTTGTTCTGCACCAAAATGCGCATTTCGACAATCGATGTTCTTAAGTGATACTCGAGGTCGAAATATTTTAAAATTCAAATCCTTTTAAAAAGATGAAGAGCTATAAACTAAAAAGGACAAAAAAGGGAGATTCATTCCTGAATTTTCAAAAATTTCAAAAATTTTGTAACAGCAAATTTTTATAACACAAAATCCGTATTTTTGTGTGACTTCATATTTTCTGAAGTTTTCTACCAAAATGATGTTTTCTTAATAAGCACTGAGGAAAAATGACGCCACTGTCTCTAATATTGGGATATTTTTTATGCAAGTCTTGATTTTCACATACCGTTATTAGTTTAACATTGCAACATTTCTCACAAGCATATAATTGATATTCGTATATGTGTGTGTGTGAAGTGAAGATGACAACTGGCTGTTTTTTTTTAATTACAAATGAATAGGTCAAGACTACCTGAATTATCTACAGTATCAATTGACTACTGGCTGTTCAAATAAATACCGTAGAAAGGCTTGTATATTTCGCACTGGTGTATAGTCCGAACCCCCTTCTCCCCACGAAATTCTAGGTAAAAAAAACTTTTTGTTACTGTTAGAAAAGGTCTAATGAAAATCCGGTGATTTCAAATCCTGTACGATCGTTTTCGGTATTTTCTTGGAAAACCTGTTTTACATCATCAAACAGACGCTGAAACTGCTTGTAAATGATTCTAGAACGCTGCATGATTATTAAAATAAGTTTAATTCACTTTAAAACAATTTAGAAACTTGTGTATGTTTAAACAGGAAGTTTAAAAAGCACGTTAGAAAAAAGAAATTAACCGGTGAGAGTCGCAATCCGTACATGACAGATATCACTATAATACGACTTTGAAAGTAAAACAGTTCCATCCTTTTGTAAAACAGTCTTTAATATACCTATCACATTAATGTTTGAAGGGTCTTAAGCTTATACAAACCATATTAATTAGAATGAAATTCAAAACAGTGTGGCTGTGGCCATTGATTGACACATTAAATTCATCCATTGACTGGGACAATTTGGGTGAACGTTTGTATGTAACGACCACTGCTCACTATGTACTTTTTAAAGACACTTAAACTATGGGGTCACCAAAGGTTCTCGACACCTTAATAAAGTAATTCGAAAAATTAATCAGAAATAACACGATGTTTTGATTTATATCAATTATAAAAATCAAAACATAAAGGTTATTCCTGATTAATTTTTCGAATTATTTTATAATTAAAGGCGTTAAGAAACCTTTGGTGACCCCACAGTTTAAATGTCTATCGTAGGTACGTCGCAAACAGTGGTCGTTACAGACAAACGTTCACGTAAATTGTCCCAGTCAATGGATGAATTTAATGTGTCAATCAATGGCCACAGCCACACTGTTTTGAATTTCATTCTAGTATAAAACACCAAAACGGAAGGAACAATAACCAATTACGTTTTGTAGTTTACAAATTCTAAGCTTGCTTACGGTTGTCTTTTATTACTATGTTTGTATCGTTTCAATCAAGCAGATACCAGTTTATTTCAACCAATGCATTGAAAAGAAATGGGAAATTTGTAATGATAGGTTTAGTTTTTTATATTTACCAGCATTAATTTGATATTGAATAGAAATAACTTATTAATATGGATGAGTTAATATTATTAGTTATTAGTTATAAAAATGATGAGAGCGCCCTTTACAATATCAATTATAAAGATGGCGGAACGTAAACAAACCACCTCGCCGCGAAATTGATCATGTTCTGTTATTTCTTGTTTATTGCACTCTATAGTCCGCACCCCCTCTGGAAGGTCCAATTTTTTGGAGAATAAAACCACGGACTACACAATAAAATTGAGAATGGAAATGGGGAATGTGTCAAAGAGACAACAACCCGCCCAAATAAAAAACAACAGCAGAGGGTCACCAACAGGTCTTCAATGTAGCGAGAAATTCCCGCACCCGGAGGCGTCCTTCAGCTGGCCCCTAAACAAATATATACTAGTCCAGTGATAATGAACGCCATACTAATTTCCAAATTGTACACAAGAAACTAAAATTAAAATAATACAAGACTAACAAAGGCCAGAGGCTCCTGACTTGGGACAGGCGCAAAAATGCGGCGGGGTTAAACATGTTTGTGAGATCTCAACCCTCCCCCTATACCTCTAACCAATGTAGTAAAGTAAAATAAAGCCTTTCTTTGGACAGGTCAAGATTTTTTTGTGTAAATAAAATAAAGTATGTAAACTGGTTCCCGTCCGACTACAACACTTTGTTCGAGTGTAGCGTAAAACACGCAGTTTCCAGTTAGTATGTAAAATAGTAAATATGAAACCGAGTGCGGTTAGCGGAAATATAATCGACTTCCGTTCCGGTCAATGGTATCGGAAACATGCCGCTGATAGCGTCATTTTCCAAAAATGAGATTTATTCCAAAAACTTGGTGTGCATGCCGCAAATTGCTTTGATATTAAATTGGAAAAAAGTATAAAAACTGCACTCTCAAATGCGAACAATGATCTAAAAAAAAAAATTCAGGTCCCTTTGAGAATTAATTTTAATTCAGACCAAGGGGATGAACTCTAAAAGATGAATTATGGGAATTTATAACGCGATTCTTAACCGTGATTTTTACCTAATTTATTATTAAAGGAGTGGGTCCGGTAAGGGATGATTTTGGCCTCAAATTTCAAGTCCATCTGACGAAAGATTTTGGACACATTTTAAACAATTAAATGTCTATTTCAGTTGATTCAATTAGTTTATGTGAAAGATATTGATTGATTTAGTCCTTATTTTATCCGATTTAAGCTTACATATGAAAAAACTATCAAATATGCCCAAAAACGTCACTTTTCAGATGTTTTTTTTTTTGTCAAAAATGAAAGTGGCCGCATCCGTGTTCATCCTCAACCTTTATATATGTTATGTATTATCATCAAATACAACTTACATTTCAATATGAAGAATGAACACAAATGCGGCCACTTTCATTTACGACGAAAACCGTCTAACATTTAACTAAAATTGTGAAGATTTCAGAAATTAAGCATGACTTAATGATGCTAGTATCCGATGTATGTGTACTTTATTGTAAAAAAACAGCCCATATTTATGAAGCAGAAGCATGCTATTTTCCAATAAATAACTAAAAGTCTACATTTTAACAATTTTGTAAAACTGCTATATTTTGGGGTCAAAAAGGGGTCTTACTGAACCTACTCCTTTGCGTTAAAAACAACAAAATCTTAGGTCCAATTCTAGTCCTTTGTGAACATCCTTCTTTTTAAATCAGACCAAAATACTACATATTTTACATAGAAAATTAATACTTGTGATACTACTTTTAAGACATAAAACATGGCACCTTTCTTTAAAATTTATGAAGCTTTGACTCCTTAAATAAACAGTATTTGTATTTTAGCATCATTTTTTTCTCATATTGATGAATTCCATATCAAAATTGGAATCTTTTGGTTACAAAACATTTTGAATCGTAGGTGGCGGCCAAGGCTTTCCTAAAGCTTTTAGGTCTGGAAATTTCACAAAAGCATTATAATGTGACCAAATTTTCAAAAAAGGATTACTTTGGAGAGTATAAGGTACTTTTATGAAAAGAACTATCAATTTAGCTTTAAGGTTTTTTGAAATAGACACATTTTTCAACCAAATTGTGACCCTTTTGGTGTTTGATATGTATTAGACCATATTGTGTCAGAAGTGAAAATTGTCGTCCTTTCCTCAAGTCATGAAAAAAGAATAGCAGCAGCACATTGATAACCGATTTAAATTTCAGTCACCGATAAAAGCCTCTTGTATAACAAATACACAAAAATAGGTAGACAAGTAAAATCAATGATAAAATAATCAAACACACATGTTTTGATAAAAATCTATTACATAATCTTATGTTTTCTTCACATTAAGAGTATCTTTATATTCCAACAGTTCAACAAGTCTAATTTTACAAAGGTATGCTATATATGTATTTTTCGTAACGACATATTTTGTTTATTTTAATTAATTCAGCTTTTATATCATTTGTATTGTTATACACTGTTAATTATATTACTTTGAAATATTCTTTGTGTGTAGTAGTTACTTTCAATAACCCACGTCAAAGGGGCACATTCTGAAGAATGGGATGTGCATAGGTTTTCATCTGCTCGATTCAATTTAAAAACTTTTCAAAATACTGTTTTGAGCTTAGTGTTGAATTCATTATTTTATAATTGTAAACAAACATCTTAAAAGGTTTTCTGACATTTATTTCTTTTGTAACTGGTAGTATATTTAATTCAATAGTAATTATTTTGTAGTAGTGCTCTTGAACTTCGATTTAAATCATATATTGATGTATTTATCATGTTACTTTCCATATGTCAATAAAGTTCAAGTTATTGTTAGTTATTTTCAAACATTTTAGTAAGTGTGCTAACTCGTTGAATGAATCACTAAGGCTGGGCTGGGGTACAGAAATCATTCTCATCTGTAGATTTCCATCCGGCAGAAAACCAATAATAAAGAGGGGTCGGGTCTGTTGATGACCTGTAGCAGGACAAAGAAAAAACAACTGTTCCTACCCTGCATACCATATTTTCAAGTTGCAGACTAGATAAACAGCCAATCCTGATAAACCAACCTAAAAAAAATCTACATATTGAATTTATTCTCGTCCTGAATTTTATAAAAGATTAGCCACTGGACATTTAGGAAACACCATTCATCATTTTGTATGATGTCAGTATCATTATGACAGTTATATTGTAACTTAATTTTGAAAAGTGTTAATGTAACTTAACTTCCAAAAGTGTTTCAGTTACTAAACTTTCATCAAAAGTGTTTTGATAACTTAACTTTTAAAAAATGTAACTAAACTTAAGTTTCAAAAGTGTTTATGTAACTTAACTTTTAAAAGTGTAAATGTAACTTTACTTTAAAAAGTGTATACGTAAATAAACTTTGATAAGTGTTAATGTAACTTAACTTTGATAAGTGTTAAAGTAACTTAACTTTGAAAAGTGTTTATGTGACTTAACTTTGAAAAGTTTTAATGTAACTTTACTTTAAAGTGTTATTGTATCTTAATTTTCAAACGTGTTTATAATATGTTACTCAACTTTCAAAGTATTTATGTAACTTGAACTTTCATAAGTGATTATGTCACTTAACTTTCAAAAGTTTTAATGTAACTTAACTTCAAAAGTGTATAATATATAACTTGAACTTTCAAAAGTGTATATATAACTTGAACTTTCAAAAGTGTTTATGTAACTTTAGTTTCAAAAGTATTTATGTAACTTGAACTTTCATAAGTGGTTATGTCACTTAACTTTCAAAAGTTTTAATGTAACTTAACTTCAAAAGTGTATATATAACTTGAACTTTCAAAAGTGTTTATGTAACTTTAGTTTCAAAAGTGTTTATGTAACTTAACTTTGATTAGTGTTTAGGTACCTTAACTTTCAAAAGTGTTAAAGCAACTTAACTTTTAATACAATTGTTACTATTAATGGAAACCAGGCACACATTCAATAGACTGTTCTCTAATGAGCTTCCTAACAGTTACGCAGCATATATAAATACGCGAACACATATCTAACTAAATGTTTGACACTATGGATATGTATTTATCAAAATGTTACTCTCTATGTTTTGCAGAAAAGTGAAAATCTAGAGCAAATGGAAAAGCATTTTTCAGCTACCGATTGGGTAGTATTTGTAATAACATTAGTGATACCATCTTGCATAGGCATTTATCATGGATTTACCGGTCATTTGCACCTAGTGGGTAAAAAAGTATTGCCGTAGGGAATTTTTGACAGACTTTTGAAAATTTGGGGTAGGCATGTTAGACCCTTTAGACCTAAGTTCGGACCTATGGTGAAGACAAACTATGAGTTGTCCCACCTGGAACTTTTGGCCCATTGGACCTTAGACCATTACCTATCATTTGCACCTAGTGGGTAAAAAAGTATTGCCGTAGGGAATTTTTGACAGACTTTTGAAAATTTGGGGTAGGCATGTTAGACCCTTTAGACCTAAGTTCGGACCTATGGTGAAGACAAACTATGAGTTGTCCCACCTGGACCTTTTGGCCCATTGGACCCTAGCCAATTACCTACCATTTCCACCTAGTGGCTAAAAAAGTATTGCCGTAGGGAATTTTTTACACTCTTTTAAAAATTGGGGTAAGACATTTTTTTCAAATCTAACTTTGGACCCATGGTGAGGACAAACCATGAGTTGTCCCACCTAAGCCTTTTGGCCCATTGGACCTTAGACCATTACCTATCATTTGCACCTAGTGGGTAAAAAAGTATTGCCGTAGGGAATTTTTGAAAGACTTTTGAAAATTTGGGGTAGGCATGTTAGACCCTTTAGACCTAAGTTCGGACCTATGGTGAAGACAAACTATGAGTTGTCCCACCTGGAACTTTTGGCCCATTGGACCTTAGACCATTACCTATCATTTGCACCTAGTGGGTAAAAAAGTATTGCCGTAGGGAATTTTTGACAGACTTTTGAAAATTTGGGGTAGGCATGTTAGACCCTTTAGACCTAAGTTCGGACCTATGGTGAAGACAAACTATGAGTTATCCCACCTGGACCTTTCGGCCCATTGGACCCTAGCCCATTACCTACCATTTCCACCTAGTGGGTAAAAAAGTATTGCCGTAGGGAATTTTTTACACTCTTTTAAAAATTGGGGTAAGAAATTTTTTTCAAATCTAACTTTGGACCCATGGTGAGGACAAACCATGAGTTGTCCCACCTAAGCCTTTTGGCCCATTGGACCTTAGACCATTACCTATCATTTGCACCTAGTGGGTAAAAAAGTATTGCCGTAGGGAATTTTTGACAGACTTTTGAAAATTTGGGGTAGGCATGTTAGACCCTTTAGACCTAAGTTCGGACCTATGGTGAAGACAAACTATGAGTTGTCCCACCTGGAACTTTTGGCCCATTGGACCTTAGACCATTACCTATCATTTGCACCTAGTGGGTAAAAAAGTATTGCCGTAGGGAATTTTTGACAGACTTTTGAAAATTTGGGGTAGGCATGTTAGACCCTTTAGACCTAAGTTCGGACCTATGGTGAAGACAAACTATGAGTTGTCCCACCTGGACCTTTCGGCCCATTGGACCCTAGCCCATTACCTACCATTTCCACCTAGTGGCTAAAAAAGTATTGCCGTAGGGAATTTTTTACACTCTTTTAAAAATTTGGGTAAGACATTTTTTTCAAATCTAACTTTAGACCCATGGTGAGGACAAACCATGAGTTGTCCCACCTAAGCCTTTGGACCCATTGGACCTTAAACCATTACCTATCATTTGCATTTATAGGTATACAGCCAATCCTGATGAACCAACCTAAAAAAGTCTACAGATTGAATTTATTCTCGTCCTGAATTTTATAAAAGATTAGCCACTGGACATTTAGGAAACACCATTCATCATTTTGTATGATGTCAGTATCATTATGACAGCTATATTGTAACTTAACTTTGAAAAGTGTTAATGTAACTTAACTTTGAAAAGTGTTAATGTAACTTAACTTCCAAAAGTGTTTTAGTTACTAAACTTTCATCAAAAGTGTTTTGATAACTTACTTTTTACAAAATGTAACTAAACTTAAGTTTCAAAAGTGTTTATGTAACTTAACTTTTAAAAGTGTAAATGTAACTTTACTTTAAAAAGTGTATACGTAAATAAACTTTGATAAGTGTTAATGTAACTTAACTTTGATAAGTGTTAAAGTAACTTAACTTTGAAAAGTGTTTATGTGACTTTACTTTGAAAAGTTTTAATGTAACTTTACTTTAAAGTGTTATTGTATCTTAATTTTCAAACGTGTTTATAATATGTTACTCAACTTTCAAAGTATTTATGTAACTTGAACTTTCATAAGTGATTATGTCACTTAACTTTCAAAAGTTTAAATGTAACTTAACTTCAAAAGTGTATATATAACTTGAACTTTCAAAAGTGTTAATGTAACTTGAACTTTCAAAAGTGTTTATGTAACTTTAGTTTCAAAAGTATTTATGTAACTTGAACTTTCATAAGTGGTTATGTCACTTAACTTTCAAAAGTTTTAATGTAACTTAACTTCAAAAGTGTATATATAACTTGAACTTTCAAAAGTGTTTATGTAACTTTAGTTTCAAAAGTGTTTATGTAACTTAACTTTGATTAGTGTTTAGGTACCTTAACTTTCAAAAGTGTTAAAGCAACTTAACTTTTAATACAATTGTTACTATTAATGGAAACCAGGCACACATTCAATAGACTGTTCTCTAATGAGCTTCCTAACAGTTACGCAGCATATATAAATACGCGAACACATATCTAACTAAATGTTTGACACTATGGATATGTATTTATCAAAATGTTACTCTCTATGTTTTGCAGAAAAGTCAAAATCTAGAGTAAATGGAAAATCGTTTTTCAGCTACCGATTGGGTAGTATTTGTAATAACATTAGTGATACCATCTTGCATAGGCATTTATCATGGATTTACCGGCGGTAGACAGAGAACAACACGCGAATTCCTTATGGCTGATAGGAAAATGAGTTGTCTGCCTGTAGCAGTTTCTATACTGGTATCTTTTCAATCCGCTATTCTCATTTTAGGTAATGATAAATGCACTAGAATTTAAGCCATGCATTAACATTACAAGGCTATGCAATTGAATACAAGTAGGCTGAAGGTTATGACATTTAGACAGCGTACAAATAATTGATAGTTAATTGGAACAAAATGTATCCGTTGGTCCACGGTTGAGCAAACCAATGAAAGAAATGACTCCCGTAGTCTCGTGGCGATAATACTTTAATGTAAAAGCTTTTTGCCTTAGTATACTATATGGAGCCATTAAAAAAAGCTAAAAAAGAACATCCTGACCCAGCAAGAAAAACATCAAGAAAAGCTATCTAAACCGCTAACGGGAGGGATTGTGCATGATTTTCATATAATGAAGACATAATCTATCATTCAATTTAATTAAGATATAGAGCTGGCATATCGATAATAATTATTTGTCCTTTCGGTTTATTTATGTGACATAGTCATCTTGCTTAGTTTCTTTTGTTATCTATTCTGCGTATTGTGGTGTGTTTCTTTATTCTATATTGACAAATGTACGGTCTTCAATCACGGAGCATTTGCTCACACCAAACAGCAAGCTATAAAGGGCCCCCAAAATAACTTGTATAAAACTCTTCAAACGGAAAACCACCGGTCTAATCTTTATAAAAAACGAGAAACACTTATGAACCACATCAACAAACGACAACTACTGAATATCACACTCCTGACTTAGGACAGTTGCAAACAATTTCAGCGGGTTGAAACGTTTAAATTGTACGAAACCTTCACCCTTATCAGAAACAATAGTGTAACATCACAACAGAGAATGCACTCTATAAAGTATCAACTAAAATTGTTTAACTTAATCAAAAGACATATAAACACAATTGTACGAATACATTTAATCTATGATACAATGGAAATAAAAAATCAATAAAATGAGCGATGAATAATTAAAGTAACAGTAGTATACGGCTTTAAAACAATTTCAGAAAAACAACAAAACCTTGAACAAAAAAAAAAAAAAAAACCAAAAAAAAACCAAAAAAAACGCCATTTACAATCAGTTTATAAACAGGTAAAAGAAAATAATTCTGTTGTTAGGTATACAGTTAAATGGAGAAAAAAGGACATATTTTTACAAAATAAATAATTTTGATGTTCATAATACGAAGAAGTGAAAATTTATAGTAATACCAAACCCTTAAAAAGCTGGTTTATAGACCAGATATAACCCTGAATAAGAAAACATTAAATAAAAAAGCTGGTTTATAGAACAGATATAACCCTGAATAAGTAAACATTAAATAAAAAAAAACTTACATATAGTATCAACAGGTCAAACAAACAAGAAAGTACGATTTGAGATTTTTTTTTACGTATGACGTCCATTTCCGTTTTTATTTAGTGTATAGCTGAGGCCTACCTACGGATGCGGGATTCTCTCGTTGCATTCAAGACCCATTGGTGGCATCCCACTGTTATCTGCTCTTTTGTGGGGTTGTTGTCTCTTTGGCATATTCCCATTTCTATTCTCAATTTTATTCAACTAAGAAACAAAATACCAAATAAAACTGCAGAAGAAATTCACGAAGATTATATTATCGTTCTACCAACACTCTTTTTATTGTGCAGATTACGTAACTGTAAATATATTTTTAAAAAGTACAAAAGTACAAAAGAACCGAAATGATTTATAGTTGTGTGTTGACAATTTGATCACTTTATCTATAGATACACGTTGTAAATACACACTACACTCTGTACTCTTAGATTTTTAGTCTTTGAACGAATATTTCAGATAACAGAATTAAACTTGTTTACTTGTTTGATATTACAATATCCGTTGGTTAGTTCATCGGTTCGTCCTTCTTGTGATACTATTAACGTTCGAAGATGTGGCATGATTGCCATTAAGACAGCTATCTACCAGAGTTCAAATGAAGTAGATGTAAATCTGATCATGTCCCGTCTTTAGAATTAATAAATTTCAAAGAACGATCCTAAGACTTATAATAATAATAGGCATGCTCATTCCATCATACGGTATAAAAAAAGAAGATGTGGTTTTATTGCCAATGAGACAACTCTCCAAAAGAGACCAAAATGACACAGAAACAACTAAAAACTATAGGTCGACGTACGGCCTTCAACGATGTGCAAAACCCATACCGCATAGTCAGCTATAAAAGGCCCCGAAAAGACAATTTAAAACAATTCAAACGACCTAATATATGTACAAAAAATGGACAAGAAACAAATATGTATCACATGAACAAACGACAACCACTGAATTACAGGCTTCTGACATAGGACAGGCACATACATACAGAATGTGGCGGGGTTAATCATGTTACCGGGAGTCCAACCCTCCCCTAACCTGGAACAGTGGTATAACAGTAAAACATAAGAACGAAACATAAAGATCAGTTGAAAAAGGCTTAACTTATCTGATGGATAAAGATACAAGTGGACGTGGACGTGTACTTGTACATCCCAACAACAAAAAGACACTAGGTACAGATCTGAGAGTACTCGCAGCTAACTGACAGCTAGTTCAAGGCCTCTTACAACTAATAAAAAAAATCATGCATTAAATAAACTTTCCAAAACTGGAAAATGTCGACATCAAAAATAAAGAAAATGGATATATGCAGTTCCAAAACATATTCACCAAATTAATAATACATTAAACGAATATACACACTAATAAATGTACTTGATCAGATAACCACATATTTAAACGCATTTGACAAAACAACTGTTTCTATTGTAGGTGCACCGGCAGAAATGTACACAAAAGGAACACAGTATTATTTGTACACATTCGGACAAATGTTGGCAGTGGTGATGGCAACCATATTATTTGTACCATTATTTTATCCGCTTAAAATGACAAGCATATATGAGGTAAAGATAACAGACAGAATTGAGTTCATTTTAGTTCACTCGACCCTATGCGCCATTTGAGCAATAACCATCGCTTGATACTCATGGTCGCCGTATGTTGAACTCATAAAGATTAAAAAAAATGTTCTCTCAAGCCTTATAACCAATTTTAATCAAAAATTGGCTGAATGTGCCTAAGATTATCTAGTATCTTATAATTTTATATTTTTTTTCCTTAAAGATTAACCCAAATTAGCGTGTATACGAAACTAAATCCTAATGTAAGCTATTGTTCACTCTCTTCGAAGCAAAAGATTGAATGCCTATGCTGTTTCGAGAAAAATATGACGGGCCAAAGTTGATCAAAACAATACGTAGAAAAATAGATTTTGATTAAGATGAACCAAAGTCAAAACCTGGAATGATCTCAGGTACAACAGAATTAGAGTAAGCAGATCATACTCTTTATTTGGTAGGCAACATTATTATTAGGCTATTCCATCGTACGTGGTTATACAAGATGTACATGGAACTGTTAAATAATTTATTTATAGAATGTGTTCGAGAGCGAACATTTATGATGACTTTAAATGAGATACCTAATGGGCAGGTTAATCACAACCGTGTTTAAACGGCAGCATAAAACATGGAAACCTTTAAAATTGTCGATATAGAAATGACCTTGCAGTTATTAACAAGTCTATATCTTAAGCCCTAAACTTTTGGATACACTGGATACACATAATAATAGAAAAACATTTTACTATTAATTAAACTTTATTTTACAGTACTTGGAGCTTCGTTTTAAGTCAAAGGCTGCGAGACTAACAGGAACCATAATCAACAACTTGTCAACGGTAAACTCATTTAATTTTGATACTAATCTCTCTATGAGTAGAAATGAAGCGTTACGATTATGCCTTCCTTCAATATCATATCTGAACAAACACCCCCAAAATAATAGATTGTATTGTTAAACTTTGAAGGTTGAAGTGTCCAAATGAACTTGTGTCAAAGCGCGTGATTTTATTGGTCTATAATTGCGGTTATCTGAAATATTTTCATTATGGACTAATTGTAAATAAATTGTTCTTATAACGCATAATTTTTAATTATGTTTTGCATTAATTAACTTAGTTTTTTTTTTGTTCACAGTTAATTTATACAGGAATAGCAAGTTTTTCACCATCAACAGCTCTTCAAGCAGGTATTCGTTTTGTTTTGAAAACAGTATTTGTCCTTAAAACGAACCGGAAATGATGCGCAATCAATGACATGCTTTTATTAATTTATATTTGTTTAATCATTCTAATGATAAAACATTAAAAATGGTAAAGAATTTTGTTTTGGGTTTTTAGTGCTCGCAGTATGAACGTTTTACAATGTTCATCTTGTTCTTGTATTATTTTCTGCGGTCTATTCATCTTCTATCAAATATTCATAAACATCAGTTGCACTTTTCTTTACATATTAATGTATTATTTCTTGTCATTATGTTTTGCCAAAAATGTCAACTTCATTTTCTGAAAAAGATATTAATGGTAGCTTTCATATTTAAATTACTGCGCAATGACTTAATGTTTCTACATTCTCATAAGTATAAATAAAGTTTAAAGTGCAAATGGTCAAATTAACAAATCAGATCAACTGATGAATTATTTTTATGTATAACTTTTTTATATATAGGTTTTTAATCTGATTTCATTTAGTTAGCGGCTTTCCAGACTGGGCATCTTTCATATTAATTGGCGTAATATGCACGTTTTACACTTTTATGGTGAGTATTATCTTCATGATTATTTGAACAAAAGTCACTTGTACTGAAATTTTGTTTGAGGAATTCAAGGAGCCTTATCAACCCGTTCAGGATGAAATGGCTTGTAGACAATTCTTATACGTTTCAAGTGATTAAAATTTTATGAGTTCAAATCAAATTATTGAATAAATGTACATGTATAAAAATAAGGAGATGTGGTATGATTGCTAATGAGAAAACTATCCACCAAAATAGAAAAAATCTCAAAACCATTTCCAGAGTGCAATAAGACTAACCAAACCATAACAAAAAATAATATTACAAAAACCTTTTCACACCAAAGGGTTTTCAATTATAGAGAAGTGCCTATTTAACTTGTAACTTTGAAGTCGCAATATACTTAACTTGACACAAACACATTAACGTCAAGATTCCCAGAAAAGACAAAAAGGTTAGCAAAAACCTCTGAAATTCTAATTTCATTTTCATGCTTAAAATAGCTTGCCATTAGCACTGTTTTGTATTTCATAAAAGTACTTTGAAAAGCAAATAGTTTGCAAGGCATCATCATCATTACTTGTAAGAATTATAACTAGTGCTCAATCCGTGTTGTTATTTATGTCGATATAGGGAGGATTGAAAACGATAGTGTGGGTGGACGTTTTCCAAGCATTTATCATGTTATCAGGAATATTGGCAATAGTTATAAAAGTAAGTTTTTAGTGATGTTATTTTCGCAGAAACTTTATTATGGAATAGAAAACAAAACTGTAATGAACGTAGTTACATAAATCATAATAGTTTGAATTATACCTTGGTTAAAATCTTGTGACCTAAAATTGGAAACATATATTCCATAACGATCAACTAGCGTGATGGTGTACGTACACATTTCGACGGGATGACTTCAGCTTTATCATCCGGAACCCTTGGTTCAATATGATGCTTGTGAGCAAGCCTGTCATTGAAATCCAGATATGGTAATGCATGCTCTGGAATGTTGTATAATTTGAAGGATGTAAATCCCTATGCAGACGCAGCTGGGATATTGCTACATACATGTAGAAATGAAAAGTTGACAACTGGGTAACTAAATTCATCCCTTTTGCCGGAAAGTTTTGTTGTCCACTAATCCTCATTATTAATTTATCTTGATGAACGTCAAAATATGATACAGTTTTATTTGTATCTGTGGTATTTTTTTTTTATTAAAGTTCGATGGTATACATGCATTCAACATAATATAGTAACCAAACTGAGAATTATTTAGTGAAAGGGCATCATCTATAGCGCGTAGTTAACGGAGCCAGTGAAGTTAATTCGTGTTAATACAAAAACATGGAAATGCGGACTGTTTGTTTAGAAACATGTCAACCAAACGCAACAAATGTGTTGTCATTGAAAAAGTAAAGAATATTGTCTGATCGTACTACTAACATTGGTGCCATTGTTATTTCAAATAGAAAAATATCAATAAAATTGAGAATGGAAATGGGGAATGTGTCAAAGAGACAACACCCAGACTATAGAACAGACAACAGCAGAAGGTCACCAACGGGTTTTCAATGCAGCGAAAAATTCCCGCACCCGAAGGCGTCCTTCAGCTGGCCCCTGAACAAATATATGTACTAGTTCAGTGATAATGAACGTCATACTAAACCCAAAATTGTACACAAGAAACTAAAATTAAAAATAATACAAGACTTACAAAGGCCAGAAGCTCCTGACTTGGGACAGGCGCAAAAAATGCGGCGGGGTTGAACATGTTTATGAGATCTCACCCCCCCCCCCCCCCCATACCTCTAGCAAATGTAGAAAAGTAAACGCATAACAACACTCACATTAAAATTCAGTTCAAGAGAAGTCCGAGTCTGATGTCAGAAGATGTAACAAAATGAAAATAAACAAAATAAACAAATTGACAATAATACATAAATAACAACAGACGAATAGCAGTGAACTGACATGCCAGCTCCAGACTTCAATTAAACTGATTGAAAGATTATGTCTTCATCTAATGAATTTCAGGCACAAACCTTCCCGTTAGGGGTTCAGTATCATACCATCATAACATATATGAGAAGAACATAACCCGTGTCATGCCAGCAACTTGTTTTTAAATAAATGTGTTTAGTTCAATGCAAAGTCCCTATAAGTGAATCAATGTTAACTCCAACATATGCAATCTTTAATGACCTGACAACAGTATCGTAACTATTTTTTTTAAAATTTTTTATATATGATTAGACAGTTGGTTTTTCTGTTTGAATGGTTTTACACTGGTAATTTTATCTTATCCCTTACACATTCTGACTTCATATGCACAATATTCTTTATTTTGTAGCTTTCATATTGAAATATGATTTTTTGTTTTCAATTTAAAACAGAATCTTGAAAGAAAGTGGTTAAAATTAACCACTAAGATTAACCAATATTTGCTTTCTACTGCAATAGCTCTATTATTTAATTGCTTATTAATACAATTAGAGTGTATCAGCAAGTTAAATGTTCAAGGACCTATAGTTGTTAATTTCTGTGTCATTTTGGTCTCCTGTGGAGAGTTGTCTCATTGGCAATCATACCACATCTTGCTTTTTTTTAATTGTTTCAATCATATTATATAGGATTTGCATGTATTTCTAAAACATCTGCATCTATTCCATCACGTTTTAGGCTACAATAGAGGTTGGTGGTATTGACCATATTTGGAAATTAAATGACGAATGGGATCGGATAAACTTCTGGAAGTAAGTTTTTTTTTATAAATGATAATAATTTGTATTGATTGACTAAACGGATCCGCTTTTAGAGGAAGATAAAGTAAAACATTTTTCTAAAATTAATTCACTTTACTAAGACGAGGAGAAACAAACTATTGCATCTAGCCTGTTATAGGTTTTGTTTTTTCTATACTTTATTACAATGATTGATTGCTGAAAACAAATGTTATTCAAAAATTTTTTTTTAATACTTTTAAGCTTTGATCCAGATCCAACAACAAGACATACATTCTGGGCGCTGGTTATTGGTGGAATGATTAATTGGGCAGGTACTTACGGAGCTAGTCAGGCTAGTATCCAACGGTTTAGCTCCTTGCCAACTCTTAGAGATGCTAAACGGTATATAAGTCAATTTATTTTATTATTATTGCATATTTGTCAATGCTATCTTAACTTGTCCCCTTATTCATATGAAGCTCATTTAATATACTAGAAGGTAGTTCATAGGACGAATATCCTAACATCCTCTATCAACTTCAGGTTCGGTTATATAGATGATGTCCGCTCACAAAATGATTCATCCTTTGATGATTATTTTGAATGATATCCAATCGCACCGAAAAACTTGAAGTCACAGAAACAGTCTTGTCCTCTTTATAATTAGACTTGTATATACATCTTGAAGGCCGAACGATGACCTAAATTCATGGCATTTTGTTTCTCCTGGAGGAATGCATTATTGCCAATTATACCATATCATCTAATTCTTTTGTAATCATATCTTAAAATTGAAAATTAGCATAGGTTGAGAAATAGACTTTACAACGAAAGGATAACTTCATCTTTCCAATGTGAACTTTCGTGTCTGAGCAGCAACATTAAATACCGTTTTATTTCATGATTTCCTGTCAAAAACAATCTCGTCATAGACACCTGGATTAAAAATCTGCATTCGCGCAAAACACGAACTTCGTCTACAAAAGACTCATCAGTTGAGCTCAATTAGAACAAGTTAAAAAGGCCGAATTTGAAGACCATTGTTGACCAAATATTCCCAAAAGCCTGGCCAAACATAGCCAAGGCAACCGATTCCATGGGCAGAAAGGCCCAGCATTTACGAAATTGAAGTTTTGAAAACAGTAGAATTCAAAGACAGTTGCTGCTACTGAACCAAAAGTTCCTAGTTGTAAACTTGAAGGTTTGGTGGACCCCCTTTAGATAAGATAAGATAGGATATTTTTTTTTAATTAAAGGGCCCATAAAGAGCAAAGTAATTTATTACAATGATTTTGGTAATATGATTTGGTAGATCGTTGAGAATATCCATACAAGTATACAAAAAAATCATGTATATATTCCAAATGACTTAACCCATAATCCTGTCTTCAATCATGACATCACATAATGCGACTTTCCATCGAATATCTGCTTGCCACGAGCAACACGACTGGTTTCACTAGTAGAGCAAATTAGACGTACTCTTCAGTGCTAACACATTTTTAGTGGGGTTGATATTGCCGATAAATTATTCTTCTTTCTAGAGTATTGTTGACTGTGGTCCTTATATCTGCTTTTTTTCTGTTTGGAACTGATATTGTCTGATCTGTTTCAACTTACGGCTTTTATTTACCCTTTCTTTTTCGACTACTTATACAATGTTATAGTTCGGTTGGAATCATACGAGAGGCAGCGTGATCCAAATATAACAAAACATGTTTTGATGAACAGGGGCTAGAGGTATTTAGAACTTTCAGTAAGGTTTGGTGTTGAAGTGATCTATGTGATTTTAGAATGAAGCGCAGAAACACAGCACAGTTCCTTTGGGTTTTAAATATGTAGGTTGAAATGTTCCTCAACATTTTATACAACATATTTCTTTTTTATTACATTTATAGTTCCACTTTGTCATTAACGACAAGCTCTTAATATCGTTAGACACAATTTCATCATTTGTAGAATAATTCTATGTATAAGGTACACCAATTTCTTTTTTTATTGTCTGAAGCCTAATTATACTTTATAGAGCTGTATTGATGAACTGTGTTGGGGTATTTCTCTTGTTGACGCTTGCATGTTTATCAGGAATTTCAGTTTTTGCATTTTATGCAGACCAAGGATGTGACCCATTATCTCATGGAGACATAAAAAATTCAAATCAGGTAAATTATGTTATCTGACAATGTATTGAAAACCCAATGTAATATTAAAAATCTCTAAATGTTCATTCATTAGATATCTTTCACCAAAGCATCTATCCGCATTATTCACAGATCTGTTCCTGTCTTACATTTAATGAGGTTTTAACCATGCATTCCATGCGTCAATATATAATTTAAACAGATAAGCACTTATCCCAAAATAGAGGATGCATAATCCTTAATGGGTTCGAAACACAATATGATGTTTCTTCAAAATAGCAAATTTTTAAGTTTAAGTAAACATGTGTTTCACCTAATTATGGAGTTTCATATTACAGTTAGTTACATTCTCATGAACTTGTATACTGTAAAAGAGGTACGAAAGATACCAGAGGGACAGTCAAACTCATAAATCGAAAATAAACTGACAACGCCATGGCTAAAAATGAAAAGACAAACAGACAAACAATAGAAAACTAAAGAATAAGCAAGACGAACCCCATCAAAAACAAGAGTTTTAACAGTGACTTCCGTCTGATGATATTTGTACTGTCACAAACTTTCAAGCAACGACCAAAGCTCATAAACTCGGCAATCAAAACACAGGACTTCGGGAATGTCCGGAGAGCCGACAACCTTGCTTCGGAAGTTGGTACAATCACATGAATGGTCAAGGTTTGGTTTGTGCTTTTTTTGGTTTTCATCGTCCTTCGTGTTGGCCATATTGTCATATTTGAGCTTTTTTTTTAGACGAAACGCGCGTCTGGCGTATATATTAAATTTATTCCTGGTATCTATGATGAGTTTATTTTCATCGTGCATGACATTAAGAGTTATATAAAATTTTTATTTTTAAAATTCAAATGAATTATGTTAACGTAGTCACGAACAACATGTGTACACAAAAGAAAAATGTGATATTGGAATACGCTAAATTATTCTCTGTGAAAAGCCTACTAGACCTTATAATGACTGAATCCTCATTTGTTAAAAAGCGTGAATTTGGAAAGTGATTGTTGAAAATCTATTGAATCTACTCTACGACATGGCTGACACGAAGAGAATTGTTATGTCCAATATAAAATGGGTGCTGAATTATAACCTTTTATTTGTTTACATCTAAATCTTCATAATTTTCGAATGTTTTTTATTCACTCTACATATTGAGACCAGTTTTTATATTTACTGAACACATGCATATGGTGAGTGCATATACATTTTTTATAATACATAAAACATAAATCACCGTTTATATTGAAATATACGTGATAGATTATCTTTCCTTGTTGTAAATTTAATCTTGACTACCTTTCAGATAATTCCATACTTTGTCTCTGACATGTTGGGATATCCAGGGGTACCTGGATTGTTTATTGCGTGTCTTTTTTGTGGAGCATTAAGGTAAAACAAATTGTTTTCTTTTTAATTATTCACTAAGAATTTCTTGTTTTAAATATCAAATCAAGTCAGTGTAGTAATTTCATTGTAATCTATAATTTACTTTTATTGATATGCTTGACATCAGACAAAACTAAATATCATTCGTCAGATGCAACAGTATGATCACTGTTTTTGTACCTCGTACAAATAAAATCTGGAGTCGCCAAACACCCAATCAAAGCATCAATGAAATATACCTTTCAACTAACTTCATATTTATCTCTATTAAAATACCAGATAATAGCTCTCAAATATATTAAAACGAGTGCTAATTAAAAAAAGTTTCCTGTGATCTTTGAAAGATATGACGTTGATTTATCTTTTAAGAGCTTTTCATCTTTCTACAGACTTTCTACGTTTTTTTTTGAAGATTTCCTCGATAAAAGGTACTAGTAACAATGAACACAAATGTTCTCAAAAGTAAAGTGGTATCTTCGAAACAATTTCCGAAGTCATAATGATTTGATTGACCATCTGTGTATATTTGATGACAAGTCCAATAAAACATTACTAGAGATTATATATATATATATATATATATACATATATATATATATATATATATATATATATATATATATATATATATATATATATATATATATATATATATATATATATATATATATATATATATATATATATATATATATATATATAAACACACCCTTTATTTCGACTTCATTATTACATACAAATAATCTTTGAATTTGAATCACCACAAGAATGTTATTAGTAATGAGCGCAACAACAGCTTCCACTATAGGAGCATCAACCTGGTCAGGATGTTTGTGTTTTGAGTGGTATCTACTGCTTAACGTAAATTGCATGTGAAGTAATGACCTGATTGTTAATTGGTATTTTTTTTCATGCTTTTTTTACCTATGTACTTATGATTAGTGGTCAATGCAAACATTTTTGAAATTTACACATCGTGGGACCTTTTATAGCTGACTATGCGGTATGGGCTTTGCTCATTGTTGAAGGCCGTACGGTGACCTATAGTTGTTAATGTCTGTGTCATTTTGGTCTTTTGTGGATAGTTGTCTCATTGGCAATCATACCACATCTTCTTTTTGATATACTATAAAGCTACACACATATCATTATAAGCCTTCCTTTGAAACTGGAAGAATTTGACTTAAAATGACGAAAATACTATTTTATTTATATTAACGATGTATTTAGAAAAAAAAAAAATACAAAAACAAACCCAAAAAACAAAAACAACATAAAACGACTTAGGACAGATTCATAAAATTATCGTAGGTTTAAATATTCATTTTAAGTATCATTTCTCCACGTTTTAATTCGATGAGTAGATATATCTCGACATTTGGTCCCTTACAAGAACATATGTATATCCTAGTTGGCAATATACACATATTGTCTCTTGAAAGAACATGCGTAGACTTCCAACAAGGCTATATAAACATACATTTTGTGGTCAAATGATGTCTTTCCACAGCCGTCTTAACTAGAACTTTTACTATTATATATATTGATATTGCAGTTATCTTTTTTATTTAATTTCAATATATTGTAAAGTAGATGACAATTCTACTCACAAACGGTCATATATGATTTGTTTTCGTTTTTATACCCGTTTCTTGGAAACAATTCTAATATACATTTCAATTCAGCTCACTATCATCAAATCTCAGTTCCATGGTAGCTGTTACCTGGGAAGATGTTATGAAACCATATTTTAAAGATAAATCAGAAGAAAATAAGGCATGGATTACTCGCATTTTAGGTTAGATGTTGATATAAGATCAATCATCTTTAAGTTACATATATTTCACCTCTTATCTATTATATGTCACACGGGCGTTCTTAATTACTATCTTTTTAGTGATCAACTATGGCACTAATATCAATGCGCCTAAGAGCACTCTCGAGACAAAGAGTTTTTGAAGCCAAATACATTCAAATTTGTACGAACTTTAACCAAAAGAATCAAAATGAAACACCCTAGCCGTGAAAAATCAACAAATGACAGGTTCTGTTATTTTATTGTACAAATAGAAATATACATAATGTAACCAATATAGTTTTTGCTTGAATCTAGAATATGCAAAGAAATAAAACAATTTTGTTTTTTAGTTATAGTGTATGGTGCATTAGGAATTGGTACAACATTTTTATTCAAAAATTTGAAAGGAACTGTATTGCAGGTATGTTTGACATGGAATGCAGAACTAGAACTAATATATTAAATTAAATAATCATGTTAAAAAAATGATAATAGGATTACACAATACTAAACTACACGATTTACGTCATACACTAATATTGGGCTGCTTTGGAAGGACCAGCCATTTCTGATACACAAGTTGTACATGCTGTCTGATAAAGTATGGATTGAATATATACGATTGAAGATATCAAATTTTGATTTCGTAATCAAAATGAACCTTTAAAAAAGTAAAAGATATCAGGCCGTAATGTGACATGACCATTTTAAAATATTTACAGGCTTCGTTGAGTTTTATGGGCGCTGCAGGAGGAGCATTGAACGGTTTGATAATGTTAGGAGCCTTTTTTCCATGGGCAAACTGGAAGGTAATAAAACAACAGTCTATCAAAGATAATTGTCATTAATTAATTTATCTTAATGTTATGCGTGGGTTGAGAATTAAATATTAATTTGAAAAGAGGTGTATCACATATTATATATTTACCTGTAGTTTAACTTTGACGGATCGTCGGATTAACATGCAGAACTCATTCTAAAATTGGAAAGTACTGCATGTTTTCTTTAGATTCTAAAATAACTATTTGCAAATTGAAACAGAAATGAAAAAAATAATTTGATTATGATGAACAAATGTCCCTAAAGGAAGAGATAAACACGATTTGCACACTCATTTTGTATCTGTGATATTGTTTTTCTATATTTTGTACTATTCATGTTAGGAAATTAAAAAAAAAAAATCATCAAAATGACGGTTATAGATTTATTACTTAACACCAGGATTTTATTCTTTGATATTCTATTGTTAATATCCATTACTTTTTTTTTTAATAATTTACAAATTATTTTTAATTTATCCTGCTGATTCATTATTTTTCATTAATTAGAAATATGCGATTTGTTGAGTATCGCAATAATAATAACTCGCATTCTAACACCTATACATATTACTGTAAACATATATTCATGGTATTGCAATAATTTGATACTGATATCAGAAAGAAGATGTGATAGGATTGCCAATAAGACAACTCTTCAAAAGAGACCAAATGACAGCGAAATTAAGAACTATTGGTCCCTTTGGGCCTTCAACAATGAGCAACGCCCATATACTAAAGTCCGCCGTATAAAGACGAATGTAAAACAATTCATACGAGACAAATAACAGCATAATTTATGTACAAAATAAAGAACTTAAAACAAATAAGTTAGCCTGCAACAAAAGACAACCACCGAATTACAGGCTCCCGAAAAGGGACAGTCACATACATACAGAATGTGGCGGGGTTAAATTTGTTATCGAGTGTCCAAACCTCTAACATTAGTCAGTGATTTAACAGTACAACCTTAGAACAGACTTTAAAAATCTGTTGCAAAAGGCTTTACTCATGAATTCAAATACTGCAAAAATTGCATGCAATAATTTCTGAATATACAGTATTTGTGTCTTTCAATAAACTGATATTTTAATATCAATTATGAATTCTGTTAACCTCGTGGGTATTGATTAGGTAAAAGTTTGATTTAATGCTTCATTTCTTTAGAACATTTGTTTGAAAACAATCATTTTAATGTAGGGGGCTGTTGCTGGTAGTTTATCATCATATGTAATTACTATGTGGGTTGGCATTGGTAAATATACAGTTGTTGGTATAAAGGAGAATCTTCCATTCCCAAACAGTACATGTGAAAATTCCAATCACAACAATACAGACAAAATTTACTCAACAATGCTACCATTCAATACCACAGACCATACAGGTGAATACTTTACAGTCTTTGGACAAACAAGTAGCAGCGATGCAGCATTAAACGAATTGTAAGTATACAAGAGGGACGAAAGATACCAAAGGGACAGTCAAACTCATAAATCTAAAACAAACTGACAACGCCATGGCTAAAAATGAAAAAGACAAACAGAAAAACAATAGTACACATGACACAACATAGAAAACTAAAGAATAAACAACACGAACCCCACCAAAAACTAGGGGTGATCTCAGGTGCTCCGGAAGGGTAAGCAGATCCTGCTCCACATGTGGCACCCGTCGTGTTGCTTATGTGATTACAAATCCGGTAAATAGTCTAATTCGGTAGGTCACATTCATGAAAGGGAAGGGGATTGTAGTTACGAAGTAAGGAACATATCCGATATCATTTGTGAAACGGTTATTCCATAACGGTCAACCAACTCATGATGGCGTCCGTAAAATTTACGAAGGGATGATTTCAACTTCACCATTTGGAACTCTTGGTTTAATAGCTTCCTTGTGAGCAGTAACCCTCTATCAAGAAAATCATAATAGGAAATGCAAGCACGGGAATATCGTATCAATTGGGAGATATATACCCCGTATGCAGGTGCTGCTGGAATGTTGCTACTTAGAAATGGAAAGTTCACAATTGGAAAGCTGAAATCATCTCTTTTGTCGTACAGTTTTGTTTTCAACCGACCCTCATTGTCAATTTCTAGATGTAAGTCAAGATATGAAGCCGACTTAACTGTATCTGTAGTATCCTTTATCTCCAATTCGATGGGATAGATGCGGTCCACATAGTCACCAAATTTTGAATTGTTTAGTGAAAGAACGTCATCTATATAGCGGAAAGTAGAGTTAAAGGATATTGCTAACTTCTTATCTTTCTTCCTGAGAAGTTCCTGCATGAAGTCAGCCTCATAATAATAAAGAAACAAGTCGGCAAGTAGAGGGGCACAGTTTGTTCCCATTGGGATGCCGACAGTCTGTTGAAAAACACGTCCTCCGAACGTTACAAATATGTTGTCAATCAGGAAATCAAGCATCTTGATAATATCGGTTTCAGAGAATTTTTTGTTTGAATCAGAGTGATTCTTTACAAAGTATGATTTATCCCTCCCTAAGACAAGATACTTGTATCTACGTTGGCCATTCTTTTTTATGAAGCAAAGTAATACCAACTCTTTCAATTTGTCTTTTAGTTTGGAATGTGGAATACTTGTGTATAGAGTAGAAAAGTCAAATGTTTTAATACTGTAACAAGATGAAAGAGAGTTAGATTGTATGTACTCTAAAAGATCTTTGGAATTTTTAAGTATCCACATCTGATTCACGCCACCTCTAGAATAGGCAGTTTCACAATAACTTTGAAGCCCGTCTTTGATTGCTGATAAAATAGATGTTAATAATTTAGAAAGAGGTTTCGTGGAGCACTTGGAAGACCCAGCAATATACCGTTGTTTGTAAGGACACTTATGTAGTTTAGGTATCCAATACAGTGACGGAAGATCCAGTTCTTCATCTTTGGTTGAAATACCAAAGGAACAAAGAACAGACCGATGATTATCCAGGATTTCCTCTTTGGTAAGTGTCGTGAGGGTATATGTTGAGTTTCCAAGTGAATTGTCTATACCTAATTCGTTTATCAAGCAATTAATGTAGTGACTTTTACAGACAAAAACGATGTTATTTGGGGCTTTGTCTGCAGGGACAACAACATATTTATCATGGAGGTCGGATAAGTGTTTAGCAACATTTGGGTCTTTAAAGATTGACGTAGCATGGGCATTGATGGACCCATTCAGTTTCTTGATTCTGAATTGTATTAACGACCTCACTGCCTTAATTCATTCGGATAGAGTGTCTACGTCTTCCTTTTCACGTTTAGCCCATTGCCTGGCATAATTCTCGACTGAGTCCATCAAAATTTTAAAGAGAAGTGTTATTAACATTGTTAAGGTCACCGGTAATAACGTGGCCAGCAGGATTATATATGAATTGGGAACTAGCACAAGTGCAATCAGGAGGTTTAGACTTGAAGTCAATATCGAGATTCTGCAAAACGCGTTTGTAATTGAAAATTTTAGTTGCAATAGGTTTGGTATAGGTATAAGAAATTATTGGTACGGACTGGTCTTTGAAATAAGGAGGTATTTTCGATTGAACTAATTTATGATGAAGGATATTGCCTAGGTTGACGCCATCGAGACCTTTGTTGGCAAAGGAAAGATTTAGAGAAGATCTTTTCTCTTTTTCATCTTTTCCAATGCGAACTGGCTTGAAAAGTCTGTGACTTGCAATATCCGAAATTATAGCTTGAAGATCGTAACATACGTAACTTAGTGTAGACAGCTTTTATACGATTCATACCCACTAGAATTAAAGCAATAATATATTCCAACAAGAGTAGCAAGCCAGTCACCAAAGTCATTCTTGTTTTATGGTGACGTTCGTACTGGTCTTATTTTAGTTTCCGGTGTTATTGTCTGTGACTTAGTTTGTTAATTTTGTTTTTGGCATTTAAAGTTTGGACATGTGGTATGAATATCAATGCACCAACTATCCAACAAAGTTTTAATGAAATAAGTGTAAATAATTATAGTTCACCGTGCGGGCTTCATCAAGGAGTAAACCTATTTAATCAACTATAAAGATCCCTGCCTTCACAACATTAAAAACAATTAACACATAACAGGTACACGTAGAACAGACATCAACAAACGATAACAAGTTTGTTATTAAAAATGAGCAACTGGTACCAAAGACCTTCCGATAAACCTTATTGTCGAAATGCACATAAATGTTTTTAGGGAGAAATGTACGGTTTTAATTTAAGTATCTCTGACATATATTCCTTTTTACAAAAAAGTTTTTACATGAGACAAATAAATCTGATAAAGAAATTCAATTTTTATATGAAAAAAGACGTTGTTCTGTTTTTATACGCCCGTCAAAATTTTGACGGGACGTATTATGGTATACAAATGTCCGGTGTCCGTCCGTCCGTCCGTCCGTCTGTCCGTCTGTCTGTCTGTCCGTCCGTCTGTCTGTCCGGCGTAAACATATCGCACCTTAACTTGAGAACGACTTATTCAAATGTCATGAAACTTAACATAGTTGTTTCTTATGATGGTCAAATGATCTGTATATTTTTTGGTGAAAATAAGATTAAAACTTTTTGAGTTACGGCACTTTGTAACTAAAACAGGGGTGTGTTTTTTTTTACATGTCGCACCATATCTCAAAAACGATTTATTATTATTGCTTAAAACTTTACACATGTCTTTGTTATATAAATCTGAAGATCTGTATACTTTTGGTGATGATTCAAAATTTCATTTTTGAGTTATTGAGTATTTTGGAAAAAAGGGGGAGGGTTTTTTTTTACATGTTGTGCCGTATCTCATAAACAATTTATGATTATTGCTTAAAACTTTACACACTTCTTTGTTATATTAATCTAAAGATCTGTATACTTTTTGGTGATGATTCAAAACTTCATTTTGGAGTTATTGAGTATTTTGTTAAACAGGGGAGGGTTTTTTTACATGTCGCGCCGTATCTCAAAAATAATTTATGATTATTGCTTAAAACTTAACACACCTTTTTGTTATATTAATCTAAAGATCTGTATACTTTTTGGTTTTGATTCAAAATTTTGTTTTAGTGATATTTAGTTTTTTGTAAAAAAAAAAAACAGGGTTGGGGGTTTCACGTGTCCCGCCGTGTCTCAAAAACAATATATGGTTATTGCTTAAAACTTTCTCAGAAACTATTTATGATTATTGCATAAAACTTCCACGCAAGACGTCGGGCGTATCATGCGCTCATGGCGCAGCTTTTTATTAAACATTATTGAATAATTCAAAACTAATGATTTTCATTCGTGTGGGAAGCAGATACACAGCAACGGAAGACCCGGCCCATAACATAGTCTGGTAATTGAGGTTACAACAAAGCAATTAAAGTCGTTAGTTAAGGTATATTGAAAATAACTTTCTTTAATGAAAATAAATTCCTATCCTTTTATCTTCTTTTTCAGATCAGGGTTGCATCAATTTTATAGCCTTTCGTACCTTTGGTATTCAGCGTTTGGTATGATTATAGCTTTTGTTGTTGGTTTAATTGTCAGTTTTGCAACAGGTAAATTAATTAATATGAGGTAGGTAAGTCGGAAAGTATATTTCAATCTCGTTATATATGTTAAACTACTGAAAAATACATGTTGCATAATAAACAAAGGCATTAGCAATTTAATCTGTTGAAATCGTAAAAGAGGCCAATAAATTTTAAAAAGGTTGGAAATTCAAACTTAGTTTATTAGAAGGTATTACAAAACATATTTAAAGCTATAGGATATGCTGATAATCTTCGAAGTCTTTCCGGGGATAATGCTTAAAATGTTTACAATTTTTACTGAACTATTCATTACACTCTTTCCTAATTATCCGAAACAGTTAGTAAACTGAACCTGGACTTTTAATTTCAATTGTTTAATTCATTTTTATTTCATTGATGTGGACCCACATCTCCTAGGCCTTAAATTCGTGATGCAAATGAAATAAGAATGTTTAATGCTTCTTTATCAACTATACTAAATCAATTGACATG
Organism: Mytilus galloprovincialis; assembly: GCA_037788925.1. Lineage (NCBI taxonomy): Eukaryota > Metazoa > Mollusca > Bivalvia > Mytilida > Mytilidae > Mytilus > Mytilus galloprovincialis. The sequence goes on from CM075341.1 coordinate 24,693,971, forward strand.
AATTAAAAGTAAAGCGATGTTATAACGGTTTTATTTATGACACATTAATACCTTAAAAACACTTATGGCAGACAGCAACTAACGAAAGACTCCTAACTATCGGACACCCACATTAAGGAGATTCGGAGGTAAACATTTTTGTGCGTTCAACTCCTCACTAACATAGGATAATAACACAAAAACGCATTGCATAATTAGATTGTCTTGTAAGTGTGACTAATTATTGTTTATAGCATGACATGTATTGTGTATAACAATCTAAACTATTGGTTTACAATGATTTTTAAGTGACTGCTCATCCAATGTGGAGATTTAATAATCTTTGTTTCTGATTAGTGTAATCTATTCGTTTCCAGGCCCGACAAAGCCAGAGGACATTGACCCAAAGTATATGATTCCAATCTTTGATAGATTATTTTGGTGCTGTCTACCAAACAAAATCCTCAAATTTCTCCGTTGTGGAGTAGATTATGATAAAGAGGTAGGCACACTGTGTAATATCAATATTCAACAAACATAATGCTAATTTATCCTTTAATCCTTGTGTTACCGTTATTTTTCATTTATTCAATGAAATATAAAACAAACACAACTAACACCGACATCAGGTGAATTTTACCGCAAGTTATTTTAGTTTTTTAAAAGATTTTGCTGCATTGTGATTTGATGGCATACAGTATTGAAAACAATAAATTACAGCAAACTAATGTTCAAACAAACTAAATGTTATCGTCCGTCAAAAGTTTTGTTCGCGGGAGATACCTAAAGTGCCACAAGTATTTCAAAGTTTTAACACAATGATATGGTCTATAAACAGTAAAATATCGAACTCCGAGAAAAAATCTAAACGGAAAGTCCCTTAGCAAATCAAAAGCTCAAACACATCAAACAAATGGACAACAACTGTCATATTCTTGACTTGGTACATGCATATTCTTATAACCTGTCACTTGTATGACAGTCGCATACAATTCCATTATATTGACAACGATGTACAGTTACTAAAGTTTGGGTTTTATTTGGTTCCAAGATCATATTGATAATACGACACAACCAAATATTTTGAAACCCAATCACAGTGTCATAAAATATAAGTAAAGTTGATTTTATATAGTTTTGACATTTATTATTCAAAAACTATCCCTTGCATTTTGCATGTTTCTGGGTAATAATTGAAGTTTCACTTATCGTTATATTTCGCAATTTAAATACAATGTCATGGTTCATAAGATAAATTGCCTTGAAATTTTCCATTCAAGGTTTGTGTTCCTAATTAACATTAAAAGTTGGATGACAATTGAAAGAACTGTGGTCAAACCTTTGGAAATTTTGAACGCGATGTCACGGATTATAAATTTTGCTGATTTTGACATTGATAGTTTTTCAGTTTTTCCTTATTATTTACCTTTTCACATTTTAGATGGAAAGGGGTTCAATGCGACGTTTTAACGTAATGCTACGCAACGTAAATGCAGTTTGCATTCACATTTAAATTAGGCGTTCCTTGATTTATTTCCACTACTGTAAATTGTTGACTATTTTAGGAAATAGAAGATAACGAGGATATCAAAACCGAGGCTACTACCATTGGTAGTTGTAGTAATATGTCAGCACTTGGATCAGAAACATTTAGTTATAAATTCTAACGATAAACATATGCACATCAGTGTTAAATTGTAGATACATGTACCATTTGATTTGATATTACCCTAGAAATATAACATTATAGTAAATTTAGTTTAATTTACTTGGTGAGTTATTTAATATACAATAATGTAAATTGGATGTGTAGTGTGCAATTTTGATTAGTTTTTTATATAATGGATTGGGAAACAAGTGTTGCAACTTATATTAATCACTTTCAACTTTGCTGGTGTGAGTGCTGCCTGGTAGCGGCATTAGTCTGATCTTTTTTTCGAAATCTATAAGGATGTCTTTAACGTGCTAGAGATATAGCTCTCTCTAAACACGGGTCAGCCATTCATCGTCCCCTTTAGACGGACTATCATCGTTTCCTCAAGACCATACACGCAAATGTTGTTAATGGAGAGCCGAAAATTCAGTCCCTGAAATTTTAATGCCGGAACTGGAATTGAACCAGGAACCTTTGTGTTAGTAGTCAGATGCACTAACCACTACACCACGGCTCAATGTTGATTGAACTGTTTTTTTATTTTGTGAAAGGAAAATGTAGAAGTTGGGATAAGAGTAAATGTAAATGTGTGCATTTATATTAATAGACTAAGAATATATAACAATATTTTAATTGATATAAGTTGTAATGCGCCTTGTTAATTTAGTAATGTTGTCGCATTGAGTTACATAATGGATTTGAAGAGAATTAAGCACAACAAAAAATCGATTCAAATCAAAAATGATGTGGATGTGAGCGATTGATGTTTGCTACTAGTGGAACATTGAGAAAATGAGTTATGATTAGCGATGAGACAATTATCCATCAAATTTCAAATGAATGGGATCGACACAAGTGTAGGCTACCGTGCGGCCTTCAAAAATGAGAAAACCCCATACTGTTTGTCGGCACCGACAAGAAAATTATGAAATAATTCAAATTAACACTAGTATGATTTGGTCTAGTATAAGAAAGCACTATTTGTTCTGAAACCAAATTAAATGTATCTATATAAATCAAATGATTTCTAAGTTGTTATATCTAATACGGGCAACAGCAGGTGGTATCAATCGTAAATGCATAGTAAATCTGGTTGTCTAGTATTCGAACAAAATATTATTTTAATGTATTATTCTGACCGATAGACAAGAATATGGTTCTAGAAAGCTCCAGCAAAATATAAACTTTGATCGCGCAAGTAAAGTTTTTACCTACTATTTATTGGTGAGAGTGAACTTTGACAATATCCGGATTCAATTATTGTCGATTTTTAAGAGCCTTCAATATAGAATATTCAGATTTTCTTCATTTGTATGAAGGTTTCCACTCATCAAATGAATCATATACTATTATTAAAAGATACCAAGACCTTGTTAATGGTTGATTTTTTTAAGTATCAGAATCGTTTTCAATCGTTTGGCCGATTGGTCTTAGTAGTAACTAATGTAATCACTAGCCAGTCAACACTGAGGTTGAGTTCGAACCCCGCTTGTGCTGGTGCACTCGACCCCAAGCGTAATTGACTTTTTCTATCGAAGGAAGGTTGTTTTCTCCCGTTACTCCGGCTTCCTCCACCAATTGATCGCCACGAAATAGCCTATAAGCGGTGCTTAAAAGTTGCGTTAAAACAAAAAAACAAAAAACAAAAAAAAAAAAAATCAGATCTTTGCACGTTCGTGATCCTTAGCTTTTTCTAAGGTGTTTATATATAAAGGAAACAGTAGTATACCATTATTCAATTTTCAAAATTCGAATGAGATAAACACAAATCCAGGTAGAATAAAGGAAAGCAAACAATTATAAGAGGAAAAAAATGGAACACCAGAAACATTCAACTGCAACAAAAACAAACGTCATCATACATAGAAACGGAATGGATATAACAGCTGTCTTATTACTGACTAAGCACAGAACATGCTAAGTAAAAATAGTTAGGTTAACCATGGTTTTATATGACTTCTGTGTGGATTCGTCGCTTTTCTTGTCTTGTCTTTTATGTAATGGTAATGTATTTTTTCTTCGACTTTAACCTTCAATCCTTCTGATATGTTTTAATAATGTAAACTTGCTTGTTGATAGGCCAATGTTATGTAAAAGAACGTCTCGTTTTCACAATAAGTTAATAAGATATTAAAACCTTGTCAGTAAATTTTCTTCATAAATACTACATGATGCAGTATATATTTAAACATTTTATTACGTGTTATTGTGTTTGTCCGTCCGTCTGTCCCGCGTAAGTTAAAGTTTCTGGTCGAGTAAGTCATTTGATGGAGTTGAAGTCCAATTAACTTCAAACATTGTACACAGGTTCCCTATGGTATGATCTTTCTAACTTTAATGTCAAATTAGAGTGTTGACCCAAATTTCACGGTCCACTGACCATAGATCATGATAGTACGAGTGAGGCATTCGTGTACTATGGACACATTCTTGTTGTAATATAATTTTAGCGTGACTCGGTATTGAACATATCGTCATTGTGTTATTGTGCTATATATAACAAAGAAGATGTGGTATGATTTACAACTAAAGGTCCCAGTACGGCCTTCAAGTCAATTATATATTCCTGTTTTCATTTTTCTTATTTACTTTGTCTTTATTCCATTTTGTTTCTCTTGGTTGGAATTAAATGTAGTTATTTGTTTTTATAGTGAATAAGATAATAACACAACGTTGACGACTGTGCCTCATTTTTTTTTTACATTTTTACCTATTATGTCTGTTTGTTTTGCTCACACATTGTCAATATAATGAAATTCGAAACGACTGTCATACAAGTGAGAGGGTTAGTTAGCTATAAAAATAGGTTTAATCCACCATTTTGTACATTTGGAAATGCCCGTACTAAGTCATGAATCTGACAGTTATTTTCCATTTGTTTTGGTGTCTTTGAGCTTTTGATTTCTCAATTTTGTAATGGCATACCGTTTTTAATTTCCTATGGAGTTCGGCATTTTTTGTTATACTTTTTATTGATTTTGTTTTGGTTTTCAGAGGTAGGCACGGTAGAGGTATGTCAGTGCTAAAAAAAAGGTTAATTAATACCGAAATGCTAGGAAAAATTGAATTTGGATTCAAGAATCAAGAATGCATCTGTATTATCCTTTGCTTAGTTTCACGTTTTATGGGATATTCAAGTTCAATCGCCAAATTTTAGTGATATTAAGTAAGAGAACATATTATGTTAGAGTTTTTTTACTTTTCCTCAAAAGGCATAAGTAGTTTATATACCATATTTTAGGTCTCAAATTTGACGTGGACATCATCAAGTTTATAAGTGGTTTGCTTTTATTTTTATTTCATTTCATCTATTTTTTTGTGTTGATTCCATATCAAAAAAGTTCCTGTTACGTTACATGTATGTTTCAAAAGAATCAGTTTTTTTGATTGAATAACAACGCTTGTGCGTCATAGTATAAGACCCCGTTCACACTAGGACATTTTTATCGATTTAAACTAGACCGGTTCACTTTAGATCGATTTAAGGGCCAATATGAACGCTGTGAATCGATATTCAATCGGTCTAAACTAAAACACCAAAAGAGGTAGTTTAGTTTGAATCGATCAAAAGTAAACCTATCTTACTTTAAATGTGAACGCAGAGATCGGTTTAAACTAGTACGATTGAATCGAAAATAACTTATGCGCATGTATAGCGGCAAAACTATCCCAGAGATTCGTTGTTTAACCCATATTTCTCTGTTTCTCAGGCCTTTAAAATAACTGAAAACATGTTGTCTTAGCCGTAGCATAGATTTACGAAATCTGTGTCTTTTTTCTTAGATATTGATTGTTTTCTCTTTTCAGGGACCGCAGTATTTCGTCGTGTTGTAACTTTTTTGCTACAGTTATTTTTTTTTCAAATTTAAAGAATACTGCAATAACACCGGTTTCAAAATTTTAACTTGTGATTCAAGATAAACAATAACTTTTACTTTCTTTCAAGTATGTGTATCGGTGTATTATACAATAGTCATGAATTTGATAAATCAGTTCTATTTATACACAATGTTTCCAGTTTTACGGGTAAAAAGGTCAGATCGATTGCGTTTTTAGTTGTAATGTGAACGCAGTGGTTCAGATTAGACCGATAGAGATCGCTATGATTAAGGATAATGTGAACGCTAACTTGTTTTATTTAGATCGATTCAAATTTGATCGATTTACAAAAATGCTAGTGTGAACGGGGTCATATTCACCTTCACATTCCAATAAAGTCTAACATTCATGATAACACGTGCTGTCACAAAAAAAGTGCACAGGTTATTAAAAGAAATATATGATAAAAAATTGAATTTTCCTGATCATAGCGAAACAATGCAATTTTAAGTATTGAATGCTTATTTTCGTAATTTCATAGGGTTGTAAAAGCGTTGACCGTGCGCACACTTTAAAAATGAAGCGCTTCATATAAAATGTACTTCAGTCAACGCTTTTACACTCCAATGGATCTATAAAAAGAAGCATTCAATTCTTAAAAAACATTTGTAGTCTTGGGTTGATGAGAAGCACATATATGGAGACACCTTACTATGAAGACAACATATTACACTGTATTTGTTTGGTTTTATGTAGTTGGGTTGTTGTATATAACCCAGATCTTATTTTCCATCTAAACACAAAAACTTAAGCAGATAGATTAGAATAAAGAAAACTTGAATCATTAATTCAAATTTTCTGTGCAGTCAACAATATTTGGTTTTTTTTTTTTTACATTTTAGTGTCTTATTTATTTATTTATATTCAAATATTGATATCAATTACACCTTGCGCCTGTCGTTCGTGTGACAATACTTCTAGTTTCATCATTTAACTTTGATGACACTTACTACTCAACATATCTATATGTATGGATTAAAAAAGATACTTACAAATGTCGACGCGCTCGATATAATTCCCTATCATTCACATACACATCCGTTTCATTCCTATAAAGTTTTAATGAGATCTCAATTGAAATTTAAAATTATCAAACTAAAAAGCACAGAAAACGCATTTCTTTTGACAAAAGGTCAGAGTATTATTTACTAAACGTCCAGTGGCAAATATTTCAGGCATGTTTTCGTTCACATATGAAAAGTGTGTCACTTATTTTTTTAGTAAACTGTAAATGTCTTCGATATGTAATTTGCTAAACGCATATCATGATCGTATAGAGATAAATATTGCATTTCAAATTTTTTCCTCATTTTCCGATAATTTATTTTAGAATATACTATTGATGAATATAAGAACTGAAATATAATGTTTTGGATACGTCTATAGATATATATTAATTAGGTATCCAATAGTTGGAACGAATTGCATAATAATATATCGTAAAGTTTGTACCTTTATAGAGATTAACATGGTATACGATAAAACTATATATATTGGTATTTTAAAAGGTCAATGTAATGGAAAATACAATAAAGCCTTAACACTTTCTCTCTACATTTTATAATTAAATAAAAAGAACAACAACTTAATGAGGATTTTCCCCGTTAAAAATTCTAGTACAGAGTATGCACCAAGAATAAGTTGTTTGAACTGGCATCTATATATATATATGCTTACTTCATATTTATCATCAACATTTTTCAAACGCCATATATAGGCCCAATGCATCAAGTTTGAGTTAACTAATAATCACGTTTCCTAGCTATTTCCTTGTTTGAAAATTCTCAATTTTTTAAAAACATAATCAAATCATAATAAACATAGAGGAAATGACTACTCATATTTAATTAACTGAATAAAAGGAGATGCAAATTATTTTATTCAACTTTTTATTGAACTGGAATTTTGTGTTGTTCACAAAGTTGTTATGGATTTATTAACTTATATATCTTTGGCCAATTTCGCTTTATATCACATCTTAGCAGGTATGTGCAAAACATTACTGTGTTTGCTATTTACCCTTTATCAAATCTCTGATGATATTTATTATACATTGATATAAATCAGAAACGACAATAAATTGAATTAATTACAAAAATAATAATAAAATCTAAGAATGTCTGTTTCCAGATACTTAAGTAAACATATTGCTTCGTAAACAGATCAAAGAGCAATAGTTGTATTTGTAAATTTTCATACAGAGATTGAGATTGTTGTTTCATCTTTTAAGAGACGATAAAATCGTTATAAGTGAAAATTGTCTGATATTTTCCATGAAAATATAATTTTTGTTTTATTTCGATATTTCAGATGACAAATTTGTTAAATCTGGAGACAATATCACACTACAATGTTCTCTATTAGGAAAGTCATTTCGGTGGATGAAAGATAGTTACATTCATCTTATCGATAACAAGAAATATGATGGTACAAGCACATCTTCTTTAACAGTTATTAATACTGATCGTCACGACACTGGACGTTATAGCTGTAATGTATTTACGAGTTTGGGTGTATGGCGAAGTGGTACTGATTATAAATTAAACATCATTTGTAAGTAATTTGATTATGTAAATCAGCAAAAATGTCTATAAATTTATCACGTAGTGAAATATACCTCAAGAGTTTTAAAATACATCAGAATAAATTGCCAGAATTTTTATTTGAATTGTTTTCACTTTTTTTATCCTATTGTCTCGCATGAACCAATTGTAAACTTTTTATACTGGCATGTATGATGAGGTTAATGATAATTGGTTAGGTTAATATATCAGCATATGGTATCATTTATACGTTTTTTCCTTCAAGTAAACGGCAACTGGAGCAAATGGTCAAAGTGGAGTGAATGTTCCAAAACATGTGGTGGTGGTGTGTGGACTAAAAGTAGGTCATGCACAGACCCTTTACCTTTGAATGGAGGTTTGGATTGCGTAGGAAGCCCTTACTATACAAGGATATGTTCAATAGAACCTTGTCCGGGTATGTTTATATGTAGAGAGCGTCAAAACAGCCTTTTATCACTTTTCAAATGAAAGTTGCTTTTTTTTTAACAACATAAATTATTTCAAATATTGGCTTGTTACAATATCCTTCAGGAGTCCAAGCTCCTCCTGATATTCCTTGTTACAATCCACTAATCACTCAGGGTAGTGAATAGTTGTAGAATACATATTACATCTTGTACATCAAATACATATTAAATAATATCACTTAATCACTTAATATGACTATTTATATGTTTTCTAAAAGTTGCTAAAACATTACTTTTAATTTTCAAACATACTCTTCTATTGAACTCATTGAGTAAAATTGAGAAAACATTGACATTTTTTGTCTTTTGATCAGATACGTAGTAGGCTTTGTAAATGGAAAAAAACCCAAAATTGTTAAAAAATAGTTAGTGTCAAAATATTCTTCTTCAGAAGATTTATATCCGAATACTAAGTGTCTTAGCTTTATCTTAAAAGTTATTTTACTGTTTTACTTTAAAACTTTATTTATTTTATTTCAAAACATTTTTAAATACGGACACAGTATAAAGAAGTGATCATAATCCTCTTCTTGTGTACAAAAATTACAAGAACTATTGTTTACAATTTTCCACCTGCATAAAATTTCTTTGTAGGTAGAATATGTTGTAGTAATTTCCATCTAAAAAATTTATTTTCTTTTAAATATCTGAATAAAAAGTTTGATAAATAGTTTTGATATACCACATCATCTATATCAAATATACACAAGTCAATTTGTGGGTCCAATAGCTGGTGCAAAATTTTTATTTATCAGAGACTTATATAAAAGTTTATTTGTTAATGCTTCTAATTTTATAGGTAAACCATCCAATATAATTTTGTTTATTTTTATATTAATAATACTTTTTATAGAATTTTCCGATTTTAAAATTGTTGCCCAGTCTTTTGGTATAGATTTTTTTACTAAATTAATTTCAACTATCCAGTTTGATTTATTTTTTAGTTTATTTTAAATGGTGTCCTGGGAAATACAGCATTTTTCATCTATGATATCATTTATATAAATAAGATCGCTTTTAATCCATTTTTTTCTAAATATAGCTTTATTGTCAAATTTAATAAATTCATTGTTCCATTATATTTGTTTTCTTATGTCTGTAAATGTTTTTTTTAGACCTCCACCAGTTGATTTCCAACATTTAATGATATCTTTATAAAAATCTGGGATATTTTCAATGCTTTCGTTTGTCTTATCCCCACTGTTTGTTTGAAACACTAACCAGTTTGACCCAAAATTATGAAAATAGTGTTGAGGTATAATTGTCCACCCTCATTTTGACAATCATTTACTGGTCTTTTTACCCACATATCTTTTAAAGCAGTGAAGTAACTTCTTATATCTATCATATCCAATCCCACCTTTTTATATGGACCAATAATTGAATTTCTTTGTACTTTATCTGGTTTATGATCCTAAACAACTTTTCCCACACTTAATGTTTTAATTATCAAAGTTGCGTTTTTTACACTTTTAAAACTGTATTATTTCAGATGAAGAAATATCAAAAGTAGTACATTTTCAATGGTTTTATTCCCAAAGATCTTATTGTGATTAATCTGAATAACATGTTTATCATACTGTTTGGTTTATGGTGAAAATTTAAAATGTATGAATAACATTTTTTGGGGAAATATGTATAATCTAAATGAAGTGCTTTACACTAGCAATTACCGACAATATATTGTAAGTAATTTAATTTCGCGTAATGTTAGTGTTTCTATATATGGTTAAAATGCTTTACATATTTATTACCTCTAACAAAAGTTATAATATGAAATATTGATCAAACAATTTAATGTGATTCATATCATGACGCTTCCGATCATCAATTCAAATTACGTATAAGTCATTTTAATATTAAAAATAATTAATCTTTTTTTTTTGTCAAATATTTTTAAAAATCGTGTTTCTTTTTCCTTTTTTAAAACGTTAACACACAGTCTCTTTATATTCCCCAACACATAAAACGAACCTTGCTTACACCATCCGCCTAGCGTTTACTAGTTCAGAACAATGAGTCATTTCTTCACACAAATATATACAAGAGATTCTCTGCAACTTGTTTATCACTTATTATGACTATGTTCTTTCAGCTCAAATCATACCGTAATATATCGTACATATTATTTTCATAAAATTTTCGCATATACCAGTACTGATATGTCATTTAATACACGTCAATCGGGTGTTTAATTTATTGAGATGAAATTAAAGGATTTCGCAATGATTGCTTATTTCGTTATATGTTAATGACGACACATTTTCCCTACGGTACGTAGTTTTTCCGGATCAATCTTACATAACCTGTGTATAGAATTTTTTTTAAAAGCAATCACGACTTAAACTACATTTTGACAGATTATGTACCATATTTCAATTGAATGGATGTTTCTTGTTGGTTTTACTTTGTACAATGTGTTATTCAAATAATCAAGCTAGATTTGAATCGAGTATTTAAGAAATATGTTTAATCTTTTAAAAGTGATAAAAACCCGAACTTTTGAATTTGTTTTTCATAATTTTAATGTTATGTCTGTGAAAAAATGAAAAAAATATATTTGATTATCTTGATCGAATTCATTCGGATTTCGGCAAACATGGAAAACTTAATGATCCTTAATGCATTGTTTTCTTCAGTTGATACTATATTGTCGTCTATTCCGCATATTTTTTGCTTAATATACTTCTTGAAAGAGAATAATAGAAATTTTCAAAACAATTATATGACAACTATATACAACAAATTATTATTCATATACGTTTGTCTTCAAATGATAAAGATTGTCGACCATAAATTATAGTGGGGATATGAAAACCAAGATTATACATTCTACATTGAATACTGGTAAAATCATTACTCCTTGAATTGATAATTTAAGTGTATTGGATATGTTTAAAATCTAGTGGATCTAAAGTTAGTAGTTTTATATTTGGCGATAAAATAATTAGTAAGCATTTACATTCATAATACTGTGTACGCATTATAAATTGCTAAAATCGAAAATCAAAGCAAGAAAATACCAGAACGATCATATGGCGCATTTTGAATTCCACAGTTTAAATAACTTCAAACATTTCCTACTACTGTTTAGTAAAATTAGTACCATAATAGATTTGTAAATCATAACTTATTCTAAATTTACTGTTTGCAAAAGTATAAATTGTTCTAAATGATAGGGATGTTCTGATATCTAACAGAAAACCCTGGCCGTTTTTGAAATTAACTGTTTACAAAAGTATAAATTGTTCTAAATAATAGGGATGTTCTGGTACCTAACACAAAACCTTGGCCGTTTTTGGCACAGTTTTTTGAACGTTTGGTCCTCGATGCTGTTCAACTTTGTACTTGTTTCGGCTTTCAAACTTTTGTGTCTGGGCGTCACTGGTGACTCTTGTGTGGACAGAATGCACTTCTGGCGTATTAAAATTTTTTAAACTTTGTTAGCTATTATTCGTGTGTTTCTTTGTCAAATGTGTTCTCCTATTTATTTATATTGTAGTCCTGTAATGTTGTTTTATCATTTTAATGTTATATTTCACATGGCCATAAAAGAGGGAGGTTTGGCATGCCACAAAACTAGGTTCAACCCACCATTTTTCCCCTTAAAAATGTCCTGTACCAAGTCAGGAATATGGCCATTGTTATATTATAGTTCGTTTCTGTGTGTTACATTTTAACGTTGTGTTTCCTTTGTGTCGTTTGTTTTCTCTTATTTTTGAGTGTGAATTCACATTACTATAAGACGTGTCACGGTACTTATCTATCCCAAATTCATGTATTTGGTTTAGATGTTATATTTGTTATTCTCAAAGGATTTTGTCTAATGCTTAGTCCGTTTCTGTGTTTGTGTGTGTGTGTGTGTGTTACATTTTAATGTTGTGTCGTTGTTCTCTTATATTTAATGCGTTTCCCTCAGTTTTAGTTTGTTACTCCGATATTGTTTTTTGTCCATGGATTTATGAGTTTTGAACAGCGGTATACTACTGTTGCCTTTATTATTCACTTTAAATACATTTTTTCCAGATTTTAAAGAACGATCCAACAGAAATAAGTCTGAAACTGAAATTCAATTATTGCAGACAACATTTTCAGATCTAACTATAGGTAAATATTCAATTGTGCCATTTTCAAAATGTTTGTAATATACAATGATCATACCGGACATATCATAAGCTTAACAAACGACTTTTAAGATTCTCCGATGATAAATAATTCAGAAACTCAGGTTAAGATACCCTCAGACGAAGTTGATTTAGATGAATTTGGCTATTATTTTATGTCTCTTATGGTTCCTGACGTGAATACATATATTTTTAACATCTCTGGCTTCCACAAATTTAGGTTTAAGGGTTCCAAATGACAGTGAATTTATAAAAGCGTTTCGGACACACGAAAGTGCTGTTCATTTATACTTATATTTTCAAATAAGACCAAACAATATCTATTGAAAAGTTTACACCAAGATGACGACTTCAACTATGCAACGAGGAATACTCCGTTCAATAGCTTAATTTTTCTTGTAGACTAATCGTGATGAAAATGAGATCGGTCTCACGCTTAAATCATTTGAATTTTATATCAATTTTCACTTGTGCCAATGTTTACATATATATAAAATTGAAATCGTCATGAACATAAACTTGAACGAAATATACACATGCTTTGAAAACGTTGATATTGAAACAAGAGCAGTCTAGAAATCCACTTCTCCAATCTAATAGCCAACTTGTAGTTTAAAAAAACTTTCTACGCCTCATTCGATTATAATTCGTAAAAAGAATTGAGATAATGATTGGGTTAACATTGTGACATACATTTATTTTCGTCTTGTATAGTTGAGTTTTTAAGCAATAATTAATAATTAGAAACAAGAGAAAGTGGCATCATTGTTAATTTAGAAAACTGTCGTAATTTTTTAAATATTTTGTAAAAAAAGCGGTAATAACGAAATTCACAAACGTTGACGTCAAAATCACATCATTTATCACGCAACTGGTGACATTCTCATATATTTTTATCAAATTATCATTGCATAATAGCAGTTAGACAATGTCAGATTTTCGGAAACCAACTCGTTCGAATTTATATTACTAGTATATATAGTTTAACTGCATTGATGCATTTATGTTCATTAACGGGGCACTATCTGTCAAATTCATGTTTACCAATTTGTATCAAATTCTAATATTTGATCTATAAAGTAAAGGCAACAGTAGTATACCGCTGTTCAAAATTCATAAATCGATAGAGAAAAACAAATATATAATATCAGTGTAGTAATTTCATTGTAATCTATAATTTACTTTTATTGATATGCTTGACATCAGACAAAACTAAATATCATTGGTCAGATGCAACAGTGTGATCACTGTTTTTGTACCTCGTACAAATAAAATCTGGAGTCGCCAAACACCCAATCAAAGCATCAATAAAATACACCTTTCAACTACTACTTCATATTTATCTCTATTAAAATATCAGATAATAGCTCTCAAATATTTTAAAACGAGTGCTAATTAAAAAAAGTTTCCTGTGATCTTTGAAAGATATGACGTTGATTTATCTTTTAAGAGCTTTTCATCTTTCTACAGACTTTCTACGTTTTTTTTAAAGATTTCCTCGATAAAAGGTACTAGTAACAATGAACACAAATGTTCTAAAAAGTAAAGTGGTATCTTCGAAACAATTTCCGAAGTCATAATGATTTGATTGACCATCTGTGTATATTTGATGACAAGTCAAATAAAACATTATATATATATATATATATATAGAAACACACCCTTTATTTCGACTTCATTATTACATACAAATAATCTTAGAATTTGAATCACCACAAGAATGTTATTAGTAATGAGCGCAACAACAGCTTCCACTATAGGAGCATCAACCTGATCAGGATGTTTGTGTTTTGAGTGGTATCTACTGCTTAACGTAAATTGCGTGTGAAGTAATGACCTTATTGTTAATTGGTATTTTTTTCATTCTTTTTTTTACCTATGTACTTATGGTTAGTGGTCAATGCAAACATTTTTGAAATTTACACATCGTGGGACCTTTTATAGCTCACTATGCGGTATAGGCTTTGCTCATTGTTGAAGGCCGAACGGTGACCTATAGTTGTTAATGTCTGTGTCATTTTGGTCTTTTGTGGATAGTTGTCTCATTGGCAATCATACCACATCTTCTTTTTGATATGCTATAAAGCTACACACATATCATTAAAAGCCTTCCTTTGAAACTGGAAGAATTTGACTTAAGATGACGAAGATACTATTTTATTTATATTATCGATGTATTTAGAAAAAAAAATACAAAAAACAAATACCAAAAAAAGAACAACCCAAAAACAAAAACAACATAAAACGACTTAGGACAGATTCATAAAATTATCGTAGGTTTAAATATTCATTTTAAGTCTCATTTCTCCACGTTTTATTCGATGAGTAGATATCTCTCGACATTTGGTCCCTTATAAGAACATATGTATAGCATAGTTGGCAATATACACATATGGTCTCTTGAAAGAACATGGTAGACTTCCAACAAGGCTATATAAACATACATTTTGTAGTCAAATGATGTCTTTCCACAGCCGTCTTAACTAGAACTTTACTAATATATATATTGATATTGCAGTTATCTTTTTCATTTTATTTCAATATATTGTAAAGTAGATGACAATTCTACTCACAAACGGTCATATATGATTTGTTTTCGTTTTTATACCCGTTTCTTGGAAACAATTCTAATATACATTTCAATTCAGCTCACTATCATCAAATCTCAGTTCCATGGTAGCTGTTACCTGGGAAGATGTTATGAAACCATATTTTAAAGATAAATCAGAAGAAAACAAGGCATGGATTACTCGCATTTTAGGTTAGATGTTGATATAAGATCAATCATCTTTAAGTTACATATATTTCACCTCTTATCTATTATATGTCACACGGGCGTTCTTGATTACTATCTTTTTAGTGATCAACTATGGCACTAATATCAATGCACTAAGAGCACTCTCGAGACAAAGAGTTTTTGAAGCCAAATACATTCAAATTTGTACAAACTTTAAACAAAAGAATCAAAATGAAACACCCTAGCCGTGAAAAATCAACAAATGACAGGTTCTGTTATTTTATTGTACAAATAGAAATATACATAATGTAATCAATATAGTTTTTGCTTGAATCTAGAATATGCAAAGAAATAAAACCATTTTGTTTTTTAGTTATAGTGTATGGTGCATTAGGAATTGGTGCAACATTTTTATTCAAAAATTTGAAAGGAACTGTATTGCAGGTATGTTTGACATGGAATGCAGAACTAGAACTAATATAATAAATTAAATAATCATGTTAAAAAATGATAATAGGATTACACAATACTAAACTACACGATTTACGTCATACACTGGTATTGGGCTGCTTTGGAAGGGCCAACCATTTCTGATACACCAGTTGTACATGCTGTCTGATAAAGTATGGATTGAATATATACGATTAAAGATATCAAATTTTGATTTGGTAATCAAAATGAACCTTCAAAAAAGTAAAATATGTCAGGCCGTAATGTGACATGAACCATTTTAAAATATTTACAGGCTTCGTTGAGTTTTATGGGCGCTGCAGGAGGAGCATTGAACGGTTTGATAATGTTAGGAGCCTTTTTTCCATGGGCAAACTGGAAGGTAATAAAACAACAGTCTATCAAAGATAATTGTCATTAATTTATTTGTCTTAATGATATGCGTGGGTTGAGAATTTAATATTAATTTGAAAAGCTGTATCACATATTATATATTTACCTGTAGTTTAACTTTGACGGATGGATCGTCGGATTAACAAACAGAACTCATTCTAAAATTGGAAAGTACTGCATGTTTTCTTTAAATTCTAAAATAACTATTTGCAAATTGAAACAGAAATGAAAAAAAATAATTTGATTATGATGAACAAATGTCCCTAAAGGAAGATATAAACACGATTTTTGTATCTGTGATATTGTTTTTCTATATTTTGTGCTATTCATGTTAGGAAATTTGAAAAATTCATCAAAATGACGGTTATAGATTTATTACTTAACACCAGGATTTTATTCTTTGAAATTCTATTGTTAATATCCATTACTTTTTTTTTAATAATTTACAAATTATTTATAATTTATCCTGTTGATTCATTATTTTTCATTAATTAGAAATATGCGATTTGTTGAGTATCGCAATAATAATAACTCGCATTCTAACACGTATACATATAACTGTAAACATATATTCATGGTATTGCAATAATTTGATATTGATATCAAAAAGAAGATGTGATATGATTGCCAATAAGACAACTCTTCAAAAGAGACCAAATGACAGCGAAATTAAGAACTATTGGTCCTTTTGGGCCTTCAACAATGAGCAAAGCCCATAGACTAAAGTC
The DNA here is from genome assembly GCA_037788925.1 of Mytilus galloprovincialis. Lineage (NCBI taxonomy): Eukaryota > Metazoa > Mollusca > Bivalvia > Mytilida > Mytilidae > Mytilus > Mytilus galloprovincialis. The sequence continues at coordinate 24,710,946 of CM075341.1, forward strand.
CGGTATAAAAAGACGAATGTAAAACAATTCATACGAAACAAATAACAGCATAATTTATGTACAAAATAATGAATTTAAAACAAATAAGTTAGCCTGCAACAAAAGACAACCACCGAATTACAGGCTCCTGAAAAGGGACAGGCACATACATACAGAATGTGGCGGGGTTAAATTTGTTAGCGGGTGTCCAAACCTCTAACATTGGTCAGTGATTTAACAGTACAACCTTAGAACAGACTTTACAAATCTGTTGCAAAAGGCTTTACTCATGAATTCAAATACTGCAAAAATTGCATACAATAATGTCTGAATATACAGTATTTGTGTCTTTCAATAAACTGATATTTTAATATCAATTATGAATTCTGTTAACCTTGTGGGTATTGATTAGGTAACAGTCTGATTTAATGCTTCATTTCTTTAGAACATTTGTTTGAAAACAATCATTTAAATGTAGGGGGCTGTTGCTGGTAGTTTATCATCATATGTAATAACTATGTGGGTTGGCATTGGTAAATATACAGTTGTTGGTATAAAGGAGAATCTTCCATTCCCAAACAGTACATGTGAAAATTCCAATCTCAACAATACAGACAAAAGTTACTCAACAATGCTACCATTCAATGCCACAGACCATACAGGTGAATACTTTACAGTCTTTGGACAAACAAGTAGCAGCGATGCAGCATTAAACGAATTGCAAGTATACAATCGTAACATACGTAACTTAGTGTAGACAGCTTTTATACGATTCATACCCACCGTATATATTCATAAAAAATTAAAGCATTAATGTATTCCAACAAGAATAGCAAGCCAGTCACCGAAGTCATTCTTGTTTTATGGTGACGTTCGTACTGATCTTATTTTAGTTTCCAGTGTTATTGTCTGTGATTTGTTTGTTAATTTTGTTTTTGGCATTTAAAGTTTGGACATGTGGTATGAATATCAATGCACCAACTATCCAACAAAGTTTTAATGAAATAAGTGTAAATAATTATAGTTCACCGTGCGGGCTTCATCAAGGAGTAAACCTATTTAATCAACTATAAAGATCCCTGCCTTCACAACATTAAAAACAATTCAAACGAAAAAGACTTGATACCTGGTTTCTGACAACAAATAACAGATACACGTAGAACAGACATCAACAAACGATAACAGGTTTGTTATTAAAAATGAGCAACTGGTACCAAAGACCTGTCGATAAACCTTATTCATTGTTATTGTCGAAATGCACATAAATGTTTTTAGGGAGAAATGTACGGCTTTAATTTAAGTATCTCTGACATATGTTCCTTTTACAAAAAAGTGTTTACATGAGACAAATAAATCTGATAAAGAAATTCAATTTTTATATAAAAAAAAGAAATTGTTCTGTTTTTAAACATTATTGAATAATTCAAAACTAATGATTTTCATTCGTGTGGGAAGCAGATACACAGCGACGGAAGACCCGGCCCATAACATAGTCTGGTAATTGAGGTTACAATAAAGCAATTAAAGTCGTTAGTTAAGGTATATTGAAAATAACTTTCTTTAATGAAAATAAATTCCTATCCTTTTATCCTCTTTTTCAGATCAGGGTTGCATCAATTTTATAGCCTTTCGTACCTTTGGTATTCAGCGTTTGGTATGATTATAGCTTTTGTTGTTGGTTTAATTGTCAGTTTTGCAACAGGTAAATTAATTAATATGAGGTAGGTAAGTCGGAAAGTATATTTCAATCTCGTTATATATGTTAAACTACTGAAAAATACATGTTGCATAATAAACAAAGGCATTAGCAATTTAATCTGTTGAAATCGTAAAAGAGGCCAATAAATTAAACAAAGGCTTGAAATTCAAACTTAGTTTATTAGAAGGTATTACAAAACATATTTAAAGCTGTAGGATCTGCTGATAGTCTTCGAAGTCTTTCCGGGGATAATGCTTAAAATGTTTACAATTTTTACTGAACTATTCATTATACTCTTTCCTAATTATCCAAAACAGTTAGTAAACTGAACCTGGACTTTTAATTTCAATTGTTTAATTCATTTTATATTTCATTGATGTGGACCAACATCTCCTAGGCCTTAAATTCGTGATACAAATGAAATAAGAATGTTTAATGCTTCTTTATCAACTATACTAAATCAATTGACATGAATTAGAAGTAAAGCGATGTAATAACGGTTTTATTTATGAAACAATAATACCTTAAAAACACTTATGGCAGACAGCAACTAACGAAAGACTCCCAACTATCGGACACCCACATAAAGAGAGTCGGAGGTAAACATTTATGTGCGTTCAACTCCTCACTAACATAGGATAATAGCACAAAAACGCATTGCATAATTAGATTTTCTTGTAAGTGTGACTAATTATTGTTTATAGCAGGACATGTATTGTGTATACCAATCTTAACTATTGGTTTACAATGATTTTTAAATGACTGCTAATCCAATGAGGATATTGAATAATATTTGTTTCTGATTAATGTAATCTATTCGTTTCCAGGCCCGACAAAGCCAGAGGACATTGACCCAAAGTATATGATTCCAATCTTTGATAGATTATTTTGGTGTTGTCTACCAATCAAAATCCTCGAATTTCTCCGTTGTGGAGTAGATTATGATAAAGAGGTAGGCACACTGTGTAATATCAAGCTTCAACAAACATAATGCTAATGTACCCGCTAATCCTTGTGTTACTGTTATTTTTCATTTATTCAATGAAGAATAAAACAAACACAACTAACACCGACATCAGGTGAATTTTAACGCAAGTTATTTTAGTTTTTTAAAAGATTTTGTTGTATTGTGATTTGATGGCATACAGTATTGAGAACAATAAATTACAGCAAACTAATGTTCAAACAAACTAAATGTTATCGTCCGTCAAAAGTTTTGTTCGCGGGAGATAATTAAAGTGTCACAAGTATTTCAAAGTTTTAATACAATGATATGGTCTATAAACAGTAAAATATCGAACTCCGAGAAAAAATCTAAATAGAAAGTCCCTTAGCAAATCAAAAGCTCAAACACATCAAACAAATGGACAACAACTGACATATTCTTGACTTGGTACATGCATATTCTTGTAACCTCTCACTTGTATGACAGTCGCATACAATTCCATTATATTGATAACGATGTACAGTTACTAAAGTTTGGGTTTTATTCGGTTCCAAGATCATATTGATAATACGACACAACCAAATATTTTGAAACCCAATCACAGTGTCATAAAATATAGGTAAAGTTGATTTTATATAGTTTTGACATTTATTATTCAAAAACTATCCCTTGCATTTTGCATGTTTCTGGGTAATAATTGAAGTTTCACTTATCGTTATATTTCGCATTTTGAATACAATGTCATGGTTTATAAGATAAATTGTCTTGAAATTTTCCATTCAAGGTTTGTGTTCCTAATTAACATTAAAAGTTGGATGACAATTGAAAGAACTGTGGTCAAACCTTTGGAAATTTTGAACGCGATGTCACGGATTATAAATTTTTCTGATTTTGACATTGATAGTTTTTCAGTTTTTCCTTATTATTTACCTTTTCACATTTTAGATGGAAAGGTTTTCAATGCGACGTTTTAACGTAATGCTACGCAACGTAAATAAAGTTTGCATTCACATTTAAATTAGGCGTTCCTTGATTTATTTCCACTACTGTAAATTGTTAACTATTTTAGGAAATAGAAGATATCGAGGATACCAAAACCGAGGCTACTACCATTGGTAGTTGTAGTAATATGTCAGCACTTGGATCAGAAACATTTAGTTATAAATTCTAACGATAAACATATGCTCATCAGTGTTAAATTGTAAATACATGTACCATTTGATTTGATATTACCCTAGAAATATAACATTATACTAAATTTAGTTTAATTTACTTGGTGAGTTATTTAATATACAATAATGTAAATTGGATGTGTAGTGTGCAATTTTGATTAGTTTTTTTTATATAATGGATTGGGAAACCAGTTTTGCAACTTATATTAACCACTTTCCACTTTACTGGTGTGAGTGCTGCCTTGTAGCGGCATAAGCCTGATCTTTTCTTCGAAATCTATAAGGATGTCTTTAACGTGCTAGAGATATAGCTCTCTCTAAACACGGGTCAGCCATTCATCGTCCCCTTTAGACGGACTATCATCGTTTCCCAAAGACCATACACGTAAATGGTGTCAATAAAGAGCAGAAAATTCAGTCCCTGAAATTTTAATGCCGGAACTGGAATCGAACCAGGAACCTTTGTGTTAGTAGTCAGATGCACTAACCACTACACCACGGCTCAATGTTGATTGAACTGTTTTTTTATTTTGTGAAAGGAAAATGTAGAAGTTGGGATAAGAGTAACTGTAAATGTGTGCATTTATATTAATAGACTAAGAATATATAACAATATTTTAATTGATATAAGTTGTAATACGCCTTGTTAATTTAGTAATGTTGTCGCATTGAGTTACATAATGGATTTGAAGAGAAGTAAGCACAACAAAAAATCGATTCAAATCAAAAATGTGGATGTGAGCGATTGATGTTTGCTACTAGTGGAACATTGAGAAAATGAGTTATGATTAGCGATGAGACAATTATCCATCAAATGTCAAATGAATGGGATCTACACAAGTGTAGGCTACCGTGCGGCCTTCAAAAATGAGAAAACCCCATACCGTTTGTCGGCACCGACAAGAAAATTATGAAATAATTCAAATTAACACTAGTATGATTTGGTCTAGTATAAGAAAGCACTATTTGTTCTGAAACCAAATTAAATGTATCTATATAAATCAAATGATTTCTAAGTTGTTATATCTAATACGGGCAACAGCAGGTGGTATCAATCGTAAATGCATAGTAAATCTGGTAATTTTAGTTGTCTAGTATTCGAACAAAATATTATTTTAATGTATTATTCTGACCGATATACAAAAATATGGTTCTAGAAAGCTCCGGCAAAATATAAATTTTGATCGCGCAAGTAAAGTTTTTACCTACTACTTATTGGTGGGAGTGAACTTTGACAATATCCGGATTCAATTATTGTCGATTTTTAAGAGCCTTCAATTTAGAATATTCAGATTTTCTTCATTTGTATGAAGGTTTCCACTCATCAAATGAATCATATACTATTATTAAAAGATACCAAGACCTTGTTAATGGTTGATTTTTTTAAGTATCAGAATCGTTTTCAATCGTTTGGCCGATTGGTCTTAGTAGTAACTAATGTAATCACTAGCCAGTCAACACTGAGGTTGCGTTCGAACCCCGCTTGTGCTGGTGCACTCGACCCCAAGCGTAATTGACTTTTTCTATCGAAGGAAGGTTGTTTTCTCCCGTTACTCCGGCTTCCTCCACCAATTGATCGCCACGAAATAGCCTACAAGCGGTGCTTAAAAGTTGCGTTAAAACAAAACAACAAAAAACAAAAAACAAAAAAAAAAAAAAAATCAGATCTTTGCACGTTCGTGATCCTTAGCTTTTTCTAAGGTGTTTATATATAAAGGAAACAGTAGTATACCATTATTCAATTTTCAAAATTCGAATGAGATAAACACAAATCCAGGTAGAATAAAGGAAAGCGAACAATTATAAGAGGAAAAAAATGGAACACCAGAAACATTCAACTGCAACAAAAACAAACGTCATCATACATAGAAACGGAATGGATATAACAGCTGTCTTATTACTGACTAAGCACAGAACATGCTAAGTAAAAATAGTTAGGTTAACCATGGTTTTATATGACTTCTGTGTGGATTCGTCGCTTTTCTTGTCTTGTCTTTTATGTAATGGTAATGTATTTTTTCTTCGACTTTAACCTTCAATCCTTCTGATATGTTTTAATAATGTAAACTTGCTTGTTGATAGGCCAATGTTATGTAAAAGAACGTCTCGTTTTCACAATAAGTTAATAAGATATTAAAACCTTGTAAGTAAATTTTCTTCATAAATACTACATGATGCAGTATATATTTAAACATTTTATTACGTGTTATTGTGTTTGTCCGTCCGTCTGTCCCGCGTAAGTTAAAGTTTCTGGTCGAGTAAGTCATTTGATGGAGTCCAATTAACTTCAAACATTGTACACAGGTTCCCTATGGTATGATCTTTCTAACTTTAATGTCAAATTAGAGTGTTGACCCAAATTTCACGGTCCACTGACCATAGATCATGATAGTACGAGTGAGGCATTCGTGTACTATGGACACATTCTTGTTGTAATATAATTTTAGCGTGACTCGGTACTGAACATATCGTCATTGTGTTATTGTGCTATATATAACAAAGAAGAGGTGGTATGATTTACAACTAAAGGTCCCAGTACGGCCTTCAAGTCAATTATATATTCCTGTTTTCATTTTTCTTATTTACTTTGTCTTTATTCCATTTTGTTTCTCTTGGTTGGAATTAAATGTAGTTATTTGTTTTTATAGTGAATAAGATAATAACACAACGTTGACGACTGTGCCTCATTTTTTTTTTACATTTTTACCTATTATGTCTGTTTGTTTTGCTCACACATTGTCAATATAATGAAATTCGAAGCGACTGTCATACAAGTGAGAGGGTTAATTAGCTATAAAAATAGGTTTAATCCACCATTTTGTACATTTGGAAATGCCCGTACTAAGTCATGAATCTGACAGTTATTTTCCATTTGTTTTGGTGTCTTTGAGCTTTTGATTTCTCAATTTTGTAATGGCATACCGTTTTTTTCCATTTCCTATGGAGTTCGGCATTTTTTGTTATACTTTTTATTGATTTTGTTTTGGTTTTCAGAGGTAGGCACGGTAGAGGTATGTCAGTGCTAAAAAAAGGTTAATTAATACCGAAATGCTAGGAAAAATTGAATTTGGATTCAAGAATCAAGAATGCATCTGTATTATCCTTTGCTTAGTTTCACGTTTTATGGGATATTCAAGTTCAATCGCCAAATTTTAGTGATATTAAGTAAGAGAACATATTATGTTAGAGTGTTTTTACTTTTCCTCAAAAGGCATAAGTAGTTTATATACCATATTTTAGGTCTCAAATTTGACGTGGACATCATCAAGTTTATAAGTGGTTTGCTTTTATTTTTATTTCATTTCATCTATTTTTTTGTGTTGATTCCATATCAAAAAAGTTCCTGTTACGTTACATGTATGTTTCAAAAGAATCAGTTTTTTTGATTGAATAACAACGCTTGTGCGTCATAGTATAAGACCCCGTTCACACTAGGACATTTGTATCGATTTAAACTAGACCCGTTCACTTTAGATCGATTTAAGGGCCAATATGAACGCTGTGAATCGATATTCAATCGGTCTAAACTAAAACACCAAAAGAGGTAGTTTAGTTTGAATCGATCAAAAGTAAACCTATCTTACTTTAAATGTGAACGCAGAGATCGGTTTAAACTAGTACGATTGAATCGAAAATAACTTATGCGCATGTATAGCGGCAAAACTATCCCAGAGATTCGTTGTTTAACCCATATTTCTCTGTTTCTCAGGCCTTTAAAATAACTGAAAACATGTTGTCTTAGCCGTAGCATAGATTTACGAAATCTGTGTCTTTTTTCTTAGATATTGATTGTTTTCTCTTTTCAGGGACCGCAGTATTTCGTCGTGTTGTAACTTTATTGCTACAGTTATTTTTTTTTCAAATTTAAAGAATACTGCAATAACACCGGTTTCAAAATTTTAACTTGTGATTCAAGATAAACAATAACTTTTACTTTCTTTCAAGTATGTGTATCGGTGTATTATACAAAAGTCATGAATTTGATAAATCAGTTCTATTTATACACAATGTTTCCAGTTTTACGGGTAAAAAGGTCAGATCGATTGCGTTTTTAGTTGTAATGTGAACGCAGTGGTTCAGATTAGACCGATAAAGATCGCTATGATTAAGGATAATGTGAACGCTAACTTGTTTTATTTAGATCGATTCAAATTTGATCGATTTACAAAAATGCTAGTGTGAACGGGGTCATATTCACCTTCACATTCCAATAAAGTCTAACATTCATGATGACAAAAAAGTGCACAGGTTATTAAAAGAAATATATGATAAAAAATTGAATTTTCCTGATCATAGCGAAACAATGCAATTTTAAGTATTGAATGCTTATTTTCGTAATTTCATAGGGTTGTAAAAGCGTTGACCGTGCGCACACTTTAAAAATGAAGCGCTTCATATAAAATGTACTTCAGTCAACGCTTTTACACTCCAATGGATCTATAAAAAGAAGCATTCAATTCTTAAAAAAACATTTGTAGTCTTGGGTTGATGAGAAGCACATATATGGAGACACCTTACTATGAAGACAACATATTACACTGTATTTGTTTGGTTTTATGTAGTTGGGTTGTTGTATATAACCCAGATCTTATTTTCCATCTAAACACAAAAACTTAAGCAGATAGATTAGAATAAAGAAAACTTGAATCATTAATTCAAATTTTCTGTGCAGTCAACAATATTTGGGTTTTTTTTTTTTACATTTTAGTGTCTTATTTATTTATTTATATTCAAATATTGATATCAATTACACCTTGCGCCTGTCGTTCGTGTGACAATACTTCTAGTTTCATCATTTAACTTTGATGACACTTACTACTCAACATATCTATATGTATGGATTAAAAAAGATACTTACAAATGTCGACGCGCTCGATATAATGCCCTATCATTCACATACACATCCGTTTCATTCCTATAAAGTTTTAATGAGATCTCAATTGAAATTTAAAATTATCAAACTAAAAAGCACAGAAAACGCATTTCTTTTGACAAAAGGTCAGAGTATTATTTACTAAACGTCCAGTGGCAAATATTTCAGGCATGTTTTCGTTCACATATGAAAAGTGTGTCACTTATTTTTTTAGTAAACTGTAAATGTCTTCGATATGTAATTTGCTAAACGCATATCATGATCGTATAGAGATAAATATTGCATTTCAAATTTTTTCCTCATTTTCCGATAATTTATTTTAGAATATACTATTGATGAATATAAGAACTGAAATATAATGTTTTGGATACGTCTATAGATATATATTAATTAGGTATCCAATAGTTGGAACGAATTACATAATAATATATCGTAAAGTTTGTACCTTTATAGAGATTAACATGGTATACGATAAAACTATATATATTGGTATTTTAAAAGGTCAATGTAATGGAAAATACAATAAAGCCTTAACACTTTCTCTCTACATTTTATAATTAAATAAAAAGAACAACAACTTAATGAGGATTTTCCCCGTTAAAAATTCTAGTACAGAGTATGCTCCAAGAATAAGTTGTTTGAACTGGCATCTATATATATATATGCTTACTTCATATTTATCATCAACATTTTTCAAACGCCATATATAGGCCCAATGCATCAAGTTTGAGTTAACTAATAATCACGTTTCCTAGCTATTTCCTTGTTTGAAAATTCTCAATTTTTTAAAAACATAATCAAATCATAATAAACATAGAGGAAATGACTACTCATATTTAATTAACTGAATAAAAGGAGATGCAAATTATTTTATTCAACTTTTTATTGAATTGGAATTTTGTGTTGTTCACAAAGTTGTTATGGATTTATTAACTTATATATCTTTGGCCAATTTCGCTTTATATCACATCTTAGCAGGTATGTGCAAAACATTACTGCGTTTGCTATTTACCCTTTATCAAATCTCTGATGATATTTATTATACATTGATATAAATCAGAAACGAAAATAAATTGAATTAATTACAAAAATAATAATAAAATCTAAGAATGTCTGTTTCCAGATACTTAAGTAAACATATTGCTTCGTAAACAGATCAAAGAGCAATAGTTGTATTTGTAAATTTTCATACAGAGATTGAGATTGTTGTTTCATCTTTTAAGAGACGATAAAATCGTTATAAGTGAAAATTGTCCGATATTTTCCATGAAAATATAATTTTTGTTTTATTTCGATATTTCAGATGACAAATTTGTTAAATCTGGAGACAATATCACACTACAATGTTCTCTATTAGGAAAGTCATTTCGGTGGATGAAAGATAGTTACATTCATCTTATCGATAACAAGAAATATGATGGTACAAGCACATCTTCTTTAACAGTTATTAATACTGATCGTCACGACACTGGACGTTATAGCTGTAATGTATTTACGAGTTTGGGTGTATGGCGAAGTGGTACTGATTATAAATTAAACATCATTTGTAAGTAATGTGATTATGTAAATCAGCAAAAATGTCTATAAATTTATCACGTAGTGAAATATACCTCAAGAGTTTTAAAATACATCAGAATAAATTGCCAGAATTTTTATTTGAATTGTTTTCACTTTTTTTTATCCTATTGTCTCGCATGAACCAATTGTAAACTTTTTATACTGGCATGTATGATGAGGTTAATGATAAGTGGTTAGCTTAATATATCAGCATATGGTATCATTTATACGTTTTTTCCTTCAAGTAAATGGCAACTGGAGCAAATGGTCAAAGTGGAGTGAATGTTCCAAAACATGTGGTGGTGGTGTGTGGACTAAAAGTAGGTCATGCACAGACCCTTTACCTTTGAATGGAGGTTTGGATTGCGTAGGAAGCCCTTACTATACAAGGATATGTTCAATAGAACCTTGTCCGGGTATGTTTATATGTAGAGAGCGTCAAAACAGCCTTTTATCACTTTTCAAATGAAAGTTGCTTTTTTTTAACAACATAAATTAATATTTATTTCAAATATTGGCTTGTTACAATATCCTTCAGGAGTCCAAGCTCCTCCTGATATTCCTTGTTACAATCCACTAATCACTCAGGGTAGTGAATAGTTGTAGAATACATATTACATCTTGTACATCAAATACATATTAAATAATATCACTTAATCACTTAATATGACTATTTATATGTTTTCTAAAAGTTGCTAAAACATTACTTTTAATTTTCAAACATACCCTTCTATTGAACTCATTGAGTAAAATTGAGAAAACATTGACATTTTTTGTCTTTTGATCAGATACGTAGTAGGCTTTGTAAATGGAAAAAACCCAAAATTGTTAAAAAATAGTTAAAGTCAAAATATTCTTCTTCAGAAGATTTATATCCAAATACTAAGTGTCTTAGCTTTATCTTAAAAGTTATTTTACTGTTTTACTTTAAAACTTTATTTATTTTATTTCAAAACATTTTTAAATACGGACACAGTATAAAGAAGTGATCATAATCCTCTTCTTGTGTACAAAAATTACAAGAACTATTGTTTACAATTTTCCACCTGCATAAAATTTCTTTGTAGGTAGAATATGTTGTAGTAATTTCCATCTAAAAATTTTATTTTCTTTTAAATATCTGAATAAAAAGTTTAATAAATAGTTTTGATATACCACAGCATCTATATCAAATATACACAAGTCAATTTGTGGGTCCAATAGCTGGTGCAATTTTTTTATTTATCAGAGACTTATATAAAAGTTTATTTGTTAATGCTTCTAATTTTATAGGTAAACCATCCAATATAAATTTGTTTATTTTTATATTAACAATACTTTTTATAGAATTTTCCGATTTTAAAATTGTTGCCCAGTCTTTTGGTATAGATTTTTTTACTAAATTAATTTCAACTATCCAGTTTGATTTATTTTTTAGTTTATTTTAAATGATGTCCTGGGAAATACAGCATTTTTCATCTATGATATCATTTATATAAATAAGATCGCTTTTAATCCATTTTTTTCTAAATATAGCTTTATTGTCAAATTTAATAAATTCATTGTTCCATTATATTTGTTTTCTTATGTCTGTAAATGTTTTTTTAGACCTCCACCAGTTGATTTCCAACGTTTAATGATATCTTTATAAAAATCTGGGATATTTTCAATGCTTTCGTTTGTCTTATCCCCACTGTTTGTTTGAAACACTAACCAGTTTGACCCAAAATTATGAAAATAGTGTTGAGGTATAATTGTCCACCCTCATTTTGACAATCATTTACTGGTCTTTTTACCCACATAGCTTTTAAAGCAGTGAAGTAACTTCTTATATCTATCATATCCAATCCCACCTTTTTATATGGACCAATAATTGAATTTCTTTGTACTTTATCTGGTTTATGATCCTAAAGAACTTTTTTTCTATTTCTTTTAAATGTATCTCTGGAACAAGCAGATCCCACACTTAATGTTTTAATTATCAAAGTTGCGTTTTTTACACTTTTAAAACTGTATTATTTCAGATGAAGAAATATCAAAAGTAGTACATTTTCAATGGTGTTATTCCCAAAGATCTTATTGTGATTAATCTGAATAACATGTTTATCATACTGTTTGGTTTATGGTGAAAATGTAAAATGTATGAATAACATTTTTTGGGGAAATATGTATAATCTAAATGAAGTGCTTTACACTAGCAATTACCGACAATATATTGTAAGTAATTTAATTTCGCGTAATGTTAGTGTTTCTATATATGGTTAAAATGCTTTACATATTTATTACCTCTAACAAAAGTTATAATATGAAATATTGATCAAACAATTTAATGTGATTCATATCATGACGCTTCCGATCATCAATTCAAATTACGTATAAGTCATTTTAATATTAAAAATAATTAATCTTTTTTTTTTGTCAAATATTTTTAAAAATCGTGTTTCTTTTTCCTTTGTTAAAACGTTAACACACAGTCTCTTTATATTCCCCAACACATAAAACGAACCTTGCTTACACCATCCGCCTAGCGTTTACTAGTTCAGAACAATGAGTCATTTTTTCACCCAAATATATACAAGAGATTCTCTGCAACTTGTTTATCACTTATTATGACTATGTTCTTTCAGCTCAAATCATACCGTAATATATCGTACATATTATTTTCATAAAATTTTCGCATATACCAGTACTGATATGTCATTTAATACACGTCAATCGGGTGTTTAATTTATTGAGATGAAATTAAAGGATTTCGCAATGATTGCTTATTTCGTTATATGTTAATGACGACACATTTTCCCTACGGTACGTAGTTTTTCCGGATCAATCTTACATAACCTGTGTATAGAATTTTTTTTAAAGCATTCACGACATAAACTACATTTTGACAGATTATGTACCATATTTAAATTGAATGAATGTTTCCTGTGGGTTTTACTTTGTACAATGTGTTATTCAAATAATCAAGCTAGATTTGAATCGAGTATTTAAGAAATATGTTTAATCATTTAAAAGTGATAAAAACCCGAACTTTTGAATTTGTTTTTCATAATTTTAATGTTATGTCTGTGAAAAAATGAAAAATATATTCGATTATCTTGATCGAATTCATTCGCATTTCGGCAAAAATAGAAAACTTAATGATCCTTAATGCATTGTTTTCTTCAGTTGATACTATATTGTCGTCTAATCCGCATATGTTTTGCTTAATATACTTCTTGAAAGAGATTAATAGAAATTTTCAAAACAATTATATGACAACTATATACAACAAATTATTATTCATATACGTTTGTCTTCAAATGATAAAGATTTGTCGACCATAAATTATGGTGGGGATATGAAAACCAAGATTATACATTCTACATTGAATACTGGTAAAATCATTACTCCTTGAATTGATGATTTAAGTGTATTGGATATGTTTAAAATCTAGTGGATCTAAAGTTAGTAGTTTTATATTTGGCGATAAAATAATTAGTAAGCCTTTACATTCATAATACTGTGTACGCATTATAAATTGCTAAAATCGAAAATCAAAGCAAAAAAATACCAGGCATGTCTTGTACAAAAATTTAACAGAACGATCATATGGCGCAGTTTAAATAACTTCAAACATTTCCTACTACTGTTTAGTAAAATTAGTACCATAATAGATTTGTAAATCATAACTTATTCTAAATTTACTGTTTGCAAAAGTATAAATTGTTCTAAATAATAGGGATGTTCTGATACCTAACTGAAAACCCTGGCCGTTTTTGAAATTAACTGTTTGCAAAAGTATAAATTGTTTTAAATAATAGGGATGTTCTGGAACCTAACACAAAACCTTGGCCGTTTTTGGCACAGCTTTTTTGAACGTTTGGTCCTCGATGCTGTTCAACTTTGTACTTGTTTTGGCTTTCAAACTTTTGTGTCTGGGCGTCACTGGTGACTCTTGTGTGGACAGAATGCACTTCTGGCGTATTAAAATTTTTTAAACTTTGTTAGCTATTATTCGTGTGTTTCTTTGTCAAATGTGTTCTATTTATTTATATTGTAGTCCTGTAATGTTGTGTTGTCATTTTAATGTTATATTTCACATGGCCATAAAAGAGGGAGGTTTGGCATGCCACAAAACTAGGTTCAACCCACCTTTAAAAATGTCCTGTACCAAGTCAGGAATATGGCCATTTTTATATTATAGTTCGTTTCTGTGTGTATTACATTTTAACGTTGTGTTTCCGTTGTGTCGTTTGTTTTCTCTTATTTTTGAATGTGAATTCACATTACTATAAGACGTGTCACGGTACTTATCTATCCCAAATTCATGTATTTGGTTTAGATGTTATATTTGTTATTCTCAAAGGATTTTGTCTAATGCTTAGTCCGTTTCTGTGTTTGTGTGTGTGTGTGACATTTTAATGTTGTGTCGTTGTTTTCTTATATTTAATGCGTTTCCCTCAGTTTTAGTTTGTTACCCCGAAATTGTTTTTGTCAATGGATTTATGAGTTTTGAACAGCAGTATACTACTGTTACCTTTATTATTCACTTTAAATTCATTTTTTCAGATTTTGAAGAACGATCGAACAGAAATAAGTCTGAAACTGACATTCAAATATTGCAGACAACATTTTCAGATGTAACTATAGGTAAATATTCAATTGTGCCATTTTCAAAATGTTTGTAATATACTATGATCATACTGGACATATCATAAGCTTAACAAACGACTTTTACAGATTCTCCGTTGATAAATAATTCAGAAACTCAGGTTAAGACACCCTCAGACGAAGTTGATTTAGATGAATTTGGCTATTATTTTATGTCTCTTATGGTTCCTGACGTGAATACATCTATTTTTAACATCTCTGGCTTCCACAAATTTAGGTTTAAGGGTTCCGAATGACAGTAAATTTATAAAAGCGTTTCGGACACACGAAAGTGCTGTTTTCATTTATACATATATTTTCAAATAAGACCAAACAATATCTATTGAAAAGTTTACACCAAGATGACGACTTCAACTTTGCAACGAGGAATACTCCGTTCAATATCTTAATTTTTCTTGTAGACTTATCGTGCTGAAAATGAGTTCGGTCTCACGCTTAAATCATTTGAATTTTATATCAATTTTCACTTGTGCCAATGTCTACATATATATAAAATTGAAATCGTCATGAACATAAACTTGAACGAAATATACACATGCTTTGAAAACGTTGATATTGAAACAAGAGCAGTCTAGAAATCCACTTCTCCAATCCAATAGCCAACTGGTAGTTTAAAAAAACTTTCTACGCCTCATTTGATTATAATTCGTAAAAAGAATTGAGATAATGATTGGGTTAACATTGTGACATACATTTATTTTCGTCTTGTATAGTTGAGTTTTTAAGCAATAATTAATAATTAGAGACAAGAGCAAGTGGCATCATTGTTAATTTTGAAAACTGTCGTAAATTTTTGAATATTTTGTAAAAAAAAAGCGGTAATAACGAAATTCACAAACGTTGACGTCAAAATCACATCATTTATCACGCAACTGGTGACATTCTAATATATTTTCATCAAATTTTCATTGCATAATAGCAGTTAGACAATGTCAGATTTTCGGAAACCAACTCGTTCGAATTTATATTACTAGTATATATAGTTTAACTGCATTGATGCATTTATGTTCATTAACGGGGCACTATCTGTCAAATTCATGTTTACCAATTTGTATCAAATTCTAATATTTGATCTATAAAGTAAAGGCAACAGTAGTATACCGCTGTTCAAAATTCATAAATCGATAGAGAAAAACAAATCCGGGTTACAAACTTAAACTGAGGGAAGCGTATCAAATATAAGAGAACTACGACACAACAGAGACATAACACCGAAATGTAGCACACAGAAACGAACTATAATGTAACAATGGCCATTTTCCTGACTTGGTACAGGGCATTTTTTGAAAAAAATGGTGGGTTGAACCTGGTTTTGTGGCATGCCAAACCTCCGGCTTGAATGGCAGTGTTAATTATAACATCAAAATGACAACATTACACGACATTTACAATAAATAAACAGATAAATGGGAGAAAATATAGGACAGAGAAACAAACGAATAATAGCTATCAAAAGGTAACAGGTTAAAAAATATTTTTATACGTCGTCGTGTGTTACGTCCACGCAAAACTATGCTCAGATATAAAAAGTTTGACAGCCATAACAACAACAAATTTGAAGATCGCCGAGGACCAAAAGTTCCAAAAAGTATAACAATGTAAAAAATTATCCAACATATTAAAAGTCTAAAATAATCAATATACAAGACATTGGTTCGTTAATATGTAGCTTCTTTTGGTGTGTATTCAAGTCTAGGCGCCATCTTATTAACCGTTGAGTTGAACTCCGAATGCCATATAACGGGTATAAACATAAATATGGATATAGAGAGATTCTATCACTGCATCGAGTGTAATACGATATTTATCCATTCGAGACAGTTTAATTTTCAAATTTAAAACGCGAGGCTGGCCGAGCATTTTAAATATTTAAAATTTAACTGTCGAGAGTGGATAAATATCGTATTACACGAGATTTGGTGGTGGAATCTGTTTCTCTAATGATTTTCAAACAATACACAAGCAAACTTATTCCTTCTTTGCGACTGATCTGCAAAAAGATGTGTTCTTTCTATGTGGCGTCATGGTCGCCTTTTTTCATGCCGTCACAATAGGAAATTCAGAGGAAAACAAGAAAATTCGACGTCACAATCTGATTTTAACCAATGAAGAACTGAGATCAAACAAACCACACGTTGATTAAATGTTTTATATAATGGGTGCAGAAAGGGATAAATTGAAGAAGAATCAAAGAAATATTATAAGACTCGTGCATTTGGATTTTTCTAGGTCTGTTTAATTTAAATATTGTCAATCAAAAATATATTTTTGTACCTGTATAAACATGATTATTTGTGAACCAAATCAGTCGATCAAATAATTTACCTTTGTTTCACCTGCAGTGTTGACATCCTTTTCCTTTAAATAATTAAAGACGCAAAATGCTTGCAGTATCCATCCCTATCTAAGTGGTAAAATTGAAGTTCACATGAATACGGATTCAATTAGATCGAATTATTCACTTGCAAGTGAATAATTCATCATCAATGTTATGCGATATAGTATTTCGCTATTTCACTTGCATAAATGATTGAACAAAAAAAAATCATATTTTATCTCGTAGCTTGTGCCCCTTTAAGGCATTTGATTCTCATAAAACAAATTATCATTGCATTATAAAAAACTGCCTTTAATTCTTTAAAATAGATTTATCATTTGATTTTAGGCTTCATTATGGTAGGAATAGGATTTACAATTATTGTCATAACTACTGGTGTTTTAGCAATAATGTGTAATAGATATCGTAAACCAAATATATTACCAGTACGACAAAAACAAAAACTTTTCTTCCCGGGATCTTCGGATAAAACTGAGATGAAGTTTTGGAATACAGACATTGATCATCATGCCATACCTACTTTGCCCATTGATGAAAACATACAGAGTGAAAAATGCAATTCCAAGTTGGAAAGCCATGTCTTTCTACCCATTGAATCACGATATGAGTATTTTGAAATTGACGAAGAACTGTCCACCAATTTATCATATGATAATGCAAACTTCTCGTACGAAGACCTAATTGCAAAAAAACAGTACTTATATTTGCCAATAAATCAAAGTATAAATAGTGAAGACATTGACGGGAACTCAATAGTTAGCCCAACTGATTATAGCTATATAGACGGGAAGTCATCATTTCAACTTAATGAGTATGGCTATATAGACGGAACTACATCATTTGAACCTATAGATTATGGATATATTGACGGACAGTCATCATTTGAACCAGCTGACTATGACTATATAGACGAGTAGTCATAAGTTGAACTAATTGATTTCTGGCTTTATAGACGGAAAGTCCTCATTTTAACCGCTTATTATGACTACTAGTATATAGATATGTAGTCATGATTTTAACCAGCTGATGAAGATGGCTAAATGTATGCTTGATGTCATCGTTTAAACCTTTGGAGTATTGTGTTAAGGATGAATGCTTATTATCAATAAAGAAAATATGTTCAGTTATTTCGATAGTCTAAAAAAAATAATTACTAGGAATTAAACAGTTAATATAGAATACACTTAACCACCTGTATCGAACATTCAATGTCTTAGGAGATGCCTTTCTCTCAAGTTGATAAAAAGTGCTTTAACATTTCCCCCTTCTTCCATGATAAAAACAAAACATAACAACCTATACTAAACTGTTTATAACCGGATGGTCTAGATATTCTGACTAAATGTCTCTCTAAACTTCCTACTTCCAACTTTTTGGGTATACATGTATATACATGGATTAAAGTCAAATAAAATCATAAAAAATTAAACACATATTACTGTTATGCTGTTCCTCGCCTTTAAGCTTTAGTGTTCACTAATAAAGTAAAAATGTAATATTGTACATTGACCAGTCCCAAGCGGTAGATTAATGGGCTTCCGTCATTATTATCGAAAATACAACTCAAAGTATGTATAGTATAGATATGTAGACTTAAAAAATAACGCTAGGAACGAAATTGGATTTTAACCGAAACTTTTATAACGAAAAAAAAAACCCCAATTTCTTGTTACGACGAGAAAAAAGTTTACCAATTATAGTAGTAAAATTAAGCAAAGAATGTAGGTCAGGTTATCCATAGGTTTATTTCACACACTGATTGCATTTTTTACAGGTCTTTAAATCTGTTCAAAAATCATTATAGGTAAATTTCTTCAACATTATTTGGAATTCATGAATATTTACTATCCAGATTTTAATGCTTCCAATTAATTGTTTTACAAGTCAAATTTTGACATATGTTTGGAATTTTAGAGATAAAAAAAAACCCGCACAAAACTAATCAAAACTGAAGTCTTTAGGGAAGTATAGGTAACATGTTTCGTCTTCACTCACTCACTTTCGACTCAGCAGATCTCTTAACATACAAACTTCCCCGTGAATGTTATTAGGAAGTTAAACTGAAATACACGAGAAGGAACCGATTCAATCGACAATACACAAAGTTTACGTTTTAACTGCTACTTAATAGACGTTTTTCACACACCTTTTTTTATTGATGTATATTTGTTTGATTGACTTGTCTTGGACCGTTCTACCTTGATTACGTTTGATTTCTCTTTTTGTTATATTTTCGTTCTTTTTTTATGATGGAATATCCATATTAGTAGTATGAACAGTAAAATATCATTGGAGGCCAATTCATCATCGATTGTTCTTGAACATGACAAAAAAAAAGAGGGCTTTAAGGGCATACGATACAGTTTTGAATCCCATAATGAAATTTTGATGAAAATTTGCAAATAGGCTATTTCAAAATTAAATATGTGATAAAAATTATACCTTCATGTGCTACTTTTTTTTTAGTATAATGAGGTAGAAATTTCAGATATTTGCTCAAATTCGGATTTGTGGACGTATTTTTCCTCCCGACAGAAATGTATAGCTTTTTTTGTTTTAAAAGATACATATAAGCACACCAGTAAGCCGCTAGAATAATGAATTAACTATGTTGAGGTTCGTTTTTGAGTTTTGAGTTTTGTGGATAGTGTTTGTCTTTCTATCTTCTAATAAGTTACAATTATTATGATGTAAGTGTGGAGTAATGTTCATTCATTATAAGGTTGTGCAGAAAATGAGATCTTTAAGGCTTTCGAAAGGGAATGCATATGAATAAAAAGGAAATGTTGGTATGCATATTTACGTTTCGTCAATGTCTATTAGATATTAGCTGTATAATACAGAATTATGTCCTCACTACAATTATCTGTCGAAGTAATGTTGAATGTCCATCTGGTATCGTTCGCCCCTCTTTTCGTATACTGAAGGCAATCAAAATATGCATTATCAAAAGGTTGACATAATGACTTCCCGTCTGTATAGTCATGATTTTATTAAAATAGCTTCGTATGAAAAGTTCCCGTCGATGTTTTCACCTTTTGTACTTTGATTCAAGGACACACACGTGTAATGTTTCTTTCTAATAAGTCATCGTACGAATAGTATGCACGTTCCAATGGTTAATTACTCGAAGATATTTTAACAACGTCAATATATTTATATATTGGGTAAATTGATAGATATACTTAGCTACTCAATGATCCTCAAAATTGCGTAACTTTGTTCATCGTATATTTCAAAATTTTAATGAAGGATTACAAAGGTACAGTATTGACTATCACAAATAAATCGATAGAGATTGTCAGTCCATGACAAATGTTTAAGCCAATTGAGATGACTATACAATTTCTCATAGTGAACTTTTCATATCTAGATAACTTATATGGAGTATTTTTAGGATCCCAGTATAGATTGCTGTCCGTTTTGAGCGAAGACTACATGTTGAAGACCTTACTTTGACCTGTAATGGTTTACTTTTAAAAATTATGACTTAAATGGAGAGTTGTCTAATTGAAACTCATACCACACATTCTTATATCTATATAAATCTTTTGTTACAGAAGTACAGTACATTTTCTATGGGATGAAAGTGGTAGAGGGTTCATACTTTAATAAACATATTGCACAAAGGTTTATTGATCATAAGGTTTAAAAAGTCTCGTTGAACTTAAATGTTAACATTTATGTTTTATGACAGTACTATTTTTGTGTATCTTGTGTATATAGGAAGCGTAATAGGGCTTTCTCTTAAGGTTGTGGCCTTTTATCTATTGATTGCATTGAAAGATATTTCTCAAATCACACAATACAGTGCAATTTGATACGAAAATCTGCGTTCATTGGATTGGCTAGTCAAGCATCATACGACGACATCACGGCATTAACATTGGCGATTCGTTAGGTCATTGATGACTATCAAAGGTTAGGAAGATTATTATATCTTCCCTTGTATTGGACATCTGTGATTTCTTCAATAATATAAATTACACACACACTTTTCGAGCGACAATATTTTTTTGGGTATATTTTTAATCATTCTGAAGCGTACAAAAAGTCTTGAATAGTTATCAAAGGTACCAGGATTATAATTTAGTACGCCAGACGCGCGTTTCGTCTACATACGACTCATCAGTGACGCTCATATCAAAATATTTTTTTTTTTTAAATATTAAACATAGTTTATTAACAATCACCTGTTACATCAACCCTCAGATGCCCAGGGGAGCAACTAAGGGGGCCCTAATTTATACAGTCTCATTTGTCGGGGGAAAAGCAAATGAGAAAAAACTCCCACTATGAATTATTAACATCAACCTTTATAAATATTATCTATCCTTGTACAAATGTACATGTACCTGCAATCATTATCGATCTATATATCTTTACCTCTCACCATATATAATTTTTTGAATAAAGTATGTTTTTTATCTTTATTTATTTCTCACAAAGGCTACCTGTATTTATTAAGCAGTTTCAATTTTATCGTACATCAAGTCTTTTGTTATGTTAATTTCTATTACATTTAATTTCTGGTAGAGTGATCATTTACCACGTGCGATTTGTTAAAGGGATGTGTAGTTCATTCACAAAGAAATGGATTAATGATTTTGATTTCCAAAAAGGATTTATTTCAAAGATATGGTGAGTAAATATTTGTTTATAAAATGAACCTGTTGATACAACATGTCTTATTACAATTAGATGATATACATGAATTACATACACAATAAAAATTACATGTAGGGAGTTGAGAGCAGTGTACATATTATTATTCAATCAGTATCAAAGAGGTCATTGCACTGACCTGACCACGCAAAATATATATATTTATATACAAAAAATGTCACACATAGTAGAAAAGGCTTCGTTTTTCGTATTTGGTTTAAGATATTTGAGCAAAAATTGCATTTCATGTTTTATCATTTTTAAAATCACCGATTTACTTTTCTCTTTCTTTTGATATTTTGCGATATTTCTAGTTTTCCAGATAACCCATTTCGTGATTAGAAGCACCGTATCTAAAATTTACACTCCACAGTTAGGTGTGTAGTTTCGCATTTTGGCCCCTGTGGATTTTTCAAATATGAGAGCTAGTGTGCAATAAAATTCATTTTTGGATAGCTGAGTATTAAAATAGCCTTTGTATTTGGTTAATATGAACATCAAGATTATGTAATGTATGTAATATAGGCTGTTTTCTGTATGAAAGTCCGTATTTGCATGTCCCTACAATACATTGGTCCGTCAATTATTGTAATGTTTTTTTCCAACTTTTTATCGCACGAACTTTGTGATTGGATTTTACGAAAAAATGAGGCGAAAGACACCCATTTGTTATTTGATCATTGGGAAGATTTATGAAAACAGTTTCTAAAAAGGCATCACTCAAAGGCATTGAAATTCTAGTTTGATCCAAATTTTGGGGGGATATGTGACATGTCCACCCCCCTTTTTGCAATATTTTATGGTAAATAAATGCAGAATGTTGCCATGGATACACATAAAAGGAATTAATTTTCACTCTTTTAACTTTTGAAAATCAAATCTATGGAATATACTGATTACATACATATGCACATGTACAACACAAACAGTTAGGTTAATGCATTTGAAATCCAGGAATAGGAGATGATAAAACATTTTGTGGCTCATTTTTAATTTTATTTTCTAACTGTGGAGTGCTACTTTATGGCACATTAGAAAGCACAGAAATGCACTTTTTAAGATAAAATTTACCACAAATCTTTAGTTTTTTATGTTCTTGTTTTAGTTCTGAAGGTAAAAAATCTGCTAGGAATGCAATTTATGTTTATTTTATTGTTAACTGTCCTTAGCAACCAAATATACACATTTTGACACTTAGACATGTTGCGGTCTTAAATTTGTACTCCATTAGCTTCGCCATTGTAACCAAAGATTGCACTTGATGTGATATTCTCAGAATGTATCGCTTTATATTTTTGAATGCGAATAAGTCAAATAAACATTTTTAGCAGGATTTTATATTATAATTTAACATTAATTAAATTTATGGTCCGCTAAAGTCAAAATAACAACTAACACATATTATGATGATGCAGGCCACAGATGTGACAGTTTATGTTTCAAAATCAATCATATCAAAAGATACATGTATAAAATTTGCATACACTACAATTATAAGTACCAATTATGAATTTAAATATACAATACTATCATTAGACATTACAGTCTGAACCAATGAGCATATTATGTAATAAATGAAAAGACAACTGTCATCAATTATTGAAATTGAATTTTTTGAAAAGTCAATCAATTTAGAGTGATCTCCCCTTGACTATAAATTTGTTAATAATAGTGTAACATTTCAACTTTTGGGAGCAGATACCGCTCTTTTTGTCCTCATCTAATTCAACAATTAACAAACCTCTTTTCAAGGTGGAAGAAGGGGGAGGGGGGGGATTAAAATATTTTATGAAAATTGAATGTCACCAAATTTCTGTGTGTTCTTCCTTTGGCAGCTATTTGGAAAAGAGGCTGGAAATTAAAACATGTGCTTGAAGTAGCGCCCCCTTATCAATTGCAAAATTCCAAAGAGTTTCAGGTTAGATAATCACATATGTACCATCCGTAACTTTTTCTACATATTTCTAAAATTTACAAAACATGATGACACAAAGACTGAATACGATTAAAATTTAGTCTTTCATTGTACCATAAAGTCACCTATGCTGCATATAAGTGTATTTATGGTCCGCTAAAGTCAAAATAACAACTAACACATAGTATGATGATGCAGGCCACAGATGTGACAGTTTATGTTTCAAAATCAATCATATCAAAAGATACATGTATAAAATTTACATACACTACAATTATAAGTACCAATTATGAATTTAAATATACAATACTATCATTAGACATTACAGTCTGAACCAATGAGCATATTATGTAATAAATGAAAAGACAAATGTCATCAATTATTGAAATTGAATTTTTTGAAAAGTCAATCAATTTAGAGTTATCTCCCCTTGACTATAAATTTGTTAATAATAGTGTAACATTTCAACTTTTGGGAGCAGATACCGCCATGACGTATGAAGCTCTTATGGAGCTGAAAACGCTGCCCCAAAGTAAACCTGCATCATCTATCATCCTACTTATAAAGTGATAAAACTTATGATTC
Source organism: Mytilus galloprovincialis (assembly GCA_037788925.1). NCBI lineage: Eukaryota > Metazoa > Mollusca > Bivalvia > Mytilida > Mytilidae > Mytilus > Mytilus galloprovincialis. The sequence continues at coordinate 24,735,307 of CM075341.1, forward strand.
TATATACAGACATTGAGTCCCTCGAATGTCATTATCCTAAAAAATCTACTTGATACAAATCAAAAATACTAAAAAGGAACAATTTACAGACATTGTGTCCTATCGATGTATCTCCTTGATACCAATCAAAATATACTAAAAAGACACAATTTACAGACACTGTGTCCTATCAACATATCTACTTGATACAAACTGAATTATCCTAAAAAGACACAATTTACAGACACTGTGTCCTATCAACGTATACTAAAAAGACACAATTTACAGACACTGTGTCCTATCAACATATCTACTTGATACAAACTGAATTATCCTAAAAAGACACAATTTACAGACACTGTGTCCTATCAATGTATCTACTTAATACAAACTAAATTATCCTAAAAAGACACAATTTACAGACATTGTGTCCTAAAAACGTATCTACTCGATACAAAACAAATATACTAAAAAGACACAATTTACAGACACTGTGTCCTATCAACGTGTACTAAAAAGACACAATTTACAGACATTGTGTCCTATCAAGTTGTACTATAAAGACACAATTTACAGACACTGTGTCCTATCAATGTATACTAAAAAGACACAATTTACAGACACTGTGTCCTATCAACGTATACTTAAAAGACACAATTTACAGACACTGTGTCCTATCAACATATCTACTTGATACAAACTAAATTATCCTAGAAAGACACAATTTACAGACACTGTGTCCTATCAATGTATCTACTTGATACAAACTAAATTATCCTAAAAAGACACAATTTACAGACATTAAGTCCTATCAACGTATCTTCTCGATACAAAAAAAAAAATACTAAAAATGCACAATTAACAGACACTAAAAATACACAATTAACAGACACTAAAAATACACAATTAACAGACAATGTGTCCTATCAATGCATCTTCTTGACACAAGTCAAAAAATAATAAAAAGACACAATTTACAGACAGTGTGTCCTAACAGCATGAAAAGTGTATCTCCTTAATACAAACCAACATATGATAAAGAAAACAATTTACAGAAATTGTTTCACAAATAACTGTATTTCCTAATATATTCTTATAATTTTACTCTCTCATATAACTAAATGCAAATGGGAAATTTTAAGATAACAGTCCTGGCAAGCTAGCTTCTGTCAACTTCCTCTGAGTAATAGTTGATCAACTCAATGGTAAACACATGATTTCCTGGTTTTAGGTTGTCCTTGTATCAGCTTAAATGAGCGTCATAATTCACCTTTCCCATTTGTCCACTGTTTCCATATAATACGAACTGTTAGTCTTTATGTGATATGTAATGAGCTGTGACCCACAAGCCCTGTACAAAATATAAAATAATAAACGGCAGTAATTCATTCTCAAAATATGTCATAACATGATCAGTTGTGAGACAAATAAACATGACTGAAGGTTAGAAAATTGTAGTTTTTGTTGTTGACTGTCATCCCACCCATTCTTAAAAAAGCATGTTATGCTAGGGTGAACATTGCTTTGAATAGAAGTTGATCATTCCTATTAGATATTGTCTGTTTCAATGCATCTATTAATTGATTCAAAATCGTACTAGTGATTGGAAGTCTCATATCTTGATTTCTTCCCTAGTGCACTGATTTCAGTACCTTGTTGATAATGAAGGAATCAGTTGGATCAGGCCAATTATTAATTACTGTTTTGTGTGAACTTATAAGGGAGCTGAACGGGTTTTTTGCATGTTGAAAATGAGTGGTTGAAACCGCAGTTGAAAGATCTGTGTTGAAACTTGCATTTATCACCAAACTTACATCCTAAACCCTTATGAAAAGAAAAACATACTCCACTTGGCCAGCGAGTATTTCCACTGTTGTTATTGTCATTCCCATTTATAACCTTCCTTGTAATTTTGCTCTTAAATATAGTTCTAGGTGTGTACTCCCCCATTGCGCTTCTCCTCTTTCTATTAATTTCCTAAATTCAATATCATAAAATTGCCAGTTCCCCCCTTCTCGTGACATTTCCATGATTAATTCCATATGGTGGGGAATTACAGACCCTAATTCAGGGGTTTTAGTGCAAATTATTGATGTAAATTTATTCCAGGCTGATAGCCATTGGTTTAGAGTTAATGTTTTCTTGTTTTGTTCTTCTGTAATGGACAATTCAGGTTTGTCCGCCCCATGAACCAGTTGTAATTTGTATTTTGTCTCATCATTTTCCAATAGGGAATTGAAGTTAATATACTGTCCGGCCCAGATCTGTTGTTTTATTTTAACTGCTATGTTTCCCCCTCGTTTGAGTGAGCAACTAACAAAGGCTGATTGTCCCCCAACAATTTGTTTATCAACATTTGGTTGTACAGCCAGAACCTCTGGGCTGACAACTTCATTATTACTGTCATTGTTTTGCTTTCCATTACCTTGGATGTTTCTGTTCAGATTGTCCACATGACTTTGGACCTCAGCCGCCTGAACATCTGAATTGCCATTATTTTTTGAAGCTATCTTGTCAAAAAATTTCCTCCATCCTCCTTTCCATACGGCTAGCTACCCTTTCTGTTACCCTATTGGTCAACTCCTCCATGACATCTGGTGATATAACTGTTATATTATTTGGGGGATTGAAGGCCCATTTTGTATAGCGGGTGAAGTTTTCTTCCTCTGGGCAGCAGTCTTCATTTTCTTAATGGCACCTGCCACTCCGTACGAGGATTGTCTTTTTGGAGGCATTGTCTGGAATATACTAATGTAAACTCAATACGATAGTCGGATACTTTCAATCATAAATAATATTATAATAGGACTATTTTGTTTTATTGAATGTGTCTATTCATTTTTCTTTGTATTTCATCTTGATTATTCATGTTATTGTTAACCTGTTTGAATAATTAAATAAATCTGGACGATACTCATCCGTTAAAGTGTTTGTATTCAATAATGCAGGTTTCTGCTTTGTGTTGTTATCTTGTATTAATTTATGGTTAGTGCCACTTAAACCATGGTTATGCATCGCTGTCATTTTGTTGCGATTATCCACCGGAAGTTTACAAAATATTACCAAATTTTCGAGTGCGGTTCAGATACGTGTAAATCTCCGTTCTCTAATTTAATCTATTTGCAGGCATTGGTAACTGCTCCTCTTATTGACTTGTATTATAGTACAATGGTATTGACCTTTCGTATTCATATGTACTCCATCGGAAATAAATTTATCTTTGCATGAATGTTTATGTGTCGTGTCATGATCCCGAAAGATAAATTTCGATGATTTTTCAACCTCGTTTTTTATCATTTTATTTATTTCTTGTGCTTTTCCGAAATACATATTCTTGTATGCCCCATCTCTGACACTTGTATTTTCTCGGTTGTATCCATCTTTCTTAAATTTGAAATTAAAATATTTTATGAAAATTGAATGTCACCAAATTTCTGTGTGTTCTTCCTTTGGCAGCTATTTGGAAAAGAGGCTGGAAATTAAAACATGTGCTTGAAGTAGCGCCCCTTATCAATTGCAAAATTCCAAAGAGTTTCAGGTTAGATAATCACATATGTACCATCCGTAACTTTTTCTACATATTTCTAAAATTTACAAAACATGATGACACAAAGACTGAATACGATTAAAATTTAGTCTTTCATTGTACCATAAAGTCACCTATGCTGCACATAAGTGTATTTAATGATGCCAGTACTGCTAGAAATTTATACCTTGCTTGAGAACTTCTAAGCCAAGGTTAGGTATGCTATTTACAACAAAATTGACTTATAAGTGCTTTCAAATACCTAAAAATTGTACAATTTGTCCTCTTTATGTAATTTTATGATTTTAAATAAGATATTGGGAAAAGTTTTAGAAATTTACCCAAAAATGAGACAGACTTGAAGTTTTTCACTATGATCCAGCATTTATTTTTAAATCACTTTTTGTTGCGTTTCAACATCAACTACTAACCTTCATAAAATCTTTATTACTGAACCAATTTTAAAAACTAAGGTACCATTTTCATCGTAACAGCTAGTAGAACACAAAAAATATAATAAAAATTGAGGCAGGAGGGGGAAAATTTCACCTTTAGGTAGCACTCCACAGTTAGGTGTGTAGTTTCGCATTTTGGCCCCTGTGGATTTTTCAAATATGAGAGCTAGTGTGCAATAAAATTCATTTTTGGATAGCTGAGTATTAAAATAGCCTTTGTATTGGGTTTATATGAACATCAAGATTATGTAATGTATGTAATATAGGCTGTTTTCTGTATGACAGTCCGTATTTGCATGTCTCTACAATACATTGGTCCGTCAATTATTGTAATGTTTTTTTCCAACTTTTTATCGCACGAACTTTGTGATTGGATTTTATGAAAAAATGAGGCGAAAGACACCCATTTGTTATTTGATCATTAGGAAGATTTATGAAAACAGTTTCTAAAAAGTAATCACTCAAAGGCATTGAAATTCTAGTTTGATCCAAATTTTGGGGGATATGTGACATGTCCACCCCCCTTTTTGCAATATTTTATGGTAAATAAATGCAGAATGTTGCCATGGATACACATAAAAGAAATTAATTTTCACTCTTTTAACTTTTGAAAATCAAATCTATGGAATATACTGATTACATACATATGCACATGTACAACACAAACAGTTAGGTTAATGTATTAGAAATCCAGGAATAGGAGATGATAAAACATTTTGTGGCTCATTTTTAATTTTATTTTCTAACTGTGGAGTGCTACCTAAGATGCATCTGTATTAATGATCCCAAAAATTATACTTGTTTCCGATTTTTGTAATTTTTCGATATTTAATTTTGAACAAAATTCCCATATTTTCTCAAAAATTTCCCGCCAAACGTCTTCCACCAGTTTACAATAAATAGAAAGATGAAAAAGTGATTCGTTTTCATTGCAAAAGTGACACTTCCCGTTTGTGCGATTCATTTTTTGTAATTCTTCTTCAGTGTAAATTATATTATGTAGTAACTTTCATTGAAGTTGTTTAGTTTTCCTGTTATTTAAATTCTTACTTAAAGTGTCCCAAATCTATTCCCATGGTAGTTCATTCCCAAAATGTAAATTCCACTTAAACTGGCTAGTTGGAGCTGTTTTATTCTCATAAAAGTATCTAATATCTTTAACAGTTTAAGGCATAATTTTTTGGCATCAACGACAACTCCATTTTTTATAAATTGACAAGAATTTGTTATTTTTATAGGTCTATGAGAATGACTTTGTATGATAGAGTCTGTTTTTAAAACGTCAATTTGTTGAGGTATCAACGAAGATTTAATGCGGCTATATTGTGCAATATAATTCCTTTTATCTTTAAGACTGTTAAAAATATCAAAAGCAGTTTTAAAGGATTTATTGTTTAAGTCCCATATAACTTTTATTTTTTTTAATTCCACTGGAGGCAAAATTTGCATAATATAATGCATGTCCCTTGAACTTAAATTTACAATTGCCAAATATAAATATATTTTCTTCTAAAAGGTCCTCTTTCGTGACCGAGTTTTGGATTTTCAGTTCAAGAAATTAAAAGTTCAGGAGCCTGTAATTCAGTGGTTGTCGTTTGTTTATGTGCTACATTTTTTTTCTTTTTTTTTTTTTTTTACATAAATAAGGCCGTTAGTTTTCTCGTTTGAATTGTTTTACATTGTCTTATCGGGGCCTTTTATAGCTGAATATGCGGTATGGGCTTTGCTCATTGTTGAAGGCCGTACGGTGACCTATAGTTGTTAATGTCTGTGTCATTTTGGTCTTTTGTGGATAGTTGTCTCATTGGCAATCATACCACATCTTCTTTTTTATATTTATAATATTTGGACATTTGTATTTGCCTAAAACATGTAGTGTTCGAACAAGAACATATACAAAAATCTGTATTATATTTTTCATCTAGTGACATTAACCAGTATTTTCCTATTGCATTCCATTTTTGTGTTTTTGAGTTGACAATACTGTACATACTTTTCACCTGTTTTGATTTAATAAAGTCCCTCTGTTTTTTATTCGTATCCCCCTTTTTTCTTTCGGTAAACAGCACACTGTATTAGCGATTTGGTTTGTTTTCCCATCCCATATAAAGAACCATATAATATTATTTATTTGTTTTTCGTATATATCCGGGATACCTCTCATTTCAATTTCGCATCCAATGACAGACAGTACAAAGGATTTAATAATTAAAACTTTTCCCGTAAATGTGAGATCTCTTGATTTCCAAACTTCCATACAGCTTTTTATCTTATTTATTTTTTCTAACCAAATCTGATCCAAGTCCACCCCATATCCATGTTGTATCCCTAATGCTTTCACAGGACGCTTAAACCATTTAATCTTTTTAAATTTTGGTTTTTTATTTCGCCACTTGCCTAAATACATGCCAACAGTCTTATCCCTATTCATTTTAGCCCCTGAAGCGTTTTTGTACAGTTTTAAAGTTTTATATGTTTCTTCGATAGACTCCTCGCTTTTATTAAAGAGTTGAGTATCGTCAGCAAACATATTTAGCTTTGTTTCAATATAGTCCCCAGTTATAGTAGGAAGTTTTATTCCTTCTATATTAGGATTGTTTCTAATTGATGCTGCAAGTGGTTCTGCTTGCAGGATATATAACATCGGGGCTATTGGACATCCTTGACGAATTGAACGGGTTATGCCTACGAATCTAGAAGTAAACCCATTCGTATGAATACACGTCTTGGCGTTAAGGAAAAACATTTTTACCCAACTCCTGAATTTCCCCCAAAACCCAAATTTTAATAAGCAAAAATCGATCCATTCCCTTTCCGCCCTATCAAATGCTTTTTGTTGATCCAAAAATAGTATTGCATCCTCCTTATCTTCTAATTCACAAAAATCTATAACAACTTGTAGTAATATATTGCCTTGAAAAATGTTGCGCCCTTTGACAAACTCTTTTTGATCGAAATCAATTATTTGCGGTAATACATTTTTTTAACCTTTCTAACCTTTTTAACCGCAAGTACTCAAAATATTAATAAAGTCAAACAAGTACAAAGTTGAAGAGCACTGAGGATCCGAAATTTCAAAAAGTTATGCCAAATACGGCTAAGGTAATCTATGCCTAGGATAAGAAAATCCTTAGTATTTCGAAAAATTTAAAGTTATGTAAACAGGAAATTTATGAAAATGACCACATTATTGATATTCATGACAACACCGAAATGTTGACTACTGGGCTGGTGATACCCTCGGGGACGAAACGTCCACCCACAGTGGCATCGACCCAGTGGTGTAAACAGTTATCAAAGGTACCAGGATTATAATTTAGTACGCCAGACGCGCGTTTGGTCTACATAAGACTCATCAGTGACGCTCATATCAAAATATCAATAAAGCCAAACAAGTGTATATATGATATTCATATTTGCACATTCTAATATTTGTTGTGCGGTCATTGCATAAATTGTCGTAACAGCTCATGAATATCTCTAATCTTTGTTCTTGCTTCTGGACATACTTTACTGTAAATGACAGTTTTAAAAAATGTAGTGTTTTGACTAATGAACATATTTTCATGTCGGAAGGAAACGGTCTACAAATATACAATATATACTAACTAATACGCCACTAAAATACATTTAACCAACACAATTCTACTCACACTTTTTTTTAAAAGCTGATAGGAATGAAGAACTTCGAGTTATTATTCCTGATTTTTGGAAATTTTCTGGCTGTTTGCTTGTCGTTACAAAGCAATAATACATCGACGCAACCCTTGCAAGATGAAAGAATATCAGCTCTGGAAAGAAATCTACAAAATATGACAATATGTTGCATAATCTGTGTGAAGATTATAAAAAAGGTATGTTATATCTAGTCTTTGTTAAATTAATATAATAATGAGCTCGTACATATTTTGTTTGTCAAATTATGGAATGACCATTTATCTTAAAAAAAAAGGTGGGGTTCTTCATAAAACAAAAATATTGATGAAAATGAATATTGTGATAAAGCAGATGACAAAAAAATATCTTCTGAATCCAGATTTTCACCATACCTTATAGTGTTTGTTAAAAAATAATTTGATTGATAACGTCAAAAAAACTTTAAGCACAAGAAATTTTGACTTGTACAAAAAACCAAAACCCCTTTTTTAAAGGTTAACTGGTTGATCCCTTAGTCTAATCGTAAGAGTATACATATTTAGAAATGACGCAATAAGAGACATCAATAATAAAACTCCAAGAAATGATGATCATGGTAAATGTCGAATGTCAAACTAAGGAGACACTTTTTTGTTTGTTCGAAAATGTTTCCACTCCCTTTCCTATATTCAAACAATAATTCTAAAATTGAAAACTTATCCTTGAATGCAAATTACACACATTTCATAGAGAAAAGGATAGCTATTTGTACAACTCTCATCTTTTTTATGTTTAGATTATTTGCTATGGCCATTTTTTTTATTCATTCATTTTTTTTTTATTTTCTGAGTGTCTACTGTTTTATTTTTCAGTTTTGTTTTATCATTTAATCATACCACGTATTTTATTTTATCATTTCATCATACCACGTATTTTATTTTATTTTTATAGAAAAATAAACAAGAATGATTAGAATAATCAACCGGTTCAATACATATAACCTAATTTTCAGAGCCAGTGATGTTCTATGCAATAATAAAGAACCGAAGATTCGATCTACAAAAAGATTCCACTGTGGTTTTTGAGGAGCTAGTTATTAACAAAGGTCATCATTACAATCAAAACAGTGGAATTTTTGTAGCTCCAAAAAGTGGTATTTACCTTTTCTCCTGGACCGTCTCAACAGAAACAACAGGATATATAATAGCCGAACTGGTCATAGAGAACAATGTAATATCTTCAACCGGAAATACAGATACAAATGGCGGATATCAATCAGCGTCAATGACAGCTTTGGGTAGAATGGAAAAGAATGACCACGCTTTCATTAGAACGACAGGGCTTAGGACCACTCACAGTTTTAGAAGTCAAGACAATTACCCACAATCATCCTTTCTCGGAGTTCTGATCAGTAACGAACTGTAGAGCTTCATTTTCGAAACACTGTTAATCTAATTACTGATATTCTATTGTTCATAGTATGATATTATTGCATCGATATGTACGAATATAATGCCGAGTCATAAATTAGGAGCACGTTTAAATTAGTATTCTCAATTCTAACAGCATATTTTTTTTTTTTATTTTCAGACTCTGTTTATATAATTAACAATGTATAGAAGTTAAAAGATAACCCAATATTTTTTTTCTATTTTTTTTTTTTTACCCCTTTTCAAAACTTAAAACACTTCACCTTGCCTGGACTTATAATGGCAAGTTTGTAAGGGATGTTTTGTCCAAAAAAAAAAAACCAGGAACATAAAGACATAACGCACACATGTTCAGTAGAACATTCGCGTGATTATATTGACATAAAAAAAGTTGTAGTAGGATTGCCAATGAGACAAATCTTTTTCAAAGACCAAAAAAACAAACTATAAAAATAACTTTAAACGGGAATCATTAATTTGTGTTGTTTCTATATTCGTAGATCATCTTAATCAATCATGAAATGAATGGATTGATGTAAGGAAACAGCTTTTGTTGATATACACCCCACATGTACCAAGTTTTAGAATAGTTTTATTGATATATAAGAAATTTCTTGGTATTCCTAAACGGAAGATTATACAGACAGAAGAAGTATACTAAACAACAAAATCATCTTCATTTACCTGTGTTAATATGACGTAATTTGATGTGGTTCATAAGGGTTTCTCGTTTTTTATATAAAGTTAGATCGTTGGTTTTCTCATTGAAATGGTTTTACACTAGTAATTTTTTGGGCCTTTCATAGCTTTCTGTTTGGTGTGAGCCAATGCTCCGTGTTGAAGACCGTACCTGTGATGGTGTACTTTTATAAATTGTTACTTGGATGGAGAGTCTCATTGGCTCTTATACCACATCTTATATCTTTTGAACGGGTACATGAAATCTATTTCATTTACATGATGGCATCATAAAATATAACTAAAAACTACTTCTATTTTTATTTTTGACAGTTTAATATATCTGTTATAACTTCTAAACTAAGTAAGAACTATAAACACAATGATACATGATCAGTTCATATACAGAACACACAATGTATTACACGACAAAACAAGAACACTCTCGCAAACTTTTACTTTTAGTCTCATAGTCAGTGTAAATACATGCTCATATACTGTTCATTGTACTTTTCCTCAATGAAAGTATATACGATTATAGTAGGTGATTTTGAATTAATGATAAACATGATAAATGAACACTTTATACAGCACAGATATGAGAAGACATACAAATAAAAGACAAAAATATTTAGGTTTATAGTAACAATAAACCATGTTTAAGAAAAAACAAAAAGAGATGATTTGAAAGATTATTTAAAAATGTGATCTTGTTTATCACAGGATTAAGTCGTTTGCAGTGTCCGGCAGTACTTCCTTTTGTCTTGAATTAAAACTCTACTAATAAAGCATACATCAGTACCGGATTTGATTATCAAACAAACATAAATAAACTTGTAAGATTTACAGAAAAAATATATTCAAAATCGGAATTTAAGTGAAAATTGTTGATCATTAAACAGGGATTACATTGAATTCAATCAGTTGACATGGAATTTCGAATACAACATACATTCTATTAAAAATTAGTTAAATTATTTTAAAATGAATTCATTGTAACTTGGATATGTAGTTGTCTTATTGGCACTCATACCACAATTTCTTATATCTAATTATTTATATTTTTTTATTCAGAGAACTTAGAACAAAACAACAAAAAATGTCAATTTTACCTCGATCCCTTTTCAAGTTTTATTCAACGTTTCCAATGCCATGTTTTTTTTTCACAGCATCCGATGGAGATTACTTTACACAATTATTTTCTTCAATAAATTGCTTTGAAATATCTCATCGTCCGTTTATTTTTGAAAACATTACACTAAACCTGCACCGTCCCCACTTCTCGAATATTAAACTCGGGTAATGTAAAAGATATGAAATATTCCATAAATATCGGAGAATAGTATAAGAAATTGACAACGAATCATAATTATCTTTTTTTTTTAATAGAAAAAAAAGATCGCTGTTTTTTTTTGTTATCCAGTGGCAAATATTACACGCCTAGTTTTGACCATTAATCATTGAGTCAATGGAAATTGAATATTGACAGAATTAAATGATAAAAATTCCTAGCATACTTTCTCTCTTTGTCGAAAAGGTACAAAAATGATAACTAGCGTCGAAAAGTCCATTATGTAGATGTTTCAATCGGACTTTCGGATGACCCCTGTCTATTTCTACGACCAAAGCATGAAACAATAAGCTCCCTGTAACCTTCTCTGAAAAAAGAACTTGTCATTGTATAAATAATAGTATTAACTGAAAAATTAGAAAGTTCAAGGTAAGTGACGATTAAATATACAAACTGACGTTCATCGCGCAACAAACCGGCCTTCATTACACCAGCTAATAAACGACCTGGTACCATGCAGACGAAGTAGACACTGGTTACAGTCATTACCATTTTTGTGATGGCTGCTTCTTGTCTCATTCTCTCGCTTTCGAATTTTTTATTTGTCATCTTGCTTAAAATTTGATTATTATTTACCAGTCCACATACAAGAAGTATGTTCGTAACCAAGATAACTGAGAAAGGAATTCCACGAATAAGTATATAATACGGCACATAGAGGTATTTATCGTAGAAAGGGTCATCAAACTCTGTATACACGTGTTTTACAATTATAATTATTACCATCATGACTTGTATGACAACATATAGTTTCACCGTTAGGTTGATCTTCCATGTTTCCTTGAATTTTAAAGGATTTCGTATGGCAAAACTTCTTTCCGTCCCAATTATCATTGCACTGATGCAGCTACTTGTAAAATATCTCTTACCAGTGTTGTCAGCCAATAAATGTCCTTGCCCAGGAACTTCTGTGTTTGCGTACTAGTGATAAACGGAAGTGCCAGGGTATCAGATATTGACATAATCAAAATAAGTATATTGACGGAAGTCCAAAGTTTTCTTTTGAACAATACAATCAATGTTATCCCATTTCCGATGATTCCAAAAAACGATATTATCCAAAATATTATAACAGTTTGTAGCGACCGTCCGGTTCTACCGTAGCCTACTTGGAAATTTTCTGTTGAAGTGTTTTCAGTAATGCATATGTTTCTCAATGAGTAATTCGATTCCATTATATTCAAACGAAGAAATAAAAACCCAATAAGTTCGATTTTGTTTGTCTGTTTCAATTTTTGCACCTAGTGAATTTCTTATTAATAAAAGTAAATAGATGGTCATATGTATATGATATTATCTTTAAATCTCGAATCTGCATGAAAGAAAACTATTTATATAAGTCTGTCTAAATCTATGTGCATGCATAAGTTAATCATTTTGATGTTCATGAAATTACTACAATTCTAATTTATTTTCTAAATTTAAACGGATATATGCATCATTACTTTAATAAATATGTATATCTAGATCTTAGTTCTGTCTTACTTTGATGCCCGCTGTATTATATATATGTTCTTCGAAATTCAATCGTCAACTCTTTTCAATTCTAAGCTTTTGTGATAAAACCCTTATTAGGCGTAAGAAGATGAAAGTCTAGTAACAAACTTATAATCAAGATGATCCAATATGCCAATTAGACTTATCCTAATGTTATCATCTATTTTCAATAATGGAAAGATAAAAGATTACTTCTAATGACTGCTTGAATTGCAAGTTTATGATACTTTTCTTTGATTTAATTTAGCAGTCTTTAAAAGTTTTTTTGTTCAAGACAAGTATTTACGCATAAGAATCAGGCACCGTTTGTGTATGTGACGCTTGTGTTAAACTCCCCGTTCATACTGATTGCAAACCTTTGCCATATGAATCTCCAACGAAACCCCATTGACCTTTAACGTGAAATGCACATTTCTATGTTGTGATGCTATGCTATTGTTTCAGAAAAAGGAAGAAGGGTTGGTACCATTTAAACGTTTAATCCCGCTGCAAATGTTTGCACCTGTCCTAAGTCAGGAATCTGATGTACAGTAGTTGTCGTTTGTTTATGTATTTGATACGTGTTTCTCGTTTTTTATATAGATTAGACCGTTGGTTTTCCCGTTTGAATGGTTTTACACTAGTAATTTTGGGGCCCTTTATAGCTTGTTGTTCGGTGTGAGCCAAGGCTCCGTGTTGAAGGCCATACGTTGACCTATAATGGTTTACTTTTATAAATTGTTATTTGGATGGAGAGTTGTCTCATTGGCACTCACACCACATCTTCCTACATGTACATGTACATCTTCACGTGAAATAAAATCAACAGAATCTCACGTGAAAGTATATGCACATAAACTTTACAAACAAAGATTGTAAAAGTCATTCTAACTTAAATGTTCATTAAAATAACACCCTCCCCCTAGAAAAAATATAACAGTTTTATAGTATATACACTTTATGGAAATAATTTGGACGTCATTTGAATGTATTCTGTCGGACATATATATTATACATTATAATCATAACAGAGAAGTTTCAAGATAGCTAAAAAAAAAAGAATTGCATTGTCACTTTCAATTACATTATCTTAAACGATGTCATCATCAGTCATCGTTTGTGCAAAAGAACGTCTGCATTTCAAACAAAATAATCGATTTGCTTTAAAGATGCTGGTAATTTCTTTAACATTGATGCCATGTTCCTAGAAAAAAAAAAAGAAATCAAAAACTACTAACAAAATACCACCCCATTTTTCTAAATAAAGAAAGAAAAAATGAAAACAAAATAACTGTTTATCTTTTTTGTTTTTCGTATGTTGTTTTTAATTTGTAGCGTCGGGGCTTTTGATAGCTATTTATTTCGGAGTGTCATTTTCTCGCGTTTCGAAGCCGTATGGCAACCTATAGATGCTACTACTTCATTTGATTTCTGGTGGAGAGTCGTTCATTTGTAGTAATCACACAATATCTACTAAGAAGCAACTATTTGGTGATCCTTATGTTTTTTTGTCTGAGTCAGAAATGAATGTGAAGAAAGCAGCTGGTTCGTTATTTGATATTCGATATAACAATTTAGTGATAATCATCAATATTGAAACACTCAAAAACACAAACAGCATGATACTAAGAGTTGAAAGAGTTAGAAGTAGTGAAAAGATATGTAGGAAATTGTTTTTATCCTTTCAAGCAATTCTAAATTCTCTTTGTCTGTCCTCAAATACAAACCCTTATGTAAATCGCACATTAAATTTGTCTTTATGAAATTTAGATTTTTATCTATAAAACATCAAAGATGTTGTTTTGTATATGATATTTCTAGAAGAAAAAAAAAAACGATCACTCTAGTAACATTCAAAACATAAATATCTATAATTATGGACAGCCAAAATAAACAGAAAAATAAAATGAAAATATACTGGAGAACTCTTAAATGTCATTAACACCCCTCTGATCTCTCAATCTTCAAAAAAATTAGACAGGTCGGTAGTTAATATAAAGATAAAATCGATACTAAAAGCAATTTGGATAAACTTTTTGTCTTCTGATTTTACGCAGGGCTCACAGATCCATTTTGATATTTTAAATATATAGAGAAATAATAATTCTACCACTCAAATGACGACGACACCCCCTGGTCATTCAATGTCCATAAAATTCAATAAACTTTTAGAAAATATATAATATTCGGATGTTAGCAAAAGGATTTCCTAAAATGATGCCATGTTCGATATCTACGGAGGGGTAAAATTGTCACTTTTAAGCTAAAAATCGTCTAAAAATCTTGTCAGAAAGCTAATTTATGTATCGTGTATAGTATACGCAGATAAAAACATTACAATGCTAATTATTGCACTAAGTACTTAGACGCATGTTTCAACTTTTGAATCTTGAGTTCGCTAAAATGATGAGATGTAGCAATTAAAAACGAAGATTTTGTTTGAATATAGTCATTTTCTTCTGTATTGAAAGCCAAATCACTTTAAAATCCTTATTTTTATTATTATATTGTTGAGCGATTCGTGTGAGAATATGTTACAAAATGTAGTGTAGGTCTTTTATTGCATTGTATTCATTGACGTTTTGAGCAAGTTTAGCTGTTTGATAATTATACCTGTCCTAGTCTGGCTTTAGTACTATGAAAGCAAATGTTCTAATCAATTTGTGTAAAATGTTTCTTCCTTACAGCATATCTTATACTTTTGCTTTTTGGATGAGTGGTACACAAAACATATAAACGTTGGAACTGACTTTTTTTTTATTAATTGATATAGTGCCAGTCAATCTTAATAAAATACTTTTCTTGTGAAATGATCGTCAGTAAGAGGATCGGTGTAATAGAAAACTTTACCATCTGAACAGTTGTACAGTTTAGGATCATCCACAGCAATATCGCTCAAGTAACTTTTTAACTTTTCTCCTTCAATTATGAACTGGAAATACAAAGATAATACGAAACTCTATAGTTTCAAATGCAGAGTGCACTTTAATTAGTGATAAAGAAGAAAAAAAACCAAGAAAGTTACGAGAGTATACGAAAACTGAAAAAAAAGATATAGGGAAAAATACCAAAGGGACATTTGCACTCATAAATCGAAACCAAACTGACAATGCAATGGTTGATCGTTCCAGATGAATGTAAATAACAAACTAACAAAAATGGCTCCTGCTGCATGAAATTTATAAAGTATTGCTTTCATTTCTTTTTGGGTTGAACCATTGCTTACTCTTTGTATGATGTCTACGGTAACAGTAAACTTGGTTCCAACCTGTGTCGGTAAATCAAAGCACAACGTACAGTTTTTCACAAGTTCCGCCAAGCATTTTATTTATTCTTTTCAACAGGAACGCTCATAGCAATAGTTTACAAAAATGATGAATATGTATATAAATGCGTTAAGAGTTATGTATGGCTGGACTGGGTTGCACACACGTCTATTTAGTTAATAGACTATTAACTTCTAATAGACTATTAAATATCTAATTGACAATTAGTTAATAGAGTGATTTAATAGCGTTTTCAAAGTTTGTTACAAAAATGAGTTATACATATTTTGATCCAATCAAGTGTTTATTTGTTTGTTTGGGCTATTATCCCGTTAGCGATTGCTACAAGATATTTGTTGGACATAGAATCTGAAATAAAATCTGATCTAATTAAGAGATTTTACGCTTTTTGTAAAAAAAGGACAGTGCTGGTGCTGAAGTTATGTTGACGTTAGGACATTTGTGGGTAAAAAATAAAGTTTGCTAATTATGGAAGATCAACATTTATCTTACCTCCTATACATTTCTATGAATATGAATTGGTTAACAGCGTGTATATTCCATATTAGGTTAGTAGGAAGGCGGGGCGTATTTCAATACACGGTTAGTAATGTAGTTACGATTGTTTGGCACTATTTGGTCATTTAAATGTACTGGAAGTTCTGTTTGATATTGTTATATCAAGGTTGTTAATATTAAATTGTTATTGTTCACATTAGTGTTTTCGTGCAGACCAATGGAAGCAGGTTCTTAAAATTGACCACTTTGACACTTTAATATAAAAAT
This sequence comes from Mytilus galloprovincialis, assembly GCA_037788925.1. Taxonomy (NCBI): domain Eukaryota; kingdom Metazoa; phylum Mollusca; class Bivalvia; order Mytilida; family Mytilidae; genus Mytilus; species Mytilus galloprovincialis. The sequence goes on from CM075341.1 coordinate 24,751,890, forward strand.
AAGAATAGGTGGTATGATTGCAATGAGACAACTCTTATCGGTGAGCTAAATTCGTTACACAGTGTGCTTGTGACCTGATAGCGAAGCTGGAACCCAATATAAAATTTACTGACCCCCGTATATATTGTATTAGGTCACTAACACAATATGTAACTAATAGTATCTCATTGTAAAAAATGAATTGAATACGAAACTTGTATAAAACTACAATTTGTACATAAACATTATTACAAAATGGTACCACAACAAATCATTATTACAAAATGGTACCACAACAAAACTGGCCATTACTATCTAGGGTATTATTGCAAATGAAAACAACTTTACATGTGGTGTTTTCGATGCGCTTTTCAGGATTGACCTTTGTTAGTAAGGCTCAAAACCAAAATTTGATTGTATTTATAGTATGAATAAGTGAGGAGCTTGATGGCTAAAATGGGACATAAATAGAATAGGCACCTAAAGTTAAATTACTTGAGAGTTAGAATATTAGTTCTAAATTTATCAAAAAGGAATTTAAGAACTGTAAGTAACTATTCCATATCTGCCTGGAGCACTCTCTGCTTGATAGTATCGCTAATTTTCGTAAAATAAAAAAGAAAATAAGTTGACTTAGTGAAAAGTATTTAGAAAATATAGGTCCACGACTAAACTTAAAGAAATAATTAAAACAAGCCAAGGGTTATACTGCATGATGTGTGACTCATAATTGTGTAAATATTATTGTTATCTCGAGTACCAAGAAAATGTTTTATTTTTTTAATGGCGAAAAAATGGAGGTCTATGAGTGTTTTCTCTATTCTACCATAAATAAAATTCTAATTATTACTTAAGAGGGGCGTGACACTATTTTATCTTAATCTATTTGGTAATCTTGAATTGTATGAAACAATGGACTACATGTGGAGTCGTCCATGCAAAATTATGCATCTGCAAATGCACTTAATTTCAAAATATTTCAAAAATCAATGTTCACATTTACTGCATCTTTTTAGAGAAAGTTCGATAAATAACTTTCGGGATATTTCCTAATTGCTTAAGCAAAATTTTAGAATTCTATTTCAGTTGATATATGCTAATCAACGTATTGTAATGAGGAAATATATAGAGATAACTTGTATTTTCTATTTAAATTGCCTCTGAATGAAAATTGTAAATTTCTAGAATCTAAAACCTTGTGTTATTTGATTTTTAAAAGCATCAATACCCTGAAATACTTTGTTTGTTCACCGACTGGAAATTGTGCTTTTATCCATTCGTCTCCTTGATTCCCAGAAACCTGGAACGCTGTTTGTTGTGATAACGTACCTGTTTGTCCCATTTGTTTAATATAAATTTTCAATCTTCCAACTTCTGTTTAGAAAAAAAAAAAAGGATTGATCTTTTGGGTCATTTGCATAAATAAATCCCCTCGCTTTATTTCCTTTTAATATTACTAATGTATAAAATTTAATTTATCTACATGATTTTTATAAAAAAACAACAACAATAATCTTAAAAAAAACCCTTGTAATGAAAATATTGTTTATATTATTGATTTATTAAATTCTTATATTTAATAACGGTAAAAATGCAAAAAAAAAAACAAAACAACAGTTATTTTGATGTCGATTGTAGCTCAAATCTTGATTTGTATTTTCTTGAGTGGCTTTTTCGGAATTAACACCATTTGTTTAAAAGGAGCTATGAAATAAATGTTCATTAACACAAAACACTGAAAACTGAATTAGATCGAGACTATACCGACTCAGTACTCAGTTCGTTGTACCAGGAATGTTGTTTTTGCAGAGTGATTTCATTTTTATTTTACATTCTTTGTCCGTTTTCTTTTAAATAGAAACCATTTTCAAGCTATAGATTGGAAAATGTACTATTAGTTGAAAAGAGATGTTTAAAACCATTTGAATAATTTCTACGAACATTGTACTGCTGTTTTGCCTCGGTCTTCAGTTCTCTTTCTAAGTCGTAATTTAAAAGAGGCGGAAGATTTCAAAGGGACATTTGCACCTGTCCTAAGTCAGGAACCTGATGTACAGTAGTTGTTGTTTGTTTATGTAATTTATACGACGTCGTGTTTCTCGTTTCTCGTTTTTTTGTATAGATTAGACCGTTGGTTTTACCGTTTGAATGGTTTTACAATAGTCATTTTGGGGCCCTTTATAGCTTGTTGTTCGGTGTGAGCGAAGGCTCCGTGTTGAAGGCCGTACCTTGACCTATAATGGTTTTCTTTTATAAATTGTTATTTGGATGGAGAGTTGTCTCATTATCACTCATACCACATTTCCTATATCTATTCAAACTCGAGAGAAACTGACATCGCCATTGGAAAAAAAGTAAAAACAACGAAAAGTAAAACACGTTTACGAAACACAACTAAGAAATCTAAAGAACGTACAACAAACTATAACACAACTGAGGGGATAACAGGTAATCCGATCTTATTTGCTAGTGGTAACTGTCTTATTACACATTGTTAGTACACATCATTTTGTGATTGTGTTTATGACAGCTGGAACATATACGTATAAAAAAGAACATGTGGTATGATTGCTAATGAGACAACAATGTGTTCACCAGTGACACAAATGTTTTAAAATAAAGTATAATAACTGTGACTACTGTACCTAACAGCTATATTTAACAATAAGAACATGTGGTATCAATACATCCCATGAAGTACAACAGCTATTAAAGTTGTGATCAATTTGAAACCGCTAGTCTTTCATGAAATGGTTTTATAATTTGTTGACAAATGCTTATGGTTGTATCCAGCTACTCCCCACATATGATACCATATTTCAAAACAAAGACCACCTGTTGTAGCGGGAAAGTACGGAGATAGTAGTCTTGCTTTGTCATTTATTTTTTTATAGATGATGATTCCATAAACATATAATGCCCTGAAATAAATAAGAAATTTAATTCACTTAGCCGTCATATGAAGCAATTATCAATTCAAATAACATATAACTTTATATTTTATAATATCTGACTTAAATGCTACTAGTTCATAAGGAAATACTCCTTTGATACATTTAGATCGACAAATTGTGGTGTAAATCATAGAATTATTATTTTATCACATATTCTTTAAACGTTCATTATTTTGTTCGAAAACGAATAAAATAAAGGAACTCCCATAATTATAGTTAATTTTCCTACCGTTTCCACTTTGACCCAATGTATGGTCATATGTTGGACCTGTGCGTCGAGTAGGTGTGGTACCAGAATTCCATTTCCATTCAAAGTTTGCTTGTTCATCATGTTGCCAGCCACAAATATTTTCATCTTCAAAATCACAATAATTTTCTGGTTCTAAATCTGCATAAAAAATAAAAGTACTATACATATCAATAAAGGTAAAGTACTATACATATCAATAAAGGTAAAGTACTATACATATCAATAAAGGTAAAGTACTATACATATCAATAAAGGTAAAGTACTATACATATCAATAAAGGTAAAGTACTACATATCAATAGGATGCTAAAGGTAAAGTACTACATATCAATAGGATGCCTTAACACTAAAGGTAAAGTACTACATATCAATAGGATGTCTTAAAAATAAAGGTAAAGTACTACATATCAATAGGATGCCTTCACAATAAAGGTAAAGTACTACATATCAATAGGATGCCTTAACAATAAAGGTAAAGTACTACATATCAATAGGATGCCTTCACAATAAAGGTAAAGTACTACATATCAATAGGATGCCTTAACAATAAAGGTAAAGTACTACATATCAATAGGATGCCTTCACAATAAAGGTAAAGTACTACATATCAATAGGATGCCTTAACAATAAAGGTAAAGTACTACATATCAATAGGATGCCTTGACAATAAAGGTAAAGTACTACATATCAATAGGATGCCTTAACAATAAAAGTAAAGTACTACATATCAATAGGATGCCTTGAAAATAAAGGTAAAATACTACATATCAATAGGATGCCTTAAAAATAAAGGTAAAGTACTACATATCAATAGGATGCCTTAACAATAAAGGTAAAGTACTACATATCAATAGGATGCCTTGACAATAAAGGTAAAGTACTAAATATCAATAGGATGCCTTAACAATAAAGGTAAAGTACTACATATCAATAGGATGCCTAGAAAATAAAGGTAAAATACTACATATCAATAGGATGCCTTAACAATAAAGGTAAAGTACTACATATCAATAGGATGTCTTTACAATAAAGGTAAAGTACTACATATCAATAGGATGCCTTAACAATAAAGGTAAAGTACTACATATCAATAGGATGCCTTAACAATAAAGGTAAAGTACTACATATCAATAGGATGCCTTGACAATAAAGGTAAAATACTACATATCAATAGGATGCCTTGGCAATAAAGGTAAAGTACTACATATCAATAGGATGCCTTGACAATAAAGGTAAAGTACTACATATCAATAGGATGCCTTGACAATAAAGGTCAAGTACTACATATTAATAAGATGCCTTGACAATAAAGGTAAACTACTACATATTAATAAGATGCCTTGACAATAAAGGTAAACTACTACATATCAATAGGATGCCTTGACAATAAAGGTAAAGTACTACAAATCAATAGGATGCCTTAGCAATAAAGGTAAAGTACTACATATCAATAGGAAGCCTTAACAATAAAGGTAAAGTACTACATATCAATAGGATGCCTTGGCAATAAAGGTAAAGTACTACATATCAATAGGATGCCTTGACAATAAAGGTAAAGTACTACATATCAATAGGATGCCTTGACAATAAAGGTCAAGTACTACATATCAATAGGATGCCTTGACAATAAAGGTCAAGTACTACATATCAATAGGATGCCTTAGCAATAAAGGTAAAGTACTACATATCAATAGGATGGCTTGACAATAAAGGTAAAGTACTACATATCAATAGGATGCCTTAACAATAAAGGTAAAGTACTACATATCAATAGGATGCCTTAACAATAAAGGTAAAGTACTACATATCAATAGGATGCCTTGAAAATAAAGGTAAAGTACTACATATCAATAGGATGCCTTGACAATAAAGGTCAAGTACTACATATCAATAGGATGCCTTGACAATAACGGTCAAGTACTACATATCAATAGGATGCCTTGACAATAACGGTCAAGTACTACATATCAATAGGATGCCTTAGCAATAAAGGTAAAGTACTACATATCAATAGGATGGCTTGACAATAAAGGTAAAGTACTACATATCAATAGGATGCCTTCGCAATAAAGGTAAAGTACTACATATCAATAGGATGCCTTAACAATAAAGGTAAAGTACTACATATCAATAGGATGCCTTAACAATAAAGGTAAAGTACTACATATCAATAGAATGCCTTAAAAATAAAGGTAAAGTACTACATATCAATAGGATGCCTTAACAATAAATGCAAAGTACTACATATCAATAGGATGCCTTAACAATAAAGGTAAAGTACTACATATCAATAGGATGCCTTAACAATAAAGGTAAAGTACTACATATCAATAGGATGCCTTAACAATAAAGGTAAAGTACTACATATCAATAGGATGCCTTAACAATAAAGGTAAAGTACTAGATATCAATAGGATGCCTTAACAATAAAGGTAAAGTACTACATATCAATAGGATGCCTTAACAATAAAGGTAAAGTACTATATATCAATAGGATGCCTTAACAATAAAGGTAAAGTACTACATATCAATAGGATGCCTTAACAATAAAGGTAAAGTACTACATATCAATAGGATGCCTTAACAATAAAGGTAAAGTACTACATATCAATAGGATGCCTTGACAATACAGGTAAAGTACTACATATCAATAGGATGCCTTAACAATAAAGGTAAAGTACTACATATCAATAGGATGCCTTAACAATAAAGGTAAAGTACTACATATCAATAGGATGCCTCAGCAATGAAGGTAAAGTACTACATATCAATAGGATGCCTTCACAATAAAGGTAAAGTACTACATATCAATAGGATGCCTTCACAATAAAGGTAAAGTACTACATATCAATAGGATGCCTTAACAATAAAGGTAAAGTACTACATATCAATAGGATGCGTTAACAATAAAGGTAAAGTACTACATATCAATAGGATGCCTTCACAATAAAAGTAAAGTACTACATATCAATAGGATGCCTTAACAATAAATGCAAAGTACTACATATCAATAGGATGCCTTAACAATAAAGGTAAAGTACTACATATCAATAGGATGCCTTAACAATAAAGGTAAAGTACTACATATCAATAGGATGCCTTGACAATAAAGGTAAAGTACTACATATCAATAGGATGCCTTCACAATAAAGGTAAAGTACTACATATCAATAGGATGCCTTAACAATAAAGGTCAAGTACTACATATCAATAGGATGCCTTAACAATAAAGGTAAAGTACTACATATCAATAGGATGCCTTGACAATAAAGGTAAAGTACTACATATCAATAGGATGCCTTAACAATAAAGGTAAAGTACTACATATCAATAGGATGCCTTGACAATACAGGTCAAGTACTACATATCAATAGGATGCCTTGACAATAAAGGTAAAGTACTACATATCAATAGGATGCCTTAGCAATAAAGGTAAAGTACTACATATCAATAGGATGCCTTAACAATAAAGGTAAAGTACTACATATCAATAGGATGTCTTTACAATAAAGGTAAAGTACTACATATCAATAGGATGCCTTAACAATAAATGCAAAGTACTACATATCAATAGGATGCCTTGACAATACAGGTAAAGTACTACATATCAATAGGATGCCTTAACAATAAAGGTAAAGTACTACATATCAATAGGATGCCTTGACAATACAGGTCAAGTACTACATATCAATAGGATGCCTTGACAATAAAGGTAAAGTACTACATATCAATAGGATGCCTTAGCAATAAAGGTAAAGTACTACATATCAATAGGATGCCTTAACAATAAAGGTAAAGTACTACATATCAATAGGATGCCTTAACAATAAAGGTAAAGTACTACATATCAATAGGATGCCTTAACAATAAAGGTAAAGTACTACATATCAATAGGATGCCTTAACCATAAAGGTAAAGTACTACATATCAATAGGATGCCTTAACAATAAAGGTAAAGTACTACATATCAATAGGATGCCTTAACAATAAAGGTCAAGTACTACATATCAATAGGATGCCTTAACAATAAAGGCAAAGTACTACATATCAATAGGATGCCTTAACAATAAAGGTCAAGTACTACATATCAATAGGATGCCTTAACAATAAAGGTAAAGTACTACATATCAACAGGATGCCTTAACAATAAAGGTCAAATACTACATATCAATAGGATGCCTTAACAATAAAGGTAAAGTACTAAATATCAATAGGATGCCTTAACAATAAAGGTAAAGTACTACATATCAATAGGATGCCTAGAAAATAAAGGTAAAATACTACATATCAATAGGATGCCTTAACAATAAAGGTAAAGTACTAAATATCAATAGGATGCCTTTACAATAAAGGTAAAGTACTACATATCAAAAGGATGCCTTGACAATAAAGGTAAAGTACTACATATCAATAGGATGCCTTAACAATAAAGGTAAAGTACTACATATCAATAGGATGCCTTTACAATAAAGGTAAAGTACTACATATCAAAAGGATGCCTTGACAATAAAGGTAAAGTACTACATATCAATAGGATGCCTTAACAATAAAGGTAAAGTACTACATATCAATAGGATGCCTTAACAATAAAGGTAAAATACTACATATCAATAGGATGCCTTGACAATAAAGGTAAAGTACTACATATTAATAGGATGCCTTAACAATAAAGGTAAAGTACTACATATCAATAGGATGCCTTAAAAATAAAGGTAAAGTACTACATATCAATAGGATGCCTTGACAATAAAGGTAAAGTACTACATATCAATAGGATGCCTTGACAATAAAGGTAAAGTACTACATATCAATAGGATGCCTTAACAATAAAGGTAAAGTACTACATATCAATAGGATGCCTTAACAATAAAGGTAAAGTACTACATATCAATAGGATGCCTTGACAATAAAGGTAAAGTACTACATATCAATAGGATGCCTTAGCAATAAAGGTAAAGTACTACATATCAATAGGATGCCTTGACAATAAAGGTAAAGTACTACATATCATAGGATGCATTGACAATAAAGGTAAAGTACTACATATCAATAGGATGCCTTAACAATAAAGGTAAAGTACTACATATCAATAGGATGGCTTGACAATAAAGGTAAAGTACTACATATCAATAGGATGCCTTGACAATAAAGGTAAAGTACTACATATCAATAGGATGCCTTGACAATAAAGGTAAAGTACTACATATCAATAGGATGCCTTAACAATAAATGCAAAGTACTACATATCAATAGGATGCCTTAACAATAAAGGTAAAGTACTACATATCAATAGGATGCCTTGACAATAAAGGTAAAGTACTACATATCAATAGGATGCCTTGACAATACAGGTCAAGTACTACATATCAATAGGATGCCTTGACAATACAGGTCAAGTACTACATATCAATAGGATGCCTTAACAATAAAGGTAAAGTACTACATATCAATAGGATGCCTTTACAATAAAGGTAAAGTACTACATATCAATAGGATGCCTTGACAATAAAGGTAAAGTACTACATATCAATAGGATGCCTTAACAATAAAGGTCAAGTACTACATATCAATAAGATGCCTTAGCAATAAAGGTAAAGTACTACATATTAATAGGATGGCTTGACAATAAAGGTAAAGTACTACATATCAATAGGATGCCTTAACAATAAAGGTAAAGTACTACATATCAATAGGATGCCTTAACAATAAAGGTAAAGTACTACATATCAATAGGATGCCTTAACAATAAAGGTAAAGTACTACATGTCAATAAGTAAAAACACAAAAATACTGAACTCCGAGGAAAATTCAAAAAGGAAAATCAAAAATCAAAAGGCAAAATCAAAAGTCCAAACACATCAAACGAATGGATAACAACTGTCATATTCCTGACTTGGTACAGGCATTTTCTAATGTAGAAAATGGTGGATTGAACCTGGTTTTATAGCTAGCTAAACCTCTCACTTGTATGACAGTCGCATCAAATTCCATTACATTGTCAACGATGCATGAACAAAACAAACATACTCAAAGAGTAAAAATGTCAAAAATAGGGGTACAACAGTCAATATTGTGTTATCATCTTAATATCACTACATAAACAACAAATGTAACAAAGTAGCACAAAAAGGCATACATCAAATTTAACATTCTCATTTTGCTTTTCTTATACGGCTGAATTTATCTATGTAAAGTCTACCCATAAATGAAAGAAGGTTTTCATTACTGGTGTAAAATTGCGCGTTTGAAATTCGCACAGGTAGACATAAAAATAATTTTGTCGTATGACGGCATACAATAGGATGCCTTAACAATAAAGGTAAAGTACTACATATCAATAGGATGCCTTAACAATAAAGGTAAAGTACTACATATCAATAGGATGCCTTAACAATAAAGGCAAAGTACTACACATCAATAGGATGCCTTGGCCATAAAGGTAAAGTACTACATATCATTAGGATGCCTCAGCAATGAAGGTAAAGTACTACATATCAATAGGATGCCTTAACAATAAAGGTAAAGTACTACATATCAATAGGATGGCTTGACAATAAAGGTAAAGTACTACATATCAACAGGATGCCTTAGCAATAAAGGTAAAGTACTACATATCAATAGGATGCCTTCACAATAAAGGTAAAGTACTACATATCAATAGGATGCCTTAACAATAAAGGTAAAGTACTACATATCAATAGGATGCCTTAACAATAAAGGTAAAGTACTACATATCAATAGGATGCCTTAACAATAAAGGTAAAGTACTACATATCAATAGGATGCCTTGACAATAAAGGTAAAGTACTACAAATCAATAGGATGCCTTAACAATAAAGGTAAAATACTACATATCAATAGGATGCCTTCACAATAAAGGTAAAGTACTACATATCAATAGGATGCCTTCACAATAAAGGTAAAGTACTACATATCAATAGGATGCCTTAACAACAAAGGTAAAGTACTACATATTAATAGGATGCCTTAGCAATAAAGGTAAAGTACTACATATCAATAGGAAGCCTTAACAATAAAGGTCAAGTACTACATATCAATAGGATGCCTTAACAATAAAGGTCAAGTACTACATATCAATAGGTTGCCTTAACAATAAAGGTAAAGTACTACATATCAATAGGATGCCTTAACAATAAAGGTAAAGTACTACATATCAATAGGATGCCTTGACAATAAAGGTAAAGTACTACATATCAATAGGATGCCTTGACAATACAGGTAAAGTACTACATATCAATAGGATGCCTTAACAATAAAGGTAAAGTACTACATATCAATAGGATGCCTTGGCAATAAAGGTAAATTACTACATATCAATAGGATGCCTTGACAATAAAGGTAAAGTACTAAATATCAATAGGATGCCTTAACAATAAAGGTAAAGTACTACATATCAATAGGATGCCTTAACAATAAAGGTAAAGTACTACATATCAATAGGATGCCTTGACAATAAAGGTAAAGTACTACATATCAATAGGATGCCTTAACAATAAAGGTAAAATACTACATATCAATAGGATGCCTTAACAATAAAGGTAAAGTACTACATATCAATAGGATGCCTTGAAAATAAAGGTAAAGTACTACATATCAATAGGATGCCTTAACAATAAAGGTAAAGTACTACATATCAATAGGATGCCTTAACAATAAAGGTAAAGTACTACATATCAATAGGATGCCTTGACAATAAAGGTAAAGTACTACATATCAATAGGATGCCTTAACAATAAAGGTAAAGTACTACATATCAATAGGATGCCTAGAAAATAAAGGTAAAATACTACATATCAATAGGATGCCTTAACAATAAAGGTAAAGTACTACATATCAATAGGATGCCTTGACAATAAAGGTAAAGTACTACATATCAATAGGATGCCTTAACAATAAAGGTAAAGTACTACATATCAATAGGATGCCTTAACAATAAAGGTAAAGTACTACATATCAATAGGATGCCTTGACAATAAAGGTAAAGTACTACATATTAATAAGATGCCTTGACAATAAAGGTAAAGTACTACATATCAATAGGATGCCTTGACAATAAAGGTAAAGTACTACATATCAATAGGATGCCTTAACAATAAAGGTAAAGTACTACATATCAATAGGATGCCTAGAAAATAAAGGTAAAATACTACATATCAATAGGATGCCTTAACAATAAAGGTAAAGTACTACATATCAATAGGATGCCTTTACAATAAAGGTAAAGTACTACATATCAATAGGATGCCTTGACAATACAGGTCAAGTACTACATATCAATAGGATGCCTTAACAATAAAGGTAAAGTACTACATATCAAAAGGATGCCTTAAAAATAAAGGTAAAGTACTACATATCAATAGGATGCCTTGACAATAAAGGTAAAGTACTACATATCAATAGGATGCCTTAACAATAAAGGTAAAGTACTACATATCAATAGGATGCCTTGACAATAAAGGTAAAGTACTACATATCAATAGGATGCCTTAACAATAAAGGTAAAGTACTACATATCAATAGGATGCCTTAACAATAAAGGTAAAGTACTACATATCAATAGGATGCCTTGACAATAAAGGTAAAGTACTACATATCAATAGGATGCCTTGACAATAAAGGTAAAGTACTACATATCAATAGGATGCCTTAACAATAAAGGTAAAGTATTACATATCAATAGGATGCCTTAACAATAAAGGTAAAGTACTACATATCAATAGGATGCCTTAACAATAAAGTTAAAGTACTACATATCAATAGGATGCCTTAACAATAAAGGTAAAGTACTACATATCAATAGGATGCCTTGACAATACAGGTAAAGTACTACATATCAATAGGATGCCTTAACAATAAAGGTAAAGTACTACATATCAATAGGATGCCTTGACAATAAAGGTAAAGTACTACATATCAATAGGATGCCTTAACAATAACACAGGAATGCTTTATTCTCATTGTGTCATGCCAAATCTCAAAGCAATTTATTATTTCGTTTTCATTAGCAGCTAAACAGAGCAATAAAATTCCTTATCAAAATTTATCATACATGTGTATAAAGTACGTATCTGCTCTTTAGCCGTGTTATTTTTTTGAAACATTCTCCATTTCCATTCTCAATTTTATAGAAGACAGTATTTCTACATAGTAAACAATAGTTTTGTTTTAAATCTTTATTTTTAGTAAGTGCCGGATTTTCCATGATGTAGTTTTTTTTGTTGATGCAACTTTGTCATTCTCCCTTTCATGTCAAGTTGTTTCCAATTGCGTTAACGTTGAAAACGTTTGTTATTACCTGCGGTAGTTTTATTAGAAATGAATTAATGATTCAAACGTAAGTTCCTTAACAAAAACATCATAATGGTATCAAAGTTGATTTAATTTTGGAATGGTTCGAAAGTTCGCTGTTGAACATGCATTCAAATTTTAAGTGTTTGTTACTAAACTGTGAGATCTGCAATTCGTTTGATTAAATGTATTTATCATACTGCTTTTTCAAAAACTCATTACGTCAAATGTGTAACTGCTTATATAAAAACAAATTGCTATTGACATTATTTCTGGTGACCTAGAGTTGCGCTTGCTAAACGAGTGTCTAATTATCATTGTCAGACAGTTCTATCTAAATCTTCAAACTTTATCTAAAATTCTTAAATAAGCTTAGTTGAAATCTACAATTTGTTTTGTTGCATGGCTGAATTCATTTGGATTTGTTCATGATGCTTTGGTTATTTGTTTTGTATATGATTTTATATTTCTATATTCAGTAAAAGCTAACGAGAGCTTGTGCTTATCAGTTTTATAATATGTAGAATTGAAATACAGTTGTCTATTTCTGTATGTACAGCAATGTCAAAAAGTAACACCTGTCAACAGGTGGTTTAAGGTTGAAATCTATCATTGCAGTCTATTCATCTACTGTCAAGAAAAGGAAGAACAATAAAAACGATGTATTTTATATTGTTTATTTCTATAGTAACTGAAGGGGTGTTTTGATGCTAATACGCCTTCCATTTTTTTCTGTCCCTAGAGAACTTAACCTCTTTAGATGAAATGCATAGTTTTGTTTTGAAAGAACACGTTTACAGGAAAGATTGAAATATGATGAACACTTAACATACTTACATTCACATGTAGGAACTTGGTTACTCCAAGTTGTACCATCACAAGTGATCGATTTCTCGCCTGTTAATTGGAATGGTGAAGCACATGTGATATATAATACAGCACCGTCATAACTTCTAGTGACTGTAAGATTTTCTGAAGATGGAATATCATCACAACCTTGTCATGAAAATAGATAATTTTCTGGTAATATTTGTTTAATTGATGATATCTCGTCTACTTTTCTAGATGATTATACATGTATTTATTAAGTAAATTTGCTTTCATTCATTTGTGTATTTAAGGATGTTTGCTGGTCATGTTTTGGAATTTTTGTCAGATTTTCGATATCCTCTGGTTTTATCCAATTAAATGCCTTAAAAATATTTGCCCATGGACCCCCATTTTTCTTTTCATAAATCTTTTACATGTATAATTATAAGCAATTTGTAAAAGTCTTATAAAATCTTATTTATTTTTTAATAGTTTTTGAGAACCTAAACTGGTCAATGATAAAGCTATGAAAAAGCAAGAGCGAACATTTTCCCGCCAAAATTCCAACGGGTAATATCTCGAAAACAAGCACATTGACCCCTATATTTTATTTGCTTTTTTGATTCCTCATTTAATTCACTATCAATATATACTAGTGTTAAGGAAAGTTGTTTATTTTGAAACTGAGCAGCGAACTTTCTTAATCTTAAACAGTATTTTTGCAATTGCATGTACTTGTATGTTCATGTCTGATTGATTTGTGTCTTGCCTGTGATGGAATTTGTAGAAGCTGGACATTCATTAATGGCTTACGTTCTGTATTGATCGAATTTGTAAAATAATTGGTTAAATATGTTTATATTGAACATGTATATACAATCGAAATTTAGATAAAGGATACAACAGATGCAGCTAAGTCTGCCTTATATCTTGAATTTCATCTAGAAATTGTCAATGAGGGTCGATTGCAAGCAAAACCCCACAACAAAAGAGATGATTTCAGCTTCCCAATTGTCATTACTATACATGTACCAGCGTTCCGGAAGCGCTTACATACGAAGTATACATTTCACAGTTGATACGGTATTGCAGGGCTTATATTTCCTATTATGATATCCGTGATAGAAGGTTGCTTCTAACAAGGAAAAAAACTTGACCAAGAGTTCCAAGTGGTGAAGTTGTGGTAAATTTTACGGGCAACTTTATGAGTTTGTTGACCTTTATGGAGTATCTGTTTCACAGATGACAACGGGCGTATTCAATTTGCCTAACTAATAACCCGTTCTCTGTTCTAAGGATTAGAATATTTAAATACCTGAAAGTTTACATAGTAACCTATTGTTCAGAGGTTGTAGTTTGTTGATGAGGTTCGTAAGTGTTTCTTGTTTCTCGTTTTTTATATAAATAAGACCGTTGGTTTTCCTGTTTGAATGTTTTGACGTTACGCGCGATGTTCGTACATGAAAGCGTAACACATCGTCGCGAATATTTCGTAACGTTCAAACCAAAAATTGGACTGAAACGTTGTGTTAAGCAAGTGCGACATTCTTGTAAGACTCCGCAAAATCGACGGTGCTTTTTAACTACTTATCGAAAATTGATATATTTTAGTTTTTTGAAAAATTAAGAAAAATAACATTTTACAAAATCATAAAATTCTACCATTATAAGAGCAGTGATAAGCAAACAATTGACGTGAATTTGAGTTGAGTTCGGTTTTACGTCAAAAAATGGCGGTGCGACAACCTTGTAAGCCTTTGAAAAATCGCTCATAAATTACCATATATCATTTTTCAGGATATTTGTCTTTAAATTCATAAAATTAAGCAAATTAACATTGATTTAGTAAATACAAATACTTACATTTTAGATAAATTTTTTTTGATTCTCAAATCTGGAATCCCATTTTTTTCCGCCGTGGGACAGATTTGCCCTTGTAGTATAGAACGCGTTTTTTGTCTATGAAGTCATCATAACGTCTTAAAAAATGCATAAAAGACTGAATGAATCATTCTGTTTAATAATGGGAAAAAACGTTTTTCAAAATATTAAATAGTTTAGTGGTTACAATAAATGAAATATGGTACGCAGGACAACCTATAGTACGGTCGTTTTGATTGGAATATTTAGTTTACGCACGAGTGAACTCGGGTGGTTTAAAGTCATTCGAGCCATTGCAATCAAAGTGTACTGTAGCATTTGGCCAAGTAAAAAATATTATTAATTAAATTATCTATTTTCAGATTTGTAGATGATTAGTATTATGGGAAACCAGTACCAGCATCGTAATATTGGTGTATTTAAAGAAGACATTATTGTTTGATAAACTGAATGTTACTTTCTTCCTTTGCTATTTCAAGCATTCCTAGGTCCGAGACCACAATTATTTCGTAGTGCATTTCTTTTAGAAGATAAATGAAAATTAAAAAAATCCCACCTGCGCTTTCTCAATGAAATTTTTACAGTGTGTTGTACTACTTTTGGGACAAATTATATCAAAATTATAGAAAACTTCATCGGCTCTAACTCAAAATATGGACAATTTTATGTTTAGGGCGTCTTGAAATCTTTTGACAGCTTCCGAAGTGCAAATTTTCAACCTTTTTCAGCTGGACCAAATCACTACTTTCCTTTAAAATTCTGAACCCAAATCTTTTAACAGTGTAATTTCACCCCCCTTCTTGCAATATGAGGCATTAAACATGGAGAAATAAATTTGGAAGAGGTATAAAAATTAATGGCAAGTAACCCACTGTCAACACTAGGGACTATATTTGTGAACAACGAAAATCAAGGGACGACAATTGTGGTCTCGGACCTAATGTAAAGTTTGTCATAATCAGTTCAATAGTTTGAGAAAAATCTAGTATAATACATGACGACATCTACAGCGATTCGAGCAAAATTTTGAATAGGATACACAAGATAATTTTAGGATAAATTTTAAAATATTACATATGGACTTCTTTGTCTTCTTTATAAGGTCAAAATGTCAACTTTTCAGGTCAATTAATAAAAAATAATGCGGTAACTTTCACTCATTTATCATAAAAATGTTATAAAAAATGAGAAATTGAAGTATTCAAGCAGAATGAACAATCCATATAAAAGTCTCCAAGGAGGTTTCAATAAGTCCTTACGTAAAAATTAAATTTACGCCGCGTTCCAGAGAGGTACATAAAAGGCTTCTCTTTAAGTGAATAATTTGTTGTTAGTTTACAGCATTAAAAATAGTTTTATTTACTTATAACTATATATTTATTAAAGTATTTCCTAGGAAAATGTTCTAGCATAGCAGAATAAAAGAAATAAGGAGAAAAACACTATGGCTTGTTCTGTCAACTGAATATTCATGGTAGAGTCTTATTTCAAGAACAGTTTTTCATAAATGTGTTTTGCAGACTAAAATGCAATCCATTCAGAAAATATAATTTTTTTTGTAATATTTCACTTAAATAGCAAGTACCTTCAACACATGAGAGTACTCACAAGGTCAAAGGTGCATGTGCAGCTTCCCATATTAGGTGTAATACCCCATTGATTTTTCCCTATTAGTCTTTGTTAAATTTGCACTTTTCAAAATAATGTGCAGAATTGTTTTTTTTTTTCAAATAAAGAAAACTTGGCATGGGTAAAGTTTTATCCTGTCAAGTACTTTAGGAAAAAATTCACATAACATTTCATTGCATTTAAGAAAATAATCATCATTGGAATTTAACCAATCAAATTTCTCCCCTTATTTAACCTGTGTACAAGCTTTAGTAACCATGTACCCTTAAACTTACAAAATATTTTATAGAAACCCCAAATAAAAAAATAATGGTGATTTGTATGGTGGCCGGTTAAGGCCATTTCGCGTTTTCGCGTTTTCGCCTTTCATATTCGATAGGGCGAAAACGCGAAATCGCGAAGTCGAAATCGCGAAAACGCGAAGTCGAAAACGCGAAAACGTGAAGTCAAAAACGCGAAAACGCGAAAACGAGAGTCGAAAACGCGAAATCGACTTCGCCTTTTCGCGTTTTCGTCTTTTGACTTCGCGATTTCCGTTACTTACTTTGTGTAAGATGGATTCAACTGTTGTTTATATTATTTTTTGTTTCACCAGATGATCGATTTAAGCTGTTCAAACGTCATAATTCGATTGAGAGGAAGCAAATCCAGGTTACAAACTAAAACCTTGGGAAACACATCAATTTTAAGGGGTAAACAAACTTGTAGGAACAATTAGAACACTAACGTGCAACAACACTACTGCCATATTCCTGAATTGGTACAGGACATATCAAACTCCTGAGAACCTATAGCATATTTCCACCTGAAAAGTTTCTCTTCTTTTTTTATGGATAGTGTATTGTGTAAGTAATTGCTTAGTGCGCTTTAATCAAGAATAAATGTGTTGGCAAATCTGTCAAAATCAAATCATTTTAATTTTTTCATACACAAAACTTCGCGGTTTGTTTATGAATAGTAACAAAATATTATTTCATTAATATAGCTTTCGAAGGACATGACGTTTTCAATTTTGCAGGATAAATTTAAAAAAAGCCGGTTGTATTTCGTCTGGAGTGCATTGTTGAATCATACATCTGTGCTAATTAATTACAGCGTCGTGTGCCAACAGACAAAAATCACTCACAAGAAACAAAACTGATGTTAGACACTCCATTCTGTACCATCAAATTCCTTAGACTTTCATTGCTGCCGGAAAGCTTTTAAAGAGAATTCGGGAAAGATCTTAGATAGTTTAGAACATATTATTAGACATACTCACGTATACATACAGGTGGTGGGAGACTCCATTTGTCGCCTGAACAGATAAGAATTTTTGCTCCAAATAACTTGTATTTACGAAAGCATCTGAATTTTGCGATTCTGCCTCTTGCTCGCAGTCTTACTCTACCATGTGCTAGATTTTCTAAGGTTGCACATCTTTGGCCTAAAACTGAAATCAAAATTATGAATATTAGTAAAAGGAGATATGTCAAATATAGATACCTTAAGTCCAAAAGGACCAACAAAAACTTGCTGTTACATTTGTGACATTGAAATAGCCCAGAAGACAAATATGCTGTCTTTAGTAATGAAAAAAAATCCCAAACATGAAATACCAACTTAGTTTAATGTATTTGCATTTGAGTAAGCAATACATTATATAAGAATTCACGTGTAAATATGAATTATATACACAAACGTCACACAATTACTATGGATGTAGTATAAAAGGATTCACGTGGAGGGCCCTAATTTTGGAGAACCTTTTCATATGTTTTTTTATTGTAAAAGTTCAAATGAAGTTGATGTAAGCAATAATAGGAATAAAACATACGGACTCCAACAATGAGGAAAACCCACAACGAATAGTCGGCTATGAAAAATATAAAATGAGAAAGCAAACGACCTACTTTTTATAACAAAACAATTTACTAAAACAAATATGACATATATAAACCAAAGACAACCACTTAACTACTGGCTCCTGACTTGGAACAGGCACATATAGAATATGGTTTGAATGATTTTAACATAATATTTGGAGCCTCGCTCTATCCGTGGTCAAACCTGAGGATTGTCGAAGACAATCTCCATATACGCTAATTTTACCCTTTGTCGAATTGCTGAAATATAGATTTGAAAAACTATATAGAACAACTCTGAGCCAGAGGAAGGGACATTGCAACTATATTAAACAATTACGCTTGAAAAGTAAAATGGAGCATCAATAACTTACAATGAAGTAACAAATATTAATGTCCGAAATAAATGTGCCACATGAAAAGAATACAGGAAGTTCTTATGACAATTAAAGTCAAATGACAAGAAATATCAATTGCATCAACAAAATGTTATAAAGTTCTTGACTTATACATACAAGTCACTAGTTCAAATTTGATTCTCATGGGGATTCGACCACCTGTATATACGAATATTACATTAATTATATGTTCAATCGCTGACAAATAATAGTTTTTTTTTCTAAATGAAAAATACTTATTGACTTTAACTATAAAACTATAATTATTTAGCTGACCAATAAATAATACTATTATTTTAATAGAGATACGAGATATATATAATTATATAGAATTTATGTAAAGAATTTTCTATTTATTTTTATTAATAATATCGATCCAGAAGATGAAAATGATGCATTAGTATGTGTATCTAAAACGGGCACTCCTGAACTATTTTAAGATATAGTTTAGGACAGGTGAGGTCACAAATACACGTGCATGTATCTGTGACGTATATAGAATCAACCAATCAGCATACGAGATCTTGCAATCACGTGGAAGCGATTAGATAGAAATATTTGACTGATAAAATACACATACCTATCTATCACACAGTGCAGGATCTATATACATGGATTAAAGTCAAATAAAATCATAAAAAATTAAACACATAATGCTGTTTATGCTGTCCCTCGCCTTTAAGCTTTTGTTAAAAAGTAAAAATGTAATATTGTACATTGACCAGTCTCAAACGATAGAATAATGGGTTTCCGTCATTATTATCGAAAATACAACTCAAAGTATGTATAGTATATCTATGTAGACTTACAAAATAACGCTACGAACAAAATTTTATTTTAACCGAAACTTTTATAACGAAAAAAAACTAGAGGCTCTAAAGAGCCTGTGTCGCTCACCTTGGTCTATGTGAATATTAAACAATGGACACAGATGGATTCATGACAAAATTGTGTTTTGGTGATGGTGATGTGTTTGTAGATCTTACTTTACTAAACATTCTTGCTGCTTACAATTATCTCTATCTATAACAGTACTTTCTGTGGAAAATGTTATTGAAAATCTTCAAATTTTAAGAAAATTGTTAAAAATTGACTATGAAGGGCAATAACTCCTTAGGGGGTCAATTGACTATTTTGGTCATACTGACTTATTTTTAGTTCTTACTTTGCTGTACATTATTGCTGTTTACAGTTTATCTCTATCTATAATAATATTCAAGATAATAACAAAAAACAGCAAAATTTCCTCAAAATTACCAATTCAGGGGCAGCTACCTAACAACCGATTATCCTATTCATCTGAAAATTTCAGGGCAGATAGATCGTGACCTGATCAACAATTTTACTTCCTGTCAGATTTGCTCTTAATGCTTTGGTTTTTGAATTATAAGCCAAAAACTGCATTTTACCCCCATGTTTTATTTTTAGCCATGGCGGCCATCTTGGTTTGTTGGCCGAGTTACTAGAAACATTTTTTTAACTAGATACCCGAATGATGATTATGGCTAAGTTTGGTTAAATTTGGCCCAGTAGTTTCAGAGGAGAAGATTTTTCTAAAAGATTACTAAGATTTACGAAAAATGGTTAAAAATTGACTATAAAGGGCAATAACTCCTAAAGTGGTCAACTGACCATTTTGGTCATGTTGACTTATTTGTAGATCTTACTTTGCTGAACATTATTGCTGTTTACAGTTTATCTCTATCTATAATAATATTCAAGATAATAACCAAAAACAGCAAAATTTCCTTAAAATTACCATTTCAGGTGCAGCAACCCAACAACCGATTATCTGATTCATCTGAAAATTGCAGGGCAGATAGATTATGACCTGATCAACAATTTTACTTCCTGTTAGATTTGCTCTTAATGCTTTGGTTTTTGAGTTATAAGCCAAAAACTGCATTTTACCCCTATGTTCTATTTTTAGCCATGGCGGCCATTTTGGTTGGTTGGCCGAGTCACTGGACACATTTTTTAAACTAGATACCCCAATGATGATTATGGCCAAGTTTGGTTAAATTTGGCCAAGTAGTTTCAGAGGAGAAGATTTTTCTAAAAGATTACTAAGATTTACGAAAAATGGTTAAAAATTGACTATAAAGGGCAATAACTCCTAAAGTGGTCAACTGACCATTTTGGTCATGTTGACTTATTTGTAGATCTTACTTTGCTGAACATTATTGCTGTTTAAAGTTTATCTCTATCTATAATAATATTCAAGATAATAACCAAAAACAGCAAAATTTCCTTAAAATTACCATTTCAGGGGCTGCAACCCAACAACGAAATGTCCGATTCATCTGAAAATTTCAGTGCAGATAGATCTTGACCTGATGAACAATATTACCCCCATGTCAGATTTACTCTAAATGCTTTGGTTTTTGAGTTATAAGCCAAAAACTGCATTTTACCCCTATGTTCTATTTTTAGCCATTATGGCCATCTTTGTTGGTTGGGTGGGGCACCGGACACATTTTTAAACTAGATACCCCAATGATGATTATGGCCAAGTTTGGTTAAATTTGGCCCAGTAGTTTCAGAGGAGAAGATTTTTCTAAAAGATTACTAAGATTTACGAAAAATGGTTAAAAATTGACTATAAAGGGCAATAACTCCTAAAGTGGTCAACTGACCATTTTGGTCATGTTGACTTATTTGTAGATCTTACTTTGCTGAACATTATTGCTGTTTACAGTTTATCTCTATCTATAATAATATTCAAGATAATAACCAAAAACAGCAAAATTTCCTTAAAATTACCATTTCAGGGGCAGCAACCCAACAACGAAATGTCCGATTCATCTGAAAATTTCAGGGCAGATAGATCTTGACCTGATGAACAATATTACCCCCATGTCAGATTTGCTCTAAATGCTTTGGTTTTTGAGTTATAAGCCAAAAACTGCATTTTACCCCTATGTTCTATTTTTAGCCATGGCGGCCATCTTGGTAGTTTGGCCGGGTCACCGGACACATTTTTTAAACTAGATATCCCAATGATGATTGTGGCCAAGTTTGGTTAAATTTGGCCCAGTTGTTTCAGAGGAGAAGATTTTTGTAAAAGTTAACGCAGGACGACGACGACGACGACGGACGCCGGACGCCAAGTGATGAGAAAAGCTCACTTGGCCTTTTGGCCAGGTGAGCTAAAAACCCAATAATCCTTGTTACGGCGAGAAAAAAGTTTGGCAATTATAGTAGTAAAATTTAAGCAAAGAATGTAGGTCAGGTTATCCATAGGTTTATTTCACACACTGATTGCATTTTTTACAGGTCTTTTAATCTGTTCAAAAATCATTATAGGTAAATTTCTTAAACATTGTTTGGAATTCATGAATATTTACTATCCAGATTTTAATGCTTCCAATTAGTTGCTTTACAAGTCAAATTTTGACTTATGTTTGGAATTTTAGAGATAAAAAAAAAACGCACAAAAACTAATCAAAACTGAAGTCATTAGGGAAGTATAGGTAACATTATTCGTCTTCACTCACTCACTTTCGACTCAGCAGATCTCTTAACATACAAACTTCCCCGTGAATGTTATTAGGAAGTTCAACTGAAATACACGAGAAGGAACCGATTCAATCGACAATACACAAAGTTTACGTTTTAACTGCTACTAAATAGACGTTTTTCACACACCTTTTTTTTATTGATGTATATTTGTTTGATTGACTTGTCTTGGACCGTTCTACCTTGATTACGTTTGATTTCTCTTTTTGTTATATTTTCGTTCTTTTTTATGATGGAATATCCATATCAGTAGTATGAACAGTAAAATATCATGGGTGGCCATTTCATCATCGAATGTTCTGGAACAGGACAAATTGGAAGAAAAAAGAGGGCTTTAAGGGCATACGATACAGTTTTGAATCCCATAATGAAATTTAATGAAAATTTGCAAATAGGCTATTTTAAAATTAAATATGTAATTAAAATTATACCTTCATGTGCTACTTTTTTTTTTTAGTCGAATGAGGTAGAAATTTCAGATATTTTCTCAAATTCGGATTTGTGGACATATTTTTCCTCCCGACAGAAATGTATAGCTTTTTTTGTTTTAAAAAATACATATAAGCACACCAGTAAGCCGCTAGAATAATGAATTAACTATGTTGAGGTTCGTTTTTGAGTTTTGTGGATAGTGTTTGTCTTTCTGTCTTCTAAGAAGTCACAGTTATTATGATGTAAGTATAGAGTAATGTTCATTCATTATAAGGTTGTGCAAAAAATGAGATTTTTAAGGCTTTCGAAAGGGAATGCATATGAATAAAAAGGAAATGATGGTATGCATATTTACGTTTCGTCAATGTCTATTAGATATTAGCTGTATAATACAGAATTATGTCCTTACTACAATTATCTGTCGAAGTAATGTTGAATGTCCATCTGGTATCGTTCGCCCCTCTTTTAGTATACTGAAGGCTGTTTTCAATCGAAATATGCATTATCAAAAGGTTGACATAATGATTTCCCGTCTGTATAGTCATGATTAATAGGTTCGTATGAAAAGTTCCCGTCGATGTTTTCCCCTTTTATACTTTGATTCAAGGACACACGCGTGTAATGTTTCTTTATAATAAGTCATCGTACGAATAATATGCACGTTCCAATGGTTAATTACTCGAAGATATTTTAACAACGTCAATATATTTATATATTGGGTAAATTGATAGATGTACTTAGCTACTCAATTATCCTCAAAATTGCGTAACTTTGTTCATCGTATATTTCAAAATTTTAATGAAGGATTACAAAGGTACAGTATTGACTATCACAAATAAATCGATAGAGATTGTCGGTTCATGACAAATGTTTAAGCCAATTGAGATGACTATACAATTTCTCATAGTGAACTTTTCATATCTAGATAACTTATATGGAGTATTTTTAGGATCCCATTATAGATTGCTGTCCGTTGTGAGCGAAGACTACATGTTGAAGACCTTACTTTGACCTGTAATGGTTTACTTTTACAAATTATGACTTAAATGGAGAGTTGTCTAATTGAAACTAATACCACACATTCTTATATCTATATAAATCTTTTGTTACAGATGAACAGTACATTTTCTATGGGATGACAGTGGTAGAGGGTTCATACTGTTATAAACATATTGCACAAAGGTTTATTGATCGTAAGGTTTAAAAAGTCTCGTTGAACTTGAATGTAAACATTTATGTTTTATGACAGTACTATTTTTGTGTATCTTGTGTATATAGGAAGCGTAATAGGACTTTATCTTAAGGTTGCGGCCTTTTATCTATTTATTGCGTTGAAAGATATTTCTCATATCACACAATACAGTGCAGTGTGATACGAAAATCTGCGTTCATTGGATTGGCTAATCAAGCATCATAAGACGACATCACGGCATTAACATTGGCGATTCGTTAGGTCATTGATGACTATCAAAGATTAGGAAGATTATTATATCTTCCCTTGTATTGGACATCTGTGATTTCTTCAATAATATAAATTACACACACACTTTTCGAGCGACAATATTTTTTTGGGTATATTTTTAATCATTCTGAAGCGTACAAAAAGTCTTGAATAGTTATCAAAGGTACCAGGATTATAATTTAGTACGCCAGACGCGCGTTTCGTCTACATAAGACTCATCAGTGACGCTCATATCAAAATATTAATAAAGCCAAACAAGTGTATATATGATATTCATGTTTGCACATTCTAATATTTGTTGTGCGGTCATTACATAAATTGTCGTAACAGCTCAGGAATATCTCTAATCTTTGTTCTTACTTCTGGACATACTTTACTGTAAATGACAGTTTTAAAAAAATGTAGTGTTTTGACAAATGAACATATTTTCATGTCGGAAGGAAGCGGTCTACAAATATACAATATATACTAACTAATACGCCACTAAAATACATTTAACCAACACAATTCTACTCACACTTTTTTTTTAAAGCTGATAGGAATGAAGAACTTCGAGTTATTATTCCTGATTTTGGGAAATTTTCTGGCTGTTTGCTTGTCGTTACAAGGCAATAATACATCGACGCAACACTTGCAAGATGAAAGAATATCAGCTCTGGAAAGAAGTCTACAAAAATATGACAATATGTTGCATAATTTGTGTGAAGATTATAAAAAAGGTATGTTATTATATATCTAGTCTTTGTAAAATAAATATAATAATGAGCTCGTACATATTTTGTTTGCAAAATTATGGTATGACCGATTATCTTAAAAGAAAGGTGGGGTTCTTCATAAAATATTATTGTGATAAAGCAGATGACAAAAAAATATCTTCTGAATCCAGATTTTCACCATACCTTATAGTGTTTGTGAAAAAATAATTTGATTGATAACATCAAAAAAAGAAATTTTGACTTGAACAAAAAACCAAAACCCCTTTTTTAAAGGTTAACTGGTTGCTCCCTTAGTCTAATCGTAAGAGTATACATATTTAGGAATGACACAATAAGAGACATCAATAATAAAACTCAAGTGATGCAACATTGCATAAACTATGCTTGGTGTACATGTGCCATCATCCAAGAATGATGATCATGGTAAATTTCGAATGTCAAACTAAGGAGACACTTTTTTGTTTGTCCGAAAATGTTTCCACTCCCTTTCCCATATTCAAACAATAATTCTAAAATTGAAAACTTATCCTTGAATGCAAATTACACACATTTCATAGAGAAAAGGATAGCTATTTGTACAACTTTCATCTTTTTTATGATTAGATTATTAGCTATGGCCATTTTTTTTTATTCATTCATTATTTTTTTTATTTTCTGAGTGTCTACTGTTTTATTTTTCAGTTTTGTTTTATCATTTAATCATACGACGTATTTTTTTTTTATCATTTCATCATACCACGTATTTTGTTTTATTTTTATAGAAAAATAAACAAGAATGATTAGAATAATCAACCGGTTCAATACATATAACCTAATTTTCAGAGCCAGTGATGTTCTATGCAATAATAAAGAACCGAAGATTCGATCTACAAAAAGATTCTACTGTGGTTTTTGAGGAGCTAGTTATTAACAAAGGTCATCATTACAATCAAAACAGTGGAATTTTTGTAGCTCCAAAAAGTGGTATTTACCTTTTCTCCTGGACCGTCTCAACAGAAACAACAGGATATATTATAGCTGAACTGGTCATAGAGAACAATGTAATATCTTCAACCGGAAATACAGATACAAATGGCGGATATCAATCAGCGTCAATGACAGGTTTGGGTAGAATGGAAAAGAATGACCACGCTTTCATTAGAACGACAGGGTTTGGGACCACTAACAGTTTTAGAAGTCAAGACAATTACCCACAATCATCCTTTCTCGGAGTTCTGATCAGTAACGAACTGTAGAGCTTCGTTTTCGACACACTGTTAATCTAATTACTGATATTCTATTGCTCATAGTATGATATTATTGCATGGATATGTACGAATATAATGCCGAGTCATAAATTAGTAGCACGTTTAAATTAGTATTCTCAATTCTAACAGCATAATTTATTTTTATTTTCAGACTCTGTTTATATAATAAACAATGTATACAAGTTAAAAGATAACCCAATATTTTTTTCAATTTTTTCACCCCTTTTCAAAACTTAAAACACTTCACCTTGCCCGGACTTATAATGGCAAGTTTGTAAGGCATGTTCTGTCAAAAAAAAACAGGACCATAAAGACATAACGCACACATGTTCAGTAGGACATTCGCGTGATTATATTGACATAAAAAAGATATAGTATGATTGCCAATGTCATTATGAGACAAATCTTCTTCAAAGACCAAAAAACAAACTATTAAAATGACTTTAAACGGAGATCATCGCATCAAATCAATACTGCGCATGATTTTTTTTTTGTAAAACACAATTGACACGAAGCATACATTTCAGAGGACTCAAAATTTAATTTGTGTTGTTTCTATATTCGTAGATCATCTTAATCAATCATGAAATGAATGGATTGATGTAAGAACACAGCTTTTGTTGATATACACCCCACATGTACCAAGTTTTAGAATAGTTTTATTGATATATAAGAAATTTCTTGGTATTCCTAAATGGAAGATTATACAGAGAGAAGAAGAAGACGTATACTAAACAACCAAATCATCTTCATTTACCTGTGTTAATATGACATAATTTGATGTGGTTCATAAGGGTTTCTCGTTTTTTATATAGATTAGCTCGTTGGTTTTCCCATTGAAATGGTTTTACACTAGTAATTTTTGGGGCCCTTCATAGATTTCTGTTTGGTGTGAGCCAAGGCTCCGTGTTGAAGACCGTACCTGTGATGGTGTACTTTTATAAATTGTTACTTGGATGGAGAATCTCATTGGCTCTAATACCACATCTTATATCTTTTAAACGGGTACATGAAAACTCTATTTCATTTACATGATGTCATCATAAAATATAACTAAAAACTACTTCTATTTTTATTATTATAAAGAGAAGAAAGGGCAATTACAGTGTAAAAGAAAGGTTTTCCTGACAGTTTAATATATCTGTTATAACTTCTAATCTAAGTAAGAACTATAAACACAATGATACATGATCAGTTCATATAAAGAACACACAATATATTACACGACAAAACAAGAACACTCTCGCAAACTTTTACTTTTAGTCTCATAGTCAGTGTAAATAGGTGCTCATATACTGTTCATTGTACTTTTCCTCAATGAAAGCATACACGATTATAGTAGGCGATTTTGAGTTAATGATAAACATGATAAATGAACACTTTATACAGCCCAGATTAGAGAAGACATACAAATAAAAGACTCAAATATTAAGTTGTATAATAATAATGAACCATGCTTAAGAATAAACAAAAAGAGATGATTTGAATGTTCATTTAAAAATATGATCTAGTTTATCACAGGATTAAGTCGTTTGCAGTGTCCGGCAGTACTACCTTTTGTCTTGAGTTAAAGCTCTACTAATAAAGCATACATCACGACCGGATTTGATTATAAAACAAACATAAATAGACTTGTAAGATTTACAGAAAAAAATATATTCAAAATCGGAATTTAAGTGAAAATTCTTGATTATTAAACAGGGATTACCTTGAATTCAAACAGTTGACACGGAATTCCGAATACCACATACATTCAATTAAAAATTAGTTGAATTATTTTAAAATGAATTCATTGTGACTTGGATGTATAGTTGTCTTATTGGCACTCATACTACAATTTCTTATATCTAATTAATTTTTTTTTATTCAGAGAACTTAGAACAAAACAACAAAACATGTCATTTTACCTCGATCCCTTTTCAAGTTTTATTCAACATTTCGAATGTCATGGTTTTTTTTCACAGCAGTCGATGGAGATTACTTTACACAATTATTTTCTTCAATAAATTGCTTTGAAATATCTCATCGTCCGTCTTTTTGTTTGTTTTGAAAACATTACACTAAACCTGCAGCGTCCCCACTTCTCGAATATTAAACTCGGGTAATGTAAAAGATATGAAATATTCAATAAATATCGGAGAATAGTATAAAAAAAAAATGGACAACGGATCATAATTATCTTTTTTTTAATAGAAAAAAAAAGATCGCTGTTTTTTTGTTATCCAGTGGCAAATATTACACGCCTAGTTTTAACCATTAATCATTGAGTCAATGCAAATTGAATATTGACAGAATTAAATGATAAAAATTCCTAGCATACTTTATCTTCTAGTCGAAAAAGAACGAAAAATGATAACTAGCGTCGAAAAGTCCATTATGTAGATATTTCAATCGGATGACCCCTGTCTACATCTACGACAAGAGCATGAAACAATAAGCTCCCTGTAACCTTCTCTGAAAAAAGAACTTGTCATTGTATAAATAATAGTATTCACTGAAAAATTTGAAAGTTCTAGGTAAGTGACGATTAAATATATATACTGACGTTCATCGCGCAACAAACCGGCCTTCATTACACCAGCTAATAAACGACCTGGTACCATGCAGACGAAGTATACACTGGTTACAGTCATTACCATTCTTGTGATGGCTACTTCTTGTCGCATTCTCTCCCTTTCCAATTTTTCATTTGTCATCTTGCTCAAAATTTGGTTATTTTTTACCAATCCACAAACAAGAAGTATGTTCGTTACCAAAATAACAGAGAAAGGAATTCCACGAATTAGTATATAATACGGCACATACAAGTATTTATCGTAGAACGGGTCATCAAACTCGGTATACACGTGTTTTACAATAACAATTATTACCATCATGACTTGTATGACAACATATAGTTTCACCGTTAGATTGATCTTCCATGTTTCCTTGAATTTTAAAGGATTTCGTATGGCAAAACTTCTTTCCATCCCAATTATCATTGCACTGATGCAGCTACTTGTTATAAAAATATCTCTTACCAGAGTTGTCAGCCAATTAATGTCTTTGTCCAGGAATTTCTGTGTTTGCGTACTAGTGATAAACGGAAGTGCGAGGGAATCGGACACCGACATAATCATAATAAGAATGTTAACTGAAGTCCAAAGTTTTCTTTTGAACAAAACAATCAATGTTATCCCATTTCCGATGATTCCAAAAAGCGATATTATCCAAAATATTATAACAGTTTGTAGCGACCGCCCGGCTCTACCGTAGCGTACTTGGAAATTTTCTGTTGAAGTGTTTTCAGTAACGCAAATGTTCCTCAATGAGTAATTCGATTCCATTAATTCAAACGAAAAAATAAAAACCCAATAAGTTCGTGTTTGTTTGTCTGTTTCAATTTTTGCACCTAGTGAATTTCTTATTAATAAAAGTAAGTCGATGGTCATATGTATATGATATTATCTTTAAATCTCGAATCTGTATGAAAGAAAATTATTTATATAAGTCTGTCTAAATCTATGTGCATGCATAAGTTAATCATTTTGATGTTCATGAAATTACTACAATTCTAATTTATTTTCTACATAGAAACGAAAAAAAAACTGAGATATATTTATCATTACTTTAATAAATATGTTTATCTAGATCTTAGTTCTGTCTTACTTTGATGCTCGCTGTATTATATATATGTTCTTCGAAATTCAATCGTCAAGTCTTTTCAATTCTCAGCTTTTGAGAAAAAAAACCTTGTTAGGCGTAAGAAGATGAAAGTCTAGTAACAAACTTATAATCAAGATGATCCAATATGCCAATTAGACTTATCCTAATGTTATCATCTTTTTTCATTAATGGAAAGATAAAAGATTAATTCTAAAATCTAATGACTGACTGCTTGCATTGCAAGTTTATGATACTTTTCTTTGATTTAATTTTGCAGTCTTTAAAAGTTTGTATGCTCAAGACAAGTATTTACGCATAAGAATCAGCCACAGCATGTGTATGTGACGCTTGTGTTAAACTCTTCGTTCATACTGATTGCAAACCTTTGCCATATGAATCTCCAACGAAACTCCATTGACCTTTAACGTGAAATGCACATTTCTATGTCGTGATCTTATGCTATTGTTTCAGAACTAGAGGCTCTAAAGAGCCTGTGTCGCTCACCTTGGTCTATGTGCATATCATAAACGAAGGACACACAGATGGATTCATGACAAAATTGTGTTTTGGTGATGGTGATGCGTTAGTAGATCTTACTTTACTGAACATTCTTGCTGCTTACAATTATCTCTATCTATAATGATCTTGGCCCATTAGTTTCAGTGGAAAATAATAGTAAAAATTTACAAATTATTTGAAAATTGTTAAAAATTGACTATAAAGGACAGTAACTCCTTAGGGGGTAGTTGACCATTTTGGTCATGTTGACTTATTTTAAGGTCTTACTTTGCTGTAAATTATTGCTGTTTACAGTTTATCTCTATCTATAATAATATTCAAGATAATAACAAAAAACGGCAAAATTTCCTTAAAATTACCAATTTAGGGACAGCAACCCAACAACCGGTTGTCGGATTCATTTGACAATTTCAGGGCAGATAGATTTTGACATGATAAACAATTCAACTTCGTCAGATTTGCTCTAAATGCTTTGATTTTTGAGTTATAAGCCAAAAACTGCATTTTACCCCTATGTTCTATATTTAGCCGTGGCGGCCATCTCTGAATTTTCGTCGTTTTTGTGAAAACAGTACCTATTATGACGTAATTGTGACGTCTCACATAAGAATCTTAATGTTTTTCATTTATATTTCTTGGCCCTATGCATTTCTAAAGATTATGTGCCAATTTGAAAAAGTTATCAAACATTTTATTTTCTTGGGCCAAAACCAAGCCTTAATGCCCCTACTCCTTTTTGCACCTGTCTTAAGTCAGGAATCTGATGTACAGTAGTTGTCGTTTGTTTATGTAATTTATACGTGTTTCTCGATTCTCGTTTTTTATATAGATTAGACCGTTGGTTTTCCCGTTTGAATGGTTCTACACTAGTAATTTTGGGGCCCTTTATAGCTTGCTGTTCGGTGTGAGCCAAGTCTCCGTGTTGAAGGCCGTACATTGACCTATAATGGTTTACTTTTATAAATTGTTATTTGGATGGAGAGTTGTCTCATTGGCACTCACACCACATCTTCCTATATCTACATGTACATCTTCACGTGAAATAAAATCAATAGAATCTCACGTGAAAGTATAATCACATAAACTTTACAAACAAAGATTGTAAAAGTCATTAACTTAAATGTTCATTAAAATAACGCAATCCCCTCCCCCCCAACCCCCTGGAAAAAATATAACAATTTTATAGTATATACACTTTATGGAAATAATTTGGACGTCATTTGAATGTATTCTGTCGGACACATATATTATACACCATAATCATAACAGAGAAGTTTCAAGTTAGCTAAAAAAAAAAGAATTGCATTGTCAGTTTCAATTACATTATCTTAAACGATGTCGTCATCAGTCATCGTTTTTGCAAAAGAACGTCTGCATTTCAAACAAAATAATCGATTTGCTTTAAAGATGCTGGTTATTTCTTTGACCTTGATTCCATGTTCCTAGAAAAAAAAGAAATCCAAAACTACTCACAAAATACCACCCCATTTTTCTAAAAAAAAGAAAGAAAAAATGAAAACAAAATAACTGTTTATCTTTTTTGTTTTACGTATGTTGTTTCTAATTTGTAGCGTCAGGGCTTTTGATAGCTATTTCTCTCGGTGTGTCATTTTCTCGCGTTTCAAAGCCGTATGGCAACCTATAGAACCTACTACTTCATTTGATTTCTGGTGGAGAGTCGTTCATTTGTAGTAATCAAACAATATCTACTAAGAAGCCACTATTTAACTTAAAAAAAAGGGGGGGTGCTTAAGTTTGTGTTTGTCTGAGTCAGAAATGAATGTGCAGAAAGCAGCCGGTTCGTTATTTGATATTCGATATTACAATTTAGTGGAAATTATCAATATTGAAACATTCAAAAACACAAACAGCATGATACAAAGAGTTGAAAGAGTTAGAAGTAGTGAAAAGATATGTAGGAAATCGTTTTTACTCTTTCAAGCAATTGTAAATTCTCTTTGTCTGTCCTCAAATACAAACCCTTATGTAAATCGCACATTTGACTTTATGAAATTTAGATTTTTATCAATAAAACAACATCAAAGATGTTCTTTCGTATATGATATTTCTAGAAAAAAAAAACGATCACTCTAGTAACATTCAAAAACATAAATATCTATAATTATGGACAGCCAGAATAAACAGAAAAATAAAGTGAAAACATACAAGAGACCACTTAAATGTCATTAAGACCCCTCTGATCTCTCAATCTTCCTAAAATTAGACAGGTCGGTAGTTAATACAAAGATAAAATCGATATTAAAAGCAATTTGGATAAACATTTTGTCTTCTAAATTTACGCAGGGCTCAAAGATCCAGTTTCATATTCAAAATATATAGAGAAATTCTACCAGAGACCACTCAAATGACGATGAGATCCCCCTGGTCGTTCAATGTTCATAAAATTCAATGAACTTTTAGAAAATATATAATATTCGGATGTTAGCAAAAGGATTTCCTAGGATGATGCCATCTTCGATATCTACGGAGGGCTAAAATTGTCACTTTTCAGCTAACAATAGTCTAAAGATCTTGTCAGAAAGCTAATTTATGTATCGTGTATAGTATACGCAGATAAAAATCATTACTATGCTAATTATTACACTAAGTTCTTAGACTCATGTTTCAACTTTTGAATCTTGAGTTCGCTAAAATGATGAGATGTAGTAATTAAAAACGAAGATTTTGTTTGAATATAGTCATTTTCTTCTGTATTGAAATCCAACTAATTTTAAAATCCTAATTTTTTATTATGTTGTTGAGCGATTCGTGTGAGAATATGTCACCGTCCTAGCCTGACTTAAGTACTATGAAAGCAAATGCTCTAATCAATTTGTGCGTGTAATTTGTGTAAAATGTTTCTTTCTTACAGCATATCTCATACTTTTGCTTTTTGGATGAGTGGTACACAAAACATATAAACGTTGGAACTGACTTTTTTTTTTATTAATTGATATAGTGCCAGTCAATCTTAATAAAATACTTTTCTTGTGAAATGATCGTAAGTAAGAGGATCGGTGTAATAGAAAACTTTACCATCTGAACAGTTGTACAGTTTAGGATCATCCACAGCAATATCACTCAAGTAACTTTTCAACTTTTGTCCTTCAATTATGAACTGGAAATACAAAGATAATACGAAACTCTATAGTTTCAAATGCAGAGTGCACTTATATGAGTGATAAAGAAGAAAAAAAATCAGGAAAGTAACGAGAGTATACGAAAACTGAAAAAAGATATAGGGAAAAATACCAAAGGGACATTTGCACTCACAAATCGAAACCAAACTGACAATGCAATGGTTGGTCGTTCCAGGTGAATGTAAATAACAAAATAACAAAAATGGCTCCTGCTGCATGAAATTTATAAAGTATTGCTTTCATTTCTTTTTGGGTTGAACCATTGGTTACTCTTTGTATGATGTCTACGGTAACAGTAAACTTGGTTCCAACCTGTGTAGGTAAAGCAAAGCACAACGTACAGTTTTTCACAAGTTCCGCCAAGCATTTTATTCATTCTTTTCAACAGGAACGCTCATAGCAATAGTTTACAAAAATGATGAATATGTATATAAATGCGTTAAGAGTTATGTATGGCTGGACTGGGTTGCACAAACGTCTATTAAGTTAATAGACTATTAACTTCTAATAGACTAAAATATCTAATTGACAATTCGTTTATAGAGTGATTTAATATTCAAAGTTTGTTACAAATATGAGTTATACATATTTTGATCCAATCAAGTGTATATTTGGTTTTTTTTTTTGTGCTATTATCCCGTTAGCGATTGCTACGAGATATTTGTGGGACATAGAATCTGATATAAGTTAAAAGTATATCTAAATAAAATCTGATCTAATTAAGAGATTTTACGCTTTTTGTAAAAAAAAAAGGACAGTGCTGGTGCTGAAGTTATGTTGACGTTAGGACATTTGTGGGTAAACAATCAAGTTTGCTAATTATGGAAGATCAACATTTATCTTACCTCTTATACATTTCTATGAATATGAATTGGTTAACAGCGTGTATATTCCATATTAGGTTAGTAGGAAGGCGGGGCTTATTTCAATACACGGTTAGTAATGGAGTTACGATTGTTTGGCACTATTTGGTCATTTAAATGTACTGGAAGTTCTGTTTAATATTGTTATATTAAGGTTGTTAATATTAAATTGTTATTGTTCACATTAATAAATAAATTTGGTGTTTTTACTATCTTCTGATTGGTTAAAATTCTTAGTTTTATTTTCAATGTTGTCAATTTTGATGGCGACACGCCCACTCTGACGTTGTGTATTCATACGTCAACATGTGTGTACGTTGTTATTGTTAATATACATAATATAAAAAGTTCTTTGAGCCTTATTTTTGATAGAAATTTATTTATAATGAATGGCAATAATTTATTTTGATTTTATTGAACCATAAAACTAATTTTTGACTCTTCACATTTTACATAATCCGCTTCGCGGTTTTATGGTTCAATAAATTCAAAATAGATAATAGCCATTCATTAAGTATTTTTGTGCAGACCAATGGAAGCAGGTTCTTAAAATTGAACACTTTGACACTTTAATATAAAAATAAGAATAGGTGGTATGATTGCAATGAGACAACTCTAATCGGTGAGATAAATTCGTTACACAGTGTGCTTTTGACCTGATAGCGAAGCTGGAACCCCATATAAAATTTACTGACCCCCGTATATATTGTATTAGGTCACTAACACAATAGGTAACTAATAGTATCTCATTGTAAAAAATGAATTGAATACGAAACTTGTATAAAACTACAATTTGTACATAATCATTATTACAAAATGGTACCACAACAAATCATTATTACAACAAAACTGGCCATTACTATCTAGGGTATTCTTGCAAATGAAAATAACTTTACGTGTGGTGTTTTCGACGCGCTTTTCTGGATTGACCTTCGTTAGTAAGGCACAAAAACAAAATTTGATTGTATTTATAGTATGAATAAGTGAGGAGCTTAATGGCTAAAATGGGACATAAATAGAATAGGCACCTAAAGTTAAATTACTTGAGAGTTGGAGTGTTGGTTCTAAATTTATCAAAAAGGAATTTGAGAACTGTAAGTAACCATTCAATATCTGCCTGGAGCACTTCCTGCTTGGTAGTATCGCTAATTTTCGTAAAATAAAAAAGAAAATAAGTTGACTAAGTGAAAAGTATTTAGTAAATATAGGTCCACGACAAAACTTAAAGAAATAAATAAAACAAGCCAAGGGTTATGCTGCATGATGTGTGACTCACAATTGTGTAAATATTATTGTTATCTCGAGTACCAAGAAAACGTTTTATTTTTTTTTTTTAATGGCGAAAAAATGGAGGTCTATTAGTGTTTTCTCTATTCTAACCATAAAGAAAATTCTAATTATTACTTAAGAGGGGCGTCACACTATTTTATCTTAATCTATTTGGTAATCTTGAATTGTATGAAACAATGGACTACATGTGGAGTCCACTGGCGGATCTAGAAATTTTCATAAGTGGGGGCCCACTGACTGCCTAAGGGGGGCCCGCTCCAGTCACGCTTCAGTGATTCCCTATATAAGCAACCACATTTTTTCCCAAAAAGGGGGGGGGGCGGGCCCCCTGCCCCCCTCCCCTAAATCCGCCTCTGGAGTCGTCCATGCAAAATTATGCATCTGCAAATGCACTTAATTTCAAAATATTTCAAAAATAAATGTTCACATTTACTGCATCTTTTTGGAGAAAGTTCGATAAATAACTTTCGGGATATTTCCTAATTGCTTTAGCAAAACTTTAGAATTTTATTTCAGTTGATATATGCTAATCAACATATTGTAATGAGGAAATATATAGATATAACTTTTATTTTCTATTTAAATTGCCTCTGAATGAAAATTGTAAATTTCTAGAATCTGAAAGACTTGTGTTAAAAGCATAAATACCCTGAAAGACTTTGTTTGTTCTCCGACTGGAAATTGTGCTTTTATCCATTCGTCTCCTTGATTCCCAGAAACCTGGAACGCTGCTTGTTGTGATAACGTACCTGTTTGTCCCATTTGTTTAATATAAACTTTCAATCTTCCAACTTCTGTTTAGAAAAAAATATGATTGATCTTTTGGGTCATTTGCATAAATAAATCCCCTCGCTTTATTTCTTTTTAATATTACTAATGTATAAAATTCAATTTATCTACATAATTTTTATAAAAAAAAACCAAAATAATAATCTTAAAAAATACCCTTATAATGAAAATATTGTTTATATTATTGATTGTTTAAATTCTTATATTTAATAACGGTAAAAATGCAAAAAAAAAAACCAAACAGTTATGTTGATGTCGATTGTAGCTCAAATCTTGATTTGTATTTTCTTGAGTGTTTTTTTTTCGGAATTAACACCATTTGTTTAAAAGGAGCTGTGAAATAAATGTTCATTAACATAAAACACTGAAAACTGAATTATATCGAGACTATACCGACTTAGTACTCAGTTCGTTGTACCAGGAATGTTGTTTTTGCAGAGTGATTTCATTTTTATTTTACATTCTTTGTCCGTTTTCTTTTAAAAATAGAAACCATTTTCAAGCTATAGATAAGTTGAAAAGAGATGTTTAAAACCATTTGAATAATTTCTACGAACATTGCACTGCTGGTTTGCCTCGGTCTTCAGTTTTCTTTCTAAGTCGTAATTTAAAAGAGGAGGAAGATTTCAAAAGGGACATTTGCACCTGTCCTAAGTCAGGAACCTGATGTACAGTAGTTGTCGTTTGTTTATGTAATTTATACGACGTCGTGTTTCTCGTTTGTCGTTTTTTATATAGATTAGATCGTTGGTTTTCCCGTTTGAATGGTTTTACACTAGTCATTTTGGGGCCCTTTATAGCTTCTTGTTCGGTGTGAGCCAAGGCTCCATGTTGAAGGCCGTATCTTGACCTATAATGGTTTACTTTTATAAATTGTTATTAGGATGGAGAGTTGTCTCATTGGCACTCATACCACATTTCCTATATCTATTCAAACTCGAGAAAAACTGACATCGCCATTGGGAAAAAGTAAAAACAACGAAAAGTAAAACACGTTTATGAAACACAACTAAGAAATCTAAAGAACGTACAACAAACCCTAATACAACTGAGGGGATAACAGGTAATCCGATCTTATTTGCTAGTGGCAACTGTCTTATTACACATTGTTAGTACACATCATTTTGTGATTGTGTTTATGACAGCTGGAACATATACGTATAAAAAAAGAAGATGTGGTATGATTGCCAATGAGACAACAACGTGTTCACCAGTGACATTAATGTTTTAAAATGAAGTATAATAACTGTGACTACTGTACCTAAACAGCTATATTTACCAATAAGAACATGTGGTATCAATAAAACCCATGAAGTATAACAAGCTATGAGAGTTGTGATCAATTGGAAGCCACTAGTATTTCATGAAATGGTTTTATAATTTGTTGACAAATGCTTACGGTTGTATCCAGCTGCTCCCCACATATGATACCACATTTCAAAACAAAGACCACCTGTTGTAGCGGGAAAGTACGGAGATAGTATTCTTGCTTTGTCATTTTCTTTCATAGGAGATGATGATTCCATAAACATATAATGCCCTGAAATAAATAAGAAATTGTATTCACTTAGCTGTTATATGAAGCAATCATAAATTCAAATAACATATAACTTTATATTTTGAAATATATATATATTCTTACTTAATTTCTTCTAGTTCATAAGGAAATAATTCTTTGATACATTTAGATGAGCAGATATGCATGTGAAGTTAGCAGCCAGTTTGTTATTCTTTATTAAATATTTAATATCCAACCGGCTGCTAGCAGTCGGTTGGATATTCAAATTTATTTTAAAATCATAAAAAAATATAATATTTGATAACATTAAAAGCATGATTTTTATACTTGAAAGGAGCGAAAAGATACATAGGAAATCGTCTTATGACCCCATCAAGTTGTCTTAAAATCTCGTTGTCCTCGGATATAAACCCTTATCAGTTGGTAAATAAAGGCAACAGTAGTATACCGCTGTTCAAAACTCGTAAATCTATTGACAAAAACAAAATCGGGGCAACAAACTAAATCTGAGAGAAACGCATTAAATATAAGAGGAGAACAACGACACAACACTAAAATGTAACACACACAGCAACGGACTAAACATTAGACAAAATCCGATGAGAATAACAAATATAACATCAAAACCAAATACATGAATTTGGGATAGAAAAGTACCGTGACACGTCTTATAGTAATGTGAATTCACACTCAAATATAGGAGAAAACAAACGACACAACGGAAACACAACGTAAAAATGTTACACACACAGAAACGAATTATGATATAACAATGGCCATTTTCCTGACTTGGTACAGGACATTTTTAAAGAAACAAATGGTGGGTTGAACCTGGTTTTGTGGCATGCCAAACCTCGCATTGTTAAATATAACATTAAAATGACAACATTATATTACAGGACTACAATACAAATAAATAGGAGAATGTATTAGGCAAAGAAACACATGAATAATAGATAACAAAAGGCATCAGGTATAAAATTCAATACGTCAAAAACGCGCCTAGTCCACACAAGACTTACCACTGACACCCACGTGCTGACACCCAGATATAAAAGTTCGAAAGTCAAAAAAAAGGGTACAAAGTTGTACAGCTTTGAGGATCAAAAGTTGAAAAAGGTTGTGACAAATACGGCTAGGGTTTTCTGCTTGTGTTAAGAACATCCTTATTATTTAGAACAATTTATGCTATTGCAAACAGTAAATTTTATCAAATGAATATAAAAGATATACATTATAAAACTGACGTCTTAACTAATTACAGAAAACAAAACCCGAATACATAAGAATACATAATAGATAATACATTGAAGACCAACACAGAAAAGTAAGTTGCATATTTGTCTTGATAATATATAGGTTTTTATCAATAAACGACGCATAAAATGTTATTTTATATGTAATATTTCTTACAACAAAAACTGACTCATCACTCTAGAAACGTATAGAACTAT
This sequence comes from Mytilus galloprovincialis, assembly GCA_037788925.1. Lineage (NCBI taxonomy): Eukaryota > Metazoa > Mollusca > Bivalvia > Mytilida > Mytilidae > Mytilus > Mytilus galloprovincialis. The sequence continues at coordinate 24,791,539 of CM075341.1, forward strand.
AAATAGAAATAAATATGGAAAGCCTAAAAAACAGAAATATATAGTGAAACCCTACCTGAGATCGCTTACATGAGGGTGAAACCCACCAGGTCTTTCAAAGTCTCTCTGCATTGAAGACCTGTTGGTGACCTTCTGCTTTTGTCTTCTCTATGGTCGAGTTGTTGTCTCTTTGACAGATTCCCCATTTCTATATTCAATTTTATTTAGATAATAGGTAGATACAAACGTGACTAAAAGGAGTATATAGTGAAAACCTACCCAAGACCGCTTAAATGAGGGTGAAACCCACCTGGTCTTTCAAAATCCATAAAACTCACGTAAATCATAGAATCTGTATATATAAAGGTTGTATCAAAAGGATTTCCGAAAATAATGTCATCTTCGATATCTACGGACTGCTTTGATTGTCAAAATTTCAGGACAAAGGTCACAGGGCACTGGTGAGAGCCCCAAGTTCTCTCAATCTTTCTAATATTATACAGACATTTAGATAATAGGTAGATACAAACGTGACTAAAAGGAATTTGGGTACACTTCCTGTCTTCCATGTTTACGGAGCACCCAAAGTGCCAGTTGAATTTTCAAGTTATTTAGTGAAAACCTACCTGAGACCGCTTAAGTGAGAGCGTAACCCACCTGGTCTTTCAACGTCTATAAAATTCAAGTAAATCATACACTCTGTATATATAAAGGTTGTATCAAAAGGATTTCCGAAAATAATGTCATCTTCGATATCTACGGAGGGCTTTGATCGTCACTTTTCAGCTAAAATTGTCAAAATTTCAGTGCAAAGGGCACAGGGCACTGGTGAGAGCCCCCATGATCTCTCAATCTTTCTAATATTATGCAGACATTTAGACAATAGGGAGATACAAACGTGACTAAAAGGAATTTGGGTACACGTCCTGTATTCTATGTTTACGGAAGACCCCAAGGCTAGTTGGTGCTCTGAAAACATTGAGGACAGGAAGTGTCACAAAATTCCCTTTAGTCACGTTTGTTTCTACCTATTAAATATTTATTTGGCTTTTTTTAAGTTTTTGGATTCGAGCGTTACTGATGTGTCTTTTGTAGACGAAACGCGCGTCTGGCGTATATATAAAATTTAGTCCTGGTATCTATGGTGAGTTTATTTACAACCACTGGGTCGATGCCACTGCTGGTGGAGATTATTTCCCCGAGGGTATGAAAGCCCAGTAGTCAGCACTTTTTGTTCTGACATGAATTATCATTGATATTGTTATATGTATAAATTAACTGTTTACAAAATTTAGAATTTTTTGAAATACTAAGGCTTTTCTACCTCAGGCATAGATTACCTTAGCTGTATTTGGCAACACTTTTAGGAAATTTGGATCTCAATGCTCTTCATCTTCGTACTTTATTTGGCCTTTTTTTAAGTTTTGAGTTTTAAGTTAGATAGTGGTGTAAATCATGGAATAATTGTTTTTATCACACTTTGTGTTTTTTTTCTTACAACGTCCATTATTTTGTTCGAAAACGAAAAATATAAGGATCTCCCATAATTGTATGTTTATTTTCCTACCGTTGCCACCTCTCCCCAAGGTATGGTCATATGTCGGACCTGTGCGTCGAGTAGGTGTAGTACCAGAATTCCATATCCATTTTGCTTGTTCATCATGTTGCCAGCCACACATATTTTCATCTTCAAAATCACAATAATTTACTGGTTCTACATCTGCATAAAAAATAAAGGTAAAGTACTACATATCAATATGATGCCTTGAAAATAACACAGGAATGCTTTATTCTCATTGTGTTATGCCAAATCTTAAAGCAATACATTATTTCGTTTTATGTACAGCAATGCCATAAAGTAACGCCTCAGTCAACAGGTTGAAATCTATCATTACAGTCTAGTCATCTATTGTCAAGGAAGAACAATAGAAACGATGTATTTTATATTATTTATTTCTATAGTAACTGAAGGGGTGTTTTGATGCTAATACGCCTTCCATTTTTTCTGTCCGTAGATAACTTAACCCCTTTTGATGAAATACATGGTTTTGCTAAGTTTTATTTTGAAAGAACACGTTTGCAGGAAAGACTGAAATATGATGAACACTTAACATACTTACATTCACATGTAGGAACTTGGTTACTCCAAGTTGTACCATCACAAGTGATCAGTTTCTCGCCTGTTAATTGGAGTGGTGAAGCACATGTGAATTCTAATACAGCACCGTCATGACTTCTAGTGACTGTAATATTTTCTGAAGATTGAATATCATCACAACCTTGTCCTGAAAATAAATAATTTTCTGGTAATATTTGTTAAATTAATGATATCTCGTCTGCTTTTCTAGATGATTATACATGTATTCATTAAGTAAATTTGCTTTCATTCATTTGTGTATTTAATCTTGAACAGTATTTTTGCAATTGCATGTACTTGACTGTATGTTTCTGTCTGATTGATTTATGTCTTGCCTGTGATGGAATTTATAGAAGCTGAAACATTGATGGCTTACGTTCTGTATTGATCGAATTTGTAAAATAGTTGGTTAAATATGTTTATATTGAACGTGTCTATACAATCGAAATTGAGATAAAGGATACAACAGATGCAGTCAAGTCTGCCTTATATTTTGACTTGCATATAGAAATTGACAATTAGGGTTGATTGCAAGCAAAACCCCACGACAAATGAGATGATTTCAGCTTCAAATTTTTTTTCCGATTTGTCAAACCTTTCTGCTTGTGACATCGATGAATCTATAGATGCAGCTCGAGATCTAGATCTTTGACTTGTTGTAACGTTGAATGATCTCAAGTCAAAACTCAAAAAATTTCATTGTGACCTTAACAAATTAAGCGTAAAATTGGCTAAAACTGTCTGTTTTATGGTCGGGTTGTTGTCTCTTAAGTACATTCCCCATTTCAATTCTCAATTTTACAATTCAAAATTTCTCCCTTGTGAAACTTCCTACTGGTGAATCTACTTTTAAACAATATGTAATAAGAGCCTCACTCCAGACATAAATTTGATGTCTTTCCATATAGCAAAACTATCCTACATTCTCCTCTTCATTTCAATGACTTGTTTCTTTCTATCTCGAAGGTCAGATGTGGTAAGAAATTCTGCAAGATTTATTTTGCATTTGCTTCTAAAAAAATCTATCACATTTTGTTTTCGACAAATTATTAAAGTTCAGATCTAAAAAATAGGTTCTGAATGTAGATACAAAAGATATTTTTTCTATAAATTAGGTGTTTTTATTTTGCTCCAAACGCATTTATGTAGGAGAAACAAGCTATCTAAATGTGACTGTGCATTTTCTGAAATTGTTGCTTTGACCTTTGACCCTTATATATAAAAAAAAGTGACCACGACAGACAACGACGACAACGGTATTTCGAGGAGGTTTGTTCTCTTCTTTCCAATGATATATAACATAGCCGTGTGTTATTCCGTTAAGGCCGATATCGATCAAATTTGTTGATTGGGCACCCTACTACATGTGTTTGGTTATTTATAATACGGTCGTTTCGATTGGGATATTTAGTTTACGCACTAGTGAAATCGGGTGGTTTACAGTCATTCGAGCCATTGCAGTCAAGGTGTACAGTAGCATTTTTCCAAGTAAAAATATAATTAATTAAATTATTTATTTTCAGATTTGTAGACCACTAGTATATGGGAAACCGGTACTAGCTTCGTAATATTGGTGTATTTAAAGAACACGTTATTTAAGGAATGACTGTAATATTTTTTCTGTCTATTAAGAAATAACTAAATTATGTCTATGGTCTGATAACAAAATAACGTCAGCTAATCAGAAGACGCGTTACATCCAAAATTAAATTATTGTTCAATAAACTGAATGTTACTTTTTTTCCTATGTTATTTCAAGCATTCCTGTAAAGTTTTGTCATATGATCAGTTCAATAGCTATTTGATAAATAGTTTATGTTCGTTTGAGTTTACAAATAAGATTTTAAAGGTTATTATCCTGAAATGATTAACCATTTTTGTTTTTAAATATCTCCAAGTTGATATGAAACCTGGTAAAACTGGTACAGGACATATCAAACTCATGAGAATCTATAGCGTAATTCCACCTCAAAAGTCTTCTCTTCTTTTTTTATGGATACTGTATTGTGTAAGTAATTGCTTAGTGTGCTTAAATCAAGAATAAATATGTTGGCAAATCTATGACAATCAAATTATTTTAATTTTTTACTTTTTCATTACACAAATATTCGCGGTTTGATTATGAATAGTTACAAAAGTTTGTTTCATTAATAGGTGTAATACCACCAAATCATGGTACGTCACATCCGGTTGTATGCGAAAGTAGGTCTAAAAAAATATTCCCTTGAATTTGGCAGTTGTAGAAAATTAATCCTGCATTTCAATGCACTTAAATTTTTCTGAGTCATAAACATGTATGTTGGGTGTCTGAATGCATCATTCCTTTTTTATTTGATGGTCTTATAAAATATTTTGGAAAGTTAACGTTACATGGTTACCAAAGCAGGTAACCAGTAAATAACAGTGTAAAATTTGGGTTGTTTACTTCCGGTGATGGTTACTTTCTTATATGCAATGAAACGTAGTGTGAAATGTTCACTGTAGCACTGGAAAGGATTAAACTTTATTCATGCAAAGTATTTCTTTGCAGTCAGGATTCTACTTCGTCAAAACTATCTCCCCATTACGCCAGTTAATTTTCACAATCGTAGAAATGGAAGCCATTGTAGGGATGACGCGCTGCCAATTTTGCTCTTTGAAACCGATAAATTTATCCACATTGCACCATTACGATCGTTGTATGTCAGTTGTATTTTAAAAGACAAATGTATCAACTAACTGATGAGCATAAGTTAGTGATCTTGTCTGCATTGATTCAACTTCAAACTATTGTCTGATCGGTTGTCTGGTGGAATTTTCGAAAATTCATAAACATTTTAAAAAAATCTAATTAAATATTTCGTGGAGGGGCAGACTAGATTTTTTTAGTGGTTGAAGACAATAAACCCTAGTTATCACACACAAAAAATTATAATTTTTCGTCAAGTACTTTCAGTTAAAAAATAGCTATTCGAACACACCAACTCTGTTTTTGTGATTCATTAGATAGGTATTTTACTTGACCCATATATTTCATTTTTTAGTACTGTGATTTTTTTTTATGTCATAAAGTCAACCTGTAGCTTTGATATATAAAAATAATAGAATCTGAAGCGAGACAATGTATGAAATATTCTTGCTTTGTACTTTTTTAAGACAAAATATTCAACTCAAACACGCCCTTACATAAACAGGTGCACTCGATTTTCTCTTTCCGATACAATTGTTACCCATTATTTGGATTTTTTTCTTGAGTGACATTATGGAAGGGCTGACGTGAAAATTACTGAACCAATAGATTTATATGTTTTCCGTCCGTGGTAAATTTTGTTGTAAGGTGGTTATGCATTTTCTACATCCAACTTGAAAGATACCCATGTCGCCGACTAAATATCTAATTATTCTGCTTAACTATGTACTAGATAAATTGAAAACTTATGCAAATGGTGTATTTGAAATAAAACACTTCGTATTTGAAAAGAAAATTGTAATTTCGTTTGTTTCTATTAACTTTTAAAATTTTTGTCACTATAGTAAACATTACAGTAAGCATTTATTGCCTTCTCTAACAGAGAGTTTCGATTCTTTTGTTCTATTTCAACCGGGTTTCCGACTGTGTGGTTCAAATAAAGGTAAATACTGTAAAAAAAAATTAAAATGCCAATTTAACAAAGACTAATAGGGGAAAATCAATGGTGGTATTACACCTAATATAGCTTTCGAAGGACATGACGTTTTCAATTTTGCAGGATAAATTTAAAAAACGTCTGTTGTATTTCGCCTGGAGTGCATTGTTGATTCATTCATCCATGCTATTTAATAACAGCGTCGATTGTAAACACACAAACGTCCCTCACAAGAAGCAAAACTGGTGTTAGACACGGTCCACATTCAGTACAAGCAGATTCCTTAGACTGTTATTGCTTCTGGGGATCTATTAAAGATAATTCGAGAAAGATCTACGATAGTTTGGGGCATATTAGGCATACTCACGTATACATATAGGTGGTGGGCGACTCCATCTGTCGCCTGAACATATGACAAGTTTGGATCCAAATAACTTGTATTTACGATAGCATCTGAACTTTGCGACTCTACCTCTTGCTCGCAGTCTCACTCCTCCATGTACTGGATTTTCTAAAGTTGCACAATTTTGACCAAAAACTGAAATCAAATTTATAAACAATACATGATTTAATAAGAATGAACGTGTAAATATGAATTAAAAACACAAAAAACGTCACAAATTACTTCGGATGTAGTATAAAAAGAATTTACATGGACGGCCCTAATTTTGAAAACGTTTTCATCTGTTTTCTCTTGGAGATTCCAACAAGTCGGTTTGACAGGAAGACTGTTTTGCCCTATTGATTTTTCTATAAAGATTATTTTTGCGCATTGTAAAGATTCATACTTATAAAGGGTAAGTATATGTCTTTGTCTATTAAGGAGTAGAACTTTCAATTTTGACGAAGTTCATTTTTCCAGTAGAAGGAGTTGTTACTGAAAATAAAAATTAGGAGATGTGGTATGATTGCCAATGAGATAACTATCCAACAAAGTTCAAATGAAGTATAGGTGAGCAATAAAAGGAATAAAACATCCAACAATGAGAAAAACCCACAACGAATGACAGGTATAAATGAGAAAGCAAACGACTTACTTTATAACAAAACAATTTACTAAAACAAATATGACAAATATAAACCAAAGACAACCACTAAACTACGGGCGCTTGAATTTGAACAGCCACATATAGAATATACCGGGTTAAACATATTTTTCAGTTCTTACCCCGACCCTCTATAAACAGGGACATTGGTGTTACAGCACAACATGAGAACACATTCCAAATGGGTTGAATACATTAATTTCATCATATCGATACAAAGCAGAACAAATCTATCAAAATCATTTACTGGACGTGGCAAGGTATCCATAAATTCCAAACAACAAAGCAGACACAAAATACAAGTCTACGAGTTGTCTCAGTTACATACTGCTAGTTATTGCTTTAATAATACTGTTTTTACCATTAATTGTATCCATTGGCATTGAAAATTATTTAGGCGTCCAAAAAATGAAATAATAAGGTATCTGCAACCCTATTTATGTCTTCGATTTAAAGAAAAGGTTACGTGCAAAACGCAGCATAGCCGAAAAATTGGATCTCGATGATAGAAAATTCAAGATGCAAAGGAATCCAGGTACTATAAATCTAGACAAATATTTAATGTTAGGAATACAAGATTTCTTAACTAGTAATTTAAACACTCTTGTAATATTCTTGTACATTTTTAGTACTACAAATATAATACGTAGTTAAGAGGCTTACAATGTAATATTATATCACGTTTCGTTAACTTGTTGACATTTGAGATAATTTAAGTAACTCAAGCACTGACATCAAACACGCCGACGCATGCTTAAAATACATAAAACATAATTCTCAATAACTTAAATGTGTTGTCTTTATATCTTCATAGTTTGTTTGACTCATGTTCGCATGAAATATGTATATCTATTTATGTAACAAGTAAAATAACAAAAATCCCGAATTCGAGGAAAATTCCAAACGGGAATTTCCTAAGCAAATGACACAATCAACTTTCGAAATACATCAAACGAATGGATAACAACTGTCGTATCCCTGTACAGGTATTTTATTATGAAGAAATATGTGAATTAAACCTGGGTTTATAGCTAGCTAAACCCCTAACTTGCATTACAGTCATAAGCAATTCCATTATAATGTAAAGTTATCCTTGATATTTCACTATAAATTGAAGGAACGAAAAAAATATGTCATAATTGACATGGATAAATACTAAAATTTTCCCATAATCTGTCAAATTGCTGTTTGATATATCATTATAAGACTTTATAAAAAAAATGCCCTGTCTGTATACAAATTCAGAGCAAAAATTTAGAAAGTTTGTAAACGTTAGAAAAAAATAGTCATGTTTTGTTTTTACTTCATTTGAATACTGGTAGTTAATTTTAACCGCCTGTAAACATAATATTACACGTAGAAGGTGAATGGTACTGTATGGCTCAACTAATAATAAGTATATCTATAGCCTGATTCTCGGTTTCTGTTTTTTTTTGTATGTTGCATCACAATCATTAACAAAGCAGTCAGAACATTTGAAAAAAGCAAGATCACCTGATAATTAAAGTGTTGAAAACGACAAAAGACCTTGATATCGCTTTTATCGAAAAGATGTGCAAAATTTCTAGACCTTTTAAAAGAAATACAATAGTTCCTGACACATGTTACTGTACACACTTTATTATCTCTAAAACTTTAAATTATGAAATATTAATTTTATTTTGATCAGAATCTTTCAATTTACAGAAACTATTCCAAAGATCACTGGTGGTAAGCGGATGGTCGTAACTTTTGGAGATGGGAGACAACTCTAGGGATAAGTTTTTCTTTTCCGATTTTCGTGCAGTAAAAGGTTCATTTGAGTCAAACCGCTTGTCTCATACATACTATTCGGTGGTTCGGAGATATTGAAACCAAATTTGATGCAATTTGATTGAAACATTCCAATTTTCGTAAAATAGTCATTCAAAAATTCGAGCATGATGGTCGTAACTAAAAAACAAAAATGTTGAGGATGGTCGTAACAAAAATTTGTGATGGTCGTTACTCTGTTTTAAATAAGACCGAATAAGGCAAGTCAAGAGTTTTAAACGTGTCTTTTATTGTATGCATATATTATATGTTGTATTTCTGAAGATTTTTTAAAAATTTTACATACAACGTAAAATAAAGCAATTTCAATCCGTGTAACACTTATCAATAAAAAAAATTAAAAAAGTTTTCAAATATTAGTTTGGGGGAATTTTGATTAAAGTTTCAAATTGGTTTAAAATTCCAAATTTTTAAAATGTTTTGGACCGAACAAGGCAAGTCAAGAGTTTTAAACGTATCTTTTATTATATGAATATATTATATTATATATTGTGAAGTTGTTTTCACCAATGATAAAATCTAAAGGGGTGAAGAGAGGGGTACCTGTAAAGTGCGAAACGGAAGAAAATTGGAACGAATCGAACGAAACAATACAAAATGAAATGACAGTCATGTATACTGAAAATATAATGTATAAAACTAACCAGAGACAAAAAGTTGAATTAATGTAAGCGATTAAATTCATTAACAATGTAAATTTCTCAAAAGTGGAGAATTCATTTTAATACAAGAAACACAGCCTTGGTTATGATAATTCTTAGTTAGAAATAAAAAGCACGAAATGTATCAAATCATTTTTAATTACAAAATAAATGATTTTAAGGAAAGGCATTTTTAATAAATTGGACATCACATGAAATAACAGTATCCTGGTTTTTTCTTCTTTGCTGAGATTTTGCATCTTTGTTAAAGATAAACATTGTAAAAACTTATTGAGGATGTACCTACTAGTTGATTTTTTTTAAAATCTACAATTGAAGATTGATACATTAAGTCGAAAGAGCATTAGTAAGGAGTCAAAATAATTTAAAAGTTAATATTGATAGGTTATGAAGGTCGTTATCTAGACTAGACCATTCCCGCAAATTCGCAGGTCCGTACCTGAGTTAAAGAACACGTACGCTTTATTTTTAGCCTGGATTTTTAGAAGTCATATTGTTATTTGGTGAAATCAAGCTGACAATAATGTGGACAGTTATGTCCATTACCAAATTCATGAGTAGCGTGTAGCCATTCATACAATATAAACATATAACATACACATAATGTTCAATCTGCATACCGTGCGGTTTGTATGTGATAGTTGCCGCAGTACATTTCGTTCTACCTAAGTCTTTGACATATTATCCTGGTCACAAGCTTAAGCCTGGCTTCAAACTAGTATTTTATTTTACTCTTAAAGTCAGCGCGTGTAGCAGTGTAAAATATATATATCAACAATATTCCTACTTTCGAGGTTAATACAATTTTCATTGCGACACAATGGATTCAATTTTCATTCCGTACCAATACTTAGAACTAATATCAATGATATACCGCTATATATATATATATATATATATATATATATATATATATATATATATATATATATATATATATATATATATATATATAATCGTTATGTAATCGATAAACAATAGACAGCACGTTAAAAAATCCTCGGTTGAGTTCAATATCGTAGCGGCTACGTAGCTGCTATCAATATCTATGTAGCAACTAGTCTATAGCTACACGTTCAATAGTCAAAATCTACGTAGTACTATACATGTACGTAGCTGCTATGATATTGAACTCAACCCAGGACTCCGAAGTGTATTTGTGGATTTAATTTCCGCATGAACCACCAAAAGCCGAATATTTGAAGGCCTATAGTTTATAAGATATATATGAAATAGATGATTGTTCAGAATTGTACGTTTAATAATTTTATCTGCCGACATGATTGCAGAAAAAAAGTCGAAAATAAAAAAAAAAAAATATGAGGGAACACACGTGTATTTAATAATTTTATGCCTTAACGTACAGTAAAAAAAAGTATTAATACTCAACCCTAACATACTTTTTGGCTTAATGCGAGTTGATAAGTTTTCACTGTTGCTCCTAAATGATGAGCGTTTGGAAGACATCAGAACCGTGTGTGTTTAATAATTTTCTAGCTCAATTTCTGCATACCATTATCATAGTAACAAATACTATTGTTTGTAACAAATCATATATGACATCTGAGTTTATTACTTTTACTTTTAAAATACATTAATAAAAGTTTGTCTAAATACTCGAGTTACGGTCATCTTTCAAAGTTACGACCATCATCCAAAATATTATAGTTGAATTTACGACCATCACACATTTAAAGTTACGACCATCATGCTCCAACTTTTGAATTACTATTTTACGAAAATTGGGATGATTTTGTCTATCAAATTTGGTTTCAATATCAACGCACTCACGATAAGTGTATATGAGACAAGCGGTTTGGCTCAAATGAACCTTTTACTGCACGAAAATATGAAAAGAAAAACTTATCCCTAGAGTTGTCTCCCATCTCCGGATAGTCGTAACTTTTAGTTACGACCATCCGCTTACCACCAGTGAAAGATAAAAGGAATACTGTCTAATTCAATTCCGAAAACAAAGAGCTCGATTTCTGTTTCACATACAATACATATATATTTCATAATCCTACTATTTCTTTCGAGTTAATTATATAAGTTGGCCTAACCAAATCTATTATTTTCCCACGCAGGGTGTTTGTCAAGCAAGATCACTTCGTGTATTACTTTTTCCCATGTGACTATCGACTTTCCGTTTTGAATTTTCCTCGGAGTTCAGTACTTTTGTTATTTTACTTTTTATAACCTATTGGAGTTTTTTTTTTTTTTTTTAATCTTTATACATTTGACGGCGAATCACAAACACAGTGTTAAATGGATTTTAATATTAGACGCGTTTAAATGACGAAAAAATATCATAATAATGATTGGTTTGCTCGGTGTTTTGATAGGTTTAACCTGCTTTGATTGTATAAAAAAGGTGCTTCTTCCAAGTCTCGCGAGAATATGACAGTTACTTTCCATTTGTTCCGTTGTTTGATATTGTCGTTCGCTCGGTTTTGACAGGTTTTTTTTATACAAAGATGCACTCCAGGAATTCTTACCTTGCAAAGAATCCATCATTAAAAAAGATAACATTAATTGCAAAATTTTATTCCTCATATTCTTTAATGAATTTTGCAAATTTCCATTCAAATAATGACCACAAAAATCCTTTTAAAACGCCACAGTCAAAAATCACAAGTACATGAAAACAGGAAGTAAGTATACTAGTACATTGCATTATGTACTAATTGGTTACATGATATACTACTAAGTATTTGTATACCCTTCCGTTATAAACCGCAATTTACTCTTTCAACACAGAAAGTTAAAAATAATCTTTTATTCAAACTAATGCATCTTTTAGAAATTACGTTTATATATCATAAATAAATTGTCGTGTGTATAAACCTGCATACTTTTCGTTACATTTACTATACAATTATATCTAAGCCGAGTGTTTACTATGGAGTGTCAGACATGTACCGTATGTTCCACAAAAAAACCAACAAATATTAGTATATTTAAAACTGACATCTTTTGTTTTTTTTTGTAAGCTGTTGTTACAATTGGTTATGCTTTTTGTTTGTATGCTGCGTCACTTCAAATGGTAAAAAAAAGGGGGGGCGAGATATCACAAACATGTTTATTTTGGTTGCATTATCATTTAACTGTCCAAAGGCAGGAGCCTGAAATTCAGTGGTTGTCGTAAGTTGCTGTCTGCAATATTTATTTTCGTTTATTGTTTTAAACATAACACACTACGTTGATTTTTTCTTTTGGATTTTTTGTCGTGGTCTCATGCTGGTGTCCTCAGTTAAGTATAGTTTACTATACCGTATTAATTTTGCTCAATATTAAAGGTCATACGATGAATTACATATGTCAACATCTTCGTTCTTTAGTCAAGGGTAGATAGAAATGGTGACAATCTACCGGAGACAGCTTAAATGATGATGAGACCCCCTGGTCTTTCAATGTCCATGAATTTCAATGAACCTTTTAGAAACTAAATATATACAGATGGTATCAAAAGATTTTCCAGAATTATGTTATCTTTGATATCTACGTAGGGCTAAAATCAGCTGAAAATCGTCAAACAATCAGGTCAAAGGGCATATATGGCGCTGTTTAGAACCCTCGGAAATCTCAATCTGTCTTATATTGTGCAGGAAGTTAGGTAATATGAAAATACAAACGTCCATGTCTTCTATGTTTACGGAGGGTTTAAAGTGTCAGTTTGTTATTCAATATATACTTGTCTTTCAATGCTAATAAAATCAATGAACGTTTAGAAAACATACATATGGTATCAAAAGGATTTCCAAGAATCTACGGGGGGCTAATATTTTTCAGTTAAAAAATTGTAAAAATAATCGAGTCAAAGGTCATAGGGTGATGTCTAGAACCCTCGATCTTTCAAGCTTCCGAATATTGTTCATGTAGTTCGTAAACATAAAGATGCAAACAAGACCAAAAGGAATTTGGATAAACTTGTTTCTTCTATGTTTACGGAGGGCTCAGAAGGAAATAAAGCATAAGCCCCCTTCCCTTGATTCCCTTGAAGTTCAATGGTCCTAGATCTAATATAATTGTACGAACTGTTTGGGTATTATATTGAAGAAAAAAATCATCAAAATAGAGAAATATTTTATAATGATAAAGAAAAACCTCATCATAGGAAAGAAAAACCTGATCACGATAGAGAAAAAGCTCATCATAAAAGAGAAAAAGCTCATCATTATAATGGAAAATGTATACATAATATGCCAGCTTTAGCTGGCACTTATGGTAGAAGCATCGTTTTGGAACAAAGAACGATAACTCTATCTACACGACCCATTAGCCTGGGGTCCTGGCTAATCTTGTCAGTATTGTATAGCCAGACTATTTGCTGGGTATTAAAATGAAGATTCAAGTCGGTCTAAAGTTTAACAATTTAATAAACGATCCAACAAGAATATAAACGATGTTACAATATTGAGTCCGGTGTTGACGGTTTAAGAACCTATCCAAAATTGCATATAAATTATTTTTAAGAAGTATATAAAACAGAATAATTTAGAAATACATGTAACAACGGATTAGGCAATTATTGTCCATTGTTCAGATAATCTGCTAAAACTGTCTTTGACACGTAGATACGAAGTCCATTATCGGATTAGTAGAAACATACATTTTAAACCAAAGATAATTGTGTGGGAATATTTAAGCTAAAAATGACAATTGAAAGATATAGTAATTAAAGTCAGAAAGATGATAGTCCAAATAATTAGCATGCTTTTCGTCCGGTCATATATGCCCCTCTCGTCCAGAATCACGTCCACGGGATTTGAATTTTCATAACTAATATCTTCTTCCACGGTATTGATAGTTACGCCTGTTTTGATGATAATTTCCTGAATTTGTTCGAGTGTTGTTTTTTAATTGTTCTAGTTCATGTTCGTAATTTTTGCAAATTGCCTTTAAATCAAGTTCACTTTTTCTAACTACATTGTACATTACTGAAACATCACTACAATGTAATTTCCAATTTTCTTTTTCTTCTTTTATCTCAGTGATATAGTCTGTTATTTTGTCGTGTCCCTTCTCATATTTTGTACGGTGTTCTCCAGTTCGATAATTTTAGCGTCTCTAATTTTAATTGTTTCTCGAAGCTTCCGAGTATTTTCAAATTCTCTTGTCAATTCCATTAATGTTGACGTATGGATGCAATTTTCGTCTTCCAATTGCGATTTTAAAGTTTCAATTTGGTCCCTTAGAAAACAATCACTATTGATAGTTGAAATGAAGACAGCATTCCCGGTTTTGTTAAATGGAAGTTCCTGAAGTGTCCGTTTTCGATCAAAATAATCTTGAAGTCTTTTAGAATCTCTTTCCTTTTTCTTAATTGATTTATTATTGTTACAATTTTCCGTTTGTGTCGAAATTGAAACAGTTTTAAGTTCATTCTTATGAATTTTAACTCGGCCAACACGAGTGAAGCACTGTCGAGCAAAATGTCCTGGTTTTTGACATTTAAAGCATTTTGAATTTCTAGCGGCACACAAACTCTTGTTGGTATGTTGCTTTCCACATTTTCCACACATTCTGATAAACTCTCTTCTTTCTGGATTAACTCGATACGGCATATAATTCCACATCCATGCTGGTCTTAAGGAATATCCGTAATAATCCATTGTTTTGATATTACTGTCCAAATATAGTTCGTCCGAAATATAATAATTCTGGAGTAAACTAGTCACTTGTCTGTAATTTGTCCTTGGGGAAATTTCGCTTGGCTGCGGAGGTAACGGAATCTTGTGTTGATCTATAAAAGATAACACTCACGAGTCTCTAAACACCATGTATAGCCAGACTATTTGCTGGGTATTAAAATGAAGATTCAAGTCGGTCTAAAGTTTAACAATTTAATAAACGATCCAACAAGAATATAAACGATGTTACAATATTGAGTCCGGTGTTGACGGTTTAAGAACCTATCCAAAACTGCATATAAATTATTTTTAAGAAGTATATAAAACAGAATAATTTAGAAATACATGTAACAACGGATTAGGCAATTATTGTCCATTGTTCAGATAATCTGCTAAAACTGTCTTTGACACGTAGATACGAAGTCCATTATCGGATTAGTAGAAACATACATTTTAAACCAAAGATAATTGTGTGGGAATATTTAAGCTAAAAATGACAATTGAAAGATATAGTAATTAAAGTCAGAAAGATGATAGTCCAAATAATTAGCATGCTTTTCGTCCGGTCATAATAGCCAGGCGTGTATCAATATACTGCCTGTTAATGATTGGTTAATACTAATTTTGTCGCATTCTTTGTTTAACATCTGTATCCAATCAATTCTTGTTTAACATCAATTAGTAAAAATTAGACTGTAATTATTTTTCTTTATGAATTGATGTATAGTGTTATCATATCTTATTATTAGTATGGTGATAATTAGTAAGCAGAAAAGGGTTAATTCTTATCAGCAATCCCCTGGTGAGAAAGTTAAAAGTTTAAGATGTCACATAACCAAGGTGTGAATTGGATTTAAATTTTGCTGGTTTACATCAAGGAGGTTATATTACTAATATAACCTCCTTGTTTACATCAAACATCAAATTTATGCAAATATTTATTCAGCCTCACTTTAGATTCAGAGTCAACTGGCACTGAATCGATCACATGGTTTTTGTTCCCCACCTGGCCCTTGCGACGCGCAGCTAGATTGGGCCGGATGCCAGGCTACACGACCCATCTGAAAAGTTTCGTCACTCTCGTGAAATCTCGTACGATTATTTTTTTTAATGGCGGCCGAATTTAACGTTTTAACGCGAACTTGAAAAAACGGGACAGATCGGAATAATTTCGATTTTAAATAAGACACGAATTTTTATTTGTTTACAAAAACAATAATTCAGAAATTTTAGTAACTTGTGTAGTTAATTTAAATTTTAACGTACCACAATGACCACGGAAATTACCGAAGTTAGGACAACAACATTTGACGCCATGTTTCGTCTGCTTCGACTTTCCATAATATCAGTGAGGTCAAAACAAATTACTTAAATAATCACAGGTACTTTATTTAAAAGTCACAAAATCATAATTAACGATAACATATTTAGCGTAAAAGTTCCGTCCAGCCACGGGAACACAGAAAAAACCTCCGCAAGCAATACATTTCGATTTTTTTTTTAAATGGCCATGCGGCATGCGGGGTAAACTCCGATGCACTGGTTGACCATGACTACTTATGTTCATCTGCCGCATAATTCCCCACATCAAGGAACAGTGATAATGACGTTTGTTATACTGTTGAATGTGACCACGGTAATTCATGTAGCCATTGGCGAATACAGAACTTTTCAAGGGAGCCCCCCTCCCCCCCTGCCTGACCTGAAAAAAGGGGGAGGGACTCCAGTCATGCCCTATATAATCAACAGATTTTTTCCCACGAAAAGGGGGGGGGGTCACCCCTGGATCCGCATATGGTAGCTAGCCACAGACTAATTCAAAACTTAACAAAAGTTTAAAACAAATAAAAAATATTCAAATAATTCACAATCTTTTAATTGAATTCTGTACTTCCTTTGACAAACTGAACTCTCAACAAATTTTTTCATTGATTATGTCACATACATGTATCAGATCTACCTTATAAGTCACAGGAGATGGAGACTGTTTTGTTTTCTCTCTCTAAGTTTAATAAAAAAAAATGAGACTTGAGTCTGAGTAGTACATTTAGTACTCACTGTATACATGTATATTGTATGCTCCCATTTTGTCCAAAATTAGATTTTATGGGAAGATGGAGTTATTATGATAACTCATGAGAATACCATGACTTTGATAGATATATACAGGGCATGTTACTTGGAAGTATGTGGGCTACATCCTTTAAAATTCAAGCTGCAGCAGTGGCCTGTATATTTTATGCCGCTGCGTCAGTTTAAACCTGATCATAACATTTTCAATCTACCAAGTACTTTATAACTATGTCACTATCAGGTTCACATTTCAACCTATTTAGCAATACACACTTTGGTTATATGTTAAACATCACAGTACCAAAATTGCACTCAGTAACCAAATTGCACCTACATGTATTCAACAAAAAAAGCTGCAGAAATCTTTCAAGCTTTCTTTCCCCATCATGCATGTCATGTGAAGTTATATAATTATCATATTTTTAAAAAGGGCAAATTAATTATAAAAAAGAAGATGTGGTATGATTGCCAATGAGACAACTGTCCACAAGAGACCAAAATAACACAGAAATAAGCAACTATAGGTTACCATACAGCCTTCAACAATGAGCAAAGTCCATACCGCATAGTCAGCTATAAAAGACCCTGATATGACAATGTAAAACAAAAATTAACTTTGTTACCAGCATCCTTTTCTTCAAAAAATAATATTTGAAGCATGGAATAATGTCAAATTGTTCAAATATTTGAAGAAATAAAACAAAACATCTGTTTATATTCCAGTTTTAAGGATTTGAAATTAAACATGTAATGATGTAAGGAATTTTGGTACTGACTTCATTACAGAATCATGGATTGTTTAGAGGTCAGTTCAAACCCATTTCTCTATGACTCTACATACATGGACTCAAAATTAAATTAGTGTAACTATATTGTAAACAAGGATAGTCTACAAAATAAGCACAGAATGGTTCATAAAAAAAAGTTGGTGAAAAAACTGACAATATAGGTGCAATTTGTGTACTCTCATGTTAGCAACTTCACAACTACAAATTTATTTTTAGGACCAAAACAGAAAAAAGAACAAACCTAAAGGCAATAAAATGCTTCGCCATGCACAGCCTGATACGACCACGGTACAGACGTATATTTAGCATATAAAAAGCACAAAATTTTTTATGTCAGTTGAAATCAAGCATATTTTAATTTTGGACCCTTCAAACTTCAATATGGACTAATTTGAAAACAGGTATCAGGTGAACCCAAACATTTCTATTCAGCAGCAGTCTCTAACTACATAACTTGATAAGTATCTCCTTAATTTTATATGATAGTCCTACAAAAATATTTAAAATGTGTAGATTTTTTTCTTTCTAGCTTCTCATGTGAAAACAGTACCTTTTTGGTCACTATTTATGTGTTGCGTCTAAATAAGAATTGTAACACTTTATAGTGACTGAACAGGTTAAACAAATACTTCTCAAGAAGCAGAAAAAGAAGACAACTTGGAACAGCACCAGCCATGCCAGTATATGTATGAATAAAAACTCAGATCAGAATAGCATGGACAATTTGTTAGATATATGTCCTTGTGAATAGTAAGGAAAGTCATCAATAATTCTGCAGATAATTCAATTTTTATATAAAGTGTTTTTTTTTACATTTTCTGATAAAATTTTCACACAATCAGTGAAACATTCAAAAAGGCTTTAAACTAAATTTTGATTACTAAAAGTTTCAAACATGGACAAGTGTTTTATTTACCAAATAACTCATGTGTTTCTGTGAGAAAAAAATCAAGTGCAATTTTTGGAATTAAAGTGGAAAAAATCCTTTTGACGCACACTGGCGCATGTCAATTGTGAATATACTTACCAAATATATTTTCTTTATCATGATACTATCAAGGATTACACATCGTAGGAAAAAATGCACAAATTACAGATAAAATAATTAAACCACCCTATTTTGTGTGCATCTCCTGCAAAATCAGTATTAGTTGCATCTATATATACTAAATGAGTAATAATCAATGTAAATATTTGGTAAATTTTTGAAGAAAAACCCAAAGCTTTGGTAAAAAAACACCCCAAAAAATGTTGTACCATAACCCCAAAATCAGTTCTAATCTTCCTTTTGAGTACTGAACCTTCTAGCACAATTTCATAGAGATCCATTCACTTAAACTAAAGTTATTGTCTGGAAACCAAATGTGTCTTCTTGAAAACAGAGACATATGATTGTATTATATGTCTGTTGAAAACAACTATGATATGATAAAGCATTACTCGAAAAGCAAATTTTTGACATGCTTGTATTTCCCATTTCCATGCTCAATTTTATTTTGCTGTCATATAATGAAAACTTGAAAAGTAAACTAGATTTTTTTCACTAAAGCCCTTCTGACAGCGCTATAGATATAAATGATTTAGTCAAAATTTAACACTAGTATTTAGGTTCATCATGACAAATTGGCAAATACGACCGAATTTTCACCTAAAAAAATACTGTGTACAGACTTACCTGTGCAGTTTGGGAAGTTTTAAATGTTTTTAGATATATAAAAGTTAAATTTATTTTGCATATCTGAAAGATAAAATCGTTTTTGGTGAAGATCTGGATTCAAAATATTTTGTTTGTCCTCTGCTTGAACAGATATTTTTTTCATCAATTTGGAAATTGAATATTTTTTTTGTTAAAAAAAAATACCATACCCCCTCCTGCCTTTTGAAGTTCATTGAAACATTGAAACATCAATCATTTCCCTAAACATTTTCCATCTGAACTTTTCATTTTATTTTAGACAAAAAATATATGTTAATGTAGCCTAGGACATTCGTCCTGAACATGCATGAAATATTTGCCACTGGACATTAAGCAACCAACAACCAATCAATATATATAGGACATTGTCTTGGTATAAAGCTGGCATTTAAGGTAGCGCCTTCCTCATATTAAAGAAAAGCCTCATCACGATAAAGAAAAATCTCGTCATGACAAAGAAGGTGGTACCACAAGGCAGTTACGGCGTTCCATACATACATGTTATATTTATAAAACACTGGTATTAAGATAATAGTTTCTAACTATAGACCTTCGAAAACGAGTGATCTTGGGTCTACACTCATGTGAAGTGTTCATTTTGTTTTTGCTGAATACATGTATTTAACATATTAATTTTATTATCACTTTCACATGTTATATTCATCACGATGGCTGTTCAGTCATTCATTATTTATTAAAAGCATGTACACCACGGTTAATTTTTCAGTCACACAATTATTTCCATCAACAATCACACTTGTTTTACACACTCTATTTATCCACTTTTATTTATCAAGGTTGTGTTTAAACTTAATACTTTTAGAAGTGCACTACACATATATACATGCACATTACAGGTAGGTGACAATAAAGTTGAGTTACAAATAAACATTGACATACATGTATTTCATAATGAAAAAAAGAGATGCTTTTAACAAATTAACACACATATAAATCGACTTGGCTGTTTAACTGTTTAAAGATGTGAATCTTTTAATTATCGCAGAGACGATTCCAAAATTTTGGAAGTGGGATAATATACTGCCTGCTATAGCGAGGCAAATAATTTTCAGATTTTAGAGAAAAGTAATATAGTTATATTTTGGCCCGGGGCGATTATAAAGGTAAAGGAAAGGATTCATACACCCTCTACTCCCGTTTTACCCATAACTATATATATAGCGTTGTTAACTTGCATGTCTATTTTATCGATATAACTTCATGATGTTGTTCTTCAATTCATAATTTAAAATCAGTTTGCACAGAATTTTACTCAAACCAGTGCTATAGTAACCGTTTTAATCATGCAGTAAGGTCCGTACGGGTTAAAGGCTTTACTCCGAACAGTCCCCTACCGATGAGTCGAAGGGGACCTCAGGTTTGCACTCCGTTTGTCTGTCTGTCCGGCAAATCAGTTATCCACACTTTTTTTCTTCATGCTTGAAAATATTGATTTGATATTTTTTGCATTGTTTTATCGCGACAAGTTACAGATCAATTTTGATTTATTCCGGTCTGATGATTTTGTGCAGAGTTATGGTCCTTCGACTTAGGAATTTACTAAATTAATAACTTTTCCACACTCCTTTTTTGTCATTCCTGAAGATATTGATTTGATAATTAGTACAATTATTTCATAACAACTTACAGATCATGTTTGAATTTTGTTCCGGTCTGATGATTTTGTGCAGAAAAATGGTCTTTGCCTTAGAAATTTCACTTAAGTAATCAGGTTTCAACACTTTTTTAATCATGCTTGGAAGATATTGACAAGTTATTTGTTATATAATTTACACCATGACATGTTATATAGGAAGTTAAAAATTGTGTTCCAATATAATGAATTTTAATTAGAGGGGGACTATGTACTGACATGCATTACTCAGATAATGCTTGTTCCTCTGGTTATTTCTTGCTACTTAATTAAATTTACGAAGTTGATAAATCATAATTTGTCGATGCTTGATTGTTGCTTGCTATATTGCAGTGCAAACAACTTCTTACTCATCTTGACCAGAAATTATTAAGTTTTTAATATAGAATAAAATACTTCTTTTTGTAATTTTATTAGGGTGGAAAAAAACGTATTACACTAAAGTACATTTTGTATGAAACATTAACACATTACAAAAAACAGGTTATAACATACAATTGATATAGCATACCAGAAGATTTTTAATTGATATTTTAAAACGATCAAATAAAAAACATGGTTATTCACAATTGATATTCCATTTTTGATTTCAGGTAAGTCCCTTTAATGGTAACTGATCCATATTTGACAACTCAGTATTTGCATGAAGCTATGTGGCTTTATGTCATTACTTCATTTATAGTTCTGTGGTTTACTTGGAGATGGCTCCGTAATCGTCAAAAAGTAGGAAACTATAGACATCGTTATGTGGTGATTACCGGGTGTGATTCTGGATTTGGTAATTTATTAGCGAAAAGATTAGATGTTCTTGGCTTCCATGTATTCGCTGGTTGTTTTTCTCAACAAGGAATAGACATGCTCAATAAGGAAACTTCCGATAACGTTAAAGCAATCCAACTAGACGTCTCCAAAACTGAAAGCATAAACAGGGTTCTAGACAATGTCAAATCCTCCTTACCAAAAGATACAGATGAATAATAGTATACTTCATTTGTGAGTTTTAAAAAACGAAATCATTATGATTAACATTGTGAGTTTATATATTCAATATTTTATTAAAGTTTTACCATTTGTATAACATTATACATTCCAATATACATATAAAACATTGCGTGTAACATACATGTATGTCTAGTAAAATATGCAAAATCGTTTCTACAGGTGAAACTGACAACGCATGATTCTTCTATTTAATCATCCTTATTTAACTTTTTTCATTCGAGTTTTACTGATTAGCCTTATGAGGACGAAACGCAAATTTAATCCTGGCACTTAAGGATAGAAACCTATTTAATGGCGATGTCTAAGGGCACCAACTAAGATTTTTACGGTTGTAATGTGTTAAAATACATAAATTATAATAATTTTGATTGTTACAGGGATATGGGGATTTGTAAACAATGCTGGGATAGTTGGTTCACCAGTACCAGTAGAATAATTGTCACGGGAGAACTGTCAGGAAACTTTAGCTGTAAATACGTTCGGAATGATTGAGATGTGTCGAGTTTTTCTTCCATTACTTCTGAAAGCTAACGGTTGTATTATCAACATGTCAAGCATTGTGTGGAGAATAGCTATTGCCACGGCACCTTATACGATTTCAAAATATGCAGTCGAAGGATATTCAGATGTATTAAGGTAGGCTAAGTAATATATATATACTGAAACAGGGGCAAAAGATACCAGAGGGACAGTCAAACTCATAGATCGAAAATAAAACTAACTAAGTGTCTAACTCTAACTATTTTTATAGCTGACTATGCTGCATGAGCTTGAATCACTGCTGAGGGCCGTACGGTTACCTATAGATATAAATTTCTGTATCATTTGGTCTCTTGTGAAGAGTTGTCTCATTTGCATTCACACCACATCTTCTTTTTTTTTATTTCATATGTCTGCAAAATATTGAAATTCATTATTTTTTCGCTGTGAATATAGTTAAAATAGCAACCCGATCTTCTTCAATGCTTATTACTCTTTATGACTTTAAGTTGTCCGACATTATATTATTTTAGTCACATGATATTTCAGGTATTTTTAGACATACCATTGAAGGTAATGCATGTAAGTGAACCTATATATATATATATATATATATATATATATATATATATATATATATATATATATATATATATATATATATATATATATATATATATATATATATATATATATCAACTCGTCTAAACATCAACCCAACAATGTTAGATCCCTCGCCGGGATTCGAACCCATGCTACTGTGATATCGTGACACCAAATTTTTAGACGAGTTGTATATACATAATCTACACAGCCATGTATCACTATCATTGATGGCGATCCGATGGATACATCTGTTGTAGAGTTGTCACTGACTCAGACGTACTTATATATATATATGTCAAATGAATCAATTTCAATTCAAATTAAGACTCTATCAAAATCTTGAAATTTCTACAATTTAAGCAACCATCACAGACGCTGGTATAATTTAAAATTTCCAAACACGGCTCAAAGACTACAAAGTTGCTTAAATTGTAGAAATTTCAAGATTTTGATAGAGTCTTAATTTGAATTGACATGATTGATTTGACATCGTGCTATTACCGAGGAAGGATATCTGTTATCCGAAATATCTAACATATTGTTCGTTTTATTGTGTTTTTTGGTGATGTTGTACCCTTTTAGACTTGTTATATATTATATTTTGTAGTGTACTGAATCATAATTATATGATCCATCGCCCCGTAAGATTTATCGTTGACTATTTATTCAGTCATTTTATATATACATATATATATCCGGATCTGGTGTACAAAAAAATATTATCACCTTATGTTTGTGGCATAATATCGTGGCCACAAGTTAATTGTTTTCTGTTTAGTATTAAATTTATATTAAGATCCATTTTGTTACATCTTGTGATCAATTTTATTTGGCAATCGCCAATGGCAGTCAGCAGGGTTAAAGAACATCAATTGTTCGACCTGTAAGTCAAATGCGTTTTGTTTAAATATACTTTTTCACTTTTTTGGTCTTTTGGAAAATGTTGTTTGTGCTGTTTTTAGACCCTTCTACAACGAAATTTGTTTTACATGCACACGTATAAAAATTGCGGTTTTTATCCAACACAATCATAGGTTTGAACGTAGTTTTCAATTTAGACTCGTTTATATTTTTTCGTTTGAGCTTGTATCATATTTTCCCTCCGGTTTATATGATCCGTTCATCCTATATTGACTCTTAAAATTCAAGAGTCTATCTAAAAATGAGGGTACTTTTCATATGGCCTTCCAAATACCGTTTCGATCCCTAACATCACTGAAGAGACATTTATTGTCGAAATCCGGATCTAGTGTAGAAAAAAATATTAACACCTTATGTTTGTGGCACAACATCGTGGCCACATGTTAATTGTTTTCTGTTTAGTATTAAATTTATATTAAGATGCATTTTGTTACATCTTGTGATCAATTTTATTTGGCAGTCGTTCGACCTGTTAGTCAAATGCGTTTTGTTTAAATATACTTCTTCACTTTTTGGTCTTTTGGAAAATGTTGTTTGTGTCGTATTTAGACCCTTCTACAACGAAATTTGTTTTACATGCACACGTATAAAAATTGCGGTTTTTATCCAACGCAATCATAGGTTTGAACGTAGTTTTCAATTTAGACTCGTTTATATATATGGAAAGGCCAGTAACTACACATATTTAGGTGGTGGTGATTTATTTCCCGTTTTGATAAATTTCGATTATCTCAAATCTGAAATAACTCGTTTATTTTCACTCTTGAAACTTTGAATACCCTTTGTCGTACCCTCAATTGGAACTTCTAGCTGATATTTGCGCATTGATACTTAAAAGCTATTATTTGAGTGCATCAATATTTGATTATCCGGGTGCGTTTAATACAATTCTGCAATCAATCATTTAAAAGTGACGATCTGTTAACTGAGAGCAATTTACATATAATGGACATAATATAGATTGATATCTATTTATTTAAAGGTAAACAACATAAGAGGAGATAACTAAGATTAAAAAAAATACAGTGGCAATACTTAATACCGAGGTTTTGTAGAAAGGAAATGAAACCCGTTATGTACAGCTTTATTATTTTTCTAAGAGCATCAAGATGTGACAGATACCAAACAGACATTCAATTCTAAAGTCGAAAATAAACTGACAACGCCATGGATGAAAACGAAAAATGCCACCAGACAAACAACAGTACACAACATGGAGAACGAAGGACTGAGACACACAAACCCCACCAAACTCTTTTGGTGATCTCAGGTGCTCCGGAAAGCCAGTAGAATCTGCTGCATAGGTTGCAACTGCCGTGTTGCTCATGTTAAAAAACATTGTTGTCTCAGTCGGTAGATCACATTCGGGATAAAGGTGACCAGATTGTACACAATTTAAACATACTAGTATTCGTCATCATCTGTGAAGCAGATGTATTCCATAACGGGCAACGCTCGGAATTTCTGAAGGCGTCTGTAACATTTATGAAGAGATGATTTTAACTTCAACAAGTTTATTTTTTTACGGCTTGCTTTTGAGGATTTTGGGCAGAAGCCCTATATCACGGAAATCATTTACTCTGTATGTAGGCGCCACAGGAATGATGCTACATAGAAATGTAAAGTTCACAACTCTTTTGTCTTAAAGTTTGGTTTTCAAACGACACTCATTGTCAAGTTCTAAATGTTAATCAAGATAAACATACTTCGTTGTATCTGTTGTATCCTTTATCCCAAGTTCGAAGGAATAGATGCTTTCAAAGTATTCACCAAATTTTGAATTATTTAGTGGGAGAACATCACCGGTACGGTAGAAAGTAAAATTAAAGGATACTGCTAGGTTCTAAAGAAGTCAGCCTCATAAATAAAGGAACAAGTCGACAAGAAAATGAGCACAGTTAGTTCCTATTGTAATGCAGATTGTTGAAGAACACGTCCTCCAAACGTGACAAATATGTTGTCATTCAATCTTTTCATTTTATTTATTCAACATTCGTATTTCCATGTCTAATCTGGCAAAAATGCACAACTTGTGGCTAAAAAATGAGTTCCGTCACCAATACTTTTTATTCCATTCTTGAAAAAAAACTGATACGATAAATTTTAAAAGAATGAACTGAATTAAGACTGCATAATTTTCGTAAATTATGGTTATAATTGAATAATTGAATATTTGAATAATTTTATTATAGACGTGAGCTTTATCGCAGAGGAGTAACAGTGCATATTATAGAACCTGGACACTTTAGAACAAGTATGTCAGATCCTGATACAATTTGCAATGCAGTAACCAACAAGTTTAACAGTTTATCAACACACATGCAGATACATTATGGAAAGGAGTATGTTGAAAAAGGCAAGTAACTAATTTTTATAATAATATTTAAAAAAATCTGATTTAAAAAAAAGATTATAACCGACAAAACTGTCTTAAATAAGGAAATACATTTCTCAATCCTGTGTAAACAATGTACTATATAATTATACGGCATCAATTAATGATATTATCAAGTTCTCACCATTCATCATATTCAATAAAGAGTCAAGGCTTTGTTGGTAATACGAAAAAATATTATTGTTCAATGATTTGACAGTTTACGCTCATAGGCTGCAGAAAAAAAGACAACAGTAGTATATCGCTGTTCGAAAGTCATAAATCGATTGAGAGAAAACAAATCCTGATTATAAACTAAGATCGAGGGAAACATCAATTATAAGAGGAAAACAACGAAACCAAAAAAAAAAAACTGTCCTCCCTATCTCTCTGTTGAGTCAATTTTGTTTAAAGCGAGGATAACATTATTTTTCCGTTTATTTTCAAAAAAAAAAGTTATTCGGACAGGAATTGATTACATAGGTTCACCAAGAGTGAACCTTGTCTACGAAGCTTATATTGATGCGCTTACAACAAAACACCCACATCATCGATATCTAGTTGGATATGATGCTAAACTTTTGTTTCGGATTCTTTGGAATTTACCAGAATGGATGAGTGATTATGTACAAAGTCAAGGTAGACCAATACCTGCAGCTGAAAAAACTTAATTTATATTATCAGTTGGCGTTAAATTATTGTGAATCTTGCTTAATGCATAAAACATGTTAAATATAGTACTTGTTTGAATTGTACAGTTTGTATTTTATTAAAATCATAAAATTTCTTTTCGTTACATTTCAAATGCTTTTGTATGCAGTTTGGAACAGAACTTTTTTCGTTAATTATGTTAAATCACGAATATTTATAATAAACTGCTGTTCAAATCATTAAACACTAGAACACACCCGCGAAATCGCGGGCATATACAGCTTGTGATCCACTGTTGTAAGATGATTTTTTGTAAAAGATATTATGTATGGAGAATTTCATAAAAGGTATCAAAAGCCCTCTTCCTTTTTTCAAAGTCTGATATTTGTTTCCTTTCTGTTAAATTCAATTATTTTCATGTTTCTGGCAATAGACCACAATTATTCTTTTCCTTTGCTACAATGCATCTTTTAGTAAAAGTCAAATTAAATTTAAAATTTGCACCCCTTCAAACATGAAATAAATGTAATATAGACCATTATTAGTCTAATAAAATATGCTTCTACGACAATCCATCAGTGCTTTTTCTTTTGAGAGCCTTGTTAACATGCCAATGGTAGGATATGAATCTTGTATAAATGACTAAGACCGACTAATGCTAATTTGAGGGGTAGTCGGAGGGGTCCTGATCCCGAAATCCCGGGCTTAAAGACATGAAATCCCGAGATGCAGAATTAAAAGAAATTCATATCCCGAAACCGAAAAATATATTCCCGGATCCCGTAAGGATCAAACCCCAAATCCCGGGCTTACAAACACCCGATCCCGACGTCCCGAAGAAGGTCCTGCCTCCTTCTAATCTCTACCCTACTTTATTTTTTGCCAAATCACTTCTTTCACTTTCAACAATAAATTTGTATATCCCATTTATCGGCATTATGTTTTCTAGTCTGTGCATCCGTGCGTTCGTTCGTTCGTCTGTCCCGCTTCAGGTTAAAGTTTTTGGTCGAGGTAGTTTTTGATGAAGTTGAAGTCCAATCAACTCAAAACTTAGTAAATATAGTGCCGATGTGGCATCCGTGTACTATGGAGACATTCTTGTTTCCACATGTTTTACTTATTTTAATATACATATGGAACTGGTATGACCCCATAAATAGTAATCATTTCAAACAAAACAATAGACAGAATACAGAGAGTCTCTATATATTAAAATAGTATAATAGTAGTTTGCATGTTGATAAACGCGAAAAATAATTGTCCCCTCTAAGGAGGTATAATAGTTGTGGTTCTTGCGATCTAAACACCATGATATGGAGAATGCTCTGATTGGCTTATTTATTTTTCATTTTTTTTTATCTATCATACGATTGGTTGTACTTGTGCATGTTTCAAACCGGAAGTCTTATCTATGACTAAAAGTCAGTCTGATGATGGAATCAATATCCAGACTCCTTTTTTGTCGTTTTTCTGCAAAGATAACTCAATCTGAATAATCATAAGAATGGATGACAAATGCGACTATGCATGCTACCTTTAGAACACAGAGACATCATGATTAATTTATCGTGGAAGGAAGAGAAGCGACACACAAAATGAGGTCTTCTCGTTTAATAGTATAGATGCACGTTGACGCATTATAATGTGATCTACTAGAATCTATGTCACTTCGCCAAATATCTGTAAATTCTTAGTTTATTTCTAGTCCGGTTCTCCATAAACATACCACTTTTAGAGTGTCTGTTGTAGTGAGTATACGGGAGTATACTCTTCATCGTCACATAGAAAACAACACAAACTTAAACGATGTCACAACAAAACATACATCAAGATTACAAAATCTTCAAAATCAAATGAACATAATTAGAGATGGAAAAATACTTAAAAATTATTCCTTATTAGAGGAGTGCCTAAATGTTGTCGAAAATCGCCTATCCGAGAAATCGAACTTTACTTCCGACGTTACAAAATTGTCGCAGTTAGTAAGTGATTTAGCGAATTCTCTAGCCGACTTAAAGCAAGGACAGCAACAACATGCCAAGGACATAACGCAATTAAAAGCCTCGATCAAAGATTTACGCCAGGATGTAAGGAACGATTCTTTGCGTGTCAATACTATAACAGATCGAAGAATGACCGGTGTATGCGCACTTAAAGCGAAAGTTGAACTTATAAATGAAAAGCTTAAAGATAATGATCCGGCATTTGAACATCTCGAAACTTTGGTAGCCTCGTGTAGTAAATCAGTGTCCGATCTTAGAAAAAAGTAAATAATGTAGAGAAAAATCTGAAATCTCGTGATGAGAAAACTTTTGCAGATGCCATAAAAGCCAACCTACGTAAAGAAAACATTGACTGTGAATTTGTCCGTCAAACCCCTGAGGTCTTGAACACCAATAGTGGGAATAGCAATGCAAATCAATCAACCGAAAAGTTTGTTCATGTACCGATATCACAAGGCCCGCTTCGTGGACCTATACACACAACAAGCTTGCTTAATGTTGAAAATAGTTATTCAGTTTCAAATGCTAATCGTTAAACTTTAAACTCGAATGATATGCCTCAGTCGGAACAAGTTGAAACAATCCTCAACTAAAGTAAAACTGACATGACGGGAAAATTACAAAACGACCCCATACTTCAGAAAATACCTGTACATGTTGCAAATGACGCCAATATGGTATCAATTCGAGAAAATCCATATTTTCAAGGTAGTCGAAAAAATCGAGTCGATCGTTATTTTGTAAGTGGAATCAGTTTAGAATCAACTGAACATGGCATGAAATCGTTTCTGGCAGAAAACGGCACACGTTACACGTTTATGAGATTTTTCAATAGCCGATATGGATCATCATTTCCGCTCAACTGAATGTGGTATGCAATGACAGCAGAATAGTTCTTGATCGTGCTTTTTGGCCTACTGGTATACGAGCTAGACGGTGGATTCCGAAAAGTAGGTTTAACGTGAAACATGAAAATGTCAAAGTTGACCAATACGGAAACTCTGATGGGGAATAAGCAACTCACGAAAATCTAAAGATATGTCAGAAAAAATAAACATAATGTGTGGAACTGAAAAGGCGTCATGTCGGCTGTTCCTTATTTAACTAATTGTTTGGAAAAATACGATATTAACATTTGCGCATTATCTAAACACTGGCTTCGTAAATGTAACATACACTTTCTATAACAGATTGATAGCAAATACAAAATTTATGCTAAAAGTGTTGACGAACTTTTACCAACGACACAGAAATGTTCTAATTACAAAAAAGGTGTTGCATTGTAAGTCTCATCGAATATCGATCGTTATGTTGTGCATGAAATTGATGTCGATTCAGATAGGATTATCGGCATTAAAATACATCTGCCTAATGATGTGACTATTTTCTTCTTCTGTGTATACTTACCCGCTGCTTCTGTCTCTGTTGATTTGTTTAAAGAATATGTAGATTTACTGCACGAACTTTATTCTGTATATAGTCAAAATGGCATAGTAATTTTTGCTGGTGATTTTAATGCAAAAGTTCAAGGACCACGTGTCAGCGGTATTCAAGACGACCAAAGCAAAATACTACGAAGAGTTTAAGATGAATTTTCCTTAATTTCGTTAAACACACAGACTTTTTTGTAAAGGACCTATACACACTTTTCAGGGCTACGAAAATGGTCCTTGCTCAACAATAGATCATATAATTGTTCCAGATAACCTACCATTCAAACCGGAAAATGTAAATATTCTTGATGACCATGGATTGAACTTTTCCGATCATTTTCCTATTATATGTACGTTTAACCTAAGCGACTCACTTACTCGTCCAAATCTGTCTACTTCTTCAACAAACATAGCATGGAATAAAGCTCAGTCAAATGGTAGTTTAACCGATTATGCGTTTGCTGTTTCACAAATTGGACAGTAGATACGAATCAAACTGATATAGAAAAGTATTACTCCGAAATAGTCAACAGTCTTTTTCTAGCTGCAAGAGATACCCTTCCTATCGTCAAGCATAAAAGACATTTGAAACCATATTGGAATGATCATCTAACGGAGTTACATGATTATATGATTCAACGTCGAAATGTATGGATCAGTGAACATAGACCGCGTGGCGAAGAATATGAGTCGTATTTATCATTTTAAAAATTCAAAAAACTGTTTTAGGAATGAACTTCGTAGAGCCTATGACGAGTATGTTACCAAGATGTCTAATTATATTGAAAAATCTATCGACGTAGATCAACGCTTAGTATGGTGTATTATCAACAGTCGTCGATCACGGAATACATCTGATATCCTACTTAAACTGAACAATAAACTTGTAAATGATCCCGAAAGTGTTTGCGCTGAATTTGCAAATCTTTTTTAAGCAATTGCCAAAATGTCCGATCATACTGAAGACAAAGTCAACAAGAAACTTTTGAACCTTATTCGTAATCGATGTGATAATGACCCGATTAGACCCGTGTTTTTTGAAGAACTATCAAAAATTGTGACCAACTTGCCAAATGGAAAAGCGAGTGGGCTTGATGGAATATCCTATGAGCATATTAAATACGGCGGAAAATTATTATTGAGACATTTGTGCAACCTTTTTAATCTAATCTTTGATCAATGTAAAACACCGGTTGATTGGAAAACAAGTGTAGTAATTCCGTGGAAAAAAGTTGAAGTCTGATATCGAATCATACCGTGGTATATCTCTCATACCTTGCATATCAAAAGTGTTCGAAAAATTGCTGGATAATAGACTAAATGAACGACTGATAAATTTCCCGAATAATCAACAAATGGCATATCAAAAGTATTTAAGCAGTATCTACGCCTCGTTTAATTTACAAGAAACCGTACATCACTATAAGGAGAGGAATAGTTCTATTCAAGTGACATTGCTAGATAGCAAAAGGGCCTTTGACACGGTGGACCATATTGGACTAAAAATTAAGATCAATGACCTTGGAATTAATGGTAATTTGTGGAAATTGCTAGATCATATGTATAGGGATCTTAAAAGTTGTGTGCGATGTAATAACGTAACCTCTAGATTTTTCAGCCTTGAGAGAGGCATTCGACAAGGTAGTACTTTATCAGCAAAACTTTATCTTATTTATATAAACGATCTTATTGATATACTTTCTACGTCAGGGAAAGGAGCTGTTATGCTAGATTTAAATGTTGGATGTCCTGTACAAGCTGATGACATCTCTCTTATATCGCGAACATTTTCCGGAATGCAATGCATGATTGACATTTGTTACAAATACAGTGTTAAATGGAAGTTCGAGTTTTCACCCAGTAAAAGTCAAGTTCTTATATTTTCTAAAAGAACCGAAACCTATAGAGATTTAAAACTCAATATAGATATAATTCCAGTGTGTAATAGTGTGAAACATGTTTGTATTGTACTTGATGCTAGATTTAATTCAACTGAGAGAACTTTAGCAGCCTGTCGTACAATACGTTCTGTTTGTATGTCTATAATCAGAATGGGTGTTCATCCGTCTCTACTTATTCCAATCACATGTAGCAAAATTATTGTCCAACTATGTTATAACAAAGGCCTGTATGGATGTGAACTGTGGAACAACTTGACTAAACACGAACTATTATTACTTGAACGAACGCATCGGTATATTTGCAAATACGTACAAAAATTGCCTAGGTTGACTAGAACTGACAAGTGCACTTATTTGCTAGGGTGGATTCCTATTGAAAGTATCATTAACATTAATAAGTTGTTATTCTTTGGGAGGCTGTGTAATATTCCATCTAAATATTTGCCGAAAAAACGTCCTTATGTCAAGACTTTTGGTGTTTTACCATAAATGTACTGAAAATAACCTTGGTTTTGTGAATGATGTCATCCAGATTATGCAGAAATACGATTTAGTAGGCCATATTGAAAAACTAATATCGACAAGTAACTTTCCTGTGCAGAAGCAATGGAAATCGATAGTTAAAAAACGTATATATGAGTATGAAGAGAACGTTCTTAAACAACGCCTAGATAGTGACAATGACTTTGAATATTTTAAACTTATTCATAACTCTATTAAACCAAATCGTGCTTGGACCATCTTGCACCAGTATACATCTTTGAACTTTCCAGCAAAATTTGTCATATCTCTGTGCGCCCTGGTTAGGCCACGCGAAGCTAATGCTGAATTACTGTTATGTCATAAGTATGTTTTTTTCTATGACAACGCAATTGGCACATTTTAATACAATGTTGTAGTGTAGCGTATACAAGAGACTTGTTTTGGATAGATCTGATAAATATTGGACCCATTGAGTTTAGCCCAACGCTCCATGCTACATATACATATACTTGACACTAACTCTGCTATCATGTAATAGTGACAATTGTTTCATTCTTGAAAAATCAGATGCAGACAGTTCCACCCACTCATGTGTAAAGTTTATATATAATTTATGTAAGGAATATGACAGTTAACTTGATATACAACTGAAACATCTTAAAAGACATTTTTCTATTCATCTGAACATTAACTTATCTATTCTATTTATTCAATTATCTATTTAATAATTCATTAATATAAATATTTATTTATTCTTTTATTTTATTCAAATTGTTATTTAAATTCTCATTATCAACACTCTGTATTATACCACATTTGTATTTATGTTCATGCATATTCATACTCTCCTTAAGGAGGATAATATTTTAATATAAAGCGATTAAAGAAAAAAGGATAGGTATAAACAACTATAACAGACATATAACTTTCAAATTTAATGTAACACTGAAGATTTTTTGCTTAAAAAAATGTTTATTTACATTACAAACAATCCGATTTTTTGGGTTAAAATTAAGGCATATTTTCTCATTTCATACAGAAATTGATCAGTATGCAATGTATGCAACTATTTGCAGTATCTATATATCGTCTTAAATATGAATTATTCAATAAAACATATGTACGTGCAAATACTCGTGAAATACCGGAAATCATCACATTACCGTCTACGATTTAGTCTACAATATATTCATACCTGAGTGCACCCATAATCACTAAGTTTATCAATTTGCCACTGAAAACTAACTTAAATTGTCGATTTATGTTGCTTTTGTGAGACGAACTATTTTATAAAGTAAATTTTAACGACATGTTTGTAAAAAAATGACAAAATAAGGTTAATTTTCTATGCGTTCTGAAAAGGGTGCACTCTATCGAGTTCTTCAACTTCGTACATTTTGGGT
Organism: Mytilus galloprovincialis; assembly: GCA_037788925.1. Classification (NCBI taxonomy): domain Eukaryota; kingdom Metazoa; phylum Mollusca; class Bivalvia; order Mytilida; family Mytilidae; genus Mytilus; species Mytilus galloprovincialis. Next base: position 24,825,881 of record CM075341.1, read on the forward strand.
CTTTTTAACTTGTTTGGATTCAAGCATATTTTGCAGACGAAACGCGCGTCTGGCTTAAATACAAAATCCAGTTACATTTTATGTTTTAGCTATGTAATGATTGAGTTGAGATTGTTTCGTTATTTAATCGAAAAACATCGCTTTGAACGAAGGTCAATTAGTCAGTTGGGGAATTTGTTCTTTAGCACAACACAATGTCGATTTTACATACCATCTGGTTACTATTTATTTGCTTTTCGTAATGTATACATTGCTCCTCATTTGATAGTGTTTTTATGGTCTTTCCACTTTTTGTGGAAAGACCTTTTGTTATTCTTCTGATTATTTTTTTTTCTTCTGTCGTCTGAGATGCTTTTTTGTCTAACAACATATCGAATGGATTTTTGGCCAATGATGTTGTACAGTAATGGGGGTTTCAAAACTCACCCTGAGTGACCGAACACTTATTCTTACAGGAGTTATCTCCCCGCGTCCCCTTTTTCTTGTTATAGCTATATCTCTAAAACCGTAAAAGATTTTAGCAAACTGTTTTCACCAAATTGTTCGTCTACTCTTAAAAATGATTTGGTTAATTTTGACTTGAGTGATCGGAAGACATCTTATGGAAGTGATTTCCTTGTGAAAATTTAAGATAGGCGATTTGTTGGATAAATTCGTACGTTATAAGTCGTAGAGGCCTACAGAGGCCTATATGGAGTCCTTGGTCTATTTGAAGGAAATTGAGGTCAAGATCAAAGGTCAAGGTGATGTTATCAATTTTGAATTTTGCTTGTTATCGTTATTCCAAAGAAACTGTGACAGTAAATGATATGATGTGTTTGCCAAATAACTGTTTACAAAAAGGCGCAACTTGAACCTATTTAAGTCGAAGAGGTTTGGTTAACCCTTATAGGAGTTTTCTCCCCTTTTGTATTTGAAATCAGTATTACCCACAACCATACACGTGGTTGACCTGGGGTCTTTTGATTTGAGATCACTGACCTATGACCTCAAAATTGAGGTCAAGGTCAAAGGTTAATTTGACGTTCTACATTTTGACCTTTGCTTAAAATTCTTTCTGGTTCATTATAAAACAATTAAGTCTTCTGCATGAACCTATCAATCTATTTTTTTTTGTATCAGTTTGATTTACCACATTACATCAACACGGAGTGACATTTTCTAACATTGTTTTTTAAATTTCTTTATTATTATCGAGGTGGAAAGACCTTCATATTTATTTTCCTTCTCACTTGTATATATTGCTTCACTATTCAATGAATTTACTCGTGTTTTATAAATTTTGTACATACTGTCAACTAATTTTGTTGCTTTGTTTGCATTCCGTTTATTGATATCTATCTGTGCATTTGTTGACACGTTGTACATGTCAGTGTCTTTGCTTAATACGCAAAATCTGCCAAAATCTGGAATCCTTACATAGAAATGGTGGAACTTGTATCGTTGTTTATAAGAGCAACAAGGGAAGCTAATTGGGATCTTCATTTGGCATGTGCTGAAAAAATGTGACCATGTTTTTTTTTTGCATATGACCGTCAAAACTCTTCCCGATACATGTCAGTTCATTTGCTTCATATGAAAAATCCACCATCTAACCATCCTGATGCCCATGTATATACTTCATCTGGTGGTTTTTATGTTCAGAGAAGATCTCATGGATTTTCTAGATCTCCAGTTGACCACACAATCGAGCAAACGTTGAACAAGCGGTGGCATTGTTAGTTTCAGTTTAAATAAAGGTTCTGTTAAAAGTTGGTTTGTTAAAATAAATACACATGAAAAAGCTTCAATATCGTCAACATGTCGAGATTTGGAGGTTAACCCTGAAACATCCGCACAAAAAGATTTTAGGAAAACTCAAATGAAGCGAGATGAAACTGACGTTTTAAAATTGGTTCAGACACTGCAAAGCTGGGCAAGTCCATTTGAAACATCTGAGCAGTTATCTGGCTTGTCCTTGGATACTGTTGCATCTTCGGGATGAATGAGCGGCCTTCTCAACGCCTATATGAATAGGGAAAATTAGCGTCAGAATTTTTCATTACTGAACGGCTTATTCAAAAGTCAACCGATATCTTCAAACAAATCAAAAGAAAATCGTGGCTTACATATTCAACAAAGGAAATACAAGGTCGCCTGTTTGTTATAGTCCATGCAAGACAGTTGGGTATGAGAGATGTACTCCAGTTTGAATTAGGTCCTCTTCAATGGTCTCTTGCAAACGTTGATGGTACACCTGTAAAGACAAATAAATCTGTCATGTGTGGTCTTTTAAAAAAGGGCGTTGAAAAAGTGCAAGCCATTCCTAAGGAAAGCATATGGATATTTGATGACATGACAGTCATTCAATCGAGGTGCTTGGGAGGGCAAATTATTACGATTATTTTTAGACCATCACAATCATGTCTTCGGCAATGGAAGAAATTTTTTTTTGGCAGTTGGTAGAAACAAAATTGCTCTTGTTGAATTCCTGGTGTCGGCATGGAATAAACAATCCTATAAATTTACACTTAAAGGTATTGATTTATTTGTATCACACAGCAAAAGATCTTGAAACATGCCAGGCTCCATACGCATGAATCCAACGAAATAACCGGCAGTTTTCCGTTCCAACTCTTGCATCATTGTACTATACTGCCCAAACATCAGGCGCCGTTCGATTCATGGCTTAACACACCAACTTCGGGTGTTCCTATACTGTTCAGGGGCTCGAATCAACGCTACCGGGACTATTTTACTCTTGTTGGATTAAGGCAAGGCGCCTATTCAACCTGCCGAAAATAATCGTTCCGGTGGAAAAGCCATCCTCTTTAAACGGTAGACGGTATGCTTTTCCAAACATTCATTCCCGCCGAATTGTATTATTCCAAATAAAACATAAATATGCTGCACGACGACAGACAACCAATCCCGTGCGAGCATCGTACGAAATTTGGTATTCGTGAGACAATCGTGCGACTGTATCACGAGTGTCTTGCGACAGTCGTGAGATTGTCGTACGACAGTCCTGCGACGATTGTTTTATTAAAAAGGTTTATGTTGGTACCCACGACAATGTGTTTATCGCACAACAGTCGCACGACTGTGATAAGACACTCTCACGACAGCCAAAAGACAGTGATACGACAAAAAAATCGTAGAGCAAAAAAGGTGCACGTCCAATGTTCGTTCCACGACACACGACAGCGCCACGATGCTCAAAATATCGTGCAACTGTATAGCTGTAGAGCTGTATAGATGTGTCGTTGTTTCATTGTGACCAGGGCTTAAAGGAATCGCAAAGTTTTTTTTTACGTGTTAGAACATAAAATTGATCATCAATGCTCTTCAACTTCGTACTTTATTTGGCCTTTAAACTTTTCGAGCGTCACTGATTAGTATTTTGTTGACGAAACGCGCGTCTGGCGTAAATGAAAAATTTAATCCTGGTATCTATGATAAGTTTATTTAGAATCTTAAATCAGAATTGGCATGTGACGTCATTTGGTCTCTTGTAGAGTGTCTGAATATCCATAGGGTATCAATCTCCTCTCTTTTGTCTCGTTAGCAATCATACTACTTCTGCTCATATATATTTGTTTATAGAAAATTCATCACGAATATACGATAAAAAGAATCACTTAATATAAAAAACGTCCTATCAAAGTAAGAATACATAATAATGCAGTGGATTTCGCTTGTTGTATCTAGTATGAATGATTTCTATCTGGAAACAATATATTCAAATACTGATATTTTTTTTTTAAGAAAGACAATCCTGTTTTACAGGGATAGGAACTCACTGGATAGAATACGCATTCCTGGATTTCAAATTATATTTTTTTTTCAGTTGAAACTCCGAAATTATTCTAGATGAGTTCGGGCATTCTGATTTTTTCTTATTTGGTCATATATCTCCTGATGTTTAAGCTTATAAAAGCGTCCTTATCTTTCAAATGTATAAGTTTCAGTGTTTCTAATAAATGTATATTCCAAAAAGTGGTTCAGACGCACTGAAGTGTTGATTGTATATACCAATGCAGTTTCAACGAATGGAGTCCTCTAATAATTCTATTATATTTTAAATTGGATATTGTAGGTATAAAACAACTTTCATGGAATCATCCTGGAGTCTGCAATCAGTATATTGAAGGATATTAATGTTAATGGTTCGAGCTATTTGTTGATTTAAATCAGAAAGTAAACGAATTAACGTATTCATACACAAAACAGCAGAGCTTCCTTTTGTGCTGGTCATTACCATTCAAAAACTCAGAATACAAGAGGGAGTCTAGAAGTATATCTAGAAGCAACAGTCTGCAGTATATATATATATATATATATATATATATATATATATAGGAACACGATAGATCCTAGCATCTTTTTATGATCAAGTTCAAGACGGATACTAAAAATAATAAAATCACCAAAATTTCTACGTTACATAGAAAAAGTGACAACTTCCTGTTTTCCTCTTGACACTTCTTCATTGTTCTTGACAAATTCAAATAAAAAAATATGTACCACATACTGAATCGAGGAAAACGATACTACACGACAAATGAATCATACTTTTTTGACAGCCTATTTTAATTATATGGCTGTCCATTATACCTCAACCTTATCCCTTGCCACTGTAAGTTAAGCAACCAACCAACAATCAAGCAATTATGAAATGAACACATACTTCAACTGAACAATGTTGAACTACATTTGATTAAAACAGGGGAAAAGTCGAGTTTATTTTATTGTGCCGAATTGGTTTTGAAAATTAAATTTTTAATATTTTTTCCTTTGTCAATTTTCTACGTTGAACAATTTACCCCGAACCAAATACAATAAAACATGATTCAACTTCCAATCATATTAAGGAAGTGCTATAAAAAAAATTACCGGCTCAACTAAACATGTCTCAAAAGAGGGACGACAGATACAGTCAAACTCATAGATCGAAAATAAACTGACAACACTATGGCTAAACACAAAAAGACAAACAATAGTACAGAAGACACAACATATAAAAATAAAGACTAAGCAACACGAACCACACCAAAAACTTGGGGTGATCTCAGGTGCTCCTGAAGGGTAAGCAGATCCTGCTCCACATGTGGCAGCCGCCGTGTTGCTTGTGTTATAACAAATCCGGTAAATAGTCTTATTCGGTAGGTCGCATTCATGAAAAGGGAAGGATATTGTAGTAACGACATAAGTAACAAGGAACCTATATGATCAATTATTGTAAAACGTTTGATAAATTTGATATTACATCATTGTACTTTAATAGTTTAATGTATGTCCTTATTTTAATACATATAGTAAAAAACAAGAACATACTTCCTTGTAATGTTTTCCTACATACAAGATGTCACCTAAGTTTCATACTTTTAAAATACAAAAATATTGTATTGCATAATGTGTCTACATGTTTATTAGTTCCAATGGTAGAATAATGTATTCTTGTTAAAGTACCTTACCGTAAAATACAACGTCGCTGGGCTTCTAAAATGTCGTATATGACTTTTTTGGCTAATAATACTTTTTGACACCAATGGTCTGGGCGGGAGGAAATCTTTTGTGTTACAAAATAGCATACAGTTAGACCAATCAAAATGTGTAAAATAAGACATATTACAAAATTGCCAATGTCAGTTGCTTGTAAAGTTTGCTTCCAAAATGTTGTATGAAAGCTTGAAAATCGTTGTAGAATGGCTTTGGGAAAAAAATAATTGTACATTTCTTTATTTCTGTGAAAATAATTTAAGTTCTTGCATAATCCAGAAATGGCAAAGTTTTTATTTCACTGCTATTTACAAAAATGTTAAAGTTCACACGACATTTTGGAAGCATGCATTTTGCCAAAATTTTCAAAGGCTGTTTGTGAGATATTTTTTTCTTGAAAAATTTGTAATTTACAACATTTTAGAAGCCCAGCGACGACAAGCTATACGTATTGCTATTTTTTTTTTAATCTTATAAATACTTTAAAAAACATATTGTTGCAGACACTGCAGCTGAAACCTCTCTGCCTGTCTTTATTTCTATACGTACTTGCTAGATTTTTAATTATTATTTTGTAGTGAGGTATAAACGTTATGTTTGTACTTATGAATGTTGCGACATTAAATCGTTTGGAAACTTTAATTGGTTTACAGTGTAAAGTGATACGGCTTCAAATGAAGACAAAACTATTTTTAAATCAATTGACGAAAATGTGAACAATTACAGGTCATCGTATGGCATTAAACAATGAGAAGAATGTATACAGTTTACTAACCAGGTAAACAGAATGCTAATGACAAAACAATTGAAATCATTCAAACCAGAACAATAATAGACTGAATAAAAGTACAACAATGTAGGACAGCAACAAGCTACACTCTCTGTATCTCATGGTACTGGTCTTGGATTGGAACATTTGTGATTGCTGAACACCCTCTAGTTTAGAAAATGGTGTAATAACACAACACAAAACAAAACAAATTGTTTACAGAAGTTGGAACGTAGTTGACTTATATAATTTAAAACAAAAAATTCAAAACATATCAATCTGAGAGTACTTGCATTTACTGAAAGCTAGTTACAGATTTATGTCCAATACACATCCGAATAATTGAATGTTAAAACAGTAGTTTATGAATAAAATTGGACTATTATTGTTCAATTGAATAATCGGATACACAATGAAATCAACTACAATATTACCTTTATCGCTCAAACAAACGGTGATCTTCGAGGTCATATCAAAATACTACATAAATGATAATAGAATGAAGCACCTTAAGCAAAACTTTGTGTGCTTGTTTCAATAATTACATTGTATAAGGCCAGGACCCGAGAATTATCAGTTTTTTTTTCTAGCTGTCTTTTGATATTCGTAATTGAATAAAAACAAAGTAATAACGTCCCATCCGCCATACATGGGTGTAAAAGCGTTGATCGTGCTTCATACAAAATGTACTTCGGTCAACGCTTTTACATCCCAACGAATTACAAAAACAAACATTCAATTTTTAAATGAATGTCATATTGAATAAATGTTTGACTTGGCTTATGGAAACTTAGAACAATTGAAAGGGAGCTCATGGCAATAGACATCATGTCAATAGATATAAGCAATTCAACAAAATTTCTTGCAAGTTTGGTGAAAAGATTTTTGAGTTGTTGTCCGAAAACTGGAAAATAATAACGTTTGATAAATTCAATATTACATCATTGTACTTTAATAGTTTAATGTATGTCCTTATTTTAATACATATAATAAAAAACAAGAACACATGCTTCCGAGAAATGTTTTCCTACATACATCATGTCATCAAAGTTTCATACTTTTAAATACAAAAATATTAAAAAAATGTGTTGAATAATGTGTCTACGTGTTTATACGTTCCAATGGTGGAATAATGTACTCTTGTTAAAGTACCGGAAAAGACGAGCTAAGTGTATTGTTAAATTTTTTTATTGAATCAATCTTATAAATATTTTAAAAAACATATTTTTGCAGACACTGCAGCTGAAACCTCTCTGCCCGTCTTTATTTCTATACATACTTGCTAGATTCTTTATTTATATTCTTCCTTAGTCATAGTAACCTTCCATCATTACCGAACTGAACAAAGAAATAACACGACGGGTGCCGTATACGGTGCAGGAAATGCTTACCCTTCCGGAGCACCTGATTTCACTCCCGGTAATTAGTGGAGTTCGTGTTGTTAATTATTTCTTATTTATAACTGTTGATGTACATGTCCTTTGGTTTTTAGTCTTTGTTTACTCCTTGGTTTTGATCGTTATTGTCTTATATTTTTGTAGTGAAGTATAAACGTTATGTTTGTACTTGTGAATGTCTCGACATTCAATCGTTTGGAAACTTTAATTTGTTAAAGGGAAACTTCGCAAAAAAATCAAAAATTGATATTATGTTCATTCTGTATAAAAATGCTCAAATTCATAGATATTAAAGTTTTATTCCGCTAGATAAGCGATCATCATCGATTTTAAATTTAGAGTATCAATTCTCTGCGTTCGGCCATATTCTCTTCTTTCCCGATTAATAACAACGCTATGTCTATAAACCACAAAGGAATAAAACTACAGTAACCGATGTAGTCGTAATTGCGTGTCGATATCTTGTCAATCGTACGGTTGTTTTATCCGACTAACTAACTTGATACGGAAAATATTCTTATTTTTTTAAATTACCATGGTCTGTTGTTTTTAAACTGTTGATATTGGAATTAGGTAAAGAGTCAAAGTTGAAATCATAAATAAGTGTTCCGTGAAAATTGTTTTCGAAAATCTAATTTGTTCATAATTCTTTAAAGTAATAAACTTTTTTCAAATAAATTCTGATCTTCCCTCATCTGATCACCAGCATGGCTAAAGGTATTACTTCCAAATGTATTGTGAGGGGTGTGAGGTGACACGTCCAGGTATTCAAGCGATTTCCTGTCGGGAAAATCGTTTCACTTCTGCAGGTATTGATCAGTGTACACGGCCGATAATTTATAACTTTCCATTTTGAACTATCAGATGTATAATATACAACTCTGTCTTACTTGTCATTACTAAACTCATACGCTTGTTTATAAATAACATTTCTGGTGTAAAGAATATTATTCGTAAAAATATAAATAATACCCAAAAAATAAGATTTGATGAAATTAAACTCTATTTAAATATTTTTTCCAAGGGTGAATTTGGGAAAATGTAATATATACTCATTGTCAATAGTGAAGGATAGATTGGAACATAGAAATATTGATTTAAAAAAATGTACGCACTTGTCGACGATTCGTTTATACGACTGGGTAGAAAGTTACGGAACTATAGCGCAATTTAAAATATATACATGTATACATTGAACATAAGAAAAAAACATATATTTTGAATAAATTGGGGTAAAAGATTTGTAAATAGACTAGTCCACGTATGCCAACAGTATGTAATCATCGAATGTCGATAGACTATTGTATACCAGAAGAAGAAGAAGAAGAAGAGAACCAATTTGATTTAAATACAGGTCGATGTATAATTTGCTTTGGTTCATCGAAGTTGTGGACATAGTAAAATCACAGATTTATATTTCAATGAGATTGTTCACGAACAAAGGAAGGAATTCGTCATCACAATTGTTATATATGCCACTGGACGAACACTGATTATACCCAAGGGATGTGAATATTTTGCTGGGAAACTATAGAGTATCAAAGTTTCAAATTAATTTCGGGATTTATTTTCTTTCTTGGTATTCAATAACAGAAAAAAGAATAAATTACTTGTCCGCTAAATAGGGGTATTCTTGTCCGATAAAAGACTTTTAGTTATATTCAAAAAAAAAAGGGAAATATGACATTAAATTGGTTCTGTCTTTTTTTTAAACATCGTTAAAACGATGTGTGTCTAAGGTGAACGCCACAAGAACCCTGTAATACTAGTACGAGAGTATAGCATGTAAACATTCCTTCTCAATAATATGGTTGTATTGGAAAGCTTTTCATACAGATTGACAACTCATGGTCCGATATGCATGTAATATTTGCCACATGACGCCCATAGTTCTTTCTACCATCATCATCTTATTCTTTGATATTGCTGTAAACATCGATGGTTCACACCCAAACAAAATGGGAGTAATGTACCTTCAGAGCTTCTCCGTGTTATACACTTGTGAAACTTAATATATAGACGGTATTGAAATGAATTTAGATCTCACAAACAGGATTTTCAAATAAAGATTTTGAGTAATCACCTTATAAACGTATGGCAAGATATAACCATGAAGGAATTTAGTTTTTGTCAGACGCAAGAACTCATCACTATCATAAACGTATACATATACATGCATGCAGTTTCAAATATCAAGAACAAGCGGTCGATGTCGATAGTCCGTTTTCTAACTGTTCAGAGTTAGACATGTCACTTGTTCATTCTTGGAAGCCTTCATATTCCCCGTCCAACGATGGGAACTCTTTCTGGTTGTGTTGTCTATAAATGCTTGTATGATAATTCTGTCGTTTATCTGTACAAGTGGTTGCATTTCCTCTCCTTTCCCAACAAACAAACTAACGAAACGCTACTAGTCTGCTTTCTCTAGAGCTCATCCGCAATGGCGCTTATACGTCAGGAAACTTACATGTATACTAATAATGATTGTTTCAAGAACAACGATGTATGGACGAACTATTCTAAATTCGTCAATATCAGTTATGCATGACTAAACTATAAGTTTTATTACAACTACTGTATTACTTATTTGGATTAATGACGGCTATCATGTTCAACATTGCACAAATATTATCATAGAATTTAAAAAAAAAATGTACAAAAATCCTCAAAAAAAATAATGCCTTAGCTTAGATAATTGGTATTCTTTTCACAAAAAGTTCGTGTAAATGATTGTCAAATGAATTTAATTATGTAAGAATGAAATGTTAAAAAGAAACTAAAAAAAAAAAAAATCATGCATGTTGTATGTTGTATTTTTTTTTCAATTAAAAACTTTAAAATTGCGATAGTTTTATGAGCATTTAAACACAGCCAGATTTGAATACAAGTTAAGAAATTCCGGTAAAGTCAATGATATCAAACAGATGTGCAATGGTATATCAATTTGGGTAATATTCCATTTAGTTTTTATTAAAGATTTAAACTACTATTTTTTACTTCATATTTGAATCTTTACGCCAATTGCCGCTAAGAAAGTAATAAAAAATTGTTTCCTTTTATTTTTATACACTTTCGGAATTACGAATCTGATTTTTATTTTCAATTAATTTACACAATTTAATTATTGTATCTTTATTCTCATCGTGTATTAAATCTTAGTGTATTGAATACAGCATAATCTTTCTAATCCTTTCTGTCAAGTTATCCTTTCCAAATAACAACATTCATACCTGTGTACGTTTGAACTCACACCTGCGGCTAAATAGCTACAAGGTAAACGAATTGACCTCAAGCCGAGAAATATACAGTGACCTTTACAAAATAATATACACACTCTGCTCACACATTAGTTGCATTGAAATGATTATCAAAACAATAACGGTAAATAGAACTGAAATATTTTCAGTTCAATATCAGTAAAAATGTTCAATAAATATTTTATGAAAAAAATCTCAACAATAATTAATGAAATTTATTCGAAAACATTTACTAGAGATAATTTTATAGGAGTTTAATTCAATCAATACAAAACGGTATATGCATATTCATTTTCGTTCATTCTTATATTGTGGTTAATAACTACGACCATTCGTCAGCTGTGCGCTTTTAATTACGCATATTGTCGATAAGCTATAAGAGTTTAACAGATTTTATTTTTTCCCAGAATTCAACACATCGGGCTAAAACGTCACGACTCACTCGAGAATTCAACCAAAAAAGTTACAAATACTTGATTTTCTCCGTTATTAGAAGGAATATAAAGTTAAAACTTTGCAAATGTGTTTTTTATGTTAAGATGAACATAATTAGATGATAAGTAAAAAATCGCGGAATTTCCCTTTAACAGTGTTTATAGTAAGGTGACCAGACCAAATATTTTTTACATTTAATCGTCAAACATACTATACGGCTATACTATATATCATTGGATTCTGAAAGATGAGTACTATTGAAATATCGATGTCGTCAAAAAGAAATGTGGTAACAGTTTTGCATAAAATAAGGTCAAAGATCAAATTCTGTTTTTATTTGTTTTCTTCCATACTTTCAAGATTTGAAGATATATACAACAGTTTAGGTTAAATTTCAGATACAAACATTTTTTTCAAATCAATTAACAATGAATTATCTCGAAAATGTAAAACAAAATGAATAAGAAATCGATTTATTTTGGAAATTGACGTTTTCTATCATACTAGTATATCTTATCTATCTATTATACAAGATCAACACATATTCTGTGAAAGTAACAGTAGTTACCTTGCCGGCTGACGTGCAACCTCACTAATAAATGATAAATATTATTTTTAGCTGAAGCCTACTATCATGAAGCGTATTTAGCATAAGCTCATTCGTGTAATTGATTAAAACTAAAAAGAACTAAATACCTCGAAAACAGTTACAATTCAAACATCCAATCAAAGAAATCCACACAACAGAATTATGCTAGGAGTATCTTCTTGTTCATCTGTCAATGTGTCAAGGAACATGATTGGAAATTTCCACATAATCTTGATCCTTTACAGGAGCCAAGCTCCGAACATGTAAGGTTTTGTTGAAAACAAACACATGACTTTTTTACATGAAGATTTTCCCTTCAGTGAAAACACAAGACCCTTCAAGAATTCTGCTGACATATGCCTTTTAAAATACACGGGGTGTAATGAATCATTTAACTCAACCGTTTTCTAAAGGTGACCAGATGGGGGATAAGCAATGTGTAATGCGGTCCCAATTTGTATAAGTTTGAAACTAAGTACGTACAAAATGCTATTTCAGTGCCGTCTCACAGGGAGGTAACCTGACCAAACTTACATCTTTACTGGTGGCAAGCTTGAATCATTATTATGATGGAACGGTCAATTGTATTTGACAATTTTGGAATTTACAAAGTTCTGTCTATCTAATGCTCACATCAGGTGGAATTATAGGCCGGATTTGTCAAAGTTTTCCAGTTAGGAATACTTCTCCCCTCACTAATCTAATAAACTTTGGTGGAAGCTGTAGTCTTTGTGTGGTGTTCCCTGTCGGCAGACTTTATAGAGTTGTTCATGTCGTAGCGGGCAAAAACATCTGCTAGTATGTGCGCTATAGAAATTCATTGAGACATATTTTTTTAATAGTCAGCTGCTAAGTCACCGAATGTTTTCCCTTTCTTAACATCAGTACATTGAACCAATACCATACCATCTCTGATGTAAGTTGTGAGTGATGGTACAAAGGAAGGTAGGGAAAGTGCACAAGAGACTTCAGATTCTAATTGCTTCACCAAATCCAACTTGCATGATTTTCTCATGATGCCGTCATCTTGAAAAAGGGAAATTAAAATGTGACAGCACATGTTCTATGGCAACATCATCTCTTCATTTTACCAAAATCAGTGCACGTCTAAATAGAAGTTATGGATTTATGTGACCTGAATTTTTTCCCCTCCGATTTAAATTCAAGGCCTGTTTTTGTGGTCATGTTTTCAAATGTTTTTATTTTTGACCTTTATATTGGACTATAAAAACTCCTTGACTTATCTAAAGAAAGAGCACTAGTGATAAAATGTTTAGACATGTTCAAGCCTTCACAGCAACACAAAACAAAAAAAATTGTTTACATAAGTTGGAAAGTAGTTGACTTATATAATTTAAAACATAAAAGACAAAACATATCAATCTGAGAGTACTTGCAACTCGGAAACGTAAATTTTAAAATTGATAAAAAACTAAAGGGAGTTTATGTCAAAAGATAAACAATTCAACAAAGTTTTATGCAAATTGATTACATCGTTTTTGAGTTAATGTCCGACATGTTGACGACGGACGGACAGACGAACAACGGTATAGATTAATACGTCCCTTAAACGGGCGTATAAAAATAATATGTCTTTAACATGTGGGTATTGTCAATAGTATATCACTTATGTAAATCGTTAAGTGGCTGAATATGCCAATCATAATATTTGATAAATTTTAGGCCCCTAAATATTGCTTTTATAAAAATAAATATTTACCAAAGAGTCTCAAACTGAACCAAATATGTGTCTTCAGCATTATAATAGTATTTCAATATTCTTTTTTACAAGCCCACATTTTATGTCGATACGGCATTAGTTTTAACTTTGTTGTAATGACGGTTACAATATATAAGGTCGTTTCTGGCCTTGACAAATGTAGCAGTATATGCATTCCCGTCATATTACAATGTATTAAGTATTTTTATTTCATCTTTCTTTTAACTTCCCAATGGATATCATTTTGAAAGAAAAGATAAAAATAAAAGGAAAAACATAAAATCCAGCCAACAAATATCGATCTGACGTTTTTGAAAGCTAAAACTATATTAATACATCAGCATGTCTCAATCATTTTTTAAAACATTTGAACTTAAAGATGAAATTATTTTACTTTCAAGAGTAAGATTACATCATTTTGTTATCATGAGTTAATTTATGCATTAATTTGATATTTTGTTCTCCTTTTATAGTCTAGACACCATGTAAAGCCCGTATTGAACAACAGTAACATGGACATGTCATAAAGGTGAAAAACGAGGAAAAGCATCTTTGGCAGTTTGCAGGGTTGATGATTTGAATTTGTATTCAAGTCAGCTTTAAAGGTATGCACAATGAAGTCAAAATACTTATATGAGTGAACCGTTGGAAACTTCTGTCTTTCATTTCGGCGTTCTAAATATCGTCGTATCATAAATTTCACCAGAAGAAACTAATGTGACAATATTTTGCCAAATACTTAGAGCTTTGCCTCTTGTGGTGGAAAAGGAGACATTTTAGCTTTTTCCATTGGACCCCAAAAATCACACAAATTAATTTAATGCATGTTGCCAATAATGCTACATGGTTATTTTACATAATATTTTCATAATTATATTCAATGTGACATATTGTGTGTAGAGATCAATCAAAAGAAAATAAACAGTTTTGTTTAACAGGTAAAAATATATAAACATGAATTAAAATCTTAAAGTACAAACTTGTAAGCCCATGGGTTAACGAACGTTTACAACAGAGAAAACTTGCGAAACGTTTGAAAAAATTAACAGTACATACAGTTTTGTCTGATACATGAAAATCGTTGGATGTAAATTTCATTTGTAATATACAACAGGTAGTTTAGAAGAAAAGATTCCGAATGCACGTTTTTTCATCACGATAGATCAACATAAATTAGTTGGCCTTCACAACGAATCCTCATTTGAAGATTTTGTTATTTGTGATCAAAGAAAACATTGCCATACGTAAATACAAGTTTCTAAGTACTTCATATTTATTCAAAATAAGATCAGAATTAGTAGACCAACATACCAAAGCGTGTAAGATTTAATATAAAAGCCGTATTATGAATATTGTTGGAACGTACTATGCCTAACTAATCTCGAAACGTTTTAATCACGTTTTAAAAAACAACGTTCTTTAATGTTAATAGCAGTGTGTGGTCCGAATCCTACTTGAGATGAAAGTAAAAACAGTTAAAAATCAAATAGACCTGTGTTCAAATCGTTTTTAAATCTTAGCTATAGTTCATTGTTTGTTTTTTTGCAGTGTCAGTTACGTCTTCGAGATTCTGATAACATTCGGAATATTTCATCAAATGCGTAATGCTTGCAGATTATTCTGACATCAATTTAGTTTAGAATGACAATCATACAAAAACGAATGAATAGAAAAGCAATCCAACAAATCCCAAACCTCAGTTACATATAAATAAGAATGTTCTTTTGAAGTGAGTTAAGAATTGATATTCATAAATTAGTTTATTCCTGTGTTCATGATTTTTATAGTATATATTTGTTTAAACACAATGCGTTCCATGGATTACCTTCGCAGCGTATTAAAAAAGATTAGAGCCTGGTTTGATTGTAAAGACGAATCGCCTATATTGAAAATAGTCATGAAATTTGCAAGCGCACGGCTATATAGATACTTGCATTATTACAGACGTTTATCTTAAATGATTTGTAAAGTAATGTCCACTTTCTAAATGTAGATTTTCAACTTTCTGTGAATCATCAAATCTTGATCTTGTCCCGATGCCTTGTTTAGATCAATATGTTTTTTTTTTAAATATCGACTATTTCATTTTTTACATGCAAATACGTATTTTGAATATTAATATTAATTTGTACATCAAACTCTGGATAAGGAACATTTTCTTCCTCGAGTTTGGAAATTAAACCAAAATATTTGTTCAACAGGTCACACTTCTCATTATCCTATCATACAATATCACTGAAATCCTCATAGATATTTTGTACAGGAGTAATATTATTTGAATCCTTATTAGACTTAATTAGGTCTTTCCACTTTTCTGTGGAAAGACCTATTGTTTTTCTTCTGATTATTTTTTTTTTTCTTCCGCCTAATTTTGTTCTTGCGATAAACATTTGTTTCGCAATATGTCGCTTAGATATTTGGTATATGATATCGAACAGTTTATGCGCTTTTGAAATTTACCCTGCGTAAACGAATACTTTTCTTTGTAGGAGTTATCTCCCCAAACACTGTTTTCCTTGTTAGCGCATCTCCTTCGCAACCGTAAAATATTATGACAAATTTATTTTACAAAATTGCTCGTTATATCCTTCGCATGATTTGTCCTATTTTGACCGAAGTGATATGAACGCTCCATATGAGAGTTATTTCCCCTTATGCATTTGATATAAGTGATATGCATTTCTATCTTGTAAACCATAAGTGCTAAAGACCAAGGATCTTTTGATTTGAGGTCCTTGGTCCAAAAAAATAAAAATTAGGTCAAGGTCAAAGGTCAAGGTCATATTCCAATTTTTGAATTTGGCTTATTTCCACTAATTTCCAGAAACTGTATAAGATATCGACAAATTATTTTTTCTAAATTGTTAGTTGCGACATGTCGTAACACGTAAATTTTGATTACAAGGGTACGTTGAACGTAAAAGTGAGTTTTCTCCCCTCTTGTATTTAAAAATACGTGTATGGTGATATAACTGATTAACCAAATATAATTAAGTCCTATGGTCTTTTGATTTGAGGTTCTTGGTTTATGACCTTGAAATTGATCTCAAGGTCATAGATTAATTTGACGTTCTAGTTTTTGACCTTTGCTTTCAGCTCATATTTATACATGATATATCCATGAGACTTTTGGCGAAAGGTATCAAACCATTTAACCTTGAAAAAAAAAAAAAACCGGAAGTGACCTTGTGTAAACCGGAAGTAGCTATTTTTGTACTTTATTAATAAAAAAAGTATATAGAACCAGATCTTTTTGGAATCAGTGTCAATTAAATATTCAAATATTATCGGAAGTAACATTTTTCAAACCGAAAGTAACAAATTATCTCCCTTATTTAAAAAATATTGTATAGAAACCATATATTTCTGGAATCAGCGTACAATAACCTATCAGTTGACGATTGAAATGACATTTAAAACTTAATTTTACAACTTTCATATTAAAATACATTGTTTTCAGTGGAAAGACCTTCAATTGTTCTCTGAACAATTGGTTTTTAATTAACATTTTTATTATTTTCAATAATCGTTGAATTTGGAGAATAACCCAATTTGAAATTATCTAAATTAGTGTTTTAGTTGACAATTAAGGAACATAGCCAAACACTTTGTTATATTTCCCGTCGGTATATTACCCCCTCTTTTCTTTTGTTTAAGATATTATCGAATGCGAACTCATCTTAATTTAACATGCCATGATGAGTGCCACTAGCGAAACATGAAAAACCCCACCCTTCCGGAGTACTATAGTTCATCCCTAGTGTTTGTTTGGTTCTTGAAGTTCAATCTTTCATTGTCTGTTAAGTGTAATGTGGAATGTTGTTTGAACCTTTTCTTTTTTTGTATTGCTATGAGGCTTTTTTTTTTGTTGACTGATGGATTTTATTTGCCCTTTCTATTTTCTCTTCTTCTTTAAAAGACCATAGAGTAACATGAATATAACCATAACGATTTTATTTAAGTTTCCTTAACCAATGTCAACTGGTAAATTTTTATCGACATGCTGACAAATTTTATGTTCAAAACAAGATGTAACAGCTTCAACATCATACCACGCACTACGTGGATGGATATATGTATATATACCTGGTTCGTCATATCATCATATCATTACAGATGAGGTAGATATAACGACGAAATTTGAATTTCAACTTTAAAATTTTCAAACAGGTTTGTTAATCTATAAATTATATTTCTATTGTGAAGAAATTTGTCTTAAATGATGTCATCTTTGATCTCACAATTATATTAAATAAAGGGGAAGTTTTTGACGGCTACAAAAATCGAAAAAAAGAAATTTGATATAAATGTTAGCTGTTAGCTTTATAATTATAAATTTTGATATAGATTAGACTGATTTGATTAAGATCAATAAGGTATGGGCATTTGATATGATTGTTTTTTTTAGTTATATACAAAAATGTAAAGATTATTTACTACAAAGAATTGCGAGAGACTGATATTTGCTAAGTTAGTGATTAAAAATTTCACCAAAGTACATCCAATCCCCTATATGTGATCTTTAAAGTAATTTATAATATGAGACAAGAAAAACGAGAAGAAAGATCTTACCTTGCAAACATATGTGGCCTTCTGAAATCGTAAAATTTAAAGTCTGCCAAAAAACCTACGTTTTAGATATATGGTATTTCAAAGAGTTGTATTTCCTAAGTTAATGGCATGAATTTACTTTGATACATAATCGCAATTTCTACCAAGACAAACCAAAATATTTGAAACATATCAGGGTTATTAACTATTATCATCAATTAAAACCAAAACATAAACAGGCGGTCTGTTAACAAGACACAAACTATCCACGACATAAGTTCCTTGATGAATATACCAACTTCACAGGATATTGTACTGAGATGAAAATTATCAAAAGATGCCTAAATCTGTAGCATTGTATAAAGTTTTTATCAAATTTTGTTTTAGATTATTCTGAGATATCACCATTAGATTCTGAGATTTTTGTAAAAAACACAGATTAAATGATGCCTCATGTCTAGGGGTAATAAGTAATAAGAGGCATGTAATAGATATTGTAAATTTTATGTCGATTTCAGAAGAGTGATTGTTTTGAAACATAAAGATGTATCGAGTGTTCATTGTCGGTGCATTTGTTGGTAAGTTGATAATGTGACTAATAAATGAAGTCGACAATAGTTTACCTAGGTTCAAATATTGTAAATCGATTAGGAAACGACAAATCAAGTAAATTTCAATCACTGAAGGCATCACACGAACCCTAAGAGGAACGAGACAGAATACGTCGATATTATAAGCGTCAAATGCTATGAAAAAAGTAAAATCAGAAAAATACCGATCTCCGAGGAAAATTAAAAACAGAATGTCCCTAATCAAATGGCAAAATCAAAAGCTCAAACACATTAAACGAATGGATAACAACTGTCATATTTCTGACTTCGTACAGGAATTTTTTTTATACAGAATATGGTGGATTAAACCTGGTCTTATAGCAAGCTGAACCTCTTACTTATATGACAGTCGTTTAAAATTCCAATATATTGACAACGATATGTGAACAAAACAAACAGACATAATAGGTAAACATGTCAAAATTGGGGTACAACAAAGAAACACAAATAGACAAATCACATAGCAAAAACTGAAAGACAAGAATACAATGACGGGATGTACAAGTACCGAGCCACGACAAATGGATATCACCAAGACTAGAATCAACAGTTAAAGTGATATTCAAAAAGACAAATAAAACAATACTATAAAACGTTATTTAGATGGAAAACAACGTCAGTATCCAGAATCTATACTTCAAGACTATCGTGTATTATTTGTGAAGTTGATACGGAATATTTATCATCAATGTTTTGGTATCTTCCGATGAACTTTTCTTTAGAAAAAGGACGAGACGTTCCTTGATAAACCCTTGGTTCATTAACTTTCTGCTCAGACACTGGTGAGGTTTTACAAAGTCTGAGTAGCAGCTGCAAGCTCTTGAATGCATCACACAAGTAAATGAACTTGAGTCTTGAACAGCCATTTTAGTCCTGACATCATGTGAAAGTCTGCACAATCAAATATTCAAGTATATTCAAGCGTTCGGCGATTTTTTGACATACCTACTGCGATAAATTCAGTACTGGTCAGACCATTCGCTTTCAGCCAATTTCAAAAGAGAGGCGATAAATACCCTTCATTTTCAAAGGTAAAAAAATAACTGTCAACGCCCTGGCAAATAAAGAAAAAACCAAAAGAAAAGCAACAGTATACATTCCACAAAAATATATAGACTAATCAACACGTAGCCCAACAAAAATATATAGACTAATCAACACGTAGCCCAACAAAAATATATAGACTAATCAACACGTAGCCCAACAAAAATCTATAGACTAATCAACACGTAGCCAAACAAAAACGTAAATGCAATATCGGTGACAATTAATATTCGAACTAATACATTGTCATAATAGTAATGAAAATAATATATTTTAATAATTATAATAATGATATTAATTCAAAACATTCTTATGTGTTTGTAGTGTTCTATATGGCTACAGTAAGTATTTAAATATTATTCCAATATATGATGAATATAATGCAATTTTTACAATGTGTTTTTATGTGTGTTAACTAACATCGGTTTTCAAAGCAACACAGCAAATGTTCTCGATAATTGAGTGAAGGCGATTGCTGTGCTATATAAGGAAATCACTAATTTTGGTGATTTTATAATCGTTATAAGGAAACTGATTTGACTGAAAGACTTGATGATGATAATTGTACAATAGCAATAAGCGAACTCTTTTTACTATGTAATTTGATGATGAGCATTGCACAATCGCTATAAGCTGTCTTTATTCGGTGATTTCATGATGACAATCGTATTATCGTTAAGGAGAACTGTCCTAAATGATAATTTAAAGATAACAATTTTAGCGGTATTTTTAACATTGCCATATAAGCGGGAAGTTTGGCTTGCAATTAAGACAGTTCTATCCACCATTTTTTCTTAAAATGTCCTGTACCGAGTCAGGAATATGGCAGTTGGTATCCCATAGTCCGTTTATATGTATGTTGGCGTTTGTTTTTGTAGCAGTTCAGTGTTTCTGTTGGTGCGTTTTGCTTCCTCTTATAGTTGATGTGTTTCCCTCAGTTTTGTTTTGTAACCCTGATTTGTTTCAGTTTAATCGATTAATCACTATTGAACAACGGTCTACTACTATTGCCTTTATTTGTCATCGCTATAAAGAAACAGTCTTGGAGATTTATTGATGACGACAGTAGCATTTCCTAAATTTTATGTATTCACCTGGCACTTTATAACAAATATATATCTTAATACTTTAGGTTTGTTCGGCTGATACAAGTGTAAAGATTATTAATGGTGACAATGCCAACATAGAAGATCATCCATGGATGGTCAATGTTCAGTTCAGACAAAATGAAAATGCTAATTTTACCACCTTTTGTGGAGGTGCAATTATTGACAAAAGTTGGGTTCTTACAGCGGCACATTGTAATGTGTTCAATACTGGAGGACCGTAAGCTATCTTATTTACAGTTACATTGTTAGGTTGATTTTCTAGGCACTTATATATATTTGGCAATGTTATAACTTTTCTTGCTAATTAATTAATAATGTACACTGTATCAGAAACTATACATATATATAATTAGCGTGGTAGACCATCGTACTTTAACCAGGCAGCTAAAAATGCAACTTTAAGCATCAAACTTTGCGGACCACACCATCCATTGTAAGCGACAACCATCACACTTTAGAGTATAATGTTATATATTACATATTATATCGTAAATGTGTTTTATAGCGAAGTTTCGCGTTTACTCTTTTCTATCCGGTATGGGTAACATGGGCTAACTGATCAATTCTTTAGTCCATAATATAACATGTGTAAGTATATATATATATATATATATATATATATATATATATATATATATATATATATATATATATATATATATATATATATATATATATATATATATATATATATATATATATATATATATATATATATATATATATATTAAATTTATATTAAGATCCATATTGTTACATCTTGTGATCAATTTTATTTGGCAATCGCCAATGGCAGTCAGCAGGGTTAAAGAACATCAGTTGTTCGACCTGTTAGTCAAATGCGTTTTGTTTAAATATACTTTTTCAATTTTTTGGTCTTTTGAAAAATGTTGTTTGTGCTGTTTTTAGACCCTTCTTCAACGAAATTTGTTTTACATGCACACCTATAAAAATTGCGGTTTGTATCCAACGCAATCATAGGTTTGAACGTAATTTTCAATTTAGACTCGTTTATATTTTTTCGTTTGGGCTTGTATCATATTTTCCCTCCGGTTTATATATATGATCCGTTCATTCTATATTGACTCTTAAAATTCAAGAGTCTATCTAAAAATGAGGGTACTTTTTCTAAAAATAAGAGTACTTTTTATATGGCCTTCCAAATACCGTTTCGATCTCTAACATCACTGAAGAGACATTTATTGTCGAAATCCGGATCTGGTGTACTAAAAAAATATTGACACCGTATGTTTGTGGCATAACATTGTGGCCACAAGTTAATTTTTTTCTTGTTTAGTATTAAATTTATATTAAGATACATTTTGTTACATCTTGTGATCAATTTTATTTGGCAATCGCCAATTGCAGTCAGCAGGGTTAAAGAACATCAGTTGTTCGACCTGTTAGTCAAATGCGTTTTGTTTAAATATACTTTTTCACTTTTTTGGTCTTTTGGAAAATGTTGTTTGTGCTGTTTTTAGACCCTTCTACAACGAAATTTTTTTTTACATGCACAAGTATAAAATTGCGGTTTTTATCCAACGCAATCATAGGTTGGGACGTAGTTTTCAATTTAGATTCGTTTATATATATATATATATATATATATATATATAACTCGTCTAAACATCAACCCAACAATGTTAGATCTGTAAATTTGCTTTCGCAAATTTTTGGTTCTTCCCTCGCCGGGATTCGAACCCATGCTACTGTGATATCGTGACACCAAATCGCCTGCACTGCAGCCGTCCCGCTAGACCACACGACCACCTGGGCTCTCAAATAAAAGAGCTTTCGGTGGGCATGTGTTACCTTTCCACGTCAGTTTTAATCTAGCGGCGTACTACAGTACATGATATATAAGGCATGAAGATGTTATTGTTACAGATCAGCTAAATTATCTATAGTAAAGGATCCTACAAATTAATGTAAGATACAGTCACAGAAAATAATTATATTCATAAGTACGTCTGAGTCAGTGACAACCCTACAACAGATGTATCCATCGGATCGCCATCAATGATGGTGATACATGGCTGTGTACATAATGTATATACAACTCGTCTAAACATCAACCCAACAATGTTAGATCTGTAAATTTGCTTTCGCAAATTTTTGGTTCTTCCCTCGCCGGGATTCGAACCCATGCTACTGTGATATCGTGACACCAAATCGCCTGCACTGCAGCCGTCCCGCTAGACCACACGACCACCTGGGCTCTCAAATAAAAGAGCTTTCGGTGGGCATGTGTTACCTTTCCACGTCAGTTTTAATCTAGCGGCGTACTACAGTACATGATATATAAGGCATGAAGATGTTATTGTTACAGATCAGCTAAATTATCTATAGTAAAGGATCCTACAAATTAATGTAAGATACAGTCACAGAAAATAATTATATTCATAAGTACGTCTGAGTCAGTGACAACCCTACAACAGATGTATCCATCGGATCGCCATCAATGATGGTGATACATGGCTGTGTACATAATGTATATACAACTCGTCTAAACATCAACCCAACAATGTTAGATCTGTAAATTTGCTTTCGCAAATTTTTGGTTCTTCCCTCGCCGGGATTCGAACCCATGCTACTGTGATATCGTGACACCAAATCGCCTGCACTGCAGCCGTCCCGCTAGACCACACGACCACCTGGGCTCTCAAATAAAAGAGCTTTCGGTGGGCATGTGTTACCTTTCCACGTCAGTTTTAATCTAGCGGCGTACTACAGTACATGATATATAAGGCATGAAGATGTTATTGTTACAGATCAGCTAAATTATCTATAGTAAAGGATCCTACAAATTAATGTAAGATACAGTCACAGAAAATAATTATATTCATAAGTACGTCTGAGTCAGTGACAACCCTACAACAGATGTATCCATCGGATCGCCATCAATGATGGTGATACATGGCTGTGTACATAATGTATATACAACTCGTCTAAACATCAACCCAACAATGTTAGATCTGTAAATTTGCTTTCGCAAATTTTTGGTTCTTCCCTCGCCGGGATTCGATATATATATATATATATATATATATAAGTTTATGTCGGTTTATATAATTAGAAACACAATTTTGGTCATTTGTTTTGACAAGACACAGAATGTATCAGAACCTTCTCATGTCATAGCATTTACCGATTTGACCGAATTGAGACACATCATCGATGGTCTTGATGGGGTTTACAGATTATCTCCCTCATTTTAATGGTTGAACTATATATTTTGGGGAGTAGTGAAAACTAAGCTGTTAGTTGACGCCGAAAGTCACTATTTAAACCGGCCGTAGCTGATGATTTTTTTAAAAGACAAAAACTACAAATGTATATTTTTTCAAACAGAGGGTACTAAACGGGTTTAAATAGAAGGTATGGAGCGTTATACAAAAATATTCTAATTAATTAAAACCGCTATGTTTTCTTCCATAAGACACCTGATTGAATCATTTCTATTTGTTGGGCAGGAAATTTACAAGTCTTTAACCATAAGTTATAAAAATCAATGCTTTTGATAATGGTGAAACACTGCTCAATTACCTAATATTAAGACAACACTATAGGTAAGAAAATAGTCCTTCTACATTAAAGAACTTTGAAATAAGAAGATGCTTTATATTAATTATAGACAAAATAGTCTTAATGCTTTTGTCAGTCAATTCAAGAGGTCAATTGTACTATAAACTAATGAGATTCTCTCATCAGACTCGATTCTATATAACTCTTCATTTGGATCTTTTGTTCATTTTAGGGCTAAAAATATAAGAGTAGCAGCTGGAAGCTCTTTTTTGAGTCAGATGAAAGTAAAAATACCTGTGAAAAAGTATTACGAGGTATGCACTTTTCGTGAAATATATTATACCCAATTATATAAGAGAATTGAGGCAATATTGCATCATTTATAAAAATATAAGTTTATGTCGGTCAATTTGATTAGAAAAGATTTATTCTGTAGTTATTTGTTTGTTACTGTCCTAACTTTTATACGACAAGAAAAACCTTAAAATATGCATTATCGACTTATATACCGTCAACAAATAGTATTTCCTTCGAAAATTTGCAGGATTTCTATCCTATTTTACCGACCACACTTAAGTGGAATATTCGTTTCTGATGTGTTCTGGTTTTAATACACCCTACGGAACATTTGTAACATGAAATAAAACTCACTAATTTATCTAGATTTTAGCTTTAGCAATCATTATCCAGTTGCAATAGAAATATTACGTTAAATGCATGAAGCAAGACACAAATGAATTGTAACGGTGTATGAAGCCACTTTGTAAGGAATTTATTTTTTTTCCTGACATTTTCATCAAGGAAAAGCAGATTATTTTGTTTATCAGTTTTTAAAGAGGTATTCAGAATTATTGTTTTCTTCACTTTTGAATGGCAATACACTTTTTAAAAATAGAATTTAGTCAATATTAAATATTATATCCCCTCCCTAAACCCAACCCTATCACAAAGTAGGTGACTGTTAATCTATAGAAATTAAAATATTTGGTAATTTAATCATTTGATAGAGTAAAAAGTACAGGTATATATAGATGTAATAAATTCAGAGCTGACACAAAATATGGCACGAAATTGTGATATGTGTATATATTACACGAACAACGAATATTCATTACGATAGGTCATTGTATGATTTCAAATACATATACAGTGCGACTCAATAAGATTTCTAAAATCCTACTCACGAATATGTTAAATCTGGCTTGTTCTAAAAGTGTTATGAAGAAGAGTTTTGCATTTTCAAATTCATTTTAAATATTGTCCATCGGTTGAAGCAATAAATTAACCCAAAAAAATTGACAGTATTTGTTTCGAAAGGTAAAATGTGCGTCCACGACGATTTTGTAATTCAACCAAAAAAACGGAAGAGAGGATTATTTATGCCTTTATCCACAGCACACGAAAACTATTAAATGAATTAAATGCGTAAGTAAATCATAGTGTGCATTTTGATCAAGGAAAATAATGACCTTGCACAGGTCATAATGTTATGCCTTGAAGCAAATTTCATTGAAACTTGGTATCGTCCGGGTTGATTCTTCAAAAGAAAGACCTGTCGTTCTGAAAGAAAATAACCCCCACATAGGTATATATATATATATATATATATATATAAGCCTGTAAAAGACAATTCTTAATACAAACTATCCCTGTGAATAGTTATCAAAGGTACCAGGATTATAATTTAATACGACAGACGCGAGTTTCGTCTACATAAGACTCATCAGTGACGCTCAGATGAAAACAGTTAAAAAGCCAAACAAGTAAATTTTGAACAATAATGGTTCCCGGAAGACGAAAATCATCAATATACTGATTAGTTGAATTGTATTCAATTACTTTTAGCACGACAAATGGGATCTATACACATTGGAAAATGACCTTATGTTACTACAGCTTCAGAAACCGCTTAAATTCGGGTCTACAATCAATAAAATCGACATTGACACTGAAATGGGCAAAAATTATACAGGAGACCTGTGCACAATAACAGGATGGGGAGATACAGATGTCAACGCAGGTATGTCTTATCAAACATTAAAACTTATTTCTATGTCATGGCCTTCTGCATTGCTAAGATATTGTTCTTCAAAATTCAACTTTAAGATAGTTGCAGTAATTAATCATTTGTAGCTGATTTGGTAATTGTAACTCATTTATAGAAATTCATTGTTTTAATCTGTACGCAGGCCTAAACAATAGGACAAATTGATCTACATTTATCTCGCAATTAGTAAACATTAAATTCTACAATACAATTGATCGAGAGCACTTTGCTATATTCTAAAAACTGTAAATGAAATAACCTCGCAACAAATAACAATTCAAAGTAATTAAGGTGGTACCCAACACCTTAGCTAAAATCAATTTGGCTCTTTTAATTTTCTTAAAATTTGAACCAAGTATTTACTTTGACAAAAATATAAAAATTTCAAAAAATTTGAACCAACCGTTTAATCAGAAAAATTACACTGGTTATATAGTAGTTTGACAAGAACTTATTTTGATCATTGAGAAGCTTGATATTCCATTCACAACACAACGTAACTAAAACGTTTTGCTGATTTTACAGAGTTATCTCCCTGTAGTGTTAGGTACCACCTTAAAAATAAAGCGTTTTTTAATTATTATGTACAGTAAGTTAAATTGTCGTTTTGAAATGTATTTATGAATAATTACTCAGCATTGGATTGGAGTATTTGCATGAAAGTTTAAAAAGACAATTCTTGTTTTCACTTATGCACTGCTGAATTTGTTTTCTGAATTAAAAAAGATTAAATGATTGCAAAAAACAATGCAATTCCATGTTGACCCCTCCCAATGCTAATCTTAACAACTGTAAATGGACATTTCGTTGTTAAGGTTTTTGCCATTCGTCGCTCAAATTGTAGTTTATGCCATACTATGTAATGCAAAATGACTTCTTCCCAATTCTAAGGGAAGTTAAAAAGATCGACACAAACCGGATTAGTCTATACATGACAAAACTCTGCTTATACTTAATTTGAATAGATTCCAAAAAGGCTATTTAGATTTGTAAAGAACCTCTGACAGGCAACCATTTATATCAAAAGAAGATGTGGTATGACTGCCAATGTGACAACAATCCACCGTTGTGAGGATGGCGTAAATGTCAACAAATTGGTCATCTTTCAAACTTAAATAATGAGAAAACAACAATACCTTATAGTCAGCTATAAAAGGCCCAAAAGGAAAAATGTGACACAATTCAAACAAGAAAAAAAACCTAACGGTATAATTCTTTAACAATTAAAAACAAATCCGACAGACATAAACCAACGACAACCACTGAATTACAGGCTTTTAACTTGGATGGAACAGACACATGAAGATGTGGCAAAATTTAACATGGGTCTTACAGAACAATCTCTAAATCATTCGTTCAAAATTAGTAAGTGTGTCTAGGTTATTAATAATTTTGACTATTAAACCTTATCTGGTTACAGGAGGCAAATTTCCTGATCGTTTACAAGTACTGTCTATGTCTGCTGTCTCAAATGAATACTGTGGAATTAAACACCGTATTTCAAAGACATATTGGAACAACATACTGTGTCTGCAAGATAAGGATAAGGATTCTTGTGAGGTAACTACATTTCATTTGGCTCATACCTTACAATCATTGTGACAATTGCAAATTTGCATCTAATATTGGTTTGATAAATTTCAGGCGAAGATAATATTTTGATTAATAATATTCTCCACTCATTGATATTTGTCAAGAGTGATTCGACATTTAAAGACAGTCAGAGTTCTAAATTTTTGACATTGTCCCAAAGTACGCATTGCTTTTAATAATAATACATATAAATTTGTAAATTTAACGTTGGAGTTTTTAAAACAGTATACAAAAGTGGAACATAGAAATACTACTATATTAGTATCTAGTAAATTGAACAACTCTGACAGACTTTAAATATTGTAAATAATATGCTTATCTAGATTATATGTAGTTTAGTTAACTAAATCTGTTCTCGAGATTTGAATTCACAAAACAATGGACATTTTGTATAGTTGGGATTCTTGTGTGATCTTTTCGTCTTTGCCATAACCACACATAATAGAAAAAAAAACATTTATTTGTGTGTTGGAATAAATGACAGAAAGGAAATATTTTGTAAAATGATAAGTATATGTATGAAATCATCTTACAAAATATGTACATAGCATGAATTATACAGATATTCATTGTAGGGTTTACTTATGTAGATTTCTATCTGAGATTAAAATTTCTTCTGAGTTATCTCCCTTTGACCAGATAGTGAATATCCTATACAACAACAGTGAATGTCTCACAGTGCAGATTTATTTTTTGATTTTAATGTTTGACTCTCTCGTTCTTGAATTTTATGCTTTCATATATATGCATTTCTTGTACATTACAAACCTGTTTTAAGGTGTTACAGATATTGAAAATGATACAGATTTTACAAATACCATTCGTGTATTTTCACTAATCATTAGAGTAATAGATATTGATACAGCTAAACACATGTAAAAAGGGTGATATACTTAAAATAGTTTATGATAATTGTCAAGGTCTTTATACAAACGAGAAACGGAGAGATGTTTTGTCAAATTGAATTATTTGAAGTCAAAGAATTTTAATATCTACTGTCTTCAGGACACACATTTTACAGAACGAGACGAATTAAACATTAAAATTCAGTGGAAGAGAGAATGCATTTTGAATTCATTTAAATCCAATCCGCCAGGTGTGTCCATCTTTTTTTAATGAAAAATTTTATCTTTATATACACAAAGTTATGGAAGATGATGGCGGTAACCTTCTTCGATAGTATATTAAAATTGAGGAACAAAAGAATTACCTTAGTTAATATTTTCGGGCAAAATGTAGACACTGCTTGCTCTTATCAAAAGGTGGCAGACATAATGGATGAATTTGATATCCAGTCTTGTATTCTTTGTGTTGATTTGAACCTAATTCAAAGTTTCAATCTTGACACTCATAATTATGTAAATATAAAAAACCCAAAGTCTAGAGAAAAAATACAGATATTTGATTCCATATCTTGGTCTTTTCTTTGTATACATTAAGATATATTAATTTTGGCGATTCAGTTTTATCCTTGGTTTATACTTTCTATAATACTATAACAGTTGAAGTGACACATAACAGTTTTTTGTCAGAATTCTTCCCTGTAGAGAGAGGCTGTTGAAAAGGGGATACTTTGTGCCCTTATATTTATATTTTCTTGCAATGTGGAGAAATATTAGGCATTTTAGTAAGAAATAGTAAGGAGATAAAGGGCATTACTATAGGTAATACAAAATTTGTACTTTCTCAATATGCAGACGATACATCATTGATATTAGATGGCTCGTCAGAATCACTTGATGCATCTCTTCGTGTTCTTCAATTTTACGCTGAAATCTCGGGACTATATATTAATATAGAAAAAAAAATATTTGGATGGGTAGCATAAATCATAGCCAAGATCAAATGTGTGTTAAGTGTGGGTTGAAATGGGGCACAAGTACATTTAACCTCCTTGGGATTACCTTTTCAGTTGACCTAAATAGAAAAATTATTTTGAATTATAGGCCAGTGTTAAACAATATGGACAACACGTTGAAAAAATGGTCATAACAATATCTCTTCCCCTTTGGAAAGATTACCATTTAAAAACTTTGGTCATATCTAAATTAAATCATCTGTTTCTCTATCCCTAGTCCAGATGAAAATATGTTACGTAATTGAACAAATAAAATGATGCTTTTATCTGGGATATAAAATCAGATAAGGTCAAGCGAGATATTTTTTGTCAAGATTATTATATAAGTGGTTCAACAGATTAGGCCCTATGGTTGATCAAATTAATTTTATCAAAATAAGTCTCATTGGTCCTATGAGAGTCATCAAACTTTTGGCAAGAGGTTTTTGAATGATGCTTCGAAAACCCTTAATCTAATTAGAAAATCCAAGACGCATTGATGAAGTTCTGTCTTATCATTTATGGGAGGGAAACAAACATTAAGGTTTAAGTATCTACTATAAAAACTGGACTAAAGCTGGAACTTGGACAGTGCATGACTTGTTAGATAATCAGGGCAAAATTATGTCATTTCAAAATTTCCTAAAATTATATCAATTTAGGCCATTTTTTTTTACATTATTTTGGTATAGAACATTCGCTTAAACAGTGGTTAAATTCGATCAATGTTGATGTAAAGGACAAAAAAGATCAAATTATGCTACCTTTCAATATAATTATTTTCTTTGAATCAAAGAAAGGGTCAAAGGACATGTACAAAATATCGAATGAGAAATATATTACTTTTGTTGCAAAGGATAAATGGTAAAACCATCTAAATATGACTGGTGGTAACTAGAAAAAAATAAACACTTCATGTACGAAATAAACAAGAAACACTAAGCTTTGCTGGTTCCAATATAGAAGTATTCCTTGAATTCTGAGAACTAATACACTACTTTGCAAGATGAAAATAAATAGAAGAAACATATGTAAATTTGGCAAAGACGAATCAGAGACCATAGAGCATCTATTTTTGAGCTTTCATTTAAAAACCTCTCTGGTGAAGAATATAACAAATACTGGAGCCCCGGGTCCCTTTTATATATTAATTAATAAATGTCGAATTTTGGTTAATTAATTTTGATTTAAACACCACAAAAAGATATTCCAAGAACGAAATAAGATTCCATTACAATTAGATGATTATTTATGTTTAACCTAATGTTGTACCATTATATATTCGATTGTTGTTTTGATTTAAAACATCTTTGCTGTGAAAATACCATTCTATATACCTTTGTTTATACATGCTGAGCTAGTTTATGTTTTACAATTAAGCAAACTCATTATAAAAAAATACCATTCTACGGTTATATTCGCATTTAAAACATGTGCAAATGATGCCAAAACTATCAAACGTTTTGTCGTAGAAGCCTGAATATTTATCACATATGTTTATCTCAAAAACCTCAAAGTTATCATAGCATTCCAACACTTCTCGTCTCTTGTTTCCGTACATAAATTGATGTTATTTTAAAGTGATATATTAAAACTCATAAGTTGAAACAAATGACAACGCTTTGGCAAGAAACGTAACACAATGACAACTCCATTGCATCATCCGTAATAGACAAAAGACAAACAACAGTTGCATAATGCTTCGTTATCTGGAATGATTATCTAAATAGAAATACACGAAATAAGCAAGGCAAAATTATTGATCAATTGACAGTGTTTTTTTACCACCATGCAATAAAAAAATCACATTTCCCATAGCAAAACTGGAGGTTTAATCAGGCACATTTTATGACCCATTTGACGTTTACAGGTTGCACTTTGTAAATACAGCTGTTTCTAAAACCAAGCCTCTTTTGGGGAGATCTTGAATATGCATAGAAAATTAATTTTGTTTACATACTGGTTCCCAGTTTTGCTGTCTGTGTTCAATCTCATAGAGATATAACTTGGGAATGTTACCAATAAATATACATGTGCATATTGTTTATATTGTAATGTATGGTAATCCTTCATTCGAAGTAGGGGTAGTTGGTCCGAGACCACAATTGTCGTCCCTTGATTTTCGTTGTTCACAAATATAGTCCCTAGTGTTGACAGTGGGTTACTTGCCATTAATTTGTATACCCTTCCAAATTTATTTCTCCATGTTTAATGCCTCCAATTGCAAGAAGGGGGGGGGGGGTGAAATTACACTTTAAAAAAAAAATTGGGTTCAGAATTTTAAAGGAAAGCAGTGATTTGGTCCAGCTGAAAAAGGTTGAAAATTAGCACTTAGGAAGCTGTCAAAAGATTTCAAGACGCCCTAAACATAAAATTGTCCATATTTTGAGTTAGAGCCAATGAAGTTTTCTATAATTTTGATATAATTTGTCCCAAAAGTAGTATAACACACTGTAAAAATTTCATAGAGAAATCTTCTAGAAGAAATGCACTACGAAATAATTGTGGTCTCGGACCAGTTCAGAAAATTAGTGTTAGTTTAAACTCTGAGAAGTTCAGGGCATATACACGTTGAAAATATGCCGCACAGCCCTATATTTTGACCTTTGTAAAAAAGTGTAGTGCATATGAACTTTCAATTCTAGGTTAAAAAAAATTTTAAAACTTCATAGTAAAAGTGGTACAGTTTTAGCCGTAAAAAGGAGTTTCTATGGGAAATTGCATTTCCAATATTTACAGAAATGCAACTATATAGGGTGAAAAAAGAGAACATTCAGAATATAACCAAATTTGCCTTTTCTCACAGATTTTAAAGAAATTTACTCAATTATAAAGTTTTATAAGTATTTCCTGAAGATTGATAGAATCTTGGTCCTTAGATATGATGACTCAGCATTAATTTACTGTTGACAGTATGCATAGTTTACTTAAACATGTTAAAGTCCTCAATACGAAATTAATTCATAATATTTGCATATATGTAAGTTAAATTGTTAAGAAGTGCTTATATTTACTCTTCGCAGTCATAGAAACTCTTAGATCTTTCCTGAATATTATTTAAAATAGGCCGCAACACTTAAATCTGCATTTTTGTCACCACGGCCTACAAAATACAAGGTAGAAATACAAAAATATCTCAACAAAACTTACAATAGTGTGTTCTATCCTAAATGTGTACTAAATACTCCAAATTGTTAGAAACAGCAGAATAATTCAGATAATTAGAGGCCCCAGGGGTCACAAATATAGAAAATTGCCTACCCCCGGGGTCTTAAAACATATAACTTAACTTGTAACTGCTATGGTTTTATGATTTAAAAGTTCTTGATATAGACAACCATAACTATGCTTGAAGTTATGTAAAAATCAGATGTTAGGAGCCATCTCTATAACATTTTAAGTGAATTTATGTCTCAGACTGGTATCTGCATACATACAACTATTGCAAATATGGCTTTGTTTGAACACTTCTATTAAATATATTATCTAAATTGTATCAGATATATGGTTACAAATGATACTGTTGTGACAAGAATTCTAAATTGACCATTTGAGACAGAAAATATGAACTTTAGTTGACAAATAGGCATACAGTAAGATGTGGACTGGCGACAGAGGCAGGATTGGATACTTTATGTTATCTTGAATGTTGTAATAATTGACTGCTAAACATTACATTTATAGTATTCTGATATGTTTTCAATATGTAACCAAAATGGTTTTAAACAGGTTATAGGCATTTTAAATCAGAAAATGTGCAAATAGGGTAAGCTGGCAATAATAAAAGTCTTATTTTTCAAATTCTTTTAAAAATTAAAACAGAGGAGGGGGTATCAAATGTACAGTAAAGAAAAACTAAGAGTATATGCAGTGATTTCTTTATGGTTTTACTTCTGATAAATGAGTATTAATGTGAGCAAAACTGATTTTAGAGAGTTTTCTATTTGAATAAATGTTTGTTGGCATGACACGGGTTATGTTCTTCTCATATATGTTATGATGGTATGATACTAAACCCCTAACGGGAAGGATTGTGCCTGATGTTCATATGATGAAATCATAATTTTTCAGTAAGTTTAATTGAAGTCTGGAGATGGCATGTCAGTTAACTGCTAGTAGTCTGTTGTTATTTATGTATTGTTGTCATTTTGTTTATTTTCTTTGGTTACATCTTCTGACATCAGACTCGGACTTCTCTTGAACTGAATTTTAATGTGCGTATTGTTATGCGTTTACTTTTCTACATTGGCTAGATGTATAGGGGGAGGGTTGAGATCTCACAAACATGTTTAACCCCGCCACATTTTTGCGTCTGTCCCAAGTCAGGAGCCTCTGGCCTTTGTTAGTCTTGTATTATTTTAATTTTAGTTTCTTGTGTACAATTTGGAAATTAGTATGGTGTTTATTATCACTGAACTAGTATATATTTGTTTAGGGGCCAGTTGAAGGACGCCTCCGGGTGCGGGAATTTCTCGCTACATTGAAGAACTGTTGGTGACCTTCTGCTGTTGTTTTTTTCTATGGTCGGGTTGTTGTCTCTTAAGCACATTCCCCATTTTCATTCTCAATTTTATTGTATAGGTTGCACTTTGTAAATACAGCTGTTTCTCAAACTACGCCTCTTTTGGGGAGATCTTGAATATGTAAAGAAAATTAATTTTGTTTACATACTGGTTCCCAGTTCTGCTGACCGTATTCAATCTCACAAAGACATAACTTGGTAATGTAACAAGTAAATATACATGTGCATATTGTTGATATTGAAATGTATGGTAAACCATCATTCGAGGTAGGGGTAGTTCAGAAAATTAGTGTTAGTTTAAACTCTGAGAAGTTCAGGGCATATAAACGTTAAAAATATGCCGCATAGCCCTATATTTTGACCTTTGTAAACAATTGAAGTGTACATGAACTTTCAATTTTAGAATAAGATTTTTTTCAAACTTCATAGTAAAAAGTGGTACAGTTTTAGCCGTAAAAGGAGTTCCTATGGGAAATTGCATCGTAAATATCTACAGAAATGCAAGTTACAGGGGAAATCACAATAAGCAAACCGAGATGTCTAATATACCTCTATGAAACAGTTACTACTAACAATAAAACAAAATTCAGTAGTACATCAATATCAAATTAGAAAAAAGTAGAAAATATGCCCTGTGTCACACTTTAGAATTTCAAAGTTTAGAAGAAAACGAGTGAGTGAGCCTTTTAAGATCTTTTATCCAAAATCCACTAAATTTCGTTAACAAATATGACAAAGACAACGACTAATAAATTTCCTACCATTTACTTTAAAAATGGATTAACATGAATAAACATTGTTGTGCTTATAACAAATGTATAATATCTGTGCCAAATCTTTAACGCAGAGTTTACTGACAGTCATTGACAAAAGTAAGACTGATGAAATGAGCATTAATTTAAGATTGTGGCTATTATTTCAAGTTACTTTTATTCTTTCAGGATGATAGTGGTGGACCCTTGGTTTGCAGTAAAAAACTTGTAGGAGTACTTTCATATGGTATATCAGGCCCTTGCGATGGCTCTTTTCCAAGTGTGCATACAAGAATTTCTGCTTACTTAGACTGGATTAAAGACAAAATGAATACGAAAAATAAACAAAAGCAGAAAAAGAAGAAAGATAAGAAAAAGAAGTCCAATACGAATGGAAAGGGAAAGAAAAATAAAAAAAATAACAGAAATTAAAATTGTAACTACAATAAAGTTAAATAAAGAACGTACGTAATTAATTAGGTTGCTGTTAACTTGTTTATCGGAGATTTTTGAATTTCTTTCAAAAGAAAAATTTATTAATGAGGTGAAAAACTAAAAAGCACTTAAAAAATAGAAACTACCAGACTACCAGACTACATTGCGAAGGATGTACGATTAAGTTTTGAACATATATATTATAAGTACCTTAAATATTTTCATATATGGATAAACATTTACTTTCTAAACAGATGATATGTTATAAGTAAAAGTTAGTAAACATTTTGAGTGCTTTTTTTTATCAGCGACTGCGTACAAGGTCAGTAGGAGTAAATCAAGGTCATAAAGCAACTGGTTGTTTGATCTCTTTTAAAATGTAAGGACAGGTATGATACACATACCCAAGTAATTATTCTTTTATATAAACTATGTCTTCTATCAAAATATTAGTTTTTGTTCATAGTAATGATCTCGAAATCACAATGTATTTAAAATGTCCAAAATGTTTGTTTACACCTAAAACCTAGATTATAAATTTATATTTGTGAATACTTATGGTCAAGATGGAACTCGTAAGGTAATTCAATATTTCTATTTCATCAATTATCTTTATGTGTGATAAACACGCGCCTAAATAATTCTCTTTGATATACGGAATCAATCCGTTATCTAATTTTGATGCCAAAATTACAATTACAAACTTTATTGTTAGCAACGTTATTAGCTATTTAAAGAAAGATAAATTATTATTTGGGGACTCTTTGGCTATGCCAACAAGAGCACATGAGCTGCGATAAGATTTTCCAACGCAAGCAGATGTATTTTCTTTTGGTTTCGAATTACTGATTCGTAATACTGTTTCATTTCATATTTTGACTCTACATACGAAAAGAATTAAGACTTTATCAATTGGTTTATTTTTCTTGGATTGGACTGCGGACTTGGATGTGAATGAACTGTGATTTAGACTCTAATTCATTAACTTTAACCCAATATATCATATTTTGGTACCGAATCATCTAACCTGATGTTACAATTGTTTTATCATGTAGTATGATTACAGCCGACTACAAAAGCTAGTTTCCCCAGCATCTACATCCCCACAGACGGAAGACCCACTTAAAGCCGTTATCAAATTGTTTCTTCATATTAGAATTAAAGGGGCTAAACAAATGAAATCTACTTATATGAAACTGAAACAAAAAAAGCAAAAGCAAAAAACAATAGAAAAAGTTCTAGAAAACATATCAGGGACGTCATGTAAAGGAAAATCAATATCAACTTCGTATAGTTAGCTCCAAATTTAGGTTAAGCATAAGTTTAGAAATATTTTAATATACAAGGTCAGTAGGAATGAAAACGAGGCCATCAATCTAATGGTTAATTGATTACTTTCAAACCTTCAGGGGACAATTATGATATGCAAACTCAATGAGATTACATCTTGATATAAATATGCTGTGTTTCGTTGATTTGCCTAGTCGGATTTTTCTTTTCATATTAAAATTATTGTTCTAGTTGTCTGAAACTGGTAGTATATAGTCAACAACGATATAGGTCAAGGTTCGAACTTATTCTTGTAAGGCAAACACTATCTACGCTTAGGATATCAAAGGGTTGATAAAGAGTTGGTCGTTCTTGCTCGCAATTTTGTTAAAAATAAATAATAAAAATACCAAAATCAGAGGTAAATTTATAATGTCAAATAAGTACACATCTTTTTACTTATAAACATTTGGAGTATGAAGTATAATTGCCAACGAAACATCTATCCACCGAAGTTCAAATGAAATGGATGTTACATGTTTAGGTGGCCGTTATCATTATAAATATTTTTCTTCTTTTTTGGCATGTGTCTATTGTGTTGAAAAACAGAGAGGGCATAGACGCTTGTCTTACAATAAAGGTCAAGTTTCGAACTTATTTCTCCAAAAGTAAACATTCATACTTGTTGCCTCTTTCCAACGTCCGATCTTATTCAAGTAACTATGTTTTCCAACGTTTGTTTTCGGTTGATCGACTTTAGTTGGATTTCGTCCTGAATATGCATGAAATATTTGCAACTATTTGAATCAACTAGATTTCCTCTTTTCAGATATTTGATTTTTGAATTTTTAAGCGAAAATTTAAGATGTATGACATGTTTGAGTTTCCTTTTACATGGGGAGGTCTTCTGTTTCTATTCGAAAATTTTTTGTAAATTGTATCAAAATGATTGATTTGGTTTAATATGAAATTTAAGGTTTCTGGTGGCTACTTAACTTTCAGCTTCAGATATTATACAACTTTGTTTCGGATATTAAAGTGATGTTGTACTAAAATACAGCAACAGATAATGGGACTTATTTCTTTGCAGGTGGTTGAAGCCTAGTAGTGTGAATCATACATGTAATTAAATCGTTAAACATGAAGATCTTCCAGACATTTCCTTTTACTTTTAGTTAAACGTTAACTTCAGCTTTTCTTATTCTTTTGTCTTATTCATTTGTACTAGCTTGTATTTAAGACAACGACGTTTGTCAACCTTACTTTTGATCCGAAACGTTGTATAACCTAAATGACCTAACAAGCTAAAATATTTCCTGTTAAGATAATTTCCAAATAGTTTAGTCCTTATTTAAAATATTCAAATGGACACTCGACTATCAACAAAGGCTGTTTGTTGACTTTAATATCTGTCAATTATGGTGTTCGATCATTATAGTACTACTTGTGAAGTTTACCTTTACCTCCATCCAAAATTAATGTGATTATTCTACAAATCAAATCCAGTCGAGATTGGGAAAAGTAGAATAGAACTGAGAAAAATCGTCAAATGAAGGATGAAGACTTTCATATCGAACAAATAACGATCGCTGTCATATTAACTTATTTGCATTTCCTATGTAGGTGATTTTACCAATATTTGGTGTTTCATGATAATCTTTATCTTTTATGGTTGTCTTTAATACAACAGCGGATAAATATTTCCTTTGGGGGCAATAGTTTCTATAAGAAATCAGCTGATGATTTCATCGTTTTATTAGTACTGACATCTTGTCTAGCTTATTGTTTTTGTTGTTTCACGTTTCTCTCTATCTTCAATTGTCATTGCTGAAAACACAAGAAAAGGACAAAGATCGTCAATGGAGGTGACTGACAATTCAGCTATCCGACTTCTTTGTAGACAGAGTTTGCTATTTACAGTTTGTCTCTGTCTATTTCAATTTATATGACGAATTAAACGGCTACCTAGTGGCATCTTTAAAAAAGAAAAATTCTTCTTATAATTAGTCGACCTACATTTTCTGTCATATTGATTTATTTGAAGATCTTGTCTTGTTTATTACAGTTAACCTCTGTCTGGTATATTTTTGGCAAGAATCAATAAAACTATGATGACTTATACATCAATGAATTGTAATAACACCTATTAGGATTCAATTGCTGATTTTTGTTATTGAAATTGTGTTAATATCTTATTTTGCTGTTGGTTTGTTTTATTAGAAATTCGCCCGCAAACGCAAAACTGTAATATAAAACAGAATAATAATAACAACTAAAATAACATGAACGGTACATTTTTTTTTCACCATAAGCGCATTTCGACAATCAATGTCTCTTCGGTGATGCTCGAGGACCAAATATTTGAAAATCCAAAGCTTATTAAAAAGATGAAGAGATATAAACCAAACAAAATGACAAAAGGTATAGCCAAAGCCAGGCAAGGAATCAGAGCTTTGCATGAGGGAGATATATTTCTGTATTTAAAACAAGTTTTGTAACAGCAAATTTTAATTACACAAAATCTGTATTTTCATGCCAGTACCGAATTACTTGCTACTGGGCTGTTGATACCCTCGGGATCTATCAGTCCACCAGCAGAGGCATCGACCCAGTGGTGGTAGTTAAAACATAAACGGTACCAATTTTTCTGCACCAGATGCGCATTTCGACAATCAATGTCTCTTCAGTGATGCTCGAGGCCAAAATATTTGTAAACCCAAAGTTTATCAAAAATATGAAGAGCTATCAACAAAAAAAGGAAAAAATGTATAGCCAAAGCCGGGCGAGGAATCAGAGCTTTGCATGAGGGAGATAGGTTTCTGTATTTAAAACAATTTCCAAAATTATGTAACAGCAAATTTAAATAACAAAAAATCCGTATGTGCATGCCAGTACTGAAGTTATGGCTACTGGGCAGGTGTTACCCTCGGGGACTGTCATTGTTCCACAATACATGTAGTAGAAAACAAGACTACAAATACACAATACTCAATTGCGTTTCTATGAAATACATTCTAAAACAGATCTGAACAATTATCTATTTGATAATAAGGCAATTATTTGTTGAGAGTAAGTATTTGCAAACCCTAAAAAAAAGAAACGACAGACTTTGAAATACCAAATAATAATATATATTTAACACCAATAAATGCGTATAAACACTACAAATATTTAAAAAACATGTTTGGAATCTAAACGATTTAAGGCTTGGCATATTGTGCAGACACCTGTATGTTGAATTAAAAATTATAGTTGTTTGATTTTTTTGAAAAAGGACTTTTATGAGATATGGAATTATCAATATTTCAAAATATCAGTAAAAAATATTGTTAATGACACTGAAAATGTTATAGATTAAGCGGCTGTTTGGCTTTGTGTTTTTTCCCCATTTACACTATTTAAAATGGAACTCATCAGTAGTCTTCGCAATTGGTATTTGAATTAATCATACCTTTACTCAAAGAAAAACCGGAATTGAAAGTCAAGATAAATTGACAACGCCAAGTAAAAAAAAAAAAACCCGAAAGACGACAAAAAGCCAAACATATTCACATGAACACTACATCAGGTGTTTCGTCGCATTATAATAGAAAAACCAGTTAGAGATATCAATAAACAAACATTGCAATGGTCCATTTATGTATATTCCATCTGCTTTGCATAATAATATACTCAAGCCTACATGAGTAAGGAATATTATTATGCAAAGCAGATGGAATATACATAAATGGATAAAAAGATAAAACAACAAAACAACCCCCACCAAATCTGGGGGTGATTTCATGTGTTTTTTGAAGGGTAAGCATATCCTGCTTTACATGTGGCTTCCTTCGTGTTGCTTATGTTATTACAAAGCCGGTAAATAGTCTAATTCGGTAGATCACATTCGTGCAAAGGAAACGATATTGTAAAAATGACATAAGGACAGTATATAATATCATCTGTATAACGAATATTCTATTACAGTCAACCAACTCGTGATGGCGTCAATAAAATTTACGAAGTGATGATTTGAGCAATAAAAGAGATCGACATTGTTCAGACAATAGTTATTGAATTATTCATCTTATTGAAAACATGAAACAACTATGCATGCAACGTTAGTGAAGAAACAGTCCACAAATTATATTACTTTTGTGCTCTAGACACCCATCACTGCAACATAGTGTCAAACTAAAAGTGTTTAATATTTGTATAGTTGGAATGATGTTGTTTACACGGGATCTGCAAATTGGTAAATGTGTCAGCGATCAAAAATTGCTTCAATAATAAATTCAGCGTCCTTCATTGAGGATTTTGTTTCAAGTTTTATTTTCTCATTTTCCCCCAATCAGATGGATTGGATATGTAGAAGAATCACATCACCCATTAAATTGGTATTAAAGTAAACGTCACTAGAAGTGCTGCAATTATCCGACAACAGAAATTACTAAATATAAGTTCACTAAATGGCTTCAATTCAAAGAAGACAAGCTTTGACCTGTGCAGTGTAGTTTCTTTTTGTTGTTTGCTTGTTTACTGATAAAATGTGGTATGATTGCCAATGGGACTACTCTCTTCCTGGTACCAGAGAACATGTGACACAAAAGTATTTAGCAACTGTTAGACCTTCAACAATGAGCAAAGTCTATGATAAGCAGATTTTTAAAGACTTCAGAGGCATATGTAAAATCAAACAAGAAAACTAATTACCTAATTTATCATTTCATTAAAT
Organism: Mytilus galloprovincialis; assembly: GCA_037788925.1. NCBI lineage: Eukaryota > Metazoa > Mollusca > Bivalvia > Mytilida > Mytilidae > Mytilus > Mytilus galloprovincialis. The sequence continues at coordinate 24,867,538 of CM075341.1, forward strand.
CCATGATTTAAAAAGCAATAAAAGAAAAAAACAAATGTGGTACACAACAACTACCCACACTGAATTTTCATGCTCCTGACTTGGTACAACTAACATGTACATGTACATATGGCATGTGTCATGGTTTAACAGGTTCATATATACATGATTTTAATTAGTTCTATTGTCATTTTTTCATCACTTGTTTCTATTGTGTCAGTTTTGTCTCTGGGCATGAATTTATGCAACCATAAGTTAATATTATGGCCTGCTCTTTCTTCCATGGCCAGCAATTAGTTACATTAATGCGTAAATATTGAGTCATCAATTATTAGAAACAAAAACAACAAATGATATAAAAGACAGCAGCCACTGAAAGACAAGTTTCGGAATTCGATAACAAGGTATCGATGTATCCAAATAATCAGACAGTCAGTTTAAGACTTTGATGGCAGGATGGGAAATCAAATATTTCTATTTCTTGTATAGTTATTGTGAGCAGTTTCAGTTATTTTCAAGGAGTTTTTGGTTTTGGTTTTGATCACTGCTTAACCTTTTCAAATTTCAAAGGCATGCATGAAAAATTGTCATTGACTTTAATCCAACAATCAATGCAATCAAGTTCCAAAGTAAACATACGTCGTACGGTTTTTGCACATAAAGAACACTAAGTAAAGGAAACAATGCAAGTTGTTATCAATAAACAGTATTTATTTTTCAAACAATAATCAAGCAGTAAACATTTGTACAAACAATATATTAATTTACTGAAGAAAGTCAGAAAGAAAAATTAACAGATTTCCTCCAATTTAAGGTGAATTCTACCACACAAATCTTTAGTTATTTACAATAGTTACTTCCCCTATCGAAGAGTTGTCTTTCTGAGGAAAAGGTATTTTGAAAAGATGAGGGGTAATTTTGATATTTCAATCCATCAATAAAATTTTCTATTTGATATATTAAACACAAGCACTAATAAAACATAGTTCTTAGCTGATAAGTACATTTTTGTACACACATAGACACATACAGCACTATAACAACAATCATTAATGTAAATCAAAACTAAACTGTGTTATGAAAGGAATATACCCTAAATGTACTTTAAAATTATGTCAACAACACTTGCACGAAACACCACATGGTCTATAAATAATAATGTGATGAGATGCTTTAAGGATGGCATCTCTTTTTGAAGGAATTTTGAAACTATATTTTTGGATACATTTTCAATTAAAGTCTTCTTCTCTTCCTTTGTTTAAGTACTTAGGCTCTCTTCAATGCCATTCACGGAGTGCATATTTAGCATATTCAGAGCAGCAAGGATGACATACCCTTGTGTCACAAAACGCAGGAAGTCCCGACAACTATTTACAGCATATTTTACCTGCAATACAATAATGGTACATATTAAACCAAAAGGAAAAGATCTTTTCTTAAGAACATATTATTGCTTTTCTTATTCCAATTAAATCAGATATCAGTGTGATGTAGATTTATTATTTGTGTAAACGGTTATATTGCTTTCACCTTACATGTATAAGATACCAGTCCTCTGATCATTAACTTTGGTCAAAGTAAGAAATATATATATGACTTTGAGATTAAGAACAGCAATAGCGGGAGAGGGGCTGTGCATATACTGAATTTGAATTACGGATGGATACCACTAACCTTTATTTTAAGCATAGTTTAATTCCTACATTTAACAAATATTTGTTCTCATAAAAAATATTTATCATAAAAGTGTTTGTTAACTCCAGTTTTCGCAAAGATCACTAGTGAACTCTACTTTGATAACTTTAAACATAAAATTTGTGTCTGTGATGTTTCCTTATCTATATACATATACTAATACATACCTCAGACTTAACACCTCTGTGGTCAAAAAGGTTCCGTAACTGAAATAAGGTTCACTTTTCTGGTGAGGAAGTGCCTTAAAACAGCTGGTTGAAAGTGGCCTACAGGTAAAAATGTGAACAGTTAGTGGTATAAAAAGTAGCTTTGAAAGGATGTTTCACAATATAACTTTAGTTGAATCAGAATGGGTACCATTTATCAAATAATTTTCCTATTCATTGGTCAGGTGATATCAAATGTTATTGAACAAGTTAAACAAAGAAGTGCACGGTATTGTACATGGATTCAGATGCTAAAAGTTTTTATGGAAAAAAATCACTTATAATTGTTTATTTATACTTGTTGTCTCTTTGGCAGTCATATACAACTTGTCCATCTTTTATCTATACAATGAAAAAAAATTAGTTCTGTTATTTGAACAATAAAATACTTTGAGTTGGATTATTAAAATAAGTGCAATTTACTATGAGTTTAAATGCTATTATAAAAATAAAACCTCAATACTTTTCTCACCTGCAATGATATGACATGGGCATGCCAGTCTTCGCTTTTCCAAATAAAACCTTCTAGGCGATCTTCTTGTGAAATCCCATCAGCCCTTGCTCTCTGTGCTCCTGCCCCTCTTTCAATAGAGAGTTCATCACCTCCCATCAAAATTGGCATCATCTTATCGTAGAATTAGGCGTATACTGTTGTAGATGTTCTATAATTTCTATCATTTCTTCAGTTTAATTTTCGTCTTTCTCCAAAATGCCAAGTGGTATCTGAAAAATGTTATTATCATTCATTATCAACTATGCACTATAAAAATACACATAATAACAACATGAGTTTACCTTTTTTTAATGTTTGTCCTGTTTAAAGACATGTATTTAAATTAAACTTGAATTGATTGTAACCATTAAGCTTATTTGTCTTTAAATTATCTCATAGTTATAATATATATAACTTCAGCAGCGACAACTTCCTTTCTGTTAAATATGAAAAATACTTAGTAGTAGCTCAGCCTCCTAATGCTTATAAACTGAACATCTGTTCGAATTAAGACTGGTTTAAAGTACTTTACACATTTATCAGAAAAATAAAACAAATACATGGACTTACCAAGCAACTTTTGTCCCCGAATTCTTTTGAAAACTGATCCGGTATATGATAAACAACAAATTCCTTGCAATCTGTCAACTCTTTTATGTTTCCAACAAGAACCCTTCGTATTATAATGTTGTGTTCCTAGTTTAGTTGAGTGTAGTCCTCTTTACTTGGTAGGAAAGCTTCATTTGGTATAGTTAAGATGTCATCCTGAGGTACACAGTCCTCCAGGTCATGTGCAGAATTTCTGTTTTGAACAGCTAAAGCATGGACAAGATTATTCATTTTGTTAGACGTGTCTTCTGTTTTGTGTCTAGCTTTTGTCATCATGTTTAAGTTGTTCATAACAATTTTGAAAGAAGATATGTCCTCTGTTTCTGTCGCCATAAAGGTGGTGTAAGGAGACTCTGTAAAGACTTCTGCTGATGTACGATCAGGTGTATCTAGATCTGTTAAAATCAAATTGTACGAAAAAAATTATTAAATTATCAAAGAATATTGATATAAGAGTGCTGCTCGTATCAAAACTAATAACTAAACTGTCATTACTTCTTTTTGTTTTGCTTATTTTCTTTATTTAGCGGTTTCTACAAGTCCATGTGTTTTAACATCAGGTTATATAACATGTAATTTCTGTGGCATTTGGTCTCTTGTGAAGAGTTACGTCTCATTTGCAATCATACCACATCTTCTTTTTTTATATGTAAATAAATTTCTATCAAATAAATTGTGCATTTCAACTAAAGGCCAAGAATTTGAAGACATTTTAATTACCTAAATGTGCAGTTTCTTTCAATTTTTTGGTGTAATGACTGGCTACTCTATTAGTCTAATTCCCAACCGGCTGGTCAAAGTTTTGGCATATCTGGTCTACATGTCTGATGATAGATTTGTATGAGCTGCACAAACCTGCACGGTTAAATGTAGTGTAAATCTGAAAAATAAAACATATCAAATATTAAAATTGAAACAATTCAACGATCAGTATAAATACTGATTGACAGAAACTCGTTTTTCTTTACAAACCGGTACATCATCTATATACAAGTTTCTTGTTTAAACTATTTTTACATTTCTCATATATTCAGGCCTTTTATCATTGTTTATAGTTGACTTTGAAGTATAAATTTGCTTATTGTTAAAGCTCATACAGTAACCTGTACCATGTATATAGTTTTTAACTCCTATGTCCTTTGGTCTTGTGGAGAACTGTCTCTTAACAATCATACCACATCTTTTTAATCAATATACATGTACATCTTGAAATTATTTCTTTGTGTGACAAACCTCCTCCAGATCTGTAACACAACACATTTCTTGTTCCACACTTCCTAGATTGTACATGCATATGTTATCATGAAAAGACGTATTTACCGTGGTGCGAATGTGACCCCTGAACATCAGAATACTATCAATGGCTTGTTTTGCACCCATATGTGTGTTTCTGTTGAAAAGCAATATGGCTATGCTGAATACAATTCTTGGTATCTGTTTATTCTTATTTCCCGCAATCAACAACATCAACTCTGTTACCAATTGACATGTTTCTTTGAGTTCATTGTAAGCTCTCTCTCATTTAAATTTCTCTAGATTCTTTGTTCTTAACACACTCTGCTTTGCTCGACATATTTGTTGCAGCTCATGGTTCATCTTGGTTTTGGTTATTTGAAATATATCCATCTTTAAATCCTAAATCTGGAGTAAATGGTTAATTGCTGTTTTGTACTGCTTGAGCACAATTTCTCCGCAAGCCAGTTTGCTTGAATCTTTCAATGTAGTTTGTCTTGAACTTCCTTTAAATGAAAAACACCATAGAAAATTTGATAATTTCGCAAAAATCCCAAATTCAGAAAAGTTAAAAATAAACATTTTTTGGCAAAATTTTTCAAAAAATTTACAAATTTGGTTTACATGCAATCTTAACTAAAATGATGCTAAAACCATGTTGTATCAATGTTACATATAAAAATTAAAGAAAAATGCTTGATTCTATTCCTAATCAAGCTCTGAATTGTAGTGATTTAACTGCTTTTTGTAAGATTTTACTATGCTTCACAACCAAAAAATAGTGTCTGTTACCATGGAAACCACTCGTATTTTCCCACTCATATTTATTTTTTGAGCAGTATTCAGTTACTGCTTCTTCTAGGCCATCTATAGATAAAATCTGAAACCCTCATAAATCACATGTATATGGCACCCTGCCTGGTTCTGTCATTACGTTTAAATTAAAGCCCTATTTTCTTTCCATGCTGTGAAGGTAATCATTGAATGCATTGCTTTAAAAAATATATCAGAAAAATCATTAACACACGACTGAACTTATCTATAAATATAATCAGTCTAGTATTTTGACAAAGAAGGTCAACACCAGATCAGCTACTAGAAACGTATAATTGTGTTCATTTCAAAAGACCTTTTTTATTTGCAGCTGTGGTTTGGGCATATTTGGATTTCTTTTCTCTTTCATTTTTGGTTTGACTGTCATTAAAAGTTAAAAAGATGTCAGAATAACCTCTATTCCTACATTTGATGTAATAATCCGAATGTTATCAGCACATCAATGACACATATTTGACTGAAAGATTACCTTAGCCGTATTTGGCACAACTTTTTGGAATTTTGGATCCTCAATGCTCTTCAACTTTGTACTTGTTTGGCTTTATACATATTTTGATATGAGCGTCACTGATGAGTCTTATGTAGACGAAACGCGAGTCTGGCGTACTAAATTATAATCCTGGTACCTTTGATAACTATATATTACACTAAATAATTCTAAACATTAGCTAAGATTGATCTAAAGACCATTTGAAATCAGGTCTATTTAATTTGTAAGCTGTGTTATCATCTCGGTTTCGGTTCCTTATCGCACAACACTAGTAACAGTATTGCCTGTTACCCGTTGCTTTGAAAACGTCAACAAAAAGTTTATTTAGATTAGTTAGGCAAACTGTAGTTCCAACAATATTGATAATACGGCAAATCTTTCACGCTTTTGTATGTTGGTCAACTTAATTTGGTCTGATCTTGTATTTATATAAAGGGTTTGGAAACTTCCTACTTTACACATCATTTATCACAAAACCTCTAATGAGGACCTGTTGCAAAGGTCAACTAATGTTTACTGTTCTTTCGTGATGAAAGCACATTCAGAATCCACTCTTCGGGACTACTTGATGTACATGATTAATATTACCAACGAAACTTACAAACAGCGTTTTTTGTACATTTATGTTACAAAACTACATGTACTGTTAAAATATTCTATTATTTTTTCACGTTTTCGTTATTGGAAACGTTCGTTAACATAGTGATTACATGTTTGTACTTTAACATTTAATTTATGTTTGTATATATTTTTAATGTTTTTCCTGGTGATTGTTCACTACATACAAGATGTCACACTGGATATGATTATAAAAATATTATGTAAAATAATGATGTAATATTAATGGCAAAATGCATTAATTTGTTTGTGTTTTTGTGTCCAACGGGAAAAACTAAAATGTCTCCTTTTCCACCACAAGATGAAAAGCTCTACGTATTTGGCCGATATATTGTCACATTAGTTTCTTCTGCTGAGATTTATGATACAACAATATTTAGAACCCCAAAATGAAAGACGAAAGTTTCCAAATGTTCACTCATATAAGTATTTTGACTTAATTATGTATACTTTTAAAGCTTACCTGGATACAAATTCAAATCATCAACCCTGTAACCTGCCAAAGTTGCTTTTCCTCGTTTTTCATCTTTTAAACATGTCCATGTTACTGTTTTCAATACGGGCTTCACATGGTGTCTATACTATGAAAAGAGAACAATATTTCATATTAATACATAAATTAACTAAGGAAAAATAATGATGTAATCTTACATTTGAAAGTAAATTAATTTCATCTTTAAGTTAAAATGTTTAAATGATTGAGACCATCTAATGTATTGATATATATATAGTTTTAGCTTTCAAAAACGTCAGATCTATATTTGTTGGCTGGAATTTATGTTTTTCCTTTTATGTTTTATCTTTTCTTTCAAAATGATATCCATTGGGAGGTCAAAAGAACAATGAAATAAAAATACTTAATCTGACGGGAATGCATATACTGCTACATTTGTCAAGGACAAAAACGACTTTAGATATTGTAACCTCCAATAAAACAAAGTTAAAACTGATGCCCTATCGACATAAAATGTGGGCTTGTAATCAACAATACTATATGCTGAAGACACATATTTAGTTCAGTTGGAAACTCTTTCACGAATAGTTATTTTAATAAAACCAATACTTAAGGGCCTAAAGTTTTTTTATTATTTTCATGCTCCCCTTTACGGGACGTATTATGGTATACCGTTGTCCGTCTGTCCGTCCGTCGTCAACATAAAAAATGACATAACCAATTTGCATAAAACTTTGTTGAATTGTTTTTATCTATTGACATAAGCTCCCTTACGTTTTTTTTTTTTTATAAATTATAGAGTTTACGTTTCCGAGTTATTGGTTTTTATTCATTAAAAAGAGTGATTTTCCAGTTTTCGGAAATGAAAATCTGAGTTCTGATGAACAATTGAAAAGACCCGTTGTTAAAAAAGAACTCCAGTTTTCAAACAAACAGTTTTTATCAACATCCATTTACAAATGTTTATTCAATTTCTTAATTCTGAAAAATTAACTATCACAATTGTTAAATGTTTTATTTATTAGATTTTTTTTTTATTGAATACTTAGGCGAAATCCTTTGAGAACTTATATGAAATATGCATATATGACGGAAGGGACGTTCGTACTTTTTTTTATTCAATTACGAATATCAAACGAAAGCTAGAAAAAAATCTTGATTTTTATCTGGTCCTGGTCGGACTTATAACTATTGAAACTTCACATGAAGTTTTGCTAAAGGTGCTTCAATTTATTATTAGTTATATAATATTTTGATTTGACCTCGAAGATCTCCGTCTGTTAAAACGATAAGGGTAATATTGTAGTTGATTTCATTGTGTATCCGATTATTCATTTTATACATGACAATTGAACAGGAATTTTATTCATAAATAACTGTTTAAATATTGAATTATTCGGATGTGTATTGGAAATGAATCTCTAACTAGCTATCAGTAAATGCAAGTACTCTCAGTTTGATATTTTTTGTCTTTTATGTTTTATGTTTAAAAGTATATAAGTCAACTTTTTTCCAACTGATGTAAACAATTTATTTTGTGTTGTGTCATTACACCTCTTTCTAAATTAGGAGTAGTTCAGCAATCGCAAATGTGCCAGTGCAAGACCAATACCCTGAGATACAGAGATTGTTGCTTGTTGCTATCCCCAATATGTTTTTTTGATTATTGTTATACTTTTATGCAGCCTGCTGTTTACCTGCTTAGTGAACTGTTTACTTTCCCCCCATTGTTTATGCCGTACGATAAACTGTAATTGTTCATATGTTCATCTATTGGTTTAGTAATAGTTTTTTTTCTTTTTTCTTCATTTGAAGCCGTACCACTAAACATTGTAAACAAATTAAAGTTTCCAAGCGATTTAATGTCGTAGCATTCACAAGTACAAACGTAATGATTTTACTTCACTAAAAAATAATTATCAGGAACCTAGCAAGTATATATAAAATTAAAGACGGACAGCGAGGTTTAAGCTAAAGTATCTGCAAAAATATGTTTTTCAAGTATTTATAAGATTCAATAAAAACAAATATAACAATACATATAGCTAGTCTTTTTGGTCAAGGTACTTTGACAAGAGTACACTATTCCACCATTGGAACTAATAAACACGTAGACACATTATGCAATACATTTTTTTTCAATATTTTTATATTTCAAAAGCATGAAACTTACATGTATAGGTGACATCTTGTATGTAGGAAAACATTACAAGTAAGCATTTTCTTGTTTTTTTTTTTATTAAATGCATTTGTTTAAGGACATACATTAAACTATTAAAGTACAATGATGTAATATTGAATTTATCAAAGTTTTACAAGAAATTGATCGGATATGTTACTTATGTCGTAACTACAATATCCTTCTTTTTTCGTGAATGTGACCTACCGAATAAGACTATTTACCGGATTTGTAATAACACAGGCAATAAGACGGGTGCCACATGTGAAGCATGATCTGCTTCCCCTTCCGGAGCACCAGAGCTTACCCCTAGTTTTCGGTGGGGTTCGTGGTGCTTAGTATTTAGTTTTTTATGTTGTGTCTTCTGTACTATTATATGTCTGTTTGTCTTTTTATTTGTAGCCATGGCGTTGTCAGTTTATTTTCGATGTAACAGTTTGACTGTCCCTCTGGTATCTTTCGTCCCTCTTTTAAGACATGCTTAGTTGAGCCGATTAATGCTTTTATAGCACTTCTTTAATATTGTCTGAAGTTGAAACATGTTTAATTGTATTTGGTTAGGGGTAAATTGTTCAACGTAGAAAAATGACAATGGAAAATTAGTTAAAACTTAATTTTTAAAACCAATTCAGCACAATAAAATAAACCACCTTTTCCCCTATATGTTTTAATCAAATGTCGTTAAACATTGTTCAGTTGAAGTATGTGTTCATTTTGTAATTTCTTGATTGTTAGTTGATCGATTAATTTACAGTGTCAAGTATTTAAGAGTGTTGTTGGCGATTATAAATTAACAATAAGACAATAAGTAGGTAGGTCTTGTAACTAAGGCCCTCTGAGATAAGGTTGTGGTATAATGGACAGTCATTGGAAACAGGTGGTATATTGGATAGGACAGACACTATTATAATAAGGTTAACTATTAAGGGATATAATTAAAATAGGCTGTCAAAAGTAGGATTCATTTGTCTTGTCCGTACCGTCTTCCTCGATTCAGTATGTGGTACATTATTTTTTATTTGAATTTGTCAAGAAGTGTTTGAACGTAACTTTTTTCGAATTCCTTTTGGGATGTTTCTTTTTTTTTATCAATAACCATAAAGTTACATACATTTGACTATAAAGATTTGTTTATTTAGTTTCCGCAATTTGCCAATGTCAATTGGTAAATTTTTATCGACGTCCTTAAAAATGTTATGTTCGAAACAAGATATAACAGCTTTAACAACATACCACGCACTACGTGGATGTATATATACCTGGCTGTTCAGATCTACAGAAGAGGTAATACAACGACGAACATTTCTATTCCGTCTTAGAAATTTCAATACAGGTTTGTCAATTGATAAATTATATCGTTTTGATGCAATCTTGATCTCATGGATATATTGCTCAAAAAATGACTAGAATGATCGAGAAATTGAAAGATTTATTAGTATTTAGCAAGTTTATAAGCTAGAATACTTTGGATAAAGATCACACAGATTTGGTTAGAGTTTTTGTGTTTTAACGCTACTTGTAAGCATCGCATTTATGATATTCCGTGGCGGCCAGTTTTTACTGGTGAAGGTAGCTGGAATGCCCGGAAAAAACTACCGACGCAATAGTTAGCCATAAGAATGCTTTGGATAAAGATTACACAGAAAAATGAAAACAAGCTGTGAATAGTTTATATCATGTATATTGTCTTTTTTTAATTTCTATACAAACATGACAAACAGGTATACATTTTTTACTACAATATATTTTAGCCGATTATATTCGTCACGTTAGTGATTAATAACTTGCTAAAATAACTCCAATTTCATAATTTTTGCATATAGATATTGTATGAGATGAAGAAATACAAAATAAAGAATTCTAAAAAAGGACAAATTCCTAAATTTGGTATTTAAAACAAATATAGTTTGAGATAAGACAACGCAAAATATATATTTATATTTATCGCAGACTTTAAATTCATAAAAGAACAATATATATATTCTATATTACTGTTTATTGGTTCGAAGGGTAACGAGCAATTACACAACACCATTCAATCAAAACACAAAGCACCTATTGCATATCAATCATTTTCAACGATTTAGCTGAAAAAATCGTGACAGTATTCTCTCTTGGAAAAATTGTCTTTAAGATTCTGTTCAATTCGTTTTTTCATATGATTTGTTGTTTTGTTTTGTTTTGTTTGATGATTGTTCGTTTATTGTATTAGCATTACATTTATTTTTCAACCATATAATCTTATACATATATAATCAGGATTACTACAAAGTCAAACTCAAATATTTGAAATATGTCTGTTTGAAAACTGTTAATATTGAATAAAACCAACAAAAATAAAGACAGTCTGTAAACGTGACATAAATTTCTTGATAATTCTACCATCTTTAAATGATATATTATCCTGAGATTACAACTATTCAAAGATGCCTATCTGTAGCACTGTATGTTCATGAATTTTTCAACTTTTCATGTTGTGTGATCTAAAAGAATATGGTGAAATATATTAGATATCACAATGAGATCTAGAGTATTATATTAAAAAAAAAACAAACAAACACAGATTAATTGTTTGATGGATTGATTGTGTCATGTTTAGGGTCAATTAGTCATTATATACATGTAATAGGTATCGGATGTTTTAGATTTCAGAAGTGGAGTTGTTAGTAAACACAAAGATGTATCGAATATTCATCGTCAGCGCATTTGTAGGTAAGTTAATACTATTGTACCTATAAATTCCGATGACAATAATTTTCCTATTTTCAAGTATCGTAAATCTTTCTTGTGTATTTGTAGTGATCTATATTGCTTCGGTACGTATATAAATATTTATAAGTGATAAAATATGAAACAATTCAACTTTTGTAAACAGTGTTGTTTATAAATGAACATCAATGTGTTTTAACAGACATCGGTCTTTAAAGCAACACGGCAAACTTTGGTGATAATGAATAATGGGTATCGATGTGGTGTCCTGCAATTTGATAAAATGAAGATTATTCATTTGAAAAGAAACAAACTTACCAAATATATTAGCGGAACTGTAGTTCTTCCTATGTTATAAGTATTATGGTATATATAAAAAAAGAAGATGTCGTATTGTTGCAAATGAGACAACTCTCCACAAGAGACCAAAATAACACAGGAATTAACAACTATACGTCACCGTAAGGCGTTCGAAAATGAGTCCATACCGCACAGTCGCCTTTAAAAAAGCCCCGTTATTACGAATGTTTAACAATTCAAAAGAGAAAAATAACGGGCTAATTTATGAATAAAAAATGAACGGAAAACAAATATGTTACCCATCAACAAACGACAACCATGGTATATAGGCTCCTGAGTTGGGACAGGCACATACATACAGAATGTGATGGGGTTGAACACTTTAGCGGGAACCCAATCCTTCTCCTAACATGGGGCAGTGGTGTAAAAGAACAACATAAGAACGAACTATAAAAATCAGTTGAAAAAACGGCTTATCTCATCAGATGGTTACAAGTAGAGATACGTCTCACAAGATCTTTTGAATTCACTTGATAAGTAATACAGGAGAGTTTAAGAAAAATATGACAAAACGAGAATTAAAAAAAAATGTCAAATTGATCAAAGGCTGTTTTTAAAATAGTTAATAAATTGACCAATGGACATTTTAAGAAACGAACATGTTGTGAATCAATACAGTACCGAATCACTGATTGATAAATGATGACATCCACAGAGATCAGCAGAGGTATCGACTCAGTGCTATGATTTAGAAACCAAACACATTTAATAACATCCTTGATGAGTAAACTGTGGCACGTTCGATGTATAAAACAAAAGATGGTATCTTCGAATTAATTTATTCAACTACTTTATCGATGCAACTACTTGTATGCAGTATGTCTTAGAAGTACTGCAACTGACCTCGACAAAGACGCTTAGTTAACGAGTTTAATGTTCCGGAATAACACACGGCTGCAAATTGTTTTAAATGATAGCATGATATCTATTTTTTAATTTCCGTCGGGTCGTAAAAAGTTTCTTTGGTCCCCTTTTTGTATTTTAGCCCTTTAATGGGGTACCCCTCAATTTATGGTTTTGAGTAGTTACCTTAAATTACCTTAAAATCTAAAAAAAATAGGCATTTTGTTTTATTTCCCTTTTCGTGACTATTTTCGATGCACATATCATCATGGATCATCGGAATAATAAAGAAATAAATATAATACCATCTTCGAGTAAAATTCTTAAACTTAAAGTTGGCATTTTTTTAGATGGAAATTTAATGCATTTTTCTCTGAAAACGAGGACACTTATGATTCAAAAAGAGTATTTGACATTTGAGATGAGACAATACATCATTGAGATACTGCATGCAAATTTTATTGGGCAAATTCCAAACAACATTATCAAAAATTTAAATTAAAAAACATCATTTATACCTTTTTTTATTACGGAAATTTCATATCCGTCAATCAGATCCATCATTTATTTTTTTCTTCACAATTAATGTTGTAGTTTTGATGTGATTATATTAATTTTCTTGGATAAGATGAGTTTTTTTTAAGGGTGATTTGATTATATAGTAGTTATTTCGTGTATTGTCTGTAAATAAGTTATATTTTTGTTGATACAATTTTGACTTTTTATAAAAGATAACCAAATCATTCGGATAAGATGTTTTTTCCGGATAATGACTATTTCTTGAAGTCCTGAAAAGTTTTCTCCTACTAGTCCCAAAAGGAGAATATAAAAAAGAAGATGTGGTATGATTGCCAATGAGACAACTTTCCACAAGAGACCAAAATGACACAGACATTAACAACTATAGGTCACCGTACGGCCTTCAACAATGAGGAAAGCCTATACCGCATAGTCAGCTATAAAAGGCCCCGATCAGACAATGTAAAACAATTCAAACGAGAAACCTAACGGCCTTATTTATATAAAAAAATTGAACGAAAAACAAATATGTAACACATTAACAAACGACAACCACTGAATTACAGGCTCCTGACTTGGGACAGGCACATACATAAATAATGTGGCGGGGTTAAACATGTTAGCGGGATCCCAACCCTCCTCCCTAACCTGGGACAGTGATAAAACAGTACAACATAAGAACGAAGGCTTGATATTGTGTGGAAAAATATATTGTATGTCAGTGTTCAACCTCAAAGCAATTGTTATGCATGCAAGCTGTCGTGAAAAACGTACGTTCGATGTTTCGCAGATTTTTGTAGTGTGACAAGTGTATGATACAACTAACTTCTCTTGATATTCTGCTTTCTTTTGACGAAAGAGTTGTGATCATCAGTGATGTTATTAGACTTACGCCAGACAGCAAAATTGTCTTCAAATTAGAAACAACAGAAAGTCAAATATATGATCAATCTAATCAACATGTATCTTCACAACCTGACACTTTCATACGATCTTAGGCTCATAGGCTCAGTGTCCGTCATTCCCGATGTAGTTTGAATTTGAAAACATATTTTTATTTTGTGTAAAAGCAAAACCTTTGAAATGGACAGAAAACTTCTAGAAAATTGAATCGAACGTGTTGACAGTCTTTTGAGGTGTGCTAATGTGAGTAATCATTTATCCATGGTAATGAATGGGAGTACAGATGTATTTTTAAAAGGAGTCTACCTGTCAGCATGCATTACCAAGTACTTATTGAAGTCAACACCTGTGCAATCAGGTAAAACAGTAACTGAAGAATTAGAATATGAACTTGCTTTCAATTCATTGATAACGAATGTTAATGATGACATTTTCTTCCATAAATAGGCCTTACTTATGTTGCAACTCCTCGGCATATACCAATCACTTTTACCCAAGAATGTCTCTGATGAATACCCAACTGCCAAACCCCAGACCTTACAATTACACCCAGAAGTGTATAAAGATATCAAGGATACAATAAGAGAAGAAGAATTACTTCACTCTGCAGCACGCGTCCTTATAATCTCTGTCCTCCTCGGGTTCTCACTATCGAAAAGGTAACGGCATCGCTATTTTGAAAAATCACACAAAGGCACTACAACATTGGGAAATTGGCATTTCATTATTTCCCTAAAAAAATGACGAATCTTCACTATTTTCCCAGGATATTCCAACTAAGACAATGTTCATGCACAAAACTGAGTTTATGTTACAGTCAACCAACCGCTAAACAAATGCAAGCCACACTTACTTAACATCGCATTTGTGTCGGTTTATTAAAATATTTTGTTAGTTATAACCGATTTGTCCATACTTTGCAAATACACAATATTTCTTTATCTATAACTAGATACCAAATATCCCATAAAACCCAACATTGTAGCGCTTGAATTTAGTTTTTTTGGTATTTTATAGTTAAGGTTTCAGATTAACGCCATTTTGTAATGGCAGCTTGTCATATATATACTTAAAGTTTTCGTTTTAACGTCCTACGCAGAATATGCTTATGATTGAACCGTTTTTGTAGCATTCTAATGAATACATTTTAGAGACTTCTCCTTTTTGGAAAATTGACGCTTTCAGGGGCATGTTTCCGATACTAGTGAATTGAACTTCCATTACATTTCTCTGCCTACCGCGCTTGGTTCGTATTTACTTTCCGTTACATTTCTCCGTCTACCGCGCTTGGTTTCGTATTTACTATTTCATATACAAACTGGAATTTGCTTGTATTATCATTTTTGTTTATTAATCAACTGGGAACCAGTTTACATACCTCCGGTCCTTTTTATTACCAAAAAGATCGAAGTGTACCAACCAATGTTGTTAAGATATTCATTAATCTATTTTTATAACTTTATTGATTGTGTGAAGTAAAACTAAAACATTGTTAAAACATTAAAGATATAAATAATCGAGGAAAACTTGATAGTCTTTTCTTTTTACAAACAACTGCCTTTTTTATAAGAAAATATAATGTGTCCGTGTTGGTCCACTTTCTACTGGTTATAAGACAGTTCGAAGTACCGGAAATCCGACTCAATCTTTGTTTACAAAGTTACAACAGTAGAGTCTGTAACAGACTGTATCTGTATGACATGTGAATAAATTGTCGATGTTGATGCTGGCTTTAATACAACGGTTTGAGAGATCGCCGCCGATTTATTGGCGGGGTGGAAGAACAGATTTGAAGCTCTCTATGTTTGATGCGTGCACAACAGTGTCGTCTAGCTGATTCGGCACGATCACTGTCTTACGGAATTCTAGTCAAACCGGCACCTGGCTAATTCGGCACCCGGTATAGTCAAATTGGCACCTGGTTAAATCGGCACTTGATATAGTCAATTCGGCACCCATGTTAGATTTATTTAATATATATTTTTAACAGTATTTTGAGCAAAAACAGTAGAAATAAGGAATGGGTTGTCCAGAAATTTTACAGTATTTACCCAAGAAGAGTTAGATAAGGAAGGGGTTGGCCAGAAATATTAACCTAATTTTATCATGTTTATTCACATTTTTAAGGGTTGAATTATTTATATATATTATTGATACCTAATTGACTTTAAATAGGTGCCGATTTGACTAGATGTCGATTTAACCAGGTGCCGATTTGACTTTTTCTATTGGTGCCGATTTGACTTGTACCCTATTATTAAGGCCCTAAAGTGAGTTTAAATATAGTACGGTGTTTTACTTGGTGGACCGTGGAATGTCAATACACTCACAGTAAGAGTTATTTTTATCTTGCTTTTCCACAATAATTGTTGCATGGTATTCTTTGAATTTCTCGGCAGATATGGTTCTCTTCGGACATGCTTTTAAGAGGAATCGTCTGGTTCAATAGGTTAATCAGTCCCTCAACTTCTTTGCACATAAATACTAACTTTGGCTTCAATGCCTTGTTTGTCCTTGTCTGGAGATCTTGTTGTAGTTCCAGTTTGGCAAGCATTTTGGAGACTTATCCATCCTCTTTTGACTTGTAATCTCTGGTGATAAATTTTGCCGCTTGACATGTTTATTTTTGTTACCGAGTAGGGGTTGCCAACGATAGCTCCATATTAAATAATGAGATCAATTCCTAAAGGTCTAGTTCATTATCCAATCTGACACAAATTTCAATAACTGGAATGCCACCCAAGATGAATATATGGTTACCCTCTATAACAGCATAATTACTTGGAATTGTGTTGAATACCATGATGGTTCAATGGCATAAACTAAAAGGGAGACAAAATTTAACATGAAAGATTGTGGATTAGTGTAAAATAAAAAACTAGCTTATTATGATATATGGTTAAAGAATGAATATCAAATTATATGGGTCATGGGCAGATTTGTTATAAAATATCAATATGGCAGAGAAGTGGTTTCAAGTTTCATATAAAGGGACCTGACTGACATGAAATAAAAAAACCAAAGAAGTCTCCCTATTTGTCTAATCTTCAATGTGAAATAAAACATATAGAAATAGAATTTGCTTCAAGTAATAGAAATAACTACATTTTTGTATGTCACTAGTAACTTATTAAATGAGTATGTGGGTAATTAGTCCTATAACATATGACCTCAGGAGCATTATTTACTATTTCTATTTACTGTTTTTTTACTACCAATGTGTCACACTTTGCATTTAAAAAGTAAAAAAAAAATGAAAATATCAGTATAAAAACGTTAAAAATTGATAAGAATGCGAAGTAATATGTTATAGGACTAGTGGGGTATAAGAGCTTATTACAACAGGCTCTGCATTGCTCTTCATAATCATTTGGTTTGAAAGGACACTAGTAGTCTGTATTCTTGATTTAGAAAAATGTAATTGCAAGAAAGAAAAAAATACACATTACTTAGAAAACTTTAGATCATTCAGGTAGTCTTTATTTAGTACGTACAAAAGAACAGCCAGTAGTCATTGGATATTGTAGATCATATAAATAGTCTTGACCTATTTATTAGTACAAAAGAACAGCTAGTAATCATTGGATATTGTATATCATTCCAGTATTCTTGACCTATTTATCTGTACAAAAAAAAAAAAACAGACAGTAGTCATTGGATACTGTAGATCATTCAGGTAGTCTTGACCTATTTATTTGTACAAAAAAAAACAGCCATTAGTCATTGGATACTGTAGCTCATTTATGTAGTCTTGACTCTTGACCTATTCATTTGTATTAAAAAAACAGTCAGTTGTCATCTTCACTTCACACACTCATATACAAATATCAATTATATGCTTACGAGACATGTTGCAACTCATTACGGTATATAAAAATCAAGACTTGCATAAAAAATATCCCAATATTAGAGGCAGTGGCGTCATTTTCCCTCAGAGCTTTCAGCTCTTTGATTATCCTTGTGGTTGAAAGACTGATATTTTTAGGCCTGACCTTTGACCCCAATCAAAAAAAAAATGTGACCACTGTGGAATTTTACGACCAAACTTTTCCTTATTGTATACGTTTTTCTCTTTCCATCGATATATTATTTAGGTGTGTGTTCTTCCGTAAGTTTTAAAAAATTAACTCTGGTTGACATGCTTGTGACATCTAACATATTTGTCTTCTGATTACGGAATAAAACTGCAAGGGGATTGTATTGAAGGTCATTTAGTTAAGATATTTTTTTAAGCTTAAGGAAAATTTTCTTTACTTTGTGTATTAAGTCACTCACTCTTATGGAACTATTTTGACTTTTATCGTAATTAGGGGAACAGTTTGACAATTTTAGTATCGCTATAATGAAACTGTCTTCACTTGTTGATTTATTGATTTATTGATATATATATATTTTTTTTATTTCCCTACCCGAAATGATTTAACTTAGGATTTGATAAAGAACATCGTAAGAAATAAACTTGAGAATGGAAAGTTTTTTTCAATTAATTTCATATCATAATCTAGATTATTGCGGCTGATACAAGTGTGAAGATTGTTAATGGTGAAGATGCCAACATAGAAGATCATCCATGGATGGTCTCTGTTCAGTCTAGAGATTATGAAGGAGACAATTTTACTCATCTTTGCGGAGGAGCAATTATTGACAGAAGTTGGGTTCTTACAGCTGCACATTGTGTCTCTTTACCTAATAATATACATGTGTAAGTTATTCTATTTACAGTTAATGTATAAATCCATAATACAAAAACACCGACGGGTATCACATGCATATGGAACACAAAATGATAAAGCTATCGGAGCTTTAACAATAATTCGAAGTTTCTTATTGAGTTGATATTGTTAAGTCTTCAGTATTCTTTGTAATGTTTATTTTAACTTTTGTTGATGGATTGTTGGTAAACTTTTGTCTGTTTTCCCCGTCTATTTATATTGCATGTTCGACCTTGTTCCGACCTATGATTTTTGACTTCCCTTTTGTTATTTCACCCTTGAAAAAACTGTAGAATTTTCCATGATTAAGATAATGTACAAATGTACAGTTGTTTGTTTTATATGACAAAATGTCAAAGAAAAACTAAGGATGATAATGTACGGAAAAGATATTTAATCTGACAAAAATAAACAGAAAAAAAAATCTCAAAAACAAAAGAATTATGGTTTGAATCAGCAACGTGTTTTCTACTTTTTACCTTCAATGTTTTTCATTTTTGGTTGATACTCTTCTAATTTATGATACAAAAAATGAAAACCTTTCAAGAAGTAGCTGCTTTCTATTTATTCCTATCATACAGTTCATTTGAATTCTTATATATATCAAGAACTTAAAATATGCTTCTTTAAATGGACTTGTTGTTTTCGTACTGTAAATATTTTATATTGGAGATTTCGAGTATTTCATTTGTTATATTTCAAGTAACCGGGTGCAATGGAAACTCGGTAATAGAGGTAACATGATTACGTTTCTGTTGTCATTGGTTTTTATTTACTAGTATAGTTCTTCGTAGAAAAAGATCCAGTTTTCGATACACACCATATTTTTTTAAGTACGAAAAGACAGAACTAAGGGAAAGACCATTTAAGGGGGCTCGCTGGTCTAAACCAAATTTTTAAATTAATACAGGATTTCGCTATATTGTTTTATAAATGAACTTTATCTTATACAAAAATGAAATTAAAAAATGGGGTCACCGTTCATTTACGCTTCAAATCTGGTTTCGAAAGAAGCATACATTGTTGTAAAGGTGCTTTTTTCTGTGAACTAATAGGAGAAAAAGAAGATATATCGAAATAAATAAAGAACTTAATTACAGAAATCGCTAAAAGTTTACAAAAGATTTGTTTATGTACAGCTTATTTGAAAATTATGATAAAAAATATAGGTCACCGATTAGTTAAAAGATATTATAATTTTTATTCCAAAAATGGCACTTGTGCACCAAAGGGAGATAATTTGGAGCTTTTTCAATGGTATCTGACATTGTCATCTGGAGCCGACACGAATTGATTTTGTTGAATGATTTTTTTTCCATATGACAAAGTAACAACTTCTAAAGGTAATCAATAAAATGTGTAGTGAACAATTAATGTTTATTTTTTTCTGAAATTGTTATACCCTCGAACCTCCTTAGGTCCAAAATTGAGGTATGTTTTTCATAAAAACCTTTCCATTCCTGCACCATAGAAGTTTTACGAAACTCATATACAATGCTTAGATCGACAAAACATCAATAGAGTTGACATCTGGAATGTTAATTATATGACGTTTAAGAATTAAACCACGTTAACGTGGAAAATTAAAAAAACTTGAGCGTGGGCATTCATGTCATTAGACTAATTCGTCTTTTGTTTTAACTGAAAAACTATGAAATATATATACAATAGATGCTCACAACTTGTTATAGGACATGCTTCGCAGGACTTTTCTTCAGGACATGTGGCATACCATGCCATTGATGTTTCAACGCTTGGTTTTGTTTGCTCAATGATGAAAAGAGTGCTGACGTATCATATACCTATTTATCTTCCATCGATGGTCTTTAAATTCGAAATTGAGGTCAAAATCCTATGTCAAGTCGACAATATAACTATATTTCTAATGCTATAACTTCATGCTCAAACTTAATAAAGCTAAAAACTTTCAGATGTCACTAACTTAAACTGGATGTAGATGATTTGTTTCAAAATTATTCTGCAAAACATACATTTTAAGGGGGTACTGAATGGGTTAAATTGAGTGATATGGAGCTTTGTACAAAAATTACGAAAATAAACTAGGCTGATTGATGAAGATCGTGTAGTGATCTACTCTGTGTCATTTAATCTCTGGTGGAGAGCTATCTTTTTTTTGCAATCATACCATATTTTCTTTTGTTATATAGTATATTCAAACCAGTTTTCATTATAAGACTACAGTTCAATTTTATTTTATTTTAGGGCAAAGAATTTGAGAGTAGTAGCTGGAAGCTCTTTTTTGAGTCAGATGAAAACAATTATACCCTTGAAAAGTGTTCATGCGGTATGGACTTTAAGTAGTATATAATATACCCAACTATACATTGACATAGGTGTCCATGTAATATTTTACCCACCCTGCTTTCCCGTCTTTTCGTTGTTCTTCAGCTTGGACAAGCTTAATTATGTCATACCTTTCTTATGTATTACAAAACAGAATGACTTCATACACGATTAACTCTATATTCATTTATAATGGTCATAATAACATTATAAGTTGTTAAAACACTACCACTGTTTTATGATTATGAGTCAATTTGCAGAGTTATCATCAGCGGTTAATTATATTCCCGTTATTGGACGGTGAACTCGATTGGTATTGATTCATTCACTGTGAACTGGAATCGTGTGAACGGTTGGTTTGTACCTCCCGTCTGTTTAGTATCACACATTGAACAATTGTTCTGTCTTTGTGGAAATCGGCAAGCTATTGGCCGATATTATCTGGTTAAGGTTTTATTAAAGAGGTGAATGGATGTATTGACCTACCCACTAACAAGGAATACTATACCCCTGGTAAAGGAAATAAATCTGTGTTTGGGAAGATCGATTTACCTTTTAGGGTGTTGGCTTTAAAAATTGTTTTTGAACCTATTAGCTACTAACATGTTGAAGCTTTTAAGTCGGTGGGGTTTATTTCTGCTATGCAGAGATAGTTGTATAAAAATCATATTTTCTAGACCGTCTAAATAACAGTGATAGGGTTTGTTATTTCAGTGAAAGATGAAGTGTTTAAATACATTACTAAATAAGTACTTAGTTAAATTGTTTGTATGTATAACGTATTAATGTGTGTTTTATTTTTACGTATGTTTTTGCAGGCTTTAAAAAACGACCTGTTGGAATTACTGGCTTCATTGATTGAAAAAGTTTCCTTACTTTCAGATTTGTTAACGGAGAGTAAAGCGAGCAACACACTTCAAAACTATTATTATGTTTTTATAAGATGGACAAAATGGACTTTATCGAATGGAATATCTAGTGAATTTATTTTACCGGTCAAACCAATTCATGTGGCTTTATATCTAGCATGTTTTCTGCAACAAAACCATACGCCCAGTCCGATCAATCAAACTCTGTATAGTATTAGATAGGCACATACAATTACTAGTGAAGTTTCTCCTACTGATTCCGATTTAGTGAAAAATATTCTGGAAGGAGCTAAGAGAAGTCTATCAGTTACGGTTAGGAAGAAAGAGTCTATAACTTCAGACATTTTTAGCATATGTTTGATAAATTTTATTGTGAAGATAATCTGTATAACCAGCGTTCAATTTGTGCCTGCTTGATATCGTATTCTGTTTTTTTACGTGTGTCCGAATTGTCGAATCTTAAAACCTGTGATGTGTTATTTTTTAAAAGTTACATGTCCGTATTTATACAGAAAAGTAAACCCGATATTTACAGAGATGGGGATAGAATAATTATCGCCAGAACCGGGATTAAATTGTTCCTCGTAAAGAATTTAGAGAATTATTTGGAATGGGGTAATAATCAAACAGATTGTGATTTATATTTATTTCGGAATTTGACGCATCCAAGGATAGTTTTACATTCCGTAAAGACAACAAACCTCTTTCTTATACAAGAATGAGGGAGCTTTTTATTAAAGTTTTTACTCCGTTTGTGCCGATCATAAAATCATTTGGTCTCAATAGTCTGAGATCCGGTGGAGCATCTGCAGCTTGTAATTTTGGACTTTCGAATAGACTATTTAAAAGGTATGGACGATGGAAATCGGAGACTGCGAAAGATGGTTATGTAAAGGACTCTTCTTCCAACAGAATGTTGGTTTCACTAAATTTGTGTCTATAGATAAAATTTTAGAATAAATCTCTATTGTTTCATACGATTTTCCCGTTCTTTGGCACAGCAGCGGCGTTGTCGTGTAGCTTTGCACTTTAATTACGAGATTTGTATTCTTTATATTTTCATAGTAAATGGTTTTTCAAAGACATACATTATAATGGGGTGACGTACATGAGACTAGTATTATTTATGAAGTTTAATACAGAATGAATGTTGTTACAAGAGAAAAGAAGCTGTGGTATGATTGCCAATTAAACAACTCACCACAAGTGACCAACAAGGCATAGAAATTAACAAGTATAGGTCACCGTTCGGCCTTCAGCAATGATCAAAGCCCATACCGCATAGTCAGCTATAAGAGGCCTCCAAAAACAATGAAAAACAATTCAAAGGAGAAAACTAACTGCCTCATGTATGTACAACAAATGCACGAGAAACAAATATTTAACACATAAACAAACGACTAAATCTGAATTACGAGCCATCTAGCACGTTATCGTTTTAATATGTACAAACTAAAATACCGAAATCCAAGGTGAATTCAAAACGGGGAAGTATATGATAACATACAAAATCAAATCCCCTACTAGATCAACCAACGGAACGATTGAAAAAAAAACTGTCAGTTCTGGGTAGGAACAGACCTTTTCCGAAGAAACTTCTGATTTGAATCTTTGTTTATAGCATGCTAAACCTCCCACAAATATGACATTTGTTTTACTTTTCCAAACTAAAGATACTCAATTAATTTATTCATCAATTTGTTATAATTAAAAACCGTGTTGTTGTATTTTAATTGTCATTCAATAAATACATGAGATAATATAGTTTTAAAAAGAAGATTTTTTTCTGTACTTAATGTACTTCGAACCTATAAACCAGGCAAAGGTCTTTTAGTTGAGGTTCTTTGTATTAAAAAAAATTGGAATCTCTCATGAAACATCATACCATTAAAAGCGGAATTGAGAACAAAGGACTGAAAATGCAAGCAAAATACCATCATTTATGGTTTAAACAAATTAAAGTTCATTCGATTGATCTTATCACATTAAACGTCAGACAGTAACACAGTGGTTATTCTGTCTGAAACTTCCTAAATCAGAATCGCAATAGAAATTAATATGCACAATTAAATAAACACCCGTCCTTTAACTTATAAACATAATAATATGCACAACTAAATAAGCACCCGTCCTTTAACTTATAAACATAATAATATGCACAACTAAATAAGCACCCGTCCTATAACTTATAAACATAAGTAGTTATCAAAGGTCATAATAATATGCACAACTAAATAAGCACCCGACCTTTAACTTAGAAACATAAGTAGTTATCAAAGGTCATCAACTTATAATTTAATACGCCAGACTCGCGTTTCGTCTACATAAGACTCATCAGTGACGCTCACATCAAAATAGTTCTAAAGGGATACATGTAATTTAATCGTTTAACAAGAAGATATTCCTGAAATTTTCATTCATGCTATAAGTTGAACGTTAACTTTACATTTTCCTTTACTGATTTGTCTTTTCGATTGCATGGTGCTAGCCTTTTTCTGATAAACATCATACTTTGAATCTTATATTTGAACCGAAACCTTTGATAGATGACCTACAATGTAACAAAACAGAAAGTGTTTTGTACAATATTTACTGTTAAAATCATATCAAAGTAGTGTACGTTTTCATTTGAAATATTGATAATGACATTTTACTATCATTAAAGCCCGTGTATTGATTATATATTTGGTAATTTCTGTTGTCTGCTAATTGCAGCACTCCTCGAACACCCATTCAAGAGGTAGTGTGGTTGTTTTACATATCCAATTCATCTGTTTCGGGAGAAGAAATAAAATTGGAAAACAACCCTAAATGAAGGGCATTGATTTTTATATTGAAGCAATTTATGATCGCTGACGCATTGACTAATTTGTAGACCCTGTGATAACATCATCATTCCAACGATGCAAATATTACACACTTTGACTTTGACGCTATGTTGCAGTAATGGGTGTCTAGAGCACAATTGTAATATAAAGTTGTGGATTGTTTCTTAACTAACGTGGCGTGATGGTTGTTACATGCTTTTCAATTAGATGAATAGATTATTTACTATTATCTGAACAATGTCGGTCTCTTGTATTGCCCAAATCATCACTTCGTTAATTTTACCGACGCCATCACGATTTTGTTGAACATAATATATTATTCGTTATACAGAGGATATCGGATACTGTCCTTATGTCTTAACTACAATCCCGTTCCCTTTTCACGAATGTAAACTACCGAATTAGAATATTTATTGGCTTTGAAATTAGCAACACGATAGGTGTCACATGTAAAGCAAGCTATGCTAAATCTTTCGAAGCAAATGAAATAACCCCCTTTATTTGATGGGATTTGTTTTGTTGTTGTACCCCTAATTGTGACATTTCAATATAATGAAACTTGATGCAACTGTCGTATGATTGAGATGCTTGATGCTATACAGACCTTCTAAAATTCAAACTGACCACACGCACGATACACGCACGCACGATACACGCACGGTGAATGCACGATACACGCACGGTACACGCACGGTACACGATACACGCACGATGAGCGATGAGCGTTACACGGAGGATTAACGCAAAATGAATGATGAATGATGAACGCACGATACACGCACAATGCACGATGAATGATAAATACACGATACACGCACGATACACGCACGATACACGCACGATACACGCACGATACACGCACGTTGAATGATTCATTGACGAATGAACAACGAACACTTTTTACACGATTCTCAAAGCTATTTTATTTAGAATAGTATTTAAAATTGATATGCATTTGAATTAAAGGCAATACTTGTTGCTGTTTTGCCGATACCAGCATAATAGATAATATGCTAGTTTGACAGCTCAGATTCAAATAACTTAATTAAAGTCGGCGATGTTATAGGTATCGGAAATATTTGTGAACTTGGACAGAAGCTCCTAACAATCAAAATATAGTGTCTTGATTTTGTTCAGCCCAAGAGTTCAAGTTTACGGCAAAAGAAGGCGAGACATTGTGTTCCGCGAAACACTTAGAATACTAATTTTATTTCATACAGTTAAAAATCTAAATTATATTTTTATGCATACAATGTCCGACGCATTATATCTACAGACAGTGACTGGTTCTACAACATTATTTCTACTACATGTTTGATATAATTGATTGCAATAAATGAATGATCAATGTATTTTTATTTTCATGTTATATATTTTTTTTCTCACTTTGACGGATAAATTTTATAAACGATTATATATGTATATATCTAAAAAAAAATAGTGTAAGCTGTTTTCGTATTCACTACAAGCATAGCAGAAATTAATTGATTCTTTTATGTTAACATGCACTGCAAATTTTTGTAGTTCTCTACATGTATACTTATCAACAGGACAGTAAAATCAGTGATCCGACTGACACGAGCGAACTAACATAACAACTGATTAAACAACCATAATCTCTTTTTTTTTTTTTATGTAAGTTACAATGTTCCTTATATATATATACTGTCCATTGTTATCAGATTCGTATGTGTTAATTTAGAGCAAAAGATATTATTTTTTCAGAAAAATTTTATTCGTACAAATTTATTAGAACTAGCTAAGAAAATGACATTTACCAAATAATTAGAAAATTTAAACATTTGTAATACCAAATACTTCAATATATACTTCTGAAACGACTTTTCGTCCTGAATATGCATGAAATGTTTACCACTGGACGTTTAAACAACCACTGAATAATCAATTAATCAAAGTTTGCTCCCAGTAAAAATGTATTAAACAATATAAGACACAATTGGTGTCTGTTGTTTGTTTGTACAGTAAACATACTGAATTTGTTTATATTCCTTATACAATTTCAAGTATAAAAATTCATACATATTTTCAAACATCCTGACACGTTAAATTTCTAGGAGGTGAGATTCTCGGGGTTTTACCTAGAACTCTTTGGGAAAATGCAATTTTTAATTCCAATTTGAAACCAAACGGTAATAGATATCCCAATGTTTTTTAAAATGCATGTCTAATTTGATAAGGAGATTTGAAAAATCGATCTCAATGGTAGTTGAAATCATTCAGTGCAATCATTTTGTGTCCGTGTCCGTCGTTGTCTTTCATATCAATTGGTGTATCCCCTGTTTGCTGTTCGTAATCTGTTGTTTATAGCAGTCAGGCCTCGCGATCGGTGTCCAAATTTAAACCCCCACTTAGGTAAATTAATTATCATTTATAGGGGAGAGGCTATTTTTCTCGATGCAAACATTATTTTCCTTCTTGAAAACGAAACAGCTTAACAATGTTCTATATATTTTCATTTACTCATGCATATTAAATGATTTTTTTTCAAATTTAAAAACATATTTTTATGGTAAATATATCTAAATGTCAGGGTAATTTTCTTATCCAAATAATTGTTTTTTTCATTTTTTAAGGTAATAGTGTTTTTGACACGTGTCTTGTATTTCAGCGATTTTCGGAAAAATTAACGAAAACCGGCACAGGCATTGTTCAATTATAATTATTTGTGATCTTTTATTGATTAAATTTGAATATATGCATTAAATATCAATCTCTATCTAGATACGAAATTTGTTTAAATTGTACAGTACCCCTTTTAGTCCTTAGTAGCATATTATAACTCATTAGTGCACTTAAGAGTCCTTAGCCGTGTTTAGACGCACCATTTTCTGCTCTTTGGTCGGATTGTTGTTTCTTTGACACATTCTCCATTTCAATCCTCCATTTATTCAATTAGTTGTGATTCTCTTCATCTCTCTGTTTGATGTTTTTGCAGACAAAAACAATTCGCAGAATTAATCTTAAAAAGTAGACATTAAACTCTTTCTTCTAAAAACTTTAAGCACTTAAACCTTATTGCATGACATTGAATTAGTATTTTAATTCAGTCTTGTCACATATTATATGACCTGAATAATAGTTTCCTATATAATGATTTTTGACAGAAATTTATTTACTTAATAATTGAAGAATTCGTTCTTTTTATCGACACATTAAAAATTGATGCCGTAAATGTTATTTTGCGCGACGTCAAACTGTGAAATATCGGGAAAAGATGCATTTTTTCGAGATTTAACCATTAGCTTAAGAGAATATGTCCTTCTTTTTTAGAAATAACATGTGGCTTGATAGTCATACCGTACGGAGATTTTTTTTTCAGCTATTATGAAGAAATTAACCACTTTTTTTAACTAGATAAATATTCAACAAAAATACCGTTTTTTCTTAAATCAATTTCTTTTAACAAAAATCAATTATTAACAAAGAATTGTAACACAAATGTAGTAAGAACCCAATTTTGTAACGAAGATATTCCTTATCTCTTTACCGAAATCTGCATATCTTTATATTTTGAAACATAAAATGTTAAGGGTGTCTGCTCAAAAGACAGAAAGGTCCAAGAAACCGAAATATTAAGTAAATGTCGAATAATTAAAACCCATTTGTCTTTTAAATTTAGCACATGAAGATATAATTTTTAGCACATATACACATGTACAGATTGATTTTGTAAAAAAAAAATCACTGTCGGTCTAAAACTGTATCGAATGCTCATAATTTTCCTAAAGCTTTAAATTTTTGATCATGAGGGTCTGAATGGGGATTCATTATTTCTGTATTCTATAATTTTTGGCAAATTTGTTCTATAATTCATTTTACCTGTTGCCGATCATTCTTTATTCCATATATTCATTTCTAGTACCTCATCATTTTCTTTTTCTATATATTTGTCTGATTATTTTCTGTATTCTTTATTTTTTGTCTATAATTTCCTTCTATAAACCCCCATCCACACCCTCATGTATATTGGAAGACGATAAACATTTTAGTATACATACCCACCCGTTGTCACTTTCACCTGACATGCAAATCACATATTGTTAATACGGGCCCGTTATTTCCACCAGGACACAGGACTTATATAATATATATGTTACGTAATAATAACGGATAAAGTAAATTCAGTAGAATATAACCTGTATCAACGCACTGACTTGTTAAATGTATTTTGAACTGACAATTGTTAATCATATTTTAAATTATTTTAAAATTAAGAATAAAAATCGAAAATATGTCAAAGAGACAACAACCCGAAAAGAACAGTTAACAGCCGAAGGCCACCAGTTATATTTGCTAATGTTTTAGTTTTGAATAAGGCAAAAACCATTGTATTTTCAGAAAATCTCTAAACGGATCTTTCGAGGTTACGTCACGGAAATGTATCTTAAATGAAAAGGTGCAACTGGGTGCATCCCTAAAAAACAAATTTAAAAAAAAATCTATATATTATATAAAATGACCGGTATTCGTCAATCAGACAGCAATCCAGCATATGAACATAAACACAAGAAAGTTACCTGACATCTAGAATAAGAGGTTTAAGCATACATGTACCCCGCGCTGGTATCAACTTACTGAGTTGTGATTAAAATTCAATATACATGTAGGACTGTGAAACGGGAAATATACGAAAGATTTGTTTTTACGTACGATTGAGTATCATTTCCTAAATACATACGGGTCCACACACTATTCTTATGATAAAATAATGGTAAATGAGGATCTCATTAGAAGAACAAATTAAGTAAGGATACATGTAGAAGCAAGAATGATTTCCACATGCAAAACATCAAATAGGACGATCTCTCAATTAGTACGCAACAACTTGAACTATAACATCCATAGACAATAACACTATAGTAAATGCTTTATATACTGACATTGAAACGAATATACTGCTCATAATAATTGCACATATGTAGACTTTAATTGAGGTATCCCGCGTTATATAAACCATCGCACACCATTGCGCCAAAGTGTACTGGTCTGCGCCGAAGTGTGCTGAGCTATTATTTCATTATTCAAGCCGATGTAAAGCAAAATGAATGATACCGTTTTGAGCTATAAAACCAAGGCAAACCTGTATACTAATACAAAATTGCTTGGTCTTGATAGATGCATACGAAACTTCAATTAATTGTTTGTATTTTTCAATCTTTTATATCCGATAAAAATGAACAAAAAATGGAAAAAACTACCGATTGTTCTACGAGACAAAATTTATCCTTAACAGAGTCTTTGTCATATGGATTCACAAAGAATAAAAAATTTCCTCAGTAACAGAATAAAAAACACCCCATGGTAAAAAAAACCACGGGTGGGTCTAAACACTGATAAGGAGTCCTTAGTGCACTAAGAACGTATAACTTGACACTAAGTACTAGATGGGATTTTGTTACATGTAATTTCTTTTCATATTATGGGATATTTAATGCATAATTTTCAAATTTTATAGAAAAATAATAATGAATAAACAAGATATTCGATATTATTAAGACACGTGCCTGTTTTTCTTTGATATGCCGAAAATCAATGAACCGTTTTACACGTGTCAAATTACATAACTGATTACACGGGAATCCTCTTATCTGTTGTGTTAACGTTTAATCGACAAGATCGGTAAAGTTGGATACTAATAAATGAATTGTTGCTGGAAAAAAAATTTCAGAACGAAGAAGTATTTTCTTAAGTGTGTTTTGTAAATATTTCATGTAAATAATAAATTTGTCAACAGAACAATATATCTAATGTCGGTTTTTCCAAGACCGCATACAAATTTTGTGTTCGTACATTGGTATCACTTCGTCGTCGTCCGTCGTCCGCTTGACTTGTTCGTGTAGCGTTTTCACAAATTTTGGTATACTTTGTGGTTTCCAGTTAATCACCATTTCGAATACGTGTTTTATAGATTCGCAAATGATACTTGTCCACAAATGAACATGTTGAAGCTGGTTACGAGATTTCAATACATATTCGTACAATCGTTCTTTAAGTTTTTGAAAGTACGTGTTAAAAGTTTTAATAACAAGAAAAAGATGTGGTATGATTGGGGATGAGACAACTCATCGCAAGAAATAAAATGACACAGAAGTTTTCACCATAAGTCACCATACGGCCTTCAACAGTGAGTAATGAACAAACCACAGTTATTATTTCATAAATTATCTCATACAATATGTTAAACAGACAATTTGTTAAAAAAAAATTCGTAAGGGTTCCGCGGAACCCAGTGTCTCGCCTATTCTTTCTGTTAATTTCAGGCTCAACAAAAAATGAGGAAATAAATCAATAAAATACTATGCTATCTTTTGATTGAAAGAAGCTTCTGTCCAAGTTTGGTAAAAACCCAGGACAGTTTATGAATCTAATAAATGTTTAAAAACTTCTGGATACTATCTTATGATCATAAACAAGCTTTTTTCCAAGTTATGTTAGAAATACAGGATAGTTTAAGAAACGGTTATTAATTTCAAAAACTTTAACCACAGAGTGAATATTTGTAGACGCCGCCGACGCCGACGGAATGTAGGATCGCTAAGTCTCGCTTTTTCGACTAAAGTTGAAGACTCGACAAAAAACATACAAATCAGATTTCCTTCTGACATACGGGCGCACTACGCTTTATTTATACGCCCGTTAACATTTTGACGGGACGTATTATGGTATACAAATTTCCGGCGTCCGTCCGTCTGCCGGGCGTCCACATGTCGCACTGTAACTTGAGAACCGCTTATCCATTTCATGAAACTTTACATAGTTGTTTCTTATGATGGTTTTCGGAATTTACTCATATTTTTAGTGAAACCATTTGTATATATAATAAACGCGTCTTTGTCGGAATTAAAATAAAAAACAAAACACTTATAAATATATATATTCCTTTTGTCTTCGTATATCTTACATAAACATTTTAACAAGCTGACCAAACTCTTACTTATAAGTTAGCGCACATCAAAGTCGTGCTCCTATGGCAAACAATTTTGTTGGGAAAGAAATAAAGCAACAGCAAAATTATTTGTCCTTTTTATCATTTTGAATAAGAACAACACATATAATTATAAATATTTGAAGCATAAATCTTTTCGATACAATTGTTTTAAATTACTTAAAATAAAAAGATCGTGATTGTTTAATCAGTTGTTATGTTATTTGGCACGTGTCAATCGGTTCATTGATTTTCGGCATATCAAAGAAAAACCGGCACGTGTCTAAATAATGTTGAACATCTCGTTTATTTATGATTTTTGTCTGTAAAATTTGAAATTTAAGCATTAAATATCAATCTCTAGAATGATATATATAAAAATAATACATAGAACAGCACTCCTTTTAGTCCTTAGTGGCATTGTATAGTCAAGGCCTTAGTGCACCAAGGAATTCTTAGCAGTGTTTAGACGTACCGAAATAAAACATCCGTCATTCTTTAATAATCATAGAAGGTTAACCACTAGTCTGTTTCCCGGCCGTCATTGAAATTTTTGACAATACTTTAATATTTGTATATTCCGAAGGCATACTGAATGTTTTACGCAGGGGACCAACCTAGTTAACAACGTGCTATTGGGATTTTTTTCCCCGGATAATAATCTTTTAGACATACATTAAAAACGGTGTCATTGATAGGCAACCATGAACACAATGAAAAATGAATCCGTGAAAGTGTTCCATGTTTATTCCATTCAAATAAAGACTTGTTATGATAATACCATATTTTTAACTTTTTTATCATAAAAAAAAATAAATAAAAACAAGATTATATCTTAAACTTGTAAATTCAATTTCAAGTTTTAAAAGTTCCTCAATTTAAAATCCTTCTGAAGGAATACATGCTATATTTCCCTGATCTTATAATTGTTTAATTAAAATAATGCGTTAAAGTACATACATGTATAATGTTTATTTTTATTCAATTTTCCACAAAACATAATTAGCTTAGTTTAAATGAAATTCAGAACAGAGAATTCAAACACTGTTGAAGAGAACATACATATTCGTGTTAATTCGCCTCAGTTTAATTTGTTAATTCAAGTTTGACATTTAACATTTTAATCCGCAATCCACATTTACCCAACAATCTTGTATATTGCATTTTCTCAATGTAATAACATTACGTGCATGTGACCATCAGAAACTAAGACAAAAATGATATTTATAATGACATTTACCAAAACTTAAATATTTGAAAATATCTAAGTAGCAAATAAGCGAAGAATTATAATCTAGCCTAGTTCAACCAAGGATTTGTATAGTTTTTTTTTCCAATAAAATATTGTTGGTGTTTTTGGCGACTATAGCAGTAACATTGCCGTTATTAAATGAAAATATAAAATTTTTGCTATCTGGTAATTAAAGGTTAAAATGTTCATTAAAATGTATAATATTTGTCTTAAAACTACATGTAATGGGCATTTTAGAATGACATGAAGTTCATCTTCAATAGTAGAGCTACAACACATGTCATCTCGTGGACTTTTTTTCTTTCATACTTTCCAGTTTCTATTTTTTTAGTGGAGCTACCCCACATCTAAATTTGGCGAAAGCACTTTTGTTTTTGATTGACAGAATATTTTTAACAAATAACAGTTGGTCAACAGTATATTTCGCTCAGTTGAATAGAAATTCCAATTTTAACTCTTCTGTCGTAGAAATGTCAATATCATGTTATTGTTTTTACGTACAACATGTAATTATATCAAAATGCGTCAGTCCCAGCCAAGATTCACTGAATAACCACGAAATATTCACAGATGATAAAATATTTACACAAAAAGTCATAAAGATTTGATTTGAATTGAATTGAATTATGAACGTTATGTACGATGAAGTTAATTAAGTGTTCACAAGAAAGTAAGTATGACTGTAAATTTTATTTAAAGTCGGAACATATATATATACTTTAACCGTGAGAAAAAATATAAGCTTTGGTGAGCTCTATAACCGACTATTATATAAAAAAAACCGCAATGTATGAACGTAACACAATTAGAGATGAACGTTTGTCAAATGCACGTTATCTGATACACAATTATACACGATTGACGAACGCACGATACACGGTTAAGAATGAATGATTGATGAACGCACGATACACGCACGATACACGGTAAAGAATGAATGATTGATGAGCGCACGTTACACGCACGATACACGCACGATACACGATTAAGAATACACGATGCACGCACGTTACACGGAAAATACACGGAACGATGAATGATGAACGCACGATTGGTACACGCACGATACACGCACGGAATAATGGTCAGTTTGAATTTTAGAAGGTCTGTAACACCAGGTTCAATTCAACATTTTCTGTATTTGCAAATGCCTGTACCAAGTCAGAAATATGACAGTTGTTGTCCATTCGTTTGATGTGTTTTATCTTTTGGTTTTTTGCCATTTGATAAGGGACTTTCCGTTTTGAATTTTTCTCGGAATTCTGTGTTTTTTGTGGTTTTACTTTTTAATGTTTCTGATGACTCTCAAAATTATTCAAAAGTAGTGTTGTCAGAAAGCATACGGAAAATGGAATATATGATCGTGAAAGATCGGGTACATTGTATTGTGTTTACATATCTAAATTAATACGTTATGCTCGTGCATGTTCAAAACATCCAGACTTCATATATAGGTGTGTTCACTTTACAAAGAAACTGCTCCATCAGAGTTATGCGGAGGAAATATTAAAAATGAAACTCAGTAAATTTAATGGACGCCATCACAAATTGGGTGATAAATTCGGTGTGTCGGTGTGTCTAAACTAAATAACGAAGAAGGTATGACACAAAAAATAAGTAACATATATTTTTTTTCTTTTGAACCGTGGTTGCTATGGAAACTATTATTTCGAAATATTGCATAAATACCTACAAAAGTAGCCTTTTAAAATTGAACAATATAGGATTTTAAAAAAACATTGAAATATAGTTAATCAAGACAAACAATTCCGTTTACATTGTTGACATCAAAACACTTGACTATTCAAAAACGTTAATATTTTGAATGTACTCAATATTTTGTTTACATAACAACCATAAAATAATGTGTAAAAGTTAAAAAAAAGAAAATTTTCAATAGGTCATCATCAATTTTGAATCTGTGTATCTCCCAAGTTTGACAATTCCATGACATGTCATTGACAAATTTTAAAAGACAACATATTAAATATGCATGAAATAAATAGGAAGTCTCGTATGTTTTGTTCTTTAAAAACTTTTTTTTTTATTAAAACATTGTCCATGTATCACAAAAATCCAGATTGTCATACAGATGATCTTGAACCTAAAAAGCCGTAATCTTTTATTTATATGTTTATTTTGACACACATTTCTTTTTAATTTTAAATGAGAATATACAATTAATGAAGATACACTTGTACAAGACGAAAACTAATCACTCTTAGAAGGGCTCACCCCTCCTTTTTGATTCTTTTTTTTTTTTAAATTACCAAATGTTTTGAGAAAAAAAGTGGTATCTAATTGTGCTTTCTTGTGAACATTTTAACAATTTAAGCATAGCATTGCTTCTATAGATGAGGGCAGTACATGCTCCCTCTCCCTAATATTGGATAAGATTAAAAAAATAATGTGCAGTGGAAATAATAAATACCGATGTGTTGTCGAAAGAAAATGAGACTCGTTACAGTTTTATTTTTTTCTGAAGCACAATATAAGAGCCAGAAGAAGCGGCAGATACCAATAAGACTTTCAAATCTTAAGTCGAAAATAAACTGACAGCAGTCAACCCTCTCCTTTACCTCTAGCCAATGTAGAAAAAAACTAATGGTATAATTGTATCCCTTGATAAAACTAATTCGTTCATATATTAATTCATTAAATTTGAAGAATTGTCTTAGCCATGTGTCATCTTGTTTAAACACCTGTCTCTCGGCCGAGACTGTATTTGACACTCTACATGTCTGTTCAATATGTGTCATGGTTGGGTTGTTGTGTATTGACATTTATACCTGTAAAACAGTCAATATCGCCTTTTATTTATTGCGTTTCCCGAATATTAAACAAGCGCAAACAAAGATATTGTTTTTGTACAGTTCAGTAACGAGTGTTATTTTTGTAGACATAATAAGTATGAAAAAACTTAAAGTTATTCCCGATACATGTAATTTATTTACACATAACATAGATAAAACTACGGAAGCGTATTAGCGCCACACATTTTTTTTTTATTATTTTTCTTCCGAACGCAAACATTTGTTTCATCTTATTTCTTATTTAAGATTCAAAGGAAACAGTAGTTATTAATGGAGGAGGCTGTATAGATTAAAATTTATCACCTTTGTAGTCATTGCAAAGTAAAATGCTTGAATAATTATATCATATCATTGACTAATAATGAGCAGAATAATATAAGAAGATGTGGTATGAGTGCCAATAAGAAAACTCTCCATCTAAGTCACTATTCGTAAAAGTAAACCATCATAGGCCAAAGTACGGTCTTCAACACGGAGCATTGGCTCATACTGAACAACAAACTATAAAGGCCCCTAAAAACGATATCCATGTTACTACTAGTATATATATTACAAAGAAAATTGAGTAAATTGAGGTTATACCTAAGAAAAAAAAATAAACCCTGCTAATATAGCTATAACCGAATATAAATATACTTCCAAAGTAAGCTCTCGTTTGAGAACTGTGTAAAGTAGGTTAGATTCAAACAAGCTACCCTTTGGCAATAAATGTATAGAATGAAGATGTTTTATTAATGAAATTATGTTCTCTCTATTCAAATTGCTACTCAAGCATCTTAAAAATACTTCATTCTATTGAAATGAAAATTCAATGACTTTCTATCAAAGAATCGTGATCATATTCTGAGAAAAAAATGTTTCCTTATTAATAATTCATTTTAAAGCAGAAAGATCATTTTGTCTATTTGACTTGGAGGTTTCCCAATTGTATGACATTATTTTTGATCTTTCAATTTAAATATGGCTATATACTAAACTATATCTATTTTCTTGTTAAATTATATACTTTTCTGATGCACAAATCAGTCTTAATTTATGTATAATTGCACTTCAAGTATTCCATTATTCCTATGCATATTTATTATAACGATTTGGCCTTGTATGTATGTTTCTTTTTTCATCTACTATAGTAAATCACATCCGAAATGAATGACAGACGGACATATATACAAAACTTAATGAATAATTGAAATCAAGATATTTGCCTTATAACGCAAAAGGTTTGCGTTAAACGCAAAGGTTTGCGTTATAACGCAAAGGTTTGCGTTACAACGCAAACATAAGAAGAAAAATAAAAAAAAAAAAAAATGTGTGGCTCTAATACGCTTCCGTATAAAACCTTATTCTATTTTTTTTATTTATTTGTCAAAAATGTCAAAGCTAACATACTTACAGATGGTAATAGTAAGCTCTCCAAAAAAGAAATATTCATTTGCAAGCTGTACATATTAAAACGATTTAAAAATGAGCACCACATATACAGACCAGACAATATCATATAAGACTTAGTAAGAAAATGTTCACAAATATTGCCGTTATTTCTTTCTTTCAAATGAAATATTCAAAATGCTTTTTCATTTCTTTGTTCATGTAAGAATTTTCCTCAATAACTCATTATAAGTTATCATATACTAACCAACAAAAGAAACTATACAAGACAAATGTATCTAAGTTAAACAGAGTGTGTGTGTGTTTGTTTTTTTGGGGTTTTTTTTTTGCAAGTACTCCATATTAAGTTTTTTCAAACATCTTTGTTATTTCAAAAGTCGTATTTTTTACCAACATTTTTTTTGGTCTGCTTAAAATTTTGAATGCCTTTGCAAATTTTTGAATACTTAAGTAACATCTTCGAAACTAAGTACCGACTTTTGCCATCATTTTCCGCAAAAAAAAAACTGACCCCTGTGCTCAATAATTCGGTATTTTCTTACTTTCCGTTTGGTCAGATTCATTTAATCATTTTCATTTGCCTTGTAAATAAATGTTTTCACTTGATAATTTAACAGTTTTTCCTATTTATTATATATATATATTTTTGCATCTCATATGGTTCTTTCTTGCCGATTCCTTTCAGTTTATCCAGGTATCTGGCTTTGGTGATTGTATCAAGGCCATCACGATAAATCTCCTTCACCTTGTCGTCAGTTGATTTGCTGATTTGTTTGTTGACATGATGAACCTAACCCGAATAATTCAGTCGTTATATTCCGCTGATCTACGAAGGCTACATTAACTCGTGTGGGAGAAAATCGGACACGGAAAGGGCTTGAATTATTCGAGTTATGATGAACCATTCAATGACCGCTTCGCTCTACTGGCCACAGACCACAATTAATTCCTCTATCAGTTCTTTATAACCTTTTGCATCATTAAAAAAATTGCACCATGCACTTTTGTCCAATTTTTTGTGTGTGTAATGTATTGTCCTAGTCCAAATATATATCCAAAATTCAGAAAGATTGAAGCAATCACTTTTACAAATTTAGCCAATACACATCCATACCCCTATTGACAAGTCAAGAGATGTTCCGAAAACTGTAAATATCACCTTTTTGCACTTGACCTAATCACTCATTCCATATCAAAATCAGTTAAAATACAACCTCCAAAAATTTATTTGACCTCTCTTCTTTCATTTCCACCCAAAAAGATTTAAGGAATGAGTGAGGAAAGGAAAGAAAAAAAATTAAGGAAAAATACACTCTAATTAAAAGGAACTATATTCGTGGACAACGAAAAGCGGGGTCTTTAATTGTGGTCTTGGGCCTACTTGCCCTACAAGATGGCGTGCTGCACCATGGGTAATCAATCGATCGATGGAAAACAATCTATATTGTATCTTTTGCTGACTAGTATAGTATCGTTCGGCACCAAAAACATATAACAAGTGAAGATGAAGTTTGTAGACAAATGATAAATGAACACAAGACTATTGAATACAATACAAACATTGATAATAAAAAATATGTTTAATCATGATGATTTAATAAGTTTATATTTTAAAAATATCAAACTTAGATAAGTTTTAAGAACATTTACAAACGTTATCTTTAATTTAACCCGGTAGCATACGATGCAGTGTAAATTCTGGCAATTTTTAGAAATTGCGCGTCTTGACAAAAAATAAAACTAAGTAGTATTCAAACACATAACACAGAGGATTTCTTCAGATTTATAAAATTGAAACATTTCTAAATGAACCTAAAGTAAAAAACACTTTGTATTTTGGATTTTTTTGTCCCGTTAATGACTCCTAAATTCTAGATGACCAGCACAACACACATATACGTAAAATAATCCAAAAAGTCTTTCAGAGGAAAGGGAGGAAATCAAACTGCATAAAACATATGGAAGTTCAAACTATTTCGTTTTATATTTACGGATCTAAATTTAAAAGAAAACAATCATTCATAAAAAGTCAAAGAGCTGAAGATATATTAATTATAAAATACTATGTCTTTAGTTTTCTTCTTAATCATTATTTTCAATGAAAAAAAAAACAACCAAAAACAGCAATATGCCTCTTCAAAGGAGCCATTATCCCAGTCAAGTCATATATAAAAAAAGAAGATGTGGTATGATTGCCAATGAGACAACTGTTCATAAGAGACCAAAATGACACAGACATTAACAACTATAGGTCACCGTACGGCCTTCAACAATGAGCAAAACCCATACCGCATAGTCAGCTATAAAATTTGTTTATTCGATAATATAAAATTAATATCATACTAAAGATATTTGCTTGTGACCAAGAAAATGGTTATGATAACGTTTTTGAAATTTTAAAATGATCAAATTAATAACTATATACCAATACACATTTTTGCTTTCGGCAAATAAAAAGCTTTGGCTTGAATCAAAGGGTGCTCTCGATTCTTAAAAGTTGCAAGCAATGAATAGAAATATTCAGTTCCACCATTTGCAGAAAATAATTTAAAAATATGTCAGGTGAACAGGCTTTTCCTGTTCACTGATAACATTAGTTCATGATTTGCTTCATTTCCAATGTCAAATATTTGATGTTTATGTATAATACTAACATATATGTACGACTTTGCCCCCCGCAGAGCTATAGAAAAACAGTACATTAACGGGTGTTACACGGACTCTTTTTAGACGATACACGGACTCTTTTTAGTTGTTACACGGACACTTTTTATGAAAAGAATCACTCGTGCATGAACAATGAGTTCATGGGCACATTAACTTTCAATTAGATTTGAACTTTTTGGTTCACCGACATATTTCCTGTCTTTTTTTTAATAAATATTTCCGTTATCATCAATATTTTTTTTAAAACATTTCCAGTAAAATACTATTCATATCAGTATACTAATAGATTCGTACATTTAACTTCTAAAAAGGGGGGGGGGGGTATGTTTTTCTTCGAATAAAAAAGATATTTTGATCCCAAATTTTATGAGAAAAAAATTACTATGGTCAAGCAGATAACAAATTAATGATCTGCATGATTCCTGATTTTTCGAATACTGTATATATATATTATAGTGCTAATTTAAAAAAAAAATATATATATATATATATATGTTGGGTGATGGTGTTGTAAAGGTAAATAGTTAATATAATTAGAAAAGTACATACCTCTCCCCCCTTTTTATGGAGCATGGATATGAATAGTAATTTTAGATAATGCTGAAAGTGAAGAAATGATGATACCGACGTTTATATTTCAATTAAAAAAGACAGAAAATATGTAAATAAGAAACAAATCTCATCAAAAGATAAAATCCCTATCAACTCACCAATGCACGATTGATCCTATAAATAAAAAGTGTTCGTGTAATACATGTCCAAATAAGCAGCAACTTATGTCAGGCCTCACTTTTGGACGGTTGGCTGCGATTGGTCATATAGTAACACCTGTTTAATTAATCGCGATCAACACTTGCAGAGACTGAGCATGATTTTATTTTTTTTTAAGTATTTGTCTTAATATATACAATAACAGAACAAAATCCTTTTTTATATAACATTTCACTCAATAATGAAGTAGAAAATTCATTCTTTTGATACATTTATATTGTTATTAAATTTAATTATAAGTTGAATTCAAATCTATCAGGGGCGGATCCAGTCATTTTAAGAAAGGGGTTCCCAACCCAGGAAAAAGGGGGTTTCCACTATTTGTCCACATTCACATGCATTGATCGTCAAAAAAACGGGATTCCAACCCCCGGCACCCCTCCCCCCCACTGAATATTAAATTCATGTATTTGACAGCAAACGTGCGATTTTCACGAAATGTTTAAAGGGGGAATGGGGAAATGAAATGGCACATCCTGCATTTTTTCATCAAAGTAAAGATCACAGCCTGTTTATTTCAAATCCATTAAGGCCCCCTCCCGCTTTCCGTTTCACCCATAAAATTAAACGTTAGCTTACTTACCACTAAAATATTTCTTAAATATATTAAATTTCAACGAAGTTGCATTTTAAAAAAGTCTCAAACTTGATAACATAAATCTTATACTTGAAATGGTTTCTTTTGTTTTTATCAAATTATTAGATTCCTGATTTTTTTTTCTGGAAAAAAAACTCCGTTGAAGGAAAATGAAAAAAATGTGTTTATTCTATAACTTACATTTACTGATTTGAGGCCATTTAAGTTTCTCAAATATTAAGCTTGCAAAATGTAATACTTCTTCCTTGAAACGTCGTACAAGTCAGATACAAAACAAAAGTAACAAAAAAAACAGGCCGGAAACAAACTGCCGTATAGTTTTTCTGCACTTGTAGTCAGGTCAAGGTCCTCGGCTAGCGCCTCGGACCTGACCTGACTACTCGTGCAGAAAAACTATCCGGCAACGGTTGTTACCGGACTGTTTCTTTGTTACCTTTGTATTGTATCTAATACGTGAATTTAAACATAGTATGAAATGATAAAGATTTGTCAGTGCAAACTTTGTTCTTACCGGTAATAATATCAGCAATTATCATAACTGATCCTTACTTTTAAATGCTCCGTGTCCGTCTTAGAATATTAAAGGCTAAGCCCTGAATATGAGGGTGTTCTCGGTGCTTACAATGTGTCCGTTATGAATAGAAATATGTATTTCGTGAATAAAGAAAAATAATTATTTAAAAAGATGTCAGTTGATCATGGTTTACTTGTTCATATATAAGATTAACTATTATAAAAAAAAAAAAAGAAGATGTGGTGTGATTGCCAATGAGACAACTATCCACAAAAGACCAAAATGACACAGACATTAACAACTATAGGTCACCGTACGGCCTTCAACAATGAGCAAAGCCCATACCGCTTAGTCAGCTATAAAAGGCCCCGATAAGACAATGTAAAACAATTGAAACGAGAAAACTAACGGCCTTATTTATGTAAAAAAAAAAATGAACGAAAAACAAATATGTAACACATAAATAAACGACAACCACTGAATTACAGGCTCCTGACTTGGGACAGGCACATACATAGATAATGTGGCGGGGTTAAAAATGTTAGCGGGATCCCAACCCTCCCCTAACCTGGGACAGTGGTATAACAGTACAACATAAGAACAAACTATAAAAATCAGTTGAAAAAGGCTTAACTCATCAGATGGACAAAAAATACAAGTGGACGTGGACGGGTGCTTATACATACCGACACAAAAAGACACAATGAACAGATCTGAGAGTACTCGCAGTTATCTGACAGCTAGTTCAAAGCCACTAACAACTAATAAAAAAAATCATGCAACAAAGACTAAACTATCAATCCTTACACATCAAACATCCAATGGATTTAGTGTAAAGACGTCATAAACAGGCAGAGAAAAACATGACCTTGTGCAATGCCAAGTTACAGGTATCGACAGATTGTAGATCCATGTATATGTATATGTATATAACATACTAGT
Organism: Mytilus galloprovincialis; assembly: GCA_037788925.1. Taxonomy (NCBI): domain Eukaryota; kingdom Metazoa; phylum Mollusca; class Bivalvia; order Mytilida; family Mytilidae; genus Mytilus; species Mytilus galloprovincialis. The sequence continues at coordinate 24,910,267 of CM075341.1, forward strand.
AATATTTAGTTGGCTTTTAATTTACTGATAACAAAATCAATATGTATACCAATAAAAACAATATTCAATGATCTTATTTCAGTGTTGAATAGGTAACCTTTTAGAATAAGTTTATTTAAAGGAGCGACACGTTTACATGGACCATCTCTAAATTTCCGGGCACGGTTAACAACATTTCCGTAAAAATGAGGATGTGCTATCCCGTTTGAAATAAGTTTTCTACAGGTACAACCAAACTTCAAAACCAAATCTTTATATCTATGGAAAAATTTAGAAAAGGTTTTAAGTAATTTATGGTTACGATATCCCTGGTTTAATAATTTACCAGTAATACATAGGTTGCGTTCGTTAAAATCTAAAACGTCAAAACAGACACGGGTACAGCGAAGAAGTTGTGAAATATAAACACCGTAAGATGGTGCCAAAGGAACATCACCATCTAAAAATGGAAAATTAACAATAGGGAACGAAAAATCGTCTCTTTTGTCGTAAATTTTATTGTGGAGTTTCCCGTTTAAAACCGAAATATCTAAATCCAGGAAAGGACAGTTATATTAGTCTGCTGAACGTCCACTGGCAACATTCATTTCAAATACGAACTCCATGCTTACATTGTATATCACATTGTCAGAATCTGGTTATTTCGGTTGTTATTTCAGCCGGCTTTTGTTTAAATCTGCAACCAAAGAACGACACAATAAGCTGCCTGTACCCATTTCTGAAGAATGAACTTGTCATAGTATAGATAATTGTGTTAACAGAAAAATTAAAAAGTTCAAGGTATGTTATGGTTGAAAAAATAAAGAAAGTTCATTCTGCAAAAGGCGATCTTTCATTATACCAGCTAATAACCGACCAGGTACCATGCAGACGAAGTAAACACTGGTAACAGTTATAACCATTTTTGTGATGGCTGCTTCCTGTCGCATTCTCTCTCGTTCCACTTTAGGATTGAACATTGCGGTCAAAAGTCTGTTAGTTTTAATCAATTCACGTGCAAGAAGTATGTTCGTCACCAAGATCACAGTAAAAGGAATTCCACGAATTAGTATATTGTACGTTACATACAAATATCCATCGACAAAAGCTTCATCAAACTGGCCGAAAACATGTTTCACAATAATAATTGTAATCATTATAACCAGGATAACAATATACAATTTAACTGTTAGGCCGATGTTCCATTTCTCCTTAAATTTAAGAGGATTTCGTATGGCAAAACGTCTTTCCATCCCTATTATCATTGCACTGATGCAGCTACTTGTTATAAATATATCTCTTACCAGTGTTGTCAGCCAATAAATGTCCTTGCCCAGGAACTTCTGTGTTTGCGTACTAGTGATCAACGGAAGTGCAAGGATATCGGATATTGACATAATCAAAATAAGTATATTGACGGAAGTCCAAAGTTTTCCCTTGAACAATACTAGCAGTGTTGTACCATTTCCTATGATTCCAAAAACTGATAAACCCCAAAATATGATAACATTTTGTAGGGATTGTTTAGCTCGAATAGAACCTTCTCCCAGACCCAATGTAGACATGTTGTCTGTAGCGCTAATATTTTTGACTGAAATATTGGTATTCATGATAATCAAACAACTATGTAACTAATATTTTCAATTTTGTTACAATTTTTCTCCGGGGATATTTCATTTATGAAAGCCAAGTGAAGAACAGAACATATATAGTAATACATTTATGAAAATCTTTAATCAGAAAAAAAAAAATAATCCTTCAATCAAAACTGATCAAATTGATGTAAGCATAATAATAAATAAGTTCGAGGTTATCGTGAAGTATCTTGAATCAAATATATCTGTTTTCGCTTTGCAAATCAAATATTAAGCCGAGATATGTTAGATCAAAGTTTAGACTTTAATAATTTTATTAATCTTTTTATAAGTGCCGCTTTGATTTATAATCATATATTTTTAAATTCATTTAAATTCGTGTGGGATTCTTTTCAAATTTTTGAAATCCTAGAAAAAAACATTCAGATAAAGTTTTGATAGATAAAAGGACAGACAGAAGGATAAATGTAACATTATCTTAAATATACCTTAATATATTTTGTTTGATCCTGTCACTGCATCTATTATAATGCAAAAATTAAGGATTATAAATTTAATCTTAAGTACTCGGTAGAGAAAATATATGCTAATGTTTAATATTACAAATTCATCGATAATGACAAAAATAGAAAACAATATTTGAAGTCTTTCAAACTTATATTAATGTTATTGATAAATGATCAACTGATATAATCTGCCCTTTCTAGTGCAGGAATCTCATTCGGGGATTTTGCTATGAAGCCATTAACAAGCCTAAATTGACATATTTGATCTAAAATGGCAATTTTTTCAGTTGTATATTGTCAAATTAGTTATGAACACCATCATTTAATTCCCCAAAAAGATATGTTAAACACATAAGCATCTTAAAACGTTTGTAAATTACATTTTGTATCTCGATATTTGTTTTGGGAAAACTGTTGCTTCTCCCTTAATATAGATGACAGGTTCTCAACCTGATGCTATTTTAACAACATGTCACAAAATGCAAAAAATTAAAAGAAGAACTAAGGCAAATATGCTTGATTTATTTTTTATTATGCAAATACTTATGATTGATAGTTCAGTGTCTTTTGAACACCAGGAGTAAGTTTCTCATCAGTAGTGTTTAAAATCAACTATACGTTTATTTTTAATAGAAAAAGATAATAACTTAAGCGAAACTTAAAATATCAAAATGCACCACTGATATTATGCCATTAGAAAGCATAAAAAAGCCACTAGCAGAGCAACGGATCAAGTGTAGTAATTATTTCATTGGAGATTACTAATACATGTACTCACGGGATATATTTCTTAGCATTTACCTTCCACAGAAATGCTCGATGCAAATGAGTATACTTAGAGGCTAGAAACCGACCCAGAATATGCAATTTTTATATACTGTGCCAAATTTCATCGAGTATTGCATTCATATCAAATTCAAAATTAGACTGGATAAACCGCCAATAAAGACTGATTTCAACTTTGCATAGAAAATAGAAATCATATTGAAAATTTGTTTTAGCCAAGCGAGTCGTATAATAGTATTATCACAGAAAAACTGAATAAGCAAATTCCTTAAAAAATTACGTAAGAAGAAAACAGATATCTCCCTTTCACAAAACAAACTGCAAGAATATTAATGATCACAGTTCGCAATATGACCAACTTTAGTTTGTCTTCTTTAAATCAGGAATTGGCATATTGAAACACAATATATAGTCAGCGACCCACTCCGGTAGTCGACCAAGGATATGCACTAAGAATCTTGCATCCCATCCTACTAAATATTGATATTTGGGAAACTTGGCTGTCAGTGCATGGACATAAGAATTAATAACATGGTCAATATCTGGACATGATACAATAGTTAGCCCTTTTTTGACCGACTCCTTATCTGAAAATGAATTAATTAATATTAACAGTTTTGAAGATTCATCGTTGAAATTTGATAATTTTTATTTATTTATACATCAGTTTTGTTAAATGCATTAAAGTTAATTTCATCATAAACTGTCGTTAAAAAACGCAACTGTTGAATACCGCTGTTCAAAAGTTATAACTCAATTGGGAGAGAAAAAAACCTGGTGACAAACTAAAACCGAGGGAAACGCATCAACTATAAGAGGAATACAACGGCACATTATAAACACTGAAATGGCAAAAAAAATAATGCCAACATATAAAGAAACGGACAATGTGATAACAATGCCATATTCCTGACTTGTTACAGGACATTTCAAGAAAAACGGTGGGTTGAATCTGGTTTTATAGCTAGCAAACCTCCATATATCTGCTTCAATTTTAAAAGAAATTCCTTTTTTTTTGCTATATATATTAGATAAAAAATCAAGAGAAAGCAAATTTAAATACACAAAAAAAAAGCAATAAAAAGACGAAAAACTAATGCACAGGACATTTTATGACATACATTACGACTGTTTGGTGTTTTCGTATAAGTATGTCATACAGGTAAATATTGAATAAAACACAGAAAACTTATTTTTTTATCGTATGCCGTTGTATGGATAGTTGTGTCATTGGCACCCATACGATATTTCCTTATATTAAAGTAATTTGATTGTGTACATGCCGCTAGAAGTCGGGGTGATATGATTATCAGATGCTCTTTGTAATAGGATGTATACAGCAAACTCGTTTCATATCGAATCATTAAGTCTGGATTTCTTTTTAATCTTACCATTTTGTAGGATTATAAAGATCAATCAAATTATGTTTTAGAATTCTATCTAATGATTTAGATAAACATAAATCAATAGCGTTATACTGTATTAACTACTGTTTAAAAACTTACACTGTTTAAGAAATCCAAGTCCAAAGTTACGTTGTATATCCAAGTGAAGATTGTCATAGTGAACACCTATAGCGTTACAGATGACATCCGGATCTGTGATACGAATTTTAAAACACCCAGGTTCTATGAACAGTGACCCCTCTTTTTTTGCGTCTGAAAGAAAAGAAGCAAAACGTGAAGACCCATCGAACCATTTTTTTTAAAATCCTGTCAAAAGAAAATGCATCATGATTCAACATTTTGTTTAAAATTCCGAATGGTAAATAGGGCTTTTCATGAAAATCAAAATGTTGTATAAAACGATTTGCTTTGAAATTGGGCTCCTATTTCTAAATGAGAACATTTTTTTTCAGTTAGCGGTCAAAAAAGCTTTCTTTCTGTTAAACTACACACTCTAAGGGTACTTGGAGAATATAAGACTTACAGAGGAACCAATTTCTCTTTTCTAGTCACAGTAGTACACGTTCATCTGTTTGTAAGTAATCATAATAAATACAATCACGTTCCGTCGAATCATTGACATTACATCTATGTCATGGACTCGTTGAATGGCAGGTTTATTACATAATCTGATACATGTGACTTACAACTCTTCAGAGGTTCTGTAAGTTATATATTGTTAGCAAAATTGATTACAATTTCCATGGTGTATCTTTAGGTTTTCAGTCGCATATTTGATTATTACAAAGTTAATTACCAATACCTGCGTTTACAAGAAAGCGAGTAGTACATAAAGAGGAAAATAGGAGCATATGTTATAATTTAAAAAAAAACGAAAATTTGCTTTTAAACAAACAAATATCCTTCTACACATTTCCGTATATCAAGATTATTATATCATTTTATTGCGGAACTAGGTTCAAGTTATTTATATATTTTCGTGTTCAAAGTATCAAGCGTTAACTTTGGTTATATATGTGACATCTACTCCGATAAATCTCGATATGTCAGTCTTAGTATGTCTTGCAGATTTGAAAGATGGCTGACTATCTGGGGAGACCAAATAATGAAACATGCATAAAAAAGATTAGACATATATATAATAGTTTTAATTCAATACGACTATTAAGTGACGTCTTGTTATTTGAACCTTCTCAATCCATCAAAGTATCAAGTGTTTTTTATATGTGATATAAACTCCTCCTCCTGATTACTTGTTTATTGTGTGCATTGGATATCTGTTTACCTGTGATAATTTCATATATTTTTTTGGCTAAGAGTACCTTGCTTGTATTTTTTGGTATACTTGTTTTATACTGCTTGTTTACATATATGTTTTGTTCATATGTAGTGATCCATAATCCCTCAGCATTCCTCTTGCTCACCTATGATCGGGGTTGATCAGTATAGAGCGAGTATCGGAAGATTTCATAATACTATTGCATCAAAGGAATTACGACTAAACAGTTCTCTCTTTTTGAGTAACACCTCGTCACACTCACGTTACGTGTACGTCTTTTATTCAGTTATTACCGTTCTCTCATTTTCTGTTTCATTACACAAGCTAGCACTAATGATGCTTTTATTACTAGTCAAATCGGGAACTATTCATCCTTATCCGTGTCCGTCCGGGGATCTTTCTGTATTTCACTTAGATGCACGTAGTGTATATTCTTTAGATAGCGTATTAAAGTCTAACCGAACTGAGCTAGACGAAATTGAGTTCGTTATGTGCAACGAATTCCAATATGATGTGATCTGTTTTAGTAAAATCTGGTTAAAACCAGATATTTCATTTGAAGATATTAAGATTGATAATTATAACATCCACAGGCGAGTTAGGGCTGACGGGACGGGTTACGGTGGTGTCGCCATATATGTTTCCGACCGATTATATTCTATGCTCCGTCAGGATATATTACATCTTCAAACAGATTTTCCCGACAGCAAAATAACATTTTGTACTCTATCTTTTTTCTTGTAATAAAAAACAAGGTATGAAACACATAAACTTTTTTTTTCATTTGACGGGATTGTACTCAGAATGGTTTTTCCATAATAATTATTCTATATTACTGAATCATACATTTTTTTAAAGCCGTGTGCAAGTGTGAAAGAATGAACGAGTGATTGGATGGTATGTAGTAAGTCGTAAGTCTTGTCCTGTACATATTGTCTTGTCTTGTGTCTAACAAGTTTGTAAACTTAAAAAACAACTTTGTTAATTGTGAATCTGTGTATATGTCTTTGTTCAGGAGACCAAAACATAGCCTCTTATCTGTTGGCATTCCTCTTTAAATAAATAAAGAATTAAATTAAAAAATTAAAAAAACTCCTCAGCTTGTCTTGTCAGATTTTGTGAATTGGCTGTGCCTTACCATATTTATTTTTTTTTTAAATGTTTGACAAAATGGTTTGCCAGTAGGTCTAGTTCAAATGTTTTTCATTTGGATTATTTTATCATACGCTTTGGTTGCAGTTGTTGGTAATGTCATACCTAAGCATATCAGAATATCCCTCGGCAGCGTACTTAGACACGGCGTAAGGAGTAGATAATACAGCCATACGTCCTGCTTCACTCGTGATGTTGACAATGTGACCTTTAGACTTTAGAACCAATGGAAGAAAGATACGGCTTGTTTCGACTATTCCTAAATTACACTTTCATAGTCTGCTTTGTTCAACCATTCAATCGGCACAACAGGTCTAGATATTCCAGCATTGTTAACTAAGCCCCAGATTCATTGCAAGACAAAACAAAATAAAACTATACAATTGATATATGACGAAATGAAGTGTTACTATAGAATAGTGGGTCAATGGGTGGTAAAACAACAACAAAATCTTAACTCAAATGACATTAAGATGTGAACTTGCAACTTCGTCTCCATCAAAGAAAATTAAATCATCAATAAAATGGAACACCACAGCTGTCTTATGTGGAACTCTTATATTAGGTAATGTTGTTCTATTATTACTTATAATAACGTACAATATACTAACTCGTGGAATTTCTTTTACTGTGATATTTGTGGCGAACATACTTCTTGCACGTGAACTGATTAAAACTAACACACTAACACGGATTTTAGTGGAGTTCGTATTGTTTCTTATTTATTTATTATTTATAACTGTTGATGTTAAATTTCCTTTGACTTTGGAGTCTTTGTTTACTCCTTTGTTTTGATTGTTATTGTCTTTTGACCGCAATGATTAATGCTAAATTGGAACAGGAAAGAATGAGACAGGAAGCAGCCATCACAAAAATGGTAATAACTGTTAGCAGTTATCTGTATGGTACCAGATCGTCTTTTAGCTGGTAAAATGAAAGACGGTCTTTTGCACATGAACGTTCATTTGTTTATTCAACCATTACATACCTTGAACTTTCTAAATTTTCTGTAAACACAATAATCTATACTATGACAAATTCATTCTTTAATAATGGATACAGACAGCTTATGGTGTCGATCTTTGGTTGCAGATATAAACAAAAAACGGCTAAAAATGTCAACCGAAATAACCAGATTCTGACAGGGTTATCTAAGCATTAGATTCGTGTGTTGCAATGAATGTTGCAAGTGGATTTTCAGCAGACTATTCATCAATCTAATATGTGATCAGTTGACATATTTTTCAATATTTTTAACCTTTATTCACGAATCAAACATTTCTATTCCTTACTGGCATGTTATCATCGGGAACACCCTCGAAATCAAACCTTAGCCTTAACTATTTAAAGACGGAAACAGATCAATTGAAAATTTAAGATAAGTTATCATAACCGTCGACATGAATTACTGATGAAAACGAAACGTACACTGATAGATCTTTATCATTTCATATGCTCTGTTAATAATCACATATACTGAAAGGATTTGCCAATGGAAGTGAAGCATTAATTTTGAATTGTTGAATAAACGTCTCAAAAATAACATGACAAGACTTTGAGTGCTGCTTTTTTTTTTAAAGAAATAATTGAGAAGAACATATTTATTAAGTTAAAATCTTATAAATAATAAATCTTCATCCGTTTCGGTTTGGTTTTTATACATCATTGGCTTTCAAGTATTTGACTCAAAGCGTTCCTGATGAAGGTTTATATATAAAAAAAAAACTATTCAGACAATTGAAATTTATAGATTGTTGTTTTCTTTTTATGATACAGTTGAGAATGATTAGTTTTGTTTTTCTTTAGACTCGTAAATACAAAACGAAATAGTTTGAATTTCCCTATCAGAGAGATGACTGAGATGACAGACGACTTTTTATGCTATTTTATTTTTCTAAACTTTCCACTGAAAGAGTTTTTGGATTTTTTTTTATGTATATGTGTGTTGTTCTGTTGTATAAATTTTTAGGAGTACTAGTCATTAAAGGGACCAATAAAACAACATACATAATGTTTACTTTAGGTTCATTAAGAAATATTCTATTTTTATAAATCTGATGAAATCGTCTGCGTTATGTGTTAAAATAATATTAAATAAATTTTTCAAAGCACTCAATTATAAACATTCTCAGAAGGACTTACACTGCATCGTATGGTACGTGATTACATTTGTAAATATTATAAAAATTTATTCAACTTTGATTATTTAAAAGTATTAGGTTATTATTGCAATAAACATTTTGTTATCATTTATGTTTGTGTTGTTCATTATTGTATAGTGTTCATTTAATATTTGTATACACATTTAATCTGTGCATGATATATATGTTACTGTTTCGATTAAGTACTATATGAACACCTCTTTATGAAAATTCTAAGATGAAATTAAAAAAAAAAAGTCTTTTGAATATTAAATTTTACTACGAGACAAGAGGGCAAAAATTGTGTGATGAAGTCTGGTATGTATATGTAGTAATCATTTATCAATAGTTTTAACATGTTTAATGTGTACTGCTTGTAAAATGTATTATACTATTGAAGAGAGCTTACTTTTTTCCTCTATTAATTAGCATGTTAACTTCGATAAATCAATGAATAAAAAAATAATAGAATTGAGTTGTATCTATGTTATGTGTTTAAGAAATAATTCATGGAAGCCATAGATTATTGGAAATTTACACATGGCCTGGGCCGTGATATTCGAATTTTATCCTGAGCGTTAGCGAGGGATAAAATAAACGAATATCACGGCCCAGGCCATGTGTAAATTTCCAATAATCTATGGCTTCCATGAATTATTTCGATTCTAATAGGACAAATACGATCATTAAAAAACTGAAGCGAGGCTGGGGAAAGCTGTGTGTGTGGCTGTTCTGTTTTACTCCCTGTTAGATAAAGCTCAAACATTCTAATAAATCCGTAGCTTGCATGGATTATTTCGTGAACAACCGCTAAAATAAAAATATGTTTCATTCTCAAAACCAACAATTGTCATTTTGATTTACATGTTTTTCTCGTAAGCTACCGTCAAATCCAAAGTTGACATTTCGTAACTAAGAAGCCGCCATGTTGCCTTGCTGAAATCAGTAAATATGCGAATAATGCAATAGAATAGCAAATAAAAAAAAACTACCTTGATAATCAATTTTAATACCATAGTAAACAACATTTCAATGGTGTCACGTAACAGAAAACTTTCAACTCTAGCGTTTTCATTTGTATGACGTCATATTTTGAAATGACTTAAACGCGCCAAAAACATTAATAGACTTTCGCGGAATTTTATTTTATTTTTATTTTGTTGGTTTCTTGGAGGTCTTGTGCATTACTTCTTTTTATTATGCATTCGAATAAGAATAAAAGTGATTTTTCTTTTATTATTGCAATATTTAAAGCAATAAAATCGGCAAAATGTTTGCAAATAGGTTTCAATACATGTGGATTTACGTGGGAAGTATATTGTAACAGCCATTATTATGTACACCACGAGTCTGCGCTAAGTATAGATATATCGAGAATTTTATCACAGTGTTGTTTTCAAAGCGAAAGAAGCACGTCATATTAGAATTATAAATTAACGGGTATTTATTTTTAGGTTTTTCATACGTATTATGTCTACGAAGACTTATTATTTTTACTTGACCTTACACAAACAATTCTCTGGTTGAGCTTGTTTAAGATTCTGGGAACACAATAGAGAAATTGCAACATTGACCTTTTTTTTTATATTTCATGCACATGTTATATTCTCGAAATGGTCATTGATTGTATACAATATACGTCGAATCTACGAGACATGTGCTAATTTTATACTACCAGTACATTTGTCAACTACATATTACTAAGGAGATACCTACCATCTGCGATATCATAATGCGCTTATATGTCTCGTTAAAAACGTTACTCTCGTCCATGTTGACATTATACGGATTTCACTAGCAAGGGTGTGATCCTTAAAACAATAACTGCTTAAACAGATTTACGAGGACTGAATTCGAAATAATGGAACTACGGTTATCATCTCAAATTGGTTGAGCGATACGATGAACCTCAACTTACTAGCGATATGTAAGAAATTAGTCTTAAATCTTTAGATACTAGTATAATCTTTTAATCTGTAATTCAATTATCTACAATTGTGGTATTTTGACTGAAAGTTTATTCGTATTGTGTTTGATTCTATATATAACCGGAGACTCTATCGTCACTAATTTTAATTAGGAATGGTCATGTCAAGGACGACAGTAAACATCGTGACTGTGTGACCCCAGCTTTTAAAAAGTCTCTAGACATAGTCAAATTGGTGTCAATGAATATTTCCTATTTAATGTTTTCCTCGACGATCTATTTTTTCTTGAAATGTCGTGTACTTAGTCAGGAATTTAGTAGTTACTATTACATAGTCCGTTATTATGTATGTTGGCGTTTGTTTTTTGTAGCAGCTCAGTGTTTTTGTTGACCGTTTTGTGACCCGGATGTCTTTTCAATTTAATCGATTAATGACTATTGAACAGCGGCATACTACTATTGCCTTAATTTATCCCAGGCTGAATTATTTTTGTTGCGTGTTCAGACTATTTAATTTCATTCTCCACAATGCATTAGATTCGTCAAATTCAGGGAGGTTTTGATACATTTGTCACGTGAGATTCAGGAAGGTTTTGATACATTTGCCACGTTAAGTTCAGGAAGGTTTTGGTACATTTGTCACGTTAAATTCAAGAAGATTTTGATAAATTTGTCTTGTTGAATTCAGGAAGATTTTGATAAATTTGTCATGTTAAATTCAGAAACATTTTCAGAAATTTGTCAGGTTCAATTCGGTATCGTTTTGATACATTTGTCACGATAATTTCACGACTTTTTTTATATATTTGTCACGTGAAATTCAGGGAGGTTGGATACTTTTGTAAAGTGTATTTATTTTCTTATGTTTTGAGGTTTAAAAAAAAAAAAAAAAATAGTGGGTTTTATTAAAAAGTAATTATATCATAATTCTAGATATTGCGTTCTTGAATGGAAAATTTAGGTTATGAGGACTTTTACTGTATGAGCAAAGCACAATTTGCCAAATCGGAGGAATGCAAATAGATTATATTAATCGATTAATGTCTCATACGTAAATAAGACATAACAATAACCATCAGTTATCAAAAGTTGAAAACCAAAATGACAATGTAAAAACAATTCAAACGAGAAAATTAACGGCCTAATTTATTTTGCGGAAAATGATGACAAAAGTCGGTAATTAATTTAGCTTATAATGAGTTATTGAGGATAATTCGTAGATGAACAAAGAAATAAAAAGGATTTTGAATATTTCATTTGAGAGAGAGAAGTGACGTCAATAATTGTGAACATTTTCTTACTTAGTCTTGTATGATATTGTCTGGTCTGTTTATGTGGTGCTCATTTGTCAATCATTTTAATATGTACAGCTTGCAAAATGAATGTTACGTTTGTGGATAGCTTGCAATTACCATCTGTAAGTATGTTAGCTTTAACATGTTTGACAAATAAATAAAAATATAATAAGGTTTTATCTATGTTCTGTGTAAATAAATTATCGGGAATAACTTTAAGTTTATTATGTCAACAAAAAATAACACTGGTTACTGAACCGTACAAAACAATATCTCTGTTTGCGCTTGTTTAATATTCGGGAAACAGAATAAAAAAAAGGTGATGTGGATTGTTTTACATGATTTAAAGGTATAATTGTCAATACACATCAACCTAACGATGAGACATATTGAACAGACATGTAGAGTGTCAAATACAGTCACCATCGAGAGACAGGTGTTTAAACAAGATGACAAGCTGTAAATTATCCCGAAAGTATAAAAGTTTGTATTTCTAGGCATGCATTGATATGATGAAGACATAATCTTTCGATCAGTTTAATTGAAGTCTGGAGCTGGCATGTCAGTCACTGATAGTAGTCTGGTGTAATTTGTGTATTATTTTCATTTTGTTTATAATAACGTGAAATTCAGGGAGGTTGGATACTTTTGTAAAGTGTATTTATTTTCTATTGTTTTGAGGTTTTATATTAAAAAAATTAGTGGGTTTTATTTAAAGGTAATTATATCATAATTTTAGATATTGCGTTCTTGAAGAGAAAATTTAGGTTATGAGGACTTTTACTGTATGAGCAAAGCACAATTTGCCAAATCGGAGGAATGCAAATAGATTATATCAATCGGTTAATGTCTCATACGTAAATAAGACATAACAATAACCATCAGTTATCAAAAGTTGAAACCTATAAAAAAAATAGCAATTAAAACTTAAAACAATTGATACTGGTAATTGTATAAACACGGACATTTGACATACTTGAATTTTACCTCAAACAAGCTTATGCATGAGAATCACGTACATTTTCAAAAAAGTTATTCAAATATCATCTTAATTGTTAAATTTATCAAATATCATCAAACATAGAATATTTTGTTTGTAAAGTTTATCATGTTTAAGTGATAATAAAAATTTCACATGCGAATTAGCTGAGTCTAAAGTCACTAGAGTAATTTACACATGCGTTTCACGATAAAAAGTCAATGGAGTTTCGTGGGATATTCATATGGCAAACATGGCAAAGGTTCTAATCAGTATGAAAGGGTAGTAAAGTGGATTCGTAACATACTCGTGCAGTGCCTGAAACGTATGCGTAAATACTTATATTGTCTTGGACATAGTCATATGTATGCGCTTTTAAGAAAAGCAAAATAAAATCAACGAAAGTATCATAAACCTGCATTGCAAGCAGTCATTAGATTTTAGAAATAATCTTTTATCTTTCCATTAATGAAAAAGATGATAAGGTTAAGATAAGTCTAATTGGCATATTGGATCATCTAAAATATAAAATTGTTTTTCAACTTTCATCTTCTTTCATCTTCTAAGTATTTTTATTCTTTCGATAGCTGAAAATTGAAACGAGTTGACGATGGAAATTTAGAAGAACATAAATATAATAAAGCGGAAATCAAGGTAAAACAGTACTAAAAAGATATAGATATACATATTGATTAAAGAAAAACTGCATATGTCTCAGCTTATTTCCTTCTTTTGTTTTTGAAAAACAAATAAGATATAGTCATTTCGAAAACATCAAAATAATTGCCTTTTAGCATGCACATAAATTTAGACAGACTTATATAAATAGTGTTCTTTCCAGAAGATTAAGGGTTTATACATAATATTATATATATGGCGATCTACTTATTTTCATTGATTAAAAATCACAAAAAGACACGAACACATTGTTTTTGTCTGGTTGAATACCATGGATACTAATTTCTCATCGAAAAATATTTGCGTTACTGAAAACACTTCAACAGATAATTGCCAAGGAGGCTATGGTAGATCCAAACGGTCGCTACAAGCTGTAATAATATTTTGGATAATATCGTTTTGTGGAATCACCGGACATGGGAATTTTTTTTGAATTATATTTTATTAGGCGAGGACATTTATTGGATTACAACACTTGTAAGAGATATCTTTATAACAAATAGCTGCCTCAGTGCAATGATAATTGTGATTGACAGAAGTTTTGCCATACGAAATCCTTTAAAATGCAAGGAAACATGGAGCATCAGGATAACGGTAAACTGAATGTTGAAACACAAGTCGTGATGGTACTTATAAGAAAGAAGATGTGGTATGATTGCCAATGAGATAACTCTCCACAAGAGACCAAAATGGCACAGCAATGAACAACTACAGGTCACCGTACGGCCTTCAACAATGACCAAATCCCATACCGCATAGTCAGCTATAAAAGACCCCGAAATGACAATGTAAAACAATTCAAACGAGAAAACTAACGGCCTAATTTATTTTGCGGAAAATGATGACAAAAGTCGGTAATTAATTTAGCTTATAATGAGGTATTGAGGATAATTCGTAGATGAACAAAGAAATAAAAAGGATTTTGAATATTTCATTTGAGAGAGAGAAATGACGTCAATAATTGTGAACATTTTCTTACTTAGTCTTGTATGATATTGTCTGGTCTGTTTATGTGGTGCTCATTTGTCAATCATTTTAATATGTACAGCTTGCAAAATGAATGTTACTTTTGTGGATAGCTTGCTATTACCATCTGTAAGTATGTTAGCTTTGACATATTTGACAAATAAATAAAAATATAATAAGGTTTTATCTATGTTCTGTGTAAATAAATTATCGGGAATAACTTTAAGTTTTTTCATACTATTTATGTCAACAAAAAAATAACACTGTTTACTGAACCGTACAAAACACTATCTCTGTTTGCGCTTGTTTAATAGTCGGTAAACAGAATAAAAAAAAAGGTGATATGGATTGTTTTACATGTTTTAAAGTTATAATTGTCAATACACATCAACCTAACGATGAGACATATTGAACAGACATGTGGAGTGTCAAATACAGTCACCATTGAGAGACAGGTGTTTAAACAAGATGACAAGCTGTAAATTATCCCGAAAGTATAAAAGTTTGTATTTCTAGGCATGCATTGATATGATGAAGACATAATCTTTCAATCAGTTTAATTGAGGTCTGGAGCTGGCATGTCAGTCACTAATAGTAGTCTGGTGTAATTTGTGTATTATTTTCATTTTGTTTATTTTCTGTTTTTAGCTCTTCTGACATCGGACTCGGACTTCTCTTAAACTGAATTTTACTGTTTGTATTAATATAGTTGTGCGTTCGTTTTTTTTTCTACATTGGCTAGAGGTTTAGGGAGGTTTGAATGTTGTCAGTTTATTTTCGACTTAAGATTTGAATGTCTAGTTGGTATCTGCCGTACCTTCTAGCTCTTATACTGTGCTTCAGAAAGAACATGAAGCTGTAACGTGTCTGATTTTCTTTCTACAACACATCGGTATTTATTATTACCACTGCACATTATTTTTCTTAATCTAATCTATTATTAGTGAGATAGTACATATACAGCCATCAAATATAGAAGCAATGTAATGCTTACATTTTAAAAATGTTCACAAGAAAGCACAATTAGACACCACATTTTTTTTCTAAACAAATTTGATTATTAAAAAAACAAATCCAAAAATGGAGGGTGCCCTACTTAGAGTGATTAGTTATTAGTGATTCCGTATTGTACAAGTTTATTTTCATTAATTATATATTCTCGTACAAAATTTAGAAAATGTGTGTCAAAACTAATTAAACATATAAATAAATGATTATGGCTTTTTGGGTTCACGATCATCTGTATGGCAATCTGGATTTTAGTGGTTAATGGACAATTTTTGAATAAAATAAAAGTTTTAAAGAACAAAAAATACGCAACTTTCTTTTTATTTTATGCATATATAATATGTTCTCTTTTAAAATTTGTCAATGATCTGTCATGGTATTTTTAGACTTGGGAGAGACACAGATTTAAAATTGATGACTTATTGAAAATTTTTATTTTTGAACTTTTACATATTTTAAAAAAACAAACTATTTTAGTAAATTCAAAAGTTTTTGAATAGTTTAGTGTTTTGTCAACAATGTTAACTTTATTATTGTTTGTATTGCTTAACTATATTTCAATGGTTCTTTAAAATTCTTTATTTTTCAATTTTCAAAGGCTGCTTTTGTAGGTATCTATGCAAACGTCGAAAGGATTGTTTACATGGCAACCACGGTTAAAAAAATATATATGAACTTATTTTCGGGCCATACCTTCTTTACAAACGAAATATAAAGATATTTAAAGAGGGGTCATGAAACGTCCATTATCAGGAACCTGCATGATTCTTAAAAAGACGTGTACTTAAAAGATCATACGCTTTAGACGGTAATCTACTATCTGAAAGCGGTAAACATGCCGTTATTTAGTTTAGACTCATCATATACATCACCCAATTCGTGATGGTATCCATAAAGTTTATTGAGTTTCATTTCTAATCTTTCCTCCTCATGACTCTGATGAAACAGTTTCTTTGTAAAGAGAACACTTCTAAACATGAAGTCTGGATATTTTGAACATGCACGAGCATAACGTATTAATTGAGATATGTAAACATCATACGATGAACCCGATCTTTCACGATCATATATTTCAATCGTATGCTTCATGATAACACTACTTTTGATTTATTTTGAGAGTCATCAGACGCATTAATAGTAAAATCACAAAAACACTGAACTCCGAGGAAAATTCGGAATGTTCCTAATCAAATGGCAAAATCAAATGATAAAACGCATCAAACAAATGAACAATTGCAACAACCGTCATATTCTTGACTTGATACAGGCATTTTAATAAATAAGATGGTAGATTGAATCTGGTTTTATATCGCTAAACCTCTCACTTGTACGAAAATCGCATCAAATTCCATAATATTTACAACGATGCGTGAACAAAATGTCGCAAATAAAGATAAAACAACAAAACAAATCCAACCAAAAAACTTGGGGTGATTTCATGTGTTTCGGAAGGGTAAGCATGTCTTGCTTTACATGTGGCTCCCTTCGTGTTGCTTATGTTATTACAAAGCCGGTAAATAATCTAATTCGGTAGGTCACATTCGTGCAAAGGAAACGGGATTGTAATATTGAAATAAGGACAGTATATAATATCATCTGTATAACGAATATTCTATTACGGTCGAACAACTCGTGATGGCGTCTGTAAAATTTACGAAGTGATGATTTGGGCAATAAAAGAGAGCGACATTGTTCAGACAAAAGCTATTAAATTATTCATCTTCTTGAAAACATGTAACAACAATGCATGCAACGTTAGCGAAGAAACATTCCACAACTTTATATTACTATTGTGCTCTAGACACTCATAACTGCAACACAGTGTCAAAGTCAAAGTGTTTGCGTCATAGGAATGATGAGGTTTTTACAGGATCTGCAAATTAGTCAATATGTCAGCGATCATAAATTGCTTCGATAATAAATTCAGGGCCCTTCATTGAGGATTTGTTTTCCAGTTGTATTTTCTCTCCCCCCCCCCCCCCCCCCCCCCCAAAAAAATAAAATCAGATGGATTTGAAATGTAAAATAATCACATTACCTGTTAAATGGATGTTAAGGTAAATGTCACGAGAAGTGCTGCAATTATCCGACAACAGCAATTACCAAATATATGTTCAATAAACGGGCTTCAATTCAAAGCAGACAATTTGTGTTAATCTACGTTTTTTGATTGAGTAAAGCCTTCCAATTGATATGTTATCGTGTGTTTTTCTATATTGTGATGTTATACTATTGTCTCAGTAAAAGGGAGAGTTTTGGTACCATTAAAACGTTTAATACTGCTGCAAATGTTTGCAGCTGTCCTAAGTTAGGAATCTGATGTACAGTAGTTGTCGTTTGTTTATGTAATTTATGCATGTTTCTCGTTTCTCGTGTTTTTATATATAGATTATACCGTTGGTTTTCCCGTTTAAATGGTTTTACACTTGTAATATTGGGTCCCTTTATAGCTTGTTGTTCGGTGTGAGCCAAGGCTCCGTGTTGACGGCCGTACCTTGACCTATAATTGTTTACTTTTATAAATTGTTATTTGGATGGAGAGTTGTCTCATTGGATCCCATACCACATCCTCCTATAAAATTGAGAATGGAAATGGGGAATGTGCCAAAGAGACAACAACCCGACCATAGAAAAAAACAACAGCAGAAGGTCACCAACAGGTCTCCAATGTAGCGAGAAATTCCCGCACCCGGAGGCGTCCTTCAACTGGCCCCTAAACAAATATATACTAGTTCAGTGATAATGAACGCCATACTAATTTCCAAATTGTACACAAGAAACTAAAATTAAAATAATACAAGACTAACAAAGGCCAGAGGCTCCTGACTTGGGACAGGCGCAAAAATGCGGCGGGGTTAAACATGTTTGTGAGATCTCAACCCTCCCCCTATACCTCTAGCCAATGTAGAAAAGTAAACGCATAACAATACGCACATTAAAATTCAGTTCAAGAGAAGTCCGAGTCTGATGTCAGAAGATGTAACCAAAGAAAATAAACAAAATGACAATAATACATAAATAACAACAGACTACTAGCAGTTAATTGACATGCCAGCTCCAGACTTCAATTAAACTGACTGAAAGATTATGATTTCATCATATGAACATCAGGCACAATCCTTCCCGTTAGGGGTTTAGTATCATACCATCATAGCATATATGAGAAGAACATGACCCGTGTCAGGCCAACAATTGGTTTTTGAATAAATGTGTTTAGTTCCGATGCAAAGACCCTATAAGTGAATCACTATTAACGCCAAAATATGCAATCTTTAAGTCTATTCAAAGGTTTTGTTAGTTTTTGACGTGAATACTGACACCTTTGTGCTTTATAAAGAATATTTCCATAAAAACTTGGATGTGAAATACCTGAACGTATAAGAAGTCTGCATGTTGAGCTATATTTACGAATGATGTCCTTATACCGATGATAAAATTTAGTAAATGTTTTGACTAGTTTGTGATATCGAAAACCCTGGTGTAATAATTTTTCAGGAATACATAAATTTCTCTCGTTAAAATCTAAAACATTGTTACATACACGAGCGAATCGTACAAGTTGAGATATATAAACACCGTAAGATGGTGACAAGGGAACGTCACAATCTAAAAATGGATAATTAACGATAGGAAATGAAAAATCATCTCTTTTATCATAAATTTTAGTATTCAGCTTTCCGTTAGTGATATAGATATCAAGATCGAGGAAAGGGGAGTGGTCATTGTTAGTATTAGCTTTATTTAAAGTAAGTTCAACAGGATAAATTTCTTTAATATACATACTGAAGTCGTCATTATTGAGAGCCAAAATATCATCCAAATATCTAAAAGTATTATTAAATTTGTTTATCAGATGTTGTTTCGATGGGTTTTTGCTTATTTTTGTCATAAATTGTAACTCATAGCAATACAAAAACAGGTCCGCAATAAGTGGTGCACAGTTAGTCCCCATTGGAATTCCGATAATCTGACGATATACGGAATCCCAAAGGCGAACAAAAATGTTATCTAGTAAAAATTCAAGGGCATATATAGTATCAAAGCATGTCCAATTGACATAGTTTTTTTGTTTATGGCTACTAAAAAATGACCTAAAAGAGTTTGAACATATATATTCACATTCTGACTTTTTAAATGCCCATTTAATTAGGTGTGTGAATTTTGTCTTAATGAGAATGTGAGGCAATGTTGTATACAGGGTAGAAAAATCAAAACTTTGAACAGATTTAAAATCACCAATATAAGCATGCAATTTATCAAGTACTTCCAACGAGTTCTTGACACTCCAAAAGTAATTAATTCCACTATTTTCGAAGGCCTTATTTGAACAATTTATTATCAGGTTTTTAATTGTACCAAGTGTGCTGGTAAGAAGAATAGACAATTTAGTAGTGGAACAATGGCTTGAAGACGAAATAAATCTATATTTGTAAGGTGTTTTGTGTAGCTTCGGCAGCCAGTACATAGTTGGTACTTTCATTGTATTTGGCTCTGCTTGTAAAGCGGTAGCTAAAAGTTTATGTTTGTTACAGATGTCGTTTTCTGAAAATGGAGTCATGTTGGTGAATTGGTGATTTCTTTTTTCAGAACTTCAATGTAAAATTTACGTCAAACAATAATAATATTATTAGCAGCTTTATCGGCCGGGACAAAAACAAATTTCTTGACTACATTGTAGTTCTTTTAGTTTATGTTTGATACGAGAAATAGGTTTTTTGTGGTTATTGTTAATAGTAAAATGTTCTTTAAAATGTTGAATACGTATATCAACTATCTTCATTACTGAATTAAAAAAAGAGTCCAAAGATTTTTTGTCAGCTTTTTCCCGTTTTATCCATTTCATACAGTAAGTATGGATTGAGTCGTGGATGATATTACGACACTCATTCCAATTAATAATTGACGGGGGACGATATTTAGGTCCTTTACTGAGGAATGATTTTAACTCTCGGTCTTGAACGATATTAAGATCTCCTGTTATAATATGGGAAATGGGTCCATAAATATATTAGGAGGTACTACAATTACATGAAGTAGGTGTATTTTCACTGATATTTAGATCTTTACACAATTGACTATAATTGAACACAAATTTCCGGGTAGATTTCTTGTAAATATAACAAACAAGAGGTAGCTCAGTATTGTCAAAATATCCAGGAATTTGTTCTTTAACAGAATGGTCGTTAAATATACCGGCAATATTTACAAAATCAAAACCTTTATTGACATACTTTATTTTAATAAGATGTTTTTTATGATCTTCAGGGCGATCAATTTTGGGAAATAGTTTAGAATAACAATATGCCATAATAATTTGAACAATTTCATACTTAGGACTGCTATATGAAATTGTGTTGCAATCCTCAAAAATTTTATTTAACTTATTAACCGGTAATGAACAGAGTTTTGTTCACATATAATGTCTGCCGTTGATTTTCGAAATAGAAATTAGGTCCGAAATATTGGTATGATTGGTCCGAAATTTTCTTTGATTGCGATTTGTCCTTCGACCGTGAGAACGGTTTCTACGAACAGTTTTAGAAACTATATCCAAAATGTTAACGGAATCGGTTCTAGATATATTACCAATTCCCATGATATTATTATTAAGACCGAGAGGGTAGACTGTCTATAATTTTTAATCCAATTTTAATTCAATTATTTTCCGTGATCGTACAAACTTTGAATGAGATTCACCAGGCTGCTTATTTACTACTTCTAAAGGTTGAACTGCTAAATATTTAAAAGGATGGTTGTGCTTCTTAAGGTGTTGGTAAATGATACTTTTGAATTTATTGGGTCTTTTAAAACGATACAGATGTTCTTGAGTGCGTTTAGATAAATATCGTCCAGTTTCTCTTACGTACTGAATACCACATCCCGGTTTGTTTCATGTGAGTAAATGAATAATACTGTTTGTTTTTCAAGTTATATCAGTTTCAAAATTCAAAGAAATTGTGCGACCATTAAACGTGGACCTAACCGTATTGTTGGTGGAAAGACGGGGACATGTAAGTCATTTTTTGGCATGACACTTATCGATAGAAGGGTAGCTCAGTATTGTCATATATACCTATAAGCTTTGACTTGTGAAGAGCAGTTTCTTTTGTTGTTGTATTCCTGTGTATAAATAAGATGTGGTATAATTGCCAATGAGACTACTCTCTTCCTGGTACCAGAGAACATATTACACAAAAGTATTAAGCAACTGATAGGCCTTTCACAATGACAAGCAGATTTTTAAAGATTTCAGAGGCATATGTAAAACCAAACAAGAAAACTAATTACCTAAGTTATCATTACATTATATCCATGATTTACAAAGCAATAAAAGAAACACAAATGTGGTACACAACAACAACCCACATTGCATTTTCAGGCTCTTGACATGGAACAAGTAACAAGTACATGTACATATGGCATGTGTCATGGTTTAACAGGGTCATATATACATTATTTTTTTCTGTCCTATTGCCATTTGTTATCACTTGTTTCTAATGTGTCAGTCTTGTCTCTAGGTATGAATTTATGCAACCAAAAGTTAATATATGGCCTGCTGTTTCTTCCATGGCCAACAATTAGTTAAATTAATGCGTAAAAATGGAGTCATCAATTATAAGAAACAAAAACAACAAATGATATGAAAGACAGCAACCACTGAATGACAGGCTCCGGAATTGGATAACAAGGTGTCGATGTATCCAGAATAGACTTATGTGGCAGGCTGGGAAATCAAATATTTCTATTTCTTGTATAGTTATTGTGAGCAGTTTCAGTTATTTTCAAGGAGTTTTTGGTTTTGGTTTTGATCACTGCTTAACCTTTTCAAATTTCAAAGGTATGCATGAAAAATTGTCAGTTGACTTTAAACCTACAATCAATGCAATCAAGTTCCAAAGTAACAATACAGTGTACTGTTTTTGCACAGAAAGAACACTAAGTAAAGGAAACAATGCAAGTTGTTATCAATAAAAAGTATTTATTTCTCAAACAATAATCAAACAGTAAACATTTGTACAAACAATATATCAATTTACTCGATTTCTTATTACTTGTGTAATTTTTACTAACAGTTAGAGAAAAAAAATTACAGATGTCCTGCAATTTAAAGTGAATTCTACCACTCATCTCTTTAGTTATTTACAATAGTTACTTCCCCTATCGAAGAGTTGTCTTTCTGAGGAATAGGTATTTTGAAAAGATGAGGGGTAATTTTGATATTTCAATCCATCAATAAAATTTTCTATTTGATATATTTAAACACAAGCACTAATTAAACATAGTTCTTAGCTGATAAGTACATTTTTGTACACACATAGACACATACAGCACTATAACAACAATCATTAATGTAAATAAAAACTAAACTGTGTTATGAAAGGAATATACCCTAAATGTACTTTAAAATTATGTCAACAACACTTGCACGAAACACCACATGGTATATAAATAATAATGTGATAAGATGCTTTAAGGATGGCATCTCTTTTTGAAGGAATTTTGAAACTATATTTTTGGATACATTTTCAATAAAAGTCTTCTTCTCTTCCTTTGTTTTAGTACTCAGGCTCTCTTCAATGCCATCCACGGAGTGCATATTTAGCACATTCAGAGCAGCAAGGATGATATGCTCTTTGTTCAAAACGCAGGAAGTCCCGACAACTATTTACAGCATCTTTTACCTGCAATACAATAATGGTACATATTAAACCAAAAGGAAAAGATCTGGTCTTAAGAACATATTATTGCTTTTCTTATTCCAATTAAATCAGATATCAGTGTGATGTAGATTAATTATTTGTGTAAACGATTATATTGCTTTCACCGTACATGTATAATATACCAGTCCTCTGATCATCAACTTTGGTCAAAGTAAGAAATATATATATGACTTTGAGATTAAGAACAGCAATAGCGGGAGAGGGGGTGTGCATGTACTGAATTTGAATTACGGATGGATACCACTAACCTTTATTTTAAGCATAGTTTAATTCCTAAATTTAACAAATATTTGTTCTCATAAACAAATATTTATCATAAAAGTGTTTGTTAACTCCAATTTTCGCAAAGATCACTAGTGAACTCTACTTTGATATTTTTAAACGTAAAATTTGTGTCTGTGATGTTTCCTTATCTATATACTTATACTAATACATACCTCAGACTTAACACCTCTGTGGTCAAAAAGGTTCCGTAACTGAAAGAAGGTTCACTTTTCTGGTGAGGAAGTGCCTTAAAACAGCTGGTTGAAAGTGTCCTACAGGTAAAAATGTGAACAGTTAGTGGTATAAAAAGTAGCTTTAAAAGGATGTTTCACAATATAACTTTAGTTGAATCAGAATAGGTACCATTTATCAATTAATTTTCCTATTCACTGGTCAGGTGATATCAAATGTTATTGAACAAGTTAAACAAAGAAGTGTACGGTATTGTACATGCATTAAGATGCTAAACGTTTTTTGGAAAAAAATCACTTATAATTGTTTATTTATATTTGTTGTCTCTTTGGCAGCCATATACAACTTGTCCATCTTTTATCCATACAATGAAAAAAATTAGTTCTGTTATTTGAACAATAAAATACTTTGAGTTGGATTATTAAAATAAGTGCAATTTACTATAAGTTTAAATGCTATTATAAAAATAAAACCTCAATACTTTTCTCACCTGCAATGATATGACATGGACATGCCAGTCTTCGCTTTTCCAAATAAAACCTTCTAGGCGATCTTCTTGTGAAATCCCATAAGCCTTTGCTCTCTGTGCTCCTTCCCCTCTTTCAACAGAGAGTTCATCACCTCCCAACAAAATTGGCATCATCTTATCGTAGAATTAGGCGTATACTGTTGTAGATGTTCTATAATTTCAATCATTTCTTCAGTTTAATTTTCGTCTTTCTCCAAAAGGCCAAGTGGTATCTGAAAAATGTTATTATCATTC
Source organism: Mytilus galloprovincialis (assembly GCA_037788925.1). Classification (NCBI taxonomy): domain Eukaryota; kingdom Metazoa; phylum Mollusca; class Bivalvia; order Mytilida; family Mytilidae; genus Mytilus; species Mytilus galloprovincialis. The sequence continues at coordinate 24,934,904 of CM075341.1, forward strand.
ATTATCAACTATGCACTATAAAAATACACATAATAACAACATGAGTTTACCTTTCTTTAATGTTTTTCCTGTTTAAAGACATGTATTTAAATTAAACTTGAATTGATTGTAACCATTAAGCTTATTTATCTTTAAATTATCTCATAGTTATAATATATATAACTTCAGTAGCGACAACTTCCTTTCTGTTAAATATGAAAAATACTTAGTAGTAGCTCAGCCTCCTAATGCTTATAAACTGAACATCTGTTCGAATTAAGACTGGTTTAAAGTACTTTACACATTTATCAGAAAAATAAAACAAATACATGGACTTACCAAGCAACTTTTGTCCCCGAATTCTTTTGAAAACTGATCCGGTATATGATAAACAACAAATTCCTTGCAATCTGTCAACTCTTTTATGTTTCCAATAAGAACCCTTTGTATTATAATGTTGTGTTCCTAGTTTAGTTGAGTGTAGTCCTCTTTACTTGGTAGGAAAGCTTCATTTGGTATAGTTAAGATGTCATCCTGAGGTACACAGTCCTCCAGGTCATGTGCAGAATTTCTGTTTTGAACAGCTAAAGCATGGACAAGATTATTCATTTTGTTAGACGTGTCTTCTGTTTTGTGTCTAGCTTTTGTTATCATGTTTAAGTTGTTCATAAAAATTTTGAAAGAAGATATGTCCTCTGTTTCTGTCGCCATTTAAGGTGGTGTAAGGAGACTCTGTAAAGACTTCTGCTGATGTACGATCAGGTGTATCTAGATCTGTTAAAATCAAATTGTACGAAACAAAATAATTAAATTATCAAAGAATATTGATATAAGAGTGCTGCTCTTATCAAAACTAATAACTAGACTGTCATTACTTCTTTTTGTCTTGCTTATTTTCTTTATAGAGCGGTTTCTACAAGTCCATGTGTTTTAATATCAGATTATATAACATGTAATTTCTGTGTCATTTGGTCTCTTGTGAAGAGTAACGTCTCATTTGCAATCATACCACATCTTCTTTTTTTAAATGTAAATAAATTTCTATCAAATAAATTGTGCATTTCAACTAAAGGCCAAGAATTTGAAGACATTTTAATTACCTAAATGTGCAGTTTCTTTCAATTTTTTGTGTAATGACTGGCTACTCTATTAGTCTAATTTCCAACCGGCTGGTCAAAGTTTTGGCATGTTCTACATGTCTGATGGATGATTTGTATGAGCTGCTCAAACCTGCACGGTTAAATGTAGTGTAAATCTGAAAAACAAAACATATCAAATATTTAAATTGAAACAATTCAACGATCAGTATAAATACTGATTGACAGAAACTCGTTTTTCTTTACATACCGGTATATCATATATATACAAGTTTCTTGTTTAAACGTTTTTGTACATTTCTCATATACTCAGGCCTTTTATAGTTGACTTTGAAGTATGAATTTGCTTATTGTTGAAGCTCATACAGTAAGCTGTATCATGTATATAGTTTTTAACTCCTATGTCATTTGGTCTTGTGGAGAACTGTCTCATTGACAATCATACCACATCTTTTTAATCAATATACATGTACATCTTGAAATTATTTCTTTGTGTGACAAACCTCCTCCAGATCTGTAACACAACACATTTTTTGTTCCACACTTCCTAGATTGTACATGCATATGTTATCATGAAAAGACGTATTTACCGTGGTGCGAATGTGACCCCTGAACATCAGAATACTATCAATGGCTTGTTTTGCACCCATATGTGTGTTTCTGTTGAAAAGCAATATGGCTATGCTGAATACAATTCTTGGTATCTGTTTATTCTTATTTCCCGCAATCAACAACATCAACTCTGTTACCAATTGACATGTTTCCTTGAGTTCATTGTAAGCTCTTTCTCATATTAATTTCTCTAGATTCTTTGTTCTTAACACACTCTACTTTGCTTGACATATTTGTTGCTGCTCATGGTTCATCTAGGTTTTGGTTATTTGAAATATATCCATCTTTAAATCCTAAATCTGGAGTAAATGGTTAATTGCTGTTTTGTACTGCTTGAACACAATTTCTCCGCAAGCCAGTTTGCTTGAATCTTTCAATGTAGTTTATCTTGAACTGCCTTTAAATCCCAGATGTACCTGTGAAGACAATACCAACATGTAAACAAAGAAGGGAGTAATTTGCATGTACATGTACAGGGGCAAATCCAGAAGCTTGATGAATTGGAACACCATGAAGCAAAACTTATATGTTTCTTAAGTGATAAATACATGTATATGCGAGTGTTAGTGGTAATAGATAAGAAAATGGAAAAGAAATACAACATTCAAACATTCAGTTAAAATAAATATTGTTTGATATAAAAAAACAAAAATGTTGAAGAAAGTCACATAAAAGACAGTTTCATAAATTGATAACAGTCTTGACCTTTAACATCTGTATCTATATCTGTTTATTTTACAAAAACAGATAAAGAGGATTATTATTTTCCTGGTCATACGATTTCAGCTGTTATAATTTTTTGATTTTTAGAAATTAAAAGCCAATAAATTTAAAATATTTATACTATTCCAATCAATATGTACATGTAGTTTACATTAAAGGACCAAAGAGACATATTGCACATAGGAATTAAAAAACAATAAAAATATTCATACTATTCCAATCAATATGTACATGTAGTTTACATTAAAGGATCTAAGAGACATATAACACATACAATGTAAGTGTCAATATTTAAACATCCACAGATAAGATGTCAAATTCACACATAAAGAAGATAGGATCAATTAACAGTTGATTTCAGAAAAGTCAAATCCTGCTGTGATTAATTTCATGTCCAGATAACAAATGGATAAGCAGACTCAGTAGCAATAAAGTTATGTGAGAAAATTGTCTCACTATACAAATCATTAAGTATACATGTACATGTATGCCAATATTGCATGTGCACAAAAGTTTGGCACTGAATTAAACTTAAAAAGTACACATTTTACTGTTTGATAACACATTAACTTTAATACCATGTAGAATGTGATTCTATCTTATTATAAAACGACTAACCTTCACTTTTGGGTCTGGTTTGACAGGTGATGTTCTAGTAGGTTTAGGGTCCGTTGTGGGGTTTTGTTGAAATTTAATCTCTTTCTTCTTGCTTTTGGAGTTTCACATAATGCTGCCAATGGTTTCTTTCCATGGGTTGTGTATCCCGACTTCACTGGAGTCAAACATTCCCTTGATCTTTTCTTGGTTGGAGATTGGTTTTCCTGTGCAAGTGAACATGATTTGATCCATGACGTTACTACAGTTGTGTTTTCTGGATTTAGCGATGCAAATTTTGTATATGCTACACTTTTCAAAGAGTCTGGTATAAAGTAAAAAGTTTCTTCTGACTCCTATATATACCCTGTATAACATTATAACACTTACTGTTCAAAACCACTAAAATCATGCAGTTAACATCATCGTAAACAGGTAAACTGACTTCAAAGTTTTTAATTTATTGATTTTACCGTGATCTTATGAATATTCCTTTTGCATTTCTTCGTTAAAATCTTCAGATCAAACAGGTGTGTACAAAGAAAGCACGTTTCTTGCTCCATTGCACATGTTTACAAACAATTTTAAACTCCTCCTCTATTTCGCGCCATACGTCAATATATATTGATCCCATGATGCAACTCGTTTTTTAAATTTCCGATTGACGCGTTTTAACTGTAAGTGCATTCAGGCGTTAATGGAATGATCATAGCTATAGTGATCGTAATATAACGACTGGATAATTCCGGTTATGTTTTACATTGTTATTTTGAGGCCTATAATAGCTGACTATGCGGTATGGGCTTTGTTTATTGTTGAAGGCTGTACGATGACCGAGCATCACTGAAGAGACATGTATTGTCGAAATGCGCATCTGGTGCAAGAAAATTGGTACCGTTAATTTTATTAATTGTTAATTTATGTGTCTTGTTTGTCTCTTGTGGAGAGTTGATTCATTGGCAATCATACCACATCTTCTTTTTCATAGATGATTAAACTCTTTATTAATCCAATAAACTTGTCTTTAGTATCCCAAACATATATAGTTATGTTTATGGTATATATTGTACAGCTAATGTCGGATACTCATAGCTAAACTGGCATTCTCATGATCATATCGGAAGATAAATCTGACCTAACAAATCAAACTTAGACAACACACAGTATATTGATATCAACATTTAATCACGTTAAATATGTATATCATAAATGTCTGTTGACGGTATAAAAGACATCTATTTATAGTTGCTTTATGGTCTCAATTTTAGCCCTATTGACATTAAAGGAGTGATACACACAGGACACAGAGTACGTCACAGGATTCATACGAAAAGGGACTTAAAACAAATATTCCGTTCATTTTAACAGTTTTAGGAAATTAACCCTGCATTTCATAGCTAAAAAATTCTTGGGTGCATAAAAAACCATCCTTTTTATAAATTTGCTGTTTCTACAAATTAATTTGTAACTTCAGGTAACATGGTTATTTAAGCTTTTATCAGAAAAAAGGAGGGATAGTTTGATTGGTTTATTTCTAGGGTGGTTATTATCTATTAATCAATGAAATATTATTTGAAATTTTAACTGTAGTACTTGACAAGATAAAGCTTTACTAATGCCAGTTTAGAAACATTTTGGCATACTTGTGAGATTTAAGACTTGGAATTAATCAGGCCAACAATAAACATATAACGATTTCATAACATTCTTTATTCGCCTTATTCAAGTGTCAAATTCAATTTTTGTTATTTTTGTTATTTTTCTTTTCTTTGTTATCTTTCTTGTTATTATTTTTATTGTTCTTGCCTTTCTTATTTTTGTTATTCTTATTTTTCATTTTTTCTTTAATCCAGTCTGTATAAGCAGAAACTCTGATATAAACACTTGGAGTCCTTCCATCGCAAGGGGTAGGACCAAACGATAATACTCCTACAAGCTTTTTACTGCAAACCAAAGGCCCACCACTATCTCTCTGAATAAAAAAATATCTTAAAATAAATACAATATAAATATACAAAGCCGAATTCTTGAGTAAATAAAAACCATTAATCGAAACTCATTTTTTTTATGGGCGGATGAATTCCATTCGTCGTTTTCATAATCCCACAATGCTTTTCACCTTCCGAATGAGACTTATTGACGTGTTTCTACTTTTACGAATAACACGAAAGTGACATATGTGTAACAAAATCGTACCTTTCTTGACACCTGAGATCAATTCCGCTGTAAGGAGTTCGCGTTTATTAGTCGTGAGTTTACTATGTTGTGTTTTATAGTGTAATGTTTGTCTTTCGATGTTTGTATCCTTTTTGCCGTAGCTTTGTCTGACTTATGAGTTTGAACGTCTCTTTGGTATATTTAATCTCTCGTTTATATCAACAGATTTAAAATTTGAACCGAGAAACGTGGTGTCGATATTCTACGATGTATATGAAGTGTTTGTAACTTATATATATATATATATATATAAAACATCTAGACATAAGTCAACAATCTTTCTCACGAGGGCGCTGGTTAATTACGAGTAATGATACGTGTACACAATAATTAAAATATAGTCAGACATCTTCTAAAGAATTTTTGAAAGCAAATACAGCTTATTATATTGATCATCAAATATTCTTTATCTGGAAATTACCTAACCAATGTGAAATTTACAGAAACGAGTTAACAACTTTGAATTTATTATTCGGGCTAATGAAATATAGTTACATTACAAGAATCCTTTTTCCCATCCTGCAGACATACGATGTTCTTCAAAAACGTTGGTGGATAATTCCAGGAAGCCAGACAGTAGTCCTTAGCAACAACAGGCATTGTCAATACTTGTAGACGATCAGGATAATTCGCCCCTATAATCAAAATTATTAAATAGACCTAATTAATCATGTTGTAAATATCCTTAAAATGATAAGATTCTTCATGGAGACGTTGGAGTTAAACTCTAACAATGATGTTTTTAAAATCACGTCACTTTATTGCTATTTTTTCATTGATCAAGGTCATACGATGATATCATCTTGTAATATTTTCCAGAAAATATACGTTTCCTTTGTATGTGGTCTAACTTCCGGTTTGCTTGTAGATTGCAAACATAAAATTCAGAAAGGAAAATAAGCGACAACAACTCGACCATAGAGCAGACAATATGGGTCTTCAATGTAGCGAGAAACTCCCGCACCCGTAGGCGTCCTTCAGCTGGCCCCTTAAAAAATATGTATACTAGCACAGTGATAATGGACGTCGTAGTAAACTCCTAATTATACACAAGAAACTAAATTCGTAATTTTTACATTCTAGACATATAAGAGATTTTTTACAAAATTGGCCGGATATAACAACATTTGGGACCTGTAAACATGGAACGCAGGCGTCGACAGACTACACATTAAAGTTAAACATGTAAATTTCATTTAGTTAGAAAAGCAAAAGATGACCATAATTGCAAACTGATATCACAACTTCATGAGCATTGAAATAAATTCCTTATCACAGAGAAGGAAATATAAGACCAGTTAAAAATCTTGAATGTTAACAAACCAGCTGGAATGTCGGTGTCAGTCCTATCTATTAAGGATTTTTCTAGCTTAATTTTAAAATCATTTACTACGTGATTTGATATATACCTATCAGTTAAACGGCAAACAAGCAAATATAACCTGGATACGAGATGAAAGGATGTGAAATGACCTGTGTCAATTACATGCCAAGGTACTATGGTTTATTACAGTCAATGTTTGGTCATTAAGTCACACGTTATCATCATTGCATTATCATTGAAAAAAAAACACTTAAATTACTTGCGTGCAAAGAACTTTACTACAAAAGGACCAAAAAGTTGACCAGCTAGTATGGGGCTTTAATTGTATCGTTTGATGATAAACCGTTTGTGTAATTGTTTTAGTAATCATTCAACGACATTATTATTTGAGTTAACCTCGTATCGTATTTATTATATTTTATGCATTCCTTCCTTTAAGATATTTAATCCCGAGTCATTTTTTTTTTTTAACTTTCTGAAGTTTTTCTCATTAAATCCTTTTACCTACACTATTTTTATCATAATTCAAACCTAGAAAATACTAAATGTTTTCTCTAAATCTTCTAATCTTGTTGTTTAACATTCGCGAGAAAAGAAAAGACAAATTAGAAAGTCAAGGTATCTGATTAAAATTTAGTGGTGCTGCTATTCATATACTAGTGCAGTCTGTCTTTTCGTCTTTTATTAGTTTTTTTGTTGTCCATGTCCTTTTGTGTTAGACTTATGAGTTTGAATATCCCTTTTGTTCTTTAACCTCTAATTTCTAAAAATAAGTTAGGATAAATCTTACCAGTAGCATTGGTAGTTCCCCATCCAGATATTGTGCACAATTCACCAGTATAATTTTTCCCTGTATCCGTGTCCAGGTCGATTTTATTAATGGTAGACCCAAATTTAAGAGGCGTCTTGAGCTGTAGTAGCATCAGGTCAGGTTCGATTCCACCATCGCCACCAACTACAATATATTTTTCGTGCTGAAACATAATGAGCAAAATTTAGTTTATTGTATATTCAGTATATGCGAACGATATGATTGAAGTTTGTATAAAATAAAACAAAAGAAAAAACAAATAATGATTGTTTTATTCCGAGAAAAACTTAAGTTTTTAAACTGAGTATGAAGTCGTAGTTGTTGTGGCTTTCACACATTTTACATCAGAGCATAGTTTTGTGTAGCCGTAGCGCGCGTCTGGCTTATAAAAATATTTGTCAACCTTTTACCTTTTGATGGCTATTATTTGTTTGTTTCTCTGTTCTATATTTTCTCCCATGTATCTGTTTATTTATTGTAGCTCTGTAGTGCACCGTTGTCATTTTGATTAACACTGCCATTAAAGCGGGAGGTTTGGCATGCCACAAAACCAGTTTCAACCCACCATTTTTTCATAAAATGCCCTGTACCAAGTCAGGACAATGGCCATTGTTACAATAAAGTTCGTTTCTATGTGTGTTACGTTTCAGTGTTGTGTCTCTGTTGTGTCGTAGTTCTCTTGTATTTGATACGTTTCCCTCAGTTTTAGTTTGTAACCCGGATTTTTTTCTCTCTCGATTTATGCATTTTGAACAACGGTATACTACTGTTGCCTTTACTATGATTTCTTTTGCTAGTAAAATGATCGTTCTAGCTTCTTTACAAATTTTTGACATGTAATGACATTCGAAAGCGGAATTCAATCATGAAAAGAATATTATGATATCCTTTGAAGTCACTTTATTTAAGGTGTATATATGGAATAGCTATTAATAGACTATAAAAGTTGATCGATCAAAGAATCTTTCGAAGTTGGAACCAATTAAATTTGTCTGTTTTGTTTTAAATATCCACGTAAAATGTTTGGAGGTTAAAATTGTGATATTGACCTAAACTGGATGTACAGTTATTTGACTAAATAATTTCAAAGACGATACACCTTAAGACGATTGAATTTACTTTCCAAAGATATAGTAATTTTTCTTTCGTGGTGTTATTATACATGTTTATTTATTCTTAAAATAACTTGTGTTATTGATACTGGGTAAATTTCTCTCTATCGACCAATGTGCTGAGCATAATTGGCTCTACAACAATTTCAATTACAATACTACATTCACTATCTATTTTTGCAAAATAATGTTAAATATATTTTGATGTGCGTAATCGCTGTTTTTTCTGGTACTTAAGTTACTAGTACGGTGACCAGACCCAATATTTTTTAGATTTAATCGTCAAACATACTATATGGCTATATTATATATCATTGGATTCGGAAAAATGAGTACTATTGAAATATCGATGTCGTCAAAAAGAAATGTGGTAACAGTTTTGCATAAAATGAGGTCAAAGATCAAATTCTGTTTTTATTTTTTTCTTCCATACTTTCAAAATTTGAAAAATATATTACAATTTAGGTTTAATTCTAGATACAGACATTTTCTTATATCAATTATCAATGAACTATCTCGGAAATGTTAAAAAAAAATGAATAAGAAATCGATTTTTTCTGGAAATTGGCGTTTTTCAAATACTTGTTCTATAATTACACAAGATCAACACATATTCTGTTAAAATTACAATAGTTACCTTGCCGGCTGACATTCAACCTCACCAATAAATGATAAATATTATTTTTACCTGCATCCTACTGTCATGAAGGCATATTTTGCATAAGATCATTCATGGAATTCATTAAAACTAAAAAGCACTCAATATTTCGAAAATAGTTACAATTCAACATTCCAATCAAAGAGATTCACACAACAGAATTATATCTTCTGGTTAATTGTCAAGGAACATGATTTGAAATTTTCTACATAATTCTGACCCTTTACAGGATCAAAGCCCCGGACATTTAAGGTTTTGTAGTGAACAAACACATGACTTTTTCACATGCAGATTTTCCTTTCAATGAGGACACAAGATCCTGCAAGAATTCTGCTGAAATATGCCCTTTAAAATACACGGGGTGTAATGCATCATTTTACTCTCGCCAACCGTATTCTAAAGGTGACCGGATAGGGGTTTAGCAATGTGTAATGCGGTCAACATTTTTAGTTTGAAACGAAGTACGTAAAACATACTGTTTCAGTGCCCTCTCGCAGGAAGGTTAAATGACTAAACTTACATCTTTACTAGTGGTAAACTTGAATAATTATTATGATAAAGTGGTTTTAAAGAGATAGTTCTGATCATAAACGTTTGAAATTATCTTTTATGCCAAAACAAGGGCTTCATCATTGTCAATATTACCGAAACTCTAAAAGCAACTGAAATAGTTGTGCATGTCCTTCGAAGTCTTGTAGACAGTTTGTATACCTACTCCAAACAGAGACGAAGTTGCGTAGCATCCGGTTAGTACATGTGCAGCAGGAAATTGTTTACAAATTGTTGGGGAAAGACAGACACATAGTTACTGAATGGGTGAAAATCTCCGCCCATCATCTACACTGCTAATGTTCCACATCTGCAACCACAACTCGCTTGTATGTGACCTATTGTTTTTATAGTAGCGAACACACAGAACAATTACAATTGTATAAGAGGTCCGTATGATTGTTCTTCCACTCTTTCACATTTCCATAAACTCCGTGTCAAAGTTTAAGGCATTGGGTATAGGTCTTCTCTTGAGTGCTGGACAAGGTACGACAGCCATGAACAGTGTTGGTATAAATAACTTTGACAATTTCGGAATTAACAAACGTTCTGACTATGTAACTCAGATCAGGTGGAATCTTATGGGATTTGTCAAAGTTTTCCAGTCAGGAATACTTCTCCGCTCTATAATCTGATACACTTTAATGGAAGCTGCATGTAGTCTCTGTGCGGCGTTCCCTTTCGGCAGACTTTATAGAGTTGTTCTTGTCGCAGCGGTCAAAACATGTGCTACTATTTGCGCCATAGAAACTCATTGGGACATATTTTTTTAATAGTAAGCTGCAAGGTCGCCGTATGTTTTACTTTTTTTAGCATTAATAAATTGAACCAATGCCATACCATCTTTTATGTAAGTTGTGAGTGATGGTATAAAGGAAGGTAGGGAAAGTGCACAAGAGACTTAAGATTCGAATTGCTTCACAAAATCCGACTTGGATGATTTTCTCATGGTGCCGTCATTTTGAAAAGGGGATAATGGAATGGGTGCGACAACATATGTTCTATGATAACATCATCTCTACATTTTGCCGAAATCGGTGCACGTCTAATCACAAGTTATGGATTTATGCGACCTGAAAGTATTTCCCCCGATTTATATTTAAGGTTTGTGTTTGACTTTGATATTGGACTGTAAAAACTCCTTGTGATCTTAAGAAAGAGCACTAGTGATAAAATGTTTAGACATGTTAAAGCCTTCCTCGACAACTGTGAGCAAAGAACCTCGAATATGTCTTGGAGCATGCATTTAAGAAGAGATATTGATAAGACATTGAGGGTGGGATTCCATACCAAAGGGATCGGTCATGGATCATTTAGATGGTTCACAATGGCAATACCATGTTCTTCATCTCTTTTCATTGCTGTTGGCTTTGTTTCTTCTTGTGAATCAGCATTACACGACTAATAGATTCTATGAAATGTCTAGTAAGGGTCCATCTAACAAACGCAGACTTTTGATTTGTTATGCCTACAGTGCCACCTAATCCCCTTGAGGCTTTTATAACGGTCTTTTCTGTTGCCATGTCATAGTACTGTTAAAATGTCCATGAATCTGTCTAAAAAGGAAAGTAGCCATCTATAAAAGGTGGTCGAATGTTCTCAGAAAATTGAAGCATATCGAGTATCCACCTTCGTGCGGTACGGTTGGTTACACAAATATAATGTTACATTTGAGATGACGATCTCAAGGAAGAGACCAATTTCCCTCTCATTCTGCTCTAACATTTGACAGCTTAATGTCTACATCTTCAAGGAACATATCCCAGTATGTAAATGTAAGTAATACATCACATCCCAATTGCGTATATGTATCTATAATAGGCTGTATTTGAGCTTCGAATAGCTCCGTCATATGAGCGTTATGAATTTTGTCTGGCTTGAATTGCTGAAATAGTGCTTCTGAGACAAATGAATTTGATATTATTGATTAATAAAGGTACAAATGTATGAAATATTATATAAATGTTAATTATTTTACATTTTGCGTTAAAAAAAATTGTGAAATTAAATTGGAACGTACTCTATTAAATGCAAAGTATTCGTAGTGTTAAACTTTTACAAAAACTCTTTAATAACGAATTAATTTTGCTAAACTTTATTTGAAATCGTTAAAATAACATGAATAAGGTGTAACAACAATGTATATAATAACAGAAATCATATCATGAATGTTATTTTACAATGTTGACCTCAAAACTTTTCTTAGTCGATTTTTCGTTCAACTAAACTAACGTATTTCAAAGCCCATTTTACGAAAATTGCACCGTACGATTTTTTGACGACAAGTCAAAATGTTAAGTTTAACCTTTGAACTACCAATACTGTGATTTACAGCGGTATAGTCCGAATGACAATTAAACTCCTTAAATAAGCGACTTTTCCTTACTCGGTCACCGTACTATACGTTGAAACAGTATTTGAGACTCTAAATGGATATGAAATTTTAAGAAAAAGATAACACATATATACAATGACCCATTTGTCATTTAAATAATCAGTATTAGATGTTCGTGTAGCTATCTCTAAGTGAAGGAAAGGAATAAAATATATAGTGTCACGAAAAACCTTTACTACTCTACGTTTGTTACTATTCAAATATATTGCAAATTAACGATAAAAATATATGTGCCACATACAAAAACAAATAATGTAACTGACTGATTTGTTTCAGCATTTCTCCTAAATTATGAAAAGTACTATGTATAGTATCGGAGTTAAATAGCATAACAACTTTATAAATCACTCATGCATATATATATGCCAATCTCCCAACATTTTAAGTTATTTACGTTATTTAAGGAACCGGTCCTTTCTGTATCAAACTAACAAATTTGGAAGTTTTCAATTAAGAATGTATAATTAAAAATTAAAAAAAATAAATAACAATTAAGTTATTCTGTTTTGTACTGATAACGCAAATGTAAATATTCAAATTAACGGCAAACAGGAAGATGTGAATAAAAAATAAAGTTTATTATAATTTTATAATTAACGAATCGCGATTGTTTTTTTTATGAAAGGGACATCAATAATTAACAGAAAATCAACTGTCCATTGTTAATTTACATTTAAAAAGGTCCGGTCACGATCAGTTTTCTGGTTCGTTTTTTTTTTTTTTTTGAAGACCGATTGAATGTTTTACTGTAGAATACAAAATGTCATGTGAATCCTTCTTATCCCGTTTGCCTTACCGATATTGAATAAATAAAATGTATAACTGTTCAGAAGCTTTACAGTTAATTGAGTAGCGTGTTTAAGCGTGCAGGTACATGTAAACAATCTTAATTGACTACAAGCGAGTTGTGTGAAGAGTACTGAATTAACCGCTGATGATAACTCTGAAAATAGACTGACAATCATAAATCAAAATTGGAAGTGTTTTAAAAGCTTTTGATGTCATAATGACCCGTTAAAAATTAATATTGGGTTAATCGTGTATGAATTCATCCTGTTCAGAAATACATAAGAAATGTATGACATAATTAACGTTGTCCCAGCTGACAAACGTACAAACAGTGAGACAGGAAAGCAGGATGGAGGTAATATTACATGTACACGTATGTCAATGAATAGTTGGGTATATTATATACTACTTATAGTCCATACAACATAGTATTTTTTCAAGGGTATAATCTGTGTCATCTGACTCAAAAAGGAGCTTCCAGCAACTACTCTCATATTCTTTGGCCTAAAATAAAAATAAAATCACACTGTAGCGATATAATGAAAACAGATTTTAATATACTATATAAAAAAGATGTATCATGATTGCAAAAAAGATAGCTCTCCACAAAAGACCAAATGACACAGAGTAGCTAGGTCACTACACAATCTTCATCATCAGCAAAGTATATTTTCGAGATTGTTGAACAAAGCTCCATATCACTTAATTCAACCCGTATAGTACCCCCTGTTTGAAAATGATTCTTAAAATAAATGTTTTGCAGTATATCTTTGAAACAAATCATCTACATCCCGGTTAAGTTAGTGACATATGAAAGCTTTTAGTTTTATCAAGTTTAAGCATGAAATTATAGCAGAAGAAAAATATCTAAATTGTCGAATTGACATAGAATCTTGACCTCAATTTCGAATTTAAGGACAATTAATCTATGATGGAAAAAAAACCAGGTATATGACATGTCAGCACTTATTCCATCGTTGAACAAACAAAACCAAGCGTTGCTACATCAATGGTAGGGTATGCCACATGTACTGAAGAAAAGTCATGTGAAGAGGGTTACATTCATGTTATGTAACAAGTTTCTTTGGTATATACGTTTCATATTTTTTCAGTTTTTTAAAGACGAATAAGTCCGAGGACATTAATGCCCACTCTCAAGCTTTTCAATTTGCCAAAAAGTCAAATTCAAAAAACGGTAACAATCTAAAAACTAATCCGAAAGATTCTAAATTTACAGTGTGTTATTCTCATGTCTTAATCATTGATTTGCAAAGAAAACAATTTCAATTTTTGTGTGTGCATATTTTGAGATTTCAAAAAAACACTTTTTTGTACCAAAACTAAAAAAAATAACCTATCAGTTACACATCTTGATTAGTATATTGAATATTTTTAAACAAATTTGAAAATTCATTTAGTACTTAGAAAATTGTGTGTCGATTTTTCATCCACCTTTTTTGCAAAAACAATTTGCATCCTATGATCGTTTACACGGAATTTAGTTACTTTCTATCATATGTGCATACATTGCAAATTAAAGCTGTTTAAAATAGTGTATGTTATTTTGTTTTATGTTTAATACTTTTTGATACATTTTATTCGAAAGTCGTGTATCGTTTTTTTGTTGTTGACTAGTATATACAGATTACAAAGTACGAACTAACAAAAGGAAAGTAAACAATCATAAGTCAGAACAAGGTCGAAAATGCAATTTGAATAGATGGGGAAAAAAGACAAAAATTGACAAACAATCAATCTCCAATAGCTTAACTATGTTGTGTTCCACATGAATGTGAAACCCTTTTTTTAATTTGAGATTTATACATTAACTGTTAAAAGAATAACTTACTCATAAACAGGATAATTGACACAATGTGCAGCCGTAAGTACCCAACTTCTGTCAATAATTGCTCCTCCGCAAAGATGAGTAAAATTGCCGCCTTCATAATCTCTGGTCTGAAGTGAAACCATCCATGAATGATCTTCTATGTTGGCATCTCCACCATTAACAATCTTTACACTTGTATCAGCCGCAAAAGTCTAAATTATGATATAAAACTAATTGAAAAAATACTTTCCATTATCAGTTTTATTTCTAACGATATTTTTTATCAAATCCCAAGTAAAATGATTTCGACTAGAGAAATGAAAAAAAAATATATCAATAAATCAACCGTTTCATTATACCGATAATAAAAATTGTCCAACTTTCGCCCTGACTACAAGAAAACAAATCTCATCATTAAATTACCATTAATACAGTTACCAATTCGCGACGATAGAACTGTCATCATCCGATAACCTTTTAAACTCACTTCGATTACAGCGATTATACTGTTACATCATCAGGCCAAAAAGTTAACATAGTTCCTTAAAAGTGACTTATTCAAAGTAAAGACAATTCTATTGACGCTTAAAAACGTATCTTCGCTAAATCACAAAGTTTAACATATTTTGAAAATGATACTAGTATAACAATTGTCATAATAAAATTCCCAAGAAAAAAAGATAATAATGTCAGAATGTAATATCAAATTCTTTTTGTTTTGGAATTATAGCGATAATTAGGTTTCTATCATAAAATCACAAAGTAAAACCAAGTTAGTCATGATCAAGGTGATCTACAAAAATAGCTAATAGATATAGGAAGACGTGGTGTGAGTGCCAATGAGACAACCCTCCATCCAAATAACAATTTAAAAAAGTAAACCATTATAGGTCAATGTATGGCCTTCAAAGTCGAACAACAAGCTATAAAGGGCCCCAACATTACTAGTGTAAAATCATTCAAACGGGAAAACCAACGGTATAATCTGAATTTAAAAAAAACGAGAAACGAGAAACATGTATAAATTACATAAACAAACGACAACTACTGTACATCAGATTCCTGACTTAGGACAGGTGCAAACATTTGCAGCGGGATTAAACGTTTTAATGGTACCAAACCTTCTCCCTTTTTCTGAAACAATAGCATAACATCACAACATAAAAAAACACACGATAAAATATCAATCGACAGGCTTAACTCAATCAAAAAACGTAAATTAATACACTATGAACGAATAAATTTGATCTGCAATATCTGAATGTAAATGCACAGTTAATAAAATATTAGGGACAAACATTCAAGGCCAAAAAGCAGACAAACAAATTCAAACAAAGCCATGGCAAGAACATCATATTCTTTTACACTTTTATCTCCGTAACCAGAGGACAAATATGCTAGATGTTACTTTCTGTGACACAATGCATACAAGAAGATACGATATTTATTGTTTTATAATCGGACGTGCTACAGTTTGCTCATCAAGGATGTTATTAAATGTGTTTGGTTTCTAACTGCTAGCACTGATTCGATACCTCTGATGATCTCTGTGGATGTCATCATTTATCCATCAGTGATTTGGTATTGACTTGATTCACAACATGTTCGTTTCTTAAAACGTCCATTGATCAATTTATAAACTATTTAAGCAACAGCCTTTGGTCAATTTGACATTTTGTCTCTAGTTCTCTCTTAGTCATATGTTTATTAAACTTGTGTACTACTTATCAAGTGAATGCAAAAGATTTTGTGAGACGTATATCTATTAATAACCATCTGATAAGTTAAACCTGTTTCAAATGAATTTTATAGTTCGTTCTTATGTTGTAATTTTGCACCACTGTTCCATGTTAGGGGGAGGGTTGGGATCCCGCAAATATGTTTAACCCCGCCACATTCTGTATGTATGTGCCTTTTCCAAAAACAAGAGCCTATAACTCAGCGGTTGTCGTTTGTTCATGTGTTACATATTTATTTTTCGTTCATTTGTCTTCTTCATAAATTAGGCCGTTAGTTTTCTCGTTTGAATTAATTGACATTTTTAATTACGGGGCTAGGTGGCTATGTGGTATGGACTTTGCTCATTGTTGAAGGCCTTATGGTGACCTAGTGTTGTTAATTTCTGTTTCATTTGGTGTCTTGTGGAGAGTTGTTTCATGTGCAACCATACTACATCTTCTTTTTTTTATATATATATCATCATACATGTAACATAGGAAGTACTACAGTTTCGCTAATATGTTTCGTTAGTTTGTTTCTTTTAAAACAAAATCTAATCTTCATTTTCTTTTTTTTTAATTGCAGGATACCACAAAGTTTGCTGTGTTCCTTTAAAAACCGATGTATACATGTTAAAATACATTGATGTTCATTCATAAGCAACACTGTTTATAAAAGTTGAATTGGATCATGTTTTTTTTATCTTTAATAAATGATAAATACGTACCGAAGCAACATAGATCACTACAAATACACAAGAAAGTTAAATTTTTAATATCACCATTATAATTATTACATTGTATTTTTTAGCATTATCTTTATATTGCATTCGTTTGAGAAAATACTTTTACCACAATTGTACTTGTATAATCATTTTCATTGTTATAATTATTCCTGTACTGAAATCAAAAGGTCTGAACAGTATTAAATGTCCTGTATTGTCCTTGTCTGACAATAATATAGATACAACTGAATAATTGATTGTTCAAAAGTTCACTTTGATGATCAGATAAAAATGGCTTTTTAAGACTGAAATACATTTACTTTTTGTGACGATACATAATAATTGACGCTTACCCTATCGACTCACTTGGTATTGTTTTGTTTTAAGTTCATGCGATTCTCTGAGTTATTAAGTCTTTCCACTTTTCTGTGGAAAGACTTATTGTTTTTCTTCTGATTATTATTATTTTTTTTTTTTTCCGCCAAATTTTGTTCTTGCGATAAATGTTTGTTTCGCAATATGTCGCTTAAATATTTCTCATATGGTATCGTATAGTTTATGCGCTTTTAAATTTCACCCTGCTAAGGCGAACCATTTTCTTTGTAAGAGTTATCTCCCTAGTCACTGTTTATCATCTGTGTGCATCTCCTTTGTAACAAAAAAAGATAGCGACAAAATTCCTTTTACAAATTGTTCGTTACATCCTCAAGAATGTTTGCCTAATTTGGATCGAAGCGATTCGATGACATTTTATAGGAGTTATCTACCTTTACAAAATAAATTTGTCGGTATGTTTTTTTAACTCATAAACAGTTAACCGTATAACCCTGGAATGTTTTTATTTAGGGCCCCTAGGTCCTAACTTAGAAAATGAGGTCAAGGTCAAAGGTCAAGGTCAAGTTATCAATTGTGACTTTTGCTTGTTTTTGCATTTTCTCCGACTCTTTGAAAGATACATATAAAAGAACAAGTGCAAAATGGCTGCTTTATTGTAATGAAGATATGCTACATTTAGTCTTATACAATTTAATGGCATCTTATAGGAGTTAGTGCCCCTGAAATGTCTTGATATGAGGTTATTTGATTATAACTTCAACTAAGTTCATTATAAAGGCATTTGACCTTTTACAAAAGGTTAAGTGACAAATGACCTTGAAAAATGACTACCGGAAGTGACTTTGGGAAAACCGGAAGTAGCTTTTTTTCCAATTTTTACATATAAAAGTACTCAGAATCCATATATTTCGTCATATAGATACATAAACTAATTACTGACGACTAAAAATGACTTCCAACAAACCGGAAGTGGCCAATTATCTCCCATTCTACATACAAAAGTATATAGAAACTATATATTTTTGGAATCAGTGTGAAAAAAGCTCTCATATGAGACCGGAAGTGACATTCATTTCACCGGAAGTAGCATATTATCTCCCTTATATCACTCAAAAACATAATTAAACCATTATTAATCGCATCAGTAGGAAGAAACTATCTTCTTATCCAAAATTATTTGTTGTGGAAAGACTTTCAATTGTTCTCTGAACAATTGGTTTTTATTTTTTTATTTTTTTTCTTCCGCCAAATTTTGTTCTTGCGATAAATGTTTGTTTCGCAATATGACGCCTAGATATTTCTCATATGGTATCAAATAGTTTATGCGCTTTTAAATTTCACCCTGCTAAGGCGAACTAATTTCTTTGTAAGAGTTATCTCCCTATTCACTGTTTATCATCTGTGTGCATCTCCTCCGTAACAAAAAAAGATAGCGACAAAATTCCTTTTACAAATTGTTCGTTACATCCTCAGGAATTTTTGGCTAATTTGGATCGAAGCGATTCGATGACATTTTATAGGAGTTATCTACCTTTACAAAATATATTTGTCGGTATGTTTTTTTAACTCATAAACAGTTAACCGTATAACCCTGGAATGTTTTTATTTGAGGCCCCTAGGTCCTAACTTAGAAAATGATGTCAAGGTCAAAGGTCAAGGTCAAGTTCTCAATTGTGACTTTTGCTTGTTTTTGCATTTTCTCCGACACTTTGAAAGATACATATAAAAGAACAAGTGCAAGATGTCTGTTTTATTGTAATAAAGATATGCTACATTTAGTCTTATACAATTTAATGACATCTTATAGGAGTTGGTGCCCCTGAAATGTCTTGATATGAGGTTATTTGATTATAACTTCAACTAAGTTCATTATTGAGGCATTTGACCTTGTACAAAAGGTTACGTGACAAATGACCTTGAAAAATGACTACCGGAAGTGACCTTGAGAAAACCGGAAGTAGCCTTTTTTGCAATTTTTTCATATAAAAGTACTCAGAATCCATATATTTTGTCATATAGATACATAAACTGATTATTGAAGTCTAAAAATTACTTCCAACAAACCGGAAGTGGCCAATTATCTCCCATTCTACATACAAAAGTACATAGAAACTATATATTTTTGGAATCAGTGTGAAAGAAGCTATTATATGAGACCGGAAGTGACATTCATTTCACCGGAAGTAGCATATTATCTCCCTTATATCACTCTAAAATATCAAAAATCCTTTATGAATCGCATCAGTATGAAGAAACTATCTTCTAATCAAAATTTCTTTGGTGTGGAAAGACTTTCAATTGTTCTCTGAACAATTGGTTTTTAATTATTATTATTTTTTTTTTTTTCCGCCAAATTTTGTTCTTGCGATAAATGTCTGTTTCGCAATATGTCACTTAGATATTTCTCATATGGTATCGTATAGTTTATGCGCTTTTAAATTTCACCTTGCTAAGGTGAACTATTTTCTTTGTAAGAGTTATCTCCCTATTCACTGTTTATCATCTGTGTGCATCTCCTCTGTAACAAAAAAAGATAGCGACAAAATTCCTTTTACAAATTGTTCGTTACATCCTCAGTAATTTTTGGCGTATTTGGATCGAAGCGATTCGATGAAATTTTATAGGAGTTATCTACCTTTACAAAATAAATTTGTCGGTATGTTTTTTTAACTCATAAACAGTTAACCGTATAACCCTGGAATGTTTTTATTTGAGGCCCCTAGGTCCTAACTTAGAAAATGAGGTCAAGGTCAAAGGTCAATGTCAAATTCTCAGTTGTGACATTTGCTTGTTTTTGCATTTTCTCAGACACTTTGAAAGATACATATTAAAGAACAAGTGCAAAATGTCAGCTTTATTGTAATGAAGATATGCTACATTTAGTCTTATACTATTACATGGCATCTTAGAGGAGTGGTTGCCCCTGAAATGTCTTGAAATGAGGTTATATGATTATTACTTCAACTAAGTTCATTATAAAGGCATTTGACCTTGTACAAAAGGTTAGGTGACAAATGACCTTGAAAAATAAATACCGGAAGTGACCTTGAGAAAACCGGAAGTAGCCTTTTTTTGCAATTTTTTCATCTAAAAGTACTCAGAATCCATATATTTTGTCATATTGATACATTAACTGATTCCTGAAGACTAAACATGACTTCTAACAACCGGAAGTGGCCAATTATCTCCCCTTCTACATACAAAAGTATATAGAAACTATATATTTTTGGAATCAGTGTGTAAGAAGCTATCATATGAGACCGGAAGTAGCATATTATCTCCCTTATATCACTCAAAAATATAATTAAACCATTATTTATCGTATCAGTATGAAGAATAACTTCTTATCAAAATTTCTTCGGTGTGGAAAGACTTTCAATTGTTCTCTGAACAATTGGTTTTTAATTATATTTGTTATCCTAATCTGTCCCTTCCAAATAGATTTACGATACTTGAAAATAGGAAAAATACTGTCGCCGAAATGTATAGGTAAAACGTTATTAACTTACCGACAAATGCGCTGACGATTGATACTCGATACATCTTTGTGTTAACTAACAACTCTACTTCTGAAATCTAAAACATCCGATAACTATTACATGTACCCAATATCTAATTGACCCTAAATATGACATAGACATATACAAAACAAATGCAAAACTAATGCGATAAGCGAAGAATCATGAAACATAACAACAAATCATATGAAAAACGAAAATAAACGAATCTTAAAGACAATTTTTCCAGGAGAGAATACTGTCACTTTGTTCAGCTACATCAGTTAAAACGATTGCTTTTCAACTGGTACATTGTCTTTGATTTAAAGATGTTGTTTTATTGCAAGTTCGTTGCCCCGAACCACAAAACAGTAATATAGAATCTACATTTTATTTTTTTAGGATTTTAAATTCTGCGATATATAAAAAAAAAAAAACGTGTTTGTGTTGTCTTTTCTCAAACTATGCATTGTTTTAAAGATCAAATTCATGAAAGTGGAGATATTTCGGCAAGTTTTTAATCACTAACGTAACAAATATAATTCTCTCATATATATTTTAGTAAAAAATTATACCTGTGTGTCATGTTTGTATAGAAATAAAACAAAAGACAATATATATGACATAAACCATCAACAGCTTGTTCTCATTTTCTATGAAATCTTTATCCAAAGTATTCTTATGAATAACTGCAAAAATACTAATATTTTTTTTTTTTCATTTTCGCGATCATTCTAGTCGTTTATTTGTGCAAAATATCTATGAGATCAATATTGCATCATTTCAGACAAACTTATTCAAAGTAAAAAGATATAATTTATCAATTGACAAACATGACAAACCTGTATTGAAATTTCTTAGACAGAACAGACATGTTCGTCGTTGTAATATCTCTTCTGTAAAGATTTGAAGATCTGAACAGCCAGGTATATATATATATATATATACATCCGCGTAGTGCGTGGTATGTAGTTAAAGCTGTTACATCTTGTTTCGAACATAACATTTTCAGCACGTCGATAACAAAATACCAATTGACACTGGTTAAATGCTGACACACAATAAATAAATCTTTATGTTAAAATTGTAATTATTTGGTTATTGATAAAAAAGAAACATCCCAAAGGAATACGGAAAAACATAACGTTCAAACAAAATGACTAAACAATCAAACGACAACACAAGATTAAACAATACAAAACAAAACAAACACCATGGTTGGTCTATAGTACTCCGAGAGGGTGGGGTGTTCGTTTTTAACTCGTGGCACCCGTCATGGCATGAGGTCGGTGATACCATATACTTAGAAAGGAGGAATATAATACGCCGATGGGGAATGAACCATAGTGCTTGATTACTTTTCTTTACATTTATTGTCAACTAAAAGAAAGATTCGATACTTATTTAGACCATATTATATTAGGTAATGCTCCAAATCAAAACAGTTATTGAAAATAATTTAAATGTTTATACAATCTTATAAGGGTTCACATAATTTTTCTCGTCTACATTTATGTATTATCATAAACTATTAAGATTTCAGTTACAATGTATAAACTGATAACAGGAAGTGTGATCTGTTGAACTTATATGTTGGTTTGATTTCCAAGATGAAATAGTCGATCCTAAAAGTAAAAAAGATTGATCCAAATATGGCAGCGGGACAACATTTGATAACTCACAGAAAATTGTAAATCTGAATTTAGAAAGTTCCTAAAAAAATCATATTCGATAAATATTTAATAACGAACGTATCTTTCTAGCTGTAAGATAGCACATTTATTTGCTACTTAAATACTGACTATTTGTCATTACCTTTAAATTATAGCCTTATATTTTATTTCCATGCTGTGAAGATAATCATTAAATGCATTGCTTTTAAACATGTATCAGTTAAATCATAAACACACGACTAAACTTAATTTATAAACATGATAAATATAATCAGTCTAGTATTTTGACAAAGAAGGTCAACACCAGATCAGCTAATAGAAACGTATAATTGTGTTCATTTCAAAAGACCTTTTTTTATTTGCAACTGAAGTTTTGGAATTTTTAGATTTTTTTCTCTTTCATTTTTGGTTTGACTGTCATTAAAAATTAAATAGATGTCAGAATAAACTGTTATCATACATTTGATGAAATAATCCGAATGTTATTAGAACATCAATGACACATATTACACTTAATAATTCTAAACATTAGCAAATATTGCTCTAAAGACCATGTGAAATCAGGTCTATACAATTTGAAAGCTGTGTTATCATCTCGGTTTCGGTTCCAGATAGCACATCACATGTAACATTATTGCCTGTTAATTGCTTTGAAAACATCAACAAAAAGTTTGGTCAGATTAGTTAGGCGAACTATAGTTCCACCAATATTGATAATACGACAAATCTTTCACGCTTTTGTATGTTGATTAACTTAATTTGATCTGATTTTGTATTTATATAAAGGGTTTGGAAACTTCTAACTTTGCAAATCACAACTCACAAAACCTCAAATGAGGACTCGTTGCAAAGGTCAATTTATGTTCACTGCTCTTTCGTGATAAAAGCACATTCAGAATCCACTCTTCGGGGGGGACTACTTGGTGTACATGATTTATATTAACAATGAAACTTACAAACAGCGTTTTTTTTTTGTACATTTATCTTACAAAACTACATGTACTGTTAAAATATTCTATTATTTTTATACGTTTTCGTTATTGGAAACGTTCGTTTACAAAGTGATTACATGTTTGTACTTTCATCATTTAATTTATGTTTGTATATATTTTTATGTATTAAACATTCCTGTTTTTCCTGGTGATTGTTAACTACATACAAGATGTCACACTGAATATGATTATGAAAATATTATGTAAAATAATGATGTAAAATTATTGGCAAAATGCATTTAACTGATTTGTCTGTGTTTTTGTGTCCAACAAGAAAAGATTTTTTTTTCACCACAAGAGCACTGTCTTTGTTTGTGTCCAACAGGTAAAGCTACAATGTGTCTTTTTTCCCCACAAGAGGCAAAGCTCTAAATATTTGGCCGAAATATTGTCACATTAGTTTCTTCTGGGGAGATTTATGATACAACAACACTTAGAACCCCGAAATGAAAGACGAATATTTCCAAATGTTCACTCGTAAAAAAAATTGACTTATTTATGTATACTTTCAAAGGTGGCCTGAATACAAATTCAAATCATCAACCATACAACCTGCCAAAGTTACTTTTCTTCGTTTGTCATCTTTATTACATGTCCATGTAGCTGTTTTCAATACGGGCTTAACATTGGGTTTAGACTATGAAAGAGAATTATATTTCATATAGATACATAAATTAACTCATGAAAAATAATGATGTAATCTTACTTTTGAAAGTAAAATAAGTTCAAATGTTTAAAATGATTGAGACTTGCTAATGTATTGATATAATTTTAGCTTTGAAAATCGTCAGATCGATATTTGTTGACTTGATTTTATGTTTTTCTTTTTCTTTTTTATCTTTTCTTTCAAAATGATAATCAATCTTATATATGGACAAGTAAAACATGATCAACTGACATCTTTTTCAATATTTGTTTATCTTTATTCACAAAATAAATATTTCTATTCATAACTGACACGTTGCAAGCATCGGGAGCACCATCATATTCAGGGCTTACCATTGAATATTCCAAAAGGAAAACGGATCATTTGAAAATTGTGAACAAATCAAAGTTTCCAGGCGCAGCATTCACAAGTTCAAACATAACGCTTATACTTCACTACAAAATAATTGTTCAGAACCTAGCAAGTATATATAAAAGTAAAAACGGGCAGAGAGGTTTAAGCTTAAATATCTGCAAAAATATTTTTGCAAGTATTTATAAGATTCAATAAAAAATTATTAGAATACATATAGCTAGTCTTTTCGGTCAAGGTACTTTGACAATGTTTGACAAGAGTACATTATTCCACCATTAGAACTAATAAACGCGTAGACACTATGCATTACATTTATTCAATATTTTGATATTTCAAAAGTATGAAACTTATGTGACATCTTTTATGTCGGAAAACATTACAAGGAAGCATGTT
Source organism: Mytilus galloprovincialis (assembly GCA_037788925.1). Lineage (NCBI taxonomy): Eukaryota > Metazoa > Mollusca > Bivalvia > Mytilida > Mytilidae > Mytilus > Mytilus galloprovincialis. Next base: position 24,959,947 of record CM075341.1, read on the forward strand.
CTTGTTTTATTATTATATGTATTAGTTTAAGGACATAGAATAAACTATTAAAGTACAATGATGTAATATTGAATTTATCAAACGTTTACAAGAAATTGATCGGATATGTTCCTAATGTCGTAACTACAATATTTTTCCCTTTTCATGAATGTGACCCAACGAATAAGACTATTTACCGGATTTGTAATAACACAAGCAACACGACGGTTGCAATATGTGGAGCAGCATCTGCGTACCCTTCCGGAGCACCTGAGCTCACCCCTAGTTTTTTGGTGGGGTTCGTGTTGCCTAGTCTTTAGTTTTCTATGGTGTTTTTAGTACTATTATTTGTCTGTTTGCAAAGGCGCTGTCAGTTTATTTTCGATCTATGAGTTTGACTGGCATCTTTAATTGAAATTCAATGTATTTGTTATATTTACGGATGTAAATTTAAACAAAAAAAATCATTCTCGACTGTTGACTAAAAATAACACTTAAAAATTGTATGCGTCCGAATCGTTTTTCTGGATTAACCTTGAACATGAACGATGAGAGTTGATTTTTTGAAAGTTAAGGATGAATAAAAAGTTAAAGAGCTGAAGATATATTAATTAAATAATTTTGATTTGTTTTCATTTTAATCATTATTTTCAATAAAACAATGCATCCAAAGCCTTGTCATGATATGTATACACTTTTATGCAATAATTCAAAATAAACATTATACTAAAGATATTAGGTTCTTTTGAAGAGAATCATTATAATTATTTAAAACGAATTTTTGATTAAGTTGCCTCATTAACTTATTTTAGATATTTCCTTTAAACAAGACAATATTATTCAAGACCAAAATATGAAATAAATATATATTAATATTAAAGCTTACAATTTACGAATAAACAAAGTGAGATTATTTTAAAGTAACTATATAATTAAATGTTATTTTCGAGAAAAAAAAATTGCGACCGATGCAGTGGATTTGATTTTGTTACATTTCACCTTCTTTTATCGTAAGGAGAAAAGAATATTACTTCGGTCTTCATCCTAGTTATGTTTCATGTTTCAATCCATATAGTTTTATTTCATGCAGATCTATAGGAAAACAACACTTATCATTCTCAACTGGATTAATTTTACTTTTTCTCACTTTTTTCTTCTTTAAATGCCTCTTCAAAGGAGCCATTATCCTAGTCAAGTTATATGTTTTATTCGATAACATAAAATTAATATCATACTTAAGATATTTGCTTGTGACCAGGAAAATGTTTATGATAACGTTTTTGAAATTTAAAAATGATCAAATTGATTACTATATAACCATATACATTTTCGCTTTGGCAAATAAAAAGCTAAGGCTTAAATCAAAGGGTGCTCTCGATTCTTACAAATTGCAAGCAATGAATAGAAACATTCAATTCCACAGTTTGCAGAAAATAATTAAAAATATGTCAAGTAAACAGGTTTTTCTTGTTCACTGATAACATTAGTACATGATTTGCTTCACTTCAAATGCCAAATATTTGATGTTTATGCATGATAACTAACAGATTTGTGAATTTAAACATAGTATGAAATGATCACAATTTGTCAGTGTAAACTTTGTTTTCACCGATATTCATTTCAGCGGTTATCATAACTGATCTTTACATTTTCAAATGATCCGTTTCCCTTTTGGAATATTCAATGGTAAGCCCTGAATATGATGGTGCTCCCGATGCTTGCAACGTGTCAGTTATGAATAGAAATATTTATTTTGTGAATAAAGATAAACAAATATTGAAAAAGATGTCAGTTGATCATGTTTTACTTGTCCATATATAAGATTGATTATAATACTGCTTGACGTCTACTGGCATCATTCATTTGAAGACACGAACTCAATGCCGCCATTTTATATCACACTGTCAGAATCTGGTTATTTCGGTTGTTATTTCAGCCGGCTTTTGTTTAACCAACTGCAACCAAATAACGACACAATAAGCTGCTTGTACCCATTTCTGAAGAATAAACTTGTCATAGTATAGATAATTGTGTTAACAGAAAAATTAAAAAGTTCAAGGTATGTAATGGTTAAATAAACCAATGAACGTTCATTCTGCAAAAGGCCGTCTTTCATTATACCAGCTAATAGACGACCTGGTACCATACAGATGAAATATACACTGGTAACTGTCATTACCATCTTTGTTATGGCTGCTTCCTGTCTCATTCTCTCCCGTTCCAATTTAGCATTGATCATTGTAGTCAAAAGTCTGTTAGTTTTAATCAGTTCACGAGCAAGAAGTATGTTCGTCACCAAGATCACAGTAAAAGGGATTCCACGAATTAGTATATAATACAGCACATACAAGTATCTATCGACAAAAGCTACACCAACATGCAGGTTTGAAGAATGTTTCACAATAATAACAATTAACATCATACCCAGTATAACAATATACAATTTTACTGTTAGGCCGGTATTCAACTTCTCCTTAAATATAAGAGGATTTCGGATGGCAAAACTTCTTTCCATCCCAATTATCATTGCACTGATGCAGCTACTCTTACCAGTGTTGTTTGCCAATAAATTTCCTTGCCCAGGAACTTCTGTGCTGGTATACAAGTGATAGACGGAAGTACCAGGGTGTCAGATATTGACATAATCAAAATAAGAATGTTAACTGAAGTCCAAAGTTTTCTTTTGAACAATACAATCAATGTTATCCAATTTCCGATGATTCCAAAAAACGATATTATCCAAAATATTATAACAGTTTGTAGCGACCGTCCGGTTCTACCGTAGACTCCTTGGAAAGTTTCTGTTGCAGTGTTTTCAGTAACGCAAATGTTTCTCAATGAGTAATTCGAATCCATTATATTCAAACGAAAAAATAAAAACCCAATAAGTTCGTGTTTGTTTGTCTGTTTCAATATTTGCACCTAGTGAATTTCTTATTAATAAAAGTAAGTAGATGTTCATATATATGATATTATCTTTAAATCGCGAATCTGCGTGAAAGAAAATTATTTATATAAGTCTGTCTAAATTTATGTGCATGTATAATTTAATCATTTTGATGTTCATGAAATTACTACAATTCTAATTTATTTTTCTACATAGAAACGAAAAAAAAGCTGAGATATATGCATCATTACTTTAAAAAATATGTATATCTAGATCTTAGTTCTGTCTTACTTTGATGACCGCTGTATTATATATATATATGTTCTTCGAAATTCCATCGTCAACTCTTTTAAATTCTCAGCTTTTGAGGAAAAAAAATCCTTGTTAGACGTAAGAAGATGAAAGTCTAGTAACAAACTTATAATCAAGATGATCCAATATGCCAATTAGACGTATCCTAATGTTATCTTCTATTTTCGATAATGGAAAGATAAAAGAGTAATTCTAAAACCTAATGACTGCTTGCATTGCAAGTTTATGATATCATTCTTTGATTTCTTTTTGATGTCTTTTAAATGTTTTATGTTCAAGACAATATAAGTATTTACGCATAACAATCAGGCACTGCGAGTGTATGTGACGCTTGTGTTAAACTCCTCGTTCATACTGATTGCAAACCTTTGTCATATGAATCTCCAATGAAACTCCATTGACCTTTTACGTGAAATTAGATCAACTGAATCTCACTTGAAATTTGTATAACCACAAAAACTTTACAAACAAAAATTGTAAAAGTCCTTCTAACTGAAATTTTCATTAAAATAACACAATCTCTGTAATTATGATATAATTACCTTCTTTTGAACACCCTTCCCCCAAGAAAAAATATATAAAAAAAACATAACAAACGAAATAAAACGAAAATACACACAAACGAAACATACAATCAAAAAATCAAACCATAGATGTTTCCTTTTTTTTATTTTCAATTTTATAGTATATTAATTTTATGAAAATGATTTGGATGTCATATGAATGTATTCTGTCGGACATATATATTATACATCATAATTATAACACAGAAGTTTCAAGTTAGCTAAAAGAAAAAAGAATTACATTGTCACTTTCAATTACATTATCTTAAACAATGTCATCATCAGTCATCGTTTGTGCAAAAGAACGTCTGCATTTCAAACAAAATAATCGATTTGCTTTAAAGATGCTGGTTATTTCTTTGACCTTAATTCCATGTTCCTAGAAAAAAAAGAAATCCAAAATTAGTCACAAAATGACACCCCATTTTTCTAAAAAAAAAAAGAAAGAAAAAATGAAAACAAAATAACTGTTTATCTTTTTTGTTTTTCGTATGTTGTTTTTAATTTGTAGCGTCGGGACGTTTGATAGCTATTTCTTTCGGTATGTCATTTTCTCGCGTTTTGAAGCCTTACGGCAAACTATTCATCCCCTACTTCATTTGAACACTGGTGGAGAGTCGTCCATTTGTAGCTTTCAAACAATATCACATTAGGAAGCAACTATTTACCTTAAAAAAAGGGGGGGCTTATATTTTTTTTTGTGTCCGAGTCAGAAATGAATGTGAAGTTAGCAGCCGGTTCGTTACTTGATATTCGATATTCAAATTTAGTTAAAAATCATCAATATTGAAATATTCGAAAACACAAAAGGCATGATAATTGGAGTTAAAAGAGTTAAAAGGAGTGAAAAAAATTGTAGGAAATTGTTTTTTTCACCCTTTCAAGCTATCAAAAATTCTCGTTGTTTGTCCTCAAATACAAACCTTATGTAAATTGCACATTTGACTTTATGAAATATAGATTTTTATCAATAACACAATATCAAAGATGTTTTGTATGTATGATATTTCTAAAAACATAAAAAAAGATCACTCTTGCTACATTTAAAAATATAAATATCTATAATTGTGGAAAGCTAAAATGAAAAGAAATATATAGAGAAAATATACAGGAGACTGCTTACATGTCATTGATACCTCTCTCATCTCTCAATCTTCCTAACATTAATAAGGTAGTTAGTTATTATAAAAATACAATCGATATTGAAAGGAATTAGCAGCAGGTTGGATAATGGATATGAAAAATCGAATAACTAACCGGCTGCTAACTTCACATTTTTTTTTATTTTCTAAGATATGTGTTGCCTCTCACAGTAATAGTAAATATCCATTCTCCAGGACAACAAGCTTGTTATTTAAAGTTTTATTATTACATTACATTACATTATGTTTATTTGCAATAGAATTCAAATGCATTAGTATGTAGTTTCAGTTAAATCTTACACAAGAGACCGTAACTAAACCAACATTTTCTACATAAGGAAATGCCTGTACCAAGTCAAGATATGACAGTTGTTTTTCCATTAGGTAGATGTGTTTGAGCTTGTGATTTTGACATTTGATAAAAGACTTTATGTTTTGCATTTCCCGTGTCGTGCGGTAGTTATGTTATTTTACTTCTTTGAATGACGCGACTAGTGAAACAGAAATTGTCGAACCTTCTGACGTCTCCGCAATCATTATATTTTTTATGTTCTTCTTGACCTTTAATTTATGTATCATGCATAGGATACACAAATACAAATCATTACAATGCTAACCATTACAGTAAGTATAAGACGCATGCAATCTCTTAAATGATAAGATGAAGTAATTAAAGCGAAGATTTTGTTTGAATGTAGTAATTTTCTTCTGTATTGAAAGCCAAATCCTGATTTTTTATTTTGTTGACGAGCGGTTCATGTGAGAATGTGTAAGTGATGTTGTTTTATTGCATTGTATTTATCGATGTTTTGAGCAAGTTTAGCTGTTTGATAATTATTCCCGTCTTAGCAAAGCAAATGCTCTAATCAATTTGTGCGTGTACTTTGTGTAAAAATGTTTCTTCCTTACACGATTTCTCATACTTTTGCTTCTTGAATGAGTAATACACAAAACATATAAAAGTTGGAACTGACATTTTTTTTCGGTGATTAATTGATATATTGTCAGTATATCTAATTGTTATCTCTTGTGCAATGATCGTAAGTAAGAGGATTGGGGCATTAGTAAAACTTACCGTCTGAGCAGTTGTACAGTTTAGGATCATCTACAGAAATATCACTCAAGTAACTTCTTAACTTCGTTCCTTCAATTATGAACTGAAAATACAAAGAAAATACAAAAAAAATCTATAGTTTCAAATGAAGAGTGCACTTACATGAGTGATACAGGAAAAAATCCCCAGGAAAGTAACAAGAGTTTACGAAAACTGGAAATATATATGGAACAGATACAAAATGGAGACCACGAATATTCCATATTAGGTTAGTAGGGAGGCGGGGCTTATTTCAATACACGGCTAGTAATAGAGTTACGAATGTTAGGCACTATTTGATCATTTAAATGTATTGGAAGTTCTGTTATAATATTGTTATATCAAGGTTGTTGATATTAAATTGTTATTTTCACATTAGTTTTTTTTTGCAGACCAATGGAAGTAGGTTATTAAAATTGAACACTGAACACTTTAATATAACAATACGAATAGGTGGTACGATTGCACACGAGGCAACTCTAGTCTAAATTCAACTAATAAGATAGTCGGTAAGATTAATTCGTTACAAAGTGTGTTAGGTCAATAACACACTATGTAACTAATAGTATCTCATTGTAAAAAATGAATTGAATACGAAACTTGTTTAAAACTACAATTTGTACATAATCATTATTACAAAATGGTACCACAACAAATCATCATTACAAAATGGTGCCACAACAAATCATTATTACAAAATGGTGCCACAACAAATCATAATTACAAAATGGTGCCACAACAAATCATTATTACAAAATAGTACCACAGCAAAACTTGCCAAAACTATCTAAAATAATCTTGCAAATGAAAATAACTTTACATTTGGTGTTTTCAACGCACTTTTCTGGATTGACCTTCGTAGTAAGGCTCGGAACCCGAATTTGATTGTATTTATAGTATGAATACGTGAAGAGCTTTATGGCTAAAATGGGACTAAAATAGGGTAGGCACCTAGTCAAAGTATTTGAGAGTTGGAATCTTAGTTCTAAATTTATCAACGAGGAATTTGAGAACTGTAAGTAACAATTGAATGTCAGTCTAGAGCACTAACTGCTGGGCAGTATCGCTAGATATCGTAAATAAACAATATATAAGTGGACTTTTAAGTGAAAAGTATTTAGTAAATAATGGTCAACGACGAAGCTTTAAGAAATAAATAAAACAAGACAAGGGTTATGCTGCTTGATGTGTGACTCACAATTGTGTAAATAATATTGTCATCTCGAGTATCAAGAAAACGTTGTTTTTTTTCAATGGCGATTACACTAGAAAAGGAGATCTATGGACGGTGTTTTCTCTGTTTTAACCATACAGACAATTCTAATTGTGTATTAAGAGGGGTGGACACAATTTTATTTTAATCTATTTTGTAATTTCGAATAAGAGAATGGACTACATGTGTGGTGGAGTCGTTCATGCAAAATTATGCATCAGTGAATGAATTTAATTTAAAAAATCAATGTTCACATATACTGTATCTTTTGGAGAAATTTCAATAAATAACTATCGAGAAAACCAGAAGATATTTTCTAATTGCTAAAGCAAAACTTTAGAATTTTACTTTAACTGACATGTCCTAACCAACGTATAGTAATGAAGAAATATATAAAGATCAGTTTAATTTTCAATTTAAATTGTTCCTGAATGAAAATTGTAAATTTCGGGAATCTGAAAGACTGATGTTTCTTTGATTTTTACAAGCATAAATACCCTGAAAGACTTTGTTTGTTCTCCGACTGGAAATTGTGCTTTTATCCATTCGTTTCCTTGATTCCCAGAAACCTGGAACGCTGCTTGTTGTGATAACGTACCTGTTTGTCCCATTTGTTTAATATAAATTTTCAATCTTCCAACTTCTGTTAGAAAAAAATATGATTGATCTTTTGGGTCATTTGCATAAATAAATCCCCCGCTTTAAATTAAGAGCGATGTCCAAATAATAAGTGTAACTGGCTGTATTTTATAAAGAATGAACTTTTTCTTATTGGTTTAGGTGATGTATGGTATAGCCAAAACCTTACTTGTGACTTGCCTGATGTATATTTTGCTGTCATAAAGCAACGTTTGTACGATTGTCTAAAACAAGAACTTGATGCTCAGTTGCATATGTCTCCAAAATGTTCTAATTATAAATATATGTTAGGTAATTTTTGTCTGCAATTTTATTTATGCAAACCAATTCCAAATGTTTACAAAAAATGTATATCAAAAATAAGATTAAGTAGCCACAACTTAGCTAAAGAAAATGCAAGATTTTATGGTATAACAAGAAATAATAGAACATGTATTTTTGTTCAAATGATATAGGGGATGAGTTTCATTTCATCCTCAAATGCCCACGTTTTCAAGGTTTTAGAATAATTTATATTAAGCCATTTTATTGGAAAAAAGCGTCGATGTACAAATTTATCAACTTGATGAGTACTAACAATGTAGAAGAATTGTGTAATTTAGGTAAATTCATATTTAGATTTTTTAAGCTTAGATCCGAAATGTTAAAATAATGTGTGTTTATTACTACAACACCTTCTGCTGTCACATAGTTAGTGTGTATGTATGTATTATATGTATTATTGATGTTGATATAATTGTATACCTATAGTTTATATAGACTTTGGTAATAAAGATATAGATATTTCTTTTAATATTACTAATGTTTAAAATTCAATTTATCTACATAATTTTTATAAAAAAAAAACAAATAATAATCTTAAAAAAATACCCTTATAATGAAAATATTGTTTATATTATTGCTTGTTTAAATTTTTAAAATTTAATAACGGTAAAAATGCAAAAAAAAAACCCAACCAAACAGTTATTTTGATGTCGATTGTAGCCCAAATCTTGATTTGAATTTTCTTGAGTGGCTTTTCGGAATTAACACCATTTGTTTAAAAGGAGCTGTGGAATAAATGTACGGACTTCATAAGTATGGCTTACTTGTGTCCAATCCATTTTACTTTGAGTAAATAAAATATGTTTAAACTAAAATAAATGTTCATAAACACAAAATACAGAAAACTGAATGAAATCGAGACTATAGCGATTTAGTGCTCAGTTTGTTGTACCAGGAATGATGTTTTTGCAGAGTGATTTCATTTTTATTTTACATTCTTTGTCCGTTTTCTTTAAAATAGGAACCATTTTCAAGCTATAGATTGGAAATTGTACTATTAGTTGAAAAGAGATGTTTAAAACCATTAAAAAATTTCTACGAACATTGCACTGCTGTTTTGCCTCGGTCTTCAGTTCTCTTTCTAAGTCGTAATTTAAAAGAGGCGGAAGATTTCAAAGGGACATTTGCACCTGTCCTAAGTCAGGAATGTGATGTACAATAGTTGTCGTTTGTTTATGTAATTTATACGACGTCGTGTTTCTCGTTTCTCGTTTTTTATATATAGATTAGACCGTTGGTTTTCCCGTTTGAATGGTTTTACACTAGTCATTTTTGGGGCCTTTATAGCTTGTTGTTCGGTGTGACCAAGGCTCCGTGTTGTAGGCCGTACCTTGACCTATAATGGTTTACTTTTATAAATTGTTATTTGGATGGAGAGTTGTCTCATTGGCACTCATACCACATTTCCTATATCTATTCAACCTCGAGAGAAACTGACATTGTCATTGGGAAAAAGTAAAAACAACGAAAAGAAAAACACGTTTACAAAACACAACTAAGAAATCTAAAGAACGTGCAACAAACACTTACACAACTGAGGGGATAACATGTAATCCGATCTTATTTGCTAGTAGCAACTGTCTTATAACTCATTGTTAGTACACATTCGGTGACCGAAGACATGATTTTGTGATTGTGTTTATGACAGCTGGAACATATACATATAAGAAAAGAAGATGTGGTATGATTGCCAATGAGACAACAATGTGTTCACCAGTGACATAAATGTTTTAAAATGAAGTATAATAACTGTGACTACTGTACCTAAAGAGATATATTTACCAATAAGAAAATGTGGTATCAATAAATCCCATGAAGTATAACAAGCTATGAAAGATGTGATTAATTTGAAGCCACTAGTATTTCATGAAATGGTTTTATAATTTGTTGACAAATGCTTACGGTTGTATCCAGCTACTCCCCACATATGATACCATATTTCAAAACAAAGACCACCTGTTGTAGCGGGAAAGTACGGAGATAGTAGTCTTGCTTTGTCATTTATTTTTATAGGAGATGATGATTCCATAAACATATAATGCCCTGAAGTAAATAAGAAATTTAATTCACTTAGCAGTCATATGAAACAATTATCAATTCAAATAACATATAACTTTATATTTTATAATATCTGACTTAAATTCTACTAGTTCATAAGGAAATACTCCTTTGATACATTAAGATCGACAAATTGTGGTGTAAATCATAGAATTATTATTTTATCACACATTCTTTAAACGTTCATTATTTTGTTCGAAAACGAATAAAATAAAGGAACTCCCATAATAATATGTTAATTTCCCAACCGTTTCCACTTTGACCCAATGTATGGTCATATTTTGGACCAGTGCGCCGAGTAGGTGTGGTACCAGAATTCCATTTCCATTCAAAGTTTGCTAGGTTATCATGTTGCCAGCCACAAATATTTTCATCTTCAAAATTACAATAATTTCCTGGTTCTACATCTGCATAAAAAATATAAGTAAAATACTATATATCAATAGGATGACTTTAAAATAACACAGGAATGATTTATTCTTATTGTGTCATGCCAAATCTTAAAGCAATACATTATTTCGTATTGATTAGCAGCTAAGCAGAGCAAGAAAAATCCTTATCAAAATTGCGTCATACATGTGTATAAAGTATACATCTGCTCTTTAGCCGGGTTGTTGTCTCTTTGAAACATTCTCCATTTCCATTCTCATTTTTATAGAAGACAGTTTTTCAACATAGTAAACAATATTTTTGTTGTAAATCTTTATTTTTGATGTATGCAGGATTTTTCATGATATAGTTTTTTGTGTTTATGCAACTTTGTCATTCTCTACTTAAAGGGCCTGGTGGCCGAGTGGTTTAGAAGTTACTACTGTAATCACTAGCCAGTCAATACTGAGGTTATAAGTTCGAACCCCGCTCGGTGCACTCGACTCCAATCTTAATTGACCAGGAATGTCAGTTTTACTATCCAAGGTCGGAGGTTTTCTCCAGGCACACCGTCTTCATCCACCAATATAAACTGGCCGCCTCGAAATAGCCTAAAAGCGGGGCTTAAAAGTGGCGTCAAAACACCCCCCAAAAAATCATCCTCTTTATGTCAAGAAGTTTCCAATTTTTTTGAAAACGTTTGTTATTAACTGCGGTAGTTTTAATTACAAATTAATTAATCATTCAAACGGAAGTTCCTTCACTAAAACATCATAATGATAAAAAATCTTTTAAATATGCTGCACCTACACATTGAAACAGTATTAACGACAAAATATAATTGTTTTTAATTAAAAAAACTTGATTTTCGTCTTGGAATGGTTCGAAATGTCAATGTTGAACATGCATTCAAATTCTAACTGTTTGATATAAAACTGTGTATTCTGCAACTCGTTTGATTAAATGTGTTAATCATACTGTTTTTTTTTTTTTTAAACTCCTTACCTCAAATTTGTAGCTTAAAATCTGTACATGAATTGCTTTGCTTTGCTTTTAATTGCTTATATAAAAACTGATCGCTATTGACATTATTGCTGGTGATCTAGAGTTGCACTTGCTAAACGAATTGATAATTATCATTGTCAGACAGTTCTATCTAAATCTTCGAACTTTATCTAAGTTTATTAAATAAGCCTACTTGAAATCTATAATTTGTTTTGTGGCATGACTGAATTCTTTTGTATATTTGTTTTTGTTCATGATGCTTTGTTAAAGTTGTTTTATATATGCTTTTATATTCCTATATTCGGTAAAAGCTGACGAGAGCTTGTGCTTATCAGACTTATCAGTTTTATAATATGCAGAATTGAAATGCAGTTGTCTTTGTCTGTATGTACAGCCTTTCATTTTTTCTGTCCGTAGATAACTTAACCCTTTTTGATGAAATACATGGTTTTGCTAAGTTTAATTTTGAAAGAACACGTTTGCAGGAAAGATTGAAATATGATGAACATTTAACATACTTACATTCACATGTAGGAACTTGGTTACTCCAAGTTGTACCATCACAAGTGATCAATTTCGTTCCTGTTATTTGGAGTGGTGGAGCACATGTGAATTCTAATACAGCACCATCATGACTTCTAGTGACTGTAATATTTTCTGAAGATTGAATATCATCACAACCTTGTCCTGAAAATAAATAATTTTCTGGTAATATTTGTGAAATTAATGATATCTCGTCTGCTTTTCTAGATGATTATACATGTATTCATTAAGTAAATTTGCTTTCATTCATTTGTGTATTTAATCTTAAACAGTATTTTTGCAATTGCATGTACTTGTATGTTTATGTCTGATTGAGTTATGTCTTGCCTGTGATGGAATTTATAGAAGCTGGACATTGATGGCTTACGTTCTGTATTGATCGAATTTGTAAAATAGTTGGTTAAATATTTCAGCTTCCCAATTGTTATTACTATACATGTATCAGCGTTCCAGAAGCGCCTGCATACGAAGTATACATTTGACAGTTGATACGATATTGCAGGGCTTATATTTCTTATTATAATTTCCGTGATAGAAAGTTGCTTCGAACAAGGAAAAAACTAAATCAAGAGTTCCAAGTGTAGAAGTTGTGGTAAATTTTACGGACATTATTATGAGTTTGTTGACCTTTATGGAAAATCTGTTTCACAGATGACAACGGGCGTTTTCAAATTGCCTAACTAAAACCCGTTCTCTTTTCTAAGGATTAGAACATTTAAATATCTGAAAGTGTACATAGTAATCTATTGTTCAGAGGTTGTAGTGTACATAGTAACCTATTGTTCAGAGGTTGTAGTTTGTTTATGAGGTTAGTAAGTGATTCTTGTTTCTCGTTTTTTTATATAAATAAGACCGTTGGTTTTTTCTGTTTGAATTGTTTTACATTATTGATTTTGGGTCCCAAAATAGCTTGCTATTCGGTGTATTTATTACTTTGAAAACTACAATAAATATAATCGATAGAGAGCTACTATAAAAAGCGAAAAATCCTCAACAAGACAATCTACAAGAAGTTCAAAACATAAAAATTACTGCATGTATATGTGTATGTATCAAAGTTTTACTAAAATCGAAATGTTTATAGCTGGCATGTGTTTGGTTATTTATAGTACGGTCGTTTTGATTGGGATATTTAGTTTACGCATGAGTGAACTCGGGTGGTTTAAAGTCATTCAAGCCATTGCAATCAAAGTGTACTGCAGCATTTTGTCAAGTAAAAAATATTATTAATTAAATTACTTATTTTCAGAATTGTAGACCACTAGTATATGGGAAACCGGTACCAGCTTCGTAATATTGGTGTATTTAAAGAAGACATTATTGTTTAATAAACTGAATGTTACTTTTTACCTTTGTTATTTCAAGCATTCCTGTAAAGTTTTGTAATAATCAGTTCAATAGTTTGAGAAAAATCTAGTATAATGAATGACGACATTTACAGGGATTCGAGCAAAATTTCTTCGACAAATCAAAACAAGACGCATCAAGATAGAATATAGTGTGGACCAATAAATGACCAAATATTTATCTCATCTGCCTACAAACAGTTGAATAGGATACAAAAGATAATTTTAGGATAAATTTCGAGATAAATACCACATAAATTATGGACTTCTTTGTCTTCTTTATAAGGTCTCTTTTGGTCAAGTTATGCCTCTCATTCCCTCAAAATTTCAACTTTTCAGGTCAATAAATAAAACCGATGCGGTAACTTTCGCTCATTTATCATAGAAATATTATAAAAATTGAGAAATTGAAGTATTCAAGCAGAATGAAAAATCCATATAAAAGTCCCCAAGAAGGTTTCAATAAGTCCTTACGTAAAATTTAAATTTACGCCGCGTTCCAAAGAGGAACATAAAAGGCTTCTCTTTTAGTTAATAATTTGTTGTTACAGCATTAAAAATAGTTTCATTTACTTACAACTGTATATTTATTAAAGTATTTCCTAGGAAAATGTTCTCTAATAGCAGAATATAAGAATCAAGGAGAAAAAGCTCCTCAAAACACTAAGTATGGCTTGTTCTGTCAACTGAATATTCATGATAGAGTCCTATTTCAATGAAATTTTCTCATAAGATGTGTTTTGGAGACTAAAATGCAATCCATTCAGAATATTTATTTTTTTGTAATATTTACCTTAAATAGCAAGAACCTTCAACACACGAGAGTACTCACAAGGTCAATGGTGCATGTACAGCTTCCCATATTAGGTGTAATACCACCATTGATTTCCCCTAATAGTCTTTGTTAAATTTGCACTTTTCAAAAAATTGTGCAGAATTTCTCTTTGTTTCAAATAAAGAAAACTTGGCATGAGTAAAGTACTTTTATAGGAAAACATTCACATAACATTTCATTGCATATAAAAAAATAATCATCATTGGAATTTAACATATCTTTATCCCCTTAATTAACCTGTGTACAAGCTATAGTAACCATGTACCCTAAAGGTTACAAAATATTCAATAGAAACCCTAAATTAAAAAATAATGGTGAATTGAAATACTCAAGACATATGTTTATGAAACAGAAATGTTTTACTGCAAAAATATGTAGGCTTAATTACATTTTGTTGTACCTACAACTGTCAAATTCAAGAGACTATTTTTTTTTGTGCCCCACCTACGATAGAAGAGGGACATTATGTTTTCTGGTCTGTGCGTCCGTTCGTCCGTCTGTCCGTCCGTTCGTTCGTCCGTCTGTCCCGCTTCAGGTTAAAGTTTTTGGTCAAGGTAGTTTTTGATGAAGCTGAAGTCCAATCAACTTAAAACTTAGTACACATGTTACTTATGATATGATCTTTCTAATTTTAAAGCCAAATTAAACTTTTGACCCGAATTTCACGGTCCACTGAACATAGAAAATGAAAGTGCGAGTTTCAGGTTAAAGTTTTTGGTCAAGGTAGTTTTTGATGAAGCTGAAGTCCAATCAACTTGAAACTTAGTACACATGTTCCCTATGATATGATCTTTCTAATTTTAATGCCTTATTATATTTTTTACCAATTTTCACGGTCCATTGAACATGGAAAATGATAGTGCGAGTGGGGCATCCGTGTACTTTGGTCATATCTTGTTTCGTCCTATTTTCGTACAAACGGATGTGACGTACCATGTTTTGGTTGTATTTCACCTATACGAACTTTCCACACTATTATACTCCTATTCATAATCAAATGTGCGCTTGTCTCTACAAGTAGCGTCTCCCATGTGAGAGTTTGTGGTACTTTGATAAATAGTTTATGTTCGTTTGAGATTACAAATAAGAATTTAAAGGTTATTATCCTGAAATGATTAACCATTTTTTTTTAAATATCCCCCCCAAGTTGATATGAAACCTGTGTAAAACTGTTACTTATTTTGTGTGAGATGGATTCAACTGTTGTTTATAATTTCTATTTTGTATATTTTACCAGATGATCGATTTAAGCTGTTCAAACGTCATAATTCGATTGAGAGGAAGCAAATCCAGGTTACAAACTAAAACCGTGGAAAACACATCAACTTTGTTAGGAAAACAAATTTGTAGGAACAACAGGAACACTATAAAGTGCAACAAAACTACTGCTATATTCCTGACTTGGTACAGGACATATCAAACTCATGAGAACCTATAGCGTATTTCCACCTGAAAAGTTGTCTCTTCTTTTTTATGGATAGTGTATTGTGTAAGTAATTGCTTAGTGCGCTTAAATCAAGAATAAATATGTTGGCAAATCTGTCACAATCAAATTATTTTAATTTCTTACTTTTTCATTACACAAATATTCGCGGTTTGTTTATGAATATTTACACTGAAAAGTTTGTTTCGTTAATATAGCTTTCGAAGGACGTGCCGTTTTCAATTTTGCAGGATAAATTTCAAATAAGTCGGTTGTATTTCGTCTGGAGTGCATTGTTAGCTCACCGGGCCCGAAGGGCCAAGTGAGTTTTTCTCATCACTTGGCGTCCGTCGTCCGTCGTCGTCCGGCGTTAACTTTTACAAAAATCTTCTCCTCTGAAACTACTGGGCCAAATTAAACCAAACTTGGCCACAATCATCGTTGATGTATTTAGTTTAAAGTTTGTGTTTTTTTACCCGGCCAACCATCCAAGATGGCCGCCATGGCTAAAAATAGGACATAGGGGTTAAATGCAGTTTTTGGCTTATAACTCAAAAACCAAAGCATTTAGAGCAAATCTGACAAGTGGTAAAATTGTTAATCAGGTCAAGATCTATCTGCACATGAAATTTTCAGATGAATCAGACAACCCATTGTTGGGTTGCTGCCCCTAAATTGGTAATTTTAAGGAAATTTTACTGTTTTTGGTTATTATCTTGAATATTATTATAGATGGAGATAAACTGTAAACAGCAATAATGTTCAGCAAAGTAAGTTTTACAAATAATTTAACATGACCAAAATGGTCAGTTGACCCCTTTAGGAGTTATTGCCCTTTATAGTCAATTTTTAACCATTTTTCGTAAATATCCATGATCTTTTACAAAAATCTTCTTCTCTGAAACTACCGGGCCAAATTAATCCAAACTTGGCCACAATCATCATATCATTGATGTATCTAGTTTAAAGTTTGTGTTTTTTTACCCGGCCAACCATCCAAGATGGCCGCCATGGCTAAAAATAGAACATAGGGGTAAAATGCAGTTTTTGGTTTATAACTCAAAAACCAAAGCATTTAGAGGAAATCTGACATGGGTAAAATTGTTTATCAGGTCAAGATCTATCTGCCCTGAAATTTTAAGATGAATCAGACAACCCATTGTTGGGTTGCTGCCCCTAAATTGGTAATTTTATGGAAATTTTACTGTTTTTGGTTATTATCTTGAATATTATTATAGATGGAGATAAACTGTAAACAGCAATAATGTTCAGCAAAGTAAGATTTACAAATAAGTCAACATGACCAAAATGGTCAGTTGACCCCTTTAGGAGTTATTGCCCTTTATAGTCAATTTTTAACCATTTTTCGTAAATATCCATGATCTTTTACAAAAATCTTCTACTCTGAAACTACTGGGCCAAATTAATCCAATTTTGGCCACAATCATCATTGATGTATCTAGTTTAAAGTTTGTGTTTTTTGACCCGGCCAACCATCCAAGATGGCCGCCATGGCTAAAAATAGAACATAGGGGTAAAATGCAGTTTTTGGCTTATAACTCAAAAACCAAAGCATTTAGAGCAAATCTGACATGGGGTAAAATTGTTTATCAGGTCAAGATCTATCTGCTCTGAAATTTTCAAATGAATTAGACAACCCATTGTTTGGTTGCTGCCCCTAAATTGGTAATTTTAAGGAAATTTTACTGTTTTTGGTTATTATCTTGAATATTATTATAGATGGAGATAAACTATAAACAGCAATAATGTTCAGCAAAGTAAGATTTACAAATGAGTCAACATGACCAAAATGGTCAGTTGACCCCTTTAGGAGTTATTGCCCTTTATAGTCAATATTTAACCATTTTTCGTAAATATCCATGATCTTTTACAAAAATCTTCTCCTCTGAAACTACCGGGCCAAAATAATCCAAACTTGGCCACAATCATCATTGATGTATCTAGTTTTAAAATTGTATTTTTTGACCCGGCCAACCAACCAAGATGGCCGCCACGGCTAAAAATAGAACATGGATGTTAAATGCAGTTTTTGGTTATTACTCAAAAACCAAAGCATTTAGAGCAAATCTGACAAGCGGTAAAATTGTTTATCTGGTTAAGATCTATCTGCCCTGAAATTTTAAGATGAATGGGACAACTCGTTGTTAGAGTGCTGCCCCTAAATTGGTAATTTTAAAGAAATTTTGCTGTTTTGGGTTTTTATCTTGAATATTATTATAGATAGAGATAAACTGTAAACAGCAATAATGTACAGCAATTTAAGACTCAAAAATAAGTAAAAATGACCAAAATGTTCAATTGACCCCCTAAGAAGTTATTGTCCTTTATAATCAATTTTTAACAATTTTCATAAAATTTGTAAACGTTTACTAACATTTTCCACTGAAACTACACGGACAAGTTCATTAAAGATAGAAATAATTGTAAGCAGCAAGAATTTTCAGTAAAGTAAGATGTACAAACACATCACAATCACCTAAACACAATTTTGTCATGAACTGTCTGCTTCCTTTGTTTAATTCACATATACCAAGGTGAGCGACACAGGCTCTTTAGAGCCTCTAGTTGAATCATACATCTATGCTAATTAATTACAGCGTCGTGTGACAACAGACAAAAATCACTCACAAGAAGCAAAACTGCTGTTAGACACTCCATTATGTACAAGCAAATTCCTAAGACTTTCATTGCTGCCGGAAAGCTATTAAAGAGGATTCGAGAAAGATCTTAGATAATTTGGGACATATTATTAGACATACTCACGTATACATACAGGTGATGGGAGACTCCATTTGTCGCCTGAACAGATAATAATTTTTGCTCCAAATAACTTGTATTTACGAAAGCATCTGAATTTTGCAATTCTGCCTCTTGCTCGCAGTCTTACTCTACCATGTGCTGGGTTTTCTAAGGTTGCACATCTTTGGCCCAAAACTGAAATCAAAATTATGAATATTAGTAATAGGAGATTTGTCAAATATAGAGACCTTAAGTCCAATAGGACCAACAAAAACTTACTGTTACATTTAAGTATATAACATTGAAATAGCCAAAAAGACAAATAGTAATGAAAAAAAAACCAACATGAAATACCAACTTAGTTTAATCTATTTGCATTTGAGTAAGAAATACATTCCATAAGAATTCACATGTAAATATGAATTATATACACACAACGTCACTCAAATTACCATGGATGTAGTATAAAAAGGATTCACGTGGACGGCCCTAATTTTGGAGAACGTTTTCATTTTTTTTTTATTGTAGATTCTAACAATACAAAAAAGAAGATGTTGCATGATTACCAATGAGACAACTCTCCACAAGAGACCAAAATAACACAGAAATTAACAATTATAGGTCACCGTACGGCCTTCAACAATAAAAAAAAACCATACCGCATAGTCAGCTATAAAAGGGCCCGAACTGATAATGTAAAACAATTCAAACGAGAACACTAACGGTCTAATTTATGAACAAAAATTGAACGAAAAACAAATATGTAACACGCACGTAAACAAACAACAACCACTGAATTACAGGCTCGTAACTTGAGACAGGCCCATACATACAGAATGTGGCGGGGTTAAACATGTTAACGGGATCCCTAACCCTCCCCCTAACCTGGGACAGTGGTATAACAGTACAACATAAGCATTTGATAAGAACGAACTATAAAAATCAGTTGAAAAAGGCTTAACTCATCAGATGGACAAAATACAAGTTGATGTGAACGGGTACTTGTACATCCCAACAACAAAAAGACTTGGTTTGACAGGAAGACTGTTTTGCTTCATTGCTTTTCTTTAAAGATTTTTTGCACTTTTGCAAAATCATGCTTAATAATGGGTATGTTCATGTCCTTGTATATTAAGGAGTACACCTTTCAAAAAAGTTCAAATGAAGTGGGTGTAAGCAATAACAGGAATAAAACATACGGACGCTAACAATGAGGAAAACACACAACGAATAGTTGGCTATGAAAAATATAAAATGAGAAAGCAAACGACCTACTTTTTATAACAAAACAGTTTACTAAAAGCAAATATGACATACATAAACCAAAGACAACCACTTAACTACCGGCTCCTGACTTGGAACAATCACATATGGAATATGGCGGGGTTAAACATATTTGTCAGTGCTTACCCCGACCCTCCATAACCAGGGACATTGGTGTTACAGCACAACATAAGAACACATTCCAAATCGGTTGAATACGCTTATTTCATCAGGTCGATACAAAGCAGAAAAAATCTAACAAAATCATTTACCGGACGTGGCAGGGTATCTATAAATTCCTAACAACAAAGCAGACGCAAAATACAAGTGTTCGAGTTCTCTCAGTTACATACTGCTAGTTATAATTGCTTTAATAATACTGTTTTTACCATTAATTGTATCCATTGGCATGTGAAAATTATTTAGGCGTTCAAGAAATGAAATAATAAGGTATCTGCAACCCTATTTATTTCTTCGATTTCTAAGAAAAGGTTACGTGCAAAACGCAGCATAGCCGAAAAATTGGACCTCGATGATAGGAAATTCAAGATGCAAAGGAATCCAGGTACTATAAATCTAGACAAATACTTAATGTTAGGAATACAAGATTTCTCAACTAGTAATTTAAACACTCTTGTAATATTCTTGTACATTTTAAGTACTACAAATATAATACATAGTTAAGAGGCTTACAATATAATATTATATGTAGCTTCTTTAACTTTTTGACATTTGAGATAATTTAAGTGACTCAAGTGCTGACATCAAACACGCCGACGCATGCTTAAAATACATAAAATATAATTCTCAATAACTTAAATGTGTTGTCTTTATATATTGATAGGTTGTTTGGTTTATGTTAGAATAAACATATGTATATCTATTTATGTAACAATTAAAAAAAAAAAAAAAAAAAAAAACCCGAATTCGAGGAAAATTCCAAACGGAAAGTTTCTAAGCAAATGCCATACATGTAACCAAATTTAGAAACACATCAAACGAATGGATAACAACTGTCGTATTCCTGACTTTGTACAGGCATTTTATTATGTAGAAAATGGTGGATTAAACCTGGTTTTATAGCTAACTAAACCTCTCACTTGTATTACAGTCATATACAATTCCATTATATTGTAAAGTTATCCTTGATATTTCACTTTAAATTGAAGGAAAGAAAAAAATATGACATAATTGACATTGATAAATACTGAAATTTATATTTCATAATCCTACCATTTCTTTCGAGTTAAGTTGGCCTAACCAAATATATTATTTTCCAACGCAGGGTGTTTGTCAAGCAGGATCACTTCATATATTACTTTTACCCATGTGATTTTGGACTTTCCGTTTTGAATTTTTAGAATAATGATTGGTTTGCTTGGTGTTTTGATAGGTTTAATCTGCTATGATTGTATAAAAAAAAGTGCTTTTTCAAAGTCTCGCGAGAATATGACAGTTACTTTCCATTTGTTCTATTGTTTGATATAATTATTTTAATTCATTCTGTTTATTTAAATTATGCATATCAGTTGACACCCCCCCTCGCAATATCTAAACGTAAATATTTTTAATTATATGTGTGAAATTATATATATATATATATATACAAATTAAATATTTTTTACGAATAATTTTTAAACATTTTTTGCTAAAGTTTTATTCATTATGTTGAAAATAATCTTAAATCATAGTTTTTTGTTTTAAAAAATATACTATTTCAAAGTATCGTTGGATTTTTATAGAACATGTATATATATATTTTGTGCAATGTGTCTCATAAGCCAAATGATATGGCTGGGCATTGATTGTTCTATGTATGTTTTAATGTTGTTGTATAATATGTATGTCAATAAATATGTGACACAATAATAAAATAGATTAATTTTATTTTTATAGTCGGTCACTCGGTTTTGACAGTTTTTTTTAATACAAAGATGCACTCCAGGAATTCTTACCTTGCAAAGAATCCAACATTAAACATGATAACATTAATTGCAAAATTATATTCCTCATATTCTTTAATGAATTTTGCAAACTTCCATTCAAATGATGACCACAAAAATCCTTTTAAACCGCCACAGTCAAAAGTCATAAGTACTTGAGGACAGGAAGTTAGTATATACATTGCATTATGTACTAATTGGTCACTAATTGGTTACCTGATATATACTACTTAGTATTTGTATACCTTCCGTTATAAGCAGCAATTTACTCTTTCAACACCACACTTAAATAGTAAAGAAAGTTAAAAATAATCTTTTATTCAAACTAATGGATCTTTTAGAAATTACGTTTATATATCATAAATAAATTGTCGTGTGTATAAACCTGCATACTTTCAGTTACATTAACTATAAAATTATAACTTAGCTGAGTGTTTACTATGGACAATGATGGAGTGTCAGACATGCACCGTATGTTCCAAAAAAAAAAAAAAAAAAAAATTAGTATATTTAAAACTGATATCTGTTTTTTTTTTTTTTTTTTGTAAGCCGTTGTTACAATTGGTTATGCTTTTTGTTTGTTTGCTGCGTCACTTCAAATGGTCAAAAAAGGAGGGGTCGAGATATCATAAACATGTTTAATTTGGTTGCATTATCAAGTGACTGTCCAATAATAATAATCTTTATTCGAAAGCAATACAGCTTATAGAATATAAATATTACAAGTATTCAATTACATCAGTGAAATATATTTACATTTAAACAATTAGACAAATAATCATATAAGTAAGTATACCCATATAACAGTACAGCAGAGTATGATAAAACAAAACACATATATTAAGCATTTATAATGATTAAATTAATTACGTGCCTTCTCGGCCAGAAATAAAAACTTCCCTAAATTGTTAAGTTCCTTTACATTATGGACAGATAGCAGTTGTATGAGTTTAAAATTAGAAGGTTTTCTCCAATAATATGGTTTGATAAATTTCTTTCGAAGTTCATTATACTTTTCACATACTAAAATAAAATGATATTCATCTTCAATTACTTGTTTATCACACATATTACAAAGTCTCAGATGTCTCTCAATATTAAAAAATCGACCAGTCTCTATATTCAAACAGTGAGCAGATATGCGATATTTACAAATAAATGGTTTATAAATATAATTTATAGCATGATCTAAATAAAATTGTAACATGTTGGGGTCAAATACATATCTATACAACATACATTTTGGCGAGTCTTCAAAAAATGAGTTCATTTCACTATGAAAGCTACCCTTTACTCTATCTTTGAATTCACTTAAAAACAAATCCATATTTTTTACACCCTGATATAACCATACATCCTGGAACCCATACATGTATAATATTTCTCTAATTCGACAGGCCCAATTATATTTGTCGTTTGGTTTTTTAATACATCTCTCGAGCATTTCTTCATAACAACATTTAAGAATACAGTTATCAGTACATAATAGCTTAAACCAATATTTTAACATTCGACAATATCTTTCTATAAACATAGGGTAACGTCCCAACTCACAATAAACCATATAATTAACAGTAGATGCTTTCACCTTTAATACACGTTTTAAGAATTTCATTTGAACTTGTTCGATATCATCACATTTGTGATTTCCCCAAACTTCACAACTATAATTCAAAATACTTGCTACATACGTGTCAAACAATGACAGCATAGTTTCAAAATTAAAACAGTCATCCTGCAATTTACTATACAGACTAAATAATGCTTTACGACCTTGGTTTGCTAATGATTTTTGAGTATATGTAAAATAACCATTATATCTAAATAAAATACCCAGATATACAAATTCATCACACATATCTATTGAATTTCCATTTAAATACCATCTCTCATTTGCTTTAACTTGTCCTCTGTTTCTGAATACAACAATTTTTGTTTTTAAACAATTAATAAATAAATTGTACTTATTAGAATATACATTTAAACAATTAATCATCTTTTGTAAATCTTCAATATTTTCACTGAACAATACTGTGTCATCTGCATACATAAGTAAATACAAGTTCAACATTTTTAACTCATAAGGTTGACATCCTTGACTAATAAGCTCTATTTCCATGTCATTTACGTACAATGAATATAAAAATGGGGATAATGATTCCCCCTGCATTAAACCAACATTACTATTAAAGAAATTTGAGAAGCTACCATTAAATTTTACACAACATTTAAGTTTTGAATACATCGATTTTAATACATTTAATAGTTTACCAGTTACACCTAATCTAATAAGTCGTAACCATAACTTCATATGTGTGACACTGTCAAACGCCGTTTTATAGTCTACAAAACAACAATAAAATCTTTTACCAGATCTCAAAGATTTTGAAATTAAAGAATTGAGAGCGAAATGGCGTCAGTAGTACCATAACCGGGTCGAAAGCCAAACTGGGCATCTGTTAGTACATCATGGTTTCTACTCCATTTAGTAAGTCGAGCGTTGATGAGAGTTGTAAGCAGCTTTCCAATATGGGACACAAGAGATATTCCACGAAAGTTTCCAGGCTGATTAACGTCACCTTTTTGAATACTTTTTTGAATACAGGGATAATAATACTTTTTACCCACAATTCAGGAAAGTCACCATTTGTAAGAATACAGTTAAATATTTTACACAACACAGGTTTAATGAAATTTTTACTCATAATAATGTACTCGTTCATCATATTATCGTATCCTGTAGATTTGTCTCGTTTTAACTTTTTAATACCATCATCAAGTTCTTTTTCCGTAAATGGAGAATCAAGCTCATCGAACACAGTACCTGTATTTTCGCCTGGCAAATCTTGCGGGTGTATATCTGGGTTTGATGTTAATTTCTTAAAATGTTCTTCAAACTTCACTAAAGTAATATTCGAATGTATAACTGTTTTACGTTTCTTAAATTTCCTATAGAATTGTTTCGGATTAGTCCTTTTTAACGAAGCCATCATGACTTTTGTTACCTCTTTGATTCTTATATTGTCTTTTCAGTTTATTTTCAAGCCACTTATATTTCTGTTTTGCTAAATTAAGACTGAGTCTATTTTCATTGGACCGGTACTTATTAAAAGATCCTAGTGCCTGTTGGTAAGCATTATATAAGTTTTTACATTCATCTGTAAACCAGGGTTTATCCGTTGTAGTTTTAAATTGTTTATAATCATCAGTACATATATCACAGTATTTTTTATGTCTAATTTCTGACTTTGTAAACTGTTCAAAAATATCAGACAAAAGTTTATTTAATTCATCCACGCAGATATTGGTGTCACTATTTTCATCTATATTGGTCAACATATCCTCAAACTGCTGGGCATTAGACAACAAACTCTCTCTGACGTCATCTTCGCACTCGTTTCTCCATTTAAAAGTATTATAAACATGATTACTACATGAGCATTGATCTTCGATCAAATTTACAGTATTGTCCCTAAGGTAAAATTGAACTGACAATGGAGCGTGACATGAAAAACTGGTAAACATTCCTACGTTAAAACTCTTTACAATCTTAAACATATTCTCAGATAATAATAAATAGTCAATAACACTACAACCATTTTTATTATTAAAAGTTATTTTACTACTATCTTCGCCAAAACGTCCGTTACATATGCGTAGCCCGGAGGATTTACATAATTGTAAAATTCTTTGTCCGAAACTGTTGGGCGCTTTTGTATCCTCGGAATGTCTCTGTACAAAATCTTGCCTATTATTTTCATAATCAATAAATGAGATATTGTCTTGTAATAATGGATCTAAGAAATCGTTCAATAAATAGTCCGGCTTCAAACCAACACGACCATTTAGGTCTCCTAAAACAGCAACTGTACCAATATTATACAGAGATTCTATTTGTTCTTGCAAAATATCAAATACATCACAGTTATATTTACGATAAAACACATTTTTATCTGGAGGCATATATATAGAGCATATGTATAAATCTAAATTATCAGGTGTTATACTTTTATCAATTTTAAACCAAATCATACAATCCACACAACATTTCACAATTTCAATAAATGGGCTAATCCATTTTTTATAAAACACTACTATTCCACCCCCGTTACATTTCTCTCTGTATAAACACTTTTTGTCGTAACCTTTTAGATCAAATTCCTGGAGAATTTGACCCAGCACTCATTGAAACACAGAATATCGTATTTCTTTATAATTTAAAAAAGATTTCCATCTTTTAGCTTTCGTATTATTCCTTTCGAAATATTCCAAGAACACACATTTAAACACTCATGATTTCCCGTTTTAATATTACATTTGTTTTGTTTAACATCACACTCCGCTGGTCCCTACTCCTTCCACAATTGACCGTTAACAAATAGCTTATCGCCGAAAATGTATGCCTTCTTATGATTTTCCACTGTTGTTTCATTATTGGAATAAGCTTTTTCCGTTTTTCAAGTACAACCTTTGGATAATGGGGGCTTATACCAAAATGTGTTTCCTTTAGGCTTAGTTTAAACATATTTTATTTGCAAAAGTAGCAAAAGGGATTGGACACAAGTTATAACAACATTAGAGACGTCCTCTCCCAATATAAATATAAACACAAAGTACATTTGATAATGGCGAAAAAGAAAAAATACAACATAGTAGTAATGCATGTAATACATACTTCAAACAAAAATTAGAAATAAAAAGAAAAAAGAAAAAAAATACAATATAATAAGGAATAATAATGAAACAACTAGACTGGAGTGAAAGGTTGTAAAGTAGAAATTTAGAATGTTAATTGATTTTTTTAAATCTTTGTGTTATTCTGATATAAGATTGTACGGACTCAAAAATGTCTTTGTTTTGCTGAAAAGAAAGGTCACCGTCACCAGCTAATAGAAGCTCAATGGATATAGCATAACTTTCTAATTTTGAAAACAGTATTTCTCTTGCTTCGTTATGAAGAGCGCACTCTAAAAAATAGTGTATACTATCCTCAACAGGGTGGCCACAGCTGCATGCGGGACTTGGTTTAATATTAACACGATGTAAATCTGAATTTAAAGAACTGCACATATTTCTCAAACGTGTATGAATGATATTAAGTTTTCTATCCCCACAACTAAAATAGGAAGGTGGCTGTATCAATTTGGACTTCATCTTTCGTTTAAAAATATTTATGTTTTTGGACGTACGTATGTCGGGGGGAAGGCTATTCCATTCAATAGTAGTGGATGGGAAAAAGGATTTTCTAGTTATGTCTAGTCTATAACCGGGTACTACATAATTATTACTGTTTCGCAAATCGTAGTTAGATACTTGACCAACAAGCGGGGGCATTAAATCACATAGATAATCAGGGGCAGTCCCATTATGTAAAGAATAGAACATATTGAGCTTTCTGGATTTTCTTCTGTCCACAAGCAATTGCCAGCCAGTTTCAAAATATATAGCTTCCCGACTAGCAAACACGGGCAACCCAGTTACTAACCTCCCTGCTTCTAACTGAACATGTTCTAAATTATCGGCTTCTTGTTGAGTACAACCATCCCATAACTCACATGCATATTCCATAACGGGTCTTATAAAAGTTAAATATATACGAGCAAGATAATTTCTATTCAATACATATTTCAATTTTTTAAGAACATTTAATCTTGTGCTTGCACACTTTAAAATATTTTCTATATGTGTATGGAATTTACCATTGGAATCAAAAGTAATCCCTAAGTGTTTATGACAGGAGACAAATTCTACTAATTGGTTTTGAAATTCTATTTCAATATCATCTGGGGAAGTATGGCAGGAGAATATCATAGCCTTTGTCTTATTAGGGTTAAAGTTAATAAGCCAATCTTTAGACCATACTGAAATTTGTTCTAAATCGCTGTTTAAGACATCCTCTATAGTGTAAGGATTATTGCTGGAATAAGAAAGAGATGTATCATCAGCAAACAATCGAGTTAGACTTGTCAAATTATCAGCTATGTCATTTACATAAATAAGAAATAGTAGGGGACCTAATATAGAGCCTTGCGGAACTCCTGCATTAGTATTATCAAAAGGCGAATAGGCATTTGAAACAAAAACGCTTTGTTTTCTATTTGAAATATAACTTTCAAACCATTTATACAGATTTCCATCAATACCATACGCTTTTAGTTTTATTAAGAGGCCACTATGCCATACCCTATCAAAAGCTTTCGAGATATCACATAATATAAGAGATGTTATACAGCGATCATCAAGTGACATGCATATCCTATAGTAAATTTCTATTAGCTGGTGAACGGTAGAATGACCTGGAATAAAACCTGATTGAAATTTGTATAATAAATTGTTTGCTATTAAGTGATTAAATACATTTTTAAACACAATTCTTTCAAAAACTTTACCCACTGCTGATAATAATGAGATTGGTCTATAATTGGAAACCAGTGATTTGTCTCCGGTTTTGAATAACGGCATGACAATAGCTGTTTTCCATTGACTAGGAAACTCTGCCTTTTCAAATGACAAATTAAATAACAATGATAAGGGTACACTGACAGTATAACTTGTCTTTTTTAGCATTTGGTGACTAATTGAGTCATTACCTGATGCTTTTCCCAATTTTAAAGTCTGCAAAATATCAATGACTTGATTTGAGTTTATAAAGAAAATATCTATTTTAGAATTTGACCTAGTCAGAAATTCTGGAGATTTATCATTATTTTCATTTATAGTAGATATGGAACAAAAATACTTATTCAAAAGACATGCTTTATCGTAATTTTCAGTGACTAATTCGTCATTTTCATTTTTAAGTTGAGTGATATGAGTAGAATTACCCGATGTCTTAGCTAATTTTTTCATTAATGACCAATACGATTTAGAATTACCAGATGCAAACTCGTCCAACAAACTATTTGCGTTTAAGTAAAATTGATCTTTTGTGTATCGTTTTAAATTATTCACATTATTTCTTTGCTTTTTATACTTATTCAGATCTGGAATACTATTGGACCTACGAGCTTGTTTGTGTAGTCTATCACGTTTACGTATTTCTCTCCGTAGGTCAGAATTAAACCATATTTTATCATTTGGTCGTATAGTTACTTCTTTTTGTGGGATACAGTCATTAATATATTCAAGAAATTTATTTGTAAAATTTTTACAATTTTGATCCATACTATTTTCAGCATTAATTATTGATTCCCAATCAAAAGTAGCAATGAGCTCGTTACATTTGTCGAAGTCGTTACTTTAGGCGATTCGATACACTGCGGACATACTCCCTGTCGGACATATCGCAGAATTTAGCCACGATTGGTCTAGGCTTTGACGCGTTAGTGTTGGGTTTTCCTAATCGGTATGCCTTTTCAATTTTAATTTTGTGCCTGGCATTTTCAATGTTGAGAAATTTTTCACAAAAATTAAGCACTGTGTCTATACAGTTTTCCCTCACTTGTACCGCGTCACTCTTCTTATCCACTGTCCCCGTTGCACCCCCCTTATTTTCATCATTCGTTTCAACATTGTCATATTTTTCTTCCAGCGCAAAGAACAGAAGGTTTTGTTTCAGATTATCTGTTTCTATGTCTATCAGTTTGTCTCGGACAAATATTGTGTCTGTTTTTGTCGTCTCAATACCATTGTCTATACAATCTACCCTCTTTTTAAGGGCTATGTGTTCATCTTTTATATCTAATAAAAATTGTGCACTTTCTTCCAACTTGCTTATTCTGTCTTTGCATTGGATCATTTCGTTATCTAGCTTATTGTGTTTTGTGTCCATCTTTTCTAAACGTTCTTCAATTTTATCTAGAGTGCTTAGTTTTTTCTCGACTCTTGTCATACGATGGCAGAGCTCTTTGAAATAATTTTCAATTGCGGGTGGTATGGGGGATGGCGGCATTGGTGTTGTCATCATCGGCGGAGGGTACGACATGTATTGGGGCATACTTTGAAATCCCATAGGTGTACTTGTCATTTGTGTGTATTGGGGTCCTTGATTTAGTGAGTTATTCATTGCCATACTTGTATATTGATCGGAACTTGAGTTGTCTTCACTAAGTGTGTCTGAACGTACCTTGTTTTTGTTTTTTGTTGTTGTTTTCTTTGTTTACGTCCTTACACTGTCTTTTGTTCATTACACCAGATAGGTCCGATGAGGAAGAATTTTCATATTTGTAATTATGAGCTGTTGATCGCCGTGGTCGATTTCGCTTTCTCCTGGGCATCACTTACAATGTTTTTATCACAAATTGAGTTCATTTTTCACGCAGGAAACTAACAGTAATCCATAATTATCTCAGTATTTTTCAGCTATTTAAAATTCCTGCCATTTTCACTGACGCATGCGTATTCCAAAAGGAACCAAAGGCCGGAGCCTGAAATTCAGTGGTTGTCGTTAGTTGCTGTCTGCAATATTTGTTTCTCGTTTAATGTTACTACGTTGACTTTTTCTTTTGAATTGTTTCTCGTGGTCTCATGCTGGTGTCCTCAGTTTAGTATAGTTTACTATACCGTATTAGTTTTGCTCAATATAAAAGGTCATACGATGAATTATAGTTGTCAAAATCTTCGTTCTTTAGTCACGGGTGGATAGAAATGGTGACAATCTACCGGAGACGCTTAAATGATGGTGAGACGACCTGGTCTTTCGAATTCAATGTCCATGAAATTCAATGAACCTTTTAGAAAATGACTGTATATGAGACAATATCTGAAAAAGTCTAATTTCCATGTCCCGCACTTCACCAGCAATTGTTTTTTTATTCGACCATCTTTTTTGAAAATTTTAAGTTTCAGTATAAACTAAATTATATAATGCACCAACCCCTGCCAATTAAACACTCATTCTTATATTTCTTTCAATAAAATATTGTAATTTAAATGTTCAAACCCCCTAAAATCCTGTTGTCTCCTGTGTTTTTTTGAAAATTAAATCATTTAAATACTATCCAAATTAATTAAACAGGCGTCCGATTCTCACATATATGATATATCATATAATAAACTTGCCCCTTATTTGTCTTTTTATATTATAAGTATAGCATGTAATAAAATTTTGCAAATTTTAAGAGAAAAAAAAATTGTCCCCAGGGGTGATTTCCCTCCTGTTACCACTGGGTTATTTTTACCTGGGGAAATTTTTACAAGACCAAGAGTTATTTTCCCATTATGTATTGTGAAGAGCATCATTTCCTGAATGCATTAGTACAAAGAAATAGTTGGAAAGGCAGCCAGGTTTGAAAATCAAGCCGATCAAAAGTAAGAATTTATAGAAAAATACTTATTGGTGTTCTATCCTGTTATAGCCTTTTCTTACACTTTCTGAGAATATTTTTAAATGTGCACCACAACATTAAGTGTGTTTTTATATCATCTTTTTAAAAGTTATATGTCACAGGAAATACACTTACATTTAATGTGATAAAAAGGACAAAAACTATCGCGTAATTCCTTTCTGTTACGTTCTGTCATGTTACCTGATAAAAAGTAACAGCATAACCATCATCAGTAACAGGAAGGATGTTCAAGACAATTTCACTGACGAATCGAAAAGTTAATCTATTTTATGCCAACCATTTCATTTAATATACGTTATCACAACCATATCAAATAAATTTCAAAATAATATACAGTATATTGAATAAAAAAATAGGTTTTTAGCTTTTGATAACAGCAGAGAACATTGTGCAATTCTAGTATAGTAGATAGTAACAGAAAGGAATTTATTTTAGAATTGTTCATAACCTAGGCAGATTTTTCATCTTGCAAATACAGTTTTAAAGGATAAATGACATTGTTCGCTGTTATCTTTCAATTGTGACCAATCTAAAATGATGGAATTTTTCTTAAACTTTAAAATAAAGCAGAAAAATCCTTTCTGTTACCAACTCTGTCCTGTTACCGTTGTCCTGTTACTCAAGATTCTTTCATGTTACCGACATATCTTACTATATTTAAGTATATTTCTAAACCTTTTGTATTGCAAATGCTAAAATCAGTAATTGGCAATTGATAAACTATTGCAGGATATACTAGTAAACCACAAACAGTGTCTTAAACTTATTCCTTATTCCCTTTGAAAACTTTTTAAAATTGATTCACTTTGGTAACAGGCAAGAACTTGATTTTTTTGGTACCATTTTTAAAATTGCCATTGTTTCCTTATTAAACAATTGTTCGAATTACAGACAACAGTTTCTAGATTCCCAATGTGTGTTCTTCGGTTTGTGCTATTAAAATACCGGGTCTAAAGATTTTTTTTGTTTTTTCTTATTGCCAAAAACTAGACTTTTTCAAATATTGTCTCATATATACAGATGGTATCAAAAGGATTTTCCAGGATGATGTTATCTTTGTTATTTACGTAGGGCTAAACTTTTCACTTTTCAGCTAAATATCGTCAAACAATCGGGTCAAAGGGCATATGGCGCTGTTTAGAACCCTTAGTCTCTCAATCTTTCTTATATTGTGCAGGAAGTTAGGTAATATGAAAATACAAACGATACCAAAAGGAATTTGGATAAACTCCATGTCTTCTATGTTTATTGAGGGTTCAAAGTGCCAGTTTGATATTCAATATATACTGGTCTTTCAATGTCCATAAAATCAATCAACACATACATACAGATGGTATCAAAAGGATTTCCAAGAATCTATGGAGGGCTAAAATTGTCACTTTTCAGCTAAAAAATTGTAAAACAAATCGAGTCAAAGGGCATATAGGAATATAGGGAATATTGTTAAGGTAGTTCGGTAATATAAAGATACAAACGAGACCAAAAGGAATTTGGATACACTTGTTTTCTTCTGTGTTTACGGAGGGCTCAGTAGGAAATAAAACATAAGCCCCCTTCCCCTTGAAGTTCAATGGTCCTAATCTAATTGTACGAAACAATGACATTACAAAATGTAACTGTTGTTGATAGTCATTGCATGATCATTATGAAATACACATACATATGGAACGCCGTAAATGCCTTATGGTACTTCCTTCTTTATCATGATGAGGTTTTTCTTTTTTATGATGAGGTGAATTCCTACCCCCAGAACACCATCAATTTAAAAAAGAAATACAGGAAAAAGGGTGTTCCTATATATAGTTTTCGGGAGTGCAACGACATGGGAACTGTTTGGGTATCGTACTAAAGAAAACAAATCATTAAAATAGAGAAATATTTCATCATGATAAAGAAAAATCTCATCATAGGAAAGAAAAACCTCATCATAGGAAAGACAAACCTCATCATAGGAAAGAAAAACCTCATCATGATAGAGAAAAAGCTCATCATAATAATGAAAAACTTCATCATAATAAAGAAAAGCTTCATCACGATAAAGAAAAACCTTATCATGATAAAGAAGGAAGTACCATAACGTCGCTGGGCTTCCAAAATGTTGTATATGACTTTTTTGGCAAACACTAAATTTTGACAAAAATCGTCTTGGCGGGAGGAAATCTTTGATATTCCAAGATAGCATACAGTTAGACCAATCAAAACGGTTGAATAAGACAAGTTACAAAATTGCCAATCTTAGCTGTTTGTAAAGTTTGCTTAAAAAATGTTGTATGTAAACTTGAAATTTGATGTTTAATGGCTTTGGGAATCAAATACATGTTCATTTCTTTATTTCCGTGAAAATAAACAAAGTTTTTGAGTAATCCAGGGAGTTCTAAGTTTTTATTTCACTCCCATTTACAAAAAAGTTCAAGTTCACCTACGAAATTTTGGAAACATGCATTTCGACCGAATTTCAAAGCCTGTTTGTGAGATTTTTTTTGTTTGAAAAATTTGTAATTTACAACATTTTGGAAGCCCAACGACGATAAGGCAGTTACGGCATTCCATACATACATGTTATATTTATAAATCACTGGTATTATGTCAAGATAATAATTTCTAAATATAGACCTTCGAAAACACGTGATCGTGTATGGTGTATGAGGGTCTACACTCATGTGAAAGTTCAGAAATAATTCATGGGGCTTGAATATATCGTGATTTTACCACGGGTTGGCCATTTATGACAAATATTTTACCCTGAGCGATAGCGAGGGATAAAATATTGGCATGAAGGGACAACCCGTGGGCATAAAGGGACAACCCGTGGTAAAATCACGATATATATTCAAGCCCAGATGAATTATTTCGATTCTAATAGGACAAAGCTTAAGGTTGAGGACAATATTTGCCGTTCCCATAAGTAAACGCACTATTAAATTTGCGTAAAAGAACGGAGCAAACTAAATTAGTGACGTGCTAAAACTATTTTCAATAACGTATTGATATAGTTTCGGATGAATTTAAATGATAATTTACTTAAATATCTTATGTATAAAAATAATTGGCGTATTCCAGATTTTTGCATCGTCTGTTTACGTTTCCTTGTTGTTGTGATGATTTCCGGTTTAACAAGCGTGTACTTTCCCGTAAAATGCTTATATTCTTACGTCATAGAACGTCATCTTTCTATGACGTCGGGTACCTCATTCATAAAAAAGCATATGATGTGGGAGTACAATCGGAACAGCCCTGGCAATGTATTCATATTTTACCACGGGTGTGTACTCAAAGCGTTTGAAGGACGTCATGTTAGAATGTTCTTTCATTTTTTGCTGAATACATGTATGTAACATAAAATATCACTTTCACATGTTATATTCATCACGATAGCTGTTCATTCATGCATGATTTTTTAAAAGCATGTACACACGTTTTTCAGTCACACATTTATTTCCATCAACAATCACACTTGTTTTACACATTATATTTATCCACTTTTATTTATCCAGTTTGTGTTTAAACTTTATACTTTTAGAAGTGCACTACACATATTTATGTACATTACAGGTAAGTGACAATACAAGTTGAGTTACAAATAAACATTGACATACATGTATTTCATAATAAAAAAAAGAGATGCTTTAACAACACACATATAATTCGACTTGGCTGTTTAACTGTTTAAAGATGTGAATCTTATAATTATTGCAGAGACGATTCTAAAATTTTGAAAGTGTGATTAATATACTGCCTACTATAGCGAGGCAAACAATTTTTATTGACGATTTTAGAGAAAAGTAATATAGTTATATTTGAGGCGATTATAAACTTTAAGGTAAAGGAAAGGATGCGTACGCCCTCTACTCCCAGTGTCATATGATATTTTGAACCCCCAAAAAGGTCAAAATACCATGCAGTAAAATGACCCCGGGGTCATTATACCGCATGGTATTTTGACCCCGGGGTAATTTTTCACATATGGTATATTGAACTCCCCTGCGGTATATTGAACCCCCCTGTTTTTGATAAATAGTATTGCAGATAATCTAATTTACTATTTATTGGTTATCAGTTTTTTTAATTTGAGGTTTTAAGTAGGGGGTTCAATATACCGGAGGGGGGTCAAAATACCATGACTATGTAAAATTTTCATAATATCTTTTCCAGCATATTAAATACATACAAACTCCTTATTGGAGTATTATTACTATGTAAAGGAGTTAGGATAGCTAGCATTTTTTAAAATTTAAGGTATATAGTAAGGGGTTCAATATACCGCAGGGGGGTCAAAATACCATGGAAAAGTAAAATTTTCAAACTATCTTTTCCAGCATGTTTAATACATACAAACTACTTATAGGTGTATTATTACTATGTAAAGGAGTTAGGATAGCTAGCATTTTTTAAAATTTAAGGTATATAGTAAGGGGTTCAATATACCGCAGGGGGGTCAAAATACCATGGAAAAGTAAAATTTTCAAAATATCTTTTCCAGCATGTTTAATACATACAAACTACATATTGGTGTATTCTAACTACCTAAAAGAGTTGGAATTGTCAGAATTTCTGAAATTAAGGGCCTAGAGTAGGGGCTTCAATATACCGCAGGGGGGGGGTCAAAATACCATGGCAAAGTAAAATTTAAAAAATATCTTTTTCAGCATGTTTAATACATACAAACTACTCATTTAAAGTATCATAACTATGTTAAGGAGTTAGAATAGCTTGAATTTTTGAAATTCAAGGTCTATAGTAGGGGGTTTAATATACCGCAGGGGGGTCAAAATACCATGGCAAAGTAAAATTTAAAAAATATCTTTTCCAGCATGTTTAATACATACAAACTACTCATTTAAAGTATCATAACTATGTTAAGGAGTTAGAATAGCTTGAATTTTTGAAATTCAAGGTCTATAGTAGGGGGTTTAATATACCGCAGGGGGGTCAAAATACCATGGCAAAGTAAAATTTAAAAAATATCTTTTCCAGCATGTTTAATATATACAAACTACTCATTAAGTGTATTATAACTATGTTAAGGAGTTAGAATAGCTTGAATTTTTGAAATTCAAGGTCTATAGTAGGGGGTTCAATATACATCAAAGGGGGGGATATCATGGCAAAGTAAAATTTACAAAATATCTTTTCCAGCATGTTTAATACATACAAACTACTTATTGGTGTATTCTAACTACCTAAAAGAGTTAGAATTGTCAGAATTTCCGCATGGTATTTTGACCCCGGGGTCATTTTTCACATATTATATATTGAACTCCCCAGCGGTATATTGAACCCCACTGTTTTTGATAAATAGTATTGCAGATAATCTAATTTACCATTTATTGGTTATCAGTTTTTTTAATTTGAGGTTTTAAGTAGGGGGTTCAATATACCGGAGAGGGGTCAAAATACCATGACTATGTAAAATTTTCATAATATTTTTTCCAGCATATTAAATACATACAAACTCCTTATTGGAGTATTATTACTATGTTAAGGAGTTAGGATAGCTAGCATTTTTTAAATTTAAGGTATATAGTAAGGGGTTCAATATACCGCAGGGGGGTCAAAATACCATGGAAAAGTAAAATTTTCAAAATATCTTTTCCAGCATGTTTAATACATACAAACTACTTATTGGTGTATTCTAACTACCTAAAAGAGTTAGAATTGTCAGAATTTCTGAAATTAAGGGCCTAGAGTAGGGGGTTCAATATACCGCAGGGGGGGGGGTCAAAATACCATGGCAAAGTAAAATTTAAAAAATATCTTTTCCAGCATGTTTTATACATACAAACTACTCATTAAAAGTATTATAAATATGTTAAGGTGTTAGAATAGCTTGAATTTTTTAAATCCAAGGTCTATAGTAGGGGGTTCAACATACTGCAGGGGGTCAAAATACCATGGCTAAGTAAAATTTTCAAAACATCTTTTCCAGCATGTTTAATACATACAAACTACATATTGGTGTATTCTAACTACCTAAAAGAGTTAGAATTGTCAGAATTTCTGTAATTAAGGGCCTAGAGAAGGGGGGTTCAATATACCGCAGTGGGGTCAAAATACCATGGCAAAGTAAAATTTAAAAAATATCTTTTCCAGCATGTTTAATAAATACAAACTACTCATTTAAAGTATCATACATTGTAACTATGTTAAGGAGTTAGAATAGCTTGAATTTTTGAAATTCAAGGTGGTTTAATATACCGCAGGGGGGTCAAAATACCCTGGCTAAGTAAAATTTTCAAAATATCTTTTCCAGCATGTTTAATACATACAAACTACTTATTGGAGGTCCGTGTAACTGTGGCGAAATCAGTCTAACTCGGAATCCTTTTATATCTTTAATCCAATAACTTACAGTTATTTACAGTATGTACAGTTTGTAAAAGTTAATAAATACCACATTGGAATAATCCGTCTTTTTCTTTCTAATTCAACTGATAATACTTCTATACTTCTGTTACTACTATTTTTACAATGATAATTATCCATAAAAACCCTTAACTTATATACAAAAATCATAAGAACATTCTAAATCTAGAACAAACTATAATTAACTAGAGAAATGGGAAATAATCTATTTTTAGTAACAGGTAAATTCCGGAATTTGCCAACATTTTCTTGAACATAAATATACACAAGTACTTTCACTATCCATCTAGAATATTCTAGTATGATTCATTTACTATAATTAAAATAACAATGTAATTTTATATACACAATGTCAAAATAAAAGTCCAATGTCTTTATAATTGCGTACTTTCGCAACACTCCAGAGGCCAAAGAAAGTCTATCATGATTCCAACTGTTCTTGTATCTTCTTCATTGCTGTTCGGGCTGCTTGTCTTTGTGTTCTCTCTCGTGTAGTACTTGTATTGTCATTTATCAACTCAGTATCCTTTTCCGTATCTGAGTTTTTTAAGCCCTCATCTAACTCTTCACATTCTATAGGATAAAGCATATTCAGAGCTCTGTTTAATGTCTTTTTATTAGGTAGCATAACGTTTCCAGATCTTATTTGACCATCTCGAATGACTACCAATTGACATATACGGCCAATTTTCCAACTTCCTCGTGGAAGGTTTTCCTTAATTAACACTATGTCACCAACCTTAGCTGGAGTTTTGCTCTGAATTCTTCCACTCCTTAGTTTGTTGGCATTTCTTTCACGTAGACTAAGGAGATACTCATCTCTCCATGTTTTCCAAAACATATTTAGATGTTTCTATCCTTTCTTCCATGTCAATAGCAATTTTTTAGCACTACTGATTTGCTGTAAATATTCTGGATCTGTAGAATCTTCTTCGTTATGATCTGGAAATCCTGTTTTAGCGTTCAGAGTTAGAAAGTGTGCTGGTGTAAGAATAATATTGGAATTTATGTCATCTCCAATATAAACAAGTGGTCTAGAATTCACCACTGCTTCAGATTCAGCTAAGAGAGTTCTAAATTGTTCATTTGTTAGACATAACTTTCCAATTGTTTTCCGTAAACATCGTTTCACAATACCAATTAATATTTCATAAAATCCACCCATCCAAGGTGCTAACTCAACAATGAATTGCCACTGAATTCCTTCATTTGCCATGTATGTTTGCACATCTGAATCGACTGTTACACCATTCCATGCTTCTTCTAAGGTATTGCAAGCTAACTTGAACTGGGATCCGTTATCTGAAATTATTTGTTTTGGGTTACCCCAGCGAGCAATGAACCTTCGAAAGCCTAGTAAGAATTCCTCTGCTGACATGTCTTGCATTAATTCCATATGTATGGCTCGAACCACTAGACATGTAAATAAGCAAACCCATACTTTTTGGCTTCCAGTGTCTGATTTCACAAAAATTGGTCCAAAATAGTCTACCCCTGTATATGTAAATGGGGCTGACTCGTTTACTCGTTTCTTTGGTAGTGGAGGCATTATTGGCATTTTATATGGTCCGCCTTCACACCGTTTGCAGATTGTACATTTTCTCAAAACTCTTTTTACTTCTGAACGTCCTTGTGGAATCCAGTACGTTTGACGCATCGCTGATAAAGTTTGTGAGACACCAACATGAAAGTATTTTCTGTGCATGCTTTCAATTAACAGTTCAGTTACTTTGTTTTTCTTTGGAAGTAATATTGGTGTTTTTGCCCCTTCTGACAGTTGAGCAGCTCCTAATCTACCAACACACCTGATCACAATTTCCTGGTCTAAAATGAGCCCTAACTGACTTACTAAGTTGTGTCTTTTATTTTCTTTAATTGCTATCATCACTTCACCAAAACATTGTTTTTGAACAGATTTTATCCACAATAACTTTGCGTGTTCTAGCTCTGCAGCTGTTAGAGGACCAGATATTGTCTCTTTATTTAACCGTTTAACAAATCTCAATACCCAAGCTGATACTCTGATCAAGCGGATAAATGAGGTAAATCTGCTACAATCAATGTCTAACAGATACCCAACACTAGATTTCGAATTTCCAACACTGTTTGTTTCTCCGTCAGGACCCTCTCCAGCAAGCAATTATGCATCATGTAATACTTTAGATACCTTGTATTCTGATTCAATCGAATTTTGATTGTCAACACTTATATTGTGAGGATCCCAACTAGGCCACTCAGTTCTGTGTTTTGTTAACCAATAGGGACCATGCCACCATTGGCTGTTTTCTTTTAAC
This sequence comes from Mytilus galloprovincialis, assembly GCA_037788925.1. Lineage (NCBI taxonomy): Eukaryota > Metazoa > Mollusca > Bivalvia > Mytilida > Mytilidae > Mytilus > Mytilus galloprovincialis. The sequence continues at coordinate 24,999,588 of CM075341.1, forward strand.
AGTGATACTGTTGTGCCTCTGCTTGCAATATCAGCTGGATTTTCCTTCGTATAGACGTACTGAAATTGAATGTCTTGTTGCTGCCTAATCTCCTTTATTCTATTATCAACAAATGATGCTAGAGGTTTTTTCGATCCTATCCAGTGTAAAACACATTGAGAATCTGTCCACAAAATCGTCTCACAGATAGGAAGTTTTAATTGCTTCTTAACAAAGTCAATGCAACGGACACCAATGACAACTGCTAATAACTCAAGTCGTGGTAAAGTTATTTTCTTATTTGGTACCAAGCGTGTCTTGGAAAACAGTAAATCAATTTTACATCGGTTGTCTTCCCTGAGTTGATGTAGATAAACAGCAGAAGCATAGGCTTTGGTTGAAGCATCGCAAAAGCATAGTAATCTGAACGTAACTGTACATGGTAGCCAATAGCTCTAGGAATATGATATTCCTGAATTTCATCTAAATCAAAAGAGATTTCTTTCCATTGCTGAATATCTTCCTCTGTCAGTTGTTCATCCCATTCCATTTTCTTGTTCCACAACATTTGGAGGAAAAGCTTGGTTCTTAAAGTCACAGGTGTAAAAAATCCAAGTGGATCAAACACAGAAGCCACTCTCTGTAATACTTTTCTTTTGGTGATTGGAAACACGTTATCATTTCTTGCAATGTTCACCGTTAATGTATCATCTTTTATTGTCCAAGTTAATCCAAGAACCTTTAATTTTTCTCTATTCACCTGGTCTTCCTTGGGAATGCATTTTAAAAAATTGCTGTGAATTTGATGCCCATTCTCTTCAGTTCATTGATGCATCACTGAATATTTGTTTTGCCTCTTTATATAATGTAACTGCATTCTCTGTCGAATCTACTCCAGTAATTACATTATCCACATAAATGTTTTCTCTAATATTTGCTTCTGTTGCATTTTTGAATGTGTCAAGGTGAAAGTCCAAAGTTGCTGCAAGTAGGAAAGGACTTGATATAACTCCAAATGGCACTCTGCAAAATCTGCACTTGTACATTGTTTTCTACAGTTGGATGATTCATGTTTCTTAGCCAAAAAAATCTAGTTGCATCTCTGTCATTTTTTTGTAGTTCAATTTGGAGAAATGCCTTTTCAATATCAGCAGCTACTGCAATTTTGTTCATTCGAAAACGCAACAAGAGTCCACATAAATCTTGTAACATTACAGGTCCTCTGTGCAGGCAATCATTCAAACTTTCATTCTCTTGTTTTGATTTGGCAGACGCATCATAAACTATCCTTACTTTAGTTGTAGGTTTGGTTGGGTCAACTACAGCATGATGTGGTATGTAATGCTTGATTCCGGTATCCTTACTACATTGGTTTGACACCTTTTCTATGATGCCCTTTTTGCACTGGTCTTGAATAATCTCATCATACTTGTTTAAAAGGTCAGGATTGTTCTTCATTTTCTGAAAAAGTGACTTTAGTCTTCCGTATGCAAGTTCCCTATTTTCAGGAAGTTCTGGAAATTTTTCTTTCCATGGCCAGGCTACTTGATATCTTCCATTTTCCATTTTGAGTGAGGTGACAAAGTTACTCAAAGTATTTTCGTCGTCTGATGTATATGGACAATCTTGTATTCCAATAGTATCCAATTTCCAGAAATCTTCAATGGAAGGCTTGATTTGAAGACATGTGTCAATTGTAGAGTGGAGACAGCATTCTGTTATAGATAATAAGCCATTTACTGTTATGGTTATTTTGTTCTCTCTTTCGTCATCACTTAATTGTGACCTTCCTGTAAGGATCCATCCTAGCTTAGAGCCAAGTAGATAAAGCCCTTGTTGAATTTCTATTTTCTGTGGCAATATGATATCCAAATAATAATCATTTCCGATAAGAATCTCTATTGTTGAACTTTCGAAGCTACTAGGCAGTGTGTCAGCAAGTTGCAGATTGTTACATAAGTATTTCATATTTTCACATACATCCATTTGTAAAGGTCTTCTTTGTATTGATCCTGTTATCTTAGGAACAACATTAGCATCAATAAGCATACAAACTCCATCTTTTAGTCTGATCTTTAATGACACCTTTTGTGTTCTTAATGTTTTTGGCTTATCTGCACCAAATGTTACAAGAGTTATCTCCTCCGTAGCTTTCTTCTTAAAGTTTAATCTCTTGGCCAATTTTTCTGTTATATATGTTCACTGAGATCCGGAGTCCATTAATAGTCTTACTACTTCTGTTTCATTAACTTCTGTATTTGGCACAGTTGTTTGAGCTGTCTGCATCAAAACTATATCTCCGGAGGACAACAAGCTATTCTCTGGTACGTTCTCTTCACTTGAAGCTATTTCACACATTTCATCAGCTAGATGTGAAACTTCTTTATGTTGAGAGGGAATTTTCTTTGGGCATAGACTTCTATGGTGACCCTTTTTCTGTTTGCAATGATAGCATGCTTTTTCAAATTTACAGTCTCTACTAACATGTCCTGGTTTCAAGCAGGTATAGCAACTACCCTTTATTTTCTGCTTTTTGTCTTCAATTGTACTGAACTTTCTGCACTCATCACTCCAATAGTGTCCATCACAATATCGGCAAATCATTGAATTTCCACTGCCTGAGTTTTTTCCAAATGGCTTTATTGTCATCAGAGCTTCTGCAGATAAGTGTTTTCTTGGTTGAAAATTACTGTTGTTCGACTGGATTTTAGACTGCTGTTTTTCTTCAGAACTGGGACCAGTATGTGTTTCCTAAAGCCCCAGTCCCACTAGACCACGATCGCACCACGCTCACCGCGATCTAAAATAAATTTAGATCGTGGTGAGGTCGCGGTATGAGCGGCATGAAAATGTAAATTTTCGTTGCTTTCACGATGCTACTACGTCCTCTCTACGCTTCTACAAAGATCCCGCTACGATTATACCACGTTCTCACCGCGCTTATTCTGCGACCTCACTACGCTTATCAAGATCTTTCTACGCTGGTCACGTTCTCACTACGACCATACCACGAGTTATCCGATTGCAACACGATCTTGCTGCGATTATAACACGTTCTTACCACGATTATACTACGTTCATAGCGCGATCTTACTACTATCTCAGCAATAACGTCAACATCGTGTTCCATATCAATACAGTTCAATTCCTTCTGTCTCTGATTAAATCGTAGATTTCTCGGAAACAATACAGTCATGCCACCAAAATCTACCAGTACACGTGGGCATGGTGGTATGAGTTGATGTAGAGGCAGAGGGAGCAAAGTAACGAATCCTGATCAAGCAGAGATGTCGGACCGACCAATCCAACCTTAATTACAACATATAGGAAGATGCGGTATGAGTTCCAATGAGACAACTCTCCATCCAAGTAACAATTTATGAAAGTAAACCATTATAGGCCAAGGTACGGCCTTCAACACGGAGCCTTGGCTCACATCAATCAGCACGTTATAAAGGACCCAAAATATTACCTGTGTTAAACCATTTAAACGGGAAAACCAACGGTCTAATCTATATAAAAACGAGAAGCATGGTTGAGCCGTTAGAGCAAATGGATAATTACATTCAAACAAACAAAATCTAGGGAGCTTTTTTTATATATTTTATGTGAAAATGACAATGAGAATGATGGTCGTAGTTTGAACGTAGTCAGGTCGTAAGAAGAGCGTGAGGAGGACGGCAAGGGCGTGCTAGAATCGTACTATGGTCGTGAACAGCGTGGTATAGTCGTAGTGGAAGCGTAGTTGGGTCGCAGTGAGAACGTAATGGTCGTAGTGAGGTCGTGATAACGTCGCTGTGCGATCGTAGCGCAGTCTCTCCGAATAAAACCACGCTTTCGCTACGCTCTCGCTGCGACTGTACAGCGACCGTTGCGATCTTACTACGATCTTAGTGCGCTCTTTCATCGAGATGAATACATCTTGGGTTACATCTTGATGCATTGCGTCCAAACTACGTAAGTGTCGTTCCAAGTCATCATTAAGTCTACGTAAATGTGTAGTTTGATTTGAAGCTGACTGAAGGTTTATTAAATCTGAATATAGTGCTTGTTGACAACAGATTGAACATTTCCAAATCTTTCCTTTAGTATTGAAATTGCTACATCGTAATTTTCATGGGAGAGCGTTAAGCCAGATATAGCAGAATTAGCTGTTCCAAAAGTTTGCTTTTCAAGTAATTTAATTTCTCCATTTTTGTCAAGCTTTGATTTGTGTGCACGGCTGCTTCAAATGAATCCCAAAATTCTGTCCATTTTAACTTATCTCCATTGTACGAAACTAGGTCTTATTTAGAAAGTTTAACTGCACTTACTGTTGAAGGTTGACTTTTCCTCTGTAATTCTTGAAGTTGTAACTGTTGAAACTGTAATATCTGTTCTTGCATTTGTGTCTGTAATTGTAATAAATGCTCCACCTTGTGGTCCGTGGCCGATTCTGTTTTCTTAATATCTGTAATTTTATCCTGAATTTCTTCCTCGAATATTTTTAATTCGTTTAAGCGCTGTGTTACACTGTCAAGCAATTTAAAACATATTTCACTTGCCTTTGTAAATTTTACAATTTCACCTTCTTTATCATGTTTATCTTCTTTCTCCTCTAATATAAGTGAAATTTCTTTCATACTATCTTCAAGTTTTGCTGCAAAATCCTTTAATCGTCTCTCTGCTGATAAAACTTGCCTTAATTGTGTTGTCACACTTTCATCTTGAATCCCTTGTGCTATTATATCTCCACTTTTATTTAATTCGTTAGCTAACAAGTTATTGTACCTTGTACAGAGTCCTTTCAAATATGAGACTGCCATCATTTCTGTGGTTACTTCTTTTCCGTGTTCTTTATTAATTTCTTTTTCTGTAACTCCCAAGTTCCGGCACCATACAATGTGGCGAAATCAGTCTAACATTGAATCCTTTTATATATTTAATCCAATAACTTACAGTTATTTACAGTATGCACAGTTTATAAATACCACATTGGAATAATCCGTCTTTTTCTTTCTAATTCAACTGATAATACTTCTATACTTCTGTTACTACTATTTTTACAATGATAATTATCCATAAAAACCCTTAACTTATATCATAAGAACATTCTAAATCTAGAACAAACTATAATTAACTAGAGAAATGGGAAATAATCTATTTTTAGTAACAGGGTAAATTCCGGAATTTGCCAACATTTTCTTGAACATAAATATATACACAAGTACTTTCACTATCCATCTAGAATATTCTAGTATGATTCATTTACTATAATTAAAATATCAATGTAATTTTATATACACAATGTCAAAATAAAAGTCCAATGTCTTTATTTATAATTTCGTACTTTCGCAACAGTAACACTTATCAATTCAAAGTTTTAAAAAGTTTTGAAATTTTAGATTTTTGGAATTTTGATCAAAGGTTTAAAAATATCAAAATTTCAAATTGTGTAAAAGTTTTGAAATTTTGAAATTTTAGATAAATTATTAAAATATTAAAATTCTAAAAATCGTTTATAAATTTGATAGTTTAGGAATTTTATCAAACTTTTAAAATACTAAACCTAACGTGCAATTTTGATTATTTCACTTTTTGAAAGTTTAATTTTTTAAATTTTTGATTAAGATATCAAAGATAGAAAAGGGGCGAAAAGAGGGGTACATGTAAACACTGATGTAAACACGGCTCTGATAACAATCATTCTTAATAATAAATAAATAGGCTAAGAACGAAATATATCAAATCATTTTTAATTACAAAATAAATAATGAAAAGAAGTCGATTTTTTTTTATAAAACATATTAGACATCACATGGGATAACAGTATTCTGAAATTTTAAGGTTGTGCATCTATCAAAAAAATTTAGTTAAACCTATTTAAACTGGAATCAAATAAGTTGATTTAAATCTCTTATATAAGGTTTGCGTTTGCGTTTGAGATAAATAATTCAGGGCTATTTAATGTTCCCAGTGCCCAACATTTAGAAGTAACAGTGAAAACTCGCAGTAAACCAAATAGTATTATTCGCCTTTTTGACGTTCCTGATGGAGGTAGATCCAGAAAAAGCGCTTCGGTCGCATGCAACTTTAAACATTTCTTTTTTTATCGATTGCATGACGATAATATATTGCCGTTTATGATTTATTTCAGTTCCAAGAAATGATACGGAAGGAATACTTAATGTATAGCGTCGCAATGAACGTTGCGCTAGGCGTGCTTCAGCTGGCCCCTTGACAAAAAAGTTTACTGGTTCAGTGATTATAGACGTCATACTAAACTCCGAAATATAACAATTAACTAAAATTAAAATCATACAAGACTTAAAAGGACAGAGGCTCCTGAATTGGGACAGCTGCACAAATACGGCGGGGTTAAACATGTTTCGTGAGATCACAACCCTCCCCTTATATTTCTTGCCAATAAAGAATGAAAAACACACAGTAATACGAACAGTAAAACGCACTTGAAAAGGAAATGCAAGTCCTATGTCAGAATAGGAAACAAAAGAAACTAATCAAAATGACAATGATAATAAATAAAAAAAGGACTACTATATATAAAGCTAGCAGTTACTGCCATACGCCAGCTCCAGACCCCAATTAAACTAATTGAATGGTTATGTCTTCATTATGCACACTCTCTCCCTGTTGTATTTATTGCTCATTTGTTCCGGAACATCCATGAAATATTTGTCACTGGCAACAAAAAATCGATAATTTAAAATAGGTTGTTTAGTACGTACAAATTATGAAGAAACTTAGGATTCAACTCCCTCGGACAAAGCAGCCCTTATCGATGGATTTTGATATGTTTTAACTTCACTTTGGCCAAACACCTCTTCAAATTGTTTCGGTTCTTATTTTTCTTGACTTTCAAATTTCAGTTTTCAGCGTTCCGTATGTGAATTCTTTACTTAAAATTCAGCGTTTTACATTGTACTGGTTTTTCGAGAGCAACATTGGTGTATGGCCAAAAATGGAAAAATCCACCATGCAGCTGACAGTGTGGCTTCTCTTTACACGCCCCATTTTGACTGGATGTACTCGTGTTCTTTTAGTTTGCTCAAAGTCAATTGTCGTACGATAACTTAAAAATGCTCAAATAACAAAATGCAAATACGGAACAATAATATCCCTTAATACAAAAAAAAATCCCTTTCCTTTAAATTTATTTACTATTCAAAAACAGTGGTTGATTTAGGACACATAATGGAGCTACGTATATGATAACCAGTCCAAACGGTGTCTATAAGGGAGCAACCATTTAACTTTAAAAGTGGGTGTGGTTGTTTTGTCGAAGCGCTAACAATTTTATTGAGTTTTTAATCGCTATTAATCAACCTTGCACAGAATATTATTTTTTCATCAAATTGGGGATCAGAATATTTAATGTACCATTTTCGAAGCCCCTCGTGGAAGTATCAAAGTAAAGAAAAAGTGACTATATATATATTGAATTCCCCAAAAGGTTACCATTTATCGCCGATATAAACTTTTGAAAAGAATTTTCAATTTCAAAATGCCGACACCTACAAATGGATAGATGGGCGCTTAATGTAGTACATCGGCAACTATTACATAAATACGAATGCTGAAAATAAGGTTTATGGTATACGTTTATATATGATATGAATGGTTTCAACTTTTACAAAACCAGAGCTATAAGTTGGATATGAACGTTTACTTTATTTGGCCTTTTTCATTTTATTTGACTTTATTTGCCTTTTAACTTAATTTGATTCGAGCGTCACTGATAAGTCTTTTGTAGACGAAACGCGCGTCTGGTGCAAAATCCGGCAAAATTTATATCCTGGTATCCATCTATGATGAGTTTATGTAGATACCTTGTAACAGTATTTTGGCTCCAATCTACTAATATTTGATCTTAGTACTCTTAATTTCAGCGTAAAAAAGATATATATATATATATATATATATCAAAAACCTCCCACATTGTAGACTAGCACAACATTATTTGGGACACCATGCATTCAGTATTCTTACCGTACCAAAAAAATATTAACTAAAATCATTGATACAAGGCAATATAATTATGATCGTCATACAACCGATAAAAATGAAAACATAACGTTAAAAGTTACGACCAAAGCGCTTTTCTGGATCGACCTTCTTAGGGAACGCTGAAAGCTGAATATTTAGGGCCAACAACTTACAAAGAATAGATTAAAACGTTAAAGATGATCGTTCATAATGTACATGGAATGATATATTCTTTAGCCAACATGATTGCAGAAAGTAAGAAGTCGTAGAGCAAAACAGAAAAATTTGAAATCAAAAGAGATAATACACCGTGTATTGAGACTTTTTATTGCTTAGAGTTCAGTAGAAAATATATATATACATGCTCAACCTAACCATACTATTTGACCTACTGCGAGTTGTTCAGTTTTTACTGTTACTCCTGTTTCTCCTAAAATATGGGTGATAGAAAAACCAGCAAGTAAAATGGCCAATATCAGAGCCGTACGTCTTGTTTTGAAATGAATTCTCTTCTTTTGAGAAATATTTATTTTGTCATCCAATTGTTCACCGCTTACAACTGTTTAAGTATCAGTATGTTTTCAATTCATATTGTTTCGTTTCGTTCCGCTTTTAATTCGGATCGCTTTTTACAGCTACCCCTCTTTTTGCCCCTTTTCTATTTTTGATATTTTAACCAAAAAATCAAACTTTCAAAAAGTGAAATAATCAAAATTGTACGTAAGGTTTAGTATTTTAAAAGTTTGATCAAATTCCTAAACTATCAAATTTAAAAACGATATTTAGAATTTTAATATTTTAATTATTTGGTTAAAATTTCTAAATTTCAAAACTTTTACACAATTTGAAATTTTGATATTTCAAAACTTTGATCAAAATTCCAAAAATCCAAAATTTCAAAACTTTTTAAAACTTTGAATTGATAAGTGTTACACGGACCATTGGAGTATAATTTCTATGTTAAAGAGTTAGAAAAGCTTGATTTTTTTAAATTCAAGGTCTATAGTAGGGGGTTCAAAATACCATGGCAAAGTAAAATTTTCAAAATATCTTTTCCAGCATGTTTAATACATGTACATACAAACTACTTATTGGTGTATTCTAACTACCTAAAAGAGTTGAAATTGTCAGAATTTCTGTAATTACCATGGCTATGTAAAATTTTCAAAACATCTTTTCCATCATGTTTAGTACATACAAACTATTTATTGGAATATTATAACTATGTTAAGGAGTTAGAAAAGCTTAATTTTTTTTAAAATTTAAGGTCTATAGTAGGGGGTTCAATATACCACAAAGGGGGGGGGGGTCAAAATACCATGGCTAAGTAAAATTTTCAAAATATCTTTTCCCGCATGTTTAATACATACAAACTACTTATTGGAGTATAATTTCTATATTAAAGAGTTAGAATAACTAGAATTTTTGAAATTCAAGGTCTATAGTAGGGGGTTCAAAATACCATGGCAAAGTAAAATTTTCAAATTATCTTTTCAAGCATGTTTAATACATGTACTTAGAAACTACTTATTGGTGTATTCTAACTACCTAAAAGAGTTAGAATTGTCAGAATTTCTGAAATTAAGGGCCTAGGGTAGGGGGTTCAATATACCGCAGGGGGGTCAAAATACCATGGTAGAGTAAAATTTAAAAATATCTTTTCCAGCATGTTTAATACATACAAACTACTCATTAAAAGTATTATAAATATGTTAAGGAGTTAGAATAGCTTGAATTTTTGAAATTCAAGGTCTATAGTAGGGGGTTCAATATACCGCAGGGGGGGCAAATACCATGGCAAAGTAAAATTTTCAAAATATCTTTTCCAGCATGTTTAATACATACAAACTACTTATTGGTGTATTCTAACTACCTAAAAGAGTTACAATTGTCAGAATTTCTAAAATTAAGGGCCAAGGGTAGGGGGGTTCAATATACCGCAGGGGGGTCAAAATACATTGGCAAAGTAAAATTTAAAAAATATCTTTTCCAGCATGTTAAATACATACAAACTACTCATTAAAAGTATCATAACTATGTTAAGGAGTTAGAATAGCTAGAATTTTTGAAATTCAAGGTCTATAGTAGGGGGTTTAATATACCGCAGGGGGGTCAAAATACCATGGCTAAGTAAAATGTTCAAAACATCTTTTCCAGCATGTTAAATACATACAAACTACTTATTGGAGTATTATTACTATGTAAAAGAGTTAAAATAACCAGAATTTTTGAAAATCAAGGTCTATAGAAGGGGGTTCAATATACCGCAGGGGGGTCAAAATACCAGGTCTATGTAAAATTTTCAAAACTTCTTTTCCAGCATGTTTAGTACATACAAACTACTTTTTTGGAATATTATAACTATGTTAAGGAGTTAGAAAAGCTTATTTTTTTGAAATTTAAGGTCTATAGTAGGGGGTTCAATATACCACAAGGGGGAGGGGTCAAAATACCATGGCTAAGTAAAATTTTCAAAATATCTTTTCCAGCATGTTTAATACATACAAACTATTTATTGGTGTATTCTAACTACCTAAAAGAGTTAGAATTGTCAGAATTTCTGAAATTAAGGACCTAGAGTAGGGGGGTTCAAATATATATACCGCAGGGGGGTCAAAATACCATGGCTATGCAAAATTTTCAAAACATCTTCTTATACGTGCATTCTCACTACATAAAAGAGTTAGAATTGCCAGATTTTTGGAAATCAAAGGTCTAGAGTTCAATATACCACAGGGGGTCAAAATACCATGGCAAAGTAAAATTTTCAAAACATCTTTTCCGTCAAGTTAAATACATACAAACTACTTATTGGAGTATTATTACTATGTAAAGGAGTTAGAATACTAGAATTTTTGAAAATCAAGGTCTATAGAAGGGGGTTTAATATACCGCAGGGGGTCAAAATACCATGGCAAAGTAAAATTTTCAAAACATCTTTTCCAGCATGTTTAGTACATACAAACTATTCATTGGAGTATTATAACTATGTTAAGAAGTTAATTTTTGAAATTCAAGGTCTATAGTAGGGGCTTCAATATTCTGCAGGGAGGTCAAAATATCATGGCTATGTAAAATTTTCAAAACATCTTTTCCAGCATGTTTAGTACATACAAACTACTTATTGGAGTATTATTACTATGCTAAGGAGTTAGAAAAGCTTAATTTTTTAAAATTTAAGGTCTATAGTAGGGGATTCAATATTCCGCAGGGGGTTAAAAAAAACATGGCTAAGTAAAATTTTCAAAATATCTTTTCGTGCATGTTTAATACATACAATCTACATATTGGAGTATTATTACTATGTTAAGGAGTAAGAATATTTAGATTTTTTTTAATTCAAGGTCTAAAGTAGGGGGTTCAATATACCGCAGGGGGGTCAAACTATCATGGCTAAGTGAAATTTTCAAAACATCTTTTCCAGCATGTTTAGTACATACAAACTACTAATTGGAGTATTATTACTATGTTAAGGAGTTAGAATAGCTTGAATTTTTGAAACTCAAGGTCTATAGTAGGGGGTTCAATATACCATGGTAGAGGAGTCAAAATACCATGGCAAAATAAAATTTTCAAAACATCTTTTCCATCATGTTAAATACATACAAACTACTTATTGAAGTATTATTACTATGTAAAGGAGTTATAATAGCTAGAATTTTTTAAATGAGAGGTCTATAGTAGGGGGTTCAATTTACCACAGGGGGGTCAAAATACCATGGCGAAGTAAAATTTTCAAAACATCATTTCCATCATGTTCAATACATTCAAACTTCTTATTGGAGTATTATTACAATGTTAAGGAGTTAGAAAAACTTGAATTTTTGAAACTCTAGACCTTTGATTTCCAAAAATCTGGCAATTCTAACTCTTTTATGTAGTGAGAATGCACGCATAAGTAGTTTGTATGTATGAAACTTGCTGGAAAAGATATTTTGAAAATTTTACTTTGCCATGGTATTTTGACCCCCCTTGCAGTATATTGAGCCCCCTTCTCTAGACCTTTGATTTAAAACATTCTGGCAATTCTAACTCTTTTATGTAGTAAGAATATGCCAATAAATAGTTTGTATGTATTAAACTTGCTGGAAAAGATATTTTGAAAATTTTACTTTGCCATGGTATTTTGACCCCCCTTGCGGTATATTGAACCCCATACACTAGGCCTTTTATTTTAGAAATTCTGGCAATTCTAACTCTTTTATGTAGTTAGAATACACCAATAAGTAGTTTGCAATTGTATGTATTTAACTGGCTGGAAAAGATATTTTACAAATTTTACTTTGCCATGGTATTTTGACCCCACTGCAATATATTGAATCCCCTACTCTAGACCTTTAATTAAAAAAAATCTGGCAATTCGAACTCTTTTATGTAGTAAGAATGCACCAATAAGTAGTTTGTTTGTATAAAACTTGCTGGAATTATTTTTTTAAATTTTACTTTGCCATGGTATTTTGACCCCCTGTGGTATATTGAACCCCCTACTCTAGACCTTTAATTCTTAAAAATCTGGCAATTCTAACTCTTTCATGTAGTTACAATGCACCAATTAGTAGTTTGTATGTATTAAACTTGCTGGAAAAGATATTTTGAAAATTTTACTTTGCCATGGTATTTTGACCCCCTGCGGTATATTGAACCCCCTTCTATAGACCTTTGATTTAAAAATTCTGGCAATTTTAACTCTTGTATGTAGTTAGAATACACCAATAAGTAGTTTGTATTTATTAAACTTGCTGGAAAAGATATTTCGAAAATTTTACTTTGCCATGGTATTTTGCCCCCCTCCCCCTGCAGTATATTGAACCCCCTTCTCTAGACCTTTAATAAAAAAGATGGCAATTCTAACTCTTTTATGTAGTTAGAATACACCAATAAGTACTTTGTATTTATTAAACTTGCTGGAAAAGATATTTTGAAAATTTTACTTTGCCATGGTAGTTTGACCGCCTGCGATATATTGAACCCCCTACTCTAGACCTTTAATTCATAAAAAGATGGCAATTTTAACTCTTTTTTTTGTAGTTAGAATACACCAATCAGTAGTTTGTATGTATTTAACTTGCTGGAAAAGATATTTTTTAAATTTTACTTTGCCATGGTATTTTGCCCCCTTGCAGTATATTGAACCCCCTACTCTAAACCTTTATTTTTTTTTAAATCTGGTAATTCTTACTCTTTTATGAAGTTAATATACACCAATAAGTAGTTTGCAATTGTATGTATTTAACTTGCTGGAAAAGATATTTTGAAAATTTTACTTTGCTATTGTATTTTGACCCCCACTGCAGTATATTGAACCCCCTGCTCTAGACCTTTAATTTAACACAATCTGGTAATTCTTACTGTTTTGTGTAGTTAGAATACACCAATAAGTAGTTTGTATGTATTAAACTGGCTGGAAGAGATATTTTTAAAATTTTACTTTGCCATTGTAGTTTGACCCCCTGCGGTATATTGAACCCCCTACTCTAGACCTTTATTTCCAAAAATCTGGTAATTTTAACTCTTTTATGTAGTTAGAATACACCAATAAGTAGTTTGTATGTATTAAACTGGCTGGAAAAGATATTTTGAAAATTTTACTTTGCCATGGTATTTTGACCCCCTGCGGTATATTGAACCCCTTCTCTAGACCTTTGATTTCAAAATTCTGGCAATTTTAACTCTTGTATGTAGTTAGAATACACCAATAAGTAGTTTGTATTTATTAAACTTGCTGGAAAAGATATTTCGAAAATTTCACTTTGCCATGGTATTTTGCCCCCCTCCCCCTGCAGTATATTTAACACCCTTCTCTAGACCTTTAATAAAAAAGATGGCAATTTTAACTATTTTATGTAGTTAGAATACACCAATAAGTGCTTTGTAATTATTAAACTTGCTGGAAAAGATATTTAAAAAAATTTAACTTTGCCATGGTAGTTTGACCCCCTGCGATATATTGATCCCCCTACTCTAGACCTTAAATTTCCAAAAATCTGGCAATTTTAACTCTTGTATGTAGTTAGAATACACCAATAAGTAGTTTGTATGTATTTAACCTCCTGGAAAAGATATTTTTAAAATTTTACTTTGCCATGATATTTTGACCCCCTCCCCCTTTTTTGCCATGGAAAATCAAAACTATATACTATACAAAAATATATATATATATATATATATATATATATATATATATAGAGTCTATAAGAATCTACCGACCAGTAAACTTAATAGGTATTGGATCATCAAAATTGACAATACTACACAAACAGGAAAAATTATATGAGTCTGAAAGATTGTGTAACAATACCGATAAATAGATGGAAAATAAAACACTAAAAAGTGTTGAATATCCTTTCCAAACCTAACCATACTGTAGGTAATTGTCAGCCTTGTGGGGACAAGCGCTGCAAATGTTGCAACCAATTGCAGCATTCATCAACATTTCACAGTAAGACCACAGAAAAGACATACAAGATATTTTGCAATGTCAACTGCAAAAGCTCAAACGTGATTTACGTTCTTGAGTGTCCTAGATGTGGTCTCCAATATGTTGGTGAATCTATGCAGCCATTTCACAAACGCCTCAATGGCCACAGGAGTGACCTCACAAAAAAACCGTACATTCCTGTCAGCCAACATTTCAGGTTACCAGATCACAACCTGAAAGATTTTGATCACATGAAGATCCTTGTGATCGAACAGGATTGTACATGGCAAAATAGGCAAAGAGAAAATCGGGAGAGGTTTTGGATAAAAACACTGGGTGTCCTCCATCCAGATGGAATCAATAGAAAGAAATAATTAAATTTACAGTCTAGTGTTAATATTATTATATTCAGGATTTTGGATTAAAATCAATCGACAAAAAACTTACCTGTATTATTAGTGATCTATGTTTACACCTTATACATTATATCTCATTATTGTTAAAACTTTTGTCACCGAAGAAGGCCATTTGTTGAGCCGAAATATTTGCAATTATTGTATAATTTATATCATCTGTTCAGTTTTTCCATCTTTGTGCAATGATATTCAACACTTTTTAGTGTTTTATTTTCCATCTATTTATCGGTATTGTTACACAATCTTTCAGACTCATATATATATATATATATATATATATATATATATATATATATATATATATATATATATATATATATATATATATATATATATATATATATATATATATATATATATATACATATATATATACATATACATTGTACATATGTTATAATTACAAATAATTAAAGCATTCAAGCTGCATATGGTCTAGTTATAAAATGTCAATAAGTATTTTGAATGACATTTTGTTGGTAAAGACTTTAGAGTACTTATACCAAGCAAAGATATTTCTTTTAATTAAGCATTGAAATTGTACCTCTCCTTCTTGTATGAATGATTTTTAATCTATGATAGGCTTTAGAATAATGTATAATGTTCTAATAATCATCTAGGATGAAAAAAACCAGGGGGGTTCAATTTACCATGGGGGTTCAATTTTCCATTAGGGGGGGGGGGTTAATTTACCATAGCGGTATTTTGACCACGGGGTCAATTTACCATGGTGTTCAAAATACCATATGACACCGGTTTATCCACAACTATACCGTGGTTAACTTGCATGTCTATTTTATCGATATAACTTCATGATTGTGTTCTTCAATTCATAATTCAAAATAAGTTGACGCAGAATTTCACTCAAACCAGTGCTATAGTAGCCGTTTTAAACATGCAGTATTAAAGGTCAGTACGGGTTAAAGGCTTTACTCTGAACAGTCCCCTACCGATGAAGTCAAAGGTGACTTAAGGTTTGCACTTCGTTTGTCTGTCTGTCTGTCTGACAGGCAAATCAGTTTTCCACAATTGTTTTCATCATGCTTGAAAATATTGATTTGATATTTTGTGCATTGTTTTATCAGGACAAGTTACAGATCAATTTTGATTTTATTCCGGTCTGATGATTTTGTGCAGAGAAATCAGACTATTAACCGGATTTGTTATCACAAAAGCAACGCGACAGGTGCCACATGTAGAGCAGGATCAGCTTACCCTTCCGGAGCACCTGAGATCACCCCTAGTTTGTGGTGGGGTTCGTGTTGCTAATTCTTTAGTTTTCTATGTTGTGTCATGTGTACTATTGTGTGTCTGTCCTTTTTCATTTTTAGCCATGGTGTTGTCAGTTTATTTCCGATTTATGAGTTTGACTGTCCCTCTGGTATCTTTCGTCCCTCCTTTATGGTCCTTCGACTAAGGAATTTACTAAATTAATCACTCCTTTTTTGTCATTCTTGAAGATATTAATTGAATAATTATTTCATGACAAATACAGATCAAGTTAGAATTTTGTTCCGGTCTGATGATTTTGTGCAGAAAAATGGTATTTGCCTTAGAAAATGCACTTAAATAATAAGATTCCAACACTTCGTCATGCTTGGAAGATATTGACAAGATATTTGTTATATAATTCACACCATGACATGTTATATATGAAGTTAAAATTGTGTTCCAATATAATGAATTTTAAATAGAAGGGGACTATGTATTTTGTGACAATTTATGACAAAAATAAGCAAAGACCCATCGAAACAACATCTGGTAAACAAATTTAATAATACTTTTAGATATTTGGATGATATTTTTGCTCTCAATAATGACGACTTCAGTATGTATATTAATGAAATTTATCCTGTTGAACTTACTTTAAATAAAGCTAATACTAACAATGACCACTGCCCTTTTCTCGATCTTGATATCTATATCACTAACGGAAAGCTGAATACTAAAATTTATGATAAAAGGGATGATTTTTCATTTCCTATCGTTAATTATCCGATTTTAGATGGTGACGTTCCCTTGTCACCATCTTACGGTGTTTATATATCTCAACTTGTACGATTCGCTCGTGTATGTAACAATGTTTTAGATTTTAACGAGAGAAATTTATGTATTACTGAAAAATTATTACACCAGGCTTTTCGATATCACAAACTAGTCAAAACATTTACTAAATTTTATCATCGGTATAAAGACATCATTCGTAAATATAGCTCAACACGCAGACTTCTAATACGTTCAGGTATCCAATTTTTTCTGGAAATATTCTTTATAAAGCACAAAGGTGTCAGTATTCACCTCAGAAACTAACAAAACTTTGAATAGACTTATTAAGAAGGGATATAATTACGATACTGTTGTCAAGTCATTAAAGATTGCATATTTTGGCGTTAATATTGAGTCACTGATAAGGTCTTTGCATCTGAACTAAACACATTTATTCTAAAAACAGTTGTTGGCATGACACGGATTATGTTCTTCTCATATATGTTATGATGGTATGATACTAAACCCCTAACGGGAAGGATTGTGCCTGATGTTCATATGATGAAATCATAATCTTTCAGTCAGTTTAATTGAAGTCTGGAGCTGGCTTGTCAGTTAACTGCTAGTAGTCTGTTGTTATTTATGTATTATTGTCATTTTGTTTATTTTCTTTGGTTACATCATCTGACATCAGACTCGGACTTCTCTTGAACTGAATTTTAATGTGCGTACTGTTATGCGTTTACTTTTCTACATTGGTTAGAGGTATAGGGGGAGGGTTGAGATCTCACAAACATGTTTAACCCCGCCGCAGTTTTGCGCCTGTCCCAAGTCAGGAGCCTCTGACCTTTGTTAGTCTTGTATTATTTTAATTTTAGTTTCTTGTGTACAATTTGGAAATTAGTATGGCGTTCATTATCACTGGACTAGTATATATTTGTTTAGGGGCCAGCTGAAGGACGCATCCGGGTGCGGGAATTTCTCGCTACATTGAAGACCTGTTGGTGACCTTCTGCTGTTGTTTTTTATTTGGTCGGGTTGTTGTCTCTTTGACACATTCCCCATTTCCATTCTCAATTTTATTGACATGTAATACTCAGAGAATGCTTGTTCTGGTTATTTCTTGCTACTTAATTTAATTTACCAAGTTGATAAATCATAATGATAATTTGTCGATGCTTGATTGTTGCTTGCTATGTTGCAGTGTAAACGCTTCTTGCTCATCTTGACGAGAAATTATTAAGTTTTTAATAAGAATAAAATACTTCTTTTTGTAATTTTATTAGGGGGTGAAGAAAACGTGTTACATTTTGTATGAAACATTAAAACATAAAAAAACCAGGTTATAACATACAACTGATATAGCATACCAGAAGATTTTTTTAATTGATATTTTAAAACGATCAAATAAAAAACAATTGATATTCTATTTCTGATTTCAGGTCAGTTCCGTTAATGGTAACTGATCCATATTTGACAACTCCGTTTTTGCATGAAGCTATGTGGTTTTATGTCATTACTTCATTTATAGTTCTGTGGTTTACATGTAGATGGCTTCGTAATCGTCAAAAAGTAGGAAACTATAGACATCGATATGTTGTGATTACGGGTTGTGATTCTGGATTTGGTAATTTATTAGCGAAAAGATTAGATGTTCTTGGCTTTCATGTATTCGCTGGTTGTTTTTCTCAACAAGGAATAGACATACTTATTAAGGAACTTCCGATAACGTTAAAGCAATCCAACTAGACGTCTCCAAAACTGAAAGCATAAACAAGTCACTAGAGAATGTTAAAGCATCATTACCGGAAAATACAGGTGAATAATATTATACTTCATTTGTAAGTTTTAGGTCTTTAGATAACATTTTCTTAAAGCATTTCTACATATGAAATTAAAATGAATGTTTCTGATAATTGATAGGATAGGTTTTGTTTAATGATTTCCCTTTTAAATTTTATGATTCGAGCGACACTGGCGAGTCTTTCGTAGTTTGTCGTACATCCCTTAATTCCATGTACCAACGATCATAATAGATATAAGAAGATGTTGTATGAGTTCCAATGAGACAACTCTCCATCAAAGTCACAATTGTTAAAAGATAACCATTATAGGCCAAAGTTCGGCCTTTAACACGTATCATTGGCTCACACCAAACAACAAGCTATAAAAGGGCTAAAAAATGACTAGTGTATAGCCAGTAAAGGTCGTTAAACACTTCCAGTTAGTTAGTGTAAAACCATTCAAACAGGAGAACCAACGGTCTAATCTATAAACAAAACGAGAAACACATATGAACCACATCAGCACACATAAGTCTACATCCCTCAACACTTTATGATAGAGAGCTATCAATAGCAATATCTTCGGACACAAACTAAATACATCATTTTCAAAGCTTACGGTTTAAAGGTATTAAAACATATAATGATTAATTTTGATTTATATTTCAGGAATATGGGGATTGGTGAATAATGCTGGGATTGTTGGGTCACCAGCACCAGTAGAATGGTTGTCAAGGGAGGACTTTCAGGAAACGTTAGCAGTAAATACGTTCGGAATGATTGAAATGTGCCGAGTTTTTCTTCCATTACTTCTTAAAGCTAACGGACGTATTATCAACATGTCAAGCATTGCGGGGAGAATAGCTATTGCCACGGCACCTTATACAATATCAAAATATGCTGTAGAAGGATATTCAGATGTATTAAGGTAGGCTAAGTAATATATATATATATATAAACTAAAAGAGGGTCCGGTAAACCACATTCGTAAAAAAGGTGACCGGATTGTACACAATTTAAACATACTAGTATTCGTCATCATCTGTGAAGCAGATATATTCCATAACGGGCAACGCTCGGAATTTCTGAAGGCGTCCGTAACATTTACGGAGAGATGATTTCAACTTCAACCCGCTGAACTTTGTATGGCTTGCTTTTGAGGATATTGGACAGAAACCCTACATCAC
The DNA here is from genome assembly GCA_037788925.1 of Mytilus galloprovincialis. Classification (NCBI taxonomy): domain Eukaryota; kingdom Metazoa; phylum Mollusca; class Bivalvia; order Mytilida; family Mytilidae; genus Mytilus; species Mytilus galloprovincialis. Next base: position 25,019,344 of record CM075341.1, read on the forward strand.
GGAAATCGTGATAGCTTGTTGTAACTATCAACTGAGATATTTTTACTCCGTATGCAGGCGCCACAGGAATGATGCTACATATAAATGTAAAGTTCACAACTCTTTTGTCTCAAACGACACTCATTGTCAAGTTCTAGATGTTAATCAAGATAAATATACTTCGCTGTATCTGTTGCATCCTTTATTTCAAGTTCGAAGGAATAGATGCTTTCGAAGTATTCACCAAATTTTGAATTATTTAGTGGAAGAACATCATCGGTACGGTAGAAAGTAAAATTAAAGGATACTACTAGGATCCAAAGAAGTTATCCGCATGAATAAAGGAACAAGTCGGCAAGAAAATGAGCACAGTTGGTTCCTATTGTTATGCAGATGGTTGAAGAACACGTCCTCCAAACGTGACAAATATGTTGTCACTCAATCTTCTTATTTTATTTATTCAACATTCATATTTCCATGTATAATCTGGCAAAAATGCACAACGTTTGGATAAAAAATGAGTTCCGTCACCAATACTTTTTATTCCATTCTTGAAAAAAAATGAGTTGATAAATTTTGAAAGAAATGAACTGAATTAAGACTGTATGATTTTCTTAAATTATGGTTATAATTGAATATTTGGATAATTCTATTATAGACGTGAGCTTTATCGCAGAGGAGTCACAGTGCATATTATAGAACCTGGACACTTTAGAACAAGTATGTCAGATCCTGATACAATTTGTAATGCAGTCAAAAACAAGTTTAACAGTTTATCAACACACATGCAGATATATTATGGAAAGGAGTATGTTGAAAAAGGCAAGTAACTTATTTTTCTAAATAGTTTTTAAAAACAAATAAAAAAAATTCTTGATATTTTGTTAGAGATTATGATGTATAAGCTTAACCGACAAAACTGTCTTAAATAAGAAAATACATTTCTCAATCCTGTTTTATCAATGTACTCTATAATTATACGGCATCAATTAATAATAGCGTGAAAGTTAACAGTATCCATATGATTTCCTGAATAACCCAACATATTATCAGCTTCTCAGCATTCGTCATATTCAATAAAGAGTCAAAGCTTTGTTAATAATACGACAAAATGTTATGGTTGAATAATTTGACAGTTTAAGCTCATAGGCGGCAGAAAATAAGTAGTATATCGCTGCTCGAAAGTCCTAAATCTATTGAGAGAAAACAAATCCGGATTATAAACTAAGACAAAGCGAAACATATCAATTATAAGAGGAAAACAACGAAACAAAAACAAAACCTGTCCTCCCTATCTCTCTGCTGAGTCAATTTTGTTTAAAGCGAGGATAACATTATGTTTTCGTTTACTTTCAGTACAGAAAGTTATTCGGACAGGAATTGATTACATAGGTTCACCAAGAGTGAACCTAGTCTACGAAGCTTATATTCATGCGCTTACAGCAAAACACCCACAGCATCGCTATCTAGTTGGATATGATGCTAAACTTTTGTTTCCGATTCTTTGGAATTTACCAGAATGGATGAGTGATTATGTACTAAGTCAAGGTAGACCAATTCCTGCAGCTGAAAAAACTTAATTTATATTATAAGTTGGCGTTAAATAATTGTGAATCTTGCTTAATGCATAGAAAATGTTAAATATAGTACTTGTTTGAATTGTACAGGTTGTATTTTCTTAAAATCATAAAATTTCTTTTCGTTTAATTTCAAAAGCTTTTGTATGCAGTTTGGAACAGAACTATGTTCGTTAATTATGTTAAATCACGAATATTTATAAGAAACTGCTGTTCAAAATCATTAAACATGCACGTTGACGCATTATAATGTGATCTGCTAGAATCTATGTCACTTCGCCCTATATCTGTAAATTCTTAGCTTAATTCTAGTCCGGTTCTCCATAAAAAAAAAACTTTTAGAGTGTCTGTTGTAGTGAGTATACGTGAGTATACTAGTCATCGTCACATACGAATAAAATGTAGAATAAGGATCTAGTCATCGTCACATAGAAGTAGAATGTAGAGTAAGGAGCATGTCATCTTCACATACGAGTAGAATGTAGAATAAGGATCTTGTAATGTAGAATAAGGATCTTGTAATGTAGAATAAGGATCTAGTCACAGTAACATACGAATAAAATGTAGAATAAGGATCTAATCATCGTCATATACAAGTAGAATGTAGAATAAGGATCTTTACCCAGCGAGTAAATGTCTACGTTACCTTAACGTAGAGAAACAAGCATACATATCGATTATGTCAAATAAATTTAAAAGAGTGGGTTTTTTTTATACTACCGCATTTGTAATATTATAAATTAAGACAACATTTTAAAATGAAATTGAGAATGGAAATGGGGAATGTGTCAAAGAGACAAACACCCGACCAAAGAGCAGAAAACAAGTGAAGACCACCAATGAGTTTGCAATACAGCGAGAAAATCCTGTACCCGTAGGCGTGCTTCAGCTGCCATCTAAATATAAATGTGTACTAGTTCAGTGATAATGACGTTATACTAAACTCCGATATATATATATAAATAAACTCAAATTAAAAATTATACAAGACTAACAAAGGCCGGAGGTGAGTTATGTGCCGTTGATGTGCCAAGTCCAGGTTTTCAGAGCTCTGAGTAAAAAATATTTAATTTTCATAGATTTACTCATCTTGATGCAGTCATTTGTGGATTAAAACATGTGGTATTGACTTTGCTTCCAGAATCCATAGATTAATTTGCTGGAACCTTATAACTTGAGGAGATTCGATTTGTTTTTGTGAGTAGCCCGTGAGTTGTTTACATGATATCATAATGGCGGTAGACCCTCATAAAGCTCAAATCCAGAGACACCTATCTATTCACTTCGGTATTAGTTTCACCAAGGGTATTACACATACTGATGTATTAAATGAACTAAAAACTCTAGTTGATCAAAACGAAATAAAAACCATACAAATTACAGAGAAAGATTGTATAGTTACAGTAAACGACCAGAACACAAAACATACTTTACTCACACGAGGAATAAACTTGAAAAATCGTTTCATCAAAATGGTAGATGTAGAACAACAAGTTACAAATGTGACTATAAAAGATGCCCCGTGTGAAATGAGTGACATTACAATATGTGGCCATATTTCAAAATTTGGTAGTGTTGTGAATGGGTCCCTACGCAGGGGTCTAATTAAAGATACAAACATTGAGACCGGTACACGTTATGTGCAACTAACAAACTGTGTCCCAATAATTCCGACCGCAACCAAATTCGGGAGGTTCAGTGTCCGGGTATTCGCAGACAATAATAGGACAGAGTGTCCGTACTGTACGAAAACAGACCACCCATCCTATCGATGTACAAACAAACCCACCCGTCAAAATCAAGCGGCACGCAAATGTTATCGATGCAACAGTACTTCACATACAATAAAAGATTGTCCCCACTCCGAAAAGTTATGCTATCGGTGCGGGAAAGAAGGTCACATACAAAGAGATTGTCAGACTGATGACCAAGAAATGTATGGTGACTATGTACATGATATTCAGGAAGGCAGAGACGCCAATAAAGATGACTCGTGTACCGAGGATAATAACACAGAGGGTTATTAACGAGCTAAACAAAACCACCGAAAATGTGATTGATCTGAATAAAACCACCGAAAGTGTGTTTGAAAAAAAGAACGCTACATTCCCGATTGCTCAATCAATTATATTTGGCGCATCCAATTGCAGTCGCCTTAGAATTGAGGACACAAGTGTAAATGTTATAGCGGTATCAGGCACCACTCTTGATCAAATTGACAAACTTGTTTGTCAATCTGACTATATAGTTAATTCTGACCTTGTTACTAATGTGATTTTATCATTAGGAACAAATGACATCAGTAAGCATAGGAGTGACACCGAGCAAATAACGGCAAATCTTACGACATGCATATAGATACAGTTAAAACCAAATATCCAAAGGCACGCATTGGCATAAGCAGTATTCTACCAAGAAGAGGTAAGAGTGCCTGTATACAAGCATTGAATACAGCAGCAAGATCTGTCAATAGTTTTACACAAAAACTCTGTGCAAAAAGTCAAGTGCTGAAATACATTGACCTATGGGACGAATTCGCTCCCAACAAAACACCATACCGAGCACTGTTCGATTTGAACGACCCGAGTGGAGTACATATCAGCATGTCCGGTACAGAACTGGTAGAAAATATATTCGAGGACTTTATCAATTCAGAGTGTGAAGGTGAATATCAAACCCCGAGTAAACAAGAGGCTCTCAAGAGCCAGAATCGCTCACCTTAATTTTTTTGGTTAAATCTCTCATCAATGATTATTTTGGCTTTTCAATTTATTTAAATGTTCTTTGAATCGTCCTATTTTCTTCAAAAGCAAAAAAAAAATCATTTTCTCCTATGTTCTATTTTAGCCATAGGAGCTATGTTTCTGACATACAAGGAAATGAAATATAAAATTTATACTAGATACTCTGAAACTCATTTAGCCTAAGTTTGGCTGAAATTGATACAGCAGTTTCAAAGGAGAAGATTTTTTAATGTAAGTCAACATGATGAACAAATTGTGAAAAAAGTCTTTAAAGGGCAATAACTCCTTAAGGGGTCAATTGACAATTGTGGTCAAATTGACTTATTTGTTGATCTTACTTTGCTTAACATTTTTGCTATTAACAGTTTATCTTTATCTATAATAATATTCAAGATAATAACCAAAAACTGCAAAATTTCTTTAAAATCATCAATTCAGGGGCATTATACCTGAAAAACCAGTTACCCAATTCGGCTGAAAATTTCAGGACAGGTAGACCTTGACCTAATAAATACTTTAACTTCTTGCCTTATTTGCTCTCAATGCTGGAGTTTTTTTTAGATATAAGCCAAAAACTGCATTTTACCCTGTGTTCTATTAATAGCCATGACGGCCATGTTTTTTGACGAAATAAAAAATAAAGCACAAACTTTATTTTATACACCCTACTGATCATTCAGTTGAAGTTTGGTTGAATTTGGTTTAGTAGTTTTAGAGGAGAAGATATTTTAAAGTTAGCAAATATGATGAACAAATTGTGAGAAATTGTCATTAAAGGACAATAACCCCTTAAGGGGTCAATTGACAATTTTGGTCATATTAATTTATTTGTAGATCTTACTTTGCTGATCATTTTTGCTGTTTACAGTTTATCTTTATCTATAATAATATTCAAGATAATGACCAAAAACTGCAAAATTTCCTTAAAATTACCAATTAAGTGGCAGCAACCCAACAATGGTTTGTTTGATTCATCTGAAAATTTCAGGGCTGATAGATCTTGACCTAATGAACATTTTTACACCTGTCAGATTTGCTCTAAATGCTTTCGTTTTTGAGATATAAGCCAAAAAACTGCATTTGACCCCTATGTTCTATTTTAAGTAACGGCGGCCATATTTTTTGACGGATCAAAAATCGAAGCACACACTTTGTGCATGATAATCTAAGGAACAATCATGCTAAGTTTCATCCAAATCCATTCAGTAGTTTCAGAGGAGAAGATTTTTTAAAGTTAGCAAATATGATGAACAAATTGTGAAAAATTGTCATTAAAGGACAATAACCCCTTAAGTGGTCAATTGACAATTTTGGTCATATTAACTTATTTGTAGATCTTACTTTGCTGATCATTTTTGCTGTTTACAGTTTATCTTTATCTATAATAATATTCAAGATAATGACCAAAAACTGCAAAATTTCCTTAAAATTACCAATTAAGTGGCAGCAACCCAACAATGGTTTGTTTGATTCATCTGAAAATTTCAGGGCTGATAGATCTTGACCTAATAAACATTTTAATCCCTGTCAGATTTGCTCTAAATGCTTTTGTTTTTGAGATATAAGCCAAAAACTGCATTTGACCCCTATGTTCTATTTTAAGTAACGGCGGCCATATTTTTTGACGGATCAAAAATCGAAGCACACACTTTGTGCAGGATAATCTAAGGAACAATCATGCTAAGTTTCATTCAAATCCATTCAGTAGTTTCAGAGGAGAAGATGTTTGAAAAATTGTTAACGACGACAGACGACGACGACGACGACGACGGACGCCAAGTGATGAGAAAAGCTCACATGGCCTTTTAGGCCAGGTGAGCTAAAAACGTAATCGAAGTTCAAGTTCCACTCCTGGCTCAAGCGAGAAACAAGTAACCAAGATGCCCAAACCATACTAACTAATTATTTACAATATATATAGTACATGATTTTTTATTGTAGTCGAAATCTAAATTGCTATAATGCATCTGTTTAATTCAACTTTGTCAACAATATTTAAAATCAATGCTTTTTTTAAACAGCTTGTAAAAATTCTTTGTTTATTTTTATTGACATATAAACACGTGGACTATGTCCTGAATTGTGACCCTATAATCATTGTAAAATTGACAAATATTTTAAAGAGTTGTTGTAACTTAAGTGTGTTCACCAACGTACACTATGAAATTACCAATACATTATCAGATAGTAAAATATACAATATGTTTAATTATTATGTTGACCAACGAAAACAAGTTTCTATGATAATTTGTAGTTACCAATGTGAGTTTCGGCCTAGATCACAAATTCATAAAATGAATGAAGGTGTTTATTTAATAAAATTTAAAAGGCAGTTACGGGTGTATGCTCATCCCAGCGAACTGTGACGATGTCATAAGTATGCACGAGCAAAATGATACGTTTGTTATTGTGAGAAACTTTCTATATATTGTGTGTAAATTCTTGATACATATCTGTAGCACTTATGATTATGAACAAAACAAAGCATTATTTTACCATAACTTTGTATTATGTCAATTTCAATTGTTAGTTTAAATGTCAATGGTATGGTAGATAACAAAAAACGAAATGCCGTTTTTTACTGGTGTAAAAAGAAAAATATTGACGTAATATGCTTGCAAGAAACACATAGCTCTAGTGAGGTCGAAACGAAATGGGAAAAGGAATGGAAGGGGGACAGTTTTTGGAATCATGGATCAAGTAATTCAAAAGGGGTAGTAATTCTTTTTTCAGAAAAATTTAAATTTGAAATTTCTAAAAACGGCCAAGATAATAATGGAAGAACAATTTCTGTACATGTTAAAACACCAGGGAATAACGGGGTTTTTATTGTCGAGCCTGCAACTTTTGTTGCAGAAAGCTCGACATAGGGATAGTGATCCGACCTCATTTCATGGATCAGTGAACAAGGTTAAGTTTTGGTGGTCAAGTCCATATCTCAGATACTATAAGTAATAGGGCTAGTATATTCGGTGTATGGAAGGACTGTAAGGTGTACATGTCCAACTGGCAGGTGTCATCTGACCTTGACCTCATTTTCATGGTTCAGTGGTTATAGTTAAATTTTTGTGTTTTGGTCTGTTTTTCTCATACTATATGCAATAGGTCTACTATATTTGTTGTATGGAATGATTGTAAGGTGTACATGTCTAGCGGGCAGATGTCATGTGACCTTGACCTCATTTTTATGGTTCAGTGGTCAAAGTTAAGTTTTTGAGTTTTGGTCTCTTTATCTAATACTATATGCCATAGGTCAACTATATTTGGTGTATGGAAATATTTTATGATCTTTATGTCAGTCGCGCAGGTTTTATTTGACCGTGACCTCATTTTCACGGTTCATTGCACAGTGTTAAGTTTTTGTGTTTTGGTCTATTTTTCTTTAACTACAAGTAATGAGTCAACTATATATGTTGTATAGAAGCATTGTTAGCTGTACATGTCTGCCTGGCATGGTTCTCTGACCTTGACCTCATTTTCAAGGTTCATTGGTCTTTGTTTAGTTATCTTGATTAATGTTAAGTTTATGTGACAGTTGTAATAAAGCTTAGCTTTATACTTAGGACTATCAACATAATATCAATGATTAGTATAGAAGGCGAGACATTTCAGCGTGTGCACTCTTGTTTAAAATATTTATGCTCCCAATTTGGCTGGTGACAGAAAATTATTTTTTGAAAAAAATATTCTCATTGATAACGGTAATAGAAATATTGTTCTTGGGGATTTTAACTGTGCTCTTATAAAAAACTTAGATCGAAAACCAGTGCCTTTTCGAGAAGACATTGGATCGCTGGAATTAAAAACATTTGTAGAGCATAACGAATTAATAGACGTGTGGAGAAAACGATTTCCGAAAGACAAACAATATACTTTTTGTCGAGGTAACTGAAGGTCACGAATTGAGTACATCTTTATAAGTAGTGAGCTTCAATATAAATCGCAACAGGCAAAAATAGTTTATTTTCCGTTCAGTGACCACGACGGTGTATTCATGAAATTAAAAACAAATGAACCAGAACATGGTCCCGGAACGTGGAAAATGAACTAAACAGTTATTCAATCGGACTTATTTAGAAATACTTTCGAAAGCATTTGGGAAAACTGGAAATTAAAAAAAAATAAGTTCGCAAATAGTCTTGAATGGTGGGAGGAAACTAAGATAAAAATCAAAAGTCTTACTATAGAAGTGGCAAAGCAATTAAACGTTACAGAAAAACAAATAAGGGAGTGGGAAAAAAAATTGGATAAAATTACGGGATCCGATCTTACAAATAATGAAAACGAATTAAATGATTTAAAAGTTAAAATAAGACTCTTATGACAAAAAAGCCGAGGCAGTCAGAATTAGGTCGAAGGTTAATTGGTACGAGAAAGGCGAAAAATCTACAGGGTACTTCTTTAATCTAGAAAAAAAGAGGGGCGCGGAAAAATTATGGTCTAGAATAAAAGGTGCAGACGGAAAGTATAAAGATGATATAGAATCTATTTTAGAAGAACAAGTATCTTTCTACAAAAAAATTATTTACGTCCGAGGGGTGGGATAGGGAGGCGGCAGAAAATCTATTACAGAATATAGATCATAAACTAACCGAAGAAAATAAAAAAATGTGTGAAATGGAAATAACTTTGGATGAAATAAGTAAGGCCATTACAATCTTGAAACCTGATAAATCCCCTGGGGAAGACGGAATTGTAAATGAATTTTACAAAATATATTGGTATTTGATAAAGGAAGACTTCGTGGCGGTTATTAAGGATATCTTTGACAACAATTTGCTCTGTGAATCTCAATATAGAGGTATGATTACGCTTATGTTTAAGTCTGGGGAGAGAGAAGACATAAAAAATTGGCGTCCTATAACGCTCTTGAACACGGACTATAAAATTATTTCCAAAGTTCTCGCGGAAAGATTAAAAAATGTATTACCGCAAATAATTGATTTTGATCAAAAAGGGTTTGTCAAAGGGCGCAACATTTTTCAAGGCAATAGATTACTACAAGATGTTATAGATTTTTGTGAATTAGAAGATGAGGAGGGTGCAATATTATTTTTGGATCAACAAAAAGCATTTGATAGGGCGGAATGGGAATGGATCGATTTTTGCTTATTAAAATTTGGGTTTGGGGAAAAATTCCGGAGTTGGGTAAAAATGCTTTTCATTAACGCCAAGACGTGTATTCATACGAATGGGTTTACTTCTAGATTCGTAGGCATAACCCGTTCAATTCGTCAAGGATAATCAATAGCCCCGATGTTATATATCCTGCAAGCAGAACCACTTGCAGCTTCAATTAGAAACAATCCTAATATAGAAGGAATAAAACTTCCTACTAGAACGGGGGACTATATTGAAACAAAGCTAAATATGTTTGCTGACGATACTCAACTCTTTAATAAAAGTGAGGAGTCTATCGAAGAAACATTTAAAACTTTAAAACTGTGCGAAAATGCTTCGGGGGCTAAAATGAATATGGATAAGACTGATGGGATGTATTTAGGCAAGTGGCGAAATAAAAAACCAAAATTTAACAAAATTAAATGGTCTAAGCGTCCTGTGAAAGCATTAGGGGTACAACATGGATACGGGATAGACTTAGATCAAATTTGGTTAGAAAAAATTAATAAGATAAAAAGCTGTATGGAAGTTTGGAAATCAAGAGATCTCACATTTACGGGAAAAGTTTTAATTATTAAATCCTTTGTACTGTCTGTCATTGGATACGAAATTGAAATGAGAGGTATCCCGGAGATATACGAAAAACAAATAAATAATATTATATGGTACTTTATATGGGATGGGAAAACAAACCAAATCGCTAGAACAGTGTGCTGTTTACCGAAAGAAAAAGGGGGGATAGGAATGATAAACTTAAGGGACTTTATTAAATCAAAACAGGTGAAAAATATGTACAGTATTGTCAACTCAAAAACACAAAAATGGAATGCAATAGGAAAATACTGGTTAACGTCACTAGACGAAAAATATGATACAGATTTTTTTATATGTTCTTGTTCGGACACTACTTGTTTTAGGCAAATACAAATGTCCAAATATTATAAAGAACTTTTAATTTCCTGGTCTGACTTACAGAAAATCCAAACATCGGTCACGAAAGAGGACCTTTTAGAAGAAAATATATTCGGCAATTTTAAATTTAAGTTCAAGGGACATGCATTATATTATGCAAATTTAGCCTCCAGTGGAATAAAAAAAATAAAAGATATATGGGACTTAAACAATAAATCCTTTAAAACTTCTTTTGATATTTTTAACCGTCTTAAAGATAAAAGGAATTGGATTGCACAATATAGCCGCATTAAATCTTCGTTAACACATCAACAAATTGACGTTTTAAAAACAGACTCTGGCATGAAAAGTCACTCTGATAGTCCTATACAAATAATAAATTCTTGTCAATTTATAAAAAATGGAGTTGTCGTTGATGCCAAAAAATTATGCCTTAAAGATATTAGATACTTAATTAAGTGGAATTTACATTTTGGGAATGAGCTACCATGGGAATACATTTGGGAAACCTTGAATAAGAATTTAACTAACAGGAAAACTAAACAACTTCAATGGAAGTTACTACATAATATAATTTACACTGAAGAAAAATTACAAAAAATGAATCGCTCAAACGGGAAGTGTCACTTTTGCAATGATAAAGAATCACTTTTTCATCTTTTTATTTATTGTAAACTGGTGGAAGATGTTTGGCGGGAAATTTTTGAGAAAATATGGGAATTTTGTTCACAATTAAATATTGAAAAATTACAAAAATCGGAAACAAGTATAATATTTGGGGTCATTAATGCAGATTGATGCATCTTATACCCAAATTTTAGATACGGTACTTCTAATCACGAAATGGGTTATCTGGAAAACTAGAAATATCGCAAAATATCAAAATAAAGGGATAAGTAAAGCGTTGATTTTAAATATGATAAAACAAGAAATGCAATTTTTGCTCAATTATTTTAAACCGAATACGAAAAACGAAGCCTTTTCTATTATGTGTGACATTTTTTGTATATAAATATACATTTTGTGTGGTCAGGTCAGTGCAATGACCTCTTTGATACTGATTGAATAATAATATGTATACTGCTCTCAACTCCCTACATGTAATTTCTATTGTGTATGTAATTCAGGTTTATCATCTAATTGTAACAAGACATGTTGTATCAACAGGTTCATTTTATAAACAAATATTTACTCACCATATCTTTGAAATAAAACCTTTTTGGAAATCAAATATCATTAAATAATCCATTTTTTTTATGAATGAACTACTGTAACACATCCCTTTAACAAATTGCACGTGGTAAATGATCACATGACCACAATTTAAGACCTGATGTACGGTAACTTTGAAACTGCTTAATAAATACAGGTAGCTTTTGTGAGAAATAAATAAAGATACAAAACATACTTTATTTAAAAAAATTATATATGGTGAGAGGTAAAGATTATATAGATCGATAATGATTGCAGGTACATGTACATTTGTACAATGACAGATAATATTTTTAAAGGTTGATGTTAATAATTTATAGTGGGAGGTTTTTTTTCTCATTTGCTTTTCCCCCGACAAATGAGACTGTAACAATTGGGGCCCCCTTAGTTGCTCCCCTGGGCAACTGAGGGTTGATGTAACAGGCGATTGTTAATAAAATATGTTTTATATTAAAAAAAAAAAAAAAAAAAAAAACAAAGGCCGGAGGCTCATGACTTGGGACAGGCGCAAAATGCGGCGGGGTTAAACATGTATTTGGAGATCCAATCTCTCCCCTTTTATCTCTAGCCAATGTATAATAAACAATCACAAAGTACTACACTCATTAAAAATCAGTTTGTCAGAAGTCTGATTCCGATGTCAGAAATCGAAAAAAAATAAAAAATCATTAAAATGACAATAATACATAAATTAACAAAGGACTACTAGAAGTTACTGATATGCCAGCTCAAGACTTCAATTAAACTGATTGAAGGATTATGTCTTCATCATATGGATATCAAGCTTTTAAAGGTTTAATAGTTTAATATTGTATCATCATAAAACATATGAGAAGAGCATCACCCGTGTCATGCCAACAACCGGTTTTAGAATACAAATGTTTATCTCCGATGCAAATACCCTATAAACGAATCAATACTCAACCAAAAATATGCCCTCTTTAATGACTTGACAACAGTATCGTAACTATATTTTTTCTTATTAAGTCTGTTTAAATTTTTTGTTAGGTCTGGAGTCGAATGCCGACATTTTTGAGCTATTTGAATATTATTACCCTAAAAGATTGGATGTGAAATTCCTGAACGTATAATATGTGTCTGTATGTTGATTTATATTTACGAATGATGTCATTGTACCGATGATTACCTTTAGTAAAAGTTTTGATTTGTTTGTGATATGGAAAACCCTTGTGTAATAGTTTTTTTCAGTAATACATAGATTTCTTTTGCTAAATTCTGATACATTGTTACATACACGTGCGAATCGTACAATACTACTAATAGTCATTTCTCGAATCATTTTATTATACAACATATGCATTAAAAATTAAAATGGAAATGGATAAAACTGACAAAATGTCAATTACTTTTTTAGTAAGCATAAAGCCCCGGTCACAACAGATCGTACGATTTTTTGTCGTTGAGGATCTATAAAATAGTTGACTGTCGTGCAAAATGTCAAAATAATATTTCGAGTGGTCACATCAGCAACGACATGCCCATGATGGTTCCACGATGGGTACAAGACAGAAAATAATATGTAATTGTACTGTCGTGTGCTTGTCGCAAGTCGGTCGTGCGACAATCGTACGGCAATCGAGAGTTTTTTGGGGCTATTTTTCAGGTTTTCATGTGTAGGGATGCGCGTGTGGCTGTCGTGTTACTGTCCTGCCACTGTTGTACGAATGTTTTGCATCTGTGATGCGAGTGATGAAAGTCGTGAGATTGACGTACGACAGCCCTGCGACGATTTTTTTTTATTAAAATAGTTTATGTTGGTACCCACGACAATGTGTTAAAAAAGTTGCATGTTCAAATTTTGTCCCACGACACACGACAGCGCCACCATGCTCAAAATATCGTGCTACTGTCGTGCGATTGTCGTACGACGATCACAAATGACCCACACTTCGACCAAATTTCATGACGTGGAGCTGTATAGATGTGGCGGTGGTTCGTTGTGACCAGAGCTTAAGGGAATCGCAGAGTTTTTTTTACGTGTTATAACATAAAATTGATCATATATGCTCTTCAACTTTGTACTTTATTTGGCCTTTTAACTTTTTTGGATTCGAGCGTCACTGATTAGTATTTTAAAGACGAAATGCGCGTCTTGCGTAAATACAAAAATAATCCTGGTATCTATGATGAGTTTATTTAAAATCTAAATTGGCAGGACAAATGAATCCTACTTTTGACAGCCTATTTTATTTATATTCCTTAATAGTTAACCTTATTATAATTGTGTCTGTCCTATCCAATATACCACCTGTTTCCAATGACTGTCCATTATACCCCAACCTTATCTCAGAGGGCATTAATTACAAGACCTACCTGTCGTACTGATAATTTATAATCGACAGCAACACTCTTGAAATACTTGACACTGCAAGTTAAGCGACCAACTAACAATCAAGAAATTACAAAATAAACACATACTTCAACTGAACAATGTTAAACGACATTTGATTAAAACATAGAGGGATAAAGGTGAGTTTATTGTATTGTGCCGAATTGGTTCTAAAAAATAAATTTTAATTATTTGTCCTTTGTCATTTTTCTACGTTGCACAATTTGTCCCTAACCAAATGCAATAAACCATAATTTAACTTCAGACAATATTAAAGAAGTGCTATAAAAAAAATAACCGGCTCAACTAAACATGTCTCAAAAGAGGGACAAAAGATACAGTCAAACTCATAGATAGAAAATAAACTGACAACGCAATGGCTAAAAATTAAAAAAAAAAACAAACAGACAATTATAGTACAGAAGACACGACATACAAAATATACGGTCAACGCTTTTACACCCCAATGAAGTTACAAAAACAAACATTCAATTCTTAAGTGAATGTCATATTGGATAAATGTTTGGCTTGGTTGATGGAAGCTTACAACAATTGAAAGGGAGCTCATGTCAATAGACATCATTTCAATAGATATAAGCAATTCAAAAAATTTCTTGCAAGTTTGGTGAAAACATTCTTGAGTTGTTGTCCGAAAACTCGAAAATCATAACGTTTGATAAATTCAATATTACATCATTGTACTTTAATAGTTTAATTTATGTCCTTATTTTAATACATATAATAAAAAACAAGAACATGCTTCCGAGTAATGTTTTCCTACATACATCATGTCATCAAAGTTTCATACTTTTAAAATACAAAAATATTGAAAAAATGTATTGAATAATGTGTCTACGTGTTTATACGTTCCAATGGTGGAATAATGTACTCTTGTTAAAGTTCCTTGCCGGAAAAGACAAGCTAAATGTATTGTTAAATTTTTTTATTGAATCAATCTTATAAATACTTTAAAAAACATATTTTTGCAGACACTGCAGCTGAAACCTCTCTGCCCGTCTTTATTTCTATACATACTTGCTAGATTCTTTATTTAGATTCTTTCTTAGTCATAGTAACCTTCCATCATTACCGAACTGAACAAAGAAATAACACGACGGATGCCGTATACGATGCAGGAAATGCTTACCCTTCCGGAGCACCTGATTTCACTCCCGGTAATTAGTGGAGTTCGTGTTGTTTCTTATTTCTTATTTATAACTGTTGATGTATATGTCCTTTGGTTTTTTGTGTCTTTGTTTACTCTTTTGTTTTGATTGTTATTGTCTTATTTTTTTGTAGTGAAGTATAAACGTTATATTTGTACTTGTGAATGTCTCGACATTCAATCGTTTGGAAACTTTAATTTGTTAACAGCGTTTAGTGATACGACTTCAAATGAAGACAAAACTATTTCTAAATCAATATGACGAAGATTTGAATAACTACAGGTCATCGTACGGCATTAGACAATGGGAAGAATGTATACAGTTTACTAACCAGGTAAACAGAATGCTAATAACAAAACAATTGAAAGCATTCAAACCAGAACAATAATAGACTGAATAAAAGTACAACAATGTAGGACAGCAACACGCTACAATCTCTGTGTCTCAGGTTATTGGTCTTGGATTGGCACATTTGTGATTGCTGAACACCCTCTAGTTTAGAAAGTGGTGTAATAACACAACACAAAACAAAACAAATTGTTTACAAAAGTTGGAAAGTAGTTGACTTATATAATTTAAAACATAAAAGACAAAACATATCAATTTGAGAGTACTTGCATTTACTGATAGCTAGTTAGAGATTCATTTCTAATACACATCCGAATAATTGAATGTTAAAACAGTAGTTTATGAATACAATTGAACTATTTCTGTTCAATTGACATGTATAAAATGAGTAATCGGATTCACAATGAAATCAACTACAATATTACCCTTATCGCTCAAACAAACGGTGATCTTCGAACTTTGTGTGTGCTTTTATCAATAAATATAAGTCCAGGACCAATAGAACAATCATGATTTTTTTCTAGCTATCTTTTGAAATTCGTAATTGAAAAAAAACAGAGTAAAAACGGCTCTTCCGCCATACATGCATAATTCATAGAAGTTCTCAACGGATGTCACCTAATAATTAAATTAAAAAGTAAATTTATCTAATATAAAAAAAAAACAATTAACAATTGTTTGTGTAAATTAGGTTTAAAATAACTCTTCAATAGATATAAGAAATTCAACAACATTTCTTGCTAGTTTGGTGAAACCATTCTTGAGTTGATGTCCGAAACCTGGAAAATCATCATTTTTTTAATGAATAAAACTCAATAACTCGGAAACGTAAATTTTAAAATTGATAAAAAAAACTTTAAGGGAGTTTATGTCAAAAGATAAACAATTCAACAAAGTTTTATGCAAATTGATTACATCGTTTTTGAGTTAATGTCCGACATGTTGACACGACGGACGGACAGACGACCAACGGTATAGATTAATACGTCCCTTTAACGGGCGTATAAAATAATATGCCTTTAACATGTGGGTATTGTCAATAGTATATCACTTATGTAAATCGTTAAGTGTCTGTATATGCCAATCATAATATTTGATAAATTTTAGGCCCCTAAATATTGCTTTTATAAAAATAAATATTCACCAAAGAGTCTCAAACTGAACCAAATATGTGTCCTCAGCATTATAATAGTATTTCAATATTCTTGTTTACAAGCCCACATTTTATGTCGATACAGTTTTAACTTTGTTGTAATGAAGGTTACAATATATAAGGTCGTTGTTGGCCTTGACAAATGTAGCAGTATATGCATTCCCGTAATATTACAATGTATTAAGTATTTTTATTTCATCTTTCATTTGACTTCAGTATGGATATCATTTTGGAAGAAAAGATAAAATAAAAGGGAAAAACATCAAATTCAGCCAACAAATATAGATCTAACGTTTTTGAAAGCTAAAACTATATTATTACATCAGCATGTCTCAATCATTTTTTAAAACATTTGAACTTAAAGATGAGATTTTTTTACTTTCCAGAGTAATGTAAGATTACATCATTTTGTTATCATGAGTTAATTTATGTATTTATTTGAAATATTGTTCTCTTTTTATAGTCTAGACACCATGTAAAGCCCGTATTGAACAACAGTAACATGGACATGTCATAAAGGTGAAAAACGAGGAAAAGCAAATTTGGCAGTTTGCAGGCTTGATGATTTGAATTTGTATTCAAGTCAGCTTTAAAGGTATACACAATGAAGTCAAAATACTGATGTGAGTAGAGTCTTAGAGTATAGGCACGTCAACACAATCAAGCAGTTCTTATTCAGGCCAGACACTGCCCTTTGGCGGAATTTTGAAGAACAAACCAAAACCAGTTACACAGAATCATTTTGAATATTTATGCGATTTACATGTATTATTATTGTCGCCTTTGATTTTTCCGTATATCTTGTTCATCCGTTTTATCCGGTACGCTTCCGTTAGGTGTCCGTTTTATGCGGTACTCGTCCGTTGACTGTACTTTCGACATCCGTTCTGTCCGTTACGTTTCCGTTTCTCGTACGTTGCATAACCGTTGTGTGTCCGTTATGCATTCGTTACGCGTCCGTTTTATTCGTTCAGTACATCAACGGACTTCCAACGGATAACAATTTTGTTAACGGACAACTTTTATTTTCATCCGTTAGGCGTCCGTTCGTGC
The DNA here is from genome assembly GCA_037788925.1 of Mytilus galloprovincialis. Lineage (NCBI taxonomy): Eukaryota > Metazoa > Mollusca > Bivalvia > Mytilida > Mytilidae > Mytilus > Mytilus galloprovincialis. The sequence goes on from CM075341.1 coordinate 25,036,959, forward strand.
TATCCGGTAAGGTGTGACCGAGGCTTTAACCAATGTCAACTGGTAAATTTTTATCGACATGCTGACAAATTTTATGTTCAAAACAAGATGTAACAGCTTCAGCATCATACTACGCACTACGTAGATGGATATATGTATATATATATACCTGGTTCGTCATATCAGCATATCATTACAGATGAGGTAAATACATGTATAACGACGAAATTTGAATTTCAACTTTAAAATTTTCAAACAGGTTTGTTAATTTATAAATTATATTTCTATTGTGAAGAAATTTGTCTTAAATGATGTCATGTTTGATCTCACAATTATATTAAATAAAGGAAAAGTTTTTGACGGCTACAAAAATCGAAAAAAAGAAATTTTATATAAATGTTAGCTGTTAGCCTTATAATTATAAATTTTGATATAGATTAGACTGATTTGATTAAGATAAAAGATTGCAATAAGGTATGGGCATTTGATATGATTTTTTTTAATTTATATACAAAAATGTAAAGATTATTTACTACAAAGAATTGCGAGAGACTGATATTTGCTAAGTTAGTGATTAAAAACTTCACCAAAGTACATCCAATCCCCTACATGTTATCTTTAAACATAACATGAGACAAGAAAAACGAGAAACATCTTACCTTGCAATCATACGTGGCCTTCTGAAATCGTAAAATTTAAAGTCTGCAAAAACACCTACGTTTTAGATATATGGTATTTCAAAGAGTTATATACCCTAAGTTAATGGCATGAATTCACTTTCATACATAATCGCAATTTCTACAAAGCCAAACCAAAATATTTGAAACATATCAGGGTTATTAACTATTATCATAAATTAAAACCAAAACAAAGAGGCGGTCTGGTAACAAGACACCAACTATCCACGACATAAGTTCCTTGATGAATATACCAACTTCACTGGATATTGTACTGAGATGAAAAGTATCAAAAGATGCCTAAATCTGTAGCATTGTTTAAAGTTTTTATCAAATTTTGTTTAAGATTATTCTGAGATATCACCATTAGATTATGAGATTTTTGTAAAAAACACAGATTAAATGATGCCTCATGTCTATGGGTAATAAGTCATAAGAGGCATGTTATAGATATTATAAGTTTTATGTCGATTTCCGAAGAGTGATTGTTTTGAAACATAAAGATGTATCGAGTGTTCATTGTCGATGCATTTGTTGGTAAGTTGATAAAGTTACTAATAAATGAAGTCGACAATAGTTTACCTAGGTTCAAATATTGTAAATCGATTAGGAAACGACAAATCAAGTAAATTTCAATCACTGAAGGCATCACACGAACCCTAAGAGGAACGAAGCAGAATACGACGATATTACAAGCGTCAAATGCTATGAAAAAAGTAAAATTAGAAAAATACCGAACTCCGAGGAAAATTGAAAACAGAATGTCCCTAATCAAATGGCAAAATCAAAAGCTCAAACACATTAAACGAATGGATAACAACTGTCACATTCCTGACTTCGTACTGGATTTTTTTATACAGAATATGGTGGATTAAACCTGGTCTTATAGCAAGCTGAACCTCTTACTTGTATGACAGTCGTTTAAAATTCAAATATATTGACAACGATGTGTGAACAAAACAAACAGACATAATAGGTAAAAATGTCAAAATAGGGGTACAATAGTCAACATTGTAATATAATCCTCATCAATATAAAAACAAAAACAATTGCAACAAAGAAACACAACAAAGAAACACAAATAGACAAATCACATAGCAAAAACTGAAAGACAAGAATACAATGACGGGATGTACAAGTACCGAGCCACGACAAATGGATATCACCAACACTAGAATAAACAGTAAAAGTGATATTCAAAAAGACAAATACAAGAATACTATAAAACGTTATTTAGATGGTAAACAACGTCAGTATCCAGAATCTATACTTCATGACTATCGTGTATTATTTGTGAAGTTGATACGGAATATTTATCATCAATGTTTTGGTATCTTCCGATGAACTTTTCTTTAGAAAAAGGACGAGACGTTCCTTGATAAACCCTTGGTTCATCAACTTTCTGCTCAGACACTGGTGAGGTTTTACAAAGTCTGAGTAGCAGCTGCAAGTTCTTGAATGCATCACACAAGTAAATGAAGTTGAGTCTTGAACAGCCATTTTAGTCCTGACATCATGTGAAAGTCTGCACAATCAAATATTCAAGTATATTCAAGCGTTCTGCAATTTTTCAGACATACCTACTGCGATAAATTCAGTACTGGTCAGACCATTCGCTTTCAGCCAATTTCAAAAGAGAGGCGATAAATACCCTTCATTTTCAAAGGTAAAAAAATAACTGTCAACGCCCTGGCAAATAAAGGAAAGACCGAAAGAAAAACAACAGTATACATTCCACAAAATATATAGACTAATCAACACGTAGCCCAACAAAAACGTAAGTGCAATATCGGTGACAATTAATATTCGAACTAATACATTGTAATAATAGTAATGAAAATAATATATTTTAATAATTATTATAATGATATTAATTCAAAACATTCTTATGTGTTTGTAGTGTTCTATATGGCTACAGTAAGTATTTAAATATTATTCCAATATATGATGATAATGCAATTTTTACAATGTGTTTTAACTTACATCGGTTTTCAAAGCAACACAGCAAATGTTCTCGATAATTGAGTGAAGGCGATTGCCGTGCTATATAAGGAAATCGCTCATCTTGGTGATTTTATAATAGTTATAAGGAAACTGACTTAAAGACTTGATGATGATAATTGTACAATAGCGATAAGGGAACTCTTTTTACTATGTAATTTGATGATGAGCATTGTACAATCGCTATAAGCTGTCTTTATTCGATGATTTCATGATGACAAGCGTATTATCGTTAAAGGAGAACTGTCCTAAATGATAATTTTAAGATAACAATTTATCGGTATTTTTAACATTGCCATATAAGCAGGAAGTTTGGCTTGCAATACAAACAGGTGCAATCCACCATTCTTTCTTAAAATGTCCTGTACCGAGTCAGGAACATGGCAGTTGGTATCCCATAGTCCGTTTATGTGTATGTTGGCGTTTGTTTTTGTAGCAGTTCAGTGTTTCTGTTGGTGCGTTTTGTTTCCTCTTATAGTTGATGTGCTTCCTTCAGTTTTGTTTTGTGACCCGGATTTGTTACAGTTTAATCGATTAATCACTATTGAACGGCGGTCTACTACTATTGCCTTTATTTGTCATCGCTATAAAGAAACAGTCTTGGAGATTTATTGATGACGACAGTAGCATTTCCTAAATTTTATGTATTCACCTGGCACTTTATAACACATATATATTTTAATACTTTAGGTTTGTTCGGCTGATACAAGTGTAAAGATTATTAATGGTGACAATGCCAACATAGAAGATCATCCATGGATGGTCAATGTTCAGTTCAGACAAAATGAAAATGCTAATTTTACCACCTTTTGTGGAGGTGCAATTATTGACAAAAGTTGGGTTTTTACAGCGGCACATTGTAATATGTTCAATACTGGAGGACCGTAAGCTATCTTATTTACAGTTACATTGTTAGGTTGATTTTCTAGGCACTTTATATATATTTGGCAATGTTATAACTTTTCTTGCTAATTAATTAATAATGTACACTGTATCAGAAACTATATATATATATATAATTAGCGTGGTAGACCATCGTACTTTAACCAGACAGCTAACAATGCAACTTTAGGCATCACACTTTGCGGATCACACCATCCATCGTAAGCGACAACCATCACACTTTAGAGGATAATGTTATATAATACATATTATATCGTAAATGTGTTTTATAGCGAAGTTTCGCTTATACTCTTTTCTATCCGGTATGGGTAACATGTGCTAACTGATCTATTCTTTAGTCCATAATATAACATGTGTAAGTGTATATAAGCACGCTAATTTTCTAATAGATTTTAAATAGAAATACGCAATATTTCGCTAAACAAATTAGCTTCATCAGGCGTGTGCATCTCTCAAGGTGAAATTGGATGCATGACAAAAAAAAAATATTTTGTAGCTTCATCTCTACAAGAGTTAAGGAAAAGTGTAACATATTGATTGATGTTGCATAAAAAATGTTTGTAGCTACAACTACATGAAGTTGGAATAAAAGTTTAACACATTAATAGATGTTCGATTAATTGGATGAATTTCTATAAATTAATTTGTATGATTTCAAGATAATTATGGTTTTGATTTGCTTTTAAATCTTTTTTCGTCTCTCTCATTGAGTCCATCAGGTTCAAGAGAACGTAACTGGTGCATCCAAAATCTCTCTCTTTTTTGTCTTCCTTGTGTTTCCCAATTTTGATTTTTCTCAATGATTTGAAATGTGACGTTTTCAAAATCATGTCCTGCTCTTAAAAGGTGTCTTGTAATTGGGCAGTTCCTTTCTTTTGTATAAAATGACCGATGGTTATTTAGTCGGATGTTAAATGGTGTTTCTGTTTCACCAACATATTGTAATTTGCAAGTTCCACACGTTAGAACATAAATGCAATTTTGCGTTTTGCAATTTGATGTTATAGATATGTTGTATTTATTCTTTGTGACTGTGCTGACGAATTGGGATTCGATGTTGGCGTCTTTGCAGCACTTACACTTGCCCCTTCCGCTTGGTTAATAACCTCCGATTGTTGATATCTCCTATTTAGATACTTTGGATGTTACTAGAATATCTTTGAGGTTTTTGGGTCTGCGGTAGGCCATAACGGGAGGTGATGGAAAAATCTCTTTTAAGGAAGGATCATTTTCAATAAGACGCCAGTGTTTGTGGACAATTGATGAAAGATTTGTCAGGTGAGGACGAAAGCTAACAACAAACGGGATTTTATTTGTCTGGGCCGTCTTTTCTTTGTATTCAAGTAGGTTTGTTCGGTCTATTCAGTAACTGTATCAGTTTATTTTCACAAGCTGATCCACGCTTAAATAGATTGAATGTTGATTGTTGCTATTTTTAGACATTATATATATATATATATATATAAGTACGTCTGAGTCAGTGACAACTCTACAACAGATTTATTCATCGGATCACCAGCAATGATGGTGATACATGGCTGTGTACAATTTGTATATACAACTCGTCTAAACATCATAATTATTTTCTGTGACTGTATCTTGCATTAGTTTGTAGGATCCTTTACTATAGATAATTGAGCTGATCTGTAACAATAACATCTCCATGCCTTATATATCATGTACTGTAGTACGCCGCTAAATTAAAACTGACGAGGAAAGGTAACACACGGCCACCGAAAGCTTTATTATTGTGAAGCCCAGGTGGTCGTGTGGTCTAGCGGGACGGCTGCAGTGCAGGCGATTTGGTGTCACGGTATCTCAGTAGCATGGGTTCGAATCCCGGCGAGGGAAGAACAAAAAATTTGCGAAAGCAAATTTACAGATCTTACATTGTTGGGTTGATGTTTAGACATGTTTTATATATATAAGTTTATGTCGGTTAATATAATTAGAAAAACAATTTTGGTCATTTGTTTTGGCAAGACACAGAATGTATCAGAACCTTCTCATGTCATAGCATTTACCGAGTTGACCGAATTGAGACACATCTTCGATGGTCTTGATGGGGTTTACAGATTATCTCTCTCATTTTAATGGTTGAACTATATATCTTGGGGAGTAGTGGAAACTAAGCTGTTTAAACCGGCCGTAGATGATGATTTTTTTAAAAAACAAAAACTACAAATGGATATTTTTTTCAAACAGAAGGTACTGAACGGGTTTAAATAGAAGGTATGGAGCGTTATACAAAAATATTCTAATCAATTAAAACCGTAATTTTTTCTTCCTTAAGACACCTGATTGAATCATTTCCATTTGTTGGGCAGGAAATTTACAAGTCTTTAACCATAAGTTATAAAAATCAATGCTTTTGATAATGATGAAACACTGCTCAATTACCTAATATTAACACAACACTATGGCTAAGCAAATAGTCCTTCTACATTAAAGAACTTTGAAATAAGAAGATGCTTTAAATCAATAATAGACAAACTAGTCTTAATGATTTTGTCAGTTAATTCAAGAGGTCAATTGTACTATAAACTAATGAGATTCTCTCATAAGACTCGATTCTATATAACTCTTCATTTGGATCTTTTGTTCATTTTAGGGCTAAAAATATAAGAGTAGCAGCTGGAAGCTCTTTTTTGAGTCAGATGAAAGTAAAAATACCTGTGAAAAAGTATTATGAGGTATGCACTTTTCGTGAAATATATTATACCCAATTATATATAAGAATTAAGGCAATATTGCATCATTTATAAAAATATAAGTTTATGTCGGTCAATATGATTAGAAAAGATTTATTCTGTAGTTATTTGTTTGTTACTGCCCTAACTTTTATACGACAAGAAAAAACTTTAAATATGAATTATCGACTTAGACACCGTCAACAAATAGTATTTCCTTCGAAAATTTGCAGGATTTATATCCTATTTTACCGACCACACTAAAGTGGGATATTCGTTTCTGATGTGTTCTGGTTTTAATACGCCCTACGGAACATTTGTAACGTGAAATAAAACTCACTAATTAATCTAGATTTAAGCTTTAGCAATCATTATCCAGTTACAATAGAAATATTACGTTAACTGCATGAAGCAAGACACACATGAATTGTGACGGTGTATGAAGCCACTTTGTAAGGAATTTAAATTTAAATTTTTTTTCGTGATATTTTCATCGAGGAAAAGCAGATTATTTTTTTTATCAGTTTTTAGAGAGCTGTTCAGAATTATTGATTTCTTCACTTTTGAATGGCAATACATTTAAAAAAAATAGAATTTAGTCAATATTTAATATTATACCCCCTCCCCAAACCCAAGCCTATCACAACGTAGGTGACTGTTAATCTATAGAAATTAAAATATTTGGTAATTTAATCATTTGACAGAGTAAAAGGTACAGGTATATATAGATGTAATAACTTCAGAGCCGACACGAAATATGGCACGAAATCGTGATGTATGTATATATAACGCGAACAACGAATATCCATAGGACATTGTATGATTTCAAATACACATAAAGTGCGACTCAATATGATTTTTAAAATCCTACTCACGAATATGTTAAATCTGGCTTGTTTTAACAGTGTTATGAAGAAGAGTTTTGCATTTTGAAATTCATCTCAAATATTGTCCATTGGTTGAAGCAATAAATTAACTAAAAAAAAATTGACAGTATTTGTTTCGAAAGGTAAAATGTGCGTCCACGACGATTTTGTAATTCAATCTAAAAAACGGAAGAGAGGATTATTTATGCCTTTATCCACAACACACGAATACTATTAAATGAATTAAATGCTTAGGTAAATCATATAAATTGGTAAATTTAACACGGGAGATTTTAAAACAGTATACAAAAGATGAACATAGAAATACTACTATCTTAATATCTAGTAAATTGAACAACTCTGACAGACTTTAAATATTGTAAATAATATGCTTATCTAGATTATATGTAGTTTATTTAACTAAATCTGTTTTCGAGATTTGAATTCACAAAACAATGGACATTTTGTATAGTTGGGATTCTTGTGTGATCTTTTCGTCTTTGCCATAACTACACATAATAGAAAAACATGTATTTGTGTGTTGGAATAAATGACAGTAAGGAAATTGAATGTAAAATGATAAGTATATGTTTGAAATCATCTTACAAAATATGTACATAGCATGAATTATACAGATATTCATTGTAGGATTTACTCAAGTAGATTTCTATCTGAGATTAAAATTTCTTCTGAGTTATCTTCCTTAGACCAGATAGTGAATATCCTATACAACAACAGTGAATGTCTCACAGTGCAGATTAAATATTTGATTTTAATGTTTGATTCTCTCGTTCTTGAATTTTATGCTTTCATATATATGCATTTCTTGTACATTACAAACCTGTCTTAAGGTGTTACAGATATTGAAAATGATACAGTTTTTAGTCCCTTGATTTCACAAATACCATGGTGCATTCGTCTATTTTCACTCATCATTAGAGTAATCGATATTGATACAGCTAAACACATGTATAAAGGGTGATATACTTAAAATAGTTTATAACAATTTCAAGGTCTTTATACAAAGGAGAAACGGAGAGATGTTTTTAATTATTTGAAGTCAAAGAATTTTAATATTTACTGTCTTCAGGACACACATTTTACAGAACGAGGCGAATTAAACATTAAAAGTCAGTGGAAGGGAGAATGCATTTTCAATTCATTTACATCCAATCCGCCAGGTGTGTCCATCTTTTTTTAATGAAACTTTTATCTTCATATTCACAAAGTTATAAAAGATGATGGCGGTAACCTTCTTCGATAGTATATTAAAATTGAATAACAAATAATTACCTTAGTTAATATTTATGGGCGAAATGTAGACACTGTTTGCTTTTATCAAAAGGTGGCAGACATTATTGAGGAATTTGATATCCAGTCTTGTATTCTTTGTGTTGATTTGAACCTTATTCAAAGTTTCAATCTTGACACTAATAATTATGTAAATATCAACAACCCAAAGTGTAGAGAAAAAATACAGATAATGGAAGATTTTTATCTAGTTGAGCCATTTAGAAAATTGTACCCCAATAACAAATGTTCACTTGGAGAGAAAAAATCTCGTTTACACTTTTTTTGTAATTTCTGATAATATCTTTCACTTTGCTAGCGATGTTAAAATTGATGTTAGTTACAGGTCTGATCATTCACCACTGACCTTTTCTTTCGAGATTAATGAATTGAAAATAGTCAGAGGCCTTTGGAAATTTATTAATTCTTCATGATACTGACTATGTTAAGGAAATGTTAAAAAAAACAATATGCCGTCAAGATATATAGAAATGAAAATATAAAAAAATATTTACAACTCTAAAATTGAATTTACCATAAATGACTAGTTATTTTTCGAAACTTTACTTTCAGAAATACGTGGTAAAACTATTCATCTTATAAAAAAGAGAGAGTGTAAAAAAAGAAAATGAGATGATTTTAAAATTAAAACAATTCGAAGAAAATGCATTAACAGAAGAAAATCTGAAAGAGATTGACCAGAAAAAGGCAGAACTAAAAATGTATAGACAACAGAAGGTTTAGGAACAATATATCAGGTCAAGAAATCAGTGGAATGAAGAAGGGCAAAAACCTACCAATTTTTTTTTTAAATCTTGAGACTAGAAATTACATTAATAAGACTAGAGCTAGACAAAAGTGTTTTATGAGAAACTTCACAAAAACAAGATTGTTTGAAAAGGGTTGATTTAGCGCGGGACATTTTTATGATGATATAACAAATCTGAGCGAGGATGAAAGCAGTTATTGGAGGGAAATATTAGTTTTTCTGAATTAACTGCTGCATTTAAGAGAATAAAACATAACAAGAGCTCCAGGATCTGATTGTTACACTGCAGAATTTATAAAAAAAAATTTGGATTGATATTGGTAAATTTGTTCTTAGATCTCTAAATTTTGGATATGGGAAGGGTTAAATGTCAGTCTCCTAGAGGCAGAGGGTGATATCATATATTTCAAAAGAAGGTAAACCAAAACAATTTTCTTCAAAATTGGAGACCTATTACTCTTCTAAATTAAACATACAAATTGGCATAAAGCTGTATAGCAGAGAGAATAAAATCTGTTTTGTCAAACCTAATAAGTTCTGATCAAACTGGTTTTATTCCAGGTAGATATATAGGGAAAGCTGTCCATTGATATATGATATTCTTCATTTTACAGAAGAAAATAATATTCTAGGAATTCTCTTGTTGATTGATTTTGAGAAGGCATTTGATTCCATATCTTGGTCCTTTCTTTTATATACACTAAGATATTTTAATTTTGGCGATTCAGTTTTATCCTTGGTTTATACTTTCTTGCAATGTTGAGAAATATTAGGCATTTAAGTACGAAATAGTAAGGAGATAAAGGGCATTATTATAGGTAATACAAAATTTGTACTTTCTCAATATGCAAACGATACATCATTGATATTATATGGCTCGTCAGAATCACTTGATGCATCTCTTCGTGTTCTCCAATTTTACGCTGAAATCTCAGGACTATATATTAATATAGAAAAACATATTTGGATAGGTAGCATAAAACATAGCCAAGATCAAATTTGTGTTAAGTGGGGGTTGAAATGGGGCACCAGTACATTTAACCCCCTTGGAATTACCTTTTCAGTTGACCTAGATAGAATGATTAATTTGAATAATAGGCCAGTGTTAAAAAATATAGACAACACTTTGAAAAAAATGGTCATAACAATATCTTTTTCCCTTTGGAAATATTACCATTTTAAAAACTTTGGTCATATCTAAATTAAATCATCTGTTTCTATCTATCTCTAGTCCAGATGAAAATATGTTACGTAATTAAACAAATAAAATTATGCTTTTATCTGGGATATAAAACCAGATAAGGTCAAGTGAGATATTTAACGTCAAGATTATTATATTGGTGGTTTCAACAGATGAGTCCCTATTGTTGATCAAATTAATTTTATTGAACTAAGTCACATTGGTCCTATGAGAGGTCATCAAACTTTATGCATGAATGATGCTTGGAAAACCCTTAATCAAAGTAGAAAAACCAAGAAGCATTGATGAAGTTCTGTCTTATCCTTTATGGGAGGGAAAAACATTAAGATTGGTGGTTCAAGTATCTTCTATAAAAACTGGGCTTAAGCTAGAATTTGGACAGTGCATGACTTGTTAGATAATCAGGGCAAAATTATATCATTTCAAAATTTCCGAAAGTTATATCAATTCAGGCCAGTTTTTTTTGCATCATTATGTGACAAGAAATCTAAATTGACCATTTGAGACAGAGAATGTGAACTTTAATTAACAAATAGGCATTCAGTAAGGTGTGGACTGGAGACAGAGGCAGGATTGGATACTTTATGTTATCTTGAATGTTGTAATGATTGACTGCTAAACATTACATTTATAGTATTCTGATATGCTTTCAATATGTAATCAAAATGGTTTTAAACAGGTTATAAGTATTTTATATCAGAAAATATGCAAATAGGTTAAGCTGGCAATAATTAAAGTCTTGTTTTCAAATTCCTTTAAAAATTGAAACAGGGGAGGGGGTATCAAATGTACACTAAAGAAAAACTAAGAGTATATGCAATGATTTCATTATGGCATTACTTCTGATAAATGAGTATTAATGTAAGAAAAACTGATTTTAGAGTGTTTTCTATTTGAATAAATATTTGTATAGGTTGCACTTTGTAAATACATCTGTTTCTCAAACCACGTCTCGTTTGGGGAGATCTTGAATATGTATAGAAAATTAATTTTGTTTACATACTGGTTCCCAGTTTTGCTGTCTGTGTTCGATCTCACAGAGACATTACTTGGGAATGTTACCAGTAAATATACATGTGCATATTGTTTATATTGAAATGTATGGTAACCCTTCATTCGAGGTAGGGGTATTTCAGAAAATAAGTGTTAGTTTAAACTCTGAGAAGTTCAGGGCATATAAACGTTAAAATATGCCGAACAGCCCTATATTTTGACCTTTGTAAAAAATTGTAGTGCATATGAACTTTCAATTCTAGGATAAGATTTTTTTCAAAACTTCATAGTAAAAGTGGTACAGTTTTAGCCGTAAAAGGAGATCCTATGGGAAATTGCATTGTCAATATCTACAGAAATGCAACCTACAGGGGAAATCACAAAAAGCAAACCGAGATGTCTAATATACTTCTATGAAACAGTTACTAACAATGAAACAAAATTCATTATTACATCAATATTAAATTTGAAAAAAAAAGAAAATATGCCCTGTGTCACACTATAGAATTCCAAAGTTTAGAAAAAAACGAGTCAGTGAGCCTTTTAAGATCTTTTATCAAAAATCCACTAAATTTCGTTAACAAATATGACAAAGATAACGACTAATAAATTTCTTACCATTTACTTAAAAAATGGATTAACATGAATTAACAGTGTTGTGCTTATAACAAACGTTTAATATCTGTGCCAAATCTTTTACGCAGAGTTTACTTACTGACAGTCATCGATAAAAGTAAGACTGATCTATTGAGCATTTATTTAAGATTGTGGCTATTATTTCAAGTTACTTTTATTTTTTCAGAATGATAGTGGTGGACCCGTGGTTTGCAGTAAAAAGCTTGTAGGAGCACTTTCATATGGTGTTAAAAGCCCTTGCGATGGATCTCTTCCAAGTGTGCATACAAGAATTTCTGCTTACTTAGACCGGATTAAAGACAAAATGAATACGAAGAATAAGAAAAAGAAGAAAAAGAAGAAAGATAAGAAAAAGAAGTCCAATACGAATGGAAAGGAAAGAAAAACAAAAAATATAACAGAAATTAAAATTAAATTGTAACTACAATTAAGTTAAACAAAGAACGTACGTAATTAATTAGGTTGCTGTAAACTTGTTTATCGGAGATGTTTGAATTTCTTTCAAAAGGAAAATTTATTAATGAGGTGAAAAATTAAAAAAACACTTAAACAATAGAAACTACCAGACTACCCGACTACATTGTGAAGGTTGTGCGATTAAGTTTTGAACATATATATTATTAGTACCTTAAATATTTTCATATATGAATAAACATTTAGTTTCTAAACAGATGATATGTTATAAGTAAAAGTCCGTAAACATTTTGGGTGGCTTTTTTTTATCAGCGACTGCGTACAAGGTCAGTAGGAGTAAATCAAGGTCATAAAGCAACTGGTTGTTTGATCTCTTTTAAAATGTAGGGACAAGTATGATACACATACCCAAGTAATTATACTTATGTATAAACTATGTATTCTATCAAAATATTAATTTTTGTTCATAGTAACGATCTCGAAATCACAATGTATTTAAAATGTCAAAAATGTTTGTTTACACCTACAACCTATTAGATTATAAATTTATATTTGTGAATACTTATGGTCAAGATTGAACTTAAATCGTAAGGTAATTCAATATTTCTATTTCATCAATTATCTTTATGTGTGATAAATACGCGTCTAAATAATTCTCTTTGATTTACGGAGGCAATCCGTTATCTAATTCTGTTGACAAAATTACCATTACAAACTTTGTTGTTATCAACGTTACTTGGTATTCAAAGAAAGGTAAATTGGTATTTGGAGACTATTTGGATATGCCAACAAGAGCACATGACCTGCGATAAGATTTTCGAAATACTGATTCATAATATTGTTTCATTTCATATTTTCACTCTACATACGAAAAGAATTTAGACTTTACCAATTCGTTTATTTTTCTTTGATTGGACTGCGGACTTTGATGTGAATGAACTGTGATCTAGACTCCAATTCGTTAACTTAAACCCAACATATCATATTTTGGTACCAAATCATCTAACCTGATGTTACAATTGTTTTATTTTGTCGTATAATAACAGCCGACTACAGAAACAAAAGCTAGTTTCCCAGCATCTACATCCCCACAGACGGAATCCCACTCAAAGCCGTTATCAAATTGTTTCTTAATATGAGAATTAAATGGGGCTAAACTAATAAAGTCTACTTATATGAAACTGAAACAAAAAAGCAAAAGCAAAAGACAATTGAAAAAGTTCTAGAAAACATATCCGGGACGTCATGTAAAAGAAAACCTATATCACCATCGTATATCAGTAGACTTCGCAATTGGTATTTGAATTAATCATACCTTTACTCAAAGAAAAACCGGAATTGAAAGTCAAGATAAATTGACAACGCCAAGTAAAAAAAAACCCGAAAGACGACAAAAAGACAAACATATTCACATGAACACTACATCAGGTGTTTCGTCGCATTATAATAGAAAAACCAGTTAGAGATATCAATTAACAAACATTGCAATGGTCCATTTATGAATATTCCATCTGCTTTGCATAATAATATACTCAAGCCTACATGAGTATGGAATATTATTATGCAAAGAAGATGGAATATACATAAATGGATAAAAAGATAAAACAACCCCCACCAAAACTGGGGGTGATTTCATGTGTTTTTTGAAGGGTAATTGCTTTACATGTGGCTTCCTTCGTGTTGCTTATGTTATTACAAAGCCGGTAAATAGTCTAATTCGGTAGATCACATTCGTGCAAAGGAAACGATATTGTAATAATGACATAAGGACAGTATATAATTTCATCTGTATAACGAATATTCTATTACAGGCGACCAACTCGTGATGGCGTCAATAAAATTTACGAAGTGATGATGTGAGCAATACAAGAGATCGACATTGTTTAGACAATAGTTATTAATTTATTCATCTTATTGAAAACATGAATCAACTATGCATGCAACGTTAGTGAAGAAACAGTCCACAAATTATATTACTATTGTGCTCTAGACACCCATCACTGCAACATAGTGTCAACTCAAAGTGTTTAATATTTGTAAAGTTGGAATGATGGTGTTTACACATGATCTGCAAATTGGTCAATGTGTCAGCAATCAAAATTGCTTCGATAATAAATTCAGCGTCCTTCATTGAGGATTTTGTTTCAAGTTTCATTTTTTCATTTTCCCCCAATCAGATAGATTGGATATGTAGAAGAATCACATCACCCATTAACTTGGTGTTAAGGTAAACGTCACTAAAAGTGCTGCAATTATCCGACAACAGAAATTACCAAATATAAGTTCAATAAAAGGGCTTCAATTCAAAGAAGACAAGCGTTGACCTGTGCAGTGCAGTTTCTTTTTGTTGTTTGCTTGTTTACTGATAAGATGTGGTATGATTGCCAATGAGACTACTCTCTTCCTGGTACCAGAGAACATGTGACACAAAAGTATTTAGCAACTGTTAGACCTTCAACAATGAGCAAAGTCCATGACAAGCAGATTTTTGAAGACTTCAGAGACATATGTAAAACCAAACAAGAAAATTAATTACATAATTTATCATTACATTAAATCCATGATTTAAAAAGCAATAAAAGAAAAACAAATGTGGTACACAACAACTACCCACACTGAATTTTCAGGCTCCTGACTTGGTACAACTAACATGTACATGTACATATGGCATGTGTCATGGTTTAACAGGTTCATATATACATGATTTTATTTAGTTCTATTGTCATTTTTTTATCACTTGTTTCTAACGTGTCAGTTTTGTCTCTGGGCATGAATTTATGCAACCATATTATGGCCTGCTCTTTCCTCCATGGCCAGCAATTAGTTAAATTAATGCGTAAATATTGAGTCATCAATTATTAGAAACAAAAACAACAAATGATATAAAAGACAGCAACCACTGAAAGACAAGCTTCGGAATTCGATAACAAGGTATCGATGTATCCAAATAGTCAGACAGTCAGTATACGACTTTGGTGGCAGGATGGGAAATCAAATATTCCTATTTCTTGTATAGTTATTGTGAGTAGTTCCAGTTATTCTCAAGGAGTTTTCTGGTTTTGGTTTTGATCACTGCTTAACCTTTTAAAATTTGAAAGGCATGCATGAAAAATTGTCATTGACTTTAATCCAACAATCAATGCAATCAAGTTCCAAAGTAAACATATGTCGTACGGTTTTTGCACATAAAGAACACTAAGTAAAGGAAACAATGCAAGTTGTTATCAATAAACAGTATTTATTTTTCAAACAATAATCAAGCAGTAAACATTTGTACAAACAATATATTAATTTACTCAATTTCTTATTACTTGTTTAATTTTTACTAAGTCAGAAAGAAAAATTAACAGATTTCCTCCAATTTAAAGTGAATTCTACCACACAAATCTTTAGTTATTTACAATAGTTACTTCCCCTATCGAAGAGTTGTCTTTCTGAGGAATAGGTATTTTGAAAAGATGAGGGGTAATTTTGATATTTCAATCCATCAATAAAATTTTCTATTTGATAAATTAAACACACGCACTAATAAAACATAGTTCTTAGCTGATAAGTACATTTTTGTACACACATAGACACATACAGCACTATAACAACAAATATTAATGTAAATCAAAATTAAACTGTGTTATGAAAGGAATATACCCTAAATGTACTTTAAAATTATGTCAACAACACTTGCAAGAAACACCACATGGTCTATAAATAATAATGTGATAAGATGCTTTAAGGATGGCATCTCTTTTTGAAGGAATTTTGAAACTATATTTCTGGATACATTTTCAATAAAAGTCTTCTTCCCTTCCTTTGTTTAAGTACTCAGGCTCTCTTCAATGTCATTCACTGAGTGCATATTTAGCATATTCAGAGCAGCAAGGATGACATACCCTTATTTCACAAAACGCAGGAAGTCCAGACAACTATTTACAGCATTTTTTACCTGCAATACAATAATGGTACATATCAAACCAAAAGGAAAAGATCTGGTCTGAAGAACATATTATTGCTTTTCTTATTCCAATTAAATCAGATATCAGTGTGATGTAGATTAATTATTTATGTAAACGGTTATATTGCTTTCACCGTACATGTTTAAGATACCAGTCATCTGATCATCAACTTTGGTCAAAGTAAGAAATATATATATGACAATGAGATTAAGAACAGCAATAGAGGGAGAGGGGCTGTGAATGTACTGATTTTGAATTACGGATGGATACCACTAACCTTTATCTTAAGCATAGTTTAATTCCTAAATTTAACAAATATTTGTTCTCATAAAAAATATTTATCATAAAAGTGTTTGTTAAATCCAATTTTCGCAAAGATCACTAGTGAACTCTACTTTGATAACTTTAAACGTACAATTTGTGTCTGTGATGTTTCCTTATCTATATACATATACTAATACATACCTCAGACTTAACACCATTGTGGTCAAAAAGGTTCCGTAACTGAAATAAGGTTCACCTTTCTGGTGAGGAAGTGCCATCAAACAGCTGGTTGAATGTGTCCTACAGGTAAAAATGTGAACAGTTAGTGGTATAAAAAGTAGCTTTGAAAGGATGTTTCACAATATAACTTTAATTGAATCAGAATGGGTACCATTTATCAATTAATTTTCCTATTCATTGGTCAGGTGATATCAAATGTCATTGAACAAGTTAAACAAAGAATTGCACGGTATTGTACATGCATTCAGATGCTAAAAGTTTTTATGGAAAAAAATCACTTATAATTATTTATTTATACTTGTTGTCTCTTTGGCAGTCATATACAACTTGTCCATCTTTTATCTATACAATGAAAAAAATTAGTTCTGTTATTTGAACAATAAATTACTTGAGTTATTAAAATAAGTGCAATTTACTATAAGTTTAAATGCTATTATAAAATACTTTTCTCACCTGCAATGATATGACATGGGCATGCCAGTCTTCGCTTTTCCAAATAAAACCTTCTAGGCGATCTTCTTGTGAAATCCCATCAGCCCTTGCCGTCTGTGCTCCTTCCTCTCTTTCAACAGAGAGTTCATCACCTCCCATCAAAATTGGCATCATCTTATCGTAGCATTAGGCGTATACTGTTGTAGATGTTCTATAATTTCTATCATTTCTTCAGTTTAATTTTCGTCTTTCTCCAAAATGCCAAGTGGTATCTGAAAAATGTTATTATCATTCATTATCAACTATGCACTCAAAAATACACATAATAAAAACATGAGTTTACCTTTTTTTAATGTTTTTCCTGTTTAAAGACATGTATTTAAATTAAACTTGACTTGATTGTAACCATTAAGCTTATTTATCTTTAAATTATCTCATAGTTATAACATATATAACTTCAGCAGCAACAACTTCCTTTCTGTTAAATATAAAAAATACTTAATAGAAGCTCAGCCTCCTAATGCTGATAAACTGAACATCTGTTCGAATTAAGTCTGGTTTAAAGTACTTTACACATTTATCAGAAAAATAAAACAAATACATGGACTTACCAAGCAACTTTTTTCCCCGAATTCTTTTGAAAACTGATCCGGTATATGATAAACAACGAGTTCCTTGCAATTTTCAACTCTTTTATGTTTCCAACAAGAACCCTTTGTATTAAAATGTTGTGTTCCTAGTTTAGTTGAGTGTAGTCCTCTTTACTTGGTAGGAAAGCTTCATTTGGTATAGTTAAGATGTCAGCCTGAGGTACACAGTCCTCCAGGTCATGTGCAGAATTTCTGTTTTGAACAGCTAAAGCATGAACAAGATTATGCATTTTGTTAGACGTGTCTTCTGTTTTGTGTCTAGCTTTTGTCATGATGTTTGAGTTGTTCATAACAATTTTGAAAGAAGATATGTCCTCTGTTTCTGTCGCCATAAAGGTGGTGTAAGGAGACCCTGTAAAGACTTCTGCTGATGTACGATCAGGTGTATCTAGATCTGTTAAAATCAAATTGTACGAAAAAAAAATTAAATTATCAAAGAATATTGATATAAGAGTGCTGTTTGTATCAAAACTAATAACTTGACTGTCATTACTTCTTTTTGTCTTGCTTATTTTCTTTTTTACTTAACGGTTTCTACAAGTCCATGTGTTTTAACATCAGGTTATATAACATGTAATTTCTGTGTCATTTGGTCTCTTGTGAAGAGTTACGTCTCATTTGCAATCATATCACATCTTCTTTTTTTATATGTAAATAAATTTCTATCAAATAAATTGTGCATTTCAACTAAAGGCCAAGAATTTGAAGACATTTTAATTACCTAAATGTGCAGTCTCTTTCAATTTTTTGGTGTAATGACTGGCTACTCTATTAGTCCAATTCCCAACCGGCTGGTCAAAGTTTTGGCATATCTGGTCTACATGTCTGGTGATAGATTTGTATGAGCTGCACAAACCTGCACAGTTAAATGTAGTGTAAATCTGAAAAACAAAACATATCAAATATTTAAATTGAAACAATTCAACGATCAGTATAAATACTGATTGACAGAAACTCGTTTTTCGTTACATACCGGTATATCATCTATATACAAGTTTCTTGTTTAAACTATGTTAACATTTCTCATATATTCAGGCCTTTTATAGTTGACTTTGAAGTATGAATTTGTTTATTGTTAAAGCTCATACAGTAACCTGTACCATGTATATAGTTTTTAACTCCTATGTCCTTTGGTCTTGTGGAGAACTGTCTCTTGAAAATCATACCACATCTTTTTAATCTATATACATGTACATCTTGAAATTATTTCGTTGTGTGACAAACCTCCTCCAGATCTGTAACACAAAACATTTCTTGTTCCACACTTCCTAGATTGTACATGCATATGTTATCATGAAAAGATGTATTTACCGTGGTGCGAATGTGACCCCTGAACATCAGAATACTATCAATGGCTTGTTTTGCACCCATATGTGTGTTCCTGTTTAAAAGCAATATGGCTATGCTGAATACAAATCTTGGTATCTGTTTATTCTTATTTCCCGCAATCAACAACATCAACTCTGTTACCAATTGACATGTTTCTTTGAGTTCAATGTAAGCTCTCTCTCATTTAAATTTCTTTAGATTCTTTGTTCTTAACACACTCTGCTTTGCTTGACATATTTGTTGCAGGTCATGGTTCATCTTGTTTTTGGTTATTTGAAAAATATCCTTCTTTAAATCCTCAATCTTGAGTAAATGGTTAATTACTGTTTTGTACTGCTTGAGCACAATTGCTCTGCAAGCCAGTTTTGTTGATTCGTTCAATGTAGTTTGTCTTCAACCTCCTTTAAATCCCAGATGTACCTGTGAAGACAGTATAAACATGTAAAAAAAGAAGAGAGTAATTTGCATGTACATGTACAGGGGCAAATCCAGAAGCTTGATGAATTTGAGACACCATGAAGCCAAACTTATATGTTTCGCAAGTGATAAATACATGTATATGCGAGTAAGTGGTAATGGATAAGAAAATGGAAAAGAAATACAACATTCAAACATTCAGTTAAAATAAATATTGTTTGATATAAAAAAAAAACAATATTGAAGGAAGTAACATAAAAGACAGTTTCATAAATTGATAACAGTCTTGACCTTTAACATCTATATCTATATCTGTTTATTCTACAAAAACAGATAAAGAGGGTTATTATTTTCCTGGTTAGAAGATTTCACCTGTTATAATGTTTTGATTTTTAGAAATTAAAAGCCAATAAATTTAAAATATTAATACTATTCCAATCAATATGTACATGTAGTTTACATTAAAGGTTCAAAGAGACATATTGCACATAGGAATTAAAAACCAATAAAAATATTCATACTATTCCAATCAACATGTACATGTAGTCTACATTAAAGGATCTAAGAGACATATAACACATACAATGTAAGTGTCAATATTTAAACATCCACAGATAAGATGTCAAATTCACACATAAAGAAGATGGGATCAATTAACAGTTGATTTCAGAAGTCAAATCCTGCTGTGATTAATTTCATGTCCAGATAACAAATGGATGGCGCAGACTCAGTAGCAATAAAGTTATGTGAGAAAATTGTCTCACTATACAAATCCTAAAGTATACATGTACATGTATGTCCATATTGCATGTGCACAAAAGTTTGGCACTGAATTAAACTTAAAAAGTACACATTTTACTGTTTGATAACACATTAACTTTAATACCATGTAGAATGTGATTCTATCTTATTATAAAACGACTAACCTTCACTTTTGGATCTGGTTTGACAGGAGATGTTCTAGTAGATGTAGGGTCCGTCGTGGGGTTTGTTGAAATTTAATCTCTTTCTTCTTGCTTTTAGAGTTTCACATAATGCTGCCAATGGTTTCTTTCCATGGGTTGTGTATCCCGACTTCACTGGAGTCAAACATTCCCTCGATCTTTTCTTGGTTGGAGATTGGTTTTCCAAACACGTGTGTACAATGAAAACACGTTTCTTGCTCCATTGCACATGTTTACAAACAATTTTAAACTCCTCCTCTATTTCGCGCCATACGTCAATATATATTGATCCCATGATGCAACTCGTTTTTTAAATTTCCGATTGACGCGTTTTAACTGTAAGTGCATTCAGGCGTCAATGGAATGATCATAGCTATAGTGATCGTAATATAACGACTGGATTATTCGGGTTATGTTTTACATTGTTATTTTGAGGCCTATAATAGCTGACTATGCGGTATGGGCTTTGTTTATTTATACCGTTAATTTTATTAATTGTTAATTTATGTGTCTTGTTTGTCTCTTGTGGAGAGTTGTTTCATTGGTAATCATACCACATCTTCTTTTTCATAGATGATTAAACTCTTTATTAATCCAATAAACTTGTCTTTAGTATCCCAAACATATATAGTTATGTTTATGGTATATATTGTACAGCTAATGTCGGATACTCATAGCTAAACTGGCATTCTCATGATCATATCGGAAGATAAATCTGATCTAACAAGTCAAACTTAGACAACACACAGTATATTGATATCAACATTTAATCACGTTAAATATGTATATCATAAATGTCTGTTGACGGTATAACAGACATCTATTTATAGTTGCTTTATGGTCTCAATTTTAGCCCTGTTGACATTAAAGGAGTGATACACACAGGACACAGAGTACGTCACAGGATTCATACGAAAAGGGACTTAAAACAAATATTTCATCATTTTAACAGTTTCAGAAAATTAACCCTGCATTTCATAGCTGAAAAATTCTTGGGTGCATAAATAACCATCCTTTTTATAAATTTGCTGTTTCTACAAATTAATTTGTAACTTCAGGTAACATGGTTATTTAAGCTTTTATCAGAAAAAAGGAGGGATAATTTGATTGGTTTATTTCTAGTGTGGTTATTATCTATTAATCAATGAAATATTAATTTAACAGGATAAAGCTTTACTAATGCCAGTTTAGAAACATTTTGGCATACTTGTGAGATTTAAGACTTGGAATTAATCAGGCCAACAATAAACATATAACGATTTCATAACATTCTTTATTCGCCTTATTCAAGTGTCAAATTCAATTTTTGTTATTTTTGTTATTTTTCTTTTCTTTGTTATCTTTCTTGTCTTTGGCATTTTTCTTTCCTTTGTTATTATTTTTATTGTTCTTGCCTTTCTTATTTTTGTTATTCTTCTTATTTTTATTTTTCATTTTTTCTTTAATCCAGTCTGTATAAGCAGAAACTCTGATATAAACACTTGGAGTCCTTCCATCGCAAGGGGTAGGACCAAACGATAATACTCCTACAAGCTTTTTACTGCAAACCAAAGGCCCACCACTATCTCTCTGAATAAAAAAAATATCTTAAAATAGATACAATGTAAATGTACAAAGCCGAATTCTTGAGTAAATAAAAACTGTTAATCGAAACTCATTTTTTTTAATGGGCGGATGAATTCCATTCGTCGTTATCATAATCCCACAATACTTTTCACCTTCCGAATGAGACTTATTGACGTGTTTCTACTTTTACGAATAACATGAAAGTGACATATGTGTAACAAGATCTTACCTTTCTTGACACCTGAGATCAATCCCGCTGTAAGGAGTTCGTGTTTATAAGTCGTGAGTTTACTATGTTGTGTTTTATAGTGTAATGTTTGTCTTTTGATGTTTATGTCCTTTTTGCCGTAGCATTGTCTGACTTATGAGTTTGAATGTCTCTTTGATATATTTAGTCTCTCGTTTATATATCAACAGATTTAAAATTTGAACCGAGGAACGTGGTGTCGATATTCTACGATGTATATGAAGTGTAATCATATATATATACTGCAGCTGTGCTATTTGAGCAGTCAAATTACATTGACCGTATATTCATTTGTGATATACAGTCACTGACTGTATATCACCTTCTTTATGACGTTGACAATGTGTTTCCGTAGGGTTTTATTTATGACGTCAATAAAACATACAGGTTCGCGGCAATTTTACGTTGTCCGCTCACAATTAAAGAATGACGGTTTTTACCCTAAATACTTCATTTTGAACAGTTATAAGAGTTGCAGTATATAAAGAATAACCATACATTGTCTGGAAATATCAATCTTTCATTTGTACTCGTCTCGAAACAGGTAGAAATGCTCGGCACAGCCTCGCTTTCTACCTGTTTCTAAGCCTTGTACAAATAACATTGATATTTCGAGACAATGTATGGTTATTCTGTATGTATCTATAAATAAAACGTCCAGATATAAGTCAACAATCTTTCGCGCGAGGGAACGGGTTAATTACGAGTAATGATACGTGTACACAATAATTTAGATATAGTCAGACAGCTCAAACGATTTTTGAAAGCAAATACAGCTTATTATTTTGATCATCAAATATCCTTTATCTTGAAATTACCTAACCAATGTGAAATTTACCGAAACGAGTTAACAACTTTGAATCTATTATGTAGGTTAATGAAATATAGTTACATTACAAGAATCCTTTTTCTCATCCTGAAGACAAATGATGTTCTTCAAAAACGTGTTTGGAAAAGACCAGGAAGTATGACAGTAGTCACTTGTGACAACAGGCATCGAAACTACTTGCAGACGGTCAGGATAATTCGACTCTGTAATCAAAATGATTAATAGTCCAAATTAATCATGTTGTTAATATCCTTAAAATAATAAGTTTGAAATTTACTTTGTTGTTGTAAAATTTATATTATGTGTAACATTAGTGTCACCATTCTTTCAGGTGACGTATGAGTAAAACTGTAATAAAGATGTTTTTAAACCCACGTCACTTTATTGCTTTGTTTTCATTGACCAAGGTCATACGATGATATCATCTTGTGACATTTTCCGGAAAACATACGTTTCCTTCGAATTTGGTGTAACTGAAAAATGGTTACACTAACCTTACTGGATATCATCTACATCTGTCTTCAAACATTCAGTATTACCAGAATCTATTTATAGACAATCTAAATGTGTTTCTCACTTCTGCATTCGTTAATGTCAAGTTTACAATTCCGAAAGCATGACAACCTCTCATAGAAAATAGATGAATATGACAGTTGGGAATGCTTTCTTGCTAGTCCAATATTGTGTGACATTAGTATTAAGACTTTTTTCTTTTTTTTTTTTAAATTAGAAGAAATATACCAGATAAATGTGAATTTCATTAGATATGATACTACTATATCTGCTGAACATCAAGTATCAAAATCATTTAATGAAAAAAAAATACAAACTGGAACTAGCGTTAACTCTATCTGCTATTATAAGACTTGTTAAAAGTTCAAAAGGATCTAAAGATATGTATGTTATTTTAAATAAAAATATCAGTTGAGATGGACTGAAATTTTGCTTTGGTCAAAATCATGGAAGAAAAAATATTAACTGCCATTTGTTTTCTCAAAAAATACTAAATTACAATGGCTGCAGTATATATCCAATCATCGAATCTTAGCTACAAACAAGTTTTTTTTCCATAAAATTAATATTGATAATAATCCAAATTGTACATTTTGTAATAGAGAAATTGAAACATTAGAACATCTTTTATAGGATTTGAGCAAAATCCAAAGTAATAAAAAGGATTTCAAAATAGTATACAGTAATGTGTGTAGTTTACTTCCGAAGTTAGACCTCATAAACAATAAATGACATAAGTATGGATGTATTTATCAAAGTTGATCAAACACGTGTTTCTATTATGCAAATAACGGTCATCTATTGATGTTTATATCAAAACACAGGTTTGTATTTTAAATATATGATAATTCGGATTGGTCAATATTTGTCGCATTGTGTAAATGTATTGAATATGATATTTGGGATGGAAATAGCTCTGTATTTTTAAAGCACAAATAGTTTCCTTGTTAAAGTAAGTTAAGATAGAATGAAATTCAAAACAGTGTGGCTGTGGTCATTGATTGACACATTAAATTCATCCATTGACTGGGACAATTTAGGTGAACGTTTGTATGTAACGACCACTGATCACTATGTACTTTTTAAAGACACTTAAACTATGGTGTCACCAAAGGTTCTCAACACCTCAATAAAGTAATTCGAAAAAATTAATCAGAAATAACACGATGTTTTGATTTATACCAATTATATAAATCAAAACATAAAGGTTATTCCTGATTATTTTTTCGAATTACTTTATAATTAAAGGCGTTAAGAAACCTTTGGTGACCCCACAGTTTAAATGTCTATCGTAGGTACGTCGTGAACAGTGGTCGTTACAGACAAACGTTCACGTAAATTGTCCCAGTCAATGGATGAATTTAATGTGTCAATCAATGGCCACAGCCACACTGTTTTGAATTTCATACTATATTGTCATTCGAAGCTCGTATACTATTCAGTGAAGTGCAATTGAGGTAAATCCCCCCTCCATTTGAATGCCTGTATATTTGAAATAGTTTTACGTTTAGATAGATAACTATTTAGTTTTACGTTTAGTTAGATAACTATTTATATACTACCAGTATGACATTGCTTGGTTCATCATTAAGACCTCTATGGATATGTATAAAATATTTCTCATTTTTATTTTTTTTTTATTTTGTAGGTTGTCGTGGACTTCGCAGTTGTTTTGCCGGTATAATGATAACATCAAAATTCAAATTTAATTTCATTTTAATAAAATTAGGTAAGTTGCACATGCGAGTGAGCTATTCCTTTTAATAAAAGTTACTCAATCGTTTACATTTAGATTTTGATGTTTGGGAGTCTACTTTACAACCAAAACTGGCACTTGTATTGAATTATGTGTGAATTATCGAAATTATATTAAATAATTATAATAATTATATTAAATCAGTATTTGTTCTTACACCGACATGCAGTCATCATTCTCCCGTTTCAATCGAAATTACATTTAAAATTTTAAAACAAGACTCATTTCAATGACAAATTCGTGATTGTAAGCGTGCAGATTATGACGGTCTTAAAAACCAGTTTATCGGTACTGACTGGGATGACGTTATTTCAGTCGAAATTTCATTTAATATTTTAAAACAAAACTCGTTTAAAAGGCAAATTCGGGATTTTACGCGTGCGGATTATAATGTTCTTAACCACCAGTTGATCGGTACTGACTGAGATGGTGTTGTTTTTATTTCAAATAATATATATTATAAAGATGTGACATTTGTCAAACCATTTTAAAGTATTGTCATTAGATATATACCTATTACAGAAAGGCCAAATGATAAAACATTTAGAAACAGCTTGATAAGAAACAAGACATCGAAATACAATTCAAAACAAAGAGAAAACTTTCCAGATCGCTGGGAAAAATAACCGAAATTCGTAATTTTTACATTCAAGATATATAAGAGATATTTGACAAAATTGGCCGGATATAACAATATTTTTGACCTGGAAACATAGCACGAAGGTGTCGACAAACTAAATAAAGTTAAACATCTAAGATATCAGTTTAGTTAAAAAGGCAAAAGGTTATCATAATTGCCAACTGATATCACAACTTATTGACACAAATATTCCTCCTGGTAAATGGTGGTGCATTGCCAAGTCTGTATGAAATTTTACAAAACAAACCCAGAGATTCACCTATTATTTTTGTAGCATGATGGCTAAATGTTTATTTATCCATTAGATAAGTCAGAGATCACGAACGTTGATTTTGCTTATATAAGTTATACTTATACGGAACCAGAAATTAATGACAATAACGAGCCTCCTCCATGTCATTTAAACAAATTCTTTATCACGGAGAAAGAAATATAAGACCAGTTAAAAATCTTGAACGTTAAAAACCAGCATGAATGGCGGTGTCAATCCTATCTTTTAAAGATGTCGCTAGCTTTATTAACGGCATACACGCAAATATAATTGGAATACGAGACGAAAGGATGTTAAAATCAGACCTGGGTCAATTACATGCCAAAGTACTATAGTTTATTGCATATCAGTTTTGGTAATTGAATAACAAAAAAGGCAACACACGTTATCATAATTGCATTGTCATTGTAACAAAATACAGTTAAATTACTTGCGTGCTAAAAACTTTACTCCAAACAGGACCAAAAAGGTTAACCAACTAGTATGGGGCTTTCTTTTAGATGTACTGTTTGATGATGAACCATTTGTACAATTGTTTTAATTATCATATAAAGATATCTGTTATTTGAGTTCACCTCGTATCTTATTTATTGTATTTTTTGCACTTCTGTCGTTTAGGTATTTAATCACGAGTCATTTGTTTTTTTTTATTTTCCTAAGTTTTTCTCATTAAGTCCTTTTACTTACACTTCTCTTTATCATAGTTCAAACCTTGAAAATACCAAACACTGAATCTTCTAATCCTGTTGTTAAACGTTCTCGAGAAAAGAAAAGACAAATTAGAAAGTCAAGGTATCTGATTAATATTTAGTTGTGCTGCTATTCTTATACTAGTACAGTCTGTCTTTTCGTTTTTTTTTCGTTTTTTGTTTGTTCATTGCGTTGTCCTTTAGTGTTAGACTTATGAATTTTTCTATCCCTTTGGTATCTTAAGCCTCTAATTTCTATAATTAATTCATGATAAATCTTACCACTAGCATCGGTAGCTCCCCATCCAGATATTGTGCACCATTCACCAGTATAATTTTTCCCTGTATCCTTGTCCAGGTCGATTTTATTAATGGTAGACTCAAATTTAAGCGGCGTATTTAGCTGTAGTAGCACCAGGTCAGCGTTTCCATCTTCACCAATTTTATCATATTTTTCGTGCTGAAACATATTGAACACAATTTAGTTTATTGTATTATCAGTATATGTAAACGATATGATTGACGTTTGTACAAATATAAAACTAAAGAAAAACAAATCGTGATTGTTTTCTTCCGAGAAGAACTTAAGCTTTATAACTGAGTATGAAGTTGTACTATGAATGTTTCTTGTTGGTAAAATGTAATGACTTTTGAAAGCGGAATACTATCATGAAAAGAATATTATGATATCCTTTGACGTTACGTCATTTTAGGTGTATTCAATAATATACGGAATAGCAACTAATAGATTAATAAAACTTGATCGATCAAAGAATCTTTCGGAGTTGGAATCACTTAAATGTTTAGTTCTAAATATCCACGTAAAATGTTTGGAGGTTAAAGTCGTGATATTGACTTAAACTTGACAAACAGTTATTTGACTAAATAATTCCACTTAAACTTGACGTACAGTTATTTGACTAAATAATCCCAAAGACGATAAAACTAAGGGCGATTGAAATTACTTTCCATAGATAGAGTAATTTTCCTTTCGTTGTGTTATTATACATGTATTCTTGGAATAACTTGTGCAGTTGGTACTGAGTAAAAAATCTCTCTATCGAACAATGTGCTGAGCATAATCGTTTCTACAACAATTTCAATTAGAATACTACATTCACTAGCTATTTCTGCAAAATACTGTTAAATATATTTGCCGAAAAAGTATTTGAGATTCTAAATGGATATGAGATTCTAAAAAGATAATACATATATACAATGACCCATTTGTCATTTAAATAATCAGTATTAGATGTTCACGCAGTTATCTCTAAGTGGAAAAAGATAAAGCAAAGGAAAGGAATAAAATATATAGTGTCACGAAAAACCTTAACTACTCTACTTTTGTTACACTTCAAATATGTTGCAAATCAACGATAAAAATTTTTTTGCCACAAACATTTTTTTTTTAACTGACTTTCGATTTGTTTCAGCATTTCTCCTGAATCCTGAAAAGTACCCTGTAAAGTATCGAATTCAAATAGCATAAAAACTTAATAAACCACTTATGCCAAGCTGCCAAAATATTTAAGTTATTTACGTTTTTTAAGGTACCGGTACTTTCTGTATCAAACCAAAAAAAAGTTTTAATAAAGTACATGTATGTATAATTAAAAAAAAAAGTTATTTAATGCATGACTGTAATCTTTTTCTGTCTATGAAGAAATAACATAAAAAATGTGGTGCACACTTTAATAACGCGCGTATGTTATTTCGAATAGGCAGAAAACAATATTACAGTCATTTCTTATAATTTAATTCTTAATTCCATTTTAAACCGGAGCAAATCATGACAAACGTTGATGACGTCACGGTCACATGCCAAAATTATGTCTATAGGCTGATAAACAAAACAACATCAACTATTCAGAAGACACGTTACATCCAAAATTAGATTATTCTGTTTTGTACTGATGACGCAAACGTATATATTCAAATAACGGCAAACAGGAAGATATGATTAAAAAATAATGTTTATTAGAATTTTATAATTAGCGAATCGCGATCATGTTTTATTACATCAATCTTGAAAGAGAATCAACTGTCCATTGTAAATTTATATTTAAATTGGTCCGGTAACGACCAGTTTTCTGGTCCGTTTTTTTCTGTTGAAGACCGATTGATTTTTATACTGTAGAATACAAAATGTAATGTGGATCCTTGTTATCCAGAGAGCTTATGCTTGACCGATGTTAAATAAATAAAATTTATATCTGTTCAGAAGCTTTGCAGCTAATTGAGCAGCGTGTTTAAGCGTGCAGGTAAACAAATTTTCGGAATTTATTGACAACAAGCGAGTTGTATGAACAGTTCTGAATTTACAGCTGATGATAACTCTGCAAATAAACTGACAATCGTCAATCAAAATTGTAAGTGTTTTAACAGCTTTTAATGTTATAATGACAATTTAAAATGAATATTGGGTTAATATGTATGAAGTCATCTTGTTCAGTAATACATAAGAAATGTACGACATATCAAATTAATGTTGTCCAAGCTGACGAACGTATAAGCAGTGAAACAGGAAAGCAGGATGGGTATAATATTACATGTACACCTATGTCAATGAATAGTTCGGTATATAATTCACGTCTTATTGTCCACATACCACATAGTATTTTTTCAAGGGTATAATCTGTTTCATCTGACTCAAAAAGGAGCTTCCGGCTACTACTCTCATATTCTTTGGCCTAAAATAAAAATAAAATCACACTGTAGCGATATAATGAAAACAGATTTTAATATACTATATAAAAGAAGATGTAGCGTAATTGCAAAAAAAGATAGCTCTCCACAAGAGACCAAATGACACAGAGTAGCTAGGTTACTACACAATCTTCATCATCAGCAAATTATATTTTCGAGATTTTTGTACAAAGCTCCATATTACTTAATTTAACCCGTATAGTACCCCCTGCTTGAAAAGGACTTTTAAAATATACGTTTTCCAGTATATCGTTGAAACAAATCATCTACATCCAGTTTAAGTTAGTGACGTATGAAAGCTTTTAGTTTTATTAAGTTTAAGCATGAAATTATAGCATAAAAAAATATCTAAATTGTCGAATTGACATAGGATCTTGTCCTCAATTTCGAGTTTAAGGACCTTTGATATATGATGGAAAATAAACAAGTATATGACACATCAGCACTTATTTCATCGTTGAACAAACAAAACCAAGCGTTGCAACATCAAGGTATGCCACATGTCCTGAAGAAAAGTCATTTGGAGAGGTTTACATGCATGTCAAGTAACAAGTTTCTTTGGTATATATGTTTCTTATTTTTTTCAGTTAAAGCGGCACTAGCTACGAGATATATAAAAAATCTAAAGTTTAATTTTTTTCTGTTCAATCAATAATGAAAGTGAAAAAGTGAAATAACAATTCGCTTTTTGCAGCCAAAACGGTTCAATTTTGTCAAATTACGCTAAGAAACATTGATAATAAGTAATTCACTTGCAAGTGAATGAGTCAACCTCTTTAAATCCGTATTCATGTGAACTTCAATTTAACCCTTAGCTAGAGATTGACAACGCATGTATTGTTCGTGTACTGGTTATTTAAAGAAATGGAATGTCACCAATGAAAGTGAAACTACGGTAAATCATTTAATTACTAATTCGATGCACATAAAATCATTCCTATACGGTTAAAAACAATGAGAAACTTCTATTTTTAATCTATAAAATAAAATCAAACAGACCTATCAAATTTCAATTGCACGTGTTTAATTAATCTATTCATATCTTTATTTATGTTTACATCGCTTATATAGTAATCTGAGGTCAAATCGATAGGTAAGTAGATGGCGTCTGGACTAAAATACACAAAAACGAACCTATATATTATCTACCCCATGCTCTATAAACTACTTATTGGAGACTTTTGATAGTTTTGATAAATGTTTTATATTGTAATTAATCAAATATGAGAATTTGAGTCAAATCGGTGACCATGAATTTGACAGCTAGTGCCCCTTTAAAACAAAAAGACGAATAAGTCCGAGGACATGAATAAAATTTAAAAAAAAAAGATAAAAACAAGCTTTTCAATTTTCCAAGTTAAAGTGGAATTATTCTTGAACGTTATATCACTTACAACCCAGCTGTCAACGCTATTCATATTTTGTCGTTCTATGCATTGTATATGAGTTTCGTAAAACTTAAATGAGACAATTAAAGCTAAAGTGCAGAAATGAAAATGTATACAATTTCTAAAGTTTAAAGAAGCATAACTCTAGAACAGTCAATCACTAACTGCCAAATGCAAATTCGAACTTATTCAGCTAGTTCTTCGAATTGTGTAAAAGTTACATAAGTAAAACGTAAATAAATTGCCGATACGAAAGAAATGCAATATTACAAGGTATAAAGGGGTAAAATTGTAGAGCCGTAAATGTGATGCTGTCAAAATTCTATATCCGTCTGCAATGTTTGGTTCTTAGCATTTCAAGTATTATCAATTTCGAATGAGTACAAACATAAATTAGTTGGTTGACCTTTATGGAATAACCGTTTCATAAAAGATATCGGATATGTTCCTTACGTCGTAACTACAATCCCCTTCCCTTTCATGAATGTGACCTACCGAATAAGACTATTTACCTGATTTGTTATAACATAAGCAACACGACGGGTGCCATATTTGGAGCAGGATCTGCTTACCCTTCGGGAACACCTGAGATCAACCCTAGATTTGGTGTTGTTGGTGTTGCTCTTTCTTTAGTTTTCTATGTTGTACCATGTGATCTATTGTTTGTTTGTCTTTTTCGTATTTAGCCAGGCGTTGTCAGTTTATTTTCGATATATGAGTTTGACTTTCCCTCTGGTATCTTTCGTCCCTCCTTTAGAGTGCAGAATCAAAAACTGGACGAACTGACAATACAAGACGACTAATTGACAGTTATGACCATATCAATAATTATACGCATTGTTTAAGATCTTCCTTGATTATTGTTTATTTTAATTGTTACCTTTTAACTGTGTATTCCATGTTTAAGGAAAAAAACGTGGATCTTAACTTTAATTGTATTTTTTCTGATTTAATTAAAAAAAAACACCTGTTTTAATAAATGGAGCAAGCGTTAGAGATAATAGTTAAGCCATAAAAAATAGGAATGTATGGATTTTAAACAAAAAGATCCTAGGTCCATATGATATATGATTAAGGTGATATTTCACCATACAGTTAATTGTAAGCTTCAGAGCTCTGAAAAAATCGAATCCAATGACTTGGTACAATTTCAACCAATATTTGAAAGTAAAGACTTGACGCATCTAACAATTTTAATAAAACAGTTACTCGCTATTTATACGGTAGCTGTGGAGTAGCAAACATAGGTTAAAATCTATCTTAAGAACTTGACATATACCTGTGACATTGACCTCATTTTATTTAAAGGAGGGGCGAAAGATAAAGGGAAAGTCAAACTCATAGATCTAATATAAATTGGCAACGCTATGGTTTAAAAAGAACATAGAAAACTAAAAACTAAGTAACACGAACCCCACCAAAAACTGGGTATAAGTTGAACTAATGCCATAAACTCACAAAACACCTGAAGTCTATATCAATGCAAATGGTTTACTTGTTTTCAAATATTCACTACTATTTTATAACAGTATGGACAGGACAATTTGATTACGTATTCAGGTCATCAATTGACTGGGTCACATTAAGTAAAACGTTCGTCTGTAACGCCTTTTTATCACGTCGTACTTATTATAGAGATTTACACTGTGGATTCTTTAAAGGTTCTTAATACATAAACAGTGTTAAATTAAATAATTTGAAAAACTAGCGCAGGAATTAACCTTGTGTTTGAACTAATGAGATAGTCAAACATTCAATACGGGTGTGATTATTATTTTACATACACATATTTAATAACTTAAAAAGTTTTAAGATTTAACAATTTCAATTGGCAAATTTTTCACTCAGTAAATTATAATTTCTATCTTGTCTTAAATGTTATTTTAGAAACAATCCATTATCAACTTTCAATAGTTGTGCTAAAACAAAATTTACACAAAATGTACATAAGGAAGAAACATTTTAACTGCAAGGTATGAGCAGGAATTATTTGTTTTTCATGTTTTTGTCTGAATCAGAATTTATTTTTGGAAGCTATCAATCAAATTACTTAGTTCAAAATTTAATCCTATAAGGTATTGGGCATATCTGAAATCAGAATTGTTTTTTTTTTCATCTGCTTGACCACGTTTTTCTTATAATTTAGGGATGACAAAATATTTTTTAGGAAAAAAACATGCCCCCATTTTGAAGTTGAATGGTCTTTACCTTAGTTCGGTCTTTTCGTGCTTTTTTGATATTGGTGTATATTGGAAACTGGATCTGTTCTGCAAAGAACTATATCAAAAATAAAAAAAACTAGGCAACGTATTCATGATTATGCACCGACTATTCTTTTTTTTTCTGAGTGTTGGAGTGTGTCGTTTTATTCTTTCCCGTGCACAAACATAACTGTATAAACATTATTTTCTTAAGTATTTAAATGTCTATTGGCAGGCCTCTGTAAGACTAGACGAGCGTTAAATCATAGATATCGATAGCTGATGACAAACAAATTAAGGGGAAATGGTTCAGTAATTTTAACAATATAAGTTTTCTGGTTGTTCACACGTTTATGGAATTACCTCTATTACTTAGTTCACTATTGCACCCGGTTATTTAAAATATTAAAAATTAAATACTCGAAATCTTAATTAAAGTAGTTTCCGATATAAACTATTTGAAGAACGAACAAAACAAGTCCATTTTGAGAAGCATATTTCAAAGTTCTTGATGTATCCAATTACAAATGAACTGGATGTTGGTAGGAATAAATAAAAATCAGCTACTTCTTGAAGAGTTATCATTTTTGTAATAATAATTTAGAAGAGTATCAAACTAAAATTAATAAGTGGAAGGTAAAAAGTAGAAAAAACACGTTTGTGATTCAAGCCATAATTCTTTTAATTCATATCAAACGTACAATATCTTATTCATGGACATTTATACAGATTAGAAAGTATGGGATAACGAAAGGAAAGTCAAAATTCATAGGTCAGAACATGGTCAAAAATGCAATATGAATAGAAAGGAAAAAAGACATTAATTGACCAACAATCGATCAACAAAAATTAAAAAAAAAAACATTACAAAGAATAGTGTAGACTTAGTAATATAAACTCAATTAGAAACTTCGAATTATCTCTAAAGCTCTACTAGCTTAATTATTGTGTGTTCCACATGAATGTGAAACCCTTTTGTATTAATTTAAGATTTATACATTAACTGTAAAAAGAATAACTTACTCATAAGCTTTATAAACGACACAATGTGCAGCTGTAAGAACCCAACTTCTGTCAAAGTAAAAGTGCCGCCTTCATTATCTCTGGCCTGAACTGAAACCATCCATGGGTGATCTTCTATGTTGGCCTCTTCACCATTAATAATCTTTACACTTGTATCAGCCGCAAAAGTCTAAATTTTGATATAAAAGTTATTGAAAAATACTTTCCATTCTCAATTTTATTTCTAACGATATTTTTTTTTATCAAATCCCAAGTAAAATCATTTCGACTAGAGAAATGAAAAACAAAAAAATATCAATAAATCAACAAGTTAAGACGGTTTCATTATTGCGATAATAAAAATTGTCAACTTTCTCTCTGATTACAATAAAACAAATTTCATCATTAAATTACCATTAAAGATAATTATCAATTTGAGACATGATATGAGCGTCACTGATGAGTCTTATGTAGACGAAACGTCGCGTCTGGCGTACTAAATTATAATCCTGGTACCTTTGATAACTTTGTATTCAAAGTAAAGACAATTCTATTGAAGCTAAAAAAAACGTATCTTCCCCTAAAACACGAAGTTTAGCATATTTTGAAAAATGATACTAGTTTAACAATTGTCATAATCAAATTCCCAAGAAAAAAGATTATAATGTCTGTAACGGATCACATCGAAGACATCAAATAAGGCGATAAGTCGAGTATGCGGTCTATATAAGTATCTTTATTCTTAAAAACCGATTCTCTACAAAAATAGCTAATAGATATAGGAAGATGTGGTGTGAGTGCCAATGAGACAACCCTCCATCCAAAATAACAATTTAAAAAAGTAAACCATTATAGGTCAATGTACGGCCTTCAAACACGGAGCCTTGGCTCACACCGAACAACAAGCTATAAAGGGCCCCAACATTACTAGTGTAAAACCATTCAAACGGGAAAACCAACGGTATAATCTGAATTTAAAAAAAAGCGAGAAACGAGAAACACGTATAAATTACATAAACAAACGACAACTACTGTACATCAGATTCCTGACTTAGGACAGGTGCAAACATTTGCAGCGGGATTAAACGTTTTAATGGTACCAAACTTTCTCCCTTTTTCTGAAACAATAGCATAACATCACAACATAAAAAAACACAAGATAAAATATCAATCGACAGGCTTAACTCAATCAAAAAAACGTAAATTAAAACACTATGAACGAATAAATTTGATCTGCGATATCTGAATGTAAATGCACAGTTAATAAAATATTAGGAACAAACATTCAAGACCAAAAAGCAAACAAACAAATTCAAACAAAGCCATGCCAAGAACATCATATTCTTTTACACTTTTATCTCCGTAACCAGAAGACAAATATGCTAGATGTTACTTTCTGTGACATAATGCATACAAGAAGATACGATATTTATTGTTTTATAATCGGACGTGCTACAGTTTGCTCATCAGGGATGTTATTAAATGTGTTTGGTTTCTAACTGCTAGCACTGATTCGATACCTCTGATGATCTCTGTGGATGTCATCATTTATCCATCAGTGATTTGGTACTGACTTTATTCACAACATGTTCGTTTCTTAAAACGTCCATTGATCAATCTATAAACTATTTAAACAACAGCCTTTGGTCAATTTGACATTTTTTCTCTAGTTCTCTCTTAGTCATATATTTATTAAACTCGTGTACTACTTATCAAGTGAATGCAAAAGATTTTGTGAGACGTATATCTATTAATAACCATCTGATAAGTTAAACCTGTTTCAACTGAATTTTATAGTTCGTTCTTATGTTGTAATTTTGCACCACTGTTCCATGTTAGGGGGAGGGTTGGGATCCCGCTAACATGTTTAACCCCGCCACATTCTGTATGTATGTGCCTTTTCCAAAAACAAGAGCCTATAACTCAATGGTTGTCGTTTGTTCATGTGTTACATATTTATTTTTCGTTCATTTGTCTTCTTCATAAATTAGGCCGTTAGTTTTCTCGTTTGAATTAATTGACATTTTTAATTACGGGGCTTTGTAAACGGTGACTATGTGGTATGGACTTTGCTCATTGTTGAAGGCCTTATGGTGACCTAGTGTTGTTAATTTCTGTGTCATTTGGTGTCTTGTGGAGAGTTTTCTCATGTGCAACCATACTACATCTTCTTTTTTTATATATATATCATCATACATGTAACATAGGAAGTACTACAGTTCCGTTAATATGTTTCGTTAGTTTGTTTCTTTTAAAACAAAATCTAATCTTCATTTTCTTTTTTTTTTTTTGAATTGCAAGATACCACAAAGTTTGCTGTGTTCCTTTAAAAACCGATGTATGTTAAAACATATTGATGTTCATTCATAAGCAACACTGTTTATAAAAGTTGAATTGGATCTTTAATAAATGATATATACGTACCGAAGCAATATAGATCACTACAAATACACAAGAAAGTTAAATTTTCAATATCATCATTATAATTATTACATTGTATTTTTTAGCATTATCTTTATATTGCATTCGTTTGAGAAAATACTTTTACAACAATTGTACTTGTATAATCATTTTCATTGCTATAATTATTCCTGTACTGAAATCAAAAGGTCTGAACAGTATTGAATGTCCCGTATTGTCCATGTCTGACAATAATATAGATACAACTGAATAATTGATCGTTCAAACGTTCACTTTGATGATCAGATAAAAGTGGCTTTTTAAGACTGAAATACATTTACTTTTTGTGACGATACATAATATTTGACGCTTACCCTATCGACCCACTTGGTATTGTCTTGTTTTAAGTTCATGCGATTCTCTGAGTTATTATATTTGTTATCCTAATTTGTCCCTTCCAAATAGATTTACGATACTTGAAAATAGGAAAAATACTGTCACCGAAATGTATAGGTAAAACGTTATTAACTTACCGACAAATGCGCTGACGATTGATATTCGATACATCTTTGTGTTAACTAACAACTCTACTTCTGAAATCTAAAACATCCGATAACTATTACATGTATCCAATATCTAATTGACCCTAAATATGACATGGACATATAAAAAACAAATGCAAAACTAATGAGATAAGCGAAGAATCATGAAACATAACAACAAATCATATGAAAAACGAAAATAAACGAATCTTAAAGACAATTTTTCTAGGAGAGAATACTGTCACTTTGTTCAGCTACATCAGTTAAAACGATTGCTTTTCAATTGGTACATTGTCTTTGATTTAACGATGTTCTTTTATTGCAAGTTCGTTGCCCCGAACCATAAAACAGTAATACAGAATCTACATTTTGTTTTTTTTTTAGGATTTTAAATTTTGCGATATACAAAAAAAAAAACATGTTTGCGTTGTCTTTTCTCAAACTATGCATTGTTCTAAAGATCAAATTCATGAAAGTGGAGATATTTCGGCAAGTTGTTAATCACTAACGTAACAAATATAATTCTCTCATATATATTTTAGTAAAAAAATATACTTGTGTGTCATGTTTGTATAGAAATAAAACAAAAGACAATATATATGACATAAACCATCAACAGTTTGTTCTCATTTTCTATGCAATCTTTATCCAAAGTATTCTTATGAATAACTGCAAAAATACTAATATTTTTTTTTTCATTTTCGCGATCATTCTAGGCGTTTATTTATGCAAAATATCTATGAGATCAATATTGCATCATTTCAGACAAACTTATTCAAAGTAAAAAGATATAATTTATCAATTGACAAACCTGTATTGAAATTTCTTAGACGAAACAGAAATGTTCGTCGTTGTAATACCTCTTCTGTAAAGATTTGAAGATCTGAACAGCCAGGTATATATATATACGTAGTATGCGTGGTATGTAGTTAAAGCTGTTACATCTTGTTTCGAACATAACATTTTCAGCACGTCGATAACAAAATACCAATTGACACTGGTTAAATGCTGACACTAAATAAATAAATCTTTATGTTAAAATTGTAATTATTTGGTTATTGATAAAAAAAGAAACATCCCAAAGGAATACGGAAAAACATAACGTTCAAACAAAATGACTAAACAATCAAACGACAACACAAGATTAAACAATACAAAACAAAACAAACACCATGGTTGGTCTGTGGTACTCTGGGAGGGTGGGGTGTTTTTTTTAACTCGTGGCACCCGTCATGGCATGAGGTCGGTGATATCATATACTTAGAAAGGAGGAATATAATACGCCGATGGGGAATGGACCATTGTGCTTGATTACTTTTCCTTACATTTATTGTCAACTAAAAGAAAGATTTGATACTTATTTAAACCATATTATATTAGGTAATGCTCCAAATCAAAACAGTTATTGAAAATAATTTAAATGTTTATACAATCTTATAAGGGTTCACATAATTCTTCTCGTCTACATTTATGTATTATCATAAACTATTAAGATTTCAGTTACATTGTATATACTGATAACAGGAAGTGTGATCTGTTTGAACTTATATGTTGGTTTGATTTCCAAGATGAAATAGTCGATCCTAAAAGTAAAAAAGATTGATCCAAATATGGCAGCGGGACAACATTTGATAACTCACAGAAAATTGTAAATCTGAATTTAGAAAGTTCCTAAACAAATCATATTCGATTAATATTTAATAACGCACGTACCTTTCTAGCTGTAAGATAGCACATTTATTTGCTACTTAAATACTGACTATTTGTCATTACCTTTAAATTATAGCCTTATATTTTATTTCCATGCTGTGAAGATAATCATTAAATGCATTGCTTTTAAACATGTATCAGTAAAATCATAAACACACGACTGAACTTAATCTATAAATATAATCAGTCTAGTATTTTGCCAAAGAAGGTCAACACCAGATCAGCTAATAGAAACGTATAATTGTGTTCATTTCAAAAGACCTTTTTTTATTTGCAACTGAAGTTTTGGAATTTTTAGATTTTTTTCTCTTTCATTTTTGGTTTGACTGTCATTAAAAATTAAATAGATGTCAGAATAACCTGTAATCATACATTTGATGAAATAATCCGAATGTTATTAGAACATCAATGACACATATTACACTTAATAATTCTAAACATTAGCAAATATTGATCTAAAGACCATTTGAAATCAGGTCTATACAATTTGAAAGCTGTGTTATCATCTCTGTTTCGGTTCCAGATAGCACATCACTTGTAACATTATTGCCTGTTAATTGCTATGAAAACATCAACAAAAAGTTTGGTCAGATTAGTTGGGCGAACTATAGTTCCACCAATATTGATAATACGACAAATCTTTCACGCTTTTGTATGTTGATTAATTTAATTTGATCTGTTCTTGTATATATATAAAGGGTTTGGAAACTTCTAACTTTGCAAATCACAACTCACAAAACCTCAAATGAGGACTCGTTGCAAAGGTCAATTTATGTTCACTGCTCTTTCGTGATAAAAGCACATTCAGAATCCACTCTTCGAGGGGGGGATTACTTGGTGTACATGATTTATATTAACAATATTAGTTATCTTGGTGTAATCAGGGGTGTACAGAATTTTACACCGTTGTTGAAAATTCATACACCCTGAGGCGCAGCCGAATGGGTGTATGAATTTTCAACAACGGTGTAAAATTCCGTACACCCCTGATTACACCAAGATAACGAATTTATTTGTTATGAACAATTCCTTTACTCATTTT
Organism: Mytilus galloprovincialis; assembly: GCA_037788925.1. NCBI lineage: Eukaryota > Metazoa > Mollusca > Bivalvia > Mytilida > Mytilidae > Mytilus > Mytilus galloprovincialis. Next base: position 25,077,106 of record CM075341.1, read on the forward strand.
GAAACCAGGACGTAAAATTGTAAAAATGGTAATGAAAAATTTCCAGTGTAATATTATTTCAATGTCCATGTTGCTGCACATTGTCAAATACTTTTTTACTTTATTTTGGAAAAATTCAGAAATTTTTTGTGTTCTTTTGAGTACAAAAAAAAAAAAAGAAAAAAATATTTTTTAAAAATTTGATTTTTTTTTAGCATTTTCTTCTTATTATTTTTTTCTTAATTTTTTTTTCTTTATTTTGTGAAAATATTATATTTTAATTTTTTTTTGGCAAAGTTTCATTTTTTTTTTTTTTTTAATTTTGGCAAAATTTTATTTATCCTCGGGTGAACAAGGGTGGGGTGTTATTTACACCGGGATAGTCAACCAATCAGATTGCAGTATTTTTGCTGCCTAAGAAATAATATTAGTTATCTTGGTGTAATCAGGGGTGTACAGAATTTTACACCGTTGTTGAAAATTCATACACCCTGAGGCGCAGCCGAATGGGTATATGAATTTTCAACAACGGTGTCAAATTCCGTACACCCCTGATTACACAAAGATAACGAATTTATTTCTTATGAACAATTCCCATACGACAATCCTCGGTATAATCTGCTACTCTCCTTGGAATCGACCGAGTTGAGACGAATGAAACAATTCCTTTACTCATTTTTAAACCGGGATATAAAACTGAAAAATGCCTATGGAAATTTCAGTGTAACAATTTTAGTGTAAATTGTTTTGTTTTTTTTTTTTTGGGGGGGGGGATTTCCAGAATTTTCTTTTTTTCAAATTTTTCAAATTTTTATCCTCAAATTTATTAAGTTTTGATTTTTTTATATTTTTGATTTTTTTGATTTTTTTTTTACATTTGATTTTTTTTTATTTTGGCAAATTTTTATTTTTTAAATTTTTTTGGCAAATTTTTATTTATCCCGGGGTAAACAAGGGTGGGGTGTTATTTACATCGGGGTAATTAACCAATCAGATTGCAGTATTTTTGGTGCATAAGAAATAATGAAACTTACAAACAGCGTTTTTTTGTACATTTATCTTACAAAACTACATGTACTGTTAAAATACTCTATTATTTTTACACGTTTTCGTTATTGGAAACGTTCGTTAACATAGTGATTACATGTTTGTACTTTCATCATTTAATTTATGTTTGTATATATTTTTATGTATTAAACATTCCTGTTTTTCCTGGTGATTGTTAACTACATACAAGATGTCACACTGAATATGATTATGCAAATATTATGTAAAATAATGATGTAAAATTATTGGCAAAATGCATTTAACTGATTTGTCTGTGTTTTTGTGTCCAACAAGAAAAGATTATTTTTTTTTTCACCACAAGAGCACTGTCTTTGTTTGTGTCCAACAGGTAAAGCTACAATGTGTCTTTTTTCCCCACAAGAGGCAAAGCTCTAAATATTTGGCCGAAATATGGTCACATTAGTTTCTTCTGATGAGATTTATGATACAACAACACTTAGAACCCCGAAATGAAAGACGAATATTTCCAAATGTTCACTCGTAAAACAAATTGACTTATTTATGTATACTTTCAAAGGTGGCCTGAATACAAATTCAAATCATCAACCATACAACCTGCCAAAGTTACTTTTCTTCGTTTTTCATCTTTATAACATGTCCATGTAGCTGTTTTCAATACGGGCTTAACATTGTGTTTAGACTATGAAAGAGAATTATATGTCATATAGATACATAAATTAACTCATGAAAAATAATGATGTAATCTTACTTTTGAAAGTAAATTAATTTCATCTTTAAGTTCAAATGTTTAAAATGATTGAGACTTACTAATGTATTGATATAATTTTAGGTTTAAAAATCGTCAGATCGATATTTGTTGACTGGATTTTATGTTTTTCTTTTTCTTTTTTATCTTTTCTTTCAAACTGATATCCATACGGAAGTCAAAAGAAAGTTGAAATACAAATACTATATATGACGGGAATGCGTATACTGCTACATTTGTCACAATTGTTTAATGTTTTCTTCATTTGATTAGTTTTTTAAATTAAATAATTAGATGAAATCCGTTGAGAACTTAAATGAATTGTGCATTTATGATGGAAGGGACGTTCGTACTTTGTTTTTATTCAATTACGAATATCAAAAGACAGCTAGAAAAAAATCTTGATTTTTATCAGGTCCTGGCCTTATAGTTATTGAAACTGCACACGAAATTTTGCTTAAGTAGGTACCTAACACTACAGGAAGATAACTCTGTAGAGTCAGCTAAACGTTTTAATTACGTTGTGTTGTAAAAGGAATATTAGGCTTCTCAATGATCAAATTTGGTGTTTGTCAAACTACTATATAACCAGTGTAATTTTTCTGACAAACGGTTGGTTCAAAGTTTTTGAATGTTTTATATTTTTGTTAAAGGGTCAAAGTAAATACTTTGACAAAATTTTATGAAAATTAAACGAACCAAATTAATTTTAGTGAAAGAGGGACGAAAGATACCAAAGGGACAGTCAAACTCATAAATCTAAAAAAAAAAAAAAGTGTTGGGTACCACCTTAAGGTGCTTCAATTTATTATTATTTAAAGAATATTTTGATTTGACCTCGAAGATCTGCGTTTGTTTGAACGATAAGGGTAATATTGCAGTTGATTTAATTGTGTATCCGATTATTTATTTTATACATGTCAATTGAACAGGAATTTATTCAAATAACTGTTTAAACATTGGATTATTCGGATGTGTATTGGAAATAAATCTCTAACTAGCTTTAAGTAAATGCAAGTACTCTCCGATTGATATGTTTTGTCTTTTATATTTAAAATTATATAAGTCAACTTTTTTCCAACTGATGTAAACAATTTATTATGTGTTGTGTCATTACACCTGTTTCTAAATTAGGAGTAGTTCAGCAATCCTAAATGTGCCAGTCCAAGACCTATATCCTGAGATACAGATATTGTCGGTATCCACAATGCTTTTTTGGTTATTGTTATACTTTTATGCAGCATGCTGTTTACCTGGTTAGTGAACTGTTTACATTTTCCCCGCATTGTTTAATGCCGTACGACGAATTGTAGAAGACGGACGAAAGATACCAGAGGGACAGTCATACTCATAAATCATAAATCATAAATAAACTGACAACGCCATGGCTAAAAATGAAAAAGACAAACAGACAAACAATTGTACACATGACATAACATAGAAAACTAAAGATTAAGCAACACGAACCCAAACAAAAAATGGGGGTGTTTTCAGATGCTCCAGATGGGTAAGCAGATCCTGCTCCACATGTGGCACCCGTCGTGTTGCTTATGTGATAACAAATCCGGTAAATAGGCTAATTCGGTAGGTCACATTCATGAAAGGGAAGGGGATTCTAGTTACGATGTAAGGAACATATTCGATATCATTTGTGAAACGGTTATTCCATAACGGTCAACCAACTCGTGATGGCGTCCGTAAAATTTACGAAGGGATGATCTCAACTTCGCCATTTGGAACTCTTGGTTTAATAGCTTCCTTGTGAGCAGCAACCCTCTATCAAGAAAATCATGATAGGAAATGCAAGCACGGGAATATCGTATCAATTGGGAGATATATACCCCGTATGCAGGTGCTGCCGGACTATTGCTACTTAGAAATGGAAAGCTCACAATTGGAAATCATCTCTTTTGTCGTAAAGTTTTGTATTCAACCGACCCTCATTGTCAATTTCTAGATGTAAGTCAAGATATGATGCCGACTTAACTGTATCTGTAGTATCCTTTATCTCTAGTTCGATTGGATAGATGCGTTTAACATAGTCACCAAATTTTGAATTATTTAGTGAAAGAACATCATCTATATAGCGGAAAGTAGAGTTAAAGGATATTGCTAACTTCTTATCTTTTTCCCTAAGAAGTTCCTATATGTAATTGTTTATATGTATCTATGGGTTTAGTAATAGTTTGTTTCTTAATTTGAAGACGTACCACTGAAACATTGTAAACAAATCAAAGTTGCCAAGCGATTTAATGTCGCAGCATTCACAAGTTCCAACCTAACGCTTATACTTCACTACAAAATAATTGTTAAGAACCTAGCAAGTATATATAAAAGTAAAAACGGGCAGGGAGATTTAAGCTTAAATATCTGCAAAAATATTTTTTTCAAGTATTCATAAGATTCAATAAAAAAAATTATAAGAATACATATAGCTAGTCTTTTCGGTCAAGGTACTTTGACAATGTTTGACAAGAGTACATTATTCCACCATTGGAACTTATAAACACGTAGACACTATGCATTACATTTATTCAATATTTTGATTTTTCAAAAGTATGAAACTTAGGTGACATCTTTTATGTAGGAAAACATTACAAGGAATCATGTTCTTGTTTTTTTTATTATATGTATTAGTTTAATATCAACATCAAGAAATCAGAAGTCATGCCTCTTAACACCTCAGAGCCTCCTTTAATAGATTTAAATGGGACACCCCTAGTTTGCACTTCATCTTTCACCTACTTGGGCAGCATCGTAACATCTGAAGGAGGAGCAGACAAAGACATCAGAGCCAGAATAGGAAAAGCAAGAACTGTATTTTTAAAACTAAGACACATCTGGAAGACAAGCAACATCAGTAAGAACACCAAAATTAGATTATATAACAGTTGTGTACTAGCAGTGCTACTATATGGGGCGGAATGCTGGAGAATGACAGAAAAAGACATCAACAAGCTCTCCAGTTTTCACAACGGTTGCCTTAGAAAGATATTAAGGATATTCTGGCCGCGTAAGATTACAAACAAAGACCTCCATGAAACAACAGGATCCAACAACATGGAGACTTTATTGAAGCAGAAAAGATGGAGATGGATTGGCCATGTTCTTAGATGACCAGCAGAGGACTTGACCAGAGTAGCTCTAAGATGGACACCTGAGGGGAAAAGGAAGAAAAGACGCCCCAAAACAACTTGGAGAAGAACAGTTGAAGCTGAAATGAAAGAACATAGAATCAGCTGGGGTGTAATAGAAAAGAAAGCACAGAAAAGAGATGAGTGGAAAGAACTAGTCCTTGCCCTATGTGCCCCCGGGCATAATAAGGACTAGGTAGGTAGGTAGGTAGGTATTAGTTTAAGGACATAGATTAAACTATTAAAGTACAATGATGGAATATTGAATTTATCAAACGTTTACAAGAAATTGATCGGATATGTTCCTAATGTCGTAACTACAATATCTTTCCCTTTTCATGAATGTGACCCACCGAATAAGACTATTTACCGGATTTGTAATAACACAAGCAACACGACGGGTGCTATATGTGGAGCAGCATCTGCTTACCCTTCCGGAGCACCTGAGATCACCCCTAGCTTTTTGGTGGGGTTCTTGTTGCTTAGTCTTTAGTTTTCTATGTTGTTTTTTAGTACTATTATTTGTCTGTTTGCAAAGGCGTTGTCAGTTTATTTTCGATCTATCAGTTTGACTGTTCCTCTGGTATCTTTAATTGAAATTCAATGTATTTATTGTTATATTTACGGATCTAAATTTAAACAAAAAAAATCATTCTCAACTGTTGACTAAAAATAACACTTTATAAATTGTATGCGTCCGAATCGTTAAACATGAACGATGAGAGTTAATTTTTTGAAAGTTAATGATGAATAAAAAGTTAAAGAGCTGAAGATATATTAATTAAATAATTTTAATTTGTTTTCATTTTAATCATTATTTTCAATAAAACAATGCATCCAAAGCCTTGTCATGATATGTTATAGACTTTTATGCAATAATTCAAAATAAACATTATACTAAAGATATTAGGTTCTTTTGAAGAGAATCATTATAATTATTTAAAACGAATTTTTGATTAAGTTGCCTAATTAACTTATTTTAGATATTTCCTTTAAACAAGACAATATAATTCAAGACCAAAATATGAAATAAATATATATTTATATTAAAAGCTTACAATTTACGAATAAACAAAGTGAGATTATTTTGAAGTATATAATTAAATGTTATTTTCGATTATTTTTTTTTTTTTGCGACCAATGCAGTGGATTTGATTTTGTTACATTTTGACCTTCTTTTATCGTAAGTAGAAAAGAATATTACTTTGGTCTTCATCCCACTTATGTTTCAGGTTTCAATCCATATAGTTTTATTTCATGCAGATCTATAGGAAAACAACACTTATCATTCTCAACTGGATTAATTTTATTTTTCTCACTTTTTTCTTCTTTAAATGCCTCTTCAAAGGAGACATTATCCTAGTCAAGTTATATGTTTTATTCGATAACATAAAATTAATATCATACTTAAGATATTTGCTTGTGACCAGGAAAATGGTTATGATAACGTTTTTGAAATTTAAAAATGATCAAATTGATTACTATATAACCATATACATTTTCGCTTTGGCAAATAAAAAGCTAAGGCTTAAATCAAAGGGTGCTCTCGATTCTTACAAATTGCAAGCAATGAATAGAAACATTCAATTCCACAGTTTGCAGAAAATAATTTGAAAATATGTCAGGTAAACAGGTTTTTCTTGTTCACTGATAACATTAGTACATGATTTGCTTCACTTCAAATGCCAAACCATTATGCATGATATCTAACAGAGATGTGAATTTAAACATAGTATGAAATGATCACAATTTGTCAGTGTAAACTTTTTTTTCACCGGTATTCATATCAGCGGTTATCATAACTGATCTTTACATTTTCAAATGATCCGTTTCCCTTTTGGAATATTCAATGGTACGCCCTGAATATGATGGTGCTCCCGATGCTTGCAACGTGTCAGTTATGAATAGAAATATTTATTTTGTGAATAAAGATAAACAAATATTGAAAAAGATGTCAGTTGATCATGTTTTACTTGTCCATATATAAGATTGATTATAATACTGCTTGACGTCCACTGGCATCATTCATTTGAAGACACGAACTCAATGCCGCCATTTTATATCACACTGTCAGAATCTGGTTTATTTCGTTTGTTATTTAAGTCGGCTTTTGTTTAAATCTACAACCAAAAAACGACACAATAACCTGCTTGTACCCATTTCTAAAGAATAAACTTGTCATAGTATAGATAATTGTGTTAACAGAAAAATAAAAAAGTTCAAGGTATGTAATGGTTAAATAAACCAATGAACGTTCATTCTGCAAAAGGCCGTCTTTCATTATACCAGCTAATAGACGACCTGGTACCATACAGATGAAATATACACTGGTAACAGTCATTACCATCTTTGTGATGGCTGCTTCCTGTCTCATTCTCTCCCGTTCCAATTTAGCATTGATCATTGTAGTCAAAAGTCTGTTAGTTTTAATCAGTTCACGTGCAAGAAGTATGTTCGTCACCAAGATCACAGTAAAAGGAATTCCACGAATTAGTATATAATACGGCACATACAAGTATCTATCGACAAAAGCTACACCAACATTCAGGTTTAAAGAATGTTTCACAATAATAAAAATTAACATCACATACCCAGTATAACAATATACAATTTTACTGTTAGGCCGGTATTCCATTTCTCCTTAAATTTAAGAGGATTTCGGATGGCAAAACTTCTTTCCATCCCAATTATCATTGCACTGATGCAGCTACTCTTACCAGTGTTGTTTGCCAATAAATTTCCTTGCCCAGGAACTTCTGTGTTTGCGTACTAGTGATAAACGGGAGTGCCAGGGTGTCAGATACTGACATAATCAAAATAAGTATATTGACAGAAGTCCAAAGTTTTCTTTTGAACAAAACAATAATTGTTATCCCATTTCCAATGATTCCAAAAAACGATATTATCCTAAAACAGTTTGTAGCGACCGTCCGGCTCTTTGGAAATTATATGTTGAATTGTTTTCAGTAACTCAACTATTTCTCAATGAGAAATTTGATTCCATGGTATTCAAACAAAGAAAAAACAATAAGTTCGTGTTTGTTTGTTTGTAGCAATTGTGGCTCCTTGTGAATTTCGTATAAATGAAAGTAACTTGATAGTCATATATATAATATCATCTCTAAACTTTTAATATTCAGGGCAGATAATTATTTAGGTAAATCTGACTAAATTTATGTGCATTTATAATTCAATAGTTTTGATGTTCACGAAAGTAATACAATATTATGTATTTTCTTAGTTTTTCAAAGAAACGAAAATAGCTAGAATATATGCATAATGTTTTTAATCAATTTGTATATCCAGATCTTAGTTTGATGACCATATGTATGTTCTTCGAAACTCTATCGTCTCTGAACTCTTTTAATTTGTCAGCGTTTGAAGAGTAATTATATGTATTAGACGTAAGAAGATGAAAGTCTAGTAGCAAACTTATAATTTAGATGATCCAATATACCAATTAGATTTATCTTAACGTTATCATCTTTTTCGTTAATCGACAGATAAAAACAATATTCATAAAATCTAATGACTGCTTGCAATTACAAGTCTATGATCACACCTGTATAACCCTGATACAGATTAATCCAGACGTCGACGCGTTCGAATCGAACACAGCGTACACGTGTACCACTGAGTTATGACAGTTAAGAAATCGTAAATTTAAAGCAAATACTATACATAATTCGGATATTTAGCTCCAATATATTCTTTACTAGAATACTCATTAAGTGTTTTTTTAATATGTGATATTTTTACAGGCACAAAGTAAAAAAAAACGCACGACAATGCCACTGACAAAAGCATGCTTGGTATTTTTATATATTCAAAACATAATGTTTCTCGTGTTTCATTGTTTTTAAAACATACATTTTAGAAAATTCATTGTTTAGAGTTACCAAACTTATAAAGGTCGTAGATTTATGTGGTATCTAGTAACAAAAACATAAACACTCGTTTTAAAGTATCTTTGTTTTCATGCTGTGTTCGGTTCGTTATCATTAAACTTTTTTTATACTGTATGCTTCGTTGAGACATTATTGTATTTGTCAATGAATTTTCTATGTATAAAAGAATGTTTCGATATGATTTTAACCTATATACGTACATGTTTAGAAAAATCAATTTACCACCGTAAGATGCATTCACTAACCTATAATATCCGTTGTATTATCAAAACACTTTTGGAGGTATTTTGTATATGTTACACATTTCATTATTTATAAGAAAGTGTAAATTGCTAAGAAAATACAATTATTGGACAAATGCTAATATCACTGGCTGAGCAAACGGATATCCTCGTCCAATTATCATTTTGATAGCAATTTTTAAAACGTTGGCATGCAATGAACTGTTACATCACTATCCAATGTTAGGTGAAGGGCTAGTTTCCCGCTAACATGTTTAGGCTCGCAACATTCTGTATTCGCTTGGATATTAGTGGTTATATATATTTGTTTTTCTATCATTATTTTGTGCATAAATTAGGCCGCCAATTTATATCCTTTAAATTGTTTTACATTTTTCTTTTTGGGGACTTTTATAGCTGACTATATGCGATATACGCTTTGTTCATTGTTGAATGCTGTGCAGTGACCTATAGTTGTTCATTTCTACGTCATTTGGTCTCTTGTGAAGAGTTATCTCATTGGTAATCAACAACAATCCATGGATTATAGGCTCTTTGCCTGAATCTCAGAGGCGGATTCAAGGGGATTATGATATACTATGTTAATACAATGAACAGGTATTTTAAAGCCATTTTTTATAACTAATACAGTTTCTTTGATGCATGTGGAGATGTAAAGGCGAAGAGATATGATTCTCAATATTAACTGGTTTGCTTTCTTCAATTTTTTTTTGATATCTTTAAGGTATAAAGGTTATGCTAAATTTCCTCCAACATTACAGTCTTTTTACTGTGATGTCAAAATACACAACCAATTTTTATTCTGGTTATTAAATGCATCTTAAAGTCTATAACAACCCTTATGAATTTCATTCAAACTTTGACTCTCATCTTCATGAAAAACCAGAAAAACCATACCAATCTGAAGAACCAACCACTCTTTAGACCTAGAATGGGTATGGACCTTTTAGAGTACGTGTGGACTTTCAATTGAAAATAAAGTGTGGTAGTATTTCTGGTGAAATAAAAAATTCAATGTTCAAAGTCAGTAACTTCAAAATTAAGAAACGCAAAAAGTTATTGTTTTTCTATATTTAAAGTTTGTAGAAAGTTTTGCTGTACCTGTCGAATTTCGTATTCAAAACGAGATATCACATCATAATTTTCACGGTTATGTTGTTTAAATAGCAATTGAATTTGTTTTTGAAAAATCAAAACATAACTAAATATTATTACCATGCATCCACACTCACGAACTCATGAACTCGTCAGATCGTACATCATCTCGATACTGTTTACTTATATTTGGCATTGCACAAGTTCATGAGTTTTTTTATTACGTCTTTACTCTTGATTGGTTGTATATATACTGACTGATACTTTTGTATTGAATAACACATTGTACCTTTTAGCTGTAATTGGCTATGACATAATTATAAGTTAGTAAAAGAGGTCAAATGCAATGTATAATTTAATGGAAGATGTTGTTATTGTAATTGAATGTAATTAATCACTTTCAAAAGTAATTGACCCCATGACTGACAGTTACAACACTGATTACTCTTATTTCGGTTCTGTATGTTTATTGCTTGTGTGCCTTGTACTTATATTTTGAGAAGAGCAAATTGCAACGGTATTCTATTAATTTGTGTCATGGTGTGGTGTTACACCAGTGTTCCAGGGTAGGGAGAGGGTTGAGGGCTCACATGTTTAATCCCGCTACATTAAGTCTTAATGCGCCCATCCAGCGTCAGGAGCCTGTAGTACAATGGTTATATAGATATTCCATCTTTTTATTTCGTCCATAGATAATTCGTTAGTTTTCTAGTTTTAAATTTCCACACGTTTTAAATCGGGGCCTTTGATAACTAACTATACGGTATCGGGTTTCCACATAGTTGAACGCCGACCGTTGGACTATAATTCGATTTAAAGGGCTTGACCGTTAAATCGCGTTATCAGAGGAAGGCAAGACTTGCGATAGTTCACGCACAGGTTAATGTAACGCGCATGTCTTAATACGATTACACGGCATATCAATCTTAACAGCTAAAGCACTCCTCACAATATTTTGAATGCACGGTCTGCTAGGAAGTAACTGAATTTATCTAAGATTGTTGAGTTTATTGTACGCATAATTAATGTAAACCCACCCATCCCTCCTGTTTTAGTTTTTCGATACTGCTGTTTTATGTCTTATTTTACAGATTTCTGCTTGTTTTTAACCTCAACATAGAACTCCTGTCACGGCTTCTGGATTTACAACTCTTCACCAGTCTATAAACACAATAAACCACAGTATGACGTCCATCTGACGAGTGATAACGGATTAACAGTCATAGTGTACCGATAAATAATGTTATGACAGTCTTTTAGCAGAGTTCATCACTAGGGCGGACTTTATAGGCAGCACCAGTACCAGTAAATGAACTTGATTTATCACTGTATTATTATTTAATTTAGAACATTAATCCATGTAATCTTCATTTCCACCTCAAACGTAGTTTCTCATGTTGATTTTGACATCTGTTGCCAGGGTTCAAGTCATCACCCCATTATTTCAAAATTTCATTTCATTTTAGTTTTTATTTGAATTTTGAATTTTATTTATCTATTTTATTTGCATCTTATTTACGGTTGCCCAAAGACCCTTTGTTTGTGGGTTGGTAACCGACAGAAGCCATGATCTTACTTCGCCAATAAAATATATTTTGATTTTAATAACGTCTTCTCTCTTATAATTGTTTACACTCACTTCATTTAAACTTTGGTGGATAGTTGTCTCATTGGTCATCATACCACATCTACAAAATTTTATATGCAAACAAAAAACAGAAAAAAACAAAATTTGGAATGCCATCTAATGCAATAGGCAACCAAAGTTCAACGAGCTTCTATTGCTGTTTCGTTTAGGCGAATGTGGACCAACATCGGCATTTGGTAGCGCCTAAAATTGTGAAAAGTAAGAGCATTTGAATTTGATTGTCTCTAGTTTGTTTTTTGAAGCTTTATTTCATCTGTGATATATTTATTAACATTTTATTTTATCATAATTAACATCGAAAGTCATCTTTTCAAAAGAAACATTCCTGTATGATGTATGCTAGTTAAAATATTACAAATTGGCTTTGGATGACTGATATTTTATGCTCAACTTCTTCGACTTAAGGGCATCAGTTTCAAGGGAGTTAACTCTTGGCGCGACGTTAAGCGTTTGAATTCCCGCAAAACGTCACTTTTTGCGGGACGTAATGCGTGTAATTTTCCGTTTTAAGAAACGTAATGTGGAATTTCGATGCTCCAAAATCTGTTTCTCCCGCATGCTAACTTCTACGTCATTAATATAAGTGCATTTGGTTCTAACAGGATAACAGTCTAATAACATCATAAGAAATAAAACAAATTACTGTTTCTTTGAGATCTTCAACAAAATAATGTAAAGTGAGCAATCTCAAGACGACTAACCCTTCTGGAATTACTAATATCATGCATGTCAATTATAATTTTTATTATCATTCATCATCAATGACATTGTATTGCAGCACAGGAAACCAATGATATTTTAAAACTAGTACCGCAAACGTAGGTACACGCCGCTAATATAAAAGAACAAAGTTTTTATTTCCTTAACAAAAGGCAATAGCCAACAATATGCTTATACACCCGTAATTGTTTTTACGGGACGTATTATGGTATACAAATGTCCGTCGTAAACATGGAACAGCATATTATGCAAAGGAGTAGGTCCGGTAAAGACCCATTTTGGCCTCAAATTTCAGGTTCATCTGACGAAAGATTTTGACCACTTTTTAAACACTTAAGTGTCTATTTCATTTGATTCAATTAATTAATGTGAAAGATTTTAACTAATTTAGTCATTAAAAACGATCCGATTAAAGCTTAAATATGAAAAATCTATCAAATATGCAGAAAAATGTCACTTTTCAGGTGGTTTTGTCAAAAATGAAGGTGGCCGCATCCGTGTTCATCCTCAACCTTTATATATGTTATGTATTATCATAAAATACAACTTGCATTTCAATATTAAGGATGAACACGAATGCGGCCACTTCCGTTTTACACGAAAACCGTATAAAATTTAACTAAAATGCTAGAATTGTGAAGATTTCAGTAATTTAGCATGACTTAATGATGCTAGTACCCAATATATGTGCATTGTATTGTCAAAAATAGCCCATATTTATGTAGCAGAAACATTCGACTGTCTAATAAATAACCAAAAGTTTACATTTTAACCATTTTGTAAAACTTCTATATTTTGGGGCCAAAAAGGGGTCTTACTGGACCTACTCCTTTCATTAAACTGAACATGGTTGTTTTTCAGTCATGATGGTCAAACGCTCTGTTTAATTTTTGGTGAACTTTTTGAGGTACAGGACTTTGTAACTTTGTAACTAAAACAGGCTTTTTTCACAGTTCGCGCTGTAACGATTTATGTACATTGCTTATAAATTTACACACTTCTTAGTTATATTAATCTGAAGATCTGTATATACATTTTGAGAATGATTCAAAATTTGATTGCAGAGTTATTGAGTTTATGACAAAAAGAGTGGGTTTTCACATGCCGCGCCTTATCTCAGAAACTATTATTATTGCATAAAACTTCACATACTTTTTAGTTAAATTATTCTTAAGATCTGTATACTTTTTCGTGATGATTCTTTAATTCATTTTTGAGTTCTTGAATTTTTATTGAGCTTCAATTTGGGGATCATATAAAACATGTTGTGATATACAAACTTACTATTGAACAAGAATAATGCATGAGTCAAGATATACTTAGCATGACTTCCTGTACAACCCCCGTGTTATTTTAAAAACATGTATAATGTTTTTTAATAACACGATGGGCGTATCATGCGCTCGTAGCGCAGCTGTTTATTTTGTTCTTTATATTTTTTGTAAATAGATTAGAGAAATGACGGGATGACAGCAAATACAGTGCAATTTCCAATATAATCAATGTTTCCAAATGGCATAACTCTTTTAAAGAATAGTTGATATGCACTGATTTTTGAACGTGTCCATACGATATCAGTTTTATAAAAAGTTGGCAAGAATTTTTCACTTGAAAAATGTAATTTAAGCAGAAGGACCTGAAGGATAGACAGAGGAATGGACGTGCGATATTTTATGAACATGTGCGCACTATGGTGAAAAAAATATAAAAGTTATTTACCAATAAAATTACGCTATGAGAGAAAGATTTAAATCACAACTAATCCAATCGGTTTTGCCAAATCAAAAATTTCAAAGTTATAGTTTCATTGTTTGCATGGACAAGAGAATTCTTTAGGAAATTGAAGATTCTCCTTTATAAGAGTTTGCTATTGTTTTCTGACCACATAAAACAGAAGATGTAGTATAATTGCCAATGAGACAACTCTCAACAAGAGACAAACATGACACAGAAATTAACAACTATAGGGCACCGAACGGTCTTCAACAATGAGCAAAGCCCATATAGTCAAGTCGATTTGTGCAGATTTTTGACAAAATTGCTTAGATTGTGGTAAAAGCATGAAATTTAGCATAGTAGTAGTATATGTCATGGACAACATTTCAAGCTATGGACCCAATCTGAAAATCGAAATTGGCGAAAGAGGCGGCCATTTTAAAATGGCGGCCGTTTGATCTCAATAGACTAATAATAGAAAATCATGAAAATGATATTAGAGAAGATATTGACATGAAATCTGGTATATAGAATAACAGTGCTGGGTCCAATTGTCTTGTAGAACAAAAGTTTTGGAAATATTACCCATATTGAATGGCGGCCATCTTGAAAAATCTTTTTGTTAAGCCAAAATATGTAGTCATTATTCGATATAATAAAAAAGAAAATGTATTGTGGAAGATATATACAATTGTATACTACATAATCAGCTATAAAAGGTCACGAAATGACAATGTAAAACAATTCAAACGAAAAAAGTAACGGCCTAATGTATGTGCTGCAATTTATGTACAAAGAAGAAGTTCCGTTTGCAGGATAATGCTGAATTCACACGTAATTCGAATTCGATTCGCATTAACTAATTTGAATTAGGTTTATTCGCATTCGAAATGTTTCACGTCCTAACGTAAATTCTAATTCAAATTACAATGCGCGTTAAATTTGATTTACTGTCCAAACGACGTGAACTTTTAATTCGTATCAACAAAAACGGATTTCTCAGTGATAAAAACGTGAATAAAAGGATTTTAAGGAATATTTGTAATGAAACAGCAGCCCACCAAACAAAACAAAACAAATCTAGAGGTTAACATACGGTATGAAATAATATACGAGTGTGTACAGTAAATTTAATGTACCTGTATGTCAAGTTTCAAATTGCCGAGTCTTTAATTTTAAAAGCCATAAAAATTATCAACAGTCCGTTATAACTTTTCTTGAAATGTTTCTCCCTTAGACCACAAACAGAGAGAGGTATTTGATATTCACATGATTTTATTTCCGGAAACAATATAACCAATTTATAGATAGTTTACAAGCAATATTTATACATCTGAAAAATGTCCCGGTAAATTGCAGAGATAACGTCGAAATTGTCTGCCAGCGACGTCGTGCACTTTAGCGCTAACGTTGAGGTTACAAAGGGGGTACGCAATTTTTAGGATAAATCGCGTTTCATGGAATCAAGCACGGTGACCTATATTTTCTATTTGAGATTTAGAGAAAGCATGACAAAATGCAGTGTATGCAGAAAAATGATAAAAATGACATTTTCAGAAACAGTTTATTTCCATTTTTTTAGGTTTAAAAAAATACCACTTTGAGCATCTGGTCCTCAAAGTCAAGCAAGGCTTAAATAATTGTATAGTTATTCGTGTAGTGATTTATTTTTTTCCTTTTTGTCACTTATCACAGCTTCAGATTGAACCCGATCTTAATAATCATCTGCTCCAAAAATTTAATAACATTGCCTAATCGTTTTACAAAATTGCACAAATCCCCAATTTTCAGCCTCAGTTTTCTCGAAAACAATCACGGTGACCTATGTTTTATTTTGTGTTTTATTTTATAACTCGCCAAGGCCTACAACATATTACAAAATTATAAAAATGACATTTTATCGAGAAACTGTATCGGATGCCCTTAAACTTACAAATATATATTTACAACAGAATACAGAAAAAAAAGTTCGCCGAAGCCATCCCGAATACCTTATCAAAAAAGGATTTTTTGACGGTCTTTTGAGAAACGAACGGTACAGTAAGAAAAACACTTATTTAGTATGATACTTCGTTTATTCTGCGTTCTACGGAACATTTAAAGGCACTCGGTGTTTTAACATGTAGTTATTTATTATTGTAAGGTATTGATACGCACAGGTTTATGTTTATCAAACGTTCTATACAATATCTAAACTTGCAAAAACTATATTTATTGAATAAATAAACTAACATGCACAATGACATATTGATATATACTCAAATAAGTTCTAAAGAGTCATTCGAAATTGTTGTCATCCCAAATGCTGTCCTGATTATCGCTTCGAACGCGTCAACGTCAAGATTCATTTGTATCAGGGTTATACGGGGTGATGATTCTTTTCTTAGATTTTATTTTGCTGTCTTTCAAAAGCGAAAGAAACAATTAATTTTGATTTGATGGTCGCAAATTTCCGTTTTATTGTCTCCTTTACGCGTCGACAGTAAAACTGCATTTACGAACATCAAATCGCCAATTGACGGTTGTGCTCCTAAACTACAGTGCTGTTACTCCTGTGAACTTAATTGAACTGATTTTAATTTATTGAAGGATATGGAAGGTTTTCATACTACAGGTCTACATCACTACATTTCTTATTTTAGATATGAACAATACATATACGGTGATCATTTGTATTCCTAGGCCATTGTCTGTTTCGTCCCTTTCATGTATAAGACTAAGAGCATGTAGTTTGTTTGTTTGGTCAAAGACCCTAAATCTGAATATCATGTGTAACAATTGGACAAATCATACCAGTAATCTATCATTCTCCTGCAAGGCTTTCCCCTGCTTAGTCATACATATTTGATCATATTTTGATAACATTTGTTGATGTCTAGATTTAAATGAATGAAATAAACACGGACGGCTGCTATAAAAGACTTTACTAGTCAAAACTGATGTCTTTTCATCCAATTGCTGCCTAAAAACAATTTACCAAACATGGGGCAATACAGCAATTTTCCGACTGATAGTTGTGGGCATAAAAGTTGAGGGACGATATCAAAAATTCAATGTAGGATACATAAACTTAATTCACATAGTTTATTCACTGACCCCCCTATCCCCTCTTAACTTAATTTTGAAAAAAAATGATTGTCCAATATGGATAAATTTAAAATTGATGTCAAATTAACAAAACTTGCAGCAAATTATATCCCCCCTCCCGCCCAAAACTATTTTTATCTTTATCCTATTTATAATTGACCTTTTGAGGTCATTCCGTAAGTTAATCACGGTTTTTTCTCATTGATTATGGTCAATCCCAAAATTTTACAAGACAAATTGATTAAATCAAAAATTAACAAAAGGCTGTCACAACGATAGCAAACCGGATTTATTAACATTTATTTGTGTCCTGCCAATATCACAAGAACCATAAATCATGAACGATAAAAGTGAAAATCGTCAATATCAAATTTGACCTCCATTTTGTCATCAGTATCAACATATTAAAATTTGAAAAGCTTAGGTTGAATGGCTCATGAGTAAATGCACGGACACGACTGAAAAAGCCATTTTTGAATCTTTCAAGAACCATTACTCCTGAACGGTAAAAGTAAAAATCGTCATTATTGAACTTGACCTCCATTTTGTCATCAGTAACAACATATTAAAATTGGGAAGCTTTGGTTGAACAGTTCGTGTGTAAATGCACGGACACGACTGGAAATGCCATTTTTCGATCTTTCAAGTACCATAACTCCTGAACGGTAAAAGTCAAAGTCGTCATTATTTGACTTGACCTTCATTTTGTTGTCTGTAACAACATATTAAAATTTGACAAGCTTTGGTTGATCGGTTGATCGGTTGATGAGTAAATGCACGGACAATATTTGGTCGCCGCCCGCCCGACCTCCCGGCCGCCCGACCGCCGTACATCCCCAAATCAATAACCGACATTTTTGACACAAAAATCCGGTTAAAAATCTTGTTTTTAGAAACTTTTTTATTATTTTTTTAATTAAGATTTATTATCTATACATCTGTTATTCAGTTTTATTTCGTTATAGTCACTTGCATACATTATTATTTCAGAAGAATTTAAATACAATTTTCCTAAAAATTGTAAAAAATCGGAATTTTGAGCATTCCACCGGAAAAAACGTGACGGGCAATTTTCGATTTTTATTCATCAAATGACTTGGCACCCCACTTTGAACAAAATGATGTATCTTATTGGTATAATATCACTAAGAAAAAAATCAAGGTTTCATGCAAACCTTACCTTAAGCTGGGGCCACACGTTCACGATTTTTACTGCCGATTAACATTTGTCAAAAGTCTGACTAATATCCTGTGAATCGTGGCTGGAAATTTAAAATTTATTCAACGATTATCCCATTCTCAATTCGATTCTAGTTCGAGTTGTATCTTTCGCGTGGTAAAAAACGATCGACCCTGTCCCGACAGCGTTCCTATTCTACCAAATGTGATCCGACAGAGATCAGACAGTAACCAGACGATGGACTGATGCTGAAGGAAGATATCCATTAATAAACTGTCGCCATATAATATTTGGGATGATCAGGTACTGTCGAAACGTTATCCTATCACAGTCTGCTGTACTGCATTGAACACGGCTGTGTATGGACTAAGTCGTATGGTGCTTTGTAATTGGCGTGTGTATCATTGCCGAATTTCGTTTTTATCACTGGACTATTTCGCAACATTTTCGACAAAGAAGGTTTACATTCAGCACAATCTGTATGTATTCTGCAGGAATCAATCCGCAAAAAAACAGCAATGACATTTTTTCCAGATCATGCACGTTTTAGAGGTCAACGTCCAGAAAACACAGAACATTGTTAAAATTCTAATCCGATACATCATAATCTATCACGACATAGTCATGATTGTAATCCGACTAGACAAATTCGGGAGTTCACCCAAATTTTAAGGGACGTACCAAACTGTCGGCGTGCATGGCCGACCTCTCCCGACCATACTGACCTGTAGGAATATGTTATTAACGGATACGATTTCGTTAAGACAATATTAGGAGATCCAGATCGGTGAAGATAGTTATCCAACTTTAAATATTTCGTGTCTAAAGCTGGGGTCACACATTCACGATTTTTACTGCCGTCCTTGACACTACCATGCCCTATTAAAATTTGTCAAAAGTCTGATCAAGATCCTGTGAATCGTAAATGGAAATTCAAACTTCAATTAAAATTTGTAAAAAAAAAAAAATCAAGACAACAATCAGATGTTGTTCAGGAAGCGTCAATATTCAACCGTTTCGAGGCGAATTTATCCCGATAATATCCCGTTCTAAATCCACTTCTTATCCGATTTGTATCTTTCGCCTGGCAAAAATTCGATCGAGTCTGTCACGACTGCGTCCCGATTCCATCGAATGTCATCAGACAGAGATCAGACAGTGACCAGACAGTGAACCGACGCTGACGGAAGTTATCAGTCGGCATACTCGGGATGATCATGTACTGTCGGAACGTAATCCTATCACGATCTGCTCTATCGCATTGCAAACGGCTTTGTCTGGTCTCAGTCGTATTTTATTCTGTAATTGACGAATTTAGAATTAATAACGGGACTGTTTCTGAACAATTTCGGCAAAAAACGGTTCGCAATCGATAAGATTTGGACACAATCTGGACTCAATCGCCAAAAAAACAACAATGAAAAATTTCTCCAGATCATTGCCGTTCTACAGGACACCGTCCAGAATTCACAGAACATTGTTAGGAATTCGATCCGATACAGCAGAATCTCTCACGATATAGGCACGATTGTAATCCGACTAGACAAAATCGGCTGAGTTTCCCCGAATGTTATGGGACGCACCTAACTGTCGGGGTGTTTTGCCGAACTATTCGGACACTTCCCGACCCGTAGGAATTTGGTTAAGAACTTTAACGACTGTGTTCAGACAATGATAAGACATTCCAGATTATTGAGAATAGTAAACCGACTTTT
This sequence comes from Mytilus galloprovincialis, assembly GCA_037788925.1. Taxonomy (NCBI): domain Eukaryota; kingdom Metazoa; phylum Mollusca; class Bivalvia; order Mytilida; family Mytilidae; genus Mytilus; species Mytilus galloprovincialis. Next base: position 25,097,304 of record CM075341.1, read on the forward strand.
TCACTTTTCGTGTCGTATCGCTGTCTGATTTCAAACGGGAGCAATAATCGGCAATGTGTGAATCCCGCATTAGCTCTGTCTGAAGCCATAATCGGCACTGCGTGAACGCCGCATTACATATACTTTCCGTCAGCGTCGGTTCACTGTCTGGTCACTGTTGTCTGTTGGATCGCATTCAGCATTTTCGTGACGCTGTCGATATAGATTCAGTTGTTTATTAATCATGGGATAGATGTAAATCTGATTAGAATCGGATTGCGAATGGGATAGTCAGGACAAGTTCGGATGGAAACAGCTTGATTTGGACGCTTCATGAACAATATCTGATTGTTGTCGTGATTAAATAAATGTTTTTACAAGTTGTAATACAAGTTTTAATTTCCAGTCACGATGCACAAGATCTTAATCCGAATTTTAACAAAATTTTATCGGGAATGGTCCTAACAAGAACGGCAGTCAAAATCGTGAATGTGTGACGCCATTTTAACGCAGAACAAGTGTACATAACGTCATATACTATATATGTATACATTTTCAGTATAAAACTCTCAACACCTTATACATCGGAGAACGAATACATATATTTAGAGCAGCAAATGCAAAAATGCGTAAAAAAATAAGGTGGCAATGTTTAGTTATGTTCAAATCATGAAAGAGGCAAATTAAGGCTAAACACTTTTAACTGGCGAAATTGCATGAACATCAAAATGAGCGAGAATTTGAGTGACGATAGAGTCTCCGGTTATATATAGAATCAAACACAATACGAATAAACTCTCAGAGTCAAAATACCACAATCGAGTAATTGAATTACAGAAGATTATACTAGTATCTAACGATCTTAGACTAATTTTATACATATCGCTGGTAAATTGAGGTACCGACACATCGAATCGCTCAACCAATTTGAGATAGTGACCGTAGTTCCATTGTGTCGATTTCTGTCGTTCTTCCTCGTAAATCTGTTATTGTTTTAAGGATCACACCCTTGCTAGTGAAATCTGTATATTGTCAACATGCACGAGATTAACGTTTTTAACAAGATATACAAGCGCATAATGATATCGCAGATGTTTGATATCTCCTGGGTAATGGGGAGTTTACAAATGTTTCTGGTAGGAAAAAATCATCACATGTCTCGTAGATTCGACATATATTGTATACATGGCCATTTCAAATATATAACATGCACATGAAATATAAAAAGGACAAAACTGTAATTTCAATTAGCATGATTAGGCATAGGAGAATCGCAAAGTTTTTTTACTTGTAATAACACAAAATTAGTAATTAAATCAGATTGGGCACTCATGTGGAGAGTTTGAATGTCCCTTTGGTAGCCTGCGTCTCTCTGTTGTCTCATTGTCAATCATACTACTTCTGTTCCCATTTATATGTTTATAGAAAATACATCACGAAGATAAGCTAAAAAGAATCACCTAATATAAGAAATGTTTGATCAAAGTAAGAATACGTTAGAGTTTCAGTTTGCAAATTTTAAGTTAAGTCCTGTTTACAATCGTACGCAGATCTAGCATAACAACTTATATGTTTGCGTTTTAACAGCGTCCGCGATGGATTTTGTATATGGCACTTTACGTGTCTGTTGACTATTTCTTATCGCTGGGTTGTTGTTTTTTGAAGTATATACCATTTAATTCGTGAAAAAAGCCAATGTCGCCTTATTTCTAATGTGTTCTCAGAATATTAAACAAGCTCAACCAGAAAAAATGTTTGTGTAAGGTCCAGTAAAGATAGAAAGTAAATATCGGTTAATATATAAACACATAACATAGATACAACTCAATTGTATTATTGTTTTTATTTATCAATTTATCGAAGCCAACATGCTAATTAATAGGGGATAACAGTAAGCTCTCTACAACAGTATAATACAATTTACAAGCAGTACAAATTAAATCAATTGATAAATGATCACTACATATACAGACCAGACTTTATCACATAATTCGTGTCGTCATGTCTCATAGTCAAATTAAATATTCACAAGACTTCTTAATATCTTAATTTCATCTTAGAATTTTAATAAAGAGGTGTTCATATAGTACTTTCTCGCAACTGTTACATATGTATCATGCTGAGATGAACTTTGTATACAAATATTAAATAGACACTTTACAATAAAATACAACATAAACATAAATGATAACAAAATGTTAATTGCAATACTAAGCCAATACTTTCAAATAATCAAAGTTATACTTTTAAATGATCAAAGTTATACTTTTAAATAATCTTTAAATAATCAAAGTTATACTTTTAAATAATCTTTAAATCATCAAAGTTATACTTTTAAATAATCTTTAAATAATCAAAGTTATACTTTTAAATAATCTTTAAATAATCAAAGTTATACTTTTAAATAATCTTTAAATAATCAAAGTTATACTTTTAATTAATCAAAGTTGTACTTTTAAATAATCAAAATTTAAATAATCAAAGTTATACTTTTAAATAAAAAAGGTAAACTTTTAAATAATCAAAGTTAAATGAATTTTAAGAATATTTACAAAATTTAATACTATTTTCCGGGTAATCGCATACCATCCGATGCAGTGTAAGTCCTTCTGAGCATGTTTATACTTGCGCGCTTTGAAAAAAATCATTCAGTATTATTATAACACATAATGCAGACGATTTCATAAGATTGATCAGAATAGTTTTTCTATATAAACCTTCATCAGGAACGCTAAGAGTCGAATATTTGAAAGCGAATGATGTTTAAAAACCAAAACGAAACAGATTAAGATTTATTATTTATATGATTTTAACTTAATATGTTCTTCTCAATTATTTCTTAAAAAAAACGTCAGCATCCACATCCATGTTATGTTATTTTTTGAGACGTTTGTTCGACAATTCAAAATTATCCTTCACTTCCATTGGCAATCATTTCAAATATATGCATGCCAATTAACAGATATGTGATTATTAACAGAGTATATTAAAATGTCAGTGTACGTTTCGTTCTCATCAGTATTCATTTCGACGGTTATGATAACTTATATTAAATTTTCAATTGATCTGTTTCCGTCTTAGGATATTTAAGGCTAAGGTTTGATTCCGAGGGTGTTACCAATGCTTACGTGCCAGGAATGAATAGAAATATGTAATTCGTGAAGTAAGGTGAAAAAATATTGAAAAATATGTCAACTGATCACATGTAAGATTGCTGAATAGTCTGCTACACATACCTGCCAAATTCATTTCAACACATGACCCTCATGCTTACATTGTATTTCACCCTGTCAGAATCTGGTTATTTCGGATGTTATTTCAGCCGGCTTTTGTTTATATCTGCAACCAAAGAACGACACCATAAGCTGTCTGTACCCATTTCTGAAGAATGAACTTGTCATTGTATAGATAATTGTGTTAACAGAAAAATTAAAAAGTTCAAGGTATGTTATGGTTGAAAAAAACAATGAAAGTTCATTCTGCAAAAGACAATCTTTCATTATACCAGCTAATAACCGACCAGGTACCATGCAGACGAAGTAGACACTGGTAACAGTCATTACCATTTTTGTGATGGCTGCTTCCTGTCGCATTCTCTCTCGTTCCACTTTAGGATTGAACATTGCGGTCAAAAGTCTGTTAGTTTTAATCAGTTCACGTGTAAGAAGTATGTTCGTCACCAAGATCACAGTAAAAGGAATTCCACGAATTAGTATATTGTACGTTACATACAAGTATCCATCGACAAAAGCTTCATCAAACTGGCTGAAAACATGTTTCACAATAATAACTGTAATCATTATAATCAGGATAACAATATACAATTTAACTGTTAGGCCGATGTTCCATTTCTCCTTAAATTTAAGAGGATTTCGTATGGCAAAACTTCTTTCCATCCCTATTATCATTGCACTGATGCAGCTACTTGTTATAAAGATATATCTTACCAGTGTTGTCAGCCAATAAATGTCCTTGACCAGGAACTTCTGTGTTTGCGTACTAGTGATAAACGGAAGTGCAAGGATATCAGATATTGACATGATCAAAATAAGTATATTGACGGAAGTCCAAAGTTTTCCCTTGAACAATACTAGCAGTGTTGTACCATTTCCTATGATTCCAAAAACTGATAAACCCCAAAATATGATAACATGTTGTAGGGATTGTTTAGCTCCAATAGAACCTTCTCCCAAACCCAATGTAGACATGTTGTCTGTAGCGCTAATATTTTTGACTGAAATATTGGTATTCATGATATTTAAACAACTATATAACTAATATTTTCAATTTTGTTACAATTTTTTTCCGGAGATATTCAATTTATGAAAGCCAAGTGAAGAACAAAACATATATAGTAACAAATTTATGAAAATCTTTAATCAGAAAGAAAAATAATCCTTCAATCAAAACTGATTAAATTGATGTAAGCATAATAATAAATAAGTTCGAGGTTATCGTGAAGTATCTTGAATCAAATATATCTGTTTTCGCTTTGCAAATCAAATATTAAGCCAAGATATGTAAGATCAAAGTTTAGACTTTAATAATTTTATTAATCTTTTTATAAGCGCCGCTTTGATTTAAAATCAGATACTTTAAGCTCCTTAAATTCGTATGTAATTCTTTTAAAAATTTTGAAATCCTAGAAAAAAAAAGTCAGATAAAATTTTGATACATGAAAGGACAGAAAGAAGGATAAATGTAACATAATCTAAAATGTACCCTTTATTCTGTTTGATCCTGTCAATGCATCTATCATAATGCAAAAATTAAGGATTATGATTTTAATCTTAAGTACTCGGTAGAGAAAATATATGCTTATGTTTTATATTACAAATTCATCATAATGACAAAAATAGAAAACAATATTTGAAGTCTTTCAAACTAATATTAATGTTATTGATAAATGATTAACTGATATATCTGCTCTTTCTAGAGCAGAGAGATCATTCGGGATTTCGCTATGAAGCCATAAACAGGCCTAAATTGACATATTTGACCTAAAATGGTATTTTTTTCAGTTGTATATTGTCAAATAAGTTATGAATAATATCGTTTAATTACAAAAAAAAGATAGGTTAAACACATAAGCATCAATTCTTAAAAAGTTTGTAAAATACATTTTGTATCTAGATATTTGTTTTGGGAAAACTGTTGCTTCTCTCTTAATATAGATGACAGGTTCTCAAACGGATGCTATTTAAACAACATGTCACAAAATGCAAGAAATTGAAAGAAGCCCTTGAGCAAATAAAGGCAACAGTAGTATACCGCTGTTCAAAACTCATAAATCCATGGACAAAAAACAAAATCGGGGTAACAAACTAAAACCGAGGGAAACGCATTAAATATAAGAGGAGAACAACGACATAACACTAAAATGTAACACACATAGACAAAATATATATATTTACAAACCTGCTCGTGCATTTTTCATTGTTATTCAACGCAAATTTATTTTCTAAGATACCTGAGACGATCTTATTTCACAAAGGATTTCTATTGTATACTTATTGTACCTCGAACTTACTTACCCGATGTAGGTCTTTAAGTTGAGGTTCAATTCAATAAAAGTTAATCGGGCATGACTAATTAGATACGCCCTCTTAAAATCAGGGGGTCCGAAATAGGATTGGGAAAACACCCAGCAAAATACCTTAATTTACCATTTCAAGAATTTGTTTGTCTCAAAGTGCTTATGGTTGCTTAAATATCTTCGATCAATAATCAGGTGGTATTTTGTGGAAATAAATAACCTGTCCCGAACCGGGAGATGTTGGCTGCAATAGGAATTGATTTAAAAAAAGTCCATATCTCATTTACTTATAATGGCCGTTATTGTTTGTAAATTCATGACGATTTGTATATGACATTCGTCTATCGTGGAGTAAAAAAAAGGAAGGAGGGCTTTATAACTTACGAGTTCGATCATTATGGTTCAAATCTATTCTATTACGGCATACGTTTTACCTCTAGCGAACGCTCTGCCTTATTGTAAAAAGTGCCACTCTAAATTTGTAAACATTTACTTCAAATTGATCTACTTTGAATCTATAGTCGTGAATATGCATGACATATTTGCCACTGGACACAAGGGAGCAATAAATTAATCAGCTTCATTTAGTGATTTATAATTATTTGTCCTCAGTTGATTATAGTCTCAAACAGTTTTCCAATTTTTATATATTTCATTTTTATTTACATTTGGATTTTTATGCGTAAATCTTAGCATTTCTTCCATCATTTTTCTCTAAGAATTTAATCTTTTTTTTTTAATATTAAAAAAAAACGTTGTCGTAGTACACATCAGGGGTTGCATTGTATAATTTCCAGCAAAACTAACAAGGGAGGGACTACATCAGAAAAACAATCTTCATTGAGTGACAATAACTCATATATTGAAGCATGCAATGACGGCTCCCTCGTCTAGGTGACAACATTTGCTGTTTGAAGTTTATTTATATCTCAGACTGGTATAATAGTTGTCATAAAAGGGGAAAAAATGATAAAAAAAAGGTTGACAACAATTTATAAAAAAAGATTCAACTTATTTTGAGCGTTTCATTTTTTTTTTTATATTGTCTTGCTGATCGGTTTTGTTATATTTTTTTTTCATCTACTATTGTTCTAGCAAAAGTCACAAAAATGTTGTTAAAATCAGCCATGCGACTTATAATTATTTAAAAAGATTAAGCTGACTTTTCGTAATAGTAGAAGTTCAATGATAAGTTAATATTGATATTAAAAGGCCTCCGACCAAAAGGGGGTGTTCAGATCCCCGAGCACCAATAAGCCAAACGAACGCACCCATTTAGCAAGGGTATACTGTAGAACGGAAGAGGTCTAGAGATGTAAATATTTCTATACCCAAGCAAATCTTGGTTTTGAATAAAAGGAGATAAAGGTATACATTAATGCGACAGCAACCCAAAGACACAGATAAATAAAACTATTTGGAGTCAACATTCGATCTTTTTTATAAAACATTCCGTATACAGAATAATAAGCTCAAAACTGAAACATTACTAAATAATAGTTATACGGAGTTAATTCAATATTTTCCGTCAAATATTATATATACGAAAAGGCACATTTACTATTATTTACCGTGAAAGATGATAATCCCAACAATCAAGTGTTTGAAAAAATTCACCTGCCATTTTTTAATTTTGATTGGTGAAAATTTAAGAAGTTTTAATATATACTAGCAACAGAAGAACACTTCACTGTATAATAAAACGGTAAAATAAATAATGATAATGGATGACGACCAGCGGCGAATAAAATTAATAATTGATTGATTGATTGATTGTTGGTTGCTTAACGTCCAGTGGCAAATATTTCAAGCATATTCAGGACCAGAACAAGTTCACAATAAATACAATAGGAAGGTGTTGTCACAATAGAGGCCATCTGGGATAATGGTCGGGGAAATTTGGACTGCCACTGGAAAATGAGGCTTTATTAGATAGGGACGGAAATTTTGCCTTGCAACAGGCCATCTACGGACCCCTCATTGAGTTGTTGCAAGGGTTCTTAACGTGCAAAGAGCGTGGCACTCTCTTTACACGAGACATCGGATTTAACGTCCCCATTCTGACCGGACGTGACTGCGAACTTGATACATCCCGCACAGCCAAACGGACGCCCCACTTCAGCAAGCGTTTTACTGCCGTCGGGAGAAGACCAAGCGACCATATTTCTATTCCCCAGTCACCCTTGGGAAGAATAAAATTAATATTCAGGACGATTACGTGAAATATAATAAGAGCATTAACCCCGTTTTTTGCTAGACTGAAAAGCTGAGTCTTTTTTTATCGTGTAAGTTCACAAGATATTAGTTCGTAGGAAGAAAAGTCACCCGACCAGGACACATTTCCGACGCTGAGCCGGCCAGTCTGTGCTCTTACTTTATGATGCCACGTGTTAAGCTTTGAAATAGAATACCAATTTAATTAACGTCTTTGTTTGACCTGAACGCCCCCACACGAGACCAACCAGGAGAGCAGTAGTGATCGGTAGTACAGAATATCATACCAAAAACTAAAGTACAATACACAATAACCTAAACTGGATGCGTGAAATGATATTGTAAACTACACGTAAACATGGATGATCGACTTCAGGGTAGATTTTATGAATCAAATTAAAAACTCTTGCACCTATTGTACGACCTACCTATTGTATTTAAAATTTATGTGTTATAGTCATTAACAGGCATGAAATATTTGCTACTGGACTTAAAAACAATCAATCAATTTGATTAATATCTCTGTTACAGTACTAGTACTTGGCACACAAAGACAAGATCTTGTAAAATGCTATAATTTACAATTTTCATTTAAATTTTTATGTTGTTTTCTTTTTTTTTGGAGGGGGGGAGGGCGGGTTCTCTTCAGTTTATCACATAAATGACTGCTTATTCAAAAGTTTTAGATATTTTTTTACTATTGTTCTTATCTAATGTTTAAATACGATTGATGACATATGTTGGTTTTTTTTGTCAGGCAAGGATAAAATTAAGAAAGATAAAAGTTTTTTTCAGGTGTTTTTGCTTCATTTAGACACGAAAAGGGAATAACGGACGACTAAATTAAAGTGTTTGTTTTCATATAATATATTGAACTTGCGAATATATCTCACCCAACACGTTTTAATCGGGACAATGAAACCTAGTTCAATACGGTTTTATTCATTAAAGTTTGCATGCATAGTTCTTATTTAAAAAAAAAAACCAAGTAACAAGTAAAGCAAGATCTATTAAGTAATTGGACTGAATAGACAAAACTAATTATTTTGAATTTGCATGTATCTTAATGTAGGAAAATTACCAAAACAGAAACAAAAGGAACATTTGCCGGATAAATAGTGTGAAGGACCTTATGCATCTAGGATTGTCCGATTAAAAGTTCTTAAACAAGCTGTTTTAAAAGCTAATTGTTGGAAGAGTTCACATACTGTTTTCTAAGGTCTGATCTTTACGATTCTATTTCATGATTACTGACAGATCAAAAACATCAAGTATATATAGCATGAAGTTGTTGGCCATAATATTCATTGGTCAGTTATAAATGAGGTCTGTACGGGGGATTTGATTGCTGATTTATTAAATAAGAAATCGTTATTTTGAAAAGTTTGCTAAAAAATAATAATTTACCCCTTAATTTTGTAAAACTATCATTTGGTGTTTTTTAGATGCTAATTTTTTTTTATCATAAATAAATAATTATATGATGTAATGCCATTAAATTGGTCCGTTTTCATTTCAATTTAGTAGCTGTTAATTGTATATATCAGTCTGAGTACTGTTTAACTATCATTTAAGTTTAACATATTTAGACTCGTCCAGTTCAGGGGAATTAGGTTTCTGCAAGTGTTTTTTATGTACTTTTCATATATTTTTGACGGTTTGTAAGTCAGTAAAAGTTCAATGATTAAGTTAATATTGACATTAAAAGACCTCCTCACAAAAAGGGCTGTTCAAATCCCCTCGCCCTTCGGGCTCGGGGATCTGAACACCCCTTTTTGTTCGGAGGCCTTTTAATATCAATATTAACTTATCATTGAACTTTTACTATTACATATATAACATCAAAACCAAATACATGAATTTGGGGTAGACAAGTACCGTGACACGTCTTATCGCAATGCGAATTTACACCCAAAAACAAGAGAAAACAAACGACACAACGTTATAATGTAATACACACAGAAACAAACTATAATATAACAATAGCCATATTCCTGACTTGGTACAGGGCATTTTTAAAGGGAAAAAATGGTGGGTTGAACCTGGTTTTGTGGCATGCCAAACCTCGCACTTTTATGGCCATGTGAAATATAACATCAAAATGACAACACAGGACTACAATATAAATAAATTGGAGAACACAATTGACAAAGAATCACACGAACAACAGCCAACAAAAGGCAACAAGTTCAAAATTTTAATACGCCAGAAGTGTATTTTGTCCACACAAGACCTACGTGTGACGCCCAGATACAAAAGTTTGAAAGCCGAAACGAGTACAAAGTTGAACAGCATCGAGGACCAAAAGATCAAAACGGTTGTGCCAAAAACGGCAAGGGTTTTCTGTTAGTTACCAGAAAATCCCTATAATTTAGAATAATTTGTACTTTTGCAAACAGTAAATGTTATAAAATGAATATTCAAAAGATGTACATGATAAAACTGAAGTATTAACTAATTACAGGAAACAACTGAAATACATTTACATAACCAGACATTTGAAACACAAAAGTAGACACATCCGAATAAGTTTAAACCTCTACGCCAAGTGACGTCCTATTTGAAACTGAAAAATGACGAAAAAATGACGTCATTTGAATTTGTAAAACAGATCATCAAAAAATGAAAAATGACGTCACATAAGAATGAATAAGATAGCATTAGGATTGATTTAAGATTATATATTTGAACTAAATACTGATATTGCATTTAATAACAAAGCACATGTTAATACTTATTAATATCAAACTAAGGTAGCAATTAACTATATTATAAAACTATGTCCGGTTTGTTTTGAATTTAACTTCGAACGTAAAATATCGTACTGATTACGTTGAACGAAATCAAATCTGATATATGAAGGCGGTAATTAATTTTCTTTACCATAACACATAAATATAATAGAAAAGACGTCAACACATTTGACAAAATCCGATGAGAATTAAAAATATAACATTAAACATTTAAACTAAATACATGAATTTGGGATAGACAAGTACCGTACCACGTCTTATAGTAATGCGAGTTCACACTCGGCAAAACAGTCACAATCGGGAATAAGTCACGTTTGGTAATTAAAAGATTAGACGACATTATGACAAAACACAATCTACCATGTGGTAAAAATGTCCTTAGCTAGTTTGGTCAACGACACATCGTATGGATCCACCAAATCGTGATGGTGTCCATAAAATTTACGGAGTGTCAATTTTAATCTGTCCTCCTCAAATATGCTTGATTTATTTTTTATTATGTAAATGTAATGGTTGAGTGTCTTTTGAACACCATAAGTAAGTTTCTTATCAGTAGTGCTTGAAATGAAATATCTGTTCATTTTTTAATAGAATAAGATAATTATTCAAGCGAAACTTTAAGTATCAGAATGCCATTAGAAAGCATAAAAATCCACTAGCAGAGCTACGGATCAAGTGTAGTTATTTCAGTGGAGATTACCAATACATGTACTCGCGAGATATATTCACCTGCGCGTAGCTACGTTTACGTCAAAACGCCCAGGGGTACACTTGACTATGAATTTTGATAAAGGTATATTATAATCTAAATAGAATAAAAAGAACTGGAAAACGCACATCAGCCATGCAATTCTTTCTGCAATGGCTTGTAGTTTCGACTGAAAGTAACGAACTTTCCCTATTTCAACCAAATGTAATCAAATTATATTTTTGTTCCTTTTCTTTCAAAGTCTGAAATATGTGAATTCTAATCACTTTGCTTTTCTTTAAAACAATATATTATCTCCTGAAATTCGATATGTGGTTTGCCTTATTTTTCGATCCTGTGACAAACGTGTCGCAAAAGCGAGACATAGTGATTCTAAACGTCGGCCACGTCAAACTTAATTTAAGGTTCAGTAAGGGGTAAACAAATATATCAATAACTTTGCCAGGACTTCGTGAAATTTTATGGAAGTTTGACCGAAATTGTTTATGATGAAATGAGTATCCAGAGGATTATGATGAAATGATGTCTATTTACTATCCCGTAGTTGACCGAAAATATGAATTTCTTAGCAAAATGTTGAAAGTTTTTTCTTTCTTTCATTTTTCAGTATTATATTCACCATATTCACAGACAGACTTTTATTCCGCAATTAACAGACCGTCCGGAATTTAAGTTCACATGATAAATTTATAAACCTTCATATGTTGTCATGAAACTTGACCAGTTCAAGAAAATATAGGCCTTATTAAGCTTTGGCGGAAAGCAATCCAAGGTGTGAACCAGGGTTTTGTAGAACGCTTTACGAATTCTAATAGTGAGCCTTAACATTTCTGAATATTAAGTATACATTTCCATGTTCATTAAATAACAAGTTTGTACATGAAAAGGTGTTTTTGTCGGTTAATTGTTTTCCTCTTATATTTAATGCGTTTCCCTCGGTTTTAGTTTGTTACCCCGATTTTGTTTTTTGTCCCTGGATTTATGAGTTTTGAACAGCGGTATACTACTGTTGCCTTTATTTACGCCATGGTCACTTTGATTTGATAATGAACATATTTTAAAGTAACTGCTTTGGACATTTTCTCTAAAACCAATGACCATTAGATTCCAAATTACCACAATCATGACAATGAATGAATTAAACATCAAACAGTTTTAGATTCTTAATAGCAATGGTATCTTATATTCGATATCTCGCCCCCTCCCTTCGAACTTCTATCAGCAGGTGTTATGAAATGAATCCGCTTGGAACCCTCAGAATCCCTCGCCGAGGTTCGGGCGTACACATAAAAATGACCTAGCTACGCCACTGTATTCCTTAGCATTTACCTTCAGCAGAAATACTTGATACAAATAAGTATATAGTAAGAGACTAAAAACCGACACAGAATAGGCATTTGTAATATACTGTGTCAAATTTCATCGAGTATTGTATTGATATCAAATTCAAAATTGGACTGGATAAACCGCAAATAAAGACTGATTTCAACTTTGCAGATAAAATAGTAATCTTTTTGAAATTTTGTTTTAGTCAAGTGAGTCGTATAATGGAATCACCACCGAAAAACCGAATAATCAAATTTCTCAACAATTTACTTAAGAAGAAATAAGATATCTCCCTTTCACAAAACAAACTGCAAGAATATAAATGATAATAGTTCGCAATATGACTAACTTTAGTTTGTCTTCTTTAACATGTTTGAATTAGCAAAAAGTAAAATCACAAAAATACTGAACTCAGAGGAAAATCAATTCGAAAGTCCATAATCACATGGCAAAATCAAATAACAAAACGCATCAAACAACGAATACCATATTCCTGACTTGGTACAGGCATTTTTAAATGTAGAAAATGGTGGATTAAACCTGGTTTTATAGCGCTAAACCTCTCACTTTGATGACAGTCTCATCAAATTCCGTTATATTTACATTGATGCGTTAACTAAACAGAAACAATAATTAAAAAAGTCAAAATATGGGTACATCAGTCATTATCGTATAACAATTTTAAAAGGAACAATTTAACAGACACAAAAACATCTATAATCTACAAACACTTTCATTTTAAATTTACATAGGCAATGCCAGCACCCAGGGTCAAAAAATTAATAAACTTCAGAAATAGACCGAGATTGAAAATAGTCCAAAAGTTATATTTAGCATTAATCGTAAAACAATTTTAAAAGGAACAATTGAACAGAACACAAAAACATCTATCTACAAACACATTCATTGATTTGTGTGTCTGACGTCAGAAAATTTTATACGTCACATAGATTTGTCGTTCAATGTGCATACAAACAATTTTAAATTTTGCATAGGCAATGTAAGCTTATAGGGTTAAAAAATCAACAGTATGTAAGAATAAATTTCAGAAATAGACTGAGATTGAAAATAGTCCAAAAGTTATATAGAATTTATAAGAATCCACAAATAGTTAATTCCACTACGCAATTGAATGATTTTGACGTTAATGGTTCAACGTATTTTGTAATTCACAATAGAAATATATCATAATGACATAAAATAGAACAATATCATACTGACGGGATCTTTTAAAGTACAGAGTCACGTTATAAGAACCAAAGAAATACAAAAAGTCGCATATACAAAACACGCTACCAAAAAATGAAAGACAATACAAACACCTTGACGAGATATATAAGTACCGAGCCACGTCACACGGATATCACATAAAACCATTCAACAGTAAAAGTAATATTAATAATAGAACAAAGACAAATGAAACACGTTGTTAAGATGATAACCAACATCAGTACGCAGAATCTATACATCAAGACCATCGTGTATTATTTGTGAAGTTGATACGGAATATTTATCAACAAGGTCTTGGTACCTTCCGATGAACTTTAAAAAAAAAAAAAGACAAGACGTTCTTTGACATACTCCTGGTTCATTAACTTTCTATTCAGACACTGATGACGTTTTACAAAGTCTGAGTAGGAGCTGCAAGCTCTTGAATATCGAATAAGTTGGGAAATATATATCCCATATGCAGGTGAAGTTGGTAAATTGCTACTAAGGTGGGGGAAATTTATAATTTCAAAATTAAAATCGTTTCGTTTGTCATTGATTCTGGTAAGTCAAATTCGAGATATAAGTCTAAAAATGAGGCAGAGAAAGCCGTGTCTGTTGTTTTTTTAATCTCTAGTTCTGGGGGATATATTAATGGGACCCAATCAGAAAAGTTCGGATTGTTTATAGAAAGAACATCATCAATATAGCTGAAAGTGAAATTAAATAATCTGGCTTCTTTGATTCTCTTGTTTTTGACAAGTGTCTGGAGGAACTCCGATTCATAAGAAAATAAGGAGAAGTCGGCAAGAAGAGTCGCAGTTTGTTCCCATAGGAATGTCGACAGTTTGTCATATTGACAATTGACATTTTGAAACACAATATATAGTCAGCAATTCACTCTGGTAGCTATAGTCGACCAAGGATATGCACTGAGAATCCTGCATCCCATCCTACTAAATATCGATGTTTAGGAAACTTGGCTATTTAAAGACTTTGTTAGAAAAGAATAGAATTATTGAGAAAGTGGAATAATTTAGTGTGACATGTCACTTGATATTCATGTTTTTTTTATCGGAGTGATGTGTATTGAATTATAAGGTGTCTTCGTCGAGGTCCGCGTTCAGCGGTCTGTTTGATTGTACATAGAATTGAATAGAATGTTTTTGTTTTCAGATGGTGTTACCTACAGCTTTGACAGGGTGACGAATGTATGTTTTTTTTATGTATGGTTGAATTTTTTAATTTAAATTTCTTTGTCTACAGTTCGAGGGACACTGATTCCCTAGTGGTTTTCCACGTGGATTGAAGGCAAAGGGATTTTTCCTTTTCAAAGTGTGACTAATGCTGTCTTTATTACAAATAAACAATTTATTATTGGTTAATATATTTTCAGTAGACATGTGAAGAAACGAGTGGAAATACAATTGTCAATGTTCCCGATTATGAAGTAAAGAGTGTGTTTGATTCAACAACAGTAAAGAAAGAGACAAGCCAGCATAGTTTACACTTGGAGGTTAAGTCCCTTTGCTTACAAGCTTTCCACATGCTGAAGATGTTATTAGAATAATGACAATGTTCATTTTGATATGAGTTCATTCAACTTCATTGCCTTAACTCAACTTTTAAAAGTCTGTATGTGGTCAAATTCATGAGAATTTATTGAATTATGAACGATTTATAAAGAACTGTTTACATGCATCTTTAAATGTTTAGAAGTGTTTTAAAGTAATTTTAAAAGGAATAATATTTAATAAAAGTGTTGAATTTGTTTTGAGTATTGGGAATACTATTCCTTAAGGGAAAGCCTTGCTAGTGGTGTATTTTGAGATTGGCCTGCAAATATGCTGTATGGACTATAGAGTTTTCTATGCCCATAACTTAACATGAACTGGATGCAAGATTATATCAATCACTGAGGATATGTGTATAACCTCATTGGTTGATATCTTTGGCGGAAGTACATGTGATACATCGTCATTCTTTCAATATCCAAGTGGTGGTTGGTTTAAGGGCCATGTTTGGTCAGGCAATACATATTGCCTGTTTGGGTTGATGAGGTTCTTGATAAGTCCCCCCTCTCCCACCCATAAGTACCAAAATGTGGATATGTTTTTATATTTATATTTCAATATTGGTATTACATGTATGCATTTTGGGTTGATGAGCACGAGACAACATTAGAAAAACATGAGCATTACCATGGGATCATGTTGACAAAACAAACCTTCGCTTTATCGATTTTCAAGGGAAAGGTCAATTAGGGCAAGTGTATTGGCATGTTTGTGTTTGCGTTTTCATTACAATAGTAAAAATAAGATTATATATCTCGGATGACAATAATGTTGATTATAATGCTTCATTTTATGAGCTCCAGAGTAGTTTTATAACTGAAAAACAACTGTGCACTATATCCAGTGAGCTCTTCTGCATTGCATTGTGCATGGTAGTCCACATTTTGGTTTCTGAAACGTTAAGATATTATCTTGTATTCGGTTCTATCCTCTAGAGATTTCTATGCCCATAACTTAACATGAACTGGATGCAAGATTGTATCAATCACTGAGGATATTGTCACACTCACGTTACGTGTACGTCTTTTATTCAGGTAAATGTATTACCGTTCTTTCACTTTCTGTTTCATTACACTAGCTATCAATGAAGATGTTTTTATTACTAGTCACATCGGAAACTATTCACCATAAAATGGGTCCGTCCGGAGATCTTTCTGTATGTCAACTAAATGCACGTAGTTTATATTCTTTTGATAATGTATAAAAG
This sequence comes from Mytilus galloprovincialis, assembly GCA_037788925.1. NCBI lineage: Eukaryota > Metazoa > Mollusca > Bivalvia > Mytilida > Mytilidae > Mytilus > Mytilus galloprovincialis. The sequence continues at coordinate 25,113,811 of CM075341.1, forward strand.
TCTAACCGAACTAAGCTAGACGAAATTGAGTTCATTCTATATATATAGCTATGTAACGAATTCCAATATGATGTGATTTTTGTTGGTGAAACTTGGTTAAAAACAGATATCTCATTTGAAGATATTAAAATTGATAATCATAATATCCACAGGCGAGATAGGGCTGACGGTTCGAGTTACGGTGGTGTAACCATATATGTTTTCGACCCATTATATTCTTTGCGCCGTCACGAGGAACATACATGGTCTCGAATTCTTTATATATTGAAGTCATAACCAAGGATAGGTCTATCCTAGTTAGTGTTTGTTATAGACCACCGACCGTTACAGCCAATGAATGTCGTTAATTCACTGATAGCTTAACTGCAGTAGTTAAAAATATGAAATCACACAGTCCAGAAGTTTACTTGATTTTAGAAGACTTCAACGACCGGTGTGTTTCAGGGTTTGATAGTCTTAGTAACAGCGAGCTCGGTCTAGCTCTTTTAATCTTTAATCTTGCACATAGATATGGGCTATCACAATTAATTGATGAACCGACCAGGAATACGGATAGCAGTGCAACTCTGTTAGACCTTATATTTACTGACAATGAACGTTGTGTATCGATCTTCGGGGTTAGTCTCCCTTACTTAATCTCGACCATTGCATTATTTTCTGTAAACTATCCCTCAAAGTAAGTAAATCACGTACCTTTCAGCGTCGTGTCTGGGTAAACAAGTCAGCTGATTTTAATAGTCTGAATACTGCATTATATAACACTCCCTTTGATTCCTTAAATGAAATTTTTGACAATGTAAACGACATTGCTAGTTGAACGGTTGACAGTATCACTTTCGCTTGTCCTGAATTTTAACCGAATAAAATAGTAGCTACTCGTCATAAAGATAAACCATGTAACGAGATTAGGCGAGCGATACGTAAGCGTGCTTGTTACTTCAAAAACATCAACGGACCCGAAGAGACGAAGACAAGTTATATCCCATTGTTGCTAGGAGAGAGGCCAATCGCTTAATGAGATGTAAATCAAAGATATGAAATTAGAACCATTCGCTCATTTTCTAAATGAAAACAATAATCCTAGGAAATGTTGGTTCCTTAGTAATAAAATTGAGAATGGAAATGGGGAATGTGCCAAAGAGACAACAACCCGACCATAGAAAAAAACAACAGCAGAAGATCACCAACAGGTCTTCAATGTAACGAGAAATTCCCGCACCCGGAGTCGTCCTTCAGCTGGCCCCTAAACAAATATATACTAGTTCAGTGATAATGAACGCCATACTAATTTCCAAATTGTACACAAGAAACTAAAATTAAAATAATACAAGACTAACAAAGGTCAGAAGCTCCTGACTTGGGACAGGCGCAAAAATGCGGCGGGGTTAAACATGTTTGTGAGATCTCAACCCTCCCCTATACCTCTAGTCAATGTAAAAAAGTAAACGCATAACAATACGCACATTAAAATTCAGTTCAAGAGAAGTCCGAGTCTGATGTCAGAAGATGTAACCAAAGAAAATAAACAAAATGACAATAATACATAAATAACAAAAAGTAAAATTACAAAAATACTGAACTTAGAGGAAGATCAATTGGGAAAGTCCATAATCACATGTCAAAATCAAATAACAAAACGCATAAAAAACGAATGGACAAGAACTGTCATATTCCTGACTTGGTACAGGCATTTTCAAATGTAGAAAATGGTGGATTAAACCTGGTTCTATAGCGCTAACCCTCTCACTTTAATGACAGTCTCATCAATTTCCGATATTTTTACATTGATGCGTTAAATAAACAGACAAAATAAATAAAATAGTCAAAATATGGGTACATCAGTCATCATCGTTTAACAATTTTAAAAGGAACAACAAGAGACTACTAGTAGTTAACTGACATGCCAGCTCCAGACTTCAATTAAACTGACTGAAAGACTATTATTTCATCATATGAACATCAGGCACAATCCTTCCCGTTAGGGGTTTAGTATCATACCATCATAACATATATGAAAAGAACATAACCCGTGTCATGCCAACAACTGGTTTTTGAATAAATGTGTTTAGTTCCGATGCAAATACCCTATAAGTGAATCAATATTAACGCCAAAATATGCAATCTTTAATGACCTGACAGCAGTATCGTAACTATATCCCTTCTTAATAAGTCTATTCAAAGGTTTTGTTAGTTTTTGAGGTGAATACTGACACCTTTGTGCTTTATAAAGAATATTTCCATAAAAAATTGGATGTGAAATACCTGAACGTATAAGAAGTCTGCATGTTGAGCTATATTTACGAATGATGTCCTTATACCGATGACAAAATTTAGTAAATGTTTTGACTAGTTTGTGATATCGAAAACTCTGGTGTAATGATTTTTCAGTAATACATAAATTTCTCTCGTTAAAATCTAAAACATTGTTACATACACGAGCGAATCGTACAAGTTGAGATAATTAAACACCGTAAAATGGTGACAAGGGAACGTCACTATCTAAAAATGGATAATTAACGATAGGAAATGAAAAATCATCTCTTTTATCATAAATTTTAGTATTCAGCTTTCCGTTAGTGATATAGATATCAAGATCGAGGAAAGGGCAGTGGTCATTGTTAGTATTAGCATAATTTAAAGTAAGTTCAACAGGATAAATTTCTTTAATATACATACTGAAGTCGTCATTATTAAGAGCCAAAATGTCATCCAAATATCTAAAAGTATTATTAAATTTGTTTATCAGATGTTGTTTCGATGGGTCTTTGCTTATTTTTGTCATAAATTGTAACTCATAGCAATACAAAAACAGGTCCGCAATAAGTGGTGCACAGTTAGTCCCCATTGGAATTCCGATAATCTGATTAAATAAATATATTTTAGGTTAAAATTCAGATGGAGCTAATCCCTCTTTGAAAATAACATGAATCTGATGATCTTGAAAAGGCAGAACTTGTTATTTGTCTGCTAAGATGCACTTAGGTCATCATGAAAATGATTTGCCCGCTCTACCGCCATTATCTTGTCTTATTGTAGAGCCTCTGCAGGAGATAGTGGCTGTCGAACCAGATGTTCTTAAATAGTTAAGCCAATCTAACCCACATAAGTCATGTGGCCCAGATTGTATATCAAACCAAATTCTAAAGTACTGTGCTTAATCACTGCAGAAACCACTACCTAAACTTTTCAATTTATCACTTTGTTCTGGAGTATATCCATCTCCCTGGAAAGTATCTTATGTATGCCCAGAATAAAAAAAAATGAAGACGATAAAAATATTATGTCTAATCATGATCATCTACAAGACTATCTATGAGTTCTGTGAATGTAATTATTTTCTTTTTTGGCATATGTGGCTCAATTTTGTCTATTATAGAGAATTACCTTTCATGTCGTACTCAAAGAGTCGTTATTAATGGTCAGACCTCGTCGAGTTGATGATGTTACCACAGGACTCTACACTCTACCCTCTGCTTTTCTTATCTATGTTAATGATATCAAAGATGGAATTATCAGCTGGAGATACTTACCTTGTCAAACAAATTGATAACATCTCTCATTGTTTTCAAACTTTAAACAGTGACCTCGACACGTTAAACACATGGGCCCATCAATGATGTGCAACTTTCAATCCACAAAAAACTGAGTATATTATTTTCTAAGACGAAGAATGAACGAATTACCCTCCATTGATCTTAAATAGTGTACATATAAAGAGAGTTACACATCATAAACATTTAGTTCTTACTTTGAATGATTACATTTCTTGGACCGATTTTATTGCTGATATTCATAAAACAAATGTCATAGTAAACTGAACACTATCTTGAGGATGCGACATTTATTACCTAGATTCTGCATTGAAAAGTTATATAAAACATTTGATCGTTCATTGCTAGACTATATAGATGTCATTTACGATAACTGTTCTAGCGCTGATTCTGCAAACATTGAATATGTACAGAGACGTACATGCATTATATCTACTGGGCAATCAGGGTCACTTTATTGAAAGAGGTTGGCCTTGAGCTTTTTAAAATACGCCGTCAAGTTCATAGACTTACATACCCGTACAAAATCAAAAATCATCTTGTCCCAGATTATCTTTGTAATATTCATCCATTGTCCCATCATAACACTATAACTTAAGACGACATGCCAACTTGATACCTATCAGGTTAAGAACAGTAGCATACTACGATTCTTTTCTTCTAGCTACTATTATGGACTCGAATAGTTAGTTTGTCAGCTGAACTAATTTCAGCGACATCTTTGCGAGTTTCAAAAGCTTGTTAAAGAAGAATCTCAATCTGTGTAGTAAAATAATATATTCACGAGGACATGGTTTTGAGAAAAAGGTTCATACTAGATTACGCTTAATGCTTAGTGCTCTTAATGACCACTTGAACAAATATAATCTGACATCAAATAGGTTTTACTATTTCTACCTTGGTAACCATATTATTTGGTTGCAGTTGTTGATAATGTCATGCCTTAGCATATCTGAATATCCCTCGGCAGCGTACTTAGATACGGCGTAAGGACCAGATAATACAGCCATACGTCCTGCTTCACTGGTAATGTTGACAATGCGACCTTAAGACTTGAAAACCAATGAAAGAAAGATACGACTTGTTTCGACCATTCCAAAAGTATTTACTTCAATTACACTTTCATAGTCTGCTTTGTTCAACCATTCGATCGGCAAAACAGGTCCAGATATTCCATCATTGTTAACTAAGCCCAAGATGCCTTGCGATACAAAGCAAAATAAAACTATGCAATTAATATACGACGAAACTAAGAGTTATTATAGAATAGTGGGTCAATGGGTGGTAAAACAAAAATACAATGTTAACGAAAATGACATTAAGATGTCAACTTTAAACTTCGTCTCCATCAAAGAAAATTAAAGTATCAATACCATACAGGTCTTATTGGTCAATATACTTATTGTAGTGCAATAGTATTTAAACAATTTTTCTTATAACGGTAGACGCCGTCGTTATTTGAATGATATACGTTGTTTACACCTTCACTCTAGTAGCGGAAGCACTGGAACGCTCTTTAAGACCTTATTTTATAATTTCGACGTATGCAATCATTTTGTTCTCTGGAAATCGATGTCGGTTCCCATTTTGAATAGGAACCGTTTAGAAGCAGGCTCTTTTCAATTCTTTTGATATCATTTAACAATGTTTAAACACATAATTTTGTTACACTCTTAATATATCATTATTTCACTGAACTATCAATTACTATATGTGTACAGCATTACAAATGTATTGCAATACGTGTATTTTGGGGCACATTAAATTGAACAAATTCAAAAACTGCATCGATGCTTTCAGTTTTTGTTACGTCAAGAATGACAGGTTTGACTTTCGACGATGTCTCTCCCTTTAATTTCGCACATCCTTCCTCCGTATGACATCCAGCAAATACATGAAATCCTAGTACGTCTAACGGCTTTGTGAAAAAATTTCCAAATCCTGAGTCACAGCCTGTCACAATGATATACCGGTTTCCATAGTTACCGATTCTTTGTTTATTTTTAAACCATCTAATTGACAGTCACAGGAAAAGTACTATTGTCACATAAAGCCACGGGCTGAGATCCTTGGAAGGTAGAACAATGTTGTGATTGATATCTATTAGAAAATCTATAATATCATATTTTTTATAACTTCAAATATTGAAATAATATAGAATATGTCCATACTAGAGATTTATACGTTTTGTCATACACTGATTCTTATCAAAAGATACAGTTTCGTGATCATCGGATTTATAATTATGTAATATTGATTCCGACAAATTGCCGATGAAACCAAGTGCGTTGTTTACAAGAACTAGCATACACGTGAAACTGGGAGGTTATAGGCATGAGTATAACAAACACTCGGTTGTAAATTAATATGGATGCTTTACTAAAATTCATGGGAGACTTCAAAATAACAGTCTCTTACAAATTCCCCACAAACCACAATCATAGCTATATATAACCCAGTAGTCAGTACTTTTGTATTGACATGAATTATTATTTATATGGTCATAATTATAAATCTCTTTACAAATCTTTAAATTTTTGAAAAAAATACTAATTTCATCCGCAGAAAAATGTTACTTTAGCTGGATTCGGCAAATTTTTTAGGATTTTTTGGTCCTCATACGCTCTTCAACTTTGTACTTTGTTTGGCCTTTTTAACTCTTTTTGATTCGAGCGCCACTGATGAGTCTTTTGTAGACGAAACGTGCGTCTGGCTCAAAAACAAAATGTGTGACGGGTTAAATATATTAGTGAGATTTTAACCCTTTATAAAACCTGGGAAATACTTGTACAAAGAACGATATCTCTTACATGTAAATGAATAAGTATATTGCACGGAAAAACATTCTAAGTAAAATTTTGTCTCCTCTTGTGCATCTGTATTTTCTGTCGCAAAGAATCAACTTAAAGTTGTGTCTTACAATGTATTAGTCTATGCATTTCATAAACTTAACTACGATAAATATTATGTGACCATGTAAAAAATATACTCTACTTGAATTCATAAATAATAGTAAAATGAATCAAAACAGTAAAAAATTCAAATATCTACATGCAGCAACGTTAACTAAGCAAAGTATAGTAAGCAAATATACCATTTTTGTTTACTAAATTATAAAACTACATAACACAACTTTTTGCTTACCTCAAGTGCTGATTAGAAGGTCACTAGACTATATGTACATTTTATGTTTACATCAAATATTAACCGGAAGATACTTATGAATTTAAAAATAACTAAAGACTTTAATGAGTACGACAAAAATATATAAAAACTAATATTTGAAGTGTTATTTTTTTTAGAAATGATTAGCTGATATGGTTTGCCCATTTTAGTGTAGATAGATTACTTGTAATTTAGCTATGAAGCTGTAAACAGGCCTATCTTAACATATTTGGACTAAAATCATGGCACTTTTTTTATAAGTTATAAGCAACATCAATTAGTTACCCCAAAAGATATGTTAAACGCGTAAGCATCTTGAAAGGTTTGTAAAATACAGTTTGTTTTAAGATATTTGTTTTGGTAAAAACTGTTGCTCCGCCCTTAACATAGATGACAGGTTCCCAAAATGATGTTATTTAGCAACGTGTCACAAAATGAGAAAAATTGAAAAAAGCCGTTATGCAAATATGCTTGAATATTTTATATAATATAAATACTTACGATTGATAGTTAAGTGTCTTATAAACACAAGAAGTAATTTTCTTTTCAATAATGTTTGAATTCAAATTTACGTTTCTAAGGTAAAAAGATCATAACTTAAGCAAAACTTTAAATGTCAAAATGAACCACTGATAGTATGCCATAAGAAAGTTAAAATATTTCAACTGGTAGAGCTACAGATCAAGTGTAGTTATTTGAGTGGAGGATACCAATACATGTACTCACGAAATGTATTTCTTAGCATTTACTATTGTTTGTCTGTTTGTCTTTTTCATTTTTAGCCATGGCGTTGTCAGTTTATTTTCGATTTATGAAAATGACTGACCATCTGGTATCTTTCGTCCCTCTTTTACCTTCATCAGAAATGCTCGATCCAAACAATTATATTTGGAGGACGCCTACATTTTCTACTCGTCGCCATTCCATGACGGTTGTGAGTAATAAGGACTGAATGAACAAATTTCTGAAAAGTTTACTTATGAAGAAATAAGATATCTCCTTTCACAACACAAACGACGGGAAAATTCATGATAACAATTTGCATTATGATTATCCTAATTTAGTCTTCTCTAAATCAGGAATTGGTATATTGAAAGCAAATATATAGTCAGCAATCCACTCTGGTAATCGACCAAGGATATGCACTAAGAATCCTGCATCCCATCCTACTAAATATCGATGTTTAGGAAACTTGGCTGTTAGTGCATGGACATATGCATTAATGACATGGTCAATATTAGAACACGCTCCAATAGTTAGCCCTTTTTTGACCGATTTCTTATCTAAAAATAAATTAAACAATATATATATATATTAACATTTTTAAGACACCAGCATGGACATTCGTTGACCTGAATTTATTTGTATATCAGTTTTGTTAATTGTGTACATTGTCGTAAACTTCCATTCGATAGATGTGAAAAGTAATTTATAGTTCATTATATAGCTTAAAAGATAACAAACAAAAACAACATACAAACAAACATAAAAAACGAAAAATTAATGCAGAAGACATTTTAATACAGATATTACAAATGTCCGTTGTTTTCCTATAATGACACTGTATGTCATTCATGTAATATCAAATAAAACACACATAACTTAACTTATATCGTTTACCATGGTATGAATAGTTGTCTGATAGGCATTCAGACCACATTTTCTTAATCTGTACATTTCTGACATTACTTGCGGTTTAGCCACAATAAAGCTATTTACATTGTGTGAGAAGAGTAACCTATTTTTATTAAGAACAAGCATCCATTCAAAAAGATAATTGATGCGTTCATATTGTTTTACGTCTTTTGTTTGTCTTTTACATAATTAATATTTTTCTAGCCAGTTTTAATTTTTAAGTGCCTTTATAATGTCATCCTTTTGGAATTTTTTAATTGATCATGATAATAGTTGAAAGTTGAATAATCATAAAAGAGCGCGAACGATACCAGAGGAACATTCAAATTCATAGATCGAAAATAAACTGACAACGCCACGGCTAAAAAAGAAAAAGACAAACACACAAATAACAGTACACAAGACATAACATAGAAAACAAAAGACTAAGAAGCACAAACCCCATCAAAAACTTGGGGTAATCTCAGGTGTTCAGGTAGGATAAGCAGATCCTGCTCCTCTAACTGCATGCTTATCTGGCTTCTTCATGTCAGAAAATTTGTCAGTGGTTATCTCTATCGCCTTATGTTTGTTCATGGTATATTTAGAACGATTGGTAACAAATTTATATACAGATGGTAAAAGCTGTCTACAACTTGTCCTTTTCTTCTATTATGAGTTTGTACTAGTATAACGTTGGTGTCTCAGTGATATTTTTTTTTAATTTGTTTTAACATTTTCACATTAATTCTAAAAAAAATACAGTTAATGCTTTGAACAACTTCAAACATCTCATGTCCTTGGATTCCCAATCATCACCAGAATAATATTACTAAAGTATATCAAGGATTACTAAAAAAAACCGATTCGGATGATACCAAAAAAAAAAAAGAAAACCACTCATTAGTCAAAGATACACTGACAAATAATAGCAAAAATTGAAAAAAAAAAATGACTGAAAGTCGGAGTGATATGGCTATCAGATTATCAGATTATGATATCAGATGCTCTTGATAAGGGGATGTATCAAATTATAAAATATTGATTTGTTTTCATATTACCATTTTTCAGGATTATAAAGATGATTAATTTGTTTCATCAATCCTATTCAATGGCTTTTATAAAACAAAAATCTATACAATTCAAAGGAATAAAAAAACAGTTTACAGACTTACACTGTTTTAGAAATCCAGGTCCAAAGTAATCCTGTATATCCATTTGAAGCTTGTCATAGTAAACATCTATAGTGTTACAGGTGACATCGGGATCTGTAATACGAGTTTGAAAACACCCGGGTTCAATGATATGAACTGATACCCCTCTTTTGTATAATTCGCGTCTGAAAGACAAGAAACGGAACATTAAGACCAATCAAACCTTTATCTCTTACAATTAAAATGCTGTCAAAAGGAAATTTATCACGGTTAAACATGTTGTTTAAATTTCTGAATGATAAATAGGAATTTTCCTGAAAATTGTTGTATAAAACGGTATAAAAAGGTTCAATTCATAAATGAGAGAGAAAAAAGCCCGCTTACTGTCAAAACTTACTTTCTGTAAAATTGCAAACCCTAAGGGGAATTGGAGAAAATGGATCACTTAGGCTTTTCTAGTCACAGAAGAACACCATCATCTGTGTGGAAGTTATCCTAATGAATATCCTATAATTTGAAATGTTGCTGAATAATGTGGGAAGTCCATGTATTGGAACAAGCATTATAATATCAGACATCTATATTAATACATAACTCAAAACAACCAATAGATGAGGCCAGGTTTTCGAAGCGCGTCTCAATCGCCTCAAAATAGCAGGTGTTTCTATATTTAAATATATATATATATATTCCCTATTTCCATTCTCAATTTTATATGTGACATTTACTCCAAAGTTTTTCACTTCAAATCTGCCTTCCTGATACAGTCAGTGTACCGGTCATTACCATGTATCTTCTTTTACTCATATATTTGGCAGCAATAGTTTGACTTCAAATTTCGTTAGAATGTTTTTTGTTCTTAGTGATAGGATACTTTCATGCGCTTTGATGTCAGTTTTTAATAACGTCATACCTTAGCGCATCAGAATATCCCTCAGCAGCGTGCTTAGATACGGCGTACGGACCATATAATACAGCTATACGCCCTGCTACACTGGTGATGTTGACAACGCGACCTTTAGTTTTGAGAACCAATGGAAGAAAGATACGGGTTGTTTCGACCATACCTAAAGTATTTACTTCAAATACACTTTCATAGTCTGTTTTGTTTAACCACTCAATTGGAACAACAGGTCCGGCTATTCCAGCATTGTTTACTACTCCCCAGATTCCTTGCAAGAAAAAAAAACAAATCAATAAATATACAAGGAAAGGAAACGATTTTTGAAATAGAAGACCAATAGTTTCGAAGAAAAGTAACCATATCATATATTGTCCATTTATAAGCCCAAAATAAGGAAGTAATGTTTAAATATATATTTATTGTAGTGCTATGGTATTCTTATAATTTGTTTTCTGATGACGGAAGATCCGTAGTTATTTTCTTGATCTGCCTGAATGTTTTAACTATAATGTATAGAAGCAAGCTCCTTTCAAGTTAGTTGATAACAGTTAACACGATATTTTTATATATCGTTGGTTTAAATGAATTATCTTTTTTAGTACAACATAATAGATATAGCTCATTACCTGTATTTTGGGGCAAATTCAATTGAACGAATTCCAAAGCTCTTTTGATGCTATCAGTTTTTGATACGTCAAGCATGACAGGTTTGACTTTCGACGATGTCTCTTCGTTTAATTTGGCCAATCCTTCACCCGTTAGACATCCTGCAAAAACATAAAATCCTAGTTCGTCTAACTTCTTTGTGAGAGAATATCCAAATCCTGAGTCACATCCTGTTATAACGATATACCGGTTTCCATAGTTACCGATTATTTCTTTATTTCGATACCATTTAAGTAACAGCCACAGGAAAATTGATATTGCAACATAAATCCACATACTGAAACTTTGGAAGTTAGAACAATATAGTAAGTGATCTTTATTAGAAAATATATTACATACTAAATTTTTTTATATACTTTATGTATTCAAATGATATCAGATATGTCTAGACCAGGGATTTTGACCTTTTGTTATACACTGTTAGTGGGTTTTTTATCAATAGATACAGTTTGGTGACAATCATATTCATCATAGTGTATCATGTAATATTGATTTTGAAAAAGTGCGGATAAAATCAAGTAGGTTGTTTACAAGGACTTGAAAATATAAGATATCTACCCTTACGCATATAAAAAACAGAGAAGGCCGTACCCCGACCTATAATGGTTTACTTTTATAAATTGTTATTTGGATGGAGAGTTGTCTCATTGACACTCATAACACATCTTCCTATATCTATATAATTGGAATTTTAAATCATGCCTTTAACAAATCTAGCTCACAGAATATAATTATCATCACGAATTTGAAAATTCGATGTCACGGATTAAATTTGTGAAATAATAAATTTGAGGTATCAGTGTTATCAAAGATATCTATTATTCATCATCATTATCTCGAATTCAAAACAGTCGTTAGCACTAATTAAGTCTTTGAAAACGGATCTTGGAATTGTAATCCAACGACTACCGAACTTAACCTATCATTGGGTGTGTACTTACATTAACAAAATGACGGGTGCCACATGTTGAGCAGGATCTGCTTACCCTATCGGAGCTCCTGGGATTATCCCGGTTTTTGATGGGGTTTGTATTGTTTGGTCCTTCGATTTTGTGTCAATCGTACCTACATGGCCATTCTCGCTATGCAGTACAATAACACGTTATTTCTTCGTGCAACCAGAAAGGCCGAGTAGTTCCGATTGTACTTTTGTTTGTCTTTCATTCTTTTTATATTTTTTGCCATGACGTTGTCATTTTATTTTCGAATTATGATTTTTAATGTCACTTTAATATCTTTGGCTCCTTTGGAAAAGTGTGTTATGATAAAAGAGAAAAACTTGGCCCTTGAAATTGCAGAAAATGTTAACTTTTATAAGCCTTAAAATTTATATTCATGATTTGTAACAAACAATCGTTATTCCCATGATGACTAACTGTGTCCTTCTTCTTACTAATTAATCCTTTATCAAAACGAAGCTGGAACACATACAGGAGCTTCTCAATGAGAAGGACAAAAAGCAAGCATGATCCCTAAACTTTACTTTCCGCTTTATAAATTATGTCCTCTCACTAAATCATTCAAAGATTTGCGACTGTGTTTAATGCATTTATCCGATCGCACTTGAAATACAGGATATATACAACAGAAAAAATCTGACTCATATCAAAGATAACCTCTAGAAATTGACAATTACTATTAGGTTCGGTTGAGAACAAAACTTAACGACAAAAGAAATGCTTTCAGCATTCCAATTGTGAACTTTCAATTTTATGTAGCAACATTCAAAAAGGACATGTCAACGAGTTAGAATAGATATGAACAGATATGAACAATATGAATGGTGCCACGTGTTGAGCAGGATTAACTTATCCTTTCTCAGTACTAGAGATCACACCCAGATTTGGAGGGGGTTCGTGTTGTTCAGTGTTTAGTTTTCTTTATTGTGGTTTGTGATTTGTGTACTGTGGTTTTTCTGTTGGTCTATTTCCTTTTAAGCTTTACCGTTTTTAGTTTATTTTCGGCTTATAAATTTGAAAGTCCCTTTGGTATATTTTGCCTCTCTTGAAGCCATAATGCCATTGTCTTAGACATTATTAAAAAAACACATACATTATGTTGTCCGACAGTGTATAGTCTTATAAACAATTTTAAAGACCAAACAAGAGGCTTTATTATACCCTCTCCTTTTTGTTTAATTCAACACCACAGAGCATTCGATTATAAGGCGTATGAGCAAAGACTGGTCGACATAGTAAAATTAATGTGTCCGAACAGTGTAGTGTTACATGACTTCCACGTTTACAAAACAGTTCAGGTCAGTATGTCGGACTAGTGCAATTCTCTCGGGCTGAAACATGTACGCGTTTCACTATAGAACACTGATCCGATAAAATTTTAGCGTTACGTTTGGTTAACGTTCAAACGTACGCTAACGATCGTTTTATGAAACGGCAGTCTTGGCTGTTTTGTAAACGTGGATGTCAATACGTTGAAGATAATTCAAAATGCATGAATATCGTGATGATAATATAGTTCACTATTTTGTGAACATCTTTATTTTGTCATTATCTAATGTGATATTAACATTTTTGGTTTGTAAAGTAAAGATGGATAGATGGACACTATATTATAATCATGATATTCCTGCATTTTGAATAATCTTCAACTTATTAACATTACTAAACAAATATTTTACTTAGCAGATTATGTGAAAAAAAACTCCGACATGGAACATTAAGAAATACAAGAAACTTTAGTAGCTTAAGTTAAATACAATGATCTATAAATAAACCAGACGTTACTCACCCTAATATCAACTATTTATGTTTACTTTATTAGATATTATCTTTGCGCGTGGAAGACCTATATAAATTTTATTGTGTGAATTTATAAATATGTATTGATAAGTTAGATATAAACTATGGATAATAAACTTGCATTTATAATTATATAAATGACACAAAAAGGTCACCGGGTGATAAATTTGGTCATTTAATACGAAAGACAAATGGCGTGTACAAAGTTTTCAATGTTCAACGAATAATTACGTGCCGTTCAAAACTGCATGGTCCATATGGATGTTTACAAACCTTAAATAAAGCGACGGGAGTACTCAACCCAAGAACAAACCACGTGTTGAATGGGATTTGTGGCTAAAAATTAGATTTTCTGTGTTTGTTTGATGTTATTGTATCTTCGATGACTTGTTTGTACATGATGTTCACTGCACACGTTCCTATTTATAAAACATTTTTTTATATATTTGGGTTCCCCTTTCATTTGACTATGATGTTACTAACCATATAAAAAAGAAGATGTGGAATGATTGCCAATGAGACAACTATCCACAAAAGACCAAAATGACACAGACATTAACAATTATAGGTCACCGTACGGCCTTCAACAATGAGCAAAGCCCATACCGCATAGTCAGCTATAATAGGCCCCGATAAGACAATGTAAAACAATTCAAACGAGAAAACTAACGGCCTTATTTATGTAAAAAAATGAACGAAAAATAAATATGTAACACATAAACAAACGACAACCACTGAATTACAGGCTCCTGACTTGGGACAGGTACAAACATAAATAATGTGGCGGGGTTAAACATGTTAGCGTTATCCCAACCCCCCTAACATGGGACAGTGGTATAACAGTACAACATAAGAACTAACTATAAAAATCAGTTGAAAAAGACTTAACTCATCAGATGGACAAAAATACAAGTGGACGTGGCCGGGTACTTATACATCCCGACACAAAAAGACGCAATGAACAGATCTCAGAGTACTCGCAGTTATCTGACAGCTAGTTCAAAGTCACTAACAACTAATAAAAAAAATCATGCATCTAAGGCTAAACTATCGATCCGTACACATCAAACTTCCAATGGATTTTAGTGTAAAGACGTCATAAACAGCCAGAGAAAAACATGACCTTGTGCAATGGTCAATGTCAACATCTTGTTTCTACTAAATGGCAGAGCACTGTCACCTTTAATCTATACAATGGTTTTTACTAATTAAGTATTTGCGTCAGACACGCGTTTCGTCTACAAAAGACTCATTGATAGCGATAGAATAAAAACAAAACCGTTAGAAAAGTCAAAATATGGAACGAAGTTGTAGAGCTTTGAGGAGAACAAACTCCTAAAAGTCTTGCCAAATACAGCTAAGATTATCGATTCCTGAGGTAGTAAAGCCTTAGTATTTAAAAAATGTATGTGTGATATGTTTCCAACGTAGAAAACAGCGTGAAATAGACAACCTAAATATATTTTCTTAAAGGTTAAAAGATGTGAATTCGTTGATACGAATAAGAATGAAAAACATAAATGGATATACGAAAATTCATGCAACAGCCATCCATAAAGGTTTGTTGTGTCTTTGACATATCCCCCATTTCCATTGTCAATTTTATAATGTTTCTTTGTATCTGTATGACATTAAGCTTCGTGATGCATATGTTGTAATTCCAGCATTAACAATTTAAAAAAAAATACGATTTATGTTTGTAATTAAATACAGAAGTAAGGTTGAATTAGCTACTATCAATTTACCCACCAATGAAGAATTTCATAAACAATATGTGACTTTTGCAACAATTAAAAACATTGAAAAGGTACTACATGTTATTGTAGATAAAAAGAAAAGCATTTCAAGAACAATATTGTAAATTAACTTTCAAACTCAAACTTGTGCTGACTGGCTTAGATCTTCAAATCATTAACATACTAAATTATTGAGTATCAGAATGATACTCGCCGTATTTCTTTGATGATGTAGTCATTTAAGTAGCTTTAACATAATTATCTTAACAAGATATGTAGCAATTAAGTCGAAGGCACTGGTGTTAATCAAACGAATTCAAACGTACTACAGCGAAATCTTTTCAAGGCATAGGCCGGAATAAATATACGGAAAAATATTTCTGAATTGATCAACTCCGTGAGGCTATTGCACCGTCCTAAAATTGGACATGCGAAAGGTCCATCAACACTAAGGTGAGGATTTTAATTTTCAATTTTCGTGTGTATATCATGTTCTCCTTTTAAGGTTTTCACAGTAAATCTTTCTAAAGTCTTACCAGTTATCTCCTGTAAAGTAAAAGAAAAATTATTATATCACTACAACCCATATTATTTGGTTTATCTTGTCTTAAATTCAAAATGAAAACTTCTTAAAATTTCATTTTTCAAACCTGTCACTGACTTCAGATTTCTGATTACTCCAAAATATTATTATATTTATACATCACCGACGTTTGTATAGTTACCATATGAAGAAAATAGTTTCATAATGGTAAATATCTTGGAATATTACAGGTACTAGCACAGTAACAAAGCTGTTGTGTGTTTAAATAGAAAGTTTAAACAGATGTTCTCTTAAAAAGCTTTTCATGCCCAGCCAACAACGCCGGTATATGTAAATCACACAATATAAACTACTCGATAAAGGTATTATGTAATGACAATTCTTTTGTAGACGAAACACACGTCTGGTGTAAATACAAAATTTCAATCCTGGTATCTTTTTATTGGAAACTCGAAGATTAACTCCAACCACTTACCAATCACGCATTCCTGATTAATCATAGGTCTGTTCTGGTGATACAGTAGAATTTAAAGCAAAGAGGAAGAACTACACCTTCCTTCACTGCATTGGATACGTAAATGATATGTTGCCTGGTCGTCCAAGTGGTAGACGTTCTAAATTATGAACTTTAGTTTTATCACAAATTAAAGATTTTGTTCAATTTGAAACTATTTACCCTATGTTTTAAATTTAGATACTAAAAAACCCAAAGATATGTTATACTTCATTAAATATGGATATAATTCCTCTTGCTATTGTCTCAAAACAATTGACTTGTCTGCCCTATATTCAAGAGTCCACAATCACATTTAAACACAACAGATTTGTGTTGCTTTGTTTGATAAAAACAATGACAAACGTAGATTGACACATTCCCCATTTCCTTTCTCAATTTTAGTAGATACATTGTACAAGTAGCTTGTCTAAGGGAGGATAGAATCGTTTTAGAGAACCAATTACATTCACACAAAAAAATGCTCTAACATTATACAGATGTTTGACAACAACTCATTAACGTTTATAATGCGTGTTTGTCAACAAACAATCTACGTTCGTAAAGGAATCAACTGTGATCCTATTGTTGCCGACTTGTTTCTTTATAATTCATATGAGGCATACTTCATTGAGGAACGTCTTTAGTTTAGATGACTTGAAGTTCCGCCATATAAATGAAGTCCTACAATTAAATAATTCAGGTAGACTATGTTGTTCGCATAAGTTTAAATACAAGATACAAGATTAAAGTAAAGGCTGCTAATATTTTGATTTACTTCTAGAAACTGACAAGGGTCGGTTGAGAAAACAAATAACGATACAACAAATGATTCGAGCTTCCGAATTGTGAACATTCAGTCTGTATGTAGCAACATTTTAACATATTACATATGGAGTACTAGCATATATCTCCGAATTCATACAATATTCTGGAGTTTGTATTTCTTTTCAATAAGACAAAGTCAATCAAAACCAAAAAAAAAATTGAGAATGGAAATTGGGCACGTTTATCGTTATAGCGTTTTAAACCAAGACTTCAATGTGTTGAAGTTGAAAGTATCCCGCAGACCATTTTACGAATGACAACACACGTTGGTTGGCCGTCATCTATATGTGTTGCACAGATAACGACGAATATGAATCCCTTTTCCCAAAAATTATAAGAAAATAAAGCAAAATGCTTTCAAAACTTGTCCCAAAAATATCCATAAACTAGTACTCTCTTGACCAACAGTTTAAACATCCAAATCATAAAACTTGAAGAGCTTAATAACCCAAATGATTTAAATAAAATAAACAAACTCGTCAAGTGTTAAGTGTATCTGAGATGCTTTGCAATCTTACGTTATAAGTTAGCACTGCGTTTTTAATCTGTGAGTTTTAAAATTAAGAATACTATCTTTAAAGGTTTTCCTTGTACACGTATGTATCACAGCACGTTCGTCTACAAAAAATGTCCGTATGTCATTCAAATCAATTTTCATTGCTTTCCCATTTCCTATTTTCTAAAGCAATTATATTCATTGATATCCAAACACATACCACAAAACAGACTGATATAATTTTGTGATATATTATATAGATATGATTTTATACATTATTCCTTTTTTATGAATTTAATTTCAGGAGCATACATTTGACAACGCGTCAGTTGACAAATTGTTTGAAAATTATATAGAAATTTCTATTACAAAAACTGGGCAGTACAAACTTCAATACATATTTTTTTTAAACCATGATTATGTTGTTTTAATAAACTAGATCGGAAGTACTAACGATTAACATCATAAAATTTGATTGTGTCAATGAAATAAATCACACAATATTTGCATAGTCTTCACTTAAATGGTTTAATACAAATGAATACTTAAGTGATGTTCAATGCGATTTCTCTATAAGGAAGTAGCTATATTTACTCTTTCGTGACTAAAGCACATTCGAATTAGTGTAATCATTATGCATTCGTTACCCGTATC
Source organism: Mytilus galloprovincialis (assembly GCA_037788925.1). Lineage (NCBI taxonomy): Eukaryota > Metazoa > Mollusca > Bivalvia > Mytilida > Mytilidae > Mytilus > Mytilus galloprovincialis. Next base: position 25,132,375 of record CM075341.1, read on the forward strand.
TCCGAAAACGTTTTACAAAAAGTTCCTAAAAGTATGAACAAAATAAACGATTTTTAAGAAAAAATATGGAAAAACTTATTACCATCTTATAGCAACTTAATATAAATTTGTCTAGGGGAACGGATTTGTTAGAGATTATTGGCTTTAAAATAAATGATAAAAAGTATGAATCGCCGCGCTATTTTTCATGGTACGAGTTGTTCAAAATTGCCAAAATTTGCTTAGATTGTTCATGAAATTTTTTTTTTTTTGTGCATACAAAGAAATCTAAGCAACAGATTTTTGAAATAAAATATTAGAACATAGGTTTGATAATATATATTCTGAAAATAAAAATAAAAAATTGGTGTCAGGGAACTTTTTTCTTGCTACAAATCAAATAGGAAAATTTCCCTATATGTCCTGTATAAACTTTATACGACAATAGTTATCTCCCCTTAAATGGCTTATTTGAAAAATTAATTTCATCAGCTCACATATTTGGTATTTGTTCAAACATTTTTGATGCAATGGATAACTAAGTTTTCTTTATATAAATAAACAGTGTAATCTATAAATTGCAAATCTGTCTCCAAATTGGTAGATTTGGGCAAAGTACTAGATCGATTATTCACTGTGATTGTACTATACAAGATGGAAGTATACCCCTGATCTGCATTTAAATTATTATCTGAAAGAAAAATAAAGTTTTCAGGTGTAATCTGATAGCATGTTCATAGTTTTGCAACAAGTATTGACGTCAGAGCTCAGACCAGTTAATCAAATGATTCCTCAAACGGATGGAAAAACTTTGTCTTTTTTGTTGGAATTGGATTTTTTTTATATTACATGGTTGTATTTTTCAGCTGGTTACCGTTTATGTCATAATGGGTGTCAATCCTTTCTTTATAGCTTGACGAATATATTAAATTTTCTCATATAAATCCGTTCATTAAGCTTATTTCCCTTCACATACATAAAACAGTTTCTTTTTAGCGAAAAAGAAAAAGTACATTCAAATGCAAACATCTTTGGTTTTTTTTTTTTGGTACGCCTAAATTTACATTTATTTCAATTTGATTGTTGGTCTGTATGCTCTGCAAATTAGATCACGATTTCATTGTTTACAGTAAATTGTCATAAATATTAGGTTGATATCAGGAGCAATATAATTTTTATTAACGTGATTGAAACTTATAAAACAGCATTTATGACTTCTATTTTGGGGATTTCCGTCAATAATTAGTATTGAAATTTTCACTATATCTTTACATCCTTAAGACGGAAGTTTTATGACAACCATGAAAACAGTGAAAATATCAAATATATTTGAAATTTTGTTACTCATAACTTTAATGGGTGAGTTTACACCTTATTATAATATTATGACATTTCTTAACAATTTACGAATGACAAACTTATTATTGAAGAACTCAATCTGTATATAATGAGTTAATGCAATTCCATTTATTGTTGTTGTTATTATTGATGTCATATAAGTAGAGATAAATCTTATAGTAAAAAATTTATAAAGGAATGATAGTAAAACTCTCATTTTATACAGGTTTCAAGATAACAATTTTATACTTTTTTAAGTATTACGTTAGACCCTATCTTATATTTTATCTAAAAAATCATTTTTAATACTTTATAAATTTTAAATTGAGAAAATGTTGTACGACTATGCATGATCAGCAACACTTTTTGTTATTCATTTATAAAAAAAGCATGTTCAAATCTACATTTTAAACTAATTTTAGATATATTTTTTTTAAATCCTGTAAATATTGTATTTGTCTGTATCTCCATAGAAAGTTGGATTGCCAACTAATTTCCTTTGCCTTCTGCCTATTTCAGATACACTGTCAGGAACGACTATTTACACCAAAAACATGTCTACAGTGACATTAAATTGTACATTTCAATCTGGACAAAGGAGTTTGCAATGGATTCGTCAAGTAAATGGCTCAATACTTCAGCTAAGTCTGCATACACGAATAAATGAAACACTGCCAGAAGAATTATACACGCGATTAAAAGTTAAAGTTGAGTATTCTGATGATTTTATTAGAGTTTACTATTTAGAAATACGGAATGTAACAAAGATTGACGAAGGTGTATATTTATGCACAGACAAAAGACAGGAGGAAGAAGTCATTTACACTTTATATATAATACGTGAGTACAGTGTATAATGGTACACGCTGATCTGTTCGTTACTACTTTAGCTTATGCCGATGTTGATTGTTTGAATTCCTGATTTTTAAGCGGGAAACCGTCTCGTTCTTAATTACACTATCTCCTTATCATTAATAGGACGACTCTATCACCCACATGATATGCAAATGAAAGAATATGTTTTATTCCTCGTGTTACAATCTGTAAAAACATTATCTTTTAATTTTATCAAAAAAAGGTGAAGTTAACGTCTTTTACTACTAAGTTACGTACACACAACCAACGGTCAGATGTATTTTCTGAGATGTGTTGTCAGATTTCCGATCTGCAGATTTGGTATATTTTAAATTCTGCTGCAGTAAGGTATTTTTTGTGTTACAAAAGAACCAAAAGATATCAGAAGAACAGTAAACAAATTGTTCCGTAAGTGTTCTCATAGCAAAACCGATAAGTTCATAATTCGAAATTGGACGCTATGTAATAATGGTCTGTATCAGATGCCAAACTATTCTAAGATAAATTAGTTGAACTTTAAGCACTTTTTTCTGTTTTGTATTCGAAAATTGTTTTATAGTTGACTCCAGTTCTGTAGTTGTTGTTTTTTTGTAATCATAAATTTGAATATAACGTTTCCTTATTCCCCTTTCCTGTGTTTTCTCTATGATACATATAGTTGAACGCCCTTGAAAATTAAAAACGGAAATTAGATATTTTGTAAGTGATCCAATATTGAAAGTATTTATAAAATTAGTTGAACAGATGTAAAACAACTCAATTACTGACAACTTCAATTGCTAATAGTTATCAAAGGTACCAGGATTATAATTTAGTACGCCAGACGCGCGTTTCGTCTACATAAGACTCATCAGTGACGCTCATATCAAAATATTTATAAAGCCAAACACGTAATAAGTTGAAGAGCATTGAGGATCCAAAATTCCAAAAAGTTGTGCCAAATACGGTTAGGAAATCTATGCCTGGGATAAGAAAATCCTTAGTTTTTGGAAAAATTCAAAGTTTTGTAAAGAGGAAATTTATAAAAATGACCACATTATTGATATTCATGTCTACACCGAAGTGTTGACTACTGAGCTGGTGATACCCTAGGGGACGAAACGTCCACCAGCAGTGGCATCGATCCAGTGGTGTAAATAGTTATCAAAGGTACCAGGATTATAATTTAGTACGCCAGACGCGCGTTTCGTCTACATAAGACTCATTAGTGACGCTCATATCAAAATATTTATAAAGCCAAACACGTAATAAGTTGAAGTGCATTGAGGATCCAAAATTCCAAAAAGTTGTGCCAGATACGGTTAGGAAATCTATGCCTGGGATAAGAAAATCCGCAGTTTTTGGAAAAATTCAAAGTTTTGTAAAGAGGAAATTTATAAAAATTACCACATTATTGATATTCATGTCTACACCGAAGTGTTGACTACTGAGCTGGTGATACCCTCGGGGACGAAACGTCCACCAGCAGTGGCATCGATCCAGTGGTGTAAATAGTTATCAAAGGTACCAGGATTATAATTTAGTACGCCAGACGCGCGTTTCGTCTACATAAGACTCATCAGTGACGCTCATATCAAAATATTTATAAAGCCAAACACGTACAAAGTTGAAGAGCATTGAGGATTCAAAAATCCAAAAAGTTGTTCCAAATACGGTTAGGAAATCTATGCCTGGGATAAGAAAATCCTTAGTTTTTGGGAAAATTCAAAGTTTTGTAAAGAGGAAATTTATAAAAATGACCACATTATTGATATTCATGTAAACACCGAAGTGTTGACTACTGGGCTGGTGATAACCTCGGGGACGAAAAGTCCACCAGCAGTGGCATCGAAATTAACTGTTTGCAAAAGTATGAATTATTAAAAATACTAAGGATTTTCTTATCCCAGACATAGATTACCACCTAGCCGTATTTGGCACAATGTTTTCATATTTTCGGTCCTGAACGCTTCAACTGTGTACTAATTTTTTGCCTTTTTTACCGGAGTGCACAGACAAATGAACAAGTATGATGATCCTATTGCAATTTTGTCTTGAAACAGATATTTGAACCTCAGAATACAACATCAAAACATTGATTTTTTTTGTTGATTGTCTACATTTAAAACATTTAAAAAAAATCAATTTACTCTTTTTGATAATGTTTATATCCATAGGAAAAATGGACAACCTTGAACTTTTGAACAAAACAACTAACAATAGATTGAAAGGAGTAGACGGAAAAGACTTTCACATCCAGTGTGAAGCAAAAGGAGGTCGACTTCCCCTTTTTCTTACAATCAAAGTACGAAATAAAGAGGTCGCACAAGGTAACCAATCTGTTGTGCATACAATAAAGACGATACCCAGATATTTTGACAACGCTACAGTAGAGTGTGTTGCAAATAGCAGCGATTTGAACCAATCGCTATTAACAGAAGCATACATTTACCTCAGTCGTAAGTATACATTCAAATCACCTTGGCTCACCACTGATAACGCTATTTCACATATGCAGTAAAAAATGAATTTTTATGAGTATTTTTATTTACAGACTGCTGACTTCCATATAATACTGATAGAACCCATTTTTTCACATGTACCCAATTAAGGACCTCTTGTAAGTAATAGCATGTGCATTTATACAATTGTTTTAATCTCTGTAGTCCAGATATGTCTGTAAATCTAATCATTGTTTAATTACCTTCTTTATTAGCTGAATTTTCCACTTGAGGTTTGTCATCTGCCCTTTCTATTTATGGAGAATTATATATAATTTATTTGCCAGAAATTAAAAAAAATATTGTATATATAGTCTTGAAATTGTCAGACTGCTAATGGTTTTCAAATGTTTTATTGTTATTTTTCATTGTATTCCCTTGAATTCTCTAACACATTGTGACAAGAAGGGCCTCGTCTTTTAACTTTAGTTTTGGGGTTGTGACTAGCTCAGAATAAAAACATGTCCAACGTTACGACATTTAATAAAAAAGAGAGTGTAAAACAATAGGGCATTTCCCGGACATCCCATGTACAATCCCGTAAAATCATATATAGCTGAATGACACACATATAAATATATGAATATATAACAAAATGTTTACTTTGATCTCTAGATAGATCATATAGCATAACATTAAAGAGTTCATTGGTTATTAAAACAGCATTCTTTTTAGTGGTCGAAATCTGGACAATTATTGTGTATTGTTTGATACGCTTCGAAATATATTCAAACTAATTATAACTTTCTATATTTCTTTTTACTATGCAATGTAGTATTCAAAAATTCAAAATTCAAATATTTTATTGGACAAAGCACATATGATACAATGCGTATTCCAAGATACAAACACATTAAACATGACAATTTATGCAAATACAACATAAAGAAACATTTCAAGTACTAATTATATATATAATATCACAGTATTACACAGTATTATACTTATGGTAGACCAACTGACATTAGATTTTTATTACGAAGTTCAAAAGCTTGACTTAAATAATTACATATTTGTCTGGTGTCAACCAGATTTACTGGGTTAAGTAAATAAATCGTTGATTTAATATCATCATCATTATTAAGGTTATTGAAAATATCAAACTTCTCTCGAAGGTCTTTATATAGAGGACAATATAAAAGAAAATGAACTTCATCTTCCACTTTATCTTTACAAAGTATTAAATAACGTTTTTCATTGTATTAGGCTCTATAGTGGAGTGACAAATCACGAAAAAGGTGCTTATTTTACGAGTTTAATGGACCGACATACCTGCAGGCTGAAAATTGTATTTTTGCAAAGCCAATACATTAATCTAACTTTTTTGCCCGGTCGTAGACATTTCGTACGGTGCAAATTTTTTTGAGAGTGAAAAGAAAATGAATTTTTGATTTTAACTTGAAATGCATTCCAAAAACATTTTTTAACATGATTTCATTTTTATAATCCACAAACTCTTAATTTTGGATTTTATTAAGAGAGTAACTACACATGTATATTATAAAATGAAAATTTGTTCTATTGAACCTTATTTTTAACTTTTTTATCCCCTTTGAAAAATTCATACTCTTTTTTTTTATTTGAACGGAGAGGTTACAAAACTTGTAATTCATAATTTATCGATATATTACAAAGTTTTTTATGTGAAAAGTAATAAAACTTCATTTTCTAAACTTATGAGACCAACTTCAGCTCATTCGGATGAGTATATCTGTATTTTTAGCAATTTATAAACATTGCTATGAAATTCATTGAATTTCCGGATTTTTAATTCCTTACCGATAGACAATTGCAGTCCTTAGATATATCAAATGAGACTTACCCAACACCATCTGAAATATCGTTGTCTTATTCTACACAGCACACTCCTTGCTTATTAACAAATTTTTTGTTGTGGATTATTGATGATAAGTCATGCAATGGAGAGGGTAATGTTTCTGACCTTCCTGTCGATGTGATGCGTAAAGTCCTTGCAATAGCCGAATGTATTGTTTCATTGAATAAAGGCATTTTTACCCCATTTTATCTTGGTTTGGCCTTACATCTCCACCATGAGTTTGGTTCCAAAAACCTGATTGAAAATCTAAATTCACATGGCTTTTGTTCATCATACTCAGAAGTACGAAGATATCTGACTAGTCTAGCAAATTTTGAAATAGGCAGAATCCAAGACACATCATATTTACCTAATGGGATTGCTTCTTTTGAAGAAGGTGGTCATATTATTCAGGAGGGGGCTGATAATATTGATATTAATGCTGAAACTGTAGATGGTAAGAATACTTTCACTCAATGGCTAGAGCTGTCTTTCAGTATCAAAATGACACATCCAACGCAAGTATTAGTTCCATTAAGGTTAAACGTGGACCAGAAAGATCTCTGACGTTGGATGATTCTAATACCAAACTTATGGCATGCTTATCTTACGACAAGCCAAAAGAACGTTATGGCCCCCCACGATATGCAGATGCTTATGACAAGATTGTATCGAGCTTTATTGATTCAAGACTAGATGTTGCTGACATGTCTTGGATATTCCTTCGAATACTGTCGAGACGTATTGATCCTATTCCTATTTCTGTAGAAAGTAATGAACAAATTGTCCCTTTTTGGGCCGGTTTCTACAAAAGATTATCTGAATCAAAATATGAATTTACGTTTGTAGCCTATGCTCCGGTCATTGACGCCAAACCTAGCGACATGGCAACAGTATATACCACCATGAAACAATGTTTAGATATGTCAAATCGTACTGGTCAACAATACGCTGTACAAACTTTTGATCAGCAATTATATGCTGTCGCCCAACAGGTGAAATGGTATATGCCGGATGTTTTTCACTCCCATATAATAAGACTTTCCTGTTTTATAGCAAAAGTTGGTAAGTCATGGGCATCAGCTAGGCGCTCTGACTTACTTGTAGACTCTGGAATTTATGCTTCAAATACAGTTGATCAAATGCTAGTTGGTAAACAGTTTAATCGTGGTGTTCGAGGATTAACATTGGCCATGAGGCTCTTATAGTTCTTTTGTTTAATGCATTTTTTAATTGGTGTAGAGATGAAAACCGTATGAAAACGATTCAACCAAATGTGTGGAAGGTGTTCCTTGACTGTCATAGCTCATTTGCTGTCCCCAGCACACCACAAAGCACTGAAGATATTGAGGAGTTCTTCAATGTTTTTGAAGAACATATTTTACCTTTGTTTGAAGAATTCAGAACACATTATTGTAGTATATCACCAACCTTTGCATTTTGGGATATGTTTCTTTATGCAGTTGAAATATTGTTACAGAATATAAGAGCTGAACGGTATGGTTTGTGGCTTTTTCATATGAAGTCAATGTATGCAATGTTGCCATACTTCTTCATAACTAACCGGACAAACTATGCTAGGTGGACTCCAGCCTACGTTTGGGATATGTTAAATTTACCAGAAACGGTTAAGTCCTCCTTTTTGTCAGGTGAGTTTGCAGTCAGACAAAAGCCTGGAACCTTTAATGGTATCTGGAGTGACATGGCCACAGAAAAAACTATCATTAAAGATTCCAAAGGTTGTGGCGGCATTGTAGGATTCAGTGGTGAAATGAGAGCAATATCTGGATTATCGACCGACACAGAAGGTGAGCACGAAGAAAACAAACCAACAGCAATGAATCGCGACGAACAAAATGTGTCTGATTTGGTTAGTTACCGGTATGTGCATTCAAACATGAGTGATCCATTTAACATCACCAATCATCTAAAATACTTGATCAATATTTCTACAGGGATGCATACCTCAAAAGACGTTCAAGATTCTCTTCTAAAATCTCTTGAACGTGGCAACCAAATGGTCAAGTCTTTTGTCGAAGGTTGCTTTAATGAAGGTGAAAGCCGTGTTTTCTACAGTCCTATTTCGAGGTCTCCACTAAAGGCATTTGAGGATATGACTAAGACTTCAAAACTCAAATGTAAAACAGGTGACTTTGTGAAAGCCCATAAAAACCCAGAGATGATATTTCGTCGCGCTTTAGCCCTGGCTAATGTTCGAGAAGATGTTACAGTAGACAAGATCTTGGCATATCCTATTGGTTCAATACCTTCAGCACTTTTCCACGATGATGGTACCATGCGTAAGTGTTGCAAATCAGATATAATTCACCTACTTGAAGAGGAAATCTTCTCTTTCTTCAACCTTCCAAGTTATGACACAGCAAATACAGTTTTGATAGGTGCTGGTATGGGAATTATTCAATGTATGGATGTCAAGAAATGCAACACATTTGGTGATCTGCTACGAAACTATGTAACAATGCTTCTGACGTGTTTTTTAAATGCTGGAACAGTGGTCGATGTTTTTGATCGCTACGATGTAAAACATTCAATCAAAGCAGCGGAAAGATTGCGTCGAACCTTGTCATTTGGAGCTCAAAATGTTTATCAGGTTATTGAAGGAAGAGCAATTCCGGAATGGAAAAAGTTCCTTTGCAATCCAGAAAATAAACAGTCACTCAGATTACTTGGTGAGTATTGCGAACGGTATTTTGGACAGTCTCCTTTAGAGAGAGGTACCGAATGGTTTCTCGAGGTTGTTTTTGAAAACCAAGAAGTTGTCAAGAGATTTTCTTGTGATGGCCTGTCAAATTGTACTGACTTATACAGCACACAAGAAAAAGCAGATACACGAATGATTCTTCATTCGGTGTTTGCAGATGCCAATATTTTTTCGAATGATAGAAAAGGTCGTATTATTATAAAGTCATCTGACACTGATGTGTTAGTGCTCTGTGTCCACTATTTTCCTAAACTTGAAAAATACAGAGGAGATGTGGTTCCAAACTGGGTCAGTATCAAATTTGAAAGATGGAAGGCGTTTTCTACCTGTTCACGATATATGTCGCTCACTTGAAACCTCAATCTGTAATTTACTGCCAGCCACACATGCCCTCACAGGATGCGATACGACTTCTTCTTTTTTTGGTCTCGGAAAGAAGTCTAGCTACAAACTTTTGCAGAAAAGTGCAGACAATTTCCAATCTCTTCAGATAGGTTTTTCAACGGGAGATCAGGAATCCGCCATTCATGATGGACGCAAATTTGTTGCTTTGTTATACGATCCGAAGAGGAAATTCAGTGATTTACATGAAGACCTGAACAAGTTAAGGGTGAAATTTGCCACAACAAAAGATATGAATCTTGTTGGATTACCCCCATGTGAGGCGTCCTTTTTACAACACATCCTCCGTGCAATGTTACAGACGCAAGTTTGGATGCATTCACACATTGCAAAACCAACAACCAGACAGCCCAAAAACTCTGGTTGGCAAGAGGGTAAAAATGGTTAACTACCGATTTTGTTTGAAGGACCTATGTCAGCAGATTTCCTTCAAGACCTTATTTGCACATGCAAGGGTAAAAAGGCTTGCGATAAAAATTGTGTCTGCAACCAGCAAAATCTAGGTTGTACAACTAATTGTTCGTGTGAAGGTTCTGAGAGTTGTAGAAACTATCTTACTCACATTCAAATTAGTGAAGAAGATGACGAATAAAATGGCGTCTTAGTGAATCATGTAAAGCTGTATATATTCATGACATTATTTTTAACAAAATGATTACAGTTGGTTTCTTTGTGGTTAGTATCACTTCGACTATGTGATTATTTGAACCTGTGTATTTTGTTTGGTTCTTTGTTTTTGTGTATGTTTTGTTTTGCATTTGCAACTGCCCTTTATGACTGACCACTTTTTATTTGTTTTATGGGTTTCATGTATGCATAGCTGTCCTGCAATAAGGGAAAGTTTGTTTTTCTATCCGTATAATATGTATTTTTATTGGAGTACACATAACAATGACGCATTGGAATTAATTGTTTCGATCTCATTCACATACCTTTGGTGAAATATTTGCCACTGACAAATGGCATATACCATACCAGAAGCATAATTTACTCTCTTTTAATTTGAGAAAACGTATAAATCAGAAATACATCGTAAAATGTATATGTGAAGAAAAAATACCAATTGAACATGTTTATCTTGTGTGTAAATATTGTTGCTGATCTGAATTTTCTTTAAAATCGCCATTTTTTTAATTTTTTTATTTAATTTTTTTTTTTGGATAGTGAATTGTTACAGTTTATTGCTTCATTTAAGAATTAAATTTTGTTTATTAAAGCAAATGTGATATTATTTTTTTGATTGTTCATAACCCCGTGTGAAATAAATGTACTTCGGTGAAAAAATCGACCACTGCACTTTAACCCCAAATTAAAAAAAAAATGCACCATATTTCGATTCTACGACCAGGCAAACATTAAACTTTAATCATTTCTCTATCCAAAAATGTATAATTTAGCCTGCAGGTAGGGTGGTCCATTAAAGTTGAAAATTCATCGACTTTGTCACTCCACTAAAATAAGTTCCGGAACAAAAATCACAGCTCCATGAGTTTTGTTCAAATATTATAATTTAAAAAAACTAGAGGCTCTAAAGAGCCTGTGTCGCTTACCTTGGTCTATGTGAATATCAAACAAAGGACACAGATGGATTCATGACAAAATTGTGTTTTGGTGATGGTGATGTGTTTGTAGATCTTACTTTACTATACATTCTTGCTGCTTACAATATTCTCTATCTATAATGAACTTGGCCCAGTATTTTCAGAGGAAAATGTTAGTGAAAATTTACAAATTTTATAAAATTATGCATTACACTGTCTTATTTCTTATTCAGTTAAACCTCTTGCACCTGTATTTGATCGTGATCCTGTGATTTTAAAGGAGACTGAATCACTGAAAATATCGTGCACAAGTACTGGAAGTCGTCCTGCTGCTTTATTTAATTGGTTCATGGAGAATAAAAATATAACTTTTTACTCAACTCAGACATTTGCATATGAGGTTACTACAGACACGTGGACAATAACATCAGTACTGACGTACACAGTGGTCAGACAAAATAATGGTCAGTCGATTACATGCATAGCAAGCAATGAAGCAGATCCTATCGGTATTTCAGATAGCCAATGGATACAAGTTCAATGTGAGTTTGAAAGAAGTATACGTGTTTCAAATGTATTTTATTTAAAAGTATATATGTGTGGCTCTTTTATAAAATATCATTAAAATAATTATGTCAATCATACAAACAAATGTAGATTCTTTTGCCTATTAAAAATACTTGGTTCCGGAATGATTTTTTTATCAAAACTCTAGATTGAAAGTTTAAAAGCCAAAATATATTTAAGACAAGAGGCAAGCACGTACTCAACTGAAAAATCAAATCAGTCTACGGCCAAGCATTGCTCGTGGATGTTAACCTCATAATTGTTTTGAACAATTTTTCCATCTTTCAACAAAATAAGGGATACCATAAAACGAAATATCCTGCACTTTCACTGTTACCTTTGAAACCTGAACAATAAATGGTTGCTAACAACAAAGTATTTCTTTTGACCATATTTTACAATACTAAAACGTGAGAGATTGAGATTATAAGTTACAACCTTTGATATAAGATTAAACTGAAAGGAAAACCCTTGGGCATCACCCGACAAACAACATCTTGATTCTAATTAAGATTCTGTATATGCACTGGACATATTGTAAGCTTGTTAAAACAATAAATGGGAGAATGTACTAGTTGGTGGTAAACATTTAATTTGTATTAACATTCTATTTTGAGTAATTGTACTCATTAAGCGAGGACTATGGATATACGTTAATTAAAAAGAAAAACTCATCATAGAAGCCAGTATAGAATTTGTATTTGCGCCAGACGAAACCTATTTACACAAATAATGAAGCGACACTAAATAACTATCACAGCTTGAAAACATAGACAAGTGTTAAAATATAACGCAAACCCTATTATCGAACATTACGAAATAATAAAAACAATAGCGATGTACACCATAGGTTTGCTGATGAATTCCTAAGTCTTCGCCTAAGTCGAGTCATTTAGTGATTATCGTTTGTGGCTCCATATTATATTTGTTTGTCGTTAATGATTGGTTTTTTTTACATTAATAAGGCTAGTAGATTTCTCTTTTGAATTTGTTAAGATTTATCAAATCGTGCCTTTTTGAAGTTTACTGTGCAGTATATGGGTTTGTTCATTGTAAAAGGCACGTGGTGTTCTAATGTTCTTATCTTACCCGTCATTTATATAATTAGTCTCTGATAGAGAGTTGTCTCATGCATACCGCATCTTTTTATTTTTACATGTACATGAGTTGATAAAGCGTCAAAATATTGTTTGAGATGTTAACCTCTCTCTACCTTTTCCTTGAATAGATGCTCCAAAAATATATGTCAACAATATGACCTTCAACCAACTGGAGAATTTAAGAGTAATTTCTTGCATTGCTTCTGGTAACCCTTCCATATACACATACTACCAGTGGAAGCATACTTCAGCAAATGGAAAACTGATAAGAGAAATGAAAGGTAATAGAAATGGCGAACTGGAGTTACCGCTCTCTGACAGTGATGATAGTTATCAGGACAACGGAATATATGTTTGCAAAGCAGGAAACGGAATACAAGATAAAAATGGAACCATTGAGCAGACTGGATATGGTTTTGTCACTATAAATGGTAGGAAATTAATATAATGGGTATTATTTTATTAAGATGGCAGTTGACAATGTATGTAATATGAAATTGCATACATCTATTCTACAATTGCTTTCGTATATCATATTGTCAGTGACTTCCGACTTTTTTTTTACGTTTTCCGTTATAAGTAATGCTCAACCATAAAAAAAGAATATTAAGAGAAAGGGGATAAACAATTTACTAGTCTTTAGGAACAGACGGTTGTTGTAATATGGGTTATATAATTTTTAGTTTTAAAAGTGTAGTATTATTTTTCTGAGCATATTAAATTACGTTTCTGTGTAGTGCATTGTGACGTTCGTCTTGAATTTGCAAATTTCGATTTATCCTTTTTAAAAAGTAATAACACGAATATAATTATTTCTAGCACAACCTGTTTTTATGTCGAGCATCAAAGGTGTTAACAAATCAACTATGCATGGTGAAATTGGAAGAGCAGTAGAGTTAACGGCCAAAGTGTATAGTATTCCCAAGTACGATTCAGTAACATGGTATCGTGGAATAAATAAAGAACTCCAGATTATTCATTCCCAAAAGTACAGTTTGTCCGAAACAGCCGTGATTGTGAAAGGGTATTTTTACGACACAGAAGTTGATCTCGATGGATTTATTTTGACTCTCAAAGTCAATAATTTAACAACTGATGATTTCACTACTTACACAGTTCAATTAGAAAACAACGTTGGAAGTCCAGCTGAATATGTAGTTACCCTAGAACATTTAGGGAGTAAGTGAAATATTTCTTACTTGTGTTTAAATGTCGGTCGTATTTTCATTTTATGTATAAGACACGTATCTTCTAAGCTTGTATATCGTTGTATTGCTGTTTCATTGACATGATTATTCTTCCGTCAATTCATCTTTATTTCAATTGCATCCTTTGTTCTAGCATTGTTGAAATGTAAGGTCCGAATACCAAAGATACAAACCTTTTAAACGTACAGTCGATTCATATATGTTTTATCTAAACTTTTTTCAGTCGTGAATCTATTAAATTATTAATATGGTCATCGAATCAATCTGAATGCTGCCCAAATTGAATAAAAATTTATCGTTGAATTTATATCCTTTGAGCCTAATACATAAATGAGAGTCGGGTGACAGCAAAGGCATATCCAAACTCTCAGTTGGGAGAAAAATAGCAATGCCAAGCTTTAGGCAAATAAACGTAAAACAACAACAAAACGACAAACAAATGTCTTAAAAAACAATCATACTGTGCAACAATAACACTTATATATACTATAAATGATCGCAGGTGATCGGAGTTATGCAAATATATTTGTAAAACTATAACAGGTTTTACGAACTGAAATCCTTTGATATTTATCGTTATTATTCCTTTTAATTTTATCTCATTGCTATAGCTTCAGATTTGAATATAAATCAAGATAGTAGCATTCCTGCTGTTGTTGTTAGCAGTATTGGGGGTATAGCATTGGTAATTGTCGGAGCAGTTATCATTATCGCAATAAGGAAAAGAGGTATGATAACTTTTTTCAACACACTATTTCTGACATCACATACAATTACTTGAAATGACATTAAAAACCAGTTTCTTCAATTACCTATTTTGAAATTATACTTATTATTTTGAAAGTCTATGATTAATTGTATTGTTCATTCATGTAACCCACAATAAGAAATAAAGTGACGTCATTGGTTGAATTCCCATTATTATAGATGTGTTAACAAATCACAACGTTTTCGTGTAATTTTTTTATTATTAATTACCATAAACCAGGTATATACTTACATAATATATTACAATATCTTAAGTCAGACAAATCGCGTCCTGTCTGTTTGTTCCCTAGAGATGACATTTATCAGCCAATACTGGTTTCTCGATTACGACTTTATGGATTTATTCTGTTTTCTAATAATTGTTATCTCCTTTTTTTGACAAATATATGTTGATGTTAACTTAAACGAATTACCTTCAAGTCATATAAAACTATATATTTAACAAGAGATGGATAAGCCCAAGCATATTAAACGTCGTTATAATAATCAGAACTCACTTCGTAGTACTTGAAGAACGTAATATAAAACACGAGATGATATACACTCTGGTGATCATTGTATTTGATAACAAAAATATTCTAAAACAATTAAGAGGCTGTCCAAGTAAAATATCAGGTAAATCCTATGATATGGATGGCACCACATAATGTTTTTCCAACTGCATTTTTGGTTCCAATGCAATGTTTATTTCATACAAAGGTTATATATGTCAAAGATATTTTGAATCAACAGTGGATGGCTCAGAAAATGATTTTAAAGTTCACTAACAATGCAAAAAAATTTTGTACAAAATGAAGAGTTATCTCCCATTTTCAAGGATTTTCAGTGCTGTCTATGCATTTTTTTTTCTCTTTATTTGTTGCAGTTAATAAAAAAATAAAAATCAACTTTGAGAAAGAATGAATTTGTGATATGAAATAGATGAAAAAGAATTGAACACAAAATATGTCATGTGCAATCAACTGCCTGGTTTTTCCATGGACACCCTCTTAAATGCATGAATCACAATCATGATAATGATAGTAATAAACATTTGCAAAAGCAATGCTGAATAGAAAATTCGTATTTGATCAAAAATATTCTAAAACCATTAAACGCATGAACTACAATGATGATAATGATAATAATAAAAATAAAAAAATCGCAAAAGCAATGCTGAATAGAAAATTCGTATTTGATCAACAATATTCTAAAACAATTAAATGCATGAACTACAATGATGATAATGATAATAATAAAAATAAAAAAATCGCAAAAGCAATGCTGAATAGAAAATTCGTATTTGATAACAGAAATATTCTCAAACAATTAAATGCATGAATTTCAATCATGATGATGATAGTAATAAAAATAAAAAAAATGCTAAAGCAATGCTGAATAGAAAATATATTTTATAATACATCTCTCCTATACACGAATTGCATACAGATATTTTTGTATTTTATATTTCTGATTTGTAGGATGCAAACTCGAAAAGAAACCTGATTCTAAAACAAAAACAGAGAGTGATATTCATTTCTATCAGAATCAAGAATGTAAGTGTATTGTTTTTTCTAGCTACCACATTAACCTTAATGTAATAAAAATAAAAACATAATAAAACATTTTAAAACAATTAAATGCATGAATCACAATCATGATAATGATAGTAATGAAAATTCTTTCTAATAATTGTTTTAAGGATAATGTTAATGTTACAAATCCTTCATTATTTTTTATGTTTCTGTTATCGTTCCGTACCAAAGCAAATCTACTTCGAAATAAGAAAAAAATAAATATTACAATTATCTGTAGTGTCCATTTTTTAAATGAAAGGTGTTTTTATCTTACATTTTTCAAACAGTCAACAATGGTTAACATTGCTTTGTATGTTTGCATTATATCGAAGTACACTAGTGCTTTTAAATTTCAGTTGCTACCAGAGAAAACAGGTATGAAATCTAGATCTATTTTTCTATAAATTAAAAATTCTTTGAAAGTACCAACGAGTCAAACGTATTTCCTTTTAAAGATACAAAGAAACAACTATAAATAAGAGGATGGTAGATAAATAGTAGTAAATTCAAAGCAAAGAGATTATTTCCATAAGAATCTTGCATTTATATGACAGTTGTTTTCAATTCGTTTGATTTGTTTGAGCTTTTTGTTTGTCATTTTTAAAGAGACTTGATGTTTTGAATTTTACTTTGATTTCATCATTTTTTTGTTTTTTACTTTTTTTATTAAAAAAAAAACCAAAGGCGAAAGAGATAAGCAAAACAATATAAGATCATATTCAGACAAAAAAAAAGAAATAATATTGAAAATCAAGTAATAAATATATAATTGGCCTTAACAGTGGAGTTTATTTCTTTACCGTTCTAAATATTTCAAAGTGGGAAAATAATACAAATTGTAAAAATTACAAAACCCCTCAATATATGTAGGACTCAAATATATGGCGGGTTCCAAATCTATGGCAGATTCCTAATCTATGGCAAATGTGACGTTACAAACATCAAACTAATCAAATCTATGGCAGATTTTATTCATAACCTCACAATTAAATAAGGCCATATTACATCGTCGTCGCCGCCGCTTACTATGGCGGAACCCATAGATTTAAACACCATCCCAGATGAAGGTATTTTCCCCAACAACATTTTGCGGATAGTTGAAAGTGACCTTTTATCCAAAAAAAGGGACAAACTGTTCTGTATCGGCCGAAGCCCGCAATGAATAAGGACACCGCTGTTTTCAGTAACGAATATTTTAGAAAATTAGTTATAAAAAATATTTTACGGCTGGCAAAAGTGAAAGATTAAATTTCCGGATACCAATTTGATTTAAATCATCATCAAATAAAAAAAAGTATTGACGATGAAATAACATTATGTGAAAATTCAAACTGTTCAGTTTTATTCGTATTTAAAAAAAAACTGCCTTCTTGTTTGTTAAGGGTTTTACTATTTACTTTAATAAATGGTTAAACAGGTGCAATGCATAGATTGAAAAAAAGTATATTTTTACGGGACGCATCATTTCAATCTTGAAATCTGTTTTAAGATATACGAATTTATCGTTTACGGTAAAAAAAAATTATCCCCATCACGATTCGGTTTACCATTATGGAATCTTTATTTCACAAATGTTTATAGACATGATATATAGCTAGCTCTCATTTAAATCGTCATCAAATAAAAAAGATGTACTAGCGATGAAATAAAAATTAAGTGAAAATTCAAACCGTTAATTTTTTTAAATATGAAACTGCATTCTTGTTTGTTTTGGTACTTAATAGTTAGTTTTTTAAATGGTTCAAGCAGTTACCATGACCAGATTGGAAAATGTTTTTTTTACGGGGCATTAATCTTAAAGTCTGTATTTTGTTGACAATTATGGCATGTTAATTTCACAAATGTTTGCACCTGTTAAAGACAAGTCAATGGTCGTATGTGTACTGTATTATTTTCCAAATTCACAAAATTTGCTAAAGATTTTGAAACAACAAAAATCCGCCATGGATTAGGAAATTACAAAACTTTCCATATATTTGGGATGGCATGACGTCACATTTACCACAGATTAGGAATCTGCCATAGATTTAGAACCTACCGTAGATTTGAGTCCTACATACATTGTATATATTGTTTGTTGCTTAACGGTTTGTAATAAAACAATGAATGCATTTTGAAAATTATCATTTAAGGGAGCCTAAATACGAAGATTTGAATTTAAGAGCTGATTGTCAGGATCAACATACAACATATGACTCTCTGAAAAATGACAAATCAGCGGTCATGCAAAATGGGATCAACAGTGTAACAAAGATGGGAGGAGCAAAATCTAAATTAAACATCGATGGTATGTTGATTGGTAAAACTAATCAAATTCAAAAACATTGTCAAAATGTTATTATATAAAAATTGGCAAGATCAGAATATAAGAACGTTTTGTATTGCAATTTCATTATGTCATACCCTATCTGCTATTTGTGGTGATATATAACGTGGATAATGATCGAAAACTACAATAAAAAAATATATCCAATCAGAACACAAAGAAGTATATGTGAAAATTACAGATGAATTTTAATCAAATTTTTCTTCTAGAACACAGACACAAACATAAAAGAAAATATCAGAATGATGTCTAGAAAGCAATAATAACCCCGATTTATCTAAATATTTTATATATAACCCAGAGGTTTAGCTAGTCTAAAACCAGGTTTACCCGACCATACAACATAGCAATGCTTTATGGTTACTTTGGATGCAACTAAAATCTAATGAGATAAGATTTGAACGTGATTTCATAAATCAAACATTACATATATAATCCTGACATAAACACTTTTTATTTGATTAAGATGACGGTTAGTTTGATTCGAAAATGGTATATTTTCAGTTTATCTTAACTAGTGTGTTTTTATGACGGAACATATACTATAACAAGTAGTGTGTCAGCAACGGATCATTACTATACCTTGTTGTTGTTTTAGAATCACATGGTGAATATGTTAATCAAGGTGGATACTACTTAAATGTTCTGTGATGCATTAAACCAATGTACATCGAAAGATCGAGACCTGATATATTAGTATGTTTTATCTAGAAAGATAAAATTATATCTGTGAAGATTAAGTTTGTTATACAGTATAGGCTTTTAGAAATATCGAAAAATTATTATTTTGAATTTTTATTACAGAATGTTTTCAGTGAAAGTGAAGATTTAGTTTGTTATATATGTTTTTAGTAATAATAGAAATTATTAGGTTGTCTCGATTACAGAATGTATGTGTATGTGTTCCTGTCAACAATTATAAAAGAGAGAATGTATCAGTGTTGATATTTGATGTTTCTCAATTAATTTTTTTATTTAACTTTTTACTGTAATATAAAGATTAGAATAAACTTATTAAGAAACAAAAAAAGTTATTTTGTTGATCTGACCAACGTACAGTTTTGAGTACTTCTTACTATCGTTCACAATAATTCAAACGACAGCATATGAACAAACAAACATTATTTTCCAATATATATTTGATCAAATGGAAAGTACATGTCGTTATGTCCGGTTGAACACACAATGAAGCTTCGATTACTTCAAGGATAGTCCGACTAAAGCAAATATCGGATACTTCCTACCAACGTACCGCTACACAGCCACATGTTTGAGACATGTATATGTCACATATCATCTTTTAATTCGTATCATCAAATAACATGCACATTTCATAAAAATCCATCGAAGATTCAACATGTCATTACATATTTCTAAGCAATAATGAAAGAACTGTACACATTTGTGTTTGGCATCAAAACTATTGTCAAAATCGTTATTGACAATGTATTGAAAAACAGTGTTTAATATACAAATCAATCGGATAATATGGAGAAGGTGACATACTTTTGACCTCAGAATGTAAATTACACATTAAAAACAATACAAATATATGATATCAAATATGTATAGGATTATTTATAATCAATAGCGAAAAAAACCGATTATGAATTCTAAGCAAATAGGGTTTTGTTTTTCCAAATATGTTTAGATAAATTAAAAAAAAACGTCCAACAATCATTTTATTTCCTTCAAATCTTTTTGCAGTGATTGTATCTTTCCAACACATTATTTAATGATTAGTTTTGTCTCGCCTAACGCCATCTTCACCTATTCATTGTGTTAACGTTCCTTAAAATTATGGGCAAACGAAAGTAAGGGAACGGAAACGAAAAACATTTAGCAACGTTTCCCTTTTTAAAGCGGCATACCTCTGAAACATAAAAGAGATATTACACAAATTCAGATTTGATTTTTTTTGGAGGGGGCTGTTGTTTTGCAAGAAGCATTGTGCATCAGTTTCATAACATTTGTCTTGTGCAAAAACTATATTTAGATAACGGAAATTAATTTTGGACATACAGACGGACAAGGATAACACTCAATGTTCACTCCGCTCCTACGGGTGCGTTAAAATTACCATATCACAATCACAAGTCATAATGGTGCACTGTATAACTACCAAGCCACACCAGATGATATAACCAAATATTGTTAAATGGCGTGTCAATTAATTACATGTACATATAATTCCTAGCATTATGAGACTTAAAGGGTTTTAAAGTATTCACTTCCCCTAGGATTTTATGTCTCAAACAAATACATAAAAAAATAGCTTTAAGCGTTTAGGTAAAAAAAAATTAAAACATTTGACTCCCTCAATAAAAAAAAATGACTGCCATGAATTAGCCAAAAGTGCTAAAATATGCTTTAAAAACTAACAATCAATCAGGACAGAGAGAGCAACCAAAAATACAGCAGCAGTGAATTCAGGATTATGGTGGGGTCGAAGTACACAAAAAGGAATATCTATATTAGGAAGAAACGTTACATGTGATACGCTAATTTGATATATCTATGTTTGCTTTATATATATAAAAAAAGAAGATATGGTATGAGTGCCAATGAGACAACTCCACAAGAAACCAAAATGACACAGAAGTTAACAACTTTAGGTCACCGTGCGGCCTTCAACAAAAGGCCCCTACCGCATAGTCAGCTATAAAGGGCCCAAAAATAACAATATAAAACAATTCAATTTATGCCTTCTTGTTGCAAAATAAACTGTATTTGTACGAGAGCATATTAACATATACATATTTTGCCAAAAAAAATGAGATGTTTTTAAAGATCACTAACCAACACCACTTAGTATGTTCTTGTAACCTTTTATCAACTGTTGTCGTGAATATATTGTTAATAACATATCTTGGTAAAATCTATTTCTTTTATCACAGGGTCCAAGGTAATTCTGTGTATGCGAGTTTTTCTTTCTTTTTTTCCTTTGTCGATAAGATCATACACATTTTATATATCAATGAATATTCTAGTAAATCTATACGTATTAACTGGTAAAATATAAATACACTCTCATGAATAAAATATAATTAGGCTATATGTAAATAAGACGGCAACCAAAAAATCTGGGGAGAAAAGTCGGCATTAGCTTATATGATCATTATTTTGTTTTGTTCTGGTGTATAAACCATGAGTTGTTATCTCTTCTCTTAGGTTGTGTATCTTAAATAATTCGCTTGTTGAATAGCCAAACATCAGTCTGTCATGTAGATATAAAAAACATAACTAGTTTGATTTGCTGAATTGATAGTTTTCCATTTCTCAACAAACTGTTCAATGGTTATTTTCTGTCTCGACGTCTACTGCTTAGTTCATTAAATAAACCGTCTGAGAGTTAAAAACGTATCGTGATCGTTACGGTCTTAGACTTTTTTAAATTCAAGTACATTTAAATATAGATAAAACTAAGTCTCAATTATACTCTGATAAAAATAAGGTTGGCAATTTAAATGTAATACATATAAACAATGTGAGAATATATTTGTCGTGGATATTATTACATGAACATTGCATGTGATTAAGCAACAACAAAACAAGTAAAAGTAATTAGGATTTAAGGTTTTCAAAAATCATTATTTAAAAAAAAATTATTGTAATAAATTTAAAATGTTATTTGTTAAACGCTGAAAGGAAAATGTTAACGAGAGGTCAATGAACGAAGGCACGAGTAGCTATTATTATAGTTCTCTTTCAAAGTTTGTAGTGCAATAATCTTAAGCAAAACATTTCCATTACGTTGTTGTAATTGTGTGTGAATACAGCATAAGACATTACAATACGGTTATAGTCGTCCATTTTATTTTTAAATAAAGCTGATGTTGACAACATTTATTATTTTTTTCCGTCGACGAAGCAAACAGGAATATATAAGTTACATCTAGTAGGAAACTAAGCTGTGTTAAACATTTGTTTGTCGTTTCTTCTTTCATCCGTGTAAGCAACTATACATAGAAATTAAATAAAACGAGAAGCATGTTTCTAAAGCTTTGGCACTACTGTTGTATTGCAGATTATCACTGTTTCTCAAGTTCATAGGTCATAGTCACTCCCCCACAAGTTGTTGACTAAAAAAATGAAAAACATTCATAAAATGAATTAAGCATTAAATGAAAAACAATCATAAATTGGCATAGGCATTAAGTGAAAAACACTCATTAAATGGCATAAGCATTAAGGACTAAAATAAAGCGCGCACTTGATACATTTTCATAACATTCCTATTTCAAAACAAACTGAGAAGCAAGAGATTATTGAAAAGGTAAATACAAAACCAGCAATATTGCTTTTTAAAATGTGCATGGTTTTTCTTTGGACATTGGTTAAAATCGTGTTTTGTTTTTGCACTGCTGTTCTGGCTGCTGTATGATTTGTTTTTGTAAGAACGTCAAATTAACAATAAAAGGGCACAGTGTGAGTTTATATAAATTACTATATATTAAACTTTGAGCCTGCCATAGAAGTATGGTGACTTCTATCTAGGCTTTTATTGTAAGTTTGTGTTTTTGGGGTTTTGACTCGTTTGATTATAACCAGCATAATTACACGAACATATGTTGTTTTTCAGTCGCCTGTAATGCTGTAATTGTCATTTGAATGCTGCCTCTCATATTTCATTTTCATTTTATTGTTTTGTACATAACTCCAACCCTTTGTTTTCTAATTGGATGTGATTTACATTTGTTTATGTTGGTCATCATATAGATCACCGTGTGGTATGGGTTGTGCTCATTCAAGGTCGTATGATGACATGATCTATTGTTGTATCTATGTCATTTGGTTTTTGTTGGATTGTTGTCTCGTTGGCAATCATACATGTACATCTTTTTATTCCTTTATCTTGTATCATCATTCAAACAAACAAATCATTTGATCATATCAATATGTGTTTATGGCGAAAGGCAATTATAAAATGTTTGGAGTGTAAATAAACTAAAGGCTCTCAAGAGCCTGTATCGCTCACCTGACTCTACTTGGGTTTTTAAAATCATATAAAAAAAGATAAAATTTGGCTGCAAATTAACAACACTTGGCAAGCACCTCATAAGAAAAGGACTATTCATGCTATATTTGATTTCATTCCATTCCCTGGTTCTCTAGAAGAAGACTTTTGTATGCATTTCTCATAGGGTCTTATGTTAACTTAAGCCCTCCGCTGGCAGCCATCTTGGATGATGGATCGAAAACAAAGTAACAACACTTGGTCAGCACCTCAGAAGGAACATTCATGCCATGTTTGGTTTAATTTCATTCAGTGGTTCTCTAGAAGAAGTCATTTGTATGAATTTCCCATAGGGTCCAATGTTAAACTAAGTCCCCCACTGGCGGCCATCTTGGATGATGGATCAGCTACAAAGTAACAACACTTGGTCATAACCTTATAAGGAACATTCATGCCATGTTTGGTTTCATTCCATTCAGTGGTTCTCTAGAAGAAGTCATTTGTAATGTATGCATTTCTCATAGGGTCCTATGTTAAACTAAGTCCCCCGCTGGTGGCCATCTTGGAT
Organism: Mytilus galloprovincialis; assembly: GCA_037788925.1. NCBI lineage: Eukaryota > Metazoa > Mollusca > Bivalvia > Mytilida > Mytilidae > Mytilus > Mytilus galloprovincialis. Next base: position 25,156,558 of record CM075341.1, read on the forward strand.
GATGGATCGGCTACAATGTCACAACACTTGGTCAACACCTCATAAGGAACATGTATGCCATGTTTGGTTTCATTCCATTTAGTGGTTCTCTAAAAGAAGTCATTTGTATGAATTTCCCATAGGGTCCTATGTTAAACTAAATCCCCCGCTGGGGGCCATCTTGGATGATGGATCGGCGACAAAGTAACAACACTTGGTCAACACCTCATAAGGAACATTCATGCCATGTTTGGTTTCATTCCATTTAGTGGTTCTCTAACAGAAGTCATTTGTATGAATTTCCCATAGGGTCCTATGTTAAACTAAATCCCCCGCTGGGGGCCATCTTGGATGATGGATCGGCGACAAAGTAACAACACTTGGTCAACACCTCATAAGGAACATTCATGCCATGTTTGGTTTCATTCCATTTAGTGGTTCTCTAGAAGAAGTCATTTGTATGCATTTCCCATAGGGTCCTATGTTAAACTAAGTCCCCCACTGGCGGCCATCTTGGATGATGGATCAGCTACAAAGTAACAGAACTTGGTAAGAACCTCATAAGGAACATTCATGCCATGTTTGGTTTCATCCCATTCAGTGGTTCTCTAGAAGAAGTCATTTGTATGCATTTCTCATAGGGTCCTATGCTAAACTAAGTCTCCCGCTGGTGGCCATCTTTGATGATGGACCAGCTACAAAGTAACAACACTTGGTCAACACCTCATAAGGAACATGTATGCCATGTTTGGTTTCATTCCATTCAGTGGTTCTCTAAAAGAAGTCATTTGTATGAATTTCACATAAGGTCCTCTGTTAAACTAAGTCCCTGCTGGCGGCCATCTTGGATGATGGATCAGCGACAAAGTAACAACACTTGGTCAGCACCTCATAAGGAACATTTATGCCATGTTTGGTGTCATACCATTCAGTGGTTCTCTAAAAGAAGTCATTTGTATGAATTTCCCATAAGGTCCTATGTTAAACTAAGTCCCTGCTGGCGGCCATCTTGGATGATGGATCGGCGACAAAGTAACAACACTTGGTCAGCACCTCAGAAGGAACATTCATGCCATGTTTGGTTTCATTCCATTCAGTGGTTCTCTAGAAGAAGTCATTTGTATGCATTTCCCATAGGGTCCAATGTTAAACTAAGTCCCCCACTGGCGGCCATCTTGGATGATGGATCAGCTACAAAGTAACAACACTTGGTCAGAACCTTATAAGGAACATTCATGCCATGTTTGGTTTCATTCCATTCAGTGGTTCTCTAGAAGAAGTCATTTGTAATGTATGCATTTCTCATAGGGTCCTATGTTAAACTAAGTCCCCCGCTGGTGGCCATCTTGGATGATGGATCGGCTACAATGTAACAACACTTGGTCTACACCTCATAAGGAACATGTATGCCATGTTTGGTTTCATTCCATTTAGTGGTTCTCTAAAAGAAGTCATTTGTATGAATTTCCCATAGGGTCCTATGTTAATCTAAATCCCCCGCTGGGGGCCATCTTGGATGATGGATCGGCGACAAAGTAACAACACTTGGTCAGCACCTCATAAGGAACATTCATGCCATGTTTGGTTTCATTCCATTTAGTGGTTCTCTAGAAGAAGTCATTTGTATGCATTTCCCATAGGGTCCTATGTTAAACTAAGTCCGCCACTGGCGGCCATCTTGGATGATGGATCAGCTACAAAGTAACAACACTTGGTCAGAACCTTATAAGGAACATTCATGCCATGTTTGGTTTCATTCCATTCAGTGGTTCTCTAGAAGAAGTCATTTGTATGCATTTCTCATAGGGTCCTATGTTAAACTAAGTCCCCCGCTGGCGACCATCTTGGATGATGGATCAGCTACAAAGTAACAACAATTGGTCAGCACCTCATAAGGAACATGTATGCCATGTTTGGTGTCATTCCATTCAGTGGTTCTCTAGAAGACGTCATTTTTATGCATTTCTCATAGGGTCCTATGTTAAACTAAGTCCCCCGCTGGCGGCCATCTTGGATAATGGATCGGTTACAAATTAACAACACTTGGTCAGCACCTCATAAGGAACATCCATGCTATGTTTGGTTTCATTTCATTCACTGGTCCTCTAGAAGAAGTTCAAAATGTAAAAGGTTAACGACGACGACGACGGATGAACACGACGGACGACGACGACGGAAGACAGTTTAGTTTAAACATATTTATTTATAGTGGATTGGGAAACAAGTTTTGCAACTTATATCAATCCCTTTCCACTTTGCGGGTGCAAGTGCTGCCTTGGAAGACAGACCGCCAAGTGATGAGAAAAACTCATATTTAGACTTATAGCAGACAAAGAGCAAACAAATTGCGAATGAATTTTACACCGCATATAGCTATGCAGTTGGGTTTTGTCTTCAAGGTACGTGTTAATAATTTAAAGAAAACGTACAGCAATCATTTTATTTCCTTCAACTCGTTTTGTGGTGATTGTTTCTTTATATCCCATTATTTCATGACTAGTTTTGTCAGTCCATATGCCATCCTCACTTAGAGTTGCTGTAGCCTGCAAAAATGGATGTGTTAACAAATTGCATCTGTTGAAAATAAATTTTGATATTGTTAACAAAAACCAAAATACCATTATTGTTATACACATAATCACACGTATGGTGTACTGATACTCAAGTCTTCGATACATGTTAGTTTTTTTTCAGTTAATATTGGTTTGAAAAAGCTTTCAGAAACTGCAACTACCTTCAAACCTGTACTTAATGTGCTTTTGTTACGGGGATGTATAAATACCCTGCCACTTCTGGTCTGTGTTTTTATTAGCTGTTTTTTTCTACTCTCGGTAGGAGTGTTGGCGCCAGAAAACTATTTTTCCCCTCCACTATATGTGCTTGTCCCAAGTTCAGTTATTGTTGTTTGTTGCTGTATGTAAAAGATTTTTTTACGTTCATTATTTGGTTCATAAATCAGGCCGTTATTTAAACTGATTTACAGTTGTCAGCATGGGGCCGTTTGTAGCTGACTATGCGGTATGGGGTTTTGTCATTGTTGAAAGCCGTATGATGACCTACAGATGTTAGGTTCTGTGTCATTTGGTTTCTGCTGGAGAATTGTTGCATTGGTAATAATACTATACATCATTTTAGTTTATCCAACTCAAATATCAATCAATATTATTACGATAAGCTAAGCAGTATAAGGTATTTGCACTCTCTGTCATCCACTGATCGATTGACAAACGGATTGAGTTGTCATAAACCTTTCTCGAGATTAAACATGCACAGTTTTGGCTATTATAGACTGTATTTCATATCACAAAGGCAAATTATGCATGAAGTAAAAAAAACCTGGATATTTATAGATTATCGTTGATCATCTCAAAGAGATTGATTTTCTCGCATGAGCCGGTACGGCGAAAGCGAGAAAGGCAATCGAGTTCAGATGACCAATGCTAATCTGTTTATCACTATTTTACCTATAACGAAGATGTTAATTTCATTAGCAACGCCACGTGCCTCCTTAGTTCCTAGCGATAATTTTCCCTCCAAAGCGAGTAGCATTATATGAAAAATCATCACACAAAAAGATCAAAGGAATAATGCACAAAATAGCGATGAAGCAATTTTAACATATTAACCTTTACACCTTTGCCTTCAAAATCTTTTGTTACTAGTTCTTGTCCCAATATAAATGTGTAAGACTGTGGAGGCCCTAGACCAGTGTCATATGTGATTAACCATTTGTCTCCATCCTGTTTCATGTCCATAACTGTTACTACGTCTCTGTACTTGTCTATAAGATCTTTTGGAATACCTTCAGAAAACAAAATGACCTCATGTAGCGAATAAGCATCAAATACTGATTTATGTTGATTAAACTTTGAATTTTTGAAAAACTAAGGATTTTCTTATCCCAGGCATAGATTACCGTATTTGGCACAACTTTTTGGAATTTTGGATCCTCAATGCTCTTCAACTTTGAACTTGTTTGGCTTTATGAATATTTTGATATGAGGGTCATTGATGAGTCTTATGTAGACGAAACGCGCGTCTGCCGTACTAAATTATAATCCTTTGATAACTATTAAGTATTTGCAAAAAAAATAGCTTTTAAGATTTAGAGATACGATGAATCATTCCTAAAATTAATGCATAAACAAATAACGTTTGCGATAATCAACAACAAATGACAAAACCCTAGAACTCACCATTTTTTTCGGAAGAAGTTACAACATCGGTTTTAGAACAAATATGTAAGACATGATCAGGAAATATAATTCATTAAATCGTGCCAGAATACTTTAAGAAAGTTATTAAAATTTGGAAAAAAAAACACATAGTGAATGTTATTTTTAGAGACAAAAAATAAGTCGATTTAGGAGTAAAATACGGATATTTTACAAAATGTACTTCTGAATTCTACCTTATGACTATAAACAAGCCTCTGTATAGGATTAGTGTAAATCAAGGATAGCTTAAGAAAGTTATTAAAGTATAAAAAAACGTTTACCACAGACTCGGTTCAGAGTGAATATTTCTTGACGCCGCTGCCACCGACAACGACGACGACGGAATTTAGGCTCGCTATTTCTGAATTTTGCGACAACAGTCGCACGGTAGACACAAATTATTAACTATTTTATAAAGGATACTTTGTATATTTTAATGACTTTTATTATCTGTAGTAGTTGAGATATTGATCGTGTCATATCTACAAGTTATATCCGCTACATTTATCTATTGGTACAAGGTATCATAGTATATGCGAGTTAATGCTTGTTTTCTTTCGTCGATAAGATTCTTACACATTTTGTCCTATATTTAAGTACATCCATGCTTATGTTCTAGTTAATATTTAATTCGTTAGCTAGTTACATGCCGCTTATGGATAACGTTATACTACATATGTAGTATAACGTAATCAGAGATCAATATTTTAATTAGATTGGATTTGGGTTTACATCATGAGCCGGCAATTAATTCACATAGAAAACTGAGGAATATTATAATCAAAAATGCTTTCGTCTTGACGCATAACCATCAATGTTTAACTAAATCAACATAGTTGCTTGTCTTCAAAGAGAGGGAAAGGATACCAAAGGCAAATTCAAACACATATTTTTAAAATAAACTGACACAGCTATGGCTTAACAAATACTTAAGAGACAAACAATAATACACAAACCACAACATTGAAAACCAAAGTCTGAGCAACACGAGCAACATTAAAAAGTGGCGTGATATCAGGTGCTCCGAAAGGATAAAAAGATCTTTAACAATCGTTTGTTCAATAGTCGCCTATTCATTACAACATAAATATATCATGCAAAAAATAGAATTACCTGAACTTGAACAGTATTCCTCATAGTTTTTCCTTGTTGAATTGATAGTTTTCCATTTCCCAACAAACTGTGCCATGGTTTTTTTTTGTGTCGACGTATACTGCTTAATTCATTAAATAAACCGTCTGATAGTTCAACACATATCTTGATTGTTACGTTTTATTTCAAACCTTTAATAATTCAGGTACAATCAAAATCAATAATACTATGTCTAAATTATAAAAATCTCATGTTTGCACATGTTTAATAATCTTTTTGTTTGTATATAAAATATCAACAGTGACATGGATGGAATATTACACCTAATAAGCTCGGTTATATCGATTAAATGCCAATTGCTTTCAAAATGTAGAATACAAAAATGAACCATGATGAGCTAAAAATTCAACATAGAACTTTCGTCAAGTAAAAAACAATTTTGTCATAGGCCTTAGTAATCTACTAAACAGGTATAGACATTTAACATAGGATAGCAATCATAACTTTCACAAAAAAATATGGCGAAGGTTTTGAGATAGCTATACATTTAAAACAAAACGATCTGTAAATTGTTAGAAATCTTGAATTAGCTCCGGATATTTCGATCAGAAATCTACGAAGGGGCCCGAATCCCCGAGGACTAATTAACAAAAATGTTTGTAAAATGGATAGGTGAAGTCTAGGTTCCGAAAGAGCATAATTCATCCACGACACACCGTATAAACCCTCAGTCAATAAATTCCCTCGAGAAGATCGAGATCTTAGGTATATATTGGTGTCTAGGGTTGATATGGATATGGTATGGTAGTGGCTATTTTGTCGGCTCCGGCAAAAGGGCAAATTTGCTTTTTAGCCGGCTCTGGTTAAAATATATTTATCCAAGCCGTCAAAATACCCTATTCTATAGAAACGGCTGTTTCTCTGCACCAGCATTAAAGTGAATTTGTTGCAGGCGCTGGAAAAAAATGATTTTTTTTTAATTTTCCGTGCTTTAAGCAAGGAATTGTAAATTCTTTGCTTTTAGTGTAGAAAACCAATTAAGTTAAAAACTATTTTCATTTCACGAAAGCAATTCAAATAACTGACTAGATTATTTCAAAAGGAAAGTTATTGTAAACTCTTTTGATTTTTGAATTATGTGATTTACCTTGTTATATTGTATAATGTTTTATCAATTTTATGATGTAATGCGATTTTGAACTCTTTTTCTATAACATACAGTAAAAAAATCTGTTATAAATTCTTAGATCTCACAAACATGTTTAACCCCGCCGCATTTTTGCGCCTGTCCCAAGTCAGGAGCCTCTGGCCTTTGTTAGTCTTGTATTATTTTAATTTTAGTTTCTTGTGTACAATTTGGAAATTAGTATGGCGTTCATTATCACTGGACTAGTATATATTTGTTTAGGGGCCCTCTTTTTTAAACAATTGGTCAACTACATAATAGATGGTGTATGGATGTAAGGTGTACATGTCTGTCTGGCTGGGTTAATCTGGCCGTGATCTCATTTTTATAAATCATTGATTGCATTACACTTGTGTGATCACTGCAGTAAAACTTTATCTTTTGGACTATCAACATATTACCAATCATGGTAAGTAAGGCAGATGAGATATTTCTACCTGTGCAATCGTGTTTCTTTATATAACTTAATGCTTTTATATTGTTGTAGAAAGAGAGGAAAAGCTAAAACAATAAATTACTGCATCCCATATAAATATAACCGGGAGACTGGCTACTGATTTGAAGTTGAGAACGAGCTTCAACCCACGACCGGTTGTAGAATAAGACACAAGTCATTTGCAGTAGTTAACAATTTAAAGATTCAGGATGGAATACATGTAGTTTTACAAAATATTACAAATTGATGTACCCCATTCTCACTGAAGTTAGAACTTCAGAAAACATATTTAAATCTAGAATTTACATGGTGACAATTTCATAATAGAAAGGAGATAACTGAATGACAATGAAATAATACGATAAGAATTAACAAAAGATTATGAAAAAGATCTGTCGTTTGAGCTTTTGGCTAAATAGCGCCTAATTAAAATGACTAAAGCCTCGGTCACACCTTACCGGATAGCTCGAACGGACGCCTAACGGATAAAAAAAAAAGTTATCCGTTGACAAAATTTTTATCCGTTGGGAGTCCGTTGGTTTACTAACGGACATGTAACGAATGCCTAACGGACACACAACGGACATTGAACGTACATGAAACGGATACGTACCGGACAGAACGGACGTCGAACGTACATCCAACGGACGAGTACCGGATAAAACGGACACCTAACGGAAGCGTAACGGATAAAACGGATGAACAAAATAATCTGAAAATTAAAGGCAATAAACCATCTAAAAATTTAAGGCAATAAACCATCTGAAAATTAAAAGCAATAAACCATCTGAAAATTAAAGGCAATAAACCACATACACGTGACCTTAAAATGATTGTATCTAGTACATGTATATATGTTATAATATTTGCTTCTGGGAAAGTGTGGTCAGTAGGACAGGTATCAAGGTCACACGTACCAAACAAATAGAACAATTTATCCGATTCTTTTTTACGTTTTTACACACGAGGGTCACTTTAGTTAACAGGTTTAGTTGATTTTATTTTGTATTGCGTCTTGTTTAGCATGATATGTGTGCAAATATAGAGCTACTCTGATTAAAAAAAAATCAAGGTAGAAGCAGTGTGGTAATTCAGTCTTATAGAGTTTAAGTTGATTTTCTGAATTTGTTTATATTATGTACCTCTGGTATGAAAACGGATAATGTGTTATACGGAACTCTTCATCCGTACTGCATGCTACGATATTTGCTCCAGAAGCAAGGTGTCTAAGTGTAATTGCTAACTTGAGTCCTGGTTCCAGTGGATTTCTGTAAAAGGTATTCTGCTTGGCTATGCGAGGTCCAACTTGCAATATCTCGTCGAACATCTCTGTGGGCATTCGAAGGAAGTGTACAAAGGACTGCCGATCCTCCCACCTAAGTTCGGTCATGAGTTGGTCATATAGACCAAAACTGCATCGTCTTTCAGGACTAAGCCATGGTCGTGTCCACCATCTCCTTTGTCTTCTCCTTCTTCTCCTTTCGACAGCTATAAGGTTTATATTTGCTACATTTAAGTTGAGTCTGGCCTGAATAAGAGCTGTTTGGTAGCGAAGACGTGCTCTTACTCCAAGATCCATCACGAATAATAAATATTCATGACACTCAAGAAAATCTGACATACCAATTATTGGCATTTCTAACGCGAAATTTCAATTGGCATTTGTCCGTTTTACATCCGGTAGGCATCCGTTTTATCCGTTATCCTTCCGTTAATGTCCGTTTCACATCCGTTTTATCCGTTAGGCGTCCGTTAGGCGTCCGGTAGACGTCCGTTGGTGAATTGGTCTACCGGATCTCCAACGGATGCATAACGGACACGTAACGGATACAAAACGGACGAGTACCGTACAAAACGGACGCCTAACGGACGCCTAACGGACGTTCAACGGACATTTTATCCGTTGGACGTCCGTTCAAAGTTTTGAACATGCTCAAAATTTTCCACCGGACAGAACGGACGTCAACGGATAAAACGGACGCTTAACGGACATGCAACGGATATGGACGGACGCCTAACGGATAAGAACGGACGTCTAACGGACATGAACGGATTGAAAAAAAGTTATCCGTTAGGCGTCCGTTCGGGCTATCCGGTAAGGTGTGACCGAGGCTTAAAGGAATAATTATTCTTTACGTAAGAAAACTTACGAACTATGTAAAGCAGTGACTTTATCTAATATTTACAAAAAGAATTATCTTGAAACAAATTTCTGACTTTGTGAAAATATACTTGACATTTAATTATTACTTATAATACAAAAAGCTTTACAAAGAAAAATCGTTACATCATAATGAAATTATTTTGACGGACAAATATTGCAAATAAAATGATTTCGATAAAATAATGAATAGTTTAACAATATAATAACATTTTATGACCGAACAGTTTGTCAATGAAAATTCAAAAGTATCATATTTATGAAGAATATCAGTTTGTCCATCTAGTGCCAGGTGCAAGTTATTGGTTAAGATTGTGTACCGTAAATTTATGGCTACATGAAACTAATGATATGTATGAATTTGAAATATATGCAAAACATAGGTTTGTGAGTGATGCGTGTTGTCGTTTGTACATAGAGAATAGCATATGAATTTTTCAATATCGTTCATATGGCAAGATAGGCAGTGGCTATTTTGTCGGCTCTAATTAAAATATCTTAGTTCAAGTCACCTATTTTGCCGGCACCAGTAATATAATCAATTTGTCATGTGGCCGGTTATTTGTGAAAACTGAAATTAAATATTTACTTTTGAACAATACTGTGAAAATTTGCACTATCAAAATATGAAAAAAAAATGAAATAATTACTGATATCATACTAGTAGTGAACTAAGAAAACATATAACAATACTTGAGACATATTATCGTTTAAAAACATTTGTTAGTCAAAGTGTAAATATATTAAGATAAAATTGAGAATTGAAATGGGGAATGTGTCAAAGAGACAACAACCCGACCAAATAAAAAACAACAGCAGAGGGCCACCAACAGGTCTTCATGTCATACCAAATATTTCTTTTTTTTTTTTAGTTGTCATCTGATAAAATCATAATAGCAAACGCTAAACAAAACGTCCACACTAAAACAGATTAAATTCGGGGAAAATGAACCGTATGTTTTTCAAACAATAAATTGCTTATATTTGTAAAATGAAATAACAACGTTATCTTGTTTTACAGCCTACAGCGATGTCAAATGTTCAGAAAAATGTTTATTTAAACAGCTTTTTCCAGTCAGATAAAACCGATCCTGAATATCTGGAAGTGGTTGACGAATAACATTCAAAAGAGTACACTGAACCACATCAAGTCCAACAGTCAGATACGTCTAATGTCGTCCATATTGCACTTCCCAATATTCCACCTAGACATCATTAGATTCAAATCTCACTACTGTTGTTATTTCTTTTCATTATTTGTTCTTTGATTGCAATTGTTCTAACCGGTGTTGTAACATTATTCATAACTAAGGACACATAACCGGGAAAACAGTGTAAGTGTTGTAATTATAATTATAACTAGATTTGTGATTGCTAGCAATAACGGATGGCACCCTTCCCCTCATTGCTAGGTGAGCGGCAGCCATTTTGAAAATTCCAAAGTCAAAGAGTGCATCTACACATGCAAATTATCATTTTTGTAAAGTTTCATTAAGTTTGGAGCATTTTGATATTTTGGACATTTTTGCTGTTTCCATGGTTACGGCGGCCATTTTGAAAATTCCAACTTCAAAATGCAACTCTGCACAAGCCAGTTACCATTCCTGTAAAGTTTCATCCCGTTTGCAGCATATTGATTTTTTTGAAATTTTTGACCTTATTGCATTGTTTCCATGGTAACATCAACTATTTTGGAAATTCCAACTCCAAAAGCCACATCTGCCAATGTTGCTCATCGTTACAGTGAAGTTTCGTTAAGTTTGGAGCATTTTGATATTTTTGAAAATTTTGGTGTAGTTTCCATGGCAACATAGTAGTACCAATGATCGCCAAAATCATCCAACACCTGTGTATAGTCGGCACCTACATTGTATTAAAATATAATGATTCTGAGTTGAAGCATATTCAAACAGTTCACCAAAACCAAAAACTGGATTTTTTCACATTTGTTCCGTTTCCATGGAAACGGCGGCCACTTTTTACCATTCCATAGCAAGGTGCACAACTTCACATGGTGGTCTTTGTTATAGTAGAGTTCCATCAACATTGGTCCATTGGAATCCAAGAACTCGCGCGGACAAAATTTTTTGCAAGAAAAATAATAAGAAACTAGATTTGCCATTGCAAGCAATAGCGGATGGCACCCTTTCCCCATTGCCAGGCCAGCGGCAGCCATTTAGAAAATGTTTGCTGTTTCCATGGCAACGGCGGCCATTTTGAAAATTCGAAACTCAAAAGTTAAGTCTACATAAGCTAGGCAAAATTTGTAATAAGTTTCATTAAATTTAAAGCATTTTGAAGTTTTTCATAATTTTGCTGTTCCCATGGTAACGGCGGCCATTTTGAATATTCCAAAGTCAAACCCCCGCTGCAATTTATTCCCTCCATAATTATATATACCATCATATACCATTTAATGTCTCTAGAATAAATTTAACATTGATGTTCTGGAATGTTCTGTGAAAATTCAAAGTTTTGACCTTTTTGCATTGTTTCCATGGTAAAAATAGATATTTTGGAAATTCCAACGCCAAATTCCACATCTTCCAATGTTGCTCATCGTTACTGTGAAGTTTCATAAAGTTTTGAGCATTTTGATATTTTTGAAATTTTTGGTGCAGTTTCCATGGCAACATAGTAGTTCCAATGAGTACCAAAATCATCCAACACCTGTATATAGTGGGCACCTACATTGTATTAAAATATAATGATTCTAAGTTCAAGTCTATCCAAACAGTTCGAGAAAACAAAAAACTGGATTTTTTTACATTTTTTTAGTTTCCATGGTAACGGTAGCCATCATGCACATGCCAAAGTCCACTGCACAACTTATCATGATGGTCCTCATTATAGAAGAGTTTAACCAACATTGGTCCATTGGATTCCGAGAAATAAGCTGGACAAAATCGGTGGAAGAAAAATAATAAGAAAAAAAAGAAACGTAGAATAACAATACGTCACCCCAACTCCGTTGAGGGTGCCATAATAAGACAAAAAGAAACGAACAATAACAATATGTCACCCCAACTCCGTTGAGGGTGCCATAAAAAAGAAACGTAGAATAACAATACGTCACCCCAACTCCGTTGAGGGTGCCATAATAATTGTACTCCGATTTCAATTCGTGAATTGCGCATGTTTCTTCAACATATTATTTATTATTGCTACAAGAAGTTTAGAAATTAAAACCTCTGGCAGTGCGCGTAGCATATTTATTTTTTAAAATAACTTAAGCATGTAAACCCGTGCACTGCAAACAAAAAAGAAAAAAATATAAACTTTTCACCGAGAAAACAAAACAATTGATTGTTACATTAAATTTTTTAATTGTTTGTGTTTATTCGATACAACAATCTTTTGAACCTGACAAAGTATATTTGTGGCAATCATATACTGCATTTGCAATTGATTACTTCCCTTTAATATATAAAAAAGATCGTTTTAAGAGAGTATCAGAAAATAAATGAAGAATTTGCAAGCATGTTTTTTAATTATAGTCTTAATGAAATCCGTTATGTTGTGTTTGGTTCATTCTAAGTTCGTTTTTGATGCAAAGGAACAAGGTTGTTACTGGTCATCGTGGAGCTTTTGGTCCAAATGCAGTATTTCGTACACAAATTTTACTAAAAATGGTATAAATCTGATGTATATCAAGACATTAATTTAATTCAAATTACTTGCATCAATATCAAAACTCATACATTGTACATTATTATTATTGTAGATTATGCAGAGTCATTTTCTTAGCAACAAATTTTAATAAAACACATTTGTTGTGAACCCTAGAAATCAAAAAAAAAGTTTAACAGTTACTGATAAATGCTTAAAATCAGAAATTAAACAACAACTTTTTTTAATTCCTGTCTTGCTTTCATAACAGTTCTCTTTGTCTCTTTAAGTAATGACAGTTCTAATTCATATTTAATGCAAGGGAAAAAGCAGCGATTTCCTTTTTTTCTTTTGCAGCTCCACTTCTGATCAGATCTCACGATGGCAAATGCTTAACACAAAATTTACACCTACAGCAGTTTTAGAGCAGATGTATCAGATGCTGACTACGAGGATCTTGAAGAATATCATTCAACAGAGTACGATGAAGCATATTCTGTGCAAAAGAAACATCCTTCAAATGACATTCACATTAAACTACCCAATATTCCTCCATTAAAGCAAATATCTATGGCCATCAACAGATTCAAATCTCATGGTGGTTGCTATGTCTTATCATTATTTGTTCTTTGCTTGCAATCCTTCTAACAGGTGTTGTGACATTCTTCATAACAAAGGAGGGCTTACTACCAGACACACTGTGTATGTTACATTGTAATGTTATGTCGTTGTTCTCCTCTTATATATAATGCGTTTCCCTCTGTTTTAGTTTGCTACCCCGATTTTGTATCTTTGTCCATGGATTTGTGAGTTTTGACCAGCGGTATACTACTGTTGCCTTTATTTAAGTAAATACTTGTACTCCTGTTTAAATTTTATAGTTGCATTTTATGAAGATTTTTATATAATATTTCCACAGTAAACGAATTTTAGTCTGAAACAGTCAGTTTTATAGGAACTGCTATTAAATTAAGTACAGTCGATTGCAGTTAAATATGAATTGTTATACAAACTTTGGATTTTACATATGTTGGCCACGAGCATCACTGAAGAGACATGCATTGTCGAAATGCGCATCTGATGCAGAAAAGTACCGTTTATGTTATTACTACCACTGGGTCGATGCCTCTGCTGGTGGACTGTTAGTCCCCGAGGGTATCAGCAGTCCGGTACTGGCATGAAAATGCGGATTGTTTGTGTTATTAAATTTGCTGTACAAAATGTTAAAAATTATTATAAATTAAGGAGTGTATCTCCCTCATGCAAAGCTCTGATTCCTTTCACGGATTTGGCTATACTTTTTACAAATTTTGGATTATAGCTCTTCGTCTTTTATATAAGCTTTGGATTTTACATATTTTTGCCACGATCATCACTGAAGAGACATGTATTGTCGAAATGCGCATCTGGTGCAGAAACATTAGTACCGTTAACGTTATTCTGACTGTTTATTCAGTGTTATCTTCCTCTTTATCAGAATGCTGAATTGTCCAATTAGCTAATAAACATACGAGTTTACTGTTATCTGATCCTTCGAAAAGTACTAAATTTACGGATGACATCTAATCTGAAAATTGACAAACAGACTAAAAAGAATTAACAATCAATCGTTCAAACTGTTTAGATAATGTTCAGATAAAAATGAGGGCTCAGAATATTAGCGTTTGATAGTCGACAATTGTTTTTTTTTTAAATTCCAACTGATTGCAGACAGAGCCCACCATATATGTTGTAAATAACGTCCTTTATGCATACACGTGACAAAAATGTGCAAAGGTGTTAATTATCGAAATTTATCATTTCAACGATACAATTTATGAAATTTAATTTTTGTATGAACAGATGAACGTGATATACATATGTGACAAACGATTAATGTATTTTTGTTTGCAGACTTCACATTTACAAATAAGAAAAAAAAAATAAAGTTGATCTCTTTTTAAAGTAAGGAAAGTTAAAAACTTACTAGTATGCATACTGACTATAATCTTTACAGTCCAGGTAGGTTGTATTTCATAATAATTTGTGTTTATTCTCCGTTCTAGATGCAGATGAAACAAGTTGTAACTAGTCGACATGGAGCTCGTGGTCCAAATGCAGTATAACTTGCGGCAACGGATTACAAGTTAGAATGAGGCAACGCACGAATTATACAATGCTTTGTAGTAACAATGAATCATATGACAGTAAGACCTGTTTTAGTAGCGCATGTACGGGTATATTAATGTAAAGCAAGAAGCACATAACCCTCCGTAAAAAGTTCTGAGTATCATTCTTAACATTGAGTAACGTAAAAACAACTCATCTTGGGTATTCAATTTGTTTGTGCTTTCAAAATTTGTTTTGTAGACAACATTTAACCAACTTAAGCAGTTTAGTAAGTCTGTCTAATTTTAAACATAAAGTAAACAAAAAAGCATTGTCGATATTCCTTAGTGTTTGTGGTTTGTTACGAATCGCAGCTTTTTCTGATACCGGCGCGTGTACGAAAAATAATTTCCACTGATTGCTATGCATACAATGTCAAATAATCATGTTTTAGCAAGACCAAAAAGGGACCTTTTAAGGCCTTCAGTTATTTGTCAAATATATATAACGGAATGTATAATTACCGGGTTTACAGAAATCGCTCATAGTGAATAGGTAATTGGTATTGTTTATTGCATCATTGTCATGCATTCCGCCGGGTATGCATTTAATAGAGTAATATCAACCGACTTATGTTAGCGTCTTGTTCACTTAGATATTTCATAAAGAATGTTAAGTTAACAGTATAGCATCTGTTGTTCTGAGAACGTTTCTTAATTAACAAATTCATATTCTGTCTACTTTTAAAGGTTATTTTAATTAATTGCCGATGGTTTACGAAGTTATTTATATCTGACGGTTAAATACGTCGGGCCAATTACATATGTGCTACAGTGTGATGGATAAGGACTTAATATAACTGATCAACGTATTTTGTAAGTAACGTGCCGGGTGCCATATTTGGATTGAATAAGCTAACCCTTGTAGAGCCAATGATCATCATCTCAGGTTTTTGATAGGGTTCATGTTACATACTTATCTGTATATGTGTAGTGGTTTTTTTTCCTTATTTTGCAGTTTCTTGTTTTTGTTATAATCTTGAACATGTTTATAAATAGATCTGGGAAAATGTTATCTGAATTTGTGGATCGAGTTATATGAGTTACTGCCTAAAAACAACAACTGCAGACCACTTCTGTAGCTCAAAAACTGTAACCAAAAGCGATATTGTTTAGAGCTAAGTTATGACATCGTCTATTGAACCCCTTTTAGTTTTTCCCATTAATGATTTTACCATATTTTAAAGAATTATCCTGCGATTGGATCTGTATCTGGTTAGAATACTAATTAAGCAAAACACGGGGTTAATATGTACAACTTTCCAGTATATTCTTTTTGACCGGGTCTCAGCCGATGCTGGTACATCTAACAAAGTCTAATTTGTATCAGGAATAAGTTTCAAGAGATAGAAACAAAAAAAAAGACAATAAGTTTTAAATTATATGAGAATCCTTGAATTACTTCATTTGATTTATATTTGTTACTAAATAGAATAATACAGATAAAGGGATTCAATATAACATGAGTATAAGAATGTGACATCAAGTATGTCCTGTATTTGCGGTTTACAATCCCGATTTGGTTCATGTTAAATTGCAGTTAATGAATCCTCGTAATTTTACTTATTATCCATGGTGATACTTTATTTCTATTCGTAACAGGTACAAATGATGTGTTAATAAACTTTTTACATGCTTCTGTAATCTATACTGCAATTTTGATAATGTCCTCTTTGTCATCTTTTCGTCATCTCCCTCTTTTAATTGTTTTACTGTCACCCCCTCCAACCTCCTCGTTAGTTTTGTTTTATCTTTGTTTTACTTTTTTTATATATTGAAAGTATTCAACGATTAACCTATCAAATGTATGAATCTTATGGCACACTATTGCTGTTAACTATTTTTTTGTGTACAACATTGCAATAAGTATCCCTGATATATAAGTCATCGAGGGAGAATAAGTAAATTTATAAATTATATTCCAATATTAATGATGTCATGTGTACCGGAGAGGTCAATTTCTATTCAATATTTTTTTTTATATAATGGTTCTGGTATACGGCGTGTTTGTACATTACATTATAGATATGTTTTTTAAAAGTTCTTCCTGTCATATGGCAATTACAAAAATGATGCATTTCTTGACTGATATACAGTCAACAGATATTGTTTTCTCCAAAGTTTTCCTGTAATTGTATCTTATCATACCTTTTTCAATTTAGTGCCTTTATGGATATAAGGTATAACCGCACCAACAGCTTCATTATAAAGTGAACAAAGCTCCCAGACAGGATATGAAGTTAAGTACCCACTGTCGGGATAAAATGTGTATGTATGTATAGTGTCCGGCTTGGACCTTGTTTTTTCGAGGGAAAAAATGTAAAGAAACAGTCTTCCTTTCTAGTTAGACGCATTTAATTAACTTGAATTTCTATAATAAAGATTCAAATCATTTCTATTTTATACACATACCAATTCAAATTCAAAAGAAATTCATACATGAAATTAACATATCCTTAGACGTACATATGATTTACCAAAGAAACCGTGTTATTGCAATTCTAAAATTTAATTAATTTTGACATGTCCAGGCTTATTGAGAGCTTTCCGGATTTTTTTTCAAAACAAAATCCCTATGTTTCAAAACCGTATATATCAGAGTATTAACGTTTTAAAAACTAAATTTTCTTGATGTCAGAATGCTACGTGTCCTTTGTTTATTTATGTTTATGATTGTCAATTTACTTACTTTCTTTTGTTATCTTTTCTAACATCTCTGCTTTCTTTCTTTGAATCTTTGTTTTACTGTGCATATTGCTATATATTTGTTTATTCTGCATTGGCTTGAGGTATAGGAAAAGGGTTGAGATCGCACAAACAAGTTAAATCCCGCTTCACAATATTTGGGGCCTCTTCCGAGTCTTGAACTTTTAGCTTGTTTTTTTACTATTTTGGTATGCTATCTGTAATTGTGTCAAATCTTTATATTTTAAAATTGAAAGTTGAATTATAAGTAATGGTCATTTTTCTAGTTTCGTTAATATAGAAAGAGGGATTCATCAAGGTGATCCTTTATTGTTTGATTTCGAATGGTCAAATACAAAAAATTTAATAATATCGTTGCGTACTATGAACAGAAAGGGGACCCATACAATATTTATGGAATATATTGAGATTGTGACTAATACCTTTTGGACTGAAATGAGACGTAACAAAATAAAGTATATAAATTTAAACCGTTGACACAATTGCATAATAAACAATAGTATTGAATATTACAGAAATATAATATGTCTTGTCTAAGATTGGTTTGTAGTTTAAAAAGCTAATATATCAAGATATACAATCTTTTCATAAAGAAACACCTAGATAGCAAAATAGGTTTTAAAGGTATGTACAACATTTCAAATAAATGAAAAATATATTTGGCTATAAATTATCTTTGAATTAAATTTATATGTTTCAAATAATAACACTACAGTTGTGATAATGGCAAGCTTTTTGACAGTTAAAATACACACTTACATTTTAGCAATAATTTGAAATTGATTATTGTGCTCGATTGAAACACAATGCATATTATACTTATGCCCACCATTTTGGAAAGTCAAATGTTTCTTTTGTAGATTTTATTTTATTTTTATTTGATTAATATAATACGTATGGAACAAAATCATTTTTTTTTATTATAAAAGAACCATAGTGTATGAGTTTCTTTGTAAATTGACAAAAATAACTGTATCAGTATATGATATTCAACACATTGAGTTGCATATTACGTTTAAAAATATATAGCAATCATAAAATTTTACATATTCTATGTACACATAGCAAAAAAACAGAACTGCAAAGCGTAAAAGTTATTTTTGAAGTTGCATGTAGGAGATGATCGGGTAAAACGTCTCCTTACTTTAAAACACCAGAATATACAGTAGCGTCTTTTTGTTATTGTTAGGAATAGAACACAAATAAACATATCAACAGGCCAGGAGTCATAATAATATGTGTAATGGCCCAAAATTTCGGATATTGTTTGATTGAAAGGTTTGATTTAAAAAAATTCAGATGATTTTAAATCAAGAGCTATGTCTCCTGATGCTAATTTCGAATTACTTCTCCACATTTGGTCATGGTTTATATATAGAGACCAGGTATTTTTTTGTGTCGGCCAAACATTATAATTCATTTAAACCAACAAGTACCACACCTTAATAAAAACAGCTTACGAATGACGAGATTTTATCGAATAAAATCTTCTATTTGTATTCGATTCAAATAATAATAACAAGAAGCCTATTTTATAATTCAGGTATGTATTATACCTTATGCAATTTTCTTATATTACCCTTTCTTTCATTGGACACGCAGCATTTATTAATTTTCACAAACCTATCACAAGCCCCGCTCATGAAAAGCAACATATGAAATATCAGCAACGGGTGTTGATGCATAGACTTTAAACACCCCACTGAATCCAAAGTTTGACGATACGGGAAAATTAACACCCGATCTTGCCGAGTATTATCATTTCTTCTTTATACATCATTTCCGTCGTTTAATTGTTTTTATTAGTAATCTATTTCAATTTGTGACTTTATTTTTTTCCTTTTTTTCTTCTAAAAACATATTGCACAGTTGAATTATAAGGCATTCATTATACTTAAAAGATTACATGTACTGCCCTTGGATGTAGGTTTTAGGATAATTTACATAATCGGTAAAACAAAACTATCCCCCGTAACTCCGCTAAAACAACTTACTTCATATGTTTTGTCAGTACAGTTTATTAGTCGCTACGCCCCAATTCTTTCAACTACCCCATCTAGAACACACATAATTTTAAAGATTTTGAATTTAGGTAAATTATTTTAAAACAATCTCCTTTCTTCGTAACTATCTTAACAGTCTCCGTGAAAGAAAAAAAGTATCAAATTAGTACCAATGTATTACAACAATTTTAAAGTTAATTAGGTTATAGTTTTAAATGAATTTTAGAAAGACATTTATTAAAATCAGCTGTTTGCATTCATTAAAATACGACGATAATTGGAATAAGCTGTTGCAAGTGTCAAGTTTCTTTTTCATACTGTGCATAAGATATTTCATTTCAGGTATATAAAAATTTTACAGGTATATTACGCTTTTACATGTATCGTACACTATAACAAAGTCAGTTTATGTAAAAATATAAAACTTCCCCTTGTCAATGTGTTTGTTTAAATATAAAGTTTTGAAAATACATTGTTATACAATAAATAGTTATCATTATTAAAGTGCAAATATCGACCAAGTTTTAGAAAAATACATTGAGGATTATGTTCAGGCCTAATTGTACATAACAAACGTGTCTCGTACATTTAAAATTCATATTTTGCAAAATATAATCAATAATTACTTCAAAAATAATGTTAAAGAATTCGAAAGATTGGTCTATTTGAAAAATAAAGAGATGTGTTACAGTTTAGTTTATTTTCAAACCAAAAGCAATACAGCTTAAACTTATTTCAGACATATAAATTCCAGTATATCAACGCGTCATATGAATTTAAATCTGGAAATCTAGTTTATGCAATTAAATGTAACGAATGCAATTCAGATACGTTGGTCAAATAGAACGCACATTAACAAAATGTACAGTTCTACTTCAACATAACCGGTGTCCATAAACGAGGATGATAAGCGCCAGTGAACACTTGCAGTTATGTACAGATAAAAAAAAGGCTTTTGAAATCAACATGAAAAAGTGAAAAAGAACATGCATGCAGAATTGTCATAAATATGCGTCTTTAGATAACAAAACGCTCGTTTGACTAAAACCTATTTCATCACAATTATCTCCTTCGTTTTGTGGAAAGATATAGATCCGATTTCTTCTGTTATACAATAAGAATAAAAACGGATATCTTTGAACTGATTTTTACTTAGCCTGGCTTTTGATGTGTTTATGTTTATTTCAAATCGGCTAGCAGTATAGGGAGAGAGTTGTGATCTTCCAAAACATGTAAAACACATCCGTATTTTTGCTCCTGTCCCATGTAAGAAACCACAGTCTTGAGTTTTCTTTTAATTTTTGTTTATGTTTATGCTTAAGAGTTTAGTGTGTTTTTTATTGACTATTTTCATGGACCAGTTGAGGCTCGCCTCTAGGTGCCGGATGTGTGGCATTGGACTGTTTCCTGCTCTTATGTTGGGTTGTCCACTCACTGGCAAACACTCCGTTTCCATTCTCTATTCTAAAAAATTGAACATAATTAAAACGTAGAAGTAAAAAAAAAACGTTTTGTCCAATGTATTGAGAACAATACATAACGTTACAAATATATTGATTGTATATACTCTTTATAAATACCAGAATTATGATTTATAAGATTTTTACAAATTATAAAACTGGTATCTTTGACGAGTTCATTTTTAATGTTGATAGATTGAAAAAATCGAAAAGTCTAGCCTGTTCCGATAACATAATTATTTTTTTAAACATTTCCAGAAAAGAAATCGGTTAATTTCCGCAAAAATTGTTTATTAACCTTGAAAATATCAAGCTTTTATTAAAATTTACAAAATTATCAAACAATTTGGCTAACAGAAATAACAATAAAAAGAAACTTTTTGGACAAAACTCAGTGTTTCCTATATAACCTCCTACAGTATCTTTTTGTATTACTGTTGTATGGTTTAGTGAACATAGTATGATACCCATATGGAATTATTTTCTTACAGAACGATAGGTCATTCTTTCGAAGAATCAACTTGGACGATACCATGTTTCAATGAAAAATGCTGCAAGGCATAACATATTAACCTGTGTGAGATCATTATTTTCCTTGATAAAAATGCAAACTATAATTTACTTCAAAATTATATTCGTCTGATAGTTTTCATGTTGCCGATTTGGGAATTTATTTTTCAAAGTTCATGATAGGTGTAAAACAAATCGTCATTGCCCGCGTTTTAATTTAGAAACAAAACAAATATGAAGTTTTGTTAATTTATCGCTACAATACAGAGACATTATCATATATGAGAGATAAATTTTGAAGTAAAACTTTCATAACACTTTAAAATAAAGTCAGATTTGATATATTGGAGTGTAAGATTTTGAAAATCTTATTGTTCACGCTGAATAGGTTGATTGATTGTTGGTTGCTTGAAACCTCCAATGGTACTGTCATGCATGTACTGAATTAGAAATCATGCATGTTCAGGAAGATACACATTGAATAGGAAATCATACTTTGAACTACATGCATTGATATTCGTGAACTAACATTTACATGTATTACGATTTCGTGACCTTTCGTTTCAGTTCTTATTTTTGTTTACATTCATGTATACCTTTACTCTATCAATTGATTAACTAATAAAATATTCTTGTATTGCTATTCAGACGAAAATCATTCTGAATATTCCGTTCGATTCAATTAAAATTATTGAAAAATAATCGCTTTTTCGCGATAAAAACTGAGTTGGTAAAATCAATAAATTACTTATAAAGTGATTTGTGTTTTTCATACGCCGTTATCGGATTGTAACAATTCATTTGTGTCTTACTTCATGCAGTTACAGACATATTTTGTTTTTATTGTGTATGGATAATATTTTTTAAGGTTTTAAAATTTATTAGTGAGTTTTATATCACATTCTGAATGAGTTGTACGGCGCATTAAAACCTGAACGCATTAGAATAGAATATCCGACTTTAGTGTGGGCGGTAAAATAGGATGCATAATTTTGCAAATCTTTATAAAAACAAATTTATTTTTACGGTATTTAAATGAGATCATGCATATCTTAAGGTTTTTCTTGACGTAGGATATTTCTAATCAATCCTAACACCCGTCGGGGTGTTCTACGACAAGGAAAACCTTTAAAATGTGCATTATTTTTAACATAAC
The DNA here is from genome assembly GCA_037788925.1 of Mytilus galloprovincialis. Taxonomy (NCBI): domain Eukaryota; kingdom Metazoa; phylum Mollusca; class Bivalvia; order Mytilida; family Mytilidae; genus Mytilus; species Mytilus galloprovincialis. Next base: position 25,179,220 of record CM075341.1, read on the forward strand.
TGTTGTCAAGTTTATAAGGGTGATCATAAATATTCAGTATGGAACGATTACCCTTAGGACGAATTGACACATCTACATTTAAATAGGTTATGTTGGTTTCCCTCCCCGAATCTTCAAAATACCCCAATCATTCGACAAGCAGACGCTAAATTTGATGTTTTGACTGTCTGTGACTATCTAAGTACTATCCTTGTATTAATTAAGGTTATCTGTTAGCATTAAATTGTACTAGGGTGAATGTTCGGATCATATCTAATAGAATAATACCGTGTGTATTTGAAAACTAAAAGCATACAGTAAAGTACAGACTATCAACCGACAGATAAGTACTAAAACGTATAGCTTCATTATTCAATTCAATTGTCGCGCAAACCTATTTTTTTATTAAAACAATGTCAAGAGTCATTCACAAAAAAACTATTTTTAACAAAAGCATTTCATGTTTTCAGCTCTTAATTTATGAATTTTGAAAACATATTATTCCTTATTTTGATACTTGGTGGGTCAAACTGGTCTTATTTTAGACACTCCCGCATCATTCTAATAGCAAAATGTAAACAACATATATACATCACATACATATGTCAATATCTGCATTTCAGTGTCGATAATTTCTTGTGGGTTACGAACATTTTCAACCAAAGTAAGTCAAATGTTAATTATAAAAGATAGTATTTAGTACGTCGTTCATATATGAACAAATATTCATTTTAATCATGAATAAATTCTGTGTTAATATTATATTTTCAATATTAATTATTGTCAAATATCTTTACAACTGTTATTACAATAAATGCAACAGACACAAACGTATGATGAAATAATTTACATATCTAAATAATGACTTAAACAAATCTTTTCAAATATAGAACAAATAAAATGACAGCATTGTCTGTTGTTTAAATGTTTTATTAACTTTAACCTATAGTTGTGAAGATCGTTTGTATGCATATTGAACGACAAATTTATGTGACATATAAAATTTTCTGACGTCAAACACTCAAATCAATGAATGTGTTAGTAGATAGTAGATGCTTTTGTGTTCTGTTAAATTGTTCCTTTTAAAATTGTTATACGATGATGACTGATGTACCCATATTTTGACTATTTTATTTATTGTGTTCGTTTATTTAACGCATCAATGTAAATATAACGGATTTGATGAGACTGTCATTAAAGTGAGAGGGTTAGCGCTATAGAACCAGGTTTAATCCACCATTTTCTACATTTGAAAATGCCTGTACCAAGTCAGGAATATGACAGTTCTTGTCCATTCGTTATTGATACGTTTTGTTATTTGATTTTGCCATGTGATTATGGACTTTCCAAATTGATTTTCCTCTAAGTTCAGTATTTTTGTGATTTTACTTTTTAAGATAAACAAGTTTGATTCTAAGTTTAAAATGTGTGCAACTGGTTGAATTCGAAATATATGGAATGATAGAAAACTGCTTTTTCACCGTGCAATAAAACTCTCTTACTGTAAACTTATATCCTCGAAACATAATTATATTTTGTTTTACTGATAAACTCTCTATATCTTGCTGTAACATAACACAGAACTTCAAAATAAGCCACCACAGAATAAGGACGACAAAATAAGCAAAAGTAAACAAACATTATCACTGAACTAGTATATATTTGTTTAGGGGCCAGTTGAAGGACGCCTCCGGGTGCGTGAATTTCTCGCTACATTGAAGACCTGTTGGTGACCTTCTGCTGTTGTTTTGTTCTATGGTCGGGTTGTTGTCTCTTTGGCACATTCCCCATTTCCATTCTCAATTTTATTAGTACCATTGATCTGTCCTCTTTCCAAACAGCAGATAATAACCTGGTAGTTATATACTGTTTGGAGTTTTAATAACTGATATAATGAGACACACAATATTTTGTCAAAAACATATCTATACATAGCATGACAATTCCTTAAATGCATTCACCTTATCGAAGGAAAAGTGTGTTTTGACTTGTCAGCCGAGGAAGAAAACAGCTAAAGTTTTTAAGGTATGTAGATCATTTTGTTCAAATGTAAAGTGGAAATATTGAAAAAAAACGCTGTCATAATGCATGTGATTCATTTATCAAGTACTATAAAAACGGATGGAGTAGCAATAAGAATTATGCACATACACCTTAGTCTGTGCCAATAATTGATTGAGATTAATTCCATCGATTGAAGAAATAAAACAAATTTTATGCCGAAGGCCTCCACTATCAAACTCAATTTTTTTTTTTTTTTTTAAAGCTGTTGTTTGTATCTATAAAATACATAACGTAGTTTTTAGAAATACATACGAGTTCTTAGAATTACAAAATTAAAAATATCATTTTTATGAAATTACCTGAACCATGAACTCTGTTTAAGGTGCAAAGTTCCGACATAAATACTACACATTTTATCTTTTAAATCTGAGCCTACGTACAGTCTTTTTATTCAAATGGATTTGTTAAGGGTTATTGTGCATTAGATAATAGTATATTATCTTTAAAAACCATTGCTTGATAATAAGATTTCCACTGCAAGAATTCACAATAACAATATCATAGAGTATTTGAATATATATCAGGTTCTGTTTCGAATATATGGAAACAAATAAATGTTAAATTGAACGAAAGATCGAGAATTGATAACAAGAATATCAAAATATTTAAAAGTGCAAATGCAAGTTCGTTTTGTACAACAATATAATTAAACATATTCAGTGGTTTCTATTCATATAATATGTATAAAATTTAATAATAGACACATTGACACTGGCAATGGCTATTCTTCAAAGCGAACTATTTGTCAACACGATTGTATAGCATCATCTTCGTATACGAATATAAGGTTAGCGTCGTTGCGCAAATCTTGAGACTCAAAAAAGATTTCTTAAGATTCGGTAGAATTTTAAAGCTTTACATATTGTCTTAAAGGTGTCAAATTGACCTTCAATCAAACCTGTATATTCAGTGTATATAAAGTGCGAATCCAGTCAGTTCATTTTCACTGTTGTATGCGAGTATGTTCATTGTAGAATAAAGGATCATGGGAAAACTTTATTTGTTTACGTTTTGAAAATACCAAAATAATTGATTTGAAACTAAATTTTAACATATTTTCATTATGATGTGTCTTTTTAATGTAAAATAACAGTATTAAAGTTCAAATATGTGTAATAAAAGCAACATAACATAGAATATCAGTTATTAAAAGCGATCCATGTTCACTATAGATGCGATGAATTATCACTGAATGGCATTCATATTCACATCTATTTATAACTTGTATATGTCTATAGAAACTGGCCGGCCGTTTATACGTTTTCCCACAGTATTGACATGTGTGAACTGTAAACTGAAATGTTTCCCCGCAATGGTTTTTTCCGGTTCGTATATTGCTATGATGTCGTTATCGTCTGCGTCGTCCGAAGACCCATTTGGTTTCCGATCAACTTTAATTTAAGTGAATGGATCTATATAAATTTTAAAGAAGGTTCAATACCACAAAAGGAAGGTTGGGATAATGTTGGGGATGATGGTTCCAACCGTTTACGAAAAAGGGGCATAAAAGAAGCATGATTTTAGTTTTAGGATAGTTACTTGTGTATAAGAATTTTGATTGTTCTGAAATTATACCACAGTGTTCAATACCACAAGTAGAATTTTAGGTTTCATTTTGGGGTTATGGTACTAACAGTTTAGGAATGAAGAAACTAAAAGGAACAAAAAACAATCATGTTTGTAGTTTCCGGATAATTAATTGTTTGTACGTTTTTGGATCTTTTTCGCATTATCACAAATGGAAGACTGGGATTTTGTTCGGGGACAATTGACTACAAACATGCAGAAATTAGGGGCAAAAGAAATGGCAAAACAAACATTTTTCTAGTTTCCAGACAATATCTTGTGTTCAAGTGTATGGACCTCTCTAAAATTGTACTACAAGGTTTATTACCAGAAAGGAAAGACTGGGATTTGGTTTGATGGTTATTTATCCTAGAAGGAAAACAAAATGTTATGGGCGGGAAGAAACCTTCAGTTGCACAGTATTGCGCATACGATTTAAAATCTTCGACAACATTTAGCTTGTGTCAGAAACCTATATAACGTCATAAATTTTATCCCAATCCAAATTCAGATAGTATCAAGCTTTAATATTATGTCCAAATTTACCCCAACTGTTCAGGGTTCGATCTCTGCGGTCAGCGAAGCATTTTTAATGTTTTACTATAAAACGAGCAGATGTGTTCAAAAGTTCCTGTTGCTTTCTTCATATGGTAAGCTATGCCAGCATAGGCGTATCCAGGGGGGCCTTGGATAAATTTGGTTGAATATATAGGGAATCACTGAAGCATGACTTGAGCCCCCCCCCCCCCCCCACACCCTTTTTAGGTCAGCCATTGGGCCCGCCTTACAAAAAGTTCTGGATCCGCCACTGCCCAGTTCTGCTTTTGAAGTGTTTGGAACGATGAGTACAAATCAGGCTTTCTCCATGCTATCAGTTGTTATGCTTATTGAGAAGTCTTAAAAATTTTAATTCACACTGGTCACATTTGTTAAAACCATTAGTGTGGATCTTCTTATGCCTGGGAAAACTAGCTACCCATTTTGTCTTGAAAGGACAATACGTGCATTGGTATGAAGACCCATCCTTAACTTTAATTCTTTTTTCTGTGATTCATCTTCACTTGCCTCCCCTATTGTTGAGCCCCAAAATGCCTCAACATCCATATTCTGGAGGAAAGATAGTTTTTAGCTCGATTGTTGCTTGCATGTTCTTTACTGTATAAAATGAAACGACAATGCGACATATAATTATCCAAAGTCATTAAAGCTTGAAATACAAGTCAAGTTGTGTAGGGCAAACTTTATCTGTCAAAAACGTAAACTGATAAAGTTGCATTGGAACATGATGTACGTGTTGTACAGCACCCTTGATACTACCACAGAGGTCGAACCCTGAACAGTTTGGGGTAAGTATGTACACAACATTCAAGCTAGACTTCATTTTTGATGAAATCAAAAATATGTTGAATTTCGGACCCTTTGGGCCTCAATGTGGATCATTTCGATAACTTGGCCCAAAATCCCAAAATCCCAAATTTTAAAACACGGTAAGATTCAGCATTCCAAAGTGCCCCAAATATTCAACTGTTGTTGAAATCCAAAAGAATTTATTTCTTGACAGTTTGGACCCCACAAACTTGTTAAATGGGCCAAAAATTAAAAAATTAATAATAAACACAATCATGTATGGATTCGGCCTACCAAAGAACCTCAAATTTTATTTTAAACCCTGTAGGCCAATTTAAAACCGGACCCAAAATCAAAATTTTTACTTCAAAACCTCATTGAAATTGGTCAAGAAGTGATTTATAAAAAAATATTAGAAAGTATTGTTGTTTTTATCCCCTTTTATCCCATTCTATTTCGATAGATATGCGAGATGTACGTATTCAGTGATGACGTTTCAATGCATTGGATAAATATAACTACACTTTAAATAAAGATTCTGATGAATTATAAAAAATTCTATGACATGCTTCTTCTGATTGGTAAATAGACTCATACTAGAAATCCAATGATAAAATTTGTTTCCACATGCGTATAATGACTACTGCAGAAACATGAACTTTATCAAATTGGCATGCATTTGAAAATATTTAACATTAATCTAAAAAACACTTTCAACTCTGAAATGATCCACATATTGTTATATTATGACAACGATGTGTTTTATTTGAAATAAATATTAATTCTATTGAATTTATTGGAGTGTTCAATCAAACTTTTAATCTCAAAGTCAGCACTATCAAATCCTTTTCTTACTTTATTTATTGTTTGTGCAAGTCGGCTGAATTTGGAATTTAATGACAGTGAAAATGCACCGCATATATTTTTTTGCAACTACATCTTTCCTGCTAGTTTTTAATCACCTGCACGATTTGTTCGTAAAACGTCCTAAAGATTCACCTATTTCGGTATATATTTCACGTATGGATGGCTCTCGGCGCGTTAAAAACCCGTTCCCTTCTCTTATTTTGTATAACTCGGATTATTTATTACTAAATATAGTACATGTGAACAATTTTCCTCATTTCCTTCAAAAATCATAATTTTTCCGTCTGTTTATTTACCATTCTACATCAGAAATGCAGGGCATATACAGTGAAAATGATATTTTAGGATCCGCACTTTACATACACTGATATTGATAACACAGAACCACCTGTTATATGTTGTATACATACCCAAAAAAAACAGTCAAAGTTTTAAGTTGAATTATACATCAATTACATTAGACGTCGGTATAGAAAATAATGATCCTCAAGACCGAGAGGTTAAAAACTTTTTCAAATAAGGACCAATATATCGCACTCTTACTAAACTAGATAAGAGACAGTGTCGTCGGATCACGAAGGACGCTCTTTCATTCTATTCATAATTAGGTGTAAAAAGATTTTTTGGTTCTTATTAAAAAAAACGTCTGAATATTGCGGAAAATTAATTCTCTATTTTTTTCCACTTTTTTCGAATTTTCCAACCTATTCTGAAGAAAAATGTTCTCCTCACTAGTGAAGTGACTGTTCTCGGCAAATGATTGGTCGAAATTTAATTATGACGTCAAACTTTGGTTTTTTTCTGAATTTCCTATTGTGATGTCATGAAATAGCGACCATGTCTAATGACGTTACATATAAAGAACACAACTTTCTTCAAATCTTTGAAAAGGAAGGATACAAATCATTAGACTAACAGATTACACCACTATAACTCGTGTATTTTGATACCTCTCCACTCGGCGAGCCTGGCGCTTTAAATATTAAAATTTAGCTGTCTCGAGTGGAGAATGTCGTAATACACTTGTTGCAGTGATGGAATCTGTATATATCACATTTTGGAAGTGAGTTTGAAATGAATAAAACGGTGCACAATCCGCCTATTTCTATAATAAGAATAAACTTAGAGTACTCGCACAGTGGTTTGTGTTCGTAATGATCTACAGAGCAGCCAGCAATGTGTATGACGTACATACTACATGGCATTTCTTAAGAATGAAATTACAAATTCTTCTACATTTAGGTACGTGCGCTTCACAGAGAGTCATATAGTTAACACAAAATAAGTGCACCATTACCACATCTCATCTAAATGCCTCTTCTGAACACACTTTGTTAGGTCCATAATATGTATTGGTTACCTAAACCACACAAAAACCCGTGAACTGACGTTTCATCTCGGTCTCTAGTAAGATATTAGTGTTCTACAATAAATATTTTAGTGCTATCGTATAAAGTGGTTATCTGACATGTGGTTGTCTGCATATTGATATCGTAAAATATCAGCTGTGATTCACAATATAAAGCTTTTGTCCAGTGAGCTAAGCAAACGAGACCAAGACGGCTTCATATTGTGTCAAGCATTTTTTTTGTATTTGAAATTTTGCATGATAGAAACAAGCGTTTTCTTTGTTTCACCAGCAAACTTGAAGATGACGTGATAAGTTCTTGTCAAATTTTATGACGTCAGTGATATGTCTGGGTCAAAGTTTTTAAAGCTGGGTCAACTTATTTTGTCAATACTTAATATGATATTTACAATATGTAATGCAGTTGTGTCATTGGTCAAAGTGTTTTTTTTAGCATTGTGATGTGTATGTGGGTAGCTATAATGAAGTTGTTTCATTAAATAATGTGTATTTGTTATTTCGTATGATAATCTGTCAATTCTTTATATGGCTTTAACATTACATAATAAAGTTTAAAAATATGACGATTTTACTATTCGTGGTTTGTGCGTTCTAGCTGAAGGACGGTTCCGGTTGCGGGATCATTGAAGACCTGTTGGTGACCTTCTGCTGTTGTCTATTCTATGGCCGGGTTGTAGTCTCTTTGACACATTCCCCATTTCCATTCTCAATTTTATTTGATGTGGTTCTGTAATTCTTTGGTGTGATAATCACATTGATTAATAAGGTATAACCACGTGATCATTTGTGAATTACTAGTTATTTTCTTTTTAATCGATTTCCATATCGTTTGATTTATGTGCCTCGGATGAGTGTAGCTATACATCGCGTTAGAGTCTAAATTGAAGTTAATGTTACTGCTCAAGTTAGATTTGAAGTTATCATTAGAGTAAGAGTTAGAATTCTAACCATTATTTAGATTAAATTTGAAGAAAGAGTTGAGTTAGATTTAAATTTCAACTTCGAGTTTGATTAACATTAAATGATAGAGTTCGAATTACGACTAAAATCAACATTGAACGCACGTCAATTTTAGGGGTGGAGGTCGAGTCACAATCCGAGTAAAAGTTCGAATTGTTGTCTTATTTGAATTAAGAATTCGGTTTGAACTTCGAAATGAGAACTCTAGTTCTTTGGTGTGAGTTTGTGTTTTAATTTCTAATGTGGATCCTTGGCTTTCGCTCGTGCTTTTGCAAAGGAGCCTGAGAGGCATGCGTACATTGTATGTTGGAGACTGTTAGTCAAAAATCAGGGAACAAAATGGTCTAACGTAAAGGGAATGGCCTCCGTCCAGTGATAATATTTTATAGAAGCAAGATATACCAAAGTGATATTCAAACTCATAAGTATAAACCATGAACTGACAATGACATGGCAAAAACGGAAAACTACCAAACAATGCTATCGCATTCAAAACACAACATAGAAATCAAAATTCTGAGCAACGCAAACCCAACCAAACATTTGAGGTGTCTTGATCGATTTGTGACACCTATCGTATTGCTCATTTTAGTATAAACCCGGTGATAAGTCTAATTCTTTAGGTCACATTTGAGGAAAAGAGGGCGGTCACAACAATTAGAACATATTTGTCGTCATCTGTGAAAAATATATTCCAAATAGCTGCCTTTTCAAGTAAGTGCGAGGTCTGCAAAAGAACGCAATTATAGAAAAAAAAGATAAAAAGTCAGATATGTTTAAATGATCATGCACGCATAAACCAAATACATTTAATTATAAGAATTTCTGCTTTGTCCCTTAACGATATTCTTCCGTTCCCGTCTTTCGTAAGTGTGAGTTAATTAAAAGTGACTTTAATATTTGTTGACAGTAAAGTCATTTGATTTGTGTCAAGCCTGCGTTTTAATTTTTCGCTGAAGTAGATCACAACGATCTTAGATTCAGTTGTCGACGCCAGCATATAGGTTCAGTATACGGTAAACAAAATTTTAACAAATTAGTAATTTTTTCAAATCTTTACGGAATTTTATGAAATTTGGTTAGCTTTCTTTATGAGCAAAAAATGTATCCAGAGCAAAATTTAAAAATTTTATTTTAATTTGATAATCGGTCTAAGTTTTACCGGTCAACGAGTAGATACAATAAGTGATTAAAATTTGGCAGAAGCTTTTGTATCATAAAGAAATAATATCTGAAGCAAATTTTTAAATATTGTTTTCTTCATTGGTTAATTCTTGACTGATAGATGGACTAAGTGTATTGCATGACATTACCGAATTAAATCTTTATGACTTGATAAACATTTACCTTCATGAAGTGAAGAAAAAACGGGCGGACCAAGCGGTTAGGGCTATTGTTCTCTTACTTCCTAATGAGTGGTATTGTTAGTACTTTTTCTCATTGTATCTGCTGGTTGACCATTATGTACCATCATCCCTCTTTTCACATCAAATTACTGTGAACAGTAACTTTACTTTGAACTCTAATTCGATGGATAACTATATTCATCGGAGGCACACAAAAAACCTTAGATTCAGATAAAACAAACGACATGGAGATCGGTTTAAAAAAAAATCCTAAATGGTCACGTGGTTTTACATCATCAAGCAATGTGATAACCACATCAACGAATGAAAAAAAACACATCAAATCATGGAACGAACTCATCTACATGTAGTGTAAAAAAATTCAAATTGACAAATTGAAAAATGACAAACTATCATAACAAAAACACATAATGGAATGAAGCAACTCCATTACGTTAACCCATATTCACATCAAGTAATTTTATACCACATGTCCTAATAGCACATCCACATTAAAAGCAAGTAGATTGCATATCAAGATCATATTTAGTAATGATAAAACCAGATCAATACAAAACCATTTTATGTAATAAAACAATATCATTAAAAGAGGGACAAAAGATACCATAGGGATTGTTTAACTCATAGATTGAAAATAAACTGACAACGCCATGGCTAAAAATAAAAAGACAAACAGACAAATAATAGTTCAGAAGACAAAACATAGGAAACTAAAGACTAGGCAACACGAACCCTAACAAACACTGGGGCTGATCTCAGGTGCTCCGGAAGGGTAAGCAGATCCAGCTCTTCACATGTGGCACCCGTCATGTTGCTTGTGTTATTACAAATCTTGTAAAAAGTCTAATTCGGTAGGTCACAATCGTGAAAAGGGAAGGGTATTGTAGTTACGACATAACGAACATATCCATTAAGTAATGACTATATCATAATGAGTAATATAAAAACGGCATGAAGTCACATTAAAACCATATTATGTAAACACAAAAGATCATATAGTAATAATAAAACAACAAAAAAAGGATTACCATATAATACAGTTGTGGCGTTCCATACAAGTTCTTCAACTACTACCAAAGAACCTATTGTTAACGTTTGTAATAAAGCACATGCAAATAGTGTAATTAACTATGTTTGGTGTGTTAACAATTTTTTTGTTGTTGTGCTCCTAATGGTCCTTTCAATTCGGATGACAGTTTTGACCATTTAACGCTTTACACAACACTTCCACACAATCTTATTAAATTAAAGCTTTCATATTTCAAAGATATATATGCTATATATACTGGAGTTGTGATGAGATGAGTAAAGCTGTATCTTTTCGGCTATACAGTTTATAGACAGGTTGTATTTATTCCTTTTGTGCCTTTAAATAGCAGACTAGTTCCTGTACTGTTATGAATGACAGAGTATGGCCAATGTCAGTAAACAACCATCTAAATTCCATTCAATTGATACATTTCACAATACTTACCGTTATCTTGATGATGTTTTGTCGTTAAATGTTCAAAAATTATATAAAGATACTTCCGAAATTTACCTTAAATTACTTACTTTAAATAAATGATACATAAACATCAATAACTCTCCTTACCTAGATTTATACATTTTTAGTTTTACACTGGAAACTCTACAAAAACAAACAAAAATGCGATAAAAGGGACCATGTTTAGTTCCCTATCGTTAATTTTCGTTTTTTGGACGGTGATGTTCCCTTGGCACGATCTTACGGTGTTTATATATCCCAACTCGTTCGCTATGCCCGTATCTGTAGTGACGTTTTAGGTTTCAATGAACGAAAATAAAGGCACGTGTAGTATATCGCTGTTAAATAGTCATAATTCGATTAAGCGAAAACAATTCCGGGTTACAAACTAAATCTGAGGGAAACACATCAGTTATAAAAGGAAAAAAACAGAATAACTTAAACACTGGACTGCAACAAAAACAAACGCCAACATAAATAGAAACGGACTATGCCATAACAACTGCCATATTCTTGACTTGGAACAGGACATTTAAAGTAAAAATGGTGGTTTGAACCTGGTTGTATGGCTAGTCAAACCCCACGCTTATATGGCAATGTTAAGAATTCTGCTAACATGACAAAATTACGTGACAGTAAGGTGTGTATTACTGAGAAATTATGAAATCAAGGATTTTATTAACTCAAAGTACTCACAACCGTAAATAAATTCTTTCAAAGACACAATAGTTTTGCATTGAACAAGGTTATGTTTTTCTCTGACTATTAATGACGTTTTACACTACATTGTTAGACGTCTTAGTTTTGGGGTTTTTTTTCGGCCATGGCGTTGTCGGTTTATTTTTTTACTTTGATAGAGTTGAATTCCCTTTTGTTACTTTTCGCCTTTCTTTTATGTCAGCTCAGGAGATACCTGAAAATTTTAAACAAAACCAAAAACAGCTAACAGCACATCATATCCGTACCCGTATCTTCCCATTTACATGAACTCTTACCTGTACATGTTAGCCATTATACACCACCCGTTGAGGATAGTAGAAATCCCAGTCTTACTAGACCTCTACAGAAACTATATCTACACCTAAGATTACACTCTATATATGAAGAATGCACAAACAAAAAATCAACTTAGAACCATGAAGTAATTTTACCTAGGTCGCTGAAGACAAAAGCAGGTCTTGTAACCTAGGCCAGTCTTTCGGAAACGCTAAACGGAAGCAACTATTCCAAATTCAAAGATTAGCTCGCACTCAACAAACTTAAGCAATGTTCCATGAACATTTTAAGTCATTGCGATTATCAGAAACAGATGCTGTATTTGAGGATAGCTTCTTGAATATCAATTATTGTGAATGCATCATTGGGGATCATAAAAGAAAAATTACAAAAAATGACATGTTAAAAGCTATTCGTAACCGGAAATGAAATGAATGAAGTTGATTGAATGCCTAACGAATATTTTATTGAGTACAAGGATATGTTTAGTTTTAAAGGCACTGTACAGTCCGAAACTTTGGTTACAAGCATGCATATCTTAAACTTCGCGAACAAATATGTATGACCCTGTCCACGACTCAAAAGCCTTTAATTAAGTGTTTGTCGCTTGTTCCTGTTTGCTGTGAATCACAATTGTTTTTGATTATTGTTTTGTATTTAAATCAGGCGTTAGTTTCTCGTTTGAATTATTTTACATTTGTCATTTTGAGTGCTTTGATGTTTTGATGTTTTGATTTTTGGTGTTTTAACGCCACTTTTAAGCACCGCATTGATGCTATTTCGTGACGGTCAGTTTTCATTGGTGGAGGAAGCCGGAGTGCCTGGAAAAAACACAGACCTTCGATAGGATAACTGACAATCCTAACCAATTAAGATTGGTGTCGAGTGCACCCGCACGAGCGGGATTCAAACTCACTATCTAAGTGTTGACTGGCTAGTGATCACAGTAGTAACCACTAAGACCACTCGACCGCCGAGGCCTCTGTTGAATGCTTTGAAAGCCTAATTTGTGATATTGATTTCATTATTGCTGATACCTTAAAATGAACTACAGTTGATAGTGTCTACGTTGTATGCTGAGTTGTCTCAATGGCAATCATAACACATCTTCTCATTTTTGTATAGATTTGAAAGCCTCAAATTCGAAACATGTTATGTAACTTTTATGTGTATGCAGCCAATGTTTTTCAAATATATAAACGCGGGTTTGAAAAACTTTCATTCGAAAAAGGATGTCTACAATACTATGATCAAAATAAAATGGACATTATATCGAACAAGATTATATAATACATTTGGTGATTTATTTTCTTCAGTAGGTGAACCCAAGATATTGGTTATAGAAAAATTGTATGTTTATGCTCGCATCTGTTTTCCGAATAATATTATATAATACGCACCAAATCATTTTTGACATGCGAATTTATAGACATAAATAAAATCATCCAAAACGTTTACGACATAAATATCAACAAAAATACTGTAAATGATAAATAGATATATACATGAATAATAAAATTGGTTTATTGATACAATCATAATTGAATAATATTGTTATCAACAAACACCTATCAATGTACCATGTCAGACATTGTGGAAAGGTGTTTACCAGTAGTGTTGTTTGTGTCTGACTAAATCTCTTTGTTCTTGTAGTTTGCAGTAAGAAACCACTATGGCAAACAATCAGCAAAATACTTATATCAACAGAAGTTTCAATACAGCAATTGCTGATTCCGATTTCATAATATAATCTTGTTGCAATATCATGAATTGTTCTATATAATAAGAATGTTCTTATCCCGGGCATAAAAACAATGCCGTATTTTGCGAAACCTTTTCAACTTTTGATCTTCAGTGCTGTACAACTTTGTACTTTTTTCACGTTCGATCTTTTATATCTGGGCGTCACTGGTGAGTCTTGTGTGGGCAAGGCGCGTTTTTGGCGTATTGAATTTTGGACCTGATGCTTTTTGTTATCTATTAATCATGTTTTTCTGTGTCTAATATGTTCTCCTGTTTGTTTGTGTTGTGGTCCTGTGGTGTTGTGTTGTCGTTTCGGTGTTGTATTTAACTTTGCCATTAAAGTGCGAGGTTTGGCATGCCTTAAAACCAGGTTCAACCCACCACTTTTATTCCCCTTTAAAAGTGTCCTGTACCAAGTCAGGAAGATGGTCATTGTTATAATATTGTTCGTTTCTCTTTGTGTTGCATTTTAACGTTGAGTCGTTTGTGTTTTCTCTTATTTTTGAGATATTGAGATAATACGTGGCACGGTACTTGTCTATCCCAAATTCATGTATTTGGTTTTCATGTTACATTTGTTATTCTCGTGGTGTTTTGTCTGATGATTGGTCTGTTTCTGTGTGTGTTGCGTTTCGGTGTTGTGTCGTTGTTCTCCTCTTATATTTAATGCGTTTCGCTCGGTTTTGGTTTGTTACCCCGATTTTGTTTTTTGTCCATGGATTTATGAGTTTTGAACAGCGGTATACTACTGTTGCCTTTATTCATTGAAGTGACAACAGATGATACGTACGACAAGTTATCTTCAGTTTATAAGGAAGATCCTCATAATGACTATCCCATTATATCACATACAATTGAGCAAAGACAATCAGAAAATTGCTATCGTCAAAAGATTCAAATCTCATTGTGGTTGTTATTTCTTATCATTATTTTCATTTTGATCGCATTAGTTGTAACAGGTGTCGCCACATTCTTCACCACAAAGGAGAAATGTTCTGTTACACAGTGTAAGTATGCATAATTTAAAGGCAAAATTAGTTTACCGGACATGACTTTGCTCTATTGCTCTTTCGAAAATTTTGCGCTTTGAAAATTTTGTTGAGAACATAGATCAGGAGAAACTCCGAGCCGGTGTATTTCATTTAAACAATGTGTCTAGTGAAGTTATTAATTGTGTCTTAATTGTGACCTTACGTGGGACACAAAAGAAACACACTCATAGAGGCGTATCAAAAAATCTTTGAAATACATTTAAAGCTATATTTGACATTTAGCATACGGCTTGATTAAACTAGTGATATATATATTGGTTTTTGCATTCGGTCGGTTATTCTGTTGGTATTGAAACAGCAAACACTGTTAGACATGAGACGTTTAAATTCAATATAAAAATACTTTGAGTTTCCTTCGATTTATGATAAAGGATATACATACACAGCCAATTTTGCATAAGTACTATTTTTGTACTTAAATTCTAATGAATCTGTAGTACTGAAAATTTACTTTTGATATTTAGTACTATTTCTTTACTTTAGAATTATTGTACTATTTACGTGCCTGTATTTTACAGTACTTGATTTGTACTTAAAATTTTGGTACAGAAATAATACCAAAAGCGATCACAATATTCCATGTTTAAAAATCATAATATTAAGAGATTTGAAGTAGACATACTATCAAAATGCTTAAAATGTAACGTTGTAACCAAAAATATGTAGTATTTAAATTTTCAAGTACAAATCATGTACTGTAAAATACAGGTACCTAAATATTACAATACTTTTAGAGTAACAAAATAGTACTGAATATGAAAAGTAGATTTTCAGTACTACAGATTTTTGGTACAGACATTAGTACCTATGCAAAATTGGCTGTGTAACACTTTTCTTAAACGTAATATATACATTTGAAAATGTATTGCATAGAGATACTGGTACAATTTCCAACCTAGTATACGTCTTGGCTTTGTTACAATATGATAATTAGTCGACAAGAATATATACCTTTCCGTAAAACAAAGATAACTATTTATCAAGATTATTTAGTAAAGTATTGTTAGTCGGTCCCTACAGTCATTTCCATATTGCCGTTCAATTTGCAATAACTTGTATTCGAAACCCGCTGCTAATATGATAAAAATGTTCAGTCGCAAAAATGCTGTCCCATCTCTGTCAGGTTCATGTCATGACAAAACAGTATGCTGTGTGATATGTGTGCATCCGTATTTTTCAGAAATATGTAACATTCTCCTTGTTGTGCCAATGTTTTAGGATTTATACATATTAATCCCTATTTATCATGTTTACAAAAAATCGACGGAAAATCAACAGATTTGAACTCAGCGATTCGATCTAAATGAATAAAAGATAACCCAAAACTCATTGAAATTACTTTTTAAACTTACTTTCAAAAATTTAGATACCTTTATTTAAGATAAATTGTAAGACAAAAAATCCAAATCTCACCATTAAAAAATACCAAAAGTAAGTTTGAATTTCGAGTATGTTTTGTGATTGACACATTCGGACGATACAACAATATCTCAACCCTTCAACTAATTCGAATTCATCGATAATGTCTCGTAGAAGTCCACGATGAAACCATTAAAAGGCAAACAGCATATTTTTTTTCTTTCAAAATGATTACTTGGGTACCAATCGCAAATGTGATAAATTCAGCCATTCAGCCAAATCTTCAAATCATGTCAAATCCTTTGCGCTACTTCTGTCAATATCTGGAAACTTAAAACAAACAAAAGCCGAAATTTTATCAAAAGTGGGCATATGGCAAAATTTGGGGTAATTTGCTAATTCGCATAGCGGCCATTTTGCCTTATCATGACGTTATCTATTACAATAGGATTATATAAGCCCCTTAAATAAAAATGCCAATATGCCCATATCTATGTCGAATGAACAATTTGTTCGCATATAGGTGAATTGTACATGTTTTAAGGCTTTTGTCCGTGTACAAATGGACATTGTCTACTCTGAAATCTTTTGGCCTTTTTTTTAGTTTAATAATCGGAAGCGAAACCATAGTATAATTGCTACATAAGATCATATGAAATGACGGAAAATCGTAAAATAGCAAGATTCAAAGCAGAACTACATATGCAAGAAGATATTGTTCATGATTTGTTCGCATACAGGGAAACACCTTGTAGGTTGAATTTTAAAGTTAAATAACTTTTAACTTACCTGCTTTCTTACGTTTTCGGCTAAATTCTTTTACAAACATGATGATTTCAACCTTCCTATTTCGTAAAAAGTCAAAATTTTAAACATTTTCCCTTAGCAGCATTTTTTGAAAATATCCGCGAAAGGAAGTTTTTAAAGAAACATTAGTTTTAAATACATGACGGAAAAGGACTGGATTATCCGCAAATCCAAAATAGATTATATTTTCAATCTTAAGCTAAGGAAGGTAATTTAATCAAAAGGGACAAAGTCCCGTGGTGCAAATCATTTGAATAAAGTACCTTTGATTTTGTCATATGGATAGTTTGGGTTATGGTGTCCCTTCGATACAAATCACACAATGAACAAATCATAAAAAGCATGCACATTTAAATCAAATGAATGCGGAAAAGGCACTAATGCAATTATCTATGTAAAGGTTTTTGAAATTTGAGACAGTAAACTTATGTTTAACAGACGATATTTCGCTCAATTTATTAAACTAATTTTATACTAAATGATTAAATATAGTTACTTTTGTTTCAAACTCGTGTACAAATATATGTATTGATTTAAACATAAATATAGGTGGTATTATAACCAATAAAACAACTATCAAAACCATGTGACCAACAGACAGAAGTATAAGCACATAATGTATGTCAACGTACAGAACAACCCAAATCAAATAGAAAGCTATGATAAAATTTAAAACAATTTTAGCGGGTTGTCACATGCCATTGTAACAATCATTGGAAAAGTGGTGTTTCTTTAGACCAACACGAGGCACACAAACAACTTACACAATCAACAGATACACATTATGAGCAGATGTATCGCATGCATACTGAATTCCAGTTCAAAGCAAATGACAATTAATAAATAAATAAAACCAACCTAGTAACGTATACCCTCGTATATTTATAGACTTTAAGTATAAACTTCTATTCTATGATTGTCTTTAAAAAAACTTTTAGTTTACTGTGAAAGTACTTATATTGATGGTAAGGATTTTATCATTTTGTCCTTAAGTAACATAAATTGTTTTGATCGGTGAATTTCGGTGAGTGTATTCGACTTAATGTTATCTTCTTACAATTTGAATACAAAAAATTATGATGTTATATTTAACTTGCTTTTTTTATTTTTAAGAATTAATTTAACAATTCAAAGTACATATGTAAGATTTTTTTAGGTATTCGTTTGTTGTAAGTGACATGTTATGGCCTCAATTACGAACCTTGATGACCATAAATCTGTTAATCTTTCGATCTGGGGTTTATTGGTGTCATCACATTTGATTACACGTGTGCATCATGTAGGTCTAGATAAATTCAATGTATTTCCGAAAGCAATTATTGTAACTACAATTTGAGGAATATTGATAGTCAGTGAAAATCAAACACCTTTTTGCAATTTTCAATAAACATGATAAATGATTACATAACAACATATGATGATTTTCATGATTTTTCGTTTTTGTATGGCTCCAATTCAATACTAGCAATTTCAGAATATCCACGAATTTAGGACCCCACAAATATATGTTTGCTCAAAATACGAAAATTGATACCAACAAATAAATTACTTTCCCAGTTTTATACATGTTTCGTGTTTATTGGAAATGGTTGATCATGGGGTTCAGTCTGAGGTAACCTTACTTTAATTGCAAACGAATCAGCATTCGTTATGGGTAGTTGTTGGGCATTATATTGTAATACATTGATGTTATTCTTTAGACGACGGCATTGTGAACATAAACATTAATTTTAATGTTGTCTGATGCTGACAATAATATTTAATTGTTTTTATCGTAATGTCATTTGGAAACACAGAATATCTTCAACTTCCACAGACAATGATACTTTTAACGTCAAATCCTGTACTTCAGATCCATGCTTTGGTAACAATGTTTCATAATAGCTTAGAAATGATAAATATGAAATCATTAAAACCCCTGCATAGCTTAAATATGACAAATCTATCAAATATGCCAAAAAATGTCACTTTTCAGATGGTTTTTGTCAAAAATGGAAGTGGCCGCATCCGTGTTCATCCTCAACCTTTATATATGTTGTGTATTATCATCAAATACAACTTACATTTCAATATCAAGAATGAACACAAATTCGGACACTTTCATTTAAGGTAGCACAATACAAAGATTTTTTTACTTCCAATCACTAACCTTTGAAATGCTGTAACTTTCTTATGAATGCATAGAAAATAATAAAAGAGGTATATATAGATAGATAAAATATTATTCTTTTAAATGAATGCAATATTTTTATTATGCAATCATTATGTAATCAATTATTATGTAATTAGTGGCAAAATCTGGGTAAGTTCACTTGAATGAATTTAGCTCTATCATCTCTTTAACTATACAGAAAATTTTAACGAAATCTTAATCAACACATCATGGGCTTCAAAAGTATGTCTCAGATTGTCTCTATTGTATTCCAGTCTCTCATAAATCTCTAATTAGTGTAACCATCCTAAGCACATAAAAGAAGATAATGTTTAATTAGGTGTAAAATTTGTTCTATACATTCTGTCTCAAATCTGAGACACCCTTTTGTAGATAATGGCCATAGGAACAACATATAATAAAATCAACCCTCTAGGGATATCTATGCAGAAGCTAATTTCATTTGAAAGTGGAAATTTGGTGAAAAATATTTTAGTCAAAGTTAACATTATAATTGGTTACATAATTGTTGCATAATACTAGCATTGCATTTAGTTGAAAGAGTAATCTGTTAGCTATCCAAAACTACCACTTTTAGAAATTTTCAAGCATTATTAAGAAAGTTACAGCATTTTAAAACTTGGGAGTTGGAGTTATAAAATCTTTGTATTGTGCTACCTTAAGACGGAAACCGTCTAAGATTTACCTAAAATGCTGAAATTGTGAAGATTTCAGTAATTTAGCATGACTTAATGATGCTAGTACCCGATATATGTACATTGTATTGTCAAAAACAGTCCATATTTATGTAGCAGAAGCATTATACTTTCCAAAAAATAATTAAAAGTTTCCATTTTAACAATTTTGTAAAACTGCTATATTTTGGGGCCAAAAAGGGGTCTTACTGAACCTACTCCTTTATACGATTATGGGTTATCTTCATCTTAAAACATGTAAGTTGTACAATTATAGTATTCGATTTATGAGTTTGTGTATCCCTTTGTTGTTTTTTCTCCACTCTTTTGCATGTCACAATGTAAGACAATTAGACACTAGTAAACAATTTTGTTTGAAACTCGTCATGTTGATTTGATTGAACGAAAAAATTGAAACACTTATTCAAAACAAATGGGAAAAGCAAATTGTAAGAGAATTTATTCTTCTTATTTTAGTGGCGTATTTTCACTTTCTTCCATAATCAGATATTTCATGTGACTTTCAAAGGTTAAGACTATTTTCATTTCGTCCATGGAACGAACATATGAGATTTGATATTTTACTTACCATTCTTTAGTATTAACAAACACTTCCTAAGAATTTTATAAATCCAACGGTATGAATTAACAAAAATTAACAGAAACAGTAACCACGCTGTATCTCATTCATATTTTCATGTTTCAAAATTCTATTAAAAAAACCGATAACGGATTTTTCTCCGTAAACTTCACGACACAATGTCTGTAACATCATTAAAAACTTCGATAAGATTTGTTCAATAGTATACAAAACTTTCATCCGTTTCACTAAACAATCAGCGTTTTGTCAAATGTAATTACATCAGGTCTTGAAATGTCTGATGATGAATTTGACGCCGGAAAAGGACATATTACGCCGTACTAAAACGTGCAAAAGACCAGACAACGATTCGCAGAAGTTTTAATTTTAGCACAATGATAGTGTTGACCAGAGAATAAACATGTTATTAAATGGTAATAGTAAACTCGTCAAACAATTTATTATTATATTGAAATTAAACAAATCGAGTTGAAATCATGCGTTATCCTATTCTCATCCGTTATGAAACCTATTGCTATTTGACGTTGAATTCAAACAAACCCGTCCATATCGTACGTGGTAATGTGAGCCTAGCCTTTTTGTAGTAATAAATTAACATTTTGTTACTAAATTAACCACAAACAAGAATGTGTCCACAGTACACGGATGCCCGACTCGCACTATCATTTTCTATGTTTAGTGGACAATGAAATTGGAATAAATTCTCTAATTTGGCATTAAAATTAGAATTATCTTATCAAAGGGAACATGTATACTAAGTTTCAAGTTGATTGGACTTCTACTTTATCAAAAAATACCTTGACCAAAAACTTTAACCTGAAATTTGCACTATCATTTTCTATGTTCAGTGAACCGTAAAATTGGGGTCAAAACTATAAATTGGCATTTAAATTAGAAAGATCATATCATAGGGCACATGTATACTAAGTTTCAAGTTGATTGGACTTCAACTTCATCAAAAACTACCTTGACCAAAAACTTTAACCTGAAGCGGGACAGACGGACGAACGAACGAACGAACAGAGAGACAGACGGACGGACGAACGGACGCATAGACCAGAAAACATAATGCCCCTCTACTATCGTAGGTGGGGCATGAAAATGTAGATACGTTTGTTTAATCAACAGGTTACATGCATAATATCAATTCAAAAAGATGTGGTATGATTTTCAAATAAACAACTATCCATCTGAGTTGATATTTATAACTTGTATATAATCGGCCCTTACCAGACCTACCCCTTTAGCATTTGTTTAGCAAAAGAACTTAGTTGTTTTGGCATATATTGTAATACATAGACAATAATAGTGCATTGACTTGACATATCAACGATATAAGGATGAGGCTTAGAAACGAGGAAATGCGAGGCAGTGCCGAGCTATTTCCCCGTTTCGGGCCGAATCCTTATATCGTTGATATGTCAAGTCAATGCACTATTATTGCCTTTATACTGCAATCTAAAAAAAGCATTTTCAATTGTTGTTTAATGTGATAAGATTATTTATTTGATTTAAATATTGGGGGAAATACCCTTTAAAAAGGCCGCACATCATGCTCGCGGAGTAATATACAACAGAATGAAATTTACATTTACCTGTTGAAACCAACACTCGATGGTGAACGAAATCGATTGAGTATGGATTTAAATATCAACCATAAGCATAAAACATAATGATTTATAGGTTGCAAACAAAAAATATTAACAAATCAAATATGTGTTTCCAATAATTGCAAAAGAACAATGATGAGTCGTTCCACGCATCATTGTATGCATTTGAAACAAGAACAGGTTGAAGAGACGGTATAAATAATTCAATATTATATCGGCAATTTCTATTTAAATATGCATGAGGAAAAGTGATATCGGGTCAGTGACTGTATATGACATAGAAGTATACAGTCAACGCATGTTGACTGCTCAAATAGAACGTGTGCAGTATAAATTGATATAATCATTTAGTCCTCTTCATTATTCAATTTCTTTTAATGCAATATTAATGCTTCGTTTACCTTTCAGATGAGTCAAAAAAGGAATGCTACTGGACAACATGGAGTTCATGGTCGGGATGTAGTATTACTTGTGGTAAAGGCGATCAAGTCAGGGTCAGACTGCAAACGAATACATCAATACTTTGTAACTACAATGAAACTTTTAACGTCAAATCCTGTACTTCAGATCCATGCTTTGGTAATAAAGTTTCATAATAGCTTAGAAATGATAAATATGGAATCATTAAAACCCTGCATACATACTCTGAGTAGACGAAAATTTGTAACAAAAAATTATTTTAAAGGGTAGAATTTTGTAAAACGTTTATGAAATGAAATAATTTTGACAATGAATTATCCAGTCACAGAGAATAAACAGTCAGGTGAAATGTATTTAGTATTGTACACTGAAGTTCGCCAGATGGAACAAACATTAGCAATTAATTTTCATGAATTCATTTTTATCTGATGAACAATTCTAAAAGTTCACCCTTTGCTTATTTTATTTTATTTTGATATTTTGCGCATCCAAATCAATAAAATGTAAATTACACCAAATCTAATCAAATTTGTCTGTAACAGACATGAACCACGGCCAGACAGTGAACTAAACGATCCTGACTTGGGACAAGCATATACTGAATAAAGCGAGTCTCAAATGTTCGTGAGCGCTAAACCTTCCCCAGGCTGGTAATTTGGATTAACAACACAACAGAAGAACAAACTGTGAAAATGGATTGAACATAATAAATCGGTACAAAGCGCAGATTAAAGTATAAGTCGGTGCACATTACACGGATTCAATTCAAAGACGTTATAAACAGTCCTCGAAATATAGATTGCATCACTGCAACCGAGGAGGAGGGGGGGGGGGGTTACTGACTATTCTTTCGGGTATAACTGTGCCGACAGCACTTGCTAAATCATACCCTGTTCTAACCAGAAAACATTGAAAAACATACCCTGTTTAAACAAAAATATAGAAAAACATACCCTGCTCTGTACATGCACAGAACATGTTCTAGACCGTATAAAAA
This sequence comes from Mytilus galloprovincialis, assembly GCA_037788925.1. Lineage (NCBI taxonomy): Eukaryota > Metazoa > Mollusca > Bivalvia > Mytilida > Mytilidae > Mytilus > Mytilus galloprovincialis. The sequence continues at coordinate 25,202,657 of CM075341.1, forward strand.
GATGCAGTTCTAGACCCAGGTTCTAAACTGTATCTTAAACAGTTAAATAAGCGATTCTGTTCTAGACAGATACTTTTAAAAAAAAAAAGACCCTGTTCTCATCAACAGGGCACGATAACGCCACCCTGTTCTAACCAGCAGGACATGAAAAAGGACCCTGTTCTAACTAGCAGGGCATGAAAAAGATACCCTGTTTTGCGGCACACTCATACCACTAAAAATACACCCCCCCCCCCCCCTTGGGCACTGTAACAAGTATGTAACGATATTTCTCCACTCGAATAATTTAATTTTGATATTTAAAGTGCAAGGCTTTGCGAGTTTTTTTAAATAATTAAAATTTAACTGTTGAGAGTGGAGGAGTATCGGTATACAAGAGTTAAAGCAGTGAATCTATTTCTCTAATGACTTTTATCCTTCCTTTTCAAAGATTTGCAGAAAGTTGTGTACTTTACATATGACATCATCTGGCATGGTTGCCAATTTTCAGGACGTCATGATAGGAAAGTCAGACGAAATCAAGAAAGTGTTGCGTCATGATTATATTTCGACCAATCATTTGCTGAGAACAAATATTTCAAAAGTGATGAGAAACATTTTTTCTCACATCGCTTAGAAATGCGAAAATAGCACAAAAATTAGATAAACGCATGACTTTATGCAAGGACAAAATATAAATGAATTGTTCATATATATGACCACATATATTTTGGTTTTAAATTATGAATTTCAGACAAAAATCAATGTTAGTCCCGACTAAACAATACTGTAAGATTTAACAATAGTGTTAATTTGATATCCTTTAATTATAAGGTTTGTCAGTCAACTAGCGTTTACAGATATATATAGATTCCACAACTGCAACAAGTGTATTGCGATATTTCTCCACTCGAGACAGTTAAATTTTAATATCTAAAGCACAAGCCTTGCCAAGCTTTTTAAATAATTAAAATTTACCTGTTGAGATTGAGGAAATGTCATAATACACGAGTTACAGTGGAATATGTTTCTCTTATGATTTTTGTCCTTCCTTTTCAAAGATTTGAGAAAAAGTTGAGTATTTTTTATTTGACGTTATCAGGCATGGTTTCCTTTTTTCATGATGTCACAATAAGAAAATTCAGAAGAAAACAAGTAAATTTAACGGTACAATTAAATTTCAACCAATCATTTGCTGAGAACAGATTTTTCACTAGTGAGGAGAAATATTTTTTTCACACCGGTGAGAATAAGCACAAAAATTAGAAAAAAAATTTATAGTCTCTACAAACAACATCACCGTAAAATAATCATTTCTGATATTCAGCATTGTGTAGGTATAACTAATTTTCCTTAACATATTATTGTAGATATAAATACAACATACTTGATTTCATAAATTAGCAAATTATACATAAATTTAAAACCTAAACCAATAAGCTATATTTCATATATTCATTGGACTGTTATGTGCGTCATTCATGAGGAAATGTAAAACCTATTAATATAAACAAGAAAGATTAACACAATCCGAAACCGTTCTAGCTCTATCCATAAGAGGTACTTGTGAATAACATTTCATCACGTTTATTGTACGTTCAAAATTTGCAAGTTTTATCAATGTTATCATCAATACTTGATTTAAAACAGAAATCGATTGATTCCGAAGTGTATTTTTCCAAAATATTGCACACAATAAAATATCTATAGTTGTAATATTTCGAGACGTATATCACAAAGTCAAAATTTGATTTGACGGAATGTATAATAAAACTATCATCTTTTACGATGGACTAAACAGCTTATTTGCTGTTACAAATACAATTCACATGCCACTATATATACATTTACAGTGTTGCAACCTTTGACAAAGCCGACGAGGACAGGCATTACTCGACTAACAAAAACTATACGTTCATATTGCCTAGATGGTCGAGTCGTCTATGGCACTAGTCGGATTTTTTCCTATTGTAAGGGTGGACAATCGTAAATCAAATAGCACACACTTAGATTTGAGGCCTCCTGCATTTTAAATTATCAGATAAGAAAGAAAAAATCAATTGTATTCAGATACAATTGCTTTCAAAGCTTTTCGCTTTAAAGGTGTCCACTAATTCAAACCTCTTTAACATCAACAAAATGTTTCAATTTTCAAAGCTTTCTTAATATTTTATGTTCAGTTTGACTTCATTGAAATCAAGTATATTCTGAATTGTACATGTATCACATTTCTGTGCGTCAATTTCTAACAAGTGTTTTAAGTATTGCAGTGAAACATCACCGTTCTTAAGTCAAGTGCTATTCAAAATAACTATCTTTTTTTTTCTAAAAAGCTGAAATAAAGTCATAGTATTAGGGCGCATAACCCTCAATTTTAAGGAAAATAGTTGACAAGTAAGTTTTTCCTCTAGATGGTCTATATGTTTTTTTTTGTTATTCAGCAGAAGTTTATTTCAAAGAATTTGTTCTATAGTTTAAGTAAACACTGACCTCAAAAGCACCATCTTTGTCAGTTAGGAAAACTTTTTCGAGCTGAATTTCAATATTTATGGTACATTTTCTTATAATGTATATCAATGATACCAAAACATCAATGCATGTTCACTTTGTTAAGTCATTTTAAATCTTATTAAATATTATTTCATTGCACTTTTAAAGATTTTTATAAATTTGTGAAAGTCTTATGTGCTTTACTTTTTGAAAAAAATATTACAATCGTCAAACACTAGAATATTATGTAATTCTTAAATGTTTGAGACTTTTCACTATGCATCCTTTATCCATATTGTTTTTCTTACAAATGGAAGTTTAAAACGACCTTGACTGGCTATATAGCCCTTGCACGGTCGGTTGTTTTTCATCAACAAGGAAATTAGACTATGATAAAATATAGTAATACAGTTAAAGGAAGTATAAATGTAAAAAATAATTTTCAACTTTTTTTTTTAAATTGTATAAAGGTATAAAAATAATGAATAGTTATTTTTCAATATGTATTTGAATTTTATATTTTGAATAATTTAATCTTTTTCACCCATAAAACGTAAATATAAGGAATAATTTTGAATGGTGACAAATAAGGGGAAGTAACTCTAGTTCAGTTTGTAACCGATGGTGCAATTTATTTACGACCTAAAGCTAAGGTAATTGGTGTTAATTAACAGTGTGTTTGACACCAAAGCTGTCAAGTGAAGCCATGCACTTAATGGGTCACTTAATTTGACAGTTTACATAGCTAGATGAACTTCCTGTTCATGGAAGAATTACGAATTTGCCGGTATTTCAAAGGAATATTACTTATGAAATCAATCTCAAGGATAAGAAATACCGGTGAAATCGGGTCATTTTCGGAATTCCCGGGTTATTTCAATGACCCGGCGGGTGTTCCGGGTGATCCCTCAGAATTGTGAAAATCTCGGGTCACACTTGCAGAATGTATATCAATGATACCAAAACATCAATGAATGTTCACTTTGTTAAGTCATTTTAAATCTTATTAAATATTATTTCATTGCACTTTTAAAGATTTTTATAAATTTGTGAAAGTCTTATGTGCTTTACTTTTTGAAAAAAATATTACAATCGTCAAACATTAGAATATTATGTAATTCTTAAATGTTTGAGTCTTTTCACTATGCAGCCTTTATCCATATTGTTTTTCTTACAAATGGAAGTTTAAAACGACCTTGACTGGCTATATAGCCCTTGCACGGTCGGTTGTTTTTCTTCAACAAGGAAATTAGACTATGATAAAATATAGTAATACAGTTAAAGGAAGTATAAATGTAAAAAAATAATTTTCAACTTTTTTTTTAAAATTGTATAAAGGTATAAAAATAATGAATAGTTATTTTTCAATATGTATTTGAATTTTATATTTTGAATAATTTAATCTTTTTCACCCATAAAACGTAAATATAAGGAATAATTTTGAATGGTGACAAATAAGGGGAAGTAACTCTAGTTCGGTTTGTAACCGATGGTGCAATTTATTTACGACCTAAAGCTAAGGTAATTGGTGTTAATTAACAGTGTGTTTGACACCAAAGCTGTCAAGTGAAGCCATGCACTTAATGGGTCACTTAATTTGACAGTTTACATAGCTAGATGAACTTCCTGTTCATGGAAGAATTACGAATTTGCCGGTATTTTAAAGGAATATTACTTATGAAATCAATCTCAAGGATAAGAAATACGGGTGAAATCGGGTCATTTTCGGAATTCCCGGGTTATTTCAATGACCCGGCGGGTGTTCCGGGTGATCCCTCAGAATTGTGAAAATCTCGGGTCACACTTGCAGAATACGGGTCAGTTGACAGGCATGGGTTTGACACCTGTAAGTTGTGTCATACTAAACATTTGTCTACCGCATTTAAGCATACTATACTTATAGCTTTTCATCGTGCTATTTTTTAAGTCTACTTATTGTAAGATGAACCAAATATGACGTTTTGATCTGGTTACATATTATCGTGTTTTCTTGGCTGAACAGCGTGTAATTGTAACTGAACATCTCTTGTAAACAAAAATAGATGTGGTAAGATTGACACAACTATTCAACAAAAGATGTGGATGTACGCAATTACAGGCAACAGTACGGCATTCAATAATGAGATAAACAAACCAATACATTAAGGTCGGCAACAAAAGACCCTGACATAAAATTGTGTGAAAATTAACGGCCTTATTTATAATTATATCAACAGTTACCTAAAAACAAATATGACAAACATGAACCAACGACAACCACGGACAACGATGTTGTATTAAATTTCACCCATTTGTAAACGTAACAATTTTATGATGCATTATCGCGCTACCTTAGTTTATCATAACGTTCGTTAATCTTAACAAATAAAGTATCAAATCATACATGTGTAAAATCACAATAGTATCGTGGCAATATAATGATCTAACATCGTCTTCTAAAACTCTACCTTCTGAAGATTCTTGTCAAAATTATATATATTATGCGATTAACCTAGTGAATAGTATGCCAATATAACTCCATCAGACATTCTAGTCGTATTTTATTATTTATAACTAGCAGTTTGATCATTCAGTTCATCATCAAGCACTCTAATGTATACTTTAACATCTTCCGCATATTAACGTTTTGAAAGTCTTTAATTTGTCAAAGCTGATGCGTTCCTTGTCAATTAATTAGGATCTCGAATACCACATATAGTAACTTTATATCTATATCTATTTCAGGTGATGATGATATATTAGACATGAGATTTAGTCGAACATATTTACATAAAAACATATTTATATCGGCTGATAATACAATTATAAGTAATGTTCATACCATTGGCACTTTAAGCAGTGATGATGCACAGTTACAGAACTATGAGGGAACGATTTCGAACATGTGCGTAGGAAATAATGAGTTGATCTACTATGAAGTGAACTTCACATACACAATACTCAAAACAATTACTACTGACACTTTGTTTCTAGAGATAGGTTTGGCTGAACATTCCAAGGTAGACAAAAACTACTCCGTTGCGTTTCAAAACGTGGGTGGATGGTCTTTCTTTGTTGGTAAAACAAAAGATAGTGATAAAATTAACTTGTATTCTCACAATGGTTCTTCTCAGGAGATATTGAAATCAGTCAGTGATTTTACAGCTGGTACAAAAGTTCAAGGAAAATTTAAATTGTTTATAAACAGACGAAGAAATGAATTTTCCCTGAGACAAGATGAGTCGATAGTCCATGTCATGACGGATGCGACCTCAAGTGTGAAACTTTGTCCAGTATTCGGGATGTACAATAATCAATGGGTTCATATCAAATTGCAGTTAATGAATCCTCGGAACTATACATATTACCCATGGTAATGCAGTCAATATGCATATATCAATATCCACGATGCTTTTAAATTTACATATTCAGGATCCTAAACGTTTCGACTAATGTAATATGTTTTGTCTTTTTAATTCTTTTTGGTCATATATAAATAGTGATTGCTGTTTTTCTTCAAGTGATGGTATTTAACGCCCGGTCCGTAAATTCTTGTGTTTAGGGTAAACTTTTGTAAATTACAATGCTTTATTTGCAAAAATACAATTTAGCATAAAGCGTTTATACCAATCAAGTAAGTATTTGTGTTTCAATTTTAGGACCATTTTAATAAATTTAAAAAAATTCTACATTGATTACGAATAACCCAGTTCATTTATAAGATTTTAGTTTGGGGCAACTAATCGTACACGATTTATTTGTTTCACAGTTTGATTCAGAATAAAAACCGACATAGCTAGATAATACAATTAATATATAATTAACTAATTACTCACACAATTCTGTATTGTAATTGTTAATAAATACATCAAATACCATAATTTCAAACCTAATCTTGATTCTTGAACTATATTAAGAATTTTTAGAAATATATCTATTTTTTTTTAATTTACCTGTGACGTCACTTTTGTCAGACAATGCGTGGTTCTGATGTGCTTATTTGTGTGCTGACCTAGGTTGTTTTACGTATTCGTTTTTATTCTGGGGTTTGACAGCACTTCTGTGTTGACATGTATGTCAATTATATGGTGATTTTAATAAAGTTACTGTTTGCACAATTATGAATTATTCTAAATACTATAAGCGTTTTCATATCCCTTGCATAGATAACCTAAGCCGTATTTGACATTTTGGGTCATCAATGCTCTTCATCTTTGTTTGGCTTTCTTAACTATTTTAACCTGAGAGTCACTGATGAGTCATCTATAGACAAAACTAGCGTCTGACGTATTAAATAATAAGACTGGAACCTTTGATAACTATTAGCATGTCTAAATGTGCTATTGTATTGTCTTTTTTGTGTATTTCTCTATCTGCATGTTCTTGCATTCATTTGTACTATAGTCCTGTCATGTAATGTTGTCATTTTAGTGTTATATTTAACATTGCCATAAAAGCACGATGTTTGGCTAGCCACAAAACCAGGTTCAACCAACCACTTTTTCTTTAAATGTCCTGTACAAAGTCAGGAAACTGACAGTTGTTATCTGGTAGTGCGTTTCTGTGTGTGTTGCATTATCTTTTTGTTTTTTGTTGCACTTCAGTGTTTCTGTTGTTTCGTTCTTTTCCTCAGTTTAAGTGTGTAACCCGGATTTGTTTTCTCTCAAACGATTTATGACTTTGACATATTTACTATTAAGTCTACCAGCCTATTATCCAAGTAATTACGAGAGTGGAAATCTGACCCTTGGTGATAGATGTATTCATGTTCCATTTCTTGTATAGATAAAAATGTAAAAATTTATATATACTAGAAAACATCCGTGACTGAATTAAAGTATATAACTATGCGTAAGCCTTATTTTAGTATTGGTATTGTCATCTGATAAAGTCATGCCGATAATAAGATACACAGTTTTCTCTGCTTTCAAACTCTTTCTGTGTGAATCCGTCGACCTGGAACATACTGGTAATATTAATTTTTTGTATTTAATGATAAAATTTTATCGCCATATATACGGCCCCAGAGAATATTACATGGTGTCAGATAAATACGGGAAACTGATCTCAACGGAGTACCACAGACTCAGATGAACTGGGATTCAACAAATCTAGTTGATACTTAGTATAAAAATTCAAACAACACGTGGGACTTATCCTCGATGGACCGCTCGACGAAAAAGACGAGAAGGTAAAAATTACTTATCTACTATTGTGGGTTGGTGAAAAAGGAAGAGATATTTATAACACATGGCGATTAAGTGAAGACGATGCAAAGAAACTTTCTGTCCATTTTGACAAGTTTCTTACATATGTTCAACCAAAGCAGGACTCTTTACTTGCAAGGTGTAAATTTAGACATGAAACACAAAGAAGTGACACTGTTGAGCATTTAATTATTTTATATCGCGGTGAGCGTGGTGCGATTGTGGTCTAGTGGGACTGGGGCATTAAATGATACAGGTAAAAAAAGAATAATTTTCGCACAAATAATAACATTAACCGCGGTACAAATCATATTAAGCAGGTGAACATTTCAACAATTAATAGACATGTCATTATGTATACATGTTTCTCGATTCTTGTTTTTTTATATAGGTTAGACCGTTGGTTTTCCCGTTTGAATGGTTTTACACTAGTAATGTTGGGCCCTTTATTGCTTGTTGATCGGTGTGAGCCAAGGCTCCGTGTTGAAGGCCGTACATTGACCTATAATGGTTTACTTTTATAGATTGTTATTTGGATGGAGTTTTCTCATTGGCACTCATATCACATCTTCCTATATCCATGTATCTTAATTCAGTGATGATCGTGGCAAAAATTCGAAAACCGGATACAACCATTGGAGAGCTGACAAAACCACACATGACCGGTTAAGCTAACCTCAGACAAGGAATCATATGTAGGCAAATTTGAATAAAACAATATCTATAGTTTGCCAGTACAAAAGAATACTAGTGTCTTTTCATAATATTTTTCCTCAGTCACAGTACATGGACTAATTGTACAAAAAAAATGTCTATAAACCTGAAAATCAATCTGTCTTGTATTGTTAAATATACAAACTTTGTTTTATCTGTATTCACACTTATGTTAAATGGTGGTAAAGCCTATTTCAAGTTGTTAAACAATTTACATCAATTTTCAATCAAACAAACACGCATAAAATCTATCATCATGAAAGTGATCATACCATCATATCCAGGACCATTCTGTTATACAGTTGCAATATGTTAGGTGCTTTTAACCTGGCAACTGCTGAATTTAGAAATTTGAATGACCTGCTGAACAATTTCATTTTTAAGACTGTAAAAAATTATTCTTGGGGTTAAAAAAACAATATATTCAATTTACGGTATTAACTGAGTGGGAAAGACTACAAAATTATTTTAACACGGTAAACTTAAGCCAATGATTGAATACTAGTACAGATCAAAAAGATAGCTGGAACTAGCGTGTCATCGTCTGCCGTAAATATATATTTATATAAAAAAATAGTAAAAATCCTGGTATCTATGATGAGTTTATTGTTACAAGGCGCTTTTTTTTTAGAATCTATGATATTGTATTCGTCAAAGGATCCATCGGAACCGTCGTGGCACATGTCGTCTTGGAACTTCTTTCAGTGGTCAATAATTGTTAACATCCTCTGATAGGGGATAACCCAATAAACTACAGAAAACTTAGAAATGCCTTTTGAAAGATTAAATAAAACATATCTATAAAAGTTTAAAGGAAAAACTATGTAGATCAACTTATGTAACTTTTAAATCAAATTGTGATTGTGAAAAAAATGATATACTAAGTGTAGAACAATTTGAAGAAAGACAGAGTCTTACAAGATTTCGCACATCTGCTCGTCAATTACTTATCGAAGACGATATAGATCTATTAATAATCCTCTATACAATGGAGTAGTGCAATATGTTGCAGTAAGGAGGTCGAAGATGAACCTAATTTTCTGTCTAAATGTGACAGTGTATCAGACCAAAGATTAGTGATTAGTGATTGCTGTAACTAAGAATGTTCAAAAAATCTAGAACCCAACAAAACAAGCTGATATGGTTGTATCCATATCCGTGCATGAGATATTTATAACACATGGCGATTAAGTGAAGACGATGCAAAGAAACTTTCTGTCCATTTTGACAAGTTTCTTACATATGTTCAACCAAAGCAGAACTCTTTACTTGCAAGGTGTAAATTTAGACATGAAACACAAAGAAGTGACACTGTTGAGCATTTAATTATTTTATATCGCGGTGAGCGTGGTGCGATTGTGGTCTAGTGGGACTGGGGCATTAAATGATACAGGTAAAAAAAGAATAATTTTCGCACAAATAATAACATTAACCGCGGTACAAATCATATTAAGCAGGTGAACATTTCAACAATTAATAGACATGTCATTATGTATACATGTTTCTCGATTCTTGTTTTTTTATATAGGTTAGACCGTTGGTTTTCCCGTTTGAATGGTTTTACACTAGTAATGTTGGGCCCTTTATTGCTTGTTGATCGGTGTGAGCCAAGGCTCCGTGTTGAAGGCCGTACATTGACCTATAATGGTTTACTTTTATAGATTGTTATTTGGATGGAGTTTTCTCATTGGCACTCATATCACATCTTCCTATATCCATGTATCTTAATTCAGTGATGATCGTGGCAAAAATTCGAAAACCGGATACAACCATTGGAGAGCTGACAAAACCACACATGACCGGTTAAGCTAACCTCAGACAAGGAATCATATGTAGGCAAATTTGAATAAAACAATATCTATAGTTTGCCAGTACAAAAGAATACTAGTGTCTTTTCATAATATTTTTCCTCAGTCACAGTACATGGACTAATTGTACAAAAAAAATGTCTATAAACCTGAAAATCAATCTGTCTTGTATTGTTAAATATACAAACTTTGTTTTATCTGTATTCACACTTATGTTAAATGGTGGTAAAGCCTATTTCAAGTTGTTAAACAATTTACATCAATTTTCAATCAAACAAACACGCATAAAATCTATCATCATGAAAGTGATCATACCATCATATCCAGGACCATTCTGTTATACAGTTGCAATATGTTAGGTGCTTTTAACCTGGCAACTGCTGAATTTAGAAATTTGAATGACCTGCTGAACAATTTCATTTTTAAGACTGTAAAAAATTATTCTTGGGGTTAAAAAAACAATATATTCAATTTACGGTATTAACTGAGTGGGAAAGACTACAAAATTATTTTAACACGGTAAACTTAAGCCAATGATTGAATACTAGTACAGATCAAAAAGATAGCTGGAACTAGCGTGTCATCGTCTGCCGTAAATATATATTTATATAAAAAAAATAGTAAAAATCCTGGTATCTATGATGAGTTTATTGTTACAAGGCGCTTTTTTTTTAGAATCTATGATATTGTATTCGTCAAAGGATCCATCGGAACCGTCGTGGCACATGTCGTCTTGGAACTTCTTTCAGTGGTCAATAATTGTTAACATCCTCTGATAGGGGATAACCCAATAAACTACAGAAAACTTAGAAATGCCTTTTGAAAGATTAAATAAAACATATCTATAAAAGTTTAAAGGAAAAACTATGTAGATCAACTTATGTAACTTTTAAATCAAATTGTGATTGTGAAAAAAATGATATACTAAGTGTAGAACAATTTGAAGAAAGACAGAGTCTTACAAGATTTCGCACATCTGCTCGTCAATTACTTATCGAAGACGATATAGATCTATTAATAATCCTCTATACAATGGAGTAGTGCAATATGTTGCAGTAAGGAGGTCGAAGATGAACCTAATTTTCTGTCTAAATGTGACAGTGTATCAGACCAAAGATTAGTGATTAGTGATTGCTGTAACTAAGAATGTTCAAAAAATCTAGAACCCAACAAAACAAGCTGATATGGTTGTATCCATATCCGTGCATGGTATTTGTGATCTCATGTAGGTCTTTGTTAATTGGAGATTTTGTTTGACCAGAACATTTTCATTATTATTACACTGAATGCCAAAAAAAAAATATTGGAATTCTTTCCTGTGATTTCAAAATTTTACAACCTCTTCAGCTAGTAGCGAACAACAGGTGCCATTCCCATAAGGTGATATTAGTTTTTCTATTTAAAAAAAAATGGCGATTTGGCTCTACTTTGCAATTCGTCTTTCTACTCGTCGATATTTTTTAATCGTTTTTTAGCTCACCTGACCTGAAAGGTCAAGTGAGATTTTCTCATCATTTGGCGTCCGTAAACTTTTACAAAAATCTTCTCCTCTGAAACTACTGGGCCAAATTTTACCAAACTTGGCCACAATCATCATTGGGGTATCTAGTTTAAAAATATGTCCGGTGACCCGGCCAACTAACGAAGTTGGCCGCCACGGCTAAAAATAGAACATAGGGGTAACATGTAGATTTTGGCTTATATCTAGATCTCTGAAACCAAAACATTTAGAGCAAATCTTACAGGGGGTAAAATTGTTAATCAGGTCAAGAGATATCTGCCGTAAAATGTCCAGATGAATCCGACAACCCGTTGTTGGGTTGCTGCCCAAGAATTGGTAATTTTAAGGAAATTTTGCCGTTTTTGATTATTATCTTGAGTATTATTATAGATAGAGATAAACTGTAAACAGCAATAATGTTCAGCAAAGTAAGATCTACAAATAAGTTTCATGACCTAAATTGTCAGTCGACCCTCTTAGGAGTTATTGCCCTTTATAGTAAATTTTTATCCATTTTTTATACGATTTTGTAATCTTTTACAAAAATCTTCTCCTCTGAAACCACTGGGCCAAATTCAACAAAACTTAGCAACACTCATCATTGGGGTATTTAGTTTTTAAAATGTGTCTGGTAACCTAACCAACCAACCAAGATGGCCGCCATGGCTAAAAACAAAGCAGGGGGTAAAATGTAGATTTTGGCGTGTACCTCTGAAACCAAAGCATTTAGTGCAAATCTGACAGGGGGTAAACGTGTTCATCAGATTAAGATCTATCTGCCCACAATTTATAGGACAAATTCGACTACCCTTTGTTGTCCCTGAATCGGTATTTTGAAGGGGAAGTTTTGGTTATTATCTTAGATATATCATTATAGGATCTGATAATATCTAATATCTAATATAGTCCAGTCGATTTGTGCAGATATTTGACAAAATCACTCAGATTGTAAAAGCATGAAATGTGGCATAGTAGTAGTTAATGTCATGGACAACAATTTAAGCTATGGAGCCACTCTGAAAGTCGAAATTGGCGGAATAGGCGTCAATTTTCAAAATGGCGGACGTTTGATCTCTATAAATTAAAAAAAATCATTACAATTATATTAGAGAAGCAATTGACATGAAACCTGGTAAATAGAATAACAGTTATGATTCAAATTGCCTTGTTGAATACATTTTTGAAAATGTAACCATATTGAATGGCGGCCATCTTGAAAAATCTTGAAATTTTTTAACCAAAATAGGTACAGCTCTAAAAACATAATTCGATAAAAATAAATCTGCGTTATATGTACATTGTTGAAAATATACAAATGTTTTTGTATGAGCTATATAATGATCCTAAAATGACCTATTACGTTAAAAGCAATATTCATACTACCGCTTGTTCAACATAGAATAACAAGAGAATTACAAGTACAAATAAAGCAAACAAAAATTGTATACCTGTCATTTATAATAGTTGGCTGATTACACGATAATTCGTTTTGTTGATATTGTTGATTTGAAACATCTTTCAAAACCCTTGATTGCAGACATAATGAATTTCATATCATACAAGTAATGTTATAAGAAAATCAACTGCTCAAAATTTAATGATCTCAATTGACGTTAAAATATCACCCAATAAATGAGTTGTACATGTATTGTAAAACCTAACAATAGCTGTATTTGTCTATCATATTCTATCACATTGTCTTTCACATTTACACAAAGAAGTACAACTTAATACTCTTAATACTGCCTTAAAACATTTGCATTTCCTCGGTGACTGTGTTCACTTTGACTAATTAGTTAAGTGCTTGCTGCAGGAAGGTTCCTATATAGTCGTATGGTATATTCATCACAGATGACAAGGACTGTCATATGAGGACTTCTGATTTGGTAGCCATCTTGAATGATGACCATTTTGAAAAAAAACATGAATTTCCATGTTCCACTCGCTATATTGACTGTTTGCATCTAAACCTTTTTTGCTAATTCATATTGGATATTCACATAGTCGTCCGATAAAGCATGCACATGTTTACGAAATAAAGATATCAGTATCAGAATTTCTGTTACTCTCTCGTTTGCCTAATTAACTTTTTAAGACAGAAATTACGTATATATCATATAATTTATGACCAAAAGTTGTTGGAAAGGATCAAAATTGTAGATTTCGAAAACACTGGAGCCAGATATCAGAAGACCCTAATTGATGCAAGCATACGAAGATGTTGGGGCTTCTATTGGTTTTCCTTTCGCTCAATTTGAAACAGTTGAATGAAGGCTATGGAACTGCAGAAGCACATGGCAAAATGGCACAAATCCTGGGAAACAAATTTTAAAGATCTCAAAGTATTTCAGCAGTAAAAGTGAAAACATACTTCTGATGTTGAAGATATGTTGCCAAATGGAAGAAAACAATAAGCAACTAGGCACTGTAAAGTGGTACTGGATTAACAAAAACAATAACTGCAGTGTATTTTTTCTGTGGTGATGTATGTATCTGAAGATCTCCATGATGCATCCACATTTTTATATAGGGCAAGACTGTGCGTCTGAACTATAAGACAATGTTCTTTTAGCCAAAGTAAGTACTGGAGAAGTGAAAATAAAGGCAACAATAGTATACCGCTGTTCAAAACTCATAAATCCATGGACAAAAAACAAAATCGGGGTAACAAACTAAAACTGAGGGAAACGCATTAAATATTAGAGGAGAACAACGACACAACATTAAAATGTAACACACACAGCAACGGACTAAGCACTAGACAAAATCCGATGAGAATAAGCAATATAACATCAAAACCAAATACATGAATTTGGGATAGAAAAGTACCGTGACACGTCTTATAGTACACTCAAATATAGGAGAAAACAAACGACAAAACGGAAACACAACGTAAAAATGTTACACACACAGAAACGAACTATGATATAACAATGGCCATTTTCCTGACTTGGTACAGGACATTTTTTAAAGAAACAAATGGTGGGTTGAACCTGGTACTTTGATGGCATTGTTAAATATAACATTAAAATGACAACATAATAATACAGGACTACAATACAAATAAATAGGATAACGGATTAGGCAAAGAAACACATGAATAATAGATAACAAAAGGCATCAGGTTTAAAATTCATTACGTCAAAAACGCGCCTCGTCCAAACAAGAATTACCAGTGACGCCCAGATATAAAAGTTCGAAAGTTAAAAAAAGGGGTGGGGTACAAAGTTGTACAGCTCTGATGATCAAAAGTTGAAAAAGGTTGTGCCAAATGCGGCTAGGGTTTTCTGCTTGTGATAAGAACATCCTTATCATATAGAAAAAGGGGGACGAAAGATACCAAAGGGACAGTCAAACTCATAAATCTAAAACAAACTGACAACGCCATGGCTAAAAATGAAAAAGACAAACAGAAAAACAATAGTACACATGACACAACATAGAAAACTAAAGAATAAACAACACGAATCCCACCAAAAACTACGGGTGATCTCAGGTGCTCCGGAAGGGTAAGCAGATCCTGCAATTTATGCTATTGCAAACAGTAAATTTAATCAAATGAAAAAGATTTACATGATAAAACTGACGTCTTAACTAATTACAGAAAACAAAACCCGAATACATAATACATTTAAGACCAACACAGAAAATAGACACGCCCGACTCAGTGACAAACCAGGCCTGAACGAAAAAAGTTATAACCATGACGTCACATACGAACGAAATGGTGAAAAGGCACAATATTACGTCATGCAGACATTTGAATTTCTGAAACAGCACAAATATGACGTCATATTTGAAAAATATGTCTAAAAAATAAGATAGAAATAGTATTGATATAAGATTATAATAGAACTAAATACTGATATTACATTTAAACACAATGCACATTGCAATACTAATCAATAGCAATTAACTATATTATATATATATATTTATATGTCCGGTTTGTTTTGAATCTAACTTCAAACATAAAAATCGTACAGATTACGTTGAACAAAATCAAAACTAATAAATGAAGGCGGTGAATAATTTTCTTTACCATAACACATGAATTTAATAGAAAAGACGTCAACCAATTTGACAAAATCTGATGAAAATTACAAATATAACATCAAACTAAATACATGAATTTGGGATAGATAAGTACCGTAACACGTCTTATAGTAATGCGAATTCACACTCAGCAAAACAGTCACAATCGGGAATAAGTCACGTTCGGTAATTAAAAGATTAGACGACGTAATGAAAAACCACAATCTACCATGTGATAAAAATGTCCTTAGCTAGTTTGGTCAAAGACACATCATATGGATCAACTAATTCGCGATGGTGTGAATAAAATTTACGGAGTGTCAATTTTAATCTGTCCTCATAACTCTGTTGAAGCAGGTTCTGTGTAAGGAGCACACTTCTGTATATGAAGTCCGTATAGTGTGAACATGCACGAGAATAACGTATCAATTGTGATATGTAAACACCATACGAAGGAGCAGAGGGTATGTTACTGCTGAGAAATGGGAAATTGATAATTGGGAAGTTGAAATCGTCCCGTTTATCATAGATTTCCGTGTGAAGTCGTCCATCTGCATCAATATTGAGGAAAAGATCAAGGTATGAAGCAGTCCTTCTAGTATCAGTAGTATCCTTAATTTCAAGTACGCTGGGATATATGAGATGTAAGTATTGGCTGAAATATGGGTTATTCAATGATAGAACATTATCTATATATCGGAAAGTCAAATTAAAGAATTTCGCAAGGTGCTTTTTCTTTTTGTCTTTTAGAAGGTTCTGAATGAATTCTGCTTCATACGAGTACAAAAATAAATCGGCCAGTAGGGGTTCACAATTAGTACCCATTGGAATACCGACTGTCAGTTGAAATATAAATCCTCCAAACTCAACAAATATATTGTCGGTCAAAAAGTCAAGCATTTTGAAAATATCATCTTCAGTATATTTTCTGGAAGATTCTGTGTGATTCTTGACAACATATGAATTAGTGTAACCCAAAACGAGAAATTTGTATCTACGATTCCCATTTTTATAGAAAAAGCTCTGTTTTATGAGATGGTGAAGTCGATCTTTCAACTGAGCATGGGGAAGAGTAGTGTATAGCGTAGAAAAATCAAAAGTCTTTATGTTGCTGCAAAATTGTAAAGATTGTGATCGAAGATTAAGCAGTAGATCTTTCGAATTTTTGAGAATCCACATCTGGTTATCACCACTGGTAGAATATATCTCATCACAATATTTTTGAAGCCCATCTTTAACTGTAGAAAGAATAGAAGTGAGTACTTTGGAAAGATGTTTAGTTGAACATTTTGAAGAACCAGCTATGTATCGTTCTTTATATGAAGTTTTGTGTAATTTAGGTATCCAGTATAAGGAAGGTAAATTTTCTTCGTTTTCTTTGATGTTGATATCAAAAGAAAGAAGGACAGATTTATGATTTTGTAAAATTTCGTCCTTGGTAAATGATGTTAAAGAATATGTAGGGTTACCAGTAGTTTTATTCCAAGCTCTGTTGTGAGACATTGCAAATAATGTTTTTTACATATGAAGACAATATTATTGGAGGCTATATCTGCTGGAACAACGACATATTTGTCATGCAAAGAGGATAAAGCATCCACAACATCCGGATTCTTGAAAGGGTAAGTAACTCTTGTACTCATATTACATCGTAGTTTTTGTATGCGCCTCTGAATGCATGATCGAATAGCTTTGATCCATTCAGACAAAGTGTCCAGTTCTGGTTTGTCTGGTTCGCGCTTTATCCATTTTCTTGTATAGTCCTCAACTGCATCCATCAGTAACTTGAAATTCATTTTCCTGTTGATGGGCTGGGGGATTCTATATTTTGGTCCCTTGGCTAACAACTCTCTAAGTTGTTCATTGGTTACGATGCCAAGGTCACCAGTAATAACATGACCAGCTGGACTATAATTGTATTGTGACGATGCACATGAGCAATCCGGAGGCTTGGATTTCGTATCTTTGAGGTTAAAGGCCTCTAAAACTCTCTTGTGGTTGAAAATCTTGGATGCAATAGACTTGGTGTAAGTATAAGAAATAACAGGTGTAGCTTTATTTTTGAAGTAATGAGGTATGGTTTTTTGTTCAGATTTTTTATGGAAAATATTGCTAATATTTACAGCATCTAAACCTTTATTGGCGAATTCTACCTTAAAAAAATAACGTTGTTCCTCATTATTGGATGTAGTCGCTACAGGTTTCAATAGTCTATGGTTAGCAATATCCATGATTATTGCAACTAGTCTATACAAAACAGAACGAGAATCAAAGAGCGCATGTAAAAGTGACGCTTTTTGGAATTAACATTTTAGATTCGAATTTGGGGACTGTTTCAGGTTGACCAATCAAAATTAACATATAATCAAAAACCATGACAACTTTAGTCTAATTGACAGAAAATAGGTGGGGTCATAGGTGACGCTTATGACTAAAACATATCTTAATTACTTATGTAATCTTGCTATCAATGTTTACTCTATACCATATTTGAGCCGGACATTAACAATAGAAATAATCCGAAATACATCTTAATTATTACATGTCGGCTTCACTTTAAAAAATCATATCTGTCAACACATTCTGACCATTGTCCGATAACTTCTTACGTAATCTATATACAACAAATAAGGCTTACTAAAAGGAAATATGTTTGTGTGAAAACCAAACTAAAGCTATTAAAATGTCTGTCCAAAATTGCAATAAAATATTGAACTAAAAATAATTTGCTTTAAACTTAGAACTTTTCTAATTTTTACTGAAATTAAGAATTTCACAAAAATAATAAAATCTGAATAAAATGATACCATGACACTGATATGATGAATTTCTTAAGGTTTTTGAACAGACGTTTACAGACTATCAATTGTCACGGTGTGTACAGCAGGTGGTATATATTTTCTGTGACCATGACTTCTATTTCGTCGAGAAGAAGTATTAAACAATTGTAATGTATTGACGGTAGTACACCTGGGACTAGACAAAATACCTACACCATCAATTTTGTCATTGCATCCATAGGGAATGGCTGTTCCCAACTCTCTAATCCAAAAGTCTTCTCTTTTGTAAACGATATGGTGTACTCAACATGGGGTCATTAGTAGGATGATATATTTTTTCTGTAATCCGGACTTTCATTGAAACAATAGAATGGTCAGGCTGATTGAAATGTTTATAAAGAAATTTGTTGTTATTAGGAACATTTACATTAGATCGATGATCATTCATTCTAAAATTGAGTCTTTGTCGAGTTTCCCCGACGTAGATCAATCCACAAAGAGTACACAATATTGGAAGCAGTGCAATTCAAATCCTCATGACTATGTGTATTGTAAATTTTGGTGGTTAAATTACTTTTAAACACTAGTATCTTGCTTAATGAGTGATAAAACTTGACAACATAGCAAAAAAGCAGGATAAAACATACAGAAAGAAAGCCAGGAATCTTTTATCCTTGGAGTTGTGCTTTCCAAAATAATAAAATACATTGACGACGCACGGTCTGGAAGAGATATTGTACCAATCTCCAAACTTGCAGGTCACACAGAATTGGACTGTAAACGCCTTGGACAACTTGGAGTTATCATGGAAGGAAAAACTGATATAACGCATCTAACAACATTGGAATGTAGCTGTCATAGTATCTGCAAGCATACAAGCAAGGTATATTAGTTCTCTTGATTTTCAACGAAGATATTCGTGAAGCTCTGAAACAGACCTCATAATGAAAGGGTGAGAATGAAGGCATCAGCATAGCCATAGCAGGCAAAATATATATACGTGATACTAAGAATAACTTTACAGGGACACTCAATAACAGCTGTTAACATGAATCGGTTCAACATACATAAGTTTCCTTAATAATAATGATACAGGATGGCCAAATATCGGGACAGTCCAGTATTATCGTTGATTGGCAGACAACACTTATCATTCTCAGTTATAATAGTTCACTTGTGCAACTCGTCGTCGAAAGGATACAACTGCAACTTATCATTCCTCAAATAGAGAGTAACATGTCTCAATATTTGTGGAACTGATTCATTTAGAAAGCTTGCATTGAATGTCCCTATAAACCTTTTTATAGTAGCAAGCCTTACTCTTCAAACTATTCTAGTTACTTTGACTATGATGAGGCCTTCACCATCACGACTATTAGACATGGCCTGTTTTAGAACTTCCCCAACATATTCATTAAAAATCAGGAGAAAGACGCAACCTTTCATGTGTGCTTGCATATCATCTATGGCAGCTAGTATTCAATTTTTCCGAAGTGTTGTATTATTTATTCCTTCCATAACAACTCCAGCACAGACCAAGGAAAAAAGAACAATGGTTAGCAGAGATGGGTCCGATTACTTTCAATGTAATTGATTAAATTACAATTACTTTGTCATTTGTACGATTAAATTAAATTAATGATTACATCATTTCTGAAAGTGTCTGATTAAATTAATGATTACATTTACAAAGTAATCATGATTACATCCGATTACAATGAATTTTTAAAAAAATACATTTTGTATGATGTGAATGAATAAACGTTTAATATAGCTATAGCATTTTTTAGAAAGTATTTTGTTTGCTATATTATAAAATGATAACTTCAAACTTCATCTATTTAATTAACCACAAATGTTCACTTCATACATCCATGAACATTGTGTCACTGGTTATGACCCATTGCACTTTATCATCATTGATCTCTGAATTATTTTGACTTCAATTGAATATAGCTTTATAGAAAGAGTTTGCTGTTTGTCTTCTGACCTATTCTAGACTTTAATTTATATTTGTTTCAAGGTGCAGATTATGGACGTTAAAATATGGATGAAATAAAGTTACCAGTTTAATCAAATTGTAAACAAAATACAAGTACTAAAAATCATTGCATTTAATTACATGTCCAGTCGAAATACATACAAATAAAAATTTGCTAATTTTAAACAAGATATTTGTCCCACTTTTAAATTAATTTTGTGCTAATTAGATAAATGATCACATGTCTGATTTATCTTTTACCATATATATTGTCCTACAGCTATAATCAATTGGTAATTGCAACAAAAACAAACCTTAATTACACAATCATTCTTTAGAACATGTAACAACAGCAAAATATCTGGGGGTCACCATCAGTTCCAACCTTAAATGGGATGTGCATATTAACAACATATGCAAGAAAGCTAATAGCACACTAGGCTTTCTAAGGAGGAACCTAAACATAAGTTCAACATCCATTAAAGAGCAAGCATATAAGTCCCTAGTAAGACCATCACTAGAGTATGCTTGCTCTGTTTGGGATCCATACTTACAACAAGACATAGATAGCATTGAAAAAGTTCAAAGGAGGGCTGCACGTTTTGTTACCAACAAATACAGAAACACCTCAAGCGTTGGTAACATGTTACAACATCTTGAATGGCGCAGTCTCTCTGACAGAAGAAAAGACTCCAGATTGGTAATGCTTTACAAAATTGAACACGAAAAGGTTGCAATTCCTAAAAATAACAAATTAATTCCACAAAAAAGACAAACAAGACATTCTAATTCGAACAGTTTCCAAATTCCATCCTGCAAAACACAGTACAGAAAAGAATCATATTTTCCAAGAACTATTACCGACTGGAACAAACTACCGGATACCATTGTAAATTGCACTTCAGTAGACTCTTTCAAATCTTCAATTTCAAAGCATCAATATTAACCCAATTACAACATCTTACTTTATTATACAAAACAATTTATATTTTTAAATTTTTTCGTATTTTTAAAAATTGTACATTTTTTCAATCTATTGTCTTGTTGTAAGTTTCCTCCTGTGACATAATCTTCAATTTGTTGAAGGCGGTCACTATATGGTAGAATAGAATAGAATAATTGGTTTCCTACCTGTCAATTCAAAGTTGACAAAAATCACAACATTAACAAAAGATTTTATAATTAAGGGTTAAAGAAAACTATTACTTGAATATAACAGTTATTATCAAATATATATATGTAAATTTTTAAATTGTGAATATATGTACAATATCTTTTACTAAGGTCATTGATGACTTTTCAATACTGTAACAGTTTATTTTTTACTGAAGTATACAAACCAATTATTATGCTTTATAAAAAAATAAGTAAACCAAATTATCTTAACATGTTAAATATTATTAGTAATTAAATAAGAATAACAAAAAGGTTCATTTATTGATAAACACAGTTTAAGATTTTTTTCATTGTAATCAGAATGTAATCATAAAGTAATCAGGATTACAGTGTATTTTGAAAAGTAATTGATTAAATTAAATTACATGTAATCAGATTTTTGACTGATTAATGATTACAATGATTACTATAAAAATTGTAATCAATTACAGCTGATTAACGATTACAATTACAATTACCCCAAGTCTGATGGTTAGTAGTTCAAGTGACAGTCACATACTCTATTGTCGATCATAATTGTCGCTGCTTCATGATGATAGTCAGATACCTCATCGTAAAAAAACACCCTGCAATCATTGTTCTTGTTGATTCATCACACTTGTGTCTGGTTACTTTACTGGTATTTTCAATCAGTGACTCATCATAGACTTTTTTTCGTTTTCCCTGACAAAATATATTTTGATCTGAATATTTGCTTTAACAGGATTAGTACCTTTTGCCTTGTGATTCTGGAGTGTTTATCCCATTACATAGCTTTCATTAAATTTTAACAGTTGTATGCTTACACAAGTTGAGCTCAAATGTCTACGTCTGCTCTTTTTGTATTTGATTTGCATTGTAAATCCTCACGTGTCCACTCTTGGCGTTTCAAGATTCTTTCAAGTCTATTTGTTTATAAGTATTTTTAGCTCCAGTGATTTCAATACATACTTTTTCTTCCTTTTCCACATAGAGTGGTCATAACTCATATTGTATATTGTATAAATAAGCATTTTTTTGGTGATAAAAAGAAACTAAGCTTTACATGCCAAAATGCAAATAAAAGAATTTATGTATTTCGTTAGATACATTTAATTTGTCAACATATGCATACCTTTTTGAGCACTTACTGAATATATCATATATGAATAGCAACAGTCATAAATAAATGATTAGCAACACTAGTTGTAAAAGCATAAAAAAACGCAAATAACAATTGAGGATAGCGAATAATGATATATTGGAAATATACGTTTTCAAGATGTCCACATTCAAGATTGCCACTTATACTTCAATGGTCCTTAGTTGATAGTCTTTGTCAGTAGAATATACGAAAGGTTATCAAAATTGGTAAAGTAATATATTTTTCATATTTTTTTTAATAATTTTCATTTATTTTTTGGAGACATTTTCAAAATGGCCGCGAAGAGCCGTCATTTTGATTTTTTCAATTTGGTCCATATATATATTAGCTATAAATGTTAGTTATGACCTTAACTAACACTCTGCAAAGTTTGATGCTTTTACCACAATCTGAACAATTGTTTCACAAATCGACTGGACTAAATACTATTAACTATGTTTTAACCTTATTTCACATGATTTACAAAGCATCAGTAAATACAGGTGAGCGACACAGGCTCTTGAGAGCCTCTAGTTTTTCATTCTGAATGAGTTTTCTCTCCATCATCACTGCTGACTTAGGTAAGGGAAATGAAGGTGTGATGCCTCAAACTTGAAACAGTTAATATACGTTACGGTATGCATATTACTAATTCTTTTGTCTTTAAAATGATATAGAGATCCTTGCGTATATATATTTTTTAAACAATATGACTTATAGTTGTGTCATTAAAAATGTCTTTAAGATTGAAATTAGAATCGGGGAATAGGGGAGTGCGTCAAACAGACAACAACCCGACCAAAGAGCAGAAAACAGCCCAAGCCCACCATGAAATTTAGAATGGAAATGGGGATTGTGTCAAAGAGACAACAACCCGACCATAGAAAAAACAACAGCAGAAGGTCGCCAACAGGACTTCAATGTAGCGAGAAATTCCCGCACCGGAGGCGTCCTTCAGCTGGCCCCTAAACAAATATATACTAGTTCAGTGATAATAAACGCCATACTAATTTCCAAATTGTACACAATAAACTAAAATTAAAATAATACAAGACTAACAAAGGCCAGAGGCTCCTGACTTGGGACAGGCGCAAAAATGCGGCGGGGTTAAACATGTTTATGAGATGTCAACCCTTATACCTCTAGCCAATGTAGAAAAGTAAACGCATAACAATACGCACATTCAAAATTCAGTTCAAGAGAAGTCTGATGTCAGAAGATGTAACCAAAGAAAATAAACAAAATGACAATAATACATAAATAACAGCAGGCTACTAGTAGTTAACTGACATGCCAGCTCCATGCAGACTTCAATGAAACTGATTGAAGATTATGATTTCATCATAAAATTATGAATATCAGGCACAATCCTTCCCGTTAGGGGTTTAGTATCATACCATCATAACATATATGAGAAGAACATAACCCGTGTCACGCCAACAACTGGTTTTTGAATAAATGTGTTTAGATGTTTAGTTCCCATGCAAAGACCCTATAGTTAGTAGTTAGTAAATTATTTATTATAGTGACATGTGTTTTTCACAAAATATTATATAATACAGTGAGATGTAAAAACAATAATTAGAACACCCGACCCTTTGGGTCTATAAGTCACTTTAAACATAAATTTCAATGGTACGACGAACAAAAATAAATAAAATGCTATCGAAAATTTTCATATAAAAAGTTTTTTCTCTTACTGAAAGCTTGCAATAGATATTTAGCAGTTTTTCTCGGATGTTGACATAGTAAATATTTAAACTGTTCTTCATTTGATAGTATACATAAATTGTCTATTTGTGAGAAATGTCGCAGTCGAAGATTGTTATAAAAGTTACAGTTTATAAGGAAATGAAATTCGTTTTCCACACAGTTATCGCTACACATTTTACACAAACGGTCACATTCGTCTTCACCTACAAAACGACCAGTTTCTAACCTGAGAGGAAGAATGCCACACCTGAGTTGCGCTATTATGGATCTTTCAGTACGATTAAGATTAAGTTCAATGTATTGTTCACAGCAGTATTCAGATTTTATGAGCCTGTATGTTCGTAGTTTCGGAAAGTTTGTTAAACCTTTCTGCCAATCTGCGCAGCATTTATCTTTGAGCAATGTTTTACACATCAGTGAATCGCATGTGTTTTTTGTAATAAAACTGATCTCTAGTCCTATAACTGACATAATGTTTTTCACTATAAGTGAATCAATATCAACGCCAAAATATGCAATCTTTAATGACCTGACAACAGTATCATAACTATATCTCTTCTTAATAAGTCTATCTAAAGGTTTTGTTAGTTTCTGAGGTGAATACTCACATTTTTGTGCTTTATAAAGAATATTTCCATAAAAAAATTAGATGTGAAATACCTTAACGTATAAGAAGTCTGCATGTTGAGCTATATTTACGAATGGTGTCCTTATACCGATGGTAAATGTTTTGACTAGTTTGTGATATCGAAAACCCTGGTGTAATATTTTTTTTAGTAAACTATTAAATGTATGGTAGTTTTTCATATATATCACAATTTACAAGATAATATGCTACAAATATATATAACGTTATATATATACAAGATGATGTGGTATGAGTGCCAATGACACAACTCTATCATCCAAGTCACATTTTGTAAAAGTATACAATTATAGGTCAACGTGGTCAAACCAGAGACATATAATACAATGTATTATATGTCTCTGGTCAAACATAAATAAAGATATACATAAATTATTAAAAACTGTCGAATTTTGGGTATTTGTAACGACCGCCAAGTATGTCATAGGTATCACGTGACATAACTAACTTCCTGTAAAATGATTGAATTTTCTCGGAAGAAAAAATCCAAAATATTTGGGGTTTTATTACATAGGGGAACATTATGACTTCCTCAATAGACACCCCTATATTAATTGATTCAGACAGTAAGTAAATATCAAGTTTTGAACAAGTAAGTTTCAAGATAAGAGTGGTGAAGGGATGGTCATTTTTGCGATTTATCTCTTGATGTCAACTCGTGCGAGGAAATGAAAATAAACAATAACTGATCAATTAGTATGAATCACGCACAACATTTGAGTCTAGAACATCAATCAGTTTCCTCTCATTGGTTTTAGACATACCCGAGGATTAACAATCGTAAAATAGTCACCAGTTCACTGATGCCCATTCAACCATTGTGCAATTTGCCCAAAACGACATGAAACAAGGGAACGAGTAATCAGCTGATATTGATAATTTTTCTAATTTTTCAACATTGATTACATTGATTGGTAAGGAGAAAGTTTCAATTGTACTAAATTCTGATTTAATCAAATCCAAAATGAAAAAAATGAATGATGGAAGCAATTTGTATTTCACAGATTTTTGTTGCATGTGAAATTAAATGGATGGTATGTATACCAGGGGATACACCTTATCGCTAATCTGGCCGCTTGAACTTTTGACGTCAACAACAATCACTTTTCCATTGTGGCGTCAGATAATTTGCTTTATGACGTCAAAATTTTACGGGACCCTGTATGATCTAATACAGTAATGGCGGTCTAATAGCGATAAGGTGTATTTAAACCCTTACAAACTCTGGATCTAATTAACTGAGTCAAAGAAGATCATCCAGAAGCATGATAAGTCAATCAATTTCACAACCGTCCATTTAACCAGCTCACAGGTCCACTATTGTGTACAACCTCTTCGTCTTACACTCGTAAACCCTGTGTCCGAGATCCTTGTACATTACACCTAGACATATTAGGGTGAACCCTTCACCTGGTCATACCTCATGATATATTTAATTAAATATCAGGCACTTACAGACATTAGTATGTTCATGAAGAAGTTGCTCGCAGCACCAATATTTTGAAAATAAATCATTTCCAAGCCGCAGGGTATACATTTGTACATTGTACATGTAAGAAGATCTTACTTTAATTAACCAGTTAGACTACCTTTATATCTCCAGTTATTTAAACCTATATATTTAAAATTAAAGAGATGATAGTTCCACAAATTTCATGACCATGATGACCCATGTGTCAATTCTTTTTGGGATACAGCATTGTACAACATGTACAAATACGGTAACTAATATCTGAATTGGCTGACCACTGACCAGAAAAATAATAAAATAGCCTTGCAAGACATTATAATTATTTGGACTAGCTGACCACAGAATTCCTTATCATGCGTATGAAGAGAAAGAAGTAATAAATTATATACATGTAAGACAACATGTGGGCTTTCAGAATCCTTTAGACATGTTAGATATGAACATGATGAATAAATACATTACCTTTAACATGTTTAAACAGATATTGAAATTCCATTTTGTCAAATATGTGATACTGTCACTTTGCAGAAAATTATTTTGTTTAAATGATTGAGTGAAGTATGGCAGTAGGACAAGCTGGCAATAGTTCAACCACTGCATTTCAAATTTTAATATGTTGATTTAAACAAAATAATGAAGGTTGTTTGGTCGTATGGATATCAACAATTTTCACTTTTACTGTTCATGAGTTATGGTCCTTGAAGTTGATATATTGAAAATTAGCACTTTAGTACTGCGAATTTTTGACAGAAATAATGTTTCAAAATAGATCTGTAATTACACCAATGTACTACATTGTACATAAAGCATGTAAACATGGTAAATGTGTAAAGAGAAAAGATGTTATAAAATATGAAAAAGTCCTAAATGTTTATTTTTCAATTCTTCTACAGGGTACAAGGACGCTGCAATCACCACTCAAAGGGCACATATATGACATCCAATCAAGTATGGGATCATGCAATGATGCCATTTTGCTATAGCATATATCATTGTATATTGTGTAGTTTTAAAAATCGTTTTGAAAACATCAATTAATGATTAAACTTCATGATTATAGAACTAGAATTAAAAAGTTATAGTGAGTCAAACTAATTTTTACCATCATTGACCATCTTGATAATTATATATTTTTTTTATCAATTTTGTAGATGATGATAGTGATGTTGAGATTCTACGTGAAGAGAGAAACGAAGACTTAGACATCATATTCGTCTCAGAAACAATTCATGTTAAGGAAGAGGAGAAACCCTCTGCAGAGAATATCAAGTCTGAAAGTAAACCATGTGACACAAGTTTTAATCGCAGCCTGAGTATTTCATCAAATTTAGATTTGACTTTACGTTTAACTGACAATCCAACACCACCTTCGGTTGATCAGACACCATGTTCAAACACAAATTCTTCAATGTCAGCCATTGATCATGCTCCACTGGATTTATCATCTAAAGCAAAATATGATGACATCACTGACAGTTCAGAAGAAGGATCCTCGGAAGAGGATTACGATGAAGATGATGATGATGACGAAGATGCCGGTAGCGACGATCCATTCGCTATAAAAGGACCAGACAATGGTGGAAGTATACTGTCAATGCCAAGACTATATAACTCTGACCAAACACAACCATCAAACTGTTGCTCTAAACCACAGTCTTTCAATATATCAGATATTTTATCTACTGGAAATTCTACACAGGGAAGAAAAAAACTGCCTAGTCAGATAAGAATTTTAAAAACTTATGACCAAACATTACAACCAATTGATTCAGCATCAAGTTACCAGATCAAACAAGACTGCACTCAGTCAGTATATAGTTCTATGACCAGTGCAGGCCAACAACAAACTCAGCATCAAAGTAATGATCAATCAACACAATCTATGACCCAACAAACAATATGCAATAGTGTGCATTATCAGCAAACATTTACTTTGAAAGAGTCACATGATAAAATACAAAGTCAACAAGGGATTTGGAACCCATCAGACCATGCAACTCAATCAAATCTTTCAACATCAGGGACAAATTCCGTTACTTGTAATCCATCGTTTTCATCCTCACCCAACAAAACAGTGACTGATATTTGTGATGAATTACTTCAGGATCTTGATTTTCTAAATAGTTCAAACAATTCTTTGTCATCACATTCAAAATTGTGTAAAACTACATCATCTGGGGACCAAGAATTAAAGTCATCACCTCCAGCTGTTGGAATCAAACGAACATTATCTGAACAAAATCTAAAATCAAAATCTGATGATAAAATACTGCCTCCAAAGAAACAAACCCGATATCTTTATCACCAGAGTAGTGAAGAGACGCAATCATCATCCTGGGGAAGTGAGAAGTGTAGTCAATGTCAGATGTCTCTGCTCGGTCTTAAACTGTCACGTTGTCTTCAAGGCCATCCTTCTTGTACCACATGTCTGGAAGAAAAGGTCAAGGTTGTATTGACAGGAAAAGCAAAAGTAGGTTATTTTAAAAAAAATATATAAGGAACCCCCCTTTTTGTTTAATATAATAAATGCTTTTGTATGGGGACATATGGTTGAAATCCACCTTTTATATATACATGATATATCATATAGGACTTACATGTGTTGGAACCTCTCATTTTGCTACATAAATGTTTTAAGTATATTGTATTTAGAAAATGAAAGTAGACTAAATGAATAAAAGAATTTTTTGGAAGTCTTCATTATTAGGAAAAATGTTGTTTCAAGTATATTATGTACCAATTTATAAATAAAATGTATTACATGTATAAAAACAACATGATTTTGTTTGGTTTAAAAACATAATAAAACAAGACATCACTCTAATACAAATACATGAAATAGTTCTGGTGAAACTACAGTTTGCCAATTGTACATGCACATTGTATATACCGGTAATGCAAAAGAGTATTCTGACATTTATATAAACATGAATCCATTATCATGATTATTGTAATCATTTAAAAGATCCTGCTTCATCATGTGTCATGTTGGGAACAATCAGCTATAAACATGATAAACACTTGAAAATAAATTCTTGTTAAATTAAATGTTATTTGCATTTAACAATGTTTAATTTGTTTACAAATTTTAAAATAAATTGATGTGGCTGTACATTATGTTTATATGATGTAAGGATTTGTAAATAAATAACTCCTTTTAATGTTTTTTTCAGGAAACTTTACATTGTCTGAAACCTGGCTGTAACAGTTACTTTCCAATTGGTATGTATGCACCAATATCATACATGGTTCTTTCTTAATAATGTAGAAAGATATGAAAATGTATGATATGATATTATAAAACAAAGTGAGAAGAATCTTTGCATGAATTTGTTCAACTTTCTTTCAAAATGACTTTTAGATTTTACATTGTCACATCATATTTGGAAAGCCCTTGCCAGCCTGCCAAAGTCATGGTAGTGGAGGGGGGCACTAAGTTTTACCCTGTTAGTCTGTACATCCGTCCGTCCATAGGTCCCAAAGTGCACTGGGGTAAAGCTGATGACCGTAACTGCATTCACGGTCATCCCAAGATGTCGGATGAAAAATTAGGTCAGTTTCTGTATGTCTGTTAAAGTGTTTCTATATCATTTTCTTTACAAATCATACATTGAAACGATGTAAATTTATAAAAGAATCACTCGAAAATCACTAATTACTTCTGAGAAATGTGCATGAAACGGGAAATTCGATTTGGAAAAATCGCCAAGATGACCGTAAATCACAATCGAGATGACCGTAACAGAATCAGCGATTCATAACAAGGCTGACCGTAACTGCTTTTAAGATGACCGTAATTTGTAAATGATGACCGTAACTTTTAAAGGATGACCCTCAATTCTAAGAAATATCCGTATTTATATAACTATCTTTTTGTATCAAATGATTAATCGTGTTGGTATACACATATTAATATGAAAGTTTTATCCTATAGATAGAAGAAAATAAGACGTGCTTCAAATGCAAAGATTACCATATGTATCTTTTTTACAGTAGAGGGTTCAATTTTTAAAATGAATTTGCCAAAAGGCATGCGGTGCACAGCCTTCAACTGCTCGACAAAAGATTTTTTTTTGTTTCTGGGATTCCTTTTAATGACATATAATAAATACACATTTTTAAAAATGCCAAAAAATTGCATGTACACCCATTGATATTATATCGTCTTTCATTTTGTCGTGCAAATAAAATAACAGAAATATTTTGAAAATATCATTCGAATAAACTAGTGAAGGTAGTATTGTACGAAAAGCGTATCACAAGGCGGAACGTTGTCAATTTGTATATATACAGAAATGTTATTCATACAGTCAGGATTCTACTTCTTCAAAATTATCTCCCCATTACGCCAGTTCTTGCTCACAGTCGTAGAAATGGAAGCCATTGTAGGGATGACGCTCTGCCAATTTTGCTCTTGAAAACTGATAAATTTATCCACATAGCACCATTACGATCGATCGTTATATGTCAGTTATATTTTAAAATACAAATGTATCTACTAGCTAATGAGCATTAGTTAATGATATTGTCTGCATTGATTCAACTTAAAAATATTGTCTGTTTGGATGTCAGATGGAATTTTTGAAAATTCTTAAGCATTTAAAAAAATTCTAATTAAATATTTCGTGGAAGGGCAGACTAAACATTTTCAGTGGTTGAAGATTATAAACCCTAGTTATCACACACACATTTTCATCATCCAAATTAAAAGACTGTCGTCAAGTACTTTTAGAAAAAATAGCTATTCGAACACACCTACTCTGTTTTTGTGATTCATTAGATAGGTATCTCAATTGACCCATATATTTCATCTTTTCGTACTGTCATTTTTTTACGTTATAAAGTCAACCTGTAGCTTTGATATATAATAATGATAGAATCTGAAGCGAGATGCTATATAAAATACTCTTGCTTTGTACGTTTTAAAGACAAAATATACACCCCAAACATGCCCTAACATAAAAAGGTGCACTCGATTTTTCTCTTTTCGATACAATCGTTACCTGTTTTGGGGATTTTTTTCTTGATTCACATAATGGAAGGGCAGACACGAAAATTTCTGAACTAAAAGATTGATATGTTCTCCGTCCGTGATAAAAAAAATCGGAGGTTATGCATTTTCTACATCCAACTTATAGATACTATATATAAAAAAGAAGATGTGGTATTATTGCTAATGAGACAGCTATCCAGAAAAGACCAAAATGACACAAACATTGACAACTATAGGTAACCGTAAGGCCTTCAACAATGAGCAAAGCCCATACCGCATAGTCAGCTATAAAAGGCCCCGATAAGAACCATGTCGTCGACTTGATATCTTATTGTTTTGCATTACTATGTAATAGATACATTGAAAACTTATGCAAATGGTGTTTTTAAAAATTTGTTTCTATTAACTTTTTAAAATTTTGTTACTATATCAAACATTACAGTTAACGTTTATCGCTTTCTCGATAAACACAGAGCTTCGATTCTTTTGTTCTATTTCAAAAGTGTTTCCGCCTACATATATCAAGACAAATTAAGATTTTAATCTGCTTCCTCTGGACCCATACACATGGGCTCGATTACCAAATATTCGTATGTATAATTATTAATGTTTTTAATGCTCCATTTATTGGCATTATGTTTTTCTGGTCTGTGCGTACGTTTGTCCGTTCGTCTGTTTGTTTGTCCGTTTGTCCAGCTTCATGTTAAATAAAATTGAAACTTAGTACATATTTTCCCTATGGAATGATCTTTTTAATTCTAATGCCAAATTACAGTTTTATCCCATTTTCATAGTCCACTAAACAGAAAATGATAGTGTAGATGAGGCATCCGTGTACTAGGGACACATTCATGTTTCTTCAAATTTTCGTCGTATCGCTGTAAATTTGTGTTAAAATTTTAACGTCGATATCAATAAATATTTCATTGTTTACGAGAAATATGCAATTTACTATCATTGTTATAAATCCTAAATATGGCCAATTATATTATAGTTTAAAAAAAGAAATTTATGAAACACCTTTATATCCGCTAACCGAGTCCCTATTGAGATCGACAAACTCAACAAAAAAGCTTTGAATACAATACGGATATTTCTTAGAATTGATGGTCATCCTATAAAAGTTACGGTCGTCCTATATAAATTACAGTCAGTCTTTACAAATTACGGTCATCCTTTACAAGTTACGGTCATCTTTTTACCAATCACGGTCATCCTTGTTTTATGTTACGGTCATCTTGAAAATATTTTGATTATGATTTACGGTCATCTTAACGATTTTTTCAAATCGAATTTCCCGTTTCATGCACATTTCACGGAAGTAATTAGTGATTTTCGAGTGATTCTTTTATAAATTTACATCGTTTCAATGTATGATTTGTAAAGAAAATGATATAGAAACACTTTAACAGACATACAGAAACTGACCTAATTTTTCATCCGACATCTTGGGATGACCGTGAATGCAGTTACGGTCATCAGCTTTACCCCAGTGAAAGTGGGTACCTGTTCTCTAACTATAGTTTGCCTCAATCAAATGTTATGAAACTTATATAAAATACTTCATACCACAAAAAACAGATTAAGTTTGAATTAAATTATGCAACTTATATAACAAATAAAAAAGTTTGAAAACTAAATTTACTGCAATGAGATGAAATATTGTCTTGTGTTAAAAGGCAATAACGGGAACCACATACCCACCACCTAATCAATTATACAGGGTTCTCACTAGGAATTTTTCATGGTGAGTCCTGGGACTCATCACTTTTAGAAATGGTGAGTCCCAAAAGATTTTGATGAGTCCAGGATACAATGTATTTTTTTTGTGTCATAATATAATGAAATGTGACGAAATACAACTTAAACCATGCGTGTCGGGTTGGTAGATTTTATTAAATCAAGAAAAAATATGACCTCTAAATATTTATTGTTCAAAATATATACATGTAACAGACTTTTTTCTGGGTCTATATCATATCCTTGATGTGGGGCCACATTGAAAAAAATGTTGGTTTGCCAAAGCCAGAGTTCCATTAAAAAGAGCAGGGCGATAGGTAGGGTTTTTTTTTTTTTTTTTTATATGAATGGACTATTTAATAATAAACCCAGTTAAAGAATTTGTCTTGTCATTTTTAGTTACCAAAATTTATTAAAATTACAAAAAAAAATCAAAAAAATACAAATTAACCGGTACCTCGAATGACCGAATAACACTGTTATTATCCGAATAACACATGTAATGACCGAATAACTCTTCAAATATCAATATTAACACATTTGAGTGACTTTTAAACATATATTATTGAATAAAATTATATTAGAAGTGTATTTTATAACCTAAAAATGATTTACAAGTTGCAGGTAAGTTAATATTGATCATTATAAATTTATGGATATCGGTGTGTACTTCCAAGATGGCGACCAAGGAAATCGTATGGAATGAATAAAAGAAAGATTGCATATGCCTTCAAAGGAAAACGCTATGAAAATATAGTATTAAATATTTTACTGTATATACAGAGAATTGTCTAATGATTGTTTTTCAGAAAGGATTTGAAAATTTAACCAGTACATCAAAGCAATGCAATTACTCCAATCTCTAATTACTTTTCATAACAATTTACTCAACATTAAATAAAATGTAATTAAGAATTTTCACATATTCAATTCAAATTTAATTAAAAAATTATTATATAGCCTCTAATTTAAAATTTGAATGAATCTTTTTATGCCTTTCTTTAGATTAAAAAAGGGTGTTTTGAAATTGAAATGCATTATCTATCATTGTATATATTAATTTCCTTTAAATAGGATGTCTTATCATGCTTTGAAGTTCTTTATTCAATAAACATATTTAAAGAATGCACATTGTCAAAATGATTGTGGCATGTTCTTTTTTTTTCTCAGGTGAATTGAATCAGTCTTTACCAAAGATGGTTGTAGATATATTAGAGACAAAACTTGATGATGATTATATAGACTATATTGCTAATATGATACTTAAGAATGCCTCATCATCAGAGGACAGTGGACACAACATTAACTCACAAGAAGTACCGTCTGTTCCAGAAAATAGGTCCACAGGCTGTACAGCTGACAACAAACTGGAGAGAAATAAAGATCTACCTGACAATTGGACTGTTATGGACAGAAAAAAGGTATCATTTTAACCAAAATATAAAAAGGATAACATCAACATGCAAGGCAAAGACATATAATTACATTAGATGTATCTTTCATTATAATACATGTACGTTATTCTGATTGGCTAACTGCAATCTCGCTTTATTCCTTAGTCAGCTTCATTACACAATTAAAAATCATTCATAATGACTCCAGATCCCACAATAAAGTGCACAGGTAAATTAAATAAAAACTTAAAAAACATCCTGTTTTCATAATCCTAGCTTAAAAATGTAATTATAAGAATTGAATGCTTCTATTTGTAACTTCATAGGGTTGTAAAAGCATTGACCGGCACTTCATACAAAATGTACTTCAGTCAACACTTTTACACTCCAATGAGGTTACAAAAAGAAGCATTTATTCTTAATTAACAGTCTATATAGATATAACAAGATTTACTATTTACATTTTGAAAACATGCGATAAATAAATAATGGGTTAACATACTTTTGGGGCACAATGAGCTGAACTTGTTAAATCTATTAATGGACTCTTACCAGTTTTCTTTCAATACTAACTTGTGTGTTGGTCACTGTTAATTTCATATATATATGGCAATATAAATGGCAGGGCTCACCACATCAAAGTGGTTGAGATTATCATCCTAGGACTCCTGACATTGGTCTAA
The DNA here is from genome assembly GCA_037788925.1 of Mytilus galloprovincialis. Classification (NCBI taxonomy): domain Eukaryota; kingdom Metazoa; phylum Mollusca; class Bivalvia; order Mytilida; family Mytilidae; genus Mytilus; species Mytilus galloprovincialis. The sequence continues at coordinate 25,238,049 of CM075341.1, forward strand.
TACAGTACCAAGTAGAAGTTTGTCACTCTCGTTTTACACAAAATTTACCAATTTCACCTCATGATTTTGAAAATTCCAACTCAGAATGCACATGATTCGGATATTGCATGAAATTAACATGTTATTTTTATACGACCGCAAAAATTGAAAATTTTTTGGTCGTATATTGGTATCACGTTGGCGTCATCCTTGTCCGAAGACATTTGGTTTTCGCACTCCTTTAGTATAAGTAAATAGAAAATTATGAAATTTAAACACAAGGTTAATGACCATAAAAGGAAGGTTGGGATTGATTTTGGATGTTTTGGTCCCAACAGTTAAGGAATAAGGGGCCAAAAAGGGCCCAAATAAGCATTTTTCTTGGTTTTTGCACAATAACTTTAGTATAGGTTAACAGAAATCTATGAAATTTTAACATAAGGTCTATGACCTCAAAAGGAAGGTTGGGATTGATTTTGGGAGTTTAAGTCCCAATAGTTAAGGAATTAGGGGCCAAAAAGAGGTCCCAAATAAGCATTTTTCTTGTTTTTTGCACAATAACTTTAGTATAAGTTAATAGAAATCTATGAAATTTTAACACAAGGTTTATGACAACAAAATGAAGGTTTGGATTTATTTGGGGAGTTTTGGTCCCAACGAATTAGGGGCCAAAAGGGTCCAAAATTAAAGTTTGTTTGATTTCATCAAAAAATGTATTATTTGGGTTCTTTGATATGCCAAATCTAACCATGTATTCAGATTCTTATTTTTTGGTCCTGTTTTCAAATTGGTCTACATTAAGGTCCAAAGGGTCCAAAATTAAACTTCTTATATTAAGTATTGTGCAGTATTCCGCATTAGCAAGAAATCTTCAATTGCAAAATATTGTGCAATAGCAAGAAATTTTCAATTGCACAGTATTGCACAAAAGCAAGAAATCTTCAATTGCACAGTATTGTGCAATAGGAAGAAATCTTCAATTGCACAGTATTGCGCAATAGCAAGAAATATCTAATTGCACAATATTGCGCAATAGCAAGAAATTTTCAATTGCACAATATTGCGCAATAAATAGCAAGAAATTTTCAATTGCACAGTATTGTGCTATAGCAAGAAATCTTTCAATTGCACAGTATTGTGCAATAGCAAGAAATCTTCAATTGCACAGTATTGCGCAATAGCAAGAAATATCTAATTGCACAATATTGCGCAATAGCAAGAAATTTTCAATTGCACAGTATTGTCCTATTTTCAAATTGGTCTACATTAAGGTCCAAAGGGTCAAAAATTAAACTTTGTTTGATTTCAACAAAGATTACAGTGTTCCAGCTAGGTTTTCAAAAGGGCAGGGTGCCAATCCTGAAAAAGGGCATTTAACGCGCGATATGATAATATGAAAAGGGCATATTTTAATAAAAGATGTTAATCAAACATTTGTGTTTATTCGTTGAATCACAGGTTATACAAGAACAACATCTTTAGCCCATATAGAACTCTATCTTTCTACTTTTAATGCTGAAAAACTTGTCAAGCAGCTTGTCACACAAGTTTTTTTGTCATTGCTTGGCACAGTTGAACTTTATATGCAGTATGTTTTGAAAGGAGATCTGTTTCATACTGTTTCTATGGTCTACCACATTTTACCAGTTTCACCTTTCTACCCCTGCTGTGCTTGATGGCAATACAGCACAAAACAGCTGTGCTCAGTAAATTCACAATTTTAGGATATAAAGCAACAGTGAAAAATAGTATCAAAAATAAAGAATACAGAAAAAGATGACCAAGGCACCCTACCAACACTGCTACTAAGACCCTCTTTAACTTTTCCCATAACTCAAAATAAATACCTAAACATATATATTCTTAAGCAAGAAGTATGGAGACACATTTTAGAATATGTAAATGGGTTACTCAATGCTAGGAAAAAAATCAGATTGAGATATCTTTCTTTATTCGGGTGTGCTCCTTCTTTGGAGGATTATAAACAGTACGTAAATATGATGCAAATATGATCACAATATAGCGGCCGATTTTGTTATTTTCGTATCAAAAATGAAGGCAGTCAATGACAAATACGTCTGAATTTTCTGTTTATTTTACAGAAAACAAGTAAAACAATGTCTTCAACGAGTTTATAATGGTTTTCCAACTTTCTGTCATTACGTTTCTTCCATGAAACTACGGTAAACATCGCAAATTGTGCCCAAGTTGTTGTATGCACATTTCTTCAAAGATAATTGCCGACTGACCGATTCTATTTGAACGAATTAATGTTGATGATCATTAATGACCCATCCGATAAACGGATTACCTATAACAACAGATTATGACACCAGTTGTAACCATTGATTAGCTTGGGGTGGTAAACAAAGTCATAATCTTTTCCCCAGGTAAAATTTAGTAATTAGCGTATCATATCAATACGCAAATTAATATGCAATCGATTTTCAAAAAAGGCAGGGCGCCCTGGAAACTGTAAAAAGGGCACAGGGCGCCACTCGGAAAAGGGCGGGCGCCGCGCCCTCTGAAAACGGCCTAGCTGGAACACTGGATTAAATACATGGGGTTCTTCAATATGCTGAACGGATTTCGGCCTCGTTGTTCAACAAAATTGGTCCACATTAATTTGAGGTCTAAAATTGCACATTATTTGATTTCATAAAAAATTGAATTCTTGGGGTTCTATGATATGCTGAATCTAACCATGTATTTAGATTTTGGATATTGGACCATAATAGGTAAATGTCCAATTTAAAATTTTTAAGTTTTTGGGGAAGACGGCTTCAAGCCGTCAATCCCCAATGGGGTTGACCAGAGTGACATTCCCTCACATCATTCATTTTGTTTTTATAATGTGGAAAACCCCCCAACAAATCTTTCTAAGAATGATGAGATGGGGAGACACAAATGAATAAATTGACTTTAAACACTTTTTTACACATTTCCCTTCTGTTTCTCTCCAAATTATCGTATATCGAGCTCTCCTTTACACTATTTACGTTTCTTTTACAATCCGGAAAAATCAGTATGACGAGATATTCTAAATATATCCAACCTACATTATATTTTATAGTGATGTCATTGTTGGAATGCCACACTACGCATAAGCAGGGATATCTATCACTGGTTATTTAAATCATTCTCAAAGATTGTGCACTTATTAAAAAATAGTATTTGTTGAATTTAAACATAATGATGTTTGCTGTAGATGATTTAAACATCAACATGCAATACTTTAATTTGTAGGTCAACAACTTTCAAAGTAAACAGGAAGTCCGAGGGGCTACATGAGATCGGGGAGAGAAACGATCTTTTCCATTTTTTTCTGTAAAACTCTGTTTTGAGAATCTTCCTCCAATTCAGAAGCACCTCAATTTATGAACTAATTATCCACCAAAATAAACACTTAAAATGTGACATTTAGTATATGATAAGTAGTCTTTCATTAAAACTAAATTTTGTGTACCAACATAATCATTGTACTAATTACAAAAAAATTACAAATGTTGCATTTTGTAGTTTAAACCTATTTATTCATGAAATTTTACAAATATTTCAAAATGTAGGATTTGGAAACAAGCTTCACACAGTTTACATCAATCATATTGTTATTTTTGTTAGTAGCTGTATCCCTGTGATGAGAGATATAACTGGGAACTTTATCAATGGAAATTTAAAACTGAATAGATTTTTCAGTCCTAACTTTCTTAAGAACAAAATTAAAGATTAAGAGTACTGCCACAAAAAATGGAAAATGGCCCTAGCCTACAGTTCAGTCGTACAATATTAAGATTTCAAAAATAATTGTAGTTGTTGTTAAATGACAGAATTCAACTAGTTGAATTTTAGATAATTAACTATCAACTTTAATTGAATGTTTAGATTTAGAAGATGCAGATCTCTTCCGTTGGTCTAAATTGAATCCTAAATCAAAGAAACGAAATTACATTAAACAACAATTGATTCCAATAGTGTCAACCTTCCACATGTTCTAGCTGTTCTTTTTTTTTCATTCTTTATATGAAGACTATCAAAAGATAACTCCAACCCCAAAAAAATGAAATAGAAACAAGGGCCGTCTTTCCCCTCAGAGCTATTCAGCTCTTTGATTAAGTTTAAGTTCTTAGACCACATTCATTCTGTGTCAGAAACCTATGTTGTGTCAAATATTTAATAACAATCCAAATTCAGAGCTGTATCAAGCTTAAATGTTGTGTCCATACTTGCCCCAACTGTTCAGGGTTCGACCTCTGCGGTTGTATAAAGCTGAGCCCTGTGGAGTACGACAAAAGAATATCTGAATTTTAACACAGTATTTATTCTGTATCTACATGTAAACACAATTTTCGAGATGAGCATGATGAGAGAGGAAAACAAGTAAAATTGAATAAATGGAGTTATCCCTCTTTGTGCTTGTTCTTAATCATGACAAAGAAAAAGTGTGAAAAAATTAGACTGTATTCAAGATAATTTTATACTTGCATTACAACTCATGCCACCAAATGTTAGAGGTTTGAGGGTTGATTTATGATCTTTCTTTAATTAGTGTTTTTAAGCACAATTGAAGGAAAATTTAAACTAGACTAGGTTTGAAAGAGCCTTTGAGATGCAGTAAAATTTGATCAATTTATTATGCTTTGTTTATTTTAACAATTCTTTCATACCGCAAAGCAAGGAAATAACACTTTAACAGTAGTCATTCAAAGACTCCTAGTAACAACAAAGAGTTTTGTTGCAGGGAAAATTATTGATGTATGCACTGCTCAATTCTCCCTGAAGTCTCTCTGTTGGGGATTACTTCTTGCCAAAATTCTGAATCCCTGAAATGGTGATCTGTTTTATCCTCTCATCTTCTGCTCTTATATTGACACCATACCTCAAAAGAAAATGTTTTGGTTATTATATTGATGAAAGAAGATGTGGGGTACTCCTGTTTGAGACAGTATTCAAAAGGACAATATTTTGGTAGTCACTGTAAAAATTAATTAATTAAAATGTTTTAATTTATTATTTTGTATAGACCACAATGAACATATATAGTATGCAAGGGGCAGATAGTATTGATGTAATGGGAAACTTAAGTTCTTTAAAGTGCACACAATTTGGTATTGTCCAATCAAACTTGCCTGATATTTCCTAATTTAACTGCATAGTTACACATTCAGATTAGTCAAATGAATTGCTATAGGGAATTAGAGGTAGGCATAAATGTATGTCTCAGCTAACCTTGGTGTAACTATAATACATATTTATTTATGGGCCAGCTGAAGGGCGCCTCCAGGTGTGGGAGTTTCTCGCTGCATTGAAAACCAATTGGTGGCCCTTTGGCTGTTGTCTGCTCTATGGTCAGTTTGTTGTCTCTTTGACACATTCCCCATTTTCATTCTCAATTTTATTGATTAATGAACTTGAAGTCCTGCATGCATGTATGACATGTATGTATAGTCTGAAATTGAAGAATTTTATTTACATTCTACATCTTCACATTTCATTTGCAATCATTTCTGAATCCAAAATTTATAAAACAGCACATTCTTGCAAAAGATTTTTTTTTTAACAAAAGATTTTAGTTCAGTCAGAGAATATATTGTTCATGTTGTTAGCACTATGATAAAATTACAAAATGTTTATTGACACTTGACGCATGAAAAGCATTTATTGATTGTTTCTTTATTTCTATTTACAGACACATGATTTAGTTGCCTTGGAACCCGAATCTCCAGAATATGTAGATGTGGTATTTAAGTTCCATGAATCAATGAAATTCCCTTTAGCTGATATTTGTAAAGTTTCCAGAATTCAAAACCCTATACTCTGGCAATTTTTTAATGTGTAAGTAATTATTTTGTTTGATAACTATGGATAAGGTCATGTGCAAGATAATTGTATGTGTCAATGAGACAGCAATTCAACAACACAAAAAAACTGCTTGAAGGGCAACAATACTTATTGTCTTCTGCAATAGACAAATTTCATAATTATACTTTATGACAAAATGCAAAATTTTGAATGGTGAGTCCAAGGGTGATAATTTACTCCTTCAAATGGCAGTTACAATTTTTTTAATATAACCCTCTTGTGCTGATCAATTAAAAAATCAATGATTTAAAGGACAAAGAAATGAATTTAAATCAATAATTTTAAAACAATCCCAGTGTTCTACCATTTAGCCTCAGACCTTTTATTATGCCCATTTACGGGATGTATTATGGTATACCTTGACCGACCGTCTGTCCGTTCGTCCGTCATCAACATGTCGGACATTAACTCAAAAATGCTTTAACCAATATGCATGAAACTTCGGTGAATTATGTATATCTATTGACGTGAGCTCCCTTTTTTTTTTATAAATTTCAGATTTACTGTTTCCGAGTTTTGGGGTTTGATTCAATAAAAAAAGAGTGATTTCCCAGTTTTCCGACTTTAACTCTAGAATGCTTTCACCAACTTGCAAGACATTTTGGTGAATTGTCTATATCTATTGGCAAGAGCTCCCTTTTGATTTTTATAAATTTTAAATTTTAGGTTTCAGATTTACAGGGTTTTATTCCTTAAAAAGGGTGATTTTTCATTTTTCTGACAATACATGTAACTAGAAAATGCTTTCAGCAGTTCTCAGGAAACTTTGGTGATTTGTTTATATTTGTTGATGTAAGCTACTTTTAGAATTTTATAAATTTTTGATTTTACATTAATACTGTTTATGGGGTTTATTCATTAAAAAAGGGTGGATTTTCCAGTTTTTGGGCAATAAATTAAAAATGCTAAACAGCAGTTCTCATGAAAATTTGGTGAATTATTTATAGCTATCGATGTAATCTTCCTATTGATTTTCATAAATTTTGAATATGACATTGAGAATAAAGTTAATAACTTTATTTGTTTATATTCTGACAACAGTGTATTGCACAACAGTAAGAAATCTTTAATTGAATATAAATTCAATTCATATAACCAATTTCAAGTTCTTTGAATACATTTATTCAAAAATCTATAATATGTCAAATATTTAATTACAATCCAAATTCAGACCTGTATCAACAGTCATGATCAAGCTTGAATATTGTGTCCATTTTTGCTCCAATTGTTCAGGGTTGGACTTCTGCGACCTATCCAGCTGCACTCAGCAAAGCAGTTTATTATTGTTATGAACATGATATCATAGTTTATTACTTTTATTTTGCTGTTATAAAGACATAATGACAGAACCTCAGTATAATAGATTATAAAGTAAACAAACACATAGCTGATGAGAGGGTGATAAAGCAGATTATTACCCCTTGAAAAAAACATTGCAAAATTTGGCTTTTCAGGTGGTAACAGTCTGCTCTATAATACTCTCAGCTAAGTGTAATTAATATAAAATTAACTGCCAAGCTCGTAATCGACCCTAGTGTAGACAAAGTTGTGATTGACTTTTTACAGATTTTATAAATGATCTTCATTAAACACCAAGATCTAACACCCCCTAAATAATTACTGGTTGTGCTGTACAATCATATAGATGACACATTTGTATTCAAATTACAGCATTTGAAAAAATTCAATAATGAAGAGCAATATATGAATAACTGTCTGTATGATACTATTAAACATTGTTAAATGCTGATCTCCATCTAATTAAATGTAAGAAAACTTCAATCAGCCAGTCTTCCTGGTATTCATTGAAATACTGTTGTACATTTGGTCAGACAAACAGCTATTATTCATCTAACTTACTAAAACTATATTTAGAAAAATCTGTTGTTTGTAAAATGTAGATAAACTACCATTCTTCTTTGTAAATTGTTTTGATTTTCACTCTGTATTCAGTATTTAGGTCATGTTTGGTAATTAAAGTAAACACAAAATAGTAACTTAAAGGAAAATTTGCGATAATCTTTTTACCAGATATTGGTGCCAATAAGTGTCTATCTGCCAAGCATGAATGTTTGACTGTTTTAACTGCATGGTAGTTTCTTTGAGTACTGGTGTATTCAGTTAAAAGAATAAATATTTACACGTATCATTGTCATGAATAAGAAAAATATTTGATTCTCTTAAAAACACTGAATATATTTGTTTTTAATAGTTATGAAATTTATCTTTGTAGAAAAAGATCTGAAATGATTCAAGAGAATGATGGAATTGATGTTGAAGAAAGAAAACTGTTCCATGGCACTCAAGCAGCAATTGTTGAATCGATATGTAAGAAAGGATTTGATTGGAGAGTCTGTGGAAAGAATGGAACAGTCTATGGTCAAGGTGAAATTACTATAAAATAATAAATTTTTAATATAAACCAATTCTGACCATGTTGAATGTTTATGAAACTTGAACAGAAGTGTCTTCGAGATCAAACAATTGTATCTACATTTTTATAGCAAAGTTTTTATATTTTTATGCTCCCACCATGTTGGAGGGGGCATTAAGTCATGTAAGTTTTACCCTTGTCTGTCATTTATGTACATCCCAAAGTTGGTTTCTCTTCTTTAAAGTAAGTTTGTCTCAACAAAATGTTATGAAACTTATGGACAATGCTTATTACCACAAAACACAGATCAAGTTTGAACGTTGGAGGAGTCACTTTATTAAAGGTTCTGCAGTTATGACCTTTTATAAATGGACAAATTGCTAATTTTTTAATTTTTATGTCCCACCTACGATAGTAGAGGGGCATTATGTTTTCTGGTCTGTGCATCCGTTCGTCCGTCCGTTCGTTCGTTCGTTCGTCCGTCTGTCCCGCTTCAGGTTAAAGTTTTTGGTCGAGGTAGTTTTTGATGAAGTTGAAGTCCAATCGACTTCAAACTTGGAACACATGTTCCCTATGATATGATCTTTCTAATTTTAATGCCAAATTAGAGATTTTACCCCAATTTCACGTTCCACTGAACATAGAAAATGATAGTGCGAGTGGGGCATTCGTGTACTGAGGACACATTCTTGTTGGTATCTAACTTAAGTTTGTCTCAACCCAATGATACAAAACTTATACACAATGCTTATTGCCACAAAACACAGATCAAGTTTAACTTTGTATGTTTGGTAGTGTCACTTTTACTGTTCTAGAGTTATGCTCCTTTTTAAAAAAATGTAAAGATTGCTGAATTTTTAGTATCCCTTCTCTAACTTTATAAGTTTGCCTTGATCAAATGTTATGAAATTTATACACAATACTTATTACCACAAAACTCAAATAAAGTACAGATTTTGGTAGCGTCACTTTTACTGCTCCTCCATTATGTTCCTTTATACAATATGCAAGCAAGGGCATCATCTGTGTCCTACATTTTTCTTTATGGACACGTTCCCCCATTTATGTTTTAACAGTAACAACCATCTTGCATAGTATTTAATGTAAGTTTTGATATAAAGATTTTAGTGTAAAAATGTCTTAAATAAAATTTGTCTTTTTCAGGTTGTTACTTTGCTGTAAATGCCAATTATTCACATCAGTACACAGACAAACCAACCCGACGTAATCGATTGCCGAGACCATTCATGCCCGTCCCACCTCCGGCTCATTTCCATATACAAGGAGGGACAGGTCTAATGGTTCCAATAATTGTGAACCCTCTATCAATGAATCCAGGACAATTTGGACAACAGCCAAATAATAGTAGTTCATCACAAAATTTCCAACAGTTAAGAGTGTACAGACATCCTAGTACTTCATCGAATACATCCCAGGGTAACTGTTTACTTTACACCAACATACAGGCTGGACAACAAGTCTCAACACAAAACAATGGTGCTAATAGTCAAAGGGCGGTTGGTTCTCAATCGCCTTCTGTCATTGTCAATTCCCAATATGGGCAACCACAAGTTGTCTACCAATCAAATCCTCCTCCACCAATGGTTATGCCGGAAATACAGGAAGAGAAACCCATGCATAGAATGATTCTCAGTCGTGTCCTTGTTGGAAAATATACCGGTGGAAATGCTAATTATAGAAAGCCTCCTCCGTTGTTTGCTGACGATCCATCAGGGAGGTATTATGACTCGTGTGTGGATCACATTCATGCCCCTAAAATATTTGTTATATTTGATAGTGCTCAGGCTTATCCTGAGTATTTGATAGAATATAACATACTGAGTGAATGATTGGTTGTAAAGAAGATCACATGACGATCACATGGATGTTACTACTGTTAGTGAGTGTATGAAACTATTTCCTGTTCTTTTTATGGAGAATGAATTCAGTTAAAAAGGTTGAACTCATTGATACATTCACAGTTATCATGGTTATACCTTGATTGTTTTACTGTTACTTTTGTTTTTGTTAAGTGATATTTTATAATAATTATTGATCTTTAAAAGTTCAGAAATGAGGATCTTTTCTTGTTGATAGAACCAATAATGTTAGTGATATTTTTTTTTAAATTAATGATGCTGAAAATTTGTCTAAAAACGGTCATATGAAATTATGCTTATGATTATATTTTCTTAATTTAACATATTTCACATATTTAAAATTGAGACTCCCTAGCAATTTAAGTGCAAGATAATAACAAAAAACAGTGAATCAATTTCTCTATCCTAAAACAAAACAAGTCTTTGAAACAGTTTGACATATTTTAAAGTACTTTAGCTTATATTGTAATGAAATAGGGTGTGTTTAATGGAGAGGGAATGAAATAAATAAGCAAGTACAGTAACAGTAGAATTATGTGAGAATTACATATGTGCCAACAGCGAGAATAAGATCAGCAATCATGAATGTATGATGTGAACCAATAGTAATATTTAGTGTTATTCCTAAGATGAGGAATTAGAAGTACAAATGATGATAATAGTGCTGTTTATTATTCCATTGATTTAAATACTGTCAATTCAGAAATTATTGTGTGCATTACTATTGCGATTTTTGTAGAATGGACAAAAAAGCCAAAATCAATTAATTGCGATTTCATGCAAATCTGCATATAGATATACAGTATGTATAGAGGTGAGATTGTGAGTTCTAATTATAGCAATATTCACCTAACCACAATGATAAAATAGTTTCTGAATTGACAGTGTATATATTTATTAAGTGTTTTATAACCTTTGGTTTGCTGTATATATGCAGTTTAAAAGATGTGATAAATTGTGATGTAAATGTGATACATAGTAAATATGACATTGTCATGATTGTGTAAGATATCTGAACTGACATGGTTATTTGTCAATACTTTATTTATTAGTACATATACAATGTATATGGCAGATGTAATTGGCATCACGAAGGCTTAAACCATTGCAGATTGCAAAGGATTTGCAACTATCATGACTATGCCAAACAAAAATTGTAATTATTGGTAGTTTTTTTTTACAAATTATGTATTACCTATTATATATTGAAACAACATGGCCAACAGTCTATTTTGATCAGGTAGATACACTCACAAAAATTCACATAGTAGTAAAATTTTATGAAAAAACTAATACTTTTGAACATACTTCCAATAGTTCTGGTCTACTTTGATAGTCATACAATACTACAATTCTCTTTTTAGATTCTGATAATAGAGGTAAAATATCATGCTAGTAAATGAGTGATTACAAGATCATGATAGTTATAGGAGATTAAATGAGGTGCCATATGTATATCTTTTGCTTTTATAGCAGCACTCTTGTATAGTTTAGTCTGCACTTTGTTTCCTTTCAGGGCAATAAATAGTCCCATACATATATACATGTATTTAATTTCATTCCACTTGTTATAGTATTTCACTGTCATAGATTGTCATATGTATATCCCCCTTCATCAGGTGTGTTATAGATTCTCATATATCATAAATATAATATGTGTGTCACTGTGTATCGTGTACACCAGGTATTGTTGTCAACTGACATGTATCATAAAATAAAATTATATATCAGGAATCCATCAGCAATTTACAGTACACATTAGCAATTTATAGTACAGTAAACTGGATTCCTGTCATCTTATTTCACCACTGCTGTACTTTGGCTTTTCCATCAGCTGATCTCTATGAAAAAGCACAGTAGTCATGAAAGTGGCGTCAAGTACCAACAATTAATCAATATACATATTATTCTGCAGATGAAAAATCTAGTTATTACTTATCAGAGGTTCACTTCATTCTTTTGTTCAGTTTTGTTCGCATATCAGAAAATGTGTGCATAAATTATTATCTTCCAAATTTTGAAGTTTATAACTTTATTGGTGTCAGGAGTAAAAAAGAGAAGTCTGAAATGTAGAAAAGTGTCATTTTATAATTAGCTTAGACAGTCAACCCAGTGTATTAAGCATTCACTTATGAATGAATTCCCCCAAAACAGTTTGTATGGGTTATGACCTGGCAGGTATAAGATTGTGTTTCTCTGAATAGGTTCTCCAAACCCAAGGATAAAAGGAACCTACATTTAAAACCAATATGATTTAAATAATCGTCAGTAATAGCATGTTCAACAGGTTTTTCCTTTGGAAAAGAGAATGATTTACACCTACATTTGGGTGGACTTTAAGGGGTAAATATTGGTCAGTGATCATTATTGTCAATATTCAGGTCATGATCAAAAGAAATTATGCTTGTCAAATACATGTACACATGTATGTTGTTTGGAGGGTAGAACATCATTTTATCATTTACATTTTTACATTTTTATCTTAGTGAACTTAGGGCCTTGGTTACAGGGTAGTTCATTAACAGTTTCACTAGCCTGTCAACACAGAGGTTGTGAATTTGAACCCTGCATATGGCAGCAACATTTGGATACAATCATAATTATGATTGTCATTTTTCTACTGGTCAGTTAAGTTCTCTCCAGGCATCTCTGCGTCGTCCACTAATAAAACCTGACTGCCACAATAAGGCAATAATGCTGAAATTAGCATTGAACATCAACATTCAATCAATTTTATTTTAGTTAGATCATTAACATGATTAACATACTGACAAAATGTAACAGATTTCATTATTGAAACTTAACAGTTTTGAACAAAAGTGTCCTTTTTGTTAAGTTAAAGACCTTTATCTCTGAAGAATCTAGCAGGAATACAAAAATATAATCTCATATACAAATACACATTATGTTTATAAATGTGTGATTGAAGTTACTCAATATTTGTATATGAGTCGTCAAGTAATCACATGACCTTCCAGTTCTTCTCATATACTATACGAAACATTATTGCTATTTTCTTGAATTGTTGCTTTGATCTTATTCTGTAAATATTTTCTATCTCAAGCGACTGGTCAGAAAAAGGTTGTTTGCAGACAAGTAGAATGGAACACAATGAAGTCATATGCCAATGTCTTTGATGTTGCAAAGGAAAATAGAAATATCTCTTTGGTTTTTTTAACTTGAGGAATTTTTCTCAGCTATATCTGATCTTGGGGCTATGTGTATTGCCCTTCAGTGAGATTGTTAGCCCAGAAACTCACTTTTTGTTAAAATGAAACATAATCTTTTAGTATAATGCACAGTGTACATGTCATTTTATATTTTTCATCATGTTTTTTTCATTAACATCTTATTTTTACTACAGAAAAACAGTTTAGAATATTTTGAACTCATTATGACATTTCTTCATTAGCAATTACGTAAGATTTTAGGAACTTTAAAGGCTATGCAAGCAGCACATGTTAAATTTGATTGAAAGAAAAAAAATGTTTTGAACAAGTAAGACTAAAATAAGAGAGAATCTAAAGGAAGCTTTTGTTAGAATTGTTTCGTGAAATTTTTTATATTATAAGTTCAATGTCACGTTGTTATGTAAAGATGCTAATCTCATACTTTCATTTAATTTAAATGCATACCATTTTGTCAATATATACACAAGGTAGTATTCTTAAAGGTGTTTTGATTTTGTTATGTTATATTTTTTTTTTGGGGGGGGGGGGGGTAGTGCGGTGGTTAATGCACAGTTTAATTCATTATCGATGTGATGAATAAACTAATTATGTAGCAAGTGGTTTTCCCCAGATGTTTTATAATTTTTAGAGTTGGGTATATGTTATAAAAAGTTTTCTAAAGTTACGAGTGATTGTGTTTTATAGAATGTACAGCCAATGTAGACTTCATTTATTTTTGCGGGATTGAAGAAAAGTTGTTAATTTGTGGATACCTTATTTTGTGCTTTTATTTAAGCACACTGGAACTTTTATGTTTTGCCCACAGCACCTGGGTTAAAGGGAGTTACTCTTCAACTGCATTTGTAATTACCCATTTCAACTGCATGTGAAACAAATGACAAGTAATCTGTCTTACTTAGAAGCTTGTGATCTATTCATGAAAATGTTAGAACAAGAGTTCTAGGGATGTGTAAGAGTTATGTCCATTGTCCTAGGGTTACCTCTTTATAATTTACTGTTTATACAAGTGAAGTCAAGCCACAAAATCTATGAAAGTAAGTATCCCATGAATAGTGAGGAATCCAGCCACATATCCTAAAGAAAAAACTACCATACTTTTGTTTATCTGCTGAAATTATGGAAACTTTCTCATTTCACTCTACCTCTTCAAATTAACTTATCAGCATTATTTTGAAATTCCTGTAATAATTAAAATTTACAGAAATCATTGAATTATGAGCAAGTTTGTTTTTTCTTCACAAATAGGCACTAGAAACATCTTACCTTTAAACTTATACCCTTAGATTATTATTTTTCATTTTTGCTTTTATATAATAAAATTTCATGCACTCGTTCATTTATATAGTTCAGGCCATGGAGTAGAATGTTTGTATAAGTCATCAATAAAAGTGTGGTTATTATGTATTTAAAGTCCAATGTATTCCTTGAAAGATGTAGATAGGTCTGTCTATTGAGCAGAATGTTTGTGTAAGACTTCAATGCAATTACGGATATAGTCAAATGAATTCTTAGAAAGATGATGATAGCTCAGAATATCATGAATATATTGAGCAGAATGTCTGTGTATGACACCTATTTTTATTGTGGACATTATGTATCATGAAGTCCAATGTATTCCTTGACAAATGTTGATAGGACTATCTGGAATAGAATGATAGTGTATGACATCAATGCAATAAGGGATATTATGTTTTATAAAGTCCAAAGTATAGTGGATTCACAAAATATAATTGTTAAACCATGCATGCAATTGTGAATTTGAATTTATTATTATATAATGTTATGTCTGTAGGTTGTAATTTAATAGTATGGTTATTAAGTACTATTTGAGTGTTGAGGTTTTCAATTAATATGGGTATTACCTATGTATAACAAAGTTATAAGGATTCTACTTATATAACCATTAGAATATTTATAACACAACTATACTATGATACATGTATCAAGCTCGAAAATTATATCAGACTCTTTAAAACTTTAATTTTAAATTGTATCAACTTGTTATACACACCATAATAATACACATCTATATTTATTATGGATTCATAACTTTGTACGGAACTTATTTATTATCTGTTCTGTTTGCATAGGTAAAACATAAGTTTAAATGTTCAATAACATAAACATTTCCAAAAGCCTTGTAAAGATGAAATTTAAAATCCACAAAATAAATTATCTAGTATGAAAATTATTAAACAATTTGTTCCTGTACCCAGAAAAGTTGGTACATGTACTATCGAAAATAAATGAAATCACAAAAATTGAATGAGTAATCAGTACATGATCAGGTATGTTCTTTCAAGACATCAGATGTGGTATTTGACTGTACCATACTGCCAGATGTTTGATATGTTTGTTAAGTTGTTGTTAAGAATTTAAATTTTTATTGATTTAATTATAATCAGTTACAGCATTGCATCCTATCAAATTTTACTAGCTTATATAATCTGATGTACAAGAATTTTGTTCCCTACAAATGTGTTGGTAAATTACTTTTATAGGTTTTTTGATAGAAATGAATGTAACCTCTTCTGTTCTGTACAATTTTATTAAAATATTGAATCAAAGCATTTGGATTATGTTTCTTTTATATCCTTAACAATGTTGAAACCGGTCTGTCATGTCTGTTTACCTATTATTGTTCTGTTTCATCTATGAACTCATAATGGAGTTAATGGTATAAACAGGAAAACTTTCATTTGAGAAGTTTAAACAGCCTTTACATTGCTAGAACAAATTTCGTTTGGCATTTAGGTGAGGTTCTTTTGATGAAGGATTTGATTAAGATTTAGTCTTCTATAAAAAAAAAAATAACCACTGAAAATGAGGTCAATGGTTTTTCTCAGGAACACATGCATATGTTCATCACATTCCATGAAAAAAATGTGTAAAATCGTTGATGTTGTCTTGTGAAGCTTCAACTGAGTCCAATTTATTATCACTAGTGTCTTCTCCAACAGGGTTACTTGTATAATAAAGTTATTGTAAGAATTTCAATGAGACAACTCTCCATCCAAGTAATTATTTGTAATAATTAAGAAGCCAATATAGTTCAAATTACGGCCTTCAACAGAGATCACACTGAAACAGCTTGCTATTAAGGGCCTGACAAGTTACTATTGTAAAACCATTCAAACAGGAAAACCAAGTCTTATCTATATAAAAAAAAACAAGAACCAAGGAACTTAGGTTTTAACAGACACTAACCTTCACCCTAACATGCAACAGTTGTACTTACAACATAGCAGGACGCTCTATTAAATATCAATTGAAATGGCTTATATAACAAATATAAAACAGACATACACTCTTCCAAATGGAAATTTCCATACTAAATAACGGTATTGCTTATCTATCATGCATTATATTTTTATAAAAAACATACCTCATCCTAAATGAATCTTGAGTGAAATAAAAGACAAAACCAAAAGAAATATGTATGACCCACTTTGAAGCATATACTTAATATTGTTGACCTATAAAGTAATGTAACTGAAAAACAGGCCTGATACTGATTGGTACACTTTGAAACCAATGCATATACGGTAATCATATATATATATAGACGAGTTATATATATATTGTTGATGTAAGGTCACTGAAAACCAGACCAAACCATGAATACCTGACTAACTACTGGAGCATGAACTTGAGGTCAAGAACAGTTGACATGCAAGACCAACAAATACTTCTCACACTTGTCTCATATACCAAATATTGTCAACATGTTGACTGGCTGACAAGGTCTTATCTACAAATTTGTTAATCCCACGTACAAGTTGGAATAAATGAGGTTTGTTGCAAATTCATTATGACGTTATCACTGCATGTGAATATTAGAATAGTAATATATATGTCATGCTAAATACCACTAAACCTACAAAAGTAGAGGGGCATTATGTTTTCTGATCTGTGTGCCCATTTGTGCATCTGTTTGCTGTCTTTCCCACTTCAGGTTAAAGTTTTTGATCAAGGTAGTTTGAAGTTGAAGTCTGAACAACTTGAAACTTAGTACACATGTTTACTTTGATATGATCTTTCTGATATTAATGCCAAAAAAGAGTTGTTATCCCAATTTCATGGTCCAATGAACATAGAAAATGATAGTGCAAGTCGGGCATCCCTGTACTATGGACACATTCTTGTTTAATTATATAAGTAAGTCATATTTTTTTCATGTTAGAAACATTAACTAGATCTGTGTCTTCATTATGCATAGAAAAATCAATGAAAATAGAATTAAACTTTTATTTTTAAATAATTTTTAGATCATCACAGTGTACTGAAAAGATTGCCTTGTAATAACTAATGAAAACATTCACTACATTAACAAAATTGATACACAAAAATACCCATAAAAAACATACACACATGTTACTGCTTAAAGCAATTTTTTATCATTTATTGCAGTATTTATCAATTAATTCATTTTAAACATGTAATAACAGAAAGCCTAAAGCTTGAATCATTCAAAATCAATTATGCAACCTCTTCAATGAAAGAAAATAGTTTTTGTATGAAAATATTGTAGAATGAAAACGAAGTTGTCGTGTCTGTTTTACTTTCATAATTTGTTTTTGTAAACAAGAATTCACACAATTAATATGCAAATATTACTATAAATAAGATCATAAAAAATCTTTAACATAATTATTTTGTTCTGACATTAAGGATATGAAAAATGTCATCCATATTTAAAGCTGTTTTATCATTTGATAATGCTTAGAAAATAATCACAGAAACAAACAAATGCCATTTACACACAATCAATTTTGATTTACATAAATTTAATCTTTAAAGAGAACATGATTGCACAATTTTATCACATTATTTGATATATATATATTAATCTGGTTAATACTGAAGAAGTAACAACAACATATTTTAAAAGCAAATTACAAACTGTAAGCAGAAAAATTAAAATGACTAAATCTTTTAACAAATTTCTTTCAAACATATAAAAATGTGTAATGCTTGATATAAAATCTGCCATTTAAAACCTTTATGTATCAAACATATAACAGAGTTTAAAAGATTAAACCATCAAAGCTATAAAGTCACTTCCTGAAATAAATCACATGAATTTCCAGCATGTATACTTAAAAGTTATAAAAAAAAAATCTTAAAGAAAAGATAAATAGTATACAAGCATTCTTAACAATCATAATATTTATACCAAAACAGATAATCATTTAAAATCAAGTCAACCATAAATAATGTTTATTCAATCACAATTACAGTAATGTGTCTGTATAGTTTCAAACAGGTAATAAAACAATTTTATCTTCTAAAAATCATTGTGTTTTCAACAACATGTATAGTACTAGAAAAACAGGCATACACTTTTACACATGATTATGCTATAAAATGAAATTGAATCCCAGAAACAATTCCAGATAGAAAATAAAATCTGCCCTTTTTAAAACAGTGTTCTTCCCAGGATGTTTTGGATAGCGCTGTGGTAAGCGCATGATTTTCGACAATTCTCTTCAACTTTGTCGCGGCGCGCGGTTGGTTTGTAATTGATTTGTTATGTGTTTTTCTTATATTATGCTATTGATGTTTTCTCTTGTAATGATGTCCTCATCATAGTAAGACCGGCAAATTGTAACAAACCCCTGTGTTCGATCGTTTTTAAAATCATCGTTTGTTCTCAAAGTTCGTTCAACAAAATTTTGAGTGTGGTCGGCAAATGCGGTCAATTTATTTCATCTCATTTTATTCATATATGCCTCTATATATTCTATCAATTAAAACAATAGATGTCAATGTTGAAATCTTTTGTTTATTTTCATCTTTAAAAGTCGCCATTTTGTAAAATTTATTAGACTGGTGTCACAGAGTTACTTAATACAAGTGAAATAATTTATTTTGAAATAGTAAACCAGTCGATCATGTGATCCGAAGTGAAATAAGCTGGAAATTTGAAAAATAACGAAAATTACGAAAAAAATATAGTGACGCTTGCGATGGATAGCGCTGTGGTCAGTGCAATAGAACAGCGGGAAATTGTAATAGCGCTGAAAATCGCGGCGCTAAAACGGCCTGGGGAGAACACTGCTTTTATAAAAGCAAAAAATGTTTGAAAGGTTGATTACAGCTTTTCCATAAAAAAACCAGGTCATCGCAAAATGCATGAATAGCTTTGTCAAATAAATAGGAATGTGTTAGTTTAAAATATGTCTAATGAAGGTCAGTCCAACTAATTGGCCGTTTGGCAGTGACAATGGTATGTTCTGAACACTTAGAATGATCACCCTAATATTGTAAGTCCCTAAAGTTTGCTCTCTTCTAGTCAACTCTGTAATCTTTTCTGTAAATCTTCTGCTACTGCATCAATGAATTCAAAGGTGTTTAGGTAATCTTTTCTTACCACACTAAAAAATAATTAATTACATGGTGAATTATTACAGGTTATACATAATTTCATTTTTTTAATGTTATCTTTGTGTTGTATTTGATAATTCTATGATTTGCATATCTATTAATACTTGAATTGAATTGGTCAGTTAGATTTTTTTCTTGGTTTACACTTCGATAAACCATGTTCCGAAACTACTTTCGTAACTTTCACTGATCTAAACTACTTTCGTATCTTTCACTGATCTATTCATGCATGATACACATGCATGCTGGGATCCTTGGATTTTCAGCAAATTGCGATTGAAAAACAAATACATAACTGTTGTTTCTATTCTAATACAGAACATAAAAGAAATAATGCATTACAGCTTTGAAAATATATGATATTATAAAGATTTAAATAAAATTCTGTGAAATTTCATGAATGATTTGGATAATTTTTGTCACTCAAAATCAGACTTCATATTATCAGTCTTTTGCTTGAAAGTTGTCATTCCTACATAGGAATGAAAACTTTCAAGCAAAAGACTATTTCATAACTTGTATGCTTAAAATTCTGATATCTCATTAAAGTGACGTTTTGGAAGGAGGTACTACTTTATTTTAGATTTGGTTGCATTAATCCAACATTTATGGGTTTTAGATAGTCAATATGGCGGCCATAACTCCTTAGTTACGACATGTCAATCATGCATTTGAACATAATTATAGTAGCCAGTAAATAACAACATGTGAATTAATAATCGCAAATATTTGGCTTAAGAATTATACGGATTAAACACATTTTTCTAGAGGTTTTTGATGTGTAAACTGGGGCTCTTACTCACAAACTTAACATAAAAGTCCAAAAAGTCCTTTGGACTTTTATTGAGTATGTGAGTTAATCGCCCTGTTTTACACACCAATGACCTCTAGCAAAACTGTGTTTGATTCTATAATATTTCATGTTATATTTATGTGTTGTATTCAATTGTATTTTTTTAAGTTATGTTTAAAACACTTCAATGCCCTCTCCTTAGAGCAATAGAGGTATGAGACAAATTTTGTAACTGTGTGCTTGTTTGTTACATGAATAAAAGTAGACAAGGGGGAATACATCAGAAAAAAGAGCATACCAACATCATGAACATTGAACACAAACTTTAATGACATTTTTTAACGGAAAATAAAAGCTACCATAAAAACAATCCCAAAAACTTTGGAGAGTTGCATTGCCTCATTATACAAATTGGGGAGAATTTTTTCTGAAACAGCAGCAAATAGGTTAATCAAAATACATTCTATATGTGCCTGTATCAGGTCAGTGGTCTGTAGTTCAGTCATTGTTGTTGGTTCATGTCTGTCATATTTGTTTTTTCGTAAAATTGATTTGTTATAAATTAGGCTGTTAGTTTTCTTGTTCAAGGTGGTACCTAACACTACAGGGAGATAACTCTGTAAAATCAGCTAAACATTTTAATGACGTGGTATTGTAAAGGAAATATTAAGCTTTTCAATGATCAAAATTGGTGTTAGTCAAACTGCTATGTATCATACCAATTTTTTCCGAGAAATTGATTTGTTTATTTTTTTTGAAATTTTTATATTTTTTTCAAAGGGTCAAAGTAAATATTATGTCAAAATTTTATGAAAATTTAACAAGACAAATTAATTTTAGTCAAGGTGTTGGGTACCACCTTAAATTGTTTCATATTTTTTTTGTCAGAGTTTTTTATGGTTGACTAAAAATAATGGGATTTTTTCTCATTATTGAAGGCTGTACAGTTTACTATAATTGATTACATCCACATCATTTGAACTCTGGTGGGTAGTGGTCTTATTGGCATTCAATCCACATCTCCCTATTTATAAATAGTACAATCCACAGATAAAAGATAACTACTTTATACATGTTTAAATCCTTGTGACATTTACCTATCCATTCCTTTGATACAGATGGCTAAATCTTTTGTCATTTTACCAGACTCTATAACTCCAACACAGGCTGCTTCTAAACTTTCAACATATTTCTTCAGCTCGGAATTCTCATCTATTTTGGCTCTATGTGCTAATCCTCTTGTCCATGCAAATATGGATGCTGGAATGAAAAAAAATATATAAGTATTTCTTTGGATCTTTTAAATTTCTTTACATTGATTTGGAGTTATTATTTACTCTTGTCACCCTGAAAAGTTTCCAAACATGTGTAGTTTGACTCAAAATACAAATACTAGTGTTAAACAGATCAAGGGACATAACTTTTATTTAACTTATTGAAAGGCTAAACTGAAATTGTTTTAATATTCATATTAAAAATAAAATTGAGAATGGAAATGGGGGATATGTCCAAGAATCAACAACCCAAACAAAGAGTAGATAATAACCTAAGGCCATCAATGGGTCTTCAAAACAGCGTGAAAATGCTGCACATAATGTTAATTTTAAGTTTCAATTTGGTGTATAATAATATTTATAATGCATAAAACATCTTATCTTTAAATTCTTTTGATTTTTATAAAAGACCATTTATAGCAGCAACAAGTGTGATTTTTTTTAAACATTGGAGATCTTACCAACAGAGTTAGTTGATGTCTCTTTGTTCTGTTGATGGAATCTGTAATGTCTAGTGACAGTCCCATGGGCAGCTTCTGATTCAATAGATTTACCATCAGGGCAGATCAATACACTGGTCATCATTCCTAGGGATCCAAAGCCTGCAAATAAATAAACATGTTTTTAACAGTTCACAAATATATTTGCCCTATTGTTATCAATTATTTATAGACTTTCCATGTACTTGTTAGTGTTGTTGGATTTGATCAATAATCAAAACTTTCTAGCTTTGAAATCTATACAGAATTGAAAACTAATAAGGATTGTTTTTAAATATACTGTAGAGAATTGCTAATACGGCCAAACAATACTTTTTTGTTGTTGATTTATTTATTGTACATCTATCACCGTTTAAATTTTAACTGAATATCAAATTGAATGAATGTGCCTTCCCCTAAGATTTTTTCTGAAATATTTCAATTTATAGTAAATGTGACATCTTGAATGTTGTTTAAAGTTATGACCTTTTATTTGAATATCAAGGCATTTAAAGCACCGTTTGGCACAAATACATACATTTAGGAGATAACTGTAATGAAACTGACAGAAAACAACGTCAAATCATACATTTAAAATCTGCCATATATTGACTACGTTTGCGTGCACATTTTTATTGCATCTATTGTAAATTGATGCCATGGAAATAGGTGATATTATCCAATCAAAATGATTGTTACAAGCAGTGTTGCATTACATGCATTATAATGATTCATAGCTTCATATTATTGTGTTTCTTGTGAAAACAGGACAAGAATAGAACTTACCTTGTGCTACAGAATCTGATTGTACATCACCATCATAATTTTTACAGGCCCAAACAAAGCCTCCTTCTGATTTCATGGCATAAGCTACCATATCATCAATAAGTCTGTGTTCATACCATATTTTCTTATCTTCAAACTTCTTCTTATACTGACTGTCAAGATAAATAAAACATGATTTTGAATAATTTTTCTTTTAGACTAGGTAGGAATAGTAAAATACTGAAAGATTATGAATGATTCCCACTTGTAAAGGATTTGTTTTGCATAAACATGATATTAGTATTGTCTTGAATATAGCTACTTCTACAGAATTATTTATTTTTCAATTATAAAATCTTCAACATGTTCAAACATTTAAAGAAAATCTTCAACTATGTTAAAATTGCAATACATTAGTACATGTACATGAACATGATGGAGGATATTTGTCAAAGCAAATATATTTTTTTCTTTTTTAACAAACATAAAAAAAATCATTTTGCCTCTGCAGCAATGCTAAGGGAGACAATTGCATAATTGACTTTAATAGGGGTTGTAAGGGAATGAATATATTTACTCACCTGTCATAAATTTCCTGGAATATATCTTTAAATCTTCCATCGTATTTCTTCAAGATAGTATTCTTTGTACTAAAGTAATAAAGTGAAGAACATATTAGTAAGAGCATTATACATCAGCATAAAATTTTACTTGATCAAAATAATGTTTCAGAAGGCAGGATATTTTTATTACAACTCCCTCAGGCAAATTCAGGGGTTAAGAAATGTTGTTATAGCTCACTAGCCCAGGGCTAATTGGTAGCAGGATTTTACTAGCCCTGTTGGAAGAACTACTAGCCCAACAAAACTGACCTGCTAGCCCGAGTATGCCTTACAAACTCAGAGTTTGTTGCAAAATACAATGAATTCTATAAACTTTACAATTTTTATCCGTTGTACAGTAGATTTTAGCAAATTGGATACCAAAAACTTATGTCAGCAAAAAAATATCCCTTTAGCAGATATATTCAATTCGTTGATCATGATAATTGAATAATCCTTGACTATTCTGTAATAAAGAGTTGACCAAATCCCGACATGGTACAACTCTTGACCACTGCTATAGTATATGGGTATATAAAAGGATTGGAGTGATTTTTATCAAATACATCATCACGTTTGTGTAAAAGAATTATCAGCTGGTTATGTGAAATGCTCATATTTGTTTTCAGTTTTAAAATTCTCTTTATTAAAATAAATCAAATGACCTCAAATATTTATGTGATTAAATATCACCATTCATAGTTTGTGTCTTTTATAATTGTTTTATAAAGGAAGTACGGTAATATCCATATATTAACATTTATCACAGGTAAGCTAATTGTGGGCTATAAATTGACTACAAACTGAGCAGTCTCTAAACTGAAATTGTTTTTGTTATAAATTTTATTTCTTTAAAATCGAATCCATTTGAATATCAATGAAGATAATCATGATTGATGAAATATTATTGCATCAAGTTTAGGTTTTCTGAAGACTTTAAATGTTTAGGTTATGGTTCTGGAGGCTTCTTCAGTTTGCAAATAAAAACAAAATGGCGTCCATAACATGTGCACATGTTACAAATTTATATCTGACGAAAGTCAGGTTTTTAAATTACAGTTAAAAGGGATTCACATAAAATTGCAATAAATTATTAATCAGGTTACATAATATTTCCACGGTTGCATAAGCAGTGTACAATACCCCCTGTAATGACAAATCGATATTGAAAGTACGGGATCCACACCAAGTGATTTATTCTATTTTAAAACTTTTACAAAGTCAGTTCAAACTCTGGGAATTCCGGATGACGTAGTCGAATCTGATTGGCTAAGATAGAATGGTGATGAGGGGATTTTCCACTTTCTATTTTGAAAACGCCAAGAATTTTTTGTTACTAGTCCGTCGGGCATATTTGGTTACAAGTTTTGGTTGCCCGAGGTCCAAATGCTGTAGTCCCGGGCGTCGGGCTAGTGGATTTTTTAACCCCTGGCAAAGTTGACCATAGACAAATTTGGCTATTCTTGTAATGTCCAGTTTGGTCATATAGATCCTGTAAGACTTATTCAGGTGTTAATACACCCTTTGCTTTCAAATGTTTGGGTTTAAGAGTTCCAGATGAAGGTCAATTCTATAAAAGATTAGGATGCACAAAGTTTACAAAATCTTATTAAAAAAAAGGGAATATTATATGTTATTCAGGTCTCAGACAGGGTATATACTGTGACATTCCCGGCTTAAGAGTTTATATCCCCCGAGCCGAAGGGGATATAAGCCCTAACCCGGGAATGTCACAGTATATACCCTTTCTTAGACCTGAATTACACACATATTACGGATTACCCCTGACTTTATGTTATTTTCCAGTGCAGGTATTTGTATATATACATACACATATATAATGAAAAACCCAACCTGATATGTTCGGCATACGTGAAGGATTTTCTAATTTGCTGTGAACATAATTTTATCGTGTATGTAATAATTTATAATAACACTTTTAACATTAAATTTAAGTATTAAAAGTGTAAATTGCTTGATTTTGTATCAAAAATCTATTATTGACTTAAGCACGTCATTATTTTCCCTCTGTGAGCCTCTGACAGTCTGATAGCTTATTACTACGTCACATAGTAACAGTGTTATGATGACGTTTTTGAGGTTCCAATTGGGGATAAAAACGTTTTATATATCCCGGCAGTTTCCTGAATATATACCGACATCTCTGTGTTGTTATCCAATCACAAACCTCGACACATTTGTAATCCGTAATATATATATATGGGAACACCATGCATTTTACATATAGATATAATTTCAGAGAAGACTAGATGTGTCAAAGCAACACAAATGGCCCTGTCCCAAAAAGTTGAAAAATTTGTGATTTTAATAACACATGTGGACACAAACATGATGGTAGTCTCACATATAAAAAATCAGCTCAAAATTTGGAGGTGTACAGAAAAAAAAATCTGTATAACTGTGATTTTCAATAATTTATCAAAGTCCAAAGCCCGTAATTTCAACAAAAATTAGTGGAGCAGAACGAAACTTAAACTTGATCTGTAACTCATCATGGTTAACTCACATATCAAAAATCAGCCCAATATCTGAAGGCGTTTAGAAAAAAAACTCCATGTAATGGTTTGTTGCGGAATGACGGAAATTTATACAGAATTTCAGACAAGGGTAAAACTATATGGCATTGACAACTTTGTTGTGGGGCCATAAAAATCGTTCTTGCAAT
Organism: Mytilus galloprovincialis; assembly: GCA_037788925.1. NCBI lineage: Eukaryota > Metazoa > Mollusca > Bivalvia > Mytilida > Mytilidae > Mytilus > Mytilus galloprovincialis. The sequence goes on from CM075341.1 coordinate 25,264,318, forward strand.
TAAAACAATGACCACATTTTTTTACATTTCAAAATCTGTGAGTTGAACTTTGCTCATCATTTACTCTATCAGTCTATGTATTCTCTTAATTTACTGATTACATTGAATTTTATGTTTATTGGTGCATCATGGAGTTCAGTAACTGTACTTCTTTTCTTCTCCAATAAGATGCATAAGATTGTATAAAAAATACTTTTATTTTTCTTCATATAATAAACTGATTATATACTTCACCTTAGATACAATGGCCATTCTTTCTGTAAGGCAAACGTGAAGGAACAATGGGCAAAGTCTGTTATACTCTGGAAAAAACAAATCAAAACTTGATAATTTGATACACTCAAGCTAAAATATAATGTACATGTGTACTTTCATCTGTTTAAAAAACAAAGCACAATCTACATCAATTTTTAAGAACTTTCAATAATTTTTGATAATTTTCATCCTCCATTTTTCTTTTTTCATGTCTAATTTTTCAATTGTCTAATTCTATTAGTTTAAACATATTTATCTATAGTGGATTGGGAAACAAGTTTTGCAACTTATATTAATCCCTTTCCACTTTGCGGATGCGAGTGCTGCCTTGTAGCAGCATTAGCCTACTCTTTTCGAAATCTACAAGGGTGTCTTTAGCGTGCAAGAGATATGGCTCTCTCTTAACACGGGCCAGCCATTTATCGTCCCCTTCCGACGGACTATCATCGTTTCCTCAAGACCATACTCGCAGATGGTGTCAAGGGAGAGTTGAAAATTGATGCCATAATGACCTTGTGTACAATTTCTTACCTTATCTGTGTTATACATTCCCATAGCAACTCCTCCTCCATCTTGGAAATCAAAAACAGTGTAACGCATTTCTTCGCCACCATTAGATGGTGTGAATTTCATCTCTAATTTCCCTGCACCTGGTACAACAAAATCTGTGGCTTTATACTGAAAACAGAAAAGACATGGTAGATTTAAGGTTATATCTGGTGGCACTTCACAAATGGTTCACCACAGAAAGTAGACTGCCTATACCTATCATTACAACATACATGAGGCAATATGGATATCGGTTTCTTCTTTGGTGAAATTTATTACCTGAGACATCAGAAGAGTTTTTTTCTTCTTCAAATTGTCAATGTTTCATGGCATTACAATTGCCTAGATACAAACAAAATCTGGACACCTCCAAAATCAAAGACTTAAATGACCCACATGTTCTTTAAAGTCAAACTTGTATTTTGGTATTGGTCATGATCATGCTTCTTAGACTGTTTATGGGATCTTCATACTAATTCCAATAATGCTTTAGTCCAGGGGTATTGATCTGAGGAGTTGAGCCTTTTAAACTTGTATGCTGTACTGTTACACTGGGTCACAGGTTATGGAGAGATTTGGCATGCCTTCAAACTCATAAAACCGCACCACATTGTGGTGTACCTCTTCAAAGTCAGGACACTGTAATTCAGTGGTTGTCGTTTCTTGCTGTTTATCATACAGTATTTGTTTTTCGTATATTAATTTGTACATAAATTTGGCCATTAGTTTTCTTGTTTCAATTTGTTTTACATTCTTCAGGGCGTTTTATAGCTGATAATGATATGGGTTTAACTTATCATGCTTATTGTTGAAATCTTTACTGTTTACATATTTATTGGTTAATTTCTGTGTCATTTGGTCTCTTGTTGAGAGTTGTCTCATTTGCAATCTGACTTCTTTTTATTTCTATATGATTAATTTATTTGTTATTTTATTGACTTTTTACACTGTTTTTTTACTATTTAATCTCATACTCTGCTGGTACACCACTGTCCCTGGTAAGGGGAAGGTTGAGTGCTCACAAACATTTTCATTCCTTTATATTCTTATATGTCATGCATGTTCCTGTTCCAAATCAGGAGTGATTGGTGTTTATTGCTGTCTTCCAAATTTGTTTTCTTTTATTGCTTTGTCATAAATTTGTCTTTTTATTTACATTGTTTCACATTGTCATATCAGCACCTTTAATAGCAGACAATTAAGTATGGCTTATGCTCATTGTAGTTTTTTGTCATGTGTGCAGTGACCTTAGGCTGCTATAATTCACTTCATTTTGACTGTGATGGATTGTTGTTTCATTGGTAATCAGACATCATTTCTTTTTTAAATTTACATGTACATAATGTAGAAATCCTCATTGCTCTGAACTTCTGAACATGCAGGAAAAGTTACCTAACTCCTTATAACATGAATCTCATATTTTTAAGTTTCAAATGGCTAGTATTTGACCTTTTTGTTGCATAAATTTGCCTTTGAAAATATTTACAAACTGCATATTTTATTTATGAAAAGTTTAAAACTAAATATCATTGATTACCTGATCTCCATAAGCATGACGTCCTATAACAATACTTTTCTTCCAACCGGGAACCAGTCTCGGTATGTTTTTACAAATGATAGCCTCACGAAATACAGTACCTCCAAGAATATTACGTATTGTGCCGTTTGGAGATTTCCACATCTTCTTCAATTTAAACTCTGAAAAAGAATGGAGTTACATCAACTTATATATACATGCAGATTATGAGGCAGACATGTATTATTTTTTAAATCACCAGAATCAATGGAAAACAAATCAAAAATAAATGGAGAATGTGTCCCCATGGAAACAAATGATGCCCCCGCTTGAATGCACAATATTTTAAAGGGACATAACTCAAGAACCATAAAAGTGACACTACCCAAATTTGTACTTCATCTGAGTTTTGTGTACAGGTCTCATAATGTTTGGTTTGGACAAACTTAAGTTTGAGAACGGAAATTTGCAATTTTTTCGATTTATAAAGGGTATAACTCGATAATGATTTAAGTGAGGCCACCAATTTTCAACTTGATCTGTATTTTAAGGCAAAAAAGATTGTGTATAAGTTTCATATTATTTGGTTGAGGCAAACTTAAGTAAGAAATACTACCTTCACCATGTTCACCAAAAATTTAACTTAAAGGGGGACAGACAAATAAACATACACACAACCGGAAAAGATAATGAAGAATTGATAGTCTTAATCATTGTCTTACCCTCCACTCTTTTCTCATCAGGTGTAATTGTTGCACACTTAATTCCTACATTGTATTTCTGTATAGCATGAGCAGCATCAATAGTCACTGTAAACAAAAAACATACATGTATGCCTGACATCATGTACAATGGTGTTAATTTTTACTGCAATTAAACATGTTAAATAAAAGTCACAATAAAGACAGGTACTAAAATGTGAAAATAAAGATATATATATATACATGTATAAACAGTCTACAAAACTGAATCCTGCTATCATGGCTATTAACCAAACATAAAGTATAATTTGTGGGACAAATTTACACCTCAAACAATGACTTCGAAGGAAAACGGTGTTGAGACAAACAATGATGGTTTATATCTGATATAAAACGATAATCATAAATAGCTTTTAATGTAATTGAGAAACAAACTTTCAAGTTGGTATTACAAATGTAAGCAACAAGACTCAAACAGCTTTAAATGAATAAAATACAATCCCTGCCTGAAATAACAATACATTGTGTATGTAATCACTGCAACATCAAAGACTTATCTTTCAAAAAACCACACATCATACACTTCTTCCTAAATTAAACTGAAGTAGTCTTCACACATTTACATATTGAAATATTATGTACCATCTAGTTTTTTGTCACTTAAATTTTTTGCAGAAAAAAAGAGAAACATTTGTCAGATAGAACTTTGTACATGTGAATAAATGTAACATCCACTTCAGAGAAGAATGAATATATATATATTACAAATGCATGTACCTTGATCATCCGTTGCATCTCTGTTCTGTATACTAAGGTCATATTCATGTAGTTCAAGGTCAACAAATGGTAAGACCAATTTCTCTTTAATCAAGTCCCAGATGATGCTACAAATTTGAGGGAAAAAAACAAAATAATGAAGAAGATATATAGATAATACATGTACATTTATCCAACACAATCATAGGTTTGAACTTTGTTTTCAATTTAGACTTGAATATATAAGTACAAGTTCAAGCCCCGGCCGGGGTGGAAGTAAAGAATCAAATCTACTCTAACATTGTTATGTTGATTTTCTAGGCACATTATAAATATTCTAATGCCTGGTATTTCTTAATCATAAGGAATCTGCTGGACAAGGTATAATTTACAGTCACTACACATACATGACATAGGCAGACATACATGAACATAATGACATATGAAATCAGTTGTACATTTTTTGTCTACTGGTACAGACACACTTACAATATAATCATGATAATTGTTCCTGTGACTACATCCCACATTAACTTGTGAGATCCGCTACCTAGCTACGATAGAAAATTCACCTCATCAATGTACTAATGATAACATGATGTGCACTGATTTTACTTTATAAATGCCGCCTCTGTGTAGGATCTAATTTCTATTTACAGTAAACAAGGATTTGTATAGTGACATGTCAATCTTGCAGTGAATAATATACATGATCATGATGATATACAAAAATATAAATTTCAATGTTATTTATTTTTCTTGTATTTTTTACTATACATTTTGGTTAAAACTATATACATTGTAGAATTAATTTAATGTTTAGATGTTTATTGAGAGCAGATATTGGAATTTGTTCTTGGAAACTGCAAAGAGTACTATGTACTGGAAGAATTTGTCCCAATTTATGACTAGAAAAATATGGAATCCAGCATCTTTCCATATAATGATTCCTCCATGTCAGTCCAACAACGATCTTACAGGTATATTACAGGTATAGTGAACATAAAAAGTCTTAAAATTACAGCAATTTTTTTTATTTTTTTTGGGGGGGGGGGGGGACGCTACTTTAAATGATATGGAAAAGCCCAAATTATTTAAAGTGTACTTTTATTTAAAATTAAAATCAGTTTTTTCGGTCTGGGCACTGGGACAAGACCAGCACCGTTTATATTGAGATTTTCAAGTTAAAGCAGTGTCCTATATAATAAACCCTAACAAGATTGTGTTTCGTTATGTCAGCTGATATGCAACTCACCGCGTCATCTCATCTCCATTCATTTCCACCACTGGACCTCCTGTAAAATAAAATGCAGATATGAAGCATGTTCTTAAAAATAAATGTGCAAATTCACTTTTATTTCATAAAAATTTAGCCATTTTACCTTTAATTTTCCCCATTTTCTGAAATGTGTAGTGTAACTGAACCGGCTTGTCAAACGTGAGCAGACAGGATGTGAACTTTGATCTACGTGTTGGTTGACGTGATTGGCTGGTATCGCATCCGACCTACAAAAAATAATTGAGGAGCCAATAGGGAATTTAATAAATAAATATTTTTCATTTGCTGTTAAGCAAAGATTTATATCGTGCAATTGTAATTTTAAATGAATTGAATAAAAATAAGATTAAAGTCTGAATTTGAAAACTTTAGTAAAACAGAACATAAAAAAGACGCCCATGCATCGTAAGCCTGTGTGTACCCATTTCTTAATGTACACAAAGGGAAATAACTAAAGAATTATCAACAAACACTCAAAAAAGGTAAAATGTAAATGTATATATCTTTAGGAGTTTTTATTCAATTATTGCATTGTTCTTAACATTGATTCTGTTTTATGATCTTGAAAATAGATATTTTTAAACGAAATTTCGCTTAGATGTCCAACAATGAAATTATGTGCACTGTACATACTTTCGTTTTGAAATTCTACTTTCACTTTCAGTTGAAACAAATGTGCAATAATTTACTTATTGACTGCTCGTTACCAAGGTTGCCCAATTGTTTGACAATTAATATCCAATATAAAATTGATTGTCAGAGAATTTTAGTTCCAATGACTGAGATATTTTCTCAATAATTTATATCAATTTTTACTATTTTTTCAGGTTTATCGAGTATCGTTTTGTGTTAGTTTTATTTCTTTATTTTGAATTTGTTAGCTTTACTATATCAACAGGAGAGAAAGACAATTATTCATTATCTGGGATGCCAAAAAATCTTTAAAACCATACTGCTGTCGACTGGATGTACAAAATCATTTATGTAAGCTCAAAGGGAGATGGGATATATTACTTACTTCGTAATTTGTGGCATGTACACTATTTTCATATACAAGCACAGGCACTTGTCTCAGAATTTTTTTCCTATATACCTTAATATATGTTATATTAAGGTATATAGGAAATTTTTTCTGAGACAAGTGCCTGTGTATACAAGATATATATCGATGATAAAGTCGAGAAATTATTTAAGCCATTTAAGGAAAAATACACGAAAGTGTTGCTGATTAAATATCAAGTTTCTGAAACTAATCATGCACAGATGCAGGTGTCGATTGATTTTGTTTTTTTCACAGATGCAATTAAAACCAGTACTGTTGTTAATTCTCCAGATATTTGTCAAAACTATTTATATCGCTGTGAATTAATGTAACCATGATAGCAATAGGTATATTTTTTACAAATTATTAAAAGGTTGTGTGTTTTGTAATTCAAAATATGATATGATAGTTGGGACTTGGGAAGTGGATATATCTCACCTTAACACCCTTTCCCCTGATATAAAGATGTACTTGCAATGTATATTTATTCTTTCCAGCATGGCGACATATAGTACGGACTTAGCTAAAGGTTTATGGAATCTTAAGGTTGATGATAAATATGCCGATTTTACAATATCCGTAAATGGCAGAGAATTCAAGTGCCATAGAGTCATCTTAGCCGCCCTGTCAGAGTACTTTGAAGTCATGTTTGATAGTGGACTAGAGGTAAGTTATCTAAGACATTTTTACATTTGCCGTCCAGCCACTTTTTGTGGGTCCCTTTTTGTGTATCTATAGTTTGAAATTTTTGTCAACGTTTTCTCTACTTTATAAAGAAATGGTCATTTATGATTCAGCATGCCTAAATCAGGTCCAGACCTGGTATTACATTGTTCTTGCAATCTCTCGGACAGCAAAATCCGAAAATTTCTCCAAGTCAGAACCCCAAAAGGGATTATTGTTCTTGTTATATTGAATACCGGTTATTTCTGGAAGGGAATATTGTGACAAAGATATGTGTGACAAATGTTTTGACGTTTTTGCAGCAGCCTGGAAAATTTAGTTGATATTGTATCAGTGAGTGTTATAAACAATCCGCATTTCCTTTGTTACTAACTCAATTAATGTTATTTTCATTTCCTATGCATGTGCTTATTCACATGACGAATATTTTATAAAACACAAGGTACTATTGCAAACATTACAGGTCAGTGTGCAACAGAAACTACTTATTATCTAGAAGTTTGCCGGCGGGAGAGTCTGCTCCTTTAGTATCTGTCTTTGTGTCTTTATGAATACGCTGTGGTTACCAATACTGGCTTTAAAAGAGAGCAGTTTTGAATCTCTCTGCCACTTCAAAGTGGTTCCACGCGATCACTAGTTTTACGAAAATGAATTTGAATATCGTGGTGTACGTATTGCTCAGCGTTGAAATTTCGAAACACTTAATTTATTATTGTTCTAAACTTGTCTTTCCACAATATTTATTTTTTGATAATTGTCATTTTTGGGGCAGTTTTTTTAGAACGTGTTTTTTAAATATTTGTCTGGTTCTATAGATGGAACCAGTCCCTCAACCCCCTTGTACCGAAATATTAGCTTCTGTCTTAAGCTTTATCGTCTTGTCTGTAGGTCTTGTAGATTCAGTTTGGCGAGCATGTTTGAGACGTAAACATCATCTCTGTTAGACCAGATGAAAGATAAAAACTTTCTATTGTAATTTGAAAATGCACGTTTGTCGTTAAGGGATATAAAAAAAAAATCTCGAATAGTTAACTCAATAACCATCAAAGAATTACATTTACGCGCAGACAGTTTTTTCAATTTCTTAACAAGGCTGAGTCATTTCAATCGGGCGAGGCTGCGTATTTAAACGTCACGATTCTGGTTAGAAAGTAGTTATCAAAGGTACCAGGATTATAATTTAGTACGACAGACACGCGTTTCGTCTATATAAGACTCGTTAGTAACGCTCATATCAAAATATTTATAAAGCCAAACAAGTACAAAGTTGAAGAGCATTGAGGATCCAAAATTCCAAAAAGTTGTGCCAAATACGGCTAAGGTAATCTATGCCTGGGATAAGAAAATCCTTAGTTTTTCGAAAAATTCAAACTTTTGTAAACGGGAAATTTATAAAAATGACCACATTATTGATATTCATGTTAACACTGAAGTGTTGACTACTGGGCTGGTGATACCCTCGGGGACGAAACGTCCACCAGCAGTGGCATCGACCCAGTGGTGTAAATAGTTATCAAAGGTACCAGGATTATAATTTAGTACGCCAGACGCGCGTTTCGTCTATAAAAGACTCATAGAAAAGTCACTGATGAGGATTCGCATGTCGATTGAAAAAAATAAACAGAATGATTTGATTTGATTTTCTAGCGATTATCATGAATGTTCATTTTGATCGACATTGTTCTCAATACTAATATAATGACATATTTGTATGCCCCACCTACGATAGAAGAGGGCATTATGTTTTCTGGTCTGTGCCTCCGTCCGTTCGTTCGTTCGTCCGTCCGTTCGTCCCGCTTCGGGTTAAAGTTTTTGGTCAAGGTAGTTTTTGATGAAGTTGAAGTGCAATCAACTTGAAACTTAGTACACATGTTCCCCATGATATGATCTTTCTAATTTTAATGCCAAATTAATGTTTTGACCCCAATTTCACGGTCCACTGAACATAGAAAATGATAGTGCGAAGTTCATGTTAAAGTTTTTGATCAAGGTATTTTTTTTATGAAGTTGAAGTCAAATCAACTTGAAACTTTGTACACATTTTCCCTATGATAAGATCTGTCTAATTTTAATTCCAAATTAAAGTTTTGACTCCAATTTCACGGTCCACTGAACATGGAAAATGATAATGCGAGTGGGGCATTATGCCATATGTGTACTATGGACACATTCTTGTTTTACTTTAATCTGGGACATAATATATACTAACATACTATTCCCAGCGTCAATAAGGTTTTTTTGGTATTATAAAATGGCTTTGTTTACATAGCGAAATAAGTATCTCTTACTAGGATGAATCATAGACAAAAAGAAACTTATTTTGAAAGACCCCAGTAATAACAATAACGGTACTAGTTTTGCTGCACTGGAGGCGTATTTCGACAATGAATATCCCTTCATTAATGCTGGAGTCCAGAATAGTCAAAATATATATGGTTTGCACTTTCAGGTACTTTGTTTGTTTATAAATGAATGGTATGCTTTGTACTATCAGGTACTTTCATTGATTATAAATCAATGGTATGCTTTGCATTATCAAGTACTTTGATTGTTTATAAATCAATGGCATGGTTTCTAGTATCATGTACATGTACCTCGTGGGTTTATAAGTCAATGGTATTGTTTGTTCTATCTATAATGATTCATTATAAAGCAATTGTATGGTTTGTAATATCATGTACTTTGTGGATTTATAAGTCAATGGTATGTTTGCACTTGCAGGTACTAGTAACTATGATTGATTATAAAGCAGTTGTATTGTTTTAACACTCGTGTTCTATGTGGGTTTACAAACCAATGGTATGGTTTGAACTATCTTAAAGGCCTACCCATTTATGTTTCAGGTTGTTCCGGTTTAGGACTGTTTAAAGGAACTAGCGGAAATTTTTTTTTTTAGATTTGATGGCCAGCAATATGAATAGATTTGAGTGTTATCAGGTACTTTGTTGATTAAACAGTGGTATTGCTTGTGCTATCAGGATCTTTATCAAGAAAGTAATTGTATGGTTTGTGGCATAAGGTTCTCTGTTCAAAAATCAATGGTATGCATGGGTTGCACTATCAGGTACTTTGTTTATAAATCAATAGTATTGTTAGCACTATCAAGTACTTTGTTTATAAATCAATTGTATTGTTAGCACTATCAGGTTATCTTATTGTTTTTAAATCAATATAGTTTGTTTTTGTTATGAGGTACTTTTTTTTTTATGAGAAATGACCTATTTTATGACCAATTTAAAAACCTTGCAATTTATTATTTTAGGAAACAAAAACTGGTCGGGTTTCCCTGGATGGTATGCTATTAGATGAAGACAGTTGCTCAGATTTGTTAAAGTTTATTTATACAGGTGAACCTAAGGTGGTTAAAATGGGTAATGCTGACATCCTACTTCATGTGGCCCACATGATGCAAATAAAGTCTCTCCATACGATATGTAAGCAGTTTCTAAGTAAACATGCTGACAAGTCTAACTGTGTACATGTCTGGCAGGTTGCACAGAATCATGGCGAAACTGCAGATCTGGCCGAAATAGCACGATCGTTAATTCTTAAACATTTTGCCGAAATTGCTAACAGTGAAGCCAAACTTGATGAAATAGGTACAGTTGATACTCTTATATCTATTTTGGAATCTGATAATATCAATGTAGTTGATAGAAGTGGTTTATTTTGTCAAGTCTCGTTTTCGTGGATAGTTGCTGATTTCGCAAATCGTATTCAATGTTTCTCCGAACTATGCGAGGCTATGACGAGAAATAGAGTGACCGCGAAAGACATATACGAAGAGGCTGTCAAGATTGAAGAATTTTCGACCAATCATGATATATTGCGAATGTTAGAAGATTTGAGATCGCGTCCCATTTCTAATATGCAAGATGATGGTGGTTTTTCTACACCAGCAGACGATGTATTAATGGTTATTGGAGGCAGTGAGGGTGGAAACAACTGCAGTGTCATGGGGTTTAGTTTTCCACAAAAGATTTGGTTTTCTTTAAAACCTTTGCCATTAGACCCTGGTTATAATTTTGCCATGTGTTCGAGAGGCCTCGACATTTATGTATCAGGTGGTTCCGGTCCAGGGCCGTATAAAGGAACTGGCGGGAAAACTGTCTTTTTAAAATTTGATGGCCAAAAGAATGAATGGCATCAGCTTCAACATTTACCAAAGGAAAGACAATATCACGTAATGTATGCCTTCGATAAAGTCTACGTATTTGGTGGCAAGGACGACCATGGGTGCACGGATAGTGTTTTGAAATTCAATGCTGCCACTAATACATGGAATTGCAGTAAAACTAGATTGTATGAACCTGTTAGATCACCAGCCCACACTTGTGTAGGAAAGAAAGTATATTTATTTGGCGGGTTTCTGTCAGAAAGCACACTTTCCAATACAATTCAATGTTTTAACTGCGAATCAGAGCAAAGCTACAGAGTTTCGTACAAGTTACCAGATATTGCACGACTAAATTCGAAAGCAGTCAACCACAAAGAGCAGATGATAGTTATTTGTAAGGATGGAACGGTATTGAAATGTTCCGAAAAAGACAGTACACGACCAATATCGAAGATAACCAATTTTGACAGAAAAGGCTTTGGAGCTTGTTGTTTTGAGGACAAGATCTTGATTTGCGGCGGGGAGGTGTCGTTCAGTACACGAAAAGACATGATGCTGTATGATTTAAAATCCGAAATTGTTATACCAATGCAAGAAACACTTCCAATTTCCGTATCCCACTTTTGTTTTACCAAGGCTGTGGTGTTGCGTGATTTCCTAAAAACTGAATGTGGAACGAGTATGGCTACTATTTAGAAAAAAATTAATTATAAAACAAATAACCAATTGTGTGACAGTGCACAAAATTGTTGCTTTCTGATATCGTTCTTTTATGTATTATCTTACACGCGAGCTTATTAGTATGACACACACGCCGTTTTTGTCGAGCCTGCAACTTTTGTTGCAGAAAGCTCGACATAGGGATAGTGATCCGGCGGCGGCGGCGGTGTTAGCTAACTTCTTAAAAGCTTTATATTTTAGAAGGTGGAAGACCTGGATGCTTCATACTTTGTATATAGATGCCTCATGTTAAGAAGTTTCCGTCAGTCACATGTCCAATGTCCTTGACCTCATTTTCATGGTTCAGTGACCACTTGAAAAAAAAGTTCAGATTTTTTGTAATGTTGAATTCTCTCTTATTATAAGTAATAGGATAACTATATTTGATATGTGCGTACCTTGAAAGGTCCTCATGTCTGTCAGACAGTTTTCACTTGACCTCGACCTCATTTCATGGATCAGTGAACAAGGTTAAGTTTTGGTGGTCAAGTCCATATCTCAGATACTACAAGCAATAGGGCTAGTATATTCGGTGTATGGAAGGACTGTAAGGTGTACATGTCCAACTGGCAGGTGTCATCTGACCTTGACCTCATTTTTATGGTTCAGTGGTTATAGTTAAATTTTTGTGTTTTGGTCTGTTTTTCTCATACTATATGCAATAGGTCTACTATATTTGTTGTATGGAATGATTGTAAGGTGTACCTATCTAGCGGGCAGATGTCATGTGACCTTGACCTCATTTTCATGGTTCAGTGGTCAAAGTTAAGTTTTTGAGTTTTGGTCTTTTTATCTAATACTATATGCCATAGGTCATCTATATTTGGTGTATGGAAATATTTTATGATCTTTATGTCAGTCGCGCAAGTTTTATTTGACCGTGACCTCATTTTCACGGTTCATTGCACAGTGTTAAGTTTTTGTGTTTTGGTCTATTTTTCTTAAACTATAAGTAATAAGTCAACTATATATGTTGTATAGAAGCATTGTTAGCTGTACATGTCTGCTTGGCATGGTTCATCTGACCTTGACCTCATTTTCAAGTTTCCTTGGTCTTTGTTTAGTTATCTTGGTTAATGTTAAGTTTATGTGACAGTTGTATTAAAGCTTAGCTTTATACTTAGGACTATCAACATAATATCAATGATTAGTATAGAAGGCGAGACATTTCAGCGTGTGCACTCTTGTAGTATACATGTATCATCCAGTCGACTGAACAAATTGAATATTTTTACGAGTTTTATATTGTTTTCATCAATCAATCAACAACACTTGACATACTATTCAAACGAATGTTTTATTTATGTACGTTCTTGATGGTGAACTGTTCAAAAAATCATTCGTAAATGATAATTGTAGATATAAAAAAGAAGATGTGGTTTGATTGCCAATGAGACAACTGTCCACAAGAGACCAAAATGACACAGACATTAAAACAACTATAGGTTGTACGGCCTTCAACAATGAGTAAAACCCATACCGCAGTCCGCTATAAAAGGCCCCGATAAGACAATGTACTGTAAATAATGTAAAGTCTGTAAAGTCTTTGATTAAAACTGTTTGATAGGAAAATATTAAATTATATTGAAATATGCCTGTACCAAGTCAGGAATATGACAGTTGTTATCCAATCGTTTGATGTGTTTAGACTTTTGATTTTGCCTTTTGATTTTGGACTTTCCTTTTTGAATTTTCCTCAGAGTTCAGTATTTTTGTGTTTTTACTTTTTTTTGAAATAAGTAGTTATTATGAAAATATAAACTGTTAAGGTGGTACCTAACACTACAGGGAGATAACTCTGTAACGTCAGTTAAACGTTTTAATTACGTTGTGTTGAAAAAGGAATATTAAGCTTCTCAATGATCAAAATTGGTGTTTGTCAAACTGCTATATAACCAGTGTAATTTTTCTGACAAAACGGTTGGTTCAAATTTTTTTATATTTTTATATTTTTGTTAAAGGGTCAAAGTAAATACTTTGACAAAATTTTATGAAAAATAAACGAGCCAAATTAATTTTAGTGAAAGTGTTGGGTACCACCTTAATATACTTTATAAAAAACTTAAAACTAAGCCTGGATAGATAATTTTGTTTAGCTCCACTTATCTCTGTAAGAAAATGCTTTACTAAACTGAGAATTTGTGATCATTATCTATAGAAATAGAGAAGGGTAGCTATTATAGAGTTCTTAGAAAGAATATACTAGTATGTAAACCATGGCACTTGCTGTAGGAGGGAAAAAAACTTGAAATTGAATGTGCAATAAACGGAAAGCTAAGGTAATCTCGTTACGTAAGTGCGTCATTGTAATGTCATATGGTGTCTGTCGTTGATGGAAGATGTTTGTTGTTGTTGTACGGTTAGCATGTTGTGTCGACTATATTGTTATTTGTTTGTGCGTTTCTCTGAGAATAGTGTTCTTGCGTGTGTTTATGCTGTAAATCTATCACATTGTATTGTCAATTAAGTTATATTTTTAAACATTGTCATATAAGCGGAAGGTTTGGCTAGCCACTAAACCAGGTTCAACCCACAATTTTTCTGAAAATGTCCTGTATCAAGTCAGAAATACGGCAGTTATTAAAAACTTTGTTTCTAAGTATTTTAACGTTTGTTTTTGTTGCACTTCAGTGTTCCTGTTGTTCCTTTGTTTTGCTCTTATAGATGATGTGTTTCCCTCGGGTACAGTTTGTAACCCAGATTTGTTTTGTCTCATTGATTTATGACTTTTGATCAGTGGTATACTTCTGTTGCCTTTATTTAGGAAACAATTGCATCTATTGAACATTTAATTTAATATGCACAGCTTTCATTAAAACAAAAAGTTAAAGGAATGCCAATTCCATGTACCATGGAACATGTAAATAAAGCTTTTTTTTTTAAAACAGTCATAAGAACTGATACCAGAACAAAAGTCTAATAATTGTTCATGTACTTAGTATTCATTTATTAGTGAAATGTTTTTTCTTTGTTATATTTTGTTTTTATTCTTTGTCACAATGAACAATCGGTTGATATGACAATAAAGGATTATCATATATGTTGAACAGATGAGCATACATGCTAGAACTATAGCAATAACATGTTAATAGAAAATTGTTCTATTCATCCAAATTTTCTAGGTTTGGAAATATTGGTAATAGCTGTTTTAAGAGATCTAGAATTGTGTTTATATATTTGTTTTCGAATGCAAATTGAGTTGTTTCAAGTTGTTAGTCTTGGTTATTTGATAAACAATCTCTGTACATTCGAATATTGAACTTTCGACTTCTCATATTTATATTATCCTGCTCTATCAACCGCTTAGGAACAAATGTTCAAGTTTGTTAATTAGTTGCGATATGAACTATCTGGAAGCATTAGACTTTCTTTGAACAAGTCTTAACATGGAATGGTTTCTGTTATGAGCCCATGTCATAATAATACGGATAACCATTGTTAACACCAGTTGATGAATTTTTCGTTCCTTAGAAGCAGAGACGCGCTGTGTTCCATTTGTTTGGTGTGTATAAGCTTTTGATTTTGAAATATCCGTTTTGTATTTTCCTTGGGGTTCGGAATTTGTGTTGGTTACATTTTAGTAGTATTTTTGTTCTCTTTCCCTTCATATACTGAACCATGTAAGGGTAATTCATACCTTTTTATCATTTGAAATTGAAGATGTTTGTCTATGACAACAACTTAGAGACATATATTTGTATTGCATGTCATCTTGACTTAATTTATCCTGTTGAACTTACTTTAAATAAAGCTAATACTAACAATGACCACTGCTCTTTCCTCGATCTTGATATCTATATCATTATCGGAAAGCTTAATACTAAAATTTATGATAAAAGAGATGATTTCTCATTTCCTATCGTTAATTATCCATTTTTAGATGGTGACGTTCCCTTGTCACCATCTTACCATGCTTACGGTGTTTATATATCTCAACTTGAACGATTCGCTCGTGTGTGTAAAAATGTTTTAGATTTTAACGAGAGAAATTTGTGTATTACTGAAAAATTATTACACCAGGGTTTTCGATATCACAAACTAGTCAAAACATTTACTAAATTTTATCATCGGTATAAGGACATCATTCGTAAATTTAGCTCAACATGCAGACTTCTTATACGTTCAGGTATTTCACATCCAATATTTTTTGGAAATATTCTTTATAAAGCACAAAAATGTCAGTATTCACCTCAGAAGCTAACAAAACCTTTAAATAGACTTTTTAAGAAGGGATATAGTTACGATACTGTTGTCAGGTCATTAAAGATTGCATATTTTGGCGTTAATATTGATTCACTAATAGGGTCTTTGCATCGGAACTAAACACATTTATTTAAAAACCAGTTGTTGGCATGACTTGGGTTATGTTCTTCTCATATATGCTATGATGGTATGATACTAAACCCCTCACGGGAAGGATTGTGCCTGATATTCATATGATGAAGACATAATCTTTCAATCAGTTTAATTGAAGGTTGGAGCTGGCATGTCAGTTAACTGCTAGTAGTCTGATGTTATTTATGTATTATTGTCATTTTGTTTATTTTCTTTGGTTACATCTTCTGACATCAGACTCGGGCTTCTTTTGAACTGAATTTTAATGTGCGTATTGTTATGCGTTTACTTTTCTTCATTGGCTAGAGGTATAGGGGGAGGGTTGAGATCTCATAAACATGTTTAACCCCTCCGCATTTTTGCGCCTGTCCCAAGTCAGGAGCCTCTGGCCTTTGTTAGTCTTGTATTATTTTTAATTTTAGTTTCTTGTGTACAATTTGGAGTTTAGTATGGCGTTCATCATCACTGAACTAATATATATATTTGTTTAGGGGCCAGCTGAAGGACGCCTCCGGGTGCGGGAATTTCTCGCTGCATTAAAGACCTCTTGGTGACCTTCTGCTGTTGTCTTCTCTATGGTCGGGTTGTTGTCTCTTTGATACATTCCCCATTTCCATTCTCAATTTTATTAACTTTGATTTTGACCATGACGTATTTTAAGTAGGATATTTTCATATTAAATAAAAAAATGAAAGACTTTTCGAAAGGTACTGTGACAATCCCTGTTTTCAGAATACCATATTGTCATAGTTGCAAAACAATGCTGAAAAACAGCTTATGGGGATTATTAAACCACCAAAAAAGTATTCCATTATAATTGGTTCTTTCTGCATTATTTGAACTTTCGAGATATTAGTGGTAACCCAACATGCACTATATCCGGCGCTCTTTACCATAGGAATAACTAGACTACATGACAATACGTAGCTTCCGTTACTCGGTGATGCATTTAATTCCGCTTTAGTCGGATCATTAAAGTAGATGTATACACAGTGGTACAGCCGTCCTTATTTCAATTGATATTCCGAAATACGTAAAATTTAGTTGTACTTGATAAAAAAAAAACTATAAATAGAAAACTGCATTTTATTTACTGACATATATCTCTTGTCTGGGTATCTCCCTCTTTTTTCCTTGAATTTTAAGTAAAGTAAGAGAAATGAAACTATTATTATTTTAAATATTATGATTTTAACATTTGTTATCATTATTTTATTACCACCTTCAATTGTATTGAAGATTTTGCATGCAATCTCATGTGGAAAAAATGTATTCAGTTAAATATTTGTCATAATCTACATTGATCTAAATATAGAACAACGTTATACATATTATACCATGTTATACATGTTATTTGCATGGATTACCGGGATTCACCTATGTAGTACATTTGATTTATAAATATACATTGTGGACATGAATGACATTTAAAAGCAAAGCAATAAGGTAAATGCTAAAATTCAATATATTATAGATTACGGTGTCTTGTTACTTGTCCTATCTCACAGATCTATTGCACGATACTCTTTATAACGTCTGTAAAAGTTAATAACATGAATTTATCCTGATTGTATACATATTACTTCTGTAAGTTACATGGTGCATATATTCCTGAGACAAAATCTCCTCACGACAACACCCTCTGCCACCACCCCATACCATCACCCCAAGCTTTTTTTAAAATTTCAACAGACTTTATGACAATGCTAGTACTGACTCTTTTTAAAACTTCTAAGATCGGAAGTTAAACTAATGTTTTCAATGACGCACTTTATCCTTTGGCTCCTCACCGTTTCCCACTGTTCAAATTATCTGTCCTGATTTGATCAATATCGATGTCCAAGATATTTAGGCAAGTCAAGTCTAAATAATAGACTTATGAGAGTTTAAACATACATAATACTAGTTTTCAATGTAAATTTTTTGTTATAAATTCGACGCAACGCGCTCGAAAGTAAAACATTGATGTTAACGGTGCGTACTTTACCGCACCAAATTAAAGGAAAATAATTTGAAATCGCTTGATATCACATTATTAACTACAGTTGATATCAAGCGATATTCAATTCTTACGAGTTGTTAAAAATATTTCTGTAGTGTTCTGTACATTTCCGTTGAAGACAATTCCTTTTTAATAGGGACCACGAAGTTTTACACTTATGTTTTACACTCAGAGAAACGTTGGAGTATATTTTAAGTGTGTTTACACTGGTTGAATTGCTTGCGTCGAAAAAAATTTAAATGCTCAACTCTTATGCTGTTATAATATGAGTGCAAACCAGATGAAATTAGAGTACTAGCTAGTAATACAATTAAAAGTTAAAATTTAACTTCACCATATAATACATCTAATCTTATCAGTTTGAATAACTCGACATTTCTGTACTTTACATATTAACGCAATAGGCAAACTAATAAGGAGATTTTTCAGAGATATCAGACAAACACATTTGACTTGAACATATAAGTCATTCTGATCTTCACCAAAACTTAATCATGATTATCAGAAGAAATTCAAAGCCTACAAATGAAATAAATGCTTATTTTGTCCATAAATTATTTATCGTTGTTTTGTTTCTTTCAAAATTGCAGATCTATTGCATGCCACTCATTATGACTACCGTTAAAGTTAATTTAAATCTATCCCAGGTATATATAGATTAATTCTGTAAGTTACATGGTGCATATACTCCTTAGGCATAATCTCTTCACCTATTTTGAACTCCGCAAAGGAACGATTTATTACTTTTGTTTCAATACACATTTTGACTAAAAATATCATCCACTCCTTTCTAAATTTCTAAGACTGGAAGGGACACAAATGTATTCAATGACGCATTTAATCTTTTCTATCTCATCAGTTTGCACTAGTAAACATTTCTGACTTCTTATTTGTTTTCTATTTCTTCATGAGAAGCAACATGCTTGCTTCGTCCGAGTGTGGTGTATATATCATATCACAGTTGGTTCGTTTAAGACTTAATATCCACTGCATGCAGTGTCATTTTTAAAAGAATTCAAGTAATGTGAAGTTCATTTACACTCACAAACTGTCTATAGTCATTGCTATGTTAATCCTACTCTTATATAAGAATTGCAAATAAGAATTGCAAAACAGTTGCTAGTTCTAATACGTTTATAGTTATCACAAGTTCAAAACTAGAAATAAACACATTCCTCAACTTTGATCATCCTTTACAAAAATTGTTTGATAAAAGGGCTTTCAACATTGGGACTTACGACTGATGTCCCATTCAAAAAAGGACATGTTTACCGTTTTGTTGAGAACATCTTACAAAACCTTAAACAATGTAAATGAAAGACTGGAAAGACTCAAAGAGGGCAACAAAATATTATCATCCAATAAAATAATAACATGACCAAATCGTAATCCACCGAAAGACAAAGATCAATTTTAGTCCTAGTTTAAAAGTATTAGTGTTTTACTTATCTGAAATTCTCCTATTATTTCATGCAGAACACATTTGCATTACAATTCTATTGAGGATGTGTCTTATTCAAATTAGATAAAAATTAATTAAGCATAGCAAATCATTTTGCAGTTTTTTGCCATTATTAATAGATATTTGAATGCTTGTCATTTTAAGGGAAATCACTGTTAAAGGACAAATTTAAATTTATGCCAAAAAAAATTTATGTGGCTATATAAAGGAAAAAAATACACTTAATTTCAATAGTTGTATACAAATAATGATCTGTCACATATTATAACAATATTTTCACGACAAACGTAAAACCTGTACATCTTTATACGTTTAGCATTCAAAATTAAAAAATGCATGTGGTATTTTCTGCACCTTTGTGAATTTTTGAGATTAATAGTGGCAACACCACATGCGCTATATCCAAGACTTTGTACTTATATAACAAGAAGACTACATGACAACAGCTTCCTTTACTCGGGCATGCCTTTCCTCGTTGATCGGATGTGTACAGATGTACAGTTCTTATTTTCTTTGATATTCCGCAAAACATAAAATTGAGTTGAACATGAAAACGAAACTGAAAATAGAAAACTGCATTCTATTTACCATGTTTACTGACATGTATCTCTTATATGGGTATATCCCTCTTCTTTCCTTAAACATTACGTAACAGCAGAGAAATATGACATTATTATTTTTATATTTATTATAATTAATATTATCATCATTTTAATACCACTATCAATGTTATGCATTCAGTCTTATGTTGATTAAATGTAATACGTTAGACTTGCCGTTATCTAAATATATAACAACGCATGCATAACGGGATTCACCTATTCAATACATTGATATATAAATATACATGTTGGAAACGAATGGCATTTAAAGGCATACAAATAAGGTAAATGCTAAAATTCCACATATTATAGATTATGGTGTCTTGTTACTTGTCATATCTTGCAAATCTATTGCACGGCATTCCTAATAACTTCTGTAAAAGTTAACATACATATATCCCGGGAGTATACATTGTACATATTACTTCTGTAAGTTACATGGTGCATATCTATCTAAGACGAAATCCCTTCACGCCACCACCCCATACCACCAACCCAATACCCTCACCTCAAAATTTTTATTTAATTTCAACAGACTTTATGACAATACCACTGACTCTCTTTAAATATTCATACATTGAACGTTACATAAATGTACGCACTTCACCCTTTTGCTCTCATTAGTTTCCCCACTAGTCAATATATCTGACGATGAAATTGGATCAATGTTGATGTCATAAAGCAAAGTTAGGCAAATAAAGTCTAAACAATAAATAGGCTTATGGGAGCTTGAAAATACTGAATAACAGTTTCTCTAATTTTTGCGCTATTTTCCCATTTCTTGATCAGTGTGAAAAAAATAGTTTTCTTCACTGTGAAAAATCTGTTCTCGGCAAATGATTGGTCGAAATTTAATTGAGAGGTTAATTTTTCTAGATTTCTTCCGAGTTTTCCTATTGTGACGTCATGAAATAAGGCGACCGTGCCCGATGAAGTCACATAAAAAGTACACAACTTTTTCATTTCTTTAAAAAGGAAGGATAAAAATCATAAGGAAAGAGATTCCACCACTATTACTCGTGTGTTACGATATTTCTCCACTCTCGAAGTTAAATTTTAAAATTTAACTGTCTCGGGTGGAGATATATCGTAACACACTTGTTGCAGTTGTGGAATCTATATTTCAATGGTATTATATTGTTATAACTTTGGCTCAACTCGCTCAAATGTGACGTTTTTATATCAACGTTGCAATAGATTTAAGGTTTCATTACGAGTAAAAAAAGGAAATCGATTGATAGATAGATTTGATATCAAGGGATATCCATATCCTCGAGTTGCGTAACCTATTATTCGTGTGTTTAAAAGAATATTCTGGTTAATTATTGTCGATAGTTGCGGTTAAAGATGATGAATTTTCTTTATTTGAACCACGATAGTTCACAAAAAATGTAGACTTTTGACTAGAAACGTTGAAATGTATTTTACGTGTGTTTAACGCAAATTAAAAATTGGTGTTTCTTAAAATGTCCAGTGCTTAACTTTTATGCTGTTATAATTTGAGTTGAAACCACATTAACATACACGTTTCAAATTTGTGCTTAACAGATAAGTCATAAAATTTTATAACTGTCACAGAACTTGAGAATTTATAAGGAATTGAAGGATGATCAATTTATTGCTCTAAATTCATCTGATTTGTTTTATTTTAAGAAAGGATATTGCAAACAAAATTGTTAAAGAGAGGTGAAAGATAAGTCGAAAATTAAGTGACAACGTCATGGCTAAAAGAGAACAAAAACAAACAGACAAACAATAGTACACATAGAAAACTATTAACTGAGCAACACGAACACCAAAAACTGGGGGTGATCTAATGTGGTCTGGCAGAGTTAGTAAATCTTGCGCGAGTCTACATGGGACCCCGTCGTGTTGCTTATGTTAATACAAACCCTGTAATAAGTCTAATTCAGCAGGGTTAAAAAAAACATCAGTTGTTCGACCTGTTAGTCAAATGCATTTTGTTTAAATATACTTTTTCACTTTTTTGGTCTTTTGGAAAATGTTGTTTGTGCTGTTTTTAGACCCTTCTACAACGAAATTTGTTTTACATGCACACGTATAAAAATTGCGGTTTTTATCCAACGCAATCATAGATTTGAACGTAGTTTTAAATTTAGACTCGTGTGTATATATATATATATACAACTCGTCTAAACATCAACCCAACAATGTTAGATCTGTAAATTTGCTTTCGCAAATTTTTTGTTCTTCCCTCGCCGGGATTCGAACCCATGCTACTGAGATATCGTGACACCAAATCGCCTGCACTGTAGCCGTCCCGCTAGACCACACGACCACCTGGGCTTCTATGTCACAAAAAGGGAGAAGGGGAAGGAATTGAAGTTTTGACATTTCGAACATATCTGCATTCATCTGTAAAACTGATATTCCATAACAGTCAACCAACTCGGGACGGCGTCAGTAACAAAGTGATGATTTCAAATTGACCACTCGAAACGAATTTTAGTTTAATAGCTTCATTTTGAGAATCAACCCTCTCTATTAAGCAAATATATTTGTCCTGAAGAAGGTCCGGTGAAGGCTAATTTGTCCTAAAATTCGAAGTACATCTGATGAAAGATTTTTGACAATTTGTTTCCACTCAAGTGTCTACTTTGTTCAATTCAAGTAGTTTGTATAACATATTTGAACTGATTAGGTCATTGAAGACGCTCAAATTCATGCTTTATTATGAAAAATCAATCAAATATGCTATAAAACGTCACATATGTGCTTTCAAAAATGGAAGTGATCGCATTCGTGTTCAGTCTCAACTTTACATATGATATGTATTATCGTTAAATACAACAAATATTTTAAATATAATGACTGAGCACAAGTGCGGACAAATCCATTCCAAAAACGATATTAAAATTAACTGAAATGCTAAAATCGTCAGGATTTTAGTATTTTTGCATAAATTAATGATGTAAGTACATGACGCATGTGCATTGTATTGCAAAAAAACAGTCCATATTTATATATAAAAAGAATTATACTTTCCAATTAATAGCTATAAGTTTATATTTGAAAATGCTATACTTTAGAGCCAAAAAGGGGTTTTAACTTTGAATAGATCACGACGTCGTATCCATGTGATGTCAACTGAATAAAATGTATATGATCTCTTAAATGTGAAATTATTTGTCTATCGAGTTACTGTTTGCGTGTAATTGAATATATTTTGAAATATTGCTATCGAAATGAATTGCATGTAGAAAAATTGAAAAATCCAAAATTATACGGCCATAGAAAGGACTAAATCCACATTTTGTCAATGCCCCTTTTCATCATTAATCTAAACACTATACACATCAAACTCCCCGTGTGGTATTCCTTAAAGTATTTTGTCTGTCGGCCAGAACAGGCAACTCCGAATACATTTTGTTGAACCAAGTTCTACAGTGCTTGAATGTTTTGCACATTTAGATCAATTTAATTAAGTAATTGTACTTACATCACTGATGATTGATTATACTTCGTATAAATACTCCATGGTAAATGTATTTGTAACTTGTAGTGCGGGTTAATCTTAATCTACTTTCTTTATACGGCCGGAATTCATGATTGTAAATTAAATGGCAACAAGGATCTGAAATATATGTAAAAACAAGGACAAAAATAGATTACCATTTATAGGTTTTACGGATTTTCCCTTTAACGTCCCAAGGTAGTTTTTTAAAAAAAACACAGAGCTGAAAATTAAAGGTAAATCGTATTCCTTTTATATTGCTAATATTTGTAGACATGGTTCTATTTTCAAAGACTCAATATTGTAAGGCAAATATTTTGTTGTCTTTATAAAAAAAGAAGATGTGGTACGATTGTCAACTCTTCAACATAGACCAAATGACATAGAAGTTAACAAATATAGTCGTACCGCCTTCGACATAAGCAAATGACATATTGCATGATCTGCTACAAAACATTAGAAAAAGGTCCCAAAATCCAAAATGCAAATTATTCAAACGAGAAAACTAATGGCCTAATTTATGTACAAATCAATGGACGAAAAACAAATATGATTACAGCAACAAACAGTGTGCAAAACGCAAATTCTCAAAAGAAAGGCAAACATAGATAGTTCTTCATTCCCGTTTGAATGGTTTTACACTAGTAATTTTGGGGCCCTGTATAGCTTGTTGTTCGGTGTGAGCCAAGGCTCCGTGTTGAAGGCCGTACTTTAATCTATAATGGTTTACTTTTTAAATTGTTATTTGTATGGAGAGTTGTCTCATTGGCACTCACACCACATCTTCCTATATCTATATAGGAATGTAAATATAAAAAGAAATGTGTAACATAAAAGTGATTTCAAAAGTAGTCTGTAAAACGTATCAAAATATTTTGCAGGGAAATACTCAAGACATTTAAGATTTGCAGATTGGTCAACTAAAAGAAATTTTGATCTTACAAAGACAATGTTAACACAACTTTAATACAAAACCAACCAATACTGTTGACATAGTGCTACCCCATTTGACCACTGCAAATAATTCAGAAATAAGGACTCGGATGGGGGACCCCCCTTTTATATTACATTTTTCAACTTGTATACTGAGACAGTTTATATGTATATATTGATATACAGTACTAACCTGTTATATTATGGTTTCTGATAAATGATGTCAAAACGCAGTTATTTTTTTCAAAACTTAATTTGCAAATTTGAATAATGAATTATAAATAACTACTCTACTTTGCAATAATCTCAATCAAAAATATTGAGTTATCTTTCTTTTTCCATAAAGCTAGTGAAAAATGTAATGATAACTTGTTTGTGTGTTTTACTAATGTGATATACCTACTAAACATAATGAGAGTGAGCGGGGTGAACACTATTTGTATTGAAGAGTGATTGAACCTGTGAAAATCTGTAATGCCCAATTGTGAAAACAAAATATTATTTACTTGAACTGTTTCAGTCATTAATTGTGCCTGGAATTATTGAGATGGATTAGTAATATTAAACACAGAAAGAACCAAAACTAAAGAACAAAAGAACGCCACCAAACTCAAAAGACTTAGGTCATCTAATAGGTAAATTTTATTTTGTATTGGTGTCAATATGAGCTGGCATTATCTGGATACAATATTATTTCAAATAGAAACCAAGAATTAAAAAAAAAAGAAAAGAACAGACAATACAAAAAGCCAAATACGAGAACTATTTGATCCGTGGTTTAACAGTGAAGCAGGTATATATGATGTATTCATATTTGTATCCATCTGACGAGTTAAGCCTTTTGCAACTAATTGTTATAGTTCGTTATGATGTTGTACTGTTACACCACTGTTTCAGGTTAAGGTGAGGGTTGGGATCCAGCTAACATGTTTAACTTGTATGTATGTACGTGCATGTCTTAATTCCCAGTAATTAAATCCTGTAATTCAGTGGGTGTCGTTTGTTGATGTGTTACATTGGAAATCATACCACATCTTTTATATATATATATACGTCATATTGGTCCTCTCAAACAAGATGGTCCATTATACGGGTTTACTCTAGAAAGTGAGTTGCTTTGAAACATAAATTAATCAAGTTCAGAAGCACATACTGTTGATCAAACTGACGATGTAAGTAAATGTTATTCAACAAAGGCAGAGTAAACACAAATACGAGGAAAAGCCAGTCAGACAGATAAGACACAATAATCGAAAGACATTAAGAGATCGATCAAACAAAAGTTTTCGACATAGACAGTGACATGCAAAGAGTGTCTCTAAGTCTATAAATATGTGAACAAATTAAAAATATTAAGTGCGTTAAAATAGGTTAAGTTCGTGAAACACGCATTACTAGCATATTCGGATAGATACCATATTGAAAACCATGGATGCATGACACTAGAAAACCACTGATGAGATCTCAGTTATCTGCTATTTTTATTTCTACTTTTAATCTCAAAGAATATACTAAAATATCGAAAGAATGTTAGCCGAAAATTGATATACACCACAAGATCTGCTTCAGATTGAAAATAATTATCATTTCTTTTTCTGATATCAAAACTGCATTTCATTATGCATGTACGCGTACAACATAATGGATTTGACAAAAGATATGTCAAAAGAAATCTTTTAAAGCAAAACTTGAATACAAAACTTGTAATAAGACAATAAAGAAAAAGATACACAGAAAAAGTAAAAAAAGATGGTTCAAAAAATTATACATGTTTTGCAGAATTGAAACTGAAATGACCCTGTTGCCATTGTTGCTATTGTTTATCACAGCAGAAAAAGTAAATGGAAGTGAAAGTAAGTTTCTTTTATAAAAAAAAAAGATATGTCGACATTTAAAAATATTAACTTATATTAAGAATAAAGAATTTCAGCTTTCGAATAGTAAAACAATAATACGAACCAAGTTTAATTAATTGAAAGAATGACTCCTTTTGAGAACAAAATCAATGATACACAATTATTAATTTACAATTTTTAATGATGAGAAATGGTAAAGCTGTATATGATACTTAACCATGCCATCACATTGTGATGCATCATGTATATGGGTATATAAATATCATGCAAATACATTGTGCACTATTATATACACGTTTATTAGGGCTTCAATGATCATATTACTAGTTATTTCATATTTTCAATAAAAAAATTAGGATTCACAGTACATTTTGTTCTTTTACAGTTAGATGGCTTTTATTAACCAAACCTGTCTATTTTGGACAAGATGTTTTGATGTCATGCTATAGACCATACTTCAATGGAGGAATGTATTTGGCATGGACAGATAAAACAGAAAACTATATTGGTAGAGGAAATATATCTTCCAATAAGATTAAATATGACGTAAAATTAGATTACACAACAACAGGCATAAATTATACATTGACAATCAAGTCATTTGACAGCGATGATGTCAATACCACCTATAGATGTTACATGGGATTTGCAAGTTATTTGGCTAACCTTGTAGAAACAAATACAACATTTTTATGTAAGTTTAACATTTTTTTGCTTCGTTAGATGGAAGATGTTATATGAAAACAATCATTTGTTGAATATATTTTGTTTTAACTAAGAATAAAACCAAAACTGATTTCCAAATAAATCTTTAAAGCTTTATACATTATAATAATATCACTAGAGTCTCCCCAATGTCATTTGCGCTTAAAGAGAAAACAAAATATGCAACATAACTGATTACCTATTCTATCTGCGATAATTATAATTCAAAAGCAAACAAACGACTAGATAGCAACATTAACAAATAGACAAAAGACAAATTGAACAGTATTGTTAGTTCTTTTTCAGATTTACCAAGATCTGAAGATATATCATTTTATGACAGAGATGAACAACATGAAATGATACAATTTGTGATATGGAAAGCGTTTCCAAAACCTACATGTCATACTTTTGTTGGAGTGAGTAAATTACCAAAACGAATTTAAAAAAAGAGATAAGTGAAATACTTGAGCATGCCAAAGTTGATGTTTGTTATGGTCAATTTATAATGTTAATATGAAATTTAAAAAAAACAAGTGTACTAGAGTATGTATGTGAAATATATATATAATATGTTGTAACGCAAGCACTAATAACCTCTTTATGAGAATATGCATTTAATATTGAAATAGTAAAGTTTGAACAGTAAAATGGGAAAGTATTACTTAAACATGTAAAATACAATAGGTCATCTATAAGAAGTGGTTTTCGGATTTTATTGTTATCAGAAGTAAGAAAATTCAACAAAAAACAATACCTGTACCATTGCATTACGTTACTTCAACTACTTAATCAAAAAACAACGTTTAATTATATCGAGATCGGTTTCTATAATTATGAAAGTAAAACAAAAACACACACTATTACACATTATAGTAAAATAACTTAAGCCTCGTTCATAGAAGGTAAAAATGAAATTGACCGACATACAGTTAAATCAAATTAAGTTGAGTGATTACTAAGAAAAACATATATAACCTTTGTTGATTTCCAGAATTCAAGAATAGAAGACAGTTATAACTCCACGTACGAGAGAGTGTCTGTCTTCTACAAAGTGACATTGAGTTTCTCATACGATATTCTGAGCAAATACTGTGATAAATTACTGTTGATCACCTGTGATATTGGTACGACTGCATTTAATTATACCCATCATATACCAATTCATTGTGAAGGTATGTTTTCAATAATCTTTTTGTTGATATTATTTTGCTATGAAATTATTTCATTTTTCAATATGATTGAACTGTTAAAACAGTGTACATAACTAGTTCACCTAATTTTTAATGTCATTGCATTTGTTGATGTGTTAGTTTTGAATCTTCGATCAGAATGATTATTGAATTGCCCAAATTTGTGCTTGAGCTATTGTTAAATATGTACACCTTTTGTGAATTTACTTTATTAGAAACGAAAGATCCATCACATTCAACAAGTGAATTTATGTTATTTCTGATGCTGGGAATCTCCGTTCTACTGACTTTGATATTGCTTTTCACATTTAAACGAATGGGTAAGTTTTTGTTTTGATTTTCTTTTTTTTAGTTTTAAAAATCGAAAAAATTGCACATTGTGCTACGTGTTACAAAAAATAAATATTACTGTACCTTATCTTTTTTTCTTGCAGGGCTTCAATTAAGCTATGCAAAAAGACGAATGCAGACAAAATCTGTTTGATAAGACATTTGTATATCCGACTTTAAAAGCCAAAACAAATGTTTTTTTTTTCAAATTTCATCGATATAACAGTTAGCGATTAATATGTACCTAATGATCAGTAGTTTTTCTTAATGATGTCCAATCGAGTGTAAAAAATGAAAAAGCTATACCGATTTAAAATTCATAAAAGAATAATATTACCATATCAACAATATTTTATTTCAACCCAACGCAATCAAGATGCTGAATAAAGAATGTATAACAGTTATCATACCTTTGATAGACTTTTTCCCAGATTAGGAGAAAAGGCCTATTCTCTAACAAAATCTCATATATTTTAGCATTTTCACACTAATTTATACTAATAATCAAGTTTTGTTGATCAGACTCGCTCCAATCGTTACACGAATTGATAACTATAAAGCTCATGAACCATTTTTATACATTTATCCATTTCATTGAGGCGAAAATCAAATGAGTAAGCATCAAAATATGTATGGAAACTTCTTTTCATTTGTTAAACAATTACAGCTAGCAAATAGACGCACCGACAGGTTATGTTGAAGCAGGTATTTGATATTATACTCATTACAGGTGTACTGTGTTGGAGGGGAGATGAGCATAATGCTGAAAATAACCAGGAATCATCTACTAATGTAACTGTGCATGTAAATAATAGCCTTCTAAGAGGAGATGAGCACAACTCTGGAAATGACATAGCATCATCTAGTAATGGAACTGTGCATATACATAGTAGCCTCCTAAACAATCCTGATTGATTTCAATCATGCTCTTGATTGACTAAAAAGATGTATCAACTTATAAAATTAAGTAAATGGTATATTGCTATAGATGTGAAAAGCATTGCAAATATGTCAACTCAGTGACGGGGTTGTTGTGATGTATATTTTCATTATGTTATTGTATGATTTACAATCAATATGTGATACAATAGTATATTTGAGTTCATTGTTATTATCATTATTATTTCTTATGGAATTTTTTCAAATGAAAACTGAAAACTGTTTACATTATGCTTTTATCTAAGTTTTGTGTGATGCATTCAATTTCTATAATTTCAATTTTATTGTTCAAATGAATGGGCATTACTTTATTTTATAACGCTATTCATTGTGTTTGGTGATTACATTTTGTTTTAATGATGAAACTGTTGTGTTGCTCATATTTGACTATATATTGTTATTTTCATATTCCAATGTGCTGTAGTGTTTTGTAGTGGTAACATGTTATATGGCTTGTGTTTCTTTTCATGATATTCGTCATAGAGTGGTGCTATTCACAAGGAAACTGTTAAACCATGAGTTATAAGTGGTGTGTCCCGTCCTTCTTCTTTTCGAACGTGACCTACCAAATAACACTTATCACGTGGATTGTCATATACATGAGCAACAAAATAGTGCTATGAGTGGAGCAGGATCTGCGTACCCTTCCAGAGCATAATTTTTTGCCTTGGCATTGTCAGTTTATTGTTTAGCTATGAGTTTGCATGTTCTTTTGGTATCTTTAATCTCTTTTTTATTGACCACAGTCCTATGCTGGATTTATCAAATATAAAATTATTCGTATTCTCATTCTAGTAATCATTATTCAACAAAAAGGGTTTGTTACCAACTATTTGAAGCTGTGAACTTGCAACTGATGGTCACGATTAAGAATAATGTTATAGTCCGTTGAATTTAAAAGAAAACAAAATTAATCATAAATCATAACAAATGCTAATTTCATATTTGATAGCTGAATATATATCCCATGTGTTCTACATACTATACGATGTTTTATCATTTAATAAAAGCATTAAATCTCTATTATAAATATGTACTTCAAAATGCAACATATACAGAGGGAAGTAGAGTTTGTGATCAAGACAACCAGGTCACTATCATAGGCATTACCATTCATTTGGGTACAAACGAAAAAATCTTGTCCAAGAGGATTCATTTTTATTCAAATTGTGTTGTAGGGAATGATGAATACATTATAATACATTTCAAAACCAAATTATCAATAATAGGTGTTGATGGTGTCTTATAATGAAAACGTGAATGAAGGTAATGAGTGAATGAATTGATCGTGACATCAACTGATCATTAGTTGTTATAGTAATGTATGCTTAACATGTTGTTTTAGTTGTATTTGTTTTTCATAAATGTGTACAGATGGTGTGTACACTATCCCACTTTAAAAGTAACAAGTAAAAATGGCTATAGAATTATGTTGGCAATCGGGAAGTTTTGAATGTTATACAATTTTACATTGCTATGAAAGTTATTATTTGTTTGATTGTGTAGCAGATAATTTTAGTCACTTATTACAAGTAACTTATTACATTTGTTTCAAATAAACATTGAAAATGATATTTACATATTTTACTTAGCATAATTTATATAAGGTACAAATTATACCACACCATACTAAAATATAGTATAGACATGTCATAACATAAATACAGAATCCTCTCAATTCTCCAAAGAAAACATGTATGTAAAAAACATCATAAAAAGCCAAATAAACTACAAATCACACATGATAAACAGTCAGAACAAAGCATCCACACAGTGCTTACTAAATATATTGCATGTATAAAAGTAAATAAGGTACACATTTTACAGTACCATCTCAACACAATGCAGCTCATCATGTCATTGGTTAAATTCCAGTCAACCCAAATGTAATTACTATGAGGTAATATCAGTCTACTTTATATCACACCAACTTCCTCATTCTTCAGATGTTGTTTGGGTTTCTGCAGTGGCTGTCGTGAATTAAGTTGTATGAATGTTTTTCTATCTGTTGGTTATTGGTTTCCGGCTTGTGCTGGATTATTCCCACTTCGTTCGTTGTCTGATCTTTAACTTCTTATGATTGTTAATGAGACTGTACAAGTTTGAGCGTAGTACTTTGTTCATTTGATATAAGCTACTCTGCCATCCTTCTAGGTAGTTTGTCGTGTTGATTCATTGTTTGGGAATGATTCCATAGTTGACTTTTATTACAAGTAATTGGTGAAGTAGAATGTAATCGGAGTGGTTTTGATTTGGATGTTCCTAAGTCATATAATGAAGGAAACAAGACTTCTTCTTCTTCGACATGAGGTACACGAGTGATAACGGCTACCCCACGTACAAGTGGAGGCATTTTTTATTCTTCGTATTAGTTGTCGAGGAGTCGTCCTGTTGAATACGTTTTGCATCAAAACACTGCTTATAATACTATGAATTCATGATCCTTCGTTTGATACCAATTATCATGGCTTTCGTGGGTACAAGAGAACCAGGAATTTAAATTTCCATCGAAATATAGATTATCTATATGTATGTATGCAGACTTTGTCCAGTTATCGGAATTTCAATGAGTAATTACTGTGCACCACTTAATTTGAACCTGTTTATGTTGTATGACTTACAATGTACGACTAAAATCAGCAAAGACCCATTGAACAACATTTGATACAAAAATGTAATCTGAGCGTCACTGATGAGCCTTATGTAGACGAAACCTGCGTCTGGCGTATTAAATTATAATCCTGGTACCTTTGATAACTATTTAGACCACTGGGTCGATGCCACTGTTGGTAGACGTTTTGTTCCCGAGGGTATCATCAGCCCAGTAGTCAGCATATCGGTGTTGACATGAATATCAATTACATGGTCATTTTTATAAATTTCCTGTTACAAAACTTTGATTTTTTTCTAAAAACTAAGGATGTTCTCATCCCAGGAATAGATTACCTTAGCCGTATTTTGCACTACTTTTTGGAATTATTGGGTCCTCAATGCTCTTCAACTTTGTACTTGTTTGGCTTTATAACTGTTTAATCTGAGCGTCTGGCGTATTAAATCATAATCCTGGTACCTTTGATAACTAATTTAGATATTTGGATGAAATATTGGCTCTAAATAATGACGATTTCAGTATGTACACTTAAGAGTTGTATCATGCTGTACTTACTTTAAACAAAGCTAATAACAATGAACACTACCCTTTCCTGGATCTTAATATCTATATCTTCAATAGGAAGCTTAATAAGAAAATAAGTACCAACGAGATGACAAATATCTACTCTGTGGATAATTTTTTTGAATGTTTAAACTTTATCAACGTTCTTAAAATATCATGGATTTCTATCAAACTTGGACAGAAGCTTGTTTATGATCATAGGATAGTATCCAGAAGTTGTTTTTTTTTTAAATCCTGTTTATCCGGGGTTTTTTTAATTTATAATTGGACTTAGTTTTTCTGCAAAAAGTAAAATCACAAAAATACTGAACTTAGAGGAAAATCAATCGGGAAAGTCCATAATCACATGGCAAAATCAAATAACAAAACGCATCAAAAACGAATGGACAAGAACTGTCATATTCCTGACTTGCAAGTTAACATTACATTCACTTTGTGGTTAAAGATATAAAAACTTTCTTAAACTATCCTGGATTTATACAAAAATTGGACAGAAGCTGATTTATTAAAAAACACTAGAAGGAATTTATTTCCTGTTTTTCTGTATATTACATATAAATGGACTTCATTTTTCTTCCAGTTAACATTACATACAGTCTGCAGTTAAAATAATATTTATTTAGATTCATAAACCATCCTTGATTTTTTCTAGACAGAAGTTTCTTACAATTAAAAAGTAGTATCTAGATAAATTATTTTTTAAATGTTCCCCATTTTATTTTAGCCTGCACGAACAGCAAAAGTAGGTGAGACACTGTGTTCCGCGGAACTCTTACAATTGTTTAGATAGTGACGTTGCCTCGATCTGCATTGAAGAGACATTAATTAAGAGATAATTTATGGAAGCCATATATAAAAGTGTTGCTACCGCTCAGGATAAAATTCGAATATTACGGCCCAGGCCATGTGTAAATTTCCAACAATCTATGGCTTCCATGAATTATTTCGATTCTAATAGGACAAATACGGTCATTAAAAAACTGAAGCGATGGTGAGTATGCTGTGTGTGTGTGGCTGTTCTGTTTTACTCCCTGTTAGATAAAGCTCAAATACCTTTATAATTATGTAGCTTGCATAGGTTATTTCGTGAATAACTGCTAGAAAAAAAAACTTTTTAATTCTTTAAATTCTCAAACCCATCATTTGCCATGTTTTTCTCATAAGCTTCCGTCACAAATCAAAATTGACATTTTGTAACTAAGGAGCCGTCATGTTGACTTGCTGAAATGAGTAAATATACGAATAATGCAATAGAATAGAAAACAAAACAAAATCTACCTCAAAAATCAGTTTTAAATACAATATCATACGAATTCTGATGGTTCACGTAACAGAAATCTTTCAACTTTAGCGGTTTCATTTGTATGACGTCATGTTTTGAAATGACTTAAATGCGCCAAAAAGATTAAAAGACTATCGCGAAATTTATTTTATTTTTATTTTGTTGATTTCCCCTAGCCCTTGTGCATTACTTCTTTTTATTATGCATACGAATAAGAATAAAAGTTATTTTGTCTTTTTTTAATTGCACTTTTTAAAACAATAAAATCGGCAAAGGGTCTGCAAATAGGTTCCAATACATGTAGATTTACGTGGGAAGTGTATATTGTAACAGCCATTATTATGTATATCTCTGAGTCTGCGCTAAGTATATTTAATCGACAATTTTATCACAGTGTTGTTTGCAAAGCTAAAGAAGCACGTCATATTAGAATTGTCAAAAATACACGTCTGGTGTATTATTTGTAACTTCATGTCCCAAGCGAAAAATTTGGTTTCATAATTTTTCATTTGTGTCTTTAAAATTGAATGAACTATTCCATAATGGATATTTTAAACAATTGTTCAAATGAATGCTTACATCCGGCTTTCAGCATATTCTAAAACTGTACATGTTTTATGACAATGGGAATTTCCGTGTATGGTTCTAGGGGAAGGAGACTAAATTGAAAATGACGGTCAAAATAAAAATGAATTATAGTTTCCTGTTAGTTTTGAATTTTATCATATTTGCACTTTATTCTTGGAAAGAGGAAGTTAATATCATACCTTTAATACAGAGTAAGTGATAATGTATTATCATTTAAGTTCCCCTTACTTTATAAGTTTTTACAATTTACTCTTAGTAGTCCTTAAACCAGTTGCATGTGCATTAATTTACCAAAGTTGTACTTAAATAAATAAAAAAATCTGGTTTGTTTATTATTTTTGCCCAAAGAGCTGTATCAAAGAGAAAGATAAAAAAAAATCTGGTGTTAATTCTTCTTTAAAGAAAACAGTTTGAGAAGAGTATCTATCTGATTAGTTATAAATGTTCTTTCAACCTTTTGAGTTTTGAGTCAGTTGATTAATGCTGCTTTGTGTGATTTTCACAAATATAGCATTCGGATATAACAACAAAGAAAACTTTTATATAATCCTTTGTATTACTCTAAACTCTAGTATGTGTTATATTTTTCGTAATTATTAAAATGCATTTACTTTTTTTCAAATTTAAGTTTGATTATCCTAGTTATCATGTGTGTAAGCAACCCTTTATCAGATTTCGGTACAACATATATAGCAAGGTTTGTGTTCCCGATTGCTTTTGCAGTAGATTATGTTGTGTTTCATTGGATCCAATATTTATAATTTTATACAGACTTAATTCTCTAAACTTTAATACGATTTACGAAAAGTCAATTCTTCGCTAACTATAAAAACAAATCATACAAATGAGAATAAATGGCACGAAACTTAGAAAACTTTGAAGATGAATAAACACCAGAACTTTATTATTTTCATTTTTCTCTTGGATAGAGCTCTTTGGGCAAAAATAATAAACCATCACGAGTTGGTTGACCGTTACGGAATAACCGTATCACAAATGATTATGGAAGGCCACAGCTGCCTTATGATAACAATAACCATCTCATTAAGGGTAGAGATATATCATGAAGAAAATGTTGTATACTAGCTATAACGGCATTTGACTATAATACTCTGTCAATTTGCTATATCACTAAGATAAATGTATATACTATAACGGCTTTTGACTATAATTCTCTGTCAATTTGCTATATTGCTTAGGTAAATTTATATACTATAACGGCATTTGACTATAATACTCTTTCAATTTGCTATATCACTAAGATAAATGTATATACTATAACGGCATTTGACTATAATACTCTTTCAATTTGCTATATCACTTAGATAAACTTATATACTGTAACGGCATTTGACTATAATACTTTTTCAATTTGCTATATCACTAAGATAAATTTATATACTATAAAGACACTTTGATACAACATGGAATTAGCTTTTCATATTATTCTGTCATTTCACTTTGGTATGAAGAAAATATTTCATACTATGAAGACATCTTGATATAACATAGAGCTACATTTTCATGTTGATTTGTCATTCAAATAAACTATTATGTGATATTGCTACGTCATCAAGATACATTTCACACTATAAATACATTTTAATATAACATTAAGCAACTTTTACATACTACTTTGTCACCTCAGTATATTATAACAATACATTTGTATATATACTATACAATCACCTCGATATAACATGGAATCATTTTGTCATACTATTATGTCGATTGTAATTATAAAAAAAATACCGTGAAAGAAATCGTTATGCAGACCTTATTGAATCGCTTTCAAAATGAAGGAATTAATCGACTCTACTGAATGTTGCATTTGCCATAGTCGGTTCCATGGGGACTGGAAAAGGGAGGGGGGTTATTTTGTTGTTCCTTATATATGGAATCACTGAGCACATGACTGGAGCGGCCCCTCCTTAGCTCAAATGGCCCTCTTACAAAATGTTGTGAATCCGCCACTGTTTGTCCACAGCGATAAGGAGTTGAAAAGACTGTGGGCGACACGAAAGGCAACGCATATAAGTTGGTACCCCTAAAAAATTAACAAACAAAAACTAAATAACATACAAGCTAAAAACAAAAAGATGCAGGTTTATATTATTTTCGCCAAATTTTAACTATCATGAAAGCAACCTGTTCTGCTTTTTAGATAGTTTACTTAAAGCATTTGTTTGCATGATCAAATCATGTTGAAAGGTGTGGTGAAAAATGTGTTATCCGTAACTTGTACCAATTTCCCCTGTACCCGTATTCTTGAATATTATTATTAACTAAAAGCTGAGAGATAGTCAAGATCGGTTGATATTTTGAAAAGACATTATTGTTAAAATCATAATGATCTGTAAAATGAAGTTAACAAATCAATGCTGAAGTCGATTAATCTTTACTTTTCTATCTACATTTTACGAATTTTCCTAGCGTTTTACAAATACATCGTCGGGCCAGAAAGGGGGTTGGGTGGGGTGGGGTGCACTTCAACACTCAAGTAATAAGGGTGCCGCTGGGGTTCACGTACGCTACCCTTTCCTATGTATAATCATGGTTTTAAACATTTGCGTATGTGAAAGTGTAACCTTTTTACATTTTGGTTTGTTTCATCTGGTGTGTTAAAAAAATGACTACCAAAGTGTCAAAGAGGGACAAAATAAAAATTAATCAAATATATAATATTGAACATCGATCAGAAATATATTTATCCCGTTGAAAGTCCAGTAACAAATATTACATTCATATCGGAACAGGAGTAAGTTATGGTGGTTTGAATATGAGCATGTTTCATACAATGCGTACATGCTTAGTTGGATTTTATACGTTTCAAGGGCACAAAAAACAGTCTGCAAAGACGACATTTCATCCTTTCAGGACTCATTTTTCCTACACATATCAGACATGCCCTCCCTGCTTAACTGTACTGACACGTATATAATAAGTAACATTTCAAAAGACGAGGTAGGCAAAAATATCAGAAATATATAAGATTAAAAAATAAATGTCATTTTGAATTTTCTTGTTCAATAAAAAGCCAAGTTTTTTTCATATCCAAAAATCCGGGTGTTCATGGCTGTCCTCAAGTGTTCCCTCTTGTCACTTTGGTAGTCAATTTTTCAACACACCTTATGAAACCAAGCCAACATGGATAAAAAGTCACACTTTTGCATACGCGAATTTTAACGCAAATTTTGAAATGTTATGCATTTTAAGAATCTTAATTATACGAAAAGGGTAGAGTACCGGAACCCCAGCGACACCCCTATCAATTAAGTATTGAAATGCACCACTCCCTTTTTGCCCTTAATGTGTCTATAAAACAGTATACAAGTTCGTAAAAGGACTTGTGTCTAATTCTACAAGTGGAGTTAAAGCGAGTATTCTCAGTCAAGTGACTAGATCCTAGTCATTACTTCTATGTTGGCATCGCCAACATCTACAACCGGTCGTGGGTTGCAGCTCGTTATCAACTTCAAATCAGTAGCCAGTCTCCCGGTTACAAACTTTCCACTAGATACCAAATAACACAGAAGTTATAGGTTACTGTAACAAACATACATAAAGAATATGGCACGGTTAAACATGTTAGTTTAAACATATTTTATAGTGGATCGGGAAACAAGTTTTGCAACTTATATTAATCCCTTTTCACTTTGCGGGTGCGAGTGCTGCCTTGTAGCGGCATTAGCCTGCTCTTTTTCGAAATCTACAAGGGTGTCTTTAACATGCAAGAGATATGGCTCTCTCTTAACACGGGTCAGCCATTCATCGTTTCCTCAAGACCATACTCGCAAATGGTGTCAAGGGAGAGCCGAAAATTAAGTCCCTGAAATTTTCATCCCAGACGGGAATCGAACCAGGAACCTTTGTGTTAAACATATTAGCGGGATCTCAACCTTCCTCTAACCCTGGACAGAGGTATAACAATTCAATTCACTACAATATAAGAACGAATTACAAAAATCAGTTGAAAAAGGCTTAACTCATTAGATGGATTGAAGAAATACAAATACTACCAATACAAGTGGACGTTTGCCGGGTACTTGTACATCCCAACAGCAAAAAGACGCTAAGCACAGATCTGAGAGTATTCGTAGTTATTGACAGCTAGGTCAAAGTCACTAACAACTAATAAAAAAAATCATGCATCTTAGACTAAATTATCCATCAGTACACATTCAACATCCAATGGATTTAGCCGGTGTAAAGACGTCATACACAGTCAGAGAAAACATGCCCTTGTACAATGCCACGATACAGACATCGACAGATTGTAGATCCATGAATGTGTATATGTATATAACATTATAGAAACATTTAGTTAGCTTTTAATTTGCTGATAACAAAATCATTATTAATACCAATAAAAAACAATATTTAATATCTAATTACAGTTTTGAATTGATAACCTTTTAGAATAAGTTTACTAGTATTTAAAGAATCGATAAGTTTACCAGAATCGTTTCTAAATTTCAAGGCACGGTTATCAACATCCGTAAAATTGAGGATGTGCTATCCCGTTTGAAATAAGTTTTCTAAAGGCACAACCAAACTTCAAAACCAAATCTTTAATTATATCTATGGAAGAAAAAAGTAAAAGTTTTAAGAAATTTGTGGAAACAAAATTCCTGGTTTGAGTTATCCTCTTTAAAAAAAGAATGTATTATATTATTACTGTATGTGTCGCCTTTCGTGTCTTTTCAGCTCCGCATCGCTAAAGTCGATAAATTGACGTAGCAATATCACATTTATAGTTTATATAAATGACAAATCAATTTGAAAATATAGCTACATGTTATATAAAGATGTCTTCATAGTATGAACAATTATCTTCATAACAAAGTGATATGACAGAATAGTATGAAAAGGTAGCTCCGTGTTGTATCAAAGTGTCTTTATAGTATATAAATTTATCTTAGTGATATAGCAAATTGACAGAGTATTATAGTCAAATGCCGTTATAGTATATAAATTTACCTTAGTGATATAGCGAATTGACAGAGTGCCGTTATAGTATACAAATTTACCTTAGTGATATAGCGAATTGACAGATGAGTATTATAGTCAAATGCCGTTATAGTATATAAATTTACTATAGTGATATAGCAAATTGACAGAGTATTATAGTCAAATGCCGTTATAGTATAGAACATTTTCTTCATGATATATCTCTACCCTTAATGATATGGTTATTGTTATCACAAGGCAGCTGAGGCGTTCCATAGATGATATCGAACATGTTCCTTACGTCGTAAATTCCCTTTCATGAATGTGATCTACCTACAGCACCTGAGATCACCCTTAGTTTTTGATGGGGTTCGTGTTGCTTATTCTTAAGTTTTCTATGTTGTGACATGTTGCACTATTGTTTGTCTGTCTTTTTCATTTTAGCCATGGCGTTGTCAGTTTATTTTCGAATTATGAGTTTGGCTGTGCCTCTGGTATCTTTTGTCCCTCTTTAAGACATTTTGGCAAAAAGCAGGTAACATGTAGGTGCAAAAATATTTCCCGATGAAAGAGAAATTTAACATTAAGTGTCTAAAAATCCTACGTGAAATCAAATGATATGTCCCGTTATATTGAAGAAACTACATTGTATTTGTAATTTGTGAAAATAAAAAGCATACGTGTGATGTGATTTAAAAAAAAATCATTTTAGTCTATTACTTCGTTCAATAGTATTCTTTAAAATGTGTTTATTGTTTTTATTTTCTCTTAGTTGAATGGCTTTGTTTTGAATGTTGTGATGTGCCATTGTGGAACCATTCTAATTATTCTGATCAACGTATTAATATTCCGATCTGAAGGTAAATTCCAACCACGTTACTTTTACCTACTAACGGCTAATATAACTTTCTAGAAAACTAAACGAAATAAGAAAAAAATCATTCTCATTTATTAAATAATTGTTCTTAATATTCAAACGAGTTAGACTTTTGACTTGGTCGATGCCACTGGTAGTGAAGGTCTCCTCCCCGAGGGTTTCACTAGCTCAGAAAGAAGTTTTGACAAATTATCATGATATGGTCATAGTTGTAAAATTGACTGTTTACAAAACTTTACATTTTTCAAAATGATAAGGCATTACTACCCAAGGAATACATTACCTTAGCTGAGCTTGTTAAAACCTTGTGGAATTAAAATTTGGGCTCTCAATGCTCTTCAACTTTGTACTTCATTTGACCTTTTAAACTAGATGTATTCGAGCGACAATAATGAGTGTTTTGTAGACAAAGTGGGAGTTTGGCATACAAGTTTTAAGGCTTGTATCTATGATGAGTTTATTTACAGCCACTGACTCGATGCCACTGTTTGCAGAGGTTTCCTCCCCGATTGTACCACAAGGTTACACTAGTCACTTTTGTAATGACATGTATTATTATTGATGTGGTCATAATTAAATCAACTGTTAACCAAACTTTGAATTTGTTAAATACTTAAGATTTTTTACATTAGGAATAAATTAACTAAGCTGTATTTGGCAAAATTTTGTGTACTTTTGGGTCTCAATCCTCTTCAACTTCGAACTCTTTTTTGGCATTTTTAACTTTTTTGTTTCGAGCGTCACTGACGAGTACTTTATAGACGAATCGTGCGTCTATCTTAAAAAGTTTATGCATGGTATCTATGATGAGTTTCGTTAGATTTCCTTAGTCTATGAAAGATACAAGTTAATGTAAAATTGAAGCAAATCTACAAATTTAACCGTGCAAACAGTTTGCATTTTAACAAGAAAAAAGTTCAAATCATAAGAATCTACATGTGACACGACTAAGGTAGTATGAGAATACAATCAAACGTGATATTTTGTAAAACTTTTATCGTTGTTATTTTAAAAGTGCATGTGTATAATAAAAATAGGCAAACATGCTTGTTTTCAAGCTATAAGTGTTTCTCTTTGGTTGCATATTTTGATAACAGATAACAGAAAACAATCTTGTTTGATTTACTTTTAGGAGATCAAAGTGATATTATCTATGTCACGGTCAACTCATCAGTCCT
Source organism: Mytilus galloprovincialis (assembly GCA_037788925.1). NCBI lineage: Eukaryota > Metazoa > Mollusca > Bivalvia > Mytilida > Mytilidae > Mytilus > Mytilus galloprovincialis. The sequence continues at coordinate 25,305,819 of CM075341.1, forward strand.
CTTCGCGTGTCCGTTATCGTCGGACACAGGAGCAATAATATGGCGTGGACCACCAGATCTAATGTTGTACGGAATAAATGAGAACGTAAATGACAAGCTTAAAGAGGATGGTCGAAGATCCATTATCAAAGACGAGGCAACAAGACAATACAATTTACATTTTGAAATGTTTTTTGAAAGCGACCAAGGTCTTTTCAAATGTGATACCATTAGGGATGGGAAGACGACAGAGCATGAATTTATTTCTAAGTTAGCTGGTAACGTATTATTATGATAACAAATCATTACTCAACAAAATTCAAGAACTGTTTTGTTTCATATTTTTACAAAATAATGACATTTCTATACGTAAGTAAGTAAGTAAGTAAGTAAGTAAGTAAGTAAGTAAATTTTATTTAGAGTCGGCATATATATACATGAAAACAAGCAAAACATGAGCTCTGGTGGGCTCTTTAACCGACTATGACATAAAAAAAACATGCAGCATCATGCAAATACTACCAAATACAAATGAAATAAAAATGAACCATGCAAAATAATGAAAGCAAAACTATTTGATTTGTGAGCCTCCAGAGTCAAAGTTCATGTGGCAAGCGCCTCTATGTGCATTGAAACGGGGGAATCATCAAATCACTTGAAGATCATAAAATATAACAGACTAAAAGCATAAAAAAACCAATAAATAAATAAATATAAGCACTAGCATTTAATATGGCAGGTATATTCAATAAATGCATAAAAAGCAGAGCAAAAGGCCATTATAAAAAGAAAGGAAAAAATTTCAGCTTTGAGACAGCACTGGGTGGAAACGACATGAACTGCAGTAGCATTTTTGACCCCCACACCAGGAATTTATATAATTCCTAAACTGGTCAAAAGAAGTCATGAGTCTAGCCTCATTAGGAAGTGAGTTTCATACTTGTGCTGCCTCAAATCTAAAGGATCTTTTACCATAACTTGAGGTTCTAGGTCTAGGTACCTCAGCAGTGTTTACATACCTGAAATTATAAGAATTGTTTTTTATTACAACTAAATCTTGAATAAATAAAGGACATTTTTTATTAATTATTTTAAAGGTCTCCAAGGCAATTGAGCGCATTCTACGAGTTTTTAATGATGGAAGGTTTGAAATCTGCAGGAGTGTTTCGTATGAGCTCTGATGGTCTTCATAAATAAATCAAAGCGCTCGTTCTTGTATTTTTTCTATTTTTCTGGTATTTTGTTCCCCACAGAAATGCCAAGTCAAAGGGCAGTAACTAAAGTTTGACATAATAAAAGAGTAATAAATTGTAAGTTTACTTAGTTTGTTTAGATGTTTCCCAATTCTTTTCAAAACATTTAATTGCCTTGCAGCCTTTTTACAAATATTTGAAATATGTAAATTGAAGTTTAATTTAAAATCAATCGTAACTCCAAGTAGTTTAACCTCATCCTCACATGATATAGAAATACCATTCAAATCAAACACAATCTTTTTATCATGTGTTTTTTTTTTTTTTTTTTTTTTGCCAAGAGAGATAGCTTGAAATTTCTCTGGGTTGGCCTGCATTTTATTGGAAGAAAACCACTGTATTAAATAATTGCTGTCTTTCTCAAGAGCAGAAATTACATCTTATAATTATAACAATTATGAAATAAATGATATGCATATATATATTACCCTTTTCAAATAAGCTCAAAAGTTTGGTAGAACCATTTTCAAGAGATTTATATAATTTGTTCTAGTGTTTGACTGTTGTACCACTGTTCCAGATGCACGAGGTGGAGGTTTGTCGCTTACATACTTGTTTAATCGGTCCATGTTTGATTGTGCCTAGTAAAGTACCTATAATTAAGTTGTTGTCGTTGGTTTATATTCGTCAGATTTGTTTTTCGTTAATTTCTCTGTCATAAATCCTTATCTTAACTGTTTTGCGTGTTATCATATGAGAGTATCTTTTATTTCTAGCTGACTAAACAGTATGGGTTTTTGGATGTAGATGGCCGAATTAAGACGTATAGTTGTTTACGTCCGCGTCATTTGGTAGAACAAATTGGCAATCATATAATTTCTCTTTAGTGGTATATAAGGTTTCCTCATTTTTTGCGATGCTTTATTCATAATAATGAGTAAAACTCAAACAACATACATACAAAAAGAATTTTGCAATTTTTTTTTTTTTTTTTTTTTTTGCAGAAAGACCATACAGCATCATAATAGGCACAGACGATAGTTTCGAAAGGATAATCGGATTTGAAGGAATTGCCATGCAAGTAAATTGTACCGTAATTGGAGGTTTACCAGAACCTACTTTGTCTTTACTCTATGGAAATAAAGTGGTGAATGTGACGAATACAACTGTAGTTGGGTATATATTTATACCTTCCAAAAAGGACCATATGGACAATATCACCTGTATAGCAGACAACGGATTCTTCAAACTTCGGACAACATTGCCACTCTTTGTAAAAGGTTTTTATAACAATTTTACAGATCATTGTTATAATATACAAAAATATATTTTAAATATCTGCATAAACTTGTTTAGTTGAAGAAGATATTAGCATTTTGAAAACGTTTCTTCGATACTCTTAAAAATACAACTAGAACCCTTATATATATATATATAGCACCATTTGCAATAGAACCTTTTTTACACTTTATTATTCATCAGTTATTCAAAATTATGTTCTCCCAAAATTTCTGATACCTACCTTGTATCATGTGTATCATTTCTGAATTTAATGACACTCTCGGGTTGATTATGAGCTTTTTATAAGGATATTATTGTTAGATTGTTTTGCCAGTTATATTCTGCATTTGTTGATATTTCCTCGCTTTTGTGAACGTCGTCATTGTACAACTCGGCATGATGTAGGGGTATTGACAACTAAACATTAAAACAGATGCTAGGGGGCAGCCTTGATGCTGCATTGAGGTGTGATAGTTTGCATCGAGATGGTTTCTGTGTGTCTTTGACATGAAAAACATCTATAAACGTCATTGAAGGTTCTATCAAAGTGCTTGCATGATGTTTTATGATAAACTAATACAAAACGTCGACCTTAATGAAAGTGTTTCAACTACATATATGACAACATTTCTAAGCTTTTTTTTAAAACTGTTTGTAACTGGGATATTGCCTGACAACGGAAATGTTTTACAACAAAAGATGCATCATCCTATTTCAATCATAATTTGCTTAATCTAAACAAATTGACTTACTGCAGCTTTTTTGTTGTTTACTATTTGTATTGCAGTAACTCCGACAGTCCATGTGTCTGCTGAACCGTCACCAAATGTAACAGAAAACAACAACGTGACGCTTCAGTGTTCAAACAACACAATAACAGATCCAGCAGATCTTGTTTGGAAATTCAACCAAAAAGTAGTTGCAGAAGAAAGTCATAACCATTTATCTTTGTTAAACGTGCAAAGACAGCAATCGGGACTTTATACTTGTGAAGTTACAAGTAGTGCAGGAACTGGTGAAGATAGCTTATATTTAATTGTCAAATGTGAGTTTTGAAATCCTCAGAACCAAATGGTACACGGATCCACAAGCCCGTCCCTTTTCATGAATGTGACCTACCGAATTATACTATTTACCGAGCTTGTAATAACATAAGTCATACGAAGGGTGCCACATGTGGAGCAGGATCTGCTTACACTTCCGGAGCACCAGAGATCACCCCCAGTTTTTGGTGGGGTTCGTGTTGCTTAAAGTCTTTAGTTTTTTTTGTTGTGTCTTGTTTACTTTTATTTGTCTTTGTGTCTTTTTAATTTTTAGCCATGGCGTTGTAAGTTTATTTTCGAGCTATGAGTTTGACTTTCCCTCTCTGGTATCTTTCTCCCTTATTTTCTTAAAAAAACGTATTTTTATGCGATCACCTCCTCGAAAATGAATTGTAATAGTTCCACTTTAACAATATAGTTCTGCGATTACAGAGGGAATTTAAAGAAAAATAAATGAATATAATTGTCATAAAACGTGTAGCTTGTTTTAATTCAAAATATTTTGCTAATGTATGACATTAGCTTTTATATTAGCTAAATTAAATGAAAATCAAAGAAGTCATGAGACCGTGTGTAGATAACTATAAACTAATTTTATTTTGTCCCTTTTCCTGTTTAACAAAATATGACGTATTTTATCTCTTTTAAATTAGATATGCCCACAATAGCTGATAACTTCACAAACTACAAGTATGAGGTAGAGCTCGGACAACCGACCAAAATAACATTGGTCATTGATAGTTTTCAAAAGCCAGACATAGTATGGACATTGTCTGCAGGAGGGAAATTAGGATATTGGACAGTTAATGCTATAAAAGATCATTTATATTCCGTTTCAACTACAGTTCTTCCAGAAGAAGAAAGTCACTTAGGAGAATATGAAATGAGAATTAGAAATGATGTAGGCAGTATTGATGTCGTCATTGAACTTATTTGTAAGAATTTTATATTATAACAGACCAAAATGAAATCAAAACCGATTTATTAATAATTTCAAAAGCGTCAGAAATTGGGAACGGCATTATGCTTAATTCACCCAATTTTGAATATAAAATATTGAATCTCTGTACATAATTAAAAATGAGTATGATCTTTGTTTCTTAAATAACCATAATTGACTATTTGATAACACATTGAGTATACAATTTATGCTGAGTTGATTAAGCATTAATGTTATTTTGAATACTTTCATTACGTTTTTACTATATGAAAAAAAACCAATTCAGTGCTAGTATGCAATTATGAAACGTTGAATGCTTTATCAATTTCTATAATTTTGAGATTGTTTCATCCTTTGACGAATTGTCATAAAATTGAAATTTTACTAAGAAATTATATAACTATGCTCCTTGTTATGTTTTTACTTTTTTTCAAGCAATGAAATAATATATTATCAGCTGGAGTTGTCACTGTAGTACCATATGAAGCAGTTTGCAATACTTCAGAAAGTGTGGAACTGACATGTGTTAACAAGGACAAACATTTACAAACAGAATGGACTGCCAAATGGATCCATCAGCTAAATAGAATTTTTATTCGGTCACCCTCCTCCGAAGTGAATGGTAATATTTCTACTTTGACAATAAAGTTCTGCGATTACAAAGATACTGGGACGTACATATGCGAATGGACCTCAGACGAGAAAGTGTACAAATCAAGCGCAAAAGTAACTGTTCATGGTAAGGGCATGAATATTATCATATTGTATTTAAAAAATATCTTTCTAAAATACGCCGATGTCATCGGTACATGTATATATATCACATTCTATTGTGTTTTTCGTCTTCATTTTCTTGTGTTTATCAAGAATGCTGAATTAAGTAATGTGTGTCTGGTGTCGAAAAATGCATACTGCAAGCATCTACAGAACAAATACATGGGGTGATCTGATGTCCACATATATTAGACTGACGCCGTGATCAGGATATTTTAAGTGGTAACTCGTGTTATAACAATATGTTGAACGGAACATCCTCCTTTCGATTTATAATGTGGTATGATGTAATATCAAGTGGTTTGTGATTCCTGATACATAGCTTATGTATTAATTTAATGACATTCTGAAAAAAAAACATGCAGTCTTCGCCCTTTATTGAGATCTAATATGATTTGTAACAGACATTTCTTAATTTGGTGCATAACTAAGTATTATTTTGAAAACTAAGGTATAAACTCATTTAGTCAAATCAGACCTTAGGTTGCACTTTTCATATCCTCTTAGATCATATAGCTCTTCATGTCTCAAAAAAGTAAAATAACAAAAAACTCTGGAAAAGTCCATCACTGACTTTCATTTATTTACGTTCGTATGTTAACTATGAAGGTATAGGTAATCAAAGTACTGAAGTATTGAACAGAAAAAAATCACAACTCTATACCTGAAAGTGAGGTTAATGTACAGATATGACTTTTTTTCTGGGATAAGTTCGTGCGTAGACGATAAATTGATGACGTGGAATTTATTCTCACCGTAATGACTATTATATTGTAGTGATAAAAATCAGTATACTCTGGTTTATTGTTATATACTATATTAATACTTGCATATAACAGTTACATGTATATATAATTTTCATGCATTTGTATATCATACTATTCTACTATATCAATAGTAGTGCAGTGCAAGTGCATGGTGGACATGTCACTATACTGTAATAATTCAATTTTCTTAATAGAATTGATTTGAGTAGAAAAATCTTTAATCATCCATGCTGAGTTATCGTTCCTTAAGATTACAAACGTTTTTGAGATATTCTTCCGCATGCGTGTGCATATATATTAATGATATTTCACTTGTATGTATATACATATAAAAAACATTTTAATAATATTAATTTATCTTCTTTAAAAAGTATTTAATGCGTATTCATTGAAGAAATAAATTTATAACAAGCGGTAAAGAATGTTAGTTTGCACTTGATGATATCTACGTTTTCATCATGTTTATAGATCGGTTAAAAGCCCAAAACAAATATTACGTAATAGAAATCGAGACAATAGCAATACACTGGAAGATCCTCACGGTCATCCGCTGTAAAAATTATTATTTTCATTTCTAAATGCTGAGTGTCCAGTGGGTAATCATTTGAACGCATTTTAAAAGTTTTTGGTTTGACACGAATCGCAATCGAACACACGGCACTATGATTGGCTTTCAATACGGAGCCTTAGCTCATACCAAACAGCAAGCTATAAAGGGCCCAAAAAAACTGTCTACATAAGGGTAAACAGTGGAACTCGAATCGAATCTATAGAAGGCAAAGTGAAATACGACGTTGAAGAGTATTCAATATTCAAAAATTCAGAAATACTGTACCAAATCTAACATGATAAGTCATCGTTTCCTAGAGGTAGAGACTCCATAGTTTCGAATGATTTTTAACATTTAATAAACACTATATATTTAAACGCAAAAGAAAAAGAGTTATGTTGTAAATTCTTTTAAATTTGCCAGTTTATACATGTATCTTATTAAAGAGAATATTTCTTTGCAGGTCTTCCGGTATATTCGTTTACTGACATAGCTGTTCTAAACAAAACAAGTGTGAATCTTGATGTTTACTTTTATTCAAAACCTAAACCAATTCAAATAAAGTGGTTATTCAACAGTAAAACAATACAGCATCCTAGTACTTTACCACTTACCAAACAATACGTCAATCTAACTATCTACAACAAATTAGTGCCTGTTGAAGGATTTAAAGCATCCATGTTGTTAAGAACGGCATCACATTCCTCTGGTTTTGTTTACACTTGTTCAATACGAAATCATTTCGGTATAATAGAAGCAAACTTTCAAGAAAAGGAAGTTTTAGATGCTATTCTCATTTGGGAAAATAAAACAAAAGTAGAAAATAATAACGAGGGTTTGTATACCTTACACTTATGCCATTATTTTTTATGACAGTGTATACAGGTACTTTAGTTTTTAACAAAATTGATTTTAACAAGTTCTCTTTCCCATTTGGTTGCAATTATTTAATATCATGTATTATGATTTTTATCATTGATATTTCATTTCCTTGTTATACTGTATGTTCTTTCCGTATTATTATTAAAACATATTAAAATTAATATTGTGGTCTTGATATTTCATTTTATGAAACTAAATCATGAACGTTAAACATTATTTTCCTTATTGTCTACTTTTGAAGAGGGGATAACATTACAAACCATCGCAGGATAAGGCAGACAAAAACTGTAATGCAGAGGCATCTTGATTAAAAATAATAATTGTTAAGCTTTTTTATCTTATGAAATAAAAAGCCATCTACAACTTTCTTCTTTTACTGGGAAAACAGGTCTTGCATGTCTATAATATTAAAATTCACCAAAACTGAGCAAAGCATAATTTGATTGTATGAATATATTTAAAAACATACTACAAACAAGCTATTTGAAGCAAATTCAATTATGTAGATTTGAACATATGCATTCTTTTCTCTGTATGCAACACATGTACAAGAACTGCTTCATTTCGTCTGTGTATTATTGTATTTGTAGTTAAAAGTCGACTGGATTATGCTTATGGAACGGTTGGTGCTTTTCTTGGTCTTTCGATTATTGTTGTATTTATAGTGGTAGTTAATCGAGCACAGCTGATGAAGAGAATATCACAAGATAAGTATAAGTTTTAAACAGTGTTTCTTTCCACAGAATGAGTTTAGAGTATGGGAAGGCATAGTAGGCTTACAATTGCATATGAACATACTGCGATATTTAACTGGACAGGTACAATATTACTACACACCAAAGAGACGCCCAAAGTATTGATTTTATCATCTTTTCACCTTTAATCTAAATCTATTGCTTTCTGTACTGAGAGTAAAGGTTAAGATATCAAATACACTTGTAAAATAAATTCAATATTGATGCGTCCGTTTACAAGCAGGATTAACTCGTATCCGTTGCATATAAATAAGATTAAACTTGGTATATTGATAAATACCAGCGACAATGCATGGCACGATAATTCATCTCCAGATCAATTGAAAGTCTTCATAAAGCATATAAGTCGGCTATAATTCTGAAACTTTAAAAAAGAAATCAAACAGCTTCATTATTATAAAACTTCACTTTAACACGTATAAACACAAGTACATTTGTACAGCGTCTGGCGTATAATTAAATCTGGTACCAATGAAGATTTTAGTTTAATTTTGACAAATACCCTATTCAGACTTAGTTTAGAAGTATATATCTAAATAAAATAGTTACACCATTTATACAAATCTCTCCTGTAATACATTTGTGCAACCAAATGTGTTGTTAAGTCGTTTTCCTATTTACATGAGACTTAACTTTAAATTGCTAACTTTAGATTACACTAATATTGCTGATACAAATTATTTCAAAGATTTTATGATTTTCACATTCAAGCTAAAGACAAAAAAATATACACCATGCATCGCTAACAACAAAGCACGTCTAACATCCTCAATTTTGGAGATTGAATTTAATAGCATGCCTTATATGAAAATGTTTTGAGTTTTTTGGGGGGTAAATCCTAATTGCTTTTCTACTAGCTATATGAGATTATAACAAAAGCAACATAATTCAAAAACTCCCAATACCGTAACATTACCAAAACTTAAATACATGAAACTGCATGATAGGTTTAGTAATACTCTAAGACGGGTCTGTGTCATGACAGCTGGTAGTGGATCACTATTTCTAACCACTATTATCCGTACCGTAGTCTGTATTTTTCTTATAAGGTTGCAAATCGTTCGAGGAATGCGAACCTTTTTATACATGTTGAAAATGTTTTATTGGACGCAGTTTTTACCGTACCGAAAGACAACAGTTCAAACGTATGTTTTGGTATTCCAAAGTTCTGTTGTTGAGCAATTGCTGTAAAGCTTAATATTGTTTCGTGAAACGTTTTCTGGACAAGACACATGCGCGAACACATACCGATATTTTAAACTTACACTGTAGATCAGTACCACACTAGATGACTCTGAGTTCTCGAGAGAACAATCTATGTTGTAGCCTCAGCTTTGGAATTTCCATTATCTTTAACATGCAATTTGTTATTACTTCCTTTGTATAACTATTATACTCAACACTGGCATTTGCCCAAAAAGTCAGATAATTTTCTACGTAAGAAAATGTATAAACCAAGTCAGCGACATGACAGTTGTTTTCCATTCTTTTGTTGTGTTTGAGTAGGAATATATACAGTATATATGCTGTTCCAAGGTTTACGCTTTTGATTCTGTCATTTGTTAACTTTCCGTTTAGAATTTACCTTGGCGTTTGGTGTTTTTGTTATTTAAATTATTAGTAAATATCAAGCTTTGTTAACTTCAGCTTAGGTTCTGCTGTCGTGTTGGTTTGGTTTTGTTTTGATGCTAATATTTATTGCGTTTCAAGATACTGGTCATATGCAAGTGGGTCAGATGCCCCTAAGCGATTGAATAAAATGTTTCATGTGTCTCGAGTAATCTTTACAAAAGTCAGACATTTTTATTGTAATATGCTTAATGGGCTTTAGTGCAAATCATCAAATTTCAAAGGCATGAGTTAGGCAGTAACCATTTGATTTTCGGGCGGAAGGGGAGGGGGGGGGGTGGCTATGTATTTTTTTGGAAAAAAAGTTTGTTTCGAAGTTTTTGGATAAAATATGTAATGCTAAAATTGAAAGAAAAAAAAATGTTTTCGACTTGTCGCCAAAAAAAAAAATAGATTGATTTTTCGCCTTCGGCGACAAAAAATTTGTTCGGAAAAAAAAGCCCCCACCCCCCGAAAATCAAATGGTTGCTACCTTAAATTTCTTACCTGTCTGTATCTACATAAGTTGTAGAGCAGATAACAAAGAAAGTTACTCAAACACAAAAAAATATATACAAAGTTTTGTCATCAACTTGGCAGCGCAATATCGTATTTTCAAATTGTTCGTTTTGTGCTATTGTTTTATAAGTAAGCAGTCAAATCAAAGACATTTATTTAATTATGCATTTTTTTCTCCACATGTTAGGTATGTTCCGCCCCCAGCTTTAGCCTCGGTAGATACCACTGGGCAAAGGTATTGTATTGTTTTAATTCAAGTGTATAATAAAGAAATTATATCATCTCAGATATCAGTTTTCCCTGTTATAAATTAATAAGATAACTTGTCTAAATGGGTCATGGTTAGCCATTGTAAATTACTTTATCTGAATTTTCCCCTTATAAATGTTTAGTTATAGTTTTATATCTTAACCGCATAAAGTGTGTCATAAATTCACTATATAATTTAATATATATCAAATGAATATATACATGATAGCACTTGTATTTAATCAGATACATAATATCCCGTATCATTGTACAATTATTTATGAAAAATGTGTGCACAGTCTTCAATCCAGTAACGTTAGAAAGGATATAGAGCAGTGGGGTTGCTGTTGGGTTAGGGTTTTTTAAGTAGCTCCTTCCATACTCAATGTTTCAATCTTTTCAAACTCTTAGTTTGCCATTTACTACTATCCAGGGGTGGATCCAGCCATTTTTAAGGGTGATAGCAACCCAGCACAAAGCGGAGTTCCAATTATAATTATGTCCTCGTTCAAATGCATTGATCGTCAAAAACGGGGTTTTAACCCCCGGACCAAACCTGTATCCCCCACTGTTATGCTATTGGCACGTTGTGTGGAATATATCCCCGAATGGCATGTTGTTTGATCTTATCGTCGGTAGTATATTGCATGTCAAACAAAGATGACTGTACAGTAGTTACATTATAAAAATCAGAATGCAGCTACTTGTTAAATAATAAAATAGATCATAGTTTATCCATGAAAATAATGAATAAGATATCTTTCACTTTCATTTTTTAGTCAAGAAATTGTAACAGACGAAGTATTACAACAAGAACCAGACGATGAAAACAGGTAACATGTTAAAAGATTTTCCGAAGAAAAAAACACTGGTATAAATTTAGTCGCATGTCAAGCATCTTACTTGATGATTGAGTTTTTCTTCAATGGTCATAAATAATGAATCAGAAAGGACAGGATCTGCTCTGAATTTATGTCACACTTTTATAAGAAAATCCTTTTATTATTACAAAAATGTATATAGATTCACAAGCTTCTAGAATTTAGTATAAAAACAGTTATAAAGAAAGACATTCTTACCCAAACCTAGATCATATATTAATTGTCTAAATTTTAGATTTAAAATCTATTCAAATTAAACATGATAATACTTTCCTCAACAACCACTCATAAATATAAGAGAGCACAATTTTCTTCCTGTTATGAAAAAAAACTTTTCCCGGAACGTTCTCTATGCACCCATGTTAAATAAGGGCAAATACATTTTGCAGATTGCATATATCAATTCCACCAAAAAAAATAAAAATTTACTTAATAAAATTGAGAATGGAAAAGGGGAATGTGTCAAAGAGACAACAACTCGCAAGTATACACTATACCATACATGTATAAACCCATCTATGACTATATATATATACGTTGGCTGGTTCCCTTTCAACAAACGAGTAGCCGAGACACCTGTCAGAGCCAAACAGGTAAAGCATAGGGAATCATTCTTACACTCTAAAGGGCAACCATATAGTACTCTTGATTATGAAGAATTACATTCTACTGTTTTATATGGATGTATGTTGCACGTACTTTCACATTCTGAGTCGAAAACCTATTTCAACTCTTTCCTGTTTATTGGACTTCCTTAATTGAAATCCGGTTCCTTTGTTGGACAAAATGATAAAATGCATTTTTAAAACTCATTTAAACAGAAGGAATAACTACTGTATTGTTTTGTATGATACATTAATGATTATAATTGCTTATCAAAGTTTTAAAATATATTCATTTCAGCTTGCAACACATTTCTATTTATGAAGACATTCAGAGCATACAAAGTCAAGTATACCGCGACGATACAGAAAATGAAAATGAACGTGTTGATACATCTAGATCTGGTAGTGATACGTCTTCAGAGAGACCATATTTAGAACTTGAACCTCCCAATACGTATGAGGATTTGGAGAAATCTGACCGAGTTGAAATGCAGACATATAGCCAATAAAACTATAATTGTATACATAAAAGTAGAAACAATTTACATAATTAACATATTGTTTACTCATTATTTGAACATTGTTTAAACAACAACATTAGCTGCAATTAGTACTTATACTTTTACTTCCGTATGAAAATAAAATTAACTAGCATATTGCAGAGCATTATGTACACAATCTTAGTCAAAAACCTTTAATTTGATGAGCTTTAAATTTCTGAAGAAGGTTAATGAAAGTCATGCAGCTATTTTTTCTCTTGAATTGACTCACATTTTGTTCTACGGGTACCTTGCATGCCATGATATATCGAGTATTGGTTATAATTTCAAAGGCGGTAAGAAACCTGCATTTTGTTTTATCCCTGTCATATGTTTGATAGTTGGCGGTAGCGACCAAGTATGAAACCTGCATTTTGTTTTATCCCTGTCATATGTTTGATAGTTGGCGGTAGCGACCAAGTATGAAACCTGCATTTTGTTTTATCCCTGTCATATGTTTGATAGTTGGCGGTAGCGACCAAGTATGAAACCTGCATTTTGTTTTATTCCAGCTGTCATATGTTTGATAGTTGGCGATAGCGACCAAGTATGAAACCTGCATTTAGTTTTATCCCTGTCATATGTTTGATAGCTGGCGGTAGCGACCAAGTATGAAACCTGCATTTTGTTTTATCCCTTTCATATGTTTGATAGTTGGCGGTAGCGACCAAGTATGAAACAGAATGTTTTTATACACACGTTTCTGGAATAACCTGCATTCTATGTACAAAAGGGTTACAAAGAACATAACCAAAAGTACCTTAACAACACTGCTAAAATTGTTCAAGGTCTACTTTGATTAGTATAATTATAATATTTATTAACTGAAAACTTATGACAAATTGTATCAATCAGATTGATTGATTGTTGGTTGCTGAGCATCCAGTGGCAAATATTTCATGCATTTTCAGGACAACAATGTATCATTTAGAACACAAGACATGAACGAACCACTGGCCTTCTAGCGAATGATACCATTGGGAACGATAGTACACCATGTCTACTTAGCGAATGATACCCTCGGTGACTGATTGTCTAATATGGCTCCAAAACGGATGTTTACCTTGCATTGCGGACTGATACTCCAGTAGTAGTTTTACCTTTTTCAATCTTTAAAATAGTCATTTCGGAACAAAATATATTTTTGTTAAAACCTTTTTATCAAAACCTAACTCTGTTTATGTACATCATACTTGTATTCAAATTCAACACAACTAAATTATTTTCGCATTTATAGTTTATCAAAACTGCAAATTAACTTGATACATGTATGTATTCCACTGTGAAAAAAAGGTTTGGTATCTTAAATATGATTATGTAGCAATGAATGGGGATGTGATAAACAGTTGAATTTTATTACAAAATGTATTTTTCTTAAATACAAAAACAGGATTTATAGACCCGATGTTTTTTCTCTAGATAAAACCCGTTTCGTCATCTTAATTGTCAATATTGTAAGCGGATCATCCGTTGACAAGCCGGAGGTCCGCGTCAAGTATTAGACTTATATTTAAGAGACTAACATATCTTACTAGGCAAGCTGAGGAAAGTAAGGTCCATATTGCAGCTGTTTCTTATTAATATATATTGTAAGTACGTAATTTGAAATTGTTTAATTTGAATTTACACTAGCATTTTTGTGTGGTTTTTTTTGTCCTATGCATGTCAAATGTGCCAAACTTGTCAAATATAATCAAACAAATGTCTTCCAATGAGTATATTTAGGACATTTTAAAAAGTTTTTATTATTGTAATTTTTCACACAAATTATGAAAGTTCTATTAAATATCATCATTCGTGTTCAGAAGGTACTGAATTGTTATAAATTGGTATAACATGTTTGAATTATATATAAATGTCTTGTATTTTTACATCATATAATCCTACAAACTTTCGATTTTGAGAAAACAAAATAGCAAAATTTCCAAAATCGCCTCAATTTTAGATCATTTCATAAAAATTGATATATGAGTACAACACACTTGCTGTAAAAGATATTCTGTGACACAATTTCTTATATCAAGATGATAGTCTGAATTAAAACATATTGTATTTTAACACTGTGGCATCACAAATGTTATTTCTACACATGCAGATCATCCCAGTCAATTATATACTATTTTTCAGTTTAGAGGGAATTGTAGAATTTCTATGAATTTGATGATTAAACAGTCTACAATTAAACATAATATTTCTTTCAAACTTAAAGAAAAAAAAACACGATCAAAACTGTCATTATTAAACACATAGCAAATGTAAGATTTCTATTCAAATCATATGTTTCTAAACATATGAGCGGGGCATTCATAATGGGTGAAAGAGTAGTTGCATCCGAAATTAAATTTCAAAAGGTGAACAAGCGGTTATCTATGATAAGTTCGTTATAAACATTTACCCATAGACACGGTGTTTGGCATGTGGTCTTCAACAGTTACTTATTTTTCACATAGTTCAATCCAAAACAAAAAAATAATCCATTTTATGATATAAACTGTAATTTTTTAATAAATATATATAAAAAAATCCAATTGTACTATAACATGAATTTAAAAGACTGTGTTCAATTTTTATGAAAAGATAACTCTAAATGAGGCGGTATTAGAAGTTTCGCTATGCTTTTCGCAAAATCGAAAATTCGTATGCCTGGATTGAGTAAAAATGCAAGACATATTTCAAACACGACAATTATGCAAGTTCAACAGTGGTTGTATCTCTTTTTTCTGTTGTACATCAAATAGTCAGTTTGTAAGGAGCTTTGATGATGCATGCACGTATTGCGCTAAGGTCCAGCTGCTCATATGGAGGCATTAGAACGCATACATTAAACAACAGATTATTGCGTTAATCTCAACAGTCACATGTGTAAAATATGAGTAGCACGCATACTATTTACAACAGCTGTAGCTGACTGTTAGGCAATGGAACATTTTCTTTCAAAATATATGAAGTAGCTCTCGTTCCGATATAGCATCTTTTGTTATAAGGCGGTGTAAAGCAACGAATAATTTATCAATCATTCCCGAAAACACCTCGGATTGCAAGTCACTTATATTGAGATGTGGTATATTTTAAAGTTTATTTGTAACTATAATTTCTTATATTATACTTTTTGTCGAATTTTCAGGTGGAGAAAACGGATTTTTCTGTATATTTTGACATTACTTTTTTCAAATAAAATGTCTAGCAAAATAAAATTCAATACAAAAGTGGGTAAACAAATAATTTAGAATTTGTAATTCATTGTTAAAAAGTACACTTACTAACGGTATGCATATCCTGTTTTGTCCACTATTAAATTACAGAGATGTAAATAAACCAGATTTTTAATTGGTGAAAAAGCTCGATTATTAAAATATATATTATTCTGGTTAAAAAAATATATATCACAAATACATTAAGCCAACTGGGATATATGTGCGGATCAAGATACATGCACGTCATATAAAAGGGGGGGTTCTTATCACATGTCCCCCATACAAAAGCATTAGTTGTCACACAAAAAGAGGGGTTCCAACTACAAGAACACCTGTCCTGGATCTGCCAATGGGACAGAAGTTAGTCTTGTGAAATTTTTCATAATTACATCAGTTAACAAACAGTTGATTGATTTCTTGGTTGATTGGTATTAAATGCCACTTTCAGTACTATTTTCTTGGTGGAGGAACCACCGACCTTCGATAGAAAACTAACGTTACAATTCTAGGAAATTAAGATTGAAGTCGAGCCAATCACAGTTGATAGTAATGACTTAAAATATAAAATGAAATATTTTATTTTTAGGAACTTTTTTCCAGTCAAGATAAAATGTCGGCCGCATGGGATAGTTATATAGATAATTTGATTGAACGCTCTAAATCGAATGCAGACAAGGCTTGTATCATAGGACTAGATGGTTCAAAATGGACAACAGATGGCCATAAGAATGCTCTTAAGATTACTGCAAAGGAAGCTGTTAATATTGGAAAAGTGCTAAAATCTGGCGATTTCTCTTCACTTTCGAGTAGCGGAGTAGTCGTTGCAGGAATCAAATATCAATTTTTAAGAGAAATGGATAAAAAAGTAGTCCTCGCTAAAAAGAAAGACAATGGTGGACTTACATTACAAAGTTCTAAATCAGGTATAGTGATTGGCCATACAAAGGAAGGAGGTTCACAAGGCATTGTCAACGAATCGGTTTCCAAAATAGCAGAATACCTGGAATCTGTAGGCAGATAAACTAATGAATTCTTTAAAGTTATCTACGCATCATTACAAACTGTTCTTATATGTTATAAAAGAGGTGCATAAGTGACTTCGATATTCTAGTTCTATTTATTACATAAATAAAATTTACATGATAACTTTATTCATAGTTTCTCTTGCTAAATGAAGTCGTCGCTTTGAAGAAGCATGCAGAAATTAAACGCTACCCTGCTTCAGGTGCAGCTGGTTTGGGGGTTTTCTATGTCAGATGAAATTTCGAATTAAAAACTAGTAACTTAAGGTTACACTGCAATGCAAAAGAATATGGAAGTATGGAAATGTGGTGTAAACGCAAACACAAAAGTCAGAAGGTTTCAAAGCAAAATAACGTCATCATTTGATGTAAAAAAAAAAAAAAAAAAAAAGTTACAGAATGTATCTACCTCATTCATATATATCTTGGATTTCTTGTCCGGGTTTGGATTTATTTCTTATTCCGGTTTTGTATTTCTGCTCTTCAATGTTTGTATAAGGTTTTGGACTTTTAAATACGTTGACTTCGAGTATCACTGGAGATACAATTATAAAACACACATCTGATGCATCTCGTTCAGTAATACTGGCACCGTTTATGTTATTATACATGTAACTATCTACTATAGAAGCTATTATCTCTCTACGCAAGAAAATGCAATTTATATTTTACTTGGTAGCACTTTTTACACAAGAGAAAATTGTTCAATTGATTTTAACAATTGTCAACCTTTCAATGCAAATTGTCTTAAAACATGGGTGTGATAATTTAATTTTATAAAATGAAAGAATGAACAGTTAACTTTTCTAAAAAAAATTTTGTGGAAAAAAACGTGTACATTTCCCAAATTTATCTTTTTCAATTTTTTGTAAACAAAGAGCTATCATGTTTAATGTATTTCTTATAGGCAAATAATTTAGCTTTTACAGTGCTTTACCAAAAATGTCGGACATGGATATTTGGTTAGAAAGGGGCACAAAACAGCTAGGACCATATTTGGGTTGGCCTTACAAGAAACATTTCATTAAAGTTTTCTGTTAGAAGGTTCAACAATTAAAATGATTGAATTTTAACATTAAAATCGTTTCCGTTGAGGTTGAAAAAAAATGAACTTTCTTTCTAATCTGCTACACGCTCATTTTCATACTTACATACAAAGTGAGTATTCAACAATTTATTTTAGATAAGCAATTGACTTAGCACTAAAAATCTACTTATCATTATATATTAAACATCAAAGAAAGAATTGTTTGATTAGAGGAAAGTTTATGATTACCCTTTTATTTATGTATTATCAAAATTTTCTTTTCTTTACAATCTTTGAGTTTATTATATCTAGAACATAATGAGACAATGTAACTAAAGTAATATAAGAAGAATGTTATCACGCATTTATTTTTTAAAAAGAAATGAGTTTAGAATTTTCAATTGTAACATTATTTTTTGTGTGTTTCTGGTACAATCCTTTCGTTTGTATTTTACACTAATAAAATTTCTCATCTGATCCTGATTCATCTTTTCTTTTTCTTTTTTTTTTTTTTTTTTTTATAAAATTCCGACTGAATTTGATCATCAGTGTAATTACTAGCTCATACATTGTTAACCCTTGACCCTATATTTATATGACACACGACTAAATTTACCGTAAAATTAAATCATATATATACATATACATATATACATTTTTATTGATTTGTATCGATCGGTGATACCTGTAATATAAAAAAGGCAGGTTTTCTTCAGATTCATCAGTGGTCCATGAACGTGATAAATGCATAAATGAACACTAAAATTCCCTTTTGTGTCCCTCAAATAGTCAAATGGCGGTATCCTGTATTTGTATGTTTTAACTCCTTTTGTGTACAAGTGAAGGTTAAAATATATATCAAATATACGTATAAGATAACATGAATTAACCTTTTATCTTTTACAAAAATACTGAAAAAATATTTAAATTTAAAATTGCAAACAGACAGGATATTTCATCAATTATTCGTTGCGTCGGATATAAAAGAATTTAAATCTCCGGTTTTATTTGAACAAATCATTCAACCGATACGGCCAGCAAATCGTATTAAACTTGAACTTCCGTCTCACATGTGTAGTTAGGTAGGGTTGGTGTGTACACGTATCTGTCCATCTTGAAACGCAGTTTTTGACCAATTTGGTAAGTTTATAGCTACATTCAGGTAAATTGTTTATTTATAATTACAATGTCATAACTAATATTCTTATTTACACATAGTGAAGTGTGTCAAATGTGTGAATATCTGTCGGATCAATAATTATTTGTCATCGATGAACACATTGTCAAGGCAAACCCGGAAATGTTTGTGATGAAACCTAGAAATAAATAGAATTGTTACTAACAATAATAACAGTATGTGTGTTGAATGATAATGTAATGTTGACCGATAGTAATGAGGGGAAAGTGGAGCATGCTTTGCTCCATTTAATGAACCTGTGCAAGAAGCATTCTCGGGTCATTGGACTTTGTCTAGTATTATATAATTTTAAATATCAATATGGCTGAACTGGAGTTTAAATATCCTCCAGACTGTCCTTAATTCGTCTACTATAGTATATACATGTATGTAGGTATTGAGTGTAAAGTCGATTTCTCATACGGACATTCGTGAATATTCGAAAGGAAGTGAAAAGGGAGAAAACTATGTGAATATTTTATCGAGATCGAGGAAATATTTTAACATAAACTAGGTGGAAACCTAATACACGGATAAAGATAAATATTTCTTCCTGTCCAACAATACATTTGTTTTCCGTGTGTAAGGGCCTGCATTATTCGTTTTCGCACAGATTACAGACTCCTCCCTCCAAATTACATGTTTATAATGAGAATACCAATAGCTGTCAACTTTACACTCTTAAACTGATCAAACAAAACCGTTTCAATCTTAGTACTAGAACTAACAAAAGTCGACAAAAAGAACCCGTGGCAAATTACTGTGGTACGTCCTTTGAGGTAGGATGATATGCGTAATTCTATTAATTGAATCTGCTTTTAAATGCATGTGTTTTGATACAAACACAGGTCCTGACATTGTCCCACATTGTATTTTGTGTATTGTTTTACATGCATTTCAATTATATTTCAGTTTGATTATGTACATTGGCGGATTCAGTGAACAGACCCCCCTTTTTTCTTCAGAGATTAAATAAAATCATGTAAAAACGTCTCGAGAAAAACGTCCCACCTCTCTGTTTCCCCCATTTTTGCAACAACAAGAATTGCATCCAAGTCTGTATAAGTTGGAACTAATCAGTGGTAGATTCAGGGGGCCAGGATTGGAACCCCCATTATTGAAGATCTCATCTTTTGAACCCTTTTGAATGGACTTGTGTGTAAGAACCCCCTTTTAAAATGACTGGACCAGACTCTGACAAAAGCTGTTATTGTTTGATTCATTTCTAGTTTATGTCAAGTGTAATTTTATTTTGTTAATTTGAACAATGTCAGTGCGCCTGTGTCCACTCCTGTCCACGAAACTAAATCAATGTGTTATTTAAACTGGAATGAACAAGTGATTTCTTCAAAAAGGTATTTCGTCTGTCTATTTTTTGCTTAAGGAACGACCATTTAATTTCAAGGTGTGGTTGCAGTTGGGATTTTTCCCTAAAAAAAAAAGTTTTGATCCCTAATTTGTTCAAAAAAAAATCTGGTCAAGCAGATGACATTAAAAAAATATATTGAATTCAGAGTTTCCCCATACATGGCATACCTTATAGTGTTAACTTTTCTGACTTTTCTACCCCCCTTGATGTTACATAGTTGCTCCCTGAAACTGTCAGGATATTACGTTGATCATGTTGATGTTAATTGACCATACACTGCACGACTATGCTAAACCTCATTTTAACAATTCGCGTCTGGTCTGTGACAATTTTATTTCCATGATTACCGGGCTCCGACGTAAACTTTCCGGTATTATTTTGTGGTCATGCGAAAAGTGAATGTTCAGGAAGAGATTAGGGGTGTCCAGTTGTGTCCTTACAATTAAGAATCTCCAGTATAAAAAATTTTTTTTTCTTCAAATATTGAAGATATTTTGTTTCGTATTATTACGTTTGTCGTTCAGGAGTTATGCCGCTTGGTTGCTTTAAAATTGATATAAATAAACCAAATGTAATGGTATACAGCCTCTTATCTGGTTGATATTTCTCGTTACATGTCAGTTTGTCAAAAACATATTTGTTATCGATGATTAAATCAAGTCATATCCGCCGGATTATGTTGATGATCCAGTGGTACATGCAACATGTATACCATTCAACATTTGTTAGGGATGTGGGTTTATATAGTTATATGCAGTAACAACATGAACAAGGATACGAATAAGTTAATTGGGGGTATATATAAGCTAGCACAAACTGTTACCACAACAAAACCCATTTACGTGCTAAAAAGATAAATTGTTGGGCAAAAAAAATGAATTAAATGTTTCATAATATATATACGTGTACTCAAGTACAAGGTTTACATTATTCATGCTAATATTTTTTGTGTCATTAAAAATAATATTT
Source organism: Mytilus galloprovincialis (assembly GCA_037788925.1). Classification (NCBI taxonomy): domain Eukaryota; kingdom Metazoa; phylum Mollusca; class Bivalvia; order Mytilida; family Mytilidae; genus Mytilus; species Mytilus galloprovincialis. The sequence continues at coordinate 25,327,142 of CM075341.1, forward strand.
ATATACTGATCTATACTGACAAAAGAAAACAAATCATTATCTCTCCAAACGTTTGGATGGGGGGAAAAGGGAGGCGACTCATGTTTCTTCTTTGCCAAGGAAAATACCTGGTTGAATCAAAACCAGTTTTACATGGACGTAATTTTAAAAAAAAGTTGATTTATATTTAACAAATGGTATTTGACCTTGACATCAATTTCATGGTTCTATCAGTTTGACCTTTAAACAACGTGTTATTAATTTATATGAACATGTAAATATAACTAGTATATAAACAGGTGTTGTTTTGTGAAGAATGGAATTGTTTTAAACATAACTTTGATTATATGAAGATAATTATGTTTTCGATAATCGTGCCTATCCTAGAGGTTTTTTGCTTTTGGGACAAACGGTGACAAAAACTTTTAAAATCAGACACTGTCTTCTCTGTTAAAACGAATCCAAGACTTCGAAATTATAAAATGTCTGGGTCTCTTCAATGGGTCACAGTGGAGAGAGAGGTTAAAAAAATACATCGTTATTTTCAGTATATAAAGTATATTACAAAACTTAATTCCCTCGCGTAAGGTGATTTATGATGTTACGTTAAGTTAATGCCATGGGCTTAGTTTGGATGTAATTTAAGTAATTGACCTCCCAAACATTTGACCCTGAGCAAATGTGAGCGTACCCGTTAAAATTTGTTCAATTACAGTGCACCATTTAATATCGTCGAACATTAAGCATGTTAAGTGCTAATGACCCATACTTAACCGTTGGTCTTTGGGTGACATTACTTTCGCTTTTACGTCCAATAAGGTTTAGTAAACTATTATATCTGTTTACGGTTACACTTCATAAAAAAATATTTATATTTTTGTCAAGTACTTTGGATTGTTGTACCAGACACAGTCTACATTGAACTCACCCTTAAACCAATTTGTTTGTTGGGGGGACACATATCTAGACAAAAATACTTTTTTTTTATTTGTAAAACATGCATTTGTATTTGACCATGCACCATGTGCTTTATATTAATAATACTGATCACCAACATATACAAGTGACATTGTAAGATAAAAAAAATTATTTATTTTTTCAGAACCACTCACCAAAACAGCAAAATGTCATGGGATAGTTATATAGATAATTTGATCGCTCATACAAAAGATGGCACTGGAAGTGCGAATGCAGACAAGGCTTGTATTATTGGCCTTGATGGTTCAAAGTGGACAACAGATGCGGCACCAGCGGCTATCAAGATAACAGCTGCAGAGGCTGCCACTATTGGAAAAGCTTTTAAAAGTAAAGATTTTTCACCATTTATGTCGAGTGGAGTCACTGTGGAAGGAATAAAATACCAATTTTTAAGAGAAGAAGATAATAAATTAGTCTTAGCGAAAAAGAAAGACCTAGGTGCACTAACTCTACAAACTTCCAAAACAGGTGTGGTAATTGGTCATACCAAAGAGGGAGGTCAACAAGGCAATACGAACAAAGGAGTTGCAACAATAGCTGAATATCTAGAATCCTTAAACATGTAGAACAGTCGTCAACAAGTTACTGACAATAATCTATGCATCTATGCACATTATATTTCCTAAAAACTAAGCAATGTTTCTATTGAGGTTCACATTATACTTTAATATCTCTGCTTTACATTATACAATTAATAAAACATACATCTGACAATTATATTTGAATAGTCAAAAGTAAAACTGCTTATGCTAGATTAAAACAAATTAACATTGAGTCTATTCCAATTTCGTATTTGTTTCCGTTTATCAAAGGTTGTTAGGGAATTGCAGTGAAATGTATTTGTCTCTCTTTTAAGCTCACCTGATAATTTCCCAACACTTGGCATTCATCCTCTGTCATCGTCATCGTCGTCGTCCATTGAATTTTACGTAAATCTCTGAAATTACTTGGTTAATTTTAACAAAATTTCATCAGCATTGGAGCTCTTGTATCTAACTTTAAAATGTATCAAATGACCCCACCTGCCAACCAACATGACTAAAATACGAACATAGGGTAAATACAAGTTGTCTATTATCTTAATAACAACAATATATAGGGAAAATCTGACGAATCAGTTGTCTTGTAGGAGTTTTTTGTTTACCTTAAATGACGATTTTACCCTTCTTTGTGTTTTGTTAGATAATAGGGAAACTGTCAACATATAAAAAGTAAAACAAAAAAAACCATTGAAGCCGAGAAAATTCAAATGGCAAAATCATTAGCTCAAACACATCAGACGAATGGATAATAACTGTCATATTCCTGACATGGTACAGACATTTTCATATGTAGAAAATGGTGGAACCTGGTTTTACAGCTAGATAAACATAAATTATCAGCAATAAAAAAATCAACAAAAAAGAGAAATTGTCATGAATTAAATTCTATTGAACAATGTTTGATAGAGTTCATTGCTGAAATGCACATATACTAAAGTGAGATGCATGTTATTAATAGAGCCTCTTGGTTAATTTATTTCATGAGATTGTCATGTTCTTCGAAGTCTTGGGTTATCTCGTAATAACACAATCGCCTCATATGAAAGATGCTGCTGGTTTGATCCTAAGCCAAACCACAGCAAAAACTAAAAAAATGAGGTCTTACTACTCCTCTAATTAATCTGGTTGTATTTAGTAATAAGAGCAAAGTCTGGTCTTCTCAAAAGTCGGAATAATGAATCAATCCAGGCAGTGTTAAATCTTGTTTTGTGGACCTTATCTTCTGAAAAAGTGCTTTTATTCGTCTCTTCGCTCAGAGCAGAGGTAATTTTCCTATCTTAACATAGTATTATCCCGACATGCATGTAATATTTGCCGCTTGACTATAAGACTAATTCAGCACCATCATCATCATTGAAGATGTTGGTCAGAAGTTTTTAAAATTAACAAGTTGAATTCCATTCTAATACTTTTATCATGTTTATCAAAAAAATATATTTTGAGGAATTGTTATTCATAATTTTTTTTAAAGTTATTTTATATTTTGATAGTTTAGAATAAACTTTTCCCACATAACAAATTAGTTAGAATTCCACAAAGTTTGCCAACCTTCTGTGGGAGATTAGGATTTTTAATAACAATTTCTCTAAGTTAACATTGTTTAATATTCGACAAATTTTGACCATGGTGTAACTCTTTCAGGTGAGAATAAAAATTAACAAAATTAACAATAGTTGATATGGCGGTCTTTTTCCATCAATATTCAAAGAAATAGTTTTACTTTTTTCAATGATTTTCTCATACATTATTTTTACCTAGTTTCAAGTAATCTTGGCCATGTAGCAAAGGAAATCACTGGAACCTAAGTCATGACGACGAGGTGCTCACACTGGTCTATTCGTAGGTGAGCCTTAACAAGAATAAGCTTATATATCATAGAATAAGTCCCTCCCCCAAAAAAATAATAGAATAAACTTAAAATACGTATTTTTCTATTTTGGTATCCTCGAAAATTACTATGAAGGAGGAAGGTCCGCCAATACTTGTGACATTTTATTTTGTTTATCTTCATCTTGTTGAAGGTTCACCAGAAGGAATAGACATATTTGGTCGTGTGTACCCCACAAAATGTGACGTTGGTGTAAGCTTTGGGTATTCATAATTTGGTTACATGTTAGAAAATACACAAATATGGTGTAGAACTCATACATGTACTAGTAAAACACATTTTAATGCATGATACTCTGAATTATATGAAAGAAGCAAGGCTTTTACAAAAAATCCCTGGTGTGAGATAAAATCAGAGGTAGTTGACCATACCTCTTTATAAAGAATACTGGCATGTCACCGTACGGCCTTCAACAATGAGCAAAGCCCATACCGCATAGTCAGCTATAAAAGGCCCCGAAATGACAGTGTAAAATAATTCAAACTAGAAAACTAACGGCCTTTTTATGTAGTACAGTACACATTTTTTTCGTTGGTTACCCTTTGAGTTTGAGAGTTACCTTTTATCCAATTGTCTTACATGATAATCAGATTAGAGCAATCTGATGGACCTAAAAAGTAGGTTGATTGAAAGTCTAGTATAAGCATTTAGACCTATTTACTAAACTCTGATTCAAACCTCAGTGACACTATTGTTTTTTTTTATGTCAGTTACAACATATTTGTTGTACATTTACATGTTTATGGAAAACATTTCTTTAGTTTAAACATATTTATTTATAGTGGATTCGGAAACAAGTTTTGCAACTTATATTAATCCCTTTCCACTTTGTGGGTGCGAGTGCTGCTTTGTAGCTGCATTAGCCTACTCGTTTTTTCGAAGTCTACAAGGGTGTCTTTAACGTGCAAGAGATATCATTCTCTTTTAACACGGGTCAGCCATGTATCGTCCCCTTCCGACGGACTATCATTGTTTCTTCAAGATCATACTCATTTCTTTTCAACAAACAATTGGCATTCATATATATAAACCAACTGCAGACTTGTTCTTAATTTTTATGAGACAGACTTCATACACCTGAAGTTTAAAAAACACAAAGAATCCGGTATGAGCATTAACTACACGTTTTGCTATTTAGATGGTGTTTTTTCACTGAATGATTCAAAATGTGGTGACCATGTTGGTCGCATCTATCGCATTGCAAATAAAATAAAGGGAAGCATTTCTGCCTCATAATTTGACTTGTATCTAAAAATGATAATGAGGGTCGGTTAAAAACTAAACTAACAAGAAAGAGCTGACAAAAAAATCCAAAGTGAAAACTTTCCATTAAGGAACATTCTAGCACCGTATGCAGATCTCAGTTTATAAGGTATTCCTCGTTTTGTATTTTCTATTACCGTTTTATAGATAGTTGTTGGCCTTTATAGAATGTCTATCACAGATAAGTTCCACTTTATATACCCAAACTCCGATTGGAATATAACCGAGTTTAACAACGAGTACCACTTAATTTGAGCAAGTACACTTTACCTTTTTGAAGTACCCGAGTTTAAGCTCGATTTTATCAGTTCATGTTGCTGTTTTCTTGCTTTCCGTATCGTGTTTTTGTTTCGCTTTTTCGTATTTATTTTTTTTTTGGCCGAGGCGTTGTTTGTTTTATTCGACTTATTGTGTATACATAGATATAGGAAGATGTGGTGTGAGTGCCAATGAGACAACTCTCCATCCAAATAACAATTTAAAAAAAGTAAACCATTATAGGTCAATGTACGGCCTTCAACACGAAGCCTTGGCTCACACCGAACAACAAGCTATAAATGGCCCCAAAATTACAAGTGTAATTACATGTTCCTTTGTTATCTGTTGCCATTTTTTTTATAATTGAAGACTAAGACGTTCCGCTTATAATTATGTATTAGAATCCTGAACTGTGAGTTTGTTTTTTCTTGGAGTTTATTTTGGGGGGAATGGGAGGGGGCATCACATAATTACGTGTGTCCTTGCACTGTTTCCGACACCTATAGCACTGTTTTTAATAGTTCAAAGCATAAACTTTTCATATTTAAAGTGAAGAGACCGTGGAACTGCCCATCAACGAGGCATCAGATTTACTTTCTCCATTCTGATTTTACATGTGTATGTACGTATACGTACACATCTTGAAAAATAAACGGATGCCTTCATTTCCTTTCATTCATATTCATACACGTATACTAGTATTTCATGACATAATGCTACACAAACTAACTAACAAAATTAACATCCGTTATTATTCAGTGCATTGTATTTTTTTTTTTTTGGGGGGGGGGGGGGGGAGGGGGGTTCATGGTTATATCGACTTTAAGAAGTAAAAGATTCTCAACTATTTTACAATTAAATAAAAGTAAGTGTATCTGTTCAAACATTATAGTCACTCGTGTAAACATTTATATCAACATCTCCCTACACATTAGACTTATCTGCTGATTTTATTGACTTAGTACAGTTGAAGTACAAGGTACTAGAATTATCCCGCTTTATACATTTGATCGTTATTACATTTTTACGATAAAAGTAGTTGGGTACACATGAATAGTAAATGCACAAAAAATGATAAATATATATAAAAATGATAAATATATATTAAATATACGCATGTAAGTCAACAAATTAGTACACTCGACCGATTTACAATTTAACAATAACTAATCTTAAGCAATAGACGATGAAAGAAAGGCAAAAGAAACCAAAAGGAGATTTAAACTCATGTTTTAATTTATACGAATTTACAGTTTATGAATATTATAATTTTTCTACATTTGTGTATTTTTTGTTTCTCTATGAATTTTGCCCATTTGATATTTTTATCGTTGAAAATGGCAGGTAGTCAACAAAATAGTACACTTTACCGATTTACAAGTGTCCTGATGTGAATTTTAAGCAAACGACGTTAAAAGAAAGGCAAAAGATACCAAAAGGTGACGTTACGAATTTACAGTTAATGAATATTTCTACAGTTATGTATTTTCAGATTTCTCTATTGCCCGCGTCACACTGTCCCGATTTTTACGCCGATGGCAACACGATAATGGAAATTGTCAAAATCGGGACTGATCGTATCCAGATCGGGCTATTCGTAGTGCCATCTTTAACCATCGTAGAACCATCGGCCACTTTTTCTAGCCTTCGGGGACAACTTCGGGAAGGGTTCTAAATTTTTTAACATGTTAAAAAATCCCCGAAGGTGCGTCCGATGTTGAGGGTTCGTATTGAGTTCGTATCACCATCCTCACCATCGTAATGTCACCGGGAATGCATCTTTGCACATCGTATTGCATTCGTGTTTCCATCGTTTCCATCGTTCAGTTTTGACATTACGATGTCTACACGAATGAATCACGAAGATACCCGAAGGTCTTACGATGGAAACACGACTTCGTGAAGTCCTCGTAATCCCGTCGTGTTGCCATCGAATAAAAGTACGAAGGCGACAAGATGGAACCACGACGGCAATAAATCCAGCTAAATGTAAGTTAATTTTCACGCTAGAATACATTTGAAGTGCCATGCGCAATATGCACTGGTCAGTCGAATACGACAATTTAAAAGACTTTCACAAAACATGGAGCTCATATCATATGATTCTATGAGAACAAGAAAGGCGACAGCGTTGTTTCTATTAATTCAAATGGAACAAGAAGAACAGCTATTACAGGCTCAGGATTTACTTTTACAAGTAAAATATTATTTTTTGTCAATTTTTCATATCAAGTAACATAATGAAAATCATAAACGCGCCTCGTACACCAACACTGCAGGTACACGTATATAGGGAAACCAACTTTTTCTTCATTATTCTGATTTTTTATGTATCGTCTGATTTGTTGTCGCATGAATGTTTACTCCATAACCATTTTGTTTTTTATATGTCATATTTTGCCGCATTTGTTGCTTTCCCCACATCCTTCCTTTTGTCTATATTATTATGATTTTCTCCTGGAAAGAGCTCTTTTTGAATAAAAGGGATCAACGAACCCATTACCTTACCTTTTAGATAGATCAGTAAACATGGGCATAATTATGGGTGATTATTCAGACTAGTGCACACATTTTACAGTTCAAACAAGGCAATGCCGAGCGTGGCATCCTCTCGTATGTAACATATTGGGGACAAATATGGACACTATATGTGTATATGACACATGCAGAAAATAGTAAATCGAATATGCATATTTGATACATAAACTCTTTTTAGAAATCAACCAAAGCATTCGGTAACTGGAAAAACCTTTAATATTGTCTTTAGAACCAGCAGGTAAAAAAATGAGCAACCAATTTCCTGTGTATTATGCTATTTCAAGGAGAAAACACAAGTCCATCTGCATGACCTTGACCTTTGGCCTTGAACGTTAAAAATGTCAGATCATTACAAGGAGGAACAATATACCAAATGTGGTTAAAATCTTTTGAAGCATATTGGTTTTAGAGTGTCCACAAGGGTAATATTGCCTTGTATTACAACTACCACTATGACCTTGACCTTTGAACTTTAAAGTCAATAGCGCTTAAGATATTCTTAACGAGTAACACCATACCAAGTTTTGAGCATTTTGGAACTAGAGTGTCCATAACAATTTTATCTACACGCAACTTGCATGTAGTAGGCGAGGGGATAATAAACTAAGTTTTATAAGAATTAGACAAAAAGATCGATTTCCCGCCATGCATGGCATACTTGTACAGAATCGATATGTTGTCGAAATTCTGTTCGTATCTTTTAGACATCGTATGGCCATCGTGCCATCATCGTAATCCATCGTGTAGCCTTCGTAATCCATCGTGTAGACTTCGTGATCCATCGTGTAGGCTTCGGCTGAGATATGAAGCTTAAATACCCGTCTTCGGTTAACCTTTGTATGTCCATCTTTTGCTATCGTATATAATTTCGGCACCATCGTATAGACTTCGTTATTCATCGTACTTGCTTCGGTCACTTTTTGGTATTTTAACGAGATCGGGACCAACTTCGTACGAACTTACAATTTTCGCATTCGGGTGTCCATCGTATATAAAAATCGGCACAGTGTGACGCGGGCATATGAATTTTCCCCATTTTATCTTTTAATCATTGAAAACGGCATCAAAAATAATTCCTTTATTCTTGGTTACTATTAGACATGTACATTTGATGCCAGGGTGCTCTCTCCGAGGTCCACATTCATAGTATAAGTACTGGGAATCTATTCAGTATTCAATCTTCTTTTTTTTTATTTCTTTATTAACTTAGTCATCAATTTATTTATTCATTTAGTTATTCAAACTTTTACTTTATTATTTTTTTTTTATTAACTTGTTTTTGTCATTCTAAACGATATCAATTACCATATGGTAAAAATTAAATGATTAAATGCCAAAAAAGGCGCAAGCCAGGGCCGACCATGCAAGGGCTGTATAGCCAGTCAAGGTCGTTACAAATTTCCATTTGTTGTATTCAATACCGACCGTGCAAGGACTGTTCACTGGCGGATCCAGAAATTTTCATAAGTGGAGCCCATTGACTGCCTAAGAGGGGCCTACTCCAGTCACGCTTCAGTGATTCCCTATATAAGCATCCAATTTTTTTTCCAAAAGGGGGGGCACGGGCCCCCTGCCCCCCTCAATCCGCCTCTGCTGTTTAGCCAGTCAAGGTCGTTAAAACTTCCATCGTCGTTGTTAAAGTTGTCATTTATACCGACACGTTGAAGACAGAAGATCATGAAAGTAGGAGAGTAAAGAGTTTAAAGCAGGCCTAGGATTAGTTAAATAGTGAAGGTTTTGAAACCTGCCGACAGAATATAGAAAAACTGAGACAGTTTGTTGGGTACAGATTGTCCAAACAGGGCTGGTTCTAAGGTCTGCGTTACGCATCTTTCACTATTGCAGTGAGTGTTTGCTGATAAACCATGTCTTAGTGCTACCCTGTTGTTCCGACAATTATGGACAAATTTATTTTTTCATAGTTTACATTAATTTTTTTGATACATACTTTAAGGTTTCAGTCCAGTTCCGTGCATACATTGAGGTTGAACTGTTTCAATTTACAAAGTTCGGGTTAAGTTGATAGGTGTTGAAATTCATTTTATTTAGTATTTATTTTATATTTATTTTATATTATTAGTATAGCGTAAACTGTTTGACTTTAAAAAGTTTGCATTGTTCTTCAGATCCCCAGAAACTGGTACGAACCCGAGGATAAAAAATATTAAAACGCTCTCGCCCGGTCACACTCATAATTTGAAAACAAACTGACAAAACTGCTGCAAAAAACAAGTCACCACCAAAATATAAATAACAGTATACAAAACAGTCAACATCGAAATCTGAAGACTGAGCAACATGAACCCAACAAAAAATAGGGGCGATATCAGGTCCTCCGGGAGAGTAGAAAAATAATCTTGAAACAGCTATTCAATATATAACGGTCAGCCAACTCGTGATTGAAGATTGCATTTTTGAAGGAAGGATTTCAACTTCAACAGTTGGCATTCTTGAATTAATAGCTTTTTCTGTGATCCGCAACCCTCAATCAATGAAATCATGATAGAAATGCAGATTTCTCAATATTCAAGCGCTACTGGAATGTTGTTCCGTATAGAAGTGCAAAATTCACAAATTGTCGTTCGTAACGTTAACGTTGTAAATCGGTTATATTTCGATCCTGAAAGGTACGGGAAATTCAATTTGATACTTTGTATTTTTTGCTTGGATCCTCAAGAAATTTACACATATTGAACTTTTGCAATATACAGATGAACTTCATAAATGGGCATTACGTGTAAGAATAAATAAACTGTAAGTAAACATGAAGTTGGTGAGTGATGGATATGAAAACGCACCACAAGATATAACATGCTCTCACAAAACTTGGTACTAAATTACAACCCTGATGGTAGTTCCTGCGATGAATGTGACGAACATTTCATACATGGCCATAATAAAAAAGAACGTGCAAGTATTCCATAAAGAGAAAACTAATGGATCATAAATGTGAAACGCTTCAGACACTAGAGCATGCTCACATGAAGGTTAGTTCCATATCAAAGACAGCGTTAACTCGTAGTTCATGAGATAATTGCGATCGAAACTAAATTGGTCAGACGGACTGATGGACGGACAGAGCCTTTTGAATGAGTGTATAATGAAAACAAATGCAAATGAAAAACTGGTACATTTATTCAAACTTTTATTTCACTGAAGTGTTCATTTTGATTTGTGAAATTGTAATGTGGCATTTATATATGACAAAACGTTATAGTTTTCCACGTCTAGACTTGTCGAATCTGTTTGACAATATAATGAAATATCACACAAGACGATGTTATTGTAAACTTTACAAAGCCTGCAGGGTTGTATTCAGACGAAAAAGTGTGGTATTTTCGGGCAAGTATGACTTCCTTGATGTCTTCGTGATTAAGGAATAGAAAATGTAGCTACGTTTTAATTGGAGTTTTAATTGTTTATGATATGAATTTTATGGCAGTTTCCTTCCTTTATTACATTTTCCTGTCACTATCCGGATAACACTTTTATAATACATCTTTATTTTTGTGGTTTAAAATAAATGCTACTGCCATTTGCCATAAAAGCAGATGTGGAATTAAAGAAACATGTTATGTTCGTAAAGGATGTTCGCTTTTCTGTTTCAAAATAACAAACTTTTTGAAAGACTGTTATGAATTGATATTATATAAATAAAAGACTGACTCAAAAAGCAGAAAAAATGCGGGTTCTGTGTACTTGTTTTCGAGATGTAAGCCATTGACAATTTGACGGGAATTCTCTCTAGACTTTTCATATATTTAACTTTGGCACCCTTTTTGATGAACCAGGGATATGTCAAAGAACGTCTCGTCCTTTTTCTAAAAAAGTTCATCGGAAGATACCCAGAACTTGTTGATAAATATTCCGTATCAACTTCACAAATAATACAAGATGGTCTTGAAGTATAGATTTTGAGTACTGACGTTTGTTATCATCTTAATTACGTATTATAGTATTCTTTTATATGTCTTTTTTAGATATTCATTTGAAGTGACTCTGTGGTTATGTAAAACCACATACTTTGAACGGCAAAATTATTTCATTTATTGATATTACTTTTACTTAAGGATCTTTACATACTATGAATGACAAAACTATTTTATTCAATAAGACTACCTTTTCTGTTTAGTCTGTTTTTTATGATATACATTTGACGTGAAACTGTACTTATGTATCCCGTCATACTTTGAACCACACCATGGTTTTATTTATTATTATTACTTTTACTGTTAAATCTGGTTTTTGTTATATCTACTTTACGTGAGTCTGCATTTATGTATGCCGTCATACGACAAAATTATTTTTATGTCTACCTGTGCGAATTTCAAACGCGCAATTTTACACCAGTAATGAAAACCTTCTATCATTTATGGGTAGACTTTACATAGATAAATTCAGCCGTATTTGACGTGAAACTGTACTTATGTATCCCGTCATACTTTGAACCACACCATTATTTTATTTATTATTTTTACTGTAAGTCTGTTTTTTGTTATATCTACTTTACGTGAGTCTGCATTTATGTATGCCGTCATACGACAAAATTATTTTTATGTCTACCTGTGCGAATTTCAAACGCGCAATTTTACACCAGTAATGAAAACCTTCTTTCATTTATGGGTAGACTTTACATAGATAAATTCAGCCGTATAGGAAAAGCAAAATGAGAATGTTGAATTTGATGTATGCCTTTTTGTGCTACTTTGTTACATTTGTTGTTTATGTAGTGATATTAAGATGATAACACAATATTGACTGTTGTACCCCTATTTTTGACATTTTTACTCTTTGAGTATGTTTGTTTTGTTCATGCATCGTTGACAATGTAATGGAATTTGATGCGACTGTCATACAAGTGAGAGGTTTATCTAGCTATAAAACCAGGTTCAATCCACCATTTTCTACATTAGAAAATGCCTGTACCAAGTCAGGAATATGACAGTTGTTATCCATTCGTTTGATGTGCTTGGACTTTTGATTTTGCCTTTTGATTTTTGATTTTCCTTTTTGAATTTTCCTCGGAGTTCAGTATTTTTGTGTTTTTACTTTTTTCTTTCAAAAGATATACAAAAATAACAAGGATTTTATAGGATTTTCAAATATGGCTTTTTAAATTAACCTTATGCAATAAAATTATGAAAAGAAAAGTAGGGGTAAGTGGGGACATTTGAAAAGAAAAGTAGGGGTTAGTGGGGATATATTTTTTTTAATGGAACTACTAGTACATGGCTTAATTCAGAGGATTCCGTATCAAGTCTCCACCACTTCTTGTCCTGTAATGCATGGTTTGTGAAATTTTACTAAAAAATCAGTGTTTATTACATCGAAAGATGAACATGGTACATATTTTATGAATTAGAGCCATGTCGAAACAGGATTCTTACTTAGGCGAGATGATGATGGTCTGATGAAAATCAAACTGGACTTTATATTTTCTCATTTTAGGAGTCTTACGATGCAGACTGATTCTATCTGCCGAGTCCAGTCATCATGTTGAAGGAAGAAAAGTAGAAATAATAAGGTTATTAAAGTTTTCCTCATTATGTTTTGACATGAACGAATTAAAGAAGCAAAAACATATTTAGAAAACGAGAAATGTGTCAAAAAGACGACATATTGACAAAGGGCTGACTGACACAGCCCAAGGACACAAATGGGTCTTCAACGCAGCAACAATGACATTTATCTTTAGAACTTTTGACTCACCATATCCAATAATAAAGAGTTTAAGGGCTAAATATATATAGGTATAAGAAGATGTGGTATGAGGTTCAATGAGACAACTCTCCATCCAAGTCACAATTTGTAAAAGTAAACTGAAAATTGCCTAGAAACAATCCTATTTTGTAAAAGTGTCGAATTCGACACTGAGACGTTAAAAATTGCAAGTCGAGTAAATTTAAATATTAGCCTTGACATTTAAAACTAAATTATATATGCAGTCGACGAAGGCATCAAAATATTAGTATTTGTCAATTTAAGCTGTTATTTATTGTGAATTTATGGAAATACAGGATAAAAGAATAAATTTCCAATACTTTAAAAAACGATTTCCGTATTTAGTATTCATAGAAGGTCGAGCATTTTTATAAGTGATATTACAGCGAATTCCATCAGTCTCATTTTAAAAGTTAATTCTCCGACACATTGCGTTGCTATTGATTTAACTAAACGTAAAAATCATGCCGTTTCTTGAAAACTAATAACTTCATTCAGTACAAGTAAGACAAAATTACTGGGAGGGCACTGACTTTGAATGATTGAAAATATTTTACAAAAATGAATAAGCATAAAACAACCAACAGATATAGGAAGATGTGGTGTGAGTGCCAATGAAACAACTCTCCATCCAAATAACAATTTATAAAAGCAAGTTTAGTTGTTCCTAATAGGTTATGATAACACCTATAATTGTTTGTGCCAGCGGGTTTACCATACTAATTCATCAGTTAACCAATGCTTGATCAGCACTACAATACCTGTTTGTGTCATCAGTTCGGCAGTGTTGATAACACATTATGTAAATAATTCAATAACCATAAGAAAACTGTATCGCAGAAGTCTTTATAGCATCGAACCACAGATTCTCGGTTCATGCAATTAATACCCTCCGGCACTGACGACAGTCTACCTGCAACAGAACCTACTAGTAGTTATATAAACACATTATACCAACGGAACTCACTTCACATGTGCCTTTCAGTGGCGGATCCAGCCATTTTAAAAAACTTGATACATAAAACGAAGTGGCGCTTCTTGCTAAGAATGCATTTTTAAAGTATAGTAACAGTCGTTTGTTTAAACATTGTCATTGTGAAAAATAACGATGATTTATTAGACAGGAGGAACTTATAATACTTTATTATAATACAACTTGTCCAAATGGCAAAATAGTTGTGCGCACGTAAAGCTGGTTTGGTTTAATCCAATCATTGTTAATATATCTGCACATATACATGCGATATAGACCATTTAAGTTTTTTTTTTTGTAAACGTAATTTTTCGAATGAGTGGTTGTTGGTGGTTGGTCCGGTCTCTGGAACTGTACAGAATCCAGTATAATGGTTGGGAGATTTCGGTCAATTCTAAAGAAGAAGACAAAATAATAATTGTTGAGCCAATATACTAGTACTACTTTTTTATCAGTTGCTACATTTTGTTTAATTGCAATAACACTGTGGTGTTTCGGAAGTATAAACGAAGCAGTACAAATGTCATCGCTGGCCTTACGATATATTGTCATTATTGTTACGTATTAATAAACAACACGATTAAAACAAGAGCACTGACCCTGATACATGGTGTTTGGTTTGACTATTTTATCCATGACATAGTCGATCCTAGTTCGATAAACGTAATTTGGTATGTTTATCGAAAGTCTGATTGAGCTTACTTCACATTATAGTTAATTTAAATTTCATTAAAATAGGATTAAAATAAACTTGATCAAATAAATCAGTCCAGCTTATATGGCTTTCAAAATCTTCAATCAACTTCAGCTTGATTTTATGTTTTATTCCCAGTGGTGAAATTAATTGGAAAACATTTAGAAACATTTGACAGACGCAAAAAGATTAATAATTGAAATGTCAACTTGGTGTGTACAATAGAGAAATCAACTTTGATATCAACATTGAAAAATTGCAGACTTCTTGGTTGTAAGAAAAAAAGAAGAATTTAATGAAAGTTAGAATTGAAAATAATAGGAATACAATTTTAATTTTATCAGAAAGTTATCCAACATAATGCATTTGTAATTCTAACAGATAAGGAGCTAGAAAGCTCACTTCAAGATTCATCAAACCGAATGACTGGACAATCCTTTCACAGTATTAGAAGCTTCACAACGCATTATACTTGTTAACCTTTAAGAGTCTATGAAATCACAACTCATAGTGACAACCATTATTTTAGGTAAGATTTGGGAAATAAAAACAAACTACTTTGTAAACATTTCGTATGTGCTTATGTGCTTCTTGATCAGGTTACATTTCTTAGGAAGAATCCTTGTGGAATCAAAACAACTTTCCAAAGGAGAAATTAATATAAAGGTACCAAATACATATTCAAAATCATAAGTCGAAAACAAACTAACAATGTCATTGCGGAAAAACAAAAACTGATGAATAGACAAACAGCCACAACACACAACATAGATAACCTAAGGACTGGGCAAAGCGATCCCAACAAAAAAACTGGGGTGGTTTCAGGAGCTCTTGAACGGTATAGAAATCTGCTCCACATGTGACACCTGTCGTTTCAAACTTTTTACGGTTTATAAAATGAATGCAATCTTAGGAGTAAACAGACAAAGTAACAGGGTTTTCTTTTACTAGGATGCGATATATCATTACTGGATTACCACAATTGGTTTCCTTATGTTATGTATTAAGACATGCTGATCTTTCCAAGGCACTGGGATTTACACTCGATTGTTTGTTGGGGTTGGTGTCCCTTAGTCTTTGATTTTTAGTGTTATAGTTTATAGACAATTCGTTGTGGCCATTTTATCACTTTTCGAATCAATTTCTTTCGAGCTATTGGCAGCACAGTACTTTATAAAATGAGTGATTGCTGTCTTAGCGAATTCATCTTTTAAAACTCTACTTCTGTGAAAACCGTCTACATCTACACATTATTCATTAATAATTATGATCGAGTGACAGCAATTGTACATGTAGTACATAGTTCCTACTGGAACCAAACGGAAACCGCTTTTGTGAAATTCTAACAAGCTTGACAGGAATGATGTAGAATGCGCTTGTTCAAATTGATCGAAGAGAAGAAGTGTTTGCTTTTAAACTCAGGAGATAAAAGAAAATAAATTTAAAAGCAGAGGATTCTAAAAAAGTGCATGTTGACGATCAATGATTTTATAACTCTATAATATTACCATAAGAAAAATACTATTCTTACAATTACATTCATATGCTACAATTATGAAATACATACGGTTGTATCATAATCATGATGTTCGTTTTCCCCTTCCCATATGCATTGTAGTGACGTTGTCATAGGAAGCACTTGCAGTCATGAAGTTGAATTAATTGAGAAATACCATTTGAATTTTGACAGCTTCGCGATTTTTTTCAACCTCTTAACAAAATAGATTCTTATGAAATAATCGGATAACGTAATCATATTTAAAAACTACATGATACAATTAACGTTTTATGTGTCAAAACGTCTCATGACCTTTTGAACTTAATGAAATGTACTTTATAGGAAATTTTATTACTTCTTATATGGTTTCATAGAATTAGTTTACGAACGGTCGTTGATAAGATCAAGATTTGTGTTTATCATGCTTTTGAATAAGTATTAAAGTATGTGTTCAATCTCACCCTTAATAATTACATTGTCTTCTGCAACGAAGTCATGACACCAAGGGGTTGGAAATGGACAGAAAGATAAATGAAGAAATAAAATTTAAGAATTTCCTCGTCCCACTAGAACAAGCTTTGAAAAATTGATATTAATAGTACTGTAAAAACGATGAACACATTCCTAAATATAAATAAATAAAACGAATGGCTTTTAATCTTTAGCATTAACGATTAATTTGCTTTACTGATATAGTGTCATCCTTTCGCCAGACAATCACATGATATTGCCCGGATAGCTTAGCCAATAAGTACATGTATGAGGAAGGAAGTAAATCGGCGATGATAGGTCTTCAGCGGAAAGTGCTTCAGAAGTTAATTTAGATAATTAAAACACATGTAACCTAATGATTCTATTCAATAATTTGTTAATACCAGAAGTTTTGACCATCGGGTTTCTGCGTAATGTGCATGGTTAAAAGAATAAAAGAATAACAGCTGAAGTACTAAGAAAATTAAATGTTGAAAACCTGCGAGAAAAATGAAAGACATCGACCGGCTATTATTGAACATATTGTGTGATCATAGTTAAATAGTTTTTTTCCGAAATATCTGAAAAAGGCGTTGAGAACCTTTTGTAGACCAACAGTGTAAATGCCTAAGATAAGTATGACGTGATAAGATTGGAACCAAGAGTAATACTCCAAAGAATTTATAAGATCAGAGTAAACAGTAATATACAGGGAATGTAAAGTTATAACAAAGAATCTCTCCGATGGCTATTTAAAGATGAATCGAACGGATTGAGACATGTTGATATAAGTTTTGCACATTTTAAACATCCATCCACATGTGGCGGTGTAATGATTTACTCTGTGTGGGTAGACATAACTTTCTTTTTATACAGAAGGTTGGTTAATGTAACTTCGCTACATATCGGTCTCTGTACCGTGTTTAGGATCATTGTCAATTTTCGTCTTTGGACATGTAATAAAAGGCTATGTGGACTTATATGTCATGATCAATTTGCGTCCGTCGTAGTTCGTTGTACGGTGTCCGTAGCGAAATTTTTCTAAGACCTTATACTCTGAAACCACTGAATCAATTCAACGAATGATCATTAGGGTATCTTGTATATAGTTAATGGGCTCTTTAGTAAGTAAAAAAAAAATTTTAGTGCTTCATATATATGTTTTGGTGTTTTTATATTTGGTGAAAAGCTCATTAGAGCTTATGTTTGTATTGTTTGTCAATATTCCGAATCCAAATAAAGTTTTACTTACTTACTTACTTACTTAAGTAAAAAACTGTCATTACTACAAATAGAAAATAATGGTAAATAAAGAAGTTGTCTATTATTTTGAAAGCCAAAATAAACAGTAATAGATGTAATGTGACAAGAGTTAATCTGCTCAGAACGTCAATATCTAACTTCTTTCTATTTTAAGTAAAATCAGATGACTCCTTCTAGAGTCATGGTTGTCCGTAAAGGACAATTGTTGACTAAAGTATGTGTTCCGGTTATTACTTCAAAAAAATGTAATAAATATGTAGGAATTGTAAACAGCAAACACCATAATTACAAAATCTGCATAAATGCAACTCAACAGAAATAATTACCATATGGGATATACAATCATGTAAAAAGTAAAATCACAAAAAATACTGAACTCAGAGGAAAATCCAATAGGAAAGTCCATAATCACATGGCAAAATCAAATGAGAAAACACATCAAAAACGAATTGACAAGAACTGTCATATTCCTGACTTGGTACAGGCATTTTCAAATGTAGAAAATGGTGAATTAAACCTGGTGTAAAACGTCTCCCATTTACACCTTTTCAGTATTAATGCTCATATGCAGATGAGCGATTAAGGACCTTTCGAGCATCGAGTTATACACACGTCGATATAGACATTACAATGCAAGGTCAATATACGTATATACCGTTAACGACTTTAAGTTACGTTGCATTATATCATCTGTTTAGGTTATATAAGATATTGGGTTTAGGCGTTTTCCCGCACAGCTTTTTCTAAATCACATTTACAACTTTACGGTTGAAACCTTCCTTTCACCAAGTGTGATCGAGAAAAAGCAATTAATTATAATTGACACTAATATTTATAAAATATAAAGTTGTTAACATGTATCGTGTTTAAAACGTTTTATTCACAACAGGAGTTTTAAATGTTACAGCAATAGGTTGCCTGGCAACATTGGCAATACATGCATCTGTTATTAACCGTAAATTAAATTGCACCTTTCTTAAAAGCGCTTTAGTTCAATTACATTTGTTACTTAAAAGAGATTTATGAATTATCTGCACGATACCGATTTAATCTATTTGTTTGCTATTCTATTTAAAATTAAATTGAATATATTTTAGGCTTTTTGAAGGAAAACATGATACCAATGTTTTGGTTTAGAAGGAAGGATGATTTGGTGATCCAGTTTCAAGTAAAACATGTTAATGACTATATACTGCATCTCTGTAAATACAGACAATGTAATTTCCTGTTTCCTTTTAAGGCTTAACTTGTGATACTTTTGCTTTAAAGTTTCGTAAACATTTTATCCTAGAATGAAATTTTTTAAAGGTAAAAACATACGACTGTGCTTATTTTCAACATTTATCTGCCTCTAACTTTAAGAGTTTAAACTTATACTTAAATTCTGTACTTCCCCTGCCTTCACTTTGGGTCTTCCTTTAGTTGACCTCTATCCAGGTTTATCTAAAATTAATTTGACCTCTATCCAGGTTTATCTACACTCCATGTTAACATTTTTGGCTATACAAGATGGAAAAAAACATAAATATCATATACGGGAACCAGAAGGTAAACAAAACAAAATATATATGAATATCATATATCTCCTTAAACAGGTCGTGTTTTGTGAAGCAGCCATATTTACAAACCTTTAATATTTCACAAATGCTGATTTTGCTAGACTGTTATCATGGATACAATCGACAGGAAGATATGTCATCATACACGGACACATTATTTAGACTCCTAGGTAACCAGTCGGGGCTATGACTTATAAATGTTGTGTGCTTGGTGGATAACCAGCAAAAAATAGTTAAGTCCTTCATATCACACAGTCGGAAATGTAACCAAGGCCTCTTGTACTCGAAGTGAGCATGCTACGGAGAGATCATCAAACGGTTGTTTTTTTAAACCTACTCGCCGTATTTAAGGAGTGTATAACATTTTTAATCATTGTTTATTATTTTCATTTTGAACCAAAACAGACCACACATGTACATTCACTTTGTCAAAACCTTGTTTTTTTTTTGTTCAAGTTAAAACAAGTTTTATATACATGTACATATTAGCTAAAATAGGCAGTAATTGATGTAGCATCTTTAAAAGAAGGACGAAAGATACCAGAGGGACATACAGACATATAAATCGAAAACAAACTGATAACGCCATGGCTAAAATAGAAAAATACTAACAGACAAGAATACAAATATTACTTAAGCTCGTTTTTACAGCTTAGCAATGACTGCCACAACTCAATTCTTGGCACATCGATTTCATAGAATAAAAAAAAAACAATTAATAAATCACTTCCATGCTTACAACACGTTTACTTGTTTGTGATAAAGAGCTGTACGATTTTGATTTTTGCACATGTTTCGTGTTTGTCTAACATGAATATTCTGCGTAGATATCATTGATTAGGTCGTCAGACAAAGAACTTCTTGTCAAGATAAACATGTCACACTAGTGCCCTTTCTATGGTTCTTATTACGTAAATGTTAGATATCGGTCCATGCATCATTTATTTAATTAGCCTTGGGAAAACTATATATGTGCATGGAACCTTATTTAGCTGAACATAATGAATTGCTTTTACTTTAAATAATTCAATAGTTATTTCAGCACCTCCATCTAAATCACAAGCTTGCCAACGACAATACATACTATCAAATTGCATGCTCAAACGTTCTGTTCCAAATATATCTATTCTATCTTTACAAAAAATGAGTCAATGCCACTGCTTTATTGTGAAGTTTTTATTCTACGAGGGTATCACCAGCCCAGTAGTCAGCACTTCTGTGTTGACATGAATTACCATATATTGATATGGTCATAATTATAAATTAACTGTTTACAACACTTTGGATTTTTGAAATACTAAGTCTTTTCTACCTAAGGAATAGATTACCTTAGTCCATTTTGGCAATACTTTTAGGAATATTTGATCCTCAGTGCTCTTCAACTTCGTACTCTATTTGACCTTTTTCAACTTTTTTTTATTCGAGCGTCACTGATGAGTCTATTGTAGACGAAATGCACGTCTGGTGCAAGTACCAAATTTCAAGCTTAGTATCTATGATGAGTTTATTGTCATTAGACTGAATGATTTTTGACACCAAACTATGTAAGAGGACTTATTAATCACGATGCTTATCTGCATGGTAGTACTCCACATGCTATTAATAAAATGGTACTTGTGTGAAATTTGTGTTTCAACAAATAAAATGTCCCCATATATATATATCGTTTTAAGTCGCTAGGACATACATGTAGCTGTGCAATTAATTTATGTTGCCGACTATTTTTACAGGTTGCATCTATACTAGTGTCCTATTAAACGGGATCAAATCTTTTATATATTTAGATCATACTCCTATTGGTTTATGCAAAAACAAAGACCGACAATAACAAATTATTAGCTTTTAATGTCTTTTCTGCTTTAATTCAATCGTTCGTTATCAATTGTTTTTTTTTTTTTAAATACTTTAGGATTTATTTCTAAAATGAATATTCTGACCTATAAATGGAAACCGAAAAAGACTGTTTTGCATTGTTAATATTCTAATGAAACTACAAAGTAAGTCATTTAGCTTCTTTTACCTAATTTTACTGAATAAGCTTTCTTGATTAAATCAAATTAAGCCAATAAAGTTATACTATAGAATTTTTTCAATCAGATTTCTTTAAATCTTAGCGAAACTAATTAGTTCATTCATATCTTCAAATAGATACATTTAAATTAATTAGGTGGCATTTTTAAATTAGTATGGCCGTTCCTTAAGATTAATTACAAATTGCATTAGGGAGCGTAAGTGTGTGTCATTTAATGTCCTTTATGAACTATTTTTCACAGCAATGTATATATTTGTATTATAGTTAGCTGCTCCCTATTATATTGATTGAAAGAATAGTTGATTTAAACAATACGTAAACAGATTTTAGATAAATAGTTCGATGTGTCAAGTGCATATTACAAATATGTATACACATTTCCATTAATCATTTTGGAAAACAAAACGTATGAACCTATTTGAAAAGATTGCTTCCAAGCAATCCAACAAACAATTCAAACTTTATAATGAAAAGTATGATAAACAACTTATATTATGCATCCTAGCGTCATAACACTAGTCATACTGCATTACTTTAGTGATATGCGCACAAATATGAAACGGAAGCATTTAAATAAATCAAACCGGATGATTAGGTTGACATTCGGTTTGATTTAGTCGGATTTTCAGAGCACAGCAACATACGAAAACAGGTATCAGCATTCGTCATCATCGATAACAAAGATTTTCTATTTGTTGTGCAACTTATTGGTGTGTACAGTATTAAACATGAAAATACTGCACACGGTTGCCACACTATTCAATACGTTGTTATCCTTCATAGGATTTAAATGATTGAGGGTTGTTAAACACAAGGAAGCGACTGAGTAAGGAGTACACATTTAGTTAGAAAAGTTAAAGTCATCCTTTCAAAAAGTTTTCGGATACGTACATAGCTTTAAACATTGTAAAAAACATCAAAAGTCATCTTCCTTAACAATATTCTATTGGTTATATAAATTTTTTATTATTCAGTCACAACAACCGCCCCCCCCCCCCCCCCCCCCCCCACACACACACCTTTTTTTTTTAAATATGTATAAATATTTGAAGCATATTTTAGAAATATTTTCCAAGCATTTTATGGGTTTTGATCAATTGATAGGACGTGTATATTTTGTATATTATTTTTATCAGATGGATAACGTTCATATTTCATCCTCGGCGACATAATTGCACAAGGTCAATCAATGTTTTAACCCAATGGCTAAGGGGTTTTCAAAAATTTTAAGTCTCTTTGCCATTTCCCTTTGCAATTTGAATATAAGCACTATTTATTAAAGACGTTTGATTTTGTTACAGTTTCAACAGCGAATGAATATTCGTTGATGTTTGGTATAATTTGTCAAATATGTCATGTTCTTGGGAATGATATTTCCTTTCAGAAAAACTGGTTTAAACCTTTATCAATCGTATTTATTTTCAAGCATGCTGAAACAATTCAATTCGAATGTTGCTTCCTTTAGAAAGCAATTACACAAAAAGAGTGTAATGACTTTAAATGCTTTGAATAATTTTCGTTTCTTTACTTTGTTATCAGAATAGAATACATATTTCAAACGTTAAGAATTGAATCTCTCAAGTTTGACATTTTAATTTCAGAAATGTTGTAATCAATGGATTTGTATCCTTATTATATTGAATGATTCTTAACTCATTATACGAAGTAGAAAAAATACAACAAACACTATTCTACTTCACTTAACACTTATATAACATGCTTTGCATACAAGAAGTATATTACCCAGTAAGTGCTATTGACTTGATTGACTTTCATCTACAAGCGTTAACTCATCTTTATCTTTTTACGGGAATATAATTTGTTTTCTCTAAGTAACCATTTAGCTTTTACACAGACACATATATGAATGGAAATGATACAGTGTGCGCGACAATTAATGTTACTGAGCGTCACTGATGAGTCTTGTGTAGACGAAACGCATGTCTGGCTTATTGAATAATATGCCTCGTACCTTTGAGAACTATTTTCTAAATAATTACCTACAGAACTACATAACAGTCTCAGATTTTCAGACATCTGCGTGCAGGCCAAAATAATTTAGTGTAGGACAGTTGAGCCATAAATTTAAGCAAGAAAGTGAATCGGTGAAGATATATGTTTCCACCGGCAAGTACTTATAATTTCATCTGGGAAAACACGTTGACCAATGAGAATTCTGGTCAATGATTCGTAGAAATTTGGACCATCGAGATTATGCATTGATACCTATTGGTGACCATCTGCTGTTGTCATGTTCTATGGTCGGGTTGTTGTCTCTTTGACAAATTCACCATTTCCATTCTTAATTTTATTAAAAGACTTAAAGATTAGAGACTGTAGTACAAAGAAACTGAAAATACTAAAAACAATGTGGGAAATGGATGATTATCAAATAAACAACCAAAAATGTCGAAACTAGCAAACAAAATTACCAAATAATTTCTATGATAAGATAAACAGTAATTCAAAAGAAATAAGAATTATAACCAATGATTTCTCTGGTAGTTGTTTTAAGAAGAAGGGAACGGACTCAGAAATGTCTAACAAGTTTTGCACTTTTTACACATGAATTGACAATCGCAGTGCAATGGTGTACTATAGATATGGAAGCATAACTTTCTGTTCATACGGAAGGAATCATTTTTGTGTTTGAAGTTTGGGAATTGGATCATTGGTATAAATATAGCTGAATCCACTTTTATTCATAGTTAGTCTTTTTTATTTGTATATGGCAACAGGCAAATAAGTGCATAGGGTATTACAGTACATTAGAAATACGGTTCAGATCGAGGTTTAAATGCCTAATAAAGGTGTGATACTGTTCTTTGATATTTCCTCCTAATACAAATCTTGACAATAATACTGTTGGGAAAAGTATTTCTGTTTCATCTTGGATAATGTATGGTTTGAAAATACATTGTATCATCAGAGTATTATACATGAGTATGGTACACAATATGTTTCAGTTTTTTACTTCTCGCTACTCTTTTGTAAGAATTCTTCTCGCAGTATAAGTATAACAGTCCATTTTAAATGGTATACGAAAGTACAGATTCTATTTCGTCAAATTTGTAATACAAAAGGAAAATCACAAAAATACTGAACTCCGAGGAAAATTCAAAACGGAAAGTCTCTAATCTAATGGCAAAACCCAAGTTTTGTGAGTAGTTACCATTTAGTAACTCTAAATATTATTAAATACCGTTTAATTTAGTACTGGTTTTCACCCTACATGTTTTGTTGCTAGATATTAAAGGTTAAAGGTTGATTACTCGATTAGATATATATTAGTCATGGTCACATGTCAGATAATTAGACAATAGATGTCTTAGAATAAACCTGAAAAGACAATGTAAGCTTTTGTTGTTACTTGTTGTCTGTCGTTGTCTAGTGTGCGGTGTCTGTCGTTGTCTAGTGTGCCGTGTCTGGCGTAATCGTTTTCAATGATCCTATCATCTAAACCTAATGAACCAAGTTCAACCAAATTTGGGTTTTAATTATCCATAGCGTATCTAGTATAAAATATTTGTGTTCTTTGCTTTTCTGTTAATATGCATAGTTGCTATGCAAATAAAATAGAAGATTGAGGTCAAATGCATTAATAGTCTTTAGGTTTTAAACAATGTCTACAGAGATGATCTGACAGGGGCATCAACGCTTGTAATGTCAAGATCTACCTTCTTTCTACTTTTACGAAATTTTCCAGATGATTTCTGATGGAGCATTGCTCGAAAATGACGATGGTTGATTCATACATGTGTTTTTGCCTTTAATTTCAAACAAATCATACATACTAGGTAGACACTGTAAATAACAAACATAGAATACAAGATCTACATAAATGCAAAACGACCGAAACAATATGATGATTAGGAGTTACAGCTATAAATGCCGATTTATTTTTTCGAGTTTGTCGTATACCCTCTTAAATATCTTTTGTCTGAAACTTTTGACTCAATTGCAACCAAAGTTTGCGCAAACGATTTTAAAGTCTTTAGAATAAAGTATGTCCAGTTAGAGAAACATCGTCAGAATTCTACTGAAAAAGTGATTGCTATTTTTTTTTCTGATTGACAGAAATAAAAAAACACTTAATATCGAACAATTATAAGCTTGAAAGTACACTGCCCAAACACGTTATACATTGGTTAATTGATTTGACGAGGCCCTCTACAAAAGTTAAGATTTTATGCTGATCTGAATTCAATGATGTAAACAAGATTGGCCTAAACTTTGTCATTGGACCTAATTGAAAATTCATGTTGATAAAATTGTTGTTTTAAATTTGGTCAATACATATATGGTCTATTGATCATGCGAAGGATCCAAAAGATTAAAAACAAATATATTTTTTTTTTCATTCTGAAAGTCAAGATCGTCTTCAGATAAGATCTTGAACCATATCAGCTGTTTAACTGGCACATTTTCAGTAACTATGCTCAAGTCAGGATTTAATTAGATTTTTGGAGTTTTAACGCCCCTTTTAATCCCCGCATTTAGGCTATTTCGTAGCGGCCAGTTGTTATTGGTGGAGGAAGCCGGAGTGCCGGGAGAAAAACCCCGCCCATCGATAGGAAAACTGACATTCATAGTCAATTAAGATTGGAGTCTATTTGTCATAAGAAGGATCCAACAGATTAAAAATAAATATGTTTTTTTATTCTGAAATTCAAGATTGTCTTTTGTATAGATATTGAAGCATACGAGCTGTTCAACTGGCACTTTTCAGTCACTATTCTCAAGTTTGATTTTTGGTGTTTTAACGCCCATTTTAAGCACCGCATTTAGGCTATTTCGTGGCGGCCAGTTCTTATTGTTGGATGAAGCCGGAGTGCCCGGAAAAAACCACCGACCTTCGATATGAAAACTGACATTCTTAGTCAATTCAGATTGGAGTCGAGTGCACCCACACGAGCGTGGTTTGAACTCACAACCTAAGTGTTGACTGACGGCCACCTAAGTCTCTGCTCAAATCAGGAACCTGTCTTGCAGTGGCTGTCGTTTGTTGCTATATATCAGGATTGTTTTTCGTTCATTGTTTTGTACATAAATCAGTTTTCTCGATTGAATGATTTGTCATTTGGGCATTTTATAGATTTATGGAGTATGGTTTTAGTTCATTGGTGAATGCTGTGCCGTCCCAATATTTGTTAACTTCTAGGGTATTTGGTCTCTTGTGGAGAGTTTGGCAATCATACTACATCTTCCTATTTTGATATTAACTAGTTGAGCGATCCAGGTTCCTACGAGCCTCTAGTTAAAAACATTATTGACACACAGGACTATGATATAATACAATGTTTAATATATTTGTTTATAGTTAAAGGTTGTATGTGGATTCCTTTTAATGTCCTTTTAGTTGTTTGGTATCGTGTTTTTCAACTTCTTTTATGTATCATTCACAGTTAAATCCATGTACTAAATGTGATCGATCACTAGCAGTTAATTATAACTGACACCAATATCTATGTAATACAAATATGTATTGTGTTTTAAACAAATTTATCACCACATAAGTTTAAAATGTAATTGCAATAGTTTGCCTGACAACATGTGTAGTATATACATTTGGTATTAGCCGTAAATTAAATTGCACATTCCTTTTGAGCGATTTACTTCATGGATTTGTTGTCTATGCATATTATGCTCTGAGTTCAGTATTTTTGTGATTTTACCTTTTATAGTTTGTTTATAGAAAACTAATTCTCACTACTTGAATTCAAATTATCTTGTTATTTGGAAGCAATTCAAAAATATGTCTACGGTATATATTTAATCAATTTGTTTGTTATTCTATCTAAAATTAAATTGTATTGCTAAAAAAGGAATGTATTATGCCTTTTGAACGAAAACATAATAATACCAATGTATTTGATTAAGAAGAACCTTCACACTTCTGTAAATAAATGTATCACGGGTAGTAAGGTCGTCATATCGAGGAGCGTTTAGTACAGGGATTTTGTCATAGTTTGGATAAGTTTGACATGACGGTGTTAAGTCTTTTTGATGACAATCAATGCAAACATGTAAACATTGGGATATTTTGTAAACGGAACTTCTGATCCTTAATTCAAGCTGGTAAGTACTTTTGTATAAAGTAAATATGTTAGTACATCACAAGTGGTATCATATGGTTAATGATTTAACACAGAATAAAGCTTGCGTATGTCAAAATTTAAAACTTGCTAATTGGTTTATCGTGCATAAAAAAAGTTATTTTCTTACAGTCTGTTACATCACATATATCTTCGTGATATAACACTGCGATCAATTATTCTGAAAAATACCTACTTTTGCAATCAATTCAAAATTACTGAAATATCTGTGTCATGGTTTGGTTCATTAGTGTCATGGTTAAGTTCATGTTCGACATGGTTCAGTTATGTAATTCTTCTCGTGTATAATGAAGAGTTACTATCAAAATTAACAAAAATCGTTCCATTTGAAACAGACAAGGACATAAAAACGCACAAACAATGTAGTAATATGTTATAAGTAGATGCAATATGATGGCCAATGAGATAACTATCCACCTGATATCAAATGACGTAGATGTTAGCAGCTATTTGTCATCATGAGGCCATCAACATTCAACAATGAGCGAAACCATATTTCATAGCAAGATATTAAAGGCTGCGACAAAATTCAATGTATAGGAATTCCAATTAGAAAATCATCAGCCTAATTTCTGTCCAAAATAAATAGCAAAATATGATACACAGTTACATACGATATTCACGGCATTACAGACACTTAACTTGAGACAGTATATACAAAATATTGCGGAGTAGAACATGTTTGCGGGCTCCCCAACCTCTTCTTCGCCTTAACCATGCCACACATGTAAACTCACCAGATCGGGTTTAAACAAGAAAACCAAGTAACAGAAACACTAAAGACACAAATAAATAACGATATATATTTGTAGTTTCATTGAATAGCATTATATGAAACAATATTGAGAGGATCCTATTTTTCAATATTT
Organism: Mytilus galloprovincialis; assembly: GCA_037788925.1. Lineage (NCBI taxonomy): Eukaryota > Metazoa > Mollusca > Bivalvia > Mytilida > Mytilidae > Mytilus > Mytilus galloprovincialis. The sequence goes on from CM075341.1 coordinate 25,355,784, forward strand.
GTTTTTTAATCTTCAAATCTTTTATTGCCGCAGTCATATCATAAACTTGAATCCAAAAGAACTAATTAAACAATACTACGTTTATTTATTTCAGAAGCCATGCAAAGTTTGACCATTCCCGAAGATCTACTGCTAAACGTAAATAGTGCAATCGTGAACCCATATGATGGATTTGCACATGATGCTCAAGGAATTCGTCAGTACCATAGGAAAGATGAAGAAAAAATCCTCCCTCATTATAGAGCATGTTATGATATCTAAAAATGTCATTATCTTGAAAATGAGACAATATATCATTTAAACTTTATGAATGCTAGAAATGAATCAAAAATCAAATTTTAAATTTATTAGATATTATTTTGTTTTACATATTTTACTGTGTCTGGTGAATGATCGAACCCAACGGAAGGACTTTCCACACATACATGTATGCTCTTTCTGCTCGTGCTTCCCACTATGGTGCTGGTCTAGTGAACGCTAGCTGTTAAACACAGCATTACATTCCATACAGATGTAGGACTTATTCCCTTGGCATTCTTTGACATGTCTTGCCATTGATTGTGTATAAGCGACAGTCTTGCTGCAAACGGTACATTTAAACGGTTTGTAGTTTAAATGTTTACTGTTGCGATGACCTTCAAAATGTGCGTTATCGTTAAACCGTTGATGGCAAATATCACACTCTATTGGGCGTGAACTAGCACGGTCTCTTAAATGACGACTTAGGCCGATTCTTGAAGTATATTTTTTGCCGCAAACATCACACATGTCATAAAGGGTTTGAATGTCGTGATTCATGTTCCGGCAAGGCCCATCTATCTGAGAATTTCGATGGACAATGAGAACAAATCAGTTGATCCCCGTGTGTTCTCATGTGGCGTGTTAGACATCTTCTTTGAACAATTTTAGAACAGATGTCGCACTGAACTTGGCAAACCCTGTTGATTTTCATTATTGTTTTCATCTAATTTGTCATCATCTTTATTGAGTGAAACCACTGTTTCTTCAATTAAATCAGTATCACCAACAGCTTCAAATGACCCGTCTAATACCCCAGTCCCACTAGGTCACGATCGCACTACGATCTGTAAAAAAAATGACAATTTTGATGATCGTTGTACGATCGTGTAGATCGCAGTAAGGTAGTATCACGGTCGTGGTGAGGTCTTCAAGATCGTGATGAGCGTGGCCAACTTTGAACATGTTCAAAACAATCGTGGTGCGGTCGTGGCGAAATCAGGTCGTAATAGAAGCGTAGTGAGAGCGCATTAAGATCGTAGTAAGATCGCGAAGGTCGCTGTACCATCGTAGCGAGAGCGTAGCGACAGCGTGATTCTATTCGGAAAAACTGCGCTACGATCTCACAGCGACGTTATTACGACCTCACTACGACCATCACGTTCTCACGGCGACCCAACTACGCTCCCACTACGACTATACCACGCTGTTCGCGCCCATAGTACGATTCTAGCACGCCCTTGCCGTCCTCATCACGCCCCTCTTACGACCTGACTACGTTCATACTACGACCATCATTCTCATTGTCATTTTCACATAAAATATATTAAATCCCTCAAGGTTTTGTTTGTTTGTACGTAATTAGAACTTCTTTTTCATTTTCTCTAATGGCTCAACCATGATTCTCTTTTTTTATATAGATTATACTGTTGGTTTTCCCATTTGAATGATTTTACATTAGTAAATTTTGGTGCCCTTTGTAGCTTGCTGTTCGGTGTTGAAGCCCGTACCTGGGCCTATAATGGTTTACTTTTATAGATTGTTTCTTGGATGGAGAGTTGTCTCATTGGCACTCATACCACATCTTCTATATCTATTGACACATCTGTGTCATCTCTACTATCGTTCACTGAAATATCGTCATTTGAGCTTTATGGACTAGCAACAGGTTGTAATTTAGGTTGGATTGTTCGGTCCGACATGATCATCTCTGCTTGATCAGGCCTTGAAGTCATAAAACATTCGAGTCAGTTTTTTGTACTCAAAAATCAACCAATCAAAATACTGGATTTCATGTTTCGAGCATGATTTTTGTGCTCCGAGCACTGAGCAATTTTTTTATCACTTTAACCCAAGGATTCGTTACTATCAGAGCTCCCTCTGGCTCTACATCAACCCCTACCTCCACGCCCACGTGTTCTAGTAGATTTTGGTGGAATGACTGTATTGTTTCCGAGAAATCTACGTATTAATCAGAAATAGAAGGAATGGAACTGTATTGATATTGACGTTATTGCTGAGAACGTAGTAAGATCGCGGTATGAACGTAGTATAATCGTGGTAAGAACGTGCTATAATCGCAGTAGAAGCGTGGTAAGATCGTGTTGCAATCGGATAACTCGTGGAATGGTCGTAGTGAGAACGTGATGAGCGTAGAAAGATCTTGACAAGCGTAGTGGGGTCGCAGAATAAGCGCGGTGAGAACGTGGTATAATCGTAGTGGGATCGTTGTAGAAGCGTAATGAGAACGTAGCAGGATCGTGAAAGCAACGAAAATTTACATTTTCATGCCGCTCATACCGCGACCTCACCACGATCTAAATTTATTTTAGATCGCGGTGAGCGTGGTGCAATCGTGGTCTAGTGGGACTGGGGCTTAAAGGAGCAATGGATGCAATTGCCTCTGAAAAATTGTACGAGCCCAATTCAATGCATTTGTGTAAAATTTGGAGCCTTATCGTGTAAATAAATAACAAAATAAAAAAAAAAACCGTTATGAATTTGGCTGCGTTTTTTGTTATGCTAAACATATTTAGTTACACAAATTGAAAAGAAGTTATAAAGTGCGAAATCATGAAAATATAAGTTTTCAACACAGACACCAAACAGGCATTCATAAGTGCTAACTATTGCGAAAGGAAAGGTTTTACTCATTTAATTTCAAAAACATATTTACTGAATTCCGAAGTTGCGACTCACCAAAAAAGTCCAGAACCTAGTGACGCGACAATTTGGCCTATGTCATACCTTACTGTTTTACGCTATACTGAGAATAGTTTGATGGTTTCAGATCTCTGGTTGTCTCTGTTCAATTTACTTACCCATTTTATAGAAACAGGCAGATATAGAGTTGGGCCAATTTAATTCATCCTATTGTTGAAGAATTCATGTTTTTGTTGTTCGTTTGCTGTCTCATTTGTGTATTTCCCACGTCATCTTACATTTGATATTACCTTGTAAATTGAAAATCAAATAAGCAAAAATGATAAAGGGCAAATATAGATATCATAAAAATATCATTGAATGTTCTAAGAAGTTCAAATGAAGTGTACTTGTGATATTTATCAACAAACTTACCATCTGTTTCATCTTCGTCCATCTTATAATGCGTTCTGTCCTTTTACAAACGACGATTTCTTGTCTAGCCAGGTCAATTAAGGTCGTACACAGTTTAAATGTACATGTAGCAGACAATATAACACGTATTTCTTTGAATTTCAATCCTTTTTTAATCACATTTAATGATATACCACCTCATACTTAAAACTAGATAGCAGGAGTTTTTTTCCAAATAGTATAGAAACTGTATTACATAAAAAGTAAAATATTTGAAATAATTCAATGATACTATACACGATGCATTTATACAATATTACAAAGATTTTTATTGATTCCTAATAATAATTGATAAACTTGAACATTATATCGGCTTAAATCCAAAATTGGAGTTGTGATCTTTCATATTCTAAATTCGAACTTTGAAAGTACTTTTTATTGTAAATTCACCTATTATATTTTTAAAATCAATAAGTTTTAAAACTATTGTCCATGTCACGCGTAACTATTCGGTTTCGTCAATGGTTGAAGACTTATGATGTCCTCTTAATATCCTTTGGTTAGTTTTGTAGTTGGGTTACTGTATCATGGACATATAACCCCACATCTCCTTTTATTCATCATAAACTAGTTCAAAATTTACAATAAAGAAAACCAACAAATGAATAGTTTTCTAGAAAAGAAAATGAAAAACAAGAATTACTTTTTGACTGGCTGCCACTTTTGAATAGAAGTCTTTAGCTTTTTGACTAGTGATGCCGCTCATGATATCCCCGGCAGAGTCAAGCATGGACATATGGACAAAAGATTATATGTGAAACAAAAGCAACGCTTTTTCTTTTTTTTTGTAAAATTATATCGAAAGCTAGTTTAAAAGAGCAGTGACTTTTAAATTTATATTGTAGAAAACTTACGAAAAGTAACATGACATTTTTAACATACACTTTGACGATTACACCCACTAAATTTGGTTAAACAGGCTTTTTTTCTTCCCAGGCAGTTAATATATAGTGTAACTTAGTTCAATAACAGGCGCTATCAATCAACTTTTCAGTATTAAAGTGAAACACATATATATTTATTTCGATCTAAACCATGACAATCTTGACCAAAACCATGACGAATTTCTAGACTCTTAACCGAACCATGTCAATCGCTTAACCAAACCATAGCAATTCCGATATCTTGCTTATTCTGCGTTAATCTCGTGAAACAACAATTCCAATATAGATCGTTTGACCTCCAATACAGATTCAAGCATCTTATTTGCTTTTTATCTGCTCGTGTGAATAGAACTGAGGCAATAGTTATGGGAAGCAACATGAATTAACCATGTCAAACTTATCCAAACTATGACAAAATCACTGTACTAAACGCTACCCGATATGACGACCGCACTACCCGTGTGTATATACAAATCAATTTACCATAAGGACTCCTTTTACGGCTAAACCCGGCTAAAACTTTTACTATAAAGTTTTGTTAAAAGCTAGTCCCTAGAGTGACGAGTTTATATACACTACATATATTTTGAAAGGTCAAAAATTGGTGCTGTGCAGTATATTTTCAACAATAATTATGTACTACCCCTCTCTTCAATTTGGGTCTTTCTACGGAATTCAATTTGGCCAAAATCTATGTGTTTTCATACTGCACGGTATTACTTGTGACCCTACGAGATGAAACACAAAGATCATATCTGTCATATCTGGGAATAATAAATGTCGGGCCGTTTTATATCTGACTATGGGGTATGCATTTTGCTCATGGTTGAAGGCCGTATGGTGACCTATAGCAGTTAATATTTGTATAATTTAGTATCTTGTGGAGAGTTGTCTCATTCGCAATCATAACAACTCTTGTTTTTTTCTAAATAAAATATCTATGATATCAAAAATTTCTCCCCAAAATAGGTGTGGTTTATGAATACAAATGCTGATTTTTTTATTCTGACAAGCTGACCCATGAATTACATACCAGTGCGCAAAAATAATCGAAAGGAAGACATGTAACCCAACATGAACACATTAATCAGATCTCAAGCTGACCAGTCTTCGCTCTTACTAATACATAGCGTGTGCTTGGTGGAGAAGCAACAAATATCAGTTTCCAGCACTTTATATAACCCGACTGTAAATCAATCCCTGACATCTCGCACTTGACACGATTAAGCTGGGACGGGTTACCTTGGTCTATGAGTTGTGTAATTGTCTTAAGTAATAAGTTTACCCTTTTTTATTTTTCACTAGCTAGAACAAATTCAGATCATACGTGTACATTTACATTGTAAAAATCATGTTATTTTTATGATCGAGTTATTTATTTTTTACATAATACATTTAAGAAATAAAGGCAATATCTGAAGTAGCAAAAGTTATTCTTGTCAATTAATTATATAACTAGAACACAAACACACACGATTGAATACTACATTACAAAAGTTCATTTTTACAGCTGAGAACTTTCTGCTACAACTCTGGGCACATAGTTTTCATTGATTATGTCGTAAGACAAAATACTTCTTATCAAGATAAACATATCATGCTAACGCCGTTACTTTTAAATATCTTAAAATTAATATATGTAGAACAAACCTTATTTATTGGAAAATGATAAATTGTTTTTATTTTAGATAATTCAATATGTGTAGCAGCAGCTCTACTAAACCACAATCTTGGAAAGGAAAACACAAACTATCAAATTGCAAACCCAAACGTTCTGTTTAAAACTTTGATTACATTAGATTGAATGGGTTTTGACCCCAAAATAAAGAGGGAAAAGTATACAATACAAGTATTTACGACATTGTTTTTCTGAATGACTGTTCATCTCATGCTATCATTCATTTGATACTTGTATTGTCTTTATTTTACTTACTCGCAGGATTGCAGCAAGAAACGTTGTTTCAAAGAACGTGTGTGTCACATCATGTCATTTATGAACTATTGTTCACAGCTGTGTATACATTTGTATTATTGTTAGCTGCTCCCTATTATATATGATTAATGGGGGCTTTAATATATTGTGATTTTATCACGGGTGGGCCCTTTACGACAAATATTACCTGAGACTCAGAACTGTATTGCTGCAATGAAATGCAGGATTGCTGCAATGAAATATGGGATAACTGCAATAGAATATAGTGATTAATTTCAACAAGTGTTAAATTCAAGGCAATATTTGTTTGACCTCTTTTTCTAATGCAATCGAATCTGACGTACTATGATTTTGTGGTAATACACCTATAGATACAGCACTAGTTTCCTGCAGCTTTAATGTACAGAGTCTCTAAAATGAACGAGGTAAAAATTAGCATATAAAAATAAAGACAACATTAGTTTACCGCTTTTATACAATCGTTATAGATCGATTAAGCGAGGAGGAATCCAGTTAACAAACTACAACCTAGGAAAACAAAACCAGGAACACTTAACTGCTACAAAAATAGATGCCAACATATATAGACAAACAATTGTTATAAATGCAGCTGCCCTAATTATGACTTGGTACAGGATATTTTACGACAAAATGGTTGTTTGAACCGGGTGTTATGGGTATCTAAACCTCCCACTGATATTGTAATGTTTAAAATACTCGAAAAAGACCAAATAGATATTGCTTAAATAAATGACAGATGTACTGTATCTGTATTAATACATATATTTACCTCGAAAAAAAAAAAACTCGAAAAAGTTACAAGGACATGGGGTTTTAGAATTTTATTTTGTATTTGGATTCCATTTTTAATGAAAGATAATAGGGCATTTATGCTATAGAGTTTTAATTTAAGTTGTGTTGTTAAAGTTATACCATTATGTTGGGTTTTTTTTTTTTCAATTTTAAGGATTTCCCGTGTCCAAAATCCAACTTTATTGATATGAATTAACGCCTCCTCATTGTATTTCAAGCGAGCTGTTGCTGTTTTTACAAAAGCTTCGTTTATCAATTTCACCAGACAAGACATTCATGATAATAGCAAATGAAGAATAATTGTCCTGTTCAGAAACTGGTTTAAACCGTTATCCATCGTATCTGTTTTCAATTATGCTGAAATAATTCAATTCAAATGTTTCTTTATCTTCTAGGCAAAAAGGCAATAATACAAAAGGGAACAATGACATTTTTTTATGATTATAAGAAGTGTCGTTTCTGTTAACATTAATTACAACTGTGGACATATTTCATCCGTAAAGAATTAAAATCTCTCAAGTTTGATATTTTGATTTCAGAAGTCTTGTTATCAATGTAAAAGTATCCTTAACTATCTTGAATCCTTCTTAACTCATTATAATAAACACAACAAACAAAATTCTACTTCATTAAACACTTATATACCATGCTTTACATACATCAAAACTATTATTTTGACTTTCATCATACATAAACACATAATTCAGACCCCGAGGTAACAAATCTGTGCTACATCGGATTTTGTCTAATGCCTAGTTTCTGGGTGTGTTACATTTTAATGTTGTGTCGTTGTTCTCCTCTTATATTAAATGTGTTTCCCTCAGTTTTAGTTTGTTACCCCGATTTTGTTTTTTGTCCATCGATTTACGAGTTTTGAACAGCAGTATACTACTGTTGCCTTATAACTATAATGCATGCATGTCGTGTGCTTGGTGGCTTGGTGGAGAACCAGCAAATACTAGTTTTCAAGTACTTTATATTACCCAGCCAGAAATCTTACCGGTGCCTCTTACACTCGAAGTGATATAATCAAACGGTTGGTTTTTAGGCTACTCGCTGTATTTAAAGGGTGGATATCATTTTTAATTATTGTTCATTATTTTCATTTTAAGCCAAAAACAGACCTCACATGTACATTCATATTGTCAAAATCATGATTTCTGTTCTAGTTTTATTTACATATATTACATGATTTTCTAAACTAGGCATTACCTGATATTGCATCTTTAAAAGAGGGACAAACGATACCAGATGGACATTCAAACTTATTGATCGAAAACAAACTGACGACGCCCTGGCTAAAAAAGAAAAAGACTAACAGACAAATAAAAGTACACAAGACACAACATAAGTTACTGTAAACAACTTATTTTAACAAGAACACAAATATTACTAAAGCTCGTTTTAACAGCTTAGCAATGACTGCGACAACTCAACTCAACATCAATTTCATAAATAAAAAGAAAAAAATGAATAAAATCACTTACATGCTAACAACACGTATACTTGTTTGTGATTAAGAGCTGTACGATTTTAATTTTTTCACGTTTCGTGTTTGTCTAATATGAATATTCTTCGTAGATATCATTGATTAGTTTGTCAGACAAAGGACTTCTTGTCAAGATAAACATGTCATACTAGCGCCGTTCCTATAGTTCTTGTTACGTAAATGTTAGATATCGGTATGTTAATCATTTATTTAAGTAGCCTTGGGAAAACTATACATGTGCTTGGAACCTTATTTAGCTGAAAATAATGATTTTTTTTTATTTTGAATAATTCAATAGTTATATCAGCATCGCCATTTAAACCACAAGCTAACCAACGACAACGCATACTATCCAATTGCATACAAAACGTTCTGTTTCAAACTTATCTATGGTAAGTTTAATTATGACCATTGGTTCGATGCCACTAGTACTGCTTGTGGAGTCAGCAATTCTGTGTTGACATGAATTATCATTGATATTGTCATAATTCTGAATTAACTGTTAACATAACTTTTTTATAATACACTAAAACTTTTCTACCTCAGGAATAGATTACCTTTGCTGCATGTGGCCAAACTTTTAGGAATAGTTGGCCCTCAATGCTCTTCAATTTCGTACTCTATTGGACTTTAACTTTTTTTTATTCGAGCTTCACTGGTGAGGTGTTTTTTGTAGACGAAATGCACGTCTGGCGCAAATACCAAATTTCAAACCGTGTATCTAGTATGATGGGTTTATTTGAATTAGACTGAATGATATTTTACACCAAAATATATAAGAGAACTTATAAATGATGTTTATCTGCATGATAGTACTCGCATGCTATCAATAATTTGGTACATATATAAAATCTGTATTTCAACAAATTAACTGTCCCCCTATATATATATATCGTTTTAAGTCACTAGCACACAGTTGTGTAATGAAATAATATTGCCGACTATCTTAACAGGTTGCATCTATACTAGTGTCCTATCGAAGGGATCAAGTCTGCAATATTAAGAACATACTTCTGTTGGTATCTGCAAAAACAAAGACAGACGATAACAACTTGTAAGCTTTAATAGTGTTTCCTGCATTTATTTCAATCGTTCTTCATCAATTTTTTCGTAGGTTGAAAGTTTTAAGATTTTTCCGTGTTGTTTGTAAAAGGGACGTCCTACCACTACTAATCGTGTATTGAAACAAAATCACACATACTAACACCATACACATATACACGGTTTACACGTGGTTGCTTTTAACCAATTATTCATGGAAATGGAATATAGGAGGTAAGATAATGAGAAAGACAACACGCATCATCCCGTATTGTGTTGAAAGAAATATATAGCTTTTATCCGGTTAGATAGCCTCTTGGTTTTAAGAGCCAATCCGCCAGAAAATCGTTTAAATCGAAAATCACAACTTGACATATTTTTATACATCATCTTAATCCTTGACATAAAAAAAAAAAGAATTTGGCCACTTAATTTCCCCCAGAATCGTATCTATTTTTAGTAACAGCCTCATTTGCATAATTCTGTAAATTCATAATAAAACCAAGGAAAAATACAACTTTTTATGCCTATTAAGAAATACCCAGAAGCATATTAAATGGGATAGTTGAGTTTTTAGAGTAATGTCAGCTGGAACCCATCCATTTTACTATGTTATGGTCAATACAAATGAAAATTTGTACAATTTGGCAAATTGCCAGGAGCACGGACACAAAGGCTGGATTTTTCATACATGAATTTACATGATTTTTACTTGCTTCTAACTTGCAAGACACATTCCGGATATGTTTGCAACTTACATTGGTTTAAATTATGGTGTAATTTTTATATGAGATCAAAATATTAAGCTTTTCAAATGACTATTACATGTTAATTTTTGCCTTGGAAGAATGGTGATTTTAGTTCCGAATTTGCACATTTTGATTTTGATTTTAATTAAATTCTAAATACAATTATAATAAAAATGGTTCATAAAATCATTCAAAAAAGTAAAATAAATTTGTCTTAAAAATCAAAAAAGGCGTTTTTGTACTGCAAGTGCAAACATCAATAAATTGTCTGAAACCAGGGAGTCCATCTTTTATGCTCTTCCATTGACTTATCTCCCTTGAGTAAAAACATGTCAGCTCCCAGTGATGGATTTGGCAGACAAAGTTTACAGCGAAGTTTGCCACTTTAATAATCTTTGAGGAGTATTTGGGCTATTTCAGCATTATGCATCTACATATTACAAACTATTTAAGATATCTGAATGCACTAAAGACCAAAATAGCATTTCCAAAAAGAATAATTATTGCCAATGCAAGAATCTGCCAATCATAACAATAATTTACCAGACAATAATCATAGTTTAGTGAGTAAACATGATGAATATTGATTGCAAAAACAACTGAAAAGGTGTTCTTACATTTCAACTAAAAAATATTTCAAAATCATTTTTCGTAAAATAAAGTGAGCGAGTGGAACCACCTTGAAGACATTGCATCTTCTTGCACCAAAATTGAGTGTTAGAGTGTTAAAACTGTCTGGCGCATTATAAATAAATACGACACTCTCTCTACCGTTGTATTGAAACCAGCATTGGTAACTAGCATTGGTAACCAAATATATTCGTACAGATACAGACTACCATTCATCTCAGAAGTCTGAAAAATACTGAAAACTATGTGTAGAATTTCCAACAGGACTCCTTATTTTATATAAGACGAGGAGGGGTTTATTTTCCTATGGCTATTATATCATCTTGTCTTAGAAATGTTAGAATGTACTTGAAACATAGGGACTTTTAGGGAATTCATTGACATTATAGTCAAGCAAGATGTCAACATCCTGTCAAAATCATCTTCCAGCAAAGCCAAAGCTGACCAAAGATCTTCACCATTTCGTGACAGGCTGTTTTTCCACTAGAAGCAGGTACAACTCTAACAATCAATTTTCATTAGTTCCTTATATAGTCAATCTGAAATTAGGGGACCAACATTTGATACATTAGCCAGATTAAAAAAAGGGGGAGGGGGTTGAAAGGGCATGTGAATATTCTTTTACACCTGACCTGTTTCTGGGACATCTTATTTATTTCCTATAGCCAAGTGCAAACAAATAATATACTGTAAATTCAGAAATTATCGCAATGCTTTTTATTATTGCGTAACATGCGAAAGGGTTATAATTGCAATAATTAAAAATAAACATTTTGAGATTTTTTATATGAATCAAAAAGGATATTTCTGAAAATCGCAAAAGTTAAAATCACATTTCAGTCTTAAATTATAAAATCGCAATAATAAATCCACGCAACATTTTTTGGAATTTACAATATATCCCTTTAATATATAAATGTACATGGCATGAGTCTTGGGACCATTTGATTATAAAAAAGAAAGGGGGAGGGTTAGAATGGTCAAGATATTTATGTCCTTGTCAGCTAAGGACAGAATTTAAATTGTTAAGCTATTAACAAGGGTACAATATACATGTATTTTAATTTAAAAAACAATTTATAGACCATAAGCATGATAAGCTAGTTTTGATGAAGTTGAAGTCCAATAAACTTGAAACTCAGCACACATGTGCCCTATGATATGATCTTTTTAATTTAAATGACAAATTAGAGGTTTTACCCCAATTTCACAGTCCACTAAACACAGAAAATGATAGTGCGAGTGGGGCATCCGTGTACTATGGACACATTCTTTTTGGGCAATGTTATGAAATTTATTTACATTGAAGTTCAAAGGGTCCAAAATTTAACTTAATTTGAAATCTTAATTTGATTTTATGCTGAATCTATTAAACTATATCTTTATACATGTACCATATTTATTCTGTGTTAGAAACCATATTCTTTTTCAAATATTTAATCCCATTACAAATTCAGAGCTGTATCATGCTTGAATGTTTTGTTCAAACTTACATTTTTTCTTCATCTTCCACAAAATTTGTCCTTTACTGAAATAACTGGTGTTATCTTTTTAAATAAAACTTTAATGAAAAGATTAGCACAATATGTGGATGATTATCTAATATCAAACATTTTCAAGATGGCCACCAAGGATGGCAAAAAAAAGTTGACATCTTTATTTCCTGTCAGTGGTATACATGTAAATGAACATTAGAAATATGAAAAAAATATGGTATGATTGCCAATGAGAACAAATGACATACATGTAAATCTATAGGTCTTCATATGCCATATCTCCTTCAACAATGCACAAGACCAATACTGCATATCTTTTCAGCCATATAAGGCCAAAAATTAGAACATGAAAAAATATGAAAGCCTGATCTATATATATATGTATGTTTTGTTTTCAGATCTAGACTCACAGCTGAGTGAACTTTTACAGCAGTCAACATCAGATTGGAAGACTGATAATGCTTCTGACAGAAACAATTTCAACCAACCAAACAAGCAACAGAAACTTTGCATCTTTAAAACACCACTTAAATCTTCCATGGGATGATGTCTCAAAAACTAATAGTTCATCATTTATGAATATTTTAATGTTATGGATTTTCTTTTACAAGAAAGTTAATGTACACTTGTTTTTATTGTTCTTGCTGTTCAAGTATAGAAAACACATTTAACTTTATTTAAATTTGAAGATTCATATGACTTATTTTAATTTTGTTATTTATCAGGATGTGATGTTACTACAGTGACTTGACTGTAAGTGCTGTAAGTGTTGCTATCCAGCAATTGCAACTCATTCAAAATTTTGACCAAATTGCAATTTGTTTTATTAAACCAAATTGTTCAACTGGTCAGAATATTGAACAAATTGTTCAGCCAAAATGTGAAAGTGCAAGGTGATAAAATAAAACATACTTACAATCCTATAAGGCTTTAACTCCACATTAATGTTGTTGTGACAAAATTAGTCTATCAATTTGTATAGGTATATTATAGTCATTTCCATGCTGAAGGAACTGTTATTATTTTGAATTGCTATAAAAATTTCCAAACTAGTTTTTCTTTCTAAAAGTATTCTATATTCATAAGAATCAGATATCATTTTAAATAAAACGTCATATATTCAGTAAAATATGTGTGAAATAACAATATGCTATTGACAAGTGTCCATGGGTAGATAACCTAAAATATTATTCTATTGTATAAAGACTTTTTGAAAGAAAAAATGATTATCTCCCAATGGACACTTCCTACAAACATATTGCAATTTTACACATATTTTACTAAATATGAAATGTTTTAATTCACATATTGTCTGATTCTTATGAATATAGAGAATTGTAACAGTTCCTTCAGCATAGAAATGACTATAATATATCTATACAAACTGATAGACTGATTTTGTCACAACATAATTAAAGTGGAGTTAAAGTCTTATAGGATTGTAAGTATGTTTTATTTTATCACCTTGCACTTTCCCTACTTGACTGTCGTTTTCTACCGCAGTTAGTTCAAATATCTGACAAGTTGAACAATTTGATTGTATAAAACAAATTGCAATTTGGTCAGAATTTTGAATAAGTTGCAATTGGTGAATAGCAACACTAACAGTCAACTCACTGTAAGAGCCTCATAGGTACAGTTATGACAGTAATCTTAACAGTTATCCAATTTCATTCAAATTTTTTTATAAATTTTGCACTAGTATATATAGACTAAGTAATTTGTTTTTCATCTAGTTATGGGAATTTTATGGCGGTGCCATATAGTTTTAACCTTGTCCGAAATTCCGTAATTCAATAATTCCATCATTCCGTCATTCCGAAACAAACCATTATATGGATTTTTTTTCTAAATGCCTTCAGATATTGGCCTGATTTTCGCTACGCTAATATTTGCTGTAATTTCTGGCTTTGGACTTTGATAAATTTTTGAAAATCACAGACCTTTTTTCTAAATGCTTTCGAATATTGGGCTGATTTTTTGTATGTGAGCTAACCATGATGAGTTACAGATCAAGTTTAAGTTTCGTTCCGCTGTGTAATTTTTGCAAGAATTAAGGGTTTACAACTTTGAATATTGTTGAAAATCACAGGTATATGGACATTTTTCTATATGCCTCCAGATTTAGAGCTGATTTTTTTATATGTGAGACAACCATCATGTTTGTGTCCACATGTGTTATTGAAATTGCAGATTTTCAAACCATTCGTGTCGCTTTGACACATCTAGTTTTAGATGCATTTTTGATTATCATGTTTGTATTGACCACATTGCAGTAGATGCATTTATGATTTTCATGTTTGTAATGACCACATTGTAGCAACATAGATACATAGGTACCTGGCAAATATTACCTTGTTAGCATACTAGGCTCAAAAGGCCATAAAAAAGTCCATCTCTTAGTGTCTTTTAAAATCATCTCTATATTGCAACTGTTTACAGTTTTCTCTTTTAAACCATTATTTTGATAACATTAAAAGAAGTATCATACATATATGTATATATATTGTAAAAACTATCAAAATGACAAGATCTAACTACCCAAAATTTTTCTGAAAAATTGGGAGGTAACATCTATGAGCTATGTCCCTGAAGTGTGTAAATTTACAAATTTTCATAGCTTTCTACTAATATCTGACAGCTATATCAATATAATATAAGAATAAATTGCAAAAAATGGTCAGAAAAACTTATTTTTACAGTCTGAACTTATTCTGAATTGTTTAACCTCTTATTTTAAATATATCGCTTTTGAAATATGTGTTTTTATGTTTGATTATTTTCTTAATGTATTAAAGGAAACATTATTTATTCTTTTCCATTTGTTGTTATACTTATTTATAAGTCCAGATCCTATCATATGTCAGATGTTACAAATGAGACGGCAAACTTGAGAAAATTTTAATATGCAGGCTACCCCATTTTGTTGTGGCATATACTAGACACCAACATTATTTGCCGAGCTTAATATTTTTTTTGATTGGGTATATATAGTTATACTTTGCAAGTAGATATGTTGTTTTACAATAATAAACGGGTCTTGGAGTATTTTGGCTCTGAAAGATGACCAAAATCAGCCATTTTGGACATGAGGCTAAATAAGACATATTGAAACAGTTAGATTATACATACACTTTATAGACAGCATTGTTATTTCCATGCATTCTTACACTTGAAGTGATGTATTACTAGGAACAACTATCAAAAAATTATAAATGTTGCCATATTTTTTTTATCTAAACCATCGAAATATACCAAAAAAGGCTTACTTTTGCTGTTTTCGAGCAATTTCAGCTGTTAAAAAATGGCGCCCCCAAAAAATCAAGATCGGTTCAAAATTTCCTAAAAAAATTTTGTGTGGTTAATTACATTACTAAGGTGCACCAATGTGCCAAATATGAACTCATTTGACAAAAGTGGCATTCGGACGGTTTTGCATGGTTTTCTGGCAGATTCGCTCTTAAATGGAAACCGAACAAACTGTTGTGTATTGTGAATATTTTAATGAAACTATAAAAAAGTCGGTATCTCTGTCATTTAGTTTATATTACCTTAATTTCGCTCAGTAACTATTCTTGATGAGATCCAATTAAGCCAGTATGGATATACTATGGAATTTTTCAATCACTTTCGTTAAATCTGAGTGAAACTAATTAGCTCCGTCATATCTTCAAATAGATACATTTAAATTAATTAGGTGGTATTTTTTAATTAGTATGGCCTTCCTTAAGATTGATTACAAATTGCATTATCGAACGTTGGTTAGAAAAACGGTTATATGTGTGTGTTATATCATGTCTTTTATGAGCTATTTCTCACAATAATGCATATATTTGTAATTAAGCTAGCTGCTCCCTATTATATTGATTGAATTAATAGTTGATTTAAATAATACGTAAACAGATTTTAGATAAATAGTCCCATGTGTCAAGTGCATATTACAAATATGTATACACATTTCTATTAATCATTTGGGAAAACAATTCGTATGAACTTATTTGAAAAGATTGCTTCCAAGCAATTTAACAAACAATTCAAACTTTATAATGAAAAGTATGATAAACAAACTATATTATGCATCCTAGCGTCATAACACTAGTTATACTGATTGACTTTAGTGATCTGCGCATAACTATGAAACGGAAGCATTTAAATAGATCAAACAGCATGATCGGGTTGACATTTAGTTATCAGGTATCAGCATTCATCACCATGGATACCAGAGGTTTTCTATTTGTTGTGCAACTTATTTGTGTGTAAAGTATTAAACATGAAAATACTGAACATGGTTGCCACACTATTCAATAGGTTGTTATCCTTATAGGATTATAGGATTTAAATGATTGAGGGTTGTTACACACAAGGAAGCGACTGAATCAGGAGTACACACTTATAAAAAAGAAGCTGTGGTATGATTGCCAATGAGACAACTATCCACAAAAGACCAAAATGACACAGACATTAACAACTATAGGTCACCGTTCGGCCTGAGTTAGTAAAGTTAATGTCATCCTTTCAAAAGTTTTTCGGATTTGTATATAGCTTATTTTACCGATTGTAACAAACATCAAAAGTCATCTGCCTTAACAGTATTCTATTGGTTATATCAATTCCTTCAATATCCATAACCGGGAAGTCTGTATTATTCAGTCACAACCCCCCTTTTTACTTAAATATGTATAAATATTTGAAGCATATTTTAGAAATATTTTCCAAGCATTTTATGGGTTTTGATCAATTGATAGGACGTGTATATTTTGTATATTATTTTTATCAGATGGATAACGTTCATATTTCATCCTCGGCGACATAATTGCACAAGGTCAATCAATGTTTAAACCCAACGGCTAAGGGGTTTTCCAAAATTTTAAGTCTTTTTGCCACTTCCCTTTTCAATTTATTAAAGACGTTTGATTTTGGAACAGTTTCAACATCGAATGAATATTGGTTGATATTTGGTATAATTTGTCAAATAAGTCATATTCTCAGGAATGATATTTGTGATATCAGTTACCAAAGAAGGTACGCCAGACGCACGTTTCGTCTACATAAGACTCGTCAGTGATGCTCATATCAAAATAGCTATAAAGCCAAACAACTACAAAGTTGAAGAGCATTGAGGATCCAAAATTTCAAAAAGTTTTGCCAAATACGGCATAGGTAATCTATGCCTGGGATAAGAAAATCCTTAGTTTTTCCAGAAAACTTTACCTTCCCCAAAATTGAACTTCTAATCAGAGTATATATATTCCGGGTTTTATCTTAGTTCAGTTAAGTCTCATTTTATTTTCATATGTGTTGTGTTTGCATACATATGTATGTTTACCCCTCACAAACTCACAAGGACATAGTGTTTAGTTATTTCATATTATATTTGGATGTAATTTTCATTAGAAGATTAAGACGCTTTTGTGCTTTTAAATTATTTTTATAATGTTTTTTATTCTTTGAAGTTTTAGGATTTCCCGTTTCACGAATTTCACTTTATTTATATCAATTGACACCTCCAAACTGTATTTCAAGCTATCTATAGATTCAATGTTTTGCTTTTAACTTCACCAGTCAACATTTTAATGAACACATCATATGAAGAGTAATTGTCCTGTTCAGAAACTGGTTTAAACCTTTATCAATCATATTTATTATGTTCAAGCATGCTGAAACCATTCAATTA
Organism: Mytilus galloprovincialis; assembly: GCA_037788925.1. Taxonomy (NCBI): domain Eukaryota; kingdom Metazoa; phylum Mollusca; class Bivalvia; order Mytilida; family Mytilidae; genus Mytilus; species Mytilus galloprovincialis. Next base: position 25,373,847 of record CM075341.1, read on the forward strand.
GAATGTTTCTGTTTTTTACAAGTAGAAAACAATTGCACAAAAAGAGTGTAATGACTTTAAATGCTTTGAATAATTTTCGTTTCTTTACTTTGTTATCAGAATAGAATACATATTTCATGCGTTAAGAATTGAATCTCTTAAGTTTGACATTTTAATTTCAGAAATGTTGTAATCAATGTATTTGTATCTTTATTATACTGAATGATTCTTAACTCATTATATAAAGTAGAAACAATACAAATACACTATTCTACTTCACTTAACACTTATATAACATGCTTTGCATAAAAAAGTATATTACCCAGTAAATGCTATTTGCAATGATTTACTTTCATCTACAAACGTTACCTCATCTTTTAATAACGGTACAATCAGGGAGAAATCATGTACTGTTAAACAAATACAAATCAACACTGAAGAATACTGTTTGTGCTTTATCTTTTTACGGAATTTGTTTTTTCTCTAAGTGACCATTTAGCTTTTACAAAGACACATTTATAAATGGAAATGATACAGTGTGCCCGACAATTATTGTTACTGAGCGCCAGTGATGAGTATTGTGAAGACGAAACGCACGTCTGGCGTATTGAACTATAATAAAATTGAGAATGGAAATGGGGAATGTGCCAAAGAGACAACAACCCGACCATAGAGCAGACAACAGCAGAAGGTCACCAACAGGTCTTCAATGCAACGAGAAATTCTCGCACCCGGAGGCATCCTTCAGCTGGCCCCGAAACAAGTATATACTGGTTCAGTGATAATGAACACCATACTAAACTCCAAATTGTACACAAGAAACTAAAAGTTAAAATAATACAAGACTAACAAAGGCCAGAGGTTCCTGACTTGGTACAGGCGCAAAAATGCGGTGGGGTTAAACATGTTTGTGAGATCTCAACCCTCCCCTATACCTCTAGCCAATGCAGAAAAGTAAACGCATAACAATACGCACATTAAAATTCAATTCAAGAGAAGTCCGAGTCTGATGTCAAAAGATGTAACCAAAGAAAATAAACAAAATGACAATAATACATAAATAACATCAGACTACTAGCAGTTAACTGACATGCCAGCTCCGGTCCTCAATTAAATTGATTGAAAAATTATGTCTTCATCATATGAATATCAGGCACAAGAATATAACCCGTGTCATGCCAACAACTGGTTTATTAATAATAAATGTGTTTAGTTCCGATGCAAAGACCCTATAAGTAAATGAATATTGACGCCAACATATGTAATCTTTAATGACTTGACAACAGTATTGTAACTATATCCCTTCTTAATAAGTCTATTTAAAGGTTTTGTTAGCTTCTGAGGTGAATACTGACATTTTTGTGCTTTATAAAGAATATTTCCATAAAATATTGGATGTGAAATACCTGAACGTATAAGAAGTCTGCATGTTGAGCTATATTTACGAATGATGTCCTTATACCGATGATAAAATTTAGTAAATGTTTTGACTAGTTTGTGATATCGAAAACCCTGGTGTAATAATTTTTCAGTAATACATAAATTTCTCTCGTTAAAATCTAAAACATTGTTACATACACGAGCGAATCGTACAAGTTGAGATATATAAACACCGTAAGATGGTGACAAGGGAACGTCACCATCTAAAAATGGATAATTAACGATAGGAAATGAGAAATCATCTCTTTTATCATAAATTTTAGTAATAAGCTTTCCGTTAATGATATATATATCAAGATCGAGGAAAGGGCAGTGGTCAATGTTAGTATTAGCTTTATTTAAAGTAAGTTCAATAGGATAAATTTCTTTAGTATACATACTGAAGTCGTCATTATTGAGAGCTAAAATATCATCCAAATATCTAAAAGTATTATTAAATTTGTGTATCAGATGTTGTTCCGATGGGTCTTTGCTGATTTTTGTCATAAATTGTAACTCATATAAGCCTGGTACCTTGATAACTATTTACTGTATAATTACCTACAGAATTACATAACAGTCTCAGATTTTCAGTCATCTGCGTGCAAGCCAAAATAATTGAGTGTAGGACAGTTCAGCCATTAATTTAAGCAAGCAAGTGAATCGGTGAAGATATATGTTTCCCCGCAAGTACTTATAATTTCATCTGTGAAAAACACGTTGACCATGAGGATTCTGGTCAATGGTTCGTAGAAAAATTTGAACCATCGACATTATGCATGAATACCTATTGGTGGCCTTCTGCTGTTGTCTGTTCTATGGTCGGGTTGTTGTCTCTTTGACACATTCCCCATTTCCTTTCTCAATTTTATTAAAAGACTTAAAGATTAGTGACTGTAGTACAAAGTAACTGAAAATGCTAAAAAAGAATGTAGGAAAATGGATGATTATTAAATAAACAACCGAAAATGTCGAAACTACCAAACAAAATTACCAAATAATTTCTATGATAAGAAAAACAGTAATTCAAAAGAAATAAGAATTATAACCAATGATTTCTCTGATAGTTGTTTTAAGAAGAAGGGAACGGACTCAGAAATGTCTAACAAGTTTTGCACTTTTTACACATCAATTGACAATTGGTGTACTATTGATAGGGAAGCATAACTTTCTGTTCATACAGAAGGAATCACTTTTGTGTTTGACGTTTGGAAATTGGATCATTGGTATAAATATAGTTGAATCCACTTTTATTCATAGTTAGTCTTTTTTTATTTGTATATGTCAACATGCAAATAAGTGCATAGGGTACATTAGAAATACGGTTCGGATCGAAGTTCGAATGCATAAAAAAGGTGTGATACTGTTCTTTGATATTTCCTCCTAATACAAATCTTGATAATAATACTGTTGGGAAAAGTTTTTCTGTTTCATCTTAGATAATGTATGGTTTGAAAAAACATTGTATTATCAGAGTATTTATTATACCTAAGTATGGTACACAATATGTTTCAGTTTTTTACTTCTCGCTACTCTTTTGTAAGAATTCTACTCGCAGTACAAGTGTAACAGTCCATTTTAAATGGTATACGAAAGTACAGATTCTGTTTCGTCAAATATACAAAAATAATGAACTCCGAGGAAAATTCAAAGTGGAAAGTCTATAATCTAATAGCAAAACTCAAGTTTTGTGAGGAGTTAGCATTTAGTAACTCTAAATATTATCAAATACCGTTTTATTTAGTACTGGTTTACTCCTACATGTTTTGTTGCTAAATATTAAAGGTTAAAGGTTGAATACTCGATTAGCTATATATTAGTCTTAGAATAAACCTGAAAAGGCAATGTAAGCTTTTGTTGTTACTTGTCGTCTGTCGTTGTCTAGTGTGCGGTGTCTGTCGTAATGATCCTATCATCTAAAACTAATGAACCAAGTTCAACCAAATTTGGGTTTTAATTATCCATAGCGTATCTAGTATAAAATATTTGTGTTGTTTGCTTTTCTGTTAATATGCATAGTTGCTATGCCAATAAAAAAAAAGATTGAGGTCAAATGCATTAATAGTCTTTAGGTTTTAAACAATGTCTACAGAGATGATCTGACAAGGGCATCAACGTTCGTAATGTCAAGATATATCTTCTTTCTATTTTCACTAAATTTTTCAGATGATTTCTGATGGAACATTGCCCGAAAATGACGATGGTTGATTCATACATGTGTTTTCGCCTTCAATTTCAAACAAATCATACATACTAGGTAGACACTGTAAATAGCAAACAAAGAATACAAGATCTTCATAAATGCAAAATGACCGAAACAATATGATGATTAGGGGTTACAGCTATAATTGCCGATTTATTTTTTCAAATTTGTCGTATACCCTCTCAAATATCTTTTGTCTGAAACTTCTGACCCAATTCCAACCAAAGTTTGTGGAAACGATTTTAAAGTCTTTAGAATAAAGTATGTCCAGTTAGACAAACCTCGTCAGAACTCTACTTAAAAAGTTATTGCTCTTATTTTTTTCTCTGATTAACAGAAATATAAAACATTTAATATCGAAAAATTATAAGCTTGATAGTACACAGCCCAAACACGTGATACATTGTTTAACTGATCTAAAGTGGCCCTCTACAAAAGTTTAGATTTTATGCTTATCTGAATTCAATAATGTACATCAGATTGACCTAAACATTATCATTGGACCTAATTGAAAATTCATGTTGACAGAATTGTTGTTTTAAATTTGGTCAATACATATATATTCTATTGATCATGCGAAGGATCCAACAGATTAAAAACAAATATATATATTTTTTTCATTCTGAAATTCAAGATCGTCTTCAGATAAGATCTTGAACCATATGAGCTGTTTAACTGGCACATTTTCAGTAACTATGCTTAAGTCAGGATTTAATTAGATTTTTGGAGTTTTAACGCCCCTTTTAATCACCGCATTTAGGCTATTTCGTAGCGGCCAGTTTTTATTGGTGGAGGAAGCCGGAATGCCGGGAGAACACCTCCGCCCATCGATAGGAAAACTGACATTCCTAGTCAATTAACATTGTTAAACAAAACAAAACAAATTTCGGTCCCTTTTATATCTGACTATGCGGTATGGGCTTTGCTCATGGTTGAAGGCCGTATGATGACCTATACCTGTTAATATTTGTGCTATTTAGTCTCTTGTGGATAGTGGTCTTATTCGCAATCATAACAATCCTTCTTCTTTATTCTAAAACAAAATATCTATTAATGTCAAAAAAAATTCTTTCCAAAATAGGCGTGGTTTGTGAAACATCTAATATATTATACATATAAATGCTGATTTTTCTAATCTGACAAGCTGACCCATGAATTACATACCAGTGCCCCAAAAAAATCGACAGTAAGACATGTCACCTTACATGAACAATTAATCATTTTTCGAGATGAACAGTCTTTGCTCTTATACATGGCGTGTACTTGTTGGAGAAACAACAAATATCAGTTTCCATTACTTTATTTAACTCGGCCGTAAATAAATCCCTGACCGCTCGCACTTGACACGATTAAGCTGGGTCGAGGTACCTCAAACGGTTCGTCTATGAGGTGTGTAATCGTTTTACGCAAGAAATTTACCCTTTTTTATTTTTTACTAGCTAGTACAAATTCAGATCACACGTGTACATTACATTGTAAAAACCTTTTTATAATCGAGTTATGTTTCTTTTACATAATACGTGATTTAAAAAAAAAAAAAAAGCATTAACCCCGCCGCATTTTTGCGCCTGTCCCAAGTCAGGAGCCTCTGGCCTTTGTTAGTCTTGTATTATTTTAATTTTAGTTACTTGTGTACAATTTGGAAATTAGTATGGCGTTCATTATCACCGCACTAGTATATATTTGTTTAGGGGCCAGCTGAAGGACGCCTCCGGGTGGGGGAATTTCTCGCTACATTGAAGACCTGTTGGTGACCTTCTGCTGTTGTTTTTTTCTATGGTCGGGTTGTTGTCTCTTTGGCACATTCCCCATTTCCATTCTCAATTTTATTATCTGAAGTAGCAATATTATTTTTGTCAAATGATTTTAACAAGAACACACACACGATTGGATGCTACATTACAAAAGCTAAGGTTTACAGTTGAGAACCTTCTGCTACAACTCAATTCTGGGCACATAGTTTTCAAAAATAAAAAATAAATAAAACTACTTCCACGCGAATAGCACATATACTTGTTTTTAATCAAGAACTGTACGAACTAGATTGTTTTTTAAAAATCTTTTGTGTTTGTCTAACATGCATCTTTTTCATAGGTTTCATTGATTATGTAGTAAGACAAAAGACTTCTTATTAAGATAAACATATTTGACTAACGCCGTTACTTTTGGATCTTGTTACGTAATTGTTAGATATCGATCCGTACATCGTGTATTTAAGTAGTCTGGGGAAAATTAATATATGTAGAACAAACCTTATTTATTGGAAAATGATAAATTGTTTTTATTTTAGATAATTCAATATGTGTAGCAGCAGCTCTACTAAACCACAATCTTGGAAAGGAAAACACAAACTATCAAATTGCAAACCCAAACGTTCTGTTTAAAACTTTGATTACATTAGATTGAATGGGTTTTGACCCCAAAATAAAGAGGAAAAAGTATACAATACAAGTATTTACGACATTGTTTTTCTGAATGACTGTTCATCTCATGCTATCATTCATTTGATACTTGTATGCTCTTTACTTTACTTACTCGCAGGATTGCAGCAAGAAACGTTGTTTCAAAGAACGTGTGTGTCACATCACGTCATTTATGAACTATTGTTCACAGCTGTGTATACATTTGTATTATTGCTAGCTGCTCCCTATTATATTTAAGAAATAACTAATGGGGGTTTAAATATATCGTGATTTTATCACGGGTGGGCCCTTTATGACAAATATTACCTCAGACTCAGAATTGTATTACTGCAATGAAATGCAGGATTGCTGCTATGAAATGCAGGATTGCTGCAATGGAATATGGGATAACTGCAATGGAATATAGTGATTAATTTCAACAAGTGTTAAATTCAAGGCAATATTTGTTTGACCTCTTTTTCTAATGCAATCGAATCTGACGTACTATGATTTTGTGGTAATACACCTATAGATGCAGCACTAGTTCCCTGCAGCTTTAATGTACAGAGTCTCTAAAATGAACGAGGTAAAGATTAGCATATAAAAATATAGACAACATTAGTTTACCGCTTTTATACAATAGTCATAGATCGATTAAGCGAGGAGGAATCCAGTTAACAAACTACAACCTAGGAAAACAAAACCAGGAACACTTAACTGCTGCAAAAATAGATGCCAACATATATAGACAAACGATTATTATAAATACAGCTGCCCTAATCATGACTTGGTACATGATATTTTACGACAAAATGGTTGTTTGAACCGGGTGTTATGGCTATCTAAACCTCCCGCTGATATTGTAATGTTTCAAATACTCGAAAAAGACCAAATAGATATTGCTTAAATAAATGACAGATGTACTGTATCTGTATTAATACATATATTTACCTCGAAAAAAAACTCGAAAAAGTTACAAGGACATGGGGTTTTAGAATTTTATTTTGTATTTGGATTCCATTTTTAATAAAAGATAATAGCGCATTTATGCTATACAGTTTTAATTTAAGTTGTGTTGTTAAAGTTATATCATTATGTTGTTTTTTTTTTTTTTTTCGATTTTAAGGATTTCCCGTGTCCAAAATCCAACTTTATTGATATCAATTAACGCCTCCTCATTGTATTTCAAGCGAGTGGTAGCTGTTTTTAAAAAAGCTTCGTTTATCAATTTCACCAGACAAGACATTTATGATAATAGCAAATGAAGAATAATTGTCCTGTTCAGAAACTGGTTTAAACCGTTATCCATCGTATCTGTTTTCAATTATGCTGAAATAATTCAATTCAAATGTTTCTTTATCTTCTAGGCAAGAAGGCAATAATACAAAAGGGAACAATGACATTTTTTATGATCAATTACAATTACATCAATTACAACTGTGGACATATTTCATCCGTAAAGAATTAATCTCTCAAGTTTGATATTTTGATTTCAGAAGTCTTGTAATCAATGTAAAAGTATCCTTAACTATCTTGAATCCTTCTTAACTCATTATAATAAACACAACAAACAAAATTCTACTTCATTAAACACTTATATACCATGCTTTACATTCATCAAAACTATTATTTTGACTTTCATCATACATAAACACATAATTCAGACCCCGAGGTAACCAATCTGTGCTACATCGGATTTTGCCTAATGCCTAGTTTCTGTGTGTGTTATATTTTAATGTTGTGTCGTTGTTCTTCTCTTATATTAAATGTGTTTCCCTCAGTTTTAGTTTGTTACCCCGATTTTGTTTTTTGTCCATCGATTTACGAGTTTTGAACAGCGGTATACTACTGTTGCCTTTATCTATAACTCATGCATGTCGTGTGCTTGGTGGCTTGGTGGAGAACCAACAAACACTAGATTTCAAGTACTTTATATCACCCAGCCAGAAATCTAACCGGTGCCTCTTACACTATAATCAAACGGTTGGTTTTTAGGCTACTCGCTGTATTTAAAGGGTGGATATCATTTTTAATTATTGTTCATTATTTTCATTTTAAGCCAAAACAGACCTCACATGTACATTCATATTGTCAAAATCATGATTTATGTTCTAGTTCAAACAAGTTTTATTTACATATATTACATGATTTTCTAAACTAGGCATTACCTGATGTTGCATCTTTAATAGAGGGACAAACGATACCAGATGGACATTTAAACTTATTGATCGTAAACAAACTGACGACGCCTTGGCTAAAAACGAAAAAGACTAACAGACAAATAAAAGTACACAAGACACAACATAAGTTACTGTAAACAACTAATTTTAAGAAGAACACAAATATTACTATAGCTCGTTTTAACAAATTAGCAATGACTGCGACAACTCAATTCTTGGAACATCAATTTCATAAAATAAAAAGAAAAAAATGAATAAAATCACTTACATGCTAACAACACGTATACTTGTTTGTGATAAAGAGCTGTACGATTTTGATTTTTTCACATGTTTCGTGTTTGTCTAACATGAATATTCTTCGTAGATATCATTGATTAAGTCGTCAGACAAAGGATTTCTTGTCAAGATAACCATCTCATACTAGCGCCGTTCCTATGGTTCTTGTTACGTAGATGTTAGATATCGTTATGTATATCATTTATTTAAGTAGCCTTGGGAAAACTATACATGTGCTTGGAACCTTATTTAGCTGAAAATAATGAATTGTTTTTATTTTGAATAATTCAATAGTTATATCAGCATCGCCATTTAAACCACAAGCTAGCCAACGACAACACATACTATCCAATTGCATACAAAACGTTCTGTTTCAAACTTATCTATGATAAGTTTAATTATGACCATTGGTTCGATGCCACTAGTACTGCTTGTGGAGTCAGCAATTCTGTGTTGACATGAATTATCATTGATATTGTCATAATTCTGAATTAACTGTTAACATAACTTTTTTTATAATATACTAAAACTTTTTTACCTCAGAAATAGATTACCTTTGCTGCATTTGGCCAAACCTTTAGGAATTGTTGGCCCTCAATGCTCTTCAATTTCGTACTCTATTTGACTTTAACTTTTTTTTTATTCGAGCGTCACTGATGAGGTGTTTTTTGTAGACGAAATGCACGTCTGGCGCAAATACCAAATTTCAAACCGTGTATCTAGTATGATGAGTTTATTTGAATTAGACTGAATGATATTTTACACCAAAATATATAAGAGAACTTATAAATGATGTTTATCTGCATGATAGTACTCGTATGTTATCAATAATTTGGTACTTATATAAAATCTGTATTTCAACAAATTAACTGTCCCCCTATATAAACATAGTTTTAAGTCACTAGCACACAGTTGTGTAATGAATTAAGTTGCCGACTATCTTAACAGGTTGCATCTATACTAGTGTCCTATCGAAGGGATCAAGTCTGCAATATTAAGAACATACTTCTATTGGTATCTACAAAAACAAAGACAGACGATAACAACTTATAAGCTTTAATAGTGTTTTCTGCGTTTATTTCAATCGTTCTTCATCAATTTTTTCGTAAGTTGAAAGTTTTAAGATTTTTCCGTGTTGTTTTTAAAAGGGACGTCCTACCACTAATCGTGTATTGAAAAAAAAATCACACATACTAACACCATACACATATACAAGGTTTACACGTGGTTGCTTTTAACCAAATATTCATAGAGATGGAATATAGGAGGTAATTAAGATAATGAGAAAGACAGCACGCACCATCTCGTATTATGTTGATAGAAATATATAATTTTTATCCGGTTAGATAGCCTTTAGGTTTTAAATGGAAACCGAACAAATTGTTGTGTATTGTGAATATTTTAATGAAACTACAAAGTAGGTATCTATGTCATTTAGTTTATATTACCTTAATTTCGCTTAGTAAGTATTCTTGATGAGATCCAATTAAGCCAGTATGGATATACTATGGAATTTTTTAATCCCTTTCGTTAAATCTGAGTGAAACTAATTAGCTCCGTCATATCTTCAAATAGATACATTTAAATTGATTAGGTGGTATTTTTTAATTAGTATGGCCATTCCTTAAGATTGATTACAAATTGCATTATGAAACGTTGGTTAGAACAACGGTTATGTGTGTGTGTGTGTGTGTGTGTGTGTGTGTTATATCATGTCTTTTATGAGCTATTTCTCACAATAATGTATATATTTGTATTATAGCTAGCTGCTCTCTATTATATTGATTGAATTAATAGTTGATTTAAATAATACGTAAACAGATTTTAGATAAATAGTCCCATGTGTCAAGTGCATATTACGAATATGTATACACATTTCCATTAATCATTTGGGAAAACAAAACGTATGAACTTATTTGAAAAGATTGCTTCCAAGCAATTTAACAAACAATTCAAACTTTATAATGAAAAGTGTAATAAACAAACTATATTATGCATCCTAGCGTCATAACACTAGTCATACTGATTGACTTTAGTGATATGCGCACAAATATGAAACGGACGCATTTAAATAAGTCAAACCGAATGATTGGGTTGACATTCAGTTTGATTTATTCGGATTTTCAGAGGACAGCAACATACGAAAACAGGTATCAGCATTCATCATCATGGATAACAAAGATTTTCCATTTGTTGTGTAACTTATTGGTGTATAAAGTATTAGATATGAAAACACTCAACACGGTTGCCATATTATTCCTTAGGTTCTCTCCCTTTCAAGGATTTCCATGATTGATGGTTGTTTCTGACAAGGTAGCTACTGAACCATGATTCAACATTGGTAGAGTTTACGTCATCCTTTCAAAAGTGTCTTGGACTCCATCATAGCTTAGCAGATTGTAAAGTTAATATTTTTCTCATCTAACTGAACACCAGTTTAAATGCATTTAAATTGTTACATTTTTAAGACATCCATAACCAGTCAGTCTGTTTTATTCAGTCGCAAACTCATTGCATAAATATTTATATAGGTGTAAAACCACCAATGATTTTACCCTATTAGTCTTTGTTAAATTTGCAATTTTCAAAAATATGTGCAGAACATATCTTTGTTTCAAATAAAGAAATACTTGGCATTAGTAACGTTTAATTCTGTCTAGTACAATAGACAAATTCACATTACAATTTATTGTATATAACTGTAAGATAGCAATCAAATGTTTACTCTTTTTTACTTGTACAAGCTTTAGTAACCATGTCACCTCAAGTTTCCAAAATGTACTATAGAAATACGAAATAAAAAATAATGGTTCGTAGAAACAACCTTGATATATGTATCTGAATTGTTTGACTGCAATGAAATGCAGTATTGCTGCAATGAAATATGGGATAATTGCAATGAAGACAATAAAAATCAAAACCAAGGAGTAAACAAAGACTCACAAAACCAAAGGACATTTACATCAACAGTTATAAATAATAATTAAGAAACAACACGAACTCCACTAAAAACCGGGAGTAAAATCAGGTGCTCCTGAAGGGTAAGCATTTCCTGCACCGTATACGGCAGTCGTCGTGTTATTTCTTTGTTTAGTTCGGTAAGGATGGAAGGTTATTATGACTGAGGAAGAAGATCAGATATGATTTCTGACACACTTTTTTCATAATGGCCAATCAGCTCATGATGGCGACCGTAAAATGTCTTGAGTGATGACCTTAATTAGTTTTAATTGAGACACATATACTCCATATGCTGGTGCCGCTGGGATGTTGCTACACAGAAATGGAAAGTTGACTATGGGAAAATTAAAATCATTTCGTTTAATTTCAACAAGGTTTTAATCCAAGGAAATATTTGTTTGACCTCTTTTTCTAATGCAATCGAATCTGACTTACCATAATTTTGTGGTATAACACATATAGATGAAGCACTAGTTTCCTGCAGCTTTAATATACAGAGTCGCTCAAATAAACGAACTGATAACTATCAAATAAAAATAAAGACAACATTAGTTTACCGCTTTTATACAATAATCATAAATCGATTAAGCGAGGGGGAATCCAGTTAACAAACCACAACCTAGGGAAACAAAACCAGCAAAACTGAACTGCTACAAAAAAAAACCGCCAACATATATAGACAAAAGATAATTTAAAAACAGCTGCCCTAATCATAATTTGGTACAGGATATTTTAAGAACAAATGGTTGTTTGAACCGGGTGATATGGCTATCCGAACCTCCACCTTATATTGTAATGTTAAAAATACTGGAATGGACCACAAAGATATTGCTTTAATGAATGATAGATGTACTGTATCTGTATTAATACATATATTTACCTCTAAAATTAAAAATAAAAAAAACAAGGACATGGGGTTTAAGAATTTCATTTTGTATTTGGATTCCATCTTTAATGAAAGATTAAGGCCTCTTTGGGCTATACACCTGTAATTAAAGCTGTGTTGTATCATAATGGTGTTATTTTTTTTTTATATTAAGAATTTCCTGTTTCAAAAGTCTGACTTTATTGATATCAATTGACGCCTCTTCATTGTACTTCAAGCGATCTGTTGTCACAATGTTTCGTTTTTACTGATGCTTTGTTTTTCATTTCCACCAAACAAGACATTAATAAAAATAGCAAATGAAGGATAATTGTCGTGTTCAGAAACTGGTTTAAACCGTTGCCAATCGTTTCTGTTTTCAATCATGCTGCAAAAAATCAATCCAAATGATTCTTCTTTGTTTTACAAAAAGAGAGGCAATGATACAAAAGGGTACAATAACTTTTAAGGCTGTGAAGAAGTGTCGTTTCTGTACATTATAATCACAACTGTGGACATATTTCTTGCGTTAAGAATTGAATCTCTCTCATTATAACATTTAATTTCAGAAATGTTATAATGAGTGTTAAGATAAAGGGTTAACCGTCGGAAGGACCGAATATCGAATACCAAAATCGCTAACCGGTTAACCGGACCTTTTTCAATTTTAACAGATTTTCATATAAATGTGGATTGAAATCATGAAATCATTTTGTTCTATTTAAAAATTATCGTCGTGGCAATAAGTGTGACTGACCAATTGTCCAGTATATTGATTGCTATTATTAATAATAAAAAAACATAATTAATTAAAACTAAGACAACTTCTCTATCAGCTCGGGCAAGATCTTAAGTAAACATAATAAGTATAACTGTTTTTTTTAACAGTAACTTTAAATAAGTAATTTGATTAAATTTTACGATTTCCTTCATTATTTTATTTTGATCTAATATTGCATAGACCTACATGTGAATGCGCAACCTCTATAGTGCAAGGCTTTGTCAATGCCAACCCAAAAATTGTGAAATGCAAATCAAAGTGAACGAATTAATATATACTTCATGGTACTAGCTACAGGCTTAATCATTTCAAATTGAAACACTCCACATTATTTTATGAGACATGAAGAAAAAATGAAAGAATCATCGGTTTCAGACATTTTCAATTCGACGAGATCAAGATTTTTTTTTTAAACATTTTTCAATATAAAGTTATTTCAAAGGCCATATTAGATACGGTGTATTAGGTGAATAAAAGAAATGAATCCCAAAGACAAGCCTTATAATGTAAAAGGACAAACTTCAATTCATCGTATTATAAAAATGAACACCGTACCTTGACCTATAATGGTTTACTTTTATAAATTGTTACTTGGATGGAGAGTTGTCTCATTGGCACTCATACCTCATCTTCCTATATCTATTTGTAGTGTACTATAGATAATGTCTTCAAACATCAACTTAAACTACCGGTTAACCGGTTAATTGGTCGAACTATTATCCGAGTAACCGGTTAGGCAAAATTGTACGATTTGACAACACAGGTTATAATCAATGTATCCTTATTCTTATTATCTTGTATGATTGTAAACTAATTTTATGACAAAAATAAAAGAAAACGAACACAATTCTACTTCACTAAACTCTTCTATAACATGCTTTACATACAACAAATCTATTTCTTAGTAAGTGCTTTTGCTTTCATCTACAAACGTTCACTCATATTTTAATAACAGTGTAAACAGAAAGAGGTCACTGTCAAATGAAATGCAAATAAACGCTGTAGAATAGTTTGTGCTAAATTGTTTTTACGAAGACATGAATATTGCGGAGTATTTTTTCTCTCCCGCTAGCTTCGCTTTAACACTGGCACATTAATGAGTTGAAATGATACAGTTTCCCTGACATTGACCCTATTACCTATAGAATTATATTACAGGTCTCTGATTTAATGCACTCGTCAATGATCTATTTTTTTTATTTCTACTTGATAGATAGTTTTGCTCAATGTTAATATGGGCCGTTTGTAAGAAAAGTGAGAATACATGCAGAATATTTTAGGCCAACTTTAATCATAATACTTAACCATTAGTGATTCTTGGCGATGGAAGTTAAAGCAAAATGAGTCATACATGAAGGGCGACATGTGAAAAACGATAATTGTTTAGTGCTATGGAAGTATAAACGTTTATAGATGCATTGCCACTACAGGATCTCTCCTCGCTTTTGGTTTTTCAATCTTTCTTTTCACAAAAAAAAAGGTGGAAGGTAAAAAGACTCTCAAGTCGTATATAGACTGACAACTGAATGCCAAAAAACCTACAGAAAAAGAGAGAAAAAGAAACCGATCTAGTAAAACATGTCAAATGAACACAACCAAACGCTTGACGTATTCATATCAATTGATATTTCGATCCAATATCTTTTCTGTTTACTCTTGGAAATTTACCCACTGCTTAGCTTTCCTTTGAAGGTATTTTGTGTGTAAACAATATTTTACAACCAAAATTTATTATTCCAATCTTGCTAATACTGAACAATTAGCTGCTCGGTAGTTGGCACCATACTCATCTTCAAGTTATCCTAATCCAGTGGTAGCTAATAAGATATGATACAGATATCCGTAGTCAATATACTAGTTTCTGGAATAAAGTTCCTATACGATCTAGATCAAAAATTACACAAGCAATACTTCATTTCGCGAAATCCGAAGGTGTTATATTCTTTTATATCGATCTATGGTATCTGTGTCATAGTTTTGTTGTTGTAGTGCCTATCATGTTCTTTTCTTTTTTTTTTTTATCTTATTTCCTTTTTTATTTTATTTTCGGGTAATATGTAATTTATTTTTATGTATGTCCAGTCGTTCTGTTTGATGCAAAGATATATACTCTTCTTAAGGTCATGTAAGTGTGGCTTTTATTGATTTTGTCATTGACTTGTTTCAACACTAGCGCGAATTCAGAAAGCATGAATTATTGCCGCTTAATTTCAAATTATTCCCCTGGTTAGATTATTTACTTCCTGCTTCGCTAGTGAATAATAACGTTTAATGACTAGCATTACACAGTTTAACACATTATGTAATAACGATCAACTCTAATTACCAAAGCAAAATTTGTAATGACAGTCCAATGAATCATTTAAGATTAAATAATACAATGTCGATTTATCTGGCCTTTCTCAAGAAATGGTAATATAAGCTGACATGATCTGAAAGATTTTTCAAAATATAAACACTGACAAATTCTAATCTTTGCGTGCACTTATTTACAACATGCATAAGTCGTTGTTTCTCATTTAATATACAAGAAGCTTTGTTTTACTTACTATACATTAGATTTTGCTCATTACGAAAAATGCCGTACACGACCTTCTGTTGATTACATCATCGTCCTTCGGTGTCGGGTAGAGAGTTGTCTCATTTGTAATCATATCACATCTCGTTATGTACGTAAGGACTCTGTAATTCAATGGTTATTTTGCTGGTTGCAGTCTGTCATATATGTTTTCCTTTATTAATTAAGTAAAAACTAAGACGTTGGGTTTCTCTTAAGAATTATTTTACAGTTCCCTACAGTTATTTATATTTTCGTCTCATAACAACTGGTGGAATCTTGGTTCTTTGCAATCATATCACATTTAAACATAGTAAGGTTTTACTACTAAGTAAGAGAATTGAAATAGTATTTTATCTTGTAAAACTATGTAGAAATAAAACATGCTGAACTTGATTGGTTCGGAAATATGTTTGCAATTCTTATTTCAAATTAAAATTGCACTTTTGCAGTCCTTGAAATAAGCACTCAATAACTACCATGTACTTTTATTATATTCACAGTATACATCCTCTTAAAGTACTCTAATAGTGTTTAATTACAGAAAATAATAGTTAATCGATTTTCAAATCTTAAAAATTAATTAAGAAGATACAAATAAAGGAAGAA
The DNA here is from genome assembly GCA_037788925.1 of Mytilus galloprovincialis. NCBI lineage: Eukaryota > Metazoa > Mollusca > Bivalvia > Mytilida > Mytilidae > Mytilus > Mytilus galloprovincialis. Next base: position 25,390,079 of record CM075341.1, read on the forward strand.
TACAACTATATGCTCCAAAGGAACATACCCTGGTTCGTCTGCAAAGTACGTGTATCCTACTATGCATGCACGCATTACCCGCCATGTAAATCTACACTCACTCCAATTGACACAATCGGTCAATTTACACATCAGACAACTATTTTGGCATGAAATGATTGTACACAAAGACACTCAAAGAGAACGCTGTTAGTTCGATTTTGTTATTTGTTTTAATTATACCAAAAACATTCTCTTGATCTTCAATTTCAGTATTGCAAGACTGCAGATAACTATACCCGCATATTGATATCTTAAAGATGTTTAACAAGAAATAAAGAACAGAAAAAACAAACATAGCCTATAAGTTGAGATAAGAGTATATGGTGTACTGATGAAAAGGAAAGTACTGCTTTGTGACTTTTTTATAATAGTATTTTGAACGTTGAATGCACGTTCCCATACAATTAATAATCAGTGGCCAATACCAGTCGGTAATATCAAAAACACTAAATTAACTGCACTTTCTGGATAAAGTTGGGTAAGTGTACGCAATGACATGAATTGTACCTATATTGTTATAAATCACAGTTTTTCCAAAACTTAATAAAGGTCCGTCTGAATTTTATTTGATTTAATAGACAAAAATATCAATTACTGCTACCATAATGACAATTTTGCTTTTAATCAAATTCTCTATAGATATAGGAAGATGTGGTGTAAGTGCCAATGAGGCAACTCTCCATCCAAATAACAATTATAAAAATAAACCAGTATAGGTCAATGTACGGCCTTCATCACGGAGCCTTGACTCACATCGAACAACAAGCCCCAAAATTACTAGTGTAAAAATATTCAAACGGGAAACCAACAGTCTAATCTATATAAAAATCGAGAAACGAGAAACACGTATACATTACATTATCAAAGACAACTACTGTACATCAGATTCCTGACTTCGGACAGGTGCAAATAGCGGGATTAAACGTTTTAATGGTACCAAACCTTCTCCTTTTTTGTGAAACAATAATTTAACATCAAAATATAGAAAAACACACGATAAAATATCAATCGGAAGGCTTAACTCAATCAAAAAACGTAAATAAACACACTATGAACGAATGAATTTGATCTGCGATAACTGAATACAAATACATTTACTATATATACATGATACCAATGTGTTTGGTTTTGAGAAAAAGTCGCATGGTTTGCTTTTAAACATTTAGTTTTAGCTATTACATGCATACCAAGACGATAAAATTGTTATGTCTTTGATATTTTTATAAACACTGATTTAAACTAGACTGACAAACTTAGCCAGCTTTTACATGTTAGTTACAATGTATCAGTCGGCAAGTTCAAATACTGTGGATTCATTTATTTTCGTGGATTGCTGAAAACTTGCATATTCGTGGATATTTGATTTCGTGGTTTTGCCAATTTCTGTATACAAAGCCTATTGAAAATATGATATTCGTTGAACATTTGAATTCGTGGTTCACTTGTACCCACGAAACCCACGAAAATTGGTATCCAACGAATTATAATGAATCCACAGTACGGGCGATCAATGATAAAAAGAAGATTAAAATAAATGTGACCTGAAACTGGACTCAATTCTGAACGTTTTGATGTGAAGTAAAAATCTGCAGATTTTTGGTCCACACTTTTTCCGATCGGGTGCTTCATATTTTGAAAGCTCATGGTTAAAGCTTAACTATGTCTGCGAAAAATTTACTCATGTAACATCGTCGAATAAAATTACTTACACGCTAACAACATGTTTACTTGTTGACACAAAGCTGTACGATTTATATTGTTTATACGCTTCATGATTATCTAACAGGAATATTCGTCGTAGATATCATATATTATGTCGTCAGACAAAGGACTTCTTGTGAAGGTAAACATCTGATACTAGACATCAGTGTCAAGGAAATGAAGATTCATCCGTAGATAGATACGTCTTATCATAGAAAAGTTAGTAACAAAACGAAACATGTACATTTGCAAGCTATGCACGGGTTATAAACAATAACAGTTTTACAAATAAAAGCGACCGCAACCTGTGCAGCAATTCTAAACGTTTTGAAATAGGAAATATCAGTATCTCTATGGTCCACAAAATGTCAAAAGTCGTATGGACCCAATATATATGTAATCACTGCAAGATTAACACATAAGCACACAAACGAGCGGAAGGTACATATCACAAAAAAACTCGTGTTTACAATTTCGTAATTTTCGTGACAATTCTTTATTGTACACGAACATCACGTTCACTTATTTGTGATACGGAGCTGTACGATTTATTTTTTCAACACGCTTCATGTTTGTATAACATAAATATTCTTTGCAGATATCATTGATATTGTTAAACAAAGAATTTCTTGTCAAGATAAACATCTCATACTAGCGCCGATTGTGTGGTTCTTATTACGTAAAAAGTAAAATCACAAAAATACTGAACTCAGAGGAAAATCAATTCGGAAAGTCTATAATCACATGGCAAAATCAAATAACAAAACGCATCAAAAACGAATAGACAAGAACTGTCATATTCCTGACTTGGTGCAGGCATTTTCAAATGTAGAAAATGGTGGATTGAACCTGGTTTTATAGCTAGATAAACCTCTAAATGTTAGATATCGGTCGGTATCATTTATAAACGTAGTCTTGGAAAAACTATGTATGTTGCTCATAACCTTATTTAGCTGAAAAAGATTAATTTTGTTTACATAAGATAAGTGGTATCAGCATCTAAATCAAAACCTATAGTTTGATAAAAAAACACAAACGGTTTAAATGCAAACGCAACGCTCTGTGTCAATTAACTGATTTGTTTTTGGCGCAAAACCATATTGAAAATGCGAGAACAAAGTTATTTACAACGACGTTTATCGTTATGAAACACAATTTGAGATTTTGATGCAATCTATTTTTTTAACTCACAAAACTATAACTTTTATAACTATCAATCCAACGTGCAAATACTTCCATTCTAGCGTTATTGTATAATAGCGGACTATTTATTAATATATTTCGTTTTAGAATTATAAATAGACCATAAAGAATTTGATTTCATCCAAACAATTTCTCTATCTATACAAACATTATAATGAAATGTATGATAATCAAACAATATTTGGCATGCAAATGTTTGATCACTAGTCACACTGCATGATTTTAGGGGTATACGCATAAATGTGAAACGAAAACATTAAAATATATCGAATCGGATGATTGACATTCAGTTTGATTTATTTGAATTGCAAGAGCAGCAACACAAAAAAAAAAGCCTCTGCATTTAGTATTCTGGAAAACAAATATTTTCCAATTATTGTGCAACTTATTGGTCTGTAAGATATTACAAATGATGATACTGAACACAGTTAACACTAAAGACTAAACAACACGAATATGCTCTTCTTTTATATTTACTCACGTCTAAAAAACTAAAAGTTACGAATGATAGAATAAACCATATCTGATGATGTTCAATGCTATAAGTCGGATATGGCATGTTCGGAAATATCAACGTGTTTATGATATTTTACCCTTTGTAAAATACAAGTTCTGAAAGTTAATCCAATTTAAAATAATCATGTTTGTTGTGTATGCAAAAGTCACAAACAAATTCTTAAAAAGACAAGGTTTTTTAAAAAGTTTTTAAATATTAGAGCATTTTTGTCAGGTAATCTTTTTATTTTCATCCCTTTTTATCGATTTTATTGATTTTTTGTTTCATAAATCATTCTTTATCCACAATAATTTACTCCTCCGTATTGCATTTCAAACAACCTGAAGTCTCAATCTGTTGTTTCAATGTGACCTTGTTTTTATTTCTTTCAGACACTAATTTAACGAAAATTATAAATCAAGAATGATTGTCCTGTTAAGAAAGTAGTTTACACCGTTATCAATCGTGCTGAAACAATTCAAACCAAATGTTTCTTTTTTAACAAAAAAGAAGGTAATTATACAAAAGAGAACAATGACTTTTATAGTTTTCAATAAGTTTTTCACTGTAATCACATCAGTGGCTATATTTCTTGCGTTAAGAATTGAATCTCTCAAGTTTGACATTTCAATTTTAGAACTGTTGTTACCAATTTATTTATTTCCTTATTATCTTGTATGAGTCTAAACTAATTATACGATGCACAATGAATACAACAAACACCATTGTGTTTAAATAACCACAGTATAAACAGAAAGCGGTCACTGTCAAATGAAATGCAAATAAACGCTGCTAAAATAGTTTTTACGAAGACATGAATATTGCGGTGTATTTTTCTCTCCCTAGCTTCGCTTTAACACTGGCACATTAATGAGTTGAAATGATACAGTTTCCCTGACATTGACACTATTACCTATAGAATTATATTACAGTCTCTGATTTTATGCGCTCGTCAAAGATATAATTTTATATTTGTACTTAATAGACAGTTATTGCTAAATGTTAATATGGGTCCTTTGTAAGAGGAGCGATGATACATGCATAATATTTTAGGTTCACCTTTAATCATAATACATAACCATTGGCGCATCATGGCGATCTGAAGAGAGTTCACGCAAAATACGGAAAGTTCATACATGAAAGGCGACATGTGAAAAACGAGAAACTATAATTGCTAAATGCTATGGACGTATAAACATTTATATCACCCCTAGTTTTTGGTGGGGTTCGTGTTGTTTATTCTTTAGATTTCTATGTTGTGTCATGTGTACTATTGTTTTTCTGTTTGTCCTTTTCATTTTTAGCCATGGCGTTGTCAGTTCATTTTCGATTTATGAGTTTGACTGTCCCTCTGGTATCTTTCGTCCCTCTTTTATAGATTCATTGCCACTACAGGATCTCTCCTCGCTTTTGATATTTCAATCTTTCTTTTTACTTTTATAAAAGTTGGAAGGTAAAAAGACTCACAAGTCGTATATAAACTGATAGCTGAATGCAAAAAAGCCTACAGAAAACAAAGCAAAAATAAACCATCTAATAAAAACATGTCAAATGAACACAAAAACACGCTTTTATTCATATTAATTCATATTTCGATCTGATATCTTTTCTTAAAGGACATGTTTACTGTTGGAAATTTACCAAATGCTTAGCTTGCCACTGAAGGTATTGTTTGTGTCAACAATATTTTACAACCAAAATTTATTATTCCAATCTTGCTCATACTAAAAAATTGGCTGCTCGGTAGATGGCACCATACTAATGTTCAAGTTGTTCTGAACCAGTGGTAGCTAATAAGATATGATACAGAGATCCGTAGTCAATATACTAGTTTCTGGAATAAAGTTTTTCACATACGATCTAGATAAACAACTACACAAGCCACACTTCATTTCGTGAAATCCGAAGGTTTTAATATTCTTTTATATTGATCTAAGGTATCTGTATCATAGTTTTGTTGTTGTAGTGCCTATCATGTCCTTTTTTGTCATGTGTCCTTTTTTTTTTAATTTTTGGGTAATATATATGTCCAATCAGTCTTTCTTCTCGCTTCCGTCCTGTTTGATGCAAAGATATATACTCTTCCTAAGGTCATGAAAGTGTGGCTTTTATTGATTTTGTGATTGAAATGTTTCAACACTAACGCGAATTCAGAGAGCATGAATTATTGCCGCTTAATTTCAAATTATTCCCCTGGTTGTAGATTATTTACTTCCTGCTTCGCTAGTGAATAATAACGTTTAATGACTAGCATTACACAGTTTAACACATTATGTAATAACGATGATCTCCAATTACCAAAGTAATATATATAATGACAGTCCAATGAATCATTTAAGATTGAATAAACAAAGTCGATATATCTGGCCTTTCTCAAGTAAAGCTAAGATAAGCTGACATGATCTGAAAGACTTTTCAAAATATAAACACTGACAAATTCTAGTCTTTGTGTGCATTCGTTTACAACATATATAAGCCGTGGTTTTTTTTATTTAATATACAAGAAGCTTTTTTCTATTAGATATACGATATAGATTTTGGTCATTACGAAAAAAGTCATGCAAGGCCTTTGTTGATAACATCATCGTCCTTCGAGTTGTCTCATCGGTAATCATATCACATCTTGTTATGTACGTAAGTAATCTGTAATATAATGGTTGGTGGCGGTTGCAGTCTGTCATATATGTTTCTCCTTTAGTAATTAAGAAAATATGAAGACGTTGTGTTTCTCGTCAGAATTATTTTACAGTGCCCTACAATTGTCGATGTCGTCGTCCTATAACAACTGGTGGAAACTTGTTTCATTAGCAATCATATCATATGTTGTTATCTTCATAAACATTTTTTTGCAGAGAGTTGTCTCATTGGCAATCATAGCACAACTTCTTTTTTATATTTATTATCTTTTCAGCCTAAGTAATTAAAATAAAAATCATGTAACACAGATCAGATCATGCTAGACAAAACACTCTTTCATGACACAAACAAAATGTTGATCGAACTATACCTAAAATAGACAGACAAATGTGTTAAATTGTGTTCAAACAAAAATGTATTCATTAGTAAGAATCAAAGGCAGAAGACGAGATGACCGGTGGAAATGAACAGACCCTAAACTATTCTCTCAAATTGCGTTCGCAACAATATTCCAATATTAGACAGGGATTCTGGGTAGATTGGTAATATGTACACATGCACGTCTGCACAAATACACATTTAAACCTAAAATGTACGTTATATATATATATATATATATATATATATATATATCTAAATTGGAATAAACACAATTATCTGCATTCTTTCGTACTGTTTTACTTGCTTCTAGTCTTTGTATTATCTTTAATTTTAGTTTCTTGTGTACAATTTGGAGTTTAGTATGGCGTTCAATATCACTGAACTTGTATATATATTTGTTTAGGGGCCAGCTGAAGGACGCCTTCGGATGCGGGAATTGTTGGTTGAAGACCTGTTGGTTTCCTTCTGCTGTTGTCTCCTCTATGGTCGGGTTGTTGTCTCTTTGACACATTCCCCATTTCCATTTTCAATTTCATTTGTTCTATTTTAATATCTTACTTGAATTATATAAAGTTTTACTTCTAGGTTGAGAAATTAGCTTTGCACCTTGTGAAACAATGTAGATATAAAACATGCTGAATTTGTTTGGTTCTGAAATATTTGTGCATTATTTTTTTCAACTAAAATTTCAAATGTACAGTCCGTGAAATGAGTACTCAATAGAGGCCATGTAGTTTTATTATCCTTATATGGTAAATCATTTTAAAGTACACAATAATTGTTAAATTAGAGAACACAATAGTTTACCGATGTCTAACTCTTATCAATTCATTAAGAAGATACGAATCAAGGAACAATACAAAAATATTCCAAAGAAACACAACTGGTTTCGTCGGCAAGGTAAATAGTTATCAAAGGTATCAGGCTAAGTATCTAATACATGAAGGCAACAGTAGTATACAGGTGTTCGAAAATCATAAATCGATTGGGAGAAAACGGATCCCGCTAACGTGTTTAACCCCGTCACATTCTCTATGTTTGTGCCTGTCCCAAGTCAGGAGCCACTAATTCAGTGGTTGTTGTTTGTTAATATGTTACATATTTGTTTTCTCGTTTGAATTATTTTACATTGTCATTTCTGGACATTTTATAGCCGACTCTGCAGTATGTGCTTTGCTCATTGTTCAAGACTGTACGGTGACCTACAGTTGTTGATTTCTATGTCATTTTGGTCTCTTGCGGGGAGTTGTCTCATTGGCAATCATACCACATTCTTTTTTTTTAATATAAATCCGGGTTACGAACTAAAACTGGGGTAGTGTAATAATGTACGTTTTTTGATTGAGTTAAGCCTGCCAGTTGATATTTTATCGTGTGTTTTTCTATGTTGTGATGTTTTCCTATTGTTTCAGAAAAAGAGAGAAGGTTTGGATCCATTAAAACGTTTAATCCCGCTTCAAATGTTTGCACCTGTTCTAAGTCAGGAATCTGATGTACAGTAGTTGTCGTTTGTTTATGTAATTTATACGTGTTTCTCGTTTCTCGTTTTTTTTTTATTTCATATAGATTAGACCGTTGGTTTTCCCGTTTGAATGATTTTACACTAGTAATTTTGGGCCCTTTATAGCTTGTTGTTCGGTGTGAGCCAAGGCTCCGTGTTGAAGGCCGTACATTGACCTATAATGGTTTACTTTTTTTTTAAATTGTTATTTAGATGGAGAGTTGTCTCATTGGCACTCACACCACATCTTCCTATATCTATAAACACATCAACTATAAGAGGAAACAACGAAACAACAGAAATACTGAAGTGCAAAAAAAAAACGACAATGCAACACACACAGAAACGAACTATTTTTTTTTACTTGGTACAGGACATTTTAATATAAAAAAAATGGTGGATTGAACCTGGTTTTGCGGCAAGCCAAACTTCCCTCTTTATCAAATATATCAACTAAAATGATAACATTACATGACTACAGTATAAATAAATGCAAAAATATTACGGACAGAGAAATACACAAGTAAACAATACAATATGACAATTGTTATCAAAGGTACCTGGCCTACAATTTAATGCGTCAGACGCACGTAACGTCTACATAGGATTCATCAGTGACTCTCAGATCGGAATAGTTTTAAAGCTAAACAAGTACAAAGTTGAAGAGCATTTATGACCCAAATTCAAAACGGTTATGCCAAATACGGCTAAGTTATCTATGCCTGCGATAAGAAAATCCTTAGTATTTCCAACTATGCATACTTTCGCAGACGTAAATTTATAAAAATGACCAAATAATTGATATTCATGTCAATAACGAAATGCTGACTACAGCGGTGATGATTCCTAAAGGAACGAAACGTCCATCAGCAGTAGCATCCAAAAAAGTTGTTCAAAAGACGGCTAAGGTTATGTTTGCCTGTGATAAGAACATCCTTAGTATTTCGAAAAATTCATACTTTTGCAAACAATAAATTTATAAAAATGACCATCTGATTGATATTCATGTCCACACCGTATGTAATACTGACTACTGGGCTGGTGATACCCTCCAGCAATGGCATCGACCTACTGATGTAAATAGTTATCAAAGGTACCAGGCTTTTAATTAAATAATTGAATGCTCCGTAATGGAAATGGTAGGAAGTAGATGACTCGCAAAGTTCATTGATACTTTGTACCTATATCTTACCAACAGCCATCTATTATCTATTACGTTTTGTCATTTATATCTCGACGAAAAATTAACAGCCGTCTGCGAATTATCCGGATTCCATAATTGATTAATAGCTCCAACATTGGTGAACAATTTCGCTTTGGCGATTTCTGCACTGTCAATTGTTATTAGATTAAACGCATCAGTAGTTTGTTAATAATTACTGGCTACATTTCCGAAACAAAATGTCTATAAGAAAGAAACTGTACTTTCATGGTACATTTTCATTTTTAATCATGCATACATTAACCCAAAATATTCATAAAACGAACGAAGAACAGAAAATGCAAATATAGTCCATAATTGATTGTTGTTGTTATTGGTTTTGGTAGGCGGCTTACTTATGTAGTGATTGCGCCTTAAATTCATAAAACATAAATATTATGTATATATACTCTCAGTCCTTAATTTATATGATATTATTCCGTAAGTATTTCTGTATTGGCCTTGTTATTGGTCCGAGGCTTGCTGTATTGGCCTGAGGCGAAGCCGAAGGCCAATACAGCTGGCCGAGGACCAATAACAAGGCCAATACAGAAATGCACGTAATAATATCTTTATTAATTAACTACAGTGTTACAATATTTTTTTAATTTCATTTCAAAAGAGATAAATATTTTTACCTTGCAGTAGAACTATCCAAATCTCAGTTTGTTTCTTTTTATTAGATGCAATACATAATGATGTGGTGCTGTTTCCAGGTGTCTTCAGCATTTTCTCATCTGATGAATTTTTCTACCCTTTTCAGTTACTATAAAGTGTTACAACTTAAATTTAGACGCACCACATAAATAGTAATTGGAAAGGTACTGCCATTGCATGTGTAATGCAGAAACTAATTTAAAATCGATGTGTACAATCGTGAAATTATGAGGTCGTCAAGAAATGAACTTTGTGATAATCTACTCGTTCCCCAAACCTGAAATAGTTTTATCGTCACGTCTGCTTTCAAAATACCTTTTAAATGAATGTGACCGTCTTTCGCCTGAAATGTATGCCATACTGACATTTTCAGCATGTTTAAGATAACTAAATGACAACTGTGAACTGCGTCTTCAAAACAACTGTTTACTTTCAGTTTGTGTTTATCGTGACTTTCGATGTAAAACCTAGAGACGTTCCGAAATCCTGCACTTGTGTCAACTCGGCCAATATAGAATAACTCGGCCAATACAGAAAAAAATCTGTATTGGCCCAGTTATTCTGTATTGGCCCAGTCTACACATTATATTGCATAGGCAGTTTTCATCATATTAAGTCCAATAACAGTGTAGTTAATTAATAATTTTTAGTATAACGTCTAAGCAAGTAATTATATGAAACTTTGACAAACATGGTTGACTGTGTTACAATAAAGTATTTATAGGTAGAGAGAAAAAAATACACATAACAGAAGGTACATGTAATAGGAAAAAGAAAGAAAAAGCAAATGATAGTTCCTAATAAAATGTACATTATTAATTGATAGGTATCATAAAATTGTTTAGAAATTTTATCTGGTTGTTCACCTTTTTGTCGTCTGTGATATACTTATAAAAAAAAGTATATTTAGAAACATAGATATGTGCTAATTAAATGGTACCAATGTAAGGACGTCTCCCACGATTGATGTAGCAAAAAAAAATCCTTAAGTAAGGATTGATTATAATTTTTCGTTTTCCATAACGGCAAGTTGCGTCTATTTTCCAAATAAATTTCCAAAGACATACTGGTATTTAGTGATATCTCCTTCCCTGACGAGAAAAAACACTTCTGTCATTGAATGAGAAATTACCCCTCCCTACACCTTTAATCATGTACCAGTCGGTGATGTCACTCACACTGAATTAACTGCACTTTCTTAATGAAGTGGGATAAGTGTACGCAATGACATGAATTGTACCTATAACAGGAATATTCGTCGTCGATATCATTGATTATGTCGTCAGACAAAGAACTTCTTGTCAAGATAAACATATCATACTAGCGCCTTTTCTTTGGTTCTTATTACGTAAATGTTAGATATTGGTCCGTATATCATTTATTTAAGTAGCCTTGGGAAAACTATACATGTTGCACAAAACCTTATTTAGCTGAACATAATGAATTGTTTTTCATAATATCAATTGTATCAGTATCTTAATCAAAACCCAATGATTTACAAGAAAACACAAACGGTTAAATTGTATACCAAACTTTCTATTTGTACTTGTTTGGCTTTACTTTGATACGAGCGTCACTGATGAGTCTTATGTAGACAAAACGCGTGTATAGCGTACTAAATTATTATCCTGGTTCCTTTTGATAACTATTTCAAACTAACAGTTAATTGATCTGTGTTGGACCCAAAACTATAGAGAAAATGTTAGTACAAAGATATTTGCAACAATATTTATCTTTACGAACAACAGTTCCTATAATGCTAGGATTAAATTGTGATTTATATGCAATCAATATTTTTAACTCACAAACTGATGATTTTTTTGTCATTTTGTTTTGTAGAAAATGATGTTTTTATTCGACAATTAAATCTTGATGAAATTATTTTACCATAATGTTTTGTAGATTAATCTTTAAAAATAACCGTTAAAGACCTGGACTAATATCAGTTATGAATTAAACAAACAAATAAAAATTAAAAGTTAATTAAGACTTTGAATAGAGTAATCATCTATTTAAGTATCAATCCAACACTTATTGTCTTCCAGTCGCACGTGATTGTGTGATGGGACACCATTTATCGAGACAGTTTGTTTTATAAACGAACCAGTTAGAATTTGTTTTCTTCCAAACAACTCACAAACAATTCAAACTTTAAAATGAAAGGTATGAAAATCAAACTATATTGGACATGCACTATTCATACTGTGTGATTAAGTGATATGCGCATACATGTGAAACGAAAGGATTTAATAAGATCTAGGCGGATGATTTACATTCGGATTATTAGAGCAGCAAAAAAACCAACGGTATCTGCATGTAGCATTATGGATAACTTAAAGTAAAGTATAATGAATGATAATACTGAACACGGTGACACATTATTCTTACATTGCCTACATATAGATTGTTTCCCCTTCAAGGCTTTTCTTTGATTGATGGTTGTTGCTTTCAAGGAAGCAAGTGAACCAGGAGTTCGTATTCGAAAAGTTTATCCTTTCAACGGATTTAAGAACGTCATCAGGATAGATCGTATTGATATATTCGCACATATCTGCCTTTACACTATTTCATTGATTTCGTTCTATTCCCAAAATCTATAACATTTGTCGGCCAAAATTCTATGTGAATAGTTTTAGTACACTGCATAGTTTACTAATGCTAAGATGTATTCCAATGAAGGAGGTGATAATTGTCAAGTGTAAAGATACTATTCAAAACAAATATTCTTACTAAATCAAAATACATTTTTATCTCTGGTAACTGTCGTAACTAATTCTATCATGCCATGCTCTATTCTCATTTGAACATGGATAGGCATTATATTTGTAAACATTGTATACCTCGCTAACGCTAAGTATTAAGATGTTGACAAATATAATGCCTACCCATGTTAAAATGAGCATAGAGCATGGCATGAAAGAATACAACTTCTTAAAGTTACTGTATTTTTTTTTATGTTTGTTATGTTTGCAAAAATCTTAAAAAAAAATTGTTAAAAAGACAAGGTTTTTAACGATTATTAAAAATATCAGATGCATTTGTTACATGTGATGTTTTGTTTTTATTTCAACACTTTTTGTCGATTTTAAAGATTTCCCGTTTTATAAATCAGGCTTTAACCACATTAATTTACTTCTCCATATTGTATTTTAAACAACCTAAAGTCCCAATACGTTGTTTCACTGCCACCTTGTTTTTATTTATATCAGACATGAATTTAATGAAAACTGTAAATGAGGAATAATTGTCCGATTAAGAAAATGATTAACAGTGTTATCAATCGGATTCGTTTTCAATCATGCTAAAACAATTCAATCCAAATGTTTCTTTTTTTTTTACAAAAAAGAAGGCAATTATACAAGGGAGGACAATGACCTTTAATGTTTTCAAGAAGTATTTTCACTGTAATCACAACTATGACATATTTATTGCATACAAAATTGAATCTCTCAAGATTGACATCTTATTTTCATTAATGTATTTGTATCTTTATTATCTTTAATGAGTCTAGGGTAATCATACGATGTTGAAAAAAATACAACAAACATCATTGTGCTTCACTAAACACTTCTTTAACATGCATTGCATATAATAAGTCTATTACCTACTAGTACTTGTATCTCAAAACTCTCAGTCATCCTTACTGACAGTAAAAACGGGAATGAATAATGTACTGCCAAATGAAATGCAAATAAACATGGGATAATAGTTTATGTGCTACAATTTCACAAAAGAAATAAATATTAAGGCGACATTTTTCTAATAATCTGTTTCTCTTTTGCACAGATACATTTAGTGAGGTTGACATTTTATGTGTATTTCCGATAAAATTGCATTACAGCACTAGGTCTTCGGCGCTCTTAACATTTTAATTTGAGACAGGTTTAGAAACTGGATAATCTTTCATGCCTGGTCAGTACCTGTTCTATGTAATAATGGGTTCGTCTGTAAGAGGATGACAAGTTTGGGCTTTTCCGAAATTTTAAAATATATAAATGTGCGCAACAAACATTCATGGCGATCTTAATGTAGCTGATGCAAAATAAGAAAAATTCTCCTTGTACGATCTAGACCAAAAACTAGAAAAGTCAACAATAAGTAAAATATACTGCATTTGGCGAAATGTGTTATATTGGTCTACGGAATTTGTGTCATAGTTCTGTTAGTGAAGTATCTATTATTCTTTACGTGTCTGTCTTTTTCAATCCTTTTAGCTTTAAAACATATTTATGATAATTCAGTGTTTCCTCTCGCCTCCATCGTGTTTGATGCATTGATATATACTCTTCCTAAGGTCATAGTGTGGCTTTTTTTTTTTTTTTTTTTATTGACATGTTTTAACACTCACACAAATTGAGAGAGCAGGGATTACTTTCGCTTAATTTACAATTATTCTCCTGGTTGTTGGTTGTTAGTTTCCCGCCTCGACGAGTGAATAATAACGTCGAATGTATTTCAAACTACTTCCAGTATACAGTCTGAAGACATTATGTAATACAGATCATCTCCAATTACCAATTGAAAGCAATATATATCTATGTATTGACACTCCAATGAATCAGTCAAGATGAAATAAAACAAGATCGATATATCTGGCCTTTCTCAAGTAATACAAAGATAAGCTGACATGAGTGGAAAGACCTTTTAAATATTAACACTGGCAAATTATAACTCCTTACGTACATTTATTTACAAATTACCGGAATAAAATAAACTTAATGTCAATACAAATACGCTTATGTTTACCTTTTGCATATTTGGCATTCACAAATTACAGAAAATATTACCAGATAAGTAAAAGAGATGTTGAAGATACATGAGGGACAATCCAACATATCATATTGCTTTTAAATTTTTTTAGTGTTTCAAACAATTTAAGGTTTTACAATATTGATGTTCTATTTTATGTCACATTGTACAAACCAAGAAATAAAACCCATGCCACTATACTGCACAGCTCTCTGTTTGAAACATGTTTGAAAGTTGAACATGTTTATTTATTGCTTACAAACAGAAATCAAAATCCAATCCAACCACGAATTTGAGTTGTGTCAGAGTATTAAAAGATGTTTAAATATCTATATTGAAAAGTATGAGCGGAGATAAAATGACCTTATTCGTTGCTTATTTTCAGACCTGTAAACAATATAGAAAATCATCAGTAAGAATGTCAAGGTCATTTACAATTTGAAATGGGTCTATCAAAATTGACAACATGGGTATTCAGACGATATCTTTTTTTTGGCGGGGTTCGTGTTGCTAAGTCTTTAGTTTTCTATGTTGTGTTTTTTGTACTATTATTTGTCTTTTTATTGTTTAGCCATGGCGTTGTCAGTTTATTTTCGATCTATGAGTTTGACTGTCTCTCTGGTATCTTTTGTCACTCTTTAATCACTCAAAAAGTGATTATTTCAGGTAAAGCTGAATTGATATGCTTTAAAAGCCCGTTGCACACCAACTCTCTGATTAGACAAATTCATCGGAGTAAAATTACAAAACAAGACTCATAACAGTGTATCGCTACCTAAAACTACAGTGCTCGGCTTAACATTTACAGCGCTAGAATTTACATCGTGTGCGCTAGAGATCTTAAATCTACAGCTCTCTTTTATTACCCTCACATTTCTGCGCTAGACTTTACATCTCGTGTTATAGGCTTTGAAGACCACTGCTCTTTTCTTTAGAGTCTTTATAAATAGACCTACATGACTTGAGCATACAAAACTAATGTCAAAACGCAAACGTGCTAATATAATGAGAACCACTAAAAAGAGATTCATACATGAAAGTTAACCAGGCGTGTTACTGACTTCATGTCGAAAAGTCCACCAGATTTGATTTTAGTTAGTTCAGGTATAGTTTGGTCCGTTAGTTTTAAATTGATTTTATTGGTTCATGTTTTCACAAATGGTAAAATATATTGTGTTCTATTTGGTAAAACCCCTTTTATAGAATTGCGTGTCTTAACTATGCACCAAACGTTAGTTAACGTTCAGTTTTGATTTATGGGTGTTTGTATCATTAGCTCTTATGTCTAATAACTATTTTGATGTATTAAAAGTTAATAAACATCGTTAGTTACAACAAATAAATATTCCTTATGGACCTTTCCAGACACAGCAGGTGTTCACTTAAGCATTTTCTTTTGTAATGGTCTTTTTCCCAGGCCGCTTTCAGCTTTCAGAAGGTTCGCCATTTTAGATTGCACACAGTAAGTATGTTTGAAAGTGGAATGTATTGTTCAGTAATTCTAGTTGTATCGTACGTTATCTATTTGTGCAAAAAAATTGCTAATTTTAGTTTTAGAACCAGTGGATTTTAAAAAGAAACTTTAAACATAATAAACATTACAACCTTAAAACTTTAAAGGAATCAATTGTAAATCGAAACATCAACTGAGATGGCCAATGGAAACGAAAAGATCCAATGTATCACTTTCTAATGCGAACGCAAATTACAAATTTCACATTATATGGGATTGCTTAGTTACATAAAAATTGTTTACACGTGTCCTTTTGCAAAAGTATGTGTTTTGAGAACTATAGTGTAGATGGACTGAAAACATTTTCCTAAATACTATATTATTGTAAAGTGTCATGTCAATGAACGTATTCTTGTGGTAAGATATGTCTTAGGAAAATATTAATAATATTTTCAGGAAGTGTCTGAGACATTTCGTAAGATGTAAAGCAAAGCTATCTAAGAATTGTTTTTCTATCTACGATTGCCCAGTGACAATTCTATAAAAACACTATAGAGCACATTAATTAATGAATAAAAATATGTAGTGAAGTAAAAAAAATATTATTGGTGCATCTTTTATTGAAATCAAATTTACACAAAATAATGGTTTAACGTATATCCAAAGATACATTACTATATACTAATAATTAAATTAACTTCAAACAACAACTTAACAAAAGTGTCACAAAACTTTGTGGTATGTTTTTATAGTGCTGTAATTTCAGTTTTATAAGCTAGTTTTGTTCTCAAATCAACTAGGTTTTATTACATGCATTGATTTAGCATGAAGAATACAATAACTTCATTTTTATCTGAAACCGATATTCAAATTCTGCTGACTGAAGTAAATAAGCATAGGCGAGTTTAATCAGCAAGCAAAAGAGCAGGTTGGTGCTGCTACAAGGCAACAATCGCACCCGCAAAGTGAAAAGGGATTAATATAAATTACAATAACTTGTTTCCCAATCCAAAATATGTTTAAACTAGGTATGGAATGAAGTTTATAATTAAACAGATGGGATAATGAAAACTGAGAAAGCAGTATACTTGCACAGTTCATTGATCCTTTATATTGACGACATCCAGCTTTCATGAGTTATGTATCATCATTTATATCTCGAAGGGAAATTAACCGCCGTCTGTAAATTATCCGGATTCTATAATTGATTAACACACCAAACATTGGTCAACCATTTGTCATTGGAGATTTCTGTACTGTCAACTGCTATTAGATTAAACGCATCATGAGCTCTGTTACAGTACTGGCTACAGTACCGGACAAAATGTGAATAAAACGACGACAGAGCTCTAAAGGTATATTTTTATTATCGATTCTGAACACTTTATTCAGACTTATCATGTAACGTACGGAGAAAGAAAAAAAACCAAACAAGACGAGTATAAACTTTTTAAAGTATGTTTGTTGATGTTTGTTTTTGTAGCCGTTAAGTGTTTCTGTTTTCCGTCGATTCTCTCTAATATTCGATGTGTTTCCATCAGTTTTGGTTTATGATAAGGATTTTTTTCTCGCTTAATCGATTTAATACTATTGACCAGTGGTATACTTATGTTGCCTTTATTTCAGACAAAAGTCATTAAAGATTCGTTTTAGCTATATTTAAAATAATACTAATCTAATTCTTAACCATACCTTTATGACACTGCTTTAATATCAAAGAATTCTCTTTATGCACTGCTGAAGTTTACTCAAGGAAACTGGTTTTTAAACCTCTTTTATGAATTGTCCTTTCCAAAATTTGAATATTTAGTTTCACATGAAAAAACTTTACAAAATTAAACAACAAAAGAGACGACTTTTCGTTCTTTATTCTTAATATTCCTTTTTCCTTGTTCCTTTAACCACTCTTAATACTTTGTTTATTTCCCAACGCCTTGCTATGCCCGTGTCTGTTTAGTGACGTTTACGATTTCATTGAACTGGGCAACTATTAAGTCAATGATTAGGTTACAACACATCACTTCAAAATTTTAAGTTAGGGTTTGGTTACGAAATCTTATTACAAACGAGATATCACTCCTTATTCGTACGATAATGTTGTTTGGGGAGACTTAAAAGTTAGGTACGCTATACAGTTATGAAATCTAATGGGTCAACACACTGTGCAAAATGCCATGTTTTTTGCACACTATTTATGACGCATCCACACTAAATCTGTTGAATTTGTAAAGATTGTCATTTTAGTATGAGAAAACATTGTTAGTTAAATCGGCTATGATCTAGCTTTCAATATTTGATCGTACTTTTAAATCGGTGTTTTGTTCTTATGTTGCAACATTACACGGGTTACAGAGAGAGTTGATCGCTCCCAAAGCCTGCCACGTAATTAATGTGCATGTTCAACATGCATTATACAATTGAGAATGGAAATGGGAAAAGTGTCAAAGAGACAACTACCCGACCACAGAGTAAAAACAGCCGAAGTCACACAAAGGGTCCTTAACAGGAATAAGCAAATAACACGTAATTTAGTGAACAGTTGTCGTCTACCGATTTTTATTTTCGTTTATCGTTTTTTCTTTCTATTTAAACAAATTTTTCATATCAGATGATGCCTTTCATAGCTTACTATATGGTAAATATGTTGCTCATTGTTGAAGGCTGTGCATTGACTTATAATATTATAAACATTTTTTTTAATCTCCAGTAGATAGTGTCATTGGAATTCATACCATATCGCCTAATTTTCATAATAAAACATGCTTTGCACCTGACGGACAAGCAATGGTTATTGTATGCATAGTGTAATAAAGAGATATTAAGATGTAAACTGTGAACTGTAGTAATTAAATGTAATACTTTTTGACCCAAAACAATTTAATCACAAAGATTACACAATTTTGTATCAGAATGATATGTGTATCTCTAATCATATTCTTTAACTGAAAAAACTGAATCGGATGTTTTTTTTTCGATAAAGGTACAAAACAAGTTTGTATATACTTTTCAAGCAGAAACAGATAAACCCGGTAGATTCTATTTTTCATTGCATAAGTAGTTCTTTTGCGTTGTATTTCATCGTCGTAAATTGCTCGTCAAGAAATGAAATGTGATAATAAAACAATACATAGCTATATTAACACTTCTGTCGGAGGGTAGATTTTGAAATCTTATCGTTGGCTTTTTTTTTAAATCTGTTATCATTTACCTCTTCGTTGGTTTTGTGACTGTTTACTAGCTTATTTTAATCCACCATTTTCTTTGGAAAATTCCTATTCCAAGTTAGGAATATGATTACCATTCGTTCGTTGTCTTTGCTTAGCACACGACATTGACGAGACAGATCTAACACTTGTCAACTGTGTAATAGAGCCAGATCTATGTGCCAAAGTGTGGTGACTTGTCTCTCTACGGACTGTTATCGTGTGAACGAAACGTGTTGGCTCTAAAGACTAAGCAGTTTTAAGTTTAAACATATTTATTTATAGTGGATTGGGAAACAAGTTTTGCAATTTATATTAATCCTTTTCCACTTTGCGGGTACGAGTACTGCCTTGTAGCGGCATAAGCCTGCTCTTTTTCGAAATCTACAAGGGTGTCTTTAACGTACAAGATATATGGCTCTCTGTCTTAAAACGGGTCAGCCATTTATCGTCCCCTTCCGACGGACTCTCATCGTTTCCTGATTTAAAAATCATAACTATCACATTAAAATTTTCTTGTCCTGAAATGCATATAATATCTTCCCTTGTAAATTCTACACCAATCAAGCCATACAACTATATTTATTGCTAGTCCCAATGCCACATTACATTGCTCTTAATAACTTGTTATATCATTATTTCATTTGTGTTCTTTGATATTAGTTTTACATTTAGTCTGTTTTTGGTGATATCCATTTGACGTTACTCTGTACTTATTTATCCCGCCATTGTGTTATTGTCCTATATTTTTTTTTAATCTTGTCTTTTATATTTGCTTATGTTATTTGTCTGAATGCCTTTTAGTGTTTCTTTGCTACATATAACGTGGCTCTTAACTTATACAAAGAAAAACTGTTAAATGTTTTGAACAATGCGTTTAATAAGAGAAAACACTTTTTGTATAGGAACAATCAAACATGAATTCTAATTTTGTCCGCTGTTAAATGATTATGATTTTTTTATGTATAAATGTTTAAAGTGACTTATAGGTCTCACAGGTCCGGGTGTTGATACATGTAATTACAACTGCTTATTGAAATATTGTATATTGTCATAAAATACATGTCACTATAATAAACAATTTGGTATTGGTATATATATATATATATATATATATATATATATATATATATATATATCCCGTCATTGTGGTATTGTTATATGATAATTTTTGCATTCTTTTCTATCATTTTTATTAATGGTCTTTGTCTTTATTATGCCTTTTAATGTTTCTTTGAAACATATGACGTGGCTCTGTACTACATCCGTTCATTATGTTATTGTACTATTGTACATTTTTGTATTCTTGTCTTTCATTGTTTTTTTGGTTTTTATAGCCAGTAAGACTATAACACAATGTTGACTGTTGTATTGTTTTTTTTACCTATTATGTCTGTTTGTTGTGTTTGTTCCGGACCATATGAGTATTTGGACCATACGCGTATGGTCGGGGTAATTAACAAGTTTACAGGTAACAACTTACTCTTCATAAGGGATAACCCTTGTAGTTGTCACGTCATTAAAAAGACGATATCAAAGGTCATTTTATTATTATAATAAAAAAAAAAATAAGCAGGTTCGTGCATTTAATTTTACTCATTAGTCACTATAGTAAACTCATGTTATACATATAGTCATTACCGACTTGTTGTTACGAGTGCATGGCAATATGTCGACTTAGGTAGATATTTCCATAATTTCTTAATGACTGTTATGGAATCTCCCGAGACCTCGGTATCACTGCACGCAGCTGAAAAGAAGGCTAGCTGTTCGCTGGAATGCAAATTGTGTAACCGCAAAGAAGCGTGCACAATCAAGACGTGCAAATACAGAAAAAGTTATGGTAGATCTACCGTGTGGAAGTAAATGCCATCCTCATGCTAAGCGTAAATTTAAGAATACAATTCGCGATGGAAACTAACTGCGGCATCAATATTTGATTTTTATATAGCCTTTGAATTATAAAATTAATACATTTTCATGTAAACATCATTGTTTTTTTTTAGATAAAGTTTATTAATATTTGAAAAAATACCTATATGGTCCAAATACTCATATGGTCCGGCCCGTTAATAACCAAACCAGTATATATACTAATATGGTCCGACCATACGCGTATGGTCGGACCATATGAGTATACGCATATGGTCATGACCATACGCGTATGGTCCAAATACTCATATGGTCCGGAACATGTTCACACATTGTTGTCAATATCATGGAATTTGATGCGACTGTCATACAAATGATAGTTTAAGCTAGCTGTAAAACCAGGTTCAATCCACCATTTTCTGCATAAGAAAATGCCTGTTCCAAGTCGGCAATATAACAGATGTTATTCATTCGTCTGATGTTTATAAACTTTTGATTTTCCTTTTTGAATTTTTCTCGGATTCACTATTTTTGTGATTTTACTTTTAAGGAAAAAAAATCATTGTACGAAATGTTAATTTGAACCTAGCAGTATCCATTGCGACTCACTCGCCTGAAAAAAGAAATCGCTGTTCAAAGCTTTTACATATGATA
Source organism: Mytilus galloprovincialis (assembly GCA_037788925.1). NCBI lineage: Eukaryota > Metazoa > Mollusca > Bivalvia > Mytilida > Mytilidae > Mytilus > Mytilus galloprovincialis. Next base: position 25,411,829 of record CM075341.1, read on the forward strand.
TTTGGGTAGTTTTCTATCTTCTAGCCTAATTTTAAATTACATTAATGTTAAAACTAGATGTGTCAAAGCAACACGAGTGTCCCCGTCTCAAAAAGTTGATATATCTGCTGTTTCAATAACACATATGGACACATGTTTAGGGGCCAGCTGAAGGACGCCTCCGGGTGCGGGAATTTCTCGCTACATTGAAGACCTGTTGGTGACCCTCTGCTGTTGTTTTTTTATTTGGGCGGGTTGTTGTCTCTTTGACACATTCCCCATTTCCATTCTCAATTTTACAAATAGTCTCACATATCAAAAATCAGCTCAAAATCTGAGGGTTTATAGAAAAAATTCCATATAACTGTGATTTTCAACAATTTTCAAAGTTGTAAATTCTTAATATTGGCAAAATGTTCAAAGTTGTAAGCCCTTAATTGTGTCAAAAATTAGCGGAGCGGAACAACACTTAAACTTGATCTGTAACTCATCATGGTTAGCTCACATACCAAAAATCAGCCCAATATCTGTAACCGTTTAGAAAGTTTCCTTGTAACTGTGATTTTCAACAATTTATCAAAGTTCAAGGGCCGTAATTTCAGCAAAAAATTGGCGGATCGGAACAAAACTTAAACTTGATCTGTAACTCATCATGGTTAACTCACATACCAAATATCAGCCCAATATCTGAAGGCGTTTAGAAAAAAAAACTCCGTGTAGTGGTTTGTTGCGGAATGACGGAATGACGGAATTACGGAATTACGGAATTACAGAATTACGGAATAACGGACAAGGGTAAAACTATATGGCACCGACAACTTCGTTGCGGGGCCATAAAAATATTGTTTATTGTATAACTGACATATTGGTCAACCTGTCTGTTCACAGTTTCGCAATTTTCTATTTTGATTCAACGATCAATGTAGTAACAAATTGTTTTTCGTATTAACAAACAACTGTATAATTATAAAAAAAAAACCACTTGTATGATTAATTATTTGTCGCAGCTCTCCAAAAACAATCATGCAAACTGTTTGTAAATAGAACGTTTGTTTGTTTGATGTAACGGATTGTATTTGAAGAAAGGTTACAAGTTGGAATCAGAAAGGCAAGAAAGGTACATCTGAAAAATATCTTTTGACAAAGTAGTTGTATAAACCTACATTTATATAGAATATTATGAAACATTGAATAAATATGTCGGAATGTAAGAGCAAGAGTAAAGGTAATCTCATTTAATAAACAAACACTATCTTTCAAGAAATAAAATTATAAATTATTTTTAATACTCAATATAAAAGTCTTTGTACTCGCCATCAAACAGATAAAGAAATATTCTGTTTCATAGTCATATACAATTATCGTCTTCATCAAAACTTAATATTTACTATTATCATGTAGACAAGACATTACTTACCCGGATGTACAATGTTCGAGATTCGAGAATGTTGAGGGATATTAACTTTTGATGAAAACAACTATTGTATAGCTTGACTGTGCTACATATTGAGAGGTATACTTTTTTTATACACAAAAGCGCCCCCCTATTCAAAGCTGCAATCTTTACAAAATGCATATTCCCAACTTGATGTCTACCCTTAGTTTGCCATGAAAATAATGTATTTTTCAAAATAGAAATAAAAAGGGTTAGCTGCCCACAATGTCTATTATAGGAAATATTTTTAAAATAACAAAATCAAATAATTGTTGAAAGTTGAAGGGTTCTACGTTCAATAGGTGATATAACCATTGTGTAAACAACTTGAGTGCATCATACATAAATATTCAATTTTAGAATCAATCAATAATATTGAAAGTTATCTTTAAAATGTTATAAATTGACTATCCAAAATGCCAATAGGATGGTCACCTACAATGACAATTTCAAAATAAAAACATGAAGACAAATAACAGAAGTATGATATTTCACTTTTTTCGTGCTTTCATAACTGTAAGTGTTCTTCGTCAGGGCAATCTGCTGAAATATCTGCACTGAAATAACGACCAATTATTTTCATGTTTTATTTTATCAGCTGAACATTTTAGACAACCAATGAACGTTGCTGATTCTGAATGCCGTCTTCACTTTGTGAGCTTTAGGTCACAAATAATCCAAACTGTTTTGTTTGCTGAAAAGCAGAGAATCTGTCGATCTAAACAACTTAAATCACACGTAATCAACTTTAGAATATTCTTGTTCCACCTGAATATCTTCTTGTATTCCATTGCTGTTTGAATAGGAATGTGCATTTTTCGTAGATTTTGTTGATTTCCTACACTTCGGTCGCCTATATAGTAGGTACGGAATAGTTAAACACAAAGAAGAATTATAAAAGAAAAAAGTGGAGACAAAATTGGCATGTCTAGGAATGAAATGTCCAGATCCATTCATAAAATTGATAACATAGTAAGGAAAACAGCATATGAAACTTAACAGACTTCCAAAATATATTATCTTAAAGTTAACAATGTTATCAGGTAATGAACCGGAATAGTGGTTCATAAGCACAACTAATCCACAGGCTGCGGTTACAGCAAATGGTAAAATAAGGGTTGTTCCGAATATGTAATATGTAGCTGACTTTTTATAATCATTGACTGAAGAAAAATCCAAAGTACAAACTCCAAGACCTGAAACAAATCGAATATATTATTTCTTAATTATAGAAAGAAAAAAGTTAAACAACACCACACAATGTGTGGACAACAATGTGTTTACTCGGTGTGAAAACACAACGGTGATGGAAGAAATTATTTTAATAATACACTCGTGATCGAAAATCGTGAACAATTATTTTTTTCTTTGGCGCCAGTCTCAAGGAAGGAGCCTCTGGCCTTTGTTAGTTTTATATGTCTTTTTTTATTTTAGTTTATTTATATGGTTTGGAGCTTAGTGTGGCGTCCATTTTCGGTGAGCTAGTACACGATTTAATTCAGGGGCCTACAGATGAGGACCATCTCCGGGTGTGGGATTATCTCGATGCATTGAAGACCAAATGGTGGCATCGGACTGTTTTCGGCTCTTTGGTCAGTTGTTGTCTCTTCGACACATTCTACATTTCCATTCTCAATTTTAATATCTATTTCAAATGAAAAGGATTTACTAGATATTTGCATATTTTTATTATTTACAAAGAATAATGTTACCATGATATTAGGAATCGTTTGGTCATGTCACCCCACATTGCTTTGAAAAGTATAATGCACACGTTATGTGTAATCTTTTTGTTTGTATGTTGAAGTATGAAGTAAGTTTATCAGGATCTGTTTGTCCTTTAATTTCATGTCAATTTATAACATTCAAGAACCAAAAACCATAGTTAGGTTAGCTTTAAAAATCCCTCCTCCCGGATTATAGTTGGTTCAATATGCCTATATCATTTTTTTCTATGTAATGCTAAGTGGCGTATTGTAATACTGTCTGTGCAACCTCGGCTTATGGATTTTTTATTTCCACTTTTTTCATATCTTTCCCCCTCTCCCTTCGTTAATTGTGTGCAATAATGTCTCCATGTTTTCTGTATATTTATGTAGTTATCATTCTTGTTGTCATGTAGGCATACGATTATTTACACACATATAAATAAGTGACCATAATAACTTAAAGAAAAGGATAGATGCCTCAATGTTCATTTAAATCAAAGAACGGGTCTACATGTAAACCATTAACGGTGGAAACCAATAATGTCAAATAGCATAATCTGTTTTATGAGATTGCTATAGTCATAGTTAATTCTATATTTTCAAAACTAGTAGTCCGACAAAATTTCTCAAAAAAAAAATAAGAGAAAAAAAAAACAGCTTCTTTTATAAAAAGTATATGGAACTGACGACAGAGAACTCTCATCGTCCTTTTGTTTGTGCACATACATGTATTCAAATTCATTAAATTCGTTTCTGTTTGTGTACTTGTTCAAAGTGACATGTTGGATTTATATATAAAGTTAACATTTTTTTTACATACTTTGAAATGGTAGAAGAACATTTTTATAATTATGCATATTGCTTCTATCCACAATAATCTCAGGTGTATATCTCTCTGTAACGTTATTGTTCAGATGAGTAATTAGGTCATATAGAATATTGCCCGTTTGTTGAGACTCTACGTCTTCTAGTAATACTGTTAATGAAGTAACATCTCGAATCCTCACTGTGAAATGGATATCACATTTAGTATTCATTGAACGGATGTACATATTCCATTTTTCTTGCAAGCTTGATGTAATCAATTGTCCAAAATATTGAATAGTTTCAGCATCTGTTTTGGTTAAAGTGGTATTACACAAATCTGTTGACTCTGGTGTATGACGTGAAAGTAATCTCACTTTTATCATCAATAATCCTAAAAATAAAAACTTGAAGTGAATTATCATGTTTGGACGAAAAATGTACACAAAGATATGTATGAAATTGATTATATTGAAGTTGCAAAACCAAAGATATAAATGCTTTCGGATTGTTTTTTAAGATAGGTGGGAATTAAGATAAGGAACAATAAAGCTATTTTAGAACACGATTTGAAGTAAATCATAAATTACGTTTTCCCACATTAAAAGTCAGGTAAGTTTCTAAACAGAACCATATAGGTGTAAACAGTAGAAGCTTTTAATTCACCACAAAGGATATTTGGTCAACGAAAAATATTGTGTTCAGTTGTTTGGATAGTTAACAAAGGTTCCAGGCTTGTAATTTAATACGCCAGACACGCGTTTCGTCTACATAAGACTCATCAGTGACGTTCAGATTAAAATAGTTAGAAAGCCAAACAAGTATAGAGTTGAAGAGCAATAACTATCGAGATTGAGACAAGACTATGACAAAAGCAAGAAAGAAAACTATCATGACAAAAAGCTCTTCTAACATCTAATTTACAAAGGAATATGTTCATTCATTAGTCTAAATAAATACCAAAATATATCATCACTTATATAGGTATTGCTATATACATTTCTATCCGAGTTCAAATTTACGGGGACACTGGTACCTTTAAATTGTGAATACTCTCCCCATCCATACATAGGACCAGTGCACAGAAAGAAAGCTGTGATATACATTCCAAATATCAGGATGCGTGTATTGATTTCAGAAAACGTCATCGAGTAACTTCCAGATGATAAACATTTGTATAACCTGAAATGAAATGTCGTATATGAAAAATTTATAATTACTAAGGCGGGATTCATACTAATGTTATTCCATTAATAACAGGTAACAAGACTGTGTGCTATAAAAAACACTTATTCTCTTTGATTTGACTAAGTTTGTAGTTTATTCAGAAATTCAGAATTTATTTTTGGTTAACCATCGGTTGATTTGAGAAAATTAGTTAATTTGGAATTTTTCATCGAGCCAAATAGAAATAAAGGATAAACAAAACTGCACTAGATGGAATATTTCGAACTGGTTTCATTTTAACTCCGAATAGAAAACATTATAAGGAAGCTTGTTTAACCCTGTTCAACCGAGGTTAAATAGGATCCTCTACTAAAGTCTTTTAGCAGAGTTTTCTGGATCGATGGTATATTTTCTGTAACTAATTTTGACACTGTATATTTGTCTCTGAAGCTTCGTATTGATAATCCTTTGATGCATCTTCTTAACAATTTATGGTTAGTAAATAAAGACTACATACATAATTATTATCTTATAAATGTCACATAACCTACACAATGTACTGGACCCCCAATTGTAAATATTCTGGATTCACTTTCTAGTTTTTCTTTTAAAATCTTAAATATCTAGGATTTGTATACAATGTTCTCATATCCTATCGGATGTAAAATACCTATCAAGCATACATTTGTAAACTCTAAATACGCCGCCTTTGTACTTAATTCAGAGAAAATATCATTCCCGCCAGTTTTACATTGCAATCGTAGTCTAAAATCTTTTGATCATACATATGCACTTTCATTGCAATGCACAAGAAAATAATAAGGTATAAACAAATAAAAAACTAGTTCTCAACTACACTATATATATGAATGCAACAAAATTGTTTCGTAAGTGATATATAATAACAAGCACAAGATGATTAGTCATCTTAAAAGCTTTTAGAATGACCACTCCGTCTTCATATCTTGGGGTACATTATGTTTCATACAGCTGGGAAATAAAAACACTAGGAAATATACAAAAAAGAAAGTTGAATAACACAAAAAATCATAAAAACAACTCTAAATAAGATTTGATGTTATCCGAATTTTTTACTAAAAGCTATCTGATGGACGCTTGATATCTGTCACTTAAAAGAGAGTTGAACTACCATTTTGTCCTGTTAAGTTAAAATGTTTTGCCAATGTCAACTGATACTTTGTTTTATCAATCTAAATATTGCTGAAATATTGTGTTATTTAATTTAAATAGCATTCTTTGAACAATATTTTCTTTTCACATATATTGATATGAAGTTAGAATGCTATTTAATGGCATGTTAGACAATACAATTTTGTACTATATGGTGTTTTTTTTGTAATTGCCAAAACAAATTACCAGCGAAACACATTTTAATCTTAGGAAATGGGATTTACGGAATACATTGAAAGATAAAATTATATGGGGGATTGAAATCTAAATTATGTTTTTTCTTAGATAACTGTTTACAATCTTTGGTTAAAATGGACAGGTAATGAGATAAAACGCAAAATCCTTTCAAGACCCAAAATCGTCCATAATCTGTCATTAATATGCAATGTTGCTTTCGCAATTGGTTGTTATAATAAATTATAAACAAAATCCATTTCACATTAAAGCTATCTTTCAACATTAAATGATTAGTTACATTTTCAAAAATATGACAACAATATACTAAATCGGACATTTATCAAAGACATAATGTATCGGCAATTAAGATTAGAGAATAATCGAATGTATAGACTAATAATCTTTCACATGAACAATTATTCTAAAATGACACTATATCAAAGAAGATGTATTGAAATTACCCTGCAATGCAATGAAACATTACAAATCAAGCAAGGAGAAATGATGAATCTTAAATCGACAATAATACAATGATGTGGGTTGTCAGAACACACCATGTGAGCTGTCATAAACGAGCGTGCGAGCTGTCATTCATTTCTAACTAGGTTGATTCTTTTACTGTAGGGTGTTTGATATATTGTTTGAATATCACTATTGTCTAGATCAGTGTTAGAAACAAAACTAGTTCACAGTTATTATTAAAGTATTGCGTATAAACTGTACTATACGCAGGCCAACACCAAATATGTAAGTTAACTTTTAAATAACACATTACTTACGGACACGAAATTTGATGTTCTCATGGTTGGGTGGGCGAGTTAAATTAAAGAAATTAGAAAAACATGTCCCGACATTGCAACCTCAACAAATTGAAGATATCATATAACAGTTTGAAAATAATTATCCTGACTCACAAAGTATTGAAAAATGAAAATAGATAATAATGTAGCGTTGCTTCAAAAATTAATATTTTTTCCTCGCAATCATTGAAATAAATATTCATGCGGAAACAAAACCACTCACCCATAATTTACTATTTCTCATGGTGAACTGAACTAACAGTCTTCATCGATATGCATACGATTATAAACTTTTAATCTCTAAATCACCAAAAAATGGCAAAAACCATTCATTATTTTTTGTAAACTCATTAGAGGAACCAGTTTTACAATTAGATACGTCATGCGTTCGTTTTGTCTTTATAAGACACATCAATGGCGTCCGAAACAAAACACAAAATAGGAAGTTGAAGAGCAGTTCAAGCCTGCAAATACGACTTGATCCATCTATGGCGGCTCTCGACTTAAACTACAAAACAAATAAATTACAGGAACTGACCAATTCAAGAATATTGCATGTAGACACAAAGCGTTGACTTCCCGGTTGGTGATAACAACTAAGACGAAAAGTCGACCAGAAGTTGTATCGAACCAATGTATTTAATATATACAGGCGCTTCGTCTGCATACGGACATAACAGTGGTTCTTAATTCGAAAACTTAAAAGCACGATCAATCACGAAGTTTAACAAGGTCTATAGAAGTATGCCATAACTGGAGATGTGATAGACTTAGGAACAACACATAAACAATGTTAAAATGAAATAGCTTTTGATAGCACTCAAACTGATTATATCGTTATCGCTCAGTGGAATATCTAATAGTAAGAAATAGAATTCGCGATAAATATTTAGGGACAACAAAAATACTTAACTCCACGATAACGTTTTTATTGACATCAAAACCAACATGAACGTTTAATATCCACATTCGTTGGAAGTTAAATGAGTTAATGTATTCTCGAATGCTATCTAATGATATTCGACATGCCCTTAACGGATTATTTATGTATTTAGAAAACTGCCAACTTGCGAAACAGTAATAAATGCAAATCACTGTATTGTATTTCAGAAGTTAAACCTTTAACATATTAAGACCTCTATGAATGTCAAACTAAGTAAACTACCCTACAAACACAAACAAGAATGACAATTAACCTTCAGCTAATAGTACTAATACAAAAAGATTTAAAGTGATTTTTGAAAACAGTAAGAATTAAACGTCACAATTATAATATAGCACAACAATAAAAACAATTGTGAAACATTACTTGTACAATCAAAATTATTTAAAACAAGCATCAGAAGATCGAGAAGCGTAAAAAAACGAAAAATAAAGATAATGAAAAATTATAAAACAAACAGAATTGAAATTCGTCTTTCTATTGTTCAAATATGTATTAGTCTTAATCTATTGCATATCCAGTATGCCGATGTTTTTTTTTATAAAAATATCAAAAGTAAAATCCTCTTTTTATCATTCACATACATGATGAAAACAAACGTTCACTTTTTGAGATGGTAATTATCAGGATGCCAGATGCTGGAAAAAGAATGATTACCTTTCAATTGCTGCCAGAGATGTCAACCAGGCAATACTGGATAACAAGACGTAACATACAATCGCATGGATTTGACAAGAAACATCCCCAAACATCCAGGTTTCTGAAATATATATTTAATTTCATTGTTTACCATATGGTAACGAAATTACTGTATGTTACTTTCAAATATAATATGATAATATACATTGCTTTCTTTTTTTAACTTGAAGTACAATATAAAAATATTTTGACGTTTATCAAACTGTGTCTTACACCATTCATGGTTAAAAATAAATATCATTGTATGATCGCAAGTCATAACCAAATTTCAGCACTTGAGCAAATTTTTCCGCACGGTTTTATTACTGTGCTTTATATGCTATATAGCATTTCCAGACTGTGGATCACATACAGACATTAAGAGTGGAATGAAAAACTAATACAATTTCTATATATACTTTTAATGAACATATTATTGCTTTGTTTAATGTGGTGATTTTTATAAATTTCCTGTTTACAAAACATTGAATTTTACGAAAAACTAAGGATTTTCTTATCCCAGGCATAGATTACCTTAGCCATATTTGGCACATTTTTTTGGAATTTTGGATCCTCAATGCTCTTCAACTTTGTACTTGTTTGGCTTGATAAATATTTTGATATGAGCGTCACTGATGAGTCTTATGTAGACGAAACGCGCGTCTGGCGTACTGAATTATAATCCTGGTACCTTTGATAACTATTTACACCGGTATATCACGATTCATCAAATTCATATAATAGCCAACACATAACAATACTTTATGTACGTATTTTACCTATTACAATCATAGTAAAAGTTGTCATGGATTAATATTTTTATGAATGCCCTCTAATAAAGGATGCTTACCGAAAAGTGTGAATAGTCTATATTAAACCAAAAGCTTGACTATACTTAACTAAAAAATATTCAAAATAATTGCTGATTATATTAAAGCTCAAACAGGAATCAAAAGTATGCAGTTGATTTACATGAGTATTCTAGTGATACACACATGTACGTACCTGCCTCATTTGGTACAATTTTTGTTTTGGTTCCTTTTGAAAATTGCATACTTTATATAACAATGTTTTAGACTGTACGAAAATGTTTTCTTGCCATCACCCGTGAAAGCTCAGTTGGTAAAGCGGGAGACTTTAGTAGAATAGACACAAAGTGGAAGAATGTAGTGTTTACAGGACCTATATTGAATTCGTCAATTGAATTCCTCTGCTGCTTCCAAATATTTACCATTACTGACGACTCCGACTTGTGTCAAACTAGTCCTCAGAGAAATTAATATCTACATTCTTGTCCTACTTTGGCGTGTTATCATATATGATCGAAAAAAAAATATTTTGTTCAATACAATATAAAAAAGATATTCATCAAAAATCATGTTCTTGTCTCGGAAACATCTTTCGTGCTACATGTATATTGACAATACACATTTTAAAATATCATTTAGAAGAAACAGAGAAAACATTTGACTTCCAACACTATAATTGTACTTATAAGAAATTTGAAAATAAAAAGCGCTTTTCCATTACATATACAAATAAAAAAATGGCTAAATAACGTAGTTATTAACTACTGCGTTGACCTTCAACAATGCGAAAATCACTGTTTTTAACCGAACAGTTGTAATTGTAGTACACTTTTCTTTTTATCTCTTTTAATATTATTATCATATAACGGATATATATTTTGCGTTATCAAATCTGATACGGTATATCATTTATTTACATGAATGTATTAAAATGGTTCTATTATTTCAATATACATTAATGATCCTTTATAATAAAATAAAAATGTTTTAAGGACATATTGTCTGAATTGACTTAAGAATCCTTGATCTAAATGAATCTCGAATTCCTTCGAGGGAGTTAAAGAAGACTAGATTCAACGTTAATGAGGCTCGCGGGTACGAAAAATTTAGCGAAAAACATTTGATTTTTTTTCATCATAAATTTTATTTATTACACTATAAATTATTACTTTATGATATGGTACAAAAATCAACAAAAAAACGATTCTGTTTGGCCCCAGATGACTTTTAACATATTTTATTTCATTGAAACAGCTCCAAATTATCTCCCTTTGGTGCAAAAATGACATTTTTGGCATTAAAATTGAAATATCTTTTATGACTCATCGGTGACCTATATTTTTATTGTTGTTTTCAAATAAGATGTACATAAGCTAAATAATTGTAAAATTTAAATGATTTCTAAAATTTAGTTGTTTTTTTTTTATTTCGATATTACCTCTATTTCTCCTATTAGTTCAACAGAAAAAAAGGACATTCACAAAAATGTATGCTTCTTTTAGAGGAAGATTGTGAGCTTAAATGAACGGTGACCCCATTTTTTATTTCATTTTTCTAAAAGGTATATGATAAAGTCCATTTATAAAACAATACAGCGAAATCCTATATTAGAAAAAAAAAGATTTATACCCGCGAGCCCCCGTAAGGCTGAAACCATAAGAGCGATGTAAATAGAAAAAGTTAGCGGGACTAGGAAAAATCAATTAATAAAAACAGAGGAATATATTCTATTTGGTTTACTTAGGGGAATTTGTCTTTGATTGTGATTCAGTTACAACAAATATTCATTTTCCCGTCACTTTATTGACATAGTATGTAAGACAGAAAATTTCATGTCAGATAAAAAACAGATCGTCCATAGCAAGAGATCTGATTGAACTTACCTGTAAGCTGCATCTATAATTTTCTATAATTCAGTGCAACAATACACAAGATACATGTACATGAAATTGAAAGTAGTTAAATAAAATCTGTATGTACATTTAAGAAAAAGAAGAGTCACCCGCTCTAAGACATATGAGACTAAAATTTAAGTTAAACAATGATGTCTTTAGGTATGGAAACATTTATCAACATTGCCTTCCTTTCCAATGCCCTTTAAATGTTACTAAGTTTGTCGTCATTAACCAAACAAGAGCTTCATTGGTCGAAAGATACAATTAAGAATAGACCAGACTTTTAGGACGTCTGCTTTATATATAGATCTTTACACAACTCGAATCTAGAATTTAACCTATAAAAGGCTATTGATAACAAACCAGCAAATTTAATTAATAACGAACCGTTTAACGAACAATTAGCACACACATATTTTTTTTTAGATATATCTTAGATCCTTAATTCAAAATTTTAAGAAATTACCTTATATATTGTAAGCATACAAATACGGCAAATGAAGAGAAGCCTTTGTATTTTCCCCTCCGAACATTTGGTTCAATAGCATGCCGTTACACAATGTAATATAAATGTTTGACTGCTAGAATCTGATAAGTTACAGGGGTAAAGGTCTAAATGAAGGTATTCAAATAAAAGTATGAAACAACAGTCCTTTAAATAATGTTGGATTCTTTATTTTGTTCGATTAGTCAGACCAATGTTTCAAAACAACTGCATGACAAACAACCTATACCATATGAAAATTTTAACCAAATGTTTCTTCTTTCGAACGATTCCTTTTTTTTTTGTCCGATTCAATTTCTCATGTCTATCTTAGCATGTTCGTGATACGTTCAAGTCTCTAATTCAAACTAGTATATTTATTTTATCTTCCCAGACTTCTGCGTCACAGAGCTCTTTAACGTCAAATTGAAACATGAAGATAGACTGAAATGAGATTATTTAGTAACACTTCATTTATAACGTACATTCCCGATAGATTAGTTGAACAAATAAACCCATAATTAGTTCCCTAAAAAGTATACGAACAAAAAGTTTGTTAAATATATGAAATAAAAGTCGTGCACTTACCTAATTCATCAAAAATACAGACGTACAAGTATAGATGTTTTAGTGTTCATGTTATACGCGTTTGGGTACAAATTCAATATTAAACCAATCTGGGTTGATAAGTCTTAATAAAGAAACAATAAGATCTCAAATTCCATACAATTTAATTCATACATACAAAACAATACCATGTATGCTTATATTTTCTTTTGATTATTGGTCATTTTGCAATCTTTTTATCTAAAAAAAAATCTCTAGCCAACTTGATTAAAGATACTCATAAAGTATTTCAATAACACGTACATTTGTCTACTTTTATCTTAAAATATATCTGATTGAGATGAACTAAGGTGACAGTTGATACCGACGTTTAAAGGCTCCATGATATGGTTAATCTTAAATGGTTGTTATTTTATTCATTTTTTTTTATAAATCTCTAGCGATCCTGATGAATAAATTAGTGGCGAAAGATACCAGAAGGACATTCAAAATGATAAATCGAATATAAACTGACAACGCCATGGTCAAAAAACGAAAAGACAAACAGACCAATAAAAGTACACAAGACATCACATAGAAAACTAAAGACTCAGCAACACGAACCTCACCAAAAACTGGGGGTGATCTCTGGTGCTCCGGAAGGGTAAGCAAATCCTTCAAACGTCAAGTTGCTCAAGTTATTATAAACCCAGTCAATAGTCTGATCCGGAAGGTCACATTCGCGAAAAGGGAAGGGGATTGTAGCTACGACATACGAAATATATCCCATATTATCTGTGAAACAGTTATTTAATTACAATCAACCAACTCATGATGGCGTCAGTAAAGTTTACGAAGGGATGATTTCAACTTCACCATTTGGAACTCTTGGTTTAATAGCTTCATTGTGAGCAGAAATCCTCTATCAAGTAAATCATGATAGGAAATACTTGTCCGGGAATATCGTTTCAATTGGGAGAAAAATAAAGGAACAAGTCGGAAAGAAGAGGGGCAAAATTTGTTCCTATTGGAATTCCGACAGTGAGATATTCCTGACACACATGTTTTTCTCATTACATTTAGTGTCATTTGTGACGCAAATAACAGAGATTGTATTTAAATTTTTGATGGTGGTGAGATAAAGGCTGCTTCCAAAGGATACGCTTTCACAATTGTTATGTTCCAAAGGCCGTAAAAATATCTTTTTAAGTACTTAATCTTATAATAATTTGGTATTTAGATCATATGTTCTAAACAGTTTAAGTCAGAGCCTCTGCGTAATTGAGTTCTTCTACTCAAAAGGTTCTCAAATCATTATACAAATAAAACGATAAAAGAACTCTTAACTGTGATTGGCGCTGTCTTGGAGATACATAATATTCTTAGTATCTTTCATGAGTAATTTTTACACATATACACTCTTACTTGATTTTGCATAGTCGTACTAATAGAGCAATTCTGATGAAAACAAATGCAGACACAAGTATTTATCATCCAATTAATCAGCAGACGGTCGTGTTCTGAGATGATACATCTAATTATCTTTATTTTTTGTTTATTTGTACTTTTTGTATTCAAAATACATGTATAAACTAAAATAATGTATCATTTTTATATTTTCTCTATAAGATTTCAACTATTTTCTTTTCAATGCGTTTTTACAATTTATGTATGAGTAAGGTTAAGTTTAAATGAATAGACCAAAGGGTTTTATCCTTGACCCTTTAGTAACACAAGAAACTAAACTTGAGAAATGTTTACTGTTTAAGTATGCAGAAATTCTTAAATGAATGGTAAAATTCTGTTTTATAATGTGTATAATTTACCCTCTACTCTTCAAAGTTCTATGTCGTTTTTATTACCGTTGCATTCGATTGATGGTCAATTAATGGACAGGTAGAAGGAATATTAACAAGAAATATAAATGTTTAGCATTTAGGTTATAGAAGAGGAAGTGAAGTATTTTTTTCTGATCTAAATTAGATTAAGTCAAATTGCAGATATTATCAAAACTTATGTTACCGTCTTCATTTTACAACAAATGCTCAATTTTTCAGCTTGGTGCTTTCATCATATTGTCGCTTTGTAACAGATAACATTACAAATAACATCCGCTGGATAACCTATTTGGATATTTTTGTATATCAATGCGCTCGTTGACATTGGTACCCGTTTCATTTGTTACGAAGTGATTAAATCGTAATTGTTCTTGTTCGCTTCTCACTTAAATCTTTCTAGCTTAACTAAGTTTTTTCTCAAAATGTTTTGCAAACATAATGAAACTTTGTCATTTATTTTACGGTTTTTAGCAGTTTATTCCCAAATACATTTCATATGAAAAATCCAGAAACATTTTTTTTCCTGAGTTAATGGTTATAGTACCATACGTGATAATTAAAACATCATGAAACTGTTCATAATAATTACCAGATGCATCCATACAAAGACGATCATTATCGAAAATCATTATTGGTTTATCCAAAGGGTCACCGTAGTAGATATACAGACTAACTAGTAGTCTTTTAATTATCATCAGAGTGACAGTTTCGACAATAGAATGTCTATAATTTACAACTTCTGGAGTCAAGATGGACATGGGATATTCATTGTAGAGACATTATTGTGACTAGTCGGTGGTTAATGTCAACTGTCATCAGTAAAAAAAATATTGACGAACGTGACCAGTCAATAGAAAATTATTTACGATTATATTGTACGAACGCTGACTTCCGTTCCCTGACTTAGATTTGATTCAATATCAATGTCAGTAACATTCACTCCCAAAAGAAGCTGACTGGTCAAGAGCGTACCATCAGGCAATAGCGATAAAGGCACCAAGAACAAGTTCAAAGTAAATAAACAGAATTAGAAATTGTTACAACTCGTAAAGTAACCAATAGATATAGTTTTTAAATTAAAACAAAACAATGAAAAGGGCTGTATTTTATCTTAATGACTGCGCTAATACTCAGCATAAAAATATAATGTCGACAAAGTAAGAACTTTTTTCAAATAAACAAGGGGAAACAAAGGGATACGATTTCGTAAAAACTAACGTAAATGCTAAAAACAAATTGAAGCGTTTGATTCCAATTCCTGTGCAAAATACACGCACATGTTCTTGAATAACATTTATTTTGTTTGAAAATTTAAGATCAACAGTAGAATGATAGAAAATATCGTTCATTTCTAATATTACGGTAGGTTTACTTTGATTTCTCAAATAGAAACATTCATACAAAATGTCTTCCGCAAACATTGCTCCTTAAACATTAGAAAAAGTACCGTTAATGTTATTATTGAAAATAGTAATAACTGTGTAGAAGATGTAAAGAAAACACATGATTTTGTAGCAAATCACATAACGGGATTTTACGGAGGCCGATGTCCTATTGTTTTGATTTTTATATTATTTATTTGGTAGAACAAGTAATTGTGATTTACAGGAATTGATGTCAATGTCGGAAAATTAATACCATTGTTGATAATACAAGATAACGGTAATGATGATGAAATACGGTGCGTCTGACGGCAATACAAATCTTCTGCACGAGGTATCGGATTTGATGTTTTCATTTTAACCGGAAGTTGCTGTAAACTTATACACCTCTTATTGCAAGGGTTTGATTTATTACTCTGTGCTGAGTATTCTTGCGTTGTCTGTACCGTCACTTAGTTTTGACGTTAAACGATATTTGTTTATTATTGCCATTGAAGCAGGAGGTTTGGCTAGCAAACAAAAAAAGGGTTTAATGTCCAATACCGAACAAATCCGTGATGCATTGCATGGATAAAATTACGGATAATACGAAACCGTTAAAATTTAAAGTTTAGTTCAAGAATGTTCACAAATCATTGAACAAATATCATTGTGTTTAAAAGAAAAAAAAACTATAACGAATAATCTGGTCAAATTGGTCAAAATAATCTTTATTTTGTTACGGACACTAAGAGTAAGGATTGAATTATTTCAAAACATCGCATAGTATTTTAAGAAGTATGTTCAGGTTGGAAATACCAAATACAATCCCTGCAAAACAACTCGCACTGGATGGCTTAGTACATGTATATATAAGACAACTTAGGCCTCATAAAATAAGGGATTATCTCACTCACATGGATAAGGGAATATCAGAGCTCGTATCTTTGAGGCTATTTTTTTTTTAAACCGCTTAACTCTCACTAAATTGTGCATTTCTCAAGAATATAGCAAATTTGATGGAAACATTACTCTGACAATTTTATTATATTATCCATTAATCATCAGACGCTTGACGTAAAATATAATGCATCTACTGATCTTAATTTTTGTTTGTTTGAACTTTTCATTTGATATCTATGCTGCAATATTGTATTATGCTTATATTTTTCTCTTTGTTTTTAATTCGATATCCTCTTGTAAATGCGTTATTCTATGTAATAGTTACGTTAATCAAATGGGTGAACCCATTGGTTCTTCCTTTGTCGGTGTAGTAAAAGCATTAAACATGTTAAAATCTGATCTTTGAATATTTTCCTAGTTCAAGTATGTACATGTAGGAGTTCTTAATTATTTTGTTTAATACTCTTCTCTTCAAAGCTTCTTGCTGTTTCTACTACCGGTGCTTTCAAATGAAAGTCAATTATTGGACAAGTAAAAGAAACATTAACAGAAAATATAGATGTTAAGCACTTATGTTACACACGATAAAGTGTAGTATCTTTTCGATCTAAATAAGATTAAGTCAAACTTTTTATATAATTATTAAAACTGATAATAGCGTCTTGAATAGTATTCATATTACCGACATTTTACTACAAAGTTTATCATGTTTATATACTTTTTCGACAGATTACATTTTTTGAGGTAGGACATATTGGTTCTCGGTTAAGTAAGTGCAACTTAAAGAAGTAAAATTAAGCGTACAAACGGTTCAATTGAGGGAGAAAGTTGCCTGTTTTATGTATTTTATACACGACAATATAATATGAAAACAGTAAAACATTCCCCGTCATGTTTATATACTTTTTCGACAGATTACATTTTTTGAGGTAGGACATATTGGTTCTCGGTTAAGTAAGTGCAACTTAAAGAAGTAAAATTAAGCGTACAAACGGTTCAATTGAGGGAGAAAGTTGCCTGTTTTATGTATTTTATACACGACAATATAATATGAAAACAGTAAAACATTCCCCGTCAAATTGTAACGAGTACTAAAATGTCTAACCAAAACAAAGGTAACCTGTCGTATATAATCCGTAGTCAAAAGTTAGTAATTTGAAAACGGTCTATTTATAGCAAATTCTGTATTTCTCTTCTAGTTACTTTCATCATTTTCAAAAACATTCGGATCGTTGCTTTGTTTATAAGGTAGTAGTTTTCCTTTTCGTTGTTGACTTAAATAGTAATATAATTGTCACAGCAGAGAATAGTTTATCACAAGCTGTCTAATCTGTTTTGTATTATTTCCTCGTTTGTTAGCATTGATCTTGTTTCCACTTGATTTATTACGAATTGTGTAAGTTATAATTGGTATTTCTGTTTCATAATGATGTTAGCTCCCCACCTTTATCATATTGTGATCACCTTCATTTGTTTTTAATTCTCTAAACATTCAGGTACATATTTAATGAAACATACCGGAGTTTTGTTATTTCAATTATAATTTTTAAACAGTTCAAAATTCATATCCCCCGATTAGTTTCACAATGTTTCATAAATAAAATGCATGAACATCTTTTAAGCAAATCTATTTTCTTTAAACGCATGCATTTTTAAAGAATCAAACACAAAACCGTATCATTAATCTCTTGTTGTTTAATATATTCTATCTTTTGAAAAGACGTCAATTATAAAAATGTTATCATTTTAAAATGTTACATGTATATGCATCCAACGTTTAATGTGTTAGATAGATACATGAACCTTTCGTTTATTTTAAAGAAAGAATAAACCATATACTTGTAATCCAAAAAGTCAGATCAGGAGCGTAAATTATGTTTTTTATATGTTTAGATAAGTTTCACACGGTATTGTGAAGTACTGACATTCGTATATGTCGAGAAGTGTAGGAACGTGAGATCTGGGGAGAACAAAAAACGAGTTGAATATGCGTTCCCTCATGTTTCAGCTTTTTATTCTATTGCAGTATACCTTTAAAGTACTCTTGCAAATATGGGCTTCTTCAACTGTATTTGTATTTAATCACTTAAATGATCATTTTGATAGTTTTTACGATCAGTCGCCAAATATTCCCTTGAAGTGTTAAAAAAATATTCTCCATGTATTGCATTTCTAAGAAGTCACATATGTTTTAAGTGTAGGACATTTAACACTAATGTAATGTTATTCCTAATGCTCAACAACATGATCCTTCGTCAATTGTCAGAAATATTAGTCCCTGTATTTATTCATCTTCCTTAATGATTTATAAAATCACCGTGTCAATTCCACTGTCTGTGAACACCGTCACCGTATCACTAGTAACCCGAATTTAGCTTGAACGGACAAAAACGTGTTAACGCTATTTAAATGAGATTAATTGTTATTTGATAAAGATTGACAAAAATTAAAAAATATTTTTAATTCATTTCAATTCATTTCAATTCATTTTAACGCCAGTCAAATAGATTTCTTTGCGGTGAATCAATTAAAATCAAGTTGCTGGTAATGTACGTCAAACTATTAGGCCACGCCCCCGTTAAACTATTTCAAACTGGCATCAATTCGTTTAAAACATCGTTGAGACACGAGCTTTGTACAGGTAAATCACTCAAGCAAGACAAACTTCATTTATTTATCTTTTTTTTTCATCAAATTTAATCGAATTTAGTTATATGCGTGTATTCTCAGTTAAGTCGCATGCTTCACAATTTTTAACAAATGAATAAAAGAAATTTAGATAAACACATTAAAATATTGATGCACGGTTTAAGAAATGTGAATCTGTTGAAAATAAAATAGTAGTATAACATAATTTGAATTTGCCAAAATGCAGTAGATCTTTATCTCACATATTCGTTTTAAAAATTGCTAATTGCTATGAAAACTCGTGGAATCTAAGTAACGTGTGATACCTTGCAATTGCTTACGAAACTTTAGGTATTCCTGAATATTTATCGTTTCTATTTTTCTGTTTTACTATTTTGTACTCGTAAATTAGATATGTAACGGAAATAAAAGTAACATCACAGAAATTATTGATTGCGTATATAATTTAAATCTTATATATTCGGTAGACAACAAATATTCACTAGCTGTATATTAATATATGAAATTGCTTGTAATGAAAAGAATGTTTTGTTAAATAATAAAATTGATGAAGATAATGTTGACATTTGTTGAATTTTAATAATAAACAGTTAAGTCTTGCTCAAAATTGTAAATAAAGTAACAGATCAATGAGCTTTTAAACTATGTTAAACTGTAATACCGGTCGCTGGAGCAAAACAGGCGTAAATTGTGGAAGAGCATATAGTAGACGAGCATATTGAAGCGTTGTTACGATTCGTATATTATCATGCTATCATTCACCTTGACGTACAAAAATTCTTGTAATAAATGAACATGTATCCTGTATATATGAGATAAATTTTAGTTTGCGATAACAACGGGTAGGTTTAGTTAAACGATCTTGACTGGCTATGAGTCGGCATTCTCTTTCGCCTTTTGATATGCTCTAGCGTTAAATCCAGTCTGTTAAGACTGTTTTGGACAAACCTAGACAAATCATAAAAAGTAACGTTTAAAAGTTTCAGATCGGGTCAAGATCCGTTTAGTGTGTCAGAATGATATTAGGAGTTACGCCCTTTTATGTGGAAGATATACATTGTATTATAAATGCTAAAATAAAAAAAGTATATTATTTTTAATTATGAAACATAAAATCATTCGTTGATATTATTTAAAAAAAAAAAAAAAGGAATTCATTCATTTGATTGTATAGCTCAAATTTTGGGCACCTTGATTGGTTAATAAAATTATTTTATCTTATCTTATCTTATAAATTTCATACGTCCAATTCACGTTTCTGGATTTTACTTCATCAGGAACGATCAATAACGCAAAATACAAATATTTTATATGTAAGATCATTTATATAGTTAATTTCGTTATCCTCTTTAGGCCGCATCAAGGAACCGTGTCTCCGTTTGAACTAAGCTTCTGAAACTGCTCTTAGGCCGTGAAGTGAGAGTGATAAAACTATAATAAAAACAGAAATGAAGGACCCCGTCAAGATCCTCATAGATTTAAACAATACATATGTATGACCTAAATTTAAGTGTAGCATTGAGTATATGTACATTTGTTTGTAAATGCGCTTATCCTATCTTTCATTTGAATAAAAAACTTGTTTAATATAAATATAAATATGTATTTATTTATTTGCTTGTTCAGATTGCACTATTATAAATAATTCTTCTTCGTCTTCTACCTCTAAACTGTAAAATTAGCGTATGTATGCGTTGAATATACGGTCTATAAAGATTAAGTTCGATGGCACTTGTTAATAATCTAAAGGTAATAAAATGAACGATCCATAAAATAACGTGGCAATTACAATGGCTATTTCACATTTATATCATACGTTCACTCGTAATGGTATCATACATGTACCTCCGTATGTGGTGTATAAGGTTTTAAATCATGTTTTATAGCTTCTTTCAAACACTATTGACGACGTTGTTCAAACAACATGCACATATCACAAAACCGCAAATTTAATATAGTTAAAAAGATTATACGATATTGAAAATGCATTTTTTTCTATCAAAAATGTAGGGTCGTGTATGTGTAACTCTAAGTGTTTACCTAAAATGTATTGAATTGAAAAAGAATAGATTTGTTCTCAAATATTTGACAAATGAAACATTTTCCGAAAAAAAATCCACATAATAACGTTTTGTCCTTTAATTCTTTTTTGGGGTGTCCGTTAAAATACCGCAAAAGTCCCCCTTAGTGCACTTAGAACAAAAAATTGCACTAAAGGACCTGATGGAATGATACAATTGACACAAAAGGCATTGCATATATAAGTCAACGTTTTAAAAATAAACAATTTTATAATCACATTTAGAAAGTTATTTTATATTTTATCGACACGCGCCACACTCAGTTGACAGTAATATATAGAAATTCATGTTCATTCAACCTTGACCCGTTTTGAATACACTAGTATACTTATAAAGAATGTATATATTATGTTATTTCATGTTGGTCTTGGTTTTTTTATGGTATAGTTATTACTGTCATATCTATTTTGCTTTTCTGACTGTTATAGTTTTTACTTCTATGTAAGAGTGTATTTTCTTCTTATTTTTGTTTCTTTTAAGTTCGTTTGCTTGTTCCGTAAGTTCACTTTTTTAAGTTCTGTTGAAATGTTTTATAAAGATATTTTGAAATAGTAAAAAATGTATAGAGATTTTATTTTAACCAACACATACTGATATAATAGAAGATACACATATTTCGCAAAGTATAATAGTTTATTACATTTTTGTTGAGCCTTCCGACTTTTGTTGCAATAGCTATCTACAAACCACAAAAAATTACTCTGTGGGTAAAGTGTTTGAAACTTAAATTACTTTCTTAACTATCCTGGATTTCTAATAAACTAGGACATAAGCTTGTTTATGATTAAGATAGCTTAAAAAAAATGTTTATCCGTATTTTTATTTATAACTGATTTTTTTGGTTTTCAAGTTCTGTAAGCTGATAAACATGCACTCTGGTTAGAGTTTAAAAAAAATCACATTTTCCCGTCGGGGCCTTTTAGTGATCGGTCGACTATATGGAAGGGGTTTTCTCGTTTTTGAAGGCCGGATTGTTGCCTATAATTGCTTACATCCACTTCAGTTTAGGAGGTTGAGCGTACACACACATGCATGCTTATCACGTCATCTTCTTTCTGTGAAAATCCCAAGTCAGTGGCTTGTAGTTCAGTGGTTGCCGTTGGTTCATGTCTGGCATATTATTTTATTTTTGGTTTTTGTAAATTGTTGTTTTTTCTAGATAATGCCGTTAGTTTTCGAATTTAATTGTTCAAAACTTGTTTATGTTGGGACCTTTTATATATATATATATAGCCGATTATAAGGTATGGTCGCCTTATATAGCTTACATGTGTACATCCAATTAATTTGATGGATAGTTGTATAATTGCAAATTATATCACATCATTATTGAATATAAGCTTTGATAAGTTGGACAAGCGATTGTACAGGAAAGGCCCAAGTGATAGTACAGTAAACTCGTAAGCGATTGTACAGTCAATTAATTTATCCGATATTGAAAAAATTAAATTTGTGAATCTCTACTGGTGCAATGGCTTTCAAATTTTCAGACAGGTAAGACCATACATCAGAAATAGTACTTTTAAAATTTCTGGACTCAACGATGTGTATTTCAATGATTATTGACATTTTTATCGCTGTTGTGTGACAGTTCTGATCGATATATAAAAAGCTCCTCCATTCGACGAAAAACGTTTGTATGCATACGTCGTTTATTATTTGATTGGTTCATATATACATATAGAATGTTTTGAATGTCTAGAAGAAACGTTATATTGTATCATTTGATTCACTATTGGAAAACTTTCCATGTTGCAACTTGTTATATTTTCGAATGTCGAAAATGTAGAAACCGTACAGTTCCGTTCCCACACAATATAATAATGATGTAATCGGGTTTTTAAGATCCCCACGAATGCCACATTTTCCCATCTTAATGTCTATCAGTCTCTTATGAAAGTATGTACAAATGTAAACTCCTGTGTTGTTAAGATGGACATAAAATAAAATTATTCTTTCATCAAGTTGAAAATAAACTACGCTAAATCATTAAGTTTATTCTACAACTATCATAAACTTATCAATTAGTAACGATCAAATGACAATTGTTTATTGGATAAGGTTGACTGAACATTGATGTTTGGGAATTTGCAATAAGCCTTCGGTCACATGGCATGCGCTGATAAAAAAGAAAGTCAATTTCAAAATTATGATATATATTGATACCCAAATTTATATTTATGAGTTATATACTTATATCTTCTCATATCCATGTTTGTGGTCTAATAACATCGTTTTAATGTCCTTAGTGCAAAAACTTTGTTTTTAATGCACCAATAATTTGTATAGTCCTTCAGTGCACTAAGAAGTCCTTTGCGGTATTTCTACACACCGTACAAAATTTGGATGTGATCAAAATGTTAAAAAAAAATACCCATTAATTATAACAATTTTTAAATATTTAAGATTAAATTATGCAAGGAAAAGTGTCTTTGTTTTCTGTCAAAATGATTTACCTTTTTTGACATAAAGTTGTCGATAAATAAATTGGATATGCATTTCAATAGCATATTATCAAATTGCTGAAAGATCACCTACATTTTCTTAACAGGGAATCCGTTAGTATTGAAACCCCCTGTCCTTTAGGGTGAATGGGGTATAGAAATATGGTCACTTGGCCAGTCTTCTCCCGACCGGCAGTAAAACGCTTGCCGAAATGGGGCGTCCATTTGGCTGTGCGGGATGTATCAAGTTCGCAGTCACGTCCGGTCAGAAGGGGGACGTGAAATCTGATGCCTCGTGTAAAGATACTGCAACGCTCTTTGCTCTTTGCACGTTAAGAATCATTGCAACAACTCTTTTGAGGGGTCCGTAGGTGGCCTGTTGCAAGACAAAATTTCTGTCCCTATACAAGGTATCCTCATTTTCCAGTGGCAGTCCAAATTTCCCTAACCATCATCCCAGATGGCCTCTATCGTATCAACATACCTAGTGTATATATTGTGAACTTGTTCTCGTCCTGAATATACATGAAATATTTGCCACTGGACGTTAAGCAACAAACATTCAATCAATCATTAAATCAATCCCTGTCCTTAATAATTCAATTTGTCGTTCTGCATTATTTTGGCGTAAGAAAGACGCACACATTCAGGCTAACGCCCTTAAGGTGTATAGAAAATAGATATAGGAAGATGTGGTGTGAGTGCCAATGAGACAATTCTCCATCCAAATTACAATTAATGAAAGTAAACCATGGTAGGCTTATGTACAGCCTTCAACACGGAGCCTTGGCTAGCAACGAACAACAAGCTATAAAGGGCCCCATGATTACTAGTGTAAAACCATTCAAACGGGGAAAACAACGGTTTAATAGTTTTGTATTTTATATAACTTTCCTGCCCTTACACCCACACTAATATAAGCTGTGATTTCTGTGTGAATAAATTTTTTTAAAGTTTCAAATGAAGTGCATGGATGTAAGTAATGATAGGCAACCGCAATGCCTTCAATAATGAGAAGAAAACATAACGTATAATCGGCTTTAAATTGTCCCCTTGATCATTATACGTTGTTGTTTCCTATAGAGAAATAAATTATCGATTTAAATTATTTTTTACATCATAAAAAAGGGTACAATATCATAAAATCAATTTTGTGAAAAGCGATGAAAATTTAGTGACCCCAATATAAATTTGAACCCCTCTTAATCTTTCCTGTGTTTACGAGCACAAAATTCAAGGATCCCTAATTTTTTTAACTGTCTTTATGAAAGTTAGCACCGACTGTTAGCTTTACACTAGTAAGTTTGTCTTAAAGATAATTGGCTTTGTGTTAAAACTGTCGTTACGTTGCTGTCTTGCGGACGAATACCCGAAATCTCTGTGTCATCAGCAATCATACAGAAATGACTTTCTATCGGGTTATTTGGTTATTTAATACTCTGTTCTTTGCATAGAAATAATTCTTCGTTAATCTGAGCATTGAAAGAATACTTCATATCACAAGATATAAATATGGATACAAAAACAAATCTAAGCGAAATTGATAATACCGCAAAGCATGAATAAATGTGTTGTATTTCAGTAAATAACACTTGTTTTCGTTTGATTGTAAACATGTTGTAGCCCATCATGCATTGTTTCTTGTTTAGTGGATTGGTAAAAAAAGCGCCCAAAAAAAAGAGTTCAAAATAAATTACGTCACACGTTAATACATTATAACAAATGCTCGGACATACGTATGGTAATTCATGCATATCCTAAAAGGTCGTGTTCTCGATCTATTAAAACGGAAATGACACGGCCGGGTATTGTAAAGGTTTGAGGGACTTTTAATGTCAAATTCATATCCCTGGGCAACGAAATTATCGATTTGTTAAAAAAAACACCGTGTTTACGCTGGTGTCTTCCTCGAATGCCAACATTTTATATGTTACCTATTCCTTGAATGCCAACAAAAATATTTCTGTTTTTATAAGTATTTAACTTTAAAAAATAATTAGTGAACTTGATGAAATTGTAACATTTTATCCCATTTTGATAAGAAAAGTAGCAAAATTTAAGGGTTAAATAATTATGAATATAAAGATAGAAAGAAAATGATTTTTGTTACTATTTATTAAAAAATAAATAAATTTGGGAATGAACAAGTTTTATTAACATAAGACATATATATATAAATATAACATTTATATTTAGTTAAATATAATTTATATTTAGTTAAATATAATTATTTCAAACTAAAAGAGGATATTAGAGATTTATTTTGTTCCATATTATTATAAATATTTATTTGTTACGTATATATACATGAATTATATGAATATTTTAATTAAACAATTAACCATAAAATAGGGTAACAAGAATTTAGTCTATAGCGGATTGATTTTTTTAGTTGTTTGTGGCTTTGAACTAGCTGCCAGTAACTGCAAGTTTTCTCAGAGGATGTACTTTACAAGTGTTTTTTGTTTGTTTGGATATACAAGAACCTGACCACGTCTATTCTGTGTAGTATTTCTATTTATTTACATCTGATAAGTTAAACCGGTTTCATCTGATGTGTATAGTTAGTTCCACTATGTGGTATGGGCTTTGCTCATAGTTGAAGACTGTACGGTGGCCTATACTTGTGAATTTCTGTGTCATTTGGTCTCTTGTGGAAATTTGTCTCAATTCCAATCAAACTACATTACTTTGTTTTATAAGAACACCGATGATTTGCGAACACGATAAACCCCTTACCAGTATCATTTTATGAATCACTTGCAAAAAAGTGTGTAGTATTATTACCAAGAAAAATATCCTGAACAAACTGAACATAATACATCAATAGTATTCTAACACGTGATACAAAGTTTCAAGAAATTTAATCAAGTAATATGGTAGGATGTTACAGCACACACAACTATAGAAATATTGAAAAAAACCTTCAAAGTCCAAAGAGGCTTCACATTTGTGTAAACTGGAATTTCTCACAATATGCACATGTGATGCAACACTTTTCAAAGTTTCATTTTAAGAGAATCCATATTCGTTCAAGTAGTATCATCAGAAAAAAAATTCAACAACGTAACAAACATGAATTAGATTTTAACTATCTGTTTAATTATGCCTCGTTCACACGGACATTTAATTCGAATAAAAAAGAAGCGTGTATGTACGCGATTAGCGAATTCGATTCGCATTCGATTCGAATTCAATTCGAATTAAATAAAATTGAGAATGGAAATGGGGAATGTGTCAAAGAGACAACAACCCGACCAAATAAAAAAACAGCAAAAGGTCACCAACAGGTCTTCAATGTAGCGAGAAATTCCCGCACCGGAGGCGTCCTTCAGCTGGCTCCTAAACAAATATATACTAGTTCAGTGATAATGAACGCCATACTAATTTCCAAATTGTACACAAGAAACTAAAATAAAATAATACAAGACTAAGAAAGGCCAGATGCTCCTGACTTGGGACAGGCGCAAAAATGCGGCGGGGTTAAACATGTTTGTGAGATCTCAACCCTCCCCTTATACCTCTAAATGTCCATTTTTGATAAGCATGCTCTCGTGTTGTGATAACTTTTTGCACCTATTCCTCGAAAGCCAACATTATTTATAGGTAAATTGTCGGTAGATCAAAGGATGTTGGCATTCAAGGAATAAACCTATACGCTGACTTATAAAAGTGTTTTAAAATTAGTCTTTCATGCTGTCTAGTCTGAGCAATGTTTGTAGGACGTTATAAATAAAAAAGGAAAACCGTCAAAACATTATGTGAACGGAAAATACATGGGCGTTGCATACGTGTCTCAAACGATTTAGAAAATCTAGAATATGTGTGAATAATGAGTATTTATATTATTTAGACTTTAATATTGTTGTTTTTTTAATATTGTATCTACAAGTTCATGACGATTTAGAGCTTGGCATTTCGTGTAGACACATGTTTCTTGTTGAAGACTAAACATGCGGTCTTGATTTATCAATAGTGTTTTTGTCGTTTGGTTGCCGTCAAATTGAATTATATCCCATATCTCTTATATTATGAGCTTTAACATCAGCTTATAAGAATTCATTATTGAAAGGTTTATTTGTAATTTTATATGAATATGCCGTAATATATTTATCGGTGTGAGCTGTACCACATCATGACTTATATATGAACTTTATTAATTTCGATCTAAGAAAAGTTCCTAGAAATAGATATTTTAAAAAGTCTTAATAAATTCCAATGATCACAAATCTAATCTAAATCCATTTTTTTCCTGATTCTAACATACGTTGTTCCTTTTTTTTGGGTTTAATTTTGTAGTAATTTGCTAGTCAGTCAGATTCGGATTCCGGATGACATTGCGTACGCTTTGTACTTTGATTTAAAAATACATAATTTTAGCATTATTATTTTTTTTATCTTTGCTACGCTCGATGTGTTTGCTTCCGCTGTATCAAAGCTAGTGAATTAGTCAAAATGTCCGTACAATGTATAGTAATATTTCTTTTCATGACTTGTTTATTCTTCAATATAAGCGTTGCCTATTTTTATCTGACAATATCAAATTTGTCTAGAAAGTTCGCTGTAGTGTTCCATAAATGTCTTAGGGCTTAGTGCACCAAAGCGGCCTGGGTGGGTTTTAGACGTACCGGCAAGTCCCTGGACCACAATTGCACAACCGTCCTTTTGATGATCAATTTGTTAAATTGCTGGGACTATCATACTAATAACATAGTAGTCCCCGTTAATTTCAGAGCTCTACCGTTAAATAGTAATTATTATTAATGTTATTATTTTATTTTTACGCTGTCTTAATTTGTAAATAATTATTAAGTATAATATGTATAGTATAGCGTCGTGTAAGTCATTTTTGGGCTAGACATTGTTTGCTTTATAGTGTATTGAATAATTTTTATTGCAATCAATTTATAATTCATTACAAGGAAAAAGCAATCTAATTAAAAACCGATCTCTCATCGCTCCTGTTTCTGATATGTCGCGTGGGAGATCTAACGAAACCGGCTTTGAGGTCACATGTGAGTGAACTAAAAGTTATGAATTTATAAAGATATGCAAATGAGTTGACGACCTATTAATAAGCCAATCAAAAAAGTTTATGAATTATTTTGACTGACGATTTCGTCGTAAATAAAATGAGTTACATCCCTTTGCCTTACGTTAAACTTCCAAGATCGTGGAAGACTCAATTTCATTGGTCGAAAAAGACACACCTACGAGGTCACTCACATGTGACCTCAAAGCGGGTTTCGTTAGATCTCCCACGCGACATATCAGAAACAGGAGCGATGAGAGATCGGTTTTTAATTAGATTGAGGAAAAAGTGGACCGTATGTCATCGCACACAAGACAGCTGATTGGATAAATATGATAGGCTGTTACGCCTACATTGATACTGATGTCCAATCGAATACCAGCAGACACCTGTCAGTAAAAACAAATTTCAAGCGTGGATAAATTAGAGATTTATTTGTGTATTCGATATTTGAAAAGTAAGTTAAACTATTCGTTTAATCTTTTTTAGGTGAATTTCAAAAACTGTTTTTTTCACTTTCTTATAGGAAGGTATTCAAATATGAGCGTACCACATGTAACGAAATTTTACAAGCATTTTATATAGCGAATTGTGTTTTCCGGAACCAGAGACACTGCCGGAACGTACTATTTTCAATATTTCACAAACCTCTGAAAAAATTAGATCATACAGGTTTCATCTACCATGTGCATAAAAAGCACTATCAAATTTTATTTGTAAATTGTAAAAGATTAAGAATATTTTTGTATATGTACTAAATAATCTGAAATAAAACAAAACATATTTCTCTCGGCCTGAATTCAATCGTAATCTGAAATAAAACAAAACATATTTCTCTCGTCCTGAATTCAGTCGTAAGCAAATTTTCATACTTTTTTTTTTTTTATCTATTTGCAAATGACGAAGAATTCTCCTTAAACTGTGATTCATTAATATTTAATATTACTTCCATGATTAAACCGACAGACTAACTTTAAAGGACAAAATACAAGCGTGTACTACCAGCCAAGGAAATGAGTTTAATTAAAGTAACTAATCTAAGTGGTCATCGATGTGTAATATTTGACACTGGGCATTATTTGTGGACCAATGCAATAAAAATAATGTATACTATCAATCAAAATTAAATACTTTTGAATGTAACAATATGCTACAAATTCATTTGATTCACTGATTTTTTATATTTTTTTTTATCTAAATGAAAATGTAATAAACTGCTCCCGTTTAATATAAATAAGAAGATGTGGTATGTGTGCCAATGAAACAACTCTCCGTCAAGTCACATGGTATAATTTAATTAGAGGTCAAAAGTACGGCCTCAACACGGAGCTTTGGTCCTCATTGAACAGCAAGCTATAACGGTCCCTAAAATGACAATACAATTAAGATGGAAAACAAAAGTATAATCTATAAGTACGGTAATTTCGCTACGTTTATTCGTCAATTCCGAATTACAAGTAAGCGTCTCACTGTTTATCAAAACGAGTAGTAACACTTGTGCCTAAAAAAATCTGATTCGAAACTGAAATATAAACCATTAGATTTTATCCATCGTGTCTTAACTAACGTTGTTTGATATTTTTTCTATGATATGATTAACTCCTGTATTTATTTCGTGCTAAAAATATAAAGATAAAAAAGATCAATGGAGTTATCGACATCGGTCTTTATATGTATATAATGGTCAATATAAACTGTCAATTAAATTTTTAAAATATACTTATATTGTTGTTGAATTTATTTTAAAAATAAAATGATGTTTTTTTGTAAATGTAATAATTCAACCCGGTTGAACCTTTTAAATTTTATATAAAAGATAAAACATGGAACTTCATTCATCATACGTCCATTACGTTCACGAATGGGTAACTGATATTAGAGTGTAAGGCAGCATATCATTCGTTAATAAACTTCAGAAAAAAAACGCAATTTGTAATCTGTGGTTTGAATTTTCGTCAGATGTGCCACTGACATAATGGCTGTATTATGGGTGAAATATTTGCCACTAGACGTTTAGTTAAACCCATTCAAATCCAAATCAAACCGCTC
Source organism: Mytilus galloprovincialis (assembly GCA_037788925.1). Classification (NCBI taxonomy): domain Eukaryota; kingdom Metazoa; phylum Mollusca; class Bivalvia; order Mytilida; family Mytilidae; genus Mytilus; species Mytilus galloprovincialis. The sequence goes on from CM075341.1 coordinate 25,442,803, forward strand.
TATTTGATGCAAAAGAAACGTGACAGGCAGTGCTATCGAGGTATATGATCAGATTTTTTTCAGCCATCAGTGCACATGATAAATAAGTGATGCACGAAAAAAAAGGAGATGTAAGATATACGCCAATGAGACAGCAACCGAACTACGGAAATAACCGAAAGCCATCTAAAGGGAGACGTGTCGACTTCAACAAAAGACAAATATTCCAACATTATGTCTTATAAGTGCTATCAATTATTTATTTCGGACAGAACTCGGACATCGTAGAGTCTATACATTTGTAACATATTGGACTTTCATGTTACGTATCGCATTGAAACATGAACGCGGACCTCGATGAGAACAAATGGATTGAAAGTTTGCAAGTTTACTATTTTATTTTCAACAGAATCACATTTTTTAAACCGTGCATCAATATTTTAATGTTTTTATTTAAATTTCTTTTAAAAATGTCATATCTATTGTTCATTCATTTGTTAACAATTGTGAAGCATGCGACTTTACTAAGAATACACACATTTAACTGAATTCGATAAAATTGGATGAAAAAAAACCCGATAAATAAATAAAGTTTGTCTTGCTTTAGTGATTTACCTGTACAAAGCTCGGGTCTCAACGATGTTTAAAACGAATTGATGCCTGTTTGAAATAGTTTAACGGGGGCGTGGCCTAATAGTTGGACGTACATTACCAGCAACTTGATTTCAATTGATTCACCGCAAAGAAATCTATTTGACTGGCGTTAAAATGAATTGAAATGAATTGAAATGAAGTAAAAATATTTTTTAATTTTTGTCAATCTTTATCAAATAACAATTAATCTCATTTAAATAGCGTTAACACGTTTTTGTCCGTTCAAGCTAAATTCGGGTTACTAGTGGTAGGTATCCCCAACACTGGAATCGTAAGATTGCACAGACAAGGTCATATGCTGTACAGATGCTGTTTATAATATTAAAATCATTTCAAACTCATAAGTTGTTCTATCGTAAGGTATAGGTGAGTTTTCAATATTCTTCAACTTCAGTTTTGGGCAAACCTCTCGAACCTTTTGATTCGAACTCCACCGCAGAATCCTATGTAAACAAAACGCACGACTGTCATACTCATATACAAGCCTGGTAGTTTTGGTTATAATTTTTACCTTCAGTTAGTAAGCTATTATTACGTAGAAAAAGAGATTGCATAAAGTTTGATACTCATTAAACAGTTCCACAGTCATTGACCTTCGTCTAGGTTGCATATAATAGTTATCCCATTCGGACTTTGTGTGTCAGTGTAAGATCACTCCGGTTGACGGATGCCAGAATGTGATCTAACACTGACACATCAAGTCCGAAAGGGATTACTTGTTTAAATACATATGTTTAAACAAGCTATTTTACATCCCAGCTGTTTTAGATGAGACGAAAAACCATTTACAATTCATAAAATCTAGTTTAGAACGCCACACAACCATTATAATATACTTTTTATTTTACTATATAATGTATACCCTTTAGGACCCCCGAACACGATGTTTTAATATGAGTCCATGTCAACTCGCCCCACTGTCCAATTGGACCACACTTAATCGCCACTTTCTAAAAAATCGACCCACTCTTGTTTACCAACTCGTCCCACTTATGAAAAAGGGATAATCCTATTGAACAATCAGTCTGATAACTCGCCTTATTCATGAAAAGGGTTAAAATCCCACTGAAAATAAGTCTGCCAACTCGCCCACTTATGAAAATACCTTGCTCCCTTTAGATATGCTAAATTACCAGTCGTCCTGATGTAGGGGTATGATCGTAGGTTGATATACTAAAGATCTAGATTTGAATCCCAGCATAGACAAAGGATTTTTTTCTACATAAATTTTGAAAGTTTGTCTTTTCTCTGTAAATAATTTTAGTTTTATTGTAGATAAGTTATTCCCTCAAAAATGTTTCAAAACAAAGGAAAGCATGCTAAACACAGAAACTCAAGCTGGGGTGATCTGGTAGGGATGATCCGGCTCAGATCACTCCAGGTAGGACAAAGGAGCTGGAATGTAAGTTTATGAACTAAACAATTGGTAAAATTAAGGTTTATTTGGGAAAGTGAGAGTAAAATACAGCTGGTAACACATTAGTAAAGTCCATCTAAAATATCTTGAGCATTTAGATTTTCTTTTACAAAATAATGTTACACTACGCATCGTTTACTTTGTGAAGTCTTCATCTTACAGTACACAGAAAATACGAATGTGTTTCAAAATTACGCATTTCTATTAATATATTTTTTCTGCAAAGGCATATTCAGGTGATTAGTTATACGTTCATATATATGAACCAAACTCGTAAGAAGTTACTAGTATTCCGTTCCAGGCATGGACATATTTAATGAAAATTCTATGCGATTTTGATTCTTTAATCGATGTTGTCTATATATTGAAACTCTTTGATATAACAGCAAACATATGGATCTAATCAATTTTGTATAGATATTAATTACAAATTAATTATAAATTTTCTTCTTTTAAATGTGAAACCATAAAAAAAATGTTGAAATTTTAAATGTTTTGATATATTGTCTCAGATTATTTAGATTTTCCTGGTCACATTAATTATCTGTAAAATGTGTGCTTGCATATTTAAAGATTAAGACTCGATTTTTAAAATTACTTATTCCATTATACGTATGCACTAAAACTCCGTATGGTAGTACATTTATCAATATTTAATAAAAAAAAAAAGGGAAAAAAAAGAAATGCGTGTAAATATAATGTGTACTCCTGATATACTTATGGGAATGTTATAATTATTAAAGCTTCAGACGAAATTGTCCGCCTTCATTTAAAAATGAATTTATATTATTGCTAGGAGCTAAGATGAATGGAAAGCCTAATAGCATGAGCTAACGGTGTAATTAAATATAATACCTGGCACTTGCAACATCATGAAATTGTTCAAAGTAATTATCAAAGATATCCCTACAAAATCGTGTAGCGATTTATTTAGACAGAGTCACTTTAGGACTATAACAGTCATAATTAAAAACCATTATAGGTTCATCCTCCGTGTTATCGTAGTAGACATACGTACTAACCAGTATTCTAATTATTGTCAGTATGAAAGATCCGTTCCATTATGGCTATTACGTTTCAACTTCTAGTATCAGGATAGACAATGGATGTTGCTTGTAGAAACACTATTGCGACAATTTATTGGTAAATGTAAACTGTCACTAAACAGGATATTGAAGATATGGACGTAGGTTACATGGCAATGGAGGTTTATTTTCATTTTACGAACGATGTCCTTTTGCACTCCATTTATGATAAAAATTATTTCAGTATCAATGTCAGACTTCGAAACCTTACAATTCCAAAAGAATCATGCTGGTCAAGACCACAAAAACAGATGTCACAAATCAATAGCAATATATGCGTAATAAACAACCAAGGTCAGAGGAAATAAATACAGCAAGAAATGATTATCAATCATAACAAATAAAGTTATACAAGAAAACAAAAATATAAACGCGAGGACAACACAAATAGATACAGCTAAGACGGAACCAGAGGGCCTGGGGGCCCGGCCCCCTCTTTAGTGGAAAAATTTTGGTTAATAATATATAGGGAATCACTGAAGCATGACAGGAGCGCCACCCCTTCAGGTCAGTCAGCGCCCCCTCTGACATATGAATAGTTCTAGATCCGCTACTGAACACAATGTGAAGTACTGATGGAAAACACTTTTAAGATTGAATGACATATTTTATAATTAGAAGACAAGCAACCGAAGACTTCTGTGCAAACAACACTTGTTTATTTATTAAAATTTCATTTGTTAATACAAGTAACTGCTGTCAAATCAGAATTCAAATACAAATTATTACGGATGGCAAGTATTACAGTACAGTAAAGTTATCCTTATTTCTCAATCAATACGTTTGTGAACAAGGTCGTCCGTATTCAAAACTTTAGACAGTAATTGTGAAATTGGTACCGTTAATTTCATTATTTCAATTAGTGATCACAGTATAAAAGCTGTAACGAAAACATGTAATGAAAAATTTTTGATTTTATAGCAAATCACATCACAGAATTTTTAGGAGACCGATAACTGATTGTTTCGCTTTTGTTTTATTATAAGCTTTGTATACCAAGTAATTGAGATTTACAGGAATTGATATCGATGTTGAACAAAATAATACCATTGTTGTCGTAACGAGATAACGTTAATGATGATGAAATGTGTCTGATGGTAAGGATTAACCTTTAACAAGAGGCATTGAGTCTTACATTTTCATTCTTACCGGACGTGCCTTTTAATTTAAACATCGTTCAAAGCAAGGGATCTACTGACAAATAAAAGTGATAGCCATCTTTTTATACACAAGCTATCCCATGGCCTTGAAAATTGTATTTTTGTAAATCGTCAGTAAAATAATATTTTATTTATACCATAGGGCAAAATACACAGAAAATGATATAATTGCATCGCTTATTTGTGTGTTTTTGCAGTACATGTGCTGATTGTGTGTCAATGATTGATGCCCGTATCCTTTGTTTTTCTCTTATATTACAGTGGTTCAAAGACTTCGAAAACCGAAATGGTTAGACGGGACATCTTGCGTTAGTCTTTAATCCGAACCTGAATACGTAAAGTGCATATTGTATCGTGAACTTTTACTTATTCTACATTTAGTTCATATCAAAGTTAACCGTACTGGAGAATCACCCAAATAATTCTTTCGTATTGGTTGTATGCCATTACAGGATAGATTTGCTAATGATATTTTTTTATATAAAATGTTAAAAAATCATGGAATAACCACTCATAAATTAAACCAAATATTCTAACAGAGGTCAAATACTTTTTTAAACATATCAAAAACAAACACTCACGGATAAGTGTTGTACATGAATTAATATAATCTATCTATTTTGTTGGAGTCAACTAAGAGGATCGAAATAAATCAAAATATTACCGGGGATTTTAGAAGGAAATTCGGGTCGAAAATATCCAGAACAACTTTCAAAAATTAAAACCCGTATAATACCCATACATTGTTGTTTACCAACAACCAAAAACTAAAAGCATGTGTACAAAATGATGAGCCCGATATTCATAGTATCTTTGATAAATTTATCGCGTATTTAAGTTAATGATACATCATTGGATTTCAAATTTGTTAAAATGTGATCTTTTCATTCAATATCTACTTTAAATGATTTAAAGACCAATCGCTTTTTTTTTTTTTATTTTGGTTTTCCTTTTTTTTAAATTGTCATTTTACCATCTCTGTCACTGAACGTAAGCCAAAGTCAAATTAATGTTTTGGCAGAGCGCACTTGTGGTTATTAAGATGATAATGTTTAACTGTTCATTGAAATACGTTCTTGTAAATCGCTAAAATCCGTTAAGTGTTCACCATTATGTAAAACTTTGAAATATGCGTTCTTTGATTTCTGATACTAGTATTTACACTACAAGTTTATATTTAACTATTAAAAAATTATCTTTGTCAATGTTGTCTCTGCATCAATACTTTGTACCTTTTTTATTTCCATACCACCTCTAACGTTATATATCTATTCCTTTATTTTCTAGTCTATTGTAAACCCTCCATACATAGTAATGTATGAAATGACATGACAGCATTACAGAAAGATGAAATGTCTTTAGATATAATCATACAACAATTTTCTGTAACTGAATGCGTGTCTAAATCCAAAAGATAGTCTTGTTTTATTTGGTTATACATAATTGGATTGACAGAGGTAACTTACAAAACGGGAAAATTGATATGGTCATTATTTCCACTTAAAAATCTGACTTGAAATGTATTTATTTGTTATTATGTCTATGGTTAGCTGTCGTACCATCGATCTCTTGGTGTATAAAACGTATCATCAATTTTACTGTCTTCAATAGACACAGTTAATTTCCAAAGGCCAAAATGCTTTATCATGCTTGTTTTTGTCGTCTTTCTAAGAGCCGGATAATATGCCTGGTACATGAACTTGGTTAGTCTATTTTAGTATTAAAAGATATGAATTTAAAATTCTTAACATTTCTCTATATACAATGTAATAATGAGATTAAGTTTCCTTCTGTCTGCATTCATTAAATGCCAACTCGTAATAAAAATACGAATACATTTCATATGTGCATACATTGAACACATTCTTTATTAAATGAAGTCAACAAGGACGCTAAAAATTAACTAAGACCTAAATTGTAATTTGAAAATTCTTTTTTTACCAGATGAATTGACAAATTTTCAAAAGATATTTTTCCTCTTGTTCTTGTGAACATCTCACCAATAATTTCATATATTAATTTTTGTAATACATATGTGAAAACTGTCTCATTTAAGTTGCAATGTAGTAGAATTTTATGATTTATAAATTTACTAACATGTACGTCAGGTCAAATACTAGGACTCCTTTGGGTTTTGTCCTACGATGAGGTGTAATTTTATTTTCCCAATTACACCAACCTTTTCTTTAGTACTCCATAAAAGACCATTTACCAAAATTTAAGCAGGTTCGATACTTATTTTCTTAATATTGAAGACACAAATAATGCCAGTACTAAATTAAAGATAAACTTTTCATGCTATTTTTTTTAAATGTCCAAAAAAGAAGTTCCATTACCTATCAAAACGTGTAGCTTATTTAGTTCCTTATTAACTACTCCCCATCTGATTAATAATGTCAAATCCAAATTCTTGACAAAAAATAATCTCACATTAGTACACCCTTCATTAAAAACTAAAATTTTTACATCGCATTATCACAACATTGAATATTAAAGTAACATGGGACCCCAAACAATTTCAAAATGAAGTTTAAAAACCAAACATATGCATGAAACTAGCATAATATATAACAGTTATTGCAAAACTAATGATACAATAGTTAATTCATGGAATTGATTAATAAATAAGTAAAGAGTATTTTTATATTCAAACGATTACAAAACACATGCCGTTATGTAATATCGTTAGAAATTAATTTTGAATGTATCCTCTCAATATGGTTCTACTCATAAGTAAGTACCAACAACAACTAAAGTGACCGTCATTCAAACTTTTATCATAAACCTGTATATTTCCATTACGTCTTTCTGAAACTATAATGTGTTTCTTTGTATTTGGGTACAAATGTTCTATATTTTGCAAGTCAAAGGCTAAGTCAGGTAATCTTTTTTATATAGCAATTTTGGTATAACATTTCTTCATTGCTGAAACAACTCTATAATTTAAGATTTATTTCTTCATTGCATATTCAGAAGTTTAGTAAATGCTTTATACCGCACATTTAGATGTTATTATGCTACATTATCGTACTTATAACCAAAATAAATTTAATATGTATATGACAGATGTTTGGTTGAGCCGAAACAGAATGAAGCATTGTTATTATACAGTACATAAAATTCATATAAAGACGAAGAACAAGTATAATTTTACGAAAGTATACAAAACATTTATTGTTCGGTCAGATGATTAATATCATCTTTAAATCAATTTTGAAGAATACTGTGATTGCAGTCATTTATGTCCACATGGGCTATACTAAAGTGTACAGATAAACCATGATGAAATCACCGTCAGTTGAACTAAAGTCTATAACGCATGTATGACTATTGTCTCGTTACAATGATATGATTAAATAGTTTTCATCTAATTCTTTTTATTTTTGTATCAATGTACCATCTTTACAAGCCAAGCTGAGTCGGGCAAACTTTTACTACAACAATGTTTGAACGGCTACACATTTTGTCATTATCACCTCCACTAAATGACCTTTATCACTTTATGTTTTGTTCAATACAAATTAAATTCAATAGCAATTCAGTTAATGTTTTACACAGCACATTAAGATGTTGAGTGCTACATTATTGTGCTAATAACCAACGGGAATGTAATATATATGACAGATGTTTGATTAAGTCGATGCAGTGAATGATTGACGGCAGAACAGGAAGCATTGTTAATAGCTGTCTACGGAAGTTCCATCTCACATATTGGGTTCATCGCAATCAGCTACATTGACAAAGATTTTAATCTAATATCTGCCCATGTCAAAAAAACTGTGTATATACTCAATATAATAAAAAAAGATTTACCGAATACTTCAATTAATTAAATCAAAACAAATAGAAAAAGTGCAAAGTACATATTTAAGAAAATTTATAGACTACAAGAGATTAGAAGTAATGCATGGTCGTTGTGTGTACTTACCATTTATCTCAAAACAGAGAAGCGCAAGTGATACAAAACTGGCTTTCAACACCAACGTTCAAATACCATTATGTATGAACAAATCTAGATTATAGTGCGGTGACGGAATAGAAAAAAGTCAATTATTAAAAGAGTTACATTTCACATCAGAGTATACGGCTAAAAATTTGCACAGTTCTAGAAAAATGATTTAACTTGAATTTAAGATTGGTCGTCAAAAAGTCGTATGGTGCAGTTTTTTTTATTTTAGCTTTTAGCCAGCAAATTTGACATCAAATGCAGATCATTAGTGGCATGTAGTTTGGTTTTTTCTTCAAACGCTGCGCTCAAATATCTTTCTTTTTGTTTTATTCAAACATCACACATAATGCATTAGGCGAAAAAGATCATTCTAAAAGCCTTTTGATGACAAATTATGAAGGTTAACATTTTTGTAAACGGGAACAATTTGTGTTTCACCTGATTCCAATATCATATAATAAAGCGCTGATGAATGGATTATATCGTAAAGACTATAAAGTAATAAAACTGCAACTTTTCTATGCATGTACACAAATTTTTATGGGGTGAGATTGTAAAAAACGATATTTTTAAAACTTTCAAAAATGTCTTCGTTTCAAACATTAATTTACAACAATTCCGGATAGTTGTGTTCGTCCATAATTGGGCTGAATACATAGTTTTCATCAAATATTTTGGACTTGACATTTCTTGTTTTTGTTGATGTTTTATTGTTTTGTTGTATTATTTGGGTGTCCGTTATTCTTTTTTGAAGTTGTGTTAAAATAGTTTTATTTATATAAGAGGCAGAATAAGTTTTTCAGTTGTTATTTAAGAAATGGGGATCCGACAAAATCCCAAAAAGATGACAAAACTAGAAAGTCCGTTGAAACTTGGTTTTTTTTACATTTCAAAGAAGCAAACAATAAGTGTAATACCTTAAATACTGTTATTAATTTTCCTTAAATGCGGAAGTGAAATTTCAAAATATTATTTACCACGTACAGTAAACTGTTGTATTTTGACACAGTTGATAGGTGTAATGATGAAATTTACCCGAAAGTGCGCGAATGATTGTGACTTTAGTTCGATCGACCATTCTATTTGCTTGGAATTTTTTTTTATTTTAAATGTGGATACGAATGATGCATAAGTCTAAATAACATAACAGTGTTTACAGTTTGCACTGCATTTGGAAAGGCAAAACCTTTTCAAAGACATAAAGAGAACCATTTTGCTTAGTTCTTGATTTTAAAATTCGGATATATACTGAATATTTCCTGTCTCTTACCAACATGTCAGTTGAATTGTAATTACATTTCATATACGTCAGTGAGCTTGTGATGAAAGATACTATAGAAATTAGAATGTTTGCTTCATATATTGACATTTACTTTGATATTGACAAACTACAAACAATAATCTTTTGTAAAGGACGATTTTATTTTACAATTGTCTGATTCCCAATATCTCAATGATACTATATCCTCTGCACCATCGTATAATGTGCACATATTTCAATTGATACTCTACGCTAGTGCATGATGAGTCAGTGCGGACTTGATTAACTAACTACTTAAAACAGGCCCAGTTTTCAAATGGATATTCAAACTTAGTAGTCGGCAGCAATATCAAGACGTCATGTCGAAAGCCGAAGAACGAAGTAATGACAAACATAATTCTACAAAACACTACATAGAAAACTAAAGATCAATACTAACTGAAAACCGGCAGGGATTATGTCGTGTGCCCCCGGAAGGAAGGTTTAGCAGATTCTGTTCAAATTGTGAGACCTAAGTGTCAAACGTGGTAATTTAGATTTTGTGACATGTATTGATTGAATGAGGAAGAACTGGCGATTGACATAGCCACAACATAAGTTTTTAAATCACCATATCACGAACAATGTGTCTTGTAAGCTGTGTTGTTACCCAACTCACTAGCAACATCTTTTTCGCGGTTTAAGATGTTTAAATACTAATACCAGATCAGATCAGAAATTTGCCATTGATTTGTGTTTGATTCCTGTTTGTAACATATTGATAATTTTTAAAGCATATCCAAGTAAAGGCTTTACTGAATTCAAACTTTATTCATGAATTACAAGGACATTTACAGAAGCAAGTTTTTTTAACATCAGCAGTGCTATATAAATGATAACTTTAGTTCACATATCAAATCAATTATACAGACCTGACTATAGGGTCATGGCAAGTGTATACTGTCGATTAGACATGGCTTCTTTACCTTTGTTTAGAGATATTTAGAGTTGCAATCAGCAGAGAAAACCATTCCTTTCCGGACAGGGTTATTTGACATTTGTCCTATATGTGCACTGATATATTAGTTGTTTTATATTCCCCCATTTATAGATTGATACGGCAAAAGTGTATTTTGCAATGCCGAAATGTTTTGTAATTAATGTCCAATGGTGCTGGATAAAAATGATGGTACACAATCATTTTATCCCCACTCTACTCAAAGGCACAGCAGGTTAAATGTCCGAAGCTAAGCATTCATATTCACAATATTATTATTATTAAGGAAATGTGACTTAAGAATTATGTCGTGTTCTTTAAACACTTGGGACCAATACTGACTCGAGATTTTCTAAACCTTCCATGTACAAACATTTGTTTTTTTTTCAGCAACCCAAGAGTCAGAACATCGTAATAAGGTTCCCACGTTACAAAATTCATTTGAGGTCTGCACTACTGATTAAATGTAGTAATATGTATATTTAGTGGTATATAAAACTGTCCTTGATAGAAAAAAATATTATCTTCCGTCACTAAGTTTGGGATTGAATAACCAAAACTTTCTCCATTTTTAAATGAATATATGGCGGTTCTGTCATTAAACATGTCTTTTCAAAGTTGTTAGTCTATTTCTGTTATGTTATAAGATATATAATCTGGTCTACATCTATAAATTGAAGCTACAAAAATGGTATGAATACTCGTTATACTTGTCCCAATTAACCCAAAACAAGACTATATATTTGGATAGATGTTTCATGACATCAGCCAGTTCAGGTCAATCCTGTATATTGATCAGTCTTTTTAAATCTGACACGTAAAGATATGACGGATTAAAACAATTTATCCATAATGGAACAACATTAAACGAAAAAAAATAAATTGTCTGAGAAATTTAGTTCTAAGAAGTTAAATTCTGCGACGCGATATATAAGGTCATCCTTTCATATTTGCGACACTGGAAAATCGATTGTAACTCTACATTTGAGTAATAAATAGTCGTTTTAACTTTACCAACAGTATACCTATAAAAAAAACGAGATATGATCCGTAAAAATAGACAAGTCTAGCTCTCTTATATTACCTAATTGTGCAAATAGTTTGCAAATTAGCTTAGGTGTCATTCGTTATGTACAAATATTAACGTTCTATCCTTCGTAGCCGCTAGATAAATAGATGTGATATAATAATGATAAGACGTCTACCTAAGGGGAAATTAAATCAACCTTTATGTTCGACTTTAATTGACTTATCATCTTGTCTAATGCCTGGAGTATGGTTTATTTGAAATGATCAGCTGGACTACGAAAAGAAAATAGTTAAAAAACAGTAGACAACAACTATTATGAATGTTCGCATATGTGCATACATGCTGATATGCGAAGGAATATGAAAATCCTGCTTTTTAGGTTCTGGTTATATAAGTGATTCTATTTAGCAAGATTATGAAACAGACTTTTTGTTAATCTTTATAATCTGTAACATTCATTGTATTGTTGTTTTAACTGACAGTTGTATCATTGTTAACGTACCCACTCTGAGTATATTTGTATTTCAATTAGGTTTTAGAATGCTTTATTCTTTTCTAATTACGTGATGATGAATTGGTCTTGCAGATGTATAGTTAAGCTTAAGAGTGCACGCATTAATTTGTGGAGCGAGATTACATAATATATTTTTTTTGTTTTCTTCGGACGGAATCATAGTGACATTAATTCTAGTATTGAATTCAAATGACGTTATTCATTATCCCGAATGTCTCATATTATTCTTTTAATGATCTAGTGATTGCATTTTGCAGAATAATCCAGGAACAACCAATTCATCATTTTCATCATGGGTAAAATATATAAAGAACTACAGGATGTACAAATATTTGAATTGTCTTTGAATTCTATATACTGACTCAATTCCTATTTGCAGAGATCATTAAAGAACAACGTTCGAGAATATTTTGTTCCGATAAAAAAAAAATTACACAATAAACATTCAAGTCAGATACCTTCTATATATGTATATAATATATTTTATCTTACATCCTATACATTTCTAGGAATATGATTGGTTAAAAGCGTCCTCGTGGAAACCGTGTATATTTAATATTAGGTTAATTGGGAGGCGGGCTTATTTAATACACGGTTAGTAGTGGTGTTACGTCCCTTTAGAAAAACAAAACAGTACTGAGAAAAAATCTTAAAGGTTTCAACAGACGAAGAAATAGTTATCAAAGGTACCAGGATTATAATTTAGTAATTTAATGAAAGTGATGATACAGTGAAATAAATTTATAAAACACATTTAAATCTAACAAGTTGTCAATGTTGGCATCTGTTTTTGTAGGATCAAAGGAAGTAGTTTCTTAAACATGTTAATCCTAACTGTATTGAAGACTTGCTTATTTTGATAGGTCACTTGTCAAATTTTACATGTTAAGATAGTCGGCAAGATAAATTCGTTACATGGTGTGCTAGTGACGTAATACCGTACATATGGGCTTCGCTCTCAACCCATATGGAATTTACTGACCCCATATATACCGTATTAGGTCATTAGCACACTATGTAGCTAATTATACACGCCAAACAAGTTGTACAACACGACACCAATATCAAAAATATTCAATGATATGAGTTGATCCAAAAGTTGATTTTTTATTGATCTCTATTATTGACATGTCTCAAAAGGCCAAATGCATGCAACCTATTTTCATCATCTTTTCGTATTGATGCCTATTATATTGAAAACTGAAACGGCTAGACGGAAACCGTAAACAGCAAATAATATCATAAAATTATTTTACTGAAATGACAATTAATGTGACTTAAATCCTCAATTGACACTTTATAAGAATGTTTCCTTGTATTGCAATTTAGCCAATCAAAATGTGACTGTCTTCTATCCGGTTAGCTATTTTAATGGACAGAAACTACAGAACGACACCCATAACAAGCAGTATATAAATATCAACAGAAATATAAAAATTACAGACCATTAATTGTATTTTATAGAAATCATTTCTCTAAAATGGTTTTGTTTTGCCTATTTCAACTATTATTTTGAAACATTAAGGACATATAGTAATATTATGGAGACAATTATAATCACAAATAGCAAAAAGACTGGATGTACAAGAATGCGCACGTGATACGTCAAATGGTTTCTTATAGGAGTTCTTGTTCCTGTATTATTATGCTTTGCCTGTTATTGTCTTTTTCTGCTAATTATGTGGAACGACAAAGTAGATAGATAAACACAATCTGTAAAAAGCAAAACTGACCAGCAATACCAAAAACAAATTGATTGATTTCTTTTATTCCCTTAATCATGAATGTTTATGAAATGAGGGTTTGTTGGTTTGTCACAAACGTTAACCATTAATAACTGTAAAAATTAAGAAACGCAACAAACACAAAACTTAATCCAAAATATACAATTCAACAACATAACAAAAACTTTTAAATTGACTACTTAGAATATTTTGAAATAGCTCCACGATTAGCTCTCAGTAAAATAACCATTCTGATTTAATTTTTTTTTAGGGAGTATTGAAAAGCATGCAATTTGCGATCTTTATTTCTTTTATTCATATGTATATAATTGTATAAATGTATGTTGTGATACACATGTCACTATAATAATTACTTACTTACTTACTTACTTACTTACTTACTTACTTACTTACTTACTTACTTACTTACAGAAATATTGTGACAAATGCATTTGAAGGAGCTCAATTGAATTCCTCAGTATTTTCCATCGTGATTTTTAGGTAAATAATGGACCCTTGCAATGAAAATATATAACAATTTATTGACCCTAATTTCATTTGAACGCAATACAAAAGCTGCATAATCGGTAAAAGAGATATTTGTCCAGACACAAATCATTGCAAAGAAAGGACAATTGATATCAACGTTACAAATTTTTGCCAGTTAGTGCATTTACGTTTGTATGACATTCTTCTTGAGATGACAATTTGCTCAGATAAAATATATATGCATCTTAAAGTTTTTTGCTAGCTTTACGATCATCTAAATTTTTTATTGCGTTAGGGAAAATAGTTAAATCGAATAAGAAGATGTCAAGAGACAATAACATTATTACAGTATGAACTTATTTCTCACATCATCGGACCAAGAAACCAGTGATAAGTATTTGGTTTGCATGACTGTACTACATGACACAAAATACAAATAACGTACATTTAGATATATTTATCAAATTTAATTTTTGTCTAGGAAATACTAAGTTAACTAAAGCGTAGATTACAAATATAATGTTAAAATAGGCAGGCAATGTATTGTTATATTTCATAGTAGTCATTTTTCATCAATCTTAAAAAGGGATATAATTGTAACGTGTGATATTTTGATGTAACAACTAGAGGCTCTTCAACGATTTTCGGTACTTATACATCCTCGGGTTTCAAATGTTTGGCTTTGAGCGTTCCTGATGAAGGTAAATCCAGAAAAGCGCTGGGTCGATACCTCTGCTGGTGGACTATCAGTCCCCGGGGGTATCATCAGTTCAGTAGTGCTAATGTAATGCTTACATGATTTAACAAACTAAACTAAAATTGTTTGTTTATAAATTTTGAAATTATTATGTAACTAAGGTTTCAACTCCATCAGACAAAGTTGGCGTTAGATAAATTTGGCTATTTATTTGGGGTATTTTTGGCATATAGCTCTTCAACGATCTTCGGTACTTATACATCTTCGGATTTCAAATGTTTAGCTTTGAGCGTTCCTGATGAAGGTAAATCAGGAAAAGCGCTTCTGACGCAATAAATTATTTAACGTGTTGTTTTCCATTTTTTTTAGATACTTACCAAGCACAAATGGTAATCATTATATATATAATTTAATATTAACTTATGTGTTTCTGTATTGCTATTACCAATCGCAGTTTATGAATAAATTCAATTAGCAACAAACAAAACCCAACATTTTTGTGATTTTAATCAAAAACTTCAGATAGATATACAAAAGGTTTCTTTAAGTCCATGTCTAAATGATCAAAATTTTCCAGATCGACAATCCGAATGGGTCTAACCACAGCTTTAAAATTGGTATTTACTATCTTAATTTACATCTTATTCAAATTTAAAACAATCAATTTATTAGCAATAGCAAACTTTGAAACTGGAATGCGTTTTAATTTACGCCTTCAAAAGTGCTAAAGGTCCAAAAGAACATTTTTTCGGTTATCGAAGAGAAAGGGTATCAAATCAAATTGACATCTTTTTCATGTCAATAATGTATACTAGTATTGGTTATTTTTTTTCAAAGATATGACGGATTTAAACAATGTCGACTCCCTTAATGTATAATGGAACATTTTCAAAGGAAAATTAAATTGTCTGAGAAATTTCGTTCAGAAAAGTCAAATTACATAACGCGATAAATAAATTCATTATCATCTGTCCTAAGCACTAAAAAAATCAATGTTTCAAATGTTCACCAATGGATAAAAAAGTTTTCAAGTAGCTCTACATGTCCTAAAACAATATATGTCCATCTCCACCAGTATTATACAGATATAAAGACGATATTGCTACGTAAAAATAAACATGTCTTACTCTATTATATAACCAAAATGTGTAGATAGTTTGGCAATTATCAAAGCGGTCATTCGTTATGTCGAACTTTCAACGTTTGTTGTATCCTTGTCGCTAGATGAATAGTTTGTTTGATAATGATAAGTAGACTACTACTTAAAAGCACAATTGAATCAACATAAAGTGATTACATGGATTAAGTTATCATATTGCCATTTGCACAGAATATGTTTTGTTATGATCAACTAGACAATAAAAATCAGTAAACAACAAGTAATCTGCATATTCGCAGACATGCATAAAGGTTGTTCAGTGTGGAACTATGAAAATACTATACTATTTTTCTGACAATATAAACGATTCAATAAAGTGAACTATATAAAAGATTTTTTTTACATTAGTGACGTTGTTGGAAAGACAGTTGTATCATACCACACCTCCTTGTATTTGTACTTCAAAATGAAGGTATTGGAATACTTGATTATTTTCTAATTACATAATTATAAATAAGTCGTGCCGCTGTGTGAGTTAGGTAAAAGTGCACGATTTTTTTTTTCTTGAACGCGATTGCATAATAATTTTGTTTGAATTAATAGATGCATACACGAAAAAGGAATTAAGGGTTTTCGATGCATTGATTCCTAACAATGATATTAAATCACATTAGTCATTATCACGAATGTCTCATGCTATTAGTTTGATCATCTAAGTGATTGCATTTTATAGAATAATCTAGGAAATACAAAACCAATTTCTCGTTCGCACATTAGGATAATATGGAACGCAGCAAGATGCAAACATATTTGAAAGGCACTGGTGTTTTTTGTACCAACACAGTTAGCATTTGCAGAGTTTAGTAATTAACAAAATTCAAATTTTAACACCATAAGTATTCAATTTATATATTGTGTGATAGAGTCATTGATACTACACGATCAGGGTATTAATATTTTTGTTAATCTCACCTAAATCAATTGACAATGCGATCTAACATCAGTACTTTTTTCTCTAAATAAAAGTATTGCCTTTCTTTCTTACAAACTTAAGACGATAGACAGAACCGTAAACAGAAAATTGATCAGCAACTTAATCTACTAAGATAAAAACTATATGACTGAAATCCTCTTTTAACTCTTTATAAGAATTGGTTTACCTCAATGACAATTTATTATTAATCTTTATATGTCTGTTCACAATTTTAATATATATGACAAATAGACACAACTGCAGAACTACAGGAATCAACAGATATACAGAAATACCAATTCAATTCTGATAGCAAAAAAGAATCGACAATACCGAATGTACAAAAAATGATCTCGTGACATAAAAAAACATGCATCAACTGTTTTCTTTTGGGACGTCCTATTCTTAAGGGGCATTTGGTACAGGTTTTTTAAGCGTGTTCCCAATTATCTTGAAAGATGAAATATAGAGATAAAATGACAATTGACTATTGGAATTGAACTATGTATAAAATAAAATCGAGAATGGAAATGGGGAATGTGTCAAAGAGACAACAACCCGACCATAGAACAGACAACACCAGAAGGTCACCTTCAATGTTTCTCAGTACGATTATGGTGGTGGCAGCTTTTGGGGGAGGTTTAAATATTTTTTTGAAATCCATCAACTTGATTTTCTAGTAAAAAATGTACTGATCAGGGTACTCACAGTAAATGATAATTACTTGGCCTCAATTTCATTTTAATAAACTTAAAACACTGAATAATACATGTAGATATAAATCATCCCTTCTTGCACACAATTAACTGACGTCAAATTGATGACAATGAATATCAAAATTATATATTTTTGACTTGGTTAGAATTTACCGTTTGACAGATATCCTCCGTGTTGATAGTCTTGTTTTCTAATCAACTGAATTTTCAATTGTGCCAAGAAAAATTATTAAAATTCCCAAAAAGTCGAACAATGAGTCGATAAACAATAACATTATCAAATGTATTCCACTAGTCTTGACTACGGTTGAGGAACCAGCAACAAATTGTTTGTTCGCATGACTGTGCTACATCTTATCAGATAGAGTTAACGTACATTCAGAGCTATTCGTTATTCGTTGAATCCTTTTTCTTGTGGGTTATCTAAGTTAATAGACGCGTATATTATAATTATAAGGTTATAATAGGCAGGCTATACAATGTAATCTTTTCAAAATAGGAAATTATAATTTATGATCGATCTGAAAAAGGGATACATCTATATTTCTAAGAACTACATTTGTAACAGCATACAGCTTTTAGTGGGATAAAATTAAAATGGTTGCAATCGTATTTATTCGTATACTATGGTATATAATTAAGGAAATTAAGTTAAAACTTTTTGTTTAAGTTGTTTAAGGGTGTAAGTGTTCTATTGGTAATTATAGACAATAATTGCATTGGAAAATGCTATACTTATATGTAGGTGGGACTTCAACTAATATTCTATAATTCCCTTCCCTATCTTAATTAGTTTCCGAATTGTATCTATCACGATAACGTACTTTTTATGCTCACATGTTACTTTTGCCATATGACAATTATACATTTATTTTCAAGAGAATTTCGTCTGTGTCTATTTTCAGGTAACTAATTCTTTCTTCCTTTGACGATGGGTACGAATTTGTTCAATATTGTTAAAATGCACTCTTTGTTCTTTTTGACGAATTAGTAAAATCAATGATTATGAGCGGTTTATCAGGGATGGATCCAATCATTTTCATTAGACTATCCTCAAAATGAAAAATGTAATCTGAAATTTTAATACCATACAAGTTAAAGTCACATTACATTTCTCTCTCACTGTATAAATCAATCAAGGGAACTTTTCTGTTTCAATGACGATTAACTATACATTTATCCGAAAACAGATAGAAAAATCGTTTACTTAAATCTAAGCGTAACGATATGTTTTAATAACAAAAACTACAAAACCAGCCTAATGGGACTTGCAAGGACATGATTAGAGCCTTCGGTGTATTTATAGTTCTTTTAGAAATGGTAAAGTATTATATGAAGTGATTGGTATTTTGGTGAGAATTAATGAGCTACTCTTATCAAAAATTTGTTCCTGTACTGTTATTACTAATCTCCGTTTATGATATAATTCAATCAGCACCCAACTAACCACTTAATTTTAGATACTTTTATCAATAGCTACAGAGAATTAGGTAATATATTTATTTTAAAAGTAATTGGTTTGTACTTTTAAATATTTTATGATTTTGAAAAATTATTTTAAATTGTGTATGCATTTCATGGGCATGAGGTAAAAGTGTCTCGTATGTCTTTTAATGCAGGAATCTTTTTGAAGTTCACCCTCCTCGTGAGGTTTGGCTAGCCGCAAAGCAAAGTTCAACCCACCATTTTTTTTCTAAAAATGTCCTGTACCAAGTCGTGATCAGGAAATTGGCCATTGTTATATCATAGTTTGTTTCTGTGTGTGTTACATTTTAATGTTGTGTTTCTGTTGTGTCGTAGTTTTCCACTTATATTTGATTTGTTTCCCTCTGTTTTAGTTTGGAACCCGGATTTGTTTTGTTTTCTTTTCACAATCGATTTATAACTTTCGAACAGCGGTATACTTCTCTTGCCATTATTTATCAGGCAATAAAGAATCAATCAATCAGATATTAGTAAAGGTAAGAAGACACATGCAAGTCGGATAAACGGAACTGACCATTAAGCTTAACTTTGATTACCAACTAATTAGACTGTCAATTTCAAAGGTTTGAAGACATATGAATGACCCTAATATAGCAAACATATGTATGTTATTACTTATTATAATTGAAGTCACCCCATCCTGAAACGGAGGTCAAAGACAATAAACACATGACCGACAAAACTTCGAAATAAAATGTATCTGTAAACAAGGTAGTAAGTATTAACGTCATCTGAAATATAACCAAGCAGGATAAGCACACAACAATCTAATATTCTACGACCCTCGTTACAGAAAGGTAAAGAGGAAACATATCAACAACATAAAAACAATCACCTTTAGCCAACAATACAAATACGAAATTTCAACATCTTTAAGGCTGTCTACAATAGACAAACATTCCGACAAAATACATAAATAAATACGTACTTAATGGCAAATGAGAATGAGCGATGGTTATACACTACATTCAATAGCAGTGCATCTTACTAGTAGCTATATAGACTAGTATATCTATTAGCCCAAAAGATGTCTACGATATTGTGATTAATACATTAACCGATAGACTGCTTTATGACGGGTCATGCAACCATATATGATATTATGGTGTTGTTTTCAATTCAATATAGTGTTAAATTAGTACTTCCTATAATCATATTGATGGAAACATCATGGAAGTAACTATTTTGTTCCGTATCTTTATATTTCCTAGACTTTATAATATATAAAGAGTATATGAGAATATTTGCCGTCGTGTTGTTGTCTTCCTTCACAAACAAATGATGTTGAAAGGTTTCTTTCACTTTGAATCTGCAATTAATAACTGAAAACCTGCATAGTACATTAGTTGTGTTAATTTGTGTATAGAGTGGGGTGCGCATATTCGCCGGGGACACAATTTCGCCGTTTTGCTATTTTGAGGTGTAAATACTTCAAAAGATGGCTGAAATGAAAGAAATATGCCGGTGACTTAGATTTTTATAACAAATATGGTTATTTTTGACAAAATTGCGGCACTTACAACAGGGGACCGAAAAACGGACAACGACTTTTCGGCCAATTTCCTGAAAGAAAAACACGATTTCAAAGAAGTATTTACTAGTACATTTTTTACTGATTGCCCTAAATTTCAGTTCTGTACACCTTTAAAATGTCTGCTATTGCCATCTATAATGAAGTTGATTTGAAAAATATTGTTTAAAGCTACAGTTAATTGGGTTTAAATAGATATATTAAAATGGCGAATATGTGTCCCCCATTGACAAAACATCAGGCAATTTCAAACACCCTTAAATCTAACTTTTCAGATGATTATTTTCAAACAAACACGTTTTCAAGCTTAAGAATATTTTGCATTTGAAGTTATCTTCATACAGAAATATCAGTATACTTCAAAAACATATTGACCTGAACATAAACTGTAGAAAACATGGAAAGATATGGCGAAAATGAGCACCCCACTCTATGTAACCTATTGGTTTTCTCAGAAATCTCTTGGTGTAGAAATCGTTTGATTAAACACGCTTCATTTATGCTACTGTGAATATAATCAAGTAAAAATGAGACAGGTCTTGTAAAATTTGTCAATTAATAACACAAAGAAGTTAAAATGAGAAAAGATTCCTTGATGGTTGAAGATGCAAAAATGTATAAACGAAAGAATTCAAATATTCAATATTCAATGTACATCTAACTGAACTACTTTTTTAACTGCTCATTTTTTTGTGTAGCTTGGAATGGCCTTCCTATTCATTATTTTTTATACAAATATTAAACAATCTATGCAACAGACTTCATCAAATTGCTGTTTATGTCATTTACAATATGAGAAAACATAAAAGTGTGACCTTAGATATGTTGTCATCTAAATTTAAGGTAATCGAACTGTCCAGTAAGTTTTTCTTTTGGCTTCATAAATGTCTAAATATAGGTTCATCATCAGTTTTTAAATTTGATATCGATACATTATTTTAAAGTTTGAAACACGACTGTATTGTAATCATCTAAACTTATTTTCTTGGACATTCACGATATCGTTGTTTTGTGTCGTCCTCATGAAGTACGAAAACTTAATTAAAACCCTTAAATTTGAAAAAAAACATAAAGGAATGTTTGGCCATGACCTTGTAACTGAGAATGTGATATAACAGCTTAAACAAAGTGATGATGTAGACTACACTGTTTACTCGGACTATTGATGAATTATTCATAATGTTTTCGAGTTCACCAACGATCTAGTAGGAAATACTTGGAGTTGTTTTCTTGCGTTAATTGTCATCTTCTACCTGCATTTGAGTATTTGGACACATAATGTAATCATTTAGTATTGTAGATTTGGATGGCACAGAGAGTATGTTGGAATTTTGGATCCTCAATGCTCTTCAACTTTGTACTAGTTTGGTTTTATAAATATTTTGATATGAGTGTCACTGATAATCCTGGTACCTTTGATAACTATCGAAAAGGATCAGACATGTTTCCTTGAAACAGTACACTAAAGACTCAGAAAAAAAATTGTTTCGGTTGTTTTTTTGTAAGCAAAATGAGTGATACAATCTAAGCAGTAAGATATTGAATCTAATATAATCAATCGATTGTGTTTGTATATAGAGACGTCCTACCCCTTATAAAGCATATGTTGACAGGATATAGAAGTAAGGGTGGCCATATCTCCTTACACAAGTTAAAAATGTTGTTTGTTTGTTCAATATGCAGTCATTTTCCCGATATATTTGCTTCCGATAATCATTTTCCCTTTTCTTATAGCGTATGTCCTTTTTATTTCCAAATCAATTAAGAGAATTAATTGTAGCGGGATCTTTTCAAAATCTATAGACAGTGAGCCAATTTTGTGCAAGTTCTGTAAGTAACTGACGAGGCAGATATAAAAATTATTCTCCCGCCTCTGATTGCCAATGAACATATATTGAAAAGTTATTCCAGTGATTGCATCATATTAATACAAGACCGTTGTTTTATTTCTAATAAGGTCTTTTTCTCAAAGGTGAAACAGAATGAATTGTGATTTCAGACTGCATGCGTTTCTTCAACTAAAGCCACAAGACAGATTTTACTTATTCACGACTTAATGCAACCTTTTTTTTAAAGTTATTGGAACCCTGATGTCTGGCACACCAACAGCAGCTTTTGCTCATACATGATGCGACAAGTCTTCTCTTAAAAAAAGACAATTACAAGGATCGGAAAAAATCATGCATGTATCAAAATGTATGTTCTTATATTGACACATCTGTTGCAGTTACTTAAGATAGTTTCTGATGTAATTACAGTGCAAAGAACATCTACGGATGCATGTTTTAGAAGTTCAATGTATTTGTAAATATCTAACATATCTTTTAGTCATTAAAATTACGGTATATTGGACTCGTGTTCCACATATCATACTAATTATACTAGTACTTTGTTCAGTTTAAAAAAATAACAAGCACCAATAAGTGAATCGTGGATGTATATTCATGGTTTTATTGCAAGTAAACAGCATAAACTTTCTGTAATAGGTGATGCTTAATGAAACGATAATATAACATGCACATTGCACAGATGGTTGGTCTTTATCCGAATGTATATTACTTTTCGTTATCATTGATTATTTTTTTGTCATCTCATCATTACATATGATACCAAAAATTAAGCCACTTAGCGTATAATCAGTCGTTTGAAGTATGTCCAGTGCACGATGTTTTGTCGATATTGTCAACATCGCCACGTCAACTTTATAGTGTCATTATTGTGTTTACATTGTATCCTATCTGTATGTTCTATACCTTTGTGTTGACACCTTTCACATCGTGTACAATATGATGTCGACAATATCGTGTCAACATCGTGTTTATAATGTATATATAGAGTCTGTACCTTTCTGTTTATATCGTTCACATCGTATACATCGTGATGTTGACGATGTCGTGTCAACATCGTGTTCATATTGTATGCAGAGTCAACCTTTCTGTTTACATCGTTCACATTGTATACATCGTAATATTACAATTTCGTGTCACTATCGTGTTTTTGTTGTAACATCGTTAACATCGTATACATCGTGATGTTGACATTATTGTGTTTACATCGTTTACATAGTCAACATCGTATAAATATAATGATCGAAGCCTGTAACTTTGTGTTTACATAGTTCACATCGTATACATCGTAATGTTAAAAATATCGTGTTTACATCTTCAAAATTGTATAAATTTTGTGAACCTAGTTTATATTTGCGGAGCTTCTTAAATAACAAAGTTCGAAAATATTTTTGCGATTGAAAACGAATAACATCTTGAGCATTAATTTGTATATTTTAGGGTAGAGTTATTGCTAGGATGAAATCAGGGTATTGATATTTGTTTTAGCTTACGTGTCTCAATCTGCAATATACATGCGATGTAATTCCTGCTTCTTTTTTTAAATAAAAATTATTGCCTTTTTCCCTTTAAAAACTAAAAAGGATAGACAGAAGCTATTAACAGAAAAGTGATCAGCAATTTAATCGACAAAAATTACAATCATGTGACTGAAATCCTTCTTTAACTCTTTTCAAGAACTTTTGTACTCAAATGACGATTTTTCAGTAATCTTTATGTGTCTGTCCATCATTTTGATATATATGATAAATAGACGGAACTGCATAACGACTGCGAAACTCAACTTTAACTAATATACAGAAATACCAATTCAAATCTACTTGTGAAAGAGATCGACAATACAGGATGTACAAAAATCATCTTGTAAATTAAAAAATTAAAAAAAAACATGCATTAATTGTTTCCTTTAAGGAGTTCCCGTTCTTGAAGGTTCACTTCGTACAAGTTGAATAAGCGTGTTCCATCATTATGTTGAGAGATATAACATGAAGATGAAAAATCAAAATAATTCAATAAGTCACTTGACTGAAAATAACAATTGACTATTGAAGTTGAACAATGTATAGCTCTTAGTAAAATGATGATTTTCGATTATACGTTTTTGTGTGGGGAGGACAGATCTTATATGTAAGTAATATTTGAAAGCTAAATTTATATAAGAAGCAAAAACATTTGAAGAGCTATATGACCAAAACAACAAAAGGAAAAACATATTTAAAGATATCTTCAAGACATTACGTTTGACATCAGTGTCTGTTATGTTGTGGTGGCTATTGAACGAGCTTTAAAGAGTTTTCTCAAATTCATCATCGTGATTTTCTAGTAAATAAAGTACTGGCCAAGGTCTTAATTTCATTTGAAGGCAGAAAACAAACGATATGTAGGAATTTCGTCTGTAAACAATGTACTGACAGTAAAAACACAATGAATATCTAAATTACATATTAATGCCCGGATGAGAGTTTCACGATCATCGGATATCCTCTTTGTTGATGTCCTTTTTATGAGATCTACACTGTTTTCAGTTTTATAATCATCTGAATTTTTCATTGTACCAAGAAAATGATTAAAATTCACATCAGGTTGAATAATGAAGTCAATAATACTGCAGTCCCAAAAGGCCACAATCGCAGTAAGGTCGTATCACGGTCGTTGTGCGGTCTTCAAGATCGCGATGAGCGTGGCCAACTTTGAACATGTTCAAAACAATCATGATGTGGTAAGGTCGTGGCGAAATCAGGTCGTAGTAGGAGCGTAGTTTGAGCGCAGTGAGGTCGTGGCAAGATCGTAAAGGTCGCAATACCATCGAAGCGAGAGCGTAGCAAATGCGTGATTATATTCGGAGAGACTGAGCTACGATCTAAGAGCGACGTTAGAACCACCTCACTACGACCATCCCGTTCTCACCGCGACCCCTACTAAGCTGCCACTATGACTATACCACGTTTAAACCACGCTGTTCAAGACCATAGTACGATTCTAGCACGATCATGCAGTACCTATCATGCTCTTGTTTCGACCTGACTACGTTCATACTACGACTATAATGTTCTTTGTCCTTTTCACAAAAAATATATAAAATCTCTCAAGGTTTACTTTGTTTGTAATTTATACCTCTTGTCCTTTTTCTCTAACAGCGTCACAATGCTGCTTGAAACATCTGTGTCATCCCTGCTATCGTTCAATAAAACATCGTCATTTCAGCTAAATGGACCAGAAATATGTTATGACTCAGGTTTGATTGGTCGGTCCGACATCTCTACTGGATCAGAATTCGTTACTAACAGAGCTCCCTCAGTCTCACCATCTATCCCTACCACCATGCCCAAGTTTTTTGGTAGAGTTTGGTGGCATTACTGTGTTGTATCCGAGACATCTACGTATTAATCAAAAATAGAAGGAATGGAACAGGTAAGATACAGAAAACGATGTTGACGTTATTGGTACGTAGTGATGTCGCCGTATGAACGTAGCATAATCGTGGTAAGCTCGGATCGGATAGCTCGTGGTATGGTCGTAGCGAGAACGTAATGAGCGTATTAAGATCTTGATAATCGTAGAAAAAGCATGGTGAGAACGTGGTATAATCGCAGCGGAATCATTGTAGAAGCGTAATGAGGACGTAGTATCATCGTGAAAACAACAAAAATTAACATTTGCATGTCATTCATACCGCAACCTCATAACCATCTGAATAAACTTAAGAACGTGGCGCGTGGTGCGATCGTGGTCTAGTGGGACTTTGACTTAAACAATCTTATTATTAAGCATGACTTTATTACACTAGCCATGACTACGGCCGAGGAACCAGCAATAAATATGTGTTTCGCATGACTGTGCTACATCACATCAAATACAGTTAACGTACTTTAAGAGTTATTCATTGAATTCATTTTCTTCTGGGTTATCTAAGTTAATAGAAGCGTATATTGTAATTATAAGGTTATAATAGGCAGGCTATACAATGTAATCTTTTCATAATAGGAAATTACAATTCGTGATCGATCTGAAAAGGGATGTAAACATCACATAATTTGTTTTGGTGAAATGAATACACACTTGACAACACAACTGTAAAATAAACCTGTATATATGAATTCGATGTTAACAAAGCAAAATTACTACAATCAAAGCGTATTTTGTTTTGCTGACGTGAAACCCCTTTTAGTCAACAAAACAATATCTCTGCAATGTTAAGTGGAACCACTATGATTTGTTTTATTAATATGGAAACGATCAACGCGCACTTTGTTTTACAAACGTTAAATCATCATGGTTTAACTAATCAATACCTTTAGGTTCAGCTGGCTATAAAACCAGGTTCAATCCACCATTATCTACTTAAGAACATTTCTGTACGAAGTCAGCAAAATGACAGTTGGTGTCCATTCGTTCGATGTGTTTGCTCTTTTGATTTTGCAATTTGGTTAGGGACTTTCCGTTTTGAATTTTCTTCGGAGTTCAGTATTTTTGTGATTTTACTTTTTACAATCAACGTGCATTTTTTTTTTACTTCAAACCACTCTGATTAACAAATTAATTTTACTATGACCAATGCGTACCTTTTTACTTACTTAAAGGTACTGTATACTTCTAATAACAACATTTTCAACATCATACCGCTTTTAATGTGATAAAATTGCAGGGGTGCAATTATCATTGTAGGTATACAATGATATATGGTTAACAAAATTAAGATAAAACGTTTGATTTAAGGGTTTAAGTGTTATATTAGTAATTATAGAAAACATTCCATAATCGCATTGGAACTTCCTATACTTAAATGTACGTGGGACTTAAACTAACATTCCATGATTCCCTGATTTCCTATATTAATTAGTTTCTTTTTAATTCTATCTATCTATATAACGTTCTTCTCTATGTTCACATGTTACTTTTGCCATATGACAATAATACATTAACTTTTTCAATGAATTTCGTCTTTGTTCAGTTAACTAATTCTTTCCTCCTTTGACGATTGGTACGAATATATTCAATATTATTAAAATGTTACCTTTGATCTTTATAACGAAATGATAAAAAAAACTTATTTATGTGCAGATTTATCACATGTTGGTGCATTAGTTTCCATTAGACAATTTCTCAAAAGGAATATATACAGCCAAGTAGCGAGATGCGAAATATGTTTTTTTGGAATTTGAATACCATACCAGTTTAACTCACATTACTTTTCTCTCTCTCTGTATAAACCAATGAATGAAACGTTTCCATTTCATTGACGATTTACTATACATTTATCTAAATACAGATACAAAAATCGTTTACATAAATCTTAGCGTAACAATTTATTTTGGTAACAAAAACATACAAAAACAACCAAATAGGACTTGTAAGGAAATGATTAAAGCTTTCGGTATATTGTTGATAATATTCATAGATGTTTTTGGAAAAGTAAAAAGTATAATATGAAGTGATTGGTATTGTACAGGGATTTAATTAGCTACTCTTATCGCAAAGAGTTCCTCTACTATTATTACAAACTGCAGTTTATAAAATAACTAAAACACCAGAATAACCACAACTTTGTAGATCTTTTAATCAATACTGCAGATGATTAGGCAACATATTCCCTCTAAATGAACCCACAATATATATTTTAACTAACTTGATCAATCTGTTAAAGTGTCAAAGATGACGATTGCCCTACAACAATTATAACTGGTTTTTTTTTAAAAAAGGACGATAGATACCAGAGAAACATTGAATATTTCTTACCGTAATCTTTATTACTGTTAATATCTAACGTTATAGGGATTGCGCTTTTTATTTTCGATAATTTGGTAAACCCTTCCTAAAGAGTGATCTGTAATCTAACTTTGTCTTATAATGACACACATCATGATGATCTTGTTGAAGCACTCTTTACTTGATGGTACGTATGTAATTACCTTAATAGTATACAAATTATAAGTGGCATATACATTTAAGACTAATTTTGAATGAACGACACTTGAATATCTTATCATGAACATTTAAGAAATATTCAACAGCATATCAGTTTCCAATTTGATAATGCTAGATAATTGGAAAATTATTTGTGTTGAAAAAGAATAAACGTGGCATTTAATGGGATTGATAATCCATGCGAAAAGGGTGTAAGGAAAAAATTTATGAGTATTCCGTTTGAATATTTAGGAAGCATATCATACGCTTCCACTTCCTCAAAATAAAAGGCTTTGAATTATCTCATATAGCGACACCAAGCAATATTAAATACGTGCAAAGTGCAGAAAAGTCATATTCAAAATCCCATTTGCATATTAAGTAATTCTGTGGTAAATATCGTGAATTTATGGATAATTTAATTCTTGGTATCATTATCTAAAATAATATAGAAGAACCTTATCTAATACGATGACATTATTTCTTTTATTTAGCGATTATTTATTATTTTTATTCATATAACCGAGAAACGTAAATGCTGGTTTATGTTTTTTTAAAATGCATTTTTGGTGAATTTGTCAACGGTTATTAAAATTTTGTGCACTTCTCCATGGTCGATCCTCGTTAAAGCAAGATGAGACGTTATCAATATCCTTTAACTTTACTTTCCGCTATATAGATGATGTTCTCTCACTCAATAATTCAAACTTGGTGACTATGTTGAGTGCATCTATCCCATTGAAGTAGAGATAAAGGATTTAACAGATACAGTTTAGTCGACCTCATATCTTGACTTACATCTACATATGGACAATGAGGATTGGTTCAAAACAAAACTTTACGACAAAAGAAATGATTGTAGCTTCCCAATAGTGAACTTTCCATTTCTATGGAGCAACATTCCAGCAGCGCCTGCATACATAATATATATCTCCCAATTGATACGATATTCCTGGGCTTGTATGTCCTATCATGATTTCCTTGAGTTACTGCTCAGAAGGAAGCTATCAAACCACGAGTTCCAAATCGTGCAGCTGAAATCAACCCTTCGTAAATTTTACGGACGCTATCACGAGTTGGTTGACCGTTATGAAATAACCGTTGCACAGATGATATCGGATATGTTTCTTTTGTCGCATTTTTATTATATGATTTATGTGACAACTTCTTCCCTTTTCACGAATTATGACCTACCAAATTAGACTATTTACCGGGTTTGTAATAACATAAGCAACACGACGAAGGATCTGCTAACCCTATGGGAGCACCTGAAATCACGCCCAGGTTTTTGTGCGGTGTGTTTTGCTGAGTTTTTAGTTTTCTATGGTGTGTGTCATGTTCTATTATTTATCTGTTTGTCTTCTTTTTTGCCAAGTCGTTTTCAGTTTATTTTCGATCCATGAGTTTGACTGTCCCTATGGTATGTTTCGCCCCTCTATTGATGTATCTATTATATATATTATTTATTTGGCTTTTTGTTTTAGACATGCATGAAATATTTACCACTGGGTAATCAACAATCAATGAATTAGATCGTAACAATATAGTAAAGGTCAGATGAAAACTGCTAGTTGGGAATACCAACATGACCATAAAACTTTGATCACTTATCCATTGAATTGTCAAAAGTGAAACCTGTCTGTAATTCAGTGGTTGTCGTTTGTTTATGTGTTACATATATGTTTTTTTCGTTCATTTTTTTTACATAAATAAGGCCGTTAGTTTTCTCGTTTGAATTGTTTTACATTGTCTTATCGGGGCCTTTTATAGTTGACTATGCGGTATGGGCTTTGCTCATTGTTGAAGGCCGTACGGTGACCTATAGTTGTTAATGTCTGTGTCATTTTGGTCTTTTGTGGATAGTTGTCTCATTGGCAATCATACCACATCTTCTTTTTTATATTGACGAACATAGAGACCTAGGAATTATCTAAAAAGCAAACAGATGTATTCTTTTACTTATTATATATATATATATCATTGAGTTATCAATTAGACAAAAAACTACGCTGTCATGTATTCCGTCACTAAACCTGGTCAAGAACAAGGACAATGAACATATGACAAACAGAATTAAGAATCAAAATGCTCTGTAGACAATTCAAAAAAATGAAGTCCCACGACCTTCGATGCAGGAGAGAAAGAAGGGAAACACATCAATTATTAATGGTTAATTTAGTAGTAGATTTGGACAACTACCTAATAGCACAAAAGATGTCTGCATTGCAACAATTAAGAACACTTAGAAATTAAAATACCGCGAAGGTCAAAAATGCAAACAATTATAAACACATATTAAACAGTTTATGCAACAACAATATATATATCTAACTGTAATATGTTTGTTTTTAAGCTTGGAATGCCTTTCCTATCAATTAAAGTTGCAAAACCTTTATCAAATTGCAGTTAAGGTCATTCTACAATATGAGTAAACATAAAAGTGTGACCTCAACTATGTTGTCATATAACCTTTAGGTAATCGAACCTTCTAGTATTTCTTTCTTTTGGCTTCATAAATATCTCAATAAAGGTTCTAACGACACTGCTGTTCATTTCATCTTCTTATTTGGGGAATTGATATCGATTTATGTATTTACAGCTTGAAACACGACTGTATTGTTATCATATACAGTAATTTTCTTGGACATTCTCTATATCGTGGTGAAATACGACCACTTAATTAAAACTGTGAAATTTTATAAAACGTAAAGGAATCTTTGGCCATCACCTTGTAGGTGAAAAATTGGACATAATAGCTTACTGATGTACAATATATTGTTTACATGGACGATTGATGAATTGATCATAACATTTTTCCAGTTCGTCATAAATCTACTATGAAATACTTGGAATTGTTTTCTTGCGTTAATTGTCATCTTGTAACTGCATTTTAGTATTTGGACACATAATGTAATCATTTAGTATTGTAGATTTGGATGGCACAGAGAGTATGATGAATAGGATCAGACATGTTTCCTGGAACAGTACACTAAATAATCAGAGAAAAAATTGTTTTTAAATGAAAAAAAATGAGTGATATTATATTAATAGTAAAATATTGAACTTGAAATATTAATAAAGCATATTTTGCCAGGATGTAGAGGTAAGGGTGGCCATATCAATTTTGCAAGTTTCAAATATTGCAGTGTCTAATATGCAGTCATTTTCCCGATATATTTGCTTCCCATAATCATTTTCTCTTTTCTTAAGACATATATAGCGTATGTCATTTTTATTTCCAAATCAATTAAAAGAATTTGACATAAGAAATGTATTTGAGTTATTGAATGGGTTACTTACAGGTAGTGTCTGCTGTATTTACTGTGCAAAAAACATCTATGAATGCATATATTTGAAGTTCAATGTATGTGTAGTTACCTAACATTTCTTTTGTTAATTAAAATTTCGGTCTATTGGACTCGTGTTCCATATATCATACTAATTAAACTAGTATTTTGTTCAGTTTAAAAAAAATAACAAGCATCAGTAAAAGTAAATCGTGGATGTACGTTCATTGGTTTATTGCAAGTAAACACCATAAGCTATGTGTAATAAGTAATGCTTAATGAAACGAAAATATAACATGCACATTTCAAAGAGGGTTGGTCTTCATCGTCATTGATGATTAGTTTTTCATCTCATCATTATATATGATATAAAAAATTAAGCCACTTAGCGTATAATCAGTCGTTTGTTATTGTTTGTGTTGAGTTTTTCCTTCTTTTTAAGGGGGAAAGGAGGGTAATCCTAGCATAGCAAATAAAGGACCATAAAATCTAGGCAATAAGTTGGCAAAAGTGTAAGCATATTTTCTTTGGTTATAACCTGAAAGATATTTGTATCATTTGCAGTCATACCAAATCTCCTTGTGTTTGTACTTCAGGACAAAGGTAGTGGAATACTTGATCATTTTCTAAAAACATGATTATTTATAAATCGTACAGCTGTTTTAATTAGATAAAAGTGCAAGAATTTATTACCTGAACACGATTACATAATGATTTTATTTGTGTTTGTTTGAATTAATAGTTTCATACACGGACAAAGAATCATTGGTCATCGTTGCATTAATTCTAATATTGATATCAAATGACATTATTCATTATCACGAATGTCTCATGCTATTATTTTGATCATTTAAAACTTAAGTGATTGCATTTTACATAATAATGCAGGAACAACAACTAATTCCCTATTCTCATGTTAGTATAATATTAAACGCATCGCAAGATTCAAACATATTTGAAAAGCACTGAAGTGCTAAATACTGACACAGTTTATATTTGCAGAGCTTCTTAAATAACAAAGTTCGAAAATGATTTTTACGATGGAAAACGAATAACATCATAAGCATTTATTTATATATTTCAGAGTAGAGTTAATGCTAGGATGAGATCAGGGTATTGATTTTTGTTTTAGCTCACGTGTCTCAATCGGCAATTTACATGCGATGAAATACCTGCTTCTCTTTTTTAGGTAAAAAATATTGCCTTTTTTCTATTAAAAATTAAAAGGGATAGACAGAAGCCATAAACAGAAATTTGATCAGCAACTTAATCTACAAAAAATGACATTTATATGACTGAAATCCTCTTTTGGCTCTTCATAAGAGCTTTTGTACTTAAATGACGATTTTTCAGTAATCTTAATGTGTTTGTGCATCATTTTGATATATATGAATGATAAACAGAACTGCAGAACGACAGCAAGACTCAACTTTAACAGATATACAGAAATACCAATTCAAATCTACTAGTGAAAGAGATCGACAATACAGGATGTAAAAATTATCTCGTAAAATGAAAAAAAAATGCATCACCTGTTTCCTTCCAGGAGTTCTCGTTCTTGAATGGTCACTTCGTACAGGTTGAATAAGTGTGTTCCACCATTTTATTCAGAGATATAATAAGTAGAAAAAAATAAAGTACTGGCCAAGGTTTTACTTTCATTTGAAGACCCAAGACAAACGATGGGTAGTCATTTTTTTCTGTACCCAATATACTGACAGTTAATAGACATTAAGTATCTAAATTTTATATTAATGCCCGGATGAGAGTTTCACGATCGTCGGATATCTTCTTTCTTGATGTCATTTTTATTAGATTAACCCTGTTTCTATTTTAAAATCATCTGAATTTTTCATTGTGCCTAGGAAAATGATTAAAATTCACATTAGGTCGAATAATAAAGTCAATAAACAATAATATTATCAAAGCATGACTTTATTACACTAGTCTTGCCTACTGCTCAGGAACTAGCAATAAATATTTAGTTGTACTGCATCACATCAAATACAGTTAACGTACATTCATAGTTATTCATTGAATCCATTGTCTTCATGCTTATCTAAGTTAATAGAAGCGTATATTATAATTATAAGGTTATAATAGACAGGCTATACAATGTAAGCTTTTCATAATAGGAAATAACAATTCATGATCGATCGGAAAAGGGATGTAAACATCACATAGTTTGTTTTGATAAAATGAATACACACTTGAAAACACAACTGTGAAATAAAAAGACTGTATATATGAATTCGATGTTAACAAATCAAAATTACTACAATCAAGGCGCATTTGTTTTGCTGGCGGAAACCCCTTTTAGTCAATAAAACAATATCACTGCGATCAACGCGTATGTTAAGTTGAAACACTATAATTTGACAAACTGACAGGAAGACGATCAACGCGCACTTTGTTTTACAAATCAATACCCTTCGTTTTAGTTGGCTATAAAACCAGGTTTAATCCAACATTTTTTATTTAGGAAAAGGCCTGTACGAAGTCAGGAATATGATAGTTGTTGCCCATTCGTTTGATGTGTTTATGCTTTTGATTTTGCCATTTGAATAGGGATTTTCCGTTTTGAGTGTTCGTCGGAGTTCAGTATTTTTGTGATTTTACTTTTTACAATCAACGTGCATTTTTTTTATTTACTTCAAACCACTCTGATTAACAATTCAATATTACTATGACCAATGCGTACCTTTTTACTTACTTAAAGGTACTGTATACTTCTAAGAACAACATTTTCAACATCGTACAGCTTTTCATGTGATAGCATGAAGTTGTACAATCGTATTTATTCGTATACAATAATATATGGTTAACAAAATTAAGATAAAACTTTTGATTTAAGGATTTAAGTGTTATATTGGTAATTATAGAAAACGTTCCATAATCACATTGGATCATGCTATACTTATATGTACGTGGGACTTAAACTAACATTCCATAATTCCCTGATTTTATATATTAATTAGTTTCTTAATTCTATCTATCTATATAACTTTCCTCTCTATGCTCACATGTTACTTTTGCCATTTGACATAAATGCATACACTTTTCCAGTGAATCTAGTCTATTTCTATGTTCATTTAACTAATTCTTTCCTGATATGAAGATGGGTACAAATTTGTTCAATGTTATTGAAATGATCACTGATCTATTAGACTGTCAAGTTGAAATGGGGATGAAAGATACCAGAGGGACAGTCAAACTCATAAATCGAAAATAAACTGACAACGCCATGGCCATGGCTAAAAAATGAAAAAGACAGACAAACAATAGTACACATGACACAACATATAAAACTAAAGAATAAGCAACACGAACCCGCATCAAAAACTTGAGTGATCTCATGTGCTCTGGCAGTGTAAGCAGATCCTGTTCCACATACAAAGGTGTGAAGACATAGAAATGACCCTTATATAGCAAACATAGGTATTTTATTACTTATTATAATTGAGGTAGCAGTCACTCAAATCCTGAAACTGAGGTCAAAGACAATAACCACATGACCGACAAACTTCTAAATGAAATGTATCTGTAAACAAGTTATAAAGTAATAAGGTAATCTGATATATAACCAAGCGGTATTAGCATACAACAGCCTCGTAATCTACGACCTTTGTTGCAAAAGGGGGAAAATGAAAAATACCAACAACATAAAACCACCTTAGCCAACATTACTTATACGAAGTTTCAACGCTTTTAACGCTGTCAATAAAAGACAAACATTCCAACAAAATATATAAATCAAATATGCACTTCATTGCAATGAAAATGAGCGGTTGTGTTACACTAAAAGACATAGCCGTGCATCTTCGTGCTTTCAACTTCGATATATCTTATTGATTGATAATTTACTAGGAGACTGATACCAAGATAACAAAAGATGTCTGCGATATTGTGATTAATACATTAACCAATAGACTGTTTTATAACGGGTCATGCAACCATATACATGATATATAATATAATGTGTTGTGTTTAATTCAATACAGTGTTAAATTAGCACTTCCTATAATCATATTGATGGAAACGTCACGAAAAAGGTTATTTTGTTGATATTTTTTTATAATTTCTTTATTATTTGACATAGGGAGTATACAAGAAGCTACTGTGGTCGTATTTCTGTAAACCCACGCAAAAGTTTGTTATTAAAATGACTCTTTCACTTTGAAGTTGCAATTTTTAAATGTAAATTTGGTACATTAGTAACTCCGATTTTGATAATAAAAAAATAAAAAAACTGTTCCCTATTATAATAGTGGTTTTCTCTGAAATCATTTGATGGAAAATAGTTTGAAACAAAAAAAGCCTTCATTTCAGTTACTTTTCTGTATAATCAAGTATAAATAGACAATTTTAGTTACTTTGTAAATTATGAACATCCAGATATTAAAATAAAAGACTATTTCTTGATCTTAATGTTCAAAAATGCGAATATTAATCGAGCATGAATTTCAATATCTTATTCAAGAGTTTATGCAACAACAATCTACGTCTAGCTAACTGAACTACTTTTTTTTATTTAATCTTTTTTTATTAACTTGGTAGTTACCTTCCTATAAATATCACTTTTGTAAAATCTTGATCAAAATTAATTACTGTTTATGGCAATCTTCAATATGAGTTTACCCAAAAGTGTGACTTTACCTATGTTGTCATCTAACCTTAGGCTAACCGATCTGTCCCGTAAGTCTTACTTCTGGCTTTATAAATTTCTTAATAAAGATTTTTACTTCACTGCTGTTAAATTCAACTGCGTTTTCTGGTTTTTAATATCGATACATTTATTGACAGTTTGAAACACGACTGTATTGTAATCATGTACACCTACTTTCTAAGACATTTACGATATCGTAGTTTTCTGCAGTACTCATAAAAAAGACGTCTTAATTAAAACTGTGAAATTTGATAAAAGATAAGGGGCTGATTATCAATGAAATTGAAGGTAAAAAATTGGACATAACATCTTAATCAATATGCGGATGTACAGTATACTGTTTACGCGGACGATTGATGAATTATTCATAACGTTTTCCGGTTCACCATACATCGTTTGTGGCGTCCATTGTCATCTACTACTAGCAGTATAGCACGAGGACAAATCATGCAATTTAAGTTTGTAGATTTTGACGACACAGAGAGTATGTTGAATAGGATCAGACATGTTTTGTAACACCAGGACACTAAAGACACCATATTCGGCATCATACGTAGGTTTTATGGCAGGCTGGAGTGGTACATGTGACATGTTACAGATGTTGCTCTCTCCAGTATGTAGTTATTTCTAGAACATTTTTTGTCCAAAATTATTTTATTACTAAAATGGTTGAAGCATCTTGCATTAGAAATGCTTTAGATTCAGAATTATTGATGTGATTACTTCCATGTAGCTTTTTCTTCATACACAATGCAAGTAACTTCTACGCAGTATGTAGTATATATACAGGCTATACAATGGATAAGCGTAGATTCTTAAAAAACTGAAATACTGTAATCGTATTTATAAGTATACTATGATATATGATTAATCTTTTGATTTAAGGGTGAATGTGTTAAATTGGTAATTACAGGCAATATTCCTAAATCGGATTGGAAAAATTTCATACTTATATGATCTAGGTGGGATTACCATTAACATTCTATTATTCCCTTTTCTATCTTAATTAGTTTCCGAATTGTATCTATCAATATAACGTCATTTTTATGCTCACATGTTACTTTTGCCATATGAGAATTATACATTTACTTTTCTAGTGTATTTCGTCTATGTCTATGTTCAGTTAACTAATTCTTTACTGCTATGATGATGGGTACAAATTTGTTCAATATCATTAAATTGTTCTTTTTTTATATCTTTATGACGAATAAGTAAAATTAATTATAACTTTTCTTTCTAAATGTATAAACCGGTCAATGGAACGTTTCCATTTCAATGACGTTTAACTAATAGAAAGATTTATCAGAAGGCAGATATAAAAAATCTTTTACATAAATCTAAGCGTAACAATATATTTTGGTAAAAAAATCTAAAAAAACAGCGTAATGGGACTTGTATAGAAATGATTAAAGTCTTCGTTGTATTGTAGATAATATTCATAGTTGTTTTGGAAGGGTAAAGTATAATATGAAATTATTGGTATTCTGGAATTGTATGAGCTACTCTTATCGCAAAGAGATCCTCTTCTGTGATAACAAATCGCAGTGTATGACTCAATTCAATCAACACCCAAATAACCACAACTCTTTAGATCTTTGATTCAATAATGTAGATGATAAGGCAACATGTAAGTGTCAAAGTTGACGATTATCCGTTAAAAATTGAATCGATCTTCAAAAATCTTTTACTTTAACCTTTATACCAAACTATATAACGAATTGCGCTTTTTGTTTTCTATAAGTTGGTTTATCCTTTCTAAATATTAATCGTCAGTTGTTGTCTTATAATGATATCACATAACGGTGATCTTGTTGAAGCACGTCCATCTCGAATGTGAGGGGTCGTTGGTTTGAGCGATTGATATCCGACTGAGTGAAACTCACACTATAAAGCTGATAGTGTCTTTGTTTAAACATTAAAATAGCTTATGATTTTTTTTTTATGGTACATTTGAAGATATTTAAAATATAAAAAAATATATCAATGCTAACCAGTATATAAATTGAAATTATTTTGAATGTATGAAATTTTACATATCATCATAAAGATTTAAAATATTAAATCGCACATCAGTTTCCAAGTTTGAAAATGCTAGATAATTTGATTCTTTTTTTGAATATAAATCAACGTATTGATAATTCATACGACAAGACTATAAGGATAAAATTATCAAGTATTTCCGTTTTATTATTTAAATATTACGGAAGCATACCATATGCGTACGAAGAATTCCTCAAATAAGAGGCTTTTAATTATCTCATAAATCCACATCGAATCAATTACAGTTACGTATACAAGTGCTGAAAAGTCATATTTGAAATTAAATTTGCATGTTATGTAATTTTGCGGTAGATATCATAAATTTATATATAATCTTATTCTAAAAACCATTATCTAAAATAATTCAGAAAGAAAAGTTTGGTTTAATGCGATTATATATGGGCTTTTTTTTTTTTATTAAACTGATTATTTATTCATATAACCGCGAAACTTAAATGCTGGTCTATAATTTTAATGCATGTATGGTAAATAGAATGGACCGGAGAAGTATTCCACATGTTGTCTTACGGTCTTGTTATTCTACTAAATGAATATTTTACTCTGAATCAAAATACGTTCTTATATTATTCGGGACAACTTTCTTTTACCTATTAATATATATTTTCTTTCTTCCTTATCAATTTATATAGTTTAGTATGCTGATAAATAATATTGTGATGCTGAACTCTTATTTGTTAAGATATAATGAATATTTTTTTTGTAACTTCTGTAAACTGTTATAATTGTTTTATGTACTATTTGCATTTTTGATAATAAATAATAAGTTATTATGTGTAGGTGTGGGCATTCTAAGTTATGAAAACTTTTATCTGTTTCATTTTGTTCTTATTAATGCGAATATAACATGTTTAGATAAATGTCTACATGTCATTTTCCTGTAGCAGTCCAAATGTGTTGCCCCCCATCAAGAAAGATCCTTATTACATGATCTATTTATTGTAAAAACTATTAATTTGCTTTTGCTCTAGACATGTATGAAATCTTTGTTACTGGACCTTAAGCAATTAACAACACATCAATTAAAGCCGTAAAAAAAGGTAAGATGAAACATGCTAGTCGGATAAACGAACCTGACCATTAAACTTAACTTTAATCCCTACTCCATTTGACTCTCTAGGTCAAATGACTCCTGTTCAATAGGTATGAAGACCTAGGAATGAATTTTATATAGCAAACATATATATTCGCATAATTGAGGTAGCAGTCACTCGACCCTGAAACTGAGGTCAACGAAAATAATCACATGACCGACAAAACTCCGAAAACAAATGTATCTGTAAACAAGGTATGCAGTATTAAGGTCTTTTGAAATATATACGGCCGGAATGGCACTCAACGTTCTCGTATTCTACGACCTCCGTTGCAGGCGGGAAAAGGGGGAAAATATCAATGAGAGAGAAAAAATAACCACCTATAGCCAACAATACAAATACGAAATGTCCACGCTTTTTTACGTTGTCAACAAAGGGTAAACATTCCAACAAAATATATAAAATAAATATGATCTTAATTGCAATGAGAATGAGCGGTGGTGTTACACTAAAAAGCTGTGCACCTTCATGCTTTCAACTTTAAAATATCTTATTGATGGATACTTTACTAGGAGACTGGTACAACCAATAGAACAAATGATGTCTGTGATATTGTGATTAATACATTAACCCACAGACTGCTTTATGACGGGGCATGCAACCTTATATGATAATATGAGGCAGGCATTACCTGTGAATGGGGACGAAGTCTGTATTATTTTTTTTTTAATTCAAACACGTTGATGAAAGAAACGGAAATACCGTAACGTTTCCGATATTGGTTCTGTTGTTAGGGATTTATTTGTGACGTTATTTAAGTTATGACGTCATATTCAATGTAAACAAAGAAACGCTGTTATCCAGGTAACGGTTTTTTTTTCTCATATCAAGCAATTATTAAAAATGATTGGGTGTTGAATTCTTTCCTATATTTGTTGATATGTTGATAAATATACATTTTATTCAAAGACTGTTTTCCCGAATTTTTTTTTATTGATTTTTCTACCATAATTGGGAACTTCGTCCCCATATAACGAAGTTGTTTTTAATTCTATAAAGTGTTAAATTAGTACTTCATATAATCATATTGATTGACACATCACAGCAAGAGTTCATTTTTTTGATTTTTTTTTTTTCTTTCTTTTTTTCATTTCCTAGACTTTATAATACATAATTAAGAGTATACAAAAATGTTTGCCGTCGTGTTGTTGTCATCCTACACAAAAAAAATATGATTGAAATGTTTCATTCACTTTGAAACTGCAATTAATAAATGAAATTGTGCATAGTACATTAGTTGTGTTAATTTGTGTATATGTAACCTATAGTAATGTTGGTTTTCTCATAAATCTTTTGGTGTAGAAATCGTTTTGAATAAACACGCTTCAATTAGGTTACTGTGCATACAATCAAGTAAAAAGACAATTTTAATTGCTTTGTAAATTCAAAATACCCAGAAATCAAAATGAGAGACGATTCTTTGATGTTCAAAAATGCGGAAATTTATAAACGCATGAATTTCATTATTTTATTATGCAACAACAATATATATCTAACTGAACTACTTTTTATCTGATGTTGTTTTATTAACCATGGAATGTCCTTCCTATACATTTAACTTAATACTTAAATGTTTACAAAATCTTCATCACATTGCAGTTTAGTGCATTCTACAATATGAGTAAACTTAAAAGTTTGACTTAACTATGTTGTCATCTAACCTAAACTGCTGATAACGTTATCTTATATTTTGGAAAATTTAATATCGGTATATTTATTTAAAGTTTTAAATATATTGTATTGTAACCATGTACACTAATTTTCTAAGTCATTCATGATATCGTGGTTTTCTGCAATACTCATGAAATACGAAGACTTAATAAAAACTGTGAATTTGATAAAATGTAAAGGACTGTTTGACCTTAACCTTGAAGGTGAAAAAATGGACATAACAGCTTAATCAATGAGATGATGTACAGTATGCTCTTTACTCGGACGATTGATGAATTATGCAGAACGTTTCAAGTTCCAAATAGTTATTCTAGGAAATACTTGAATAATTTTCTTTCGTGCATTGTCATACTTCATGCATTTTAGCACAGCAACAAATAAAGTAATGTTTTTATGGATCAGTCAGGATCTGAAATTAAAATACCATACAAGTTTAACTCACATTACTTATATCTCTCTCTGTATGAACCAATCAAAGGAACGTATCCGTTCAATGACTATTAACTGTACATTTCTCTGAATACAGTTACGAAAATCGTTTACATAAATCTAAGCGTAACGATAATATTTGGTAACAAAACCTACAAAAACAGCCTAATGGGAATTGTAAGGAAATGATTAAAGCCTTTGGTGTATTGCTTGAAGATGTTCATAGTTGTTTTTGAAAAAGTAAAGTATAATATGAAGTGATTGGTATTCTGATGGGATTAAATGTGCTACTCTTTTCGCAAATTTGATCATGTACTGTTATTAAATAGCCATAATCTTAAAGATCTTTAAATAACCACTGCAGATGATTAGGCAATATATTCCCTCTAAAATAACCCACAATATATATTTCAACTTACTAAATCCATCTTTTAAAGTGTCATAATTGACGACTACCCAAAAACATTATAGATGTCTTTGAAAGAGGGGCGATAGATACCAGAGGGACAGTCAAAGTTTCTGACCGTAAACATCTAAGAAATATTCAACACCATATCAGTTTTCAAGTTTGATAAAGCTGGATAATTGGAAAATAAATAAATGTGGGTCTTAATCGGATTGATCATTCATTCGAAAAGGATGTCAGGATTACATTTATAAGTATTTCCGTTCAAATATTTAAGAAGCATATCATATGCTTCGCTGAATTCCTTTGAATAATAAAGAGAATTTTAATTATCTCATATAGAGACATCGACACAGTAATGTAACTTACATGCAAAGTGCAGAAAAGTTATATTTAGAATAAATTTGAAATTTTATGTAATTCTGTGGTAAAAATCGTGAATTAATTTATAATTTAGAATCATCCTTCATATGGTCATAATCATAAACTAACTGTTCACAAAACGTTGAATTAGGAATACATAACCTTAGATGTATTTGGTAAAACATTTAGGAATTTGTGGTTCCACATACCCCTCAACTCCGTACTTTATTTGGCCTTTTAACATTTTTCGATTTGAGCGTCACTGATGAGTCTTTTGTAGACGAAACGCGCGTCTGGTGCAAATACTAAATGTCAATCCTGATATATATGATGAGTTTATTTAGAACCACCTGATCGATGCCACTGCTTGTGCAGAGTTAATTTCTCA
The DNA here is from genome assembly GCA_037788925.1 of Mytilus galloprovincialis. Classification (NCBI taxonomy): domain Eukaryota; kingdom Metazoa; phylum Mollusca; class Bivalvia; order Mytilida; family Mytilidae; genus Mytilus; species Mytilus galloprovincialis. The sequence continues at coordinate 25,485,655 of CM075341.1, forward strand.
AGGGTATCACCAGACCAGTAGTAAGCACTTCCGTGTTGACAAGAATTATCATTGATATGGTCATAGTTATGAATTAATTGTTTACGAAACTTTCCATAAAACCATAACTCTTTTGTCACTGATCCATTTAATTGTCAAAAATGAAACCTGTTTGACGAACATAGTGACCTAGGAATGATCCAACCAAAAACATAAATATTCTATTACTTATATATATATATATATATATATATATATATATATATATATATATATATATATATATATATATATATATATATATATATATACAGTGGAGATCAGTTCTAACCTCTCATAAATTCTGTCAGAATCTGTCAGGAGAACTGTTCTAGAACAGTATGTAGAACTGTCAGCCTGACACCTTTTAGTCAGTTCTAGGTTAGAACTGTTCTAGCTAGAACTGATTTGGTCAGTTCTACCTAGAACTGATCCTGACAGTTCTACCCTAGAACAGTTTTAGACAGTTCTAGCTAGAACTGACCAAATCTTTGGTCAGTTCTACTTCTAGAACAGTTCTACGGTTAGAATTGATTTCAAATTCTACGGCTAGAATTGATTTATAAATTCTACGGCCAGAATTAATTTATAAATTCTACGGCTAAAATTGATTTATAAATTCTACGGCTAGAATTGATTTATAAGTTTTAAGAAATATTTGTCTGAATATAAAGGCTTCGGCAAAATAGCGATTAATATTATATAGAGTTTTGCTATTTTGCCGGTTTTATTTCAGATTTATAATCGGCAAGAGAACATGTTTAACCCCGCCATATTCTGCATGTATGTGCCTGTTCCAAGTCAGGAGTCCGTAATTCAGTGATTTTCTTTTGTTGATGTGTAACATAAAATATTTGTTTTTCTTTCATTTTTTGTACATAAATTAGGCCGTTGAATTGTTTTACATTTGTTATTCTGGGAGTCAGGATGGCTCGTTATCACATAACAAAATTAGCTGACCTCATTAACCAAATGTAATGTTTGTTTACGAGTAGTTTTCATACCTCGGACGGACCTGTTTAACAAAAATCTTTTGACCACATCAATCTAAACTGACATTATTTGCTCTTTCTTTCTGCAAATCTATATAGCTGCACAGTACTTCAGTTTTAATTTTAGGTCAAGAGGGACTGTACTATACAAGTTACAGCAATATTGGAAAATAATTTTGTTCGCATCAATTTATAGTGCCAGCATGCAGGGGCAGATCCAGCCATTTTAAAAAGGGGGGCGGGGGGGGTTCCAACTATATGTTCCCATTCAAATGCATTGATCGTCAAAAAAAAGGGGGTTCCAACTCCTGAACCCCCCCCTTGATCTGCCAATGAGCATGTCCTCTTTTTATTCAAAATTTTGAATCGTAAACAAATATCAGTAGTTTTCATACTTCAGACTGAGTCGTATAATAAAATCTTTTGACCGTTTCAACCAAAACTTACCATGTTTGCTTTTTTTTTATGTAAATCTTTTTTTTCAATTAGTTTTCCTTTCATTTGGTTGGGCTTTTTTCGCGGGAAAATCGCGAAAGACGTAAGGAGCATGTCATTTTAAAATTCCTAAAAATACGATTTGCTTGACCTGTATTGCCTGCCACAAGATTGATGACGCTGAATGGAATGTACACAAAGCAATGGAGGCCGGAAGTGGGATTTTGTGAAGTTCTAGAATGTTTTTAGACATTCTGAAGTCGGGATTGAAACGGGCATTAGAAATTTGGCATTTTTTAGCAATAATTAAGAACAACAATGAAAATTTACCTTCAGAAATGTTTTTTTATTCAAAAGTGCAGAAAAAACGTATTCTACATTGTTTTTCTACGCTGGAAGTAGCGTAGTGACGTCAATGCGGAGTTTCCCCGTGTGTTAAGTTCAAACACAAATACCTAACGAACTGACAAGATGAACGATTTTAGACTACGGTAGGATATGGGAAGTTCTCTTCTTGGAATAGTATACGGTTAATATAATTTGAAGACAAATGGAAGAAGGCAAAGAAACATGCATGATTTTGTTTGTAGCCGAACTTCCAGGGGCAATTGTTTCATTCATGTTCAGATCCAGTATATTTTTCTGAGTTGCAGACTCCCAGATAATATGGATAAGTCTGGCTAAATTGACGAGATGGTGCAAATGTATATATATATATATATATAGTTTTTTACAACACTTTTTTCATTAATATCCCCTAATTCATCCAATGTACAATTTTCGTTTGAACATTTTGTCAAAACAGAATCTTAAATGAATGTAAATCCAAGGCAAACAAGGTAAATTACGATTAAAATTCCATGAATTAAATGCAGAGTTTTATTTAGGAACGGGGAAGTCAACGAAGAAACGCAAACAATGATGTTTCCGTATGCAATCTTATAAAAATATTTCTCCGATGAGTTGGGTAACCATCTATTCACTTCGATATTTTTACATGTAACGTAATAAAAGTCGTTTGATCAGTAAAAAATATAGAAAATCTGCTTTTTAATATATAGCAAAGTAATTGGAAGTGATTTATTTCTTCTAAATTCTGAAGTGCCCTTATTGCAGTGACGTCATTTAGAACTGTTCTACAGTCCTGACTGATTTAGTCAGTTCTGCTGACAGTTCTAGTACGGTTAGAAGTGATTTGGACAGTTCTACCTAGAACTGATCCTGACAGTTCTACCCTAGAACTGATCCTGACAGTTCTACCTAGAACTGATTTAGTCAGTTCTACCTAGAACTGATTCTGACAGTTCTACTTAGAACAGTTCTAGGGTAGAACTGTTCTAGGTAGAACTGTTCTAGGACAGGTTAGAACAGTTCTATGACAGAATATTCTGACAGTTCTAATGAGAGGTTAGAAGTGATCTCCACTGTATATATATATATATATATATATATATATATATATATATATATATATATATATATATATATATATATATATATATATATATACAATTCAGTATTTACTAGACAAAAAATACACAGCCATGCAGACAGTCACTTAACCTGGTCAAGGAGAATGACAATAAACATATGACCGACAAAACTTCGAAGCAGAATTCATATGTAGACAAGGAATGCAGTATTAAGGTCTGCTGAAATATAACCCCTCTAGATTAGCACCCAGCAGTCTCGCATCGCACGACCTTTTTTGCAGTAGAGAATGAAAGGAAACATCAATTAGAAGAAATCAAACAACTTTATAGCCAACCTTATAAACAAGAAATTTTAACGCTTAGGACGATGTCAATAATGGACGAACAATACATCAAAATATATAAATAAATATGCACGTAATTGCAAAGAAAATATACGGAGGTGTTACTATAAAACATGACAGTTCCACGTCATGCTAGCAACTTTTTGATATTTCATTAATGGTTAATTTCCTAGTAGACTGGTACATCCAATATAACAAAATATATGAATTAAATATGCACTTAATGGTAACGACAATGAATGATTGTGTAACACTAAAAGAAATAGTCGTGTATCTTCATGCTTGCAACTTTATTCTATCTTATTAATGATTAATTTACTTGAGACTGGTACAACCAATAGACTGCTTTATGACGCGTTATGCAACCACATAATAGTGTTGTTGTTAATTCAGTATAGTATTAATTAGTACTTCTTATAATCATATTGATGGAAACATCACGAAAGGAGATATTTTGTTGACGTATTTTTATATTTCCTATACTTTATAATACATAAAGAGTAAACGAGAATTTTTGCCGTCGCATGTTGTCATTCTACACAAAATTTTCAAAACTTATTATTGAAAAGTTTCTTTCACTTTGAAACTGCAAACCTGCATGGTACATTAGTTTGGTTACTTTGTGTACCCTGTAATGTATTGTTATGGTAGTTTTCTCAGAAATATTTTGATGTATAAATCATTTGAAATAAGCTCGCTTCATTTATGCTACATTTGCATACAATCAAAACAAAAAGACATGTATAGTACAATTTTACAACCAAGACCACCTAGAATATCAAATCCCTCGAAAATGCAAAAATTTATAACGCAAAAAAATTGCAAAAACTTGATAAAATTGCAGTTTTGGGCAATCTATATTATGGGGAAACATAAAAGTGGGACCATACCTGTGCTATCATCTAACCTAAGATACTGTCCAGTAAGTCTTTCTTTTGGCCTTATAAATGTCTTGTTTAATGTTCTAACAACTAGTCTATCAATTTCATCATATGTTTTAGGGAATTTGAAATCGATATCATTCATTTATAGTGTGAAACACGACTGTATTGTAATCATATACACTAATTTGCTTGGACACTCACGATATCGTTGTATTGTGCAATACTAGTGAAATGCGAAGACTAAAACAAAACCGTTAAATTTAATAAAATGTAAAGGAATGTTTGGCCATGATCTTGTAGGTGAAAAGGTCAACATAACAGTTTAATCAAAGTGAAGATGTACAGTATACTGTTTACTCGGACGATTGATGAATTATTCATAACGTTTTCAGGTTCGCCATAGATGTACGAGGAAATACTTGGAGTTGTTTTCTGTGTCCATTGTCATCTACTACATGCATTTTAGCAGGACGACAAATAAAGTCATGTTCAATTTGGTAATTTCTGTTGGAACAGAGAGAATGATGGAAAGAACCAGACATGTTTTCCTACAACAGAACTATACAGACATTAGATAACGTGTTTAAATAGGTTCTGTTTAATGCAAAGTAATAGGAACAGTTCTAACAGTTATATATCTGACTCTATTGTATTGTGTTTGTTTAAAGAGACACCTTATCTTTCATAATAAGTACGTTTTTGACAGATTGGGTGGTACAGGCGACCATATCTCTTAAAAATGTTACTCTTGTGGCGGTCTAGATCTCCAGTATGCATTTTTTTCGCTCGGTACAATTGCTTGCAACAATAATGTTCTTCTTTTTTATTCCCAAAACGGTTAAATTAGACATTATAATTGAAGTAGAATACCCGTTGCTACCTGAAGGTAGCGTTAACTGTATACAGAAAGAACGTAACTTCTGCGCAAGCATTTATTTGAAGGTCAATATAAATAAAGTTATCTAACATATATTTAACCAATTGTAATTTTGGTCTATTAGACTTGTATTCCAAATATCATCAATTATACTTATATTTTGTTTGGTTTGAAAGAAACAAACATAGGTAATAATGAATAGGAGTATAATGCCTTCGTGGCATAGTCTATATAGTCTGATGTTAAAGAGTATAGGAATATTAACAACGGCGATGTTATTTACTATAATATATTAAATGAGAGTTTATTGCAAGTTAACACGGTAAGCTCTTTGTAATAAGTAATGCCTAATTAAACGAAAATATAACATGCATATCATTAAGAGGGCTTGTCTCCATCCGAAAATATATTAATTTTCGTAAATCATTTAAGATTATTTTTTTATCTTATCATTACATATAATACCAAAAGTAAAGCGACTTATCGAAGCAAACAGAAGTGAATAATCAATCGTATGAAGTTGTTTTTGTTGGATTTTTTCCCTTCTTTTAAAAACTGAAAGGAGGGTAAAAGAGGGACAAAAGATACCAAAGTGACAGTCAAACTCATAAATCTAAAACAAACTGACAACGCCATGGCTTCCCTAGCAAAACATATTAAAGACCATGTGATCCATGAAATACGTTTGCAAACGCGTCAGCTTAATCTCTTGATTTTTAACCTGTTTAGAAATTTGAAGCTCCCTTCCCTTGCTAAAACACGAGTAAAACTACTAAAGTTCGAAAGAGATTAATTTCTTTGGATACTTTTAACGAACGTTCAATTTAAATAAAGATATCATATATCACTACCAATGTCTCAGCAATAATCCGTACATACAATATAACAACTTATGGGGTTTCTGCTTTGAAACAGCAACACATGTACATAACATTATAGGTGGGCGACATGACGGATATAGAATAGATAATTTTCAATTTGAACAAGATTTGCCTTTTATTTGATTCCCGATGATATGACACTTTATAAACGATCACAATTCATTGTTTTTGAAAAATCTGTAGAGCGTGTTACAACAGCAATTGCTAAAACATGCCGGAATATGGATTAAAACCACTTTCCAAACTGAACTTTTAATCATAGTGGATCAACAATATACCAGTTTATAAAAACAATCTACTAACAAACGATGTACATTATCCACCACCGAATAACTTCGTGAATTGTCAAAAACAGAAATGTACATTGGTGGCTTTCGTTGTTGTCTGCTCTATGGTCGGGTTGTTGCCACTTTGACACATTTCCAATTTCCATTCTCAATTTTATCATATAAACATGTAGCTGAGGTAAACTATTACAAAATGGTTTTTTATATATATATATATATATATATATATATATATATATATATATATATATATATATATATATATATATATATATATATATATATATATATATGCTATTTCATCTTTCATTGCCATCTTAATCAGTGTAACAACAAAAGGTACATGCAAGAACATACAATAGAAATCGGTACGAAGAAAAACATTTTACTTTAAAATAGCAGTTTAACAGAAAATAAAACGACAATAATAAACAAAACCGTACTATAGCAAAGAATGGTCAAGATACTGAAAACAAACTCAAATGCTTAGCTTTCTGATATACAAGAGCTTGCTGCTCGGAGTAAGTCAAGGCTCCGTGTTGAAGATCGTACTTTGACCTATAATGCTTTTCTTTTACAAATAATGACTTGGATTGAGAGTTGTCTAATTGGTACTGATACTACATTTTATAATATCTATATAACCTTAAATAGAAAAGTGATCAGTTATTTTCAAAATCTACAAAAATGACAATAATATGACTGAAGACAAATCAATGAATGTGTTTGTAGATAGATGTTTTTTGTGTTCTGTTAAATTGTTCCTTTAAAATTGTTATACGATGATGACTGATGAACCCATATTTTGACTATTTTATTTATTGTGTATGTTTAGTTAATGTAAATATAACGGAATTTGATGAGACTGTCATCAAAGTGAGAGGGTTAGCGCTATAAAACCAGGTTTAATCCACCATTTTCTACATTTGAAAATGCCTGTACCAAGTCAGGAATATGACAGTTCTTGTCCAATTGTTTTTGATGTGTTTTTGTTTATTTGATTTTGCCATGTGATTATGTACTTTCCGAATTGATTTTCCTTTAAGTTCAGTATTTTTGTGATTTTACTTTTGACTCTTTATATCAGAATTTGTTGTACTTAATAACGATTAATTACTTATCCCATTATTTATATGTCTATAATAAATTTACAGAACTGCAGAATGACTACTAGAGTCAACTTTAACTGATATATAGAAAAAACCAATTCAATGTCCGACAATACAGGTTATACAAAAATAATCTCGTGATATAAAAAAAAAACAGTCAGTCATCAATTGTTTATTTCATGAAATCTTAATCTTGAAGGGTCGTTGTTGTACAGGTAATATTAGCGTGTTTCTCCCATTATCTTAAAAGATAAAATAAATAGATAAAAAAATCACTCATATAAGTCCCTTGACCAAAAATGCCAATTTACTATTGAATTCAAACAATGTATAGCTCTCAGTGATATGATGATTTCGGTTAACCTTTTTTTTAGGGAAGGGGGGATATTATATTTACGTGATATATGTTAGCAAAGCATATATAAAAAGTAAAATATTTGAAGAGCTGTATTACCAAAAAAACGCAACGAACGGAATAGCGTGGTAAATGCTGTCTGCAAGGCAATTGACATCAATGTCTGTATTATTGTAGTGGCAGCTTTTGGAAAAACTTTACAGAGTTTTGTCAAATTTATCATCGTGATTTCGTGGTAAATAATGTACTGATCAAGGTTTTTATTTGATTTCAACAATAAACGATAAATAGCATTGTTTCTGTACACAATGTATTGACTGTAAATATACAATGACTATCAAAATCACATATTCTTGCCCAGATTAGAGTTTCACGATTGTTGGATATCCTCTTTGTTGGTGTCCTGTTTATGAGATCTACCCTGTTTCTAGTTTTATAGTCATCTGAATATTTCATTGAAACAAGAAAAGTGATTAAAATTCACGTCAAGTCGGAAATTGAAGTCAATAAACAATAGCATTATAACACCATGGATTTTTTCTTACAATCTTGCTTTCGACCGAGTACAAGCAATAAATAGTTGGTTCGCATGACTATGCTACATCACATCAAATACAGTTAACGTTCATTCAGAGTTATTCATTGAATCCATTGTCTTCTGGGTTATCTAAGTTAATAGAAGCGTATATTATAATTATAAGGTTATAATAGGCAGGCTATACAATGTAATCTTTTCATAATAGGAAATTACAATTCATGATCGATCTGAAAAGGGATGTAAACATCACATAATTTGTTTTGGTGAAACGAATACACACTTGACAAGACAAATGTAAATAAAAACCTGTATACATTTATATGAATTCGATGTTAACATATCAAAATTACTACAATCAAAGCGCATTTTGTTTTGCTGAGCTGAAACCCCTTTTAGTCAAAAAAACAATAGGCTGCAATGATGAGTGGAACCACTATCATATATTTAATTAAAAGGTAGACAATCAACGCGCACTTTGTTTTATTAACGTGAAACCATCATGATTTAACCAATCAATATCTTAAGGTTGAGTTGGCTATAAAACCAGGTTTAAATTTTTCCGTTTAAATATTTAAATATTACGGAAGCATACCATACGCTTCCGACGAATTCTTAAATGATAGGCTTTTGATTATCTCATAAATCGACATCGAAAGATTAATTATTGTTACGTACAAAAGTGCAGAAAAGTCATATTTGAAATTAAATTGGCATGTTTTGTAATTCTGCGGTAGATATCAAAAATTTATTTAAAATATAATTCTGAAAAATCATTATCTAAATAATTCAGAAAATGAATTTCAGTTAATGCGATTAAATTGTTACTTTACTAAACAATGATTTTTTTTATCATATCACCGCGACACTTTTATGCTGGTTTATGATTTTAATGCATGTTTGGTAAAGAAAATTAACCAGAGAAGTATTGTTTCTCGGTAAACTACTAAATGAATTTTTGACTCTGAATCAAAATACGTTCCTATATTATCCGAGAAGACCTTTTCTACACTTTAATACATACATGTATTTTCTTTCTTCCTTGTCAATTAAAATAGTAACGTATGCTTCATAAAGCTCTAATTTTTCAATAGGATATTGTAAATTGTTTTGTTACTTCTGTTAATTTTGATAATTGTTTTATGTATTATTTGCAAATTTTAATAAAAAAGACTATAACTTATTATATGAAGGTGAGAACATTTTAAGATATGATAACTTTTGTCTGGTCCCTTTTGATCTCGGAAGCCGAATATAACATGTTAAAATAAAAGCCTTCATGTCATTTTACTGTAGCAGTCCAAAGATCTTGCTCTCCATAGTTGTAGATCCTTATTACATGATCTAATTATTGTAAAAACTATTTATTTGTTTTTGTTCTAGACATGCATGAAATATTTGTTACTGTACCTTAGGCAATCAACAATCAAATCGAAAATAAACTGACAACGCAATGGCTTAAAATGTATAAACCAATCAAGTAAACGTTTTCATTTTAATGACATCTAAATACAGATACAAAAATCGTTTACATAAATGTAAGCGTTACGATATGTTTTGGTAACAAAACCTACAAACATTGCCTAATCGGACCTGTAAGGAAATGATTAAAGCCTTCTGCAGATTGTTGATAATATTCAAAGTTGTCTTTGGAAAGGTTAAGAATAATATGAAGTGATTGGTATTCTAGTGAAATTTAACCTCTTTAAGTCAACAAAACAATATATCTGCCATGTTTTGAAATTAGATTTGCATGTTATGTAATTCTACGGAAGATATCATTAATCTATTTATAATTTAACTCTGAAAATCATTGTCTAAATTAATTCAGAAAGAAGATTTCATTTAATGCGATCATATAATTTCTTTTACAAAACATTGACTTTTTTTATATATATCACCGCGAAACTTAAATGCTAGTTTATGATTTTAATGCATGTTTGGTGAATGAAATTGACTGGAGAAGTATTCTACATATAATCTTATGATCCCGTTACACTAATAACTGAATATTTCACTCTGAATTAAAATACGTTCCTAAATTAGTCGAGAAAACTTTGTTCACCTATTAGTACATATTTTCTTTCTTCCTTATGAATTTCTATAGTTTAGTTTGCTGATATAAAAACATTGTGATGTAGGACTTTTGTTTGTTTCAATAGGATATTGTGAAATGTTTTTGTGACTTCTGTAAACTTTTATAACTGTTTGATGTACTATTTGCATTTTTTAATAATAAATTATAAGGTGAGGATATTCTAAGTTATGATAACTTTTGTATAGTCAATTCTGGTCTTGATGTAGCGAATTTAACATGTTTTACATGATCTAATTATTGTAAAAACTATTTATTTGTTTTTGTTTTAGACATGCATGAAATATTTGTTACTGTACCTTAGGCAATCAACAATCAATCAATTAGGACATAAGTCAATGTAAGATGCAATTCAATTCAAATAAATATTTTATTTAAGTTTCATCTCTCAATAATATATAATATGCAACATTCCAGTCGGATAAACGGACCTGACCATTAACCTAACCTTTGATCACCGACCCATTAGACTGTCAAAATACTGCTGTTCAACAGATATTTAAAAAATAGAAATAACCCTAATATACTAGTAGCAAACATAGGTATTCTATTACTTATTATAGTTGAGTTAGCCGTCACTTAAACCTGAATTAAACTGCGACCAAAGACAATAAGCACATGACCGACATTACTTCGAACAAAATGTATCTGTAAACATGGTATGAAGTATTAAGGTCATCTGAAATATTACCCAACGGGATCAGCACACACCTTTCTCGTATTCTATGACCTTTGTTGCAGAAGGAGAACAAGGAAAAATATCAAAACCATAAAAACAAACACCTATAGCCAACAAATCAAATACGAAATTTCAACATTTTTCACGCTGTCAAAAATAGACAAACATTCCAACAAAACATATAAATAAATATGCACTTAATGGCAATGAAAATGAGCGGCAGTGTAACACTTTAAAAAATGACAAAGCAACTTCATGCTTGCAACTTTAAGATATTTTATTAATGGTTAATTTGCTAGTTGACTGGAACAAATAATAACCCCTAAGATGCCTCAAATGATGTGATTGATATATTAATCATTAGACGGTTTTATGACATATATAATGTAATGGTGTTGTTTTCAATTAAATACAGTGTTAAATTAGTACTTCCTATAATCACAAATGGAGATATTTTGTTGACGTTTGTTTATATATTTCCTGGACTTTATAATAAATAAAGAGTATACGAGAATGTTTGCCGTTGTTTTGTTGACATCTTACACAAAAAAATTGAAAGGTTTCATTCACTTTGAAACTGCAATCAATAAATGAAAACCTGCATGGTACATTAGTTGCGTTAATTTGTGTACCTATGGTAATGGTGGATTCTCGCGGATATCTTTTGGTGTAGAAATCGTTTGAAATAAACACGCTTCAGTTAGGCTACTTTTGCATAGAAACAAGTAAAAATAGACATGTGTAGTAAAATTTAACTATTAACAACACATAAAAATTGAAATCCCTTGATGGTCGAAAATGTTACAATTCATAAACGCAAAAATTTTAATAACATATTAAAAAGTTTATGCAACAACAATACATATCAAACACTTTATATAACTACCAACACTAATGTTTTAACCATTATGACAACGGTATATCTAATAAAAAATGCGGAGCATGTTACAACAGCTATTGCTAAAACATGTCCGAATATGGAAACGATAATTTCCCCAACAGAATTTCTAATCATAGTGGATCAACAATTTACCAAGTTTGTAATAACAATCTACTGACAAACGATGCACGTTATCTACCAACGAAAAACTCCGTGAATTATACAAAAACACAAATGCACAAAGATAATGCCGTTTTCTCGTTTGAATTGTTTTACATTGTCATTTCGGGGTCTTTTATAGCAGACTATGCAGTATGGGCTTTGCTCATTTTTGAAGGCCGAACGGTGCCCTGTAGTTGTTAATTTGTGTGTCATATTGGTCTCTTGTGGAGAGTTGTTTTCGGCAATCATACCACATTTAATATTTTTATATATACATGCAGCGAAGGTAAACGGGTACTTTAATGTATTTTCTATTTCATCTCTTATTGCTATCTCAATCAGTGTAACAACAAAAGGTACATACAAGAAAATACAATAGAAATCGGATGAAGAAAATCAATAAACCTTTAAATAGCCGTATTAAAGATATTTAAAAAAAAAAACACCGTATCTTAGCAAAAACAAAACATAGTCACAGATACTGAAACCAAACTCAAAGTGCTTACCTTGCTGATATGCAACCAGATGTTGAATCTATGAAAAATTGTCGTTCGAAACCCATTGTTCACTAAAAACACATACAACGGTGACTTGTGTCAGGTTTCTAATCAAAAGCCTATTATACATATAGTATGTATAAAAAGAGAGAAATCATTCTATGTTTAAATAGAAAACGTATCTGCTTAGTTTTAAGCAATGAATCGTATTTGTACCGTGGATAAAACATTATTATCATCATGATTGGTATTTAAATCACGAATCCGTAATACATATTAATATAAATTGGCAGATGTTAGTGAATTGAAAAGGAAGAATATATTCTTACCTTTTGATGCTGAGATACACAGAAGAACAGTATTCAGAATACTACTAAGAAAACTAATGACTACAATGTTCTTCATTATAACACTGGATGCTCTGTCGATTCTTTTTCTCGTTGCCATTTTCACTTTCAGTTAAATCCTTGAACTAGAAATATTTACATTGAAATATTTGTTTTTCCATTTCTATTCCATTTTCAAATTAAAAAAAAATATAAAGTTGCACCGTTATTAGTTCCTAACCAATGGTATTATTGCAAAAGTTTCGACTATTTAAGATCGCATTGATTAATAGTTATTAAACAAATGACTGACCCAACACAGATAAAATAAGTAATAATCAGGCTAGTTACTGTCGAGTATAACATAGTTTTAGAAGTAATCATTACATTTCCTGGCGATAGCTCAACGTGTATAGAATTGACGATCAGATGGGAATTCATAGTACTTCTGCTTAAGCCGCTGACATTTATTGATGAAAATAAAACGATCGATTTAACAAGCCAATTCAACCTACAATTATGGTACATATTTTACAATCTATGCAGATTAGTTCATCCAATCTGATTAAAATCTGTCACACATGTTGTTGATGACAGAATTTGTAATTTCTTTCTATTTCTCATTATCCAGATACAAGAATATACAAATGGAATGGTGAGAAAAAAAAACAAAGCAGCTAAGTCGAGTTAGGAATCATTCACTCATAGTTCTGATGACAATGCAAAAACCACAACCACAGAAAACAAATACAGGTGGACGGACAAAAACAGAAGTAACAAATAAGAAACGTGACACACTGAAATTTGTAAAACGCCGTCTCCATTTAAATCATGAGTGAAATCATATCCCCAGAAATGTTAAGCATGTTCACTTCGAATACAACACCGATCGTATTGGCTTGTAATCTACTACATGGAATTGGTTGTAATGGCTTAATTTTGTAAATATGAAACGATATATATGCCATGTTATGAATATTTCAACAATACCCGTATATACTTAGACAAAAGATATCTTACAAATCTTCTTTGTTATTTAATTACCAATGATGTTAAACCATATGAAATTTCCCAACCTTCAAAGTGATCGTTGTTCTTCTTTTAATACGTGAATTTAGGAAGTTCACTTAGTTCTGCTTAACAGCGTGTTGTGTTTGTGTGCGAATTTATATGTCCCAAGTTATGTGGCATCATGGACGACCATTTTCTGACCTTTTGTTTACTTTCCTTTTATTAAAATATATATATATTTAAGGGAATGGGAATGTTAAACTCGGATTAAAAGAAGTCGGAGTCCGATGTCAGAATAGGCAACAAAGGAAACCAAGCCAAATGACAATGGTACATAAATAAACACGGGACTACTAGCAGTTACTGACATGCGTGCTCCAGACTTCAATTACATTGATTAAAAGATTATGTCATCCTATGAAATCAACCACAATCCCTCCCGTTAAGGGTTTAGTATCCTTGCATCATAAATGGATTCTATTTTTTTAAAGTTGGTTTGATATGTGCGTCTTTGTAGCGACCTCTCAAATTTTGATAAAGACATATTTTTATTTCTAAAATTATTCGAAATATTGACAGTTAACATGCATTTGTCTAAGAGTTGACTTGCAATAATAACACACAAAATAATTTCAAAAATGCTTAAGTCTTTAAAATACAAAAACAAAAAAAAACGAGATTTAAATAGGAAATCATGTCTACCATACTATTCGTTCCTCGTTCAGTCAGTTCGTCTTTTAAACCTTTCTGCTTATTCCTAGCAAAGTGTTCATACTTTTATGAAAGACCATTTCCTATGTTAAGGTGTATTACCATCATTGATTTTCCCCTATGAGAAAAATTGTGCAGAATTTATCTTTGATTCAAATAAAGAATACTTGACACGAGTATAATTTTATTTTGTCCATTACTATAGAAAAAATTTCATAACATGACATTTAATTGCATATAAGCAAATAACCATCAAGAAATGATCAATCAAGTGTTCCCCCTTTTTTAAACATTTTCAAGCTTTTGTAACCATGTAAACTCAAGTTTCGAAATATTCTATAGAAACCCCAAATAAAAAAATAATGTTGCCTTGAAATACCCAAGATATATGTTCTTGACATACTGCAATAAAATGTAGAATTTGTTACCTACGACTGTCAAATGCAAGGGAATGGGGTTTTTTTTACCTATTTTCGTATGCAGTTGGATGTGACGTACCATGATTTGGTGGTATTACACCTTTACGTCAATTTTAGATGAACTATGTTAGCTAACATGTTTTCTGATAAGATTAATTTACCTTTTCAGTTTGACCAAACCATATCCATAGGATATAGGTTTTAAACTCAGAGAAATTCAAAACTTGGATATAAAGAAAAGACAATCAGTAGTAGCGTAACCAAATCAAACGCTTGTTTTTCATTTAACTTCATAAATTATGCACTCGCATGAAAAATAACGAATGGTAATTTGTGCTTTCTAGTCTTAAAAATGGTTTCACATAATAAATTGGTTAGGTCTTCAGTAATATATCCGTATCAAAAACAATGTTGAACGATGTAAAATATGATTAATGTATATTTTGATTTTATCATTTGCGTTTTAACTTCTGTCGTCTTTTTTACTTTTTTTGGAAATTTCATGTTAAAACTCTATTCTGTGCATCTTTGTTGAAGAATTTTCTTCTATTCAACTTGAATAAAAAAAGGTTTTTTGGTATTCAAACTGACTTTAAAAGTTTTTAAATTTCTAATACTGTCACTCATATTGGCATTTAATTTTCTAAATATTTTTATTCGTCAGTATAATATATCTTGCTCTGTAACAATCTTTCTCTTAAAATAATGTTTACAAAGTCTTTACCACTTCCTCTTTACTTTATTCGAATATATGAATCTTAATTAAGGTGGTACCTAACACTACAGGAGGTAACTCTGTAAAATCAGCTAAACGTTTTAATTGCGTTGTGTTGTAAAGGGAATACTAAGCTTCTCAATGATCAAAATTTGTGTTTTTCAAACTGCTATATAACCAGTGTAATTTTTCTGATAAAATGGTTGGTTAAAATTTTTGAATTTTTATATTTTTCTTAAAGGGTCAAAGTAAATACTTTGTCAAAATTCAATGAAAATTAAACGAGCCAAACTAATTTTAGTGAAAGTGTTAGGTACCACCTTAATTGACTTTTGTCTAAAGTATAATAAACAGTTGTACCAACAGAAAGTTAGGCAGAATCAATAAAAAAACAGAAATTTTAAGCATCAGATTATTCATGATAGTTTTTATGATTTTTTTATATCATTTTAAGTAATTAGCTTGCTTATTACAAGATCAATTTTATTTGTATCAATATTGTTTCTGCAAGGTTTAGGAATAATATTGCATCATAACAATGCTTTAAATATAGCCGAATATGAAATAAGAAAAGAACGTAATGATTAAACTGTTATCTTAAAATTTTGTGCATTATATTGTGGCTGATCAAAAGTTTATAAAACTGTCAATAACTATAGAAATCATTTGTATATAGTTCAATCAAAGCTAACTCGACATTAATAGTTATTAACACAACTTGATATTGATGTTTACTTCTACATGTGGCGTGCTAAGACTGGAACATATTGTTACAAATCTTTAACAACCATTCAGGTATGGGAACCGTACAGAAAGTAATTGATCTGGTAGAAATTGCGACACTAGATATTTCATGGTATCTACATTTAATGATTTGTTGTCTGTGGTTATCGTTGCTAGTTAAAATTGAACGCTCAGAAAAATTAAATATGATCAACAAACAAGTCTATATGTTAAAAATGCCATTAAGTCTTTTTCTCAAATAACACTAGACGATATACTTCACTTATAAGATGGTAAATTTCAATCACAGGCATAAAATCTATATAGTATTTCCTGGTAATGTGATTTGGGAATGAAAATGTATTTGTTATTCATGAAAAATCACTACCAAGTACACAAGGGTCTGTAATTAATTCTGTAAATTTCCTGTCTCAACGTGAAAATTGCTGTCGTATATAAATGCGATACATAATTATAATATAAAATTGTGAAATAATGACATTGACCAGGATTCAGATAAAACATCACTCTGAATATCAAAGTTCAACTTGTTTCGATGTTTTAGAATCTAAAGTGAATGACAGTTTCTTACTTAGACGAGTAAGAACAGTAGTGTGTGTGTGTGTGTGTGTGTGTGTGTGTGAGAGAGAGAGAGAGAGAGAGAGAGAGAGAGAGAGAGAGAGAGAGAGATGTTTGTCTAGTCTTTTGGTAATATATTATTTGGCGTGGTTATGTAACTATACATAACTGCATGACATTGTGTTCTTGTTTTATGGTAACTTCATTCTTGTTATGTGCTTTGTCTGTAGAGTTCATATATGCTGTTTTTCTTTGTTGTCAAAGTTGTTAGTTTTCATAATGATTAAGATATTAACAAACGATTGACTGCTGTGCAACAATTTTTCACATTTTTACCTGTTATATCTGTTTGTTTCGCTCATACGTTGGGAACAAATTGTGTCCCTCTTCTAGTCGACTTGTTTTTTATTATTATGAAGCTGACTTCATATAGGAACTTCTTTGGAAGAGAGATAAGAAATTAGCAATATCTTTTAACGTTACTTTCCGCTATATAGATGATTCAAAATTTGGTGACTATGTTGAACGCATCTATCCCATCAAACTAGAGATAAAGGTTACTACAGATACAGTTTAATCGGCCTCATATCTTTACTTACATCTAGAAATTGACATTGAGGTCGGTTGAAAACAAAACTTTACGACAAAAGAGATGATTTCAGCTTTCCAATTGTGAACTTTCCATTTCTAAGTAGCAACATTCCAGGAGCACCTGCAAACGGGGTATATATCTCCCAATTGATACGATATTCCCGTGCTTGCATTTCATATCATGATTTTCTTGATAGGGGTTGCTACTCACAAGGAAGGTATTAAACCAAGAATTCCAAATGGTGAACTTGAAATCATCCTTTCTTAAATTTTACAGTTATGGAATAACTGTTTCACACATGATATCGGACATGTTCATTAGGTCGTTACTACAATCCCATTCCCTTTCATGGATGTGACCTACCGAATTAGACAATTTACCGGATTTGTCATCACATAAGCAACACGACGGGTGCCACATGTAGAGCAGGATCCGATTACCATTCCGGAGCACCTGAGATCACCCCTAGTTTTGGTGGGGTTCGTATTGCTTATTTTTTAGCTTTCTATGTTGTGTCATGTGTACTATTGTTTGTCTTTTTGTCCTCTTCATTTTTAGCCATTGTGTTGTCAGTTTATTTTCGATTTATGAGTTTGACTGTTCCTCTGGTATCTTTCGTCCCTCTTTGTTGTCAATATTATGGAACTCTATTGGACTGTCATCAGGAAATCAGGAAATTCCTGTACTAAGTCAGGAATATGACAGTTGTTGTCCATTCATTTGATTGCGTTTAAGGTTTTGATTTTTCCATTTGATAAGGGACTTTCCGTTTTGAATTTGCATTAAAATTCGTTAGTAACAAAAGTAGCATGTTGCCAAGAAGTTTTCACTCAGGCAATCCAACATACAAAAAAAACATATCATTTGACAAGGATCAGATTTTGGCGAATCATAAGTCCTTCGTGGCTTCAATGAACATTTCATTGCACAACAAATAGGAGGACTTACCTTATCTGTATTGGATACCTTAACTTTCGTACAATCAATGGTACATTGTCGGCTCATCGGCATGTTCGACTAAAGAATTGTTCATTACATTGACAAAAATTTGGTCCACAGTAAAAGAGGGTCTTACGAAATTCAGTGAAACTCGCGCAGTGGTATTGACCATGTAGCTGTTGATTCTAAAAAAAATGTGAAATTGAAAATCGTCTAAAAGAAAAGCAACATATTCGTTGAATTTGGAGATAGAATGTTTTAACAAATTGTCGGCATTCTTATGGGAACGACTTGTGCCTGTTCTTGTCGACTCTGTTTTATTTTCATATGAATAGGACTTCACTTAGACACTTGTAAAAAACAAGAAAATCAAAGATGCTAGATCATATAATTTCTTGATGATGATGTTCTTTTCACTAACAATCCAAATTTTCCTGATTAAGTTCCATTAATATATCCCCCAGAACTAGAAATTAAAAAAAAAGACACGGCTTCCCCCGTTTCATGTTTAGACTTATTCCTCGAATTTGAAATACACGGTCATCTCAGTACCAGAATCTATAACAAACATGACGATTTCAATTTTGAAATTATCAATTTCTCCTACCGTAGTACCAATTTACCCACTTCATCCGCATATTTGATATTTCATTCCAAACTTATTCGGTATTCAAGAGCTTGCAACTGCTACTCAAACTTTATAAAACGTCACCAGTGTTTGAGTAGAATGTTGATGAACCAGGGTTATGTCAAAAAACGTTTCGTTTTTTTCTAAAAAAAAATGTTCATCGGACGGTACCAGGACCTTGTTGATCGTCGTAATAACGTGTTATCGTATTCTTTTAGAAAAAAGTAAAATCAGAAAAATACTGAACTCAGAGGAAAATCAATTCGGAAAGACCATAATCACATGGCAATATCAAATAACAAAACGCATCAAAAACGAATGGACAAGAACTGTCATATTCCTTCAAATAACAAAACTCATCAAAAACGAATGGACAAGAACTGTCATATTCCTGTTAGTTGTCTTTATGAATACTAATTGTACTGTTTAGTATATTTTTTTTTTGTGTGATTTCCGTTTGACATTGCTCTGTACTTATACCTTCCGTCATTGTGTTATTGTTCTATGTTAATAAAGAAATTGTTTCGTGTCTTTCTTTTTTTCTAATATGTTTTATCTATAAGATTTTTTGTGTTCTTTGTTTCAAATGACATGTCTCTGTACTTATACTCCCGTCATTGTGTCATTGGGCTAAATTGTTTGTATTCTAGTCTTTCAATTTTGCTTATGTACTTTGTCTTTATTCCTTTTTGTGCTTCTTTGTTACATATTTGTTTGTTTTCATCGTGATTACGATTATAACACAGTATTGACTGCTGTACCCTATTTTTTTACTTTTTTATCTATTTGTTTTCATCGTGATTAAGATTATAATGTCTGTTTATTTTGGTCACACATTGTTTATAATATACTGAAATTTTATGTCATACAAATGATAGGTTTGTCTAGCTATAAAACAAGATTTATCCAACTTTTTTCAATATAAGAAAATACCTGTACCAAGTCAGGAATATGAAAGTTGTTATCCATTCCTTTGATGTGTTTGAGCTTGTGGTTTTTCTATTTTATTAGAGACTGCCCGTTTTGAATTTTCCTCAGAGTTCAGTATTTTTGTGATGTTACTTTTCACAAATTAAAAAACAACTTTGTAATTTAAGACTTGCTTCGGTCATTTGCTACAATTTCAAGTTGATGTCATTCCTTCTACTATGCACTCAGTATTTTGTTTATTGTTTGTCAAATAGTTTACATGCATCAAGATTCCTTTCATTTGAATTATCATCAACAGCTTTTTATTATAATTGCAAAGATTGGAAAAGGGAGATATCGATATTATTTCGGAACCTCTAGATCTGGAAGGGCAATGTTTGTTTGAATTGTTTTGTATCTCAAAATTATTACCCCACATATCATGTTATTCATTTTCTGATTAATGTCATTCATAACTTTTGTAACACATATTATATATAATACGACATTAATATCCTAGAAATCGTTACTATATATCATTTCGTAGACTGAAAATCTATATAAGCCATTAACTATTACCGAATGAAGCTGTTCTTTGTCAGTTATCTGTTAAAAAAACCAAAGAAATGTAAATATTATTGTCTGATACACAAGAGACTATACTAGAACTAAATTATGTAGTATATTAACCATTCTATTGACTAGCTGTTTCTCATGTTTTATGCACGTTGTTAAATTGTCATATCAGCTTTAAAATATTCTGCTTATGGTGCTCTTGGTCAAGTTAAATATAGACAATCACTTCGTACGAATGAGTTTATAAAGTGTTGTCTTCGTATTATTTTTCATAAATTATGCACTTACATTGTAACACCGCTTAAGGTAGGTAATAGAATGAAAGAAATCGTTTATTGCACTTTTATTTCGAAACAAGTGCCTAAGGTTTAAGATCAATCAAATTGTTATCTTACAGTCAACACAATAATATCCTATAGCAATTATCATAAAGCAGACATAGAACATATCATCTTTGTCGGATTTATAGGTATGTTTGTTGGAATTTTCAAGTCAGTTGTATCTGTTAGTCTGTGATGAATGTTTACATAGTTCTGACTTTAAGAAATCGTTTATTGCACTTTTATTTCGAGACATGTGCCTTAGGTATAAGATTGACCAAATTCTTATTTTACAGTCAAACGATAGCAGACATCGAATACACCGTCTTTGTCGGATTTATTGTTATGTTTGTTTAAATTGTTAAGGCAGCTGTGTCAGTAAGTCTGTAATGAATGTAAAAACAGTTTTGACTGCTGTGTCCTTATTGGGAAAATGTATGTTTTTATTATATACTGAATGCAGTCAGATTTATAATATGTAGTTTTTTTGGAAATTATGTTGTGTTTGCATGTGTGATGTATGTATCATGATAGGACTGCTGCATTTATATCATTGTCATGTAAACAGCCATCAATAACTAAAAACGACCAAAGTGATTACATAAAAAAACTGAATCCCCTTCAGCAAGTATCAGTTTTAATACCCCTCCCTAAACAATGAATCGAACTTACTATGATAGCGTACCAGCCAATTTTAATGACTATGGCACAGTCAAGATCGATCATAAAACACTGCGTAAAACAAACAATAACGTCAAGAACATAATACACTTATAGACTCTTATTATAGGATTAGACATCTTTTAAAGGAATTCGTAGCCTCTATCACACTTAAATTGTATATTTGTGTCATTGAATGGCCTGGCGCATGAATATATTTGTTGGTTAACCCAAAAATATGTGCTATCTGATTAAAAAAAAAACTACAAAAACTCTTACTTTCATTCAAACGAAATCAACCACCGAAAGTCCTCCCGAGCAATCAATTCAACGTATTCCCTAATATGTAAAGCATATAAGAATTATTAAACTTTATTGTTTATCAGCAGCACAAAGACACATTTCTTCCTAATTTGTTAACCTAGATCATAAGTTTTTTTCGATATTAAAGGCTCCTAAATAGTTAAATTTGATTGACCGTATTTCAATCTGTTCTTTTTCCTCTGCTGATGTCGTCTTTCTTTAAGTTACACTTTAATTCATTTTACATGATTGATTACAATATCATAAGTCTTAGTAATATCATAGATCTTTAAACCCATATATGGTTGTATAATTGAAGAAAAATTTGCAAATTCTATCTGATTTTATCAAACTACATATGCATAAAATGAAGAATCTGAATTGATAGTACCAAAGTGCCTGTTATGATAGTATTATGAACTTATGAACTTTATCGTCATATTATGAAAAAACTTAAGACACTAATTCTTAAACTTTTTTTGTGATCCTATATAAGTCCTTGCAATTGGAACGTTCATAGTACCTATTGTATTTCACATTTGTAAACAATGAAATGAACTTTGCAAATTGATCTATATAAGATCATTCTACTAAAAGAGAGACTTTCAATTCAATATTGAATAAAAACACAGTGTGGGAACGGAACTGTACGGTTTTCTACTAATTTGGTCATTCGGGAGACTGTCAAGCGGTGCTCCGACATTTGCAAAATAACAAGTTGCTTGATGGAAACTTTGATGAACTCTTATATTGCTATATACCGTTTCTGCTTCA
Organism: Mytilus galloprovincialis; assembly: GCA_037788925.1. NCBI lineage: Eukaryota > Metazoa > Mollusca > Bivalvia > Mytilida > Mytilidae > Mytilus > Mytilus galloprovincialis. The sequence continues at coordinate 25,508,303 of CM075341.1, forward strand.
AGTTCTGATAGCTAAAACATTCTTTATGTAAATATGTACCAATAAAATAATAAGAAAGATATATGCATTTAAACGTTTTCCTTAGAATGGTGGAGCTCCGTGTAAAATGATCAAAATTGTCACACAACAGCGATCAAAAATGTCAAATAAACATAGAAAAATCAATGTTTGCTACCTGAATTTTCACATGTACCTTTTCTGATATATAGTCTTACCTATCTGAAAGTTTCAAAGCCATTGTCCCAGTAGAAATCTAAATATATTCATTTTCTCCATGTCGGATATTTTTATTGACCGTACAATCGCATGCAAGTTTACTGTAATATCACTCGGAGCCTTCCTGTACAATCGCTTGGAGCTTTTCTTTTCATCGTTTGGCCAACAAGACTACTCCGAAAGGAGGGTAACCTACTTTACCTTGTTAGGACTTCACGGTCCAGCTAACAAGCAAGCTAGTCAAAGGTATTACTTTTTCCTACACACTCATTGCATTTTGCTGTAAAAGTTTCTAGTGGCATATGACTAATTATAACTCTTAAGGATGTACACCTCTGAGGAGCCAAAAATTTCTAGAATTAAACTTTTTTCTTAACCTGATTTTTGGGTTTATAAGACTGTAACAAAATAATTGGTGAAGAAAAAATTATATGGTGGTGCACTTCTTTTTTTTTTTGCTACGGCCCTTTAATTTTGATGATTTCCCCATTTTTCATCGATTTTTACCTATTTTTTGACTATTATCATGAAAAAAATCACAGTTCCACAATTAAACTTTTTCTCATACTTTCTATAAAGATGAAGTGGACCAATCTGAATAAATTTACTTACAAAAACTATAGGTAGGTGTTAATATAAGAAAGTTTTATCATATTTTGACGCTTTTTTGTGTATAATTTACCATGCTGTCAATTTTGTATTTTTGTGATTTTTCTCAGTTTTAAGAACAAAATGCATATTATTTCAACTTTTTTGTTATCTATGAATGAAAAAAAAACATATCTAAGAAATTTGAAAAGACCAAAATGATATGGGATGTACATGATTCTTGTAAAATCATTTTTCGTATCCCTCACCCATTTTCTCAAAATTTTGGCTAAAAATACTGACTTGATTGGTCGTAAAATTTGAAAACTGGATTACGCAAAAACCATTCATTGTAAATACACATTTTTTTCACAGATTTATGTTTGCTTACAATATTTTTAAAATTCATTGATATTTTCCACTTCTATAACATATTTTGGAAATAATTCAAGAACGAGATTTCAACGAGACTGAACGAGACTGAAAAGTCAGAAGAATACATCCTTACGTAGATAATGCTTACTATTATCTCTTCTGGCACATTCATGATCAGTTTATGTTTTCCATGATACTTTTGTCATATAAATATTTATTAAAACTACTGCAATCCAATACAATATATATCTGGCATGATTTTTCTCTCCTTTTTCTGTTACGATTTATCAGTTACTTATTTGGTATTGGTTTTTTTTTTTATTATTTTTTTAAAACCTTAATTACACACTTAAAAGTGTTAATGATGTTTGAAGCTTTTATTTGAATGGACGCAGCCTGCATAAACGGATCCGGTATGCGGAGAGAGGGAGTTTTGGTGGTTGAAACCCCATTTTTTCCGATTATTTTTTTTATTTTGTGGTTGTTTCAGTGTGTTCCGTGGTTTGGATCCCCCTTTTTCAGAAAGGCGGGATCCGCACCTGGTCTGATATCGTCAATAATAGTATGATGATCCGATCATTCATCTGATTTTTTATAGTTTGGTCTTGTGCTGTGCTAGTTTTGGGGAGAAATGAGCGCACACAGACATTTTTAACCCTGCCAAATTCTTTATGTGCCTGTTTCAAGTCAAGAGCTCGTAGTTCATTGGTTGTCGTTGGTTTATGTCTGTCATATATATTTTTCGTAAATTGTTTTATTATGAATTAGGACGTCAGTTACATTCGAAAGGTATTGATTCTTATTTTTCATGTCGGGACCTTTTATAGCCGACTATAATAATTGCTTAAATCCATTTATTTTTTTAACTTTGACAATCATATCACATCTCCTTATGTTTATATTGAAGATATAAATGTGGTTTGATAAAAATGTTGTTCTTATTAAAAACAAAACCAACTATTTCGTTCGTTTGTCGGATGCTATAGTGGGGAATATCGAAAAGATGTTGAATCGTGACATTGATATAAAAACAAAATCATGTTGAAGGATTTTGTGTTTTCTCTGTCTTTCAGATAACAAGTCCTCTCCCATCCTTGATAAAATTTAATTTTACTGGAGCTTTTTCTACCAGTAGCTATAGCTTGTAATAAACAGACATCTCATTTGAAATTATACCACATCTTCTTATTCTAATAGCATGTTTATTGACATATACGTGTCTTTTCTTGGATCAGTGGTTAGCTGCCACCATTCCACATTCGAATTCCTTGTTTAGTTACCAAATTAAAAAGTGTTTCGAGTTAAATTTAGTTCATCCTATGGTGTATCTACACATAGCCAATCACGTTTTTATTTGGTAAATTACATGTGTCAAAGTTAACAACTGATATCACAGGAAGGAAAATGTGTTACATTGTAGTTTCTGGCTAAAAGTGTGAGGTATCTAACATACACCACATGACCATTTTCAATCTTCTGGTAAACCAATCAGAGGTCGATATGGAACTGTGGTGTATGTGTCGATACCATCACACTTTTTCAATGGAAAATCAGACAAACTATGGTACATGTCAAGTTACAATATCCCGATCCTGGGATGAAAAATATTTTGTTGTTTTGTTCAAATATGTATTTATTATTATTTTTTAAATTGCTGGTAAATAATATATTAAGTAAAATTCAAAATATGCTAATTACCCTTCAAAGAGAATCTAGTCACCTTTTCGGTATATATAAATATTTATTTTGTAACAGGATTATTTTCAGTTTTATTTTTAATTAGATTAGATTCTTAACATATTTTGTACTGTCCTTTTCTCTTTTTTTTTTTGTATATTTATCCAGTGGTTTTGTGTTTATGTGTTACATATTTGATTTTCGTTCATTTTTTGTACATAAACAAGCCGTTAGTTTTCTCGTTTTACATTGTTATTTCGGGGTATTTTATAGCTGACTATGTGGTATGGGCTTTGTTCATTGTTGACGACCGTACGGTGACCTATAGTTGGTAATTTCTGTGTCATTTTGGTCTCTTGTGGAGAGTTGTCTCTTTGGCAATCATACCACACCTTCATTTTTATATCTATTGTACACATTTTGTTTTTGTCTCTGATATAGTCACCTTAAAAGGGTTCCTTGATAGAATCTTAATTGTCAAAATGACCGGTTTATGCTTATTTTCACTTCAAATACCATAGATGAATTTAATAGGACAGCAAGAAACAACCAATGCAATGCATATACAATGTATTTAATAAATTTGGCCAAGCAATTCTACAGGAAAGCTCCAAGCGATTGTACAGGAAGGCTCCGAGTGATATTACAGTAAACTTGCAAGCGATTATACAGTCAATAAAAATATCCGACATGGAGAAAATGAATATATTTAGATTTCTACTGGGACAATGGCTTTGAAACTTGCAGACAGGTAAGACTATATATCAGAGAAGGTACATGTGAAAATTCAGGTAGAAAACATTGATTTTTCGATGTTTATTTGACATTTTTGATCGCTGTTGTGTGACAATTTTTATCATTTTACACGGAGCTCCACCATTCTAAGGAAAACATTTGGATGCATATATCTTTCTTATTATTTTATTGGTTCATATTTACATAAAGAATGTTTTAGCTATCAAAACTTGAAGCAGAAACGTTATATAGGAACACAAGAGTTCGTCAAAGTTTCCATCAAGCAACTTCTTATTTTGCAAATGTCGGAGCACCGCTTGACAGTCTCCTGAATGACCAAATTATTAGAAAACCGTACAGTTCCGTTCCCACAATGTGAAAAATCTAATTTGAAATGATAATGCAGTCTTGCCAATTCTATATTCTACAAATGTAACATAAATTAGATTACAAATACAGGAAATAAGATTTTTGGAATTTTATGTAATCTAAATGTGCATATTTTGTCGATATCAATTTATTGTATTTCATTAATGTATTTAAATATTGCTAACGTAGAACTGCTTAATTCATAAAACCTCAAAATATCAAAAGAACTGAATTTCTACAATGAAAGCGTCTAAACGTTTTCGATCAAAGACATGTCTAAACTATGTTCTTTCATGTATGCAAAAAGGAAATGGTAGTTATAGTGTACTCCGATGACATCACAAACCAACAACAGCTATATATGAACATTTGGTCTTAATCAAAATGATATGTTGTAAATTAGATTCTATCGTGTAAAGACACAAGATGATTTAAATGTCCTCAATGACACAGGCAACACAATATCTAAATGTCAACATGTGGTCTTTAACAATAGACAATATAATGTCTAGACGATTAACCAAGCTATATTATAGTAATAAATCGACTAAGTCTTATTGTAATAAATCGACTAAGTCTTGTAAATCTGTAATAGTTATCAGAAACTTCCATAGCTCTGATATCAACGCCAATTTATTTAATGAAAAAAATCACCGATATATAAAAGAAGGCAAACACTGAAATAACATATACAGTATCAATTGCATTGCACCAGATGATCATTTCGACAATTAATGCATCTTTAGTGATAAAAGAGGCCAAAACATTTCAAAGTCCACACCTATCAAAGGGTTGTTAAAAGCTACCAGGATTAACAATGTAAGAGGGGTATACTATGAACATTTGGAGAGAATTAACTTGTTTTGTGAATGCCTGATCAATTCTCTTATCAAAATAATAACATTTAAAAAAGCACAAAAAAGATTGCACAATAAAAGCCTGCTTAGGTTACGCACCTAATACAATAATACCGATATAACTTTAAAAAATATAATATACTTTTAATTCAAAAAAGATAATGCAAAACAGAACACTACCAAAGCATGTTCATAGTAACTGAACGCATTTCACTCTGCTTCTTTGTCATAATGCATTCTTTGTGTTTTCCGTCGTTCATATTCTTATATATAGATATATATTCAGATATATTGCAAACATCAGACTTGAACACAATAGATGGGTTTATCCATATATTTGATCAATTAGTTATGAAGTCCTAAACAAATTTGATTATGGGCTACCCTTGTTTGCTTTTTTTTTTTTTTTGGCCTAAAAATACATCAAATCCCTTAGTTTTTGTAATAATTTGTGGTAAAACAATTTTCCGTTACGATATTGATCAGCCGGTGTAATCTAGTGCACTAAAACAATGCATGGTTAAACCTTATTCAAGCAATTCTGAGGGGAGCTCTCCTCACTATTCGTTATATCGGCAATGTCCCTTGGTATCTTCTCTCTATCTCTATCGCACACTCTTTGAAGAAACAAGGGAAAATTTAAAGTCAAAACTATATTTTTCAATTTAAAATTAAAGCTATATTTTTAATATTTAGAGTTAAAACTTAATTTTTTCAATTGAATTATTATGTAGATATAGGAAGATGTGGTATGAGTGCCAATGAGACAACACTGCATCCAAGTAACAATTTTAATTGTAGATTTAAACCATTATAGGATATGGTACAGCATTCAACACGGACCCTTGGCTCACACCGAACAGTAAGCTATAAAGGGTCCATACGTTTTCATTCTATCCGTTTGTATAAAAAGTAAAATCACAAAAAAAACTGAAATCCAAGGAAAATTCAAAAAGGAAAGTACCGCCTAATCTAATGGCAAAATCAAAAGCCCAAACTCGCCAAACGAATGGACAACAACTGTCATATTCTTTACTTGGTGCAGACATTTTCTTATGTAGAAAATGGTGGATTGAACCTGGTTTAAAGCTAGCTAAACCTCTCACTTGTATGACAGTCGCAAATTTCATAATATTTACAACAAGGTGTGAACAAAACAAACAAACATGATAAGTAATAAGTATAATTTAGTGCTGTTCAAAACTGTATTGCCGCTTATCAAAGGTCAAATATTTTCATCCAATTGATAGATTGGAGTTTGACGCCACTTTCAACACTTTTAACACTTTTATGCTATTTCATGGCGTTCATATTTTTCGAGGATTCCAGACTGGCCAGGAATAAATCAGCAAATTTCGATTGGAAAACTGACAGTCCTACTCAATTGAGATTGGAGTGGAGAGTACCTGCCAAGTGTAGGATTCGAACTCAAAACCTCATTGTTGACTGCCTATATACATGATATATAGGCAGGGATACAGTAGTTTTTAGTTCGACTACTGTAACCACTCGGCGACGGGAGTCCCTTTTTTTCATTTCAGATTTCTTCTTAACTGGTAAAGAAATTCTTGTTTACGGTTATCAATATTTGGTGTAAAAAAATGTCTTGATTGCAAGATGTACAGTGTTTACTTGACCTTGATCTTTAATCATCAATTTTCATGAAAGTAACAAATTATCAGTTACTGTAAATAACAGTCCAATCTTTAGAGCTTTTTGATCTTCGTTAATATATTTCTGTTTTTACTGTCAACAGAGTTTAAATCAGAGATCGACTGACGATAATGCCTTGTACATACACATTATAGTTGATAGGATATCTTTATTTGTTCACAATTTTGTATTGACACGCCCTGGCCAATTTAAAATTGTTATACTGTATGAATATTTGCCTTTGATCATCGATTTTGTTTTGAACCTTAAATTGTTCTTGTTTTTGTTGTTGCTACTTTAGCAGTGATGTATCCCCAACAAGTAATTGTATCCATAATACTGGCGAAATGTAAAGATTACAATCTATGAATCTATAATAATGTTGACTGATTATAATCAGTTTGAGCAACATGATGCATGCTCCAGAAAGAAAAAAAATACCTGAGTACCTGAGTATACTTTATTGTGTAGATAATAACTAACCAACAAATGGAGAAATAAGTTCCACATACAAACCAACATATAAACAGATTAAATTTATAATATTTATTATAATAATAGCTTCTAAACTACTATAACCTTTAACACAGAATATCACATTATTACTTTAGCACATAAATAAATATACTTGCTCTACACTCAAGTTACATCAACAAAATAACCATACTTTCTACATGTAAATTGATAAGATAAATTAATTATATGTCATTGTGAAATAGCCATGAAATAAAACTCTCGATTGGAAAAAATTAATCTATATTTGCTAAGTCTGGTAGAAAATTGGTTAATAGGCTTACTGGAAATTTCATTATCTCTTAATTGGCTTAATTTGTCCATTGCAATATTTTAAGTTGATTATGTATATCAAATTTATATTTTGAAGCGATTTGTTTTTTTCCAGATTTAATTATTTATTTTTGGAAAGTTCTGACCAATTGTTCAAATAAACCAATATGTATATACAAGTCAGAGTGGTAAAAGTGTTTTTTTTTCAAATCTGGTATAAAACAAGTCAAACAACTACATTGTACTTTACTATTAACAAATATGTACCACTACTCTTTTTGTTAAATGGAAGACAATAAATGTGTTAATACTTGTATTAGTCAAGCAGGGAATATACGAATGTGCCCTGTTGTATACCATTTGGCTTTCTATTAAATATCAACAGACTTTAATTGGTAGTGGACAGATTATGCAATAAAACATATGATACATATTTCCCAAACAAGGCTTTGTTTATAAAATTGTTTTTTTTTTTCGAAATGTCAACAACTCACTAGCATTTAATTATAATTTTTTTCAGTAATAGATGGGAGAAATAATTAAAAAAAAATATATAAAAACAAAAATAATGAATGTATACTAATGCCCTGTTGTAAAAAACTTCTAATAATTAAACTTATAAAGTATATGTTGAGACTAAAAATCAATCTAAATCATGCAATATTGACAGACTAGACACAGATGAATACATACCCACTGACTAGTCAGAATTTCATTGTGTTCCATAAATACAAGTAGGAAAATAATATTAAACAAAATGTGTCCTTAGTACACGGATGCCCCACTCCCACTATCATTTTCTATGTTCAGTGGACCGTGAAATTGGGGTCAAAACTTTAATTTGGAATTAAAATTAGAAAGATCATATCATAGGGAACATGTGTACTAAGTTTCAAGTTGATGTAACTTTAACTTCATCAAAAAAAACTACCTTGACCAAAAACTTTAACTTGAACTTTGCACTATCATTTTCTATGTCAGTGGACCATGAAATTGGGGTCAAAACTATAATTTGGCATTAAAATTAGAAAGATCATATCATGGGGAACATGTGTATTAAGTTTCAAGTTGATTGGACTTCAGCTTCATCAAAAACTACCTCGACCAAAAACTTTAACCGGACGGACGAACGGAGGCACAGACGGACAGACCGACGAATGGAGGCACAGACCAGAAAACATAATGCCCCTCTACTATCGTAGGTGGGGCATAAAAATAACATTGCATAAGATAATATGGCAGGATAATTGTTTGAAATTGTTTAACGTAAAGGGCATCATTTCAGTCTTTCAAAGTTGCTACTATATACATAATTTATATTATATACAGCTTGATTCTAGAAGCTTAATCTTAGATTCAATTAAGTTTTTGTCTTAACAATCTACAGAGCTAGCAAACGATATGTTTTTGTTTACAAACAAGATATGAAAATCATAAAAGTTTCAAAGACAGCAGTAGACTTGTTTTTATCAAGTACAGTACAAATAAGAAAATGCCCAAAATATTTCCATATAAAACTATCTTCTGTTTTAACTAAGAGTCATGCATTATAAACAGATATAAAAAAAACATAATAAGGCATAACAACTATATCACAATGAATATCAAAATTAATCCTTGTAAATAAGAAGAGGTACTGTAAGGCATCTTTTGATTTCAGAATAAATCACAAGTCTTCATTCGCATACAAAAACATAAAAAATTCTTTAAAAAAATCAAAGGCATGTCACAAAAAAACTTGTCTTGAACATGTTAAATGCATGTATCTACCCAATTTTATGATATCAAGATAGGTTCATCAAATATCACATTTTTTAAATGAACACTATTTGTATAACATCTACTTTTACTGTCAAAAAGATATCACAAACAAAAACTTCAATTAGATATGGATTGATACAGACAAGAATACATAATGAACTTATCTGCAGGATAATAAAATAACTTATCATATAAATTGCTAATGCATTTGTTGCTGGTTTAAAGGCCCAAGCAGCAACATTTCAAAAACAGGAAAATGCAGTCGTTACTTCAAATATAATTTTCAAAAAGATAGGTAGAAGATCCAAATTTCATTAATAAAATAATTCAAAAAAAACATAGAAAATTGTATCACTAAAAAATAATTCTAAAAAAAATATTTCAAAAAAGGGTCTTATAAATTTTTCTATAATTTCCAATTTTACATAATAATGAGTACCTATTTATTCTACTTTAAGCAACAATAAACATTGTACCTTCTGACTTCTGTAAATTGATATTGTCTGCATGTACTTAGACAAATTGAGATTACAGCAAAATTTTGAGCAACCTTATTGGCCTCAAATATATGTTTTACAATGTGCAACGATTTGGGCAATAAATTATGTAGCTGTAAATACAAATAAATCATTACAGATAACAAGAAATTCATTTCAAAAGATTATGCCATAAAAATAAAATGGTAAAAATATCTCTAAAAATTAAAAAAAAAAACAAACACAAAATGTTCATAACAGATACTTTGTTGTGTCCAAGTGAATTTATAAACAACCAAGAATCACTTGCACCAACAAAGTGGAAAGGGATTAATATAATATAAGTTGTAATAACTTGTTTCCCAATCCACAATAAATAAATATGTTTAAACTAAACCTGGTACAGTAAAAATTTGTACTATTTAGTTATTATCTCCTTAGAAATTTAAATCTGTAGGTTGAATACTTGGTGTAACCAAATGGTTAAAGGGAGACAACAATAAAATTGAGAAAGGAAATGGGGAATGTGTCAAAGTGACAACAACCCGACAATATTTATTAAGTACATGCTTAGGCTGGTCAACAACTCTAAAATACAACTATTTTTTTATTTTTCAATTCAAATGTCAAAATTAAAGAACGGCCATATCAAATTTAAAACAAATCAAATCATGAGTGAGTGAGACAAACTCCATATTTTGTTAGTGTACATGATCGTGACACTATTTTGTATGCAATAATGTAAAATGGCATGCACAACCTGTGTCACCTTTCTAAATACATATACAGTGAACCCTGTTATAATAGATCGCTTATAATTTGATAGTAAAAAAGCTCTAATAATACAGGGGGTCTTTAGGAACACAGGTTCAACCTATCATGAAAAGTATGTTAAAGGAAACTAAAATTTATGATCAAATAATACAGGTCTTTCCAAAATATAGGTGGTCTCCTGAACAGGTTTGACTGTACTTGGAATATCCAAGTTTTTACTGAGGTATAACTGCAAAGAAAGGAACCAAAATACATTGTTTCAAAACTAAACAAACTTTGTGAACCCATTTTCCATAGTTATAAGATATGACTGCTACTGTGATTTCATTTATTAGAAATATTCTTCTTCTGAACACACAGCATTCAATTTTCCTATAGCTAGATATGAATCAGTTTTAAAATAAACTGATGGGGTTTACAAATTATAATTGTGAAATTGCATACACACACAGCTTTAACATGCTGAATAAGGGTTACAAAACAACAAACTTTCAAATTTATAAATAATTTACACAATATTACAGAATAATAAATACTTAATAATATAAAAGACATACTAAAAGACACAAAATAAGTTTTTATTTCCCTCTATGAATCTGACTAAATTAATGTCCTACAAACACAGATACATTCTTTCCAAAACATGGTAAAAATAGTCACTTAATGTATAGGAAACAAACACAAATTATTTATATGTGCTAATAGTTATTATTTTAGACAAGAGTATAAACGTTTTAGGAGTTGGCAAATACTAGCAGAAAAAATAGGGTTTCCCTTCCAAGAATGAAATATTGATAACAAAACTGAATACCAGGATTAAATATAATGTTATTCTACTATCAATAGTAAAGGTATAATTTGTTTGTTTTCTGTATTTAGCCTCCACAACCCCCACATCCTCCCCCTCCACAGCCACCACCACCACATCCACCACCATCACCCCCACCCCCACTATCACCTCCCCAGCCACCACCACCCCAGCCACCACCATCACCCCCACCACCTGAGTCCCAGCCACCCCCATCACCTCCAGAATCCCATCCACCTCCATCACCCCCTCCTCCACCAAATCCATCACCACCCCCACAACCACCACACCCTCCACAACCCCCTCCGTCCCCATCTCCCCCATCACCATCGCCTCCAACCCCATCTCCACCGTCAGCATCACCATTAACATCCCCATCTGCATTACAGTCACTACCAAACCCATAACCACACCCATTTCCACAACCATCCAAATCAATCCCCCAATCAGATTCAGAATTGTCACCTAAATATAGAACAGTGGCTCCACCCATATAACATGGATAATATCGTCTACCATATTTTTTCCTAATATGGTGGTTAGATGGTGTCGCTATGGCCATTCCTGCTGCTGTAAACATGGCCACTTTACCAACATTCAACGTCTGAATTCTTCTACGACCTCTCAATACAACCTTGTTCTCTTGTCCTGGTTCCCAATCATTTTGGTGTGGTTGACAAAGCACATGGAGAAGAGAAACACTGAAAGACACTGCAATATGTTCAGCAATGGTCTTACTATCTGGCTTGGTCATTATTGTACCATTGACTAGGTCAACCTCTGTGTCATCAATAGTAAATTTGTAAGAACCAAGGGAGTAGGAATTGCGCAGATCTAAGTCTATCCATGACTTGTTGGCCATCTTGTACAATTTAACCTTCAAATGACCTGGATCACCAGAAATACCACCACTCCCTGAAAAACAATAGTTTATGGACATTACTCTGTAATATTCTAAATTTGCAGATCTTCACAGTGTAGGATTTATATTTAAAAATCATATATAGTATTGCATAAGAAGGTAACAATTTATGTCATTTGATGTCTGATGAATATATAAAAGTACTCTCATTGGCAGTTATATATACTATTTCTCCTTTTTCTTTACACTAAATTGCAATACCACGATCAGATTATAAAGATATGTTTGTTGGTAGTTTAAAATATAGTATTGGAAAATCTCAAACTGAGAAAAATTCTTATTGAAAAAATAAAAATATACAACAAAACACATCTGAAAGGTGAATATTTTTGTCTTGATTCTTTTAACATAAACATTTAAACATTTTTATGAACATTACATATGAACCATCTGCATTTAGTAATAATACTTAATTTCATAAACCTCAAGTTTCGCATGTAATGGTATGTAACAACTTCAGAAAATCATATACAGAAGAAAATATAAGGCAATACTTATTTTCCTTGTGGTAATTTAACACAAACCCTTCAACTATATAGCAATTTGTTTATAGCAATATTCTGAAAACCAAGGATTTTCACACCTCATATTTTTTACTTTTAATAAATATTTGGAAAACACTCTACCAGAGTGCTCAGGAATATAAGAAGTTACCCATGGTGTTGTGTGTATTCCTACAGTCAGTGAAAAAACATTATTCCATGAGAACAGTTCCTTGCTCATTGGTATAGTTTGTAATGAAATTTACAAAAAGACAAATGGATCCAAGGGCAGAAATAGTAATTGCAATATACAACCAACACCATGATGGTTTATAAGAAGATACTGAATCGTGTTGCCAATAAAACATGTTATTTAACTTACTTCCTCGTCTGAATCCTGACCACTGTCCAAGTGCAATACCCCAGTCACCATCATTGTTCTTTATTAAAATAGATCTTTCAAACTTTACAGGGTCTAGAGTCACACACTTCTTATGATCTGCTACCTGGAGTTTTCAAGTAAAGTATTTAACAACAATTTGTGAGATACAGACTTTTATAAATCCTGTAGAAGCCTCAATGCTTTTCAGCTTGAAATATTACAACAACCTAGTATAGTGGAAGTCAATAATCTTAACCTCCTTAATGTCATGTTTTTTTTATATTCTTGGGTTGCCATCTCATTGACACATACCTAACTTCTCTAATAGTTGTGAATGCTCTTTTCATTTACCTAAACTGTGTACAATAACCTACATGCTAAATTGTGCAGTTGTTTGTCCTATAAGTTTCTGAGACCTTGCTATGTAGATGTCAGAAGAAACAAATATACAGAAGTGTATAGTATGTCACATACATTTTCCTGTACAGTTCTGATGTCACAATGCATATGTAATAATACAGTAAGAATCAATTGTTCAGTCACATAATTTATGCAGATTGATCTTTTGAAATTGATTGATATAATTCTCCTAATCATTTTTAAACACATTAGAGAAACATTAAGCCTTTCTGTATACATTAATTGCTTGAAAAATACATGTAAATATATAATCATGATGTGTAATTAAATTTTGTTCTTCACCTGTGAATAAACTGGTAGTTGGTCAGACCCAATCAGCTGACAAACAACACTTAGTTTATCCTTACAGAAAACATGTATGGCTGACATCAATAATGGGATACTGTGTATAATACGACATGTAAAGGTCACAGCTCCTGTCATGTTGACAATCCTGAAAATACATGTTACACATGTTACAGTTACTGTAAATCATAGATATATTGTATAACTCTGAATAAAAAGCTTTTGAAAATGAAAAAAATATATAATATAATGACTACATGTATATCTAAGTAAGCATATTTTCTTGATTATTATTAAGTCCACAAGGTTTATTTCTACTTATACCTACTAAACTTATTGAAAATGATTGAAGATGTTTGATATTGCATCCAGTCATTTACAAAGAAGTTAAGTGTACTGGATACTAGTGTATGTGGTTCATAAGTGTTTCTTGTTTCTTGCTTTTCATTTAGATAAGACCGTTGGTTTTCCTGTTTGAATGATATTACACTAGTCATTTGTCATGTTTGTTGGGCCCTTTATAGCTTGCTGTTTTGGTGTGAGCCAATGCTCCATGTTGAAGAACATACTTTGACCTATAATGTTTTACTCTTACAAATTATGACTTGGATCATTTGTGGATGGAGAGATGTCTCATTGGCACCCATACCACATCTTCTTCTATCTACATCTTTTCAGTTGTATGTAAATTCTACATAAATATAGTGATTCATTAAGTCATACTTGTGAGATGCAACTGAACAGACATTATCTGTACCCTCAGGTAGGCGTGGCAATGTAACAGGTCCCCACAACTGTTCAATGTACTCAGGCATGACACAGGACTCGAAATTCCCCATGTGTAGCGTAAGAACACATGTACTGAGTGATGTAACTGTTATACCATACTTTATCTCCAGCAAAGATCCATCGGAAAGATTGACAATTGTGTCTTCATAAATTTTCTCATCCATTGTCATACATTTTGCCAGTAGTGGATTCATTTCCATACACCCTTTGACATTTTCTTTAAAAATTCCAATCTTTCCAGATTGCTTGACTTTAACAGTGATGATATCACAAAATCTGGAATCTATATCAAAAACTGATATGTTATGAGTCTCTTTTGTCCATCTATTTTCTTTTGTTGGCTTCTTCAATTTCAGCAGATCTATCCTAATCCCAGAAGTAAATTCTGTACATAATTTAACACCACATATTTTTTTCTTCATGTTGTTTGCTGATTCTCGTACAACATCTATGCTTTGTATTTCAAGGTTTGCCAGTTTGTGACTACTCTGAAAAACAACATCTTTTGAAACATTATTGAGTTTTCCATTTGGAGGTAATCCCCTGTACATAGAAGCTATATTGGTAAACTTTTCATTGAATAATTCCTCCCACATGGTCTGAGTTTCTGACATGGACCGACATAGTTTTGATCCCTCCGTTCTATCATTTACTGAATCGTCATGGTTGAAGTGCTCTCCTAGAAGTTTCACTGTATCTGTTTTGTATGACAATGGACAAAGCTGATGAGTATGCCATATCAAGTCAATGTCATAACAAGGCACGATAAAACTGTCGGGATAGCACCGTTTCATGTGAAGAAATTTCTTATATCGAACCAGGCTGCTTTCAAGAAATTTGTTATCAGTATAATGCGGTAAGGACACTTGATAATAAAACACCTTCTGTCTACTGACAGCAGCTTCTAAATCATAAGTCAGACAGGACACAAAATCAGATGGAATTTCAAAGGTAATGGGATCTTTGTTATAAAATGGTGCATTGGGGTACATCTGATTCCAAAGTTGTTCAGCAGTTATTTGTCCTTCTTTTCTCTCTTGACCACCCATAAGTTTGTGGCTCAATATTTTCCCGAATATTTTGTTGCAGTCTCTGGCATAAGACAATGGTGATAACATGTGACAGTGCCATATCCAGCATATATCTAATGGTGCTGCTACATGTAGGTGGTCATGGTTATTGACGGCTAACAATGGAAGCCAAAATTTCTCATATCTATAAAATAAAGATCAGATATACATGTGTATTGATATAAGTTATATGGGCATTCAAAAACAATGACTTCAAAAGAAAACATTAAATCAGATTTGATAAAAAGTAACTAAGTATATACATACATGTATGTATATAAACATAAACATATTAAATAATATCAAGGTTACAGACAGCTAAATTTAAATCTTTTTATGTGGTACCTAACACCTTGACTAAAATTAATTCGGCTTGTTTATAATTTTCATAAATTTATACAAAATATTTGCTTTGACCCTTTGACAAAAATATCAAAATTTCAAAAAAACTTTAACCAGACGCATTATCGGAAATAAATGGTTGGATATATAGCAGTTTGACAAACACTTATTTTGATCATTGAGAAGCTTCATATTTTCGTAACAATAGAACATGATTAGAACTTTCAGCTAATTTTACAGAGTTATCTCCCTGTAGTGTTATGTACCACCTTAATATATGTTATATCCTGTAACATAAAGACGAGAACAGCCCATAATGGCAGCTAAAATCATCTGAAATTAATGTAAATAAAGATAACCGCTCTGTACAGCTAACAGAGGCAGCCATTTAACCACTTATATTTCTGTTGAATGGCAAAACCCTGAAATCAAATATCCAAGAAAATAGGTTTTTTTCTCAATCCAAGAAAATTAATACCCACAAAAATAAATGAATCCACAGTATATCAGAGAATTGTACATGTATGATTTATGTGTACAAATCTATACATTTTACATAAAGCACTTACTCTGTGAAAGCAAGAAAAACATTATATATCTAATGTAGACAGCTGGAACCAAAAGTCAAGACCTTATAGAATGCTGAGATCCTATAATCACATATATGTCTGTCGGTTTTGTAAAATATTCAAACTAAAGATAAGGAAAAGTTGACCGTGATGAATTTGACTTTCTGTTTATTTCCTATTTTTTTTTTTTTTTTTTTTCTCTCAAAGTTACAACATATTTACGTATCCCTGGCTTGCACATGCTTGTATGTAGGTTTTTAGCATTTCTGATGAATGTAAATCAAGCTTAGGACACAAAAATTTATTAATTGGTTATTTTCTAAAATGTCAGGAATATGACAGTAACAGTTGTTATCCATTTGTTTAATGTGTTTAAGCTTTTGGTTTTACTATTACCTTAGAGATTTTCCTATGTAATTTTCGTCAGATTTAGGTATTTTTGTTATGTTACTTTTAAGAGGCTGTAGCAGTGTAAAGCAGGCAACTTTATTAACAATTTTGCACTGAAAGAGTCAATGAAAAACTAACTTATTGAGGCACTCAAAAGCCACTCATACATTGTGTTTCAGTAAAAATTACTTGGAGCAGACAAAAATCTCTTATAATGTGCAAATTGAAATTCAAGTCATCAGGTCTACTTATATAATGTCTATGGGCTTTATCTGTTGTTATAATATACAAGTTACCTAAAAATAGCTTGTCTTACAACCTCCCCTTCATATAGATTTGTTTCTTTGTCGACAAGATGCAGGAACTCTACTTGTTTTTTGGCAGCCTCCACCAAATCAACATCAAATGCTATATCTTCATATCTTAAATTTGAAGTCATCTTGATTGCTTTTAATTCACACTAAATGCTGTGTTACATGATTATGATTTTAAAATCATCCCTAAAAATAGAATTTATGCACATACATGACATACAGTATATAGAATACATATAATTGAAAATCAAATCACAGCTCGATCCTTATTCATCTATAATACAACTACGACAGGAACCTGCCCAAGTGTGAGTACAAAAATTATGTTCAATAGGTATTTATGCATATGTAGAATACTCTAAATCTTTAATGATTTGTTCGATATTATGCAATCAAAGCTTAAACATCAATATGAAACTATAACACTCTATTGTTACATGTATACTTACTTACTAAACAATTTTCCTGTTTGATCATGACACAAAACTAACATGGATGTCTTGTTAAAAGACTAAATGAGGTATTGGCTTTGCTCATCGTTGAAGGCGTACTGTCATGACTAAAAGTTTTGTTAAATGACTAAATGAGGTATGGGCTTTGCTCATCATTAAAGCTGTACTGTGACTAATAGATGTTAATTTCAGTGTCAGTTGGTCTCTTGATAATTTTAATTAAGAGATGTCTCATATAATTTGCAATCAAACAACAACTTCTTTTTTTTATAATATAAATTTAACAATATCTTCCTAAAATCATTGAAACAGTCAAGGGTATCATTGAAACAATTATTTTTTTAAATAACTTCAGTTACATTTGGTTAATTGTTTGTTTTTATCATGCATGTATTAAAAACCTCAAAAAGGTAAATGAAACTTACATTGTAGGTTATATAAAAAGTAACCAAAATGACTTTCAAGGGAAACAACTCTGGAAATAAAGCTCAAGTTATTCCAAATTCCTGCCCCCCCCCCCCTTTTTTTTCGTGGGAAAAATTTGGGAACCACTGATTTGTGACAGGAGCAAGTCATTCAGTGGTTGTTATTTATTGTTGTTTCGTGGTTGTTTCCCATACATTTGTATCTTAAATTAAGATTCTTAATAATTATGGTTTATTGCTTAGTATACATGTAGTGTGTGCATGTGTTGCGTTGTTGTTGCACCAACACACTAGTTTAACCCTGGGCACTGAGGTGAGCAAAAAATTGATTTATGCAAATCAAACTAAAAAAAAACAATGCCTAACAGAATTCAGTTTATATATAAAATGCATTACTGTTCCAAACATTAACCTATTAAGTTGTTAACCAGTATGGCAGTAAACATGGTACATTTATATATATATATATATATATATATATGTGTATATAAAAGATCACAATAAAAAATTGAGAAATATTTTTTATGAGGATTGCGGAGTCATATCATACCCCTTATGCTGTTGTGGGTTGTTGCAGATCACATTATAATGATTATTTTTTTATGTGTGCCAAATTAGTAACATGAAAAAACTTACAGTTGTAGAAATTCATGTAGGCATCTCAAAACTAACAGACATACTGTATATATATATATATATATATACCCTGAGACTACTATAACACCGTAGTCTCAGATTATATACCTAAACACTTTTAACATGTGTATTGCCTAATTTTGTTTATCGCTTGCAAAATACCTCCTTCGTAAAACGCATAAATAACTATTTATATTTCACCGAATCATGAACCCACCTTCATCTGATATGAGTTTACCTGTGTTGCTAATAATAATATCAAGATGGATTGGTTTATGTCTGTCACTCATCCATGGTTCATGTTTCGTCCGCATTTGTGTCGGGTTTTGTAAATATAATTGGTAAATTACCTCCCCTAAAAATGAAGAAATGTTGATTTCAGATTTAGTCTCCGTTCTGTTAGCGTAAAAAGGGCAGACATTTTCAACACTGCAGCAAAGGTTGTTAAAAACTCATATCCACATTTTCATACTGTTATAACCATTTTATTCATCAAGGAAAAAAGTTAATTTCTTCTGTGTCTTACAATTTGTACCTTCCTTATCTAGGAACACTTCGGTAAGCAGTTAGGGGTAGTCCAAATAATTATGATGTCTTGAAAGGCTATTATATTTTTTTTCTTTGACGCCTAAATTAAAATAATTATGACGTCTTGAAAGGCTATTATAATTTTTTTCTTTGACGCCTAACATGTACTTGGAAGTAAAAGAAAAAAATTATAATAGCCTTTCAAGACGTCATAATTATTTGGACTAGGATGCAGGTCATTTCGAAACCTGGTCGTTTCGTAAATATATGATTCGTAACTTACTAGGTCGTTTCGTACCTGAGACGTTTTGTAACCTTATATCAATATTATATAATATATAATATATAATCACAGGAGTTTGAAATCCTAGCAATAACAGCCATGTCATGTGCGTTCCAACAATGAGTCTCTGATGTTACTATAATTATTTTATAATTGTTACATTTCGATGTAACCGTAGCCACTGTGCCTGAGAACTGAATGGCAAGAAGGACCACTTACATTGTACTTCTAGGGAAAACAGTAATAATACACAATTAAATAATTAGATATATAGAATTATAAATAAAAAGTGTAACTGGTAATCATGATTCTATATGCCTCTTGTCATCATTATATTTTGAACCTAAGCCCTCAGACCAGACAATTATGACTTCATAAAAGGCTAAAAAAAAAATCTTTGACACCCTCCTATGACTGTAGGACTGCGTCACAGAATAAACCTTAAAAGCCTTTATTTCAAGAAGTCATAATTTATCATAATAACCCCTTGGGACTACCCAGACCTATGTGTTACAAGTCAGTGTGTTAATCGACTGAGCTAAAGAAGTATTTCCTTAACTCAAGTGCTTAATGCTGGCTATGTATCTACTATATATATCAAGGGAAGCAATCCCATCACACGTTTCCTGCTTCAAGAGTCATTACACTATAATGATGATGTCTTAATTTTACACCTCCCTGGCTAGGTAATTCTTCCAAAGTTCTGTGAGTTTTCATTGTTGGGCGCCAAATGAAACCAGTAAGCATGATTCTACATACAAAATCGCTATGTGTAACAAGTCATTGCATTAACAGACTCAGCTAAAGAAGTACTCCTTACTGCTAGCCATGTATCTAATTCATAAACTTGTGTACCAAGGGAAACAATTCTGTCACAAGAGATGCTTCTTATTCCACCACTGTAGTGGTGGGAGCATTCAGTCTTACCTTTCAATGTCCATCTGTACATCCATCTGTATGTCGATCTGTCTGTATTCATCCATATGTCCTAAAATTAATTTCCTCTCTCTTACTTTAATTTGCCACAACCAAATGTTATGAAACTTGTACACAATTTGCTAATTACCTCCAAATATAGAGCAATTTTGAATTATGGTGGTGTCTCTTTCAAGGTTCTTTGAGTTATGTCCCTTTATTTTTGGGAAAAATTATTTGAGTTTGAAATCCTAGCAATAACAGGGTAAAAATATGCCAAACTCGACTATCACAGTAGAGCTTCTCTCGAAGTGGTAAATTAAAGTAGAACAATGTTTTATAATTGACGGATAGAGTTTATTCTGATCCAAAACGTCCCTTTTAAAAAAAATTGGAAAATATGTTGCATTCCTGTTGCTTCTCTTTTCGAGAGAAGCCCTACCATTTTTGTCTACTGTGATATTCAAGTTGGGCATATTTTTACCCTGTTATTGCTAGGATTTCAAACTCCTGTGATATAATAACAATATGAGTCTTAGGTTACGTAAAAAATAATAAAAAGACTTATTGATGTATAAATATATATCTATATCATTGTATATATATTTATTAAATAATTGATTACACATACAATGTATATTATTTTACACTTTACAAGTACAGTTTTGCAGTTTTGCACACATGCGAATAAAACAGAAAAATTTAAATTGTCCATCATCATTTAGATGTACTCGTCTTTATCAAAGTATTTAGTCCTCTGCCTCCAGCCCGGGTGAAAAAGAAGGAGGTCTCAGTTACTAATCAACTTAGTTACAAATCAAACAGGTACGAAACTACCAGGTTCGAAATAACATGCATTTGTCTTTTTATTACAGCACTGGCTATGGGTTACATTGGAGACTAATTGCAGGAATATAAGGGTTTATTATAAGGATGCGATTTAATACGAATGTAACAATAATATTTGTGTCTACAGTTACATTGTGTTATTGTTACATAAATTTTCTTCAATGTACTTTAGCATGTCTAGCATTTGTCTAGATTTATGAAACTTTAACCTTCTATGGTTTTGTTGGTTAATTTTTTGGCCAATAAGAACAAGATTATGATCACTAAATGCCTGGATTCTTAAAATGAAAACATTGTTTCCACCAGTTTCAACCTGTCTGCAAAGTTAACATCATGATCAATTGCCTTCACAATTGACTTGTATTTTCAAGATTATTTTTTTCCAATTTGGCACGAATTATCCCAATGTCAGGTTTTATCTTTGTTGCATTTTTCTTGGCGTATTTTCTTCTCTGTACTTTAAATGGGATATTGAAATTGTAAGCGAAATTAAAATTAGTAAAGGTGACGGCAATGAAATAATATTAAAAGACACTATGAAATCATGTTTAGTGACAACATTAAACAACCAAAATGCATCGGACTAAAACATGCTCTGGACCGTATGCGTACTTTTTCAAAATACTCATACGGTCGGACCGTACGCGTACGGTCCGACTAATATTAAAAAGTTGGTCAAGTTTATTAGATACAAATGCATATAACAGATCAACATAACTTGACTCTTAAATAAATATATAAAAGTTCAATGGTAATTAAAATAAACACTTTATATTTTAACTATTTAAAAAACTCACGCTTATTAAATATGTTAATCTCTAGTATTTAGCATGTCGATCAATAATACATTTATTGAATAATGATCACTGAATTTGAAGTTATCGGAAGTAAATATAATGTGGGAGGCCAATTTGCAACTTTACAAAAAAAAATCCAAATGCAAAGGAACATGCATGAACTACAAACATGTAAATGTAAAAAATATTACGCTACTTGTGGTAGCAAGTGTCACCTTGGGCGAGAGTACCAAAATAGGTTTCAGACATACAATTAAACAAATATTTAATTTCAATTGTTCGTTTGTTCATTTTATCCATCTAGTTGTAATTATAACAATTTGTAAAACTAAAAATAAATATATAATGTTTGTTTGAATTTAACCCATATGATCTAATAACATGTATGGTCAGCTCGTACTGGACCATACGCGTATACTCATACGGTCTGACCGTATGCGTATGGTCGGACCGTACGAGTATACGTATACGGTCCGGACCGCACGCGTACGGTCCAAATACTTATATGGTCTGGAACATTTATTTTACAATTAAAAAGATTTTTTTCTGTCTACAAAATGTATATCAATAACAAAAACGAAAAAGATAATTTAGTTTCAAATATCTTGAATGTTGTTGCCAAAGCCAGACCACATTACAGCTAAGATTATACATCTGTGCACAATAGAGTCATGTTTGTTTAGTTTTGTTTACGATAAAAGGTTGAACTCTACCTTACCAAAACATTATAAGCAATCCAGAAAAAACTGTTAAGGCATGATTCGAGAATTAAAACATTGAAAAAGGGATGTAAAAAAAATACTTGTATTTAATCATTTAATTTTTTTAGACGATTAAAAGGAGATTATTCAAACCTTAGAAATTATTTTTTTAAAAATTACTTATACAAGTAAATATTGCTTACATCAGATCTACAAGTAAATATTGCTTACATCAGGTCTACAAGTAAATAAACATTACTTACAAGTATTAATATTACCCCATAATGAATTTTAAGTTTTAAGTTTTATAAAAGAAACAAATTATATAAAATAAAAACAGGTATTAAATCACTTGTGTTATCACGGTTATACATGTAAACTATAAATATTACATTTTAAGCAAGATAATTATAATATTTTTCTAAACATTGTTTGTTATTATTTATCATTACAGGAGAATACTAGTTTCTGGATTTGAACAAGAAGCATGGCAACACCTATGCAGTTTGACATGAATGAGACAGACATGACAGATGAGGCTAGACCTTATGTTTGTCAGATATGTAATAAACGTTTCACACAGAAGGGCCATCTGATGACGCACAGGAGAACACACACTGGGGAAAAACCTTACTCCTGTCATATCTGTAATAAAAGGTGAGGGATTTCCTACTGCTTATAAAGAAATGTATGTCACATAAGGGCATGTGTTTCTTGTTTCTCGATTTTTATATAGATTAGACAGTTGGTTTTCCCATTTGAATGGTTTTACACTAGTCACTTTTGGGGCCCTAAATAGCTTGCTGTTTGATGTGAGCCAAGGCTCCGTGTTGGATTCCATACTTTGACCTATAATGGTTTACTTTTACAAATTATGACTTGGATGGAGAGTTGTCTCATTGGCACTTGTACCACTTCTTCTTATATCTATATATATATGATACAGTTTTTATCCCACAGTTATTATATGACAATCATTTGCTTACAAGGGAATTTTACTAGGTCAACTTAAATATATAATAAAATTTGTCCGATCTTTTATATGCCTCTTTTAGAGTTTAATGGTGTCAAAATTAAAGAGATTTACCAAACTTTCAGTTTCTTTGAGATTTCTATCCTTGGGACAGGTACATGTTGCACATTTATAAAGACCTATTTTGATTTAAAAGATAAATACTAGTAAAAAAAAAATTTAAACATTTGAAATACCTTCTTAACATATTTTTGCCTTCATTTTTTTATACATTTTTTTGTAAATATTAAACTTTATTATATATATATATAATTAGATTTTATGATTTCAGAATTTAAAAAACATACTTTTTTTGATGATTTTTTATCTAATTTAAAAACAAATCATGGGTGATTAGTTTAAAAAATTGTACACATAATCTTTAAACATAATCAAGCCAAATGTCATTTTAGAAAGTAGGGGTCCTGGTACACGTTTTCAAGCTACATGTTTTGATATAAAGTGTATCTTTGCCCTATAATCTACAGTTTGACATGATAAATAACTTTTACATTGGCAACATCATTACCTCCCTTGTAACTATATTGTATACCCTTAATATGCTCAAAATAAATAATAATAAAAAGCATAAAACAGAATTTCTCATGTTGTACAACATGTAAACCCGTTTCAACACAATAAAAAGTTATTAGATATTAAATTGCTTCACCAATATTGATTCAAACATTTTCAGTTTAATGTTTCCTCTTGCTGGATTAGGAGGTCAGCTTGAATAGTTAAATATAAAATATGTAACCCTTAATCCTTTATCAAATTATTGCAATTTATTTGATCTGCTGCAATTTTTAAGTATAGTATCAATAAACATGGATGGTTAAAAGTTTTTTGTTTCAGGTGTCAAAATGAAATTTATTTTACATATTTATTTAATAAATCTGAAAAAACAAAGCAATGATTTACATTATGTCAAAATTATAATGCAGTATTAACACAAAGCACATAATTAATGTTGATCAATGTATTTTGTAGATTTGCTGATAATAAAAAAAATCAAATTGTCAACTGTAATTTGATATTTGATTAAAAATTTATTAAAAATCTGAGAAAAAAATCAAATTAAAAAAAAAGATGTGTTTTGTTTACCAACATTTGTATTGCCCATAGTAAGCTTAGCAATATCTATAAATTTTAAAATAATGGTATTTATCCAATCAAGATAGTTAAAATTATGTTCAAATCTGTTTCTCTAATGATTATCAAATAAATTCTAAATTTTTTATTTTTGATAAATGAAAATCCCTCTTCAGGTCATTCCAATAGTTCTATTTCTTGTTAGCACATTTTGATTCATCCAGTTACATGTAGCCGAGAAAGGTTATGACCCTTAAATTCATCCAATCATCTTCTGGGATCATCTGAAAAATTATGAAGCGATATCAATTTTTTATTGTATTTATACATGTATTGGTTTATATATCCTTTCTTCATGGATTTGCATCAAATTCTATATATATTCTTTTATTACTTATAACAATTTAGGATCTAATTAAAATTAAATCTCTACACTCGCTCATTTTAATGCCTGGTTGCTGCGTCCAAGCGTAAAAAAAATGAGCAAGTGAGGAGATTGAATTTTAATTCTAATGCAATTATTTTGTCAATGGTTCTGATTGGATGACAGTAAGCGTAAAATTCTCTATCTCCTTGTCTGTAACTAAGGAAGCTGACATTTTGAATTGCTGAATGTATTGACATGTAATTTCTACAATAATAAGCCAAAAAACTCACATGTTGCACCTAAAAATCTTCTTTTTATCAAATTTTATTACATTTTGAAGTGGCACAGAAACCAGAAAACGCCCGGTGTTTATGTTTGACACCGCAAAGTATACATATTACGTCACCTAGTGTAGGGACCAAAGAAGATAGCATCTTTTCGCTGAATTTTCTTTAATGAAGATTTTACACTGAAATAATGATTGAAATTTAATTACGAACTTGTTTTGCATTAGAATAGAGATAACTGTATTGTATTTGAAGCTTTGCAGACATCCATCGGTTGTTTTACTGTCGCAAATACCCGTTTACCTGTCTCCGCTAATCGTCGCCAGGTAAACTAAATTTGCAACAGTAAAACTACCGATGGACGTCCTTAAAGCTTCAAATACAATACAGTTATCTTTTAATTAGATTGAACAATTTATTTGTACATATTTGATAAGTCATAGTAAAAACATTTGAAGGACTGTAAATTTAGAAATTATTGAAATAAGCTTGAGACCACTTGAGGTTTTTACCATTGTTTTATATTATAATATCAATCATATTTTGACAGATTCTCACAGTCATCACATCTGAACACACATAAGAGAATACATACTGGAGAAAAGCCCTATTATTGTACAGAATGTGGCATGGGATTTTGTCGAAAAAGAAGACTTGAAAAACACATTGTCTTACACAATCAATATGTAAATATTAACTCAAAAATCAATAATTTACACGGACTTCTACACCCATCGTCGTCAAAAGAATCATCTCAACCTCTCTTCCCAAACAGATTAAGTTCAAGTGATTTTCCCGTAGAAAATGAAAGTTCACAGTGTCATAAAAGGAAACCAGCTCAAGTGCAACACATAAATACAAACCAATTGGAAGACACAAATGAGGATAGGGTAACAGAAAGGGTTGTGATAAAACTAGAAGATGATAACAGTGAAAATATAGCTGAGCCAAATCTGTTGCCAGAATCTACAACATTAGAGGGAGATAACCCAAATCTGACAATGGGAGAAATTGATCTGACTCATATAACACCACCTTATGATGGTGAGGGAGATAATAGTGAAATTGTAGGTGGGGATTTCAATAATCTTGGAAGTTTATCAGGTGACGATATAGATTTGGATAGAATAAGTCTTACAAGTGAGAGTAACATGTCTGGATCAGAGCAAAATCATCCACAGTTTCTGCCTAGGCATGGAATGGGGTTCAGAGGTTTCCGAGGATTCGGTCGAGGGAGACCAATGTGGCATAGGTTTAAAATGAGAAAACTTAATCAACTTGAAAATAGAATAGATCGATGTATTATGACTTTACCACAAGCACAGTCTACTAAGTCAAATGATACATCTGCACAAATATCAAATAATCGAGTGAATTTGGTGAATTTTTCAAGTTCTGATTTATTGAACCACATGATGTCTAGAGATGATGTATATAAATGTGATTTTTGTTGTATGATTTTCCAAGATGCAGCTATGTACCATCTTCATAAAAGCATGCATGATAAAATGGATGTTAGGTGCTGTAACTTGTGTGGTAAAATGGCACAAGATAAATATGATTTTATAGCTCATTTTTTAAGCGAACATAAATAATATTAGTTTGTCTTCATTTTTATACGACCGCAAAATTTGAAAAATTTTTCGTCGTATATGCTATCACGTTGGCGTCGTCGTCGTCGTCGTCGTCGTCATCCGAATACTTTTAGTTTTCGCACTCTAACTTTAGTAAAAGTGAATAGAAATCTATGAAATTTTAACACAAGGTTTATGACCACAAAAGGAAGGTTGGGATTGATTTTGGGAGTTTTGGTCCCAACATCTTAGGAATTAGGGGCAAAAAAGGGCCCAAATAAGCATTTTCTTGGTTTTCGCACTATAACTTTAGTTGAAGTTAATAGAAATCTATGAAATTTTGACACAAGGTTTATGACCACAAAAGAAAGGTTGGGATTGATTTTGGGAGTTTTGGTTCCAACAGTTTAGGAATTAGGGGCCAAAAAAGGGCCCAAATAAGCATTATTCTTGGTTTTTGCACAATAACTTTAGTTTAAGTAAATAGAAAGCAATGAAATTTAAACACAATGTTTATGACCACAAAAGGAAGGTTGGAATTGATTTTGGGAGTTTTGGTCCCAACAGTTTAGGAATAAAGGGCCCAAAGGGTCCAAAATTAAACTTTGTTTGATTTCATCAAAAATTAAATAATTGGGGTTCTTTGATATGCCGAATCTAACTGTGTATGTAGATTCTTAATTTTTGGTCCCGTTTTCAAATTGGTCTACATTAAGGTCCAAAGGGTCCAAAATTAAACTTAGTTTGATTTTAACAAAAATTGAATCCTTGGGGTTCTTTGATATGCTGAATCTAAAAATGTACTTAGATTTTTTATTATTGGCCCAGTTTTCAAGTTGGTCCAAATCGGGGTCCAAAATTAAACTTTGTTTGATTTCATCAAAAATTGAATAATTGGGGTTCTTTGATATGCCAAATCTAACTGTGTATGTAGATTCTTAATTTTTGGTCCCGTTTTAAAATTGGTCTACATTAAAGTCCAAAGGGTCCAAATTTAAACTAATTTTGATTTTAACAAAAATTGAATTCTTGGGCCTCTTTGATATGCTGAATCTAAACATGTACTTAGATTTTTGATTATGGGCCCAGTTTTCAAGTTGGTCCAAATCAGGATCCAAAATTATTATATTAAGTATTGTGCAATAACAAGAAATTTTCAATTGCACAGTATTCAGCAATAGCAAGAAATCTTCAATTGCACAGTATTGTGCAATAGCAAGAAATCTTCAATTGCACAGTATTGTGCAATAGCAAATATTTTCAATTGCACAATATTGCACAATAGCAATAAATATCTAATTGCACAATATTGTGCAATAGCAAGAAATTCCAATTGGATTTCAATTGGAGTTATCTTTCTTTGTCCAGAATAGTAGTTGAATCAACTTAAAACATTGTTTTATACAATATACAATGTATATTCACTTTTACTACCAACTGATAGATTAAAACAATCTTTACCATTCAGTAATAACAAGCACTTTTTTTACATTTTTACATTTTAATATTTTATGATGTATTTAAATGAGTAGTTATTGTTGCAAACTTCATTAGAAATTTGAATTGAGATCAGTTTTGAAATAAGGGAAAGGGGGATGTGAAAAAAAAATTGGGGGGTCAATTTTTTTCATTTCAGATTTCATAAATAAAAAGAAAATTTCTTCAAACATTTTTTTGAGAGGATTAATATTCAACAGCATAGTGAATTGTTCAAAAGCAAACATATTTTTTTTAAGTTCATTAGACCACATTCATTCTGTGTCAGAAACCTATGCTGTGTCAACTATTTAATCACAATCCAAAGGAGTAAGTTCGGTAAGTGCCATATTTGGCCCAAATTATAAAGTTCATGGTTACAACACAATAATTGTTTTAAGTTGCCTTAGAGACATGTGAGAAAGTTAAACAGAGCTGTTTTTGTCAAAGTTTAATTCTAACACGTTGATTTTTACATCCCAAAATGGTCAAGATAAGGGATTTTGGTGAAATTTGACAAAATCAGCTGGATTTCAACCAAATAAAGGACCAGTAACATAGAGCGCAGGCGTCGACAAGCTTAATATTCAAATAAGACATGTTAAATGTCTAAACACACATTATTTTAAAAGATCTTTGTTGTCGACGTATGCGCTCTGTGTTTCCTGTCAAATAATCTTTGGAAATTTACCCATTTTCATTGATTTTTTCGTGAAAAATCAATATGAGTACAACTGGTGACGTCATAATGAAACGCAGAGACCTAAAATTTTCAACAAAATGGCTTATATCCTATCTAGTCAATGTATTAGCTATAATTTATCGTGATATTGGTCAATAAATCCGAATTTGAAATTTACGCTAAAAAAGGGGGCCATTTTAGGACCTTATTGAACATACTCCTTTAGAGCTGAATCCAGCTTGAATGTTGTGTCCATACTTGCCCCAACCGTTCAGGGTTCAACCTCTGCGGTCGTATAAAGCTGCGCCCTGCGGAGCATCTGGTTTATTTATATTACTTGGTTCTCTTTTATTTCTGTGATGCTACATCATTGGTTTCAGTCAAGTCCACTTGATAGCTCAAAATTGTTGATTATTTAATGTCCAGAGGAAGCCCTACAAAAAGTACATGAAATTGTATTTTCTTTTCTTTCGGAGTGTAATATTACCAAATCATAGTACGTAATATACAGATTTGTATGAAAAAGGGTTGAAAAATTGTCCTTGGAAAATGATAGTTGTAAGAATGTATCCTTACATTTCATTGCAGAAAAATCACACTATTAATGAGTCATATTAGACTCATAAACATTTATTTTGAGTGCTTTTAAACATATCTCTTTTTTTATTTGGTGTTTCTATAAAATATTTTGAAAATTTGAGCTTACATGGTTACTAAAGCTTGTAAACAGAAAAAAGTGGTGTAAATTTGACTACCAGTGATGGTTTTTCTTTTGCCTTGACTGTCATACAAGTGAGAGGTTTAGCTACCTATAAAACCAGGTTCAATCCACCATTTTCCACATGAAAAAATGCCTGTACCAAGTCAGGAATATGACAGTTGTTATCCATTCGTTTGATGTGTTTGAGCTTTTGATTTTGCCATTTGATTAGGGACTTTCCGTTTTGAATTCAATATAATTTTTGTGATTTTACTTTTTTAACAGTTGAAAAATAATCCATCTATCCTTTTAGCAGTTCTCCTTCAATTACCTTTTTAGGAATGTTTGTGTTTTTGTAAAAAAACTATTTAAGACAGACAGCTAGATACCATAAACATACTTTGTATACACAGGCCAGAGTCTGAGCTTGATTTGCTATATATGATATAAAACTAAACTGACGAAAAAAGGTCATTTACTAGTATTCAAAATCATAAAATGCAAAAAATAAATTTTGCAAATAAAACAGTTGACATAAAAGTTCATATTTAATATGAAATAATAATACATAATTAATACGAAATTACATCAACTAATATCATATCAATTGAATAAATGACAAAGAATAGCAAAGGTGGGGAGAAAAATCTGCCCCATAAATAAACATAACTATATACTTCGAAATTTGTATGAAATAAAAATCATGAAATGTTTTGTCAGGCAATGCTGACCGAAAACAAAGTTACGGCTGTAATTATATGAAATGAAGATCATAAAACGTTTAAATTTTGGTAGACAAATTAAAGCTGACCAAAAACAAGACAGTTGTAATTATAAAAGAAAGATCATTAAACGTTTTGGCAGGCAATGCTGACCCAAAACAAGACAGTTGTAATTATATAAAAGAAAGATCACTAAACGTTTTGGCAGGCAATGCTGACCCAAATCAAGACAGTTGTAATTATATAAAAGAAAGATCATTAAACGTTTTGGCAGGCAATGCTGACCCAAAACAAGACAGTTGTAATTATACGAAAGAAAGATCACTAAACGTTTAGGCAGGCAATGCTGACCCAAATCAAGACAGTTGTAATTGTTTGAAATAACGATCATAAAACGTTTGTCAGGCAATGCTGACCCAAATCAAGACAGTTGTAATTGTTTGAAATAACGATCATAAAACGTTTGTCAGGCAATGCTGACCCAAAACAAGACAGTTGTAATTATATGAAATAACGATCATAAAACGTTTGTCAGGCAATGCTGACCCAAAACAAGACAGTTGTAATTATATGAAATAACGTTTATAAAACGTTTGTCAGGCAATGCTGACCCAAAACAAGACAGTTGTAATTATATGAAAGAAAGATCACTAAACGTTTAGGCAGGCAATGCTGACCCAAAACAAGACAGTTGTAATTGTTTGAAATAATGATCATGAAACGTTTGTCAGGCAATGCTGACCCAAAATAAGACAGTTGTAATTATATGAAATAAAGATCATAAAACGTTTGTCAGGCAATGCTGACCCAAAACAAGACAGTTGTAATTATATGAAAGAAAGATCACTAAATGTTTGTCAGGCAATGCTGACCCAAAACAAGACAGTTGTAATTATATGAAATAACGATCATGAAACGTTTGTCAGGCAATGCTGACCCAAAACAAGACAGTTGTAATTATATGAAATAACGATCATGAAACGTTTGTCAGGCAATGCTGACCCAAAACAAGACAGTTGTAATTATATTAAAGAAAGATCACTAAACGTTTGTCAGGCAATGCCGACCCAAAACAAGACAGTTGTAATTGTTTGAAATAACGATCATGAAACGTTTGTCAGGCAATGCTGACCCAAAACAAGACAGTTGTAATTATATGAAATAACGATCATGAAACGTTTGTCAGGCAATGCTGACCCAAAACAAGACAGTTGTAATTATATGAAAGAAAGATCACTAAACGTTTAGGCAGGCAATGCTGACCCAAAAGAAGACAGTTGTAATTGTTTGAAATAACGATAATAAAACGTGTTGGCAGGCAATGCTGACCCAAAACAAGACAGTTGTAATTGTTTGAAATAACGATCATAAAATGTTTGTCAGGCAATGCTGACCCAAAACAAGACAGTTGTAATTGTTTGAAATAACGATCATAAGACGTGTTGGCAGGCAATGCTGACCCAAAACAAGACAGTTGTAATTATATGAAATAACGATCATAAAACGTGTTGGCAGGCAATGCTGACCCAAAACAAGACAGTTGTAATTATATGAAATAACGATCATAAAACGTTTGTCAGGCAATGCTGACCCAAAACAAGACAGTTGTAATTATATGAAATAACGATCATAAAACGTGTTGGCAGGCAATGCTGACCCAAAACAAGACAGTTGTAATTGTTTGAAATAACGATCATAAGACGTGTTGGCAGCAATGCTGACCCAAAACAAGACAGTTGTAATTATATGAAATAACGATCATAAAACGTTTTGTCAGGCAATGCTGACCCAAAATAAGACAGTTGTAATTATATGAAAGAAAGATCACTAAACGTTTTGGCAGGCAATGTTGACCCAAAACAAGACAGTTGTAATTGTTTGAAATAACGATCATAAAACGTTTTGTCAGGCAATACTGACCCGAATCAGCTGAAGTTTAAAGTTCTGAAACTTAATTAATTTTTATATGCTGTAAAATTCCATAAACGCATTAGAATATAGAATTAATTCCCATTAAAAAACAAACTTGATCTTACTCAAGGATCCCAAACATAACTGCATAACGCATGTAAAGGAATAAAATGCGATAAATTAATTATCATAGTTACTCTTCTTTAATAATCAACCATTAAACAGAAAAGATTTGTATGTACCATGTATTAAATGAAGAGTATAAACTTTAAAAATATCATCAGTATATATATATGTCTTGCCCAATGTTACTTTTAGTAATAATTCTAGTATATAGTAAAAGCAAACGACGTTACAGGCATAAGTTTCGGCATAAAAATTATCAAGTTACGTTCATCGCAATCCAAACCAAATCATGTACATGAATCAAAATCGTGAGTTCTATCCGAATTAGTCATAAGTGAAATTTCTCTATATAATAAACTATAAGAGATATCTTATAAACTATATAAGGTATCTTATAAATATATAATATATCTTATATAAAAATTGTTTATAAGATATCTCATATACTTTAGAAGATATCTTATAAAGTATATAAGATATCATATAAACTTTATGAAATATCTTATATAACATTAAAGATATCTTATATATCATTAAAGATATCTAATATAACATTAAAGATATCTTATATAACATTAAAGATATCCAATATAACATTAAAGATATCTTATATAATATATGAGATATCTTATAAAATGAAATTATATAAGATATCTTATATATTAAAGGAGATATCTTATATATTATAGGAGATATCTTGAAATTCGAATAAATAGTAAAACGGCTTGCCATAGTAAATAGCTAAATCATTGGTTGTGTACTGATAGATAGTAAATGTTGTCTCCGAAATAAGCAGTTGTGTGCTCTGATAGGTATATCGAATCTTATATCAGACAGGGAAAAAAATAAGATTTTTGAAAAATGGTGTCAACCTTTTGACTGATTGCCATACACTTACTAGTTTTACCAATCTTCTACTTTCATGAAACATATAGTAGATAGTAAAAACATATGAACAGCAGAAAATATTAACAAAGGTCAAATATCATCGAAATTATCTAGCATGTCGATCTCCTCATATGAGTAATATGCCATCTGTATTTTGTTATTATGATTGAAACTTAATATTAAGTATTTTTAGTAAATATTATTTTGTCGAACTTTTCCAAAATGTTCGAAATATGTAATCCCTTTTTATACGACCGCAAAAATTGAAAATTTTTTGGTCGTATATTGGTATGACGTTGGCGTCGTCGTCTGCGTCGTCGTCGTCGTCCGAATACTTTTAGTTTTCGCACTCTAACTTTAGTAAAAGTGAATAGAAATCTATGAAATTTTAACACAAGGTTTATGACCACAAAAGGATGGTTGGAATTGATTTTGGGAGTTTTGGTCCCAAAACTTTAGGAATTAGGGGCCAAAAAGGGCCCAAATAAGCATTTTCTTGGTTTTTGCACTATAACTTAAGAATAAGTAAATAGAAATCTATGAAATTTAAACACAAGGTTTATTACCATATAAGGAAGGTTGGGATTGATTTTGGGAGTTTTGGTCCCAACAGTTTAGGAAAAAGGGACCCAAAGGTTCCAAAATTAAACTTTGTTTGATTTCATCAAAAATTGAATAATTGGGGTTATTTGATATGCCGAATCTAACTGTGTACATGAAGATTCCTAATTTTTGGTCCCGTTTTCGTATTGGTCAACATTAAGGTCCAAAGGGTCCAAAATTAAACTTAGTTTGATTTTAACAAAAATTGAATCCTTGGGGTTCTTTGATATGCTGAATCTAACAAATGTACTCAGATTTTTTATTATTGGCCCAGTTTTCAAGCTGGTACAAATCGGGGTCCAAATTAAACTTTGTTTGATTTCATCAAAAATTGATTAATTGGGGTTCTGTTATATGCCAAATCTAACTGTGTATGTAGATTCTTAATTTTTAGTCCTGTTTTCAAATTGGTCTACATTAAAGTCCAAAGGGTCCAAAATTAAACCAAGTTTGATTTAAACAAAAATTGAATTCTTGGGGTTCTTTGATATGCTGAATCTAAACATGTACTTAGATTTTTTATTATGAGCCAAGTTTTAAAATTGGTCCAAATCAGGATCCAAAATTATTATATGAAGTATTGTGCAATAGCAAGACATTTTCAATTGCACAGTATTGTGCAATAGGAAGAAATTTTCAATTGCACAGTATTGCGCAATAGCAAAAAATCTTCGATTAGCAAGTATTTTCAATTGCACAGTATTGCGCAATAGCAAGAAATATCTAATTGCACAATATTGTGCAATAGCAAGAAATTTTCGAAAATTGGAGTTATCTTTCTTTTTCCAGAATAGTAGTTGAATCAACTTAAATCATTGTTTTATACAATATACAATGTATATTCACTTTTACTACCAACTGATAAATTAAAACAATCTTTACCAAGTTCAGTGATAACAAGCACCTTTTTTACATTTTAATATTTTATGATGTATTTAAATGAATAGTTATTGTTGCAAACTGCATTAGAAATTTGAATTGAGATCAGTTTTGGAATAAGAGAAAGGGGGATGTGAAAAATTGGGGGAGTGGGGGTTAAATTTTTCTCATTTCAGATTTCATAAATAAAAAAAAAAAATTCTTCAAACATTTATTTGAGAGGATTAATATTCAACAGCATAGTGTATTGCTCAAAGGCAAAACAAAAATTTTAAGTTCATTAGACCACATTCATTCTGTGTCAGAAACCTATGCTGTGTCAACTATTTAATCACAATCCAAAATTAGAGCTAAATCCAGCTTAAATGTTGTGTCCATACTTGCGCCAACCGTTCAGGGTTCAACCTCTGCGGTCGTATAAAGCTGCGCCCTGCGGAGCATCTGGTTGCAGCCTCTTATTGTAATGATGTGAGGTAAAACAGTAGAAGTTTAAATATAATGTAAAAAAGAGCAAGGTTATGAATTAAGAAATAAATACATTGAAATATGTGATAAAACTATTTTATCAGATACCGTGTCAATACGTAAACATATCAAGTTTGTTTTTATGCCCAACTTTCTTAATTTCGAACCACAGATAACTAGATTAATGGATACGTGACATTTGTAAATTCAATGTGATTACATATTGTATCTATGTAAAAATAATGAAATACAATCCAAAGGGAAATCCCATTCTTGGCTGTAAAGAGAAAATTTACTTTTTACTTTATAATTGCATAAAGGGAAAACACCAATGTATTTTATTTGTTAAGAAAGCGACAGGTTAATATCACAAGACAAAATTTATGTTGTCAATTTGAGAGTTAAATTTTATGTTTTCCATGTGCGTGTCATTCACACCTCAAGTAACTGGGATATACAATTCGAACTCTTTTGCATATAGTATTTGCATAAATTCTAAGTGATATATGTTCAAATAAATTACCAGTTTCAGTTAAAAGAGGAAAAATAATGTCGTTCACATTTACATTAAACTATATATATAGATGTAGGAAGATGTGGTGTGAGTGCCAATGAGACAACTCTCCATCCAAATAACAATTTTAAAAAAAGTAAACCATTATAGGTCAATGTACAGCCTTCAACACGGAGCCTTGGCTCACACCGAACAACAAGCTATCAAGGGCCCCAAAATTACTAGTGTAAAACCATTCAAACGGGAAAACCAACGGTCTAATCTATATTAAATTTTAAAAAAACGAGAAACACGTATAAATTACATAAACAAACGACAACTACTGTACATCAGATTCCTGACTTAGGACAGGTGCAAACATTTGCAGCGGGTTTAAACGTTTTATCTTTTTCTGAAACAATAGCATAATTTATCATCACAACATAGAAAAACACACGATAAAATATCAATTGGCAGATTTAACTCAATCAAAAAACGTACATTAATACACTATAAACGAATAAATTTGATCTGCGATATCTGAATGTCGATGCACAGTTAATAAAATATTAGGGACAAACATTCAAGGCCAAAAAGCAAACAAACAAGTCCAAACAAACCATGGCAAGCCACCACTGAGAAATATTTAACCCTTCGAA
The DNA here is from genome assembly GCA_037788925.1 of Mytilus galloprovincialis. Taxonomy (NCBI): domain Eukaryota; kingdom Metazoa; phylum Mollusca; class Bivalvia; order Mytilida; family Mytilidae; genus Mytilus; species Mytilus galloprovincialis. The sequence goes on from CM075341.1 coordinate 25,544,865, forward strand.
AATATTCACTTTAGAAAGAAAACGGTTTTGAAAAAATACAGGTAAATCTTGAAGTTTATACAAATGTAGTAAGAAGAAGTGAAACTTGGAAGATAGTCCAAATAATTAAAGCTGGTATATAGACAAGATCCATATACATATGAAATAATAAAAAAAAACATTATAAACAGTATCAACAGGTCGAATTAACAAGAAAATACGATTTGAGAGTACTCGCAGTTACTGACAGATAGTTAAAAGCCAAAAACAATTAATAATGAAAAAAAAAAACATCATCAGAGACTAAAATCAACTAAAACACATCCCAGGTATTTAGTATTTTAACGTCATGAACAGTCAGAGAAGATATATGGTAAAAACAATACACAATTGCCTTTAAATTGACAGGTAAAGTTGAGCACATCTAAAAATTGGAATTGACAAAACTATAATACAGTTACAATCTTATATGACCTACCGAATTATACTATATACCGGTTTTGTAATAACATGAGGAACACGATGGGTTCCACATGTGGAACAGGATCTGCCAACCCTTCCGGATCACATGAGTTCACCCCAAGTTTTTGGTGGGGTTCGTGTTGCTCAGTCTTTAGTTTTCTATGTTATTTTTTGTGTACTATTATTTGTCTGTTTATCTTTTTCATTTTTAGCCATGGCGTTGTCAGTTTTATTGTCGATATATATGAGTTTGAATGTTCCTCTGGTATCTTTCTCCCCTCTTTTACGAGGTGTTACACATTACAATCGGGAATAAACTTGTTGAGAAGCTATAGCTACACATAAAAGTTTTTGTAAAGCTTCGTTCCTTAAAATAAAACAAGAATGTGTCCAAAGTACACGGATGCCCCACTCGCACTATCCTTTTCCATGTTCCATGGACCGTGAAATTGGATAATTATCTAATTTGGCATTAACATTAGAAAGATCATATCATAAGCAACAAGTGTACTAAGTTTCAAGTTGATTGGACTTCAGCTTCATCAAAAACTACCTTGACCAAAAACTTTAACCTGAAACTCCCACTTTCATTTTCTATGTTCAGTGGACCGTGAAATTGGGGTCAAAAGTCTAATTTGGCTTAAAAATTAGAAAGATCATCTCATAAGCAACAAGTGTACTAAGTTTCAAGTTGATTGGACTACAGCTTCATCAAAAACTACCTTGACCAAAAACTTTAACCTGGACGGACGAACGGAACCACAGACCAGAAAACATAATGCCCCTCTACTATCGTACATGTAGGTGGGGCATAAAAAAACTATTTGATATATAGAGAAACGTCAACCATAACTAAACTATAAATAAAGACGAAAACCTTTTTCGGCGAGTAAGACTGACGGATGTCAAAGGAAATATATACATGTAAAATATATTGAATATCGAAATGTATCCCTAGTAAATAGGCAAAAGATCATTATCATTTTAAAAAAGTCTTTAAATAGTATCATTGTTACAAAGATAGATTTTATCTGAAATATATAGGTATGTCTTAAACAAAGTTTCACTTTTTCGTCACGATAGGATTTATTAACATGAACTATGACGTTACTTGCCGTACAATTATATAAAAGATCTTCGATAACACCATTACTGTCACCTTTTGATTGAATCATGGTGGTCAAAGGAAAACCTCACATATTGTATATTACAAGTCATGGTTCACAAAGCGAAAAAAATAATGTTCCATGAACTGTCAGTACGCGTGATACAAACTTTGTATTTGTATTTTTGAGCTGGTTGTTTACCCTCCAAATCCTTAAAGGGTACATCCTTGACGTTTCAGGGCGTATATCTTATATAAAAATTGTTTATAAGATATCTCATATACTTTAGAAGATATCTTATAAAGTATATAAGATATCATATAAACTTTATGAAATATCTTATATAACATTAAAGATATCTTATATATCATTAAAGATATCTAATATAACATTAAAGATATCTTATATAACATTAAAGATATCCAATATAACATTAAAGATATCTTATATAATATATGAGATATCTTATAAAATGAAATTATATAAGATATCTTATATATTAAAGGAGATATCTTATATATTATAGGAGATATCTTGAAATTCGAATAAATAGTAAAACGGCTTGCCATAGTAAATAGCTAAATCATTGGTTGTGTACTGATAGATAGTAAATGTTGTCTCCGAAATAAGCAGTTGTGTGCTCTGATAGGTATATCGAATCTTATATCAGACAGGGAAAAAAATAAGATTTTTGAAAAATGGTGTCAACCTTTTGACTGATTGCCATACACTTACTAGTTTTACCAATCTTCTACTTTCATGAAACATATAGTAGATAGTAAAAACATATGAACAGCAGAAAATATTAACAAAGGTCAAATATCATCGAAATTATCTAGCATGTCGATCTCCTCATATGAGTAATATGCCATCTGTATTTTGTTATTATGATTGAAACTTAATATTAAGTATTTTTAGTAAATATTATTTTGTCGAACTTTTCCAAAATGTTCGAAATATGTAATCCCTTTTTATACGACCGCAAAAATTGAAAATTTTTTGGTCGTATATTGGTATGACGTTGGCGTCGTCGTCTGCGTCGTCGTCGTCGTCCGAATACTTTTAGTTTTCGCACTCTAACTTTAGTAAAAGTGAATAGAAATCTATGAAATTTTAACACAAGGTTTATGACCACAAAAGGATGGTTGGAATTGATTTTGGGAGTTTTGGTCCCAAAACTTTAGGAATTAGGGGCCAAAAAGGGCCCAAATAAGCATTTTCTTGGTTTTTGCACTATAACTTAAGAATAAGTAAATAGAAATCTATGAAATTTAAACACAAGGTTTATTACCATATAAGGAAGGTTGGGATTGATTTTGGGAGTTTTGGTCCCAACAGTTTAGGAAAAAGGGACCCAAAGGTTCCAAAATTAAACTTTGTTTGATTTCATCAAAAATTGAATAATTGGGGTTATTTGATATGCCGAATCTAACTGTGTACATGAAGATTCCTAATTTTTGGTCCCGTTTTCGTATTGGTCAACATTAAGGTCCAAAGGGTCCAAAATTAAACTTAGTTTGATTTTAACAAAAATTGAATCCTTGGGGTTCTTTGATATGCTGAATCTAACAAATGTACTCAGATTTTTTATTATTGGCCCAGTTTTCAAGCTGGTACAAATCGGGGTCCAAATTAAACTTTGTTTGATTTCATCAAAAATTGATTAATTGGGGTTCTGTTATATGCCAAATCTAACTGTGTATGTAGATTCTTAATTTTTAGTCCTGTTTTCAAATTGGTCTACATTAAAGTCCAAAGGGTCCAAAATTAAACCAAGTTTGATTTAAACAAAAATTGAATTCTTGGGGTTCTTTGATATGCTGAATCTAAACATGTACTTAGATTTTTTATTATGAGCCAAGTTTTAAAATTGGTCCAAATCAGGATCCAAAATTATTATATGAAGTATTGTGCAATAGCAAGACATTTTCAATTGCACAGTATTGTGCAATAGGAAGAAATTTTCAATTGCACAGTATTGCGCAATAGCAAAAAATCTTCGATTAGCAAGTATTTTCAATTGCACAGTATTGCGCAATAGCAAGAAATATCTAATTGCACAATATTGTGCAATAGCAAGAAATTTTCGAAAATTGGAGTTATCTTTCTTTTTCCAGAATAGTAGTTGAATCAACTTAAATCATTGTTTTATACAATATACAATGTATATTCACTTTTACTACCAACTGATAAATTAAAACAATCTTTACCAAGTTCAGTGATAACAAGCACCTTTTTTACATTTTAATATTTTATGATGTATTTAAATGAATAGTTATTGTTGCAAACTGCATTAGAAATTTGAATTGAGATCAGTTTTGGAATAAGAGAAAGGGGGATGTGAAAAATTGGGGGAGTGGGGGTTAAATTTTTCTCATTTCAGATTTCATAAATAAAAAAAAAAAATTCTTCAAACATTTATTTGAGAGGATTAATATTCAACAGCATAGTGTATTGCTCAAAGGCAAAACAAAAATTTTAAGTTCATTAGACCACATTCATTCTGTGTCAGAAACCTATGCTGTGTCAACTATTTAATCACAATCCAAAATTAGAGCTAAATCCAGCTTAAATGTTGTGTCCATACTTGCGCCAACCGTTCAGGGTTCAACCTCTGCGGTCGTATAAAGCTGCGCCCTGCGGAGCATCTGGTTGCAGCCTCTTATTGTAATGATGTGAGGTAAAACAGTAGAAGTTTAAATATAATGTAAAAAAGAGCAAGGTTATGAATTAAGAAATAAATACATTGAAATATGTGATAAAACTATTTTATCAGATACCGTGTCAATACGTAAACATATCAAGTTTGTTTTTATGCCCAACTTTCTTAATTTCGAACCACAGATAACTAGATTAATGGATACGTGACATTTGTAAATTCAATGTGATTACATATTGTATCTATGTAAAAATAATGAAATACAATCCAAAGGGAAATCCCATTCTTGGCTGTAAAGAGAAAATTTACTTTTTACTTTATAATTGCATAAAGGGAAAACACCAATGTATTTTATTTGTTAAGAAAGCGACAGGTTAATATCACAAGACAAAATTTATGTTGTCAATTTGAGAGTTAAATTTTATGTTTTCCATGTGCGTGTCATTCACACCTCAAGTAACTGGGATATACAATTCGAACTCTTTTGCATATAGTATTTGCATAAATTCTAAGTGATATATGTTCAAATAAATTACCAGTTTCAGTTAAAAGAGGAAAAATAATGTCGTTCACATTTACATTAAACTATATATATAGATGTAGGAAGATGTGGTGTGAGTGCCAATGAGACAACTCTCCATCCAAATAACAATTTTAAAAAAAGTAAACCATTATAGGTCAATGTACAGCCTTCAACACGGAGCCTTGGCTCACACCGAACAACAAGCTATCAAGGGCCCCAAAATTACTAGTGTAAAACCATTCAAACGGGAAAACCAACGGTCTAATCTATATTAAATTTTAAAAAAACGAGAAACACGTATAAATTACATAAACAAACGACAACTACTGTACATCAGATTCCTGACTTAGGACAGGTGCAAACATTTGCAGCGGGTTTAAACGTTTTATCTTTTTCTGAAACAATAGCATAATTTATCATCACAACATAGAAAAACACACGATAAAATATCAATTGGCAGATTTAACTCAATCAAAAAACGTACATTAATACACTATAAACGAATAAATTTGATCTGCGATATCTGAATGTCGATGCACAGTTAATAAAATATTAGGGACAAACATTCAAGGCCAAAAAGCAAACAAACAAGTCCAAACAAACCATGGCAAGCCACCACTGAGAAATATTTAACCCTTCGAAAATATTCACTTTAGAAAGAAAACGGTTTTGAAAAAATACAGGTAAATCTTGAAGTTTATACAAATGTAGTAAGAAGAAGTGAAACTTGGAAGATAGTCCAAATAATTAAAGCTGGTATATAGACAAGATCCATATACATATGAAATAATAAAAAAAACATTATAAACAGTATCAACAGGTCGAATTAACAAGAAAATACGATTTGAGAGTACTCGCAGTTACTGACAGATAGTTAAAAGCCAAAAACAATTAATAATGAAAAAAAAAAACATCATCAGAGACTAAAATCAACTAAAACACATCCCAGGTATTTAGTATTTTAACGTCATGAACAGTCAGAGAAGATATATGGTAAAAACAATACACAATTGCCTTTAAATTGACAGGTAAAGTTGAGCACATCTAAAAATTGGAATTGACAAAACTATAATACAGTTACAATCTTATATGACCTACCGAATTATACTATATACCGGTTTTGTAATAACATGAGGAACACGATGGGTTCCACATGTGGAACAGGATCTGCCAACCCTTCCGGATCACATGAGTTCACCCCAAGTTTTTGGTGGGGTTCGTGTTGCTCAGTCTTTAGTTTTCTATGTTATTTTTTGTGTACTATTATTTGTCTGTTTATCTTTTTCATTTTTAGCCATGGCGTTGTCAGTTTTATTGTCGATATATATGAGTTTGAATGTTCCTCTGGTATCTTTCTCCCCTCTTTTACGAGGTGTTACACATTACAATCGGGAATAAACTTGTTGAGAAGCTATAGCTACACATAAAAGTTTTTGTAAAGCTTCGTTCCTTAAAATAAAACAAGAATGTGTCCAAAGTACACGGATGCCCCACTCGCACTATCCTTTTCCATGTTCCATGGACCGTGAAATTGGATAATTATCTAATTTGGCATTAACATTAGAAAGATCATATCATAAGCAACAAGTGTACTAAGTTTCAAGTTGATTGGACTTCAGCTTCATCAAAAACTACCTTGACCAAAAACTTTAACCTGAAACTCCCACTTTCATTTTCTATGTTCAGTGGACCGTGAAATTGGGGTCAAAAGTCTAATTTGGCTTAAAAATTAGAAAGATCATCTCATAAGCAACAAGTGTACTAAGTTTCAAGTTGATTGGACTACAGCTTCATCAAAAACTACCTTGACCAAAAACTTTAACCTGGACGGACGAACGGAACCACAGACCAGAAAACATAATGCCCCTCTACTATCGTACATGTAGGTGGGGCATAAAAAAACTATTTGATATATAGAGAAACGTCAACCATAACTAAACTATAAATAAAGACGAAAACCTTTTTCGGCGAGTAAGACTGACGGATGTCAAAGGAAATATATACATGTAAAATATATTGAATATCGAAATGTATCCCTAGTAAATAGGCAAAAGATCATTATCATTTTAAAAAAGTCTTTAAATAGTATCATTGTTACAAAGATAGATTTTATCTGAAATATATAGGTATGTCTTAAACAAAGTTTCACTTTTTCGTCACGATAGGATTTATTAACATGAACTATGACGTTACTTGCCGTACAATTATATAAAAGATCTTCGATAACACCATTACTGTCACCTTTTGATTGAATCATGGTGGTCAAAGGAAAACCTCACATATTGTATATTACAAGTCATGGTTCACAAAGCGAAAAAAATAATGTTCCATGAACTGTCAGTACGCGTGATACAAACTTTGTATTTGTATTTTTGAGCTGGTTGTTTACCCTCCAAATCCTTAAAGGGTACATCCTTGACGTTTCAGGGCGTAGAAAACATCTATAGCGGAGACAGTCTTCCTCTTTGTGTGCTCAGTGTATGTTACAGCATCACGGATGTCATTTCCCAAAAACACTTTCAAGACACCACGTGTTTCCTTTGGATAAGACCAGAGATATGTTTGACACCAACTCTTCTTGCCAGACGACGGCTAGCTTCTTTGGTGATACCTTCGATGTTATCACGCAACACCTTCCTCTGACGTTTGGTACTTTCAACCAGGAAAGAGACTAAGAGAACAGTGAAATCTTCTTAATTGTTATGCAATACTACAATGGACAATTCACAAACACTGCAAAAGATGCGAACATGCCAACAGTTTTGCATGTTTTCTATGTAGTATTTATTTTTTAATATTAGGTAAAGATTTTGAGTTACATAAACATATATCAATATCGCGTTTCAGACAGTATTCAAGCTTTTAATAGCAAAAATAGATTGTCAATGATGTCATTTTAGCTATTTCAGACATTAATATAATTAAGTAAATTTCAGAATAAATAGTGCTGTAAATACATTTTTGTGTTCGAACTTATATTTGATAACTATTAATATTACTAGTGTTAATGCGTTAAATGAGGTAAAAGGAAACATTAAAAAGGAGATGTGGGTATACCCGAATGAAACAACAATCACAAAATTTACCTATTTACAAAATCCTGGTTAACTAATATTTGAGTCCAACGCCCATGCAGCGTGTTGGGTTGGAACGCATAACCTTGGGGTTTCAAGTGATACAGTTGTCGGATTACTTTTGTTTCTGTTGACTACTTAGACCACTCGGCTATTCAGTTAGAACTCTTCGAATATTACAGGTTAAGAGTCCCAACAGCATACTTATAAGGATCGCAATTGCTACAAAGCTCTTTCAGTGTTAAAGAGTCTGTATATCACGCTTTAAAGATTAAAATTTTCATATCCTTTTCAGTGTGCTCGGATTAAGGATGTTGTACTTGATGTAATATAATATTCAAATAAACCAATTCACCTATGTTAAACGGTTTTGTCTATTTTTACAGCTCATAGTCACAGCATAAAAAGAATCGAAGGTCACTTTTCATCAGTATAAATTTAAACATCTTCGACAATTTCATCAGTGTTTTTCTCTAACGTATGTTAGTCGTATGAAAAGAAACATGGATATACGGATTTTGTTTTGCATATTTTTGTTACATTTTTTACTGGGCATCTCGTCATGTAAGTATTGTTATATTATTTTATTTTATTGGTTTCAATGTATGACCACTGCGTTTTTTGTAATGCAAAGTGAAATTGGGTGAAAATTGTTCGAAAAGAAAAAAAACGGCTTGTGTCGTTTCATGCGAACATAAAGCACTATTATCACCGTATTAAAATTATGATTCTTTCAAACATACTAACTGTATGCACATACTGGTGTAGTCCTAATATATACAGCAAATGAATATTATGTCCATATATATTTGAAAGTTACCTTTGTTTCCTCCACACGAAGTTAACTTGAGAACAGGAACGCTTTCCGTTATTATTTTAAAATCTTCATAGTTTCTTGTACAAGTAACAATTTGATTGGAATAAACAATATATTTAGATCTACCTTTTATATTGGTAACAATGTTTAAAGACAAACAGCTTATACGTACATACATGACATAACAAATTGAAATAAGAAAAAAAACCTAAAGTTTATTTAAAAGAAAAAGTCAAGTTTCGACCGTTTTAAAATTTAGTAGTCCGTGTACATTTGAAGGTTTAAAATCCTTACATTGAAACAGTATTGACACGTATATAAAATTTCAATCCTGGTATCTATGGTGAATTCATTTGACAAAACTTAAGGGAATTCATAATCTGTAATTTTTCAAACAATACAATACAGAACATGTTTTTTAATTTTATTGACTAATCAGAGTGCTTATTAAAGTAAAGAACTGCATATGATTAACTAGTGAATAAAAAAATATCAAAAAAGCAGTAATCACCATGATGAATAGTTCATGAATAGTTCATCATGGTATTATACCTTCGATTCTTATTTTTTTCGAGATTTGAACATTGATAGTAGACTTTCGCTATAACTTACCATACACCGTTAAATCGTTAACCATGTTAACTGAGGATTGAATTTATAATTTACAAGATACCAGTAATGTTGTAAAATTACTACAAATATCTGTCAGCTAAAATGAAAATTGCCAAAATTCCTTCTTTATGTTTTTCAAACTCTGCACCATTGTTGAAATTCAGTAGATTTATTTAATGAACTCAGCTGTATCCCGTCATACTTTGAACGACAAAATTGTTTTATTTTATTAATATAACTTTTATTGTTAAGTCTTGTTTTTTTTGTGATGTCCATTTGCCGTGACTCTGTTCTTATGTATCCCGTTATACTTTGAACGACAACATCGTTTTATATCTACCTGTGTGACGTCAAACGCGCGATTCTACCCTAGCACTTAAAGTCTTTCAATCCTTAAAGGGTGGATTTTACATAGATAGATAAAATCGTATAATAAACAAGAGGCTCTCAAGAGCCTGAATCGCTCACCTTAAATTTTTTGCTTAAATCTTCCATCAATGAATATTTTGGGTTTTCAATTTATATAAATGGTTCTTCGATTCTGTCATATCTTCTTCAAAAGCAAAAACAAGAGTGGACACACTGAACAGAGGAGAATATTTTAAAATTTAAACAACATGATGAACTAATTATGTAAAGTTGAGTTAAAAGGCCAATATTCTAAGGGGTCAAAAGCCAAATTGGTTATTATGCTTTGCTAATTGTTGAAGGCTGTACAGTAACCCATAGTTGTTAATTTCTGTGTCAGCTGATGGATCTTGACATTATAAACATTTTCACACCTGTCAAATTTGCTATAAAAGTTTTAGTTTTTGAGATATAAGCCCAAAACTGCATTTTACCCCTATGCTCTATTTTTAGCTATGGCAACCATATTTTTTGACAAAACAGAAAATAAAACACAAACTTTATTCTAGACACCTTAATGATAATTCAGCCTAAGTTTGGTGGAAATTGGTTCAGTAGTTTCAGAGGAGAAGATTTTTTAAAGTTAGCAAATATGATGAACAAATTGTGTAAAATTGTCATTAAAGGACATTAAGGGGTCAATTGACAATTTTGGTCAGATGAACTTATTTGTAGATCTTACTTTGCTGAACATTTTTGCTGTTTACAGTTTCTCTTTATCTATAATAATATTCAAGATAATGACCAAAAACTGCAAAATTTCCTTAAATTACCAATTAAGTGGCAGCAACCCAACAATGGGTTGTTTGATTCTTCTGAAAATTTCAGGGATGATAGATCTTGAACTATTGAACATTTTTACCCCATGTAAGATTTGCTCTAAATGCTTTAGTTTTAATTTGAGATATAAGCCAAAAACTGCATTGTACACCTATGTTCTATTTTTAGCCATGGCGGCCATGTTTTTTATGAAATGGGAATTAAAACACAAACTTTATTCTAGATACCCTAGGAATCAATCAGATGAAATTTGGTTTGAATTGGTTCAGTAGTTTCAGAGGAGAAGATCTTTGAAATAGTTTACGACGACGACGACGACGGACGGACGACGACGACGGACGACGACGGACGCCAAGTGATGGCAAAAGCTCACATTTCCTTTTAGGAAAGGTGAGCTAAAAAGCAAAATGAGGATGGTAAATTTGACTTGTGCGTTTCTGTGCTTCTTTGTTAGTCCAGACATATCGTATTGTTCAAATAGGACATTTGTTAAATTTGAATACTTTTATAGTGATTAAGATAATAACACAGCATGACAATATTGACTGCTGTACCCCTTTTTTTGACATGTTTACCTTTTGTGTCTGTTTGACTTGTTCACGAACCGTTGTCAATATAATATAATTTGATGCGACTGTCATTCAAGTAAAATGTTTAGCTAGCTATAAAACCAGGTTCAATCCACCATTTACTACATAAAAAAATGCCTGTACCAAGTCAGGAATATGGCAGTTGTTAACCATTCGTTTGATGGGTTTGATCATTTTATTTTGTCATTTGATTAGCACTTTCCTTTTTGAATTTTCCTCCAAGTTCAGTATTTTTTGTGATTTTCGTGTATATGGTCAAATCTTTTTGGAAATTTTAGGTCCTCAATGCTTTTCAACTTCGTTCTTGATTTGGCCTTTGAATTTTTATAATTTCGAGCAACAATAGCGCGTCTTAATTTGTAGACGTGGTAATCTGCCGTACAATATTGTATCTTTAATGGGTTGATTTCCAATACAAAATTTAAATTCAGGTATCTATGATGAGTTTATTAACAACTACTAGGTAGATGCCAATGCAGCCGGAGTTTTTATTCCCCGAGGATATCACCCGTCCAGTATCATTGATATGGTCATTACTACAAATTAACTAACAAAACTTTAAAAAAATAAATACTGAAGCTTAATAATGTAGAAATTTTTATGCCAACAAATAAAACTCTTGGGATAACTTTCACTCATTTATAATAGAAATGATATAATAAATAAGCAATTAAAGTATTCAAGTTGAATGAACAATCAATATCAAAGTTAACTGTCTCATTACTCATTAAGTCCTTACGTAAAACTTAAATTTATGCAGCGTTCCAGAGAGTGAATAATTTATTCTTACTTTTTTTTAAATAATTTCATTTACTTATTACTATATATTTTACGAAGGATAACGTAGGTAAATTTTTCTATAATTGCAAAATATAAGAAATAAGCAAAATGAACTCCCAAAAAAATTGAGTATGGTTACTAATATTTGTGGTAGATTCCTGTTTCAAGGACATTTTCGTATAAAATGTGTTTTTGGGACACAATCCACCCAGAATAAACCTTTTATTTTGTAATATTTCACTTAAATAACAAGAATTCTTTTACAAATGAGAGTACTTTCAAGGTCAAAGGTGCATGTGCAGATTCACATATTAGGTGTAAAACCACCATTGATTTTTGATGGAAGTTAACTTATAAAATGTTCACCTCTTTGTTAACTGTGTACAAGCTTTAGTAACCTCAACTTTCTAAAATATTCTAAAGTAACTCCTAATAAAAAAAAATGGTGTTTTGAAATACCCAAGATGTATGTGCATGTCCCAGTAATTTTTGTACTGCAATGAAATGTAGGACTAATTACCTACAACTGTCAAATGCAAGAGAGAAAAAAATCCGACACTTTTTCGTATGCCGGATGTGACGTACTATGATTTGGTTGTATTACACCTTAATTCAATGTAGATAAATAAATTCAGCTTAAGACTTTAAATTAAATGTTTGATATTAAGATAAAAAGATGAGCTATGATGCGAATTAGATATCTTATTATTGAGGTTGTTCCGATGAAATACCTCTTCTATTCCCAAAATATTCATGTTATTCCTTAAGAACCATTTTAACTCTAGGTACAATTTCATGTTCATGGACAAGATAATATTCTGGAACAGGTGCTTTATTCATGTTTCAAAAATTCAACATACAGTACTGAATTTTAAAAGTTGAAGATATTAATAATACATAGACCCAAATAAAAATAACTCGCCTAACTAATTAGACTTTATACCAGCGGGTTTAAACTTACATGCAACACTAGGAATGTTAATTATGGAGTAGATAATACACATCCCTCCGGGGCTCTTGGATTCATCCTTGTTTATATGGCCGTTCAATTTCCTTAATCTTTAGTTTTCTATGTTGCGATTTGAATTTTATCCCATGCCATTGTCAATTCGTTCTCCAATTTCGAATAATGAGTTTGAATATTCTTTTTTTTTCAATTATTCATCTCTCTCTCTCTCATATCAATCCATTTCCCACGTTAAGCATAACTTGTAAAGCTTTCCTGTGATGTATTGGTTACAATTTGACGTTGAATGAAAATTGACTAGAAACACGATTGAAAGTATACCCAAGTTCCATATTCTTCAGTATGTAAGATGTACATGGCAAATCGTAAATAGTTGACTGTTCATTAAAGAAAAACAAAATGTATGATCACTGAATTTCATATTTTCAAAACGTTTGCAACTTGCAAATCTAAATCCTAAGATAAAATTGTATCTATTGCTCAACCATCTAGATAAAAGATACAGAGATTTGCATAATCATGAAAGTTCGAGTTCAAATCATTCGATAAATATAGAGTTCTTCTAAAGTTACCAAAATCTCGTTTCCCATCTGCCAAAAATAAATTTATTCATATACCTGGTTTGTGCATTAATACTCAATTGTCTCCACGTTATGTTTAAAGGAACGGATATTCGACAAAACTGGAAAGTTATAGAAGCACTTGTGTTTGTAGACGAAACGCGCGTCTGGCGTAAATACAAAATTTAATCCTGGTATCTATGATGATTTTATTTACAACCACTGGGTCGATGCCACTGCTGGTGGAGTTTTTTCCCGAGGGTATTACCAGCTCAGTAGTCAGCACGTATGTGATGATATGAATTATCATTGATATGGTCATATTTATAAATTAACTGTTTACAAAACTTTTGAATTTTTGAAATACTAAAGCTTTCCTACATCAGGAATAGATTACCATATTTGTATATGGCAAAACGTTTAGGAATTTTGGTCTCAATGCTCTTCGACTTCGTATTTTATTTGTCCTTTTTAACTTTTTTGGATTAGAGCGTCACTGTTGAGTCTTTTGTAGACGAAACGCGCGTCTGGCGTAAATACAAAATTTAATCCTAGTACCTATGATGAGTTTATTTAGCTATTTATCAATTATTGAATTAATTTGTTTCAGCTTTTACGAGGAAGATTTTGTATTCAACATTTTCATTCATTAAGGAATTTGACGTCGAATCAAACACTGTGACTATTCTAGCCGAACAATCTGATCGAGTGTATGGTATGACCTATGATGATAAAAACAACTATATTTATTTCACCAGACACTTCTCCTACGATGTTATGAGGTAAGCATGTACTAAGTGGACCTTCTTGGAACTCATTTCCGAAAGCCATAATTGTATGTTCCAATTAAAATTTAATACAAGTTTTTATCTTGATTAGGAGTATACTGTTATAATAACTGATTTTGCTGCTATATGGAGAAATAATAAGACAATGTGTAACCTAAGACTACAATCATTTTTATCTTTAACAATCGTGGTTGAGTGCAGGTATGCTGAAAACAAACAGAATATCTATATTTATATATACCTTACTTTATCTAAATTTTAAAGCAATTTTTATAACCGGTTATAGTTGACTCTTCATTGGTCGTATTGCTAAACAAAAGAAATAGCCTTTTTCAAATTATTATTTTAGAATAAAATGTATGATTCTAAAAATAAGCTATTTTATTTTGACCATTTAACCGATTATGTCTGTTTTGTTCACACATCGTTGTAAAAATAACGGAATTTGATGAGCCTGTCATAAAAGTGAGAGGTTTAGCGCTATAATACCAGGTTCAATCCACCATTTTTTACATTTGAAAATGCCTGTACCAAGTAAGGAATATGACAGCTGTTGTTCATTCGTTTGATGTGTTTTATCCTTTGATTTTGCCATTTGATTTGGAACTCTCCGTTTTGAATTTTCTTCGGAGTGGTTTATTTTTGTGATTAACTTTTTTCTATTAAATGCAGTGAAATAAAAACAGAAATTCAAGATTATCAAACTGTTCACCCTGAACAACACCATAACATATGATTAGCCATACGCCAGACTTGTTTGGCTTTATAAATATTTTGATATGAGCGTCACTGATGAGTCTAATGTAGACGAAACGCGCGTTTGGCGTACTAAATTATAATCCTGGTACCTTTGATAACGTTTACACCACTGGGGCGATACCACTGCTGGTGGACGTTTCGTCCCCGAGGGTATCACCAGCCCAGTAGTCAACACCGGGTGTTGACATGAATATCAATAATGTGGTCATTTTTCTAAATTTCCTGTTTACAAAACTTTGAATTTTTCGAAACACTAAGGATTTTCCTATCCCAGGCATAGATTACCTTCGCCGTATTTGGCACAAATTTTTGGAATTTTGGATCCTCAATGCTCTTCAACTTTTTACTTGTTTGGCTTTATAAATATTTTGATATGAGCGTCACTGATGAGTCTTATGTAGACGAAACGCGCGTCTGGCGTACTAAATTATAATCCTGGTACCTTTGATAACATATACTAACCTACATTAAATATATATTCATGTAGCTTCAAAGTATTGTGTTACTCAACACAATATAATTATCTATGATACCTGAGATGAGTTCATTTCATAAAAGATCTCTTTTGTTATTCTAATGCATCCGAAATTATAAACCGACATTTTTTTGAAACTAAGTTCAGTTTATTCAAGTTAAGTCGGGAATGACTAATTATACCCACTTTAAATTCGTATTGATAATTTTTGACATGTCAGCCACTGGGCGTTAAGGGAGTATGCAATCAATCGTTCAGCTGTAAGATAAAAATATCTAACATATAGCTGCATACAACTCAATCAAACGGATTTTTTGTCTCATATTTTCAATTGTACAATATGTAAAAGAAAATTTGGCAAGAGCGTCCAGCGACAATAATACGAATTATTTACTATCATCATCATATTTCTATGTCATGTTAAGTTACTATGGAAGTTGATTTTTTTTTTTTTGCTTTCTTTTTCTCATTAGGTTTTTCATTTTGTATTTCATTTTATAATTAAATTTTATCTTGTACTTTTCCAGTTAGATTTTAATTTATATTTATATTCTAAAGTATAAAATATCACGATGAAGAAATTACTCGATAATAAAGGCAGATGTTTGTACAGCTGTCCCTGTTAAATTAATTTACTAATAGTCAACTCATTTGAAATATGCTTCGACACATAAAAAGTCATGTCTTTCAACGTAATCTGTGTTTTTGTTCTTGATATTTGTAAAAATTATTGTCGGTTAATGTAGCACCCACCTTTGACATTTACTTTAACATCCATAAAAAAATAATGTAGACAGGTGTTACATCGTTACCTATTTAGACAACCTAGCGGAACATAGTCATTAAGGGGCTATAACTCCTATATGGGAGCGGATAACGATCCAATTCATGTAAGGATATTTATAGATCTTATCCAGTAGGTAATAATTGAGGTTTCTAGTTAATATCTTTATGTATTAAAGCTTTAATAAAGGCAAACATGGACACCTCATATAAGAATTATATAAGTTATTGTCCGGTGGACTGTTTCTTTCTATCTACGAACTATAATTTTAATCAATTGCAATATTTGGTAACAATCCTCGGTGAATGTATCATTACCTCCGTTTTAAGAGAAACTGAAGATCGACATTGCATATATTTTATATTCGATTAAGTCAAAAGTATTGTTGTTTCTCTAAAGATTGTATCCCTGGACTATGAAAGTGTATCAAACGTCTTCGTGATCGTCATTATGCATGATAAACTAGAAATATTATTTGTACTTAAAATAACAATTCCCTAATGACAGGAGTGCTGATTATCAATTATAAGAATAATTTGCCGAATAATTGCCTGTAATTCGTGCAATACATCATCTTTTTGTAACGCTTCCCAAAATGGAAAGAAAGTGAGGATATCTTATAAAATCACGAATGACGTTCAATAAAAACCAATGTTTTTGACGGAAAAGCAATGAACTCGAAAATTGTCTGTTATAAGAAGAGTTGTAAATACTTTTTTCTTATACACTAGTCTTTAAAAATCTATTTCCTGTTCCAGACTGACAAATGAAAGATCGAAAACACATATGACAAAAGGTTTGCATCTGTTTGTTTAGTTTTTTTTAATAATATTAGATTTTTACACAACAAAATTCTTACACAGATCTGTATTTGTAAGTCTTCTATGTTATCTGTGTAGGGTTATAATTAACTGATTTATAATTTGAAGAGTTATTATTTTGAGGCGTTGAAATTCAAAAATATTTATCTATCCCAAGGTTTTATAAAACCGTCACACTGTGTGTATTTCAAGCAACGTTAAGTTCAATACTCAAATAATATAATTGTCCATTTATCGGTACCGACGGTAAGCAATAATATAACTGTTTTTCTCTATATCTGTTGACCTAGTTGCTTGTTTTACTCACACATTAGCTATTCAAATTACTAGGTTTAATCCACCATTGTCTACGAAAAGGAATGCATGTAACACGTCAGTAATACGACAGTAGTCTCATGTTTGTTTGATGTGTTTGAGCTTTTGTTCTGCCACTTTTTAAGGGACTTTCTGTTTAAACTATTCCTTGAAGTTCGTTTTTTTTCCTGGGTGCTGTTTTTCTATAATATGAGTTGAATTTAGGGGAATGAGGATTATACAAGAAGTTTCCTGTACTTTTCTTAATTTTGTGACGGCTTTACGTCAGTGAAAGTTCAATGATTGATTAATATTGAAATGAAAATACCTCATCACAAAAATAGTTGGATAGAGACTCAGAGTTGTCTCATTGGTACACTTACACCATCTTCTAAAATATATTGTAAAATAGTTCTCGCACTCATTTTTAGTTTTAGTCTTGTATTGTCAATATTAACTTATCATTTAACTTTACATTGAATTTACTATAACTAACGATATCTTGATTTTTACCTAATTTTTCTCTGCTTCAAAGGAATGGTTCAATGTTTGATCTGAAGCTTAATTATGTTGGTTTGTACTGCGAAAATGACCTAAGAACTGTTTAACTTTCACTTCCGGTTTGATAATGCTTTCACTTATAACCATTCAAATGCAAAATAATCATTTTCATCGATTTCAGTTATTTCGTAAACTTGACATTCGTAAAGATAAGAAATACTACGAAGTTTGTTCTTTTTATTTGCCACCTTTTCAGCGTGACGACGCATGTGACAGCTAATGCGAATATGTGTAATCACCAGTGACTTTAGTGCTTATATACATGTATAATCACTAATTTTTTCAGTTATATATTTATTTAGACACATAAACATTAAACTGTTAAGTCAATACTTTTCCGTCTTATGTGGAGCAGGATATTCTAACCCTTCCAGAGTACCTGAGGTCATTCCCAGTTTCTGGTGGGGTTTGTGTTGCTCAGTCTTTGATTTTCTATGTTTTGTTTTGTGTACTATTGTTTATCTGCTGCTTTAATCATGGCGTTGTAACTTAATTTTCGACTCATGAGTGAATGTCTCTCTGGTATCTCTTGTCTCTCTTTTAATTTATTTTTCAAACTACATTCAAATTGTAAATGTGTATGACACCTTCTTTTGCACATTCACTGATGAGTAATTTACTATTCACACTCCTGGGTCGTTACCACTGCTGGTGGACGTTTCGTCCCCAAAATTATCACCAGCCCAGTAGTCAGCAGTTCGGTGTTGACATGAATATCAATGTTTTCAAAAGTATGAATTATTCGAAATACTAAGAATTTTCTTATCCCAGGCATAGATATCCGTAGCATTTTTGGTACAACTTTTTCGAATTTTGGGTCATAACTGCTTTTCAACTTTGTACCTGTTTGGCTTTATAACTATTTGGATATGAGCGTCATTGATGAGTCTTATGTAGACGAAACGCGTGTCTGGCGTACTAAATTATAATCTTGGTACCTTTAATAACTTTTTTCCCTCGCATATTTAACAAGAATTTAACGCACAATACAAGACAAAAGTGTCCCTGACTTTACAAATTTAGTTTAAAGTGTATACCTCCATTGACAAAAGTTAAAACCAGACGTATGCAGTCTTTGTGCATTTATATAGATGAATGATAAGAAAAACAAAATGTTACTATTTTTAAAGACAACACGTTAACTAATAACATATTGTAATAACTATAAGATAAACTTAACTCGTAGTAGACAAATATCATTTTAAAACAACATGCAATACAAAGGACAAATACTACCAAAATGATTAGAAATGACATGACCGTTTATTAAGAGTAGAACCAGTTTAAAGACTTATCTAACTCATTTGAATGTCAAGATCTTTTAAAAAAACAAGGGTTCGAAGAAATGGATTAAAAGGTTTCATTTTTGTATTTATGTAAACAAATCTGTACTTACAAAGAATAAAGCAAATGTTAAACATTACACATGTTGAGAAATGAGGCTACTAAAGATTCACTAAACACTTTTTTGTTTTGTTCAGGTTTCGTTACCCATCCCAGAACTATACGTTACAAACGATGTGCACAACAGGAATTAACCCAGGAGGTATAGCCATAGATTATGTGCTCGGACATGTGTATTTCACTCACGATCGCACAAAGATCTCTAGATGTAACTTAGATGGATCAAATGCAGTGGATATCCATACAAGTCTGACCTTCCCTTTTTCCTTAGGACTCGATGTTACTAATGGGTATATATTTGTCCGTTGACTGTGAACACTATTGCGCGTATAAAAAAAAATCAAGAGGTATCTCTGTCATCTTAAACGAATCTGTATATTGAATTGCAACAAAATCAACATACATAATTTTCAAACTATTAAAGACTTCGTATAAGTAAAAAAAAATGTGAAAGCTGAAAACAAACAAAAATGGCCAATATACAAACATCTGTCTACAATACACAACATAGAAATCTAAATACTGAGTAACACGAACCACAACAAAAAAGGGGGTGAACTCTAAGAGGACAAGAAAATCCTGCTCCTAAAGTTGCACCCACTAGGTTTCTCAAGTAAGTACAAACCCGGTGATAAGTCTAAAAGCGAGGATAGACGACGGTTTAGGAATATCCACAGTTGGTATGAGCGTCACTGATGAGTCTTATGTAGACGAAACGCGCGTCTGGCGTACTAAATTATAATCCTGGTACTTTTGATAACTATTTAAACCACTAGGTCGATGCCACTGCTGTTGGACGTTTCGTCCCCGAGGGTATCACCAGCCCAGTAGTCAACATTTCGGTGTTGACATGAATATCAATAATGTGGTCATTTTTATAAATTTCCTGTTTACGAAACTTTTCGAAAAACTAAGGATATTCTTATTCCAGGCATAGATTACCTTAGCCGTATTTGGCACAACTTTTTGGAATTTGGATTCTCAATGCTCTTCAACTTTGTACTTGTTTGGCTTTATAAATATTTCGATATGAGCGTCACTGATAAGTCTTATGTAGACGAAACGCGCGTCTGGCGTACTTAATTATAATCCTGGTACTTTTGATAACTATTGGAACATATATCCATCGGCATCTGTTAATCAAATATTTCATAACGGGAAAGCATCCGTATAATATTCGAAGGAATGACTAATTTTACCAATTGGAACGTAGACTCTTGGTTTGAAAGTTTCCATGTAAGCAGTGAACCTGTATCTAGAAAATCTTGATAGAAAATTCAAGCCCTTGAATATTTTATCGATTAGTTGATATCTACGTTTTATGAAGGAGCTGGTGGAATATTGCTGCTTGTAAATAGAAATTTCCAACATTGAAGCTGTGATTATATCTTTTGTCGTAATATTTTGTTCTCAATGTACCCTCCCTCCTTACTTCTAAATGCAAGTCAAGGTATGAGGCACAACTAACTGTACCTGTGTTATCCTTAAATTCAATTTCGTTGGAATAGATGAACATAGTCACTACCTTTGAATTATGCAATTAGAAGAAATCATCTTTATAGTTGAACGTGAAGCTAAAGTATAATGCTTTCTTCTTTTTATTCATATTTATAACAAGATAAAGTCAAAAGGTTTCTACAGTACTGCACTGTTTATATGTGTATCGTTTTTAAAGATAGTTTAACAAATATGTATTTAGTCTATGGTATGCTTTTCACTTGCCAACTTATTTTAGTTCAAATTCACTAACAATTACATACAATAACAATAATAACAATATACTTTATTTGGAAACACTCAGACACATATTTACATGTGCAACAAGAGGCAAAATACATAGTCATACATACATACAGTCTTACAATTATAAGTCATTTTTGTCCAGATCTGCAGTTTAAAGTTTATCGTTTTTCGTTCTACAATTGTTTTAACTTCTTTTCAGGTAGCACTTCAGTCAGAATTTTCTGACTCCAACCAACAGTCTTTAATGATTAATTTCTACAAGAATGACCAGATGCATATAATCAATATTTAACATAATTGTAATCACTACAAAGATGATTTTCATTTGTATTTTTAAAAGAAATATACTATGAAATTAGTTAGAACATTTAAATTATGCAATAAAAGACATGTTGAAAAAAAAGATCAAGACCATACCCTTCCTGAAAATAGATTGTCCAACATGATTTTAGAGTTTTATTGAATTGAAAAATTTCACATAAACTTAAAATTAGTTAAAATGCCTAAAACTCCTAACAGAAGACAGATTCAGAGACATCTTTTTCTTGTTTGTAGTAAGAACCTTAAAAGTTTGTTTTCACAGATACTTTCACATTCTTATCCATAAAAAGATTCATTCCTTTCGGTTAGATTTTCTGCTTTTCATATCTTTTTGCCTTTTCTCTGTTTACTCCCATATTTCATAAATTACTGTTGTTGCATTTCACATGATACAATGAGATAAGACCACACTATTTATCTTGGTGTCAGGGATGAACAGCTGGACACTGGTATCAACAGATGATTGACATATAAGCCCCTCCTAAATGCCTTTCTATTAAGATTGATTACCATGTGCTTTTACTTACAGAAGTTCATTATCAATTTACTCCCTGTTGTGATATGATAATGACTTTGGGATTTTTACAAACTGTGCAGAATAACATTTACTTCAAAATTAACGAAAAAAAAATCTTAAAAAAATCAATGTTAGACTGTAGTGCTACTTATTTTTCACATTTCAGTGTTATTAAATATGCTAGCTGATATAATTATTACATTTTATCTATCTTTTAGGTGGATGTATTTTTCAGAAAATGGAGTACCACGTAAAATGGTAAGATCAAGATTTGATCTTTCTCAAAGACAAGACATTTATACTCAACCAACAGAGGCATACAGCCTTGATCTAGGTATGAGCATATTTCGTAAACATTTAGTAGTTCTTAGATGAGGTTCGATTTTATTTATTACAAACTATCAACTGAGACCTAATCTAGGGCAATACATCTTTGGATATTGATAACCTTCTTAGAGACCTTACCCATATGTGATTAAAGTAATTTTTATAAGAATAGCCTGAAATATATTATCAAAGAAACAGTTGTTAAAAATAAGTACGTGTGGAACATTGTTCTACACTACTACAATATTACCTCGATTACTAGAAAGGGGACGAAACATACCAGAGGGACAGCCAAACTCATAAATCGAAAATAAACTGACAACGTCATGGCGAAAAATGAAAAAGACAAACAGACAAACAATAGTACACATGACAAAACATAGAAAACTAATGAATGAGCAACACGAACCCCACCTAAAACTAGGGGTGATCTCAGGTGCTCCGGAAGGGTAAGCAGATCCTGCTCCACATGTGGCACTCGTCGTATTGCTCATGTTATAACAAATCTGGTAAATGGTCTTATTTGGTAGGTCACATTCATGAAATGAAAGGGGATTGTAGTTACGACGTAAGGAACATATCCGATATCATTTGTGAAATTCCTTGTTGATTGTTACTTTCATGTGTCTCTTCCTCGTTAGTTTTTACTCTCTTGTGTCTCTTCCTCGTTGATTTTTACTCTCTTGTGTCTCTTCCTTGTTGACTTTTACTCTCTTGTGTCTCTTCCTTGTTGATTTTTACTCTCTTGTGTCTCTTCCTCGTTGACTTTTACTCTCTTGTGTCTCTTCCTTGTTGATTTTTACTGTCTTGTGTCACCTCCTCGTTGATTTAAACTCTCTTGTGTCACTTCCTCGGGTTTTTTTACTCTCTTGTGTCTCTTCCTTGTTGATTTTTACTCTCTTGTGTCTCTTCCTCGTTGACTTTTACTCTCTTGTGTCTCTTCCTTGTTGATTTTTACTGTCTTGTGTCACCTCCTCGTTGATTTAAACTCTCTTGTGTCACTTCCTCGGGGTTTTTTTTTACTCTCTTGTGTCTCTTCCTTGTCGATTTTTACTCTCTTGTGTCTCTTCCTCGTTAGTTTTTACTCTCTTGTGTCTCTTCCTAGTTGATTTTTACTTTCTTGTGTCTCTTCCTTGTTGACTTTTATTCTCTTGTGTCTCTTCCTCGTTGATTTTTACTCTCTTGTGTCTCTTCCTTGTAGATTTGTACTCTCTTGTGTCTCTTCATCGTTGATTTTTACTCTCTTGTGTCTCTTCTTTGTTGATTTTTACTCTCTTGTGTCTCTTCTTCGTTGATTTTAACTCTCTTGTGTCTCTTCCTTGTTGATTTTTACTTTCTTGTGTCTCTTCCTTGTTGATTTCGTTCTCTCTTGTGTCTCTTCATTGTTGATTTTTGCTCTCTTGTCTCGCTTCCTCGTTGATTTTTACTCTCTTGTCTCGCTTCCTCGTTGATTTTTACTCTCTTGTGTCGCTTCCTCGTTGATTTTAACTCTCGTGTGTCTCTCCCTTGTTGATTTCTACTCTCTTGTTCTCTTTTTCGTTGATTTTTACTCTCTTGATTGTTGATTTTTTCTCTCTTGGGTCTCTTCCTTGTTGATTTTTACTCTCTTTTCTCGCTTCCTCGTTGATTTTTACTTTCTTGTGTCGCCTCCTTGTTGATTTTTACTCTCTTGTTCTCTTTTTCGTTGATTTTTACTCTCTTGATTGTTGATTTTTACTCTCTTGTGTCTCTTCCTTGTTGATTTTTACTCTTCTCTTGTGTCTCTTCCTTGTTGATGTTTACTCTCTTGTGTCTTTTCCTTGTTGATTTTTACTCTCTTGTCTCGCTTCCTCGTTGATTTTTACTTTCTTGTGTCGCCTCCTTGTTGATTTTTACTCTCTTGTGTCTCTTCCTTGTTGATGTTTACTCTCTTGTGTCTTTTCCTTGTTGATTTTTACTCTTTTGTGTCTCTTCCTTGTTGATTTTTACTCTCTTGTGTCTCTTCCTTGTTGACTTTTACTCTCTTCTGTATCTTACTCGATGACTTTAACTCTCTATTGTCTCTTCATCGAAGTATTATTATCATTCCATATTTCATTTTATGCAAATTTTAATTTAAGTCATGAAATCATGAATCATTTAAAATTCTTTTAGATCTTGATGAACAAATGCTATATTGGATTATTGATGAAAGTAATGAAATTAAATCAGCAAACTTTGATGGGACTGATATTAAAACGGTCAGGAACATAAATCCACATGGAGGCAAATATGACAACATTGCCATTCGCATTTCTAGAAGTTACATTTTCTTTACTGAGGCCGGCAAGTTATTTAAGATGAATAAAACAACTGCGACCTCGCCATCTCTATTGTTTACCGACACTCAACGTATTAACAGCTTATATCTTTATGAACATACAGGTAAGAAACGTCATTTACTCAGTCTTGCAAGAAATGATATTTCGTAATAAATAACATTTCAAACTATTAAGAAAAGCTCACTGAATGAAGGAATTTTGTTACCGCATTTTGATATGATTTGTAGATATCAATTATTTTTCAATAATGATCAATGAACAATGGTTATGGCAAATAAAATTCTAAAGGTGGTTTTTCGATTATTCATGTCGAAATAAATAATTTCTTAACTTCTTCCGAGTCAATGCTTTTAACGAAAATAAAGTTCAAATCCAATGTTTTACCGAACTTTTATTATTTGTATTTCTGTGTACAAATACTTTATTATATATTTACGTTTTGTTGATATAACCTGAATTGCTTTGTATTTATATTCTAATTGCTTTGCCTGCTTTCAACGTTTAGAATTTACGAAAGTATCTTTTTTCAATATATTGCAGTGTGTTTTTCATTGAGTGACTATCATGATTGTATATTTGAACATCGATAAATATGTCCGTCTTATTGAGCATTGATTTTGACTATGACATTGTATGATGTTTTTTTAAATATTGCAATTCATCAAACAATAATGCAAATAGGGATATTCTAGATTGTAAAAGTTTTCCTTGTATTTGCAGAAGGAAATCTGCAATCTTTTTATACCTTTATTTGCAAGTGCATTCTATGTTTATTATAAATGGCATACTCTGTCAACATTAAAATATTTTTGTACATCAGAAATATCTATACAATACTAGGTATAACTTCATCATCGCCATTCGTTCAAATTCCACTTGGAGTATGTTATACATCTTAGCAAATGCCACAAAAGAAGAAAGACTTGATGAAACTTACATTTAAGACATCAAAAGTAACTTCGAATATTTCATAAATAGTATTTGAAGAGTTATCCTTAACTTAATATAGTAATGAGGAAATAGCTACGAGATATATAAAAGTTGTAGCAGCCACTATGGTTCAATCTTGTCAAAATAAGAAACATTGATGATGCATTATTCACCTGCAAACAACCTCATTGAATCCGTATTTATGTGACCTTTAATTCAACCCCTTATCTAGAGATTGATTACGCATAAATTATGCGTATTCAGTTATTAAAAAGAAAAAAATGCCAACATTGAAAGTGAAACAAAGGTAAATCCTTTGATTGGCTGATTTGATCAACAAAACCTCCTTCTTATACAGGTACAAATGATGATTTACGTGTATTATGTATAATACCTATACCTATAATATGAAATAAAAAAATCGTAGAAAAAGCCAATGGCACGAAAATACAGACGAAACGATTATACATATTATCGAGCCCATGCCTTGTTAATTGTTTATTTTACTTTTTCTAATTTGGATATACGTTTAAGTATGTTATAAATCAAGTATGAGAATTTGAGTCACATCTGTGAACATGAATTCGAAGTTCAATGCCCCTTTACCTTTTTAGTGTAATTATTTTGAATAGTTCTCAAAAATGAATATGCTTTCATGTTACTATTTTTATTTTTTCTAATAATTGTGATAATGTAAATACTGTTTTGAAGTTTTGAATAGTTATTTTCCTTATTTCTTAATACTTATTAAATCATTTATGATTGTTAAATGTTATTGAATGTATATCTAAGTAAATGTATCAACAAATTTAACCAAATTGATTTCCTTGAAAGATAATATTGCTTCTTTCATTCCAATGCCTTTTGTGTGAGCTTTAACGAAAAGACCATGGAGTTTCCTGACAGAATTTGTATGTGATATGGATGAAAGTAATTTGGAATAGTAAGTATTTTTGATATGGAAGAAAGCAATGCAGTAATTTTAAATAGTGAGTATTCTACTTAATCAATATGGCATCTTCTGCTTCTTTTTGATATTTTTTTTTTACTTTTAACTTGGCATAATGAAATATAAAAAAGAAATAATTATTCATGTATTTGGAATTCACACATACTATTCTATGTTAAGGAAATTTTACGAATCGTTAACAGGTATTGTATAGCACAGATGCCTAATTTTTCATAATGCTACGGACGGCAAAACACATTATTTTGCCAACTGTTTTGATAAATTTATCAAATTTTATCAAATATCATTTGTTTCTAATTAAATTCTTGTTAATAATTTGTTCTAAATTAATGAAAAACATCATGTTATGTAGCTGAAAAAAATCATACTCATCCGAGCATAAACCTTTTCTGGTGACTTCAAAATATAACAGCTGGAGACTCGTGAAATTTTATAGACTCACAAAGATTTGAAATAGCAGTTTGACAATTTGAGAACTTTCATTATTATGAAATACCAAAACAGTGCATCAAATGACGTATATCTTAAAAATAAACATAATTTTTTTATTATAACGAATTTTAGCCAAAAACACTCTCTACGAAAGCGAATTAAAAAGTTACGGAATAAAACAAATGGACTATCTCTGCTTTGTAAAAAAAAAACCAACTACAGCTATTAGTAAACAAAAAGAATACCCTGAATGGAATATTATGATAGAAATTCACAATCGTAATCATGCTATGTTATCAGTTTTTAATATGACCTTGTGAGATGGAACAGAAACAATGAGCTGTTTAGTTGCTTTTAGTTGTTCTGTACCTCAAACTTTAAAATTTTTAGAGAATAGTCATAGAAAGTTATCGGTTACACACCAGAAATCTAGAATGTAAGAGGACAAATTATTGAATGAACTACATTTAATACCATGACAAAATGAGTTTAAGTACACGTCGACTTTCAAACTATAAATATAATCGAAACATTCCTTACGAAACTGCGTGTTTATATCAACTTATGACATTTCATATTAAACAAACACATCAGTTTATAATTTCAACATTTGAGCCTCAATAACTTCTGAAGGAATATCACATTTCAAAGACACTAAACAAAATACCACTCACTTTATAATCATTGTTTATTTAGTGTTTCGTAAAATTTCACGTATATAAACTAGATTTTTTTTTCTTGCACAGATGGACATTAATATTTCAATCTGACAGATTTTTTTTTTAAATGTAAATTCTGACGTATAAAATCAGATTAAGATATTGATGCAAATTAAAGTATCCATATACATTTGTATTAACAAATTTAGTTACATGTAATTGATGGAACTCGTTTCATATCTTACCTTCTCTCGGATATTAATTTTGAGATATGCTTACAAAACTACAGATTATAATAAAAGTTTACCTCGGAATTTTTTTCATAAGTTATTGAACAATTTTACACATCGGTTCAAATATTAAAAGGACATTCTGTCAATCTCAAAAGAAGGTTGTTGTTTATGTCAATTCACTTCAGATGATCCTCTTTTTGTTTGCATGTTGCATGTTGCGAGTTGTACATTTGCATTTTATATATTATTCCAGGTTACCACACACTGTTTAGCGGCATTCCAGAGAAGTTGTGTCCCTTACAATCAGTAATGCGCACAAACACACATTAGATATACATAATTTAATCATTAATAAAAATGTTACAATAGTATTTATGAACGTATACATATTGGCTAATCCATTTACGTACAATATGTATAAATATATAATTAAGTTATTATTTTCTGAGACCGATAACTCTTTAAGTGAAGTCATTTACTCAACAAACGGTTTTACCAGTCGACGCACTTGGACTTATTTCTCTTGGGGTACATGCGATTTCATCATTGTGTTTGTATCCTAAATTTTACTTCCTAATCGAATTGTGAGATTTACACATTGGTAAGTCACTTTTGCCTAAATTTCGTTGTTTGAATTACCTTTATGGGTCAAATAGTCATTATTCATTTATTATTGATAAAAAAATACCGATGTGGCAAAAGCTATTGATTGTTTTAATCGAGGTGATGAAATGTAACAGGATTATTTTTCTAACCTTACAAATACTACAAAATACTTTAAAGGAATATCAACGTTTCATCGTTTCATCTAATAAAATTAAAGTATGAATAAGTCGAGAACAAAGAAAACAACCAGCTGTTGAAAAAAAGAAATGGTAGTAATAATGGAATGTTTTAGACAGTGTCATGTTTTTATGATGACTAAATGAGCGAGTATCACTACTAGTGCTAATATTGGCGCATGAACACCTTACGCGTACCAATTATCATCTGATCTCAGCCTTAGTTTATGGTCCGAGAACACAACTATTTCTTAAAAATAAAAAAAAATGCACCTCCTCTATTTCAAAAAGATTTCAAATAATATCCAAATTTTAGAAAAGTCTACCAGCTCTCACTCAAAATATTAACAATTATATGTTAATATTGTCTAAAATTCAGTTTTACAGTTTCAGACATACTAATGTTTTACCTTTTTTAACCAGACAAAATCACTGCTTAACATAAAGATTCACACCCAAATTGTTTTAACATGTGATTTTATACCAATACTTACTATGTAATGCATTAAATATAAAAAAATAAGTTGAAAAAGTGTTTGCAAAAAAATTGCAAGTAGGGACTATATATTCTTTGGACCTTATAGTGGGGTTCGTGTTGCTGTATCTTAACTTTATGTACATATTATTATTATTTTTTCTGTTGGCAATAGTCTAGTTCCTTTTTCCGACTATCATGTTGGTTTTAATTGCCCTCTTGATATAGCTTCCTATTGGGTAAAATAACTATAAAGTTGCGAGATATATGTTAATCTTAAATCCGAGCCCAGCCTTAAAGGTGTACCGGTACTCAGATATGTGTCCTTTTCTCTATTGCGTCATTCACGTTTCAAATATGTTCTTTTTTTCTCAAATCTGTGTCTTTTTCGACAAGGTATGTTTTAAAACGTTTTGATCGTTTTTTTTTAAAGATAGTATATTAATTTCTATACAAATCATTGGTTCACATAACAAATAGAAATGAATAAATAATTAACTTTTAATCTGTACAGATTATCATTGTGTATGTAGTGTGTTTAGTTATGAAAAAAACTAACGGAGAAACCTATAAAATTAATTAATATCTTATATTGAGATCAAAAAGAATAGGCAGTAGAATAAAGCATTCATTTCCCTTAGATTAGGGAGATATGAATATTAATTTATCCTCGAAAAGTCATAGTTCCCTCGTACGATGCCCTCGTGAAATATAACTTTTCTTGGATGAACAAATCTTCTTATCTCCCTCAGGCACTGGAAATAAATGTATAATATTTTATTGTCAAACCCATTATAAAGACTGCATATTCGAATAGAAACGACATCAGTCAAGGCCATTGAAAATGTGTAAATTTAGTTTTTTATGATGTGTATTGTGTTCTATTGGTTTTTTTAGGGTCTTTTTCTTTTTTGGCATGGCATTGTCAGCTTATTTTCCACTATTTTCATAATTGAACGAAATTATTTTTATAGTTCTACCTGTGTGACGTTTACATTTTGACGTCATACGCGCTTTCAACGATAAAGCCGTGTTGATCTAGCCATTTAGTCCCCGTGCTTAAAACCTTTCAATCGTTTATGGGTAGATTTAACATACAAAAATAAAATTCAAAAATAAGAAAGCAATGAATGAGGTTGTTGCATTTGATATATGCCTTTTTGTTTTTTGCATCTTTGTTAAGTATTTGTTTGTTTTTGTTGATATAAAGATACTTGTACTTGTACATTCTGTCATTATTGTTTTTGATATTCTCGTATTCTTGTCCTTCGTTTTGCTAATGTGCTTTGTCTATGTGCCTTTTGATGTTACTTTGAAAACTTGTGTGTTGCTCGTCTTTCATTTTTGCTATGTGCTTCGTCTTATGCATTTGTACGTTTATTCGTTACAAATATGACGTGGCTCTGTATTTATATATCCTGTCATTGTGTTATTGTACTATGGTAAATTTGTGTACTCTTATCTCTATTTTTTACATATACTTGGTCTGTATGCCATTTTGTGTTTCTTTGTTACATGTTTTTTTTT
The DNA here is from genome assembly GCA_037788925.1 of Mytilus galloprovincialis. Lineage (NCBI taxonomy): Eukaryota > Metazoa > Mollusca > Bivalvia > Mytilida > Mytilidae > Mytilus > Mytilus galloprovincialis. The sequence continues at coordinate 25,575,284 of CM075341.1, forward strand.
TTTAGTTTTTTTTTTAGTGATTATAAAATTGAGAAAGGAAATGGGGAATGTGTCAAAGCGACAACAACCCGACCATCGATGCAGACAACAGCCGAAGGCCACCAATGAGTCTTCAATGTAGCGAGAATTCCCGCACCCGTAGGTGTCCTTCAGCTGGCCCCTAAAAATATGTATACTAGTACAGTGATAATGGACGTCATACTAAACTCAATTATACTCAAGAAACTAAAATTAAAAATCATACAAGACTAACAAAGGCCAGAGGCTCCTGACTTTGGAAAGGCGCAAAATTGCGGCGGGGTTAAACATGTTTATGAGATCTCAACCCTCCCCGTATACCTCTAGCCAATGTAGAAAATAAACGCATAACAATTATGTTTATAGAACAATGTAGACTGTACTATTGACCAGTTTACCTATTATGACTGTTTCTTTCGTTCACGCATCGTTGTCCGTATAAAACGTTTGATGCAACTGTCATAAAGTTAGAGGTTTAGCTAACTATAAAACCAGGTTCAATCCACCATTTTCTACATAAGAAAATGCCTGTACCAAGTCAGGAATATGATAGTTATCCATTCCTTTGAAGTGTTTGAGCTTCTGATTTTTGCCATTTGATTAGAACTTATATCTAGAAATTGACTATGCTGGTCGGTTGAAAACAAAACTTTACGACAAAAGAGATGATTTCAGCTTCCCAATTGTGAGTATTCACCGGCTTTGTAATGACATGAACAACACCACGGGTGCCACGTGTGGGACAGGATCTGTTTACCTTCGTGTTGCTGTTGTAACCCTATTTGTGACATTTTTACCTCTTGAGTTTGTTTGTTTTGTTCACACATCGTTGTCAGTATAATGGAATTTGATGTGACTGTCATACAAGTGAGGGATTTAGCTAGCTTTAAAACCAAGTTTAATCTATCATTTTCTACAGAAGAAAATGCCTGTACTAAGTCAGGAATATGACTGTTGTTATCCGTTCGCTTGATTCGCTTGAGCTTTTGATTTTGCCATTTAATTAGGGAACTTCCGTTTTGAATTTTCCTCAGAGTTCGGTATTTTTTTTATTTAACTTTATTCCAAAATCACCTAGAAGATGACTTACTTTGTCATCACCAAATCATCAGTGAAACACAATCAAGTATGTTTTGGCTCAACATCGTTGTATGAAGAAAAAAAGTTCTTATTAACTTATTCAAAATAAAATGAACTCCCACATCTACTTTTTTTACACAATGTACCGTAAGGATGTACATATTTCTGCTGTGACAGTAATATTTTTTCCGGAATGATCTTCGGACGAACAAACCGCCCGCGCAGAAATATATGGAACAGTTCATCGTTAATTGTGTATTTGTCCGCATTTTGCTATGACTTCATTACCTAATGCAAAATTAGTTATGGGCAGCTTTTGTTACGGTTCCTTCCAATACGTATCATTGAAGGGTTGTGTCATTTTTCATTTAGTATCCGAACCATTTGACATTGAAGGATTCTTTATCCAAGGACCTACCACGCAAAAACCTGAAGAATTTCTGTGCACTGGGATTTCCAAGATTCCTTGAACTTGACGCTTCATTTTTTGTAAAACAAAATAGTTTTCTGATTAGTAGCTTTGTGTTGCCAATATGAAAGGTGACTACGAACATTTGATTATAAATTCAATCTGTAAATCTTAAGCGTCAAATTAAATTGTTTCAATCCTTTATGTAAATAAATTCCAAATTAAATTTTTTTTAAATGTTTATTTCTATTGGAAAATTCAAAAGCAATTATTGAGTCAACTGTTTATTGTTATTCTTTGCTTTATATGTTTTACGAACAATTTAGTCTGCGTTGAATAATACCTATAACATTGAACGATCGACCAACTGTAGTATTGACACCCCACAATTTAACAAACTTACTAGTTGGTTTGATTTGATAATGTCAAAATTAACAGAACTGAATTATCAAAAAGCAAACAGACCATTGAATGGATCTAATATCGACCCACGGACCAAGAATCTACAGAATCTCCCTTCGGGTTTTGATTCCAGCACAGTTAGTCCGATACATGGACCTGAGACGGAGCATTCTCAGAATCAAACTTCAACTGATCGACGCTACAGGCAACCCCATTGCCAAAAACAACTACGTGGCTTTGTTGATCTATGTTTGCATTCCATCTTTTTGCAAGTAGATTGTTATCTTCAACAAATTTAATCTTCCTTCGGAAAACTGGGGAGTACTTATCCGTTGAAGGCTTACATAGATACCTTACTTAACATAGGTGCCAACGACTTCATTCGGCGTACCTCGTAATTTTTTGAAAAAGATACGGCAGGTTATCACGACGACACTAACGTACAAACGGAATATACTTACGCTCCAGATATACAGACGAGGGACGCATCTTGAATAATGGCATAGACAATTCACTCCAAGCAGTAATGTTCGCTCAATAGTCTATCGTTGAAGTTCTTCGGGAATGCGACTGTCTTGTACCCTGTTGTAGGCAGTCGCTTTAATACTGCCATCGTATCGGTGGGCGAATACAGTCACTGCGAGAACAATGTGTTCCAAGGTAAAGTTCAATCTAAGTTAATTGTGGCACTCGTCAACAACGAAGCCTTCAACGGAAGTAATAATAGGTCATCGTTCAATTTCCAGGCGTACGACTGAACTTTTGTGGGGGTTTTACATCGACGGACAGACATTTCCAGCTAAACTTTTGCCGGCAAGAACTAAGTGGAAGTATAAAGAGGCCTGGCTGTTTTTATAAGCAACGTGTTTATCTTTTATTTCCAATACTCAGGTAAAAAATCGACGACGCAAGGGATTTCAATACCAAGCGCAGATAATATTGTATTTTAGAACCTCGTTTTGGTAACGCCCTACCTGATAGCATCACTGAGCTCATGCACGGTAAGCTTTCAACGATCATACACGTGGACCAATCCCACAGCGTCTTACTCTAACGAACAACTTGGAACTGGAAGAACTGTTACAAAACTATCCCGTACCGGCTGAAGCGCGAAAATCGATCTCGTTGAGATGATCATCAACGATAATCTATAATTATCGTTACGTCCATCGTCTGTCTGACAGTGCAAAACAGCATGAACGAGCTGTGGATCACTCTACTGAGCATTGTCATCGGTTACACTCTACCCAGTCTCTCGCTGAGGAAAACATAAAAAAGACTTCGAAGAAGACAGTGCATCATGGTGTATCCATTTTCATCGTGCATCATAGGGCAAACGAATTCTTGAAAGACGCCTTTCGTCTACATGTTATTGCAACACCTGGAAGCCATGTATGTCAAAGACCCGCAAGTCAAAGTGCTCTGTTGTTATGGCTACTCCAATTTCATTTTGACAAGATGGAAGAGGCAATACCTCGACTTACTTTTTAAAAATGGATTACCACGTGCACCGATGGAAACGAACGAGGAATGTTTAGCTGATACCATTTTACCTCTTGATCGTGTTGGATGACTTGATGCATCGTGTAGTACTTAATGTAGACATAGAACTATTGTTCACATAGGGGTTGCATCACAAACGACTGTCTATTATTCTTGGTTCATAATTATACGTCGAGAATCATCGCTCTGAATACGACCTAATATGTGCTGATTTTAGAATGTTTGGGACGTGTCTAAAATTTCCACTTTGGGAGAACAACTCTATCCCGAACGCTCAAATATCTCATCGAATTCTAACATCACGCCGTTTCCATGCCGTTCAGAATCTTATGTCATGATTTTTTGTCCATGATGATGGAAGTGTTTAACGACCATGACTGGATGGTTCCGCCGTATGAGCTCTTTCCTTCCAGTTTGGATGTATCGGCGATGATGGCTTTATCAGGATGAAATCAACCATTCGACCGACGATTGTCGCTCACTGTCACAATGACAGCGATGCGGCGTAAATCCAACCACCTTAAAATTTTGGAAACCACCATACCGTGTTCCTAATATCATTTCAGCAGTGGAGGGGGCAATCATTATTTGTCCAGAATCATGTTCGTCTCCCACTTATCAGAAGACAAGGTTTATCAGAAAATTCGAATCGTCGGACATTATCCTGCATGTGTTCGCCGATAATATCGAACAAAACAGAGGTGGCATATCTTTGTAATATTCAAAAGTTGTCATGGTAGCAAGTTGTAAATGCGATGACCATACGTCGGAAACTTGGATGTCGCATTCCATCATTCCAAAGAGGCGATCGTTCTGAACAACTTCTGGAATTTCGTATTCTGTGACAAAACGTTGTGGTGTCGGTGGTTTCCGGGAATTACAGAAGGCTTTCAAGATGTTGTCTCCTCGAATCTCGCCTTGACATCGACATTCCCATTTTTCGACGACAGTATATTCCCTGCGTCTTTATCAAGGTCGACGTTTTGGTGGTCTTGTCGTTCCTGGCCTGTCGTCCTTGGTACTATTTCTGCTCTTTGACTGTCTTTGCCATCTACAATTTTTTCCATGCCAGTCATATTCGTGAAATTGATACATGGTGGTTTTTGTGCATCGAATCCGTATACAGGATACGGACCGATCTTATTCTCTTTGGCCATGTTTAGTTTGTGCTGGATATGGAGACCGTATGTATTGTTAAAGTACTCCACCCAGTCATACATCAGAGCGTATTTATCTCTTTTCAATCATCATTTAAACGACGACGAACGAAGGATCCAGTCGGCATGTCCTGGTCAATGGCACACAGATAGAAGGACAAAGATTCTTTTAGCACTGTTTTTCGGATTAATTCCTATTTCGTAGTGACGATCGTCCAGTTTCGTAGTGACGATAGAAAATGACGAACGGTTTAACAGATTGATTTTATTTAACGGTGTGATATAGAACACTATTGACTTCGGAGAAGAGGGTAAAGGAGGCTCCGGCCTGTCGACTCGTATCGAAGAACATACATCGTGCGAGTCAAGATACAAATATGGACGATTTAAAAACGAGTTCTTGCAAAACAGACGTCGTTGTTGTTTCTTTGCAAGGCAAATGTGTTGTCTTGACCGTGCATGTGAGTTGCTTGGCCAAGTATGATTAGACCAGATTCATGTCGTACTAGGCCGAATTGAATCCCAAAAAGACGTTTTGGGTGAAGTAATCGTCGAGTTTTTCCTTAAGCATGATAAAGACGTTTTTCACCCTTTCGACGTGGTTTTTAAGTTCTTCATCGTTTAAACAGGCATTTAATTTATGTTCATCGTCGTCCTCCTCCTCGATCAAAACTCGCATTGGATGATCGTGTCGTCGTACTGACATCGGGATTAGTAGACGGTTAAGGCTACACTGTCATGCCGTAAATGATAGGCGTTGAAATTGCTCTTGAAGCAATGTTTGAAATAGGCCATTCGATGTAGTTGTAAATCCTTGCATTTCCTGGCATCAGTTTCGACGTGTAGCTGTTTATTTAGAGCAAACTAGATTCATTCATCGGACAGTCGTTTGGTGTGCAAATCAAGTTAAAACATGTATATGTCCTTTGTGGACGGTCAGACATCAGAAATTGCATAGAGGGTCCTAGTTCCTTATTACTTTTATTTAGAGCGGTGATCGATTTAGATACAGTAATATACTCTGGTAACTGGTTGTCGATACCTCACAAGGGATAGTTCAAATGCTATAGAACGAACCTGACGTTTTTGATCAGGGAGGGGTTTCCACTACGCATAAGGTTGCTAACGCAAAATGTAATTAGTGACATCGAAACTTGAAAGACGGAGTCGCAGTCTGTTCAAATCTCTAAAATTTTTGTCTATAGTAGATTTGTTGTGCTGTTCCATTAGTTGTGGGACAGTGAAGTCGTCGGTCAGTGGGACGATATACGTAGAAAAAAACAGAACGATTCTATAAATGAGAGGTGCATTTTTTTTAAACTATCATCATCGTCGATTTCCAATGGTGCTTGGTCGAGATTGAATGGCACTAGATCCTATCTGTTTATGTTCCCTCATGCCTTGCAGGTACAGTTGACCTCTGTCCGGAAATTGGTAAGTACACCAGCGACACCGATATGACTTGGGTCACGGTTGTGAAGGGATTGAACAAATTAACCTTTCGACTTAATATAAACAGGTAATTACGATCCTTTAATTTTATTACGTTTAATTGATCTTTTGTTTTTAATTTTACCCCTTTAATATCGCCAAAACTTTTAAATCATTTGAATATCTGATTCACTAGAAATCAATCCCTTGAATGTCGCTGCAACTTAATTTCTTGAATGTCGTTTAAAAATATTGCAAGTATTAAATTCCTTTCGGCAATTTTTTTTTTATCTTTCGCCTTTATTAAAACAGGACATTTTTTATGTCTTGATTTTTTTTTTTTTTTTTAATTATTCCCTTAAATGTCGTTAAAAATACAATAAATCTCGTTTTAACAACTAAATCTTTCGATATGATAAAAACAGGATATTTCGATCCTAAGAAAATGATTAACAACTTAATCTCGAATGTCTTTAAAATATCTTCATTTTAATCCGATATAACATACTATATACTTTTTTGTCAATTGATGTCTCTTTAAATCTTGCTTCTATATGTATTTCGTTTCGCAAAATGTATACTGATAATTTTTTTTCCGTATGACGAGATATGACGTAAAAGTCGCAGTCATTCTTTGTCTTGAAGGATAAGTCGTGTTATCATGGACTTATCACCGTGTTCGGGTACTTATCTTTTCTGTTGAAAAACCATCAAACTATACTACTGCGCATCAATTCTATAGAACTTGAAATAAAACATGGAATAGATACAGTTAAATATGCCTCATATTGGAATTTACATCTAAAAATAAACAAAAAGGGTATGTTAAAAAACAAAACTTTACCACATCAGAGATGATTTCGGCTTCTCAATTGTGAACTTTCCATTTCTATGCAGCAACATTCAAGCAGCACCTGTATATTGAGTATTTTTTTCTCCCGGATATTCTAAAGCTTGCATTTCCTTTCATGATTTTCTAGATAGAGGGTTGCACCTTAAAAGAAGCTACTGAAGCCAGTTTACCAAGTGGTGAAGTTGAAATCATTTCTTCGTAAATTTTTTTGTAGTCACCAATAATTGGTTGACCGTAATGGAATATCATAGACGATGACGGATATGTTCGATTTCTTGCAACCACAATCCCGTCCTGTTTTCTCGAAACTGATCACTGGGGTTGTTCTTACCTGAAAAACACGACGAGTGCCACAAGGAGAGTAGGATCTATATACTCTTCTGGGGCACTAGAGATCACCTCGGGAGGTTCGTGTTGGTAAGTCTTTAGTTTTCTATTTTGTGTATTGTGTACAACTGTTCGTCTTTCGTCGTTTTTAATGTTTTGCCATTTTCGACTTACGAGTTTTGAAATACTTTTGGTATCTTTCGTCCCCCTCTAGATTCTTTGATATTTTTAAGTAAATGTCTATTTTGCTTTTGGACCCTAAAACTGCAGTCTGTTGTTTGTAAATGTGTAGTCTCTCAATCCCAATGTCTAGAATACAATTGATTTTTTCGATGGTTGCATTAGAGATGAAATTGAGAATGGAAATGGGTAATGTGTCAAAGAGACAATAACCCTACCAAAGTGCAGAAAACACAAATGGGTCTTCAATGCAGCGAAAAAATCCCGCACCCGGAAGCATGCTTCACCCTAAACAAAAATGCATACTAGTTCAGTGATAATGGACGCCATACTTATCTCTAAAATATAGAAAAAAACTAAAATTAAAATTCATACACGACTTACAAATGCCAGAGGTTCCTAACTTGGGACTGGCGCAAACATGCGGCGTGGTTAAACATGTTTTTTTAGATCTCAACCCTCCCCTACACCTCTAGCCAATGTAGAAAAAACAAACACACAACTACACGCAAGGCTAAACTCAGTTTAAAAAAGTCCGAGTCCGATGTCAGAATAGGTAACAAAAGAAACTAAACAAAATGACAATGATATATAAATTAACACAGGGCTACTAGAAGTTACTGACATGCCAGCTCCAAACCTCTGGTTATAGAATAAATGTATTTATTTCCGATGCAAGGACCCTATAAATGAATCAATATTAAAGCCAAAGTATAGCATCTGGGAGAATATGCTCAAATAATTTCCCTGATCGAGATTAATACCCCATGTAACATTTTGAAAGAATAACGGGAATCAAACTTCGGGGCACTAATTAATTTGCATCTGTGTACTTCTGAATGCCTAATTTTAACTTATAATATATAATACATAACTTCTTGATATTTAGCATTGAAATAACAAAAGGGTACACTTCACCTAAGTCTATGTTGCATATGAAAGATCTTTATCTGCGTCGGATAGAAATCGACATAATACAAGTGCACTCATACATGTACATGTATAAGTGATTGATTGCATTTGTAATATTCTATTACAAAAGATCAGATGAATTTTGGTCTGTTTTGTAGGGTTCGTATATCAGCTAAATTTTCTAATGGTTACAGACTTTGCATAGATGTTTTATTCAACACAAAATAAGTTAACAGATGTTCTGATTTTCATTGGCATATTAAGGTCGATTTCTAAGCGACGCAGCTCATTTCATTGGGAACTACAACAATTAAACACTGGGTTTTTTTCCAGATTGGTAATAATTTTGTTTTACAAAAAAAGGGAGTTGGGGGGGGGGGGGGTATCACTTAAGAGTAGTACGACATATGACATTGATCCAAATTAATCAAATAGTTCACCGATGATATTCGTTTTAGATGATAATCTTAGCATATTTCCCTAGTTGCATATCGGATACTTTGGATACGTTTTACAATGACGGACCCAGGGGTGGGGATTCCGGGCGTTGGAATCCCCCCTTTTTTTGGGACGATCAATGCATTTGAATGGGGACACATATTTGGAACACCGACCCTACCCCCTTTACCTGGGTTGGGAACAACAGCCCCCCCCCCCCCTAATAGAAAATGGCTGGATCCGCCCCTGTTTCGATCTCTATATGAATACATTGAAAATGAGTTAAAATCTTCTAATGTATTGGGCTTTAAATGTGGTTGTGTTATATTAAAGATAACCATTAAAATTACAATATTTAAACTTTCTAAACAAAACAAATATTATCACCTGCTACGAAATACCTCGACGATCACTTGTGTATGGCATTACAATCAAACATTTTCATTTTTTAGGTACGTTCACAAATACAATGACATATATATAAAGTTTAAACAACAATAGTGAATGGGTCAAGCTCAATATAGAACACCATATTCATGATCAACATTCAGTAAATGGTTCGATGTCGGCTAAACAGATAAAGAGGTCAATTAAATACCTATAGTTTGAATTCATTCTTTGACGTTTCATCTGACTGTTGGCAGGTAAGTTGTGACTAGTTTTTAATTTGGTGGAATGTTAATGAATTGCTTTTGTTTTCCGCTGATGTCAAAATCTAGGATGATAAATTGGATATGTATCACATACAATACAAAGGTAACAAAGAAACAGGCCGGTAACAACCGTTAATGTACTGTTTTTCTATAGCTCGGGGGGGGGGGGGGGGGGGGGGGGGCAAAGTCGTACACAGGCCATTTACACACAATCATGTGTCTGTCTTAAATCTAGGTTTGTCGTTATCTTTTAACAAATATCGCCGTATTTACTCAGTGAGTACATACAACCCTGTACACATTGTTAAGTTTTCAGACATGACAGGAACCATGTACAATATTAAATTTTAAACGCATTTTTAGATTGAAATTTTTTTAACATTTTGATGAATTATTAGATTATTTTTTTATTTGAATGCCAAACAACGAGTGCACACACTGAAATGTCTCAACTTCTTTAACCATTGAGTCTATGTTGATAGTCCTTAATATAAAGCTTAATACAACTATTACATAAACTTAACATGATCCAAAAAAAAGAGGGGAAGGTCAGATAAATCAAACTGGAAATACATCTACAACTTGTACAAGGTATCCAGAGGCGGATTTAGAGGGGGGGGCCCAGGGGGCCCGGGCCCCCCCTTTTTGGGAAAAAATTTGGTTGCTTATATAGGGAATCATTGAAGCGTTACTGGAGCGGGCCCCCTCTTAGGTCAGTCAGTGGGCCCCCACTTATGAAAATTTCTGGATCCGCCACTGCTATCTATATACAATAGTGTCAAGAATCCAGATCATCTACTTCCTGAAATATATATAGCTTTTAAGAAGTTTGTTAACGCCGCCGCCGTCGCCGCCGTATCAATATCCATATCTATGTCGAACAGAAGTTGCATGCTCAACAAAAATCCAAGTTTAGAAAAATGAGAAGTTCTTACTGAGTAATAATAACAGTGAGTTGTATCGATTTACAATAGATGGGCAATAGATGTCTGACCACATAAGATAATATAATACAAACGAATATATAAGGTGATTTAAACATAAAGATCGGGTGTTGTGTTTGGCACTCTTGTGGAAACGACAAAAAAGAATCTCAAAATCAAGGTTAGTTTTCAGTCTACTGAAACATAAAAAGACATTTTGATTCCTGCCTTCCCTTAAAACTTGACCAGGCGCACAGGTTTTTTGTACTCAAGAGGATATTAATTGGCCGTGTAAACACTGACATATTTTTTAATTCCTTCTGATGAACCTCAAATCAGAGGGACTCGGTTAGCAGATTGAAAATAGTTTATCATTGTTTTTTAAATCTTTTTTTTTTTGTTGCATTTCCTGTCAATTTGTATTACATAATCAACGTTTTAATTTCATTGTTGTCTGGCAATAAAAAAAAATGATACCAACAATGCGAAATTTGAAAAACATTGATAAACAATATTTCAATCTGCTTACCGAGTCCTTGTGCCTCAAAGAAATATATAATAATATGTAATACAATTTAATCATTGTGTTGACAGTGTATTCATATTATCATAAACGGAAGGATTATTTGGATAATTAATCATTACATTCGGGTACTTCAGTTTGTTCGATTATTATCAGCAATTTGTTTGGTAAGTAATCGGTATATAGAATGAATATTTTTTAAATCTAATTAGCTGAATATTGTCTACAATCGCGTCGCTGTGAGATGTATTTCAATCTCTTTATATAAAAAATAGAAGTTGTAGTATGATTGCCAATGAGACAACTCTCCACAAGAGACCAAATGACACAGAAGTTAACAGTCATAGGTCACCGTACGGTCTGTATTTCTTGAGTATACACAGCATAGTGCACCTAGGTGAACATTGAATCTTTGATCAAATGTTTTATATTATTCATATACCAAGGTCAATGAGTTATTAATTAAAAAAAGATATACTGGGACTAATTGTTTACATCTATCCTATTTATATAATAGTTCTTGAAAAACTGGTCATTATCGTGATATATGGACTGCCCACAGGACGGTGGTATTGACTAAGATAGTGATAATGACTGAGCCGAAGGCGAGGTCATTATCGCTGTCGCAGTCAATACCACTGCCCTACGGGCAGTCTATGTATCACGATAATGACCAGTTTTTCATGAACTATTATGTTTATTTCGTTGAGAAACCATGTTTTTTTTGGAAATTCTCATAAATTCAAAATGACTACAGGGAACTCGAGTAGTTGTACGATTTCTATGGATAAGAGTGAAGACCAGTCGTAGTAATACTGCCATTCATTTTAGTGCAATTTTTTAGTATATAAATACTTATTAATCAAGTTATCTTTAATTTTATAATTGACGAAAACATATAATAAACAATTCAACAACTTAAATATAATCATATATTAAAAACAGGAACATGTTTTATAAAGGTACATCTCTCTAAAAAGAGAAACCACGCCCCACCGGTCATTAACAGAGAAATCACGCCCCAACGGTCATTATCAGACGGAAACCACGCCCCACCGGTCATTATCATGTAAAAGTTCGTTAACGACCGGTTTTCTGGTCCGTTTTTTCTGTTAATGACCGATGGAATTTATTACTGAAGAATAATTGTTTGAATGATTGTTGCGCATGTGTGAAACAAAATGTCGTGTTTTTTTTCTCTCCTACAAAGAATAACTTACTAGTGGAATATGAAGTGTTTTCAAGTGAACTTATAGTGATAGAATATGACATTTTACAAAAGGAACATTAGTTATTCTTTATGAATTCAAAAAAAGGAGAAAAGAAGGTTAGAAAAAGGAAAAAATCAAGTACACAGAATGTGAGTGGTGAGAAACCAAACAAAAAGGCAGTGACTAATACTCAAAAGTCCTCGTCAAACGTAAACAAAACTAATAGAAATGTAAACAAAAACAAAACAAATCAAGACTCGACCAATACTGTAAATATGGCAACTTTTAATGTTCCCGTCTACGATACCCCAGTTACTCAAAATAGACAATTTCAACCTTACTCAATGACGCAACCAGTCCAGAATCCAAATTTTACACAAGTCTCCAAATTCCCCGGCCGTTGGTTTTTACACCAGTACTCCACAGAATATAAACTCTGTTATGCAGCCAATGGTGAATCCTTATTCAGACACAAATTGTAAACTAGACGATCTTACTCAAAAGGTTAATATGATATTTGACAAAATGTCAACACTTGATGAACTTTCAAACAAGATTTCTACATTTGACAGAGCAGTCCAAAATTTATTTAAAACTGTAGAAAAAGTGTCCAAAAGAGTTGATGATGTTGAGCAGGGTATGAATTTCATAAATGAAAAATTTGAAGATGCAAAAAAGGATGTGTCGGATGTCAAAGGTGTATGTGCGGGAATTCGAGAAGATGCTGATTCTGCGAACGATGCTATATTTCGCTTACAAAAAGATCTTGATGAACTGTATACAAGACACATTGACTTACAGACGAGATCAATGCGAGAAAATTTAATTTTTACCGGAATACCGATGCATGATAAGTTTGAAGAGTCAGAGACCACTGAAAAAGTTCTCGAGAAATTTATGACTGAACAATTAAAATTATGTCGAATAGCTGAATACGACCGCGCCCACCGTTTTGGTAAGGAATATGTCGAACGGTACCCCGATGGATCAGTGAAATTCATGACAAAGCCAATAGTTTGCAGATTCCGAAATTTTAAAGAAAGAGAATTCGTTAGAAAAGCAGCAAGGGAATTGAGGGACACTCACTTCGGTATCAGTGAGCAATTTCCTAAAGAAGTTAACGATAAGTGCAAAGAACTTTGGCCACACTTTCAAGAAGCCCGTAGACAACGGAAAAAGGCTTTTTTCAAACGGGACCGCCTATTCATCGACGGAGTTGAATATTGCCCATCCAAGAAAGATGAAGAGAAGAGAGATGATGATGTACCTCGACGACAGTACAACAAACAAGGAGCCCGACCAAAAAAGTTAAACGACCCCGGACGACGACAAAGGCGCAGTTCACCGCATTAGGATAACCGTGGAGGAATAGAACACGAAACCGTTATATCAGACGAATTATTTGACACTTGTGACTTTCAATCAAATTGTAATAGTTTTTCTGTAGATAAACCCTCTAGCAATTGTATTAAACTATTATCCTTAAATGTTTGTGGTATAAAAAATCGATTACTATACCCTGAATTTAAATCACTGCTGAACACCTATGATATTGTCTGTTTTACAGAAACTAAATTAGATGATTGTGATGTTATAAACTGTGACGAATTTATTTTTAGTTTTAAAAATAGACATAAAATTACAAGCCATAGGTCTGGTGGTATGCTCTAGGCTACCGGAAGTGCTTGGATAAATGTATTAAAACTTTTGATACCGAATGCAAATTTGTGTATTGGTTTTCTGTTGACAAAAAAGTTTTTGATCTTGATGAAAATATTGTATTTGGCATTGTTTATATACCACCTGTTAATACAAATTACACATCAGAAGAAGCTTTTAACGAGATTGATGTTGAATTTCAAAGATTTTCTCAAAATAGTAAATATATTGTACTACTTGGTGACTTCAATAGTCGCACTGCTAATTTGTCCGATTTTTATGATGAAAATTCTGACGATGAGTTTATTGTTCAACATTTTACTGATCAATTTGATGATACTGATGTACATATACTAGATAATTTGAAAATACCTAGAGAAAGAAACTCTCCAGATAATGTAGTTAATGGCTTTGGTAGAAAATTGTTAGACTTTTGTAAATCTAACAAAGTTTTTATACTAAATGGAAGAGTAGGTCAAGATGTTAATGCAAAACCTACAAGTAGAAACAATAGTGTTATTGATTATATTGTATGTACCTCACATTTTTTACAATTTGTAAGTAATTTTGAAATTGGTGAGTTTTCCAAACTTTTTTCTGATGTGCACTCACCCTTATCATTACATATAGATTGTCAATCATTGATTAAAAATAATGAAATTGAAAACCATTCTGTACAGCAAAATATGATTGGAAAATGGAAAATGGAAAAAATAAATGAATATAGAAAAAATATTGATACCGATAAAGTTGATTGTGTTATAAGCAAGCTGAATACTTATAATGATAAAGAAAATATCTCAAAAAATGATATGAATAATTTGGTACATGAAGTTTCTGATATATTGATTGATTCTGCAAAACTTACTTTTGGTACAAATGTGTATGCTAAAACTATGTTGAGTAATTCTAAGAAACAAAACAATAAACAATGGTATGATAAAGATTGTAACAAAGCAAAGAAAGAATTAAGAAAATCACAAAGACTTTATAAAAAGTATGGGTCAAATATTTTTAAAGAAAGATTACGACAGAGTGAGATATATTATAAGAAAGTGATGGATGGAAATATTAAGAAATTAAATGCAGATATGAGTGACAACATGAAAAAATTAAAAAATAAAAATCCAAAAGAATTTTGGAAATTATTTAATAAGGGACGTCAAAGGGAAAAAAGCAATATATCTATTGGAACATTATTTGATTTTTTTAAAGATTTGAATAAGAACAAGTTTGAAGATGAATTTATTATTGAAAACGATGTGAGCTCATCTTGTGACGATGACACACTTAATTGTGTAATTACACGAGAAGAAATTTTAAAAGCTGTTAAAAAGGCGAAGAATAATAAATCGCCTGGGGCAGATCAAATCATTAATGAATACATTGCTTCATCTCTAGACAGTATGATTGATATATACACACAATTGTTTAATCTTATTTTTGATACGGGTATATTGCCGGAAGCCTGGCTTATTGGTAATGTGATACCAATATTTAAGAACAAGGGGTGTAAATTAGATCCAAAAAATTATAGACCGATAACTTTATTGTCGTGCTTGGGGAAAATATTTACATCTATTCTTAACGACAGGTTGGGGGTTTTCGTTGATGAATTGAATATATTAAATGAAAATCAAGCCGGCTTCCGACATGGGTACTCTACAACAGATCATATTTTTTCTTTATATGCACTTTTTGAACTTCTCAGTGTTAAAAAGAAAAAGCTTTTTTGCGCTTTTGTAGATTTTGAAAAGGCGTTTGATTTTGTACACCGAAATTCTTTATTATATAAACTCCTTTTGAATAATGTAAAAGGAAAGTTTCTTAGAGTTGTTAAAAATATGTATGATGATGTTAAATCACGTATTGTACATAATAATAATTTATCTGACATGTTTGCTAGTGAAATTGGTGTTAGACAAGGGGAAAATCTTTCTCCTCTGTTATTTTCTCTATATTTGAACGATTTACAGCAGTATTTAGAAAATGTTAACATAACTGGTGTACAATCTTTAACATTAGATATGGAAAATGAACTTAATATATACCTAAAACTGTTTGTATTATTATATGCTGATGATACTATTTTACTTGCTGAATCAAGTTCAGATTTACAGTTACTTTTAAATAATTTTTCACAGTATTGTAATAATTGGAAATTAAGAATCAATGTTAGCAAAACCAAAGTGATGGTTTTTACAAGAGGAAGAATATCCAATAATTTGAAATTTTGTATTGAAAAAGAAGAAATAGAGATAGTTAAACATTATAAATACCTTGGTGTTATTTTTTCTAGAAATTCATCTTTTTTCGAAACTAGAAAATATTTACGAGACCAAGCAACTAAGGCTATGTATAGTGTTATCAAGAAGAGCAGATTGAATCACTTATCGATTGAATGCCAACTAGAAATGTTTGATAAAGCTGTTGTACCCATTCTTCTATACGGGGCTGAAATTTGGGGATACGAAAATTTTGATATACTTGAGCGAGTTCATTTGAAATTCTGTAAGCACATTTTAAAACTTAAAAACTCGACTCCAAATTTTATGATTTATGGAGAACTTGGGAGATACCCCATTTCTTTATATGCAAAATTACGAATGATCAATTTTTGGTGTCGCCTTCTTGATAATACAAATGAAAATAAATTATCCTGTATACTATATAAATTACTATACATTAATTATAACAATTATGGTATTGGAAATAAATGGATTTTATGTATTAAGAAAATTTTTGATGAATGTGGCATGTCAAATGTATGGCATTGCCAAGATTATTTTAACAAAAAATGGATAAAATTAAGTATTGAGCAAAAGCTTAAAGACCAATTTCGACAAGAGTGGTGTGCAGATTTACATCAATCTTCAAAAGGTTTATGTTATAGAATTTTCAAGACTGAATTTAAATTTGAAAAGTATTTGTCGACTTTGCCTTTTAATTTTTTATATACTTTGTGTAAATTTAGATGCGGAAATCATCGTTTGCCAGTGGAGACAGGAAGGTGGCAAACTATTCCGAGATCGGAAAGGTCTTGTAATCTCTGTAGCTCTAAAGATATTGGCGATGAATTTCACTACATTATGTCATGCAATTGTTTTAACATAGAAAGAGAAAAATATTTACCACACTATTGTAACAAAAATGCAAACATTATTAAATATAAAAATGTATTCTCATCTGAAAATGTTGTAGAACTAGAAAAATTGTGTAGATTTATACGATATATATCATTGAAAGTCTGTCCTCCTGGTTAGAGGAACTGTAATATTATTATAATGTTATTTATTTTCACACATGCGAAACAAAGATATGTATTATATATGAACTGTTATTATCTCTGTAGCTATGTACTAGTTTATGAGAATAAAATCATTCATTCATTCATTCAATAATGAATGTCATGTGACCCCTTTTAATCCAATAAGAGAATCTTATTCTCAACCGATATGAAATAAATCTGTTTAGTATACTTGTCTGGGGTCGTAAATTAGAACTTGGTTAATAGGGCCCGGTTAATATGATGCCTACACGCCTCTACATTATATAACTGATAAACCATCGATTTTAAAATTGTGTACTATTAAAGGGAGATAGATCAAATAGAGATATTGTCGACATTTCTTTCTTTCCTTAATACAATGTAATGTTTGACTTAGATTCAGAGCAAACTTGGTGTGATATGGCCTTGCGAGCACTTGTATTTTCAATTGGGACCATATTTTGCTACTTGTGAATCATTTTTGCAACAGGGGATAGATACTCTTATCGTTCATGCATGGATATTGTATCTGTATTTCCCACTTCTGTATATGGATGGGTACGTCACAGATTCCTTTCGGCTATGTATCTAGGTACAAATGTCATGAAAAGCCATGTGACGATTTTGGTAACGTTAATTATCGCACATGTGTTACAAAAACATCGGGTTTTGCGTGTGTTATAACCACAGAATAGCCATGTTTTAGATTTTAACGAGAGAAATTTATGTATTACTGAAAAATTATTACACCAGGGTTTTCGATATCACAAACTAGTCAAAACATTTACTAAATTTTATCATCGGTATAAGGACATCATTCGTAAATATAGCTCAACATGCAGACTTCTTATACGTTCAGGTATTTCACATCCAATTTTTTATGGAAATATTCTTTATAAAGCACAAAGGTGTCAGTATTCACCTCAAAAACTAACAAAACCTTTGAATAGACTTATTAAGAAGGGATATAGTTACGATACTGTTGTCAGGTCATTAAAGATTGCATATTTTGGCGTTAATATTGATTCACTTATAGGGTCTTTGCATCAGAACTAAACACATTTATTCAAAAACCAGTTGTTGGCATGACACGGGTTATGTTCTTCTCAGATATGTTATGATGGTATGATACTAAACCCCTAACGGGAAGGATTGTGCCTGATGTTCATATGATGAAATCATAATCTTTCAGTCAGTTTAATTGAAGTCTAGAGCTGGCATGTCAGTTAACTGCTAGTAGTCTGTTGTTATTTATGTATTATTGTCATTTTGTTTATTTTCTTTGGTTACATCTTCTGACATCAGACTCGGACATCTCTTGGACTGAATTTTAATGGGCGTATTGTTATGCGTTTACTTTTCTACATTGGCTAGAGGTATAGGGGGAGGGTTGAGATCTCACAAACATGTTTAACCCCGCCGCATTTTTGCGCCTGTCCCAAGTCATGAGCCTCTGGCCTTTGTTAGTCTTGTATTATTTTAATTTTAGTTTCTTGTGTACAATTTGGAAATTAGTATGGCGTTCATTATCACTGAACTAGTATATATTTGTTTAGGGGCCAGCTGAAGGACCCCTCCGGGTGCGGGAATTTCTCGCTACATTGAAGACCTGTTGGTGACCTTCTGTTGTTGTTTTTTTTCTATGGTCGGGTTGTTGTCTCTTTGGCACATTCCCCATTTCCATTCTCAATTTTATAGTCATATTTCTGCCTGAAAAAAGTAACCGCTTATTTGCTTATTTGCCCTGTTCTCATTGACGACCAAAGTGTTCCTAACAGCGGGCGGGAAACTCATTTTGTCAACGTCGACCAAAATGACACAGCGGGACAATTATAGAATCAGTGACATTAAAATATGGTATTCCATGACTATTATAGTTTAGAATTGTTGAATAGTTTCGTATTAATGAAAATATCACTGTGGAGGAATGGAACAAGTATATCCGTACAAATTTATTCAATTTTCTCACGCTTTAGATCACCTTGCCTGGAGGTCTTGCATAAAATCTTTTGTCATCCTTTTGCGTCCACCGCCTTAAACTTTTCCCTTTAAAATATCCTCCCAAACTGCTGAATGGGTTGAAACCAACGTGTGTCTGCTTTTTCCGTAGGATCTCAACAATAAAGTTTGTGTTTTTTGTCAAAGTTGATCAATAAACATTGCTGTCTTTTCTATATACAGAATATAGGGGTCGAACTAAAGTCTGGTCGAAAATCTCTAAAACTAGATTAATGGTGTATGGAATGATTGTAAGGGTGTAAATATCCAACTGGCACGTGCCATCTTACCTTGACCTCCTTTTCATGGTTCGGTGGTGAAAGTTTAGTTTTGGTGTTTCGGTCTGTTTTTCTGATTCCGTATGCAACTATAACTATATTTGGTGTATCAAAATATTTTACGATGTATATGCAAGTCTGGCAGGTTTTATTTGACCTTGACCTCATTTTCAAGGTTCATTGTTCAATGTTATTTTTTGGTATTTTGATCCATTTTTCTTAAAGTATAAGGTCATGTAAGTACGGGTCAGCTATATTTTGGTGTATTCTGGCTTGCTTTATATGACCTTGGTCTCATTTTGATTCTTGGATCATGTTGATTTTATATGAAACTTGTAGTAAAACTTTGCATTTTGGAACTATCAACGATCAATGGTCAGTACATCAGGCGAGACACATCAACGTGTGCTCTCTTGTTTTAATTTTTAAAGTGAGACACACAAAGCAGTTGAATTATTCATTCGTTGGTAGTTTGATGGAATTGTGCTTGATTTTTATATGTTGAAGAAATTATCTTTTAAACAGTTCAATTGAGGTCCGCAGGTGACATGTCAGTAACTGCTAGTAGTCCTTTGTTAATTTGTGTATTGTCATTTTCTTTTGTTAACTATTCTGTTATCAGACTGAATTTTACTGTGAGTACTGTTGTGTGTTTGTTTATTCTACATTGGCTAGAGGTATAGAGGGAGCCCTCAGGGTTTAAATCTCACAAAACACGCTCAACCCAGACGCAATTAGTTTGCCTTTCCTTAATAGTTATCCCACGATGACGCGGTGTGTCAGTGTAAGATCACCCCGATGGCCGGAGGCCAGAGGGTGATCTAACACTGACACTCCAAGTCCGAGTGGGATAACTATTTTACATCCCAGCTGTTTTAGATTTAATTTAGACGAAACACTATTTACAATTCATAAAATCTAGTTTAGAACGCCACACAACCATTATAATATACTTTATACATTACTATATGATTTATACCCTTTTTGACCCCCGAACACGATGAGTAGATATCAAACAATGTCAACTCGCCCCACTGGCCAATCGGCCCAACCTATATCGCCACTTTATGAAAAAAATCGCCCCACTCTTGTTTACCGACTCGCCCCACTCTTGTTTACCGACTCGCCCCACTTTTGAAAAAGTGTAAAATCAAACTGAACAATCACTGACAACTCACTTATTAACGAATAGGGTTTAAACCCCACTGAATAAAGGTCTGCCAAGTGTTAATCGCCCCACTTATAAAAAAACATCGTGCCTCCTTTAAGTATGTTAAATTACTTATAGTTCGTATCCAGTAGTCCTGGTGTAGTGGTTGTGTCGTGGCTTGACATGCTAAAGATCTTGAGTTCGAATCCTAGCATGTACCCTGGATTTTTTCTACGTGAATTTTGATAGATAGTCTTTTCCGTATAATTGTATATTTAATTATAAGTTTTATAGTGGACTTGGCATTCCCGCCAAAATGTTACAGAACAAAGGAAAGCATGCATAACAAAGAAACTCAAACTGGGGTGATCTGGTTGGGGTGATCCGGCTGATCACCCCTGTAAGAACAAAGGAGCTGGGATGTAACAAGCCAGGAGCCTCTGTTAATCTTTGACTTTTTTTATTTATTGTTTTGGAGTTTTAGTGGGACGCCCATTTTCACTGAGCTAGTACACAGTTTTGTTTAGGTGTCAGCTAAAGCCCGCCTCCAGATGTGGGATTTTCTTGCTGCGTTGAAGCCCCATTGTTGGACTTCGGCTGTTATCTGCTCCTTGGTCGGCCGGGTTGTTGTCTCTTTGACACATTCACCATTTCCATATTCAATTTTATTGTTATAATTATTTTGTTGTCTTCAAGTGTCATGTGATTCAGACTCCCATGAGCCTCTAGTTTCTTATTTCAGCGAACTTGCTTGTCATTGACACTTTAAACTACACAGACAGTAAAAAAAATGCAGTCGGAACTAGAGGAGAAGAGAAAAATGTTGGCCCAACTTGAAAAAGTTCCTCAGCCAGAATTTGAAGGAGTTTCGTATCCATCATTTATACCGTTTAGGAAAAAAGGAGCCAAGAACGTAATTGAAGATATAATGAATGTCAAATCTAGAGATTCAGATATAATAATCTGCACGTATGCAAAGTCAGGTATGGAAGAATATTAGTTATGTTTTAAAATCGAATTGTGTGAACTGATGTTTGCTTCATATAGTGGTCAGGAGAAACATCTCAAACTCCACGTTTTAGAACAGATAATTTATTACTCATTTTTGTATTAAATAATGGTAGAATGTTTAAGCTAAAGCTTCAAGTGCCGGTTGTAAATTACAGGAAAAATACAATACGAGTACTTTTCTATATTGTTTTTTTTTTTATTAGAAACAATTATTTGGATTAAAAAAAAATATCCTTCAATTTACTACTGGCACTTGTAGCTTTAGTTATTTAAATCCAAATAGTTTGTCTAATTTTTCATAGAAATTGACCGCGAAAAAAAACCCAAAAAATAAATTGGTAGACAAAATGAAATATTCACATTAGCGCTGACTCAACAAGGAAGCGAAGTAATAGAAGACTGTACAAATACAATACAGAAAAAAATGTTTCTGTCCCTGCATGCATGATATGCATGTAGCTGATTGCAAGATAAAAACAATTATACAGAGTGTATATGAAATTTGGACACTCGATATAATCTGGTTTGCCGTTTTGTACTAGTTGTCTTATTTAATCATCATAATTTTCAATATTCAATTCAATTAGGGTTTTTTTAGTTGTTTTTTTATTTTATAGATTTTACAAATAAGTAGGATTTATTATTTTTGACATATCATAAATCTTTGTTATGGTAAGGTGATGATAAAAAGCAATTTTCTTAATATTTGAATTCTTTTCCAACAATCTTCTTTAAAAAAAAAATGAATTTAAAAGTTAATATTTATTAGGTGAGTGGCTTTCTATGACTGTTTTAATATATGATTTTTTTATCAATATTCCTTAATTTCAATAATATTTCAAATGTCTGATCCAAGTGAGAGAAAACAATAGTTTCATTTTAGGAACACATTGGACTTATGAAATAGTGAATATGTTACTGAGAAACACGACAGAATTAGACAACAAGAGCAAAATGCAAGGCATGTTAGAAGCAGTTGAAGATTTGTCTGTGCTAGAAGGTGTTCCATCACCAAGAATTATGGACACGCATTGTCTATTTAAATATTTACCAAAGCAACACAAAGAAAAAAAGGTCAAAATTGTGCACATGATTCGAAATCCTAAAGATGTATGTGTTTCATATTATTATCACTGTTTAAAAGATATGTTTATCAATTTTGATGGAACATGGGAGGAATTTTTTGAACTGTTTATGTCCGGAAAACGTGAGTATTTTATTCTACTAAATGTATTTGTGGTCAACATAACTTTTCATCAAAACAATGTTCATGATGAGTTGCCTTGTAACTTCATTGTTCTCGAGTAGTCACCGATTGGACTTTACTGGATACCCATTACTCCGGGTCCGATAACAAAAAACAATCTTAGTTTGAAATATATGTTAGTTTGACTGAGTCTTGACAGGCTGAATTTTATAGAATAATAAACAAATGCCTTTCTTATTTTTCTTCTTTTCTTTTTCTCTTTTTGTGTTCGATGAAGTGATCAACATTAATCTTTTAGTTCTGAAAGGCTACTTTACTTAGAATCCAGTATATATTATAATTCTTAAATCTAAAAAATTCACTGCAAACATATCAACAGGATTTTTTTTATTTCCCTATACTTTAAAGATATATCAAGGTCGAGATATTTTGATGTATTTAAAACAAAATGTGTATTGTATACTCCATAGTGCCTTATGGATCATGGTATAACTATGAGTTAGAAATGGAACGAGCAGCAAACGACTTTCCAGAGACGATTTTCACCTGTTATTATGAAGATATGAAAAAGGTAGTCAACTATCTTCATAAAAATATTATGAAAACTTTTAGTGATACATGTGATAGTCAATTTTTATGCCCCACCTACGATAGTAGAGGGGCATTATGTTTTCTGGTCTGTGCCTCCGTTCGTCCGTCCGTTTCAGGTTAAAGTTTTTGGTCAAGGTAGTTTTTGATGAAGTTAAAGTTACATCAACTTGAAACTTAGTACACTTGTTCCCCATGATATGATCTTTCTAATTTTAATGCCAAATTATAGTTTTGACCCCAATTTCATGGTCCACTGAACATAGAAATTGATAGTGCGAGTGGGGCATTCGTGTACTATGGACACATTCTTGTTTTTAATATGATTTTACCGCCGTATAAAAACTAAACATGTATAAAACTGACAATTTCAACAGCAAGTTTTTAAGTAAGCATTTGTCAACCAATTTGAAAGACCAATCAAATCTCATAGTTTTACCGTCATGTGTGATACAGGATCAATAAACCCTTCCGGTGCACCCGAGATCCCCTGGTTTAACTGTTGACTGGTTGGTCTTTCGTAGTTTTTTGCGTTGTCAACCTATGAGATTTGAATGACAATTTATGTAACATAAAAGTCAGTATAAACTAACAAAAAAGGGCAGGACCGAATGGAGTGATAAATAAAAAGGCCAGACAGACTGATAACGACTGAAAAAAGCACAGTAATGTTTTTTTCATCTTAGTGGCACCACCTCCATAAATCTAATGGTAGCTCCTAAAAGAGTTTATGATAGTCAAAATAGAGCATTCAATATCATATCATCTCCAAATGAAGAACACATGAAAGCTTGGATTTAGGCCTTAGTGCTGCAGCTTTCCTCAAAATACATCTATTCAACTTTAGACTAATGAGAGGATGTGACCGGAACATTTCAGTTTTCGTTATATTTAGAACATTATTGAATGACAAAATGAAACAACATTTCTTTTGATAATTAAAAGAAAAACAACATCAGTAAATTACCAAAAAGGAACAGCGCTTTTATTGCTTTATCTCGGTCAAAGTAAGACCTCAACACTGAGCAAAAAAACCCTCTCACCTCACCTCACTTATGTTACTCCAAAATATGTTTATTTTGATAGGTATACCACCATATAAATAATATTTTTTTTAAACAACAGTAAACTTTTTACAACAAAGTTAGGAGTAACTGACATTATAGTTAATTCGTGGTTTAATTTTTTTTATGGAAAATTCAAACCTATAGATCAATAGGGCCTGATATTTTGCCAATTTTATTTAAGTCTTGACTAAGCACTTCAAAATTCAGTATTTATTTCAATAAATTTTAAAGTCTGTTTGACTTGTAAAGAAAGTGTGTAAATATGCATGGTCTATCAGATCGTATATAATACTTGATGTTGCTTATTTTCTTATTTTCGTGTTTTCTTATTAAAGTCATATAAAACCTCAAATTACGAAAAATGATGCATATGATTTTTATAACTAAATGGTTAGTTTGTGTTATAAAACTTATGTACATATACTTTTTTCTGAAGAAAATTCTTTAATTTGTCCAGTCCACATTTAGAAGACTGGGTTTACATTATTTTAATTGCTTGCTTATAAGAAGCAATTCGCCGACAATTTTCCGTATATGCAAGCGTGACCCTCCTCGTAAAAATCCGGTGATCGAAATGCGCGTGGATCTGTCATTAAAATAAAGTATTATCTGATTGTATATGCTATACACGTGCTCGATATCCATGCTTATTTGTTGATTGTTTACTATAAGATGACAATCAGTAAACTTCGGTTTCAAAACACGGCAATTAATGAGCTGCCATATTTGTTAAATCATAACAGACAGAGAGAGAAATAGTTGACGATTATACAATATATTTGCGTAAAAAATGATAAAATCGTGCACAGAAGACTAAGTTCATGATATGAACATGCATCGGTTCAAGTATTGGTTGGATAAACATTATTTTTCACCAGTCACTCGTTTCATATAAGCTATTTATGTATTCGTAACTATATAGGTCTCTGTCGTGTTGTAAATATATTTTTGTTGCTTTTAAAATAATGCTTTTTTGATCAAGTATTCATTTATTCATTCATTTTTTTTTTACATACGCATAAAAATACCTTTAGTGCATCCAACTTCATTATACATTATTTTCTGTATCATTACTGGTCTACTCTAGGATCCTATTAGAGAAATAAAGAAACTTGCAGATTTTCTTGGTACACCATGTTCAGACGACAAATTAGAAAAGATTGCCAAAGAAACATCATTTGGAAATATGCAGAAAAACAAATTCGATATCACAGTGATTGTAGATGGCAAAGGGTTTATATATCGGAAAGGTACGTATGTCCGATTTACCAATTTACGTGTTTGTGCATGTAAGATCGCCTTACAGTTATGTTGTACACGGTGTGGTCATCTTGAAAATGTAATGGAATTATTATTCTGGTTTATTTTCTTAATTATTCACGAGATTTCTGGTCTGCCATTTACATCTTTTATTTTTGATTTTGACGCTAGACCGGTTGCACAATGGCAAATATTTCTACTTAAGTTAGTTTGTGACTAAACTGGTAAGCGTGACTTAGATATGGGCTTTCTAAATGAGGTTAGAAAGTGAAATACAGCAACTTCAAAGTGAGCAAAAGGAGATGTGACGTATACGTCAATGAGACCGCACGCCAACAATATTAATACAGCAAAAAGATCTAGAAATTGGCATGCAATCTTCAATAGTAGACAGGACTGCTGGGTATCTTTACAATATGTAAAGCTTTATTATAAGTCGTCATAAGTTTACTTTAAAATAATTATAACCAATAAACCAAAGAAAAACTAAGAAAGATCTGCCATCAACAAATATTCTTTCAACTAGAGTTATTTCTGTCTCTAAAAAAGTTTTGTTTTTCTTAACTTTTTATATACAAAATTGCAAGTACTCCAATCGAAAAAGGTGCAACTCCTGTATTTGTTTAAGCTAAATTCAGATAGTTGTTAACACAAAATGGAGAAATTACTAAATATTATATAATTATGTTAATTCCTTATATTCAAAATACACACGATTTGGTCAGCTTTCTACACAAACACAGGTGGGGAGTATTCGTACTTCTTGCTTATAATAATGTTAAACTTATTTTCAGGTGAAATAGGAGATTGGAAAAACCATTTTACGGTCGCACAGAATGAGAAATTTGATGCTCAGTATAAAGAAGAAATGAAAGACAGTAAATACCAGATAACCTTTGAATGAAATAATATGTATAGCCTTTGCAAATGAAATTAGAAGGCTATAGAAAGTTCCAAATTGCATACAGAGCGGCCGAAATTGTACTATCGAGATGTTATGGCAAGATGAATAAAGGTTTATCATCTAGTTTTACAGTATTCTTTGTTAATATCAAAATGTACATGTTTGTGTGCAGAAACTTTTATGAAGAAAGGAAATTTATGCCCATGTAATTGTGTATGACACATTGTAGAACACCACCAAAACTGGGGGTGATCTTATGTGTTCCGAAAGGGTAAGCAGATCCTACTTCACAATCACATATGGCACATTAGTGAGACAAATTAAGGTAAACTGTCAATTTAAATGATATTTCTTTCTTATTGATGATTGCAGTGTTTATATTTTGAATTTATTGTATAGATATTACAACTAAGCTGATAGGGTGTTTTCTTAAAGCACATATTGTTGTTTCACCACTTATTTCCTTCTACATGCTTTCAATCTAATGTAATGTTTCTTATTTCCGCCGATTTTTCTGGCCGATTCGAAATGGGATTTATATCTTGTCATACGGTGAAGGCGCCTGTCTATAGTCCATATGACTTTTAATGAACCTACGTTTACCCCCTCCCCCTTTTTTTCATCTTGGGGAGGGGCCCAGATTGTAACCCTTTCCTTGCGAAGATGATTTCGATTGTGTACATCTTTCTATTTCGCAACAGAATAGCCAATGGTTAATTTATAAAACCCCTAAGTAGATCAAAATATATGTTTTATAACATGGCAATGAATAATTCATGAATACAGCAAATAATTCGGATGGATTGCATAACAATTTCCCAAAAACTTACCGAAAGAAAGAAATGAGGTAATATACACGTTTAAGAGAAGTTCTCTCCAGATTAAGAAAGCCATATATATAGTTATCAAAGGTACCAGGATTATAATTTAGTACGCCAGACGCGCGTTTCGTCTACACAAGACTCATCAGTTACGCTCATTTCATCATATCAAAATATTTATAAAGCCAAACAAGTACAAAGTTGAAGAGCATAGAGGATCCAAAGTTCCAAAAAGTTGTGCCAAATACGGCTAAGGTAATCTATGCCTAGGATAAGAAAATCTATAGTTTTTCGAAAAATTCAAAGTTTTGTAAACCGGAAATTTATAAAAATGACCACATTATTGATATTCATGTCAACACCGAAGTGTTGACTACTGGGCTAGTGATACCCTCTGGGACGAAACGTCCACCAGCAGTGGCATCGACCCAGTGGTGTAAATAGTTATCAAAGGTACCAGGATTATGATTTAGAACGCCAGACGCGCGTTTCGTCTACATAAAACTCATCAGTGACGCTCATATCAAAATATTTATAAAGCCAAACAAGTACAAAGTTAAAGAGCATAGAGGATCCAAAATTCCAAAAAGTTGTGCCAAATACGGCTAAGGTAATCTATGCCTGGGATAAGATATACCTGTAAATGCACAAGTTCACACACCTGCTATACGAAAATATCTTTATCAACCTTTACTCAGTTCGAAAGACAAAATCTGTTGATATGATATAATCAAAAAGATATTGGGTATGCTTTCGTAATATAAAATACATACAGGAAGAAATCAAATGCAATGCTATTCTCTAACCCGTCATCGTTGCCTTCAACAAGGAACTAAATCTTGCACCTCTCTTCAAATTCATATACACCGATATCGTCGGTTTTAACGGAATTCCTTGTTAAATATCAATCCTTCATCTGTGTGCGCTGTGGTCAACATTATGATATCAATAGACAAAGATATATAATAAGATAAATTTAACTATACCCCGAGTCTATACAAGAAAACGACATTTCAGAAGATGAACTACTTAGACAACTCGGCTACCAGACAATACAAGACGCAACAGTTGGGGAGACAACTCGGCTACCAGACAATACAAGACGCAATATACCAGTGGGGGAGACAACTCGGCTACCAGACAATACAAGACGCAATATACCAGTGGGGGAGACAACTCGGCTACCAGACAATACAAGACGCAATATACCAGTGGGGGAGGCAACTCGGCTACCAGACAATACAAGACTCAATATACAAGTGGGGGAGAAAACTCGGCTACCAGACAATACAAGACGCAATATACCAGTGGGGGAGACAAATCGGCTACCAGACAATACAAGACGCAATATACCAGTGGGGGAAACAATTCGGCTACCAGACAATACAAGACGCAATATACCAGTGGGGGGACAACTCGGCTACCAGACAATACAAGACGCAATATAACAGTGGGGGAGACAACTCGGCTACCAGACAATACAAGACGCAATATACCAGTGGGGGAGACAACTCGGCTACCAGACAATACAAGACGTAATATACAAGTGGGGGAGACAACTCGGCTACCAGACAATACAAGACGCAATATACCAGTAGGGGAGACAACTCGGCTACCAGACAATACAAGACGCAATATACCAGTGGGGGAGACAACTCGGCTACCAGACAATACAAGACGTAATATACAAGTGGGGGAGAGAACTCGGCTACCAGACAATACAAGACGCAATATACCAGTAGGGGAGACAATTCGGCTACCAGACAATACAAGACGCAATATACCAGTAGGGGAGACAACTAGGCTACCAGACAATACAAGACGTAATATACCAGAGGGGGAGACAATAAAACCCGTAACTCTGTTTCTGACACTATACAACCAAACGAAAAGAAAAACAAACAAACAGTTTAGAAAAAATACACATAAAACTAGTCATTGAGCAACATGGCTAAAATAAAGTATATGTGTGCGCATGTGCTAGGAAATGGACGTCTAAATTGCAGCTCTCAAAAACATTTGAACTTACTGTAACAGCTTTTTCCAGAGTAATAAATCCCTGAACTTGCTATTACATCAATATTTGGCTTACATTTGTCATTGTGTGTATGAAAATTATCAAAATGTTTGATATTTCCTTGTAAATTAAAATATTGTATACGTAAATTTTTGATTCACATTTGTACAGTGGCGGGAAAATTATTTCCCATAAACGTAAACAGTGTAAACCTCTTCCGGTTTACGTTTTTTGTTTGTTTTGGGAAAGATTAGAACTTGTTCTAAATCTTTACTAAGGCACTGGCCTCCCTAACAACACGACAGGTTAGCTACTGTTACTAAATGTATTCACACTGAAATATAGTTCCCTATGATTCTCATGTATGTGCACATAATACACATATAAACTGAAAAATGGATATATAATTGGAGCAGTTCATTCAAGAATTATGTCATTAAGGTGTGTTGATGTGCAGGCTTTTTTAAAAACATTTTGAATAGGTAATTGGGTATTGATACAATACTAGTATGATTGACAACTGTCATTATCACTAAATAATCAGAGACAAGGTAGACCTTTAATTACAATGACCCACCTCCTAAACTGTCAATAAATTGACCACATTACTTATCAACCTCAGTTTTACATAATTATACAGACCAGTCACACTGCAATATACATTCTAATATACAAATATTTGACCTCAAAATTGAATACACAAATGTATTATATTAGATGTTTAATATATATAAAGATGATAGATTTATTTATTGCCTATTAGTTTTGATCTACATTACATAAAGTGATTCTGTAAATTATATCTGTAATGGATTAACAAGATCTTAAAAAAAATGAAATATGAAAATAGATATGAATATATGGAAGGTATTCAATTAAGGTATATAATTTACTTGATATATTTCCAATAATCATCTGTAATTAATTAACAATTTAGATTAGTTCACTTTTTTTTATCAGGTTTGAAACAGTTTTAAAATTTTACAACTTTTAATTATAACAAACCATTTTTTATTAGTTTATTCCCCATCAATCATTATTTCTATTCTAGTCATTTGATTTTTTATTAGAAGTGAATATATATTTTTGCAATCAAGAAAGCATCAACATTTCAATAAAATAATTTTTTTAATTTGTTTACATTGAAAAAGTACATTTGCAATGCACTGTGTTGAAAAATACTTTAAAAATTGATCCAAAGGCACTTTACAACTTTTAATCTTAAATGTCATGTCATATAACCTCTGTTTCAACTTACAAAATACCCCAAAACAACATTTTTAGATTATTGTTATTGAAACTTTAAAGTTCTCAGCTGTTGGTCTAGATTTATGTCTTACAAGGATAGTTGGTAACATTTACTAGAAGAATTTTTGATTTGCAATATATTGTTTTTTTGAAACATGTTCAGAACAGGCAACATCATTTGGATAAGATCTAAACTGCAGTTTAGATAAAATTGTGCAAATTAAGACTTAAAGACCCATATTATATACTTTGAGCTCATTTTATCCTCATACTGGAAAAGCACGTTTTTTTCTTAAGACCTGTTGTTAATGCAATTTTCAGCAATAGTGCTTTATTAATGTTCATTTTCCCCCCACCATACCTTAATATGGAATTATTGATACTACTTTTCTAATCTTTCTATGAGTGATTTCCATCACTTTGATTGATTGTTGGTTGCTTAACGTCCAGTGGCAAATATTTCATGCATATTCAGGACGAGAACAAGTTCACAATAAATACAATAGGTAGGTTGATACAATAGAGGCCATCTGGGATGATGGTCGGGGAAATTTTGATTGCCACTGGAAAATGAGGGTATATTGGATAGGGACAGAAATTTAGCCTTGCAACAGGCCACCTACGGACCCCTCAAAGAGTTGTTGCAAGGGTTCTTAACGTGCAAAGAGCGTGGCACTCACTTTACACGAGACATTGGATTTAACGTCCCCTTCTGACCGGACGTGACTGCGAACTTGATACATCCCGCACAGCCAAACGGACGCCCCACTTCGGCAAGCGTTTTACTGCCGGTCGGGAGAAGACCAAGTGACCATATTTCTATACCCCAGTCACCCTTGGGGGGTCCATCACTTTGATTGTTTTAATCGGCAAACAGAGTCTTTGTGATTAAATAGGTAATAATATCCTATCTATCAATCCTTACACCTTATATAATATGGCTTCCTAGTGTGTTTATCCTGTGTCCTTGAGTCGTCCAAGGAACGAAGATCTAATTTGTCATCAACTACTAACTGTTTTATTAAACATGTTATGAATGTGTATGACAGTCACCATCCTTCTCTTCACTGATTATATTTTTGTGACACTTAGACTCTGTCAAAATGTTTAAACATAGCTTAGTCGTGATTTGCTCAACATTTTTTATTTTTCTGAGCACAGTCATTGAGTTTAATATACAAAATATTATACTAGATTCCAACAAATATGAGGACCCGTATCACTATCAGCCTTCAATGTGACACAACAATTGAGGTATCTACCCAGATTTATTATTGGCACTTGCATGTGTCCAATTTCAAAAATAAATGTGTTTTTGGCAAATCAGATCGCCACATTCATCTTTTGAATAGAATTCTTTTAAGAAACCAGATTGAAACTAACCCTGACACATCAAACTTGAATGACTCCAGTTATCCATGCTCTATTTGCTCGCATGAGGGTACCTGGGACAGTGATGCTATTGTTTGTGATAACTGCGATAAATGGTGTCATATTGGATGTGTAAATATAAGTCCATCTATATATATACATGTATATATGTATGAAAAGTTTGGAAATTCATCAGCACTTTGGATATGCCCGATATGTGATACTCCTAATCACTCTAGAACCATTTTTGGTGGAAGCAGACTTCAAGTCTTCTGAAGACCTATGGTGCCGACTTTAAAATCATTGAACCTCCGTATGCCGCATCCGTTTCTGTGCATTACAATTTCATAACAACTTCCAATTCTTGACACCGATTTTTACACATGATTTAGCATCTGAATCATTTAATTTGTAAATTAGGATTGAAAAACAATCACTATCGTAAATATGTACCCTTTTATTTATGTAAATTATTAGATTTCATCTCATCTACATGAGTTACTTGTAACCGGATGTTTTTAATGTAAATATTTGTAGTCACATGCGTGATTTTGGTATCGGATCGACTCGCCTTGTTTACATGTTCGCCCTTGGTCTGTTCGTCCTGAGTTCTTTCGACCATATAGGACGTTCATTCTCTTCACTCTTATCAAGGACGTTTTATAATACGTCCTTGCATTTATCAAAAAATATTAATACTAAGGGTATCGTTAAAAAAAACTCTAAAACACGATTTAGTGAAAATCATCTGTTCCTTATTTTGTGCCCAAGGTAAAACAATCGTGTTCAGCCGATCAAATTCTGTGTTTCTCATGATCAAATTAATAAGCCAGTCAAAAACGTTTTCTCTGAAGATTATTCTTACATGCTAGATTTTGAAGTTTGTTGTTTTCATCTAGTTGTAAAATCGTGAACATGGCACTGCTGCAGATGAATTTTCATCTGCAAAGAGGGTTCTTACATAGCTTAAAGATAAAAGCATGGCTGATTGACAAAATGCAATGATGCAGTACTACCATAAAGCAGGAACATATATATTAACGTTAGTTATACTGTTCCCAGCATAAAGATAATACTGAATAGTAGTTTTTTCACAAATTTATTGACATAATACGTTATTTTTGTATTCAATAAAATCATTTAAAGCACAATTTACTATTCTTTTTTTTCACAAAGACCAACAAACAGATTGGGACCCCTCCCCCATTGTGAGTGGTGTCCCTTAACTGAAGGACTGTCCCTAAAACAAGAGGTCATTTTACTGTTGAAAAAAAAAGAAAGAAAATGTTTAAGATTTTTAACTCAAAAGTGGGAACAACTTTTCTAAATGAGGGGTCAAATTAATAAAGAAGATACAAGTTTAGAAACATCACAAAATTCTTTTGACATTTTTTTACCATTGAATACTTGATAGATGCATAGTTCTTGGGAAAAGTTTCATCAAATAATATGAATATAAAGGTGCTCATTTTTTACAGTGGGTTGTTATGTTCTTCCAATAAGGCATAATACTTCGCTAACAATTGTAACCTTTAAAATTGTTGTCGCGCACTAAAAAAAACCATGGGAACTTGTAAAGGTTGTCAGGTATGTAACAAGTCTTACTATTTTACGCCCCATTTATGGGCATTATGTTTTCTGGTCTGTCAGTCCGTCCTGCTTCAGGTTAAAGTTTATGGTCGGGGTAGTTCGATGAAGTTGAAATCCAATCAACTTGAAACTTAGTACACATGTGTTCCTTATGATATATATGATCTTTCTAATTTTACTGCCAAATTAAAGATTTTACCTAATTTCACGGTCCATTGAACATAAAAAATGGTTGTACGGATGGGAAATCCATGTACTTATGACACATTCTTGTTTGAAGAAAAAAAATACTTCATAACGATAATGGGAAAAAGCAGGCTGGGTTATTGGGGCTGCTTTTATGGTAATTCAAGTAACCTTTTATTCGACTTATTCCACCTCAGAGCTATCAGCTCTTTGATTCAATCATACCTCTCATAAGTTATTCTATTTTGAACCCTAACTCATATTCAGTACTTTCAGATAGTTCAGCTTTTTCTTTAAGCTTCAATTTAAATATTATCATGAAAATTTTGGAGACCTTGTTGCTACATCATCACCAAAACCATCAGTGACGAAGCAATTAAAAAATATGAATATTAATTAGACAAAACTCATTAAGAGTTCTTCAGATTGATTTTAAAAGTTGTAAAAATAAAGTTCCTCAAATTGAAAATTCATTAACGTCATCTAGACCAGATATTATTATTGGTAATGAAACTTGGCTAAACAAAGATGTATTATCTTCTGAAATTTTTCTAAACACACTATTTGAAGATGGAGGTGTATTAATCTCCATTAAAAAGGGTATTATTTGCCAAGAAGTATATAAAAGCAAAAATGTAGAACTTATTGCTGCCCAAATTAATATAACTGATACTAAATCCTTAGTTATTATTTCTGCATATAGACCACCAAATAAAATTGATATAGACTATCTCAAACAAATGATTATTGAAATTAATGAACTTGAATTAAAATTTAAAAATTCCACATTCTGGCTTGTTGGTGACTTTAACCTTCCAGACATAAAATTTCTGGAGCAAAATATACCTGGCTTATTGTA
Source organism: Mytilus galloprovincialis (assembly GCA_037788925.1). Classification (NCBI taxonomy): domain Eukaryota; kingdom Metazoa; phylum Mollusca; class Bivalvia; order Mytilida; family Mytilidae; genus Mytilus; species Mytilus galloprovincialis. The sequence continues at coordinate 25,609,786 of CM075341.1, forward strand.
TACTAAGGAGCTGAACGAAGCATTTATAGATATGCTGAACAACTTAGGCATTGAACAAATGGTTGATTTTCCAACTAGGAAAGATAATATCCTTGACCTTTTCTACACAAACCAACCTGCATTGATAACAAACATAAAATCTATACCAGGTATATCTGACCATGATATTGTATTAGTGGATGCAATCTGCAAGTCCCAAAGATCTAAACAATCACAACGTAAAATTTATTTATGGAAAAAGGTTGATATTAAAAAGATAAAAGACGTAACATCTCATTTTATATCTGAACTTATATCTCAGGCTAATGAAAATTTAAATATTGACCAATTATGGAATAAATTCTAAGAAGGTAGTAATAAAATAATAGATGATAATGTACCAAGCAAAATAATTAAATCTAAGTACACCAACCCTTGGGCAAATAGGGATATAGACCACTTATGTAAAAAAAAAACAACGTAAAGTTTACAACAAAGCTAAAAAAAAAAAAAAATGGTAAACGAGAACATAAAGATAAATATAAAAAGTTAAAAGTTACTGCTCAAAGAGAAATAAGAAAGCTCAAAGCAATTCATGCAAGAAATGATTAGCCCCAGTTAGAAGAAAAACCTAAATCTTTCTGGCAATTTATATAAAGTAAGAAAACAGAAACATCTGGAGTTTCACCATGAAGAGGAAAGGATGGTTAATTATATAGTGAGCCGAATACACAAGCTAACATCCTAAATGAACAATTTAAAAAAGCTTTTACTACCGAAGATACATCCTCTCTGCCAAATAAAGGAACAAGTCCCCACCCCATTTTTGTCATTCTTTTTACAAAAATCTATTGATACTGGTAAAATCCCAACTGATTGGAAGTAGGCTAATGTTGTACCAATATTTAAAAAAGATGACAAGCATAACGCTATTAATTATAGACCAGTTTCATTAACTGCAATATGTAGCAAAATTCTAGGACACATTTTAACAAGCAACATAAGGAAACATCTTACAATTAATAACATATTAAATGATAGTCAACATGGGTTTAGAAGTAAAAGGTCTTGTGAGACCCAACTTATTATCAGTATACAAGATCTAGCAAAATCATTGAGATATGGTTACCAAATAGATGTTATACTTTTAGATTTTTCCAAAGCTTTCGATAAAGTCCCCCATCAAAGATTAGCCCAGAAATTAGACTTTTATGGTATTAGGAATCAAAATTTAAATTGGATAAATGAATGTTTAGCTGACAGGCAACAGCAGGTACTATTAAATGGTGTTGAATCTTCAAAAAATTAGCTGTTGACTCTGGTGTCCCTCAGGGAACAGTTTTAGGCCCAACATTAGTTTTACTCTTTATTAATGACCTACCCGAACATGTAACTTGCAATGCAAAACTTTTTGCAGATGACTGTTTATTGTATAGAAATGTAAATACTAGTTCTGATGCACAATTACTTCAAAAAGATTTATCTAGTTTAGTACAATGGGAAGAGGACTGGAAAATGAATTTTAATCCTGAGAAGTGTTATGTAATTCATATTTCTAAAAAAGGTAAATCTTCCGCTTTTAATTATATATTGCACAATCATGTTTTAGAAGCAGTAAAATACAATAAATATTTAGGCGTAACTATAAGCCATGATCTTGATTGGGGAACACATATAAACAATATTACCTGTAAGGCAAATAAAACCTTAGGTTAGTAGAACTTGAAAAACTGCACAAGTAAGGTTAAAAACCTTACGTACACATCACTTGTCCGTCCAGTCGGCGAATACTCTTCCCCTGTCTGGGATCCGTACAAAAAGCAACACATTACTCAGGTTGAGCAGGTACAGCGTAAGGCAGCCAGGTTTGTCTTCAATGATTATAAAGACAGATCACCTGGAGCAGTTTCAAATTTAATTAAATCATTTGAATGGGAAAATTTAGAAATAAGAAGGAAAAAAAGCTAGATTAACTATAATAAATTGGGGGAAGTTCCTAAGGACAATTTAACAATATCTGATAGACGTACTAGGGGGAAACATAAATTTAGGCAAATATCAACAAATAAAGATTTCTATAAATTTTCATTGTATCCTCGCACTGTTTCGGACTGGAACTCACTACCTGAAGCAATAGGCATGTCTGACACCCTGGAATCCTTCAAAAGTGGCATATCCACTCTAACATTTGAAGAATCCACAACAACTTATTAAACTACAAAGCCACTGTACATAATATATATATGTTATTGTTAATGATTTTTTTTTGTCATATTATTTTTAAATTAAGTTCATATGTACATAGCACACAAGTTCCGGGAAGTTTTACACTCCTACCTAGGAGTCTACTTCCGTATTCGGAAGAAGAAGAAGAACTAAGGTACTACGTAGTAACAATCAGTTCCTGCTCCTCTAATGCGCCACTCGATGTATTGCTTATGTGTAGTATTTATGTCATTAACGAGGAAATTTTAAAGTATGACGAGATTTTAGCTACCACCAGCGGAATATCTCCATGATGAAAGATGGTTAATACATAAGAATGAATAAACGAGAGTCCAAAGATACTAGAGGGACTTTCAAATTCCTAAAACGATAACAGACTGACGACGCCATGGCTAAAAAGGAAAACACCCAAAAGACAAATATTGGTACACAAAATACAACATATAAAACTAAAAGCCTGAGGAACACAAACTCCACCAAAAACTAGGGGTGATCTCAGATGATCCGGAATGGTAATTAGAACATCTCTTCGATGCTTAATCTGTTCACGGTTTCGAATATTTGAAGTTCTTACGATTTGTTTCCTACTTAAATTTGTTCTGTTCTTATTCAATATATGAGATTTCAACATCGGTAAACTACTGTTGCTTTAGTTTGTGATGTTCTATCAGTAAAAGTTGACCTCATAGTACTGTAGTTGACTAATCTTTCTTTTTGGTATTATTAAGTTGTTGTTTTTGTTTTGTGTTACTTTGACTTTTTAATTTCTTTCTTTATAAGTGTTCCATATTAATGTTGAGACAGAAACGCGCTCAGAACGTTAATGCTGTTGTCTGCAACTCCAGACTTTCATTCATTTTAATAGATTTTATTTGTAAAGTAAAATTAATGTAAGATTAAATTATGCAACTTCACATTATAAACACGATTTTGCTTCTTCTAAATAGAACAATTATAGTGATTATAAAAGTGTATTTGCTCTAAAAAGAAAGCTATAGTCAACTGTTGTTCTTCACAATTAAGATAAACTTTTCAATTTACATGTATTTTTATTATAAACAAAACAGATGAATACATAAATTACAAACTTCATGAACTTGTCAAATATTGCACAAAAGTAAAACAAAATGAGCCGGGTGAACTTATGAAATTCTTAAATGACTAAATGATTGTAACAAACAAATATGCTAAGAAATTTCAACTTTATTTTTAACCAATTTCCTTGAATTAACAGGTTTCCATGCAAAATCTATTTTACTAACAACTTCAACTGTCTTCTTTGAGTATTTCATTCGCCTTAAGAATACACGACACCCATGATTCGCAGATACTTTCCTCACGCGTCGCATAATTCTACTTTTCTGATATTTCGACTGAAATAAAACATCTTCCCAATTAGTCGTCTGCATTAACTTCGATCTCCGTTGGTCGAACACACAACTGTATACAACATGCAGTTTTCTACCTGGTTTGGTTTGAACTGCTAGTTCATAAACACCTTTGTCATTTGAAAGCTTTTTAAAAGCTATCTTTTTCTTCCAGTATCTGTTTGCATTGTATAATCGACGAGTCTTGAATTCATTTGTATGAAGGTCTTCAGGGGAGTAAACAAGACGCCATCTGGTGGACGATTTACATGAACACATTTTATCGAATTGTGTTGTACTCAAGCTTTCCCTAAATTCCTACAAAATAGAAACAGTTCTTTATTTACTTTTCTTCTATATCGAGCTTTTATTTACATTTTACATACGAAATTACTTACTTTAAAAACAATCCAATTATTTTATAAATTTTATATTTATTTAGGAAAAACTAAGCATATCACCCTTCTATGATGTATAAAATTTTAATTGTATATATTTTATTTTGTATACATCTATTATTTTAATACTTGCTATTGCGTCATAAGAAAGTTCAACATATCATGTAAAATAATACATTCAAATATATATTTAAGAAATTTATTTAAAAAGATGCTTCAAATATGTACACACCTTTAATGGCCGTTTTAACTTTGCTTTCTTCCTTTGAGTATTATTGTTATAATCAACTGCTTTTGTGTCCGTTGGAATAACAGGTGCCTTGCGTTTTCTACAAATTGGTATCACTGTTGCAATTTTAGCGGAAGTTGGTGGACTATGAACTATAACTGTCGTTCCGCTTGTTGTACTTTTAGTGGAGTCACCTCTCCGTAAAGTTCCGAATAAACCTTCTACATCTTTCGGAACGTTCTCAGATGTACCAAAGCGTGACCGGACTTCGTTTTCATAGTTCTGAAATTTAAAAAAAATAAGTATAGGTATAATGGAACTGTGTATTTTTTTCTTTTATTAACGGTTTTCTGTGAGTTTTTTTTGTGATATATTTTTTGGTATTGTAACTCTTTTTTTAATATATATATATATATATATTTGATTTTTTTTGTGAGTTTAATCATTTCTTAGCATATATTGACGTACGTTTCAATAAACATATCGCTATTACTGACTCTTTTTTTTAATTTTCCTGTGTTTGAGTATAATCATCTTCGCTAGCCAAGGGTTACAATTCACTCCCCTCTTCTTGAAGAGGAGGGGAGCGGATCGTATCCCTTGGCTAGCGAAGATGGGGTATTATATGCATGCCGTAGGATTTCTAACTAACAAACCTACCATTAAGAAGTCTTCGCCTCGCTCAGCGTAACAAATAGCCATCATTAGATCACAAATGTTTGAAAATTCTGTTAATTTAAGATAATGTCCGTTAGTTTCTGTTGCTAAACTTCTGTAGAACTCGTCAACTCCTTCAAAGTTAAACACCTGAACCCCATACACTTTTATACCCTGAAAATCAAATACAGAATTAAGAAAAAAAAAAGTAGAATATTACATAATAATAACTCAATTATAGACTTTTGTTTCGCTATTTTCTTTTCAACATAATTAAATTATGTCATGATGTTTTTACATTTGAAATTTCCACATATAAACATATATTTAGAATTTTAAAGTGTTTTCTTCTTTAAAATTTGCTGTCTTAACTATTGCTAATGTATATCAATTACCGATAATTTCATAAGTTTTAATTCTTCTCTCCAATCAATATTGTCGACATTCTGTTCATAGCTTGGTTCATGTGGATTAGCATCACCTATCATCACAAGAATTCTTTGTGAACCTGGAGTCCATGAACTTTTTTGTCGAACCATGCGCAGAACGAGCTCGTAACATTCATCCTCATCGCCTCCACCGGTACCTTCAATATTCTGTACAAACTGACAGAGTTCACCAACATTTTGACACAGGTCAATTTCTTTTGTTAAATAAAAGACATCCTTGTCGCAATAGTCGCCATGTGCAATAACCCCTATTCTGATTCCGGGAATGTCAGATTGCAAGCGTTGTATCATATCTTGCAGTCGGCTTTGAACTTCATCTAATATCGATGACATTGAACCCGTGGTATCAAAGGAAAATATTATTTCTAACAATCCCCCTGGTGGAACATGTAAACTAGCTGTGCTAGCCATTTTTGTTATTTTACAAACTTCAGTCTAACTAAAATGGTTGATAGAAAAATAAAAGCTTTATTTATATACCTAGTATCATGTGATGGGAGTTGTGAAATAATCAATAGTATATTAGTTCAAACTTGTAAAGGCAAGGGAAAATCCCGAGATGTTTCGCTTGCAGTTAAATATTTACATGAACAGTTTTCAAATTCTCCCAAACTATAAACACTGCATAAACGTGGCATTTAGAACTTTCGTTATGAAAATATGTTTTGAAAGTACTTTTGAAATTAAAATACATGAATTTAATGAGGTAAAATTGATCTATATAGCGTGCAAAACAAAGAATAATTTTTTTTATGTGGAATAGGGAGAAATTAGAATATTTGACGATGAAAAAATAAGAAAGGGAACATGATACTTGAAAATAAACAAGTCAAAATGAGTTGAGAATTTTAATAGAATTAAATATAGTTTTTATTTTAAACCTTTATTTCATACATTTGATATGATCTCCGTTAAAACAGAACACACAGCATTGTTAATACTCATAAGTTCTCCCTAATATAACTTAGTATGACATGGACGTATTATATGTATGTAAACAAATAAAACTCTGAAGACATGCAATCAAGAGGTTTTCAGTTGAATTTTTCATTAAACAAAATTAAATGAAATTTAAAACATGGTACTAGATAGCGAAAAAAACGGACAGTATGTAAAAATGCTATCTCTCTTCTATATTTCAACCTTAATTCTCCTAACTTATCGTCATAATGTCTATTAAATTCCCCCAACATCTCCCAGCTCAATTCTTAGTTCTGACCAAACCGATCATCATGCACACTGCAGGAATAACCAATGTATGTCAAATTCGAGAACATAGACCGGGTGATCTATTGCAATTATTTGTCGTCTTTCGTCTGTCGTCCGTCGTCCGTTAACTTTCCGCATTTTTATCTTTTTCTAAAACTACCTCATCATTTTTAACACTTTACAAAATTAATGTATAGAAATAATAATAAAACGAGATATGGGGTATACTTTAAGCAGCACTATTCGAAAATCAAAAGACATCAAAGATAAACATAGGCCTTCAACCATATACAGTGCTGTGAATAATTTCAACCGTGGCTATCTACCATCAACTACACATTATTCACCAAATTACAAAAAATAAAATATTTAGATATACAACGAAAGACAACCATTGAATAGGTTCCTGACTTGGGACAGTCACATAATTTGAAGGTTAGACTATAGTTTTTTTTATGAATCGACCCTTAAACTTTTGATATCGATAAGTGCTATAACAAAATGTACATAAAAGAAATACACTAAAAAGCAATCAATTTTGTTGATAAAAGTTAATAGAGAACAAAAACATAAGTAAAAGAAAAGCATCAATAAGTAATACCGTATCAAAGAATGTTCGCAGTTGCTGAAATTACTGAAGTTTTGCAAAGATATATAAATTATTTGAAACACTTTAACCACATTAAAACAGTTAAAGTTCGCCTGTTGCTGAAGAGCATGATGCATACTACGTAAATTAGAAAATGGGGTTTGTCATAGATAAAAAAAAAAAAGCATATATATGTTAAGTAAGTCATGTATAGTGTCTGTCAAAACTTGAAAAAATTTACACTGCCAAATATTACCGACGAGTTCGACCCTTATGTAAAGGGAGTTGTCTGGTCAACTCAACGAAAAAAATCTATTTTAGTAAGTTAAAGTATACATGTTATATGGAAATCTATAGGCTTTTCATGCTTGAAACAGTGAACATAGCACAAAAGATATTGAATGAAATACACGAAAAATATTCATAAATACTCAAGCCAACTATATGATCAAGATTATGAAGAATGTTATGATTTACTGATAGTAGGCACATAGATGACAGTATGACCAAGAATAGAATTGAATAGAATAGAAAATGTTATTTTATGTCGGGTTACATGCAAATATTTAGAACATAGAGCTTTTTGATCCAAATACGTGTAAAGAGGGATAACTGGTGATATCCAAACATTCAAAAAGTAACACGTTTCAATTCTTGTCAATGAAATGTTAAATTTGGTAACCATACCATACATACTGGTTTAAAGTTATCTCTACACCAAAATTATGTATACTCTTTTTTTTTCAAATACATTTCTACGTATATGTATTTTCCCAAAGATTGCGATAAGAGAGCAAAGTACATGGTTTACGTCACTCACTATAATTAATCTTTTTCACATAAGATTTACACCATTTAAATATTGGGTGTAGCAAAAATGTACATGTCTGACTAAACATTAGATATGCTTAATGGGTTTGAATATAAACATATTGATCCCGTAGTTAATATAAACATCCAGGTAAAAGTAAAAAATGGCGGAGAGACAGTACCATCTGAAATTTGACAACAAAAATGCTCAGGCTGTGGACGAATATTTGGAATACAAAAGGCAAGTCAACTATATTGTTTACTATACTATCGATATAGGAACTGCAGAGTACAATAATGTACAATCATGTATGAACAGAGAAAATTGTATGCATTCAACCGGTATTTAAACTTTCAATTCGAATGTCGGCGCAATACATTAAATTGATTTACACCGGTAATTATAATGTCTTGTTACAACGATACAGATCTTTACTAGCTTCTTAAATGATATGGCTTTTGCTCATAGTTAAAGGCCGTACGATGACCTGTAGTTGCTTAAATCCATGTTCTTTGGTCTCTGGTGGATGATTATCTCATGGCCAATCATATCACATCATTTCATATTTATACTCATTAACATTTAAAGTATGAAAAAAGTAAAAAAGTAAAATCACAAAAAATACTAAACTCGGAGGAAAATTCAAAACGGAAAGTCACTAATCAAATGGCAAAATAAAATGACAAAACACATCAAACGAATGGACAACAACTGTCATATTCCTGACTTGGTATGGTGGATTGATCCTGGTTTTATAACGCTAAACCTCTCACTTGTATGACAGTCGCATCAAGTTCCGTTATATTTTCAACGATGTGTGTAACAGAATGCATTTATAGAATGCACTAACATACGGCAGCGTATTAGCGCAACACTTTTTTTTTATATTTCTTCCTGTGTTTGCGTTAAACGCGGCAAACCTTTGCGAAATGCAGTCGTTTCAATAATTAGTCAATAATTGCCTTTGAATATTAATGTTCAATACCATTTTAATTTTAGGTATGAACGATAATTTGAAACAATTATTCTCTAAAATATTAAGAATATTTTTGCAGAAGTCAATATTTCTTAATACCACAATTAAGTTACATTCTTTTAACGTAATCCGAACTCGGATTAAAAAGACACAGTGTAAACGGGGTAAAGTATATGTCATTCAATGTCAGGTAAAAATCTTTCAAATTGAATAAATTATCAATGACGTGTGATAAGTTCAACACAATAATTTGTAAAGTATTGTCGTGACATGCAGGAGGGCCACAATTATTGTCCGCACATATCATAACATGCATAGAGGGGATTACCTTTATGTGATATCACATCCAGTTCCTTTTGTAAAAATTATATTGGATGGTATGTTTAGGTATCTCTATCATCTTAAGGGTCTGGGCCAATATATAAGTTCATGATCATCAAAATTAAAATTGTCTTCCGTTGAACGAAATTTGCAATGTAGATAATAAATGATCAAATACAAAAAAAAAAGCATAAAAAAAGCAATTAGCAACTTCATAACACAGTGATTCTTCAGCTCATTTTATTATTAACTGTACACCTGTGCCGGCTCTAAATAAAGTTTACGTACATTACTTACGTACTAACAATATTCGTATGTCAATATTAAGATGCAATGAATTCTCTGTTATAGAATCGTTGGTGATGATGACGGAGGAGAACTCATGACACCGGATCAGTTTGAGGAATACAAAAAGAAAGTACTGCCAATGGTATGATAACGTTACTAATGCAAGATTTTGTTTCTAATTTATCATTATATACAGTCTCTAGACAAAGGTTCTTCTTTAGTTAGGTTGACTATCAATAGTGACTTCTGCATCACGCAATGGAAGACTATTGGCTTAATCGTTGGCAATGATCTTTTAAGATTCCACGAAATTCAATATTTCTTGTTTTTCGTTAATAAGTTAATTTTTTATCTAGGTTGGTTTGCGCTCAACTTCTGTTTGAAAGCATTAACATAGAGAAAAGAAATTGGAAGCACATGTTTAAATGTCAAGTCAACATTACCTGAATATCGATACCAGTATTTTATGGATTCCTGTGTAAAAAAGAAATGTCTTGTTTGTTGATAAAATGTTCCATAGACAATGCCAGTTGAGAACTGGTGTAATACAACAGGTATATTGAGACCAGGTTGATATCAATCCGCTGTCTAAATTGAACTCTTATAAGGTGTTTGGGGTGTAGAAACACCATGATTCCAGAAACTATATTTAAAAGTTAGATTCTATGAGACTGATGTGATCCATCTTCGATAGCCAAGGATTACGATCCAGTCTTCTTCTCTCCACCACCCTTAGAGAGGAGAGGACTGGATCGTAACCTTTGGCTAACGAACATGGATGGACCACAGGCACTTGTCTCAGCAAAAAAAAATCCTATATACCTAAATATAACACATTAAGGTATATAGGGGGAAACAATCTGAGACAAGTGTCTGTGTTATATTAAGGTATATAGGATTTTTTTTCCGAGACAAGTCCCTGTGGGATGAACTAAGGAATTAATACAAACTAATTATTTCTTAATTTACTTGGCTAGGCTGCACCTTATATAGCAAAGCTTCGTAAATAAGTATGCATTTCTGGTATATTTTCTTCCAGAGAATGAAAAACAGACTGTTCGTTAGTTACTCTGCACCCACTGGCATGGACTGTAAAATGATCGGACCTGAAACGCCATGTTTCTGTACACATAGGTAATGTAACAGCACATTTTGTATAACACGGTCAAATTGATTTTAAAAAATAGAAAATAAAGAGATTAGGTATGATTGCCAATGAAACAACTAATGACTATACTGAGACATTATGTCGTAGATTAAAGATGCTTTAAACTCAAGTGTGTCACGACAACTCTAAATTGAAGTATCTCAAAAGTACAAAACTCAACTATATTTCGGTAAATTAATATTTGCAAAGACAAATGAATTTAGTACGCATATTGAAAAGCGTTTATAACTTTGTTAACGCTTTCTCTGTTTCGCTCGCACCTGAGTATTAAAGTTCATACATACAGGGTGTTTGTATGTGTGTTTGTATGATTGATGTTTGTTATTTTATTTAATTAGTAGATTTACCTAGTCTGACATCGGACTCGGACGTCTTTTGAACTGAATTTTAATGTACGTACTGTTATGCGTTTAGCCGTTTACTTTTCTACATTGGCTAGAGGTATAGGGGAGGGTTGAGATCTCATAAACATGTTAACCCCGCTGCAATTTTGCGCCTGTCCCAAGTCAGGAGCCTCTGGCCTTTGTTATTCTTGTATGATTTTTAATTTTAGTTTCTTGTGTATAATTCGGAGTTTAGTATGACGTCCATTATCGCTGTACTAGTATACACATTGATGGCCTTCGGCTGTTGTCTGCTCTATGGTCGGGTTGTTGTCGCTTTGACACATTCCCCATTTCCTTTCTCAGTTTTATTTCTTATAGTGCATATCTATCCATTTTTTAATAATTTTATTTTGTTCATATTTGTTCTTGAAATTCAATATTTCAAATCTAATCTGCAAATTTAAATTCCTTTTCAGATACAAACAGCATAAAACTGATTTCGAAGTAATACCTACAGATAGACCTATAAAACTTCCATGCAGACAAAGAGGCTGCAAATGTGCAACTTACCATTTCGCTCCACTAAATGGTAGTCAGCCTATCAGATGTACGTGTAAACACACGTCCGAAGAGCATTCAGAAGAACAGCCTTACCGGTGCAAAAAACGTAAGATCAAACACATCGATGTACATTGGCTAGAGGTATAGGGGAGGGGAGGGTCCTCACAAAACATGTTTAACACCGCCGCATTTCTGCGCCTTTCCAACGTAGGGAACCTCTGGCCTTTGTTAGTCCTGTATTTAAAAAAAATCATTTATATGTTTTGGAGTTTAATGCGAATTCCATTTTCTCTGAACTGCAGTACCAATTTTTTTAAGGGGTCAGCTAAAACCCGCCTCTTGGTCAGGGGTTTCTCGCTGTGTTGAAGACCCATTGGTAAGTTTGTGCTGTTTTCTCTCATTTAGTCGGGTTGTTGTCTCTTTAACAAATTTTTCGTTTTCATTTTCAATTCTATAAACAGCAATAAAAACGTTTACTTCAAATGTGTTGATAAATATTCTTAGGTTACAATTTTTGAAAATTCTTGTTTTGGGGTTGGGTTTTTTAAAATTTTGTTTTTTGTGTTTGTCGCAAATATTGTTCGTTTGAAAGCATTTTTGAAATCGTCATTAAGCTGTTTCATCATTTTTCTTATTTATTTATGATCATTTACATTGTATATTAATGCAGGAGGATGTATAAAATGTACTGGGTTTACAAGTTCCTTCACCTGTGGATGTGGAGGTTCATACAAACAACATAAAATGATTGTAGAAACTGCGGAAGAACGCGAGGCCAGGGGTCATCCAATAGGACAAGCCACGCCGTATGCTGCCATGGGTGGAATAACTGGATTTTCGTCCCTTGCAGACGGATATATGAGGCTAGATCCTAGTGGTAGAGGTATATGTTCACCGTATATATATTTAATATGTTAGTCAAGATTCACTTTTATAAAAAAAAAAAAAAAAAAGCAATAGAATTCTTTGGAACAAAATGCATATTTTCAAGTTCGTAGATTGAAGACCAAGCTGATGTAATTGGTCAAAGTAAATATCTTGTAAACGTAATGCGAATTAACAGCATCTTTCACTCTTCAAATAGCTTATTATACACAATTGTTTTGAGGAAAAGGTTACTAAAAGTACTTCTAAAGATTTTCATAGGATCGAGGTGATACGAGATCGGGAATCCTAAGTCAAAACAGTGTCAAAGAACATTTTTTCAAAAGTTAACATGTGTTGTACATTTTAATGAAAGTTCTTGCAACTTAAGCAACATTACTATTTCTATATAATATTTTATAATATGTTTTCTCTGCAGGTGCTCCAAACAAAGGTTTCCTTGAGCAGTCGATTACATCAGCTGACAACCCATTCTTGCGATCAAATGTTCAAGCTATTAAATCTCATCAAATGCAGAAGAACATGCTGAAAGGAGGTATGTAGATCCATTCTATGTATTTGAATTTTTAATTCATAAAATACATTGGAAAACACAGCACACATAGTTTCTTCAAGCTGTTGTTTGTCCACATCATATGACTTCCATTCTGACCTGGATCAATATGACATGACTTCCATTCTGACCTGGATCAATATGAAATGATTTCCATTCTGACCTGTATCAATATGACATGACTTCCATTCTGACCTGGATCAATATGACATGACTTCAATTCTGACCTGGATCAATATCAACATGAAGGAAACAGAAGTGTTTAGATGTTCAAAATCTGTAAAAACAAATAAGGGAGATAAAAAAAACTAGGGGAATCGCACGAAGTCCAATCGGAGCGAAACATAGTATTGACATAGTAAGCGTCTTCTGATATGCATGCAACTAAAAAAAAGAAGATGTGGTATGATTGACAATGAGACAACTCCCCACAAGAGATCAAAATAACACAAATTAACAACTATAGGTCACTGTACGGCCTTCAACAATGGGCAAAGCCCATACCGCATAGTCAGCTATAACAGTCCCCGAAATCACAATGTAAAACAATTCAAACGAGAAAACTAACGGCCTAATTTATGTACAAAAGTTGAACGAAAAACAAATATGTAACACATAAACAAACGACAACCACTAAGTTACAGGCTCCTGACTTGGGACAGGCACATACCTACAGAATGTGGCGGGGTTAAACATGTTTTCATTATGGTTGCGAGACGAGATTCAGTGAAAAAGTCACAATAGGCAATATGCAGATACAATGGTGCCTTTATAGGCTGGGGAGTTATACATAGAGGACAATTAAATTCCACAAATCGAAGATACCAGATAACATCATTCAACAATGTCATGAGAAAAAAAAATAACTGACAAAAATCAATCAATAAAGCTCAACACAAAAAGCTACAGATTGGACAACACTTACCCTGCTATAAACTTTGAGTAAACTCTTGTGCCCAGGAAGGATAAGCTGTTCCTGTTTTGATAGTGACACCCAGTGTGTCCTTATAACAAAAATAATCTAGATTTGTCACAATTATGAAAAGCGGACGGCATGGTGAAAGTTGGAACATATCAATAGTCATCTGTAACACAGATATTACATAATGGTCAACCAAGTTTATGAAAACGTCTATAAATCTTTCGATGAGCTATTATGTCTCGTAGCTGTCTTGTTACCTGGCAGCAACCCTCTATCAAGGAAACTATGATTGGAAACGTAAGTTATGGGATATCGTATCAATTAAGGGAGGAGAGATGAGATAACTATCATAATTAAATAACACATCAGGGTCAAGTGTTAAATAAAGTTTGAATGGAAGTAAAGAATTACTGACCAAAATTTTGCTGTAAATCCAAGTATTGAAAAATTCTGTATTGTTATTTCAGTAATGGAAAAGATTATAACTGTTTAATCGATTTTCCGAAACCTTATTTATATACTAGAAGTCATTGGACTGGTCTCAAATAAAAATTTCAAATATCTAATTCTAGAAAGCAATTTACAAAGTAAAACTAGAATGTAAATATTATTTCTGTTTTAAACTGCTTTTTTATTTACAAGAACGGGAACAAAATAAACAGCTGCATGCTAATGGTAAACTATACTCTTGTGTGTGCTTTTGAAAGTGACGTAAATTGTTAGAAATGGTTGTCTGTAGTTCAAAGTTTTAACCTTAGAATGAAAATTGACAAGTTTGTGTGTCTGTACCTTCTTTTTAGGTGGAGAAGGGATACTAGTTTAAGGATATCCCTTGGCACAATCCATAGCTTGCACCAGTATCCTAAACATCATAATCAAACCCAAACCGGCAAAGCTTGCACTAAAGTGTTACAAATACACATGGTCATGTCCTATGTGAGCTTACCCTTGGTGACTGTTGCATCTGGATACTAGTTGGTATACTTGCACATTTGCAAAAGACAGTGCTAAAGAGACAATACAGACCAGATGAATATAAATAATTCATTCCCTTACACATGTACAAAATTTTAGCACTCTTGTTTACAGATGAATTGATATAGTTTTCATCTAGCTGTATAAACAATTTGTTAACTTGCACTAACTACGAGTTGGAATCTGAATATTTTTATTGTGGGAAAAGGAGCTGTGTTTGGTACATGGTCAACTAACACAACAAATCATGATGTCTGTGAAATTTAACAGATTTGAGCTATATTAATAATTTTTGAAAATTTGTATGTTTTTGTTGTACTTATTTTGTCTACATGCTCCTCAATTGAATTATTGTATCTTATCTTGTTAACTTCATAATGTATATGCTGTTTGAATGTCGCTATGTATATCATCGGTTGGGACGAATACAAATCGTTTCGGTCACCCATTTTTTTTAAAACTAGTCTTGAAAGTGAACGTAAAACTTGTGTTTTGTCCATTTTTAGAGCCCCCATAGAGTTTCTATAATTATGCTGTCCAAACGACATAAACAGATTTATTACAAAAATAAAATATTCTTGCAACCCAATTTTTTAATTTTTTTTTCATTTGCACACTCCAAAACGTTGTTTAATTTTGGCTTTCCAAACTGAATTAAGGTATTGTCCGTACATGCTAATGGTGATTTAGCTTTTTACGTATTCCAGAACCACGTTTGGTACAAACGGTATAATCGATATTTTACTTTTTTATTTTTGTAAGCAAGATGTTTTGTCGACCATTTGTCACATTCGTATTGTATTTGTAATTAAGAAAACCACTTAAACATTAAATTAACGAAACAATTAACTTTATTGCTAACGAAATGGTATATAGATAAACAGGCATACAGGATTTACTTTTACAAATTGTGACTTGGATGGTGAGTTGTCTCATTGGCACTCATACCACATCTTCTTACTAGTGTATCTATTACATATAGATTTACCCAATGGCCACTAGCTTCGAAATTGTTGATTGCGTTTTGTATATTAACTAGATCTTGCAACAGACAATGAATTTATAATACGAACCTTTTATCTCAAAATAAGTGCAAGTTACTGCAACCCTAATTCATGATTAATTGTGTGCTTATTAAATTATCAGGAATTGACGACCCGGACGATGAGATATTTAGTGACCTCACTGAGAGGGTTTCTCAAATGAAGAGACCAGGAGAAGCTGACATGGATTATTATGAGAGGAGGTATCAAGAAAAGGTAAGTGATATTAGATTGAACTATTTTATTTCAGGGGTCACCACACCAGGTGAAGTTAGCGACAAAGTCGCTCTGGAACTCCCCACTTCGCTCTAGAGAAGCTCCAGGGAGAAGTTTATTTCACCCTCGATTTTCAGTAAAATTCCCCAATGTCGCATTTCATTTTATTATTTTTACTCTAGTGATAGTTTTAGTTTTACAAACATGAAATATAATGATGAAAGGCATGCCATCACCAAAGCAGGAGAGAATAATATACTCAGTGGTTACACGTGTTCCTGAAATAATCATGAGACTTATTCCATAACTTGACGAATCAAAACCGAAAAAGTATATTAATTTTATGCAATGACAAAAAGAAAAAAAGAATTAAAATCGTATTATCGGGAAGAATAGGACAGAAATAAGAACCACCTTTGAGCTATTATCAGTGAAAACGTCTAAAACAAGCCGATTTATATAAAAAAAAAAATGGTTGTTGGCGACATAGACAAAAAAGTAGTACATTGTATACTTTTTACTTTTATTAAATCTCTGATATCGTTATGCTCATTTGATTAACGAGTACGGGATTCATGATAGATCTGAATTTTACTCAGATTTTATGTAATTTCAGAAAGCTGGCGGGAGAGGAAATGTTACAGATAGTTATGGACAGCTTGGTGCAGGGACCAGAAAAGCTATTGATGATAAACCACGCTCAGCAAGAACTCCTCAACCAAGAACTCCTCAACCAAGAAAATAGAATGCTTTAATATTTATTTTGTTGCTCAGTTATATCTTAAACTCATGACTTTTTCTTTTAGAATTTCTCGACCTAATACATTTATGGCGTTGTATGGCTCTAACAAGTCCTCAAGTTTCAAATTTTAAGTCGTATTTCCCTTTAATTCAGTATTTTATATTTGCAGCATAATGTAGTATTATTTGATATGAAGCCTCGATTGTACTTGCCAAAAGAATGACTAATTTTGAACTGTTCCTATCATCTTTGTTAAAAGCCCCGCCATCTAACTGAATATGGAACCCTACTAACCTAATATGGAATATATACGGTCTCCACGATGTTGCTTTTAACCAATCATATTCCTAGAAATGTACAGGAGGTAAGATAAACTATCATATGCTGATAAACATTGGAGAGACTATTTCCAATGTTACCAGCAATTTAGTTTTGTTTAATTATTATTCACAAGCATTAGTGTATTCTACAGGAAACTGTGATAATGTATTGCTTTTTCATAAGTATTGTGTCTGTTTTTTGTACACTTATGATTGTTATGATGACGTATATTTCCGTCCATTTTCATTGCTCACTTGTTAACTATACCAAACTATATAGATATTTATAAAACTGTGATACATATATACTAGCTGCTTTAAGGATTTTATTATAAAATGTTTTCAATAGATTTACATTAAAATAGATAATATAAATGTTATTGACTTGTTTTTAATCAAGTATACACATTTTAGTTTCAGCTATTTGTAACGAATTTAGGTATAAAACATTCTGCAAAGTACAAAAATATTTGATGATTCATCAAGTTTTATTGAAATAACTTTATTAAAGATGTTTTTGGTTCATAGATGTGGTATGAGTGCCAATGAGACAACTCTCCACCTAAGACATAAGTAAACCATTATAGGTGAAAGTACGGTCTTCAACACGGAGACTTGACTCACACCGAACAGCTATAAAGGGC
Organism: Mytilus galloprovincialis; assembly: GCA_037788925.1. Classification (NCBI taxonomy): domain Eukaryota; kingdom Metazoa; phylum Mollusca; class Bivalvia; order Mytilida; family Mytilidae; genus Mytilus; species Mytilus galloprovincialis. The sequence goes on from CM075341.1 coordinate 25,627,640, forward strand.
TTCAAAAATGACTAGTGTTAAACAATTCAAACTGGTAAACCAACGGTTCAATCTATATAAAAACGAGAAACGAGAAACATTTATGAATCACATCAACAAACGACAACCACTGAACACCAGGATCCTGGCTAATGACAGATGAGAACAAATGCAGCGGGTTTAAACGTTTTAATAGGTACCAACCTTCACCCTTACCTGGAACAATAGTTTGTAACATCACAACATAGAAAGACACACAATAAAATATCAATTGAAATGGCTTAACTCAATCAAAGACATATGAAAACACACTGAACGGATAAATTTGATCTATGACACCATGCATGTAAATTATTAAAATACAAAATCAATCAAATAATGGGTGAGTCTTCTCTTCAATGGCGTTTAATGCATGCTGAAGATTTTGATACAATCTTAAATTAAATTAGCACTATAAAGGCAAAGTCCATACATTTTTTCTATATTTAACCCAAAATTTAAACTTGATAAAATTAATTAATTGCCAAATTGAGGTGCAAGATGACGTTATATACATTTCGAGAACATTTCATTTAATTCAAATTCGTATCAAGTTTTTTTTTAGGATAAACTAGCAGATACAAAGTTTATGTCATTCCAAAACAATCATTCGGATAATTATGAAGAAAAATACGAGGTGCAAAGTAAAACAATGTGATTAAAAAGCGAAATAATAAAAATACCGAACTCCAAGGAAAATTCAAATCGGTAAGTCCCTTGTCAAATGATAAAATCAAAAGCACGAAGAAACACATCAAATCGAAATGGAAAACAACTATCATATTCCGTAAGCCGAATTAGTCTGTGAAAGTCACGAAATTCTGCCATTCAATCAGGAACATTTGCGGATACAAAAAGTATAGGACAAAAGGCGAAGGTTTAATATAAAAAAATCTTTACAGCATTGTGTTCAATTAATTCAAATCCTAATATTCCTTTGGCTGGAAGAAAAATCAATTCCGTCATATGCTTTCGTTTCATAAGAACACACATGCTGTATGAAAGCACGCCATCACGCGATGGTTGAACGTTTAGAAGTATTTGTCACGGTCACAGATGACTACGAATATGTTCTTGTGTCCGCGTATTAACAATCCCGCCCTCTTTTCCTCGAGTGTGACATCACAGAATTTGTACTTAGATATAGGAAGATGTGGTATGAGTGCCATAGAGACAACTCCCAATCTCAGTCACATTGCATGCGCGTAGCTACGTTAACGTCAAAACGCCCAGACGTACACTTGAATTTTGATAAAAAATATATTATAATCTAAATAAAATAAAAAGAACTGGAAAAGTACATCAGCCATGCAATTCTTTCTGCAATGGCTTGTAGTTTCGACTGAAAGTAACGACTATAAAATTGAGAATGGAAATGGGGAATGTGTCAAAGAGACAACAACCCGACCAAATAAAAAAACAACAGCAGAGGGTCACCAACAGGTCTTCAATGTAGCGAGAAATTCCCGCACCCGGAGGCGTCCTTCAGCTGGCCCCTAAACAAATATATACTAGTCCAGTGATAATGAACGCCATACTAATTTCCAAATTGTACACAAGAAACTAAAATTAAAATAATACAAGACTAACAAATATCCCTATTTCAGCCAAATGTTATCAAATTATATTTTTGTTCATTTTCTGTTAAAGTCTGAAATATGTAAATTCTAATCACTTTACTTTTCTTTAAAGCAATATATTATCTCCTGAAATTCGATATGTGGTTTGCCTTATTTTTTGAGCCTGTGACAAACGTGTCTCAAAAGCGAGACATATAGCGATTCTAAACGTCGGCCACGTCAATCATAATTTAAGGTTCAGTAAAGGGTAAACATATATATCAATAACTTTGTCAGCCCTTCGTGAAATTTTATGGAAGTTGGACCGAAACTGTTTATGATCAAATGATTATCCAGAGGATTATGATGAAAAGATGTCTATTTACTATCCCGTATTGACCGATAATATGAATTTCTTAGCAAAATTTTGAAAGTTTTTTCTTTCTTTCATTTTTCAGTATTATATTCACTATATTCACAGACATTGTATTCCGCAATTAACAGACCGTCCGGAATTTAAGTACACATGATAAATTTATAAACCTTCATATGTTGTCATGAAACTTGACCAGTTCAAGAAAATATAGGCCTTATTAAGCTTTGGCGGAAAGCAATCCCAGGCGTGAACCAGGGTTTCGCAGAACACTTTACGAATTCTAATAGTGCGCCGTAACATTTCTGAAAATTAAGTATACATTTCCATGTTCATTAAATAACAAGTTTGTACATAAAAAGATGTTTTTTTCGATTAATTGGTTTACGCCATGGTAACTTTAATTTCGAACTTCTATCAGCAGGTGCTATGAAATGAACCCGCTTGGAACCCTCAGAATCTCTCGCCGAGGTTCGGGTGTACACGTAAAAATGACCTAGCTACGTCACTGCAATGTATAAAAGTAAACCATTATATATCCAGATACAGTCTTTAACAACACAACGGAAGCCACACGTGAAGCAGGGAATACTTTATCTTCTAAGCATCTGAGTATGATTGGTTTCGTTTTGCACAGACTCTCAGAGGCGGATTTAGGGGGGCAGGGGGCCGCCCCCCCCCCTTTTTGGGAAAAAAATTTGGTTGCTGATATAGGGAATCACTGAAGCGTGACTGGAACGGGCCCCCTCTTAGGCAGTCAGTGGGCCCCCACTTATGAAAATTTCTAGATCCGCCACTGACTCTTGTATTCTATGAAGTGTTTTGCGAACTTGTTCGTCCTATCGTCGAATATTCATTTTGTGCCATGGTGTTGTCAGTCATTTTTTTCAACGTATGTATTTAAATGCCCGCTTGATATCTTTTTTGTATGGACATAATTATGCCCAAATTCCATAAAACGTTTTTTAATTTAGACTGTAATACAAATGACAATTGTTACTTTTCTGTTGTTCGTTATTTTTTATTCATATTACTTTGGTGAATTTAAAATCTTTTCCGTTCTAAAATATGTTTTAATTTTTACGTACTACTAGTATTAATTATTATTTTTAATACGTAAAAATGGTAACAGAAATTACCAAAATAAACATATTTGACAGTACAACACTCATGAGGAACAACCAACATCCACTTTCGCCGTTGAATAAATATACAACACAACCAATCCTCTTTGCCTATCTAACTTGTACACAGGCCAATCCCTGAGACTCTTAAATATATATATATCGTTAAAGTAAAAACACAATACAAAAACCTGCAGTCTGCCGCGTCCAGATTAATATTCTTTTAGTCACGAATACTTTATGCAGAAAAGTGAAATCGTGTAATTCTTTAACGAACAAACAACTTCTTGTGGAGGGGATAAACTGCCCGTTGAAAATGTGTTGTAATTGATAATTTTCAGTACAAAAAGAAACCAACACAACAGTATAACACCCGAACATCGCTTATCTGCATGTTCAGGGACTACTTGCATCTGCATTCCTATCAATTTATATGTATTTTCTCTTACTATGTTTTTATTACAGAGGCACTATTTTTCTTCTTATTTAGATTACTATTCAAAACATTTTCATTGGGAAAGTTTTCTAGGTGTGAACTCTATTGTGAAGTAATTGTAACAATAACTTTTTCACTCCATACGCAAACCGTGCATGTGGTCAAAGGAGTAGGTCCAGTAAGACCCCTTTTTGGCCCCAAAATATTGCAGTTTTACAAAATTGTTAAAATGTAAACTTTTAGTTATTTATTGGACAGTAGAATGCTTCTGCTACATAAATTTGGGCTGATTTTGACAATACAATGCACATATATCGGGTACTAGCACCATGAAGTCATGCTAAATTGCTGAAATCGTCACAATTCTAGCATTTTAGTTAAATTTTAGACGGTTTTCGTGTAAAACGAAAGTGGCCACATTCGTGTTCATCCTTAATATTGAAATGTAAGTTGTATTTTTTTTATAATACATAACATATATAAAGGTTGAGGGTGAACACGGATGCGGCCACTTTCATTTTTGACAAAAACCATCTGAAAAATGACATTTTTCGGCATATTTGGTAGATTTTTCATATTTCAGCTTGCATTGGTGCGTTTTTTATGACTAAATCAGTTAAAATCTTTCACATAAACTAATTGATTCAAATAAAATAGACACTTAAGTGTTTAAAAAGTAGCCAAAATCTTTCGTCAGATGAACATGAAATTTGAGGCCAAAATCAGTCCTTACCGGACCTACTCCTTTAAAGTTCGATCGACGTTTTGTCAGCCGAGATACTTTTAGGAATAGTGTAACAGAAAATACTGATCAACACGTAGTCAGGATGTTCTGGCAGAATGCCATATATGTTCTGTATATTTTACCTTATAAACGTGCATGTTAGAATTTTGACTGAGTTCAAAACAGGGCTGTCTTCGAATTCACCCTATGAGATAGTGATATTGTTCTGAATCTGAATGTAATATTTCCCGCTGCACGGAAAATTAAGAACTGTCATTGTTAACAAGCTTTATTTCAGTTGAAATTATTTCCTTTTATTAAGATATATTTTCCATTCCCAAAGTATTCAATGGCATAAGTACGATGAGTCGGAGACTATAAATCCCCAAAATATACACATTTATTGAATTCTATTAAACATATAAGGTATAAAGGCATAATTGTTTTGTGAAAAATTTATACAGTCGATTTTTCGAAATGTATTTTGATAAATCATAATCAGAACCAAATCACCAATTACTTCAACATTAAAAACATTGTCCTACTTTCCTCGAAAGTGACCTCTCGAAATAGAAGTTAATTTATCATCGGGTTTCTACTTATATGAACAACACGACGGGTGCAACATGTGGAGCAGGATCTGAATAAAATCAGACGGAACTACGGCAGCCCCTGCAAGCTACGTGTCTGAATATCACTGTGAATTGGCTTTTGGTCGTTTTCCCTTTAATGGCATTGTCAGTTCGTTTTCGACTTACAAGTTTGACTCATGGTCCCTTTTGCTATCTTCTCCTCTCTGAGTACCATTCTTTTTTAATATATGTTATCTTTAAAAATATTGATAACATTTAAATCAATCATATTAAGTCATGAGGATTTTCGTTATAAAAAAAAACACTGATTCACAACCCTGTTAAAATTATCACGGCGTACCTTCATTTTGAACCGAATCTGAAACACGGGCACTTGTCCCTAAAAAAACTTGAAAAAAATACTTATATACTTAATATAATATATACAGTGGTATATTTAGGAATTGTAAGCTTCTTTTTGTAAATTAATTGGGGGTGTAAAAGCGTTGATCGAAGTACCGTTTGCCACTCGAAAACGCGGAAACGCTTCATTCTAAAAATGTGCGCACGGTCAACGCTTATCATATATGATTTGGTTTTTTTTTCAGAGACGTGCTGGTTATTCCGTCGATTCTTACAGATACATATTGCAATATATATCCCCTTGGTACCTGTTTTGACGCGGACCAGAAATGACGCACCAATTTAGTTTTGGGTTTTATATTTCTCAACAAAAGCCGTGACGTCATTGATAATTACTATTCATAACATAATGGTGAAGGTCATATGACTACAACATAGATGCCTAAAACTCTGTCCAGAAATGTTCTTATTGCTTGAATTATTAAAGATAGTGCAATTTCCGCCATTTTATTAAGGTAAAAAACAGTCTACCCTTCCCCAAATGATAATCAGTCCTAAATCCACTTTGATCGGCAAAAGTATGTAAGCGCATGCTTCCCCAGTTTGTGTTTTTCAAATCATGTGACTGTCATGTGACATGGTTTTACATTTAAGCGGGAATCACTGTAGAACAAATGATCATCGCTTATATAATTTTCTTTGGTTTATCTATTTTTTTTCATTCATTGTATGAAGTATACATTGATAAATGTATTATTGTCAATGTTGTTTTATGAATGCAATTACTTCATATTTTCAAGTATTTGGAATATATATGTCACTTTGATAAATTTTGAACAATTTAATATAAGATTTGAAATAAAATACAACTTACAATTAAATTAATGTAAACAATTGTGTTGCTATCAACATGATCATAAAAGTGACTGTAAATGTCAAAATTTGTTAATAAAATTGAATTTTTTGAATAGTGTTAACTTTAAATTATCCGGATTGAAGCATTTTTTCGAACATCAGGTACGTGCAAGTGGTTTTTACTGGTTTGTTTACAGTGCGTCATTACTGGTGCCCATCATAAGGTTGACAGTCCGTTTGTAATGTTAGCAAACCTGATTTTTATTGCTATTACTGTTTCAAAAATAAACTGTTTAATGATTGAAATATTTTAACAAGTGATCAATCTTTCATTCTGTTCCGTTTTTCTAATTCTTTTAAATGGAAGATTAAATATAGAGACAAACACAACGTTAGGTGCGTCATTACTGGTTCCTCGGGGATATGTGACTGTTTTGTTCTTTAAAAATGTTACCTCGAGCATGTCATATATATCTTGTCTACATCAGGAGGATTTGTTTTTGATCGGTTATTTATTTTTGTAAACTAAGAGGACCGATTATTTATTTTCTGCACGTTGAAGCAAGATTTTTCATTTTCATTAAAACAAAGTGAAGCGTAATACAAGCGGATTCCAGTTTAATACTTAAAAAGTTTAGGAGTTGTCTCCCATGACGGAGTTTTCTGGCGGCTAAGTCTCGTTTTGGCCTTGCCATCAATGTAAACAAATGTTGCAGAAAAGTGAATGGGCCGGTGTTACACATTCTTTTGTTGTTGTCATTTGCGATGTAAAGGGAATGCGCATTCCAATCATGTCTGACAGTCATTTAATTGAGAAATTTAAGGCGATATCTTACGATTTGAAAGGAAATTATAATTTCAAACAGGCCCACACATGTGAAAAAGTCAAAACATAAATTGACTTCGGAAATAATTACGATCCGTTCATCAGAAATGACATAAACATTTGATGTGCTTTTTTTTCATTATAATTTTCAATATTTCCGTTTGGATGTTTCCTGAATTTTAGCAACATGTTTTATTATTTAACCTTTATTTACATCTGTGTTTATATGGTGCAGCGGAATTTAATTGTTAACTGTCAATCAACAACAGGTGAGTTAAATATCCACGTGGATAATCAATTAATTACAGGTAATCTGTTTTTAATATAAAAAAGTTAATTATATTTAAATTCTTTATCTAATTACAACATCAAGAACATTGTATACATACAGCCAGAACTGATTTTTTTTTTTTTTTAAATATTCAGATTTGATTTTTTTTAGTTCTTTTTACAGTATTGAGGTTCTGTCTGTGTATTAAGAATGAAGATTTCGATCTCATATAGTTTGTAACAGTTTTGAAATTACTGGTTTTTTTCCCTTCTTTTTGTAATGGAGAGTTGTCTATATCTTTCCTCTGTATATAAATACGAGGACGTATAGTTTAACTTTATGTTGTATAAAATTACAATGTTACAGAATTTTTAAAAATAAAAAAGGTGTGTTTTTTTTAATTCAACTTTTAAGGTATTGGTATCATCCAATTTCCAATACATATCATAAAGAATGTACATGTATGTTAGCATATCTGAATATTTGATCAAGCATGGCAACATATGTTGTCTTAAAAACATTCACAGGTTATATGCAAACCTCATTGATTTATCACACATTTGTCATGAATTTCTGAAGTTCAGGTATCAATTCTGTCGGAAGCTCAAAGCCATCAATTAATTATTGATAATAAGAACTTAATTAGACATGCCAATAAAGAAATGGTAGCTAGACTGTGTATTGTTTTCTGGTTATGACGCCTTAGTTATTCTTTTAATTATTAATCAAGTCTGTAATTTTGACATTTTTAACAGTATACTGGATTCTTTAGTACATGTTTTTGTAGGGTACCAATTTTTGTGGATTTTGTGGTTAAAGGTAAACTACAAATTTTAATTTTCAGCGAAATACTAATTTTGTTTAGGCTTAATTCAGTTGTTTATATCAATTGCTCTTTGGAACATTTGCCATTTCCATTCTCAATTTTATATTGTATGCTGATGTTGGCAAAAGAGGAAACTACCGGTACTAAATTAATATCCATGCAAAGCAATAAGTTCTTTTGGCACAAGTTTTTGACCCCCCTTAATATAATGACCATGCTTATTACTTCATCTCATGTTTAGTTTAAATGTGTTTTTAGGTTGCTGAATCATTGACACATATAAACAGGTAACCCACATGTACATCTTTTACTCATGTCTAAAAAGAACTACATGAACTAGTACACAATGTATCATGCCTTTGGCCTTTTAAATTAGACCTGGTTTCAAACATTACCCAGTTTCTATTTGAAATTCTTGTAACGGGGGAAGTTTGGTACATTTTAACCATTAATACATTGTATCTATGATAAAGATCCTTTAATGTGGTAATTAGCTAGAAACAAGGGATGGATTAAAGTTTCAACTTGAGCTGGCTCATTTTATAGTTTGTAAATACTATTATGCATAGAGACAATATTTATATAGTGATTCAATATCACCAAAATACTAAAATGCATTTTAATGCAATGTTTGTCTTGTTTGTTGTAAACAACCAAAAAATCTTCATTTTTGCCTCACCTGGAGTGAATCATTTTGTCTTTGGAATTTCCTGTATGTAATCTTCTCTGATTAAAACAAAAGAATGTTGTACTCTCACTGATATATATATATATATATACGGCCCCATATATACATGATATGACAGTGGATAAAGAAAGTAGTTGTTTATGCCCTGCTTAGGAACATTATGTTTTTCGGTCTGTTTGTCTGTTCGTTTGTTTGTATGTACATCCGTTCGTCAATCTGTCCTGTTTCAGGTTAAAGTCTTTGGTTAAAGTTTTTGGTCAAGGTAGTTTTTGATGAAGTAGAAGTCCAATCAACTTGAAACTTATTACACATGTTCTCCATGATATGATCTTTCTGATTTCAATGTCAAATTAAAGTTTTGACCCCAATTTCACAGTTCAGTGAACATAGAAAATGATAGTGCATGTGGGGCATCAGTGTACATGTACTATGGACACATTCTTGTTTTATTTTATTTTTAATTTATTTATTTCCATCTCTTTTATTTAGTTGAAATGAATCAATGTTTCCTCTTTTGGAATATCTTTTTATCTTCAGAATATAAAAAAGTATAAAAGATTTTTGATTCTACTCATAGTCAATGTAGTGTACATTGTAGCTTGTTCAATCATTCAGGTTTTCTCAAGAATGATACTTTTTTTTTGTGTTAATACAAAATACAAAATGTACTTATTCTAATGGTTGGAGATTTTTTTTAAATTTTGAGGATACATTGTATCCCCCATTGTATACATCTTGATTTTGAACACTTTCATTTACTCTATAAAGTCAAGAAAGTTGAGAATTTAAGCAACTTATTTGTTGTCAAGAACTGCTTATCAGAAAATCATTCAAAATTATAAATATTTTAATTTAACAATGTCAAGATTTAATAACAGCCATAAATTTATGATAACAAAATATAAAAAGTCAATAAGTTTGTGTACCATATGTTACCATATAATCCCGACATTTTTAAGGACAGTTGTGTAGGTAGAAAATTCATTGATTATGATTGACTCATTATAAACATCTGGTTTCTTTTTAAAGTAGTTATATAACAGAAAAGACCCAACCCTTTATTGAAAAGACTTGAAGAAAAATCCCCAAGAAATTTAATAACTTAAGAGGATAGCTAATATATAAAAAAGAAGATGTGGTATGATTGCCAAGGAGACAACTCTCCACAAGAGACCAAAATGACACAGAAATTAACAATTATAGGTCACCATACTGCCTTCAACAATGAGCAAAGCCATACCACATAGTCAGCTATTAAAAGACCCAAAAGGACAATGTAAAACAATTTAAACAAGAATTTAATGGTGTACTGGTTACGTATACATGTATAATGGTTTTGAAATCTTCTCATTACATTTGTACATTATATCTATAGGTAACAAGTTTTCTCATTTTTGCAACCAGTATCATATGTGCTATTACCTAGATTACTTTACCAGTATCATTTGTGCTATTACCTAGATTACTATTGCTTATGATAGATGTCAGATTGCTGCTACATGTTTATTTTATTAAAGCAGAAAACGCCAATTTAAATTATCAACTAAATAAAATCATGTTGAAGATGGAACAGAATGGTAATGACCTCAGACTTACTTATTTAGGATGAAAATTATGTCTAAAGGGACAAAGTCAATCCTTTTCCAATTGTTTTTTTCAATAACACGAATAAGAAGCTGACATTTAAAGAAGACATAAAAATATCCCTTTTTCTAGAGAACAAAAACAACATACTGTGTTACAAATCAGGCATGAAATGGTAAAACACAATATTATATCATTTAACATCATTTTTTATACATCATGTTTGTACATATATATCATGTATATATCCTTTAATCTTGGTTTTTAAATAGGCATATTTATTTTTTTAATAGACCTACAATCATGACAATAACATGAATAAATGAAAAAGGGCTATTCAGACAAACTCTTTCCCATAGCTATACTGAGACAGTTTTTCATTGTTAGATATTTGACCTATTAAATACAGACATTTATGTGGAGTAGAAATAAAAAAATGGCATCAATTATGAAATATCATAGCTGTGTTATGTTGTCCATTTGAAATACCTTGATAATTTAGATCTTTTAAAAAATATACAAACTTAAAAAAATAAACTTATACATGTATTAATAAATATTAGCCTTCCCAAAAAATCTAATAGAATTGATTGTAAATATACTTAATGATCAACTTTAGTTGTATGATTGTTGTCAGAAGAAGACTTGTGCATTCTGTCAGTAGATTTCCTCAGATTGCTTATGATATCTTTACACTAAATCTGCTAGAGGTGTACTGATTGATATTTTTGGAAATAAATGACTGGGTTAAACATGTAAACATGTTTGTGAGTTTTCAACCTAAAATAGATTGACACTAAATACCTATATTTTTTTTTAACAAAATGACAAGACAGAATTATTTTCAGTATATATTCTATGCCATCTCATTTTTACTGAAAGCTAGTTAGTATAGTTTAAGGCCCAATTTTAACTTAAAAACAATTTAGAAAAAACATAATATGTTGGGTTGCAGGGAACATGGAAATACTGGGCGTCTGTCTGTGTGTTCATTTGTGTGTCAGTCCATCTGGTCTTGTTAGCACTCTCACAGGTACAATTCTTGCCAGATTTTTATAAAACTTAAACTATAGGTTTATACTAGTAAGTTCTATAATGGTGGACTTTTTAAAAAGTGTTATTGCCCCTTGTAAAATATAGAATATATGTGCAATGCAGGTGACTCAGTTCTTTTATTGATATTGATGGGGTTTGAACATATAGAATTTTACAATTTGAAATGCCATTCATCTCTTGAAATCACTTTCTGAAAACATAAACAAATTAAAATTCTTTTGCTGATTTGTTTGAAAATCTCTTTGACCACAAAGCAATTTAATATTAAAATAAAATATTAATTTATCCATATTTGTGTGTTTTTGTCCACCTTATCAGAAATGATCTGTATATTTAAGGATTATATAGATATAACTTCAACATAAAATTGATAAACTGCATTTTTAAGTCTAGTCATTTTTATAAATATAAATGTTCAGTATTAACATTTGTCTGTGTTATATAGTTTTATTATTTGTTTAGCGATGTAAACTTTGATAAGCAGAGAGTCATAAGCCCAATATTAGTATTAACCTGTTTTTATGGCCCCGCAATGAAGTTGTCGTTGCCATATAGTTTTACCCTTGTCCGTCATTCCGTAATTCTGTCGTTCTTTTACCCTTGTCTGTAATTCCGAAATTCCCTAATCCCGAAATTCGGTAATTCCGACATTCCGCAGCAAACCATTATTATTTCTAAACGCCTTCAAATATTGGGCTGATCTTTGGTATGTGAGTTAACCATGATGAGTTACAGATCAAGTTTATGTTTTGTTCCACTCCACTAATTTTTGGTTTCTGTCTTATTATAGCATACCTCATGCACATATCCAGCTATTTCAGCCTATTTACATGTATTCATATGAAACGTTTGAAGTTTATCAAAGTATTCTGAGTGTCTCCTCACAGCCCTTTAGATTATTACTTTAAGAAAAAATTGAAGTGCTATATGTACTGACACTTCTATAATCCTTTGTGTAAATCATTACATATCATAAATAAACAGGCTTCAAGTATATTGTACTTTAGGACTATCAATACTTTGGCTTCCTCGACTGAAATCAATTTTCCTTTTGACAGTTTGATTTTTTTCCAAAATATTTTCAATCTGACCCAAAAGTTAGATTTATGGGTAATATATATTATGGCACCATATGGTAAAAAGAGGCATACATTTATCAATTGATTATGAATTCAGAATTAAATCCGATGAATAATGATTCTTTTTCTTCGTCAAGTATGAGGGTATAGAAAATAAGCTATATTCAAATGGCATTGTCAATTATTTAATTTGGAATTTCGTGGACTTATGTTTTGTTGTGAGATACTGTGTATTTCATTGATATGAGAAAGGTTTAAAACATAATTTATCATACCTTGACCTACACTCTATATCAACATATGACCAATTTTGTTTTAAAATCTCAACAAAGGCTATCATGATCATCATATAATGCACTAATTGATGACTTTGAACTTTGTGTTCCATAAGTCCTGATCTAAGCAACCATATGTTAAAGAAGAATGATAATTTATCAGTGCTTTTTTCCTGACAGATAATGATGTAGTTTCATACAAACGTTGGGTGAACTTGACCTGCATTTCAAAAGTAAAAGAAGATACTAACGTGACAGAATTATCATTGGAGACATCTTTGATAATATTTAACTTTTTACATGTTTTATTTAAAAATTATTCCAGTTTTATTATATATGCACTTCATGATTTATAAGATACACAATTGTAGATAAAATTGAGAATGGAAATGGGGATGGTGTCAAAGAGACAACAACCCGACGAAAGAGCAAAAAACAGCCGAAGGTCACCAATGGGTCTTCAACATATCAATAAAATCCTGCACCAGGACAATGCTGGAGGTGTGCTTCAGCTGGCCCCCTAAATAAAAATGTGAACTATTTCAGTGATAATGGACGTCAGTGACTAAACTCCAAAATATTTAAATGAACTAGAATTAAAAATCATACAAGACTAACAAAGGCTCCTGACCTGGGACAGGCGCAAAAATGTGGCGGGGATAAGTATGTTTTGTGATATCTCAACCCTCCCCTATAACTCTAGCCAATGTAGAAAAACAAACTCATATATAGCAATAGGCACAGTAAAACTCTGTTTAAAAGAACTAGCTCCGATGTCAAAATGATGCATATAAAATAGACAAATGGGTTAGGTATCTTTTGCATATACTTACTTCTTTATTACATATTTATAGAAACTTTAGTGCTGCATACACTTCAATAGTTATAATAATGGGTATGATTTTAAGTGAATGATAATAAAATATATTGTACCTTTCAGATACAGTCGTACATATTGGTAACAATATACATGTAGTTCAGATATTTACACTATGTAGTTAATATAGATTTAGATGTTTTTTTTTACATATAGTTCTAACTTGTCGATTTAGATGTTTTTATTATAGATTTAAATTTATAATATGTGCTTTTTTATTGAGTTGTTAGATATTAATATATTGTATGTTTAATATTATAGTTATTTTTGATAATTGATATTTTTATTAACATTTGAATTGCTTTGTTTTGACAGTTGATCCAAGTGTGTCCCTGCAACCAAGTAGTGTGTTTGGTTTGGCGTTCACTAACACTCAGTCACCTGCACAGTTTAATAGCTTGCTTACTAAATCAGTAGATAGTAAAATAACAGAGTCTATTCATGAGACAAATCAGATGACAATCTCAAGCAGTACTTCAACACAACAGAAAATCTCAACTAGTTTAAGTAGCCTGTCCCAATCAGTTGATGTGATCAAGAATTCAGATTTTGTGGAACAGTTGAGCAGTTCTATCAATGAAAATGATATTGTGCCATCTAAAACAATTTCAAGTGATGTGTCTGAAAAATCAAAATTATTGGATCAGTCATTAGCCTTAGCTTCTAGTATTCAAATTATGTATGCAAGTTCATCAAATGATGTTGATAGTAGTTTTTCAAGATCTTTTGGAATTACTGACTTAACTTCTTCATTAAAAGATGTGCCACAAATAACAGCCAGTCATTTGTCAATGGGAAATGATCGGTCACTTACATCTACATCATCTTCATCTATCGTCATAGTTACAGCCGCTTATAGTATAAATACCGCTGATATCATCCAAACATCTTCAACATTTATGACATCAGAATCAAATAACATTGTAGTGTCTACTAACAGTTTGACTGCTGTTAAGGAAACTACACAAAATGTAGCTATATCAAATTTTGCTCAAACAAGTGAACTGACCTTGATGTCTTCCACTTTTTCAGGGGAGACAACTATCTCACAAAGTAAAGCTAACACCTTTACAGCATCGATTGGTACTAATATTTTACCAACATCAGTATTGGAATCAAAATCAGCTGTCTCAATTGAAATCTCATCAACTAGACAAACATTTAAATCTGAACACATACTTGAAAGCAGTATGGGAATAGTTTCTAGTGATGCGACACATTCTCTTCAGACTTCAGGTAGTTTGCCTTTAGAACAAATGTCTGGCTTGTCAACAATGCAAATGACTGATACTTCTGCTCAATCATCAATGTTGGTCATGTCTAACATACCAACAAAAGATTTTAACAATAGTGTGATTCCAAGCACTATAGATAATATACCAAAGACATCAAATCTCAATACTGTTGTTCCTACTAGCAGTTCTCAACCTTCTATGCAAACCATTTCTTTGAGTGATTTATCCGTGACTGCACCTTTAACTGTTAGCAATTTAATGGAAAGTTTATCAAGCACTAGTTCAGTACAACGCATAGAATTAACACAAAGTGTGGTGAATGAAACTAACATCTTATCGTCAATATTAGAAAGGGAAATAACTCCTTCAGAAACTTTTACTGTGTTAACAACTCCTTCTGGTGGTAGTTTTATTAGTAAAATAGAACAGACTGCTTCTCAGGATATGATGTCCATTACATCTTCACTTGTGATAACAACACCACAATTAAATGTTAGTGATTTTGAAACAAAGTCATTACTAAGTTCTGACCTCAGAATTTTCACTTCAACAATGGCAAACAGTCAATCAAGCTCACTTGAGCCGACAAGCCAAAATGTAGAACAGTCAACTATTTCGACGTCTCTTATTTCAACAACACCACAAACAAACATTAGTGCTTTCAATACACAATCTTTACTACCATCAGAATTAGGATCATCTATATTAGGACTTGTCAACCAATCAAGTACACCTGAAATGATGCAAAGCAGTCCTACAAAAAATATGTCAAGTTTAAGTATTTTTGACCTTGGAAGCACTTTAAGTTCAGATTCAATCTTTCTAACACTGAATGTATCGAATATCCAATCAAGTATGCCTGTTTTTCAAACATCAGACTTGATAAATGCTTCAGACAGCTCAACATTCCAAATTTTGCCAACACCAGTAATGACTATAAGTTCAGATAGTTCTTTCATGTTAAATATATCTAATGTTCAAACTTCTAATACTGTTGATCTGAGCAGTGAATTTTTAATGTTTAATGTAACTCCTACTGTGATTTCAAGTACTCAAACTCAAAATTTTTCTGATAATTTAGTTCCTGATTCAGTGTCAACAATATTTGTATCATCTCAAAGTTTAAATCAATCAGAAAATAGTATAAATGCAACTTCTGTGTCACAAAGCATGTATTTCCCAATGACTTTGACAAGTGAAGCTAATTTCTCATCAGGAACTTTTTTAATCTCTTCAAGTTCATTTCCAGCCACTTTGCCAATGATGAATTTTACAAGTAGTTTAGAAATAACAAATTTCACATCTGATTTTTTTCAAAATTCTTCTGATATGATACTTACAGCTGCAACCAATCTTCCAACCATCTCATTAGAAAATTCAAACTCTTCACATATGACTATGCCAATACAATCAACCTTAAGTTCAAATCTAACTACACAACCAATGAAAACAACAGAGTTTTTAAGTGACCTTATAATGAATGTCACAGCAACCTATATTACTTCAGATACATCAGACATTTTACAATCACTAAACCTATCATATAGTGAAATGAGGTCAGAACTTACAACAGTATATATGTCCAGAAATGATTCTGGAGAACAAACTAGTGTAACAATTTTACCAAATACAACATCAGATTCAGTAATGATGACTTCTATTTCTGATTTAAATTCCACAATAGATTCAACATTGCCAGTCATTATTCAGCCTACAGTAGCCATCAGTTCACAATTATCAACATCAATGGTACCCAGCAATGAGTCAATTTCTGGAGATTTATTCAATACTTCCATGTATATGAATTCAACATCTGATTTAATGTCATCTGTACAGTCAACATTACCAGTCATTATTCAGCCGACAATGACAATTAGTTCTTCAATTATCTTGGAAACTTTTAATTCCAGTATTATAACAATGCCGTCAACTTCATTGGAAACATTTAATATGTCCATAGCCATGACTTCAACTTATGTTTTATCCCAGGAATCTTCATCAATTGATATAAAAACAGACAATATGTCTGCCTTGATAACACCAACAGTACCTATGTCATCAAATGATTTGATATCAGCTGCTTCAGAAACATCATCTAATTTTACTATTGTTACAGTTCAACCAACAATGCCTGTAAGTTCTACGGATGTAATTTCATCTTCATTTCTGGACACAAATAATTTGACTTCATTTTTCATAGAATCATCAACTGAAACAGCAACAGGCATTTTTACATTAAATTTCACTAGTGATTTTCATTTACCTTCTGTTACTATGAATGTTTCCCAAACTATGGCGCTCTCTTCAGAATTTATTCAGAAAAGTTCGGAAAATCAGACTGGCATTATGTCATCAACAACAGTACAATCAAGTTTAACAACAAGATTTATGACAGCCTCTGAGATAGTTAATCAAACAGGCATTATTTTATCAACAACAGTAGAACCTAGTTTAACAACAACTTCTTTGGCTGTCTCTGAGATGGTAAATCAGACTGGCATTATGTCATCTTCAACAGTACAACCAGGTTTAACAACATCTTTCATGTCATCTGAGGTAAACCAGACAGGCTTTATGTCAACAACAACAGTACAACCAAGTTTAACAACAACTTTTATGACAGCCTCTGAGATAGTAAATCAGACAGGCATTATGTCATCAACAACAGTAGGACCAAGTTTAGCAACAACTTTTATGTCTTCCTCAGAGGTAGTAAACCTAACAGGTGTTATGTCATTAACAACAGTAGAACCAAGTTTAACACCTGTTTTGTCTTCATCATCAGAAATGGTTCTTAATTCAAGCCAATATTTAACACAATCGTCTGGTTTTACAACAATAGGCGTATCTACAACAGACATAAGTAAATCAGTATATTTATCAACTGTAGCAATATCATCAACTATTACAATGGGACCAGTAAGTAGCAGTGAACCAGTAGTTACTCTTTCAACATCTCTCTCAAGTAGTATTATTACAACAAAGGTGCCATCTTCTACTGAATCATTAACAGTTAGCACCTCTCCTTCAACGATGATCACGTCTGGTGTGTTAACTAGCACTGGTGTGTTGTCACAAACACATGTATTAACTTCAACAATTCTTTCTCCGTCACATATTCAAATGTCTAGTTCTGTTTCTATGACAACAGCTGTTCCAACAACTGAGCCAACAACTATGACAACTGCACCGACTACAACCACAACACCGACTACTACAACTCCACCACCTACGACAACTCCGGATGTCAAGGCCACATACTGGGTTAAGACAGGTTAGTGCTTACAATATTACATCAAATTAAAACGACAAAATGCAGATATAAGGGAAATTTCTTTATGTAAGAGACTACAGCTATAATCACGAAATTTAAAAAAAATTAAGTTATAATTATAAAAAAGATGAATTTCTTTGTTCCCAGAAATAGGACATTAATGAGCAGTTATAAAAAAGCTGCATATTTTTATATAGAAAATACAGTTGAAAGGGATTATTTGGTCTTGGTTTATTTAGAAGAACACTCACTGTGCATATTTTGTACACGTTTAAGTATTTTTTCGCATTTTGAACTTTTTTTTTTTTTTACAGTAAAATGAGATATTTACACAATTTTGATAGAATTGTCTAAACAGCAGGAATATTTTTCCAAAAATCTTAATTGTGTCTGAGCTTTGAGATTATGTAATTTTATTTTTTTATTTAAGTTTAAACTTTGTGAGTGTTCTCAGGTGGTGAATATACAAAGAATCAGTTGAATCTTTTTAAGGAGCAGAAACGTCCTACCATTTACAATGTTTACTTCTCATAACAAACCATTTTTACTACAAGATCCAGATAACAGTCCAAGTTTCATAATATTTAATAATTTAAAAGTTTGTTTGCTCAGTTTATTTGTTTAGCCAAATTATATTCTTTATAACAGTACTTACAGTTTTAAATTGAATTGAAGGAAAAGGTAACACAATATAAAATCATGTCTTTCAATAAATCAAATGAACTACATATTTTGCCCATTCAAGGGATTTTAGATTTGAAATATTGAAGATGGAGTACTCTTATTTGCAAAAATTATGGACAAAACTTTACTTTAAACAAGTTAATTCAAAATCACTTTTGCCTATATTTTTTCAAAAGTGAATGTTCTGATGTCCACTTATTTCTTGGGTCTATCTATCTAAAATACACAGTTTAACATAGTTTAATCCATTGCAGACCAGATATATTCCTGTCGGAATTGTAGATAGACAAATGACAATATGACAACTGGTAACACATTTTTTTACCAAAACTGAGCATGCCTGATTTAGAAAAAAATCCTTTTACATATAATTTAATAAATTGTGAAACAAACTAACTTTATTTAGTCATAGTTATTGCTATTTTGCATGAATTATTCCTATACTATAGTTTAATAGTTACTACCGTTTATTGCATTTGCTTATTTTATGATTTAGAACAAAAGATAGGATTATTTACAGTATGATAGATATACATGTATTACATGCCTAAATGATTATTCTGCATCAGCATGCTACATGTATATTCAGTATTGTGTGTGCATGAAAATCCATGCTGTAAAGACTATATAGTTCTTTTGACTTAATTTTAAATACAATGCTGTTCTTATTATTTATTACATTTAGTGTTATAAATGTAAGAAAATTGTTAAACTGGGAATAAAATGAAATGTTGGATATACATCAATCAGAAATCAATCAGACAGCAACCCAATGACACAATAGCAAAAGACATCTTAGCATTTCAAGACGGCATTGAAATTTTACTCACTCACAAATCACCCTTAACACAATGAAAAGAGATATTTTCAATAGGTATAGCTCAATATACAAATATTGATATGTGATATGACTGCCAGTGAGACAACTAACTATCAACCAGAATTAAAATGAAGTGGTATGAAGCAATTAAAGTGTACCATATGGCCTTCAACAATGAGAGAAACCCATACTTTGTTCACTTCAATGTCCACTGTAATAACTTTCTGTTCATGCTATGTTTCTTACAAGGTTATAATTACATTCTCATAAAGTATGTGTGTGAAAATGTCAATTGATACTCTTTGCTTGTAATATGGTGTATTATTTGAAGAAATACATTTAATAGAAAACTGTTAAATTTGTTATATTACAGGGGTGGATCCAGCCATTTTAAAAAGGGGGGTCCAACCAAATGTCCCCATTCAAATGCATTCCAACCCCCAGAACACCCCCCCCCCCCCCTCCCCGGATCTGCATATGTATTATGTGCCAACTGTAGAATTTTTGAAAAATATGTGATTTGTTCATAGAATTTTGTGATATAATGATTTTAGGAATCCTAGTTCCAGTGACAGAGCCAGTAAACACAGTAACATTTAAAACCAAGGTAGAAACAGGACTTGCTAATGCATATGATCTGGCTTTCCAGAAACAAGGCCAGGCTAGAAGGAGGAAAAGATTTGTACAGATTGGAAAGGCTGGAATCAATGTAAGACTTTTTATCTGTAATACTGGCATAGCTTCAGACACTTCTTTAGAAGCTATGTATGTTATGAAATTGGTTTTGAAAGCTGACCATGCAAGGACTGTATAGCCAGTCAAGGGCAATAAAAATGTCCATAGTCATCAGTTTTGAGATAGATGATTCTGCCCTGATTTGCACACTACAAATTTTAAATTTCATGCTTTAAAACTTGAATTGTACATATTAATACAAAATTTTACTTTCATAAGTATTTTGTGAATTATTTATGAATTTTGTATTTCTCCATATGCAACATATGATAATGAAATGTGATATTTGTTTCGAAACATTGATCACAACTTATAGGTTAAACATGAAAACACCTAAATATTCAATAAATACTGGGCTAATTCCCTTCTATGAATAAAAATAACAAAGTAATTCCGTCATATTAGAAATACAAGTTTGACGTGTTTATTTACATCATGGTTAAGAAATCAATGTCTTACTAATGCTAACAGATGTTACACAAGATCATATTATTCACTTGTTAGCACTTTTTTCACTTCTGAAATTGATTAATTGTTTTTATTCAGAAGTTTATTTTTGTTTTAACCTTATATGAATATTTGTCAGTACATGTATTAACATAAATTTTTCAATCATATTTCTGTTGAAAATTTTTCATCTCAACTGAGACAAAAAAAAATCACTTAGAGTGAAAATGCAGTCATAATAGGGATACACAGATGTTCTGTGGTCTTTCAAACTCTGAGAAGTTTCTCAGCAACCTCTCATGTGAGGACTTTAGATGAGATTGTAGTCTAGTAATTCCCTCTCCTTTTCAGACCAATAATCTATAAATCAAATAAATTTGTTGCATGAAGATCTGTAACAGATTGAACTTTTGTGTTATAAACTTTAATGCAACAACGTTTGTAACATTCATTTTGATTAGATAACGTCACTAATTTTTATAGCATCAATTAGGAGATAACTTTATTGTAATCTCCTTTCTAATGAAACTGACAGAAAACAACGTTAAAACATGTATTTAAAATCTGTCATATGCCGTCTGCGCTTACGCGTACGTCCCATAGCATCAATTGTCAATTGATGCCATGTTAATAAGTGACGTTATCCAATCAAAATGAACGTTACAAACGTTGTTGCATTAGAATTTACATTGATGCTATGGAACGTATGCGCAAGCGCAGACGATATATATGACAGATTTTATATACATGTTTTAACGTTGTTTTCTGTCAGTTTCATTAGAATGGCAATAACAATATTGTATTTTCATCTCTGACGGCATCAATTGGTGATTTGATGGTCGCAAATACCAGTTTACTGTCTCCGCTAACGTGTCACTAGTGAACATTAAATTTGCAACCATCAAATCACCAAGTAATGCCGTCAGAGCTTCAAATACAATATAGTTATCTCCTAATGTTTTAACTTTTTCCCATCCCACCTGCCAACTCTACTTTTTAAAAGTGTCAAGTTCCAGGTTTTGCAATAGAATCCTCAAAAAAAACATTAGATCAAAAACAAAATAAAATCAATTCAGTGGTTTTGGAGGAGTTGAAGAAACATTGTTCGGATGCACAAATTGCATCCCTTGGCTTCATTTATGGAGGTGCATAACTTAACACCTAGAATAATAATACTATGCTACTATTGTATATAACAGTATAGATTATTTTTAAGAATCCTCTTCTAAATCATTTTAAAATATAACACACAAAGTATAATGATATATAGTTTAAAAGCATACATATTTTTCTTGTCATTTTAAATTATAGTGTAAATTCTTAAGACAGATATTATTACAAGCTCCATGCATCATTACATTTAAATCCGGTATCTCTGATCACACAAATAATAAATAAAGTTAACAGAATATATAAATGCTCAATCCTAAACTACAAATCTATATCATTCATAAATATTTGATTTGATAAACAAGGACTGCAAAGCCTGGTTACCTAAATTAACATCATGAACAAGTAACCATGCATCTGAAAAAGTAATCAGACCCTAATTGTACTGACAGATCAGAAAGATTATTTTATCTAGTACAACATGTACAAATCTCATTTCACAGTGATTTTATAGTACCTTTATTATTATGATTATGGTTAAGTCTGAACAGGCTGACTTTTTAATTGCAAATTTTCACTTAAAGTTTTTGGGGAAATTGGGAAATTTAAATATTCATTTCAAAATTGATGATGAAATTCATGAAATTTGAGCACAATTTAAAATTATAAGAACAGAAATTTATTCTTGATGAATTTAAACCACATGCATATGTAAAAGTAAAGAGATAGGAAGTATTGATGTATCCAAAATACATTTAGAAAGTATACCAGATACTGGCTTAAAACAATTTTTTCCCCCCTTTGTCAATGTTTTAAATAACTTATGTGAAGAAAAAGGATTGAAAAAGATTAAAAGCTCTATGAACGATGGCTATTAAAAAAGAAATGTTTTGATTGATACCATTATATTGTGCTGCATTTTTTATTATTCCTCTGCAGGTGCTTGATTTTTTTCATTTGTCATTTAATGATTCGTTATAAGTATATCTTGGTACCTTTGCTTTGATTTTTTTTCCTTTGGAAATACACATAACCGTAACTACTGAGTTGGTTCTTTAGGCATTGTATAAACAGAAAAATATAGAGATGTGATATGACTGCCAATAAGACACCTATCCACCAGAGGCTAATGAGATAGATGTAAACAACTATAAATCACCACACAGTCTTCAACAATGAGCAAAACCCATACAGAATAATAAGCTTTAGAAAGCCAACAAACAATTTTACAAGAAAACAAAAGGCCGATCTCTGTAAGAACCAAATAATGGCAAACATTACCCTCCAACAACCACTGAATATCAGGATCCTGACTTGGAACAGACACATACAGAATGTGTTGCTATAAGAATCTGTTCATATTGCATAAAACTATTTTTTTTCACTAGTTTTATGAGTTACAAGAGTTATTTTAAGAGCATCAAGAACAGAGGGTGTTAGGTAAAGAGCATACATTCTGACATGAAGATAAAGTTATGGAGGCGCATGGTTGCTTGATTACATTTATGGCCAATCCTTTCATCACTTGTTTACCCTTCCTTACAAGGTGATATAGATATCTACAGCAAATAGAACTGAAAATGTTACATTAGGGAACTATGCAGTTGATGAAAACAAAATTAGAAGAATTAGCTGGAATATAATTTTAGATATTTTAATTGGTTATCTCCCCTTTATTTTACCAGGTTACAGACATAACTAGAGCAGCTGGTAAAGAAGATGTCACAGTAGCATATACAGTAGATAAAGATGGTACAACATTGCCAGCAACAGAAGCTGTGGCAGCCACTTCCAGTATCAGTGATCAGATGATGGCCATTAAACTAGGATATGAAGTTTCATCAAAGGCAGAAAGTAATAACCTGTGATATGTATTGCCATAATGACGTATTTTGATAATCATTACAGATTTCATTATATGCATTTGGGTTTTTATACCCCACCTAGGATATTATAGGGGCATCATGTTTTCTGGTGTGTGAATCTGTCCCTCCGTCTGTTCCGCTTCAGGTTAAAGTTTTTGTTCAAGGTAGTTTTTGAAGTCCAATCAACCTGAAACTTAGTACACCTGTTCTCTATGATATGATCTTTCTAATTTTAATGCCCCATAAGAGTTTTGACTCCAATTGCAAGGTCCACTGTTCATAGAAAATGATAGTTTTTGGGGCATCCATGTAATATGGACACATCCTTGTTTTATTAATGAAATGATTTTGGCAAAAAGCTATAAACCAATACTTATTAAGTACTGTAAATTCAGAAATTATTGCAAGGTTTTTATTAATGCGATTAATAAGACTTCTTTTAAAAATTCACATTTTGATATCAAATATCTGTATGTGTCTTTTCCTAAAATCGCAATAATTAAATTCACTTTTTTGATAAATCTTTAAAATCACAGTATTACATGCAGGCAATAATTTGTGAATTCTGAAACAGTTACTTACCTGCATCTGTTTACTTCTAGTCTGCAGCGAGCATATATTTGTAATCTGATATTTATACAAAACTCAACCATTTCTTAAATTTCACTTGTTCAATAATTGTTTGGTATACTTAAATTATGAGTATATTTACATACATGTTCTTGCAATGAGATCACACTAACAGATAGAACAAAATCAAGGAATTAATTAAAACAATATTGATGTGGTTTTTCTGCTATAGGACACAGGTGTCAGAATTTGAATATTTTATAATTTTAACACTATTTTTACTTTTAAGCTTACATCTCCCAGGAACCTGCTACTGATGCTACACCATCAAATCTATGGATAGTGGGAGCTGTTGTGGGCGCCATAGCTTTTGTTGTTATAGTTATTTGGATTGTTGTGTGTATCATATACTGGAAGTATAAACGAGCTCCAACCAAAGGCAGACCTCTAGATTCAGAAAATGATCCACCTCTACTTAGGATGAGATCACCGACTGGAGCAGAGGAGGTGAGTCAAAGTTACTGTATTATTAGTATCCTATTTTACCCCTATCTTTGTCATTCCATTGCAGTCTGCACCAAAATGTTTCCAACTACTAGTCCGAAGACCAAGATTCCAACATTTTTCTTATGTGGCAAAACTTACTTGTCCGAATAAAATTTTATTAGTCTGGTGCATCGGACTAGTGGCTAATGTTGCAGACTGCAATTGAACTCCAATAAGGTATACATTTACATAGTTTATCCAGATTAATCTGATTCTTGTAAGGAATCTGTAACTCTTTTCACAAAACATTTTACGATTTAAATTGATTGTAATTTATACTAAAATTGTATGATTAAGAATTTTGAGAAAAGAGCCCTAGTTTCTTTTAGTTCAGATTTCCTGCTGAAGTGAGGTAGTTCTCTCTATTGGTACTCTGGCTTCCCTCCATGAATAAAAGCTGCAACCCTGATTAAGCCAAAAAGAGCTGAAACTGGCATTTAACACCAACAATCAATCAATTAATTAATCTTCTTTCAGGATGATTTTTTCAGTTTCATATCTTTCATTTCTGCTTTGGTCACGATGACTAAAATTTGCTAAAACATTTGTTGTCTCATTGGTAATCATACCACATCTTTTTTTGTTGATAAGAATATAAACTTTTGGACATATTGTTTGTTACTGGCATCTAATATTTTACAGATTTTTGTGCAAAAAAAATATATTCTTAAAAAGGTAGGCATTTATTCAACTTATGTCTTTTAAGGATGAAGCACAGTATGATCATGTGACTGGAACAGCAGCCAATGGGAGAGGAGCTTATAAAGTGACCTCACCAAAGAAAGAGAAGTATGAGGTCAACCAGGAGGAAGATTTGTATACTGAGGTCAAGAAACCCAGTAAACCGTCTCCTAAAAAAAAGTATGATTTTATAATGTTTGTCAATTCTGTACTCTGATTTTTTTCTCAAAAAGCGAGACATAGCAATTCTACTTCTGTCAGCGATGTCCTCAAATATTTACTCTGGTTTTAAAAAGTTTTAAAAATTTTAATGTCTTTCTAAAACTATCCTAGATTTCTACCAAACGTGGACAGAATCTTGTTTATGATCAAAAGATAGTATTCAGAAGTAAATTTTGTATTAAAAAAAAAATCTGTTTACTTATAAATGGACTTAGTTTTTCTACCAGTTAACATAACATTCACTCTGTGGTTAAAGTTTAAAACATTTTAATAACTTTCTTAAACTTTCCTAGATTTATACCAAACTTGGACAGAAGCTTGTTTATAATCAAAAGCTAATATCTATAAGAAAATTTTGTAAAATTTATTTCCTGTTTTTCCGTATACATGTGTTTCTTATAAATTGTCATAGTTTTTCTTCCATACAGTCTTCAGTTTAAATTTTTTTTTAATTTATTAGATTCATAAACCATCCTGGATTTTTACCAAACTTGCACATTTTGTACTATCAAAAGATATTTTAAATATCTAGAGGAAAATTTTTTACAATTTTTTCCCCATTTTGTTGAGCCTGCTACTAACAGCAAAAGAAGGCGAGACGCTGGGTTCTGTGGAACTTTTATAAATTTTTCTTTTGATACAATACATTGTAATCTACACTCAGTCTTGTGTAATCCAAAACTAAAATGTTTCATTTTTATGTACACCAGGTATAAAGAAATTTTATATGAGTGACCATTATGAATGGAAGGTATACTTAGTTTGACATCTACAAACATAGCTTACTTTGTCTTTCACAATAGTTTTTCACAAAAAAACTTAAGAAGTAAAATAAATTTTCTTATGAGTCATTTTTACCAAATCAGAGTAGCCATAACCAGTCAATGTACTTTTTTTTTCTTTTTCAGACCCGATGCGGAATCAATGAATATAGTCACAGAATTTAATGATACTACAAAAGAAAAAACAAAGAAAAAGAAGAAAAGAGGTAGTCAGGCTGGTAAGATATCCTTTATATTAACTTTCTTGTTGGTAAAAGTATACTGTGGATTCATTATTATACGTAGGATACAAATATTCATGGATTTCGTGTGTATAGATGAACCACAAAATTAAGTGTTCATTGAATAATACATGTTCTATTGGCTTGTATGCAGACTTAGGCAAAACCACGAAATTAAAAATCCATGAACACATAAGTTTTCCTTAATCCATGAAATCTGGTACCCACTAAAATGAATGAATCTCCAGTTTTCAGAGAAACAAGAAAGTTTTTTTTATCATTTTTATTCCTTGTCTAAATTCACACTCATTTCACTGATTTTCACCAATAACCATCAATACATCATGTTGCATATGCTGCAGCAAATAATAAGCTAAGATTGATTACAGGTTAAGTTTTTAGTATAAAAGTGAGGCAACTCTCCACCAGAAACCAAATAATCTAGAAATTAACAACTGATCAGTATACGGCTTTTAACAATGAGCAAAACCTAAAATGATAGTATTCATTCAAGTAAATGGTATAGTTCTATATTGGTGCAAACTCCTACAAGAAAAATACATCTTTCAAGTTCAAAAGTTGAAGAATGATCCTAAGAAATTGTGAAAAAGCTACTCTTATGTATTCATGGAGAAAAATGTAGACACTACTTAGTACTGAGTATTTTCAGTTTGCTAATACTTTGGATATGTTGCATGAACTTATATTAGGTCAGCAGCTTGACAGTAATGATATGAATTGCTATAATTTTCAGAGTCTGTCAGACCCCTAGTTGCTGTTTTCCGATACTTTGAATCACAAGGGTATTTGTTTAGGATAACAATGTGTGCATTACTGTTTTAAAGTTTTCTACTCCTAGGAAATGTACCGGTATTCACTTTTGATGTTACCTACTTAGTGTAGCCGTGCATAATGCACACCCCTTTTCAGAAATCGGGGTAAAAACCTGAATACTATAACGTAACGGTACCCAAATTGCACCTATTTATCAAAAATAGCAGCGAAAATCTAACAAGATTTCCTAGAGACTAAAAAAATGGTATTTTTATGATTTGATACTATGCACGTCTTTCAACATAGGTAAAAATATTTAGATATACACAAAACGTTCACAATATTTATCAACAGATGAAGTGTTTACTGAAAAAGCAAAATGTACTGAAACGTCGTCATGCGACGTCATCAAAACGTCATCTTTTTAAAATTAACAAATACAATACGTTTCAAGTATCCATTTCTTAAAAAATGAAGAGTAAGCATGGACAAATATCCAATTGTTCAAAATATTTGAAAAAAATAAACAAAAGCTCTGTTATTCGACTTTTGACGATGCGAATTTAAGCATGGATGCAATTTGGGTACTCCTCATTACAGAATCTGGGATGGTTTGGAGGTAAGTTCAGACCAATTTTTCTATGATTCCTTATGGATTGAAAATCAAATTGGTGTACCTTTATAACAAAGAAGGATACGGCTACAAAATAAACACAAAATGGAAATTTTTGTCTTGATCATAAAAAAACTTAGTTGAAAAAACTGTCAAAATAGGTGCAATTTGGGTACCGTCACGTTACACTCTAAAGACATTAAACAAGTTGTTTCTGATTAATTGTATGTGTTATACCTCATTTTAGTTGCTGGATTAGAAGAACCAGATGAAAATTCACCAAAGCTCATAAGGACAAAACACCTACAGAAATATGAACCTCAGGTAACGAACATTTACTTATTATGATTTACAAGGTATAGACCTTTACCTGAAAGGAAACAAGCTAAAACATGTGTTCAAATACGATGAATGAGTTTATATATCTCCTTGGTATCTTTTTCCTCTCCTTCACAAGTATGGCTGTATAACTTACTTCAAAAAATTATTTTTCAATTGAAATCTGCAGCAAAATAAAAGTCAAAATATCTGATTTTTAATATCTTTTTCAAAACTTATTGGTGATGAGTTTTTCAATTTGAAACAAAGTATTAAGTTGTTTTAAGTGTTCATGTAAATAAGTCTGATAAGCTAGAGGCCATTAGATGTGACATTTTACAACAGACAGAAACTCTTCAACAAAAATAGGAAACAAAAAAGATTTTGTTGTATAAATATTGGATTTTTCAGATTGATGATGATCTAAAGGAAAGTAAGGAGGCTGAAAGAAAGAAAAATAAGCAAAGACTTAGAGAAAAAAGGAAAAAAAGAGAAAAAGGTATGTTATTTGATTTGTGAAGTAAAAGACAAGAGCAGAAACAATCAAACTCAATGAATAAAATCATTTGCAGAATTTTGCCATTTTTTTCAGACTTTGAACCTTTTAAAAGATTGAACAATGTTTTGTAAAACAATTTCTAAAGTTTTAATCCTTGACACTTAATAAAAAGATTGTTCATGTTAAATGAGGGCTATTCCAGGGAACATGTATGGGAGGATAGGACACCACATCCTTTTGTGGGTATAAAGAGAGGAAGCTAATACAGTTCTGTTACAAAAGATTGGTGGTGACGGATGAAGAAAAAGTGTTGTGCAACCCCACGACTTTTCCCCTGGATTAGCCCTAAGTTGTTCATGTGGTATAACATGATTGTCTGAGGAATTTTTCAATTCTTATTACTAATTACTTGTGAACTTAGACATTTTGTTCATTAAATTTATTAAAAGAAGGTACCAATACTGTGTCTTCCAGTTCAATTCCTTCACAGAAAAATTTACATATCTATAAAAATTGTACCTTTTATTCTACCATTATGGAGTTATAATTCATTATAGACTATCTTTCGTTGTTCAAAAATCTTTCTGGACAATAAATCAATTTGGAATGTTTCATTGAAACAAGATGACTTTAACACAACATCACCTCAACTAGAATATATATTTTGTATTCTTATTGCTTATATTATATTGGATATTTTTATGCCCCACCTACAATAGTAGAGGGGCATTATGTTTTCTGGTCTGTGCATCCTTTCATCCGTCTGTATGTTCATTTGTTCGTCCATCCCGCTTGAGGTTAAAGTTTTTGGTCGAGCTAGTTTTTGATGGAGTCAACTTGAAACTTAGTACACATGTTCCCTATGATATGCTCTTTCTCATTTTAATGCCAAACTAGATTTTTGACCCACATTTCACAGTCAACTGAACATAAAAAATGATAATGTGAGTGGGGCATCCGTGTACTGTGGACACATTCTTGTTTTTTATTATACCCCACCAACAAAGTTGCAGAGGGTAAAATGTTTTGACCCGTCCGTCCGTCTGTCAGTCCTTCAGTCCGTCAGTCCTGTTTCTTGTCATCCTAACTCCTCTCAAACCACACAACAGAAATTTCATGAAACCGTTTTAGATAATAAGGACATATTATGTAGTTGTGCATATCGACAGGAAATTAGGATTTAATTTTTTCTAGGAGGTCCACCCCTTTGAACTTATTTACTTCAATGTACTACTGCAACAGTTTGTCATCCCTATTCTTCTGAAACCACACAACAGAATTTCATGAAACCTTTTTAGATAATAAGGACATACTATGTAGATGTGCATATCGACAGGAAATTACGATTCAATTTTTTTTCTCAGAGATACGCCCCTTTGAACTTATTTGCTTTAATGTACTACTGCAACAGTTTGTCATCGCAACTTCTCTGAAACCACACAACAGAATTTCATGAAACTTTGTAGATAATAAGTACATACTACATAGATGTGCATATCGATAGGAAATTACGATTCAAATTTTTTATCTTGGAGTTACGCCCCTTTGAACTTATTTGCTTCAATGTACTTCTGCAACAGTTTATCATTGCAACTCCTCTGAACCACACAACAGAATTTCATGAAACTTTGTAGATTTTTTTAAATAAGGACATACTATGTTGATGTGCGTATTGACAGGAAATTATGATTCAATTTTTTTTCTTTTACAATTTTTTTTATTGTTACACTTATTTTATTTCTCCATTGACAATCTTGGGACGTGGGGTATGTGAGTGGGCTCACTAAGGTTCTTTAATTTTGTTTAAAACCTTTCACCTGAAAGAATTGTGATATATTTTTAGAATAAATTTATCTCAAATATGGTTTTCATTATTTTAATACAGATCAAGAGGCCATGAAAGAATATTTGTCAGGACAAGAAGAAATAGATGCTGTGTTAGGTCATAGCACTGATGAAGTACCAGATGTATTTATACATAAACCGAAAAAGTAAGAATTTCCTTTGATACATTTTGTAATCATCTTTACTTTAAAGAGACTTTTTGTTAATGCTTATACAAAATAATGATTGATATCCCAAAACATGTCATGTTCATTGCAATAATAAACAAATATATAACCCTGCCCTAAAGGAGTATGGACTGGTTTACCCATATCCCTCCTGTCTGTCTTTGTTTCAGTCAGTCAAATAAAAGTTTCACATTTTCTCAGGAACTACATACATGTATCAGAGCTTCATGAACTTTGGCAACAAGTTTCATGAGAGCATTTAACACTGTGATGCATTTTGTACCCACTTTTAAAAAGTGGGAGTATACTGTTTTATCTCTGTCTATCCTTCCATCTATCTGCCGACTTATGAAATTTTTCGTCACAATTTTTTCAGAAACTACATTACAAGGATTTCTGAAATATGGTTTCAGGATTAATATAAGTCAGCTATACTGTGTAATGTGTTTTTAGATTCATCACTCAACAACTTCCTGTTAGTAGTTTTAGTCTTTCATTCCAAAACTAGATGTGTCGAACTGCATGAATGTCCTTGTCTCAAAAAGTTGAAAATCTGCAATTTCAACAAAACATGTGGACACAAACATGATGGTAGTCTCACATATCAAAAATCAGCTCAAAATCTGAAGGTGTATAGAAAAAAAGTTCGTATAACTGTGATTTTCAACAATCTTCAAAGTCATAAACTGTTAATTTCGACAAAAATCAGCAGAGCATAACTAATCTTAAACTTGAGCTGTAACTCATAATGGTTAACTGTCATACCAAAAATCAGCCCAATATCTAAAGGGGTATAGAAAAAAAGTCTGTATAATGGTTTGTTGCGGAATAAAGAAATGACTTTGTTGTGGGGCCATAAAAATGTGTGCTCAGTCAATGATTTTTTCACCTAACAAAACTACAAGCTATACTAATATTACATGAAATGCTAAAAATATGGCATAAGCTAGCTGAATCAAGCTTATTGGTTTTTGTTGTAAACCTTCCTATGACTTGTTATAATGTTGTCATGGAGTGAGCATGTGGAGTCATCGATACTACATTTAATCAAGTGATAGTTGTCTGTCAATGTAATTTGCTGGCAAATTTATGCCACATCTATGTAATGTTGATGGCCTTTATGCCACATCTATGTAATGTTGATGGCCTTTGGTTGTTTTTCTACTCTTTGGTCAGGTTGTTGTCTCTTTGACACATTCCCAAATACCATACTCAATTGTATTGCGATACCGGTATTTCGTTTATAAGTTCACACTTCAGAATCAAACAAATCTTGGTAGTTTCATAAAGCAAACAGTATTGATGATATATTGCCAATTGCAGGTTGAATAACTATTGATAATAGGCAGTCACAATATTTTAGGGTTTGTTTATATGGTTTTATTGGCAGAATTTATCATTCATTATTTTAGAGTCAAACAATTATCAATGCAGTTACAAGGTAAAGAATTGATAGTTTTTCTCAATGATATATATCATTTTTTTCTTTTAGGAAAAAAGGTTCAAAAGATAAAGAAGGAAAGCAAGTAAGTTCTTATCCATGTTAAGGAAGTTTGATACTCAGTTTCAAAATAACAAGCTTTTCATAAAGCTAGTATATATTGATATGGGTTTAATAAAGGAACCAAAAAAGCAAAAAAAAATATATAGGCCAATGTGCTTGTTTTGGAGATATTAGCCATTGAAATTTTAACCGGAAAATGTTCTCTCTTTGAATTTTCATAGCTTTATCATTGACAAGTTAGAGTTCTCAAAAACCATTAAAAAATAACAAAGATTTTATAAGACTTTTACAGATGGCTTATAATTATACATATAAAAGATTTATAAAAAGAAAAATGGGGGTCAATGGGCAAAATTCTTTAAGGCATTCAAATGGATAAAAACCAGAGGATGAAACTCCAAAACATGACAATTGAACTCCCGTAAGTTTTTTTTCTGATATAAGGTTTGAAGATTAACTTATGATTGTCTACAAACTTTCATTTTCTTGCAACCAAATATACCAGTGATGACTACAAGAAGTAGATGAAAAGAATTACGGTTGAATTAAGAAATTGAAATTTTTTATTCCCTGGAAATTTATGAATTTGGAAATATACAAATTGCCTTTACCATAAATAACAAAAAAAGTTAGAATGAACAGCCTTAAATATGTATATAAAAGAAATATGTGTACTGAAGTTAGAAATTGCTGAAAATAAACACTTTGTTTACCAATAATTTGTTTTTTCCGTAGAATGAAGGATTTGTAGAAGATGAGTCATTACGAGAGGCAAGACAGAGGATGCATCGGTTGTTAGACGATGCTTTTGCACTCATCTCACCTGCTGAATCCATGAATGATGGTGAAGGGTAGGTATAAGCCAAAAGCTTTTTTTATAGAATCTAATTTATTACAATAGGTTTACCTGCCCATCAGGGGTCAAAATTTAGCACAGATGCAATTTTTTCTTGTCATGGATAAAAAGGCAGCCTGGCTAAATTATTTTAACCTGTAAAAAATCATATCTTCAAACTCTTCTTTGATTCTTGTAGTGGAATAGCATACTAATTAAAAAGAAATCACCTCTTTTCTCATGGTAGTTGGCTCTGACAACTAAGTTATTATTCTAACTTTAATTTAATGGAATTAATCTATGGCATTGGAATTAATATGTTTTTTGTACTTCTCAACTGAAAGAAATGTGTATAAACGTTAAAATAATGCATAAAGGCTGTTGCAGATTTATACCCATGAGGGGCCAGGGATATGGGATTGGATGGGAGTTACTTAAATGAATAATTTGTTTGCTGTTTCTAAGAAGTTCATAAGAATCAGAAGTAAATTAAGAAATATTTTTATTTTTATTATTGGTGGTGAGGTTCTAAAAAAAATTGCATCCCACCCTCCATGTGAAAAAATTTGGAACCACCATTACTTATCTTTTAATTTCAGAATTAAAATTTACAATAATGAGTGAAAATTTCCGTCTAGATAGCTACTTAAAGTGTATTGTAATTGCCTGATTATATTTTTTCAGAACAAAAAAAGTAGCAAAATCAGCTACCCCAATTAGAAAATTTACACACAGGTATTGGTGTATTTAAATGTGTCACTAAAATTGTAAAGAAATGTGTGCGACACATGTAACCATCACAGCATATTTTGAATATATGTCAGGTGTCTTCCATTAATATTGTTCACAATTCACTTTTCATTCACAAATTAAATAATTTCTTTCACTTTGACCATTTGATTTGCATTGTTTTACATTGTCTTATCAGGGCCTTTTATAGCTGACTATGCGGTATGGGCTTTGCTCATTGTTGATAGTTGTCTCATTGGCAATCATACCACATCTTCTTTTTTATATATCACTGTTTTGATTGTAAATTAACAGAGTGTAGGGTTCATTTTAAATATGATTGCTCACAAACTTAATGTGTGTCTTCAGATATCATAAAACTATGTTTATAATATTAAAATTTGAACAGATCTCGGAGAAGAAAAAGACATAGGTGATGATCTTATATTGTCTTAACTTGTGTAGACTTTCTATAGATGATGATCATGGAGAAAGTTATAACTTCTACTTTTTGAATTTTAGTCCCTTATTCCAAACTGACTATAATTAAATATTGTTTAAATTATAGCTCCTTCTTGAAGTTCTCAATGATTTTTTTTTTATCAAAGTTATATGTATTTAACAATTCTAATGTGAAGTAGATCTGAAAGTTTTTGTTAGATTTGCATATGAAGTATTATTTTCTCCATGATCATCAATTTATTATCTCCCCTTACTAACTTGATTGCTTTGTTGTATAAGTTTTACAAGTTATAATATATTCTTTTTATATGTATTTTTTCTTGATATGATGTTATTGATTTTTGTACAAATGTTGCAAATTGATAGTATTATTATATGCCTCTGGCAAAAGTCCTGCAAGCTGAGACATAAGTGTGTGTTGCTTTTCTTAAGTTAACATGGTTAACATATCCAGTTGTTTAGGCTTTTGATTATGCAATGTAAACATTGTTTTTAGCGTTATTTAGTGTTATATTTATAAGGAGTATTATTTTTAAGAATTAATAAGGTTTGCATTAAGTTGATTCAGTAAAACTTCTTGATAGTGATCAATCATCTGTTTATACTATAAAACAGCATTCATATGAGAACAACTGAGATTCTAACTGCAAACTTAAGATCACACTATTCCTTCATGCATCAATAAGATGAGATTGAGACCTATCTCTTTTTGTGTCCTGAGTTATATGCCGTACCCCTATATTTTGTAATTACTTTTATGTGCCTTAAGTATGCTTTTAAAACAGCTAATTTGGTTGGATATATTTCCACCAAATAGATTTATGAAATAAATTTAAAGTATATTATGCATGACTTTGCATTCAGATTTACACCCATACTCATTTATCATTCTTTCATCATGTCTTAAATTGTTTTAAACAACTTGCCTGTGTTTTTCATCAGGAATTAGCTTAAATACTAGGAAATACAAGAAAATTTGAAATTTGATCCTCAATACATTTTCACCTTAATATTACTATATCACAGTATGACACAACATTACATTGCTCAAATTAGCTAAGATAATATTAATAATAGATCTTATATTACATCCTACTTGATTATTAGAATCATAATCACAAGATTTTATCCCAGCTGTTAGTTTGCTGCATGGAGAATAAATAGAGCATGTTAGAACTTTCAGCTCTTTTTTTCAGCCCTTTTAAGCTTTTCTCTTCATTGGTCGTCACATGTCTATCATCATCTTTTAAGTTTTACAAAAAGCTTTTACTTTAAATTACCAGGCTAATATCAGCCAAATGTGTCCACACTCAAGATCAGCCTATAAATATTAGATTTAAAAAATTGTATCACACGAACCTGCCAAATAACCAAGATGGCCACCATTGCTGAAAATAAAACATATGGATAAAATCAAAATATTAGCTTCTATCTTGAAATCAGATAGAGACACATGAAGAAAAAGAAAATCTACTAGCAAGGAGTAGAAATTTTCAGAGTGTCAAATCTACCTAATTTGTCCTGCAAAAATTGCTGTATGTTGCAGAAATTGCCACATGACTCTTAATGGAGTAATTGCCATTAAATGATATTTATTTTTTTCCCTATTTTTGTGTTTTTTCCTTTCGATTTGAAAGCCATATAAGATAGAGAGAAATTGGAAATAGTAAGAAAGTGTTTATGTATAGAATGGAATGATGCATGAAGTATTGTCAAAAGTATTATTAAAGATTAGAGTTATCTTTCTTTGTTAATTTTTGTAGGTTTTGCATTCAGATGCTTGATATATTAAATGCAATGTTCAGTTTTTAATTCCAACTGCAAAATGAATGCAATCTTTAACGTTTAGTGCTCACAAGCACTTCATTTGACCTAATATCTTGAAAACTATAGAAAATAGACAGAAAATCACTCAATATAAATAATCTTGTTGCATTTCATCTTTTTTTTACACAAAAATACCAGACAAGCAAATAAAGGCTCTTTTGAGCCTCTGGCTATACAAATTGTGTTTTTATTAGCACATATCATACTAAAATATAATGTTACTGTGCAGTTTAAAACTTAAATTCCATTGTTAAAGTTTGCAACATAACAAACTAAGATGTAGTATTTTCAGATATACAATGTACAAAAAAATACCCTGTTAGTTTTTTGGTACTTGAACATTTTCCATCTCTTAAATTTGCTTGATGGGATAATCACTGGCTAAAGATTTGAATTTATCCACTTTCAGGATTGTATAAATAATTTTGTACTAAAATATTTTAACTTGTTTTTTTAAATTTTACAGAAATAAAGTCTCCCCTGAAAATAAGACACAGACTAAACAAGGGTAAGTTTGGTTTAAAGTACCGTTAAATGCATGATCAGTTCTAGATAATAAAAGCAGGGGTCCTGGGAGGTTAGAAAAACTGAAGAAAACCTACAGAAAATCCATAGTTAGTTCTAGATAAACTGGGGCACAGGAAAGGTTAGAAAACTGAAGAAAACCTACAGAAAATGCATAATTAGTTCTAGAGTACTGGGAAGGTTATGAAAATGAAGAAAACAAGGTCCAGTCAGATGTATATCCATGCTTTAGTTTTGAGCCAGTTCAGTTTATTTTCATTTTCTAATTATTCAGCAATAGTCATGGGTTGTCTTTCATTCTTATCCCACAGCCTTTCCAAAAGGCTAGATTATATGCCACTGCTGTTGACTGAAAGTCTTGGATGTAATTTGCTCTTTATAGTCATTAGGAATCTGTGCAGTGAATGATTCAGTGAGCTGTAAACCAAATGAGCTTAAGAGAAGAAAATAGACCAAAATAGACCTTGTCCTAGAAAGAACAAACATATACAGTTGGAAAGTTGGAAAAATTAAAACAGATTTTATTTTAATTCCTAATTAAAAAATATACTATTTAGTTATCTATTATTCAATTGTATTTATACAATATGATAGTCAAATACAATGTATATAGAATTGATAGATATTCAAATTGGATATGCATGAGTAAAATGGTTATAATATTAATGATGTTTTTAAACTTTTCCAGAGAGGATTTTTTATCAGATAACTCCTCAGTCTTTGAGTACATGTAAGAAAAACATTACATCCCAATTACTTTTGTTACTGAAACATGGAAATATATTTGTTGGACATGCCAACCAATAAAACAAACCTTACTATTTTTGCATACTTGAAGCAGAATCTGACAAATATGTTCACAGTCTTGAACCTTGCACACCATCCTTTATGATTTAAAACTGAATTTGCCATTTAAAGAAAAACACATTAAAACTTGAATTGGATGTAAAATTATCACTGTTGCCATATAATTCAGTGGTTTATTTCCACATTTTGATTCTGCTACAATTCTGCAAAAAAGTAATCGGTTGATAAAAATTTCCATTTTTTTTTTTACAGTTTTCACATTATGACTAAGTTTTGTAATGAAAAATATCACGACTGTTAAATAATAAATTAATGTCACTGATTAAGTTTTTCGATTTTAGAAGAAAGCTGATTCTGAGGGACACATGCTGCCTTGAGAATTCTTAATCTTATGTTGTAATTTTAGTTCAATTTCAAATGTAGTTTTATTAAGTTTTGTCATATTTTTTATGCACAAAATATGTTTAATGTCAGATGTATCTTTTACATCTTGTAGGATAATTTATTGTAAAAGAAATTTGACATTAGAATTGAAAAGAGAATGGTTTTTGTCCACATGCTGTCATTCCTGTTTCAATAGAAAATCTTAAAATATTGCAATTGATGCTTTAAATGTGAAAATGGCATTTTAAAAAGTAATTGATTAATTGTTGATAACAGTTTTAACATGTCAAGGAGTGAAGCATTTAAAAAATGTTTCTGACTATGGAGCCTCATGTTCTTTAATAATTGATGGGCATTATGTTTTCTGGTCTGTGCGTCCGTCCGTCTGTTCATTCGTCCGTCCCTTTGTCCTGCTTCAGGTTAAAGTTTTTGGTCAAGGTAGTTTTTGATGAAGCTGAAGTCCAATCAACTTGAAACTTAGTACACATGTTCCCTATGATATGATCTTTCTAATTTTAATGCCAAATTAGAGATTTTCCCCCATTTTCACGGTCAACTGAACATAGAAACTGATAGTGAGGATGGGGCATCCGTGTACTGGGGACACATTCTTGTTTATATCATATTTAATGAAACGAATTACCAGTAGACAATTTATTTACAATAAAATGAATTGTGTGAGATTTTAGTTTAGCTACAGTAGAATATTTGCATTACAATATTTCATTATAATTATTATTTTTCAGATTTAGAGCAGATGATTTAAAAGCTCAATCAGGTAATTTTTAGTTTCAGTTTGACAGCTTGAAAACCACATGTTACTTTTAATGTTTTGAAGGCCAATATAGCTACAAACTTATGGTATAAACTTTTACTGAAATTAGCAAATTAAATGTAGAAATGGCTTTCATTTGTGAGACTTATCTGTCAAAATAAAAAAAAGTATATGCTTTTGTCGTATGTCTTAAAATGTCTTGTTTTACATAACAAGCAAATGCTTTAATTGATTAAAATTTCAATTCTTCATTGGAGCTTTCTTCTCATATCTCATTCTAAAACTTTATATTTTAGTTTCCTATTGATTCACATATAAGTACTTTTCCATTATAAACCAATGAGCAGTTACTTTATATGTATCTTGATTCATATTTATTCATAAATGACTTTTGATATATTGGTAGATACTGAATTTTACTTACATACACATTAGAGAACCCTTGTTGCAACTCTTTGAGGGGTACACGGTTAGCCCCATTATAAGGCTCAACTTCTCAATGTTTTCCAGTGACATCCTAAATATTCCTTTTGGCTTTTTCAACCTTATCACAGGACCTAACTGTTGAAATAATTGTTATTTTTTTCTCATCCTAAACATGCCTGAAATGTATGTCACTGGACATAAATCAAACAATATTCAATCATAATTTTTCCATAAACAAAATATTTAAATGCAATTGGACATGAAATTAAAATACAACTTATTTGTTTTCTAATAACACTGTTTATTTTTTATAGAGAAAAAGCATGAGCCAATGTTTGTACAAACAAATCATACACCACAGCCAGAAACACTGCAGACGTGGAGTCCTTACAGAGCTGCTGACCAAGTAGCACTTATATCTATGCCTAATTCTATGGTAAGCTATACAAAAATGTTATCAAGAAGAACTTTTATCCACTTAGGAAATAACTGTATTCTATTTTAAGCTCTGACAGCATCAATTGATGATTTGATGGTCACAAATTAAGTTTACTGTCGACACATTAGTGGAGCCCGTAAACAGGTATTCATACCATCAAATCACCAGTTGATGCCATCAGAACTTAAAATACAATACTGTTATCTCCATTCTAATGAAACTGACAGAAAACATCGTCAAATCATATATTTAAAATCTTTCATACATTGTCTATGCTTGTCTTAATTGATGACATGAAAATTGGTGATGTTATCCAATCAAAATGAACGTTATAAACAATGTTGCATTAGAAATTCTTTTGTTAATCCATACAGAAGTGTTAATTAAGGAGCATTTTGAACAATGCTAAGTTCTGTGGTAAGATCATACAGAGTTGCAGATTGAGTTGTACTTAAATCAACGTCCATAATTTGTTACGGTCTTACCAAATTTCTTATCAGGAAGACATTTTACCCATGCCAAGTTTTATAGTTAGTCCAGAAAATGCTGCTTTTTTAATAGCAATTATAAATATCTTTGATTTCTCAGTAGGCAAATGCTCTTGACTTCTATATATAGGGGCCCAGGGGGCCTCCCCCCCTTTTTCTGGGAAAAATTGTGTTGCTTATATAGGGAATCACTGAAGCATGACTGAATTGGGCCCCCTCTTAGGCAGTCAGTGGGCCCCCACTTCTGGATCCGCCACTGAATCTTAGTTGACAAGGAATGTGAGTTTTACTGGATGCAGGTCATGGTCCTGGTACTCCAGCTCCCTTCAGCAATAAAACCTAACTGCCACAAAAATGCCAAAACTGATCACCAACAATCAATCAATTAGTAATGGTTAATTATATAATAATTTATGATAACTTTCTGTGGTTAATCCATGCCAAGATTCTGTTGTTAATCCAAGTCAAATTTCTGTTATCTATAAAAGGCCCTGACATTAGAAAACGTTCAACACTTCAAATGAGAAAACAAACGTCATGATTTATGTAACAAACTAACAACAAACCTTTCCGGTACATCAACAAACGACTACCACTGAATAATAGGCCCTTGACTTGGGACAGGAACAAGCAGAATGTAGTAGGTGAATCATGTTTGCTAGCACCCAGCCCTCCTCTATCCTTGGACAGTTGTGTATTAGCACAACATAATAACAAACTATGAAAATCAGATGAAAGGGGTGTGAATCAACAGATTGATTCAATAATTTAATGAAAACTAGTTTCAAGCCAATTACAATTAATAAAAAGATCATGTATCCAAGAAAAGATATTAATTAGTACACATCAAATGGTTTTAGTGTAAAGACCCCATAAACAGTCTAGGAAAACTTGACCTTGTGCAATGGTGAAAAATTAGTATTAATATAGAACTATAAGCATTAATAATTGTAAAGTAAAACATCCTTGGTTAGCTTTTGATTTAATAGTTTAATATAAATATGATTATGTATTATTACAGCAAACATCATTAGGGAGAGATTTCAACAAGAAGAGTCCAGGTAAAAGACCAGTGGCAAATGTTAATTACAATGGTCCAACATTGACCACAGAACCTCCAAAACCTATTCTTTTGAGGACTATGGATTTAGATAAGAGTGGAGGACCACACGAACATAGAAAATCTGGAAATTATGAACCAAATAGATCCACAATGCTGAATGACATTGGAGCAACTAAAAGCTCAAATTTATCTGGTCTTAAATCTAGTCATATTGGTTCAAAAGGACCTTCTCAGCAAAGTGTAGAAATGAAAAATCTAAATGGCAACGTGTCTCATTCTAAACCTCATAGACCTCACTCCAAAACATCAAAAGATATGGATGAGACAGATATAGTGACAACAAACCTTTCTCAAAGGGAAGCGACTCCTGATCAAACAATTCAATCTATCCGTGATGAGCTACGCAGTATTGTTAATTCAAATAAAACACCTTCAAAGACCAGGCATTCCATGGCAGATATATCATAGTCAATTTTGAAGTAATTTAATTTATCATTTATAGAGTGTTTGCTGAATACTGGGTTTAATTTCTGCAGTTTGGATTTATTTTACTGTTCAATTGAGTGTCTAAAATGTAATCGCTCAATGGATAGCAAAGGGAATTGATGATTTTCAAAGTTGAATTTTATGTTAATGCCATAGAAAAGACAATTTTAACATTATCAGTGCAAATGATATTCATACATTTGAAAAACAGAATTGAAGTGATATGGTTGTCTCATTGACAGTCTTGCCACATTTTCTTATTTTTATAATTTAACTGCATAGCACTTGCAAAATTATTCGATGTGATAAGTATGATTTTCCTTGATCTAGATGAATATGGAATTTCTTTTAAACCCTTGAAGGGTCAGTAGAAACTAATTCAACTTTTTAATAACAGTTTCAGTTTCAGCAAACTCTTATCAATATGTTAATGTCTAATCAATTGATTTCATATATGCAGTAATTATGTTAACATTGCATTGAAGTTATTTGGTAGCATTATTCAAATTACAAAAAAAATATATGCAAAAATTATAAAAAAATATATGCCAAAATTATGAAATTCCATTATCATTTAGCCAATTATAGTATAAGTCAAATATGAAATTTGCATGTACCCCACATATTTAAATTAATGTTAAATCTCATGGTCACTTTATTATGTAGATTAAAGGTTTCAGATAAAAACAGAAAACAAAAAAAGAGTCATTTAATTTAACTAAAAACCGATTAGAAAAATGCAATATTTGATTGATATTTTAAAAAAGTTCTACATTTTTTAATTAGCCTTACAAATTTATATTGCAATATAATATTTTTACTCATAATTTCATTAACCATAAATTCTAATTGAATTTGATTTTTTTTACACACATATCGATATAAACTTATCATGTTAATTGTATATTTTGTATCATAAATACATATCAAAATTATATTAAGTAGACACATTATACAATTGTAAATAATTGAATGAAATAATTTATTTGTAAATATTGTTAATTATGCAAAAACAGATGTTACCTTCTACAGACAATTTGTGGTTTATTTAAAAAGAAACTTTTTTATGAATAATATACACAATTTGATATGCAATTTTGCTGCAATTTCACAACTTTTATTTATTTTGTCCATGACTCCATACCATACAAATTAGAATCTTTACTACATCTACTTTATAAAATCTAAAAATATGCATCAAATTGGCTGTTACTGTCAAAAGTCCCTAACATATTGAGATCTTAAAAACAGTGTGCTTCTTTAAAAGACGGCTAGTAACTAATAATATACAAGCTTTGAAATTTAGTAAAATCTCAGTTGGTGAGTAATTTAGCACAATTATTAATTTTTATGATTTGAAGTCCTGATCATAAGATTTCTTCTTATGTGTTAATGATTATCTCCCTTAAAAGTGTATTAACTCCCTTTAACTTATATCAAGATGTTCTCTGCATAAATAATTTAATTTGTAATTCAGTATTGTTTTGTATGAAATTAGAACACCATCTGATACAAAATTATAAAGTATGCCTTAATCATTCTATTTGGTAATTCTGTAGTTGGTTTCATCAAATTTGTTAAAACTGTGATACATTAGTTGGTGAAAAGGGATTTGATATTAGTGCTATTTTATACACCAGTATTTTTATATTGTCACATTTGTCCCCCATGACATTGATATTATATATCGAAACATTCCATATTTATTATTAAAATTGACTGTATGTATCCTTATTTAGTTTTACTATGTAATTACCATCATGTTATTTAATTATATTGAGTTACCTCCCATTAGCATTTTTTGAATACTGTCTATGTATTTATCATCAGCCAAGATGAAAATTCATTATTTTTCTTTCATGGTTATTTTTTTTTCATGTTTGTCTGGATAAATGAGAAGTTCACTTATTTCTATGAATATTGGGTTTGACAAAAAAAAAACTTTAGTTTTCTCGATTATTTGCCAGCCTATCTAGTTGAGTTATATTTTATTTGACAATGTTATAAGCAATAAAACATTACCTCTATTATTGTTATAGATCTGAGCTTTAATGAATTAGTATAGTTGTTGTTCTTTTTATAAATTCTGTAGATATTTGCACGATTGATTTCAATTGTTACCATGTTTCAAAATTATTGAACATGCAAAATATAATTATGTTAGACCTTTTTTATGAGGAAATCATAAAGTTACAAGTGTTAACCGTTATATAAATTACTATTACATAAAATGAATAAAGGGATTTAGTAATGAAGGCATTATTAATATTGTTTTAAAACTGTTTTCAAAATCAATTACTATTGGGTTTAACATATTATTTTAAATATTCTTATTTATTATTAAATACAGTTTTGGGGTGTTTTATCATTAATTTCTTAGGTCTGAAATACCGGTAGTAATATTCAAAGGTTTATTGCAGTATGCTGGTCAAACCTGCATTTACTTTTTGTGTACAATGTCAGAAATTTTTAATAGTC
Organism: Mytilus galloprovincialis; assembly: GCA_037788925.1. Taxonomy (NCBI): domain Eukaryota; kingdom Metazoa; phylum Mollusca; class Bivalvia; order Mytilida; family Mytilidae; genus Mytilus; species Mytilus galloprovincialis. The sequence continues at coordinate 25,671,782 of CM075341.1, forward strand.
ATCTCTTGTGATTCCATTACGTCTCCTAGAGGAGAAATTTGTTGGTTGTTAAAATTGTTATACTGGATAGTAGATCTGTTATATTTCTATGTATTCGTTTATATCTCTTTATATAGTCAAATTTGTCTTTAGGTTTATTCGATATTATTTTGTTCTTATATTGTCAATAAATTATTTTTGTGACCATTTTATCACAATAAAATATTTGTAAATCATTCTTTGTTTTTTTAAAGCATTGACATACTTTTTGTCTTGGTCTACCTGATCCTATCTTTTTGTTTTTTTTTATAATAATTTGCAAATTGATATTACTGCTCTTCAAAGTTTCTCTTGATGTAATCTAATTGTATCATCGGAGGACATTTGAGCGGAAAAAAAAGGACGTTTGAGCGCCAAAGTAAAACCCATTTGAGCGCAAGAATTTTAACCCATTTTAGCGAAAATTTAAATTGTCCCCATTTAGCAAAATATTTTTAACCTTTTAGTAAATAAATAATATATAATAAATTAAGAAATGTTTAATAGACTCAAGACAGCACAATATAAAACAATATAAAACATGTCCATTAAAATACAGCACTATAAATAGACTCAAGACAGCACAACATAAAACAATATAAAACTTTTCAATTAAAATACAGCACTAAAAGTCTAAAAGGTTAAATCAAATGTTAAAAGTCTATTCTAGCCTGGAATTTATAACCTAGAGAACCTACGTAATGGGCTCTAGATATACCCCCTTTACAATACTGTATATAGAATTTCATTAGGAACTGTCTATCCTATATCGGAATCCATCATAAATTAAACTTTTTTTTCCTTTGTTCGTTTCAACAACTTGTATTTCCATGATGAAAATATAAACAACTTGAACATTAAACCAATATAAATTACTGTTCATGGTAAATATAGTAAGGTGAGCATTATTTAACCAGGTAAATTTTTGCTAAAATGGGCTATCGAAAATACAGGTGAGCGGATTAATCCGGCGCTTAAATGGGCTCTAATGTTGGCCCTCAAATGTCCCCTAGTAGTTTTAATTTCTTCGCTCAAACGTCCTGCGCCCAATTGTATATACCTATACCATTCAAGTGATTATGTTGGAAAGTAAGTTGTAGAATTGGTCAACAACATGTCATCTCCAAAAATCAACATGTGGGTATTGTCACCTGACTATTTTTTGGTTGTTTTCTATACTGCTGTTGATCTTTTTGTTTTGTTTTGCCATTGCTTTGTCAGTTTGTTTTCAGCTTATGCGAGTTTAAATATCCCTTTAGTGTCTTTCCCCTCTCTTTTACAACAAGGTGAAGGGGTCAAAATAAAATAAAAGAGGGGAAGTTTTTAGTGGAAATCTGTTGAAATCATTCCAATTGCTTAATTCACTGATGAGGTAGATCATATTGTGATTTACATCTTAAAATAAAAAAAAAAAGGGTATGTTGAAAAACAAAACTTTAAAACATCAGAGATGATTTTGGCTTCCCAATTGTGAACTTGCCAATTCTATGCAGCACCTTCATATTGATTTTTTTTTATCACAGATTTCCAAAGCTTGCATTTCCTTTCATGATTTCCTGGATAGAGGGTTAACACAAGGAAGCTACTGAACCCAGTATATACCTTTGATTTTCTGTTTGAAGGTCAGATAATAAAAATAGACAGAAAATACTTGCAGAACAGAGAAGATATTTCCTAGTTAAAACTCATGAGTCTGACTTGGAACTAAACTTATATGGTCACATACAATAAGTGGAAGACCTCTATGTCTTAAGTCAAGGTTGTACATACTACAATTAGAATTAAATAAGTGTAAAAGTGGTCTCTACTCTCCAGATGATAATTCAGATTCTTACAAGGGAATGCAATGCAACATGCATGTTCAGTTATATACAATATATAAGAATCCCTCTTGGTTTTGATATATAGGTCATAGTAACTATATATAGACTAACATTAGTGTAGAAAATATTTAGTAGTGGATTGCTAGTTCATCTTCAGTGCTTACTACTTTGTTAATCCTAAAGTTACAAGTAAAATCCGGCTTATGAAAGTTGCATTCAACTCGGATCTCAATTAACTAAGACAATTTACCTGTCATAAGGTGTATGGCAGTGGCGGATCCAGAACTTTTCATAAGGGGAGGGCCCGCTCCAGTCATTCCCTATATAATCAACCAAGAAAGGGAGGCCCCCCTTCCCCCTGGATCCGCCTATGTATGGTTTTTGTTGAGCCGACAACTTCTGTTCTAAAGCTCGACATAGGGACAGTGATCCAGCAGTTGTAGCGGCATAAGCTAACCTCTTACAAGCTTAATATTTCAGATGGTAGAAGACCTGGATCCTTCATACTTTGTATATAGACCCTTATGCTATAAAGTTACCATCTGTCATATATGTCCATTGTCCTTGACCTCATTTTCATGGTTCAGTGACTACTTGACAAAAAAGTTAAGATTTTGTAGTATTCTTAATTCCTCTCTTATTATGAGTAATAGGATATACATTTGGTATGTACTTACCTTGCAAGGTCATTATGCCCTTCAGACAGTTTTCACTTGACCTCGACCTTAGATCATGGATCAGTGAACAAGGTTGTGTTTTGAGTCCATATCTCAGATACGATAAGCAATAGGTCTACTATATTTGGTGTGTGAACAATTGTAAGGTGTAGTTTTCCAACTGGCAGGTGTCATCTGACCTTGACCTCATTTTCATGGTTCAGCAGTTAGTTTTGTGTTTTGGTCTGTTTGTATACTGTATGCAATGCCTATAGGTCAACTACAATTGGTGTACATTTATTTGATTGGACCTCATTTTTACATTTCATTGCTCTATGTCAAGTTTTTGTTTTTAGTTAAGGACGGTTTTTCAAATTCTTATAGCAATAGGTCAACTATATGGTGTATAAGTCTGTCTGACAATTATCAGACATATGCTCTATCATTTTCTATGTTCATGACCTCATTTTCATGGTTCAATGGTCAATCTTAAGTTTTCTTGGTTTTAGTTTGTTTCTTAGTTGGTCAACTATATTTAGACTAATAAAAGTATGTTATGATTGTAAGGTGTTCAGGTCTGTCTGGCAGGGTTTATCTGACCTTAGCCTCATTTTCATGGTTGATTGATCAATGTCAATTTTTTCTGGTTAGGTTTGTTTCTTCGCAAAGTGCAATAGGTCAACTATATTTAGCATATTTGGTGTATGGAATGATTGTAAGGTGAACATGATTTTCCAGTTTCGTTTATCTGACCTTGACTGCATTTTCTTGGATCATGTTAAATTGGTGGGATAGTTTATGTAAAGCTTTATATTTAGGACTTATGATCATGTATCAACACATCAAAGATTAGACCAGATGCTCCGCAGGGCGCAGCTTTATATGGCTGCAGAGGTTGAACCCTGAACGGTTGGGGCAAGTATGGACACAACATTCAAGCTGGATCCAGCTCTAAATTTGGATAGTGATTAAATAGTTGACACAGCATAGGTTTTTGACACAGAATGAATGTGGTCTAATAAACTTAAAATTTGCTTTTTGCCTTTGAGCAATTCACTATGCTGTTGAATATTAATCCTCTCAAAAAAAATGTTTGAAGAAATTTTCTTTTTATTTATGAAATCTGAAATGAGAAAAAATGACCCCCACCCCCCTCCCCCAATTTTGTTTCACATCCCCCTTTCCCTTATTTCAAAACTGATCTCAACTCAAATTACTAATGGAGTTTGCAACAATAACTACTCATTTAAATACATCATAAAATATTAGAATGTAAAAAAAGTGCTTGTTATCACTGAATGGTAAAGATTGTGCAATTAGATATTTCTTGCTATTGCACAATACTGTGTAATTGAAAATACTTGCTATTGCACAATACTGTGCAATTGAAGATTTCTTGCTATTGTGCAATACTGTGCAATTGAAAATTTCTTGCAGCTGCTATTGCACAATACTGTGCAATTGAAGATTTCTTGCTGTTGCTGAATACTGTGCAATTGAAAATTTCTTGCTATTGCACAATACTTAATATAATAATTTTGTATCCCGATTTGGACCAACTTGAAAACAGGGCCAATAATCAAAAATCTAAGTACATTTTTAGATTCAGCATATCAAAGAACCCCAAGGATTCAATTTTTGTTAAAATCAAACTAAGTTTAATTTTGGACCCTTTGGACTTTAATGTAGACCAATTTGAAAACGGGACCAAACATTAAGAATCTACATACACAGTTAGATTTGGCATATCAAAGAACCCCAATTATTCAATTTTTGATGAAATCAAACAAAGTTTAATTTTTTACCCTTTGGGCCCCTTATTCCTAAACTGTTGGGACCAAAACTCCAAAAATCAATCCCAACCTTCCTTTTATGGTCATAAACCTTGTGTTTAAATTTCATAGATTTCTATTAACTTGTACTAAAGTTATGATGAGAAAACCAAGAAAAATGCTTATTTTGGCCCCTTTTTGGCCCCTAATTCCTAAACTGTTGGGATCTAAACTCCATAAATCAATCCCAACCTTCCTTTTGTGTTCATAAACCTTGTGTATAATTTCATTGATTTCTATTTACTTATACTTAAGTTATTGTGCGAAAACCAAGAATAATGCTTATTTTGGGCCTTTTTTTGGCCCCTAATTCCTAAACAGTTGGAACCAAAAGTATTCAGACGACGACGACGATGCTGACGATAACGTGATACCAATCTACGACCAAAAAAAATTCAATTTTTGCGGTCGTATTTCAGCATGTGCACTCTTGTCTTCAGTTACTCACTGGGGGTAACAACTGCATTCACGGTCATCCCAAGATGTCGGATGTAAAATTAGGTCAGTATTGTATTGTCTGTTGTGTTTCTAGATCATTTTCTTATGAAGCATACATTGGTACGATGTAAATTTATAAAAGATTCACACGGAAATCGCGAATTGCTACCTAGAAATGTGTACTAAACGGGAAATTGGATTTAAAATAATCGGTAAGATGACCGTAAATTGTGATTAAAATATTTTTAAGATGACCGTAACATATAACTAGGATGACCGTGGTTGGTAAATAGATGACCGTAATTTTTAAAGGATGACCGTAATTTATAAAAGATGACTGTAACATTTAAAGGATGATCATCAATTCTAAGAAATATCCGTATTTGTATTACTTTTTTTGTATAAAATAGTAAATCGTGTTGGTATAAAACATATTTACAAGACTGCATTATCCTATAGGTAGACAAAAAAGTACATAGTTCACCATATGTAGCCTCCAAGTACATGCCAAAAGATTTTTTTTATTTCTGGGATTCCTATTAATGTCATATAATAAATACACCTTTTTAAAAATGCCAATGCATGTACACCCATTGATATTATATCGTTTCAACTACCATTGCAAATGATTCTTATTTCAGATAAGTACATGTCTTATCAGTATATCACCTGCAAATTCCAACAGTGGTCAATATGTAGACAGCATTTTTGATACACACTATAGACAATCATGTCTGTCCACAAACATTTAGTTTTAGAAAGAAAGTTTTGGATTAAAACAGTGGTCATTCTGCATACCGGTCTGCACTACTACATTAACAAGTTGAAGTAACAAAACTTAGAATAATGTAAGGAAAAAGTTATAAGCAAAATATAAATTTTGAAGAACAAAATCTATTATTCAAAAGATGTTCCTCAAATTTGAAAGTCAGTGGCGATTATGTAGAGGAAGGATGTCAAACGACTTTATTAGGTCGTTAGTTTTCTCGTTTGAATTGTTTTACATTGTTATTTAGGGGCTTTTTATAGCTGATTATGCAGTATGGACATTGCGCATTGTTGAAGGCCGTGTGTTATTTTGGTCTCTTGTGGAAAGTTGTCTCATGGTAATCATACCACATCTTCTCTTTTTATATATATATTTATGAACTATTGCCAAATATTGAAGCAAAACTAAGAGAGATAGGGCGATACAAAGACTTCATTTCCGTATTGGAATCCACATCTACTAATGGGATATTTACTGAACATATTGCTTTTCATTTGTTACTGGATGTCGGAAGGTTTTATTCCCAGTCAACAATGTACTCTACAAGATATATTCCAGAAACGTTGGCATTCTGGATTACTATTAAGAAACTGTTCAAGGGTAAGGGAGTTAAGTTTTTAGGGGTTATAAAACAAAAGGACTATCGGCTGAAAACATACCAGTAAAACCATCTGAATGCAGAATAATAAATTTTGCAGTTCAATCGGATCCGGTGTAGTCAAGGGAATGTTTAATTTTTTTGGCAGATGTTAAGATTTTTATGTGCTTCCTCTGGAACCATACACATAGGTTCGATTACAGGATATTCATATGTTTAATTAATGGGTTTTTTTCTTCAACTTTTCGTCGTATCGCTGTCAATTTGTTTTCAAATTTTAATGTTGTTATCAATGAATATTTAATTATTTCCGAGAAATATGCAATTCACTATCATAAACTCAAAATACTGCAATTAGTTAAAAGAAATTGATTAAATATATTTATATCCTCTAACCGAGCCCCTATTGAGACAAACTCAACAAAAAGCTATGAATACAAATATGGATATTTCTTAGAATAGACGGTCATCCTTTAAAAGTTACGGTCATCCTTTATAAATTACGTTCATCTTCAAACCAATTACGGTCACCCTTGTTATGAATCGCTGATCCTGTTACGGTCATCTCGAATATGATTTACATTCATCTTACGGATTTTTTCAAATCCAATTTCCCGTTTAATACAGTGGCGGATCCAGAAATTTTCATAAGTGGGGGCCCACTGACTGACCTAAGAGGGGCCCGCTCAAGTCACGCTTCAGTGATTCCCTATATAAGCAACCAAATTTTTTCCCAAAAAGGGGGGGCCCACTGACTGATCTAAGAGGGGGCCCGCTCAAGTCACGCTTCAGTGATTCCCTATATAAGCAACCAAATTGTTTCCCAAAAAGGGGGGGCGGCCCGCCCCCCCCCCCCCCCTAAATCCGCCTCTGTAATACCCATTTCTCAGTAGTAATTTGTGGTTTTCGTGTGAATCTTTTATAAATTTACATCGTACCAGTGTATGCTTTGTAAAGAAAATGATACAGAAAGAAACACTTCAACAGACTATACAAATACTGACCTATTTTTTCATCCGACATCTTGGGATGACCGTGAATGCAGCCAACGGTCATCAGCTTTACCCAGGGGCGTAGCTGCCGTTAGGCACTATAGGCACGTGCCTACACATAATTTTTTCACAAATATTTTTTTTTTTGTTAAAAAAAATAATAAACAAAGTTATATGTAGATGAACACCAGTGAAGTTGTCACAACTCTAATTATCGAATGTCATGTGTACACTAGTCTCTCGTCCTTAGTGAATGGAATGTTGGATAGAATTGAATGTTTTTTATGTGTGTACCTTATATAGAAACTATAAACTAGAACTTTGGTCAGTTAGATCATTTCAATTCTATCAACAAAAACTTGAATGAACCTCAACTTAGACACATGAATTTTTAATTAGTTGTTGTTAGTTTTCAACTAGCTTTCCACTTTATCTTCCCCCGACTTGCCAATTTTGGTCGTCGTTTTGGCTGTGCAGGATGTATGAATACGTAGTCACGTCTGGTCAGAATGGGGACATTTAATCTTATGTATAGTTGTAGAGAGAATGCCACTATTTGAGGAGTTCGTAGTTGGTCTACTGAAAGGCAAAGTTTCTGCTCCTATCCAATAATCCCTCATTTTCCATGCATGGCATTTTCAAATTTCCAGACCTTCGTCCTGTACAACACCTATTACAGGACTAAGCTCCCTGTTGTGTTTATTGTAAATAATCAAATTTTTGTTGTTGTTCTAAACTTGCATAAATATTTTACACTGGATGTTTAAAAATCAATCTATCAACTAGCTTCCAGTAGTTTTGAGTACTCTCAGATCTACGTGTATTGACCACAATTATTCAAATTCCTAAGCAGGTAGGGATTTTACAGTAGAGCGGGATATAAAGAAATACGAATTTCTTGAATTTTGTTACGTTAGTATGAACAGAACAGAACATTTGCATTTGGCATCGACTATGTGTATGTGTTTGTGTGGCTATGGTGAAGGTTTAAGAATCAAAAGATTGATGGTTGATGTCTTTCTAGCCAAAAGGACAGTGTTATTATATAGTAATATCAGTGTTTACGTGCACGTGTCTATTTTTTTTAATGAAGGATCGTCAATATGTACTATCAATTAAGTTAAACGTATGTATTGATCATAACGGAATAGATTTGAAAATACCAAAGAGGGTGTACTGCTTAATTAAAGGGATACGCGGATCTATGCAAGGCAGTACATATTGTAAATATTTTTTTTTAATATTTGATTTTCCAATTGTACTTGTATTTAATTCACCATTCAGATGTCATGGTAAATTACTCATAATTCTTCGAACTTTTCATCATGTATATTATAATTATTATGATTAAATAACCAGAAAATTTAATATTTTTGTTCATAAAATTTTGCAACCAAAACGCTGAAATACGTTTTCCGTCGGGGGGCGAACCCCCTACCAGGGCTCTGCCCTGGACCTGCTGGAGGCCTTCAGCGGCCCCCAGACCCCCTGCCGATTTGTGCCTACAGTTGAATGGATACCTAGCTACGCCCCTGTTACCCCAGTGGTTACTGTGGCTTCTTCCAGTAATAAAAGTTTGCAGCAATTATATGGTTAAGTTCTGAAAGTGGCATTAATTATCAACAACCAATCAATCATCTATCCAATTATTTCACAGTAAATTCCAGCAGCCAAATTCACTACAGTATATAATTCCACATATAAATAAGAACAATTTCATTCCTTATATTCTTTCAAAACAAAATAGAAGATTGAAAACTCTTTCAGTGATGACAACTTTGTCAAACCACTCCACCTTCGACTTTGTTGGCTTTGGCAAGTCATTTTCTTTTTTTAAGACCCTCATTGTACTAGTCCTGTATATATAATAGACCAGGTGAACCCTGCCAGACTTGAACACCATGTAATAATTCCCAACATCAAATATAGCACTTACTACTTATAATTATATACAGCATACAAGAAACCATGAAAATGAGGTATATGTACACTTAGTCACTCCTTATCTAGCATATATAGTGGCTCTATTGCTTTAAGTACCTGAGAAATGGACCACAACACAAAAACATTGATAGAAAATGACGTCCTGGTCGGATGAAACCTGCCAGTTAAATATGTACACTTTACCCTCATTCCATATACCAAATATAGTATAAGTAGGTCTATTGCTTTAGTATCTGAGATACAGATTGAACAGACTTCATCTTGATAAAGTAACCAGGAAATAAAGTTGAGGTAAGGTTTTCTGATGCACATGTAGACCTTGCAAGGATCCCATATACCAAATATAGCTATTAGTATACTACTTTTTATTAAGCAAGTGTTTCAAACAACGAAATCAAAGAGCAGAATGCTCTGAGGGATACGATTTCCATAGTTTTCATTGACACATGTATAGCAGTTCTGCCAACTTTTAATTAAGCAAATGCATGAGATTTGGCCAAAATTGAAAAGATCAAAGAGGGAAAAAATAGATCCAAGGATACTGCCACAAAAAAGCATGAACACGCGTGAGACTCACGCATTTTTGGCAGCCTTAGTACAGCTGGATAGTATTATTTTCAAAACTAATTTAACTGCACATGCAAAATGTAATAATCTGAATAGTCACTCAACTTTAAAAATAGCCAATCCCGCGGGATACAAGTGTATGAGCAATGTACTTATTGTGTTCTATTTTTGTACTATCAATTCCAAGTTTACTTTTCACAGCAGTCACTGAGAGTGAGAGAAGGTATTTCACTTGGTATCTCATCACCGTTAATTCTAGGAGGAACCCCATTTCTAACTCTTTAAATATTAATTTCCTTGGGCATGACTCCTTTCCGTACACACTCCTCTGTTTATAAATTAAAATCGTTTTTAATATAATACGACGTTTTAGACATCTAACAAGTTAATTTTTCTTGACGAGTCGTATTGTATTTTGATTTTGACGGAAAATACTTCCGGAAGGGAGACAACTCGAAACGATAATATGGAAGACTCCATTTTGGCTGAAGGGGTGTTGTAGTTACACCTTTACGATGTGGACTACATTTATTTTAATTTAAATGATGCATATGATTTGAAATTATGCAACAACAGTAACTCTCAATAGCAGACAGACATAGAAAGAGTCCCATGAGTTTCAAATTAATCAATGAAGCGGGGATTCCAGAGCAACCACTCAATCTGATACCTCTTGAAATCAAGAAAACTATACGCATGCGCATTAATACATTATTGATTAACCAACCTGCGACTTGCGATTTGGAACAAGAATGTTTATTAAATGATATAATGAATGGTTCTCCATTTCTTTACGAGAGTACAGTATCAAATATCAGTTTCATAACGGTAAAATATGGAAAACTCCACTTCAGTTCTTATATGACAGAAATAGAATTATCGGAAGTCGGAGAACTCTCGCATTTATCAAAACTGGGGAATTCCCTCTGACGTGTTTCTAAATTTATAAACACACTAAATATAAATACTGCTTAATTCTGATTTTCCTTGTTGTTAAAAACACACATATAGGTCAAGGGAAATATCAAACATGACGATTATGAGAAGAACATTACAGGAAAGTTGTTTATGTTCAATCCCTTTGCCTGTTTTTACCTTTTAAAGCAAGACAATCATCTGAGATGTTGCTGAATGTTTAGAATAAAACGGTTGACGTGAGGGAATGCAGCCCTGAGTCAACGGTAAAAGTCTACAGATTGCTTGAAAGCAATCGTATCCCAAAAATATAACTAAATTTTCAAGATGTCACTGAACCTTCAACCATGATAATGAGGTCAATGACAATAGACATAACAAACAGATCTATTACCTTCTGAAATATAATTCTTATTACAAAGAGATAAAATCATAGCTATTCCAAATTTTTACAAGCAAGTAATGTGTTACCCGAACCAGAAAAGCATTATTCAAGTTTTTCATTGTTAACTTTTGATAGGCTTTATGATTAAACCAACAAAATTGTTATACTGGATAGATTTATTTTTGGATTAAAATCATGATTTCTTTCCTAATCATAAAAGTTTTATAGTTCAGTAACTTTAAATCCAAACAATATCCATCCATTTTACATCTTCAGCTTGGTTCTCCTCCAATGTCTACGTTTAGCATTGTATCTGAAATACAAATAACATAATGAGATGACATACTATCAATTTTAATTTCCCTTACCCTAAAGACTGATGTAAAAATGCATGTTTAAAATTTATTTATTTTTTATAAAGAACCAGATGCTCCGCAGGGCGTAGCTTTATACGACCGCAGAGGTTGAACCCTGAACGGTTAGGGCAAGTATGGACACAACATTCAAGCTGGATTCAGCTCTAAATTTGGATTGTGATTAAATAGTTGACACAGCATAGGTTTCTGACACAGAATGAATGTGTTCTAATGAACTTAAAATTTTTGTTTCTCTTAGAGCAATTCACTATGCTGTTGAATATTAATCCTCTCAAAAAAATGTTTGAAGAAATTTTCTTTTTTATTTATGAAATTTCAAATGAGAAAAATTGAACCCAATTTTTTTAATCACATCCCCCTTTCCCTTATTCCAAAACTAATCTCAATTAAAATTTCTAATGGAGTTTGCAACAATAACTACTCATCTAAATACATCATAAAATATTAAGATGTAAAAAAACTGCTTGTTATCACTGAATGGTAAAGATTATTTTAATTTATCAGTTGGTAGTAAAAAGTGAATATACATTGTATATTGTATATAACAAAGATTTAAGTTGATTCTGGACAAAGAAAGATAACTCCAATTAAAAAAAAATCTTGCTATTGCACAATATTTTGCAGTTAGATATTTCTTGCTTACTATTCTGGACAAAGAAAGATAACTCTAATTAAAAAAAAATTGATATTTCACAATATTGTGCAATTAGATATTTCTTGCCATTGCGCAATACTGTGCAATTGAAAAGACTTGCTATTGCACAATACTTAATATAATAATTTTAGATCCTGATTTGGACCAACTTGAAAACTGGGCCCATAATAAAAAATCTAAGTACATTTTTGGATTCAGCATATCAAAGAACTTCAAGATTTCAATTTTTGTTAAAATCAGACTAAGTTTAATTTTGGACCCTTTGGACTTTAGTGTAGACCAATTTGAAAACAGGACCAAAAATGAAGAATCTACATACACAGTTAGATTTGGTATATCAAAGAACCCCATTTATTCAATTTTTGATGAAATCAAACAAAGTTTAATTTTGGACCCCGATTTGGACCAACTTGAAAACTGGGCCAATAATCAAGAATCTAAGTACATTTTTAGATTCAGCATATCAAAGAACCTAACTGATTCATTTTTTGTCAAAATCAAACTAAGTTTAATTTTGGACCCTTTGGACCTTAATGTAGACCAATTTGAAAACGGGACCAAAAGTTAAGAATCTACATACACAGTCATGACAGTTAGATTCAGCATATCAAAGAACCCCAATTATTCAATTTTGATGAAATCAAACAAAAGTTTAATTTTGGACCCTTTGGGCCCCTTATTATGTTGGGACCAAAACTCCCAAAATCAAACCCAACCTTTCTTTTATGGTCATAAACCTTGTGTTTAAATTTCATAGATTTCTATTTACTTATACTAACGTTATGGTGCGAAAACCAAGAAAAATGCTTATTTGGGTCCCTTTTTGGCCCCTAATTCCTAAACTGTTGGGACCTAAACTCCCAAAATCAATACCAACCTTCCTTTTGTAGTCATTAACATTGTGTTTAAATTTCATTGATTTCTATTTACTTAAACTAATGTTATTGTGCGAAAACCAAGAATAATGCTTATTTGGGCCCTTTTTTGGCCCCTAATTCCTAAACTGTTGAGACCAAAACTCCCAAAATCAATCCCAACCGTTCTTTTGTGGTCATAAACCTTGTGTCAAAATTTCATAGATTTCTATTAACTTAAACTAAAGTTATAGTGCGAAAACCAAGAAAATGCTTATTTGGGCCCTTTTTGGCCCCTCATTCCTAAAATGTTGGGACCAAAACTCCCAAAATCAATACCAACCTTCCTTTTGTGGTCATAAACCTTGTGTTAAAATTTCATAGATTTCCATTCACTTTTACTAAAGTTAGAGTGCGAAAACTAAAAGTATTCGGACGCCGGACGACGACGACGACGACGCCGCCGACGCCAACGTGATAGCAATATACGACGAAATTTTTTTCAAAATTTGCGGTCGTATAAAAACAAGAATGTGTCCATAGTACACAGATGCCCCATTCAGCACTTGCACTTTTCTTTGTTCAGTGGACTGTGAAATTGGGGTCAAAACTCTTATTTGGCATTAAAATTTAAACAAGAGGCTCTCAAGAGCCTGAATCGCTCACCTGGTAAACAATGCCTTATTGAACATATTGAACCATGCCAGGCAAACATGTACAGCTAACAATTCTTCAATATTACAAATATATATGACTTACTGTTTATAAATAAAGAAAATGAGACCAAAACACAAACACTTAAAACTTAGCAATGGACTGTGAAAATGAGGTCAAGTTCAAATAAAACCTGCGTAACCGACATATAGATCATAAAATATTTTCATACACCAAATATAGTTGACCTAATGCATAAAGTATTAAAAAAATAGACCAAAACTAAAAAAGTTAACTTTGACCACTGAATTATGAAAATGAGGTCAAGGTTAGATGACACCTGTCAGCTAGACATGTACACCTTACAATCATTCTATACACCAATTTTAGTAGACCTATTGCATATAGTATAAGAAAAACAGACCAAAACACAAAAACTTAACTATAACCACTGAACCATGAAAATGAGGTCAAGGTGAGATGACACCTGCCAGTTGGACATGTACACTTTACAGTTCTTCTATACACCAAATCTACTAGACTTATTGCTTATAGTATCTGAGATATGGACTTGACCACGAAAATTTAACGTTGTTCACTTGGATTTCATTAAAAATGACAGCCACAATAAGAGCAATTTTTGTCTTGCCTGCAACTTCTGTCACAGAAAACAAGACTTAAGGGTAGTGATCTGGAGATGACAGCGACAGTGTTAGCTCTTGACTTAAAAGCTGTATATTTCAGAAGATAGTAGACCTGGATGCTGCATACTTGGTTTATAAATGCCTTATGTAACAAACTTTATACAAAAAAAAGAAGATTTGGTGTAATTGCCAATGAGACCAACTCTAAACAAGAGACCAAATGACACAGAAATTAACAACTATAGGTCACCAAACAGCCTTCAACAATGAGCAAAGCCAATACCGCATAGTCAGCTATAAAAGGCCCCGAAATGACAAATGTAAAACAATTCAATCGACAAAACTAACAGCCGAATTAAGATACAAATAAATGAACGAAAAACAAATAAATAACACAGCAACAAACGACAACCACTGAATTACAGGCTCCTGACTTGTACATGCCCAACTGGTAGGTGTCATCTGACCTTGGAGGCCATACTTTGACCTACCATTTAACTTGTAGGGGGACATGGTTTTTTTTCTGGTCAGAATATTTTCTATTTTTTGGAAGTAGCACAACAAATTATTTTTTTTGCAAATTGCAAATTGAAAATTTCAGGACAGGTAGACCTTGACCTAATAAATATTTTAACTTCTAGTCTTATTTGCTCTAAATGCTGGAGTTTTTTAGATATAAGCCAAAAACTGCATTTTACCCTGTGTTCTATTTTTAGCCATGACGGCCATGTTTTTAGACAAAATAGAAAATAAAACACAAACTTTATTTTATACACCCTACTGATCATTCAGTTGAAGTTTGGTTGAATTTGGTTGAGTAGTTTTAGAGGAGAAGATTTTTTAAAGTTAGCAAATATGATGAACAAATTGTGAAAAAATTGTCATTAAAGGACAATAACCCCTTAAGGGGTCAATTGACAATTTTGGTCATATTTAACTTATTTGTAGATCTTACTTTGCTGATCATTTTTGCTGTTTACAGTTTATCTTTATCTATAATGATATTCAAGATAATGACCAAAAACTGCAAAATTTCCTTAAAATTACCAATTAAGTGGCAGCAACCCAACAATGGTTTGTTTGATTCGTCTGAAAATTTCAGGGCTGATAGATCTTGACCTAATGAACATTTTTACCCCATGTCAGATTTGCTCTAAATGCTTTCGTTTTTGAGATATAAGCCAAAAACTGCTTTTGACCCTATGTTCTATTTAAAGTAAGGGCGGCCATGTTTTTTGACGGATCAAAAATCGAAGCACACACTTTGTGCAGGATAATCTAAGGAACTATCATGCTAAGTTTCATCCAAATCCATTCAGTAGTTTCAGAGGAGAAGATTTTTTAAAGTTAGCAAATATGATGAACAAATTGTGAAAAATTGTCATTAAAGGACATTTACCCCTTAAGGGGTCAATTGACAATTTTGGTCATATTAACCTATTTGTAGATCTTACTTTGCTGATCATTTTTGCTGTTTACAGTTTATCTTCATCTATAATAATATTCAAGATAATGACCAAAAACTGCAAAATTTCCTTAAAATTACCAATTAAGTGGCAGCAACCCAACAATGGTTTGTTTGATTCGTCTGAAAATTTCAGGGCTGATAGATCTTGACCTAATGAACATTTTTACCCCATGTCAGATTTGCTCTAAATGCTTTCGTTTTTGAGATATAAGCCAAAAACTGCTTTTGACCCTATGTTCTATTTAAAGTAAGGGCGGCCATGTTTTTTGACGGATCAAAAATCGAAGCACACACTTTGTGCAGGATAATCTAAGGAACTATCATGCTAAGTTTCATCCAAATCCATTCAGTAGTTTCAGAGGAGAAGATTTTTTAAAGTTAGCAAATATGATGAACAAATTGTGAAAAATTGTCATTAAAGGACATTTACCCCTTAAGGGGTCAATTGACAATTTTGGTCATATTAACCTATTTGTAGATCTTACTTTGCTGATCATTTTTGCTGTTTACAGTTTATCTTCATCTATAATAATATTCAAGATAATGACCAACTAGAGGCTCTAAAGAGCCTGTGTCGCTCACCTTGGTCTTGTGCATATTAAATAATGGACACGGATAAATTCATGACATAATTGTGTTTTGGTGATAGTGATGTGTTTGTAGATCTTACTTTACTGAACATTCTTGTTGCTACAATTATCTCTGTCTATAATGAACTTGGCCCAGTAATTACAGTGGAAAATATTTTCTACAAATTTACAAAAATTTATGAAAAATGTTAAAAATTAACTATAAAGGGCAATAACTCCTTAGGGGGTCAATTGACTGTTTTGGTCATGCAAACTTATTTGTAGATCTTATTTTGCTGAACGTTATTGCTGTATACAGTTTATCTCTATCTATAATAATATTCAAGATAATAACAAACTAGAGGCTCTCAAGAGCCTGTGTCGCTCACCTGTTAATGTGTTTACTGATGTCGGCCATCTTCGTTGGTAGGTGGGGTCATTAGACACTTTTTTTAAAAATAGATACCCTAGTACAATGTATTATGATTGTAGCGAAGTTTGGTTAAATTTGGACAAGTCGTTTTAGAAAAGATTTTTATACAGGTTACAAAAATGACGAAAAGTTGTTCAATATTGACTATAAAGGGCAATAACTCCTTAAGGGGTCCTCTAACAATTTTGATCATGCTGACTTATTTGTAGATCTTACTTTGCTGAACATTATTGCTGTTTACAGTTTATCTCTATCTATAATAGTATTCAAGATAATAACCCAAAACTGCAAAATATCCTTAAAATCACAAATTTTAGGGCAGCATACCAACAACCGGTTGTCCGATTCAACTCAAAATTTGTGAGGGGATATATCTTATTCTGATGGACATTTAAATGTTGAAAGATTTGCCCTAAATGTCTTAGTTTCAAAGATATAAAGCAGAAACTGCATTTTACCACTATGTTCTAATTTTAGCCATGTCGGCCATTTTGTTTAGTAGGCTGGGTCATCGGACACATTTTTTAAACTATAAACCACAATGATAATTGTGGCCAAGTTTGGTTAAATTTGGCAAAGTAGTTTTGGAGAAGAAGATTTTTAGAAAAGTTACAAAAAATGACGAAAAGTTGTTAAAAATTTACTATAAAGGGCAATAACTCCTTAAGGGGTCAACTGACAATTTTGGTCATGTTGACTTATTTGTAGGTCTTACCTTGCTGAACATTATTGCTGTTTACAGTTTATCTCTATCTATAATAATATTCAAGATAATAACCAAAAACAGCAAAATTTTCCTAAAATTACCAATTCAGGGGCAGCAACCCGACAATGGGTTGTCCGATTCATCTGAAAATTTCAGGGCAGATAGATCTTGACCTGATAAACAATTTTACCCCATGTCAGATTTGCTCTAAATGCTTTGGTTTTTGAGTTATAAGCCAAAAACTGCATTTTACCCCTATGTTCTATTTTTAGCCATGGCGGCCATCTTGGTTGGTTGGCCGGGTCACGCCACACATTTTTTAAACTAGATATCCCAATGATGATTGTGGCCAAGTTTGGTTTAGTTTGGCATGGTAGTTTCAGAGGAGAAGATTTTTGTAAAAGATTACTAAGATTTACGAAAAATGGTTAAAAATTGACTATAAAGGCCAATAACTCCTAAAGGGGTCAACTGACCATTTTAAATATGTTGACTTATTTGTAGATCTTACTTTGCTGAACATTATTGCTGTTTACAGTTTATCTCTATCTATAATAATATTCAAGATAATAACCAAAAACAGCAAAATTGCCCTAAAATTACCAATTCAGGGGCAGCAACCCAACAACCGGTTGTCAGATTCATCTGAAAATTTCAGGGCAGATAGATCTTGACCTGATAAACAATTTTACCCCATGTCAGATTTGCTCTAAATGCTTTGGTTTTTGAGTTATAAGCCAAAAACTGCATTTTACCCCTATGTTCTATTTTTAGCCATGGCGGCCATCTTGGTTGGTTTGACGGGTCACGCCACACATTTTTCAACTAGATACCCCAAGGATGATTGTGGCCAAGTTTGGTAGAATTTGGCCCAGTAGTTTCAGAGGAGAAGATTTTTGTAAAAGTTTACGGACGACGGACGACAGACGACGGACGCAGGACGCCAAGTGATGAGAAAAGCTCACTTGACCTTTCAGGTCAGGTGAGCTAAAAACGGCAAAATTTCCTTAAAATTACCAATTCAGGACAGTAACCTAACAACGGGTTGTCCGATCCATGTGAAAACATCAGGGCAGATAGATCTTGACCTCATAAACAATTAAACCCTGTCAGATTTTCTCTTAATGCTTCGGTTTTTGAGTTATAAGCCAAAAACTGCATTTTACCCCTATGTTCTATTATTAGCCGTGGCAGCCATTTTGGTTGATTGGCCAGGTCACGCCACAAATTTTTTAACCAATTACCCCAATGATGATTGTGGCAAAGTTTAGTTTAATTTGGCCCAGTAGTTTCAGAGAAGAAGACTTTTGTAAAAGATTACTAAGATTTACGAAAAAATGGTTAAAAATTGACTATAAAGGGCAATAACTCCTTCAGGGGTCAACTGACCATTTTGGTCATGCTGACTTATTTGTAAATCTTACTTTGCTGAACATTATTGCTGTTTACAGTTTATCTCTATCTATAATAATATTCAAGATAATAACCAAAAACAGCAAAATTTCCTTAAAATTACCAATTCAGGGGCAGCAATCCAACAACAGGTTGTCCGATTCATCTGAAAATTTCAGGACAGATAGATCTTGACCTGATAAACACTTTTACTGCTTGTCAGATTTGCTCTAAATGCTTTGGTTTTTGAGTTATAAGCCAAAAACTGCATTTTACCCCTATGTTCTATTTTTAGCCATGGCGGCCATCTTGGTTGGTTGGCCGGGTCACGCCACACATTTTTTAAACTAGATATCCCAAAGATGATTGTGGCCAAGTTTGGATTAATTTGGCCCAGTAGTTTCAGAGGAGAAGATTTTTGTAAAAGATTACTAAGATTTACGAAAAATGGTTAAAAATTGACTATAAAGGTCAATAACTCCTAAAGGGGTCAACTGACTATTTTGGTCATGTTGACTTATTTGTAAATCTTACTTTGCTGAACATTATTGCTGTTTACAGTTTATCTCTATCTATAATAATATTCAAGATAATAGCCAACCAGATGCTCCGCAGGGCGTAGCTTTATACGACCGCAGAGGTTGAACCCTGAACGGTTAGGGCAAGTATGGACACAACATTCAAGCTGGATTCAGCTCTAAATTTGGATTGTGATTAAATAGTTGACACAGCATAGGTTTCTGACACAGAATGAATGTGTTCTAATGAACTTAAAATTTTTGTTTCTCTTAGAGCAATTCACTATGCTGTTGAATATTAATCCTCTCAAAAAAATGTTTGAAGAAATTTTCTTTTTTATTTATGAAATTTCAAATGAGAAAAATTGAACCCAATTTTTTTAATCACATCCCCCTTTCCCTTATTCCAAAACTAATCTCAATTAAAATTTCTAATGGAGTTTGCAACAATAACTACTCATTTAAATACATCATAAAATATTAAGATGTAAAAAAACTGCTTGTTATCACTGAATGGTAAAGATTATTTTAATTTATCAGTTGGTAGTAAAAAGTGAATATACATTGTATATTGTATATAACAAAGATTTAAGTTGATTCTGGACAAAGAAAGATAACTCCAATTAAAAAAAAATCTTGCTATTGCACAATATTTTGCAATTAGATATTTCTTGCTTACTATTCTGGACAAAGAAAGATAACTCTAATTAAAAAAAAATTTGATATTTCACAATATAGTGCAATTAGATATTTCTTCCCATTGCGCAATACTGTGCAATTGAAAAGACTTGCTATTGCACAATACTTAATATAATAATTTTAGATCCTGATTTGGACCAACTTGAAAACTGGGCCCATAATAAAAAATCTAAGTACATTTTTGGATTCAGCATATCAAAGAACTTCAAGATTTCAATTTTTGTTAAAATCAGACTAAGTTTAATTTTGGACCCTTTGGACTTTAGTGTAGACCAATTTGAAAACAGGACCAAAAATGAAGAA
Organism: Mytilus galloprovincialis; assembly: GCA_037788925.1. Lineage (NCBI taxonomy): Eukaryota > Metazoa > Mollusca > Bivalvia > Mytilida > Mytilidae > Mytilus > Mytilus galloprovincialis. Next base: position 25,691,991 of record CM075341.1, read on the forward strand.
TCTACATACACAGTTAGATTTGGTATATCAAAGAACCCCATTTATTCAATTTTTGATGAAATCAAACAAAGTTTAATTTTGGACCCCGATTTGGACCAACTTGAAAACTGGGCCAATAATCAAGAATCTAAGTACATTTTTAGATTCAGCATATCAAAGAACCTAACTGATTCATTTTTTGTCAAAATCAAACTAAGTTTAATTTTGGACCCTTTGGACCTTAATGTAGACCAATTTGAAAACGGGACCAAAAGTTAAGAATCTACATACACAGTCATGACAGTTAGATTCAGCATATCAAAGAACCCCAATTATTCAATTTTGATGAAATCAAACAAAAGTTTAATTTTGGACCCTTTGGGCCCCTTATTATGTTGGGACCAAAACTCCCAAAATCAAACCCAACCTTTCTTTTATGGTCATAAACCTTGTGTTTAAATTTCATAGATTTCTATTTACTTATACTAACGTTATGGTGCGAAAACCAAGAAAAATGCTTATTTGGGTCCCTTTTTGGCCCCTAATTCCTAAACTGTTGGGACCTAAACTCCCAAAATCAATACCAACCTTCCTTTTGTAGTCATTAACATTGTGTTTAAATTTCATTGATTTCTATTTACTTAAACTAATGTTATTGTGCGAAAACCAAGAATAATGCTTATTTGGGCCCTTTTTTGGCCCCTAATTCCTAAACTGTTGAGACCAAAACTCCCAAAATCAATCCCAACCGTTCTTTTGTGGTCATAAACCTTGTGTCAAAATTTCATAGATTTCTATTAACTTAAACTAAAGTTATAGTGCGAAAACCAAGAAAATGCTTATTTGGGCCCTTTTTGGCCCCTAATTCCTAAAATGTTGGGACCAAAACTCCCAAAATCAATACCAACCTTCCTTTTGTGGTCATAAACCTTGTGTTAAAATTTCATAGATTTCCATTCACTTTTACTAAAGTTAGAGTGCGAAAACTAAAAGTATTCGGACGCCGGACGACGACGCCGACGCCAACGTGATAGCAATATACGACGAAAATTTTTTCAAAATTTGCGGTCGTATAAAAACAGCAAAAATTCCCTAAAATTACCAGTTCAGGGGCAGCAACCCAATAACGGGTTGTCGGATTCATCTGAAAATTCGAGGGCAGATAGATCTTGACCTGATAAACAATTTTATACCATGTCAGATTTGCTCTAAATGCTTTGGTTTTCGAGTTATAAGCCAAAAACTGCATTTTACCCCTATGTTCTATTTTTAGCCATGGCGGCCATCTTGGTTGGTTGGCCGGGTCACGCCACACATTTTTTAAACTAGATACCCCAATGATGATTGTGGCCAAGTTTGGTTTAATTTGGCCCAGTAGTTTCAGAGGAGAAGATTTTTGTAAAAGTTAACGACGACGGACGCCGGACGCCAAGTGATGGGAAAAGCTCACTTGGCCCTTTGGGCCAGGTGAGCTAAAAACTGCAAAATTTCCTTAAAATTACCAATTAAGTGGCAGCAACCCAACAATGGTTTGTTTGATTCATCTGAAAATTTCTGGGCTGATAGATCTTGACCTAATGAACATTTTTACCCCATGTCAGATTTGCTCTAAATGCTTCCGTTTTTGAGATATAAGCCAAAAACCGCATTTGACCTCTATGTTCTATTTTAAGTTACGGCGGCCATGTTTTTTGACGGATCAAAAATCGAAGCACACACTTTGTGCAGGATAATCTAAGGAACAATCATTTTAAGTTTCATTCAAATCCATTCAGTAGTTTCAGAGGAGAAGATGTTTGAAAAATTGTTAACGACGACGACGGACGCCAAGTGATGAGAAAAGCTCACATGGCCTTTTAGGCCAGGTGAGCTAAAAATCATATCATAGGGAACCAAGTTTCAAGTTGATTTGACTTCAACTTCATCAAAAACTACCTTGACCAAAAACTTTAACATGAAGCAGGACAGATAGACGGATTAATGAACAGGCGCACAGACCAGAAAACATAAAGCCCATAAATGGGGCCTAAAAATATAAGAGTGGGACAAATAGAGTAACCCTAATCACATGCACAATGTGACATGTTCATGTCCATATTATATATATTATGAACCTAACAAAATATATGGATTTGCTTCCTGCAGCCTCCTGTTAGAATTTTTTTTATGTTTCATTACGTCTTTCATGATTTTGTGCAATTTATAAGTGTCTCGACTCCACACCAGATAAAAAATAAATGGGGAATGTGTCCTTGGGACATCATACAACATCAAAAAGGGAAATAACTGAAGAACAGTAAAAATGACACGACCCAAATTTCTACTTGATATTAAGTTTTGTGGCAATAAATATTGTGTAAAAGTTTCAATTGTCTATATAACACTTGGTTGGTGCAAACTTATTGTAAGAGAACAGAAACAAAGAATTCAGCATTTTTTTAGCGTGTAAAGTGGCAAAACTCTAGAAATGTTGAAAGTGACACCATCATAATTTAAATTCAACAATTTCTTTTCATTTTTAAAGGTACATAACTATAGAACAGTTGTAGTGACACCACTAAAATTTAATCTGAATCTGTGTTTTGTGGTAATAAGCATTGTGTATAAGTTTCATAATATTTGGTTGAGGCAAACTAGTTGGAGAATGGAAACCAACTTTTGTACAAACAGACAGACATCTGACAAGGGTAGAACTTAATGCCAACTCTGTTACAGTGGGGGCATGAAAATCTAACACTGATAAGAATGTTGATTTCTAGGCATGTACATAATGGCATTACCACAATCATCAGAAATAATAGCAAATAGTACTATATTTGTACTTTTTAACCAAATTTTTGCAATCACCTTGTCCATCCGTCTGTTCTGTTCAAACAAAACAATTTTTATTACGACAACTACCAAACAGGATCACTACATGTATATTTGAATACCAGCTCAACAGTGATGTGCAAGCTCTTTTTAAATATATCAGACTACTACTGGTATTCCAATACTTAGAATTACAAGTAGTGGTATGCTGAATAGCACAACAATGAATGCTTTCATAACTCCCATTCTTTCAATTATGTATTGATAGAAATTGAGTTGATAGGATATGCAGTGTGAAAATAGTTACCTAATTGTGTTGCCAGTTTTCATTCTAACCCATTGTGGCACTGGCCTGTTTTGTTTCTGTTTTTTTGCCAATTTCATTTTGGTCCTGAAGGATTTGTGTGCACCCTGTAAATATAAAGGCACATTACAAAATAATTAAATTATATATTCTCACAATTCTGGTTCTTCATAAGAAATTTACTAGTAAAGCCATTGCAACACAAATGTACACACGAATGTACACCTGAGTACAGACATAACTGTGCACCTATAATATCAAAGTTTATTAAGCGTCTTCATGATTGTCATTATGCAAGATACGCTATAAGTCTATAACTAAGTTTGTTACGTAGGTACTTAATAACAATTCCCTAATGAGAGCAATGCCGATTTAACAATTATAAGAATTTAATTTACAATCATTTTACTTTGAACATTCACTAAACATTGGAAGGAAGTGACATGATGCCTCAAAACACATTGAAAGTGGCCATGGTTTTTTGTACGATTGTAGTGAATACAAGTACTTAAATTGAATGATATGGACAATAGAATCTTATCACAACAATGTGTGATTAAAATGTGACTGGGTCAAGAGTTTTATGAAATTTATTATTCAGATGTACATGTAGAAGATGTGGTATGGGTGTCAGTATGTTTATTTTAACCACCTCTTGCAGATTTGGAAAAAAATGTATAATCTAAAAATCAAAATGATTTTATTTTGATAGTTGAAACACATACTTCTAAATGCACTAGCACAAGTATTGTGATGGGACTGCTTCCCTTAGAACATGTGGTAGATACCAAGTCATCCGTCAGCAGTTGAGCTTAAGAAGTGCTTCTTTAACTCAGTCGGTTAACTACTCCGAGATTACTCTGACGTCCAACGGCTGTTTTGCAAGACAAGCTGGGGCCGTAGGACGTCAGAGCTAGTCCCATATCAGAAAGTGGATATTTGTCAGTGGAAAATAGATGCGCTGCTTCGTCGCTTCTGGTGCCAACTAACGGCCTTGGAATTATATAAATCAGGTATCAATTTGTTCATTTTTCTCTTCATTTATGTAAGCTTCACCTACCTGCCACCCTTTATTTTTCCATATTTAACAGTTTTCACAGTGACCCATCGATTAAATAGGTTAATAAGCTATGAAGCAACAGCAATAGTCACTTAATTTCTAAATTAAAAACACTGTCAAATTATTCAGAATTAAAATTAGAACTTTAGTTAATTGAAGGGTCTCAACGCAAGAACAGACCAACTTAACTAAGGAATAAATAAAAGAACTGAGACCCCTCATTCCCGAAAATGGCAAAACTGGTATAAAAAATAAACTCGTTTACATTCGAGCATAGAACTTAGGAAAGATACAACGTTCTACGAAGATCGGCCCAAAAAGAATTTCCGACAGTTTAAGGTTATCAAGGTTTTTCAGAAAATATCGTCTTTAGTTTACATTGCAATACTTGCACCAGGAGCGACAAGGAAAGACATTATTTTATATGCACTAAAAAAATCGTTCTGACTGGTTCTAAACAGAATCATCGACAGAACATCGATTTCAATCTTGATTATTCAATGTCAATCTTCATGCATTTAAGACATTTTGGTTTGATTAAATGTTCAATTTGTGGCTAAAATCGTAAATAAAATTTAGTACCATGATGATTGTGGGGACACAAGAATTGAAAGGAAGTTACAGAGTTGCGTCCCTTAGAGTCGGGTGCGAACTCAGGTTTTATCGACCCTAATTCACGTTCGTCCCAATCTCAATGTTTCTTTTTGTCAAATCACTATTTACTCTGACTACCATGCATACATCGTTTATCCAGGATAATTGGATATGATAAATACTTTGTAAGAAAGCAGGAGTGATTTAGTGATCTTCTTCTGATAGAAAATTTTATTAAATAAATGATAACCGACTAATAACAAAAAAAAGCTACTTAATTAATTACGTGTGTTAAAGGGCTTTATATGTTTCTGATATTGATTGCTTACGGTATTTTTTTAACATTTCTACATGATATAACATTTTTTAACTTCTTCTTGTAATTTATATTGTATATAGATATAAGAAGATGTGATATGAGGGGCAATAATACAACTCCCAACCAAGTCACAATTTGTAAACGTATAAACCATTATAGGTCAAAGAACGGTCTTCAACACGGAGCCTAACATTGGCTCACACCGAACAGCATATATTTACGCTTTAAAATAAATTCTTTTATTGTGTAGCTTTTTTTGTTTGACATTATTACCATGTGCAGCGGTTACGTCACTAATTAAAACCGGCACAATATTAAAACCTATGTAAATCGCTATTTTGCCCGGCGGAGCCAGAAAAATAGCGACAAGGAGGCTATTTTGCCACTGCCTTTTAATATATTGTTTCGAGAAATTCAACTTTGTATAACTATAAAGTCCCAGGTTTATATTCTTTAATTAGTTTGTAACATGTTAACATGTACGTAATTTGTTTTTGGCAGGGCCGTAAATTACATTGAGGCATGTAGGCAGTTGCCTCCTATTTCTGGCTGACACAAAAAAAAAAAAAAAAAAAAAAAAAAAAAAAAAGAAAAAAAATGTTAGAATTATGCATTTATTTATTTTAATAGCATTGGTCAGCACTGGTTGTTACTTATACGTCTATTAAGGAGATTGGGCCAAAATGGACAATGGAACAAGCAATCATTGAAAACACGCAGTTTTACCCAAATATAAAACAAATACTATAATAAGAATAAGAATAAGAATATTTATTATTCCAATCAAGGGCCCTTGATGGGCAGCATAACATGTACACATAAAACAACACATCATGATTTGTAACAGAAAAACATTTTTATATATTAAAATGAAACATTAAAAAGTTCAGACAGATGTTGTTATCTTCATTCTATAAAAATCACATACATTTAATTCCAGGCAGGATCAGAACTATAAATTCATTACAATTATCATTGTTATTATATACATTAATTAGCATTTTGTTAATTTTTTTCATTGCGAATTTGGGTGGTGTCACTTTACCGTTCTAGAGAAATGACTCTTTATAACTTTATATGCAAGCTGGGGAATTATCTGTGTCCATTGGACACGTTCCCTGTTTATTTGGTTAGATTCAGTAGTTCAGAGAAGGTTTGAGTAAAATCATACATTTAAAATATCAACATGGAAATAAAGCAGTTGGATTGTTTGGCAAGGTGGTAAGAGCTCAGACACTATAAAAAATAGACAGGTTAATAGCTGTGACGGAGCTGGAAGAGAGCGTAGAAAACAAACAACCGTAACGGTTCTAAAAAGGCCTGTGTCGCTCACCTTCGTCTATGTGCATATACAACAAAGGACACAGATGGATTCATGACAAAATTGTGTTTTGGTGATGGTGATGTGTTTGTAGATCTTACTTTACAGAACATTCTTGCTGCTTACAATTATCTCTATCTATAATGAACTTGGCCCAGTAGTTACAGCGGAAAATATTTGGTAAAAATTTACAAAATTTATGAAAATTGTTAATAATTGACTATAAATGGCAATACCTCCTTAAGGGGTCAACTGACCACTTTGGTCATGTTGGCTTTTTTTTTTTAGGTCTTTCTTTGTTGTACAGTTTTGCTGTTTACAGTTTATCTCTATCTATAATACTACTAAAGATAAAAACCAAAAACTGCAAAATTTTCTTAAAACTACCAATTCAGGGGCAGCAACCCAACAGCGGGTTGCCTGAATGGTCTTAAAATTTCAGGGCAGATAGATCTTGACCTAATGAACAATGTTATCATTGTTAGATTTAATTGCTCTTAATGCTTTGGTTTCAGAGATATGAGCTAAAAACTGCATTTTACCCAGTGTACTACTTTTAGCCATGTCGGCCATCTTGGTTCGCGGGCAGGGTCATCAGATACAACTTCAAAACAAGATATCTTAATAATGATTGTGGACAATTTTGGTTAAATTGGTCTCAGTAGTTTCCGAGGAGAATATTTGTGTAGAAGATTACAAAAAATGTTAAAAAATGACTATAAAGGGCAATAACTCCTTAAGGGGTCAACTGACCATTTTGATCATGTTAACATATTTGTAGATCTTCTTTTGCTGAAGATTATTGTTGTTGACAGTTTATCTCTATCTATAATAATATTCAAGATAGTAACCAAAAACGGCAAAATTTCCTTAAAATTACCAATTCAGGGGCAGCAACCTAAGAACGGGTTGTCCGATTCATCTGAAAATTTGAGGGCATATAGATGTTGACCCGATTAACAATTTTATTCATGTCAGATTGCTCTAAATGCTTTGGTTTCAGAGATATTAGCCAAAATTTACATTTTACCCCTATGTTCTATTTTTAGCCATGGCGGCCATCTTGATTAGTACGACGGTAGTTAGACGACGACGGACGACGGACGACAGACGCCAAGTGCTAAGTGATGAGAAAGGCTCACTTGGGGGTTGACAGCAAAGGGTGCCGAAAATCTAGATGATGCAGTGGCTGACAAGGCGACCACTGCGTGGGCAGTATAAATAGTAATCACAAAAATACTGAACTCCGAGGACAATTTAAATTGGAAAGCCCCTAATCAAATTGCAAAATCAAAAGTATGAGAGACTTGTAGGAGCTGAACAAAGAGGACCCCAATGGTTATAAATATTTCCTGAAAGTAAAGTAGGGCGCTGATTTGTTATGGGAGTGTTACTGATCTTTTCTTCAAAATGAGATTTATCACTGGATTAGTAGTGATGTTAGACAGCAAGAAACATAAATATGTCCATCCCCTTTTCCTTGTTTTCTTACAAATTAAGCCTACTGTTTGTGTCATATATGTGCATATGTGTATAATCAGTATTTTCCATAGATCTGATACCATGCAGTAGTTGAATAGTTCAGGATATTTCTTCTTGGTGTATCAATGGCAACAACCTGCATTTTTTTTTTTGACTTTTTTACTATTGCAAAAAGGGGGTATAGATGTCACATATTTTCAAAAATTTGACCAACAATAAAATTTCAATACCCTTGATGATACCTTTTCTGAAACTGTCTCATTTTTTTTAATAAAATTGTATCAAAAAGCGTATGAAAAAAGTGTTTGTAAACATTCGATCGTACAGTGACTTAAAGTTGTTAATTTCTGTGTCATTTAGTGTCCTGTGGAGAGTTGTCTCATTGGCAATTATACTACATCTTCTTTTTTTTATACTACAAAAAATTCTGGACATACGAAAAATAGGGACAGTCAAACAAAAATAGGCCGTTAAATAGCTAAAATATAATATTGATGTTCTTAAAAACTAACCTTGAAGGCTAAATTAGTCATCAGCTGTCTAATAATGAACTTAAAAGCACAGTTATTTTCACATTTGAAAATTCTCTGGGGCCAAAATGCAGAATCTGCTTCCCTTCCGAAACACCTGAGATCATCCCAGGTTTTTGGGTTTCGTGTTACATTGTACTAAGTTTTTAGTTTTTATGCTGTGTAATGAAGATTTCTTTTTGTCTTCTTGTCGGCATTCGTTTAATTATCGCTTTGGATGTGATGGTTTGACCTTTGAGTTTGATTGTTCCTTTGGTATCTGTGTTCTCTCTTTTAAAATTTTACCCCTCCTTGCAAAATTACAAACGTGTATTGTAGATGGATAAATTTGAGTACACTTAAAAATAAATAGTGCAATATGTTTTTGCAGAAGCAAAGTTTTAGAGTTAATCAGAGCTGCACACATTTTTAAGAATCGTGTAGCAGTCATCTAGTATACTCGTGCATGGCCGAGTAGAGATCGAAGAGTTGTCGAATGTGGTCGCATAGAGATCGGGTATTAATTGGTCGGATTGGTCTGGGATGAAAAAATGTAGACGTCGCAGTGATCATGAAGCGATCGGGCATTGGTCGAGGTAATCTTGACCGCATATCATACAGGTTGTCGTTGATCTGGAAATGATCGGATATTAGTAGAGCAAAGATCGAAATGATCGAGTACTGATCGATAAAACTATTTGTATTCCGACCAAACTCGATCTCCACACGATCCTTTCTCGATCAATTCGACCGCTACTCGACGAATTCTCGATCTCTTCTCGAGTGACTGGCTTCTCGATCCTTACTCGAATGTTTTTGACATGTCAAAAACTTTCGAGTAGAAAGTCAGATCGATGACGACCAAGGTAGACCACCCCAATCATTCTTTTCGATTGAGACAGACCAGTCACCCGATCGCTTAATTTGTCTTGATCGAGATTGATCGAGTTGGTCTGATCGGCAGTGTGAACCTAGCGTAACTGACTTGATAAAAAGTTGAGCTTTACCTCCAAATTATGAATATTCAGCTTTTTAAAAATGTAATGTACGGATGAATACCAGCAACCAATATTATTATTAAACATGTTTTTGTTACACATATAGGTATCATACAGTAAACCATCTTTCATATGTGGCTCAAGACATATATGGTTCTGTTAGCCTTGATATATGACTTGAAAAGAAGATGTGGTATGATTGCCAATGAGACAGCTATCCACAAAAGACCAAAATAACACAGATATTAACAACTATAGGTCACCATACGCCCTTCAACAATGAGCAAAGCCCATACCGCATAGTGAGCTATAAAAGGCCCAGATAAGACAATGTAAAACAATTCAAACGAGAAAACTAACGGCCTTATTTATGTAAAAAAATGAACGAAAAACAAATATGTAACACATAAACAAACGACAACCACTGAATTACAGGCTCCTGATTTGGGATAGGCACATACATAAATAATGTGGCGGGGTTTAACATGTTAGCGGGATCCCAACCCTCCCCCTAACCTGGTTGATAGTTTGGTCTTGCAGTTGTGAGAGATCGTTTTCTGCCCTACGGCGCCTTAAAACATGGAACAGGTCAACAATGACGGAAAGCATATTGTGTGGTCTGGCTATGCTAAACATACATATATAAGTGACAATGTTGGCCATATTGAATGCATAGAAGTGCTAAAGAGATGGGATTCGTCCAGACACAGAAAAATAGTCTAAGCATTTGACAAAGCCTAGTAACCGAATAAAACTTTCAGTGTAAAAAAAACCAGTGTTACCTAATAATAATTTGAATTTGACAATTAAAGTTATGAGCTATTAAGTATGCATATTTTTCATTTTAAGATTTGATAATTGTGTCTTTGAAACGAAGTCAAATTAGCTCGATTTGGACAGCTAAAAATGCCTGATAAATCAAAGTCTGAACTTTCACTTTAAGTTCGCAATTCGTTTTCCTTAAGTTTAATAAAATAGCTTGTGATGAGTCATAAAGCAGGATAAAGCGAAACAAATTTTTACATTACCGACATATCTAACAGTGGTTTATAACTATTTTTAATATATTCCAGTTGCTTATTTATTGAAATATAAGAAAATTGAGCAAGTGCATTCTTGGGAGGTACATTATATACAGAGAAAAGCCCGAAAAAATATAACTTTTTGCATAAAATGAGTCCAATTTTTTTTGTAACATGTCATTCAATAGATCAAAGGTAACCATTTATCAAGATTTTCTTTAACCTGAACATTCTCTCCTTTATAAGTTTTCCCAAGAAAACCATTCAAACAATACATACTTGGTTAAGTTATGCAAGCTTAACATAAATTATTCAAATAAGGCCTTTGAAAATACTGGGATTAATTAGATTTGGAGTGTCTTGCATAATGAATACTTTTTTGAAATACCAGACCTGATATCCTCTAATTTAACTTCACCGAATAAGCCTTTGAAACAGAATTTGAACTTAAAAATGATTAACAAGACATGTGCCACATGAGGAGAAGGGTTTCAAGCGGTCTTTCCTGTGGCCCCTGGCGAAGGACGTGCGACCCTCCTGTTTTTGGTGGGGTTCTACCATCGGCTTCGTCTCCGTGCTTAGTATCGATTTTTCTATGTTGTCGTACAATGTATTTGTTTTTTTGTTGGTAAATTTTCGGCCGGTCCTTTTTGCCATGGCATGTCAGTTTGTCTTTTTCAAAATTTCATCAAGTTCACATGATTTCAATTATTTTAAATAACAAACATATTTTCTCGTTTGAATTGTTTTAAATTTGTCATTTCGGGACCTTTTATAGTTGACTATGTGTATATGGACTTTGCTCATTGTAGAAGGCCATACGATGACCGGATGACTAATCTATACTTTTAAACGAGAAGACCTCATTTTGTGTGTCGCTTCTCTTCCTTCCACAATAAATCAATCACCATGCCTCTGTGTCCTATAGGTAATTCATGCATAGTCGCATTTGTCATCCATTCTTATGATTATTCAGATTGAGTTATTTTGGGAGAAAAACGACAAAAAAGGAGTCCGGATATGATTCCGTCATTGGACTAACTTTTAGTCATAGATAAGACTTCCGGTTTGAAAAATTCACAAATACAACCAATCGTATGATAGATAACAAAAATGAAAAAAAAAAACAAAAAAAAAACAAGCCAATCAGAGCGTTCTCGTTATCATGGTGCTTAGATCGTAAGAACCACAACTATTATACCTCCTTATAGAGGACAATTATTTTTCGCGTTTATCTACATGTAAACTACGATTATACTACTTTAATATATAGAGACTCTCTGTATTCTGTCAGGGACTTTCTATGTTAGTATAACATGCTCAACTTCAACTACTTCGACCAAAAACTTTAACCTGAAGCGGGACAGACGGACATACGGACGGACGGACGCGGACGAACGAACGAACGAACGAACGCACGGATGCAAAAACTAGAAAACATAATGGGGCATACACATCTATTGTTGAAAGGGAAAATAGTGATTTGGCAAAAATGAAAGTAAGGTAGAGATTAAAGGGAGGCAGGACCTATTTCGGGGTGTCGGGATTGGGTGTTTTTAAGCTCGGGATTTGGGGATTGATTCTTACGGGATCCGGGGATATATTTTTGATTTCGGGATCTCGGGATATGAATTTCTTTAAATTCTGCATCTCGGGATTTCGGGATCAGGACCCTTCTGACCACCCCTCAAATTAGCCTTAGTCGGTCTTAGTCATTTATAAATGATTCATATCCTACCATTGGCATGTTAGGGAGAGATCCGTTTGCGCCAAAAATGCGTCCTTTTGCGCCACAACTTTTTTTCTCCAATGCTACGTTTGCGCCACATGTTTTAAAATTACATGCCATCATTTGCGCCAAAAATAATACATACGATTAGAAGAAAAATAACTTCCTTACTTCTTAATTCGGACTTGGAACAGCAGTTTACACGGCAAATGTTTCCATTTCTGAAACATATCTTTTTTCTTCCTGCTGTAAAACATAAAGCATAAAAAAAATTCATAATAATTCCTAATGATGAAAGAGTCCATAAGCATGGTGGGAACAAATCACTGTGTCATCAACATATGTGGCTAAAACATAATCAGCAAAAGCTTCTATTTTTTTTCGCGATTGGCATATCTTTATTAAATACTCAGCAAAGTAAAAAGTTTTTATTCTCTCACTGTAAATTGACTTTTTAATGCATTTTAAGTAATTTCGCTCCAGATGCTCATCTTCATGGTTAAATATCTCCGAACATATGATACTTTTTAAGTCAAAAATAAGAATAATTGTATATCAATCATCAATATTTTTGATAGATATATGTACAGGGAAATTGGCGCAATTGAGTTCTGAATATTGGCGAAAATGATACATTTGGAAAACAAAATTTGGCGCAAATGATACCCCTGAAAAACAGTAATTGTCGCAAAAGGACTGCTGCCGCATGTTAATAAGGCTCGCAAAAGAAAAAGCACTGCATGATGGATTGTCCTAGAAGCATATTTTATTAGACTAATAATTTGGTCTATATATAAGTAGTTACATTTATTTCATGTTTGAAACGGTGCAAATTTTTAATTTGATTTTACTTTTACCAAAAGAAGCATTGTAGCAAAGGAGAAGAATAATTGTGGTCTGAGGCCAGACACACGAAAATAATTGAATTTAACAGAAAGGAAACACATATCGGACTTTGGAAAAAGGGAGAGGGCTTTTGATAGCTTTATGAACTTCTCCATAATATCCTTTACAAAAAGCATCCTACATCAGTTCACAAGCTGTATATGCCCGCGATTTCGCGGGTGTGTTCTTGTGGTTGTTAATTTCTCAGTGTGCCATTTAGTCTCTTTTGGACAAGTGTCTCATCCTCAGGTCTCATCATTGGCAATCATACCGCATCGTCCTTTTTTCTATTATTAATCTCCGATACAGATTCGTTAGACGTTTCAATTTGGGCATATTAAATAAGATAACTTATTTTAGATTAAGAGTTAGACAATTATAAATATGTACCGAAATTCGCGTTTGGTAAAATATTAGTACCGAGGAGGAACGACCGGTGGCAAAAACTTACTTTGGGACGAAATTATAATGTTGACATAAATATGCTTTTACGGAATATAGAAATGAATATTTTCACTAAATCTTACTGCCGTCAATTCAGATAGTGACAAAATGTTTCGTATTTTGTGACATTCTACGTGTTAATGTCTATCTAATCATTATTTTAAAAACATTTCAAAACAGTTTCTCTCGTTTCACTTTTATTTGCTGCAGAACAGGTAGCAACACAAGCGGAGTCATCGTCTGCATTCTTAAAAGACTTTAGGCCCAACAATTGCAACTTTTTGTACTTATTAACTAAGTATATTTCTTTTTTTATACAACCACATCGATTATATACTTTTAATTAATAAAATAATCACATTCGTAATGCCCTGCTTAAACAAATACAATATTTGCACACTTTTCCCGGAGCGGATGAAAGCGTCTTTTGACGTTAATCGGTCAACCAAACTGAGTTGAAAGTGAAACCCAAGTAAAAGTGAAACCTATCTTGAAATAACTTTTATGTGGAGAAGCATGTCATAGAAATTCAATATTATGGTTGTGCATTACTTAAAGCTAGAATGTTTAAATTATTTTACGTAGGTTCGTTAAATTAAACTGATATAAGATTCAAAATGATAAACATGTGCTTTCTTCAGACTGTCAACAACTTGAACAAGATATCAAATGGAGCTATTTAAACTCTTTAAATCAGTTGAAGAATGTGAAATTAATTGTATAGTGTTACAGCTAAATGATCAATCAAAAATTGTTCGTGAACATTAACAGTTTAACATGAGTGTTGTTGAAATAAGTGAAGGTTACAGACCTGTGGCCTGTAGGAAAGAAATCTGAAAAAAAATGGAAAAGACAGTAAAAATTTGGGACGAAGGACCTTCTGCTGACTACCAGATGGAATTGGTAAGAAAACAGTTGCAATAATTTGAGCTTAACATGGAAATATTCCAGAGAATCTCCAAAGCAAATTACAATTATATTATTTTTTTTTTTGGGGGGGGGGGGGTCTATTTTTGTAAATGCTTTGTACAATACTAGTGTTACATGCATATAGTGGTTAGGGTCTATATGTTAAGTTGTATAAATATTTCACTTTCTTGCTTATATTGTCCTTTTTTTCAATAGTTTACTAATGTCTGATATAGATTTAAACTTTAAAAGCATGTTTAATAAGTCTAATACATGTACATATATATATGTACAAATTGTAATTGGTATGTGAATATTTTTGTAGTACATTTCTCTGTTTTACAGATGGCCATGTTTGAATTAGGTTAAAAAAGTCTCAGTATCTCAGAATTTATACATGATGCAAGAAAAATTGGGTTTCTTTTTAAAGTTTATATGCCACTTAGTAACTGCACATTAATTAGTAAAACATTGTTATCATCAATCTTTAAAAGTTTCTTTCCAAATCTTTGGGATCTGGCAGGTAAAATATAATGTCTCGCAGGCAATTATTATTTTGGTATATATGTATCTGTTGTTAAAATATTTTACATGTCTTGAAAATATTTTAAAAATGGCACATAGTCAGGATACATTGAATGAACAAATGATGAAGATACATTTTTAGCTCTAAAGACAGTGGCGGATCTAGAACTTTTCCTAAGGGGGGTCTGCAGAGCAGCGGACTGACCTAAGGGATCCACCTATGAAAGAAATATATGAGTGTTGTTTACATGATGTCCATGTCTGGAACTTTTTCTTGTTTCAGCTCCTATCTTCCTCCAATTATACCAAAACTTATTTTTAAACCTGTTAAAACATTTAGCTTTGTAAATATGGTAAACTAAATATACATGTTCACATAGATTTATTCACCCTCCCAAAAAAAATAATATTAAAAATGAGAGTGTTTTACACGATGAAATGCTGAACTACCCAAAATCGATTGATTGATTTTTGGTGTTTCAACACCACTTTTAAGCACCGCATTTAGGCTATTTCGTAGCTGCCAGTTTTTATTATTAGAGGGAGCCGGAGTGCCTGGAGAAAACCACTGACCTTCCATAGGAAAACTGACAATCCTAGTCAATGAAGATTGGAGTTGAGTGCACCCGCACGAGCGGGATTCGAACCCACAACCTCAGTGTTGCCTGGCTAGTAATTATGGTCATGACAGTAGTAACTACTTAGACCACTTGGCCACCATGACCCTTCAAGAGGTGCATATGATATACACTTATACAAATATAATTACAAAAATGAAACTTTAAGGCAAATTGCCCAAAGTAGGAGAAAGTCCTTTAACCTACATGTACAACATTATTATATTGTAAGATTTACTTTAAGCCAAGTTAATAACATTTTGACCTCAAGCAGTTTTAGCAGATAAATTTATCTTGATTGAAATTCTCATTCAATAATCTTGAAACTGATATCAAAAAATAAATTTAAAAGTTTAGATCAGAAAATTTTCCTATTTTCCAATGAAAGGACAAATGAAGGATATTGTGAAAGAAATCAATTAAATAAGTTTTAAAATTGTGTATTCCTCAGAAGACAGAATATGCAGTAAAATAATATTTTTAAAAAAGTATTCATTGACACATGTAAATCACAATTTAGTTGGACATTTAAAATAGTTTAATCCTCAGGTCTAAATATTTCTCATTTTTAGAGGATTTAATTACACTACATATTTGTTTTGTTATAGTTATGATTTAAGAAAATCCAATAGAAATATTAAGTATGGTCATTGACTTCCATAATTAAGAAATACATAATCCAAGTATGCGATGTGATGTTAAATTAAATGACAGATTTAACTTACATTTACATACTTGAATTATAGAACTAAATTTAAAAATGCACATGTACCCATTCATTAAGTGATCAAAACCAAAATATAATAGACTTTTAAATTTAAGTAATTTCTTTTTTTCCTACTATAAACTACTGTCATCATGTTCACGACTTTACATGTTATGTACAACACTATATTGGCTCACGGTAAAACAAATTTGTGCACAAAAGTCTCAATATTACTTAAAAAAAGCTATTAAACAATAACCTGAGACGGACAACGTAATGTCAATATCAGGAGGGGACTGTATGAATACAATATTGAACAGACAAAAGTCACATCTACATTGTATGGAAGCTATTCAGACTTTGTACTCAGTTTTCTCATATAAATATGAGTGTATACATTTGTATTTCTTACAAGAACAATGCAATTTACATGTATACCATCATAAGCTTTGTTTTTCTTGGAATTATATTCAGTGAGCTGCTTTTTAGCTTCATTGTTTTTTTTCTAATTTTTTTCATTTTCATTTTTTAATAATAATTCAAAATTTACCCGCTTTTGATTAAAAAAGAGTACTGATCTCTTTGGTTTTATGTTGGTATAATGACTTTTTGCTACATGTATTTAAAAAGAAAGAAACGATTGTTGACTTATTTTTAACAATGTAAGAGGTTCCAGAGAAGATTTCTCTATATATATTTTTTATTTCAGAATCCATATGACAGTTTTATGAGAAAGCACTTGGAGCACTATGGCTACTATACAGGTAATTCAAACACTTAATAACCTACCAGACTATGTTCATTTGAAATATTTATCTATGCTGTATTTTATGGATAAGTTATACTTTAATTTATAACACGTTGTAAAATGTTTAATGTTAAATATGAAGGCTTGAAGATAGTTGTTTATGGACTTTCTTACATGTTGGAACCTTCAAACCTTCAAACCGTATATGATAAAATTCAAATACTGTTATTTTGTTTGAAGTTTTTAAAGCCAGAATGATTTATAGAGATACAGTGACAAAGGAAAAAAGAATTAGAATGCCTACTAAACAGTAATTGAATACAATATATTATAGCAAAGATTGATATTTTCTCATTGAATCCCCATATATTTGTACAAAATAATTTTGACCTGTTGAAACACTTCAAATGATATGAATACCACGATTCACCATGTTTTGTGCATATAAACAGACAAGAACTCATCAAACATGTAAAAAGACTAATAAAAAAAGAGGGATGCTATCATTCAGCCTGATATGTCTGAATCTTTTTGTCCTATTTTTTTCCCTACTAAACATGTTAATGAAATTTATATATTTTAAGAATTGATAGCTGCTCAATTCATTCATGAGGCATATTTTGACACTTTTCTTGTGGCACTTTTTGCTTAGAATATTAAATATGAATATCATTTATCATTTACATGTAACAGTCAATGTTATTTGTAGCCCATTGTTTTAAGAATTGGGATGATAATTGATGTTACTTTTTTACTTTGAGTGCATTTGTTTCTAACCCGAAATTTTGTCATCGATGACTATCGTTAAGTAAACGTTAAGCTGCTAGAAACAAATACATTGTTTATTAAACTTTATCGACTCCCCGTAGTCAGACAGAAATAGATTACACTCACGCACTGTAAACAAACAGGTAAAAGTGCGGGAAATAAATAACCAGGACTTTATGAAAACAACACGTGCTCGTAATTATTAAACGACAGATGCAGAAACAAATTTATCGTTTACACGTCTCAACAATAAACGATCAACGACTACGTGACTATTTTGCGCGTACATCGTTTATGTGAACGATGTCAACGTTGACCAAAAAATGTAAGAAACAAATGGATTAAACGACTACGCACGTAATCGTTTACATCGTTTAGGTTAGAAACAAATGCGCTCTTTATTTTACATATATATATATATATATGTTTACAGTTGACATTGGCTATCAGGAAAACAGACACTTTTTCTATGTTGCAGATTTACATTTATATATTCTGTGAATTGAAACAAACTTGTTACTTAATTGTATAAAAGTAAAATCTTTTGCTGAACATACATTTAGCACATGTTTTAGATACTACATGTATTTCACTTAATAACCCAAAATTAAACTACGAAACTTGCAATTACATCATAGGAAATTCATGAACCTTTCTTTGAAGCATTTATGCTCAATTTGAACCTGACCAAGTCCCTTTATACTGCCTCCTCTTTAAGATTTTCCTGTCCCATTGTAGTGAAATCATAAATACTTAATTTATGGACACTAATAGGCTAATAGGAAAAGGTACAAACTGTTGTTATTTTAGAAGAAAAATAAATATTTGTATATAACTTTTGTTGTCATAAAATCAGACAAAACTAATAAAGATTATACAAAGTTAAGTAGAAAAGACAGGATGGCTAATTACAGAGAATAATGGACCAGGTAACATGTAGCAGCAGTGGTAGGAGAGTTACCAGTGTGCAGGATCATGTATGAACTGAAGAATCAAGATACAGATTCCAGACAGTTCTGAATATAACCATACTAAAATTATTCTTAAACATTGTAAAAATTAGGCCTTTCAGTAAAAACTTTACTCAGTACAAAATTTCTGCTCGAAAAACAAATCCTGTATTTTTGTGAGTCCATTATTTCAGCCTTGCGACACAATGAAAAATAGATCTTCTATAAGAAACATCATTTTGTAATTGATCAAGCTTAAATATACATGTAGCAGTCAGAACTAAAAGTATGAATTCAGTGCTGATCAAGAAGCATATGTGGTGATTATTGCAGCTTTAATTGCTAGTTGATGACCATGGGACTTTTTTTTTTTATTGAAAATGAAAGTTCAGAAAATTTTGTTCTGAATTTGATAATGTTAATAATGTGATAAGTTATGATACAACTTATATTTATCATGTTTCAGTTTATTTACTATTGACCTTAAAAGATGTCTTTTGTTTATTTGTTTGTTTGTGTGTTGATGGGTAGCTGTCTCATGACATATTTTCCATGTCTTCCTTTATATTTTGACTTGGCTATGATTAAATTACCCTTGACTCTAATGAAAATAACAGTTTTCCGTTCAGTTTTGAGATATAATTTTTTGTCTTTTATTTTGGTTTCTGATTGTATGATTAGTTGTGAAAGCAATACATATATCTGACTAAAGACAATTTTATAACCTTGAAGTTTCTCCACATATTAGTGCTTGAATTTCAATTTTGCTTTTAAAAAAAAAGGTGCAGTTTGTATGGAAATTTTATCTTCTAATTAACTGTCTGAATTATTAATGAGAGGTTATTGATTATTTGATACTGGTTACTGTTGTATGATATTTTATTTTATCTGTCGTCTTGTTTTTTTTAATATGTCCCAACACTATGACCCCAAATTATGGCAAGTTAAGCTTGGAGCACCTGTTCTAATTTTTATGGAATTGTATTTTATTTCAAAAGAAGATTATGAACTTACTTTAAGACCCAAATGAGTTTTTCTGTAAATGATAAGATTACAACTTATGGCTTTGACTTACTAAATGTTTTCATATGAAATTTACAATTGAAAATGTAATTTCTTTATACATGTATGAAAAATACTGGTTTCTTGAGATGGCATAAAATTTGTCAATATTTTTCAAATATTTTCCCTGTATATAATACCTACCCGTGTTTAAATAAACAAAGAGAATGACTTGAAAGTTTGATTTCTTAATTAATTTTAAGGGGGTCAGTACTTAACCAGCCTTGGCATAACTTTACCGCTTACAGATACACGTACCATATTCAATTATGAAAGTTTTTGTTGAACATCTTTCTTGCAATTCATGAATGTTTTATAGATATATAGACAGAGTGTATGACATGTCATTAGTATCACTTGCTTTATTCAATGGTCATTGATATATGGATATTTTAATTTTTTAAACTTTGCTTTACAGTATTTGAATACCTACTGAACAAAAATAAAAGTAATTTTCAGAGCAGTGGAGCATAAAAGTTTTGTTTTTCATTTAAAAGGAAACCAATGATTTATATATATATGACAACACAATTGAGTTATAGCTGCACTTTTAAAGTATGGCTTCATTGAATTTGATTTATTTTGAAATCAGAGTTTCACCTTATTGCATGTTCATTGCATATTTCTTATTTACTCTTAGAAATATAGTTATTTTATCTACATGTAACGTTAGATTTCAACTAAGTATTATGAATTTTATAATTTGCTGAACTAGGTTTTAATCAATGTGATATATTTGTAATACATATAATATAAACTAATACAAATAGCCAGCATAGTAGAAGTAAATTTTAACTTATTGTTTCAAATATTGATAACATTGAGTTTTAAACACATATGTAAATATTTATCTGTTTGATAATGGACATGTTTATTGTTAACCTTTTAGTAATCTTATTTAAGTTATAACATGTAGGTATTTAAATCACACTTATCTCCCTTTGCTGGGCATGTAGTTCTAAGGAAACCGATATGAAATTAGGAATTATTGATAAAACTCATTGACTGATTCCAAATAAGTACCGGTAGTACTGAAAAGACTTTGAAGTTTTTAATATGTCTGAACTTTTATTAGGAATATTCCATTGTACTGTTTAAAGTTTGACTTGAAATATTTTGTTGATTTCTTGTTAATGTTACCATAGCAACTAAAGCAACAAATTCACCAAACCTTTTTTTATTTGGCTTTACACTTCAAACAACGAATTTCCCTTTCAACAAAGATATTTTAAGCTTTATAATAAGAAAGTAAATAGTCTTAAATTTTACTGCAATGCATCAGTTAGTTGCATCCTATAATATAGAGAAATTGAGTATTTGGCACTCAGTGGGTTACATGTGTGTGCCTATAGAATGAGCATTTCCCTAGAACATCTATATATAGTACAACTTTTAAGGTGGCTGAGGTGTCTTAATCAAAATCCATAGAAATTTTTAATTTTTTGTCAAATGAAGTTTTTATCATGCTTTTTTCAAAAATATAAAAAAAAAGTATGGGACACCAAGTTTTTTCAAGCTAAAGGTGGCGCAAAGCATAAATAATATTAACTAATCAGATTTTGTATACATTATGCATGAAAAATCCAATGCGTGTGATAAAAAGAAAACTACACCATACAATTTTAAGATAAAATGTGAGAAGATAGCTCTTATAACATGCTTTCTGATAAGAAAAAGAAAAAGGGGGTCACTGAACTTGTTTTCTTGCTTCATATTAAAAAAATAGGTAATTTCACTGCACTTTCTATTATAAAATTACTTTTTCTGATTTATCTCCCCTCCTAACAGAGTTGTTTCCCCTTATTTGGCAAAGTTGATTTTTTTTTATCAAACACAAATATGGTGGTTTTTGTCGAGCCTGCAACTTTTGTTGCAGAAAGCTCGACATAGGGATAGTGATCTGGCGGCGGCGGCGGCGTTAGCTAACTTCTTAAAAGCTTTATATTTTAGAAGGTGGAAGACCTGGATGCTTCATACTTTGTATATAGATGCCTTATGTTAGGAAGTTTCCGTCAGTCACATGTCTAATGTCCTTGACCTCATTTTCATGGTTCAGTGACCACTTGAAAAAAAAGTTCAGATTTTTTGTAATGTTGAATTCTCTCTTATTATAAGTAATATGATAACTATATTTGATATGTGCGTACCTTGCAAGATCCTCATGTCTGTCAGACAGTTTTCACTTGACCTCAACCTAATTTCATGGATCAGTGAACAAGGTTAAGTTTTGGTGGTCAAGTCCATATCTCAGATACTATAAGCAATAGGGCTAGTATATTCGGTGTATGGAAGGACTGTAAGGTGTACATGTCCAACTGGCAGGTGTCATTTGACCTTGACCTCATTTTCATGGTTCAGTGGTTATAGTTAAATTTTTGTGTTTTGGTCTGTTTTTCTCATACTATATGCAATAGGTCTACTATATTTGTTGTATGGAATGATTGTAAGGTGTACATGTCTAGCGGGCAGATGTCATGTGACCTTGACCTCATTTTCATGGTTCAGTGGTCAAAGTTAAGTTTTTGAGTTTTGGTCTTTTTATCTAATTCTATATGCCATAGGTCAACTATATTTGGTGTATGGAAATATTTTATGATCTTTATGTCAGTCGCGCAGGTTTTATTTGACCGTGACCTCATTTTCACGGATGATTGCACAGTGTTAAGTTTTTGTGTTTTGGTCTATTTTTCTTAAACTACAAGTAATAGGTCAACTATATATGTTGTAGAGAAGCATTGTTAGCTGTACATGTCTGCCTGGCATGGTTCATCTGACCTTGACCTCATTTTCAAGGTTCATTGGTCTTTGTTTAGTTATCTTGGTTAATGTTCTGTTTGTGTGATAGTTGTAATAAAGCTTAGCTTTATACTTAGGACTATCAACATAATATCAATGATTAGTAAATAAGGCGAGACATTTCAGCGTGTGCATTCTTGTTTTTAGAAATTACAGCTGTAAATATGGCAAAATACATGATGTTCTGCATTTTTAATACAAGTCTTACACATGAATTACATACTACTCTAAAAATTTGCACATTTCATTAAAGATCTAGACCAATTGTTATCTGCTACTTCAAAATCCAAGATGTAGGAAGACACCTGAGCCCCCTTAAAGGGGACATTAAAACCCATTCTTTGCCTGGTTTGATTAATAGTTCAATTTTTACATCATACAGTTTAAAACGACATTAGGTCTGTTGCTGGTCCCTTAAGAAATTGTCATTTCAAAAATGACAAATGGTATAGTCCCAAATAGATATATTTATTTGGATTAGCTAAGATATGTTTGCTAACAAAAGCTTGTATTTATTTTGCTGAGCTCATCATTTATGTTGTTGAAAGTCTAATGGTTTGATGTAGTATGCATTTTCTATTTTTGATATTGAAATTGTTCAGATCAGTACCTGATTTGCATAACCTGAAAATGTGTAAAATTAATTGACAAATCATTGATTAACATCTTGGGATGTTTTTTGAATGCTTCCTGTAATTCACTAAAAAGATCATGTAATCTCCTGCATAAATATTGATTATGTTGACACTTTGTATGTTAAATACATCAAAACATTACTTGGTGCCATGACAAAGCTTGGAATTGTTATAATTCTGTAAAAATCTGTTATTCAGTAGATGATTGTCATAGGGTCTAGGATATTTTGTGATTTTGATGGAAAATCAGGTAACATATAATTTTTATGCATTTGTAGTATCAAAGTATGAGTTTATAGTTTGTAAAATTATTTATAGTCAGATTGTACAATTTAGGGGTAAGAAAGTTGACAACAGCAGCTAGCTAGCGTGCTGCAGCACTATGATTTCTGAAATAATCAAGGTACCATAAAAATTGTGTATTCTTGTAATTTTGAGCATATTTCAACAATGATGTTAAGATGAAATGAATTAGATAGATCAGCATAAGTTTATCAAACCAAGAACATTGTCAACATTGCCTATACAGTTTTTTTTTTAAGTGTGTTTTACTTTTAAGACGCATGGTCATGTAAGGCTAAGTTGGAGGTTTTGTGTTCTGTGGAGTTAAACCGAAACCTGTTTCTTGCCTGTAACAATACAGACTATCTGGACCATATATACATGCTGTTTGCTTTTATTTCTGTTTGTGTGTAGATCTATTGTCGTGAAGGAGTGGGTTGTTGGTGAATTGTATGATCTGTAGTACTTTCCTATATTTTTGGTAATTCCTGTTTTATCAAATGCAGAAGAACAGCACTTACTATGTGTTTTTTTCTGAGAGTAGGAAGTTTTTTCACTACAGTGAGTTTTAGCTAGTTTCTAATTATTGATATACAGTGGATTCATTGTTATTTGTTAGATGCCAATTTTTTAGGGTTTCATGGGTACAAGTTTTCAATGAAATATAACTTTCTATAGGCTTTGAATGCATAGCTAGATTGGCTAAAACATGTAATCAAATATTCTGAAAAATGCAAGTTTTCCTCAGTCCACAAAAAATTAATGTCCACCAAAATAAATGAATCCGCAGTATATAGATTGTACCATAACATTCAGCTGATTAAGATATTATTCAACAAGATAAAATTAAATTTTGAATTTCATCGAAATTTATTATACCCCATGCAAAGAAGTTGCAGAGGGTATAATGTTTTTGACCCGTCTGTCCGTCAGTCTGACAGTCCGTCAGTCCTGTTTCTTGTCATCACAACTCCTCTAAAACCACACAACAGAAATTCATGAAAACTTTTTAGAAAATAAGGACATACTACTATGTAAATGTGCATATCGACAGGAAATTATGATTCAATTTTTGTTCTAGGAGTTACGCCCCTTTGAACTTATTTGCTTCAATAGACTACTGCAACAGTTTGTCATCGCAACTCTTCTGAAACCACACAACAGAATTTCTTTTTCTTATACAATTTTTTTTTCTTACAGTTATTTTATTCCTCCAGTTACAATGTGGGGATAGGGGGTATGTGAGTGCGCTCAGGAAGGTTCTTTAATTATCAAGATGTCTTTCTGTTACTATTAATGACAGGTTACAGATGCGTTTCCAGAATTTTTAAATAGGGTGGGACCTGGATGTTTGGAGAGATTGATTTGTAAAAAATGTATGCATTTATCAGATATGTAAGTAAGTAAGTAAGAAATATATTTATTATAGTGACATGTGTAAATTATGTACCGATTATAAACATATAATATATGATAAAGATTAATACACCCGGCCCAATGGACCTATAAGTCACCTCAAATAAAATAAAATAATATGAATCTCCAGAAGGGAGGGGCTTGGTCCCCTGTCCCCCTAAATATGTCTCATTAGTATATTCATAAAATTTGAGATTTAATTCAATCTTTTTGTGAACAAATGTCAGCTAGAGAGAACTAGTAGAAGAATGTTTTATGTCAAATACCAATAAGGTTTTTCGACTGGTTTTTGTTGTTCGTTCTTGTGTTGTACTGTTATACCACTGTCCCGGGTTAGGGGGAGGGTTGGGATCCTGCTGACATGTTTGACCCCGCCATGTTATTTATGTATGTGCCTGTCCGGAGTCCAGGACCTGTGGTTCGGTGGTTGTCGTTTGTTTATGTATTACATATTTGTTTTTCCTTCATTTTTTTACATAAATAAGGCCGTTAGTTTTCTTGTTTGAATTGTTTTACATTGTGTTATTGGGGCCTTTTATAGCTGACTATACGGTATGGGCTTTGCTCATTGTTGAAGGTCGTACGGTGACCTATAGTTGTTAATGTCTGTGTCATTTTGGTCTTTTGTGGATAGTTGTCTCATTGGCAATCATACCACATCTTCTTTTTTTATATTTACACACCTCTAGCTAGAGTGCTTTCACTTCAATTGTGTTAGTAGTCACACCTGTGTTTAATTTGAAAATTGTTAAGGATTTGGGACTTAATTATGATTTATTTATCTATTTGTTTACTTATTTTATCAGTAAAACATGTCAACATTGTCTAGAGTTGACTTTTGAATTTAAATATTGATTTTGATGAATATCTAACACCCGTTCTGATATTATTGTACAGATTGAATTTTACCCATCTTATTTATTTTTTTCATATCTTCAAAATTATATTGAAATAAAAAGACAGAATTGTCTTGTTATTTCCTATGATGTCTACACTTGATCTTTGTGATTTTGCTCCATGTTGAACATAATTGTGCAAAGGGAAATAACCCAAACTGTCCTATGCATATTATTAGTATAGATCTAGAGGTTTTAGCAACACATACATATTTAAATAAACAAACTTTTCTGAAATCATTGTACAGATTGCATTTCACAAATCTTATTTAGCTTTTTCATATCTTCAAAATTATATTTAACAAATGGAAAGAATTGTTTTGTTATTTCTCATGATGTATAAAATTAATCTTTGTTATTTTGTTGCATGTTGAACATATTGTACAAAGGGAAATAACCCAAACTGTCCTAAGCATATTATTAGTATAGAGGTAACACATAAATATTTAGATAGAAAAACTTTTCTGAAATCATTGTATGGATTGAATATCCCCAATCTTATTTAGCTTTTTTCATTTCTTTAAATTTTAATTGAAAGAAATGGAAAGAATTAATGTTTTGTTATTTCTTATGATGTATATTTTAGTTTAATCTTTGTTATTTTGTTCCATGTTGAATATATTGAGCAAAGGTAAATAACCTAAGCTGCCCTGTGCATATTTAGCATAGAGGTTTAAGCAATATTAAAATTGATAAATGAATTAGCAAAACACTGAAACTTTCTTTATTTGACACTGTCCTTATCATATATGCTCTGTCTTTCACAACATGTAAAAACAGGAAATAGAATTTACTATTACTTAGTTTTTAGAAGTTTGTAAGCATACAACTGATACAGTTTATTATAACAATGGAATATAATGTTTTATTATTATTCATAATGCTGGGATGCATTCTGAAGTATTGTGACAGTCAGTGAAAACTTGTGTATTACTCAGTGCTTTTTGTCTAAAGACAGGAGAAGCTAAAGAGTTTGGGGACAAAATCCAGACAAAACTGTTTACCATCACTATCATTCTTGGGGATTAAATTTCTATTTTGGTTGCCCAATTAAAATTTTTATGTATTTTTTTTTCTCTCAAGAGAAGGGAACTACTCATGTACCCTCAAACAAGTTAGCAATTGCCAACATAAATTTTGTTATGCTAGAAATTATTGCCTGCATCTATTATACAATTTTTGAAAAATGAACAAAGATGCTAGATAAATTATTGCGATTTCAGGCAAGGATTCATACATATATCTATGTATACTATAAGATATATTAGAATGATTCAATGCATTTAAAGATTGTTGTTTGATAAATTGACATTCCTTCTAAAAACGAAATTGACATTCCTTCTAAAAACGACATAAGTTTGCATATATTGTTACTAGGCTCATATCTCTTTCTCATTTTAAAAAAAGAGTGGCTTTTGAAGATTTCAAAATACATGTGACTTCCATATTTCATTAATTCAATGGTTGTCTTTGATCTATGGCATTTTCAAGTGCTTAAAGCTATAGTCCTTGGTAATGCATTTAAACCCATACTAGCCTTGTTTAACTTTTAATACTCAAATGATTGAGATAAGTCTAATTGGTATAAACCTCACTGACCCCATACAATATATGATGATCTTATTTAATGATATTGGATGAATTATAATGATAACCCCATGTAACTAAGGAAACTTGTCAATTATTCAATATAAAGTCTTTCTGCAAGGATAGGACCTTCCATTTTTTTTTATCAGATACCTCCTCAAATTTTAGGGTGAAATTTCCATGAATAAAAACTCTGATGAATTTGATAATAAGAATCTTGAATGGGGGCGATTTCATTTGGAGAGGGGCTTGACTATATTGGATAAGGGAGTTTATAACAGTTTTAAAAGATTAGGACTAAAAAGTTAAAAAAAAAAAAAAAAGGCTTAAATTTAACTGTTTTATGATTCAAAATATGTTAATGCAAATGTGCAATTTTTGAAACTGAAAAATGATTTGTTTTGGAAAAACATTTCCTTTTTATCTCACTACGAAACTACTGATGTGAAAAAATATAATTGACATGAAATGATGCATGATTTTTTTTTGTAGAGAAGAACAATAAAAGGAAACAATTTACAGGAAAGTGTTATGGATGGATGGTTGGTTTCTTTTCTTTTATTTAAAAAAAATATCTATTTTATTTAAATTTTGATTAAGATTGCTTTAATCAATAGATGTTAAGATTAGAATGTTACAACCATGTGCAAATAAAGGAAATGTCTACCTCCATTACAAATTATGCACCCACTTAAAACAATCTATTTTCCAATAAAAACTGTTATCGATACATTTTATTTTTGTACCTATAATCTTTTCAATTAAATGTTTCCAGGAGATTGGACAAATTGTATAATATTGGTTTTCATTTAAACAGCTCATTTCTGAAGTGTTAAACAGGTTTATAAATACAGCTTATGATCA
Source organism: Mytilus galloprovincialis (assembly GCA_037788925.1). Lineage (NCBI taxonomy): Eukaryota > Metazoa > Mollusca > Bivalvia > Mytilida > Mytilidae > Mytilus > Mytilus galloprovincialis. Next base: position 25,720,209 of record CM075341.1, read on the forward strand.
ATTAAGCCTTGAGGGAGATTCAGCAATGATAACCTGTTTTGGGTTGTCTACATTTTTACAATACTAATATACTATTTTCAAATATATATTGCATTTATCTTGCAGTTTTTGTATTGGCATGTACCCATTCAAATATGAATTAATTCAATAACGTGATAAATTGCTCAGCGTGAAGTAATGTCCTTACAAATAAATGTTTTTTAAGGTCCAATGTCTCAATTTGTATGTGTCTAAATTGGTTCTATTGATAATTAACAAAACTATTATGATTTAATCAATGTAAGAGCCTTAGTTTGAATTGATGTGAGGTTTGCTATTTAAAAAGACTTTGTCATATTTCTCTCATTGACATATTTTGTTGAACAGGATTAAATTTTGGACTGAATAAAGTCTTTCATATGACAGTAGATTTTGGAGTTGTTACACTAGAAATGTTTTATACCGGTTAACTATATCTAATAACTCTTAATTTGACAAGATGTGATTAATTTGTGTAAAAAAAGTGGTAACCGTTTGAAATTGTTTATCTATTTTCATAGTGTAGAAGTATTGAAATACCAATATGTATAACTGAAACATACAACAGAAAAAGGGTGAAAATTAATTGAACTTTTCTTGACATTCATCACCATCCATTGATTATTGTTGGATAGATTTTTATAATGAATGTGATTGCGTGCCATCGTTATGTCAATACCAACACTTCAATAAGTGGCCGATCAGACTAATATTGAAGTTGTATACTTGACTGTACTTTTATTGTATGGATAGAACAAAATACTGACATGTTTAGAAAATCTGATGGAACGAGAGATTGATTTTTTAAATCATCATAACAAGGATTATTTCATTTGTCAGTAACTGTGGAATTTATTAAATGTTATATTTGTAAACCGAATACCTTTTTTTTAAGTGGATCTCAATATTGCATGTTAGGATTTAAAAAGTTTATAAAACTTCAATAGATGTTGCATGTTTAATATGCTTCACAAAGGTTTAACATTTTTCTTTATGTACAGTTTATTTAGGAAGAGATATACATATAGATAGCACATAATCAATTCTGACACGAAAATTGTACATCACTGATGCAAGAACTGTGAATTGAGTGATTACTTTTTCCAATTCTTTTAAAAAAGGATAATATTTGTGTTTTGGATGTAGCAGTATATTGAAATTCTTGATGCATCCAATGGGCCGATCTCGAGTGCCAGAGACACCGTTAATCAGTGTTGAACATGAAAATCCTTGGGAAGTTAATTTGTCCTTTCGAGCTGTCAGTATCGCTCCCTGTAATGGTAAGGTTATGTTTAATCAGATGTAAATTATTTTCTCTCCTATTTATCTGGTAAAATTTTGAATAGAGAGTAGAAATGACTTTGTGAGGATTACATTTACGTATATATGTTCTTTTCAAGGTTACAGGAATTTTAAGCGGTTTTGAAATCAAATAAGTGGACTAGAAAATTTTCTGACAAAATATCACTGTTGTAGTTAAAGGTAAACAACAGAATTGGTTATGTCTTTTTAGTAGACAAATTAATGTCCTCTAACATATTGGATCACCAGATCACACTTAATATGTGTGAGAAAGTTTGACTTAATTGATTTTTGTTTTGTTTATGTTCCTTTCTTTGTCAAAAAATGGATTATCCTGATTAAGAGTCTTATTAAAAATGGTTGTGAAAAATCTTAATGCCTAGTAGTAACAAATATTAAGACTGATTTGTAGAGTTGTTTTGTAGTTTTTGGTTATTATTTATCAGATCATTTGGTTTATTTTTCAAAAATGAAATTCCATGAGAGGATAAAAAAGTAATTTTCAAGAAAGCATAAATAAGATATCTTCTATTTTTATTTTTATCTCAAACTTGCATGGTGTTTTGAATGAGGACATTGTCTATTATAAATTAAGAAATTTAAAAAAGCGAATAGTTTTACACTTGAAGATGTTTTTGATAGAGGTCGGTCATTTAAGACGTATTAACCGTATCATATACGCTGACGTATCCGCATCTGCAGATATACCAAAAAACAGTATGTAATCTCGAGCTTTAATTTTATGTACTTTCAATAATGCAAATGGGCAACTGATTAATTTTTAATGCAAAAAATAACAAAATAAGTAGGAAATATCGAGTTTTTGTGGAACATGTAATACAACTTTTAAAGATAATCCGGATAGTTTGAACAGTTTACAGGCATGATAGGAGTGAATACGGTAAAATCGTTTATTTGTGTGCTTAAACTTGTGCTCACGTAGAACCAAATTGTTATTTGACAAATAGAGTGATACCCAGTACTGTTTTATAAAATGACATGTTTTTTTATGACATCTGAGGACAACTCTGTTTCTATTACCTCTTATAATAACATCGCAAATGAACAATATTCAAAGTTGCTTACATGTATATAAGTAGTACATTTGATTTTTTGTGTGTGTTTATTTATGTGAGATCTTGAAATATTTTTTAACCAGATTATTAAAGGATTGTGTACGATATTCATGTACCTGCCCTACATTGGCTCCTTTTTGTCGAGCCTTCGACTTTAGTCGAAAAAGCGAGACTAAGCGATCCTACATTCTGTCGTCGTCGTCGGCGGCGGCGGCGTCCACAAATATTCACTCTGTGGTTAAAGTTTTTGAAATTTTAATAACTTTCTTAAACTATACTGAATTTCTACCAAACTTGGACAGAAGCTTGTTTATGATCATAAGAAAGTATCCAGAAGTAAATTTTGTAAAAATAAAATTCTATTTTTTCCGTATTTTACTTATACATGGACTTAGTTTTTCTGCGAGGAAACATTACATTCACTCTGTGGTTAAAGTTTTTAAAATTTTAATAACTTTCATAAACTATCCTTGATATGTACCAAACTAGGACAGAAGCTTGTTTATGATCATAAGATAGTATCAAGAAGAAAATGTTGTGAAAATAAATTTCCACTTTTCCGTATTTTACTTATAAATGGACTTAGTTTTTCTGCGAGGAAACATTACATTCACTCTGTGGTTAAAGTTTTTAAAATTTTAATAACTTTCATAAACTATCCTTGATTTGTACCAAACTTGGACAGAAGATTGTTCATGATCATAAGATAGTATCAAGAAGAAAATTTTGTCAAAATAAATTTCCACTTTTCCGTATTTTACTTATAAATGGACTTAGTTTTTTTGCCAGAAACAAAACATTCACTCTGTGGTTTAAGTTTTTAAAATTTTTATAATGTTCTTAAACTATCCTGGATTTCTACCAAACTTAGACAAAAGCTTATTTTTGATCATAAGATATTATTCAGAAGTAAATTTTGTAAAAAAAAAATTCACTTTTTCCGTATTTTACTTATAAATGGACTTAGTTTTTCTTCCAGTTTTCTGCAGTTAAAGTTTATAAAACATTTATTAGATTCATAAATTATCCTGGATTTTTTTACCAAACTTGGAAGCTTCTTTCAATCAAAAGACAGTATCGTGAGGGAAATTTTTATTGATGTTTTTCCTCATTTTTGTTGAGTCTGCGATTAACAGAAAAAGTAGGTGAGACACCGGGTTCCGTGGAACCCTTACGAATTTTTAAGGGCATGTAAAAGTAATTGATAGACCCCCTTATTATTATTTTTACAAACCACCACTATTGCAAATTTTGAAAGTGAATGTTTGATTGATTCGAACGTAAGGTGTTCTTCAGCTCGGGATCACATAATAATTTTTGATAAATCTGCAGATGTGGATATGTCAACGTATACGATACGGTTGATACGTTTTTAAATGACCGACCTCTAATGGATGCAATATAACATTTGGTTTTACAAGTTTATTTGTATACCCTATTTCTTAGAAAAAAGGGGGGGGGGCTGATAAATACTAATAGCACTATATGTCCGTCTATAGTACTCTTTTTTTTATCTCATTAAAACTCAGCATGTTAACCTAATAAATTCTCACAATTATTTCTTACTTAACAGTATGCATTTACTCTGCTTGACATTTAAGTAGATCTTCTGATCAAACATTTAACTATTTTTATGAATTTTATGATCACTAGCCTGTCAAAAAAGAGGTGTAGCAGTAGGGTTTAACACCTTTTTTAATTGACAAGAATTGCCAGTTAACCTGTCTGAGACAGGTGGTCTCCTTGTGATAACGGCTCTTTCTGCCAATATAAATTAGTTGCCATGATATTGCCAAGAGTAAAATGGAAGGTGGTGTTAAAATACAACAAATCAATCAATCAATCACAATGACATGTTTTTTATAAGTTTTAAGCCACATAACTTTCACCGCAATATCAATTTGATTTAGTTAAATTAGTTGAAGAGATATCCGTTTATTGATAGTCATTTTGTTGATTAGACCTGGAAATGGTATGAGACCGATTGGTAAGATAGTGATTTCCTATCAGAAGTCTCTTGAATGATTAGCATTCTGATAAAATTACCTGTTTTTTTTTGTATCTCTTTAAGAATTAACCCTGAATTAGTTCCGGAAATTAGTTGAAAAGAAACTTAGCAATGAAAGTTTTGTTGTTATAAACAGTCTTTGAAGAAATATAATAGAATTATCGATTCACCTGTTAGGGGTCTTAAAGTTTTATGATTTTTGCACATGCATGCGTTATCTGACAGATTGTACATTTTACTGTCAATAAGATTGGATATGAATGGTCTTAAGATTTTATGATTTCTTCACATGTAGTTCTGAATTAATAAAGTTTGTAAGATAATCAGACAAGATTATTGGAAAAGTTATATGGTTGTGGGACATGCTTTTCATAAGGTGTAATTTGTGGAATGTAGATTCACATCAAAAAGACCAACAGGGTTTACAGTTTTGTGTGTGATATAAAGAGTGTGTTTTTATTCACATGAAAAAAAACGTAATTTGGTCCAGATCACATTATTATGCCCCACCTACGATAGTAGAGGGGCATTATGTTTTCTGGTCTATGCGTCCGTTCGTTCGTTCGTCCGTCTGTGCGTCCGTTCGCTTCAGGTTAAAGTTTTTGGTCAAGGTAGTTTTTGATGAAGTTGAAGTCCAATCAACTTCAAACTTAGTACACATGTTCCCCATGATATGATCTTTCTAATTTTAATGCCAAATTATAGTTTTGACCCCAATTTCATGGTCCACTGAACATAGAAAATGATAGTGCGAAATTCAGGTTAAAGTTTTTGGTCAAGGTAGTTTTTGATGAAGTTAAAGTTACATCAACTTGAAACTTAGTACACATGTTCCATATGATATGATATTTCTAATTTTTATTCCAAATTAAAGTTTTTACCCAATTTCACGGTCCACTGAACATAGAAAATGATAGTGCGAGTGGGGCATCCGTGTACTATGAACACATTCTTGTTTTAACTTTTTTTTATTGTTATATCACAAGTTGGTTTTCCATTTATTGAATATCTACTACTACAGTCTTATAAGCTGCAATTGTCTTTAACAAAATCCCATTCATTTTCCCTCAACATCACCAAATCTGTTCTACAGTGAGCAGTATGAAGGGTGCTACAAGTGATGCAGGATATGTTTGGACTTCCAGAGTGCCAGCAATCACCCTCAGTTTCGTACCATTTTTATGTGTATACTGATAAATGGACTGATTTTTGGAGGTCAGCATGACACCTATATACTGACAACAGTAATTGCAGGCCTATGTTTTGGGGGGTTAAGACGCCTTGCACAATCTGCACATGATAATTCTTTATTTACATTTTCTACATTTCACATGGCAATCTTAAAGACAGTTTGGTGTTGATGTAGCTAGTTACAACCACATCTAATGGAAATCATTACCTAATCATTGCTAATGGATAACAAAATCTGGGCCTTCTTTTACTTTTGGGGTCCATATAAAGCTACACTAAACTATCCTTTAACTCAAACCTAATAGCATATTTACCTGACGATATCAGGATATTGGTATTTAGTCAAATCTTAACCGGAATTTGTGACACAATTAGAATTCTAAAATTTATATAATAAAATGTAAACAACATGTTGAAATATTAAGGCTTGAAATAAATATATTTTTGGATAAGTTAATGCAAGCACACGAGGTGTATAGTGTCTTATACGATTACAGGTTTGTAATGTTTAACAACCATATTTATATCAGTGTGTAAACACGTTAATTATGAGCTTTAAAAGTCAAGTAGTTCGAGCATTTTTCTGAGTAAGTGTTAAAAAATTTTAAACAAATATTCTTTACTGTGGTTAGCATTCATTAGTCGTCAGTATCTATAGATTAACAACTTGTGGTTATATTGATAATTTAGAATCTTCCCTGAAGGTGGCGCACAAATTCGCAGCTAAATAATTCGATTGATGTGTCATTTGTATACAAGAGTTATATTCCTTTGAACTATGAGTCTATGTTCAATTCCATAAAGTCAATATGTTGATTGTCTTCCTTGAACAGGGTTATAATTTTATCTTATACATGTAGTTTTTATACTCCCGTCGTCTTTTAGACGGTACGTATTATGGTATACCGTTGTCCGTCCGTCTGTCCGTCCGTCGTCCACACTTCGGACAATAACTCAAAAACACTTTCACCAATTTCCATGAAACTTAAGTGAATTGTTTATATCTATTGACATAAGCTCCCTTTCGTTTTTTTTTTAATTTCAGATTTTAAGTTTTGGATTTATGGGGCTTTATTCATAAAAAAGGGGGGATTTTCAACACTTCGGACAATAACTCAAAAAGGCTTTCACCAATGTCCATGAAACTTCGGTGAATTGTTTAAATCTATTGATGTAAGCTCCCTTTCAATTTTTATAAATTTCAGATTTTAAGTTTTGGATTTATGGGGCTTTATTCATAAAAAAAGGGGGATTTTCAACACTTCGGACAATAACTCAAAAAGGCTTTCACCAATGTCCATGAAACTTTGGTGAATTGTTTATATCTATTGATGTAAGCTCCCTTTCAATTTTTATTAATTTCAGATTTTACATTTCCGTGTTATGAATTTTTATGCTTAAAAAAGGGGGGATTTTCCAATTTTGGGACAATAACTAACACTTTCACAAAATTTTATGCAACTTTGATAAATTGTTTATATCTATTGACATAAGCTCCCTTTCCATTTTTAAAAATTTTAGATTTTACGTTCTCTTAAGTAATGAATTTTTATACTTAAAAAAGGGGGATTTTATGAAACTTTGATGAATATATTAATGTAACATCCCTTTTGATTTGTATATATATTTCTAGTTGATCATATAAATTCATTTAAAGCATAAAAGACAAGTTAAAAGAGCAACGAGCGTATCATGCGCTAAAGCGCAGCCCTTTATATTTATTGAAATTAAAATCTTTAATGTACTAGATACTCGTATTTTTCATCAGTTTATCAAAGACATTTATTTTTAGCTCACCTGGCCCAAAGGGCCAAGTGAGCTTTTCCCATCACTTGGCGTCCGTCGTCCGTCGTCGTCTGTCGTCGTCTGTCGTCCGTCGTCGTTAACTTTTACAAAAATCTTCTCCTCTGAAACTACTGGATCAAATTAAACCAAACTTGACCACAATCATCATTAGGGTATCTAGTTTAAAAAATGTGTCCGGCGACCCGTCTAACCAAGCAAGATGGCCGCCATGGCTAAAAATAGAACATAGGGGTAAAATGCAGTTTTTGGCTTATAACTCAAGAACCAAAGCATTTAGAGCAAATCTGAATGGGGTAAAATTGTTTATCAGGTCAAGATCTATCACCCCTGAAATTTTCAGATGATTCGGACAACCTGTTGTTGGGTTGCTGCCCCTGAATTGGTAATTTTAAGGAAATTCTGCTGTTTTTGGTTATTATCTTGAATATTATTATAGATAGAGATAAACTGTAAACAGCAATAGTGTTCAGCAAAGTAAGATTTACAAATAAGTCAACATAACCGAAATGGTCAGTTGACCCCTTTAGGAGTTATTGCCCTTTATAGTCAATTTTTAACCATTTTTCGTAAATCTTAGTAATCCTTTACAAAAATCTTCTCCTCTGAAACTACTTGGCCAAATTAATCCAAACTTGGCCACAATCATCTTTGGGGTATCTAGTTGGAAAAATGTGTGGCGTGACCCTGCCATCCAACCAAGACGGCCGCCAGGGCTAAAAAAAAAACATAGGGTAAAATGCAGTTTTTGGCTTATAACTCAAAAACCAAAGCATTTAGAGCAAATCTGATGGGTTAAAATTGTTTATCAGGTCAAGATCTATCAGCCCTGAAATTTTCAGATGAATCGGACAACTTGTTGTTGGGTTGCTGCACCTGAATTGGTAATTTTAAGGAAATTTTGCTGTTTTTTGTTATTATCTTGAATATTATTATAGATAGAGATAAACTGTCAACAGCAATAATGTCCAGCAAAGTAAGATTTACAAATAAGTCAACATGACCGAAATGGTCAGTTGACCCCTTTAGGAGTTATTGCCCTTTATAGTCAATTTTTAACCATTTTTCGTAAATCTTAGTAATCCTTTACAAAAATCTTCTCCTCTGAAACTACTTGGCCACAATCGGCTATGGGGTATCTTCTTTAAAAAAAATTGTTCGGTGACCCGGCCATCCAACCAAGATGGCCGCCATGGCTAAAAATAGAACATAGGGGTAAATCGCAGTTTTTGGCTTATAACTCAAAAACCAAAGCTTTAAGAGCAATCTGAAATGGGTTAAAATTGTTTATCAGGTCAAGATCTATCTGCCCTGAAATTTTCAGATGAATCAGACAACCCGTTGTTGGGTTGCTGCACCTGAATTGGTAATTTTAAGGAAATTTTGCTGTTTTTGGTTATTATCTTGAATATTATTATAGATGAGATAAACTGTAAACAGCAATAATGTTCAGCAAAGTAAGATCTACAAATAAGTCAACATGACCGAAATGGTCAATTGACCCTCTAAGGAGTTATTGTCCTTTATAGTCAATTTTTAACAATTTTCATAAAATTTGTAAATTTTTACTTACATTTCCACTGAAACTACTGGGCCAAGTTCATTATAAATAGAGATAATTGTAAGCAGCAAGAATGTTCAGTAAAGTAAGATGTACAAACACATCACCATCACCAAAACACAATTTTGTCATGAATCCATCTGCTTCCTTTGTTTAATATTCACATAGACCAAGGTGAGCGACACAGGCTCTGTAGAGCCTCTAGTTTTATTTGTTTTGAAATGTTTAAAATTAATATATACCAATAAAAAGAATTATTTTGTTATCTTATAAATATGTTTTTGTTATCTGTATAAGTATTCATACCTTGTTTATATACATCAAAAATAAGCAAGGTCAAATCTGCCTTCATCATCACTAACTTTCTTAGAGCAATGAGACAAACTGCAAAATCACAGATCACAGACACTCGTTTCAGAATAAAAATTTCCTTTATTATACCTTAATATACCATTAAGGTATATAGGGGGAAATATTCTGAAACAAGTGACTATGTCACAGAAAAAGCATCTTCCAAGTATTCATGAAATTGCTCTCTAATAAAGCCATAATTATTCTGGAAATTATTAAAAAAAAACCCACTTTTTTCCTACTTTTAATTTGAGGTACAATATGCCAGTGAAAAACATTAATTGTGCTGTCAAGAATACACTGTTTCAAGTTGTGGTATGCATAAAAAATGTCCAACAGCATTCGTCCTTCTACTCGTAAAGGTTTTTGTTTCTAAGATCGATATGGTGTATACAATTATGCCAGAACTCAAATGAAGCAGAAAGCTTATGTAATTATCTGCTTTACTCTATCCCGTAAGACAATTAGAACTTTTCTGAAAAAGACTATAAATGAAAACAGAACTTTATCATCTTCCCATAATGATTGAATGTAAGGAAAATTGACCAGAGTTATCTTACTTTAATCACAGAGAGGGGAAAGCAAACAATTTTTAATTTAAGCCTAATTAACATTAAAACAAGTTTCCACTAACAAATAAAGTTACCTTATTGAAATATAAGGACTTTGTTAGCTAAATCTATTAATTTTATTAGATATTATGAATTTTTATGACAGTAGAGAAACATGCTAAACCTTACCCTAACCCATACCTAAACCTTAAACTAGCGCAAATCCTAATACCTAAACCTAACCTAAAACATCCCCTTACCATAACCATAAATGAACCCTTAATCTTAAGTATCGGGACCCTTAAAGTAAAAGAAGGCTAAAATCTGACTAAATCTGCGAAGGGTAAAGTGGAGCAGGTCAGATCGTATTCCTTGACTAGCAAAAATGGTTGTTCAGATACTTCAGGCAATAGGTCAACCTAATTTGGTGTATGGGATGATTGTAAGGTGTGCTTTGTCATCGCAGGGTTTATCTCATCAAGTCTATGAAAAAGGCTCTGAAAAGCACTGGACATTTAATACATAGTTTATTGTGTGTGTGCAAATATATATACCAATGGGTTTGATAAAATCAAAGATTTAACCAGTTTATACCCGAACTCGAAAAGTAGTTGTTGTGAACATAAAATATTATTTCCAATGAAACCGGTCACACAAAATTAAAATATGTTATTTTTGTTATGTATTTAAATCAGTATAGGGTGACTTTGTTTACTCGTGTATATATATATATAGACTCATGAAGTAAGCTGTTTCCTCTGTATTCAGCACTGTCAATATTGTTTGAGTTTGTGATATGGTCTCACACAATACATATCTTTATGTTTATACTAGTAATATTTTATGATTTGAACAAAACGTGATACTTAAATAGCTCTTCTTAAAATTTATACAGAAGTACCTGTACATGTAATTGAAAATTGCATAACACCAGTTGAAGTTGGCTTGTAATATTTTTTTCTATTCCTTTCTTAAAGTCTGCATTGATGTATATTGTATATATTATTATTAAGATAAATATGTTATTCTAAATAAGTATGCAAATGTACTGTTGTTTGTAAAAGGGATGAAATAGTTTATGTTTAGAAACACTTGAAAAGGATTATGTAGAAAAATGTAAGCCTAATTAATATTCCAAGTTTGTATAAGGTTTGTTCATCAAACTAGCTGATGAATTTAATAATATTTCTTTTTGTAAAGGAAATATGAATTTTCTATGATTGAACACAAAAAATTAATTTGAAAAAATGAAAAATGATTGTACGGTCTAAATAGCCTTTTATATAAGACGAAGAAGTGTAAAAACAATCTATTCAGGTAGAATTCTATGTTGTTTGAATGGTTGTAAGACGTAATTGAATTTATGCTTATTAGTTTTCTGTGGCTCTTTAAAAAAAGAGTTTTATATGTAGACTTGAAAAAAGGAACCTAAAAGAAAAAAGATAAAGAAATATTCATTTGCACAAAATGCTGGCATGGGCAGATTGTAATTTTGCTTAGCAATGAACCATAGGGGAGCATGATAATATTGATAAGATTATAAGGAGTGATTGGGTACTATTTAAATACTAATATTCTACCATTTGTCCTTTAAATGATATTTATCAAATTAAATTCAATAAAGTACTGACAACCTATTTATTTTATATATTTGTAGTACAACTTAATTTGATTAAAACTTGAAAATGTCTGTCCTTTAAATTTTTATGTCATTCTTATGGAAGTACACCGGTGTTTAACTGCGTTTTAGAAGTTTGCACTTCACTCATGTGTCTGTATAGTTAAAGGTGCAGATAAATATGCAGTGGGATTAACCTATATATTGTCATTCATATGTAAAGAAATATGTCATTTTTTCTTTTACAACTTAAACAGAATATTGCAGAAATCTGTTAGTTCAGGAGGCAAACTACTTGTCTTTGACAGTTTAATTAGGTCTAAAGCTTAAGAACAGTTATAGTGTAAAAGTAGAATTTTTATATATAAAGGCTGTATTGTCAAATTTTTTTCTTCTACAAATTTCAAAATTTAAATTGAAAGCTATGAGTTGTGTCAAATTTCAGGGAGGAATCAAAGATTAGCTCCCTTGATAGACCCCCCAACAGTTCAGCAAGATGATGAGGCTGAACTAGACTCAGGTATCAAAAGAGTTTGACTGAAGTGTGGTTAGTCTGGCCAGTTCTTGTAGAATTTTGTTTGAAATGTATATTCTATTGAATTGATAACATTTTTCAATGCTGATTTATTACGTGTAAGCATGCTGACATCTAGAGTATGATTACAGAATTGTTTTGATAGAATATGCTAGATACTGTTTGTAGATGCTAGAATGTATTGCATGCACAGTTATGTGAAAACTGACAAATGTTGAAAAATATGTGAGTAAATGTGCTGATTAACTAATTTTTGTCAGACATGAGAAAGAAATAATGAATACATTTTTGTATTGTAAAATCGGCTTGAATGATTGAAGAATATTTTTTTTTTAAATATTTTTTTTTATTTGGCGAAATTTCAATTGAATTCTGTTTTCCAGTGAAAACAAGAAGTTAATAGTTACTGAGAATATTGAAAAGAATTAAGTTATATCAATACTTCAAGTTCTTGTATAAATTTGATGTCACAGTGTTGATTTGTATAAAGTTTTATGCTGATATTTAGTTAAAAACAACATGACAAAATCATGGAAAGAATTTGATATTTTGTGAAAACATAACTCTACATCATTTTATTAAAAAAATGTATTTAAAAGATTTTGCTGGCCTTTACAGAGGTCTGAATGCTCTGTTTTACTGGACAATTTAAACAAAAATACTAACTGCATGATCTTCATATTTACATACCAGTTTTCACATAAAGGAAGTGATACATTTGTTTTAACAGATGAAATTTATAAAGATGACTTAAATAAAGTGGATGAAACAGAAATATTACCATTTGGTAAATTTGAACCCTTCCTTTTCCATATCTTTTTGTAATCTCTCACTATATGGTTCAGTTGTGGCCAAAGGGACATAACTCTAGAAGTTTGTGTATTCTGCAGTCTAATAAAACTGTATTCTCTTTCTTTTTCTACTCTAGCAAAACGTTTGCCTTCTTTGTTTAGAAATTATCAGTATCTTGTCAAAAGTTTTAATTTCAAAACCCTTCTGAATACATTTCAATTATTATTTAGTTTTTCTGTACTCTATGTTAATTACAAATAAACAATTGTAAAGGACAAAAAATACTTAGTTATGCTTGTCTCTCCATTTAGCACTTTTTAAAAATAAATAACACATTTAGAATCTTTGTAACTGCACTTATTTTATGAAAAAATAATGTATAATAAATAACTTTATTTTTCAGGTGTGTATGGGAACATTTACAATTATTGGCATTTACAACATGATTTTCAACTCCTACTTTATTGTAACAACCATTAATGTTTTTTCAGGTCGTAACCAAGGTTTCCGTCACAATTTTTCCTCCTATGCAGAATGGGAAAAGACATACGGGTATAACATAAGTAGTGACAGCGGTAGTGAAAGTGATAATGACGATTCTGACTCAGAGGGCAAGAAAAATGGAGGTAAAAATTCAAATCTGAAAGAAAAATCTATCATGTCACACAAGTTATAAAAAAGTTATCTTTCTGCCAGGCAATTCTTTAAAGACTGTCTGAATTTATGTTGACGGAGTTGATTGTTCTTGAAAACTCTGGTATTCTTTTATCCTAGATCTAGCTAAGAGTTTATGAAGAAGGATTAAGTTATTGAGACAGGGGCCTCTGAGGCAGTGTGGTCTCATTAGTTGAAAAGTTCTGTTTACCATCCTATCAACACCAAGGTTATGAGTTCTAATTCCTCACTTGGAAGGTGCACTTACACTTCAATATTTTAAAAATAATTGTTGATCTGTGGTTCTCCCCATGCACTAAAGTTTCTTTCACCAATAAATACTAACTGCAAAGAAATAGTAAAATAGTGCTGATAGTTGTGTTACTATCATGTATTAATCAATTTAGTTATAGAGACAGATATATTAGTCAAAGATTAAGGGACGACATCAAAAATCCAATGTAGGATAAAAAACTTAATTTACATAGTTTTTTCACTGCCCCCCCCCCCCCCCCCCCCCCCCCCCCCCCCCCCCCACCTTCTTAACTTAATTTTGGGAAAAATTGATTGACCAATAGGGATACATGTAAAATCGATGTCAATTTAACAAAATTTGCATCAAGTTTATCCCCACCCCCAAACTAATTTGATTTAAGTTTTTTATCCTACATTGATCTTTTGATGTCATCCCTTATTGTTGAAGAACTTTCCTTAATTGAATTTCATTCATTTTGTTACATCTACAGACACTTTAGTCTCTTGCAATCTTTAATTTCCTATCTACTAAGTTAGTTACTAAGTACCTGAAGTAGGTTCTCATAACATCTTCACCAAATTTTATCTTTAGTTCCTATCCTTACAAAACATTCAAGTTTGTCAATTTCAATGACTTTTTTTAATATATGGATAACACTTTTTGATTTTAAATTTTGTTTTACTACCATTGTCTGGTCACCTTACATAATAAGCTGTAACAAGAAATTAAATTATTCTTCACCTTTAATATTAAAATCACTCATGAAAATCAAATGACAGTTTTAAGTGATAAAGGGTTGGAACAATGAAATTTTTACATTTATGCCAGGAAGGTCTGTATATTTTGATACTTTACATATTAGATAAAGTAAGTAAGGAGTAATAACAGAATGTTTATATCTGCTAATTTTTTCAAACAATTTTTTTCTTCGCATTTATGAATTTTGCATTTCTGTTAAAAACTGGTGATCTTTGCTTTTAAGTTCAGGAGGATTTATTTAAAATTATAATTGTGACACAAAATGACGAAAGGGGTGCTAAACTATCTTTGACTACCCTTGAGGGTCTGCCCAGGTTGGTAGAAAATAGAACGATATTTAAAATGGTTCTCTCAGGAATTTATATAATCCATTAGGATTTCTACTCTTACTTTTAATGTTGCAACTGTGCTGAACATTTGAAGAATTTTATAGAAAAGGAGCTTAATCAAACAACCCAAATAAAGATAACTATCATATATAATTTCCACATGTTAGAATGCTAATTTTAAAAATCCTAAAAAATTATAATGAATGTATGAGGAATGCAAAAACAACTAATGTAAAACTCAGTCAGCTTATATTTTTGAATTATTTCCCTTTGGTTGGACCTAAATGGTTATATTATACTGTACATGTACATGTAATTGATTTTTTAGACTCAAGGAGAAGGGTCAGTTTCTACAGCAGATTTATGAACAGTTGGTGTTGTTCAGTGCAGCAGACTAAAATGTCACAAGCCTTTCACTTAGATTATATAAATTTTAAGGCAATTTTTGGAATTATTTAAATAAATTTAATTTTTCTGATCATTTGTTCTTGGTCTTTTAATATGGAAGAAAAAGGAAAAATTTAAAACACTTCTTAAGGCTAAAAAGAATGAGAAATTCACTTATTTTAGCATGACAGTTTTTCTCAGAACTGGGACATCTCATGTCTGCTTTATTTTCAATATATCCTAAAATAGGAATTGCAACTGATTTTTTAACCCCCAGCAATAAAAATGGTGTATAGTGTAGGTGGTATCAACTTCTGCTTGTCTTTCTTTCCATTCACATGTCATTGGTAAATAATTTGTCTGGATTACATTGGTACTTAATAGTTTTCAATAACCTCAGTCTTTTTTTGTTTTACCATATTTATCATATGCGAAAGGTTGTTAGAATTCTTTTACAAATTACAGATGGTTGAACTTGCTCAGTATTTTTGTGAATTTTTTTATATTGGTTTCTCTAAGATTGGTTTCATAATTTTGTAGCTAATTCCTCTTATGATTATCAGAGCAAAGCTGTTAAAGACAGTGTAATTCTTTACTTGTCACATATGAGGCAGAAAGTTAAATTCTTGGAATCATAAATATCTAAAAGACAGAAATTATTTAAGAAACTATGGATTGACTTCCAATTTGTCATGTCCATGTTATGTTTATTGGCTTTTATGCTTCTGTTTCGGTAAAAGTAGATCTTCAGTTTACTATTTGAAATTTATAACGCATGTTTTGAATTAAAATTTTATATATGCTCTACTAAATATCTGCAGTTGTTAGTTATGATTTAAAGGGATTGAAAAGATTTACATATGGTAGATATGGATTATGCACTTTGGACTGAATATTAATTTAACGAGACTTCAAGCGGTCTAGAATTTCAGTCTGTATTTTATCATACCTATGATCTACATTGTTTTACAGATTTGTAACAGGTTTATTATTCAATCCTTTTAAAAAGTAACAACTACAAACAATAGAAAAGAATTAGAACATACCATTAGCTTGTAAAATTAAAACAAGATTTGTAAAGCCAATATATATTACTATACTGACCATGTAATTTGTTTTTGACTACAGCCCTGTTAAATGAGTTTTATGGTATGCCCTTAAAAAGTTCATTAAAACATTAGAATGAGATTTTGGTTTCACCTATATGCCCTTGTTACCAGGCCTTAGCAGTATCTATGATACCAAAATACTTTAAATTTGGCCAAATCTAAAGGTTTGTCATATGCAAACATGATTTTAAAATTTTGTTTTATTACGTTCTCAAGATTTATACTCCTCCTAAGTTATTCACTGGGGATTGTTCAATTCTGTGGCCATATTCCTACATTAAATGAGGAATATTTATACCTTCTATCTCTTAATCTTGATACATTGCATTTAAAGATCCTAGTATGTAGATGTTGATTTACATACCACTTTTCAATGACATATGTTCATATTACATTAACATATACAAAAAGAAGATGTGGTATGATTGCCAATGAGACAACTATCCACAAAAGACCAAGATGACACAGACATTAACAACTATAGGTCACCATACGGTCTTCAACAATGAGCAAAGCCCATAAAAGGCCCCGATAAGACAATGTAAAACGATTCAAACGAGAAAACTAACTGCCTTATTCATGTAAAAAAATGAATGAAAAACAAATATGTAACACATAAACAAACGACAACCACTGAATTACAGGCTCCTGACTTGGGACAGGCACATACATAAATAATGTGGTAGTCTATCCTGAATATGCACATTAATTTGCTGCAGGACGTTAAGCAGCCATCCATACATGTTTGTGTACTTTCACTTTACCAAAGTTATTAATTTATACAAAACTATTCTTACCCTTTCATCTGTCAATCTCTTTAGTTATTTTATGGTGGCGTCTAATATATATGATGATTGCTAAAACTTTTATGAAGTGCTAAATTTGATTTTATATACTTTGTTTCCAATGAATTTACATCAAATCTGCTCAAATTTTTGTTGCTTCTCAATGAACAGAACTATCCAGGAGGATGATAATCATTGATGTTTGTATGAATACTGATATTTACAGATGATGATATATTTGGAAGATTTAGAAATATAAATGATTCTCAATCAGACAAAGAACTGGATGATGGTAGAGTACTGTTTTAGTATAGTACATGTAGAAAGTAGTTGGGTCATGAATGTTAGTTTCTTTGATAGGGGTATTATGGTTTTAGAAAGTGTAGATAAAATAATATGGTAGACAAAGCGGTAAACGGACAGAAAGTCACAGGACAAAAAGTCACAGGACATAAAGTCACAAATTTGATAGGACAAAAAGTCACAGGACAAAAAGTCACAAATAAGTTTTTGACAATTATTTGAATATACAAGAGAAATATCTTGAAATATTACTTTTTAATACATATTTTCATATTAAAGTCAATGAAATTTATCATTTTACTTGAAAAAAAAAAATTTAATCAATTTTAATCATGCAAAGGTCATATTTGTTGGCACCATGAAGCCATTTAAGTGCCAATCTACTTCAACATTTTGTTTTCTTAACAATTATTTAAATTTTGCTTACAAAGTTGGTTAATATACAATACCTCAAGAAAAATGCAAAAATAAGCATTTTTTATTCAAAGAAAATAATCAGAAAAAATGAATTGTGACTTTTTGTCCTGTGACTTTTTGTCCGTGACTTTTTGTCTGTGACTTTTTGTCCTGTGACTTTCTGTCCTACATTCGACAAAGCATGTCTTTATTGAAATAGTTAGATATACAAATTAAAAAAGGGGGAGAATAGCAAGGCACAAAAAATATATTGAGGATTATCAATGATATGGGAAAATATTGTATGATAATTGGTATTCATTGAGATTTTTTTATTCTGATGGGTTTTATTTTCATAGTTACACTTCTTTAAATGAAATGTATAAAATTAGTAGATTTGAGGGATTCTGTCGTCAGTTGCTCAGGACCTCTTGTGAGAATTAAACTGTACCAATCTGTTGATAAGATGTAAGGTACAATTTGTGCCTTAGTACACATTAAATTTTTTATAAAAAGTCAAAAAACAGTGAATTGGTGATAACTATACAACTACTAAATATCAAAGGAATGAAATACTTAAATGTAAAAAAACAAAACAATAAAGCTAAAAAATTACTTGTTTATCACTTTCTAGACTGAAATAGATGAATAATGCACCACTTAATAAAAAGGAGCACAATTTACATTTCATGCACTTTACTACTGAATTAAATTACAAGCTTCAAAGAAAACGACGACCAATAGGTCATTCCAGTGCTTGTCCGTGGAGAGTATTTGTCCTCGATTTGTTGACATAGAAGATATAAGTAATAAAAAACAAACATCCAGGTATAAGTAATGTAGGCACTTCAAACATTCTGGTTGACAAGCGTAATAGCAACACTGTTTTACGATGTATTACATTGACTAATCTCTATAGTTTAAATAGATATGTTGATCCAGTGGGGTATTCCTGTGTTTATATAGTACGTTTACCTTAGTAAAGGATTGTTAGCTCTCATCAAATTAGGATTTTAAGAATGAGATCGTCTCTTGTTTTGTTTTCTGATTATAATTGGATTAATATTGAAGCTTGTTGAAAGTAAACTTTGTTTTATTTCTATACAAATGTATTTTAAGGTGGAATGTATTGTCAAATTATTTTTTTCATAAATTCCAAACTTAAGTACTCTCAGCCTTACATCAGGTCACTTGTAACAGTCACCTGTGACTGTCTTATTTTTAAAGGCAACCAAGCAAAGAAGGTTCATCTAGCTTAGAGTGTAAGACAATTTTAATGGTTCTTAAACATCCTTGACTTTCAAATATTCGGCTTTGAGCGTTCCTGATGAAGGTAATCATAAAAAGAATTTGGACACATGAAATTTATAGCGTGTTGTTTTCATTTTTTAGAACTATCAGTCTAATTTAGTATCTGCAAAAAATTTGGCATGGAACTGAAAATAATCAATGAACTTAAACACTCGTGCTCTCACACTCATAGTACCGTATACCCCATTGAGGTTCCATAAAAGTACACAGTACTTAAAATTGGTTTTGTGTTTCATTATGAAGATAATATCTATACTAATGAAATATTTAGATAAAATGATAGTTGTTCGTTGCAATTTTCATTGGGAAAAAATAATTATATTCTTACGTAGATTGGAATAATTTTAAAAGTCAAATATAGCTTCTAGCTTTGTAATGTTTCATATTCATGAATAATTATAATTCAAAAGATCAATTGTCTAATAGTATACCATTGTTTGATTCTAAAATTGATGATTTGTTGTTAAATTACCTTTTACAAAAATATGATCAAAATATCAAATACATTTTTGTAGTCCTTTTGTCCTGGTTAATAAACATATAACAGTAAAAGTATTGACCAACTCGTCATTTCATACAGAATATTTAAATACAATGTATCTGTTACTTAGTAAGAAATTTAAAAGGCTTTAGGTTTGGGCATGTTGATCCGTTTTTAGTAGGTTCAGTCATTTGAAACTAGATCTACCCTTTTAAATACAACTGTCGTCCACATGATCAATGCTTTCACTTAGATGAAGTTGATTTGTATTCAAATAGGATAATATATCCATAATATGTATCATTCAGAATGTTTAAAATGGAACTATTTATTTTGGTGATGTGAATTATATTATTGGAATCTAGGGATCTGTTTTCATTGGAAAGTGTTCAGTTTAAATCAGTGTTCAAGAAAGAGAATCTAGTCAGAGGGAAAAAGTTGAATGCATTTCATTGGAGTTAGAATATCTTTTTCAATATATGTAAGAAAAGGAAATTAAAAAAAGTATTTTGATATCCTGTGATGTAATTTATTGGAAGTTATTATTGTGGTTTAATGGATAAGGTAAACTGAGTGTTTTATAACTAAAAGGCAATTGAAGTTATCAATAATTTCATTAATATTTTATAAGTCGTTGATTACAAAATAATAGACGATTAAGTCTGTTTTCTCAAGTTGTTTACTGACTGCATTTATAATGCAAGCAAAATGCTTAAAGATTAAACTCTGAAGTAATATCATGCATTGATTAGTTACTGTACATGAATTGTACATTAAAAGACATAAAGATTAAACACCAGACATTTTGGATATATAAATTGGATTAAAATTCTGTGGGACAAATACGTTTCGATAGTGCAAAACATGCAAATATTTTGTTAAAATGACTTGACTGTAATGTACAAAGAATTGAGAGACATACATTTTCTATTGATATTTATGAGAATTAAATCATGATGCAAAATAGAATAAGATTAAAGCTGCCATTGAAAGTGAAACGAAGAAAAGTAGGAAAGTAAAATTTATGTTAGGAGTATACTGACATTTGATCGAATTAATGTTATAAGATATAAAAAGACGATGAATAACAGCATTGAAGAAATATTTAACATGACTGGGAGAGGCGATCAGCTAACCAGGTTGCCTGGGATAGACATGCAGCTGAGTGATGGGGAGAATTCCTCAGATGACGAAGACGATCGCCTCCTAATGTTTCCTTGGTCTTCTTTTGTAAATTCAGACATATTGTCTTTGGACTTTTTCAAAAATGCAGGTAATTAATAATAGTATTATATATTCCTTGTCACAAGTATGGCATGCCAAATTGAAATACTTTATTCTGATCATGTGTCCTTCCAGATCTTGTGTTGGTTTATATCTAAGTATTAGATTATAAACAGGGATACTGTGGATTCATTTATTTTCGTGGGTACCAATTTTTGTGGATTGATGAAAACTTGCATATTTCTGGATATTTAAATTCGTTGTTTTGGCAAATTCTGCATACATCCCTTTATAAAATCTGTATTGTATTGAACATTTAAATTCATTGTGCCACTGTACCCACGAAATCTACAAAAATGTGTATCCTTCTAATATTAATGAATCCATAGCAAGATAAATTGCCTCAAATACCACACAGTAAAACAACAACTACAACCACAAACACAAAGACTCCTAAAAACAGATATAGAAACACAACATCAGACAACACATGGACCAGATAGCCTGACTTGATACATGCACAAATTGATAAACAAAAATATATATCACTAAGTACTTTATTCCTCTTAAACAATACAGCATTGGTCAAAGTAATCTACTCACCTTGAACTACATTTCATAGTACAATGAGTTTATAATTACTGGTATGACTGTGATGATTTTCATGTTTAGATCGAAATCCCAGGATCTGAGATGTTTGTCAATTATATTTAAAATTGAGAGTGTATGTTATTCTTTAATCTTGGAGTCTAGTGCTGGTGGTTGATGTTGTCTGTTGTACATGAGTCCACTATCTTGGAGTCTAGTGCTGGTGGTTGATGTTGTCTGTTGTACATGTGTCTACAATCTTGGAGTCTAGTGCTGGTGGTTGATGTTGTCTGTTGTACACTATTTTGGTGGTTCCTTTTCTCCTTCAATGTATTTTTAGGCAGTGTTTTTAAAAATCTTTATTTGGTGTTTCATTCACTTATTTAGTGCACAATGTTTCCATAACAAGTAGGCTTCTTTTACATATAATTTACATGTGAGTGACTAGTTATATTTTGCTTCAATTCCATTTGACATGAAACCGTTGTTTATTTTGAATGTAAAGATTTCTTTAAATGCTATAGAAACCCTGTAGACATCCAAGGTTGGTAGCTATATTTCCAGTTTCATCTCTACCTTTGGGAGAACAACATCATAGTTCAGTGGGATGTTCTTTCTTATGTACCTAGTCTATGTCCATTTCAATTAATTTCTATGAGACAGGCCACGAAAAATGAATTGGCTGGTACTTTAAGAAAGTATTTCCATAGTAACACTTCAAATTTATTTTAGACAAAATTCCTAAAGCCTGCTTTTCTCATTGCTTGCTTTATAAGCTACAATTAGCTTAATTCAAGTCATAAAACATTGCAATTTTATTGAACTTAAAGTTTTGGGCATGTTTAGTATGAGGAAATCTGTATTTTCACCAAAATTAACATGATTAATGCAAAATTTGTGTAGACAAAGTTATGATATGATCTGAAAGTTTCTTTACTTTTCAAAGTATACAATACATGTATCATGTGTTATAATTATTCCGGTTTCTAAATGTATATGGAATGCATTTCAAAAGAGGACTTAGTCACCTAGACACCCATCAGATTGCTTGATAATATAATTATTGTACAAATGTAAATACGATAAAAACATATGTCAGTTTACTGTTTGAGTTCTATGTGTGATAAATGTCTTTTTAATCCTATGGTAGTTGTTTTGGGATTAGTATTTATGGAGATGCAGGATTTGATTGAAGCCATGGTGTGGTTTGTCAGGTCACATGATTAGTTTGCTCCTTAAATGAATATTATACCTAGATGGTCATTTTTATAGTGCTCAAAACTTGATACGACAATAACTTATAAGTATAACGGTTATTTTATCAAAGAACTTTTTATTGTTGAATGTTAAAAGCGTCAAACTTGTGCTTAAGATTAAAAACATTTTCACATATCAAAGATAACCCAATACCTTGTACAGAAACTAAGCAATTTGTTAGTGTTTCTTTAGAAAGTTGACTTCCTTTATAGGAGAGTGTAGGATATTTGTAAGAAATGTGTCTGCTTGGGTGCATGTCCCCAAATGAACTCTGTATATGAATATACATGATATACTTTTATAAGTAAATACTGTCTATAAAACTGTCTAGATTTGCTTTTTTTTCTTTCTTAATTGTTAATATTTTATCCACTGATTTGGAAGTCCAGGTGAGGCTTTTCAATAATCATTTCATCTGTTTGACATAAAGACTAAAATTCCATGGTGGAAGCTGTTGCAGAAATTGCTCTACAAAGAAATAAACTTGGTTAAACTGCTTATTAGCATGAAATCAAAAAGCACCTGTTATATTCTTGTAAGATTTTTACCTGCTTAGATCAAAGAGTATTTAAGTGGGGTTATATAATGACCACAGCTTATTAGTACTTAAGTAGGAATTAACAGGTCAGACATTGTGTTCTATTGTTCTGTGTTTAATAAGCTTTATAGGTTTGACACAGTGTTGTATCTATGTATTAAATAGTATTTAGTAGACCCGTTAATGTTTTGATCATTGAATTTGTAAAGTTGTTTATTTTATAATTAAAATTCAACGGCAATTTCAATGTTTTGAATATTGAACCAAGAGGGTTAATGTTTGAATGATAATTGTCTTTGCATTGTTCATAACTGAACATCTTGCTTTAACTACTTTCATTATAATTCTCAAATATTATCGTAATTTTTTAATCTTATGATATTTTTTAGTTTCTTACTTCGGCCATTATTCTTTCCTCATTTATAATCTTGTGGTCAAAATAATGTTGAATCTGAGAGATTATTTCAGTATTTACACCAAGATGTCATGAATTTTTTTAAATCCTCCATTTATTATGTTTTACCTTGATATAAGGTTAAATTGCTGAAAAACTCATCTTCTACATTATTGAAATCACTTTCTGTATGCAATAACCATAATATCTTATTGTAAATTGAGATACACCCAATCTGTGAGTTTAATACCCTACTAGATGTATCTAATAGATATTGGTATGCATTATAAATCCAAATAACAATGTTGAAGTACTTATAGCCTATATAAGAAGATAAACTGTAAATGGACAGTTGAATTTATTATAGCATTAACTGTTTGAAAACAGGTGGCTCAGGTAGTCTACAATCTGTCATTACTAGCAAATTGATAACAAAGTAGTTTTGAAAAAAATGTGTATGGAAAAAGGGGGGGGGGTTATATTGAAAAAATCTATGATGATATGAGTGAAAGAAAAGTATTCTAATGTATAAAAATGCTGTAACTACTTAGATTGTTTATACAGAGACAACTCCAGAAGAAAATTATTCACACAGTGCTCGACTGTTTAGAGGTATAACAATGGTTGAGGCTAGAAAATGGAATGTGATCATCAAAACCAGTTTTTATTAGCTATATATTTATAATATACTAGTGGGCTAAATGGTGCAGAATTTATTTTGTTTAGTAGAATCTTGAATATTCTTAAATGTATTTTTGATAAAATTTTCAATGGGGATATACTGTCTAAATCATTATTAAGAAATGTCAATTGAATTTAAACGGTTCCTAATGGAATGGACTATTCTTCAGTGATCAAAATATTGCTATGTTTTTTAAAAGTGAATGCTGAATTATGTTATAGAAATTCTTAACAATTTTGTGAAGAAATAAAACTGTCTTTCAGCTTAACTGACTGCTGTTGTACTTCTTTTTTTTATTGGAATACCATTTATATGTTTGATAAAGAATTCAATAATTTTAATAATTTATTTGAAAACCCTGGTCAAACCTTAATCTTCAACTTATTTGAAGCAAGGTAATATGTCATTGTGTTTAAATGAATAGCAGGAATAAATGTTCTGAATTTTACTTGCAGATAACAAACTACAAGAAGAGTTGTTACGGACCACACAACTGGTTTATAGCTATCAAGATGGCAAAGGAATGGTATGTGCTTAATAAAAATCAGTCCTATTTTATTTTTAATATTTTGAGGCAACATTTCTCATTGAATCTTTGAAACTTTGATGACATGCGTCTCATTGAAGGTTTGCCTGTATTAATACTTGAGACTTTGAGTTATATTAAGTATGAGAGAATAAACATGTGAAAACATTCAGTTAAGATCTCCTGTTACTCTCAGTGTCATCTGGTGTTAGTCTCCATTGTCATAGCACAACAATTCCATAAGAGAAACAAACCACACAGGCACCAAATTCAATATGTTGATTAATCAACTAAGAACATACTTTCTCATGCATCCTTCTGGAAAATCATGTAAACTTTCATTTGTTGTACAAGAAAATACTTCATCAAGAAAAAAGTATACAGGATGTAGTTGAATGTGCAGAAGAAATTGAAATAAAGCAATGAATTTTGATGAGCAAGAATAGTTTTTTTTGGAAGCTCAGATGTTGGTGTTATCTTATTCATGTGTTTCAAGATAAAACAATAAACAGAACATTTGTAAAACACAGAACCAGCAAACTATGTGTGGAGAGGCAGCATCAGTGGAATATTGACTTTCTAATATTGTTTTGCTTGAGAGCCTTAAAGAGGAAGAATTCTCAATTATGAGTTAATACTTCAAAAAATGGTCAACTTTAAAAGTAACAATCAGTTGTTTATCTATTAATCAGTGCCAGCCCAAGTTCTGGAACAATTTATCAATTTCATTACATATCAATTATTTCAGGTACCAAAACTTAGAGAACCCAGGAGTTTGTTTGCATTGTCTAAAGAACTTGGTCCACAGCAAGCAGCTAGATGGTAATATTTATGTATACAGTGGAGTCCCAGGTGCCCGCTTGGCCGGTGATACCGCGCATTATCTGTTTTTGTCATATCAACAAAGAAACAAAGAAAATCATTCTTGTTATTGTTTCAGCCTTGCGAAAGGATAAAAAAGAATAAACTTGATAAGTTCAAGAGTTAAATAATAACTGCAATGCTGTGATTTACAATATTTGGCCAATATCAATTAAAAAAAATTCATTATCAGATTGAAATATTTTTTGCTCTGCATCCTCTTCAGTGTGCTTGGTTCAAATTCAGCTATATTTCGGAGTAGAAAATCTTTCCTTTATTCAAACAAGCTACTTTTAAAAGGCATGCGCGAAATCACCGGACATTGGAGGAACTCCCAGAACAGGGGTTTTACTAATTTTAGACACGCATTACATAAAGTATGTCATAAAAGTGTTCACACAATATTATTCATTTATTGGTTTTATCAGTTGAATGAAGTGAAGTCATAAGTCTTCGGTGCGCAGATACACCGGACTGCACCATACTGTTATATCAAGCACTTTGGTTAAAAGTATTAACAATCCTTAGTAGTTTGTTGCTAATAGATAAAATAGATAAAAATGTCAGCAACTACCAAATTCTTATTAAATTGTGTATTGCTCCCCCCCCCTTGTGTATAGTTTAAGCTAATTTGTTTATGCTGCCTGCTATGTGATTAAACTGACAACCTATGGCGATTGAGGCATGCATGCTACCACAAGACCACTGAGCAGTAATAGTGAATATCAATGGAAATTTAAAGAGTACTTTTAGTTCCTAATGTCAAATCTATGGATTATTCAGCATTGAATAGCTGTATTGGAATTTTTGTTTGTCAAAATGATTATGTACCAGTAGGCTTTTTGACAGCAATTAATGAACTTTTGTATTTATATACTAGGTGTATCTGCACTTTCTAATATTCAAGGAGTGGATTTCAATGAAAATTGTACTGAATGACATTATGAATTTTAATTTCTTTTTGCAAATGTCCTGGTATGAAAAAGGGTTTGAATGAATTTGTCTTTTCCTGTTTTTGTGTGTTGAGAACTTTGTGTCAGATATGAATACAAATACTTTATTGAATCTATTGTCAGCCCATAAAGGGTAGGTTACATATAATGATTGCAAATAAGTAAAAAACCAATAATGATAATGCTTGTGATAGTATGATATAATTGCATTGGTGGTCTTGTTGTAGCATGCTTGTCTAGAGTGCTTAAGGTTGATGATTTGAACCCTGACTGGATTATAGCAAAGACTTTAAAATTGAAAGTTGTTGTTTTTCTGCCGATTGAGTAAGTTCAAAGACTGGTAAGCCCAGAATTATGTGTCAAGGTGCAGTGACATGACTTACTACTGACTGTTACCTTGTTAAATAGCAAATTTGCTAAAAAAAAAAGTGTGTCTGTCCAGTACAAAACATGGTTCATTTTAATGGCACATTAACATGTTCTCGTCCTAAATGTACATTTAATTTGCTACTGAAGTTAAAAAGCAATCCAACTTCATCTGATATGTGTTTGTCTTTTGTTAAATTCATGCACAAGTTCTTCTTTCAAGACATATTCCAGTAATTTTTCAGGAAGTTTGGAGCATTTTTCAAAGTTCAGTTTACAGCTTTCTATACTTAGTAGTTAATGACTTAGTGTTTTATTGAAGACTGAGTAGGGACCTTTATATGTGTGCTTATGGTTCTTTGTGCTGTTGTATTGCTGTTTCATTGAAGTCTCCTTTATTTTCTTGTTTTATTCAATAACCATGGCTATGATCTGTATATTTTAGATACATACTTGTATAATCTCTAGAAATTAATGCAAATGGATCCTTTTGCTTTGTTCATCAACAAACCATTACAATTGTTAATTAAGGATATTCTAACATTGATCTCAAGGTTTCAGATCTTTGAACTATTGCTACAAACTAATTTCACATTCAACTATCCTTTATTCATTAAATATTGTATACAACATGTCAGATACAAATATTTGATCTAACAGATACTTGAAAATTGTAATTTTTGTCACACCTCCATTATTATATAGTCTCAACAAATATTGATATTTTCCCTTTTTGTATTTACAAAGTAAATAAAATGATATTTTTAATTTCTTCTTTTGTTACAGGCCTTCAGAAATTCAAGTGTTGAATGAAAAAATAAAACATATGTATTATATTCCTCCCGAACCTGAACCATTCTATAAACCAAGTAAGTAAACAAGTTATATTGTAGTAATTCAGTTTCTAATGTCATACAGACATTGGGAAGTTATATCGTCAACATTCAGGGTCTTCCCTAATAATGAATGCTAAGTACTTGAAAAATAGACCATTACTAAAGAAAGTGACTGGAAAACATTTTTGTCACTTTCAGCAGTTTCTGTTTTTGTCTGTCTTGAAAGCTTTTCAGTTATTCTTTGGCAAGCAAATGGCTTATAATCTCTGTCACAGTGACAAAATATACATTCAGTATGATTTTTTGGGGAAGACGGCTTCAAGCCGTCAATCCCCAATGGGGTTGACCAGAGTGACATTCCCTCGCATCATTCATTTTGTTTTTATAGTGTGGAAAACCCCCAACAAATCTTACTAAGAATGATGAGATGGGGAGACACAAATGAATAAATTGACTTTAAACACTTTTTTACACATTTCCCTTCTGTTTCTCTCGAAATTATCGTATATCGAGCTCTCCTTTACACTATTTACGTTTCTTTTACAATCCGGAAAAATCAGTATGACGAGATATTCTAAATATATCCAACCTACATTATATTTTATAGTGACGTCATTGTTGGAATGCCACACTACGCATAAGCAGGGATATCCTTCACTGGTTATTTAAATCATTCTCAAAGATTGTGCACTTATTAAAAAATAGTATTTGTTGAATTTAAACATAATGATGTTTGCTGTAGATGATTTAAACATCAACATGCAATACTTTAATTTGTAGGTCAACAACTTTCAAAGTAAACAGGAAGTCCGAGGGGCTACATGAGATCGGGGAGAGAAACGATCTTTTTCATTTTTTTCTGTAAAACTCTGTTTTGAGAATCTTCCTCCAATTCAGGAGCACCTCAATTTATGAGCTAATTATCCACTAAAATAAACACTTAAAATGTTGCATTTTGTAGTTTAAACCTATTTATTCATGAAATTTTACAAATATTTCAAAATGTAGGATTTTGAAACAAGCTTCACACAGTTTACATCAATCATATTGTTATTTTTATTAGTACCTGTATCCCTGTGATGAGAGATATAACTGGGAACTTTATTAATGGAAATTTAAAACTGAATAGATTTTTCAGTCCTAACTTTCTTAAGAAAAAAATTAAAAATTTTAAGAGTACTATGATAATCATAAAAAATGGAAAATGGCCTACAGTTCAGTCGTACACTATTAAGATTTAAAAATAATTGTAGTTGTTGTTAAATGACAGAATTCAACCATTGGTCTAAATTGAGTCCTAAACTAAAGAAACGAAATTACATTAAACAACAATTGATTCCAATAGTGTCAACCTTCCACATGTTCTAGCTGTTCTTTTTTTCATTCTTTATATGAAGATTATCAAAAGATAACCCCCCCCCCCCCCCCCCGAACCCCAACCACAACCCCCCCCCCCAACCCCAAAAAAATGAAATAGAAACAAGGGCCGTCTTTCCCCTCAGAGCTATTCAGCTCTTTGATTTTCATTGTTGAAGGCTATGTTTGCATCTTGAAATTGCTCACATCCACTTAATATGAATTTTGGTGGATAGCTGTCTCATTGGCAATCATACTACATCTCTTAATTTTTATATTTAATGCAACGTAAAACAAAACCAATGGTTTGTTGATATTTGAGTAAATGGCAAATAAAGCTGCAAACCAAACCATATGCATCAAAATGGTTGGGGTTTTTTAGTAAAAAATAATTGTATGGTGCAATCTTTATTCCTGATAAAAACTTAAAAAGCGTTGTTTACTGAAGAGATTTTCACCAAATACTTATACTTGCAAGTAACGAAGTGTACTCTGATGTACATGTATGTAATTTTATAAAATGTAAAATGACTCTTGCGGCAAACATCTTTTATCATAATATTTTTGATGAGTCTTATGCCAAATACACCACATCTTAAAATTTTATATTGATATTTTGTCTACTTCACATATATATGTAATCATAAACCATAAGATAAAGTGGGGAAAAAATTTAGTCAACAATAATTCTTCTATAGTTATATCAAGAACTTAAAATTTAATTATTGACGTATTTAATGTGGTGTGTGATTTCAAACTTCTGATGTCAATTGGGGTTTAATAGCCTCTTTAAATGTTTTTACACTAAAGCTGTTCTCTTTGTGTTCCCTTGAAGAATTTACAATACTATATATAGCCTGGTTTGTTGATATGTATTGGTTTTATACAAGGATATAATAATTTATTCCAATATTTAATTAAACACTTGTACATATAGCTATTTAAACTTACAAGTCGTTACACTTAACAGTTGACAGTCCTTAATGGCCCATGATACCAGGCCTCAAGTTTTGAAGTTGCTCTTGTAAAAGGGTGAATAACTTTCTTGTTTATTTATTGAAATATTGAACTTATTGGTGCATAATTTTAATTAAATTTTCAACAAAAAGGATATCAATTTTCAACATAAATATACTAAAATATACTATTTGAACTAATAAAATTTGATTTATAGCCAATTTTTCATAATTGGCATGAAATATGATTTTTATACTTGGATAATTCTCTAAAAGCCTACCTCAGAAATGTTAGGTAATAAATGGTTATTGATATTTAAAAAGAAAAAGGCAATAAATGTCAAAATATAAATTATTTGCTCATACAAGCATCATTATATAACTTAATTTGTAAACAAGAAATAAATTTAAATGATAAATCAGAATTTAGCAATGACCCACTTTATACTTTTTTTGAAAGAAGTAATGCTATGTTGTTTTCATTGTTTTGTAAATAGTAAATTAAATGGTATTTATCTGTCCTGACCAGTCTATTAAGGTATATATTTATGATAGAAAAAAAACCTGCCAATGTTGACAGTTTGCAAATAACCTTTTTATGAGCTGCGTCGGATAGAAATCGACCTTATGCAAATAACTATAATACATCTGTTATTCTTTTTTGGGTTGAAAAAAAATTCAAGAGGAAATCTCTAACTGTATGAAAATTGATTTGTTATAAGGACCCTACAAAAAAGAACAATATTCATCTTTTAATTTTGTATTTAGAATGAACCAAATCCTTTAAAGTCTTATAGATCTACATGTAAACGTACACTTGCAAAAGGTCGATTTCTATCCAACACAGCTCATTTATTATCCATAGTTACACTTAAGATAACATATTTGCATGAATATAAAATAAGGAGATGTAATATGGTTGTCAGTGAGATAACTATCCACTGGAGTCCAAACAACTATGATTTAATAAACTTTAGGGACCTTCAACAATGAACAAAACCCATTACTTTAAAGTCCCAACATAGAAAAATGTGATACAATTCAAATAAAAAATCCAACAGCATATTTTTTTATAACAAAATAATGAATGAAAATCAATATGACACACACAAACCATGTATGAAAGTTTTTCAAGATGAAACAATGTGAACCAATTATCTTCATCTGCCTTAGCTGTGGAACCGTAGCTCTTAGGTCCTTATGATATTTTTTTACTCTTTGTGAACCATATATACGGTATGGCAGCTTCACATGCTTTTGACTTTATTTTTGTGTTTTAGTTGCCAGTTTATGTTTTCAGGATTAGGTCTATTCTTCAGTCACTATTCATGTAGGACAATGATATTTGTTATGTTGGTTATATGAGGAATGTAGGTCTAACAATTTTCATGTCCCATTGGATCTTTTTCAATTCAAGCTCCAGGGGACAAGTTTTAAGCTTTCAGAATCATGTGTTTTCTAATTGAACTGTACATATATTTTGGATGATTTTCTAGTATTGAGGGGTATTTTTCACTCTTATTATAAATTATAATGTAACCATGATAATCATTTTACCTCTTTTAGTTTTCAACCAAAATATTATTACATGTACTGTGGATTCATTAATATTGGTTGGAAATTTCCTATGGGCTTGTATGCAGACTTCAGCAAAACCACAAAATTAAATATCCACGAACATGTAAGTTTTCCTTAAACCATGAAAATTGGTACCCACGAAAATAAATGAATCCACAGTATTATACATATTGATGATCTCATTTCAGCTGGAGCAGAGAAGATGCCAATGGTGAGAGGAGAAGAAAATGGTGGAAGACTGGTATTTATGTATGAACCAAAGGCTTGTTTTGTAAGTTGGTATTTATGTATGAACCAAAGGCTTGTTTTGTAAGTTGGTATTTATGTATGAACCAAAGGCTTGTTTTGCAAGTTGGTATTTATGTATGAACCAAAGGCTTGTTTTGTAAGTTGGTATTTATGTATGAACCAAAGGCTTGTTTTGTAAGTTGGTATTTATGTATGAACCAAAGGCTTGTTTTGTAAGTTGGTATTTATGTATGAACCAAAGGCTTGTTTTGTAAGTTGGTATTTATGTATGAACCAAAGGCTTGATTTGTAAGTTGGTATTTATATATGAACCAAAGGCTTGTTTTGTAAGTAATAAATCAAATCAAATCAAATAATTTTATTAGTGTAAAATCCAAATATTTTGGATTGTTACCAAGACAAACATGACAATCATTACAAACATACAATATTTAGATAGAAACAACATTCATATTCTATAAGACTATATTTCGATATTTTGGAGTAATATGATTTAGTAAAATGTCATTAATAATGAAACAAAAAATATTGGAAATATCAAGCATGAAATTGATTCAACAATTAAAAGCAACTTTTAGAAGTCTGCATTACTAATTATAGATCTTTATGGGATATCATTGATTACATTTTACCAACCATGAAATGTTTACTATTCATGTTACCAAGGTTAAGTTTTCAATAAGACTGATTTGTATTGGAATATTTACCAAATAAAAATCCCTTGGTTTGATGTATGATTTTACAGAATAGACTAACAAACTTCATATCTATTGAAATAAAGACATATGTATCAATTTCATGCACACAACATATGATTGTAAAAGAACCCTCATTTAACAACAGATACCTTTTGAGATCAAGTTGTTGAGAAAAACTTGATTGAAACCATGAAAACTCAAAACACAGTTCAATTAACCTTTTACTTTTAGGTGCACTAAACATTATTTTAGGCATTATCCATTTCTATGATTACAACTGAAAGTCTATTAATCAATAAGTTATAATGCATTCTATTATTTTGATTTACAGTTTATGAGATCAAGAGTGAATGGATGTCGGACAGGACCAGAAAAAGTAACATGTAACCTGAAATCTCCTGAGGATAAAACACTTCTTTTTGATTCGAGATTTGAAAGTGGAAATCTTGCCAGGGCAGTTCAAACGTAAGGAGAATAAATCATAAGCAAATAATTGTCCACGAATTACTGTCATAAAAAAGGCAGCATTTACATTTATCTATTGAAATTAAATTATGGTTCTTTATTGTGAAAAGTAAAAATTACACTATAAAATGTATGCTTCCGAAGCACTTTCCTGGATTTACCTTCATCAAGTATGCTAAAAACAAAGATGTATAAGGACAGAATCACATGTACAGATATATAACCAAAAGTTTATATAAGAGGAGGGGGGTGTCGAAGGTGTCCTTATCAGGAAATCTTGAGGCTCCATATTTAAAGAAAATTAAATCCAGACATCCCGAAATTCGGAAAAAGAATTCCCGGATCCTGAAAGGGTCAATCCCGTAATCCGAAACTTAAAAACACCCGATCCCAATGTCCCGGAAAAGATCCTGTCCCTCCTCATATAATTGTTCAGGGTACGTAAATGAATACAGCCATTTACATACAAGTATAATGTTTAGATATGAAAAAAACTAATGCATCCTGTAAGATTTTATGATGTATTAGGGAAGACTCATGATCTATTTCTTATTAAAGGTCTTCATGGCCCACATTACCCACAAAAAAGTAATGAGTTTGTGAAGCAGTGGTAATGAGGTACAGTTACATGCATTTTTGGTCAGCACTTGACTAAAAGTAAAGGCTACAATTTCTTTCCACAATGCCAACCCTATGAAACAGTATAATCCAGTTCAAAATTTTATTGAAAAGAATTGTACAAAAAAAAGTAATTGAACAGTTTGTGAACAAAAATATATATATATTAAACATATGAGAACTTTATGATAATTTCATCTTTTCAGGTCTGAAACAGATTATGAATGTTGGCTGAGATATGATTTATACACAACAAAAAATACACAGTGGTTTTATTTTAGAGTAGCAAACACAAGGCCTAATGTAACATATAGATTTACTATAGTCAATTTTATGAAGGTAGGTTTGATATAGTTTTGCCAGTTTCCTCATATTAAAGTCTTGATAATTAGGAAACCGGCAAATCACAGGTTTCATTAAAGATATGAGTCTTTTAGAAAAATGATCATGATCTCAAATAGTATTATAATCTTTTACACATGAATTGTTTAGAAAGTTTTGACTTCAAGCAGTCTTGTTCATGATGAAATCAGGTAAATTTACCAAAGGTAAGAAAATATTTTGAAAATGTAACATTCTTCAATCACTATATGTTAATTCTGAACATTGACGTAAAGGAAGAGATAGTTTGCTAATTTTTCTGAATACAAAGTAGAACTTTTTATGCCACATTTATTATACCCCATTTATGAGGATTATGTTTTCTGGTTTGTGTGTCCGTTCGTTTGTTAGTCAGTTAATCCGTCTGTCCCGCTTGAGGTTAAAGTTTTTGGTCAAGGTAGTTTTTGATGAAGTTGAATTCCAATCAACTTGAAACTTAGTTCACATGTTCCCTTTGATATGATCTTTCTAATTTTAATGCCAAATTAGAGATTTTATTCCATTTTCACGGTCCACTGAACATAGAAAATGAAAGTGCGGATGGGGCATCCATGTACTATGGACACATTCCTACAACTTTACCATTTCTTTAAAGTAAGAAAGTAAGAAGAAGGGAAGGAATACTGGAGGTGCAGAAACAGCAAATCTATTTAAATTGCCCCCCCCCCCCCCCCCCCCCCAAACACACATTTTAATAATAGCAAATGTACTATACTACTACTTGTATTCCACTTTTGGGATGGGGGGGTTGAACCAAATTTAAGTCCAACCAAACCTCTCTATTGTTTGATAGTCATTTTAAGTTTTAGTTCATGAATGCACCTTAGAGAAAACCTACCCAATTAAAACAGAGGTT
The DNA here is from genome assembly GCA_037788925.1 of Mytilus galloprovincialis. Lineage (NCBI taxonomy): Eukaryota > Metazoa > Mollusca > Bivalvia > Mytilida > Mytilidae > Mytilus > Mytilus galloprovincialis. Next base: position 25,755,167 of record CM075341.1, read on the forward strand.
ACAGTGTATTATAACATTTTGCACAATATGAATTGCACCTGCTGTGAAGAATCTATTTTTATGCCCCACCTACGATAGTAGGGGGGCATTATGTTTTCTGGTCTGTGCGTCCGTTCGTCCGTCCGTTCGTCCGTCCGTTCGTCCGTCCGTCCGTCCGTCTGTTCGTCCGTCTGTCCCGCTTCAGGTTAAAGTTTTTGGTCAAGGTAGTTTTTGATGAAGTTGAAGTCCAATCAACTTGAAACTTAGTATACATGTTCCCTTTGATAAGATCATTCTAATTTTAATGCCAAATTAGAGAATTTATTCCAATTTCACGGTCCACTAAACATAGAAAATGATAGTGCGAGTGGGGCATCCGTGTACTGTGGACACATTCTTGTTTGAGAGCTTGATTAGCATTCCCTCCCCCATCAACTCCCACCACAAAAATTTCCTCATTTAGACCCAACAAGGAGGATTTATCATTAAAAATCCATACAGCCAAGTAGGTACCACTAAGCAAATATACAAGTTGTTGTAAAGGTATTTGTACATGCAGACATCCTTCATACTTCAAAACATGATTGCCACAAATGGTACAGAGGTTCCATTTCTCCCATTTAATGTTTTTTTATCCATATGAATGTTCTAGAGCCAAATTTAAAGTACAATATTTACATAGAATTTTCTGATTTCAGCCGGACAGTTTATATAACTATGGTATGAGACCATTAATGTACAGCGAGAAAAATGCTCAAGGCAAGAAGATAGGATGGATACGATGTGGGGCAGAAATTAAATACTACAAAAATAATTTAAAGTGAGTTATAACATGGTTCCTTCTATTGAATCAACATTTATCTATTAATGATAGAGATATGGTTAAACAAAAGTTAGACAGCACCCACCAAAAATAGTAACTACAATAGACATCAGGTGTTGCCATACAATCTTCAAGAATTTAAAAGCTGTGTAGGGCCTTAATAAATATATTGTTTGTTTCCCCAATCCTGACCCTGCCAAGCCAGGTGTTGGTAGGTAGTTAGGAAAATTATTTTTTTTTTGTTTGCAAAAAGCTTGAACAATATTGGCCAATTCGACAAACCTGAAATCGGAAATGAATAAAATAATATTTGACTTAGGTTTGGCAATAAAATTTTGTGAGTGAGACTGTTTTTTTCAGGGTTGGTCAGGATTGGTGAAACAAACAATATTTTATTTTAGGCCTAGTAGTGTCATAATCATCTGTATTCTTTGTATTTTAAATGAATTGAACAGAGACAATCAAAAATCTGTCATCCACACAAAATTGTTAAGAGAAACAGAATAATAACACGATTCTTGTTTCTGGACAGGCAAACTTTTACATACCTTATGAAAATAAAAAGATTTCCTACAATAACCAATGAGACAGCAATCCACCAGATACAAAATGACATGAATGTAAGCAACTTTCAAATTTACATTAAAACTTAATTCAGTGTTACTTAAAGCAGAAATCATGTATTTGTTATAAACTTTTTTTTTCCAAATACTTAGTTTAGTTTTAATTCAATGAAGAGCTAAAAAAGAGTTGATATTAATAATGCTCGGGGGTAGTTAGTTGATTCGGTTGACAATTAATACATGAATGACCACTTGAACTTATAAATAATTTTTGTTGTAATGATATATTTTAGGTATCAATCAGGTAGAGGCGAGAAGCCATTCTATTCATTAACATGGACTGTACAGTTTCCAAATAGTCATGACACAGTTTATTTTGCACATTGTTTTCCATATACATACACAGATTTACAGGTATGTATATTGCTTTTGCTGTTTTTGTTATAGAAACAAACAAAAAGATAGTTGAATTTATATATTGCAAACAAAGTAGGAGAGGAAAATGTTTTATGGCCCAGAAATTAGGGCTCATTTTAAAGTGTGCATACGTGATCTTAAACTTGCCAAACATGACTTAAAACAAAGATGTTCAGAAACCTAAATAAATGTAGATTTTATCAAATTTCTGTATTTTCCTTTTTTTCAATTTTTGATTATTTTAGGGATTTGAATAGTAAGTGTAAACAAAAGAAACAGCTAAAAATTATGAAATTATGATGATGTAAAACATGATAACGTATTAAAGTTTATTCTTGGCTGTACACTCTTCACAAACCTTAACATACTTTCTTTGTGAAATTTTGCTCACATGAAGTGAATGCTGTAAATGACTAATGCACATACCAAAAAATAAAATTTGAAGAGCCATGCATATATTTAAAACCAGAAAAAATCATTTTGTCACATAAAAATCCTTTTTGCTTGAAATTTGTTTTGTCATGGTGTCAATGATTCATAATTTATATATTTTTTCTTGTTTCAGGATTATTTGTTAGACTGCTCAAATGATCCTATAAAGTCAAAGATATGTAAACAGAGAGTTTTATGTAGAACATTAGCAGGAAATCTAGTCTATGTACTCACAATTACCTCCCCTTCACAAGCACCAGAAGATATCAAGGTAATTATAATGAAAAGATTGCCACTCCAGGCAACCCCCATTTTAAACACAGGAAGCTGATATTAAAATATTTTGATAGCATGAGGTGCTCATTTTCGCCATAACTTTCCATATTTTCTGAAGTTTATGTTTAGGTCTTTATGTTTTTGAAGTATACTGATATTTCTATATGAAGATAACATCAAAAACAAAATATTCTTAGCTTGAATATGTGTTTCTTTGAAAAAAAATCATCTGAAAAATTAGATTAAAGGCTATTTGAAATTTCCTGATATTTTGTCAAAGGGGGACACATATTCCTGTTTGTACACATCTATTTAAAACCAAATAACTGCAGCTTTAAACAATATTTATTAAATCAATTTCATTATAGATGTATAGCAGACATTTAAAGGTGTAAAGAACTGAAATTTAGGGCAATCAGTCAAATTATTACTAAGAAATACTTCTTTGATATCATTTTTTTCATTCAGGAAATTGGCGGAAAATCGTTGTCTGTTTTTCAGTCCTTTGGGGTTAGTGCTGAAATTTTGTCAAGTTTAAAAAATAATCAAATTTGTTTTTATTTGTTTTAAAAAATCTTGTCATTTCATCCTATGCTTAAATTTGACCGCAAATCTATTGTATGAAAACTGTTCCCTTACAGACGGGTTCTTGAAAAATGATTGTACATTGAATTTTTTCAGCACAAAAAAGCAGTAGTGATAACTTCTCGTGTTCACCCTGGTGAATGCAATGCCAGTTGGATGATGAAAGGCTTCCTAGATTATCTGACAGGCAACTCTGCTGATGCCAAGGTTTGTCACTATAACATATTTAGATCTTTTATGAAAATGATGCATAAGAAAATATTTAGTCAAAATACACAATAAATACCAGAGAAATAGGAAAAATACTCGAAAGGTTGCTTATATAATGCATACAATATTTCTGTGCTAGAATATCTTGATTTTTACACTTTATGTGATTAGAAATGAAGGGTTAGTGGGCTAAAAAGTGACATAGCAGTTAGAAAAAGTCCATTATAATTGAGGTGCAATGTGTTTACACTTTTTGTGTGTTAAAGCACACATGGCACATGCATTTGAATAATTTTTGCATTTCACTTGTTTTTTTAGATGCTTAATGATAAAATACAAAAGAATTGTCATGATAATTATTATGTTTTAGTACTGAATTAAATGTTTCTGTATATTTGCAGCTGCTGAGAGATACATTCATATTCAAAATAGTGCCAATGTTAAACCCAGATGGTGTGATAGTTGGTAATTATAGGTGTTCCTTAGCAGGGAGAGACTTAAATAGAAACTATAAAACTGTGTTGAAAGATGCTTATCCTTCTGTGTGGCATACAAAAAATATGATTAGAAGGTTTGTATTCATTTTGAAACGATTAACATTTCGTTTTTTGTTGAATAAAATTTTAACAATGTGCTGTTAAATGGCACAAATTATTAAGGGGAGACAATTCAAAGTGAAATTTAGAAAAATAGGATATCTATACTATTAAAAGAGAAGACCTCATTTTGTGTGTCGCTTCTGTTCCTTCCACAATAAATCAATCATCATGCCTCTGTGTCCTATAGGTAACATGCATAGTCACATTTGTCATCCATTCTTATGATTATTCAGATTGAGTTATTTTGAGGAAAAAACAACAAAAAAGGAGTCCAGATATGATTCCGTCATCAGACTGACTTTTAGTCATAGATAAGACTTCCGGTTTGAAACATGCACAAACACAACCAATCGTATGATAGATAACAAAAAAATGAAAAATAAATAAGCCAATCAAATCGTTCTCCATATCATGGTGTTTAGATCGCAAGAACCACAACCATTATACCTCCTTATAGAAGACAATTATTTTTCGCGTTTATCTACTTGTAAACTACGATTATACTACTTTAATATATAGAGACTCTCTGTATTCTGTCTACTGTTTTCTTTCAATTGTTTACTATTTAAGGGATCATACCAATTGCATGTATATTAAAATAAGTAAACATGTGACACATTTTTAGCTCACCTGGCCCGAAGGGCCAAGTGAGCTTTTCTCATCACTTGGCGTCCGGCGTCGTCCGGCGTCGTCCGGCGTCCGTCGTCCGTCGTCGTTAACTTTTACAAAAATCTTCTCCTCTGAAACTACTGGGCCAAATTTAACCAAACTTGGCCACAATCATCATTGGGGTATCTAGTTTAAAAAATGTGTTCGGTTACCCGGCCAACCAACCAAGATGGCCGCCATGGCTAAAAATAGAACATAGGGGTCAAATGCAGTTTTTGGCTTATAACTCTGAAACCGAAGCATTTAGAGCAAATCTGACATGGGATTAAATTGTTTATTAAGTCAAGATCTATCTGCATTTAAATTTTCAGACGAATCGGACAACCGGTTGTTGGGTTGCTGCCCCTGAATTGGCAATTTTAAGGAAATTTTGCCGTTATATGGTTATTATCTTGAATATTATTATAGATAGAGATAAACTGTAAACAGCAATAATGTTCAGCAAAGTAAGATCTACAAATAAGTCAACATGACCGAAATGGTCAGTTGACCCATATAGGAGTTATTGCCCTTTATAGTCAATTTTTAACCATTTTTCGTAAATCTTAGTAATCTTTTACAAAAATTTTCTCCTCTGAAACCACTGGGCCAAATTTATCCAAACTTGGCCACAATTATCTTTGGGGTATCTAGTTTAAAAAATGTGTCCAGGGACCCGGCCAACCAACCAAGATGGCCGCCATGGCTAAAAATAGAACATAGGGGTAAAATGCAGTTTTTGGCTTATAACTTAAAAACCAAAGCATTTAGAGCAAATATGACTATTAGAAAATTGTTTATCAGGTCAAGATCTATCTACCCTGAAATTTTCAGATGAATCTGACAACCTGTTGTTAGGTTGTGGCCCTTGAATTGGTAATTTTAAGGAAATTTTACTGTTTTTGGTTATTATCTTGAAAATTATTATAGATAGAAATAAACTGTAAACAGCAATAATGTTCAGCAAAGTAAGATTTACAAATAAGTCAACACGACCGAAATGGTCAGTTGACCCATATAGGAGTTATTGCCCTTTATAGTCAATTTTTAACCATTTTTCGTAAATCTTAGTAATCTTTTACAAAAATCTTCTCCTCTGAAACTACTGGGCCAAATTAATCCAAACTTATCCACAATCATCTTTTGGGTATCTAGTTTAAAAAATGTGTCCGATGACCCGGCCATCCAACCAAGATGGCCGCCATGGCTAAAAATAGAAGATAGGGGTAAAATGCAGTTTTTGGCTTTTAACTCAAAAACCAAAGCCTTTAGAGCAAATCTGACAGGGGGATAAATTGTTTATCAGGTCAAGATCTATCTGCCCTGAAATTTTCAGATAAATCGGACAACCCGTTGTTGGGTTCCTGCCCCTGAATTGGTAATTTTAAGGAAATTTTACTGTTTTTGGTTTTTATCTTGAAAATTATTATAGATAGAAATAAACTGTAAACAGCAATAATGTTCAGCAAAGTAAGATTTACAAATAAGTCAACATGACCGAAATGGTCAATTGACCCCCTAAGGAGTTATTGTCCTTTATAGTCAATTTTCAACAATTTTTGTAAAATTTGTAAATTTTTACTAACATTTTCCACTGAAACTACTGGGCCAAGTTCATTATAGATAGAGATAATTGTAAGCTGCAAGGATGTTCAGTAAAGTAAGATGTACAAACACATCACCATCACCAAAATACAATTTTGTCATGAATCCATCTGCTTCCTTTGTTTAATAGTCACATAGACCAAGGTGAGCGACACAGGCTCTTTAGAGCCTCTAGTTAAAAAGCCAATCGTATGATAGATAACAAAAATGAAAAATAGATAAGCCATTCAGAGCGTTTTCCATATCATTTAGATAGCAAAAATAACAACTATTATATCTCCTTAGAGAGGACAATTATTTTTCGTGTTTCATTTCATGGTGTAAAGATCGCAAGAACCACAACTATTGTACCTCCTTAGAGAGCACAACTATTGATCGCGTTTATCTACATGTAAACTACGATTATACTACTTTAATATATAGAGACTCTCTGTATTCTGTCAGGGACTTTCTATGTTAGTATAGAAAGTCCCTGATTCTGTCTACTGTTTTCTTTGAAATGTTTACTATTTAAGGGGTCATACCACTTGCATATATATTAAAATAAGTAAAACATGCTAAACTTCATCTCAAACTACCTCGACCAAAACTTTAACCTAAAGCGGGACAGACGGACGACTGAATGAACGAACGCACGGATGCACAGACTAGATGGGGCATAACAATTTATTGTTGAAAGTGAAAATAGTGATTTGGCAAAAATAAAAGGAAGGTAGAGATTAGAGGGAGGCAGGACCTTTTTGGGGGCGTCAGGTGTTTTGAAGCTCTGGGTTTTGGGATTGATCCTTACGGGATCCGGGAATATATTTTTCGATTTCGGGATTTCGGGATATGAATTTCTTTAAATTCTGCATCTCAGGATTTCGGGATCAGGACCCCTCCGACCACCCCTCAAATAAGCCTTAGTCGGTCTTAGTCATTTATATAAGATTCATATCCTACCATTTGCATGTTTGTAAGGCTCTCAAAAGAAAAACCACTGATGGATTGTCCTTGAAGCATATTTTATTAGACTTATAATGGTCTATATATAAGCAGTTTCATTTGTTTTATGTTTGAAACGGTGCAAATTTTTAATTTGATTTGACTTTTACCAAAAGAAGCATTGAAGCAAAAGAGAAGAATAATTGTGGTCTGAGGCCAGAAACACGAAAATAATTGAATTTAAAAGAAAGGAAACAAATATTGGAAAAAGGGAGAGGGCTTTTGATACCTTTTATGAAATTCTCCATACATACAATGTAATATCTTTTACAAAAAATCATAATACAACAGTTCACAAGCTGTATGTGCCCGCGATTTCGCGAGTGCGTTCTAGTTTACTTGAAACAAGAATGTAAAAGTTTCCTCTTCATTTCCATGAAATAAACAAAATGAGTTTACTATTTTGTATGTTCTATCCAAAAACTACACAGGCCTTATTTTGATTTGTTAAACCAATTGCTTATAATAGTGTTCAATTTGTATGACTCAGTATTTTCAAGAAGTTCATATAATGACTTGGTTAAAAGAGAAGGATATTTACTATCCATTTATTAATTGGTTATTGCATATCTATTGATGTTCCTTTTTTCTGCTACATTTTGTGATGTGTTTCTATTGTATATATAATTGTTTATATTAAAATGTATTTTTCCAGATTACTTCAAGAAAGGGAGATAATAGTTTACTGTGATTTACATGGTCATAGTAGAAAACAAAATGTGTTCATATATGGTTGTGAGAATCGATATTCTCCAGACAAGAGGTTAAAAGAAAGAGTGTTTCCTAGTATGCTAAATAAAAATGCACCTGATAAGGTAACTAGAATACTAAATTATTCCAAATATGAGATATTGAAGATCAAATTCATTTAAATCATAAGGCTGATGTTTATGCAAAGATTTTCTTACATATGGCTGTAAAAAGTATTTAGATAAGCACAATACTTTCTTATCATGAATTAATAAAGACTTCATTGGACTGGTCAATCCTTTGTGTATTTTTTTAACCAGACTACTCAAACTTTCCACCTTAAAATTTGTTTTCATAACATATTATAAAGTTAATCACAGCCTTCTAAGACTGAACTTTTATGTCACCTGCATACTGTACTACTGACATCAAAACAAACTAATTTGGGTTGTTCCATAAAAACATACATAGTACCCAGGGAAAGTGTTTTCAAAACGGAGTACTGACCTATGGTCTAATTGTAGATTTCGAAAAAGAGCAGGCTAATGCCACTACAAGGCAGCACTCGTACTCGCAAAGTGGAATGGGATTAATATAAGTTGCAAAACTTGTTTCCCAATCCACTTTAAATAAATATGTTTAAAATAATTTAAGAATTTCACTTACACTTTCACTGTACAAAAAAGATTTGCACCCACTGCCAGTCAAATTTCAAGTTGCTTTCCTTGGGCTCAATTCTGGAACAAAATTAGATTGTAATTAAAGATTCATGATATTAAATATGAGATGGAGATAGGTTTTGGTAAAATGGTTGTTTTGTGTGATATTCTTATCATATGTAATGTAAAATGTTGTAGTCATACTCCATGTTTGATATTATCCAGATAATTTGATCCTTTTCAGTTCCACTTTGAGTCATGTAAGTTTAAGGTACAGAAGAGTAAGGACGGAACAGGAAGGATTGTCATGTGGAATATGGGTATCCTCAATAGTTATACAATGGAGGTTAGTTGTCTATACTTTCAATACTTATAAAAGTAAAGGAATGTGGTAGGATTGCCAATAAGACAACTTTCCATCAGAGATTAAATGACTAGGATAAAAGAAACTATAGATCACTATACAGCCTTCAACAATAAGCACAAGTCATGCTTTTTACATTTTGCTGTGGAAAATCTACTTCCTATTATACTCTGTTTAGAAACTGAGTTAATACTTCATAATAGTACTTACTATGTTAAATGGTACTTTAATGGTTAACCGGTAAATTTATTTTGTGAATGTAATTCAAAAACAACTTTGATACTTTGTTAAACTAAAATATAATCATAAGTAAGATTTCCTAGGATTTATTGTTGCAATAATGATAAGGAATATTGTTATTTGATACAATACAATACCATTTCAAAACTATTTTGTAGTACGGCCAAAGAAACATCATTTTATGACCTATTCTATGTCAGCAGCTATTTTAGGATTAATTCCACCGTCTTTTTCTGTTGTTTGTTTGTATAAGTGAGGAACTTTTTGTTTTGCAAAATTTAAGACAGTGTAAGCATGAACAGATTTTTCAGCGAGCAATATCTTTTTATCAATTTGATAATATTCAGATTTCAAGGTATTCTTTTGATTTGTGAAAACATTCAACATAAGATAGATATTCTAATGGTAGCAGTATAACTATGGGATTTTGTTTTACAGGCCACTTTCTGTGGGTCCACCATGGGCAAGATGAAAGGATACCATTTCAGTATGTCAGATTATGAATCGTTAGGTTTCCATTTCTGTGATACATTGTTAGACTACTGTGACCCTGACAAAACAAAGGTATAATTCTACTGTAAACCAGAAGTCATATGTGTGATCATGTGATGTGTGCATTTTCATCTACTGTATAACTATATCCTGTATTCTGTTTGTCTCATAAGCATATGATTTTTAAATTGAAGAGTTTAACAATTAATTGACACAGTTATACTTCAATAATATTATTCTATTTATAATCTATTTTTATGGCCCTGCAACGAAGTTATTGGTGCCATATAGTTTTACCCCTGTTCGTAATTCCGTCATTCCGTAACAAACCAATATACGGAGTGTTTTTCTAAATGCCATCAGATATTGGACTGATTTTTGGTATGTGAGTTAACCAGGATGAGTTACAGATCAAGTTTAAGTTTCGTTCTGCTCTGCAAATATTTGCCGAAATTACGGGCTTTGGACTTTGATAAATTGTTGAAAATCACAGCTATACAGACTTTTTTTCGAAATGCTTTTAGATATTGGGCTGATATTTGGTATGTGAGTTAACCATGACAAGTTACAGCTCAAGTTTAAGTTTAGTTCTGTTCCGCTAATATTTGCCGAAATTACGGGCTTTGGACTTTGATAAATTGTTGAAAATCACAGCTATACAGACTTTTTTTCGAAACGCTTTTAGATATTGGGCTGATATTTGGTATGTGAGTTAACCATGACAAGTTACAGCTCAAGTTTAAGTTCAATTCTGCTTTGCTAATTTTTGCCAAAATTGAGGGTTTAGGACTTGGGAAAATTGTTGAAAATCACAGTTCTACAAACTTTTTCTATACGCCTTCAGATTTTGAGCTGATTTTTGGTATGCCAGACTACCATCATGTTGGTGTCAAAAATTATTGTGTTATTGAAATTTGCAGATTTTTCAACTTTTGGAGACGGGGCCATTCATGTCGTTTTGACACATCTAGTTTATATTTGAATTTACATTTAATGATATTGATAGCATTTTTTTTTTATTATCTATATATCTAATTAACTATTAACCTTTTTTTTCTTTTTTGACAGTTATTACATTTTAATAGTTTTTTTATTTAAATTTTACATATATTGGTATAGATAGCAGGTTTTTATACATATAATCCCATTAACTATTAACCTATTTTTCTTTTTTCACAGTTAATTATTACAGTTAGTTGTATTTATTAACTTATAAAATGATGAATGATGATTTAATAATGTATTCTATTTTTGCCTTGGTGCTGGCTTTTTAACATTGTATGGTAATTATAAATCCACCATAGCATGCCTATGAACTTCTCACTACACTCCAAGCTGTAAACAGAAAAACTCCAGTACAAAATCTACTTTATTTAAAGCCACACTATTCAGATTTATTTAGGTTTATTCTAAAATAGTTTTTTTTATTGTTCTATTTTGCAATGGACTGTTCTTTTTACAATCAGTATAGGGAGCCAAAGTGCTTAAAAAGAACAACAACCTTTCGGAAGGAAAATTGATAATCATTCTCGATTAAGATTGGAGTTGAGTGCGCCTGTTCAGTGCATGATTTTAACTCCCAGTTTTGATTATAAAAATTACATGTAAATAATTTTTATAAAAAAATGATTTTCAAAGAAACAAGTCTGAATTTTGTGGTTTTAATATTTTCATTTAGTTTTATTTAAGATCCGAATTTTTTAAGAATACAAAATTTGTAATTATGGTAAAACTTTACTAGGTCTTGTTTTTATAAATGGATATTTTACATTAGTTTTAAATGTTTTTATGTAAATTGAATGCACAGTTGCTTAAATCCTCACAATATTTTTTATATATAATTTATTTAGTATAAAGTTATTGTGATTCAATATAAGTATGATGGCTTCCTGTAAAAAAAAATGCAAGCTTTATTTTGTCGAAAACCAAACAAATTTACCCAAATGTGCTTTTAATTTGAATTCTCTCTCCAAGATTTAGAATTCTGTTTTACAGAAAGATTTAAAAACAAATTACTATTTCAGGGTGGATGTAGTAGTATAACTTACATTGAAGTTTCAGGAAACCCTTTTCTTTGATATAATATCTTCATATGTGTTGAAAATATTACAATGTATCAATTTTAAATTTTATACCAAATTTAATTTGTGTAGAAAATGAATTCATGTACTCATAGTATTAGTTAACCTCAACAAAGATGTAGCAAGGATTCCTTGGCATCACATCTGTGTAGGTTTAGGCATACAAGGCATGCACAAATAACTGACCTTCGTTCTATTAGATGAAGGTCATGTAGAAGTTGGATATTCTGTCATTCTTTTTTGTCTTGACTGATGCATCAAAGAAGAGTAAAGCAGGATTCCACAGAAAGGAGTCCATGTTGACCTATATAATTACCCCACTCTAGGAGTTAGACTAAATTGCATTCACCTTGTATATCTTATTCTCCATTCATTTGGTCAACTAATGTGTGTTCACACACTTTTCTCCATTATATTAATGAACAGAATGTCTATACTTTGGCAATAAGAAGCTTTACAATGAAGAGTTTTGTAACCAACTTTTTAAATCTGTCCGACACCTTCCTGTTGGCTGACTGTTTAAATTTTTCAATATGTTGAATGACCTTAAACATTATATTGAGAATGAATTCAATGAAAATGGGGAATGTGTCAAAAAGGCAACAACCCAACCATGGAGAAGAAAAGAGGCCACCAATGGGTCTTCAACGCCGTTGGAAAATCCTGCACCAAGAGACAGACTTCAACTTTTGTCATACATCTCTGCTGTCCTTATGAAAAGAACGACAGCAGCTTGACAAATGAGTTATAAGATATAACCATGTATTTGTCAGACACATTTTTATGGAAATCATTTGATACTTTAGTGACCTTTTTGCTTCTTTATAAAGTCCACAACTGATAAGTTAAAAAATTTATAATTTTACCAGCATGCAAAATGTTGATTAAAATTGAACCAAATACCTGCTTTGCTTCCTTTCCTACCCTTATTTGGTTGAAATTTAAGTCCAAGATTGCTGAATCCTTTTTTGTATTTTCACATATATACTATGTAATGAATGTAAAATATAATGTACTAACCAAAGATAATTAATTATCTCCCTTAGTAGTATGTAACATTTAGAGTCTTACAGGAGGAACTTTACTACTGCAAATTCAGAAATTATTGCAAGCATTAATTATTGCGATCTTGTCGTTTTAGACTAAAATGCGATTTGAAATTTTGTGATATTGAGGAAAATCCTGTTTAATTCATATAAAAAAAAAAAAATTGCGAGTTTAAATTTTTGCGATCATGACCCTATGGCATTTTTCGAAATAATTAAAAGATCGCATTAATTTCTGAATTTGCAGTATCTTATACTATTAAAGATAATTTTAGTAGATATATTGTGGCAAACAAACTATTAAATTTGTAGTTTACATTGCTTGTAGTATTAATGCACTTCAATTTTTGTCAAGCCATTTTAAGTGATCTGCTTGCATAGTTGAAGGAAAGTAGCATTTGAATGAATAACAAAAAACAGTAGACTATTGATTGTTTGTATTAGCCTTTTAGGGGCATAGATTGTTTAGTTAGGCAGGGTTTGAATACAACAAAGTTTTAAGAGGGAAAGAAAGAATCATACTAGGGGAAAGTACTGGTATTTGTAAAAAATCACAAAAAAAATGTTTGAGTACACCTAAAAACATAATGGGCAAAACAAATTTAAAATGAAATCATCACAAAACAAAATAGGAAAAAATAACAAAAAATGAAATCATTAGCTGAAAAAGTAGAAAAAATCAGTTTAATCCTTGCTAAATTAATAATTATTTTGATACTATTATTACGAATTTTGTTAACGATCATTTAAGATTTTTGTCTGTGTATTTAGGTAGGCAATGTAATGTTAGAATTGGAGGAGAGAATGAAGAGGGATATCATGACCCGGTTACAGAGACATGGTATCACAGATATTAACAGTGCTGACATAGATCTTAGTGATGAATATGATTCATCTCTCGAGTCCAGGTAAAAATATAAATGTTACCAAAACACCTTTTCTAAAGCTAGAGCATGTTGAGACTGGTTACAAACATTAAACACATCTTAAGCTATGGAAATTTAACCATGACGTGACATTATTTTTACTTTTGTGTTTGAACCGTATAGTTACCGAGAGGCAGATTAGGGGTGGAGAGGGGTAGTATCATGGGCCCTCATGGAGCTACATATGGTCAATGCAAAGACTTTTCATAGTTTTACTTCCAAATGTGTCAAGTTTGGAAGACCCCCTTTTTTTCAAAATCCTGGATCAAGTCATCTCCATTACCCATAGATCTTTTGATTCTGAACCTACAAATTAAATTGCTGATATGAAAGTGGAAGAAGGCAAACATTATGTGTTGCCTGTTTTGTATTTATGTCAATAAAAATTAAATGTAAGTCTCATAAGGTCAATTTAGTATTGATAATTAGTATATAGCTTTATCACGACAAGTAACAGTTCAAGTTTTAAATTCTGACACTTTTTTTGTCATGTTTAAATACATTGACTTAATATTTGTTATAATGTTTACTGTGACTAGTTATTGCCATGGGGAGATTAAGTTTTACCCTTGTCCGTCCGTACGTCTACGTCCCCAATTGGTTTCCATTCTCTAAATTTAGTTTGCCTCAACAAAATGTTATGAAACTTGATACACTAAACTTAGTACCACAAAAGTTTGATTTTCTTTTTACGCAGATCAATCATATTTAGTTTGCTAGTTTAAACATATTTATTTATAATTGATTTGGAAACAAGTTATTGCATCTTATATTAATCCGTTTCCATTTTACGGGTGGGAGTGAAACAATTCAATGGAGAAAACAGCCTTATTTAATTAAAACAAAAAAAAATTATGAAAAACAAAAAGAACCAACTCTAGTAAACAACAATCACTTAAGTATAGGCGCCTGACTTCATCAGTGTTGGTTTGTAATTTATATTGCTTTTAAAAATGTAAACCATTACTTCTTTCATCATATGATAAAGTATAAATATTTGTTTTCAGTGATGGTGGTTCAGACAGTTCTGTTTCCGACGGTCCACCTGTACACTTACAGTTTCAAAGGGTAGGTAACTCAAGAGGACTATTTATAACAGGTTATATCGTGGTGTTTGTTTGTTGGTGTCTCATTAGATGAGTTATTAAATTAAAACATATTTGTATGGATATAGGATAGAGGGTTTAGGCTAAGGAAGTCAATTTTACTTTACAAATAAGTGTTCTGTAATGCCTATAAATCTTTTAGGAGGTGTTTTAACAACTACATTTTACTAACTTTATTCATGGTATGATGACTTGTAGATAGTTATATCTTACAAGTATTTATAGTAGGAATATTAAGTTATATCTTACAAGTGTTTATAGTAGGAATATTAAGTTGTTGTAGTCAAAAGTTGCATATGCATTATTTTTTTTCAAACAAACAACAACAAAAATTATTCCCTCTTTCAAGGTCACGTCTTTGTCTGAAGAAATACTGCTTTTCACATAAGTTAACTTCTTCTGATGAGTTAAATAACTGGTTACTTAAAACTTTCTTCATGTTTTATCATTCATGAAATCAGCAGTAAAAAAAAAAGAAGATGTGGTATGAATGCCAATGAGACAACTTTCTACAAGAGACCAAATGACACAGAAATTAACAACTATAGGTCACTGTACAGCATAGTCTACTGAGGACTTATTTAACATGTTGCTAGTCTACCGGTTTTAAAGTAAACAGCAATGTATTTGAATTGTCCCAATTTTACAGGATGCTGCACAAGTATGTAGTTCATTTTCATTTATTTATATAACATTTTTTGAAGATATACATTTTTTTATTTTGACTCTATTTCTGCACATAAATTATGTATAACCTTATTTTCTTTGACTTACAACATTTTATGAAGTTAACAAAGTTTGTCTGCACATAAAAAACCTAAAAGAACAGTAAAAAAGGTGAGGTTGTTTATTCTTTAAATGAAATACCGGTATTTGAGAAAAAAACTTTTGTTTTTAATTTGATACTGTTTTCTATTACATATTTTCTGGTTAATGCCAAATGACAGCATCTATCTGCAAAAACATATTTCCAGGTGAGGCCAACCTTAAAAATATGTTTGTTTGCAGTTTTCCGACTGTACCTTCAGACTGAAGGGTCGGTAGGTAGGAAAAATATTTTATTTTATCAGCCAAAATACAGTTTAAACAAGCAGTTACACTAAACCAAGTTTCTTGTGAAGAAAAAAAACCATTTTAAAACAACAAACACTGGACATGCTGAAAACCAACATCAAATGAACAGGCATTTTCAGATAAAAAAACTTTTTAACCAAAACTGAAACTTTAACATAGTGTCATTATCCAATTTATGACATAAAATATGGTATAATTATTAAATACTGGAACACTTATAAACAAGGAATGTCATTATGACTAGAACTGTTTTAAAGAAATATATTCAGACATGTATGCTTCTTGACTAGAATGTTTTCATGAGTAGAGTATTTTCATCAGAAAAATGTAGATATTAAAGATTTATAAGACAATATATTAAAGAGTGTATTTTTAATAAAAAAAAATAACCATTGAATCTTCCTCAATTGAAAAAAAGGCAACTTGAAAAAAAAGTATTAAGACATTCGACTGTTTTCATATTTCTAACAATATTTAATTATATGTGATAAGGTTATATTTTTGCCAGGCTTTAATAAAAACCAAAGAAATCTAAAGTATGGGGTGAAATCCATAGCACCCCATTAAAAGTAAATGGTCTGTACTGAAATGTTTTTAATGCATAAAAAAAAATTGGCAGCATAGCTCCTAAGGACATGTTTTAATTGAATTCACACAGGCCACACAGTTTGGGTATATTTAATATTGTAAGAAAGAGAATAATTGCAATGAGTGGGGCAGCCCCCCTTATCCTAAAGGAGCATACTCATTGCAATCGATTTAATATAGAGAGAGTATATTTATTTTTCAAGCTAACCATTCATTTTCTCTACATCTTTGTGTAGTTAGGGTTGCTTCTTATTGATTTGGCATGATCTATATCCATTAACATTTCAAATGAGCCCTTCCTCCGTACAGGCGTGTTTACAGATATCCATGAAGATTTAAGTCACGGAGGAGTGGTTTCATCTTTGTCGTCTTCACAACGATTTGTAGAAAATATGCCATACTTCAAGCTGCTGTCGAATTATTTAACCACTGAAATTGGTTCCATAAAGTCAGGCTCCACAGATTCTGTACCCGATTTGTTTGAGACAGAATGGTTATCGTGTCAGTTATGAATATCCGCTGCATCATCGTCAATGATATCATCACACATCATTACATGTGCCTGAATCTGTATAAACAGTTTACTAATAAACTTTTTTGTTTGTTATTTGTCTTAAAATTGACACGAGACGACATCGTAAAGTACTCCTCCATGACTTCATGGATACCTGTAAACAATTTCCATTAAATTAAATGGTCACATGAACGCTTGACGGGAAGCTAAGAAAAACCGAACTTGAAATGCGTAATTGACCCAGACTTTAAATCATTTCCGGAAAGGACCCAAAGTTCCGGATCGCGTCAATAGAAGTATTAAAAAAAAATTCTTCAAATTTAAAGCAATAAAATTTTCACAGTCGGGAGGATTTTCAAGGGTCGGTCGGTAAACTGCAAACAAACAATATTTTAATTTAAGCCTGAATTAAGGTCACCTTTGAATGGTAATCTCTTTCAAAGATGTTAAATTTTTTAACTTTGTATTCTTGTAAAAATCATTCCTGTCAACCCAAGGTGACAAGATTTTCCTATTTGAAATTGCAAAACAATAGAAACAAAACTTAAAATATAAATCACTATCCTACTTGAGTCCTCCAACAAATATCAAAAATCACAGAAATTGTTATATCTTAGACTAATTGCAAATCCGCTGGTTATTGTTTTGATGTCATTCAAATCCCAGAAATTGAATTGACATATAACTAAACTCCTAAATAAAAAAATTATCCCCTAATGATACTCTTTTGTTTCATCTAATTTACATTTGTTATATATCTGAGTTCACATTTTATACTTATATGTTTATATATAACTTTCACACTACGTGTATTTACTAATTGTGTGTTTGTTTTGTTTGTGCGTTTTGTAATTTGTACCTTGTACCTTGTGCAATTTGTTTTTGTGAAACTTCTTGCATTACCAAGCATTGAAATATTAAGCAAGTTTGTTAAGATTACCTTTGGAGTATCCAAAAACTCTTTATAAGAATGATCTAATTAAATTTGACATAGTTTTCAACAGATAACTATTTCAGATAACAGTAACCTAGAAACAAACAAATGTATTTGTATATATTGCTAGTTTTGATCTAGTAGTAAGATCATGCATCTCATTAGCTTATTTTGTTCATTAGAGTCGACATCTTATTGATGTCATGACAATACATTCTTTTTTCTCTGGTGTGATGTTAAGCAAGCAATCAATCTTATTTTTATAATTTAATAGTTTATAAATGGACAAAAAGCACTTAAATTTTATTCTTTTATTTCTTTTTTGCTGCCTCTTATGATTATTGGTAAGTTTAAATATTCGAACAAGGAAATTTTATTGCAGTATAGTAACACATTAGTACAATATTTCATGTTTGTATACATGTATGTTAATATTGGGAATTTAAAAAAGAGTTTAAATTTTTTGTAACTTTTGAATGTTTCTACAAATTTATTCAATTACTAAGGGTAGATAACTCTCCTACTATTTACTGTTCTGAAGATTGTTTTATTATGATCAACAGAATTATCGAGGACATAGGCCATACTCCCAGTTATCATTATATCAGGTAGGAGAGCTGACCTGCTAGGGTCTGCAGTGACTGGCTCTTAATACAGAACATTTTTATTTGGTCAGATTTATAGCTTTGTAATGAGCTGAATCTTGATATTTATTTGATGCTTTGTTTGTTAATTGCTTTTTTAAATTTTTATTGCAGTTTCAGCAAAATATGTTAGGATTTACAAAAAAAAAATAAACTTAAAATCAAATTTTCTTAGGAACATATCTCTTCTTGAAAGTGTGATATTAGATTGTTTGATGCATAAATCTTTATCAGCTTAATAATTGAATTGAAACTTTTTGTTTTATTGCATATAGGGGATCAATTCTTACTTTGTTAGAAAAAAATAATAAAGATGTCAATTAAAATGTTTCACTTTATGAATGAACATTTTAAAAGTTGAAATAAGATGCAGTGATGTACAAGTTTTTATACCGCAAAATTTAAATTCCACAGAAGTCAAAAGACTGAATTGAAAAAGGATATAACGCTCAATAATCAACAGTAAAGAAAGAAAGCCTGATTTTTCTGTTGAACTTTTCTAGATTCTTTATTATTTTGTGCCACAATTTTTATTTGGATTTTGGAATCTATCCTCTAAGTAAATTTCCAATATAATGTTGATACAATGTTTTGATGATATTTGTTGACAGAGTTTTCCAGGACATAGACCCTATACCAGGTTATCTATGTTTGAGGTAGGATGCTGGTCTGTGGTGTCGTAATGCTTTTAACTCATTGCAATGTTCAGGCCTATATTGACAAACTGGCATGTGGTGCAATGTTTGATATTTAATATCATCATGCATCTCTAGAATTAAGATTTTGATATTAATTTTCAGCTTCATTCTTTAGTGACATTATAATAACTTCATCATGATATAAAAGCTATAATGAATAACACAAGCATATATTGAAGTGTTCATAATGTATTACATTATTTATAATCCAACTTTTTTGCTGCTAAAATGAAAAAAAAAAATTATCAACATGAATCTTTTGCAAATCATTTAACAGTTTGACTAAGTGTTTTATCAACAAATAAAATTTAGGTCATAATAATTTCTAAAGTCATGTAATAGCCTAAAAGAAAAGATAAATTTCAATTTGTTATTTAGTTCTTTGATTTTAACTGCATTACCACGTCTAAAGCTTACATATTTTAGTTAAGAAAAGAAACAAACCAGTTATATGTATTTCCAAATGTCGATAGAACTACAATGCAGCAGCATATACTGATTAATACTTTATGTATGAAACATTTAGTAGTGATAGATTAATATATTAATGTTTTATGTTCTTCAGCCTTTCAATAAAAAGAAGAAGAAATTAAAGTCAAAGAAAGAGAGAGACAGAGTGAGATCTAAGGATGATACAAAGACAAAAGAAAGACCAGCATCGGTAAGACATTGTATCTCAAATCACCTCCAAACATATACATTTATCTCAAATCTCCTCAAAACATATACATTTATCTCAAATCACCTCAAAACATATACATTTATCTCAAATCACCTCAAAACATATACATTTATCTCAAATCACCTCAAAACATATACATTTATCTCAAATCACCTCAAAACATATACATTTATCTCAAGTCACCTCAAAACATATACATTTATCTCAAATCTCCTCAAAACATATACATTTATCTCAAGTCACCTCAAAACATATACATTTATCTCAAATCTCCTCAAAACATATACATTTATCTCAAATCACCTCAAAACATATACATTTATCTCAAATCACCTCAAAACATATACATTTATCTCAAATCTCCTCAAAACATATACATTTATCTCAAATCACCTCAAAACATATACATTTACTGTTATCACCTCAAAACATATACATTTATCTCAAATCACCTCAAAACATATACATTTATCTCAAATCACCTCAAAACATATACATTTACTATTAATTCAGAAATATTTGCATGCCTTTATCGCTATGAAAGTGCTGTATAAAAATCATGCTATCAAAATAAAAAGTCTTTGAAATCTGTCCTGTCCTAATTTTCACAAAAATATAAACATTCCAAAAATTTACAGTTTACTTGATAAGCAGCTCAAACCTTGGCCTCCATTCATTATAAGTATTGACTGTTTTGTCATTAGTTGCAAACCAAGGTATACTACATTCTGTTGAACTTGTACACACTTTTTGAACATCCGTTAATTTCCCCATGGATAGTCACATAGGGTGACAGCCATTGCATTCATAAAGAAAAGACCTATTTTGTGCAAAGTTTTGAATTTAAAACAACAAAGTTTTGTTTTCTGACCATAAACTGCTTTGCATGCTTCAGTGAGAGACAGTACTTTGACATCATTTGAATATTTTATTTAGTTTAAAAGTAATATAGAGGACAAAGCAGAGAATGAGGTAATAGTGATATTGTTGTTTGTCCTCCTTAGCTTCACAATGTATGTTGACACTGCACCTAACAAAAAAACTTACAAATTTTATTTAAATAATAAATATTCCACTGAAAAATATCCATTTTAATGTTCAGTGTGTGTTATTGCTTTATTGAATTATGTTTGTAATTGCTTTTGAATATTTTGTTTTATAATTGTCATGCTCCCTTGAATTTTGATATCACCCTTACCTTTACCTAACTATTGATTAAAAACTTCTAATTATGCACATGCTCTCTTGTTAAGATCTAATAATACTTTACAATAAACTGTTAATAAAATATGCAGGTTGTAAATAGATTGCTTCCATCATGTAGGACTCTTTTTTATGCCCCACCTATGATAGTAGAGGGGCATTATGTTTTTTGGTCTGTGCGTCCGTCCCTTCGTTCATTTGTCCGTCTGTCCCGCTTCAGGTTAAAGTTTTTGGTCAAGGTAGTTTTTGATGAAGTTGAAGCCCATTTAACTTGAAACTTAGTACACATGTTGCCTATGGTATGCATATCTTTCTAATTTTGCAGTGACTTGACTGTTAGTGTTGCTCTCCACCAATAGCAACTCATTCAAAATTTTGACCCAATTGCAATTTGATAAAATAAAACATAAGTATGTTTTATTTTATCACCTTGCACTTTCGTGACTTGGCTGTGGTTTTCTACAGCAGTTTGTTCAAATTTCTGACCAGTTGAACGATTTGATTTTCTAAAACAAATTGCAATTTGGTCAGAATTTTGAATAAGTTGCAATTGGTGGAGAGCAACACTAACAGTCAAGTCACTGTAATGCAAAATTAGATTTTTTACCCAATTTCACGGTCCATTGAACTTGGAAAATGATAGAGCGAGTGGGGCAACCTTGTACTAAGGACACATTCTTGTTTGTATATATAATTACGATATTTTGGAAATTCTTTTGAAAAAGTTTGCCAGAATGCTATAGATTCTGAAATCTGAAACTGCAAATTAAATAAATCTTTCATCATGATATTTTTCATGCAGTATAAAGTATAAACAGACATGTAAACTTTCTTAATTTTTAGGGTACCTGATTTTGATATATAAAAATTTTGAAATAGGCTTTTGAAATTGATAAACAAAGACGCATTTTTTTGACTGTAGTTGTTGTGAATATTTAAGTCCTTCATATAAGTTTCTAACTGTTCTAGGGTTTTAAATTAGCATACGTGGGCTTCAACAAATTTTATTTCTACTTTCAATGCCAGTTACTGATGTTTGTATAATTAGAAATTGAATTGTGGCATCAACATCTCTCACATTGCATGTCTTGTATATAGTGAGAGTTCAATTATAATTATAGATTATCATTGGTCATCTCAGCTAGATTTTTTTTCTTGCTTGAGACAGTACAGTGAAAGTGAGAAAAGCAATCCCGTTGAGATAACCAATGATAAACTGTTTATCACTATTATACATATGACGATGTTGTTAATTTCAATGAAAATGGGCATATGTGCCTGTAGTTTCTAGCAATAATTTTCATAACACTCGACTGTGCAAAGAAAGAGAAAATTACCGGTTAGTAGATCAAAGGAAGATTTCCTAAAATAGCGATAGTATCATTTACATCTATTAGACTGAGTACCTATTTTGTAGGATCAGTGTGAGAAGAAGAATCTCAGTGGCCATCAAAGTTCACATGCAAAGCAAGACAAGGTATATATCTCATAGTGGTTTTTAATGAACATCTTTAACTAGCATACAAATACTGTATTGACTGACAAAACAAATAATTTCAGAATATGATGTCCTTAAGTAAGTCATCCAAACCAATGCACCTCCTTTCTGTAGTTAAGAATTAAGAGAGATAAAGTGCATTGTATTTCAGGGTTTGTGTGTGCAATGTATTGTTAAGTCTAGTTGTTTTGCTAGATAGTAGCTGCAGTACATAAACAAAATATCCCCACTTCCATACAGCATTTAGAAGATCAGTTAAAAATAGATAGAATGATTTGTTAAAAATTACAACACACTTTTTTATGGTTATATTCAAATGGATACTTACTAAACATATAGGATATGAAGGCAATGTATGATGTTATGTTAAATGAATGTTTAAAGTTATAAGAAAAATGTGTACAGGTTTGAAATAATCTGTAACTTTAAAATAACTTTTTGCCTTATGAGCCAGCTAAGCTTTATCTGTATGTTACAGTGGATTCATTATCATTTGTCAGATACCAATTTTCATTGATTTTGTTCCTAAAGGTAAACCCCTAAATGTTCAACTAAGTACAAAGATTCTATCTTTAGAATTGTCTAAATTGTATTCATATATGCAGAACCATGAAATCATATATGCATATAACTTTTTCCCCAATCCATGAAAATTGATATCAACGAAAGTAAATGAATCTACAGTACATTAATATGTGTATGTCTTTCTTATCCTGTCCTAAAATACTAACTAACTTATTTTTATGTAGAACAATATCTATTAAACATTTGATTGATTTTTCAAGGTTCCAATGCAAGTTCCTGTAAGTCGTAGTACATATACATTTTTAGAATCAGATTTAGATATATATCAATGTTAAGCTTAAAATGGCTTAGTAATAGCAATTTATTTTTATTGTCAATTTATTTGTCTGGTGGGGAAATGCTTTAAGTTGTAGCAGGTAATGCTTAAGCTTAAATTTTTTATATTGACTATGGTAAATTTATTTGTTGGCTTTAGAACCATGTAAGTAGAAGAAAAAAAAGCAAAAGGATAATAAATAAATAAAATAAACAGTTTTGATTGCATTTCATCCAAATAAAGTAGATTTCTTTTTGAATTATGAAACTATTGTTCAAATTTCCTATCTTAAAGCCTGATGCCAAGAACGAAACATCAGCAGCGACTTCTGGGAATACTACTAATTCTCAATCCCTCTATCACTTCTACAAACAAAAGGTGAAGGTAATTATAGTAGCATGCTTTTGTCTAACATTGTCATTTATCAATGTTGCTTATATATACAAGTTCAATATCAGGAAAACTCTTGTAGCCATTTAAACAAGATTGTAGTATTTCTAACACGAACTTTGGAAAATATTTTTTGATATTTTTTCTTTCTATCAAGCAAGAAGTATTTATTTATGAGGATAGTATTTCTGAGGACACATTTGTGTACAAATGGGGGGAAGTGTCGCCCATTAAAACAAATTTGAAATATTCAAACAATAGACAACTTTTGAGTTCAATACGTTTCGCACAAAAAGTTTGGCTTTAGTGAACATCATTTGTGCGTTTAGGGGCATCGCCACTTCCGTTCCCATGTTGAGCGAGTGGTTGGAAAACTATGATGCTATATTGAATGAATTATTCGGCAAATTGAATTCTCAGAATTTACAATCAGCACTACTGTCAATAGGGAATTGTGATTTATTACCTACAGAACGAACATTATTTCTATTTCATCCTGCACAATACCGATCACTAAAACGCTTGATGAACGTTAATAGTGCAGGGATACAGACAATCCCCTCTATCTGGTAAATGATGTCATAAAGGTGATCATAACTGACAAGTTTTTTCCGGTGAAGGACAAACTTGAAATTGGTCTTTTTATAAATATTATTGTCTGGAGAAAATTTTCATTAAAAAAAAATGAACTTGATTAAATCTGTTCTTAAAACTATGATTTCTTTCTTTCACTAACACACTGATACATGTAATTCTAATAAAATTTAATGGTTTTGAGGGAATATGTTGGTTTTTTTTTTTTACTTTTGCTCTTTAAAGTAGTAATTTCTAACAGGCTTTCTTGTATGGTAGAGTGGGGTGCTCATTTTCGCCATATCTTTCCATGTTTTCTGCAGTTTATGTTCAGGTCACTATGTTTTTGAAGTATACTGATATTTCTATATGAAGATAACTTCAAATGCAAAACATTCCTAAGCTTGAAAACATGTTTGTTTGAAAATAATCACCTGTAAAGTTAGATTAAAGGGGGTTCGAAATTTCCTGATATTTTGTCAATGGGGGACACATATTTGCCGTTTTTACACATCTATTTAAAACCAAATAACTGCAACTTTATATAATATTTATCAAATAAATTTCATTAAAGATGCACAGCAGACATTTCAAAGATGTAAAAAACATAAATTTAGGCCAATCAGTCAAAAAATTACTAAGAAAAACTTCTTTGAAAATCGTGTTTTTCATTCAGGAAATTGACCGAAAATCGTTGTCTGTTTTTCGGTCCTTTGCAGTAGGTGTCGCAATTTTGTTTAAGTTTAAAAAATAATCATATTTGTTATAAAATTATAATTTATCGGCATATTTCTTCCATTTCAGCCATCTTTTGAAGTGTTTACACCTCAAAATCATAAAACGGCAAAATTGTGTCCCCGGCGAATATGTGCCCCCCACTCTACATATAAAATTATGTGTTATGTTCAATGTGCCTAACATCTCATAACATATTGTTGACTACTTATAAACAGACTTTAAAGTTACTTGGTCTGACTTTTCCTATTATTCTTGAACAAAAAAGAACTTTAAACCCTATTTAAACAATTATAAGACTAGTTGTTTTTTCCTTTTTTTAATTTTTGGGATGATTTGAAGGAGAGAGGGTCAAATGCCTTCATGGTAGATACAATGATGTTGCATTAATATCATGTTGAAAAAGCTGCTGAATCAGAACTAGTTTCAGTTGTTGTGAGACAGTGAATGTTGTGTCAGTGACTTCATTTACAAGATTTACTATTAAATGTCTCTATTTGATTTTATTATGCCCCATCTACAATTATATAGGGCCTAAAGGGCATTATATTGCCTGTCTGTTCCCACCTATTCATCAGTCCAATCTATAGGTAAAGTTTTGGTTTAAGATTTGAACATTTTTTTCACAACCAGCAAATACTTTGTAGGCTCACTGGGATCCCTTTGGAAATCAATGTTTAATGTTTAAAACTCATATGTGTTGTTGCTTTCAGATTTTACTTAAATGACCTTTGATGTATACCTAGTTGACTTTTTTGCAGGTTATGTATATGGAGTTTTAATCAAACTTCCAAATGCATTTCTCTAATTTACATGATTTTAATAGATTTGTTTCCATCAACATACTTTAAAAGGATATCAATAGAAAATTGAACAATTAACTTTGGATATTTAACTTGATGCTCAATTCATACATTAAAAATGATTTTCTTGTGTTTGCATTTAAAAGTTATGAGTTTTATGAGGAATATTTGAGAAGCATAGATATTTGTAGCCAAAAATGTAATGGTTGCGTAAATCTTCAATATTGATATAACCTTCAAACTGTTAATAGACATCACAGGTATTATTTTTGAATAGTACAATAGATCACAGAACCCTTATCACAGAGACATTTTGTAAATTCTTCTAAAACAAATATGACATGTTTGTTGTGTTTAAATATGTTGATATGTTTATTATAAATTAGACACAAGAATGTGTTTCCAAGGGAGTCTTTTCCCTTCTGCATTGTTTGCAGAATTTTGTCAGCCCTAAGGATTTTGCTTTTTGCGCCAATTAAAAATAATTTTCATGAAAACAAAATAATTATTGAATCAAAAGCAAAAGTTCTGGAAATTTGTTTTAATTGGCCAGGTTTTTTTTTACAGCACATAGACTTGAGTCTACAAAAGTTTGCTCGCTTGTTCGATTGACCATGAAATCGCTATTGTCTTAATTTACTACCTATTGAAAAAGTAGCAATAATTATTGATAGCCATTCATATCAAGGGAAAGGTACAGGCAAAAGACTGACTGAAAAACCTGTTTCAGATATTTGTTTCTATACTAAAAATATGAAAACATCAGTTTTAAAAAGTTTCATACGTTAGAAGCTACAGCTAATTAAGAATTCATGGTTCGAAGAACATACAAGCAAAGTTACTTTTTTACATAAAGAACACATTAAAAAAATCAGCTGTAAGTAGGCAAAAGTTTAAAGATTGAAGTAATTTTTCAGAGTAACCCATGTTCAGAGGCAATGGAGGTGAGGAAAGGTCCCCCTTGGAAATAACATAGGTAACAAGTACAATCATCTGCTTGTATTGAACATTTTGTGCTAGATTTTATCTAAATTTTGCTATTGTAGTTCATACAGAGACACAACTATGAAATATCTTTGTTTTTTTACACCTTTTTATCAATATTTTGTATCAAACAACGACCAACATATAGATATTAAATGTAATTATTTTAATTTATTGTCCATTTCATGATTATTGAAGAATATTCATTTCTGTGCATTAGACCAAAAAAATTCAGAAATTCACAAGCTATTTTTTCTTAATTTACTACTAAAAGATGATAAGAAAACAAAGATCATTTCAGAATCAGTCCTAGATTTTTACACATTTTTGCTATTTAGTCGATGTTGTTATAGCAACAGATTTAAATGCTAGTGTGTGTATCTTATTAACAGACTCAGTCCATGCGGTATATGTCCAACTCAGCCAATAAACGACCTAAATCTTACGAAGTCAATGGTGAAAAGACGGAAGACCAAAAGGGAAAAAGGGTAATTTATTTTTATCATTAAAAAGATTTTGTCTGCACAATTTATATATAAATGTATCGACAAATCCGAGTCGACACATGGACAGCACACCTTGAATCATATGTTCAAATATTTTGACCGGTCACCTATTTTTAAAATTATTTGCTCATTATTTTATCTTGACTTTTATCTGGACTTTTCTCTACTGCTTCAAGTTTTCTGCTTCTTGAGTGTGGTAGTGTACAGCAGCTATTGAAAACAATAGGTGTAGGGGCTTTGTTTTTTGTTGTTTGTTTTTTTGTCGGTAAGTGTGGAGTTTTTTCACGCAATGTTTTAAGATACACCTTTGAATTACTTGGAATAAAATGTAAAGGATTACATTTTCTCCTCTGTTGTTAGTTTCTGTTCTGACTTTTTTGGGTTTGATTTCCAGATACCTGAAATAACTTGTATATTATATTTATTTTGTTAAATCTAGATTTGCTTGCACTGTTCATTTAGATAACTTCAAAATGACACATTTTTTATGCTACCCATAGATTCAGATATAGATAATAATACAGGTGTATCAGTATCACTTGTTTTTATTCCTTCATTGCCAAAACCAAAAACTAGATAATATATTTGAAAATTGCTTTATATCTTATTTTCTAGCTATATGTATCTATAATCTAAATCAAGATTTTGTATTTTTCCTCCATTGGAATTTCAAATATAGAACAAATTTCAATTCATTTATAGGAAAAATTATAGAAATTGACTAAAATGATATTATGATTATCACTTGTAATTGCAGGTGTTAAGATCTCATGCTACCTTGTCCTATACGGTAACTTTTCACTTCTCGGTTGGGGAGTAGATTTTTTTTAGCTCACCTGGCCTAAAGGGCCAAGTGAGCTTTTCTCATCACTTGGCGTCTGGCGTCGTCCTTCGTCGTGGTTGTCAGTCGTCATTAACTTTTACAAAAATCTTCTCCTCTGAAACTACTGGGCAATATTTAACCATACATGGCTACAATCATCATTGGGGTGTTTAGTTTTAAAAATGTGTCCGATGACCTGGTAAACCAACCAAGATGGCCACCATGGCTAAAAATAGAACATAGGGGTAAAATGTAGATTTTGGCTTATATCTATGAAACTAAAGCATATAGAGCAAATCTGTAAAGGTCAAATTGTTTGTTAGGTCAAAGTTTATCTGCCCTGAAATTTTCAGACCTATTAGGCAACCTGTTGTTGGGTTGCTGCCCCTGAATTGGTAATTTTAAGAAATATTTGCAGCTTTTGGTTATTATCTTTAATATTATTATAGATAGAGATAAACTGTAAACAGCAATATTGTACAGCAAAGTAAAACCTACAAATAAGTAGCTATAATCAAAATGGTCAATTGACCTCTTAAGGAGTTATTGCCCTATATAGTCAATTTTTAACAATTTTCATAAATTTTGTAAATTTTGTAAATTTTTACAAAAGATTTTAACTACTTGGATAGATTCATAGGTTCATTAGATACAGATAATTGTAAGCAGCAAGAATGTTCAGTAAGGTAAGATCTACAAACGCATCACCATCACCAAAACACAATTTTGTCATGAACCCATCTGTGCCCTTCGTTTATGATATGCGCATAGACCAAGGTGAGCGACACAGGCTCTTTAGAGCCTCTAGTTTAAATAAGAGTAAAATATTAGATTACTTGTTAAAATAATTTTCTTTGTTTTATAAAAAGAAAGACAACTTTGTTTGAAGTTGGTATTCTAATAGTTCTACTTGTTTTAATAAAGTTTTTTTTCGGTAAATTATAATTTTCGATCCCTATCAAATGAATAATATTTATTTTTTTCTTTTCAAATGAGTTATATTGCATCAGAATTATATCTGGTATTTTTTGAACATTGTTGAAGTTATATCTTTGAACATCAAAAAGATTGTGATTGTGTTTTTAGGCTTTACATATGGGTCCTAGGTCTGACAATCCAAAGGTATTTAATATAATCTAAATTGTAACCATATATAGTATGGTTCTTCTAAATTTAGAATATTTTATTATTATTTTTTATTCTTTACTTTTTTTAAAATGAGGCAATGTGGTTTATAGAGTAAATTAATCGTTTTATAACTCCAACAGTTATATCTTTTCAAATGAAGGTTTTACAGATTTATGCAAAACCTGCAATGAAGAAATCTAAGAAGGTATTGCTGGGTCTAAGATGGGATCATGGGAACAATAATAGTATCATATAATTGATTGTACAAATAATCTACAAATAAAATAATCTACAAAATATATATCAATATTAATTCATAAACATAGGTAATGCCAGTTTTCTTTATATAATTTATAATATTATATCATAACTAACAATTGACAAATATTGTATATGCATTAAATGAAAAGGAAAACTGGAACCAATAATATTTTTTTTTCTATTGGTGATGGTTTAATTTGCAGCTTTCTTAAAGGAATTATTTGAAGATTTTTTTCACATTATAAGTGATATTCTTCACCTTATCATTCATGTTTAATATGTCGATCACTTTAGAAATACAAGTAATCTGTTCAGTGTAAAGTAAAGCTTTAAAAAGTTTTGTGTTATGATATGAATTATTGTCTCATTAGCAACCAGCATACAAAATCTCCTTATTTTGATGACTTATGTTGATGATATTGAAAATTGTTGTGTATAGTTTGTTATATTCAAATCTGGAAGTTAAAGAAATTTCTTCAAAATAACAAAATTTGATTTTGACAATTTTTTTCACATTTTTAAACCTTTTCTATGTTTCCAAATTTTCAGGGCCCACCATTTACTCTCAAATGTGAGAAATCCTTGGTTGCTCCACAGTTTTCGGTAAAGTTTTCATTATTAGGGAAAATCTGTTTAAAAAGTAGTGTTTTGGATTTGGTCTATGTTGATAAAATATATATTTTCACTTGAAATTTCATTCAGCTTTTCATATTGAAGGGGTTAATCCTTTCTGCAAGAGTTGTTTTTCCTAAGAACACAGTTGCCTCTCCCTGAGATAAGCTGTGTTTTTTAGGGTAATAAAAACTTGTAGATCATATATGCTTTTTCAAAAATTTAGCGATTATATTTATTCCTTGAAAAAATTTTATCAGAAAAAGAATGTTTTATCTATCAGATAGTTAATGTCTCTATAGACAAGGTATTTGTACTGCAGTAGTCAGTTGGAATAGGGGGAGGGATTCATATATTTTCATAGTTCATTGCATTCACCTTACACTTCCTAGGGTATATTATTTTCTGTCACTGTAGAAGATTTAGGAATACTAGTGTATGGAATAAGTCAACTTATTTTGGTCTATATTTCTCTAACAATGTGCTTAAAATTTAACTAAAAGAACCTATTTAAAATCTTGTGTAATTTGACCTCAACATCTTAGATTTCAGCATGTTATTTTCAGTTCTTTTCATTAAAAATGTTTTACATTTTGATTTAGCCACTTTCAATCGTGCTAGCAATGAAAGTAAGGGATACAGATTTTAGTAATAGTTAAAGTTTTTGATAAGTTACATGAGTAAGAAATGCCTCTGTTTTAACAGGTTAATTATTTGTTTTTAAATGGGGATGAACCTTTGGAGGATGAGCCTTTTCAGTATGAAGGAGTTGAATTATGGTAATAGTTATCAAGCCTATGTATAAATTTTTAAAATATATTTTGTATATCTATTATATCGGTGTGGTTCAAACTGCGTTTGATGGTATTAGGTATATGATTTGTAAAAGCCTTCAGTATTAATTGGACAATTTACTCCATATATATATTACATTCACTCTATGGTTTAAGTTTTGAAAATTTTTATAACTTTCTAAAACTATCCTGGATTTGTACCAAACTTGTACTGAAGTTTTTTTATGGTCATAAGATAGCATCCAGAAGTAAATTTTGTTAAAGAAAAAAATCCACTTTTTCTGTATTTTACTTATAAATTAACTTAATTTTTCTGCAAGGAAACAATACATTCACTCTGAGGTTAAAGTTTTAAAAATTTTAATAACTTTCTTATGCTATACTTTATTTGTACCAAAATTGGACAGAAGCTTGTTTATGATCAAACGCTAGTATAAAGAAGGAAATTTTGTTAAAATTTTGTACCTGTTTATCCCTGTTTTACTTATAAATGGACTTAGTTTTTCTTCCAGTTAACAATACATACAGTCTGCAGTTAAAGTTTTTAAAACATTTATTAGATTCATAAACTTTCCTTGATTTTTACCAAACTTGGACAGAAGCTTCTTACAATTAAAAGATAGTATCCAGAGGAATATTTTTATTGATTTTTTTCCTCATTATTGTTGAGTCTGCAATTAACAGAAAATGTGGGCGAGACACTGGGTTCCATGGAACCCATACAATTTTTTTGTATTGCACTTGGACCTTATTGCAAAGCTAGAAATTAAGTCATTTAAACTCATTTTGAAATTGTTATTTGAGATTTTTTTATTTTTCTATGCGGGTTCCATTCAAACAATCCTCATCTTCTTTTTTCATGTTTTGATTCATTTTTGCAAATTTGTTAAAATTAAGAAAAAAATGTTGAAAAGCTAGTTATAGCAGTAGATAAAATATTAAACATTTTTTGTTTATTTTCTATTTTTCTCTTAGATGTTACATTTCAAATGATTGTTATTGGATTGCCTTTTAAGATTTGATTCCTCTATAATTTTTTACCATTAGAATGACAACTTTGCCGTTCATATTTTTCAATGTCTTAGGCTAGTACGATTATTTTTGTCAAAGGAAACATTATGAATGTCGGTCATTAATTGACTAATTTTCTTTTACAGAATGAGTATTTAGAAGCATTAACAAATGCTTACCTGAGGAATGGCTTCATGAACCAAGGAGAAAGTATGTATATTTTTAGTTTTCTTTATTGAAATATAAGCATGTCTCTGAGGAAAATGCATGATAATAAGCATGATAAACAACGATAACTCGCATGTGTTTGTAGTCATATATAATATCTCGTCACTTTTGGAATCATATTATTCATTAGATAAAAAATAAATTCATATTTTATAATAAAATGTTTGTTCAGCATGTCAAATATCAATTATCGACACACCAAAACAATGAAGTTATTATTAGCAAATTTTAAAGGTGAGAATTGTTGTACATGAAATTTCCTTTGCAATATAAAGCAATTTGACCTGTAAAGTCAAATAAGCTTTCGAAATTTACCCAATGTTCCTTGATTCATCAAAAATGTAAGTGTATTTAATATAAAGCATCTTCAAAGACTTACAGCAGTAATAAGGAATTGCTGATTTAGGCATATTAATTTTGGTGAGTTTGATAAAGGCCACATTTTTTTCGTCATATATTTGCATTACATATTCACTTTACTTTAGTTTAAGTTTAAAATATATTATAGGCAGTATTTATAAGATTTATCCAAGACGTAGAGGTAAAAATTAAGTACATTGATAAATGAAATTTCTTGGAATAGGTATCAGGAATTATTAGAGCTGTTTCATAAAAATCTCTTTGGTATTTGAAAATCACATTTCCTTGGATCCCCACTTAAACAACAATTTTCAGCAGTCTATTCACTCTATGCCATCGAAATTTTCAAAATTTTCCCAACAACCCAAAAATAGAATGAGGTATGATAAAGCTATTTATTTAACTCTTGAAATAATAAAGGTACAAAGTATTATAAATCTATCAAATAAAAATCCTTGCGATCTTTTAAAGGATTGTTCAACTTTTCTTTTTTTTGTAATTTCAAGAGCCAAATAATTGCATTGATCATACCTCCAAGCTGGATATAATGATTATGCCTTGAGTGATTTCAAAAGAATGTTTTTATGGGACAGCACTTATAGACTTTCTTCTGAGGAATGGTTTTCTCTCTGCATTTAGATAGATTTTTGGTCCCTTAGTTTAATTTTCATTCTTGAGGGATATTTTTGATGAAGTTAATTTATATTTGTATTTTCATGTTTTTATTTTTTTTAATGCCAATAACAAATTGCTTTGTAGAAAATTTAAAACGGTGTGTTCTGAGTGAACTAATAACACTTAAAAATTAAGATTGAAAGAAAATAACTGTTCAAAAATCACCAAAAAAAAAATACTAATTTGCCTTTCACCTTAAAAAAAAATGCAAAATATAGTTATTAGAAGAAATGATTCTATTAATCATTTATGAACCTCTGTGAAAATCTTAACACAGTGTGCTTCAGAACTCTTTCCAAAAAATAAGCAAATACCAGCTATCATTTTAGTACATATGTGTACATGTAGTATTGGTAAATGTGTAAAAGTCTCGAAATGGGAATAACCAGTAAAACAAGCATGTTCAGGAAGACTTGGTTTAATTAAGTGTTTATCATTCAATTGTAAATTGTAAAATATGTATTGAAGGATGTCCACATAGAAAAGAACCCATAAAACAACAACCACAAAATGGTCAAAATACGGGTAAGATATACTCCAAAGCAAATCTCAATATAAATCATAACTCAGCTTTTTATTACAGTGGGAAGGATCTTTCTGAAGAAAAGAGTTCATTTCCATATTGGAATTTTTTTAATTCTGAGGTTGAAGTCATAAAAATTCGCTCTGTGCTTGGAACACAAAAATCATGAAATCCAGCATTTTGATTGGTTGATTTTGGACTATGAGAACAAAAATCTGATTCGAAAGTTTTATGACTTCCAGGCCTGATGTGTTTTATATATATATATCAAAATTGTATTTATTTGGGTCCAGTGTAGACACTAATAGATGCAAATTTATCCATATATGCCAAAGGGAAAGAACTCTCATTCTTCAGAAAGTACAAATATTATAAAACTTAAACACAGTTTGCACAATGGTTTTCTGGAATGGTGCATAGCAAATATATATTCAAAGGAAAATATATTCAGTGTGTTGGTATTTCCTATATACATATTAAATTCTTTAACATGTGGTCAAAATTTTGATATAAAAATTAGAACAAAACTTGTTTAAATTCTTAATAAAGATTTTACTAGTTAGTCCGACAGAAGAAAGCTTTGGTATTAACTGAGTCCATTTCTTGATAAAATTCCAAACTTTTGGGGTAAAATTTGTATCCATTTGGTAACATTTTTTTGGTCAAATAATGAGATTTTAGCTTCTTATTTTTGCTGTAATATTGCCAAACAAAAATTCAACTATAACATAGGCAAAATGATGTCCAGTACCCAGTGAATCAAGTCTGTTTTTTTGCAGTGTATATTTGGATAGTAAAGTCTTAGTATGATAATGAACATAACATTTGATTGAAAAATATTTTAAATATCATCTTTTACTTCAAAGTCTTCCTGAATGTGCAGATCCTGATTGAAATTTACCTTTATGCGTTAGAAATTCTGTCCTTTCTTTCACTTAAACTGAAATCCTTTTGAATATGAATCTAGGGGAAAATTGTATCCAGTCTGAAGACAACATACTTGAATGATAAAATCAAAGATTGAAAATTGAAAAAAATCTAAACTAAATCAGTAAATATTTTGTTTAATTACTTAAAATAATTGGTAGTGGACACATACTCAGAGTTAAATAATTAGTTCCCAGAATGCTTTGTTGTGTCCTCTCACAGCTTTCTTGTAGCACACTCGTGATGCATGTACACTCTATATACTTCCCACAGCGCCAACTCAGCCACACTTCCGCTACTCGGGATCGGGAAAACTTTCAAATGCAATGCCATTTCAATGGGAAGGATTGTGTCCGCATCATGAGCAAAAGGTTGCAGCCAGCATGATGGCTGCCCAGATATCGGACTCAGTCCAAAATGGAGGTAACACTTTGTTTGGCATGTATTTCACTGTTCACTATATCTTGGTAGCTGTTTATACACTGTATTACCGCAAACACACTGTGCTAGTATGCTTTCGTTTAATCCTAATGCCAGTTGCAAAATTAGTCAGTAATTTATTTCATCCCTGATATTTATGTAGTCTGACTTTTATGTTTATTTGTAAAAATTTATTATCATTGAATAAAACAAAAGTTAGTAAAAATTCTATATTTTAGAAGTATTGAAATGTCTGTGCAAATGAAAATAAGTTTGAAGTTATCTTGTTTAGAAATTGTGTCTTTCGAAATGTTTTCTGGAAAA
The DNA here is from genome assembly GCA_037788925.1 of Mytilus galloprovincialis. Taxonomy (NCBI): domain Eukaryota; kingdom Metazoa; phylum Mollusca; class Bivalvia; order Mytilida; family Mytilidae; genus Mytilus; species Mytilus galloprovincialis. Next base: position 25,790,645 of record CM075341.1, read on the forward strand.
GAGTTTGTATATCACAGAAATAGATTACTGGCAAATTCATTGATTTTATTATGCATGTAATTTACAGCTAATGGTAAGTACACAATAATGAACAGAGGTTAAATAAGTATAGTAATGAAAAGAATACTACAACATTTGTAGCAATATTGTATAGGCTGATTATACAGGAATGTTAGATAATATTTCAAATTCTAACATATTTTATCTGTATTGAGTTTTTTTGGGTGGCCAAGTGGTATAAGTACAACTCCCTTCTTTATTGACTAGGATTGCTTCTTTTGCAGAAGGTCAGTGGTTCTCCCCAGGTACTCCCTCCACCTATAACCACTAGCCTCTAGGATATAGCCAAGAGTGCCGAAAGTTACATTAAACACCAATTAAACAATCATATTTCTTTTCAATTAGAAGATAAATTGGGATGAAAAATAATCATATGTACAATTTAAAAATTTTCAGCAAACATATTTGTAACACCAGGATTAATTGCAAAATATATTTGGGATATTATATTTTAATTATTTAAACTGGTATCTTTTTTTTTAACTTTGTTATTATAATTTAACCCAATCCCTTCACATGGATGTCCCCTTTTCCATGTTTTTTTCTTCTTCACAACTGCATATCATACATTATTACTAATTTACAAATCATTAATTGTATCCCCAAGATTTTATTTCCATTTTTAATGGTGAAAGTTTTAAATATGCTATTTCTAGCTATTCAGCAACGTCTGAGCCAGCTTTGCAGTTCTGCAGGCATGCCGGGTAATTGTCTTGCTAACCAACATGCTGGTTTAAAACATGCTTTTACATGTGCTTAAACATTTTATGTTTTATTTTTTGTCTTGGATATAGTAAGCTTGACTTAAAAGATAAGAAAATGATAATGCATGATCTAGCTGGTACTAGTTCATAGTAATATAAATACTTCAGATTAGTTGAGGTTCAATTTTTATGTTTTCTGACTTGATTTGTCAAGCTTACCTTTTACAAGATGAATTAATTTATGCCTTTATTTGTTTTCTTACATAGAATGATTTAATGGCAGCATCAATATTAATGATCAGTTTTATATTTTTGTCAAAGGGTCAAAATAAATATAAATAAAAATTTAATGAAAATTAAACATGCAAAATTAATTTTAATCTAGTTGTTTGATACCAAATATATTGAAAGCTGTCTGAAATATCTTAAAAATAAAAGATTATAACATTTCTGTTAACAAAAGAAAACATTGTTGTCATTTTATCATTACATTATACATTTTAATTAAATGCTTTAATTGTTATACAGCTCTATGTCAAATTATTTCATTTTCAAAACTGACCAGAGAGTCTTGTAAGTAAAAAGGAAAGTTGAAACATTATTGATTTTAATGGCGGCTCAAATCTGAAGAATAAAATATTTGACATTTAGCTGTATATAGGTGATGTTTTATGTCTTTGTAATTGTTACTTGTCAGATGCCGATTGGCTACACAACGGTATACGGGGTCAACCCAAGACCATCAAACCCTTCCAACAAAAAAGTCAGGATGAGATAATTGCTAAACTATTAACGATGCCTACAGGTAGCTAAGAAAATTGCATGGTGGGAGTTTGTCTCTGCTTCAGTGGTATAGGACTGCACTGAAACTCACAGATTTTGTTTGAAACACAAAGATCAGCACAAAATCATATTATTTTCAGAAATAAAGTGCATACAAAGATGAAATTGAAATAATGATTACTTTGAGATGGGTTTTCTTTTTAACTTTTATGATAACATTTTATGTTCAAATTTAGTATGATTTCATTTAAAATAAAACCAATATTTTAGTGATTTTATATTTGTATATTTTTCTAATTTGCATTCAAATACTTTTTAATTTCTTTAAGATTTAAAAGGAGAAAGATCAGCTTTTATGAATTTAAACTTTATATTACTATCACAAAATTATTCACAAAAAAACAAAAAAGTACTGTAAGTTTCAGGCAGATACTTGTAGAAAGTTATAGGTCCCTTTTGCATGTGATCATCCCATGTATTAACTGAAAAAACAAAATTACAAAGGGAGAGCACTATGTAATTGTCACTTCATCTGTGTGTAGTAATGTCCCCTTAATGTGGTGTAATAAAAATGTGTGAACCAATAACAAAAGTAAGACTAATATTCAAGTTATAAGTATTAACTTCTGTACCTACAGTATTATGAAATCAAACACCTTTGCATTAGGCAATTTTCATTGAAATCAGCAAGGTGTGAAAGTAAGAAATAGTTTGAATATATTGATTAAATGTAAAAGAAAAACTCAATTTCTATAAAATTTTATAGAAATTTGCATGAAGACAACTCCCTCTCTAGTCCATGGCTAGTTTTCTGAGCTCTTTTTCATATGAAAATTTTCAAAATGGGTTCCAAATAGCATGAATAGATAGAATTTTAGATGTTTTTTTACAATATTATTTCAAGTCATGATTTCTGATAGGAACGAATAAATTCAAAAGCAATAATAATATACTATGCTTTGAAAATAAAGCTTATTAACTTCTTAGACTCAGTGGACCATATAAGCTATTGCAATTACTTGGCACCTGTTTTTGTCGTATGCATGGAAGTTAAAATAAACCTTGGCAGTAATTTAAATTGTTGAATGATATTGGTAGAAAAAGTAAAACTATTTAAGTCTCATTGACATATTCCCCACATCATAATTTAATAATGGGAATGAAGAGTTTTTTATTGCTTAACAATTTTGATAATAGAAGTAAATCTGGTCAGCAGTTATGTGAGGAGAAACTTGCCCGTTTTACAGTGTAAAGTTTATGTGAGGAGAAACTTGCCCATTTTACAGTGTGAAGTTTATGTGAGGAGAAACTTGCCTGTTTTACAATGTAAAGTTTATGTGAGGAGAAACTTGACCGTTTTACAGTGTAAAGTTTATGTGAGGAGAAACTTGCCCGTTTTACTGTGTAAAGTTTATGTGAGGAGAAACTTGCCCATTTTACAGTGTAAAGTTTATGTGAGGAGAAACTTGCCCGTTTTACAGTGTAAAGTTTATGTGAGGAGAAACTTGCCCGTTTTACAGTGTAAAGTTTACGTGAGGAGAAACTTGCTTGTTTTACAGTGTAAAGTTTATGTGAGGAGAAACTTGCCTGTTTTACAATGTAAAGTTTATGTGAGGAGAAACTTGCCCGTTTTACAGTGTAGAGTTTATGTGAGGAGAAACTTGCCTGGTTTACAGTGTAAAGTTTATGTGAGGAGAACTTGCCCGTTTAACAGTGTAAAGTTTATGTGAGGAAAAATTTGCCCTTTCATTTAAGGGGGTTGATGTTGCCTTAATTAAAAACAATAATTTAAACAGATGCCAAGTGAGCAATTCATGCTCAAGGGAGGTATGTGTTGGATAACTGAAAGAATTGACATAACCATTTACAAGTCAAAACACTTTTTTAGCAGTGGTATATTATTGTTGCTTTTACATGGTTGTGATAGTATGTATATTATAAGTATTATTAATATTTGCACGTTGTATAATTTGCACTGGTTTTCATATTAGGATTGAATTTGTAATATTTTAGTGATTTAACAACAGTGTGTTTGTTTCTTAGTTCAATATTATTTGATCATTTTTGTAGTGTATTTTTATTTATATAAATGGCTGTTCTTGAAGTGTATAATTACAGTAATGTAAAGTCATAATATTTTGTTTTAAATGAATCACATAAAAAAATTCAAACTCCAGGAAAAAATGAATGGGGAAGGTGTGTAAAGGTTTGATGACACTTCATTACCCAGACACAGTCTGATATGATTGACAAAAGTCCTGATTCATATCACCTACTGAAACATTTTGTCCAAACCATATAAAACTTTATAGTCCTGAATTTGTATGAAGTACTGGCAAAGTAATCTGATATTTGATACATTTGAATTAGATGTGAATAAAAAAATCCTTATAAAATCCTAAATCTTGTCATATTCACCAAGCCATATTTTTTTCAGGTAAAAAGTCCCTATCAGTATGACTGTATTCAAGCAAATGTTCAGAACATGATCTTGTGAAAACCCAAAGAAATTTGTGTTGAACTGGATTTACTTTATACACTTCATGAACAGAATATTAATATTTTAATTTGTTTGTTTTATTTAATTTTAATTAATGGATTTATACCTAATTTTGGTTTGCATAGAATGATACTAGATATATATATTTATATAAGTTTAATTATTTATTTTTTGCTAGAATTACATTAATTTATATTAAAGATGCATGTATTGAAGAAACAACGTCATATATTCAGTTGTAGGCAATACGTTTGTACGTGTTTGGAAAGAGAGAATACAGAGATCTAAAAATTTCGTTCCACCTCCACGTAAGACGGCCCACATCTATGTATATATATGCACAGTTTGTAATTAGTGCACAAGCTATTATATGTACTATATATTTATGTTAGCTAGACAGATGCACAGATTTATTTTAATTTTTTTTTAAATTTTTTTTTTTTTTAAATTTCTATCAATTGGTAAATCTAATAAAAATAAATATTAATCTGTTAATTTCTTATATGAAAAAAATATACAAATAGCACAGATTGCTACAAAATGTGAGGACATAATTTTGTCAAAGTCATCTTAGTATTGTAATGTCAATTTAAAAATAAATAGTTCCAAAGGAGAATGTAAATATAATGGTTTAGGTTTATAGTTGAAATGTAGTAAAAATAACAATTGGAAATAAATGAGGACAATTTTGTAGTTTTAAACAGATGTCATTATTTTCCAATGAAAATTGTACAATTAAATAAGAAAATGATTTATGATTATTGAACCGTAGTTGTACATAGACAACTGGTGAATTTTGATTTTTTTTCTTTTGTTTTTGGGAAGTGAAACATAGATATTTAAAGATGTTTTTATATGGCAAACATTAAAATTGAGCACTAGCATTCATTTCAATTTTAGTGCTTTTGAGAGACAATTTTGCTTAAGATGTGCATCAGTAGGAAAATTAACAACTTTAGTTTTCTATTGTTAATAACTTTGTTAAACCTAATTAATTCTTGTAATTCAACTGAAATCTTGATCAGAGTTAAGGTAAATGGTTACAAGCATCTTCAGCCTTTATGAAAAGAGACTAAATTACCAACATATGTCTTTAATTTCTCTGTAACTTCAAAAGAGCCAAACTAATAAGTCAAGCACATTTATGATGATTTTATCTGGTGGTGGCTTTTTCTGGGACTTGATATCTGTTGATATATTCTTGTATCTATGATGAGTTTATTTGTTGTAGTATCTGTTGATATATTCTGGTATCTAAGATGAGTTTATTTGAACCATTGTTTGTTGTAGTTTAATTGTTATTGTATAGTTTTTCCAAATAGTTTTTTGAAGAATGAGGAGAAAATAACTCAATTGGAAAATATGTTTCTTCTTTTTAACTCTCATACTTTTGAAATTAAATACAATGTATATACATGTATGTTAATGAAGCATTTATATGTTCATTGTTGTAACAAAGATTTTTGAGTTTTTAAATATTGAAAATGATTTTCTTGTTATTTTGGAAGTTCAATCAATATTATTGTTTTCATCCAAATAATTTAAATTTTATTCAAGATATACAATACTTAAAATTTTGATTTCAAGAATATAAAAGGATTCTGCTAAATCAATAAGTATTTAATTTGTAATGTTGCAGTATTGATTTGCAATTTCAAACAACTTTTAGTCTTCAAGGGTAGCCTTCATCAATCAATCATAATAGGAATTTATTAAAGACTAATAAATATTCACCAGAAACTTAGGACTATTGAATAGTGCCTGATAAATAAAAAAAAAATTACTTTAGGATTCAGGACCAAATATTTGGATAGAGTTTATTGTCTAACCAATTTTCCATGTATATTTATTCCCTTATAGAAATAAAAATAATAATGAAGTAGTTAGTATGAGCTAGCTTAATATGAGTCTCTAGTTTAGTTTTACATTTAAATGTAATTTTTATATTGTTTGGTGTCATTCACAACATTGTTGCTCAATAGACTTTATTTACTTAAAATAATTACATGTGTTTCATTATGATACATTGTAGTATAATTTCAAATCTGGTGATTGAAATGTCTTACCATTATTGTTACTGATTTGAAATAATACATACGTGTTTGTATTTTAAGATGGGAATGTAGAAGAGTATGTACGATCACAGATAAATCCACAGGCCAGTATTTCCCCCATCAGTCGGACACCAACACAACGTCACATCTTGGAGGTATCTGCTTCACAACAAAGACAACAGGAACTACTACAGCACAGACATTGTGTATGTACAGTTTGTTGGAACAATTAATTCAATATTTATATCCCAGTTATAAAGCTGTTCTGAGTTCTATTACTAATTAAGTTTTATTTTTTAGATAGTTTTAGGTGTTAATGTCCTACACCAGAACTCATTGCTTTAAGTCAGTTAGTTACTAACCATAATAAAGCGTAATTTGTCAATACCCTTATATCGAGCATTAGTGAGGTGTAAAATGTTGGCAAATTTGATGCCTCTCCATCTTAAATTGAGAATAGAGCATATTTTAATTCTTATCAGAGTTTAAAGCAGACCTATAAACATGTTCAAAAGGCAGCCATTTTGATTTGATAGACCAACATTCTAGAAAAACAACTGTTTCACTGTTTAAAATTGCACATGTAAACCTTCTCTAAAATGATTTCATAAATGGGGTTCGTGTTGCTTATTCTATGTTGTGTCATATGTACTATAGTATTGTTTGTCTGTTTGTCTTTTCATTTTTAGCCATGGTGTTGTCAGTTTATTTTCGATTTATGAGTTTGACTGTCCCTCTGGTAACTTTCATCCCGCTTTCATGAAGTTTCTTACCCAGGAATACTCACAATAGTGTCCATTTTGATCTCTGGCTTTGTTTTAAGTGTGATTGATGTTGCAATTTTGATTGTGACATCAAGCAGGTGCAACCCATGTTCCATTGGGGAAAAAATATGATACAAATACTCCATGGTTAAATGTGGAAGTCAATCAAAAATACCCAAAATCAAACATTGCCATTGGGTTAAGTCTGGTTTTATAGATAACTAAACCTCCCACTTGTATGGCAGTTGTTTATAATTCCATTATATTAGAACATGGCTTTGATTTTATATTAAAGGAAGAGCTTAGAATGGGATTTTCATAATGATACATTGCTTTGATTTATCAAATTGATTCATATTATTATAATTGAAATGATGTTCAAGGAATATAAGCAGGGGATTTTAATGAAAAAGTTGTGAAAAATGAGTTAGATAATCAGGGCTAATATGTTTGCTAGTTTGTCATAGTAGACTAGTTATCTTCCCTGCAAAGGACAGGTTATGAATATTTTGGAAGGTTGTTTAAATAAAGTCCAGTGCCAATTTAAATGCATATTAAGAACCAGAAATTTTAATATGCTATAAATATGAACCCTGCTTTGTACAACACCAACATGCTGAGTTGGATCTTTAACCTACTTGTTCATAAGTTAAAAGTCTGCACAAAGACGTCATGTAACGCTACCTACACACATTATTCTGATGCCCAAGCTGACAAAACTCTGCTCATTCTCCATAATGCAGCATACTTTGTGGAGAGACTGTCAATAACAACCTTACAGTCTTCTGTTTGATCTTGCTAGGGGTACAGTGACATAAAAGGGTGTCAATTATTGTCAAATGCATTGAGCATTGAAAAGCAATTTAAACTGTGAATTCATTATTTTTTGTGGGATACCAACTTTTATGTATTTCCTGGGTTAACATGCTTAAGTTGGACAATTTAAATTAGATTTTAATTTAAATAGTCAACAAAGTGCCAATTTTCTATAAACTTGTATGCAGACATTGGTTAAAACACCAAATCATATATCCATGAAAATTTGTACCCCCAAAAATTAGTGTATCATAAGGGTTGGTCAACCTACATCATAACAAATAAAGGCAACAGTAGTTTACCGCTGTTCAAAAGTCTTAAATCAATCAAGAAAAAAACAATCCACAATAGAAACTAAAACTGAGTGAAACACATCAACCACAACAGAACAGCAGAAAAACTGACCGGCAACAAAAAAAAACATCAACATAAATAGAAAGACTATTTGATAACAAGACACATCTCTTCTTACGCCACAGATCTTTGTTTTGGTTGACAGTTTTTATAGTCTTTGTGACAATGTTTCACTTTTACTTTAGTGCAATGACAAAAAGAGTTGCAATAATTAAGTTATTTATTATACAAGCGTTATAATGAATTCAATTAAATTTTGCTGTAGCATGGTCTCTGTTCTCGGCATGCTAGGAAAATAGCATATGCTGAGAGGTTTGAGGTAAGGGGTGACAACTCAAAGAATCTTGCTTATGCATGCATTTTAAACTGAAATAAGAAAGGTTTCTCTAAATTTAATCTGCATGGATTTCAATTAATAGGAATTTGAGTTAAAAAAAACTTTAAATCAAATATTTTTGAAAATAAGAAACATGGCATTAAAGTTTTCTGTCTCCACCAGAGATTTTTTTATAATACATGTATAATATATCATTTAACCTGCTTTTCATTGTCTTGAATTTTTTTTTCACTTTTAAGACAAATGGATTAATTTGGAAAAGCTATGTAACAATTAAATAATTGAATGATTATCTGTTTTTATTATATGTAAAGCATCCCTTAAGCTTTTGTTACATGTTTAATAAGCTTGCTTAACATGATTGATTTAACCTCATTTCAGTTAGCTACTCTGATCTTCATTATTGTTTTGATTTTTTTTTGCTGTTGTTCTTCACCAAAAATTCTGAAAAAAACACCATACTTTGAAAATTAGTACTTATATAGAGTAATTGTTTCGTTTAACACTGTTTATGTAACCAACTATAAATGCATTCCTGAATAACTACCCATCAGATTGAGGTACCAATACTTTACATTAGTATTCATCAAATACAACAACCAAGTAGAGGCATTTAAGGTTACTCCATTTAAGTGTATATAAAAAGACTTACAAAATTCTTTGACCATCGATTTTAATGTATTTCCTTTACTCATCAACTTTTTTTTGCATGCTATATAAAAAAGATTTCTTGAGTGCATTCTTTGAACATTTTTGTGTGAGTTGATATGAATTTGAATGGAACTTTCCTTTACTGCTATTTTTATTATTATATGAGAAGTTGATGAATATTTAACAATACCATTTTATCTACTTACAGGAAAACAAATCAGGTAATGCCATACGTCAACACCCCTGTCCTTTTGATGAATGCACTAACAGATTAACACCTGATGATGGTAAGGGCACGCTCGCCAGAAAACATCAGGGTCAAAACGCTAGTGCATTGATATCGTTTTATTGTAGAAAATCTCCTCTCTTTTTTAAGTAGAAAATAATATTTTGTATATTAAGTATTTACTAATGCATGAAGTTGTACATTTTTAGAGCTTTTTATATTCATATATTTGCAGTTTTCTCATTATATCAAAAATGTCATTTAAACAACATATTAAGAAATTTGAAATTGATTTGGCCAAGCATCTGGGTAGATAAATGAGATAAAAATATATCACAGCAAAATGTTAGTCTTAACCATCAATGATGATATATTGGTTGAAAAATCTTTATATTTTAATTTTGTTTTAAGGGTTAAAATGCTCATATTTGTTCCTCAAGGAAAATCATAGTAATTGCATTCATAATCCTAGAAGTTTTAAGAACTATGCTGTTTCTATCTAAATTGACAGTATATATGAAGAAAGAGCTATAACACTTGAATCTTTTTTCTCAAAAAAAAGAAATGAAATGAGAGGAGATTTCAGTTAGGTGATAGAATTAATGCATGATCAGAAAAATATAACATTACTGTCATGACTGTATGCTCTGAAGATGTGTGTGATATATATCTATAGTGTGTAGTATATAATGAGTTTGGTATATAGATATAAATGAGTTTGTCATTGTTTAGAATTATTTTCATTGTTGATTTTTTTAAAGTAAAAAAGAATTTGAAAGAATAATGAAAATAAGTACTGGACCTAGAGTTTTTGGATGTGTAAATATATGGTTTTACTGAAAATATATCAAAGTTACTTCCAAAAATATCTAGATAAATCCTTTCAACTAGGGTCCTGTATTTTAAATTTTGTGCAGTCATTAGAATAGTTTCTTACATATTTAAAACTTTATGACATTACCAACTTGCTGATGAAAAAAAAATTCTTTAAAACTTTTTATCACATTTTATAACTTTGATATATTTTTGTGGTATGTAGAATAATACCAGTGATTATATAGAAATTAAAGCATGAACTATTAGGTGTTGTAGTATTAGAAAAGCATGGATTGTTTTGCTGTGGTTTAATCAGCATGAAAAATATATATTCTCTCTTCTGAGCCAATAAAACACATGTATGACAAAGATGTGAACCAATGAATAAATTATTAGTCAAAAAAGATATCTTAATTTGGTTTATTTTAGTCTCCTTTTATGTGATCTACTTAAATAATTATAAAAGAAACGCTTTAAACTATCTCAAATGCCTTATCATTCCAGATCAGAAATAGAAAAGAATTGTTGATAAATAGGATTGATTTCAAAATAGCTTTCTACAAAACATTGTACATTTGACATTCCGTTAGATGCGTTTTTAAAAAAGCTTTTTCAATAATTAAACTTTTTATTTGCTTTAAATACAATATTATCTGCATTTATTATTACTTCTACTTATTTTTGTAGCAAACATATCTTAACTAATATAGACATTTATATTATCACAGCTTATACTTACAGACAGCCATGTTTGGTCATAATATTGTTTTGATTATAATCTTGGGTTGAAGCAAATTGAAATATACCATTTTCAATGAAAATTTAACTGAAAGTTTTATTTGCTTTGTATAATACTCAAAGCATGGTCAAAGGTACTCAAAGCATGACCAAAGATGGCTAACATTTTGATTGCAAGGTTTTAATTTTCATAAGTAAGCATTGTTCATTATGAATACTTTTCAGCCAAGACAGGCAGACATCGAACTAGTGTTCCCTCCGCTACATTTGTCAATTATGACACACCCCCTTCAAATACCAATATGATAGAGAAGGCAAGAACTGACTCAAAAATAGAACTATTGTCACATTGCGAGAACGCAGAACCACAGACAAATGACATCCAGCCAGAAGAAAATGGTGTTAACGGTAAACATATTGAATTTTTACATACTCTGGTGCAATTTAAAACAATTGAACCGGAGCTATTTAAAAAATGTAAAGCAGAGTCAGGCATTTTGTCTGGTTATAATCATCAAGATTTCCAATAAGATGTGAAATTATCTGTAAGAGACTAGGAAATGGGTTGTTTGCTATGAGCAGTTTCCCAAAATAATGGTGCTAATGAAATATTTATTTTGAAATATATTGTTATCGAAATTTTAGGTTTGTCATGTTTTAAAAGGGTGCCTTCAATTGTTTTGCAATGAATCCTGCTTTATTTGAGTAATTTCTGTTAGTAATAATTAGCTACTGTTCAATCTGAAGTCATGTTATAAGATTAATTGCGTTTTGTTCTTGTGAAATTTTTGAAATTTATGTGTAGGTGTATAAGTAATGAATTCACACTTATGACTTGATTTATTTCTTACTTTTTTTCTTCTGTTTAATGTACACATGTATCATCTTTCATTTAAACTTGCCACCATCATAAAGCCATGAAAAGAGCTGAAAGTAGTGTAAACCATTTAATAAAAACAGATATATACTTTATTTCTTTTTAATTCATGCATTGTTGCAATGTACAAAATGTATTTCTTATAAAATTCAGAAATGGGAGGAAATGGGAAGCTAACTAAGCTTTGCTGGTGTTTCTTCCAAGTACAAATTGATGATAAAATTTTCAGCAGTATGCTTTGATATGTCCTATGAGGAATGCGAATTTGATTTTACCATTGACTGAATAAGAATACAAATGGTGAAGCTACATTCATAATTTGAACCAAACTTTCAAGAAATAAAGTCTCATTGATGTATACCCACATCTCTTGTTATTCATATGATTCATAATCACATTTTATAATTTTCCTAAACAAAGAATCAGGAAAAATGTTCCCAAAAAAGAGAAACAGGAGCTTCAACTTTGCCCTCTAAATATTTCTTTTACTACACTTCTTTTTAAAGGACACTTTAAGTAAAATAAGATATGATGATGTGCTCCTTTTGAAATATGAGTTAAAAGGACTAAATACTATAAAACAACTAATTTCTGCAAACGATTTATTGTCTCAAGTTTCCTGTTGAAAAGAATAATGTCAACATAAATTGTCTCGAAAAAATTGAAAACCTGGATCTTTACTTGTCTAACTACATCAAATAGTTTTGAAAATCACCACAAATTGTGACAGAAAAAAATGTAACTGCGAAATAAAGTATCTAGAACATGATTTTGTTCACAGTAGAAGGCTATTTTGGGTAGTTCTAGCAGCTTTCAGAAGTTTTGAAAAAGACCAAAGCTACTATACAAGACAATATTTATAGATATTACTGATATATGACATACTCATGTGTTGTGAACATTTTGAGGAATTAATTTAATAGTTTGATTCAACTTCTCCTGTCTTTATTTTTGAATTCTTCAAATTCTAAACGTATCTAAACTTATCTAAACTTAACAGAAAGGATTATTAGGATATAAACACTCTACAAAGCCAACATTTATTGTTTCTAGAAAATTAGAAAACAATTATACCTGCCAACCTCTGAAACCTTCAGAGAGTAAGATCTCAACCTCAGATGTTAGTGGGAGATTCTTCAAAATATATGTCCTGTTTGGTTTTATCTACAAAACATCAGTTAAATGTTAATAATTCATGATTATAATCTACACAATGTGTTTTTAAGCCTTATTTAATAGCTCTGAGTCTCATAACTCACCATATTTTTATTTTGTTGTTATATCACACTTAGCATGGTTTCAAACATCCTACACAACCAGAAGAAATAAAAAAAAATGATGGAACATGATGTGTAAAAAGATTCACTGCCAATCTTTGGTCATAAAAATTGAAAATGTTTCATTCAAATCTGCGTGACATTTGGATTTGCAGTCATCTATTTCTTTTTTTTTGTTACACTGCCACTTGGTCAGACAAGTCATCTATCTTATTTGAATTTTCATAATAGAACTAAATTTCAATTACTTATATATCAAACATAAAGACTACTGACCAAAGTTTTCAAATGATCCCCCATTGTTTATTCATTTCTATTGAAAATAATGAAATAGCCATACAATTAGAAAGAGGGTTATCCAAGGTCCAAATAACTGAAAGTGGGTAAATTTATACTCCTATGCTGGAGCTGATCATCAAGTGGTAGATTATCTAAATTTCATTGTTTGTGCTGGATACTTCCTGTGAAAACTGAAGGGTTGGCAGTTATGATAAATTACATGTCAGGGATAAGGCAACACAGGTGCCCTTTGAACCTTTTAGTGAATCTTTTTTGATTAATTCACCAACTGAACTTAGCAGTACTATTATACTTTATGCAGTTTTTTGGTTCCTAGTATAAGGTCTCATTCATTCATATCAAACAGTTTTATTTGTTCTGATGATCAATTTGTTTTGTTATAGATGAAGCCAAAGATGAAAGTAAGGAGAAACCAACTGGTAGGAAAAGTAGAATGGGTGTGTAAATTTGTAATAGATATATTCATATCTCTTTCTAGCTTTATTTCTTATTATTACCCATTGCCAAACATCACGTAGTAACCTAATCCAGTTTCAATTACTATCATGCCCCTGCAACTGAGAGTTGGGAGTGCATATCGTTTTACCCCTGTCTGTCCCTCCCATTATGGGTATATATTTATTCCAGAGTGGAGTGTGAGGGCTTCATTTTGTCTAATTTTCATATTTTTGATGTTACAACAAGAGAAAGAATGTTAAAATAGGAGAAAAAGATGAGGAGACATAATTAGTATATGAATTAATCAGATATGAATTTTTCCTATTATTTTGGTACAACCTGGAAATATCTCATTATTTAAGATTGTACAAAACATTTTGTTTTTGTTAAACTAATGTACTTTTTTAGGTCTAGTAAAATGGTGTTAACTGAGTGAGATCAATAGGAAACTTGTTCAGAAAAAATGTCATGATATAACTATATCATTCCAGATATCATTCTGAGTTACATATGCTTTGGACAACCCTTAAAAGGGAAATATATTTGATTGAGCCTTAGTATAGAAAATATAGAAATGCAGAAAATAATACACCAGTAAAGATAAGAATAATGGAAGGCATTCAAGGGTGTGATGTTTAAGAAGAATTTTACACAGCAAATAACCATTGTTCTTATTACATTTTATGGGCGGTTTGTGTTCCAAAAAAACAAGTCCCTGATTAATTTCCCTCCTCTACAGTTTTCTTACTGAAGTATACAATATTTTCTAGTATGCAGCAACCTTCCTCTTTAGTATAAAGTCTTATGAAATCTGCTGTGTCTAAGATTCTGTTTTGTAAATTTCTTTCACCTTTATAGTAAGTCATCTTCATTTCAAAATTAAAGCATGTCCTATACTCAAAGGCAAACATGGTAAATTAAAATCCCAAATAATCATAGAAACCTTAAAAAAGATATTTATGACATTAAAAAAGATATTTATGACATTAAAAATTTGAATTCAACTACAGAACAAAACAGTTTCATCATTATATTTTGAATTTTGTAGAATTAACCCTTCCACAAATGGATGTTATCAGAAAGAAATCTTTCCAGCTGTTTCCAAATATTTTTGGTAATCCATTCAAAATTATTACTGAACACACAAGCTGTTTGAAGAACACTTATTCATTCCTAACAAAGTTCATCTGCCATTCATCATGATTTTTATCATAAGGTCCATTGAATTTATTCATTTGCTGAATATTGTTGTTTTAAACTACTTTGATTGTTATGTTTTTTAATTAATGCAACATATTTTAACTTTGGGGAACAGACATATATATATCAAGTTTTGTTTTAGCACTGCGTATAATTAATGCAAAATCATGTTTGTCCAGGCAAATCCAGGCTTCTCCACGAATTACAAATGTGTAGTCCACAAATAACCATTCTCTTTGTAGAGCTGATGTTGTTAGGAAAAACTATTTAAAAATCTATGGTATATGATTTGATGAATGTTTTTAGTAATTTATAGAATATAAACTTCAAATTTTTAATTTGATTTTTATTTCTAATTCCTGGATTTGCAAAATTTTTGTGTGATTATCAGCACAAATAAACTTTTAGTCTTGCATTCTGTTGGCTTCTCTTTTAGTTTCAAATATGGAACACAAAAATCAACAAAAAAAACCTGTTTTCCTTCTTATTCTTAAAGGTTAAATGAATAGCTGTGTGACCAAATACATTTTTCACGGTACTGAACATAAAATATACAATAAACAATAATGTATACCCAATTTTGTGCAATTCCAGAACTGTTTCGTCCCGATGTTTTGCAGTGGTTTTATACTTATCCTCTTTTACATATGTGTCAAATGACTCATGCCTTTTTTTTTATTTAGATAGATTTAAAAAAAAACATAAACTTTGTATAAAAAGATGTATTTAAAAGTCAAGGGTAGGTACCCTAAATCTTGTTCAATTTGACTGCTGCTACTAACTTAATTGTGAAAAGTATTTCCTCATTTGTAAGTCCCACAAGGGTCATGGGAATGCTCAAATTTATTTATCTAGAATTTTTAATATTAATATGAAATCAATGTAGAGTATTACATAGGTAGAAAGTCAACTCTAAAGCATACTTTTGTTGGTCAAGGTAACATATTGTTCATGTGCACCTTTGAGTTTATAGCTATGGTAAAGTATTTACTACATTAATTCATATCTAGTGTAGTAATCAACTTCAAGGGGCAATATATATTTAGGCTTTTTAATGACTGTTGGATGGTACACATATTGTATGGCTCAACCTAAAGTGTTCAAAATTAGTCTTTCTAGCAATGAAGTACTCTGATATGATGTTATCCCAAAATGATTTTATTTACCTTGAGCAGAGATACTCAGGAAAATTTACTGCATGTTGAGATACTAATTGGAGTTGGGAGATTTGCAACCACTGCCTTGTAGTTAAGGTTTCTGTCTTACTTACCATTATTGGGCAGTCAGAAATATAGTGAATTACAATTTGTTTATTTTCTATTATACATGTTTACTTGATCATTATATTTAATGCATATGTAATGATATAAATCGATTCTTTTTGTAATTGTTTCACCTTAATTCAAACAAATTGAATGACACATCTAGACATTTTTAAATTTTTAATAAATAATGTATTTGTACAAATTGTAGGCATGAGAGAAAGAGAAGAAACCCATCCACTAAGTGTCAGTCATCCTGACTATCTGATAAATCCTCACAATAGGGCAGGGAAGGCTAGGGTACAGTCAGCTAAAGGAGAGAAAGATGTAGATAATGCTGTGGAAAGTATCAGAGAACTACGACAGTCATTAGTATCCAATGCTACACAACAGAACCTCAGTCCTACTACTGGGTATGATAAGTTTACCTTAAGAATAATCAACTGTTAATAAATTTAAAGGATGCGCTCTACGGATGAAGTTCTTACTTCATTGATATTATTAATATGGTTCACCAGTTAGAATTTGTGGAACTCGTTGTTTGGATTTGAAATAGTAAATGAAGATGGATATTTTTCAATTTACAGCAGCCAACTTGGATCTAATATTTTATTTTTCAACATCCTATGATTTTATACAAATTTATAAATTATTTTGGTTCATACTAAATACACCTTTATTGATTCACATACTAAGCCAATGGCTTGGTAAACTATATAAGTTATGGATTATTCATATGTTATTTTTTTACAGGGCAATCTTCTTACAATTAGCTTTAGTGTAGTTTACCTTTTATACATTTAAGAACAATTTCCACCTTGTTTAATAATAATTTAGAAGCCTGCTTCAACTTTTGAAAACAAATTCATATTAAATTTATGATGATAAAAATGTTGATCAATTTCAATATGTCTAAGTTGCAAGATACCCTTGTAAATGATATCATGTAGTTAAATTTCCTTACTTTATAAGCTATTTTCATTAAAATCTTACTAGAAATGTTACCCACGAATACCATGAATAATTCTGCATAACTTTGAACAGTTTGCTGTTATGGTATTTTAGCTGAGAAGTAGAATAATACTAATACTAGACTTACGGTTATTTATTTTTTGTTGGATCTGACATGAGCAAATTGTAATTCTTTTGAAGATCATGTTACGATGGAAAAACAATGCAGATCATTTTAGAAAAAAAGTCCAAATAATGTAAAAAAAAATCTCGATTGTGTTTCAGAGGGTATATAAAGAGATTGATGCAAGAAACAGATAGGGACATCAGGGAACTTACAGATGAAATTAAACATGACATAGAGGTATGAATTGTTCAATTTAACTATGATATCCATTTTATTTTTGCATGAAAAGTTATTGGAATAATCTGAATGACAATTTCATTCAGGACAAGCAATTTTGGAAACTCTTACTCATCAAAGATACAAGATGTATGTTTTGTTATGCTAGAAGAATGTTTGTCTGCATAAGACTCAACAGTTAGAAAGCAAAACAAACTTGTTTCAAAGTTATAAAGCCTCAAAAACCACAATTCCTAAAAGTTGAGCCAAATATTGTTGATGCTATCTATTTATGACTTGTGTAGAAAACCTCAGTGTTTGCAGTTATTAAAATTTTTATCAACAGAAAATTTATAGAAAAGGATTATAAACCACTATGGATAATCAAATAAATGCCATGTAGTTTTAGTGTTACCAATTTTTGGCCTTCCTTTATTCTAAAATCCATCAGATGTCAGGTCTGTTATGTATCATTATTTCAATAGTTTTTGCATGGATTTTGGGCCTTTGAATGTATTTATGGCTGGTAACATATAGTTTGCCTTAGATTTTGAATGAACTACTTGTCATGCAATAATAGCCCTTAGACTTAGAGAATTACATGAAAATTGTACTTGTTTGGAATTATTTGTTTCCTTACCCATATTTCTCCTGTGTTTCGGTTTATTAGTATATGATTGACTCTGTATTCACTTTGGATGACCTTTTATTCACAGATTAATGTGTACTCTTATTATTCTGCAGACAGGGGCATTGGTGTTGTCCTGACATTTTTTACCAAAATTTGCAAAATTTGTGCTTTATTTGAATGATAGTATGGGCTTTTTTTTTTATAAATAATTAAAAGTTTACATGAATATATGACAACTTCAGATATAAGAACATGTATAGCAGGGCAAGATAAAGATAGATCCATTTTATAGAAAAAAAAAGATATTAAAATGAAACACAATGAAAAAATTGTAAGAAAGTAAAGAGATAAGTAGTTACTGTTTTTCATCTTGCAAGTTTGCAAAGAACCTTAATATCTCCAATGAATGGTATTACACTCTAGCTTATACTTAAGAGGATTTCAATATTTTATGAGTATTATGAAAGAATACTTTCTTTTTTACCAAGGTTAAGAAGAAGATGGCAGAAGACCAGGATGATGAAGATGGAGAAATAGAAATACCTGTTGAACAACAATATGTGACAGATAATTCAGTTCCTGATCAGTTTAATCCTAACCAGAATGCTCAACCCAATTCTGTATTTGATAGAAATAATTATGTACAGATAGACGAACTTCCTCTGACAGAAACTTTAATGGGTAGAGGTTATCCAGAACAGTGGAAAAATTTTGCCACTCAGGATAGTTCTACAATGACAGATTTTAAAAAGCCGCATGGACGTAAAAAAGGAATAGTTTCAAATTATCCAATGAGTGATCGAACTTACGAAAGAGGACCAAAAGTATCAGGGGATACAACTCCGGGCAATGTAAATAATAATAATTTTAACCGTAGAATTCCTGATGGTACAATAGTGGAATCATACCAGATTAGTGCTTTAGATAGGACAAATACCTACAAAGATATACATAATTCTAATAATAGTGCAAGTAGTAGACACTCTAAATCTGGTGCTAATTATGATCTACGACCAATATCAGATAGAAACTTTCAAGAGCAGTTTCATAGGAAGTTGAAGAAAGGAGAGTTAAGAGAGACTAATACAATTCCTCCGTCTCCAAAGGATAGTAATAGAAGCAGTTGTAGTCAGTCAGTTCCACCAACTGTTTCTGATAAATATTTTGAGGTGAGGTTCCACATTTGTTTTATTGTGATCACAGTACACCATCATCATGTCAAACCTGCCTGAAGCAGCTATTGTAGGAAACTTGCTTATGAATCCATTATTAAGTCATAGCTACAAATACTTTTATCATTTCTCCACATATAAAAGCTATGCATTGTTTGAAAAAATGACAATTATTTTTGATTGATTATGATAAGGTCCATCTGCATTAATAGGTTACTCAAACAGCACAGAAGGTATGGTCATTTATGACAAATGTCCAACTAATTCAAATTACACTGTATAACAATTGCCATTTGTTTTGAAAGGCTATATGTTGAGTTACCTTTTAATAGAGGTTTGACTGTATGATTTACATTATTTAAAGACAGCAGTGAAACATATATTCATTTACAGCCCTCACATTTTTTTAGATATATTATACACCTTTATAATCCTTGCAGTCTTTAAACTATTAAAATTTAACCAAAACAATCAAAACTATGCCTTGACTCTTCTAAAATCGATTATGTTACTTGTATCTACCTGATGTATACATGGAAATATTTACTGCAAAGCAACCCCCACCTTCCATTGTGTTTCTGACAAGGAAACATTCATGAGCTAATTTTCATGCTTTTGTGTTGGCGGGCAAGCATTTATTTGATGGATCATGTGGATTTTTGAAGGAAAAGGTCAAAAGGTTAACAAATTGTGTTGCTGGTGGTGGTTGCATTGCAACTCCCGGAGGTTCAAAACTGATTTCAAGCTATAATGTTTATACATTTTAAAATTAGATTAATCACTTTTAAGTTTATTCTTTTATTGACTTATACTGTTAAACTTTTGTTTTCAAGAACAATTCTTTACGGAAATTTTTCTGCCTCCTGTTGTTTTTATTTGAATTTATTTTTAGGAAATAGTTCTTGCTATTGACAGATTAAAATAATTTTTACATCATAATGAAAATTCAGATGAAAAATGAGAAATTTTGATACAAATGGTCAGTTTTGAACTTTTCTGTATGTAACTTGTAATGTTTGATGCCACATTATTGTAGCCCTCAAACAGAGTGCGATCAGCGAAAGGTCCTCAGTCAAAACAGTTGGCTACAGTGTCAGCTGCAGGTAACTATATGTTTACATCCTCCAGCTTTGTATAGCTTGCTATGTATTGTACTAATTTATTCAACATGTTTATGCACTTGGTGATCAAAATGTCAAACTTCATCATATACTGCACTGATAAATGAACCACTGCTTCCAAATTAAAGAGTATTTTCATGTTGTCTGTGTCAAACTTCTACTTTTGCATAATGAAATTGACATCATTTATTTGTCCCTTAGTATGTGATGAAGATAGCATTTTGAATTTTGCATGTTTATATAATATTAACCAAGAAGTTTATTGCATGTGTGGTTACTGATTATAGTCACTTCTTTGCGAAAATTATTAAAGTATACCATAGTTTTATATTCATGTTTGCATAAAAGCCTTATGTTGAAAAAACAGTGTTTTTTTTATTTTATTAAAATAGAAAATAGAAATTTACTGAAAACAAGTGAGTTAATATTTTATATATTGTGGCATGTTTTGTCTCTGAAAATATTGATGTTTATTTGTGGTTCTTTATTTTTTATTCTGTTTAAGATTACATATTTTTCAGTTGCAAACATTTTGATGCATTTATCAAGATTTTACATATCAAATTCATTCTAAGGATTAAAAAAGTACAAATCAGTAAAGCATGATTTACAAACATATATTGTATAGAACGCACTGTTAAACTCCTTTAAAGGACAAATTTGTTTTATACTAATGTTGTACATCATAAAGTTTAGAAGTACAACTCTACAGAACAAAGAATTTTTATAAAACATGAATTATATATCCCAATTCTAAACATATAAATATTGTATGTACATGTAAAGAATTTGTACAGTGAATTACTGAGATGTCTTATATAACTATAAATGTGTGTATATGTATATATAGGAATCAATAACTATAAATGTGTGTATATGTATATATAGGAATCAATAACTATAAATGTGTGTATATGTATATATAGGAATCAAATACAAAGAGTATTACAGAGTAAGTAACTTCAACTGATCAGGCAAAAGTAATAAAGAAGGATTTAAGCTTGTAGAAATTATGTAGGGGAATTTTTTTATAGTTCTTAAAATGGTTTCCTTCATTATGTGGCTTTGGGATTTCAGATTTTATTATCTGAGGAGATTTAGATATTGATCATATCCTTTTCTTCTAAAAAAAATATATGCTTATGATCAGTTAATTGCTATATTTTTTTTCACTGCTTTATGCATGTATTCATGCCTTTTAATGTGAACATGAAGATATATTAGGTAATTCAAAGGCTGCTCAATAAAAAGTATGCTTTAAGAGGAGTTTTCATAGTTAAATTTGCATAGCTAGAATATTCCACTGATGTAGCAACAGGAAGGTGAACAGCTTTTGATTATAGTTGGACCTTTACACAACTAGCAATGTAATTCACTATTGGCAGAGCTAGGTCATACTTTGTAGAATATTTTACTTAACCTCAGCTACAAAATTTCTTATATCTTTTTTAAAAGATATTACTGCCCTTCATTCAATGTTTACAGTGAGTTGAAGTTTGCAACTTGTTAGCTATTTGAAAGTATTAAAACTTGTTAGCTATTTTAGATGTTTAAATTTACCATTTGTATTCCAAAACTTATAGTTTACATCATGTTGTATCATTTACTTTAATTTTTCATGACAACATGAGTTTAAAATAGCAATTGTTTTAAATTGCATTATGTTATTTTACTGTTGATGAAAATATGTATGATATAGATAATATAGTTTTTTCATGTTTTTTTTTAAATATGGAACACTGTTTTAAATATAAATGCCAATTTTAGGGCAGAAAAAGAAGTAAAAATTTTAAGGTAACACTACTGACACGATGAGTAGTGTAGTGACAAAATTTGTTAAAAAAAATGAATTTGGAGATCATAATAACGTTTTTTTGTGAATTTAAGTAATGATTAAGACTTGTATGCTTGTAGAGCAGGAGACATTTGAACAGACAACTGTTTGTGTTTTTGCACACTGTTTTCCAATTTTTTGTAAAAATGACTGAATATTTTCAATAAAACATATGATTTTGGGGAATTGGATAACTTTTTTTATTATTCACTTTTTAAACCAATACCTGATTAAATTATAGAAGACATGTTTTATGAGTGTCAAAGCTAATCTAGCATCATTTTTTTTATCAACCTACCAAATATAATTCACAAACATTTTTTTTTACTTCATAAGACAGATATTTTGGACCACGAGTTATTAAACTCATTCTATAACAAAAGTTGTCACTACCATTCTCTAAGGTGCAATTCCACTAATTTCCTTTTTCATAACTAATTTAGTTCCACATCTCTTTTTAGCAATGCTTGTATATTCAATTAAATTGGCATTTCTTAAATGGAAATGCATTTTATATTAAAATGCATCTTCCAATTCAAACTGCTATATGTATATATATGCACTGTTATAGAGATTAATTTGTTCTATACAAATCTACCAACCCTCTTAGCTTAATTCATAAGTTTAATAACCATGTAGTATTTCAACAGTTCTAGAAAATGGAATACCAAAAATGTCAGCAAAAAATATCCCATTACTTGATATATTCAATTAGACAATCATTACATGTATGCAGTACAAAACATTTGACCAGACTTCTTTTTAGTAATTATTAACTATATTTTACATGTGTGTGACTTTGTTTACAATTGTCTTCAGCATTGTGGTATATGTTAGTTATATTTTACCTGTTCAATTTAGCTATGGTACTACTTTGTGATTTAATGACTCAAACATATACTAAATATACTTCAGTGAAAATATTTGCTCAAAGACGCATAGTTGGACACAATATTCAGAATATATTTAAATTTTATATTTAGGGTATCTTGAGTCTTGACCTTCATTCTCAATTCAAAAGATGTATGATATGAAGTTTGGACATTCTTGTCCTACAGGCTCATATTGCAGGTTTGGTAATTTTTGTTGGTTCAATAAGGAATGCTTGAGTTTAGGATTTTGGTCTTTCCCTTTTGAAAAAGGAAAGACCTTAATTAAAATGTCAATTGTTCTTGAACAATTGAGAGGTCTTTCCTCTTTAATAGTAAACATTAAATAGGTTAAATATCAAAATAGTTGTAAAACAAGCGAAGTGCAACAATCACCATATTGAAGTAAAACTTTCGATTTGAGATACAATAAGACTAGATATTTTGAGTCATTTTTATACCAGAGTAGTAAGTAAAGGCAATAGTAGTATACCGGTATTCAAAAGTCATAAAACCTTTGAGAAATAACAAATCCAGGTAAACCAAGGGAACCACATCAACTATATGAGAAAAACAAAGGAACAACAGGAACACCAATGTGCAAGAAAAACAAAGGCCAACCCACTTAGAAACAAATATTTGATGTTAACTGCCATATTCTTGACTTGTTACAGGACATTTTAAAAAAACTGGTGGGTTGAACCTGTTTTAATGTCTAGCCAAACCGCCTGCTTAATTACAATGTTGAAAAATATTTCTAAAACTTTACATGACAGAAATACAGAACAAATACACACAAGAACATTCATAACAGAGAAACGCACAAACAAATAATGTAAGACGACACAACATACATACCACAGAACAACCGCAAACATATTTCTGTAACGATAAACACCACAGGATATCAAAAACAGTGATGCCCTTAAGTAACTAACATGCAATCTCGAACTTTATATAATTATTTGACAATATTCGTCCAAACAATTTTTATGACAATAATGATATGGAAAGGCAATTTTATAATTATTTTGACTACAAACGATAAGACATGACAGATTATCCATCTAGTTAATAAAGTAGTGGATTCCAGTATATTAAAAGTGATAAATAGATAAATGGGATAAAGATTTCTATCAAGTAAATATCATATTTTCACTTTTCATATATATGTTATTAACTGTTGCAGCCAGTACTAAACGAATTCTTTCTTCTGTCTTAGTCTCTCTTTTTTTGCAATATATTTTGGTGCTGGTGTGCACGTTACCTTGTATACTTAACTTTTGAATATACCAAGACTCAGTTATCCATTGATAGTCTTTATTCATCATACCTGACTTTGAATTCCTTTATATCTCTCTGAGGTTCTCCTGCGAAATCATTAATAGCTGCATAATTTTACCAACAATTCATATATGTATTGCATATCTTCATATACTTGAAGGTGATTGGTCTATTTGATTTCTTGTCATGTGTTTTACACTTTAATAGACCATGCTGCCGGAACTACTTCTGTTGTTTCTGCAAAAATGAAGATTTCATGGAGATAAAACATATTACATAAAAATAATTGATGAATGAAATCCTTGGGTTAAAAGTTAAAAGAAAAAAATAACAATTAATGGTTTGAATTAATAATGTAACCTTAGTATAGAAAAAATTAGTTTAATTATATAAAATATTACACAACTGAAAATTACTATTACTTGTACAGTGTCTAAAATGATTTGATGAGACCAATATACATAGCAAAATTAAACATACTCATGGCATCTCAGTGTTACTGTTCAAGTATAAAGCATTCTCATTTAAAATTAATCTACCATAAGTATTTTCTTTACAGACAGATAAGTAGTAAAATAAATTAGGAAATGGATGTTTCATACATACAGATTTTACTAAAACACAATCATTCAATAAGATTTATTTTAATTTTCCAGAGGCTCTGCCGACAAAGATACAACTGATGATAAGCCAGGACCATCAGGAAGAAAAATGTTTTGGAGGACAATTTCTGCCACTGTCAAGAACTATTAGAGGACCATTTTACAGAGGTGGAACAAAGAAAAAATGATCTTTTATAGTGCTGAATTTTTATTTATATGCCATTTTTCTCGTTGCCATAAATTGATTTATGATAGTTTTGGCATGGACAAAAGTAATGAATTCCTGAAGTTCAGATACAAAGTGAAGAAATCATAAGATTACAAAAGTCACTGTCTGATGTATGAGTTGTGTTATGGTAACAGACTAATCAAAATAGGAGAATTCATCGGTTTTTGTTTAGATCATTATTGAAGTCAAGATAGATTTAATGAGTTCATTCGTGTGATATTAGTCCAGGATCCATATAAAGTATTTATGCACATTCTTCCGTCCATTGTGTGTCTTAATCCATCCATACTATTGATTGTGCAGTATTACTCATTTTATTTAAAATGTGATATAAGTAAAAAATTATGTAAGCTAGATATCTTTTGAAATTGTTTGTTAGAGGAGATTTTTAGTTGCATTAATGATTTTTTTACATTTTTTATTTAATTAGCACCTCTTAATAATATATGATTGTAAACAGTGTTTTAAAAAAACCCAAATACCATCTCTTGAGAGTTATGTTTGAATGGCATCATGTTTTTCCCTAAGTAGTCTCTTAAAGCTTTCTGAAGGCAAATTCAATAATTTCCAAAGATGACTTAAAATATTAATGCCAATTGAATTAAGACAAATTATATGTTGTAAGGATTACACTTCCATTTAAGGACGTGGTAAATATTAAAGCCAGGGTTAGTAAAATTATATCATTTATGTCCAAAAATGTTAATGGATTATTTATTCCAGTTACTGATTTATTTTGTACAACATTTATGACAGATATTATTTATTTTTATTGTCTTTTACATGTGCCAAATTTGCATATTTATTTTCTTTTATGAATTTAACCATTAGTTTTAAAACTTTTGTTGTGAATTATATTCTCCTTAAATGTAAAATCAAATAATCAATGAATATGCATGTACATTATTGACCATAATATGAAAAAGTTATCTCCCAATGTGCTTTTTGCAAATGTTTCAAGACTTTGCATATTTTAGCAAATTTTAAGTTATCTCCATCTGCTACAAATATGTGAACGTTTGTAAAAGTTATCTCCCAATTTGCTTTTAGCAAATGTTTCAAGACTTTGCATATTTTAGCAATATTTAAGTTGATATTTCCGTCTGCTACAAATATGTGAACATATGAGAAATACATAGAGTATAATGGAGATATTTGGTGTTTTACATGGGTAGGTACAAGCTGTTTATTTATCATGTTTCCACTTGTATATGACATTTTATTTAATTACTGAACTTGTGTATGAAAATTATATTTTTTTATTTATTTAATTTTAGAATTAAATAGCTGCCACAAAAACTTTAATCTGTGTTTCATGTTTAATTGTAATTTATGAAATAGTGTCATAAGAAAAGGCTATTTTTTCAAATTACACTGATGATGGACAGTATTTTGTCAGACAATATTACACTTTTATACTGACAGAAGCCATAGAAGGTTAAATTGAATGTTTATTACATTTTTTTTTTATTAAGGATTGATTTGGGGAAAATTTAACCTACCTAAAGCACTGGAACACAAATGTGTTTAATTTGTTATATAAATTCATTTGTTTTGAGGTTGCTTTTAACTGATGAATGTTTATGAAAGCATCACAATGGACAAAATATACAACACAGGTGACCCAAACACCATTTGGTTGCAGCTAAAACTTGACTAGAGGAAACAGGGTAAATATATTCTCTTTTGCTTTGATATTTCTTTCAAATGCTCATTTGATTTAGTGTCCAGGGATGTAAAATGTTGTATTTTTTAATGATGAAATCAATTGTGTAGTCATTGCCAACTTTGACAGAATTAACTTTCATGATGTTTAAGCTAGTGAATTTTAGGTATAGGTTTGTTGAATTAAGATTTTGTGAAGGTGATTTTGAAATCTGTTAATAATAACATTTAGGATTTTGATGTACAACACCATGTAAAACACTGCATAATTGCCAGTTATTTATTTTTGTTTATATTTATTGAAGAATATCTGCTGATCTTAATAATTATATGACATAATAAAATTGTTGAAAGAAATTCAGTTTCATTCAATGTATGTGTTAATTCCATGATTTGTATAGACTAAATTTAAGGCAGTTCTGCAACCCAGTATTTAGAAAAAGTACAAATAATCTCAATATCTAAAGGAAAGATACTTCGAACACTTTTGATTGTGCAAAAATCATATCCATAACTTATTTCACTCACAGTTTTACATTATTTTATTATACCTCAAAAGAAGCAAGTATATTGGTTTACCTCCCAATAATTCCATTTAATTTATCTCCCAAAATACAAATCAGAGCTTCTTGAAATTTAGTAAAAAAACTTCATGTGAGCATGCTTTATCTTATGATGTGTACTCACAAACTTCCTGTTAACCAAATATTTGTTTATTCTTACACATACTTACCTTGTATGAAACTTTGGTCTCCCTCTTCCACAAGAACTACAAACTAAAGCTTCCTGAAAGTTAGTTTACAATTCAAGGAAGCATGTTATACTAGTACTGTACAATTTGTTTTCACATCAAACAATCCTAAACTAACTTTTTATAGAACACTTGCATGTTCTTACACATAATGGCCATGTATGAAATTCTATAGCTAGCTTCAATTTAGATATCATTAGTGGGCAATGGTACAGAACATTAAATTGATTTTTGTCCATACTGAATATGACTTTTTACCAGTTTCTGCCACTAGACAACATAAAGAGTGTCGTATGAAAGGCAGAACATGCTTACTCTTCAGAGATGCCTAATGTTACTGCTATGTTCGAACTGGTTTCTTGTTAATGTGTATGCATATCCGATTGTCATTTGTTTGTGTATTTTCATCTTGTGTTTATTTGTCACTCCCTTCTAAATTTAAATTGTTTTGCATGTACACAATCAGCACTGGTTACTATTAAATCATGAAAAAAACATTTTAAGACGTAGAAATAAGTTAAGTATCATCTTGATAAAAGCATTGAAGACAATTCAGAGTTGAAAACTTAAAGATGTATTATATAAAGGCAACAATAGTATACCGCTGTTCGAAATTCATAAATCTATAGAGAAAAAACAAATCCGAGTTGCAAACTAAAACTGAGGGAAACGCATCAAATATAAGAGAACTACGACACAACAGAAATACAACATTAAAATTTAACACACACAGAAACGAACTATAACATAACAATGGCCATTTCCCTGACTTGGTACGGGGCATTTTAAGATAAAAATGGTGGTATTATCAATGAAAAATGCACCATAGTTAAATCATAATTATTAACCAGATGTCACAGTTGAAAAATGAAAAAAAGATTATTGTATTCCTTGATTTGAAAATAATACAAGCAATCAAAACTCCTTTGAAATTCATCAGTAGAAGAAACAAAAATAATATATAGAAAGTCATTAAGGACAAAAGCTAGTTTGAGAGACAGTTGTCCCATTGACAATCATATATAGCTATTCATTTACATAATTATCTTCATGATAACAAACATGCAATGAAGAAAATCATGGAGTTAACTTTTTGTATTATCCTGGCAATATCAACTGTATCATTTATATACATAACATTGATCTGCCATTTAAGACCTAGCGGTCTATCAATTACATCATGGCAAAAGATACAGTTTACAACTGTGGTTCATTTTATTTTGTTATACCAATATGGACAAGGCATGTATGATAGGATAATACAGCAAATTAAATGGATCAATCATAATCAGCCAGATAATTGGAATGTTAAGATATTTATTATTCAACAAAATGAAAACCAAAAGTTCCAACGATCCCTTTTACTTGACATTGGTATTTTACAATCACTTAATAATGGAAAAGCGGATTGTTTAGTTGTTCTCGATTCGCATACAGAAATTGAACATAGTTTAGAGTATATTTGGTGCGATAATTCAACAAGAATGAACGTTTGTATACAGTTGTATGGGTCAACATACAATCAACACTCCATGATAGCTACTCACATAGATCCAAAAAGTTGGATGCAAATCAACTTAAAAAGTCTCTTAGAAAATAAAAGGGATGGCGTTTTGGGAATATTTTCATATATTGGAGAATTCAATTCTAAATGGACTAATGTTGAAATTCCTTACTTGTCCAAGAAAGTTTTTGACATATTAAAGAGGCCTTATTCATCTCCAATCGTATTGCCTTTATACAAATTGATATTTATCTGGAATGCAAAAGCTGCCTGCTCTTATTGGAAACTTATATTTCAATATATACAAGGCATTCGTTTAAACTATACTTCTACAAAACAAATACATCACCCTAAAGAAAATGGATTACTTACTTTGAGAAAATTTACCGACATCAATATAAATCGTATGATTTATGACCCAACCTGGATGAAAGTCATATTTGTAAGGGAAGCAAGAGAAAGACTACTCTCTGCATATCTTGATAAGGTTAGACATACTAACTATTTCAAGATAACATGTGGACAAAGTGTTAACTCTTTTGAAGAATTTATCAACATCATATCTGAATGTCCGGATATGCACTGGGATCCACAAGTTAATCTTCCGGAAACATTTTACAAAAACATGACTATAGGAAGGATGGATAACATATCACAATTTACAGAAGATTTGCTTAAAAAAATTGGGGCATGGAATTCAACTGTTCAGCAATGGATAACTAGTAATGGCGATATTGTTAGATCACAAGGACATGCTACAAATTCGTCAAATGTTTTATCTAGATATTACAATACTGAACTTGAAAACAAAATATTTGAAAGATACGAATTGGACTACAAGGTTTTTACATTAAATAAAACATATTTCTCATTACAACCACAGTAAAGAAAAAGTCTTTTTAACACTTACCAGTAGGTACAATAGAAAAAGCGTACAATATAACGACATATATTTTATAATTAAACCATTTAATATCGGTAAAGTTAACCTTTTTTTAAAGGTCACCAACGCGCGGCTGCAAAATGCGACGCAGTTTGAGAACTGAGATTTGGGTATAACATTCTAGTTGAAAAGATATGTAATACCATTAAGCACAACTGTATCATTGTGTATGGGCTTTTGAAAATGAACACACCTATTTTAAAGTATTATATCATGTGCAAGAAATTGTACTTTACAAACAGACAAGTGAGCGTGCTTTAAAGATAAAATGACATGCTTCAAAATAATAGATTGTTTTGAAATGCTTTAACATTATGACATACATTTGTAGTTGAAACATGTACTTTGATGTTTACTAGTAATTGAAGTAATAGTAGTATGAATACAAAGTCATGCAACGCGAGTTTAATTTGCCCCTTTCTTCATTTCAACAAACATATAATAGATAAAAGAAGATGTGATATAAGTGCCAATGAGACTCTCCATCCAAGTCATGATAATTTGTACCATTATAGGTCAATGATACGGTCTTCAACACGGAGTCTTGGCTAACACCGAACAAAAAGCTATAAATGTCTTTACTTATAAGCATGATACCAAGGTCACAGTACTCTGGCGATTTTGATTGTATATTTAGTTCACTCTTCATGGATTTACTTAAAAAAATAAACTACTTGAACGATTGCATTATATTATGTTATAGTATGGTGGTGTAACTGTTGAAGAATATGAGATGATGCTTTAGCAAATAAATTTGATCAATTACCATTCACCAGCGTATTGGGATACTGAACAAATGCTTCAAAGCTCTCTGTTAAAAATAAAATGTCATATAAGTTATGGTTAAGCTATAGATATCCAACCATTTTCGTCATAGGGAAATGCCTGTACCAAGTCAGGAATATGACAGTTGTTTCCATTCGGTTTGATGTGATCGAACTTTTTATTTTGCAATATGATTTTCCTTGGAATCAGTATTTTTGTTAATTACTTTTTAGTTTTTACTTGATATTGGCATTTTACAATAACTCCAGACAAGAAATACACAAGATAGTGTTTTTGTATATGATTCACATTCAATTGTTAGAAAATATTTCGAGTATGTTTTGTGTGATAAAACAATCGAGGTTTATAGATATAAGAAGAGTTGGTATGAGTGCCAATGTATAGACATTTGTTTGGTCTGTCGTGTTGTCAACAGACTATTAAATTTATTCATACTTATCAGAAAGTTGACTTCAAACTAAAGAAAACTTTGGCGACAGCTTGAATTAAAATAAAATTTAGAAATCAAACGATGTTCCTCATTTCGATATCATATTATCATATTCATTTATCATTTATCGGAGGATTGAATTCTAAATGGACGGCTGTTGACATTTTTATATTTATCAAGAAAAAAAGTTATTAAAACACTTAAAGGATATAACATATCTCCTATCATCTTACCTTTGTATAAGTTAATATTTGTCTTGAATCCAAAAGCTTCATGTTCTTCATTGGACATATATTCCTATACATACAGGATATCTATATGAATTATGCAACTTTTGGAAAGATACTTAAACCCATATATAATGGCTTATTTTACTTTATTTTAATTTGAATGAAATACACATATCTGTTTCATATTCTGTTGGATCAACTTGGATTAGAACTGTTTATGAAAGGGAACCAAGACAACGAATACTGTCTTCCTAACTTGATAAAGCTGTTAACAATACCTATTTCAGAAGAGCATGTACGAATTTGTGAACGCCATGCATACTGGCATGTCCAGATGTTCACTGGAACTCGAATGTTTGTGAACCTCAATACTTCTACAAAAGACATTCTTATTGGGACGATATATAATGTTTTGCTAAGTCACAGAACATTTATCAAACGTAATTAATGTGTTTTCTAACAACAAACAACTGTTCGGCATTGGTTAAAATTTACAACCCACACCGTATCATTGCATGCAAGGACATGCAAACAATTTGTCAAATATGTTCGATAAGGTTACAATTATGTACTGCTTCCCGAAGCTGCACCAAAAAAATTACAAAGATAGATTTATTTCGTCTTCAAGCCATTGTATCGCTCTTAATCTGTCTATTCTATTTACTACTACTACTATTGGTACAATAAAAAACCTGGTAATAAATTGTAAAAATAAGGTCTTTGACAACAGTAGAATTGGTTACTTTGGAGTGTCGCAGTACTTCATAAATAGCATGCTCATATTGGTGATTTCAAATCTGTTCTTGAGCTTAGATTTGTCTACTTTATAAACGAGTACCACTTTGTATCATAATTTCTTCAAGAAAAATTAACACACCAAATTAAATAGGCATGCATTTTCATAGCCAGAATGTGATCAACTTTCCCATGTTATCTGATTGTTTAGTAACAACAAACAAAAGAACTATGTCAATTGGATCTACTTTTATACGATAACTGCACTTAAATATTTAGTTGATCACATTTTTGTTCGCCATGGAGATTCGTATATTGTCAAGTTATCAGAATTCAAATGGGTACTTATGGTAAACCTGTTTTTGTATTACAATTACAATTTATACCTAAAATTAGCAAAGACCCATCGAACCTACATCTGATACACTTATGAACCACATCAAACAATTGCAGCGGGTTTAAACGTTATAATGGTACCAAACCTTCGTCCTTATCTGAAACAATAGCATAACATCACAACATAGAAAGACACACTATGAAATATCAATTGAAATGGTTTAACTCTATCAAAAGACATATTAACACAAGTGAACATACACTGAAGGAATAAATATGATATTTGCTACAGTTTTTAACTTTATAAGTTTGAGTCTGTTTCTGCGGGATCTCCCTTCTATCCTTTATTTACAGTAGGTACATATATGTACATAACAATTTGGCAGTATTATAACCCAACCAAAGGTACACATTTTTTTTTATCTCAGATTTTTATATAATTATGATCATATCATGTTCAAGACTGAAGTATATATGAAATGGAATTCAGTCATATGTAAATGTTCGTAAATGGAACATGAAAGAAATGTTATCACTTCTGGCATCTACGAAAAAAAAAAAAAGAACATGAGTAGAAGAGCCCAATATAGTTCCCTTTAATTATAGTGTATTTTTTCTTTATTTTTTTTCTTTCCCTTTCTCATTCATTTCTTAGCTTTTCTGGGGTGGAAATGAAAGAAGAGAGCTGAAATAAACTTTTGGATGTTTTATTTTAACTGATTTTAATAAGGAAAGAGTGATTAGGCCAGGTGCAAAAAGGTTATATTTACACTTTTCGGAACATCTCTTGACTTGCCTATAGGGGTATGGATGTGTATTGGCCAAATTTGTATGATGTACAGATGCAATTTTTCTGAAAATTGCATATATTTTTGGACTTGTACTGTACATTACACACACAAAAAAATAGACAAAAAGAATAGGCAATTTTTTTTTAATGTGACAAAACGTTATAAAGAAATGATAGAGGAATTAATTGTGGTCTCGGGCCAACTACGTACTTGTAAATGTCTTAGTCAGACAAGCTTTTTGAAAAAAAAGTACTTGTTTATCACTGACCAATCAAATTATTTGTTCTTTAATCAAAATGTTAGGAAATAGGACGAGGGACATGAAACACGCGGGTATTTTAAAAATTTATAGATATTTTTAAACACAAATATTCTTTTAAACACAAATATTCTTTTAAACAAATGCAACAAAATGATATTAATTTAGAACTTTGTACATGATGTCCAGACAAAATTGTTCATACCTTACAAATCATGAAACTGTAAACGAAATGGTGACCTGATACTATAACTGTAACTTCTGTGTCATTTGATTTGGTCTCTTGTGAAGAGTTGCTCACAGGCAATCATACCACATATTCTTTTTTTTTACATAAAAAAACACCCTTTTTATCAGTCTGTCATGCAATGATACATTAAATTATATTTTTGGTGGATGCTTCATATCCTGGTTTTATACCAAAGTCTATAGATAAATAGACTATACACACGTGTTTGTTACAATTTTGGGATTTTCTATCCATATGAACCTGGAAAAGAGGGTGGTAAAGGGGGTGCTTGCACAGAAAAAACATGAAATAAAACATCATTTTACGTTGAACATGATGGACGTTGCACGAAAAATAAAGACTTTGATGTGAATCTTTTGTGACTTGAGTCACTGGTGACTGCATGTCCTCTTGTATATATAAACTTTCTGTTCTACTTAATATTTCGTATTTCTGAACTTTCAAATTCAAATAAAGGAACAAAATCATAGGCCTTTCCATCTTGAAAAAAAAAATTCAATCATTTTTTTCTTGATAATCCCATCTTCGCTAGCCAAGGGTTACGATCCACTCCCGCTCTCTTCAAGAAGATGTGATAATCCCTGCTTTATGTCTGAAATTTATTTGAAAAATACAGAGAACGCAAAATAAGCATTTGAAATCATGATGCACGTAAAACTTAATAAGCAGAACACGTTGAAAGAGGCACATGTCTTGCACGACCGAACGTCAAATAAAAAAAATAGTCAGAGCTCCGACATAAATAAGTCTGAATCTGCTTTTGACTCATAGAGGTCCAAATTTGTCAGTTTTAGGATTTGTCTCCCTTTAATGCAAGACAAAATACGACTTTAATAAGTCAAATATTGTTAAGCAAAAAATAATTGACAAGAATCAAAAAGTTGCAAATATCGACTCCTAAAGTCGCCTATAACCACACTTTATGAGGTAAAACATCTGTGTTTAGTAAGGATGTTCAATTGGATAAATTAAATATAGATAGCTGAAGTCCTTGTGAACTCTTAGACAGGCTTTTGCTGTCATAGGTGGTGTACTTTGGCCACCAAGTAAAATCAAGTTTTTTCATCAACATAAATAGACCTAAACAAGTCTGTCATTTTCTGACTTAGATAAGTCTAAAATTTAAAACACATATTTATAATAAATACATGTTTTAACTTCTTTACATCACATTGCACGAAAATAACCCTTTACCACCCTCGGAAAAAATCAGTATTTTATTCAGGGTTTGTATGGATAGTAAACCTGGCAAATTGTAACAAACCCCTGTGGTCTATATACAAGTAGATGGCCATGCTACATGTAAATAAGCTACTGAACCGTAGCTCTTAGGTCCTTATGCTATTTTTTACTATTTGTGGACGGTCTGCAAATAGTGAAAAAATAGCATTAGGAACTTATAGCTGTGGTTCCGCAGCTACATGATAATTGTAATAGGAAATGTGTACTATGTTGACCATTGAAATCTGTGGTTCATCTTTACCAACAATCACTTCTGTTTTTGTTTATTGTATTATATTAAAAAGAAGATGTGGTATGATTGCCAATGAGACAACTATCCACAAAAGACCAAAATGACACAGAAATTAAAAAACTATAGGTCACCGTACGGCCTTCAACAATGAGCAAAGCCCATACCGCATAGTCAGCTATAAAAGGCCCCAATAAGACAATGTAAAACAATTCAAACGAGAATACATGTATTAGTCCAAATAATTAGGACATCTTGAAATGCTAATATATTTTTTTTGCTTTGACGCCTTCAATACAGCTGTAAGGGGCCAGGTCAAAGCAAAAAATATAACAGCCTTTAAGACGTTATAATTATTTGAACTTGTTTTATATATGCACACAAATTGCCAAATATGTTTTATGCAAGCATGACAAGATAACTGTTATTATGGTTATACACAAGATAAATTTGCATGGGCAATGAAAAATAATTTCCAGTATCCTGTAGTGCTGCACATATACATATTGTACAACTGAAGAAGAAAGACAAAATCCATGTAAATTGGTACACAAGCTAAGATTAATATGAACACTCGATATAGTAAATTGAGACACAAAGAAAAATAAAGATTCCTCTGAATGCAGGCCAGAGTGAGACACACCTTGGTGTTCACATGGTTAAAGGTCATGATTTATTGTGTTTAATTTTATGTTTAAGACATGGCATCAACCAAACAAAGACAGACAGGCATTGGGTTAACATGCAAGTTGTCAAGAAGGAAAAGCGCCATTGCTTGTAAATCTGTTCAGTCTAATGCAAAAGAAATGTTGCTAAAAAGTGATGAAAAAAGAACAACAGATGTCAGGAGACTTTCTAAAAAGAAAAATACAAAGAAAGGTAACTTAGTGATACATACATGTTTATTGTAAAACAGTGCAATATTATACCACAAAAACTCATAATGCTCAAAATATTGATAGGTGGATGTGGCCATGCGTCTTCCTTTTTTCCTGTAAAAAAATGGAAAACCCCGGGAAGGTCACAAATCTTATTTTCTTCTAGTTTTGATGTACATGTACAGTGTACAATATTAAGTCAATTATATACAATGTATTTGTTATCCCAAATTTCACTTGATGGATCCACTTCTTATATACCGGTACATGATACACAAGGTGATAGGATGGCTGCTAGAATAGGTCACCTTTTCAAGCTTGAAAATATGTGAATAGGTTGGGAAAACTATCAGAAATATATGATAGGTAAAAAAAGTCCCATTACTTCGTCTGTCATCTTTTTTGGTGTTCCAGGCTGTGTTGTATCAATCAGTTTCTCTCCATTTGCATTTTGGTATTCCACTGTTACATTACACACCAAACAAAACCCAAACAATATGGGAGAAGGTAACATTTTTGCCAACACAATATATGAAAATGGTGGGTAACAGAAACCTAGCGGCACTTCCAATTAATTAAGTTTAAAAGATGTATTTTAGCTTTAATTTTATTTGGTATGGTAAACATTTTAATTAATTCCCCCCCCCCCCCCCCTCTTGAAATTTTAGAAAAAAAACATCTCTGCCTTTAGTGTGTGAAAAATATTCTTTTTTAATATTTTTTATTGCAGTTAACCCTTTTCTCATAATTATGTTAAATCAGTTTTGATTAGTGTCATCTTTGTCTAACCGTCATGGAATATTACGAGGCAAAATTCAAATTTTTTTTTCTTCAATTTTCCACATCAATCTGATAAAAAATATTTATGATGCAGCAATTTCAAAGACACAAAATCCTTGTTAGCCAATTCATTATTCTTTTCATTTTTCATTTGTTTTTTTCAAAGTTTGAATTTTAAAATCCATTTTTTTAAATTCTTTTATAAAAATAAGAAAAATAAGAAGATGCCAATAAAAAGAGTAATAATTGTATTTTACTTGCACAACCTTTACCTGTATTTCTTCTTTCT
Source organism: Mytilus galloprovincialis (assembly GCA_037788925.1). NCBI lineage: Eukaryota > Metazoa > Mollusca > Bivalvia > Mytilida > Mytilidae > Mytilus > Mytilus galloprovincialis. The sequence goes on from CM075341.1 coordinate 25,827,936, forward strand.
TTGAATATCATTTTAGAAATATTCTGATTTAATTTCTATCATTTACAATTATATAAGGTATCTATGAAAATGACATCCCTGCGGCTGCTGTGAATGCTGCACCTTATAATCCCTACATTGAGCAGGAGGAAGCCTCTGATTACAATAGACGGGTAATTGTAAGTACATGTGTAGGGATACGTTATTACATTAGGTCAAGAATTAACAGATAGCTACTAATACAAGTTAGTTATATCTGTCAGGTGACTTTCCTCACTGCCTTCAAAATATAGGCATCGTTGCTATCAACACATGTTGTATTAAAGGGTGAAAAGGTGTAATGTTATACTACAGGAAATATTCAGGAAATTAAAATCTATTAAGTTGGTAATTTTCACTTCACTTTTAACGATCTTAAAAAAAGGGAAAAAATACAACATTGTACAAAAGGCACAATCAAAACAAAAACTAACATGAAAAACAAACAATACAACATTGTACAATGGTCAAACATATTAAAATAATTTTGTTGAAAAGACAACAGTTCACACAACCCCACACATAGAAACGTTCAGATTCATCAACATGAACCCTACCAAAAACAGTGGTTCAGAGTAATCAAAATGAACCCTACCAAAAACTGGTTCAGAGTTATCAAAATGAACCCTACCAAAACAGTGGTTCAGAGTCAGCAGTTCATGCTCCAATAGATACACCAAATGTGTTACTCCTGTTACAACCCACTGATCCATTTCATATTAACTCTAATTGATAGTCCTCTTATTATCAATCATATTACATGTAAATAAAATTGAGAATGGAAATGGGGAATGTGTCAAAGAGACAACAACCCGACCATAGAACAGCCGAAGGCCACCAGTTGGTCTTCAATGCAGCTAGAAACTCCTGCATCCAGAGGTGTCCTTCAGCTGGCCCTTAAACAAATATGTATACTAGTTCAGTGATAATGGACATCATACTAAACTCCGAATTATACTCAAGAAATTAAAATTAAAAATCATACAAGACTAACTAAGGCCAAAGGCTCCTGACTTGGGACAGGTGCAAAAATGTGGAAGGGTTAAACATGTGTACATCTCCTTATCTTTGTATTGATAAAGTCTATCCAGCAACAAAACATCTATTTTTTTTTCAGATGTGTCCATTTAACTGTGTATGCTGTATTAATTATCAGTTGGGAAAATCGTGTGCCTGCTATGCCCAGCGTGAATCAGTGGCCGTACAGACTAGTGAACTGGATTTTCTTAGACTGAAGTCAGAAACCATTGAATATTTCACCAGGGGATCATTAGCTCATTCTGTGATGCAGGTATGAACATAGTTTAGTTTAAACATATTTTATTGTTAAAAAAGGACAAATAGATTAGACAAGTTTTTTCAACTTAGTAAGTCTATTCCAGTACATACATAAATATACACACGAATGAACATTACATATATCTGACTTTAACCAATTATTATTTTAACATGTTGATATAAAAATAAATTACATACAAATTTAAAGAATCAAACCAATGGATATTTTCTAGTAAATATAACGAATTGAGTGCATCTATTTTCAGAATAAATAAATACAACATATGAACATGACTGCATAGCTCAATGATAGATAATTAGTTATATAGAATAACATTTCCATACGTTTATTTTCTATGAATTTTTAACAACAGTTGCAAAATAAGAGTAAATTTCAAAATAAAGATTGTCTGTAAAAGCAGAGGTTTATCAAGGCTGTGCTAAAAACAAGGAGTGATTTTAATCTGGAATAATTTTGAGTTCTGGAAAAAAGAAGAAATGCATGATTATTTTTATAAACTGCTGTTATATGCTCTTTGGTTAAGTTGTTGTCTTTTTGACACATTCCCCATTTCATTCTCAATTTTATTTCATTTTTATGATGAGAACTATAAACCAAACAAATGAATAGTTCAGGTTGATTCCTCTTTAACTTCAGTACGAACAAACTAACTTTCTTGCATGATTAACTGTCCTAAAATGGGTTAGTTTTCATCATAAATTTCATAGCAACTAACTAGAACTAAAAATCTGTTTCTGTCTCAAATTATTCCTTGTTTTATGTTAAATTTAAAGAATCTTCAAATCTGACTATAAGCACTCCAATAAGATTTTTTTGTTTGAAATTTCAATTATTTATATTACTTATCAAAAAAAACCAAACCGGCTTTTGTAATGACTTTTGTTTTTATGCATATTTTAAGCTTTTTTCTGAGATAAAACATTTATTCTGAATAAAACATTGTAGTAAAATTTTAATATAACTTTTAAACCACAAATTAACCACATAGTGAACATATAATACATTTTTATCCAGAAATACATCCTCAATACAATTGAACAGTATGAACTGAAAAGTAAGAGAGATTTGTTATTTGGAAAAGCAGTTATTGATGTGGTAAACAGTTTTCCAGACTTAGACAGCTCAAGTGATATCAAGAATCAAGTCAGCAATCGTATGGCAAAAGCTATTCGTTGGAAAAAGTTTTCATTAAAAAGGTATTTAAAATTTTAAGCTAATTCATAATATTTTTTACCTCAGATTTGAAAACAGTTCATTGTGTATGTTAGGTCTCGAATTTAGAGCTAGGGTTGCAGCATGTTAAAATTGGGAGTGTTGAGACAGCAACACAACCACACAAGTTCAACAAGTATAGACTGTAAATAACATTTCATCAAATTATTGGCATTTTCAAACTTCAGCTTAGATAGTAGAAATTATTGTGTTTAGAGTGTTTATTTGTGTACATCCATCCAATGTTTTACAGAGTTCTTTACAGAATTTTCTAAAACAAAATTCATGGTGGTACATGTACTTGAAGAAAATCTGCTGGGTCCCTATTGTTTCTATTACAAAATACCAAAATTGTGTCAGTCCTTTCCAACATTTTGGTGGTCAGACCATACAGACCACCACTTTTCCAGAATTTGCAATGTTAGGTTGAACTTTTGGTTCTAATATGACGTGCTTCTTTCGTTTTGTGAATAAGCCCATGCTCTAAATCCAATAAAATTTGTTTGCACATGTGTATATTGACTTCTTCAGAATAATGAATTTTCATGCACTTAATATATTTCCTTAACTTTAAAACACTTTCAAACTCCTAAATGGTGCACATGATGTTACTAATTCATTTATTATGACTGTAATGTGTTGCATTCCGAAATTGACATATTTGACAGATACGACTCATGCTGGCTGTCCAAACTCCTCCCTCTGAAAAATCACAGTGCTAGCCGTTTGCTTCTTTACAAACAAAAAAGGGAGGTTCATGGAAGAGCCTACACAAACCATTTTACACTTATACTTATCAGACATAGAAATTACCTTAATTGTCCTATTCAGAATCGAAATAATTGATGCAAGCTATACTTAATTGTAGTTTTACTATCTCTCGGACAAAAATAATCACGAATATACCTACCCAAGTTAAAACTACAATAAAGTATAGCTTGCGTCAATTATTTCTTAAATAAAGGTTGTTTACCATGAAGTTGTCGTCACATGAACTTGTTTTGAATTATTTTGTAACGTCCATTTAATGATATTTCATGTTTTTTATTGTAATATTTTCAGGAAGCAAAAGACAGCAAGTGAGTCAACAATCAATGAAGTAGAAGAATCTGAAACTAAAAGGTAATTTTTACTCAAGGGTCACATCATGTCCCAATCACCCATAACTTGTTCAATTGGCGTCATAATTACTATAGGTAGAAAATATAATGTGGACCAAAGAGTATAAAATCTATATAAAGTCAATCAACCCTGATTAAAGAGAAAGGTTGATCTAAAATTGTATCATACAACTATTTGAAATTGGCAGCCTGTTAAGTGATGAGTTTGAATGTCCTTTTGGTATCTTTCCCCTGGATAAAAACATCAGTATTCTTCGTATAAAGACAACATACAAGGATTTTACTACAATGTAAACTTAAAATAAGTTATCTACACACGTGAACCAACACATGCTAGGTACAGATTGAGTAGTAATCAAAGTTTATTCAAAGGATCTAATAAGTTAACATGGATCATTTCTAAACTTATTAGCTCTATGAACACAGTAAATTCTGAAAAAAAGCCATGTAAATTGCCATTACTTTATTGTAGGAAACAAAGAGCTACTGACAAGACTATGATTAAGAAAGAACAAGAATCACAAGGAAAAAGGTATGTTAACAGTCCTTGCTTAGTTAACAGTTACTAAATGTGTCACACATATTTATAAACTTATCTAGAGTTTATTTATGTTTTGGGTTAATAACTGTAATACATATATATGGTATACCACATACTATGCTATTTAACATCTTAAGTGTTACTTTCAATAAGACAAATATGATATTTTATATTTGACTTTGACATCTCTCATGAATGATAAGCTGTAGTTTTATACCATGCTCTTTTTCACTCTGTTGATTTAAACTTGTTTCGTTTGTATATTTTCATAGCTATCACTTTTTCAATTTTATACCAAAAAAAATGTCTGATATTCATAAACATAGTTGACTAAGATTCATTCTTGCTTTCCCTTAAGCTCTTGTGACATCAGTGTCAGCTGTTACTATCAATTGTCTTCCATTTTGAGGAACTTTTTTTATATTTTAAACATCAGAATGAAACTGTTCCAGTCTTACCAGGAGTATAAATTTCATTTAATACAGCAATTAAAACTGTATACAATCTATTTTATAAGAATAAACAAATCTGGGTTGTCTGGCTTTAAATTTACTCAGTACTAAGAGTACTCTATTATTTTGATTGGTTGAATTCTGAATCTGAGTACCATCCTCATATTCAAAAATTTAATACTGCAAGACATGGTCTAGTGGAAGTATCATCAGGTTAATTTTGGGGATTGTTTGATTTGTTCCTTGCAGTATTTTATAATATTATGAACACAAAATGGTCCGCTTAGTATTAAAATAGTGTGTTACAGTATAGTAACATATCTTTTGGTGTACTTTTAGAAATGTGACTAAGTTTGTTGTTTTGTTCAAATTCAAGTATATTGTAATACAGAAATTATTGTATATAGTTATAGGAAGATGTGGTATGAGTGCCATCCAAGTCACAATTTATAAGAGTAAACCATTATAGGTCAAGGTATGGTCTTCAATGCGGAGCCTTGGCTCACACCAAACAGCAAGCTATGAAGGGCCCCAAACATTACAAGTGTAAAACCATTCAAATGGGAAACTAACAGTCTAATCTATATAAAAACGAGAAAGGGGAAACACTTATGAACCACATCAACAAATGACAACTACTGAACATCAGATTCCTGACTTAGGACAGGTGCAAACAATTGTAGCGGGATAAAATGTTTTAATGGTACCAAACTTTCATCCTTATCTGAAACAATAGTGTAACATCACAACAGAAAGACACACTATAAAATATCAATTGGAATGGCTTAACTCAATCAAAAAACGTATTAACACAAATGAACATACATGTACACTGAACAATTACATTTGATCCATGACCATGATACAATGTAAATACAAAGTAAATAAAAATAAGGGATGAATAATTAAAGAAAAAGTATTATGCCACTGTGAAATGCTAAAAAATACAATAATGTCATGAATGTATTTATTTGTTTGATGTTTGAAAAATGGACAAATTTGAAAGATTAATTATTTCAATTGAAGAAAATTTCTCATACAAATATGTTTCAAATTCAGAATGCAAGTTTTACTATTGCAGTTCTCAACTGGTCACATTATTTGAATGAATAAAAAACCTGAATTTGCAGTAATCATATATCTTGAAAGTTTTATCATCCTGAATTTGCACGAAAAACTTGCAGCATTTATCAACCTGAATAGGTCCCTTTATGTTTAAGTAAGCCATACAATGTATTGAATAGGGGGAAATTTCATTATGGAGGTAAAAATGTTGTAAAAAATACAGGAAGACATCCTTAAACCAGAGCAGTAGATGGAATCATGATTAGGATTTCCGATACTAACATGCTATTTCCACTTTTTAAAAATAAATCTGCCCCTTATTCAAGAACTAATTGTGAAGTGGTCTATTTGGTGAAAGCAATTCTTGAAGTGAAAACGTAGGGTTCAAAGTGTCAGACCGCCCAATTGTTTGCATTTTCATTATGTTCATGGTTCAATCAATTTAACCTAAGGCATCAAACCCCTCTAAGGAATGTTAAGCTGCAGATAGAATAACAGCAGGTATTTATCAGTGCTATGGTACAAGTTCAAAGATGTGTGTCATTTAATTAAGTCTCCCAAACAAAGTTTGGAGACTTATTGTTTTTACTCAGTTCTTATTATTTATATTCTTCTTCTTCTTCTTCTTCTTTTTCTTCTTTTTCTTCCGCCACTTTAAAAATGAACTTGTCCGCAGCGTTTCTCCAAAACCACTTGTCAGAATTACTTAGGGTTTCATAGAATGTTAGACTAATATATCTAGGTGAGCAATCAATTTTTCGTTTGTGGATTGGGGTCTGTTAAGGGGTATTTTGGGGGGCAGAAAGAGGGGAGGGGTTTACTATAGAACCCTATGGGATTTTTTTTTCTAAAATTTTCAAATGAATATAACTTGAAAACTGTAAGTGATAGACACACACAGTCTTCTGAAATGAACATAGGACAATAAAACAATTCTCATGAAATATAGGGTGAGTCCCTGGGGGGTAATCCCCACCCCCTTCAATTTAAGAATATGCTTTTATCTTGTAAACGGTCCAGATCCCAACCCCTAATCCATATATATTCTTCAATGGGACAATATAACAAATCAAATGAAATTAAAGGGAAGTCCCTGGGGGTCACCCCCACCCTGTTCAATTTGAGAAAGTGCTATTATCTTGTAAACAGTCCAGATCCCCACCCCTAAACCATATATATTCTTTTATGGGACAATAAAACAAATCAAATGAAATTACAGGGAAGTCCCTGGGGGTCACCCCCACCCTGTTCAATTTGAGAATGTGCTAGTATCTTGTAAACGGTCCAGATCCCCACCCCTTAACCGTATATATTCTTGTAGGTGACAATAAAACAAATGAAAGGAAATAAAAGGGAAGTCCCTAGGGGGTCACCCCACCCCCTCTTGTTTGATAACTTTTAAATGGTCGAGATCCCCACCCCTAAACCATATATATTCTTGTATAGAACAATAAAACACATCAAATGACACATAGGGAGAGTCCATCAGGGTCAGCCCCACCCCCTTATGTTTGAAAAACTTTTAAATGGGTGAGATCCCCACCCCTAAACCATATATATTCATATATAGGACAATTAAACAAATCAAATGAAATGTAGGTAAAGTCCCTGGGGGTCACCACCAGCCCCTCCTGTTTGAATACTTGTATATTGTCAAGATCCCCACCCCTAAACCATAAATATTCTTGTATGGGACAAAAAATTCAAATCAAATGAATATGGGACCATAGGAATGGCGAGTTATGGGAGCTTTGTTTGGGAGACTTCGTAACAGCATCCTGTTACAATGACTTCTTGTTCCATCATATTTTTTAATTTCAGATCAAAGACCCAATCTGTGTCAAATGAACCCTTACCCAAAAGATGTGTTATATCTTCTTCCAATAAAAAGGAAATCAAAGCTAAACATTCTAATGTCACAAGACCAAGAAGAGTGGTTACTAAGTGATGGTTGATTTATAATATCATATTTTAAAATGTGGAAAAAGAGAATGATGCACACTGTTAGAAAACTTTGAAACATTGATCTTCATCCAAGTTTCATGAAATCATTTATAATGTTACAATTACCAATATTTTCTAATATATCTGAGGTATATTTTTATTTTGAGACATTGCTTTATCATTGAATATGTAAGAAAAGACTTTTTGCATTTATAGTTGATACAAAATGTCAAACTCTATCCTAACCCTATGAAAGTTGTGAATAGATTAAAAAGAAATGATCAAAGCTCTATTATCAACACCAGAATCTCTTAATAAAAAAAAACATTAAAGACATGAGAAAACCTCTGAGGTGGTTCTGCAATATGGACAGTAATAGTAAATATATTTTTAATGAAATATGAAGTAGATTTGTGATTATTTTTATGTAGTTAGATTATAGCAGAAGATGATCTGATTCTTTTTATAGTATATAAACTTGTATAATGTATGATTAAGATACTCCAAATAAACTGTCTATGCTGGGTACAATTTTAATTTTTTTCTGGTATTATTTTATCTATTAATTTATGTTTTGATAAAAAAGACTACTTAAGGTCATATTATACAGTAGCAAGGTCAGATAACAAGACAAATGTTTTAGAAACTTGATACAGATTAGCATCCAAAACTAATTGTTAATCACTGATGTCATCAAATCAGATTTTGAAAGCACTTGCATTTAGGAAAACAAACATGCTGTATAACAAATTATTAACAAAGATATTGATATTCCAAGGTGAATTCAAAAAAGGGGAGGACCTAAACAATATTTCTGGTTGAAACAATACCTTGCTTATCTAACCTATAGTTCTTAATTTCTGTGTCATTAGGGTCTCTTGTGGAGAGTTGTATGATTGGACAATCCAAAGCACATCTTCTTAATTTAATATGATGTAGTCTTTGCAAAGTTATGAACCGTACCAACTAAAAAAAAAAAAAAAAAGAGAATAAAGATATCACTATGCAAAATGGGAAAACATCAGAGAAGATCTAAAAATAGTTAAAGGCAAAACAATATGGGACTGTTTTCAGATCAAACTTGAAAAGCTGATAAATGCAAAGATACCACAGAAAACAGACAGAAAAAAATCTGTCACTCCAAAACAGCAGAAAAACACTTTATACGAAAAACGAGATAGATCTTACAAGAAAAAAAAGAAGAAATTGATCGATCATAAGCTTAACCATGTTACCTGAATTTAGGGAATTAAAAAAAAACTTGTGCAGAGTTGTTAGAAAAGCATATTGGAATGACTTATTAATGCCTAATCCCAAGCAAGATCAAAAGCCTAACTTAATGAAGTGTTTCACATTTATAAAATACAAAACATAATATGGATTCAAATACTAGAATCACCTTTCAAGAGAGAAAAACTACTCCAACCAGACTAGAAAATGTAAACATACTAAATCAACAGTTTCAATCAGCATTTTCTATAAAACAAATTTCACCAATACTGAATTTAGAAACTGTTGAGACAAAACACCACTGAGAACGGAATAGCCAAATAATTACTAGTATTAAATCAAAACCGGTAAAGGCTACTGGTTTACACATCCTTTTATTAAGCTAGGGTATATAAAGAAAAAAGTAAAATAACATAAATACCGAATTCCAAGGAAAATTCAAAACGGAGAGTCCTTTATTAAAAATCATAAGCCTAAACACATCTAACGGACTCAGTTCTTCAACTTTCAACATAAATTGCGCCACTATTTACTAACTCCTGAGAAACAGGTTACTTATTAGATAAATGGAACACAGCAAATGCAAAAAAGAAAAGAAAAGAAAACGGTTTGATGCAATCTTAGTTTCACTTAGCTGCATTTGATTCCAAATCAAGGAATATATTATAATGGGCAAAGTAATTATCAATGGTGAAAGACATAACATACACTATCACATGCAACATTGATTCAAAAGAGGACCTTACTGCGGCGATCGACATTATCAATTATGTAGCAAAATATGAATACAGGGAAAGAAACTGACTGCCCACTTACGGATTGTTTTTAAAGGGTTTTGGTAAAATAAGTTACTGTCAAAAAATGGTTTTACTCGTCGTGATGCTCATATAGATAAATACAATTCAAATTCGGTAGGTCACATTTGACGAAAAGAAGACAGGATTGTATTAACAATAAAGAAAACATTTTTTTTTTCATATGTTTGACATTTGACATGTTTCATAAATGTCAACCAAATTGTGATGGCGTCTATACAATTTTCGGAGGGATGACTTTAACACTTGGAATTCTTGGTTTTAAAGCACACATATAAGCAGCTATCTCTTTTCAAAGGAAATCATGCCAGTCAATTCAAGCTCTGAAAAGCCGTTTCAAGTGGAAGGTTTGAAATTACTCGATTTAATTTGCAGGCGCTACTGCAATTTTGATACATCGAAATTGAGAGATCACAATAGAGAAGCTGAAATCTTCTTTTTTGTAGTAGTTTTTTGTTTTAAACCGACCTTCATTATGAATTTCTCTATGTTAGTCAAGATATATACTGTATCTGTTGTATTCTTTATTTCAAGTTTGAAAACATAGATCTTTAATCATATCATTAAAATTTGAATTATTCAGAGAGAGAACATCATCTATGCAGCGGAACGTGATGGTTAACGATAATGGTAGCTTCTTGTTATTCTTATTAGATGCTCCTGTGTGAAGTCTAGTCTTTTTTCCCCAGCGGAATAGAATCTTGATAATGTCATTTTTGAGAAAATATTTTGTTTGATTCGGAATGCTTATTTTTTTTCGAAAGTACGATCTTTTATTCCTCCATAAGCCATCTGTATCTACGCGAGTTCATATATATGAATTTTCAAGCGTTCGTATTTCCTATCATGACTTCTTTGGTAGAAGGTTGCTGCTTACAAGAAAGTTTGGAAAAAGAATCTTAACAAAAATACCCCAAGAAAAATACAAGTGAAAAGTCTGTTATCAAATGGCAAAATAAAAAGCTCAAACACATCAAACGAATAGAAAACAACTGTCATATTCTTGACTTGATACAGGTATTTGCATATGTATAAAATGGCTGGCCCAGTGTTCCAAATGATCAAAGTGAATCCACCCTTCAAAAGTTTAATGGACACCATTCTGATTTGGTTGTCTATTACGGAACATTTGTGTTACAAACGGCAACGAATATCCGTTAAGTTTGTTTAAGCCACATCGTCGATTGTTACATCAATTATTGTGACTCGCCGATTTTGAATTACAAAATGAGACACGAGGAAAATCCTTATAGCAGCGGAAAATGCTTGGTTTTTTTTTCGAGACACTTAAGCTCAGCACGACGGATTTTGATGGGGTTTGTGTTGTTCGTGTTTAAAGTAATTTTCTGTGTGGTGTTGTGTGGACGAATGTTTGTCTTTTCGTCGTTTTATTGTTTTGATCATGATGTTTTGCTAGTGCCTGTGCTATAATATAGATAAAGATGATACCAATATTAAATTGAAATATTTTAACCAGCTCAGAACACACAACATAGAAAACTATAGACTGTATAACATGAACCCACCAAAAAACAGATGCTGATTCTGGTGCTAATGAACGGTAAAAAGACCAATCCCGCTCTTCATGTTGCACCCGTCGTGTTACACATGTAAGTACAAAGCGTAATGTCTTACTGGGGGAAGGGGCTGGATTGTAGAAACTTCAATTGGTTCATATGTGTCTTCGTCTGTGAAACATATACTTTACTGATCAACTGACTCGTGGAAGCGTTTGTTAAGATTTAAGAATGGATGATTTCAACAGCTTTAAAAGCTTATTGTAAGCACCAAACGCTCAAAAAGTAAACTCACAAAAATACTGAAATCTCTTATCAAATGGCAAAATCAAAAGCTCAAACATATCAAATTAATTGATAATAACTGTCCTATTCTTGACTTAGTACATGCATTTTCTTTTTGGAAATGTTTTAAACCTGGTTTTATAGCTAGCCAATCCTCTCATTTGTATGACAGTCGCATCAAATTCCATAATCAAGACAAAGATGTATAAACTAAACAAAAAGACATAATAGGTAAAAAATGTCACGAATAAGGTAACAGCAGTCAACATTGTGTTATAATCTTTATCACTATAAAAAAAACATATATGCAAAACTTTGTGTTTAACCTAAACATGCTAAAGCTACCATCATTTTCTAGATATAAATCAAGATATTAGGTAGACTTAACTGTATTTGTTATATTTGATATCTCAAGACCAATGCAATAAACCTTTGCAAAATTTGGGTCCTCAGTGCTTTTCAAATTCGTACTTGATTTAGTCTTTTTAACTTTTTTTTGCATTTAATACGTCACTGTCGTTTGTCGATCAAATGAATGGCTGGCGAATAAAATTATTAGCTTGGTATCTTTGTTTGAAGAGGGTTTTTCTCTCCCTCCAGTTATGGTAATTGGAACAAACTTGTTAAATTGTCTGATTATCTTATTTATGATTCATTAACAAAAGAAACATTTTGTCAATGGGATTCTGATAATACCTACGTTGTAGGCCTACAGGACAAAACAAATATTTCTAAAGGTCTTCGTCAATAGAGAAGAATTGAAGATGAAAAAAAGCATCTGAAGAAAAACAGACAGCACTATTTCCAAAAAAAAGCTATACAGGAAAATAAAGAGGCCAGAAAACCTAAAATGTTAGCTAAAAACACAACCAACACCAAGAACAATATATAATAAATGTTTGATAAACGGAAATTTGAATTGATATGTCCTTTATATTTGATTTACTGACTTGATTTTTGCAGTTGTCTCTCTTTCATTGTATGCATGCATATTTTGAGAGGTTAATATAAAAACAAATCAGTATAAACCAATATTATTTTTTTTAAGAAAATACCATTCACAAACTATTTCCATGATGCACAAACATTATTGATCTGATCATTCTATTAGTTAGGGAGGGTTGGGACCTTACAAATAAAATTGAGAATGAAAATTGCGAATGTGTCAAAGATACAACCACCTGACAAAACAGCAGAAAACAGAAGAAGGCCACCAATGGGTCTTCAACACGTGAAAAAAATCCGCACCCGGAGTCGGGCTAAACAAAAATGTGTACTAGTTTAGTGATAATGGGCGTCATACTAAACTTCGAACTAAAATTAAAATCATACAGACTAAAAAAGGCCAGAGGTCCCTAACTTGGGGCAGGCGCAAAAATGCAGTGGCTTAAACATGTTTTATGAGATATCAATCCTCCCCTATACCCCTAGCCAATGTAGAAAAACAAACACACAGCCATACAGTTTATAAGAAGTCCGAATTCGATGTCAGAAAGACGTATTTCCCCGACACATGTTTGCGCCTGTTCCAAGTTGGGAACCGCTATCCTTTGTTTGTCGTGTGTTTTCTTTTTAATTTTTGTTTCTATTCTTGTTTCGAAGTTTAGAATGGTGTCTATTTCTCTGTATTATTATACATTAATGATAAGGAGCCAGTTGGAACCCGTCTCCAGCTGCTGGACTTTCTCGCTGTGTTGAAGATCCATTTGTGGGTGTTTTCTGTTCATTGGTCGTGTTGTTGTCTCTTTGCCACATTTCTCATTATCATTCTTAATTTTATCAAATATGCTGATACCTAGATGCACCTTTAGACTAATTGAAAATGTATATTTACATGAATGAATACATTTGAGGTAAGTCGAAATTTGGGCTAATCTTCCCATGTGCAGGTACATTCCAAGTAAATATTTTGATTATATATTGACATTCGATATGAAACCAATGAACTTCTACTTCTAAAATGTCCTTGTTTTTGTACCTCTTCGGTTTGCCAGAGAATGTTTTTTTCTTGCTGAACAGGGGAATAACAGTCCATCAGCGCTGATACCAACCCAGTGCCTATGAATGAAAATAGTACGTTGTGGGAATTTTGTGCGTCCGATGTGCTTTTTTTCCACTTAAAATCTTTGAGTTGGGAAATACAACCGTTATTCCATACAAGTGGGAGGTTAGGCTAGCTCTAAAACCAGGTTTAACACACCATTGTCTTTTGAAAGTGAATGAAACGAAATTACAGTTATTTATCACGTGTTCTGTTGATTGATAGCGTTTGATTCTGTAAGTTTTCATGGACTTCCCAAGTTTAAATTTGCCTTTGAAGACGGTATTTTGAATTTGCCTTTGATGACGGTATTTTTGTTATACTTTTATACCAGTTTGACTATTCGTACTTTCAGTGACCTTCGCCTGCTTGAACAACTTAACACGTAGCACAAGCTTATGTTAAGGTCGTGATAATTTTATACTATATTGTTAACATCTTGGTAGACACTCGGTTGTTAAAATCGGATTCGAATGTTCAAATTTCTTTAAAATTGATGATGATATATATTTTGTCAATAATGTTTTAATTTTTTTATCATTGTATTTTCTGTTATGTTATTTTCACTCCAAAATAGAAGTAAAGGTATACCTGTTGGGATGTTGACTAGAAATAAGCATATAAACCTTTTTGGAATTATGTCATAAAGTTTCTATATGTTCATATAGTCCAAACTATCAAATGTTTAGGATTGGACGTTGCTGATGAAACTAGATCCGGAAAAGCACTTCTGACGAATAAACGATATATAGTGTTAATTTCATTTTACATCTGTATTCTCATTGAATACATTTAGTCAGATCGATTGAGTAAATTAAACATCAAGATTTAAATACTTTACGGTAATTTACAATTGTAATAGAGCGACCAATTAAATACATTAATAAAGTTATCAAAATTTCAAAATACAATTCAATTGACATTCGTTCAAGTTAAATATTTATTTTTCAATTAGAACAAACATTATCAAAAATCCAATATTGGACTAGTTAACAAAAGTTTATATGTGTATCATTTACTATCATGTACATTTATAGTCATGAAAACTTACCGGTAGTTTATTTCAACCTTGAAAAAGCCGGGGGTAGACATTTCAAAAGTAAGAAATGCAATTGCTCTCAAATTTATCAAATTTGTCTATTAAATCTTTAAAATAAAAGCACCATTAATGTTATAGGGTAATTGCACTGATATAAAGAATATATTGGTCTGAAACACGAACGTTATTTGCAAATACTGTCCAGAGCAGTACACCATGAACCATACTGCACGAGCTTGCCAGTTCAATATGATATTTTCCCACCGAATATTAGTTTTAAAAATTGTATATCATATAGTACCAAATATGTCTGATAATCGCTGATGCTTGAAGCAAAGACCACCACTATCCATACCCGTCATTTTACTCGTTAGCCTTAGATTCTGTCTGAGAGATAGATGTTTGCGCGGACTGACGCCAACATGTTGTTTGGCCATTTTGCCATGCTACTTGCGTGGAAATGTTCAAAACCTTAAGGAGAATTACTGAATGAAGAGGCAATAGTTTAAATCGCAAGAAAGCTCTACTTTAAGGTTTATTTATAAAGAAAGACCAGTTAAAATATCGAAATACTTGATAAATTTATATCATACAGTGTGATATGGTCCAGATGTTCAAAAGTGTTTGTTGTGAGGTCGGTGTTATGACAAATGTAACTGGAAACGGTTCTGTCTTTTTGAGGAGTGTTAGTCTTCAACGTGACAAAATATCAGCATGGGTAAACTCTGTTTTCTAAATATCAGCATGGGTAAACTCTGTTTTCTAAATATCAGCATTGGTAAACTCTGTTTTCTAAATATAAGCATGGGTAAACTCTGTTTTCTAAATATCAGCATGGGTAAACTCTGTTTTCTAAATATCAGAGATGAACGTACAGATGTTAAAAAATTTCATTTATTCAGCGACATTCCGACATCTTGAAACGATTTAGAAGCAGTAATATATTATAGAGAAATCATGGAAGTTACAAAGGAGAAGACTACATGGGATCATGGCCATGGCAAATTCATATCCTGCCTCTGTAATGAAAATTGAAATAAATTGAAAATGACCAATTCGAAACTACCATTTTACATAATATTTTTTGTAAATCTATATTCTAAGAAATAACCTTATCCAAAGAGATAAAAGAGTAAAGGTTAAAGGTTCACAATTTTAATCCTAGAAAAATAAATTTATTAAAAGTAAATGATATATAGCTAATAATTATCATCTATGCGTTTGGAGTTGAAAATTATAAGTTTGGTGGACAGCATCCCGTTTTCGCTTATTTTAAACCAAGTCTGTTTATTACAACTACAGTATTGAAATGTCACTTTACTACAAATTACTAGGTGTATTTGATAAGTTATTAAACAGGTAATACACAAAGCAGCTATAAATTATATTTCTCATCAGGGACAGGTGTTAATATAACTGATTATATAAAATTAATGAGGCTTCGTGTAAATATGTTTTAGACAATAAAGAGAGAAGTAATTTGTTACTGATTTTAACGAATCCCGATTGTAAGTATTGTTCTTTAATCAAACCATCTGCTTGCTTTAAGTGATTGCTAAGCAATTAACCAGGGACGCAAACCATAAAGATAAAAACATAAACCGTTTCTAAGTATTTAAAATGTGAGACTTTTCTGATGTATGGAATAGATATATTGGGTGTTTCATAAATATGAACGGAAGAAATGGTTCAATACGAAAAATAAACGTGTAAAGAATGAATGATTTCATCATTTTTGTTCTTTTTTAAATTCCGTCGGCCTTTTATTCCTGATTTGTTTTCATATTGATTCAAACACTTTTTAAGTTTTTATACAGTTGTTTCTCTTGGTTTAATATTTTAACCCAGCATAAACGCATTATTTTACATATCATTAACCATACCAGTATCGATATTGTCCAAAAACTTTCATTACAACAGATGCAGTGGTATTGGAAAAAACAGTAGTATTGACTACAAAAAATTAAATACAAAGAATGAATATGATTGTAAGATATTCACATAGCCGCGCAAACAATTTCATAGGCACATATGCGCTTCAACCGTCAGTCTGTCTGTCTGCCCGTCTATTCACATGCTTGGGAAGCTTACCTTAAGGGCAAGACGGGTATTGACATTTTTCACAGTTGAATTACACTACATTAAGAATAAAAATCTTTGTACAAAATGTTAAGATAGAGATAATCCAAATCATCTACTTCAAAAAGAGAGACGAAAGATACCGAAGGGTCATTTAAATTCTTAAGTCGAAAATAAAATGAAAACGCCATGCCAAACAACGAAAGAGACAAGAGACAAACAAAAGTATATTAAAACACAACATAGAAAACTAAAGCATTAACAACAAGAACCCAGACAGAAACCGGAAGTGATCTCAATATACTTATGAGAGTGTTGAGCAGGGTGAAGGTGTCTAGTGATATCTTTTTGAGAGTTCACTCACATTTCTAGTGATAACATGTATCATTATCGATATCATCCGAATAGTCCCATATCTCACAAACACGCCAGCCGATCATCTGATATTCCAAAAGCAAAACATGATTCAATGTGAAAGCAGTACGGATACGGATCCACGATTTGAAGTTTAGGGAGGAGGCGATCCTGTGTATTAGGAATCAGGTGACCTGAATTTGACCACCTTCAGTAGTTTAAATGATGCTTATACATCAAAATGGATATGATTCATCCTCTCAGGAGTAACACGGCGGATTGTACTGATAAAGCAGAAACTATTGACCCTACCAGATTACTCAGGTCTTCAGTCCCTGAATTTTGTGGGTTTCTTGTTTTCTGATCGTTAGTTTCTTTTGTGTTGTGTTTGTAGAATGAGATTGGTCTATTCTTCGTTATCTGTCTGAGTATTTCTTCGACTAATGATGTTTCTATAGTCCCCATTGGCATCTTTTCCCCTATAATAAGATGATAACGTCCATTTGAAATCGACATGACGCATTACCATATTATCATTTAAGTCGAATGTCATACTAAAATATTTCAGCAAACCTGTGTCCAGTGCAAGATGTATGTACACGATTTCTATAAATTGATTTTAATTATGATTACGATTCATTACTTCAACATGATTTCGAAATAAGGTCCTATTTTGCAAGCGCTGCATTTGATATATAATCGTATCTGGACGCCGAATGTCCATCCATAATACTAGTAACTAATTGACTTTCGCCTGAATCGTCATTTAGAATAGACTAATTGGTCCCACAAAGGAAGATATCGACAAAGTAGGTTCCAGTGATAACAACAAAGCTTGTCCCTGAGTAATGCAAACACCTCTGAAAGAGTTTTCTATTAGAAAATATAAACGAAACCATTGGTTCCAAACGGGAGATTTGGGAAAAGGTATTTTGACAGCTTTTGAAGAAATTTAAGATATCCTGGATGTAGAGATACGCAGCCACATTGGGTTGATTTATTCAATGCAAAATCACGACCTCGGGATACCACATGCATATTACTTGTTATTTGAAATGAGAAGATGGATGCATGTGGGAGGTATTGAAGGTGCTTGTTCCGAGAAAAGGCTGTGCGTGGCACTCAATCGCTTGTTGACTGTTGTACCCTTATTTTTGACATGTTTACCTATTATGTCTGTTTGATTTGTTCGCGAATCGTTGTCAATATAATGGAATTTGATGCGACTGTCATACAAGTGAGAGGTTTGGCTAGCTTCAAAACAATTTTCTACATAAAAAAAAATACCTGTACCAAGTCTAGAAAATGGCAGTTGTTATCATTTCGTTTAATGTGAATGAGCTTTTGATTTTTGATTTTGCCATTTGAAAAGGGATTTTCCTATTTGGGTTTCCTCGGAGTTCAGTACTTTTATGATTTTACTTTTTATTTTTCCAATTGATATTTTAATTTTTTTTTAACACATTGAGCTTCGGTTTTTTTTTTTTATAGTTCTTTCTTCATGTAAATATGTATCATTGATTGGAATGATCTGGTTTATTTACCTAAAGGCTTACATAGTCCTCTTCAATCTATTGGTTATGAACAGGGTTTCTAACAATTAGTCACAATTTCGTTACTGGATATTTATACTGTTCAAGGGTAATTGTGTGTATCCGAAAATTTAAATATAATGTTTGTTTTTTGTTTGTTTGTTTTGTTTTGTCATCTGTATTGTATTTTTTATGAATTAAAAGAAAGGCGGGAATACGTAAATCATCTATCGTTTTTGTTCTTTATCTTGTTCTAACATATTTATTTTAAAAGTATATGATCTTTGTACAAATCTCCCCCCCCCCCCCTCTTTGTAGACACCCTTTCATTGCTACTTGTCGCATGTATTTACATTATACGTTTTGCACCTTTAGTTAATTAAAGATATCATAACACATTTTTATTCATTAAAAAAACAACGAATATTTGAGTTATAAAAGTTGTAATTTTATCAATCGATTTTGACAATAAAACCTGAAATTAGGAATTACCCGGGTTGTCGATAAAGAAATGTGTAATTAGAGTATGCTAATCATTTTTCTTCATGGCCAATCTACTCATATGGATTGTGATTACTTTCTTCAACATTAAACGTATAAGGATATTTTCAGAAAGCTGCTTCTTTTTCGACTTTTCTCAAATAAACGATCTTTAAAAGCAAAAATAGTATGAATAAATGTTTAATGATTTTGATCTCTAATACAAACAAAACGAAGCTAGGATTATCCGTATCATTGGACATTACTCAATAATCAGTGTGGAAAAAATAGGAAAAGCATTGTGAATGAAGCTTATTGGATAAAACGTTAAAAACCAGACAATGTGCTAACGGTTTTCCATCAACAAACTTTGAAAAATTTGTAATATATCATTATGTATGTCTTGTGAAGCGAAAGCTAATTACAACAACAATTTCCGCCTATCTTAAGAAGCGATTCCGGTCTGAATGGGGAAAATATTGTACTTTGTGTACCATTAGATTTTTAATACAGTGTAGATCTGCATATGAATTTAGGACGACCGATGAATGTTTAAATCATTTCAAAAGTTCGTTATGTTCTGAGTCTCTCGACCGTGTCCGTACAACAAATATATACTGTATGTAAACCGAGTTATCTGTAAAAGATATTAAAACCTATTAAAGTTCCAGGTGTGTTACAAGGAGGCAATTTCGGACTAACATGTACTCGGACATGGGGCATTAAAAACTTCTTGCAACCAAGGGACGTTTTGCTATGGGATTTAATCAGTTACTTTACAACTATCATACCTTAGTCGTAATTACAGGTGAGTTGAATTTCCAATTTTAACTTTGCATCGATTTTTTATATAGAATGTTTATTTTTTACGGTTGCATTGTATTTTCTCTATGACATGATTAAAACATAAAATATTCATGAGAAAATCACCATCAATATTTCCGTGTTTATTTAGAGAATAATTTCATTGTTTTATCCAAAATATTGCTATACATACTAAAAAGAAAGGGAAATTTCGTAGTTTTCATGAAACAAGAAACGCAGGTGTATGGTTAATATCATATTTACTCAGAACATCAATCAAATATTGATTTAAATCTTTTGATATGTTCTTTGGTGGGTAAATAAACGGAGTAATAGAAGAGTAAGAAATATGATATCATATCTGATGTTAAGGTTGTATAATACACTTTTTAAAGATTTCTTTCGTGCTACCTGTATTTGCATAATAACAGTCATTGAAGTGTAAATTTCTTAACAATATGATTTGAAAATCTTTTGGTTAAGAAATGGGCTTATCTCATTTATAGGTTTGTAAAACATTTTCCTAAGATGAATTATATATTAACTGTAATTTTGTTTTAAAGTCGATTACATATAATTCAATCATTATATACGTGAAACTAAACTATGAGGAAGAAATAAATAACTATTTATAACTTGATCGTTTACAACTTTTATTAAAACACATAATACAATCGATTGATGTACATGTACACACGAAGCTTTATTGCATTAAAGCATTGTTACCCCCCCCCCCCCCCCCCCACCCCACATAAAAAAAGAAAAAAATTGTCCAAAATCACTTTACTCACACCCTGATTTTCCTATTAAGCCATTTAACTTTAATTGTTTAACTTTTTAATGGAATGGATGTTCGATAACGGATTGTTCTGGGTGTTATATAACTACTGTAAAAAAAATAGAAACCCTTTCCTAACGGTTATATCTTCGGCCCGGTAAAAACACATCACCGACTATCGTTAGTTATGTAAAAGCACAGGCGAGTTCAAAACGCAATCTTCTCTTATACCCAACAGTATAGAGTTTCCAATGTTTCCTTTTTGAAATGCAGTTATACGTAATTGTAAACCAAATGGCACACGTGAAAAAAACAATCTCAAATCTCGGTTTCTTATTCGTATTTCTTGAAATTCTAATCCTTAGTCCCTCTTTTTACCAGCGGTAGTAAATTTTATGTATATCTTGGTCAAAATCTCTTACAAAACATACAAAATGTAAATCTTGGTTTGTTATTCATATATTGATAGATTTAACATAGAGCCATGAACTAAACTATAATAAATTGTATTTAATTGGATGAGAAAAGATAGTTGGTGTTCCTGATACAATCTTTGGAAATATTTGGCAATTCCAATATATCAAACAAACACTTTTATTGCAGTTGTGTTTCTTTATAATTACTGGATGCTCTTCAAGTATGCTATTCTCCTTCCAAAGACTGTACAGGGGATACAGCAGTACATCTTCCTGTCCACTAGCATTTAACTATTTTCGTCGGATTGGGAGGGAACCCTAATCAAAGAGCAATTGGGTCCTGATATATAGTTTATCAGCACAACGGGGAGGTTCGAAGGGGTCAGTTAAAATTATCAGGAGAAAAGAAATCAGTGCCAAACTACAGTACGTAAATCAACGCATTGTGAGCTAAAGACATCTTCGCTTGCCAAGGGGAACGATCCAATCCCTTTTTCTCCTCATAACCCTTGGCTTACGAAGATGGAGAGAAGGGGACTGGCTCGTAATCCTTGGCTAGCGGAGATGAAGCTAAAGAATAAGCATCACGATTGAACCCAGTTGGTAACTGTTGTTAATTAGATTTCTCCGAAAGGGTAGGCTGTTCCTGTTCAGTATATATAGAATATTCATCGTGTTAATCGTATTAAAATAAGTTTATGCAACATTTGTTAGTGAGACGTCATATATGTGATGAATGCGGATTGATTAATGTCTCTTAATTGACTGGCCTTTATTTATCTCTTATCTGACCCTTACCAAATATATAACTTCTATATTTTCTTCACGAAGTTGTTGAAATTGCTTTACACAGCACAGTTGGCCCATCACTAAAACAAGCACATACTCTTATCAATCATTATAATGCAGTTGCACATGTCTTATATTAATACAAATTGCCTCTAATATCCATTTGGATATATTTAGACGCTGTATATGTCCCGAAATTTGTCACTTCTCAAAATTTGGTATATAAATACTAAAAAAAGATGATGAATTGGCTTTATAAATTTATAAATTTACGATAAAAGGTGCAATTTAATGTTCTTCAGAAGATCAGTCATACTTTTTGAACTGTTTAAATAGCAGCATGTTTAAAAACCTTTTCATACCAATTACATATATAAAAAGAAACGCCTATTTTAAGTGCTTGCATTTGCCTGAAGTGACATCTGAATACATGTACATGTATACAAATGAAATATTCTAATGTAAAATATTTCGTACATGTGAAGATATAGAGATAAATGAAACAGTACCCGTGGGTGTTTATTACGTCACAGAGTTTTCATAATTTTTCATACTTTCCACTTTGCGCAGTTAATTTAAAAGTACCTAATTTAAAATAAATAAAGATTTAAATTAATTCTTTAAGGACATGGACTTCTGCTCTTTTATCATGGATGTATTCCAGACGTTAAGTTCCAGTGCTTCTGATATTCAACTTAGTTTGTCAAAAAAATATAAATCGTGCATCTGCGATCCTTACCCAACAGTAAAATCATATATATAATTGAAGAAAGTGTCTTGCTTTTAAAATAAAAAGAGGAAAGCTGTATGAGAGTATAAGGTATGTACTTATACATGTACAAACACACAAGAACAGTGAACTTAAACATGCACAAACATACAAGTACAAGGTGTTACAAAGACCTGTAGCTCTACGAACAAAACATACAACTTTTAAAAAAAATCACTGGGCTGAAAAATAGTATTTGACTTACAAACATTATTGATTTGATTCTGAACATGAATATTGGTTCATATTTAGTGTAGGTGAGCTAATATTCAACATTGTACAAACAGTTACACGGATATATATGTAACGTGTAGTCTTGTTACTAAATTTATTGACAAACAAGATTAAATTTGCATAATCGTTATTTTAAGGATTTAAACAACTATTATTTTATGCGGAAGGATGAAGTGGGATTTGAAGCGAATTTCCCGACGTAACAATTGACGAACGGTCAAGTGGTTATGACAATTTTTTTTATAATGAATTATTATTGAACATCTGATTCAGTTTAATCTTTTGATGCAAGACGACTTTTAAATGATTTAAAGAGAGATTTGCAACCGTTAGAACTGCTTTACGTATGTATGTGATTCACAAACGTAACCTAACGTACCCAGCTGGCATGCAATACTTGTCCCTATTTTAAGTACCAACAATATCAGAATTTTTATAATAATACATAATTTTGTTTTTTGCATATTTACAATTAAAACAGGGACACATATGCTTGCCTAAAAAATGCATTGAAATGGTTTGTAAACGTATTTATAGAGAGAAGACAACATGTACGCTTTCTACGTGTCTTTCCTATCTCAACTAAGTAAGATCTGAGACGACTTGGCTTATTTCGTAAAGCGCAATACACAATTTATAGTGTTATTCTAACTTTTTTAATGAGTTTTGCACCACATGAAAAGTAAATTTAATGAATTTTACTTTAATGGTAAACATCAACAAAAGACGATTCTTGCAAAGCATGTTTAATTTAATGACGCAACACAAAACACTCTTCGTTTCTCATATTACAATTTCCCACGAACTATAATTCTCTGGAATAAAATTCAATCGACCGCGAGCGGGAAGAATTTTTATTTACAAGTGCATAGGATTTTTTCAAAAACCTATACGATTAAGCTACCTTTTTCCTATTAAATCACCGTAACTTTTTATGTTGTATTCAGGAATAACCATATTCAGAATAACGAATACAGTTGTTAATTCAGAATTAACTAATGCTTATGCGGTTTTATCACACACTCGAGTTTATTGAGAAAAAAGTAATTATGGACACAATAACGGACCAAACATGAATCTATACGAGCCTTAGTCAATTGCAATAACATAATATAAATGCAAATAAAGGGGAAATATCATAGTTTGTCGTAAATAAAATGAAAATGTGTGAACCTGACAACATTACGTTCGCTTACGTTAAAGACTAGGCGAAACGAATTGAAAATTATTCGAGAGACGTCATATCGTTTATATTGGTGAAAAGTCACGAAATATCTGTCCGATCTCTATACAGGTGAGGTTAAATTATATACATTTATAACTGATTAAGATCTAATGAACATGGACAGTATGAAATAGACATATCTGGAGGAAATAAACATCTCTTTATCGAACTTGTCACCTTCTGTTAGCAAATGGACGGCATTGTTCTATGTGGGTTGCCGTCTCATTTCAGCCGTAATTGACTTCCGACTACAATGTTTTCATTTTCCACGCAAGTTTAAGTGCCTGTGGTAACACCTCTACTTTGAGATTTCATAACTTTTAAAAGAAGTATCAAGCATTTCAATTAAAGATTTTATCAAAAACTTAAAGTTTTATAAACACAGCACTAAACAGATGACTTAAATGCAAAACAAAAGATTTCTTCCATATGGAATGCTTAATTTCAAATTTGGTTGCAACTTTAATCAAACATACAGGAAAGTCTTTTGTCGTGAAGCATTTAAAAAACTCGGAAAATAGTCAAAAATCAGGTTGGAACACTTTTTGTGCAGACCCTTCTCTTTTTCAATCTTTTTAAAAGTATTTAGGATTCTTTCGTGCATTTTCCGTATAAGTCATAACTGAAAAAAAATAAATGCAAACAAAATATAATTTTTATAAGAAATGCAATTAAAAAACGATGATTTCGAAACGGCTTTCTTCAACACAAAACTGAAATGAAATGAATTAGTGAAAGGAGGGTTATATTTCATTCTCGTTTATATATATTTTTAAGTGTACAACAAATGTATTTCATTATGAAATTTTCTATTATGATAATCACCGCCTTTGTACTACCAGCAAGATTTATGTTTCATCATTATATCATTTGAATATGGAAGATGAATTATTCTTACAAAATCATTAAGCGTAAAGAAATATTACCGTTCAGTATGTTAACCTTTATAGCTGAAAGGAAAATAAAAATGGTCTTAGTACTTTCATTGCGAGATATCTTTACATCAAAAATATACAGAAAGACATGTTCTTGTCAAATGCTTCTTTATACTAATTTATCAAGTTGGTGTACTATATTGTACCGGTAATACATGTATCAAATCATTTGTATGCAAATCAGAAAAATTGGAATTGTAATAAGATTAAGTTTTACACATCAGCTATAAAAGATCACCAGTGCATTATTTCATTGACCAACAGTTAAAACTTATCACACAATAAAATATGTTCTGGAATCGGTCTTTCTGATCATCAATTTTTTTTTCGTTCTTTAAGAAAAAAAAATGTTTTCGTGAATATATTTGAATTCCTTGAGCTTATCACTTATTTATAACAAATCAGCGATTTTCCGTTTCTTCATAGAATAGGCTATGATGCACTGTCGTAGCTACACAATTGAATTTCAAAATTTCACAATTATACATGAAACATAATAAAAATTAAAACGTAATATGTAATTTCTTTAGGCTATACAGTCTGATCATGTTCCGCCGGTGGCAAGCGACACATTTATCGACGGTAATCTTGACAAATTCGATAATCTGTATGATAACAAGAAAAGAAATCAAAACACAATACAAGTACAAACTTTACATTTGCATTATTTTAGATTTAAAATGTATTTTGTTCTGTTTGATTGAAAAACTTTGAAACAATTGTAAGAAAAATTGTTACTTAGATCTGGGAACAGTATATCTAACATATATATATGTTCCTGCTTAGATGTGAAGCATTTGACGTATGTCGTATAAATAGTGTAAATGGAATCTTGATATATACCAAAATGGTGTAATTTTGTATTTATATAAAACAAACATTAGTTTGTCTATTTTCTTTCTGGTATATTTCAGGGATAAATTTTCTGTAAAGTCTTGCATGAAATCTGAAAAAAAAACGATTTCTTCCTTTTAAAGAATATTACACGCTGCCAGATTCCTTATCTGTTCATCAGCAATAAAACTTGATGTAATAACATTAATTTAAGATAAAATCCAGTTACTCCATAAATTATGCATTCCAAAATCTTTCAGTAGATTCCAACAAACAAAATGTTTCTAGTAATTAGGTTATAGGGAATAATCGAAGATGTTCATAACACCTTTAAGGGTTATTGTCGGACAATCGGGTCTACACGCCGCAATAGATACGAAACTAATGATACGAAGACATCGCGTTATGATTTGTCTCGGACTTCAGTAGCCCAATTTGTTAGAATTAATAAATTAGATTAGCATCTTCAACAGATTGATTCTGACTTAAAATATTTGTTAACGTGATGGACCGTGCTTTATCGATTCTAAGTTGGAAGAAATCAGATAATTCATGGTCGGGATACCCAATCATTATTTTGTAACGAAGTTTCACTTTGGAATTTTTCATTCGGAATGAGAAGCAAAGACAATTGCCGTTTTAATAGTTTCATGTATTTTTCTGTCAATCAAAGCCTTACCATTTAACAGGAAATGCCGTTTAATTTCCTTTCGCTGTAGTTAACTCCTCAATAATACTCAAATGGGTTAAAGTGAAATCGATGGTTTAAAAACAAAGCATCATGTCGACTTAGAATCGGAAAATGAGTTTTGAGAAGTTTGCATTCAGTTTTTATTTCTTGAGATATTGGTTTTTCATGTTGGTATTTCTGTCCTTACAAATAAAAAGTGAGACATAAAACTTCACGCAAACAACAAATTAAATAGAAATCTAAACGCAAATGATTCATTATGTACTTTATATATAGGCTTTGGTAACGATTTCTTTATTTTAAAAATGACTTTTATACACGATATGAAGAAGAATTGTATGTTAAACGATTAACCAAAGGAAACCAACTTTCAATTTTAAAAACTTCCTTTTCAATATTGCAAAACGTGGTAACAACATTGTGAGACACGAAATAGGTTAATCTTTTAGTACTTTGGTAATTTGAACAAATCGACGACGAAACAAGAATATGAACGATTGAACAATCCTATAGATCAATTTTCAAAGTTTTAAAAGTTCAGAATTAAACCTCATTTAAAGATTTAAAATCATTTCAAAGTAGAATTATCATCACATTGGGAGATAAGTTGTAGTTTATGATTTAAACTCCTAATTATGAAGATATTAAAATCATTTGATACATCTAAATTAAATCGTCTTTAAAAATCTTCGTGTAGAAGTTCAAGATTACTAGTTTCGTATTACTCTCTACAATATATACCTATTTATATTGTGAAAGAGCTGGTATTTGATTCAATTACTTCAATTAAAAGATAAATATGAGTAACATGAATAAAACATTTGAAAACAAGACTGTATTCATACAAATATAAGATAACCTTTCCCATTGTTTCATGCCACAACCGTTTCACGATTTTGAGTACAATTTTACCCCTAGGTATGGAATATTTGTTTTTAGTTGAACCCCACTGAGGTACATGTAATTGATGATACCAGGTTTACAAACATTTCAAAAAATAAACATGCAATTATCAGGACGTTGGTTTTTCCTTTTGCATTGTTTAATATTTGTCATGTCGGGACCCTTTTATACCTGACAATACCTATATTTACTGACATACAATCATTTGGACTTTGGCAGATAGTTGTCTCTTTTGGCAATCATAACATCTGATTATTCTAAGAATAGTATTATTGAACAGATTAAGTTCGGGAGAAGTAATTGTGAAAAATATACAGGTCAAGAGAAGTCAAAGTTTCTTATATGCAGCTAGGCGAATCTCAAAACTGGTATTCTTTATTTGATTAAACACCATAGATGAAAATTTCATCAGTGTCATCTAATGTGCATGTAAAACAATTTTGGGGATTCAGTCATGCATCGGTGGTGTTTAAAGTGTTTGGATGCACTCAGCTGCAGCTTTTTGGTAGGGTTGTTGTCTCTTTGACACATTCCATTCTCAATGTTATGGCTAGACATCCATTACTAATGATCGTTTTTCTATATTCATTACCTTCTGTTGTCGCTTAAATTAATGTAAGAGTGTTGTCACTATAAAGGATTAAGATTGTCTCGATCGTTGTAGGATGCTTTCCTCAATCCTCAAAAGCTACAGTTAAAGATTCGATCATCGTCTTGGCAAAATAAAAATTTAAGATGGCATTGGTAACTTCTCTCCTTGTTTATAGCAGGGATAGATCGACTCAAAGCCAGCATCAAAGTTGCATATTTTGCTGCGAATTGCATGAGCACTCACATTGACAAACGTTTTTCAATCTTCGGTTATTGGTCGATAGCTTTCTCATAGACAATAAAAAAACCTTCCTTTTTAATTAATCAAATCCTAGACTAGCGTTGGTGTTGTATACTAGTTTACAAGATTAAGAAACATTGTGGCAGTGATAATGTAAATATTCAAGATGCACAAACTTAAATTGTTTAATTTGACATTTCATATTGAAATGTTCGTGCTTGCAATACACAGAGAAGAATTTTCATGTCAACTGGTACGTGCCCTTCTCTATCTTTATGCCTGTTTTAATTTCTTGTCAATGTTTTGAGAGATGTTTAATAGGAAGTAGTAATGAAGCCATTGTAGCACCATACCATGTCGCCTTTTGGACTCGTTAGTGATTTTTATCAGAGCTTGTCTCTTTTAGATTACGTTCAACTTGAGATTGACAGCTTCCTTATAATATTACAGAGACAAAATTAAAATTGAAAAGGTAGTCAATAATCAGACCTAACGGTTTTCTCCATTTACTTTTTTCTAAATGAACATAAAAGAATAGAGATACAAGTATTGTAATTACAACGATATTAATATTACATGCTGAGAAAATCATTCCCTTGGTGGAAAATCCATATTTCTCTAATTTCACGGGTTGAAAGAGGATAACGATAGTTATTAAACTTAAAAGTGTAACATTCTATTACAATTAATATTTAAAAACTAATAAACTTTTGTATGGTGATTAACAAAATTTTAATGTTATAGATTGGAAATGTTAAATTGTACAATGCGCTGTCTTTGGATAGGACTAAACTGTTGTGTAATTGTGTGATGTATTATAAATGTTTTTGATTAAATGAATTCCCATCTAGCACATAAAACATGCTAAAACGAGTAGAGTGTTGAAATTCGATATGTACAATACCCGATGCTTTTTGTGTCACCTCAAGTCAACTCGCGCATATGAAAGATCAACTCATTTGATAGGTATTGTTTTGAAAACTAGTCAATTTTTGCTCTTTGAAAACACAAATATGCGTTTCTGTAGTTGATAGCTTAATTTTCTATTGTGTAGTGGTTATTTGTGTTTTCATTCAAGCCAGCAGTTCCTTTGCTAGCCTGTTTTAGTGTTCTAACTTGCCACATTGTAAAAAGACAACACAACATTGAAATTTCTTTGTTAAATGGAAAACCTTATTTTATTTATATTTTCTCGTTCTTCATTAATTCTTTTTTTTTAATTTTTTTTTTTTTTATAATTGTTGACTATCAAATTGGACTTTCCAACATGACAGATAATATGCGGTAAATGTCTCATTTACAAATTGAAATATATGGTTAGTGAACCTTGGCGCGTACATCCCTTATAAGAAGATTGTACCGTGCTCCATGGGCTAATACCACGCGATAACAATCTCAAAGCTCATTAGAAATTTCGAAAATGTTTTAGGGAACTTCCGACGGATTCTTTCATTGTTTCTCCAAATGACACTTTCTACCTTCATTTTACCATTTTCTCTAACTATCCAGTTAACAACTTGATTTTCTTAATGGACTTTCATTGAAAATGATTCGTGAAGAATCAATTCTAACTATTTATCTGATTATGAATTCAATTGAAAGTCTAAGAAAATAAGTGGATAACAGCTATAAGTGAATTTATTTCCAATACAATTTTATTGATCATATTTTCTAATTACACATCGTGGCATGAAAAATCTTATTATTCTTCACTTTTATGATAAATTCCTCTGATATCATTCATAAGGCAAAATTTTCTCCAGTTCTAATGTGCATCACGGGTCCCGAAGTTCATTTCATCTCTGAAATCGACGTTCTTGCAATTGACATGATTTAGTCAGTTGATCATTTTCCGGATCATTACAATAGTATGGTAGAATGTAAGATTATTGTTCAGGCAGAAACTGATCATTTGATGTAGCGAAGTTTTTGACTTTACGAATCATTATTAAAGTACAACGCACGTCCATGTAGGTTTTGTTACTTGTAAAATGAAGATTTATTGCGAAAATATTTTTAACCATGATAATTGATTTTATGATTTTGGATTCTTTTTTTCCTCAAAGGGCTGTAAACATGAAATTGGTGGAAAACCCATAACTTCGGCAATGTATTCATTATTGAAATAATTTAACAATGTTACAGCTCATTTGCTGTGTTGCAGTAGATGTGGGTAACGTTTTTGGACCAACTCACTGTTGGTCTTTGTCGACACTGTCGTACAAGTGAGAGGTTTAGCGCTATAAAACCAGGTTCAATCCACCATTTTTACATTTGAAAATGCCTGTTCATTCGTTTTTGATGTGTTTTGTCATTTGATTTTGTCATGTGATTAGGGACTTTCCGATTGAATTTTCCTCGGAGTTCAGTATTTTGGTGATTTTACTTTTTGTAGACAAAACGCGCGTTTGGCTTACACATTTGTAAGTCTAGTATATTTGATGAGTTTTTTAACGACACAATTTAACCTAAGTAAAATTATTGTCTTACTAGTTCTTCTATACAGCAGATTCTGACTGTTCTACCCTAGCACATATTCTGAGAGTTTAAAATAAGTCGTTGAGAAATTATTTTGACGGTTCTAAAGTGAGGTAAGAACTGATTTCAACTGTGTCCCAACTTATGTTCATGATTGTTAATACATTACAATTCATCACCAGATTTGAATTATCATCACAACAGAAGACAAGAGTGGAGCCCCAACTTCTACCTATCTGAAGCGTATGTCCGAGTTCTACCCTGTTGGCACAATGTTATGTTGCTCAGTACTTTGTTTTCGGTGTATATTTGAACGAACAGGCACATACATACAGAATGTGGCGGGGTTAAACATGTTAGCGGGATCCCAATCCTCCCCTAACCTGGGACAGTGGTATAACAGTACAACATAAGAACGAACTATAAAAATCAGTTGAAAAAGGCTCAACTCATCAGATAGATAAAAATACAAGTGGACGTGGACGGGTACTTGTACATCCCAACAACAAAAAGACACTAGTTACAGATCTGAGAGTACTCGCAGTTTAATGACAGCTAGTTCAAAGCCTCTAATGTATGATTTATCTAAATATTCAGATCGATATACTTTAAGTTAGTATACTTTCATTTTCTATGTTGTGTCTTGTGTTCTATTGTTTTTCTGTTTGTCTTTTTGTTTTTTGGCCATGGCGTTGTCAGTTTCTTTTCGATCTATGAGTTTGACTGTCCCTCTGGTATCTTTCGCCCCTTTCATGGAAATGAATAGAAAAACGGAACATACATTTAAAATATTTTCTAAAATGGACTCAAATTCGATAAAGGATATATATATAACAATTATAATTGTGTGTAACAGCTTGTTCGGTATATCTTATCGGAAGTTCTTTAAACCCTACTCAAGGGAGTTAATCCGACTTACGATAAAAAGGCACTTAAGCTGAACAAGGCTTTTACGAAGAGGCTGAAATCTGATATTTAAGTATCGTGTAAAACATCAAACAGGATAGAAGGGGGATATAAGCGATTGGTCAGACAGCTAACATATCGACGAAATGTCATATTTATTTATTTCGAACTAATATAGACAGCTATAATGACCTACACAAGCGTTTCTTTAGGAACAATTTGATTTCACTTGCAATTTTAAGCAGATTGTTATATAAAACGATACGGATATCTGTTTCTCAATAAAAACAATAATTGTACTTTCTTTATTTTTTACCATTTTAAAATGTTTTTGATTATACAGACATCACAGTTTTTACACTAGCAAAGTCTTTCTCTGACACATACAAAGTTTTAATTTTTAATTGTATATTTGGTTCAGAAAATAGCAAAAGGTACCCGGGTGCGTAAGGTCTCTGGTACATCTAGATAAAATCGGATGGTAATGTTTAGTAAACTTCTTGACGAGTTTGGATCCAAGTACACTCCTATATCTGACATTTACAAAATAGTTGACCTCTTTAATCTAACAATGGGATGATTAGGATGACTATGAATGACTGTTTTAAAAACGTCCAGTTGCAAATGAAATTATAGTTCAGGACGGAAACATGTTCATGAGATTTGAATATATATGTGCCCTGTTTTGTAATAGATTGACACAATGAGCCGGAGTTTTAACAAGCTAATTACAATTGTAAGAGTTTACAGAAAGACATTTATCCTAACATTATTCTTTCTTCAGGGACCATTTTTGGTCTTTTTACCGGAGAAAAAGCAAAAACCAATTTGTAAGTCTTAGGTTTTATCCAGTCGGGGATAGATACAAATATATTAACCGTACAGCAACGTAATGGGCGCCTTGTAAAATTGAAACAGATATCGTAAAAATGAAGTCTTATTTTTGTTATGAATGCCATTTTTGTTCATTCTACATGCTATTACCATTGCGTTTTAAAGCTAATCCTATTGCAATGATAAGCTTTTCAGAAAAGCTGTTACAGTATATTTGCAATAAACAAGCGTTGATCATTACTTAGCAACAACCAACGCAATGGACACTGACAATAAATCAACGGAAATCGACAATAAATTCCGACAATAAATATCAGTTCCTGTTTTGATATATCTACTTTGACGAGCAGCAAATTGAAGATACATGTACCAATAATGCAATCAAGTCAGGTTCATGCTTTGGCATACCTGTGTGGGCAACGTCTTGACTACAGTCTTTTCCCTTAAACAGGTACATATAGCATGTGGCGGGGTTAACTATTACCTAGTTACAATATGACAAAGACATAATGACCAACCAAGATAACCAACAGCCACTAAAAGCTTGGAAATCGCGTTTCATATAATAGATCATGACCTCTAAGACGAGTGGGCATTGGAAAGGCTTTAGTTATGTGTTCTCTCTGTTCACAAGTATGCATGCATGTATGTTTTTGTGATCAAAAATCTGGATTTTATAAAAGAAGGGTTGTTTCGGTCTTATATCATAACCTGTCGATTTTTGACATTTTGTTTTTTTCAATGTTACTTAGTTAGCTCTGATAGAAATATATTGACGTTATCCTGTTTCGGCTAAATTCTCCAATACTTCACATTCGGTTATTGCAATTATAGAAGTTTTTATAACGCTGATCAATGTAAACATTATAACTCTCGAAAGCAAGCACTTGTTACAGACATTGTCAGTTCTGTTACCAGAAATACTATACTTATGTCATAGTATTATTGAATTAATGCATTCATATTGTAACCGTTTATTGGAGCTTTTAAACCATAACTGTTTCCGCATTGTATCCAAACACAATCCAGAAATCGCAACCATTTAACCTTGCCTTATTGGATTTTCCTTCTTTTATTTGTAAAATAAAAGCAAACAGTTGAAACGTCAGGAAAAAACGCGGTACATGTCTATTTACAACGGAATAACATAACTAAAACGGAGATAATTATAGACGATTGGAATTATGCGGTAAAAGCCAATTTACCATCTATTCTCAACGAGCAGAAGGCAATCAAAGTAAATCGCGTGCAGACGAGATGACAAGCCGCGTGTTATTTTGTCCAATCAATAGTCGATCCATCATTTGCTTCAACCATTTCATAGAATTAAGTTGTTAAGTTTCCGGGAGCGTGAAAACTTTTGCACAAATGTCCGATGTTTTGTATCGGGGTGAATTAATTGAAGATCATACGGATGATGTTCTGAGTGCCTACATGAAAGGGGTCAGCTTGTTGCTGAACTTTGTTCCAGCTTTTTGTAAGTACAGTAATTGCAACGTCAAATAAGTTTATATAATAGCAACATTAACTACGAAATTAATTTAGTTTTGTTTTTATTAGATATGATATTTTTTGTTTGTTTTGTGTTTTTTTTTTATTTGCTTTCCGCCCGTTTATGAAATAAGAAATCAACTTTTACCTTTTGCCGTTTTCAATTATTTTGTATTCAAGCTACCGATTGAATTAGATAAATGCCATACTTTTAATTATTAAAATAAACTCATATTTCCCCTGAATTTTGAATTGAATAGATATAATGTAACATTCGATAAAAGCATGTAGTTTCTAAATAAAAAAATTATCTACGAGTTATTACATAATGAACGATTGGGTGCAATGTTGGGTACAAAATGTCCCGACAAGAAAAATAAAAACCGAAAACTTAATGCCTTTCATCAGTAACTCGTTTAAATTTATTTACTGCAAGTGTTAGAGTTTTTATTAAAATCATAGAGACATGTACGAATTGTTATGAAAGAATCGTAAATATGAAGTTATAGAAAACGACAAATATAATATTAGTATGAATCATACAAGTTGGAGGTTTAGCTAGCTGTAAAACCAGGTTTAATCCACCATTTTCTTCTGAAAATACCTTTACCAAGACAGGAATATGGCAGTTGTTTGTTTCACTTGTTCCATAGCTTGAAAGCGTTCGATCTTGTCACCTTTTATTTCCTTCCCCCTTCTGAATTTGTCCTAGATTTTTTTTTAATTCTTTACCACAGAAAAACCCCTTTAATTACGATTATCTATTTCCCATAACTGAAACACAGGTGTTTTGTTCTAGTACGCTAAAATCACTTTTGGTAAATGAAATAAAAAAAAAAAATGAATTCAAAGTTGCTTGCTTAACATACCTAACAGACATTCAATTGGAAGTCGAACATGTTTGATTGATAAATAGCGGGATTTTTAAAGTCCTACAATACTTTTGACAGTATCTGCATGCCACGAATCGACTTGGGTCGAAACTTCAATTTGCCAGATTTTGGCAAAATATTTTTTACTATCATAGAAATGTACAGGGAAGACATTTTTAACCAAAACCAAAATTCTTTTTGAAGTATGCAAAGTTGTTGAAAAATATTGTATAATATTATTTAAAAGACTCTTTAATATCCATATTTTAGTAGAAGTAAGATTTACCTGAGTAAGATGTTAACTGTAAAGGAGGGTGTTCGCTTAGTACGGTCCTTTGACACACTTGCATGTTTTTAAACTGAATTTTCAAAATAGGGGACAACGGTTGGGGCATCCGAATGACATTTAAGTATGTTCACGTAAGAACTGTTAAAGTATTTACGGAACTGAGAATTCCTTTTTTAAAAAGAAACAATAGAATTGAGAATTGAAATGGAAAATGTGTCTAAGAGACAACAACCCGACCAAAGAGAAATACGGCCAAAGTCCTTCAACGGGTTTTCGACGCAGCGAGAAAATCCCGCGCCCGGGGGCGGTCAGATGGCCCCTAAACCAAAACGTGTACTACAGTTCAGTATAAATGGATGTCACACTAAATTCCAAAACATATAAATGAACTAAAGACTTTATACTACTTCTTTATTGCTTTCATTTAATGTCAGGACTTTGGAATTAGGGTTCAAGTGTTTTTAAATAATATCAGTAATTTTATATATATAAAAAACCAAACAGGATTTTTTAAACAGAAATTTGGGTATTCTTGTAGGCTCATCTTGAATTACGGTCACGTACAGGTAATGTGTTTTATAATTTACTTGGCATGCATTGAAATGCACAAAACTTGCGAAAGTTCATTAAAATTCAATATATTAAGTTGAGTGGGCACCTAATTTAAACTTGAATATAAAACGTATGAATACAAGATCAACACGATAACGCTTTCATCAAAAAGATTGATAAAAAATAAAATTATAATTAATATTTTCAGATGATTAACTCCGAATGTCTGTAAAGCTGCATGAAGGTCTTTTTATTTACTTACATATACAAAATATAAACATGATTCATTTTAAATTGGCGGAACTGTGATCCTTAGCTGTCGTTGTCCTTCATGGTCCATTGGTGAAATATGTACTGAAATTAAGTCCAACAAGTCTAGTGCAAATTTGTGTCCTTCCCTTTCCATGCTCCTATGACATTGAGGTTGCTCTGCAATCTTGGCCATAACGAATAAAGCTTTCGTTATTCGAATGATACGTTTTCTTTTAGGCTTCATCTAAAGCCCTGGTCACAACGAACCCACGACACATCTATGCAGCTCCACGACATAATATTTTGTCAAATCGCGGGTCATTTGTGATCGTCGTACGATTGTCGCACAATATTTTGAGCATCGTGGCGCTGTCGTGTATCGTGGGACGAAAATTGGACATGCACCTTTTTTGCTCTACGATTTTTTGTCGTGTCACTGTCTTGTGGCTGTCATGAGAGTGTCTTGCGATAAACACATTGTCGTGGGTACCACCATCAACCATTTTACTAAAAAATAATCGTACGACTGTCGCTCGACGGTCGTAAGACAATCACACGACTGTCGGAAGACACTCGTGATACAGTCGCACAATTGTCTCTCGAATACCAAATTTCGTACGATGCTCGCACAACATTGATTGTCTGTCGTACAACAGTGGTACGTTCATCGTGCAACCTATTTTCGTTTTATTTAGAAGAATACAATTCGACGGGAATAAATGTTTGGAAAAAACATATAGTCTGCCGTTTAAAGAGGATGTTTATTCAACCAGAAAGATTACGCTTAGCCCTGCTAAATAGACAACTATTTAATAGATCTTCCACGAAAAATAATCGTACGATCTGTTGTGACCGGGGCTTAAAGGTGTAACAGAGTACACGATGATGATGGCTTTTTTGATGTAATATTTTGCAACTATAATACTACTGGTTTAAATAAAACTGTTATGATAAAATAATAAGAAAAAACTCCTTGTAGTTGTAAACCACACGAACTGACGAAACACCAATCCTTTAGTTTACCCTTAATATCCTAATTTTAACGAAAGCACATAACATAATATAAACAGTACAAATCTAGTCCGAGATTACTCTGACGTCCAACGGCTGTTTTGCCAGACAAGCTTTGGCCGTGGGACAAGACCCCAGCTTGTCTGGCAAAACAGCAGTTGGACGTCAGAGTAATCTCGGACTATATAAAATCCAAACGATATATCAAAACTTAAAGCTACATTCTGAAGGTCTCTGATTTAAACTTTATTCAAGAGTGGAAAATTTGCTGCTTTTTATAAATTCCGTACCTTCAAACTATATTGGAAAAATAAGTATTTTCTTTGGGTTTTTATTTTACAAGGCGACGATGTACGAATGCTGATGACATTGGAGTATTCCTCCATTATTCATCTTTAATAATGGAATCATTTTTTATTTAATTATCAAAATTGATGTATAAAATCTTTCAGTATTTATTAAAGACAGGAGAAGATGTCATGTTCAAACAGGGAAGAAAATGAAATGATCACAAAAAGCTTTGTTTTCAAAAACAATATAAATTTCACTCTTGAAGATGAAAGGAAATTCATATTGATTATAACATGTTATTAGCAAAAGCATCACTCTGCAAACGACTATCATTTAGTAGCTGTTCATAAATCAGAACATCTCTATTACTACTTAGCAAACAATGGGCGTGTACACGTCATGGAGTCCGATATTTACACCTGACATTTGACCAAGGCCCATAATTCGTTGTAATGAATATGCCATGGTAACGGATTCAATCTTCTCTTTGTTTATTTCACTCTCTGATGAATAGGAAACATCAACAGTATTTTTGAAGTAAGAACGACAATCAAATTAATTCTAAGATTTGATATATATAAAACACCACGTGTTGGGACTGCTGCAAAATTGTTCTGTTTTCCAAATAAATAACATTATGTGTGCACGCTAATCTATCATTTTCACAAACAATGTTAACGTATTTTTTCTTCTTATTTTGTCGAAAGTTCGTCACTAATACAACATGTATAATTTAATAACATTTTTTTTCTCGGAGTGCGAAGATAATGGTATCAATGCATGCAAACTGACATTGCACGCAACCTCGCAGTATCCGAGGGCCCTACTGATAATATCTATCAGTGATATGTCATATTGTTCATTGAGAGCATTCTAAAATGCATCCGATCATCAAAGTGTCTGTATCTCTCCGTCGAAGATACAAATTATGTCTTAAGGCGAAGGGAGAGAAAGAACCTATTTGCTTTATATGTGTTCTTATATTGTATAAAATTGAGAATGGAAATGGGGAATGTGTCAAAGCGACAACAACCCGACCATAAAGCAGACAACAGCCGAAGGCATTCAA
Organism: Mytilus galloprovincialis; assembly: GCA_037788925.1. Classification (NCBI taxonomy): domain Eukaryota; kingdom Metazoa; phylum Mollusca; class Bivalvia; order Mytilida; family Mytilidae; genus Mytilus; species Mytilus galloprovincialis. The sequence goes on from CM075341.1 coordinate 25,866,216, forward strand.
TGTAGCGTGAAACTCCCGCACCCGGAGGCGTCCATCAGCTGTCCCCTAAACAAATATGCATACTAGTTCAGTGATAATGGAAGTCATACTAAACTCCGAATTATACACAAGAAACTAAACATTGTAATTGTTCTCTTTATTTGGAACTTACAAAGTTTTTAATACGTTTTATGTTTTAAAATCATTAAGATTATCTATTTAATAGAAATTCTTTACGATTTGAATTTGGGACTAAAATCGAAACCCATATCCACCTTGTACAGAAAGACCAGCCTCTGGCCTGTTCTTTGGACTGTATATTATCTAGGTCTAATACAAAAATGAAAAGATGTGGTATGATTGCCAATGAGACAAGTTCTCAGACAACTATCCACCAGATACCAAAATGACTTAAGATTTTAGCAACCTGACATAACAAAATGTTAAACAAATCAGGCAAGAAAAAAGTCCAACGTCCTGATTTATATCTATACAATTTTAACAATATGCGAAAGTAGGTATAAATCATTATTCCTTTTTGCATTCAGATATCAAAGTTGTTACACTTTCAATCATTTTGCAGAAGTTTTGTTAACTTATAGATGTAATACCACCAAATCATACAAAAATATTCCCTTGAATTTAACAGTTGTAAGTAACTAATCCTACATTTTATTGCAGTAAAACATTTTTGTGTCATAAACATATGTCTTGGGTATTTGAAAGCACCATTATTTTTTATTTGGGATTTCTATAGAATATTTTATAATCTTAAGGTTACATGTTGTTTATCATCTCAACAACGTGTTTTATAGTTCTTTCATTTGTCCTTGTTCTATTATTAATATTACTTTTACTGTTGAATGGTTTTATGTGATATCCGTTTGACGTGGCTCGGTACTTATACATCTCGTCAATGTGTTTGTATTGTCTTTCATTTTTTGGTGGCGTGCTTTGTTTATGCGACTTTTTGTATTTCTTTGGTTCTTATAACGAGACTCTGTACTTTAAAAGATCACGTCAGTATGATATTGTTCTAGTTTATGTCATTATGATATATTTCTATTATGAATTACAAAATACGTTGAACCATAAACGTCAAAATCCTCCAATCGCGTAGTGGAATTAACTATTTGTGGATTCTTACAAATTCTATATATAGCTTTTGGACTATTTACAATCTCGGTCTGTTTCTGAAATTTATTCTTACATACTTTTGATGTTTTAACCCTATATGCTAACATTGCCTATGTAAAATTTAAAATTGTTTGTATGCACATTGAACGACAAATTTATGTGACGTATAAAATTTTCTGACGTCAGACACACAAATCAATGAATGTGTTTGTAGATAGATGATTTGTGTTCTGTTAAATTGTTCCTTTTAAAATTGTTATACGATGATGACTGATGTACCCATATTTTGACTATTTTATTTATTGTGTCTGTTTAGTTAACGCATCAATGTAAATATAACGGAATTTGATGAGACTGTCATCAAAGTGAGAGGGTTAGCCCTATAAAACCAGGTTTAATCCACCATTTTCTACATTTGAAAATGCCTGTACCAAGTCAGGAATATGACAGTTCTTGTCCATTCGTTTTTGATGCGTTTTGTTATTTGATTTTGCCATGTGATTATGTACTTTCCGAATTGATTTTCCTCTAAGTTCAGTATTTTTGTGATTTTACTTTTTACTAAACCTTGTACACAGATAAAATAAGGGGAGAAATTTGATTGGTTAACTTCCAGTGATGGTAATTTTCTTATATGCATTGAAATGTTATGTGACATTTTTTCTATAGTACTGGACAGGAGAAAACTTTACTCATGCCAAGTATTTCTTTATTTGAAACAAAGATAAATTCTGCACATTTTCTTGAAAAGTGCAAATTTAACAAAGACTAATAGGGGAAAATCAATGGTGGTATTACACCTAATATGCAAACCAAATTAAGTTGAACTTTATACAGGGCTACAAGCAGGAATTAGAATTCATGCATTTTAAGTGTTTTATAGTTTGAAATAATTTCTCGGAAATTTGAAAATAAAATGATTTCACAAAAATGCAAATAATGATAGGACAACAACTTTGTTTAAAAGCATTTCCCATTTTAGTGTAGTGTTAAACATGTTTTAAATTTTCAATTCGTAATTAGTAAATTGTTCATGCACCTCATATGGTAAGTAATATTTTTATATTGACGTTACTCGAAGAACTGACGCCAGCTCCTAAGGTGTTTTTTTTTTGAGCGTCCGACTATTTTTAAATTGCGGCAATATTCCTCATTGAAAATTTTTTAAATAATGAAAGACTTTAATTTTCTATTTCTATCGTTCACTAAATCTGCACAAGTAAATTGAAAAAGACAAATTGAAAACTTAAACCCCAAGAGAGAATGATGCATTGTTGATCGACATTTTAAATCACACAATACTCAATTACCATCAGACAGTTTCAGGAATATTTAATTAATTAGAGGTTTTCCAAGCGATTAATGTTTCAACGAAGTCATGTGTGGCAAACCAATTATTCCAGAAAGGGCTAAAGGGTCAGGACACTGTCTAATAAAAATATATTAACCTTTGGAATTGTAGTCAAGTGAACGAGTGTTGTACTATTAAACTTGGCATTGTAATCATGTTTTTTTAATGATTTTTTTTATAATTTTTTTATATAAGATCTTAGCTTACTAAATCTGATGTTGTGTCTTAGTTTAAAAAATCATTCTACACAAGATGAATCGTAGAAGCTAAAAAATTAAAAAAATCAAATTCATATTTCTAAAATCAAAACAGTATTCATTTTGAGTAGAACTAACATGGCTTCGAGCGTGTATTATTAATTTTGAAAAGGGTAAATTGAAACAGACGCGTTATTTTACGGAAGATACATATTGTCATAGACTATCGCAAGCACGTATTTTTACGTTTTTCATCTAGAAATGAGCTAACATTGTACTACACTTTTTTTTATTTGTTTTGATGCTATTTGCATACAATAGCTTCTCTCCTGAGTATATATCCTTTTGACTCCTGTATCAATCAATCAATCAAACTAACTGTACTGGATTTTATAGTATTAGTTTAACCACCTTTTGCTTATACATCTGTTGGCAATCCAACGATTTAAACATGACTTTAAAAAAGCCGGTAGACGCCACACCAATCTCGGACTACCTGTCCAATTGCGGCAGATTGAAAACGTCATATCTGGTAGACGCCACACCAATCTCGGACTACCTGTCCCATTGCGGCAGATTAAAAAGTCATATCCGGTAGACGCCACACCAATCTCGGATTACCATCCCATTGCGGCAGATTTAAAACGTCATATCTAAATTTTGATCGCGGACATGTTGATTTTGCTTACATTTAAATGTAAAAAATTCAGAATTCTGAACATTGTTAAGGCCAATAAGGGGATTATTTTTCCATCTTGTAACTTGAAGATGTTGCCCTTGTAAAAACCGAAAATGATGAAAAAAGAGAATATGTTTAAATCTAAATCAAAATAGACAAAGCTGAAGAATGTAATTACTTGTGTCACAATACTAAACCTGCCTTCTTAACCAAGTATTATGATTGATTAAAAAAGCATACATCACAGCAATAACTATCCTTAACTAGCTGTCTAAAATGCACAAAACAATTATACGTCTTGATGTAACTAAAGTCAACAAAAGATGAGGAGAAAACGTGAGTTTGAAACAATCTGTCAATCAAAGCCTAACTTTGAAGCACAAAAAGCCCTAAGGAGTAGAGGTTCACGAGCATTCGGCAATTAAGTATTGATTGGTTTTGTTTGTAAAGGGCAGACCACGACATTATATTTAAAAGAAAATTGAAAATGAAAACAAATATGGATTTTGAAAGATGGAAAAGTTATATGATAATCTGAAACATTATGTTCGTTTATATATCGATGCAATCATATGCTACATTTAGCAAAGACTATCGTATAAGCTGAAAAACATTGAAATAAAACCTGTCCACTTACACGGATGCATCATTTTATTCAGCTTCATATTAATGTTTTTACTTTTCTGGAAGTCCTTGCAGTAATTATGTTGCTCTAAATACGTCACGAGTTTTGACTATCAGAAATTAAAAATCAAGTAAACATTGTTTTAAAAGCAGTGATTTCAGGTCTTGATTTGTGATTGAAAAATACGAAAACACATTTGATAAAGTATATTAAAAGTCAGAAAGTTTAAATCTTTATTAACCAGTTTTTGTTCAGTTAACATTGCACCTTGTGGTTGATTTCTTTTGTTGTAATAATTCATTTATTGCTGTATCTAGAAATATTGTTTTTTTTGTTACAAAAACGTAAACATTAACAATTGTGTGCTAATTTTTTTCTATCAGTATATTTCAGAAATTTTCACAATGTTAACTGCTTTGTCGTATAGAGCACTAATTTTGATGGAAGTTTGTCACTCGTTATATCCAACAATACTTAAATTGCCTGACGATCTATAATTAGTCATAAATCCATAGGGTAGTTTATGCTAAGGGCAAATCTGAACAATGTTCGCGCTGAAAGTCATGCAATCATCTTTAAATCAATAAGAACCGAAGCTGTTTATTAAGCGTTTAATCAGTTCTGATAGTACCATAATTGAAAAAGAGGAAATAAGGTAACTGTAACACTCCATTACGTCCTGTCCAACGTCGCGAGCCCAATGTACGTCTGCTTCATCTACCAAATCATCTAAGACGCTTGTTTCACAAGACATCGTTGATTACTTTGACATCAATCAAAACATCATGGCGGGAATCTTTGACCTACCCTTGTCGATTCAGCAGCTCAGTAAGGAGCCGATAATTAAAGCATGTGTCATTGTTTATATATTGAACATACTTATAAGGAGGGGATATTTACATCGAAGTAATTTATTAAGATTAATGGCGGACTGTCTTCGAAATAATTGAACGAATGCCATCTTTAATTAGGATGTTCATTTCTCACGATTCTATCTTTATTCTATGTTTGGTCTTCAATATATAATTATCATAGACAATTTCCAAACAGTTACTGTAAATCGCAATTTACACATCAAACGTGTATAATCCGTATGACAAATCCTGTAAATACATCTTATGGGAAAGATGGTCATATTTTCATCAACTGTTCTTTTCATTGTTTTCTGGTTTGTAAATTGTTTGTCGTCTAAAACAAGAGTTTTGCATTTGTACACTTCAGTTATGTTTTAATATTGCTGACATTTTTCAAAAGATTTTTTTTACCAATAGCAGAAAAAAGGAGACAAAACAATTAATGCTTCTGACGACATGTCTTAAACGCAATGTTGCATTGAATAAGATCTAGAGCGAATCTTTAGTTTGTTCTACAGTTTGGAAAGGCATGATTGAACATCAATCTTTTTGCTTGCATTTTGATCTGTTTGTTATAATAAGTTTCTCCCTGCTTTAGTACAAGGATGTCAAGTTTGATTTGTTTATTATATGACCGATCCGTTTTAGAGTATATGAAAATAGGAAAAACACCAAATATGAACAATTCAGAAAATGAGAAACAAATTGCAAGTTATCACTAATCGAACGAGTAAATGAAGCAATAAATAATATATTGATTAATTGTCATAAAATATACGTATTTGTCATGAAGTGGCCCACGAGGTTTGATTTTATCGGCAGAATTACCGTAACTCTCTGCATGCTTTCTATCAAATACCATACATGCTGACACTTTGCCTTTCTTCATTTGGAATATTTTGACATTGAAGTGCATCTCGCTATCAATTATCCATCGCTCTATTGTAAAAATTCCAATAACGAAAGATGCAACATCCAAAAATTATATGAATTTGTTTATTAATATAAAAAAAAGAAATTTCCCGGGATTCTTCTTTGAACTGGAAATATGAAAGAAAATGTGAAAAATGAGATAATAATGACAGTCGAAACAATTAACAGATACAAAAATCATTGCGGTTGAGTGTGCTGATTAAAATAATTCGATTTCATTCCCCTCTTGGTGCAATAACAGAAATGCATTTTAGACATTAACGTACCATGTTAATAAATAAATTATCACCTAGAATATTCTGATAGCATGAAGTCATTTGAGAAGTGACTTGATAAATCTAGATATGAAAATTAGCAACACACAAGCATGAAAAACTGGATTTTACTATCTGTGATTTATTGAAGTACTTTTCTTTATAATCCCACTATTTACAGATATACCTTTGAGACTGGTTGAACATACTGATGTTTTGCATACTGTTAGGACTTTTTACCAATATTTTGACTATTTTATTTATTATGTCTGTTTTGTGCACGCATCGTTGTAAATATAACGGAATTTGATGAGACTGTTGTAACAGTGAGAGGTTTAGCGCTATAAAACCAGGTTCAATCAACCATTTTCTAAATTTGAAAATGCCTGTACCAAGTCAGGAATATGACAGTTGTTGTCCATTCGTTTGATGTATTTTTTCATTTGATTTTGCCATGTGATTAGAGACTTTCCGATTGAATTTTCCTCGGAGTTCAGTATTTTTCGGATTTTACTTTTTTTTAATGACTGTTTAGGGTCTTTGATGATAGTCCCCAATCGTTATTTCAACACAAAGAAAATTAAGATGTTTCTACATAAGATGAAAACTTCAACTTCAATATCTTTTTTCCATTTATTTTTAATAATTTTTTATATGCATGTGTAATATATAGATCGATTCGGAATAACTTTAAAAATCAATGTACAATACACTGTAACCATTTTTTGTCGCAAGTGCGAGGCAGAGCGATCCTACATTCCGTCGTTTGAGTCAACACAGGCCCAGTATGTAAAGTATTGTTTAGAGATCACTATCTTTTTCAAACCATTATAAAATTTTACGAAAGTTGGAAAAAACTTGGATCTTCTTCATGATCAAGAAATATCATGCGAAGAGAACACATTTTTTCATGCGAATTTTACTTTTATTTTTAACAATTTTTATATGCATGTGTAATATATAGATCGATTCGGAATAACTTTAAAAATCAATGTACAATACACTGTAACCATTTTTTGTCGCAAGTGCGAGGCAGAGCGATCCTACATTCCGTCGTTTGGGTCAACACAGGCCCAGTATGTAAAGTATTGTTTAGAGATCACTATCTTTTTCAAACCATTATAAAATTTTACGAAACTTGGAAAAAACTTGGATCTTCTTCATGATCAAGAAATATCATGCGAAGAGAACAATTTTTTTCATGCGAATTTTACTTTATAAGTGGAATTAGTTTAGACGTCTAAGTCAACATGACACTTTCACACCGACAGCAGCTATTGCAGGCGAGGCACAAGCTTCCGTGGAATGTTTGTTTATATGTCCACTTCATGGTGATGTTTGCCTTAAACTATAACGTTTTTTTTTCTGTTTTGATAATTTAATATATCTTACACTCTTGTTTTCTATAACAACAGAACAGAGGTGAAAGATACCAAAGTACATTCAATTTCATAAGCGGAAAATAAACTGACAACGCAATGCTAAAGAAAAAGAAAAAAAGAAAGACTAGAAGTTGAGCAATAGTACACAAAGCTCAACATAGTAAACAAAATCTGCATGTTCTAATGTTTTAAAAAAAAACATTTAGCTTTTTCTCTGTGTTTGAATACTTAGATATAGGAGGATGTGGTGTGAGTGCCAATGAGACAACTCTCCATCCAAATAACAATTTATAAAAGTAAACAATTATAGGTCAACGTACGGCCTTCAACACGGAGCCTTGGCTCACACCGAACAACAAGCTATAAAGGGCCCCAAAATTACTAGTGCAAAACCATTCAAACGGTCTAGTCTATATATATAAAAAAAACTTGACTTGACTGTTATTAAATTGTGATTTATTGGTGTTGTTAATATTGGTTCAATTTTACTAGCTTTACAATACTTGCCTATAGTCTTTTACTGAAAGGATTTAAGAAATGATTATATGACAGAATAACATTTTCTACTTTCAGTGACTTTATGGAAACACGTAATGTCACAGTGTTCGGAAGCCCATAACATGGCGTGTTCTTGGCCGCTTATTCAATTGAAAAATTATGAAGATATCCTGTATCCTATTGGTGGATTCATTCCAGACTACAACGAAACTACTTTACATCAAATTTGCAGGTACAGTAAACACAGCAATTAAAATCATTCAAATTGCCCAAAATATTTATATTTTATCGTGTGTTTTTCTATGTTGTGATGTTATACTATTGTCTCAGTAAAAGGGAGAAGGTTTGGTACCATTAAAACGTTTAATCCCGCTGCAAATGTTTGCACCTGTCCTAAGTTAGGAATCTGATGTACAGTAGTTGTCGTTTGTTTATTTAATTTATACATGTTTCTCGTTTTTCGTTTTTTTATATAGATTAGACCGTTGGTTTTCCCGTTTGAATGATTTTACACTTGTAATTTTGGGGTCTTTTATAGCTTGTTGTTCGGTTTGAGCCAAGGCTCCGTGTTGAAGGCCGTACTTTGACATATAATGGTTTACTTTTATAAATTGTGACTTGGATGGAGAGTTGTCTCATTGGCACTCATTCCACATCTTCCTATACCTATATATCATTGGATGAAATAGAAATAACCATCAAGTATTTACTGTTAACTCCTTTTGGTTTTAAGCGATACCTTCTATACAGTTAATCATCATTATTTACATAAACGGATAGTTGTGGACAGGCGTATAATTCGGTCATAGTAACCTAGATTATTTTAATGTTTTAAAATAAGGACTATCTATCTATGTTTTAACTAAATACATTTTCAAGTTATGCATGTACAGTTATTCCCTTGCTCGAGATATATCGTGATTTTAACATATTATACCAAAAAATGCATGTTGATAGTTTCGAAATTCTGTCAATAATTTTAATATGTATCCAGCATCTACCAACGTGCAAGGGAAAATCTAATGGGATGAAATAATTGCATCCAAATAAAAAAACCCGATGAAACAGGAAGGTGTTACAATGTCCTTTCTTTAAGAAATGAGCAACCGAGTTTGTCTGATAAAATATTTATAAAATAACAAGTTCAATTCTTTTATGTGTGGTTATTTTGTATTACAAATATTTCCCAAGAAACTAGAAACAATGGTTTAATCATTTAAGCTTTATGAACTCATCCATACAACTACCGTAGCTAACTATGAATGTTAATTGGAGAGAAATTAACATTACGAATTCTTAAGATGAAATTGATCTTATATTTTGTATTAGTGATGAAGGAAATGAGAAAAGCTCGATTTGATTCAATAAGAATTATTTCTGCACATCTGAATATAAAAAGAATTGCGTGCAGATTATAACAAAAAATCAACACCAACAATGACAAGTGTGATAATAGATGAATGAAACAATAAGAAGGAAACAAAAGCAAAAACAGAAGATCGTAGAAAGATATTCCATTGAACCTTGAATATATGAAATATTAGTATTACCTAACACTTTTGTAAAATAGTTTTTAACAAATATAATTGTCAATGACGATAGACTTGATCACGAAGTTTGATCTGAATGTCATTTAAAACATGTCTGTTACGCTTTAGATCATGCAGAATAAAGAAAAATACCGAAGTCCGAGGAAAATTCTAAACAAAAAGTCCCTATGCAAATGGCAAAATCAAAAGCTCAAACACATCAAACGAATGGATAACAACTGTTATATTCCGGACTTAGTACAGACATTGTCTGGTGTAGAACAGAAAGAAAAAAAGACCCCAAAACTACATTGGATACTGCATGATCGAAATACTCTAAGAAAACACACACACACGTATGCTTGAACTATTCTACAAATATGCACACACCAAAACCAAACTTTAAGCTTAACCAATTCTTTCCTCAGAGACGTAACACTGGGAAGTGTAGAAAGAGTAGACTAAAAAGTTATAAAACTCAAATCTAGTAAAAGTGTAGGGGAGAAAATATGTTTAGTAATTTAAAAATATACATTTTTCAAGTGTACGAATTTCTACAGTTATTAAATCAATTTTAGTTTAGAATAAAACAAGTATTTCTGTCAAAGTACTCAAACATTGTACTTATCAGAGATACGAGGATTAAAATGTATGTACACCAGCTGTACGTTCCATCCACTAAGAATCGCGACGATCGGACAAAAATGTTAAAAAGACAAAATAATGTACGAAGTTGAAAAGCATTGAGCAACCCAAATTCCATGAAGACAACGAAGAATTACTGATGCATTGAATAAACATCGTATGGAAATGACACAAGTCCTCTGTCACTTATACCCAGAAAAAGGAATATAACACCTGAATTGAAAGACATATTTGGTTTCTCTATGTCGATATTTCAATATTTTTGTACATTTTATGTATGCATCTTTTTCAGTGAATTGTTGAGAAATAATAATTAATTTGATAAGAAACACTTTAAAAACATGTACTAGAACCGAAAACATGCAATTTACCAGTACATAACAGATCAATGTAGTATTCGTATTATCGGAATAAAAGTCAATTGAATAATTTTTGAAACTTCCATGTCAGTCGGAAGCTATTTCACTGTTTCACATATTGTATATTTTGAACATATTTTATTTTTGAACATACAGCACATGTTTAGTTTTGTTTTGTTTTGATAAAGAACAATATTTGCGAAAAGCAACAACATAACATAGACTAAAAAAGGAAGATAAAAACCTACTAGACACAACTAAAGTAACTTAAATCATAACTTAAACATATCATATATATCAATGAAATTAAAGTTGGTTTGAGAATGAATTGCTTCAGTTTAAAACATAGTCAAGTACAGACAACAGTAGTATCCCACTGTTCACTAGCCATAAATCGACAAAGCGAAAACAAATCCTGCTCACAAAGCCGAGGGAAACACATACACTACTTGAGGAAAAGAATGGAACAACAGAAACACTGATTTGCAACTAAAATAAACGCCAGCATACAAAGAAATGGACGAATTGATAACAAATGACGTCACTTATCACAATGACACAATCGAAAGATTGAGAAGAAACCAAGATTTTTTTACGTCATAATTTAATTTCGACCAATTATTTGCCGAGAACAGATAAATCACTACTGAGGAGAAATATTTTTCTCACACGGTTCAAAAAATGTGAAAATAGCACAAAAAATAGAGACAGCCTTTTCTCACACATACCGTATAGCAGATTATTTTCGCGTGTGTAAAATTTCGCGATATTCGTTGAATAAGGTATATAAAATATTTTGGCGGTGATTTTTTTGGCGGTGATTTTTTTTGGCGGATTTAAAACTTTCATCAGTACCTTTGCATTTATACATAAATTGGCGGAATTTATTTTTGCAATTTTGTTCTACTGTCCGCGAAAACAGGCGAAAATTTACACCCCGCGAAAATAACGCGCTATACGGTACTAAATATATGTCATATTATGTATGATATGGTACTAACCATTATTAGAAACCCGAAAACCAATGCTAATTTACAAAACAGAACAAAATCAAAACCCGAAAATAATAGTATAGACTCAAACCGGTCAGATACTGGGTATACATGTTTGTTAACCTACATTCAAATTTAATGCATGGATGGAATATCCTAATATCATATAATGACAGAAGGTTGTAATGATTATTTTACATTGATACAATTTTGTTTCAAATGTTACTAATTGAGTTTCCCTTTTATAGTCTTTTTCAGGAATATAAAACGTGTTCACAACCATTCTTTATGAACTGTGACCAAGAAACCTTAACAGAATTCCATATTTTAGACAGTGCCTTTTCACCTATATGTGGTCATTTAGCAGCAGGTAGGTCCAGTATTAGGATATTGACCAATGATTATCACCAACTCAGTAGACTTTTTGTTGGTGTTTTTAAGATCATAATCTGATCAATTTTGAAAAGTGGATTTTTTATGGTATTGAACTTTGACTATTTGGGGAGGTGGTATTTGTTTTCAGTATATTTCTGTCTTTCTAAAAGATATTATTGCACTTGATATTTATATAATTTTAACAGTTTTTTTTTTTAATTTTTCATTTAACATAAAGATCCAATGTATAATTATACATTTTTATGAACATGTTGTGAATTGTACATAGAAGAATGCTCTTCAACTTTATACTTGTTTGGTTTTCTTACTATTTTTATCTGGGCGTCGCTGATAAATCTTGTGTTGAAAAAAACGTGCGTCTGGCGTATACAATTATAAGCCAGGTACATTTGATGACTATGTATGTACAAATTATCAAAAGGAAAGACATTTTATTTACCTTTTGATAATATAACATGTAAAAAAAACTTCTTTTTCAACTGTAAAACTAATGCTTCATTAGATATTTTAAATATTTAGTTTAAAAATCATATTAAGTGTTAATAATAACAATGTCATTTTGTGTTAAGTATGCTTGCATTGCATGCATTTAACCAGCTGATGCATAAGAACGCACGAGAAGACCTATCTTGGGAAGTCATGTAATGAGAAGTTAATTTTAACCTTTATTCTGTACAATAATTTCCCGATGAAACATCAGCAAGTTAAGAATTGATGTCTGAGAATGAGATTTGTACAATGCATATGAATCATTTAAGCAATTACTTGTATGTAAGAAAAGAGCCTATTCGTCGGCATTGTTTGTATTAAAGTACTTTTCAATAAGTTTACAGTTGTATGTTTAAAGTATAGACAAATAAATCAAGCATCTAATAGCAACCTTAACAAGGTAATAACAGCGTTTGCAAGGAACATTCATCAAAATATCATTCGAAACATATTTTGGTCATTTGGGCTTTATCTCGTTATAAATATAGAAAGTATACGAGTTAACATATACCAATAATATTTAAAAATATAATTGAAAAAAATTGATTGATCATTCGGGAGTAGACTGATTACATAACAAGAAAACAACGGGCTGAGTAGAAGTGACAGAATACACACAAAATATACAAATTAACTAACAAATCCAATTTAAAATTGTCTATGGATATTGGAAAAAGATACATGCAGTGTATCAACGTACATAATACGATATATATTAGGATAATGAGTAGGATACAGATGGCAAAGTGTACATGTATGTATTGCATATGATCAATGATAGAAAACAAATAATGTACAAAGATTGGATTGTGAAAAAAATGACAACTAAGGTTAACAGTTGTTCAAATTTAAATCGATTTTGAATATACAAGTACAAACAAGTACGTGAACAATACATCCATCATTCAACAGTGTTACAAAACAACTAAGCTTATGTTAAATCATTTACTTGGAAATTTACTTTACTGTACATAAACAGAAAAATATTCAAGAGGATCTAAGTGTTTGGCGGATGTTTTTTTGTCGAAATTAGAATACGTACGAATTCCTTGTGACTTAATATTGAATCATTTTAATGTGCCATCACAATTTAAACCCATATGTTCTGATTTGTCTAGTGTTGCAACAGACGTGATATCATTTACGAAATAATTTAATTTATAAATACAGGGGTCATATACACAAAATGAATATTATCTTGTTGCAACTTCTATGATCATTATGAAAAACTGATAATAGACAAAATACGTTTTTTTTCTTGATTCCTTTTTATCGCCATTTGCATCTGCTTTAGACATATTACATATATCGTCATTGAGATTGTAAACAAGATTAAAACATTTTATTTTAACTTGCTGAGAAATATGAATTCTCTTTATCGATAACTTTGCTTTTGATCTTGGTGACGCACCATGTCACTGTCGTAATACACAAAAGGAGACATTGTAAATATAAACAGTAACTGCGCGTTATATTTATCATGATGTATTAGATAAGGTCAATACCAACTATTTCATAACTTCAGATAGATCTAAGGTCGTCCTTTCATATTTATTTTAAAAATAGTGAAAACATCCTTCTTAAACATTAACAGGCCATCATTACAGTTATTACTATTTCCGATTTTAAACTTGTATGAAAACTGTTGATATTGACCGCAAATGTACATTCTGGTATTGAGTTAAAACATTCTGTCATATATTGAATTGAATCACATTAATTTAACAAACACGAATATGCACTACAGTATTATAACGGAGATCTGTATGTAAAAGTTTGCAACATGATCTTTGTTGTTGGATTTTTAAAAAGATAAAGGTTATTTTTTTTTTATGAAAACATGTTTTATATTGACCATATCTTTTTGTTTATTAACCAGTTTTTTTTTTTTATATCTTTTGTAGAATATATTAAACAAAGAAGCTGCTTTCAACGATTACAACGCACATATAAAAAGTGTCAGGAACGTAGACAAGAACAATTAAATATGCAAGAGACTGATGCAAAACATTATAAATTGCACATGTGCACGTATGTATTGATTTTGTTGCTTAAAATCAGATGAAGTCCGTTTTTCCTTCAATGTATTAGAAGACATTTGGTATCACCCATGCAATTGCATTTCTGTTGTTACTTGGATTATAGACAAAAGACATTTTTTATTATACCAATCATGGTATGGCAAGATACATAAACATCATAATACAATGATTATTTTAAAACAAGTATTTAGTGAAATACACCATACATAATACTCAAAGTACTAAATATACTATGAACAATGTAGGACATAATTATGGTAAGAAGCATTGATTGTAATGAGATTATAAGATTAAATTAATTTAAAACATCGAACAGATATAATTAGGAATTATACCATTTCCTAGCAAAGTTTCTTTCATGTTGGAATGATTTAACTATACTATTTTTAATGATATTTGCATGTAATTTCTTATACACCACCTCGAATCAGTTGTACAGTGATGAATATTTTCGAACATCTGTCTTTCCATCACACGTTCAGTTTCTAGCTGATATTTAAGGTACCAATTTACCAAACGTTTGAAATTTTAACAATGTTATAGACCATTAAAAATAATATAACTCATTTTATATTTTCATGGTTTTCACATGTACTGTTCAAGTTACACTGTATGCAATTTACCTTCAAACAATACATTTCTTTTGTAACCGGATGTAAATTAAAGTATCACTTGACATTCACCTTTGACTTTTTAACACTGTGTCATTGATCATAAATTTGGTTTCCACCTTTTTGACCTTTACAGTATATGATATGTAAAAGTAAATGATTCTGGAGGATATCAAAAGTAACGCTAACGAAAATGTTTTAAAATAAGAATACAAATTGGTATAGAAAATAAGTACGGGTCAAGTTTAAATTTTATGATTTTGACATTTACCGTTTATGAGTTATCCTTCCAGGTGTTTATGAAAGTACCACTTTACAAATATATTTTAACACAATGGTATGAAAGGTAAAAATACACGTCAAATTTTGTTTTGGGTATTTACCATTCAGGAGTGTTCTGCATTTGGGATATCTAGTTTATTTAGGGATTTACGTTAATTTCATTGTTAAAAGATTATTAACACGATAACCATGATTTGTTTTATGACCATATAACGTGCGTCTGAAGTCATTATTCAAATTTTATTATTTAACGTTATGATGATAGAAAAAATAACTCAATTATTTTTTACTTTCCAGGGTAACAAATGAATATGTTGGATGCACATTTACAGTGACAGCTTTGTTATGCTCTCTGGAAGCAGCAAATGTATATTTCAAAATTATAAATGAATCTATATCATTCTTACTTCTGAATTCCGGATTCTCATGTACTATCCGACATCCAAATGACGTTATTAAAGTTATAACGACAACAACGTCGACGACGACGATTACCACCGAAATAAAGACTTCACCAACTAAAGAGGTCCAACCATCTGTGATACAACATTCTAAAAACCCAACCAGTTCCGGGTTAAACTTAAAACGTTCGTTAAGTACTTTGTTGTGTGTATTTATCATATCAAGTGTTCTACAAGCGTTAAATGTGTAGCATTACAACTGGTAAATTTGTTATATTCGAATAGTAACTTTTTCTTTATTATTCTAATTATTAACTCAGTTAGTGCAGTTGATATTGAAATTTGGAATACGAAATAATGTTTTATGTCAATCTGGCTACGAATAGAACATCAGCTTTAAAAATATGTCTATGTAGACGGCATTATTTTTCTATTTACAAATTAGGACTTACAGAAGACCTGAAATTATAGAGGATAAATCGTCTCGAACACACATTCCCTTCATTGTATCATTACAGAATAATTAATGGTAATTTAAACGTACATGTATGTATATCATTTGTAAAATTGTGTATGCATTGTTTTCCGTCAATATGGTAAAATTAATTTAACAAGAAATACTGTGCATTTCAAATCTACCAGGATTTCGTTCAAACTTATCTAAAATGTTGGTTATACCTATGTCTGCAATAAAGACAGCCACTAGCAGAATAAGAAAATATGTTCCAAACGTGAGATTCTTTAAGCTCACAGAAAGGGGTTTGGGAAGAATAAGAAAAACGTCTACGCTTACCACTGGGTCGATGCCACTGCTGGTAGACGTTTCGTCCCCGAGGTATCACCAGCCCAGTAGTCAGCACGTCCCAGGAATAGATTACCTTAGCCGTATTTGGCACAATTTTTTTTGAATTTTGAATCCTCAATGCTCTTCAACTTTGTACTTGTTTGGCTGTATAACTATTTTGATATGAGCGTCACTGACGAGTCTTATGTAGAGTAAACGCGCGTCTGGCGTACTAAATTATAATTCTGGTACCTTTGATAACTATTTGGCAAACGTACATACTAATGCGAAATGAAATTATCATCAAAATGAATTTTATTGGCTTTGGTAGATAGTAGAATTTTATGCATTATATGTTTAATTTAGTAATAATCAGAAAAAAATGAATTAGTTATGTATATTTCGTTATTGTCTGTTTGATTGACTCGCTTTAAAACATGGCGCTATAATACAGTATGTTCAATTTAGTATCATTATAATTTGAATCATTAGAATGCTGTATTGTTTTTAGAATTTCATTGATGTAATATGCATATGTTTTTTTTTTAAATTAAGACAAATATTCTTCTCGACACAGACAGAACAAATATATCAGATACATTTTGTTTTCCAAAAATAATATTCTGTTTTCACTGCAAACCAATGAGTTTTACTATAGACAGTTTATTGCAAATTGTTTGTGAACGTCAACAACTTTATTTTATAGATTCAGTCCAAATACGTGGAACATAACTTGTTAAGCAATATATAATGCATATTTTTTCCTGGCATCGAACGATTTATAAAGTTGCTGGTATGTAATATTGTGAGATAGCTGAATATTATGGTCTTGTTTTAAAACATGTAAGATATATCATACAATAAAAAATGATATTGCATAAACGTTTGTGAATATTGTAAACATATAACTAGTCTGTGAAATACATAATTCTACATCATCTATATCTACGCAATAATTTATAAACAGTGGACTAAACAGAGTTTCATTCTACTGTAGGTTGAAATGGCAGTAATCTGACGGTATAATACGGTCTTGCTATTATAAAATCTGATATTTTCTGCAACATCTGAAGAAGTCCTATTATGTTTCAAATCCAACTTATTAATTTGTTCATCGACTTCTTGATTACATCCGATTTTTGTGATCATTTTGGCTATTGAAAAATTGGGAATACGAGAATATAATTAAAATAAGCACCTAAAAATCAAGTGTAATAATATCTTTGACCAATGTTTACATTAAATGATTATATTTTTAACATATGACAAACTTTCTATAGTCATATTTTAGCTATTTTGACGTCACTTAAACTAGATATGTGTGCAGATAATTGATAAAAGGAAGATAAATTTCCCGAAACATATCGTCTATCATCATAAACAGATTACATCACGATATATCAGGAGATACACCATTTCTGCAGTCTCGGTATTTATAATGGAGACACTCGGCAAGTTTTTCGTATTAAATTTGAAATTTTAACAGTCTCGATAGTCTCAAAAATCTCGATATTGCACACACAGATCAGTATCATACTTTTATATTCATTATACTCAATTGTACAGTAGATAAAAGGACAAAAATGAGAAGAGCTAAATAAAAATATTGATATATATAGATTTGTTGCGTCTAAAGTGCATTTATGAAATACGCACATACGCGAAAATAAAAAAAATAGATAAAGAAAGAAAACCGAGGATTTTAACTACCTAAGCATATCTCGAGCAATATAACTAAAAGGTGTCATAAAGAATAAGCAGATTCATCTAAAGTCAAAATAGCATGATCATAGATAGTTATGCTGATGTATTTTACATTTTGATAATCGGATGATCAATACTTAAAAATATATCTATCATACAAAAACTGCATGTGTAAGGATATATTTAACATGATTATATATTGTTTTTGTATAGTTTCATTGTTGATACGTGACAGTTAGCCATTTTTATTTTTCATCTGTTAAATATTTATTTGAAAGTGTAAAAATATGTTTATTTGAAAGTGTAAAAATATGTTTATTTGAAAGTGTAAAAATATGTATATATGTAAATATGATATATTTGTTATAATAAATCTTTGATAAAAATCTTATTATCTTTCTTTATTGATAAGTAAAATTATAACAAATCGGAAAGTCCCTTGCCAATCTCTTAACACATCACAAGAATGGAAAAAATGTCATATTGCTTACTTGGTCTCGCATTTTCTTGTGTAGAAAATGGTGGAGTAAACCCTGTCATACATGTATAGCTAGCTCATTGTAGCTACGCTTGTGGTAGAATGTGTTGAAAAGAAAACAAAGTAGGTTGTTTTTCGTTTTAGACATTTACAAGATTTGAATATTTGTATTATAAATACCAACCCAAACCAGAGATGATCTCTAGTGCTCCTGAATAATAAACAGATCATCCTCCAAGTGTGGTACATCTCTTGTTGCTCATGTGAGAACAAACCCGGTATTATTCGGTAAGCATATTCGTGGCAAAAGAGAAAAGGATCGTTGTAACGACAATTGAAACATTACTTGGGACTTCCGTGAAACAGATATTCCAAAAACAGTCAACCAACTCTTGATTGCGCTCGTAAAACAGACGTAATCAGAATGGATTTAATTGAAGATATATCCTTGATATGAATTGAAGTCGCTGCTTGAAAAATTGCTACATTAAAATTAAAAGTTCACAACAAGTAAGCTGAATCATCTCTTTTGTAGTAAAGCTTTGTTCATTCCGACCCTCATTGTCAATTTCTAGACGAAAGTCAAGATATGAGTCAAACTTAATTGTATAGATGCCTTCAACCTAATCACTAAACGTTGGAATACTAAGTTGTTTGGATCAACTGAAAAGCGGAACGTGAAGTTAAATGAATATAATAATTTCTCTTCATTCTTCATAAGAAGCTCCTGTATGGTTTCTGTATCATATCAATAAAGGAACAAGCCGACAAGATAAGAAACACGATAAGTTCCCATGTGAGTTCCGATTGTCTGTCGAAAAACACTTTGCTCTAAACGTAACAAATATGTTATCTATCACACATTTGAGATAAGATGTGTTAGTGTTGTTTAGTATTTAGTTGTCTATCTACTGATTTATGGACTTGTTTGTCTAGTCGTAGTTTTACGAAATTATTGTATCAAAATAATATTGTTACGCATTAAAAAGATAACTAGTTAGATTTGTTAGTGAAAAAAACCTTATATATGCATCTTAAAGTATATCGATCCTCGAACTGACTCTTTCTCTATTATAGTCTTTGTTTTTACTTTATGATTTAAACTCCGTTCTTCATAGCCATATAAGTTTGCTGATTGATATTCCACAATTCGGTATTCCAATGGGTACTTATTGTGTTCCCCAAACTGACTGACTTTTTTGGTACTCATATGAAACCTCAGTAACTGGCCAAGTTCTGTATTAATACTTTCATGTAAATTGATGGTATCCAGTTGTATCTCGATGATGAGTCTTATGTAGGAGAAACATGCGTCTGGCGTATTAAATTATAATCCTGGTAACCTTGATATCTATTTATGGCCATTATCACAAATTACATAACCGATACCATAGTCACATGCGCAATGTTTTCAGTCTCTGTCATCTCACTTGTTAATTTATGATAATTTCTTATTCTCAACAGAACATTTTTACTGAGTTTAGACTCGTATGGCAGGTGATGAATGCATATAAGGAAACGATTATCATTACCTCAGTAATTTTGTTTCTATACGTTGATATGGTCCTTCTTAACAAATTTTAAAATCATAATACATCGGTTTACAACTGTTGTCTTTAACTTAGTAGGTGAACACTAGCATATTTAACCTTAATTTAATTCTTTCTAGATATAATATATATATATTTTATGTTTTAAATGTATTAATTTTATTATTATCATTTAACTGATTATAAGCCGATTTCCAAAAATATTTATGTATAATGCATTATAAGAGGGTTGTTATGCTCTTTACCGTCATACGTCAGATGTTTTTTTCATCTACCGTTAGCGTCACATTGTTTCATATTTTACGTGTTTCGTCAACAATCTTTTGTCAAAGGTATCAAATAATTTACCTTTTCGGAAGAAATTTAACGTGATTCGCCAAAACCATTCGATTATTTTATCGTTGTAAAGATAGTGTATATTTTTTATCGTCAAGCACCGAACATAACCGTTAACATAATTTAACAATTTTATATAATGTTATTCTTCATGGAGGTACCCCCATTGCAACACTCTTATTATAACGCATTGTTATGGAGGAAAATAAAATATGTTTGAGTTATTTAGCGGGCATTTTAAAATTTGCATGTTACCATTCATTATATACAGCACATGTGAAGATCTTCGTTCGTCGGTGTTAAAAATTCAATAACGAAACAAAAACCAGTAGACATAAAGAATAGAGGAACATGCATGACTGTATTGTGTATTTTCTTATAAAAAACGTAGTGATGCTAATAATTGATTTACCCAATTTTGACAAAAAACCTTGTCCTGTTTAACGGATTTTTAATATCAACATTCAGTGTAAGAGGGATAACTTAGTTTTAATTTCTAATCATCAACGATACATATGATCAGATAAGATAAAAGAAAAAAAATAACATAAACAAATATGCTTGAATTGACATTCCTTTAATGTATATACATTTTTTTTTAAAAACGTCCTCAAATTGATAGCGGGTATCGTTATACCGATACCAAGCGCTATTTTGTTGAAGTAAAACCATATGCTTTTCTGTGAATTATGACAAATAATAGAAAAATGTGTATTTACAGTTATTATTAAGAAAATATTGTAACGAATTTAAGTCTTTTGTGTTTATGTTTCTATTTTATGCCTTTCACATATCATATGTCATATTGCTAAAGACAAAAATTAACAAAGACACATTTTGGGTAAATGTCACTGATTCCAAGACAAAATCTGAACAGCAAGCCAAAAACAGACAGCTTACTTTCAGTAACTTAGGGTACTATAATATCTGTAATTTGTGTCTTTTGCAATTGTGTTGTTTATGCTTTGTGTCGATCTGATGAGTTAAGAACATTTCAGCTGATTTATATAGTTTGTTCTGTTGTTTCACGACTGTTCTAGGGCAGGGGAATGATTTTGCGCAAGCAAACTTGTTACACCACACCACATTCTGTATGAATCTGTCATAAGTCAGACCGTTAGAAGCAATCTATAAAAATGTGCTGAATCATACACAAGTGTTATTATATTTTACTTCTTTCCTTTTCAGGCCTGTATTAGCTTTGTTAAAATGTTGCACACTTACACTTAACAATTACAGTAAAATCGAAAGGTATATTCATCAGATGGATTGTAAATGCATGCATTCATTATAATATGCATGTATTTAAGGAATTTATTGTAAAATTGAGAATGGAAATTGGAAATGTGATTATTTAGATTTAAAGTTCACATGTTCACGGGAATCAGACGATGCCACTGCCAAAAATAAACAACAATTTAAACTAAAGACAGGTTTGTATAATACTGTTTTCAGTGTATATTATATAAAGGCTACCAACATTGACCTATAATGGTTTACTGTTTTTAATTGTTATTTGGATAGAGAGTTGTCTCATTGGCACTCACACCACATCTTCCTATATCTATCTACCAACACTATTTCAATTCAAGTTTCATAGACCTGTTTGCAACTTTTATTTCATAAATAATAACGAAGCTTTACAATAAAAGAAGAGTAAAATTAACAGGTTATAATCTCAATGTTAGATATAGTCTATTATCTTTAGAACTGACTTGAACCTTTGTTTACTGTTTATACAGTGGATCACAATATAAATTTACATATATACTGTCTGCTTTTTATTTTTATAAGACGAGAAGTTAATAAATATTAGTGATCCTAATTATTGTGTAGGGATAGCTCGAAACTTATATGGCTGAGGAGTGTTTAGTATTCCCCTTGCTGGATCAATTGGAGGTGGACTCTCTCCTTCCACCGGCAAAAATTCAAATCGTTGAACCATTGATGTCAGATATAGAAATAACTCCATTCTTGCCAAGGATTCCCCGGGACACACTCGTCTTCCTAAAATTAGAAACTGATTTATATATACAAAAATCAAGAAACAGGAAAATGTGCTCAATTACAACAATTTAACGCTCTTCAGTGTATCATATTATACTATTATATTATTACGCCAATACACTTAACTTTATCTAGTTTCGCAGTATAATATACTGTTACAATTCAGGCATTTGTTCGTTTCTATGGTTGTTGACATTTGTTTTTGTTGCACATCATTGTTTCTGTTGTTATGTTGTTTTCCTCATATGGTTGATATTTCCCTTTGTTTTAGTTTGTAACTCTTAGTTTATTTTCAAAATCCTTAGTTTTTTCATTTTGTTAAAAGGTAATTTTTGTTTTCGGTTGTAAAGGTGAAAATGAAGATCAAGAAACGTCCAGTAATTTCTTTTTAATAACAATTGAGAATAGAAATGGGGAATCTGCCAGAGACAACAACCCGATCAAAGACATGAAAGAGCAGAGAATAGCCTTGAACACTTTAGATGTCGATGTCGCCTGCTTAACTTTACGCGTCAATAGTTCATGCTCATTAAAGACAAAGCAGAATGATAAAGACGCCAATAGGAATGATGTTAAAATTTCGTCGTTTGGAGGCGAAAATTCTAACTCTCACTTGGAAAAAGAGGTTACTTACTGTAGATAGAGATAATTTTGCTTGAAACCAGATAAATACGCACGAAATCAACGTATACATATAAAGTAATACTAATCGTTAAACATCCAATATAATAACTTTACCCAATGAAAAGGTAGCAATCTTGTCTTGGTTACATAGGTTTCCTTTCTCATCTATGAAACGTTCAGGTTTAAAGACATGGCTCTCTGGAAACCATGTCTCATCAAAAGCAACGGAGTCCAAACATGGTATAATGACACTACCCTTTGGTATCACATGTTCATCTCTAAAAATAATTTCTTTCGACACAAGATGAGGCAGAGACAGTGGTGCGATGTTACCAAACCGTAAAGCTTCAATGATGACTGCCTCACAATATGGCATTTTCGGTTTATCTGCAAGTGTTGGAAGTCGTCCATATCCAACAATTTCTTTGATTTCTTGTCTCATTTTTTTTTGCACTGTCATATTGTTAAGTAACAGTAAAATCGTCCATTTTACGACCGTAGCTGTGGTCTCGGTTCCCCCGCCAAAAACATCTGTTAATACAGAAGCCAGTTGGTCCTCTAAAATTAAAAAAAAACCAACACCAAGACTTTATAAATTTCATTCGTCCGAAGCGCTTTCTAATTTTATAATTTTAAAACCTAGGATATATTAAAACCGAAATACACAAATAAGACACAGGACCTTAAGAGAATACTTGAAATCTACTAAAGTCAACGTTTCCTTACAGAGGTAGTTGGAACCGCAGTTTCTAAATATTGTGTAACTCCACTAAAATACACAAGAAATTATGATATATATTAGCTAGTATATGCACTGTTAACTGTTTATTTAGACTGTATAAGTTAGATATGTGATTTAGTATGTTGTGAATCAAATATGAGAATTGATTCAAATCGATGGATATGATTTTGACAGCTGGTGCCCCATTATGGTGAATATATTCATAAATATGAAGCAGATATACAACTGTCGTTTTAGACTTTTAAATGTCATACATTTAGCAATGCATACTCATCAGATTTCTTTACAATCGATGTTTAAACAAAACAGCTTTACATGGCTGTTTACTGGGGTTTATAACATAAAAAAAGACAGATTTGTTTTATTATGGATATCAATTTGTCTTGTGATCACGAAAAAGCTTTTGTCCAAGTTTCGAAAAGTTCCATTATAAGGCATTATAAAGTTCCTCATGAATAACAAAAAATAGAAGCTCCAAGGAGTCTGTGTTGCTCGTCTGGTATTTATCTACAATTGATGCATAAATGAATCCAACTGTTACACTTTTGCATTAGTTGCAGAGATATAAGCCAAAATCTGTAATTTACCACTATGTTCTTTTTTTTTTAGCCATGTCTGCTGTGATGGTTGGTAGGCAGGGTCATCGGACACATTTTTCAAACAAGATACCATAATGATGATTGTGGCCAAGTTTGGTTAAACTTGTCTCAGTTGTTTCAGAGAAGAGTCTTTTGTAAACGATCACAACAAATTACGAAAAAAATATGAAAAATTTACTTTAAAGGGCAATAACTCATTATAGTGTCAATTGACCATTTTGGCCATGTTTGACTTATTTGTAGATCTGACTTTGCTGAACATTATTGCTATTTACAGTTTATCTCTATCTATAATGATATTCAAGATAATAACCAAAAACTGCCAAGTTCCCTAAAATTACCAATTTTCTAACCTGATGAATGTTTTACTGTCAAATTTGCTCTTAACGCTTTAGTTTCAGAGATATTAACCTAAAACTTTATTTTACACCAATGTTCTATATTTAGCCATGTCGGCCATGTTGGTTGGCAGGCGGGGTTATCAGACACATTTTCAAATTAGATACCCTCATGACCATTGTGACCAAATTTGGGTTAATTTTTGTCTGTAGTTGGAGAGGAGAGGATTTTTGTAAGATTACAAAAAATTACGAATATTTGTTAAAAATTTGCTATAAAGTTCAATATCTCATCAAGGGGTCAATTGACCATTTTGGTCATTATTTGTAGATCTGACTTTGCTTTACATTTTTGTTGTTTACAGTTTATCGCTATCTATAATAATATTTGTCATATGAAACGAGTGACGGGTGAAAAATAATGTTTATCCAATTCACCAATGTATGTATATATCATAAAATTAGTCTTCTGTAAAATTGAGAATGGAAATGGGGAATATTTTATCATTTTCACGCAAACATATCGTATAATCGTCATTTTTTTTCTCTCTCTCTGTCTGTTATCATGAAGTGAAAATATTTTATCTCATTAATTGTCGTGGTTTGAAGCCGTAGTTTATCGATTGTCACCTTATAGTAATCCATCAACAAAGAAGCATGGATATTGAGCACGTGTATAACATGTATAATCAGATGATATTTTATATCAGTGACAGAGATATGCGTATTGCGATTACCGGAGAAGGGTAATGCTTAGGTCACTTGCATACTTATAATATGTCGGCGAATTGCTTCCTGGAAGCAACCAATTTAAAAAAGTAAACTTCTTTTAAATGTTGACAAATCAAAGAATTTTCTTCAGAAAAAAAGTATTTGTACATAAGTTTAATAATGAAAACTATCCATTTTGTTATAAAAACATATGCATCTTTTTTTTTTAATTTGAGGTTTCAAATGACTTTAAGATAATAATAAAAAATGCAAAATTTTCTTAAAATTACAAATATTCAGGGACAGCAAATTAATAACTGGTTGTCCGATTGTCTTAAAATTTCAGGGGAGATATATTTTGACTTAATAAACTTAAAAAACTTAAAATAAAATTTTACCCCATGTCAGATTTGCTCTAAATGCTTCGGTTTCAGAAATATAAGCCAACATCTACATTTTACTCCTATGCTCTATTTTTAGCCATTATGGCCATCTTGGATGGTTGGCCGGGTCATCAGACACATTTTTTAAACCAGATACCCTAGTGATAATTGTGGCAAAGTTTGGCTAAATTTGGTCCGGAAGTTTCAGATGAGAAATTTTTGTAAAAGTTAACAACGGATGACGAACGACGGACGACAAGTGATGAGAAAAGCTCAGTCGACCCTATGTCTAGTTGAGCTGAAAACGTTTAACACAAGCTTAACTTTGACGACATTGAAGTCGACGCCGTTGATGACGGTATTATGTAAAATCGATAGTTTTTGCTTCCAACACTTTGGTTGCAAGCTGGATAAAAAGGACCCTATACATTATTTAACAGCTTTTAATTAATTTTCTAATGGTGTTGAGGTTTATTTTTCACATTGCGTCAAGATCTCTGTCCCTAATTAACTTATTAACTATTGTAGACAAAGATACCTGATAAATATTACAAAAAGATATAAGATTTATACCGTTTAACATGTTACTTGTACTTCTGTCCTGCATCTTTATCTCTTTCAAGTAGACGTCTATGAAGTCTCGGATATTTGTTTCATCGAAGGTACGTTTGTGCTCTTGGATTTGATGTCTGAAGTAATCGATGAGTGTATCTAGTTTAAGTGTATCAGCTTTAACTCCAAAAAAATCCCCTGGAAGATTTGCTAGCCATGGCATAAAATTAACTGGTCCGTTCAATGCTGGACTCGTTGTTATCTGGTTAGTGATGAGTAAAAATTCACAAAATTTTGGATCTTTGTAATCAAACCGTTTTCCGAGAACAATTTGCATTAAACTATTTGCTGCACTTGCGTTTAGTATTCCTTCCAAAGCAAGCGGTTTTCCTTTATGCTCCTGTATCCATTGTAAAAATGGGATCAATTCATCAATGATGCTCGATTCAAAACTTTTTTTTCCAAAACCAAACTCCCGTAATTTGGATATGGTGAAAGCTCTCTGTGTCTTCCAGTTTGCGCCATTTGAGCCTACAATTCCTGAAAAAAGAAGAACGTAATAAATACAATCCTCGTATTAAAATTTCTTATGTACGTAAATTAGTACATTACACAATGTATGCTAAAATCTTTTATTTTTTGAATGCCAATTAAAGATTCGTTGACTAACATCGTATTTACAAATTATAGTCCTGAATATTCGCAAAACACTTGCAGCTGTTCGTTAAGCTACCATTAATTATTCATTTAAAAAAATATATATAATGTTGTATGAATCCTTTTCGATACCTCTTAAATATACGAATGAAAAAGAAGACATCTTTTTACTTTTTTTAAAATCATTATAATTTCGTTGAGAAATTGTATCTACAAAAAGGAAACAAAATGTGACTTAAATTTGGGGAAACATTGTTAAAGTATTACTGTAAGTAGATGGACTAGCCTTGACTATTTCAATATGGCATCGTCTTGTTTATTATTATGTCCTGTACTTATGTTTCCAAAAGAATTTTACTATTTCAGCATATTTTTTCTTCTGTCGAATGTGTTCTTGCTATTCTATAAGATGAATGTTTTACATCCATCACTGTACTATAAGTATTTAAACTGATTCTTAGTTGGTATGATTAAAACTGTTGAACAAGATTATTGATATAAGTGATTGATTTTTTTTAATGTTCAATGACAATTTTCACTGCATCATGTGCATGGTCTGCATGGTCTGGTCACAATAAAAGTAACTAACATTGAACTACTGAAAGTTTTTATGCTAATAATTTTGCTAAATCGAGGAAGAATACCTATTGTGTTTGAACGGTGTTTAAGATGTCAAATACTATTCATCATAAAATATTTGTGTTCATCCCAAACTATTCTTACCACAAAACACTGCATACGTTCTACATAGAGTACAAAACCAAACGAAATAAAAAGTAAAACAGTTTTTTTCTATTAATAGAACAGAGAATGAAAACAGGGAACGTGTTGTAGAGACGGGACCAAAGAGCCGAAAACAGTCCAATGCTACAAATGTGTTCGGAGGTGGGCTTTATCTTGCCCCTAAACAATAATAAAATTTAGAATTGAAGCAGGTAATGTGTCAAAGATGGAACAACCCCATCAACGAGCAGAAAACAGTCCAAGGCAGAATTATATTCAACACAGCGATAAAACCCCACACCCAGAAGCCGGCTTCAGCTGGCGCCTAAAACAAATGTTTACTTGTTCAAAGAAAATGGACGGCACACTACTACTATACTCCGAAACATGTGAATGAACCAAAATAGACAAACAAAAAACTGCATACATGACTTTGGCCTTTGGACAGTCGCAAAATTCCAGCGTGGCAAACCATGTTGTCCCGATCACAACCATCCCTTATACCTCTAACCTGTATCATGCCAACAACTTGTTTTAGAATAAATGTGTTTATTTCTAATGCAAACACTCTATGAGTGAACCGATATTAAATCCCAAAAATGTCACCTTTAATGACTTGACACCAGTATTGTAAGTATATCCCTTCCAAAAATAAGTCTGAATTAAGGTTCGGTAAGCTTTTGAGATTAGTGACGATATTTTTTATGCATTGCATAGCATATTATCATAAACAATGTGAATTGATTTAAGATGTCTGCATGTTGATTTATATTTACTAACCATGTCCTTGTAGCAATGAGAATTATACATGAGCTAATTGGGAATGTAGGTAAGAGTCACATAATGAATTGTGTCAACAACAACAAAAACTACCACTATTTATACTTTTTACAAATGTTCATTCCTAAGAAAAGTGATGTGTTTGAAAATAATGATTTGTTTGTTTTCTTTGACTAGGTAAAATTTCTGGCGCGAAGTATTGGAATGCATCACCATACGTAATAAAAATAAGTTTCATCAAAATTGATTTGTTAGTCTTATTACTTTGATATCATTGTATTTCAACCACAACGAGAAGTAAAATATATAGTGAATGGTACCCTTCTTAATCTATGCTGCAAATATATGAAAAACAAAATAAACGATTGATTAATTATTGCTTTACCCAGTCATGTCCTTTGCTGGCGAGACAGTTTATTAACATATATATTTTGAAAAATGATCTACATCTTTTCATGTCAAAAATATAAGCATCTTTAACCACACGTGAGGCTATGACCATTATTGAATGAGGTCGGTTAATCTACCGAACATCATGAAGTTTGTTTGTATTACGGTTAGTATTACATGTAGTTTATTTTATAGTACTTTATTTCCATGTAATATTGAATGTATTGTATTTTGTCTTTGTTTTATGTATAATATGTATATCAAATTCTTGTGATTTTTAAAAATAAACTAAACAGTAGTTCATGCAGATGGACGAGCATCGTTCTCAATTTATAATCATATCATAAAAGATGTATTTTCTTACCTTTATTCTTAAATATATTTATGGCGTAAAGCGGCGGCCTGTTTGAGGTAAATTCTCCATTCTTAACAAATATTTCTTTAAGCTTTTCCTTTCCATTGACAACAACTACCCAGTATGATCCTAGAGACAGAGAAAATATATCACCATATTTCTTTCGGAGAGAACGGAACACATTCACGGTATTTTTACCATCCCCTAAATCGAGAATATTTCCAATTATTGGCAGAGGAGATGGTCCAGGTGGTAGTGATGCTGGTTTATGTTGGATTAACAACAACAACAACAAATCATAAACTAGTATTGAAATGAACAAATCAACTACCCTAAAATTATAGCCACGCAAGAAACCGAATACACAACAGCTGCATACAAGAATAACGAGTTTAATCAAATGCGATGTTTTTACGTATTTGAGATTTACATAAATGAGAAATATAACTAAAATGAAGAAAATAAAATCTAATATTCCAATGTTGATCATATTGTAAGCAATTGCTCTACTTTCTCGTCCGACAATGTTCTATGTGAACGAGGAGGTAATTTTAAACTGGGTTAGTAAACAGAAAAAATATTTTGTCCCAGATATTAACCTAATATTGTTGACATGAAAAGATGTAGATCATTTATCAAAATATATGTTAATAGACTGTCTCGCCAGCAAGGGACATGACTGGGTAAAGCAATAATTAATCACTCGTTTATTTTGTTTTATATATTTAAAGCATAAATTAAGAAGGGTACTATACATTATTTGGCATGGTACTGTTGAAATTGATATGTCATTTTTGTTTCATTTTCACTGAATATGACCAGTTTTAAGATACCCTTTAAAAACCTCGAAGCGTTGTATCAAAAAACCATATTCTCTCAACTAAATATGAGATGTCAAGGTTATAATTATAGCCTGAAAGAAAATAAATAAAAATGTCGAAAATTTGGAAAATTCAGTTTTCAAACATTACTAGAAAACAAATAAAGAGGTAAAATAAGTTATCTTAATAATTTAAAAAAAAAAAAAAAAATGGAGCTAAAAATGCATTTATCATTTATTTTTTTTGAGAAAATTATGCAATTCGACCTTTTGAAATATTTGATTTATTTAAAGAATTTGAATAAAATACATACCAAGATGGATTGATTGATTGTTGCAGGTTTAGGGGCTAGGAGTAAAACTATTCACAATAGACACAGTAAGTATGTTCTACCTGCTGGGTTGACTGGGATGAAAGCGAGGAATTTGGAATTTCAGTGGAAAACGATGGTGTGTTGGATAGGGAAAGAATTGTCGTGAAATATGGTCACTTACTATTATAAAGAACAACAAAACAATTGAGTCTGGAATCATTTAAACTTCAAATCATGTTTGCAAAGAGTCTACTTGGAGGTAATTCAGAAGCAGTAATTCGATATAAGTTGAATTGGGAAAATGTCCTATTGCTATTAAGTCTCTCAAGTCTTCTAGAGGATTCTGACTGCATATTTAAAACTCAATTAAAGGAGTCTTTACAATAATAAGTTTATAAAGCCTACCATCAATTAGCTGATGGATTTGTTTCAAAGTTAAAATTCTACTCTAAAAACGATTTTATTCTCCTGTTTTGAAAAATCAATGTATTTTTTACCTTGAAAACCATTACTTTCAGATTTAGTAAAGAAGGTTAAAAGAATTTCATTATACATGTAAAACTTATAGAAAATTCAAAGTAAAGTATGAACTCGACAAACATCTTATATTAAATTCAGGTAAATAAAGGCAACAGAAGTATACCGCAGTTTAATAGTTATAAATCGATTAAGCGAAAAAAGAAATCCGTGTCACAAACCAAACCCGAAGGAAAAAACATAAAAAATGTTCTTAAAAAGTAATAAAAAGTATGCCAAAATACGAATAAGGAACTGCACGCTAGCTATTGAACATAATAGCTATAATAAAACATATATATCAAACATATTTTGCCTCCTTTGTTAGCATGGTAATATAGAGGTGGTATACTAATAATTGTTTGCAATAATGTGCACACATCTCAATTGCTCCAGCATAAACATGTTTTATTACGTAAATGATGATATTCGTCCTAGTTTTATTTAAATGAGAAAACATCTTATCCTAATCGAATGGTTATTCTGATTTAGAACAAATATGATTCATTTGAAAACACAATGGTTATCAAAAGTACCGGGATTATAATTTTATACGCCAGACGCGCGTTTCGTTCTACATAAGACTCATCAGTGACGCTCAGATCAAAATAGTTAAAAAGCCAAACAAATACAAAGTTGAAGAGCATTGAAGACCCAAAATTCCAAAAAGTTGTGCCAAATACGGCTAAGGTAATCTACTCCTGGGGTAAGAAAATCTTTAGTTTTTCGAAAAATTCACATTTTTGTAAACAGAAAATTTATAAAAATGACCATATAATTGATATTCATGTCAACACCGAAGTGCTGACTACTCGGCTGGTGATACCCTCGGGGACGAAACGTCCACCAGCAGTGGTATCGACCCAGTGGTGTAAATAGTTATCAAAAGTACCAGGATTATAATTTTATACGCCAGACGCGCGTTTCGTCTACATAAGACTCATCAGTGACGCTCAGATCAAAATAGTTAAAAAGCCAAACAAATACAAAGTTGAAGAGCATTGAAGACCCAAAATTCCAAAAAGTTGTGCCAAATACGGCTAAGGTAATCTACTCCTGGGGTAAGAAAATCCTTAGTTTTTCGAAAATTCACATTTTTGTAAACAGAAAGTTTATAAAAATGACCATATAATTAATATTCATGTCAACACCGAAGTGCTGACTACTGGGCTGGTGATACCCTTGGGGACGAAACGTCCACCAGCAGTGGCATCAACCCAGTGGTGTAAATAGTTATCAAAAGTACCAGAATTATAATTTTATACGCCAGACGCCCGTTTCGTCTACATCAGACTCATCAGTGACGCTCAGATCAAAATAGTTAAAAAGCCAAACAAATACAATGCTGAAGAGTATTGAAGACCCAAAATTCCAAAAAGTTGTGCCAAATACGGCTAAGGTAATCTACTCCTGGGGTAAGAAAATCCTTAGTTTTTCGAAAAATTCACATTTTTGTAAACAGAAAGTTTATAAAAATGACCATATAATTGATATTCATGTCAACACCGAAGTGCTGACTACTGGGCTGGTGATACCCTTGGGGACGAAACGTCCACCAGCAGTGGCATCGACCCAGTGGTGTAAATAGTTATCAAAAGTACCAGGATTATAATTTTATACGCCAGACGCGCGTTTCGTCTACATAAGACTCATCAGTGACGCTCAGATCAAAATAGTTAAAAAGCCAAACAAATACAAAGCTGAAGAGCATTGAAGACCCAAAATTCCAAAAAGGTGTGCCAAATACGGCTAAGGTAATCTACTCCTGGGGTAAGAACATCCTTAGTTTTTCGAAAAATTCACATTTTTGTAAACAGAAAATTTATAAAAATGACCATATAATTGATATTCATGTCAACACCGAAGTGCTGACTACTGGGCTGGTGATACCCTCGGGGACGAAACGTCCACCAGCAGTGGCAAACACACAATTAAGTCAAGTTGAGCCTTTCGAGAAGCGGTGACACATTATACCTTCATAGGTTTCACCAAGTGCACTTATCCATAAAGCTTTCGTTGATCTAAAACAAGTCATGAGTCATAACATAATTTTTTAAGTTAATTTTAAGTAATCTTGTGTATAAATGTTTTCTACCTCTTTCAGTTTTTCAGCTTTTGAATTCCTCAAAGCTTAGAAGAGTCAAACATTTCAAATTTATTTTCCGCTGTTGTGTTAGCTTCATATTAAATGTAAACATAGAATATGATTACTGATAAAATATATGCGTGGTTAAATCGATTAGATGACTTTTATAAAAAAAAAATGCCTGTACCCAGTTAGGAATATGACAATTGCTATCAATTCATTTAATTTGATTTATCTTTTGAGTTTGTCATTTAATCAGGGAATTTCCATTTTGAATTTTTCTCGGAGTATTTGTTGTTTAATTATATGGTCATTTTTATAAATTTTCTGTTTACACAACTGTGAATTTTTCGAAAAACTAAGGATTTTCTTACCCCAGGAGTAGATTACCTTAGACGTATTTTGCACAACTTTTTGGAATTTTGGGTCTTCAATGCTCTTCAACTTTGTTGTTTAATTATATGGTCATTTTTATAAATTTTCTGTTTACACAACTGTGAATTTTTCGAAAAACTAAGGATTTTCTTACCCCAGGAGTAGATTACCTTAGACGTATTTGGCACAACTTTTTGGAATTTTGGGTCTTCAATGCTCTTCAACTTTGTATTTGTTTGGCTTTTTAACTATTTTGATCTGAGCGTCACTGATGAGTCTTATGTAGACGAAACGCGCGTCTGGCGTATAAAATTATAATCCTGGTACTTTTGATAACTATTTACACCACTGCTGGTGGACGTTTCGTCCCCGAGGGTATCACCAGCCCAGTAGTCAGCACTTCGGTGTTGACATGAATATCAATTATATGGTCATTTTTATAAATTTTCTGTTTACAAAACTTTGAATTTTTTGAAAAACTAAGGATGTTCTTACCACAGGAGTAGATTACCTTAGCCGTATTTGGCACAACTTTTTGGAATTTTGGGTCCTCAATGCTCTTCAACTTTGTATTTGTTTGGCTTTTTAACTATTTTGATCTGAGCGTCACTGATGAGTCTTATGTAGACGAAACGCGCGTCTGGCGTATAAAATTATAATCCCGGTACTTTTGATAACTATTTACCTTTACAATTATTTGTAAGCGCTTTCTACCATACCTCTCTCTAAAATAATAAAGATAGTTGTTTTGTATAGGTAGTCGTTTCAGATATGACGTTATATTTAATCCCAATGTATTGTAACGATACCCTATTGAAAGTTACCCGATTTCTTCGTTCTACTATTCATGCAATATAATTTAGTATACATGTATGATAATTATGATTGTATAGCAATCCGCAGGATAAATCAAAACATTACAACAAATTAATTAACACGATTAAAAAAAAATATGATAACAAATAGCATAAAAATAACATTTGAACAATGCGCAATAAAAGGGAGGCGAAAGAAAACTACAGACGAATACAATCACCCTCGTAGACCAAATTTTAAAGATTATAACAGTATTTTATTGTAAAAGGTATTTTTAGATTTGAATTTTTGATGGTAGTGTAGTATGAAATTTCTCTAAGGTACAACCATCGATATTTTAGTGTAAGAGCACTTGAATTGTTTTCATTTACTGATACAATGTATATATTCACCTTGATTTTAGTAACTGCAAACTTTCCGTCATACGGTTCCTTTATTATGGAAAGGTAAAACATTTTTGTATTCTTGTTTTTATTTTAATCTCTAATATGCTTTGTCTAAATACCTTTTTATGTATCTTTGATACATATATGACGTGGCTTTGTACTTATACATCTCGTCATTGTACTATAGTAAATTTGTGTATTCTTGTCTTTATTTTTTGAAATTATGTTTGGTCTATATGCTATATTGTGCTTCTTTGATACATATTTGTTTGTTTTTATAGTGATTAATATTATAACGCAATGTTGACTGTTGTACCCCTATTTTTGACATTTTTATGTCTTTTTGTTTAATTCATACATCGTTGTCAATATAATGAAATTTGATGCGACTGTGACAGTACAAGTGAGAAGTTTAGCTAGCTTTAAAACCAGGTTTAGTCCACAATTTTCTACATAAATAAATGCGTTTAACAAGTCAGGAATATGTTAATTGTTATCCATTCGTGTGATGTGTTTCAGTTTTTGATTTTGCAATTTGATTAAGGACTTTCCTTTTTGAATTTTCCTCGGCGTTCAATACTTTTGTTAGTTTACTATTTGGATTTGTTCAGCATTTTTATGTGTTATTTGTGTGCTTACTGCTATTACATACTGATTTTTATTATATCTAGAACTTTTATATTTTATATATTTATTGAGGAGTGTGGGGTTTGAGATCTCCAAAATATCATTTCCCTACAAAAAGTGCATGTGCCTGTCATGAAACACGTCAGGGTTGTTATGTGAAATTGTTTTGATTTGTTGTGTTGAAAAAATTAGGTTTCGTCGCCTCCGTTGTTATTCTTAAACTTTTTGGGAGTTGGGATGATATAAAGTTCAAAATATTGTATATTATACAATTGTGTATACTTTTACCTCTAGATATAATACAGAGGAAAACGTATTATTTCACACTCATATGAATACTGTAAACCAACTTATTTTCGAGGATACTATATTTTGCGTTTAGCCTTTATTAGCCCTTTTCGCGGCGATTTAATTTCGCGATTTTCAAATTTGGTTTATGTAGTTAGATATGGAAAGATCCATGCTTTACATATTCGCGACGATTAATTTTTGCGTTATATTTTTCTACTCGTGAAATTAAATCGCTCGCGCAAATTTGTTGGTTTACAGTATATGAAAAAATTGTCGAATTTAGACGTAAAAACATATTGATGTTGTAATATCTTCAGTATTTACAATTTTTAAAGTGACAAAAATGGAATTTAGAATTAAATTATAAGGAATGACTGTTATATTTTTTCTACTCGAAATAATCTGTATTGGAAAATATACGCAAATAAAAAAGGGAGATATCAAAAACAGGAGGGTTATGAGAAGAAATTTAAAAGAATTCTGTTTCAATTCAATCTCTTTGTTTGTTTTTACTTCTTAGAACAGGACAATATTAAGAATCTGAGTTGTTCCTATTAATGTTAACACAAAACGGTTGAAGTGAGAGTCTTGGAAGGGAGTCAATGGTAAAAGTCTACAGATTGCATGACGGCACTCGTAACTCTAAAAAATGTGGTGTGCATTTTTTAGAGTTACGAGTGCCACTGCGCGGGTTATTCAGTGTGTACCACAGTTTTTGATGTTATTTCGTCATAGACAAAAAAAAAAAATAAAGTCATTCATCAAATAAAGCCAACGGGGAAATGCCATACTTGACTAACGAAGGTAAAACTAATATATCTATGTAGCTGCACACAGAGCAGAAATCTTTCAAGATGGTTGAAGTGCCAAATGGCAATTTAGATTGAACTTGATTTGTGGTTTGTAAAAGTATCCTCATCTGTCTCAATTATTTAAACGTTAACGTTATAATTAGAATTAATATACCATGAGTCGTCAAAATCAGTTTTATCTTTTTTTCCTTCATGGAGAAATAAACTCTGTTTCTTTGTGGAGTTTTGGTGAACTTCATCGTTGTCTGTTGACCGTGGTGGAGTCTTTTTTTACTTATTGGTTCTAAATGCTCCTTTGCATCGTTTCCTTGTTTGAAAATAATTGTAACTTAAGTTTCTTTAAAAATATACATGAATTGCAATTTAATTAAATACAGAAATTTAAAAGTCTAATCTGATAATTTCGTTTAAATATTCTTCAAGTAAAATAAAATTATCAATCAGGTTGTCTTTTAAAGTACACGAATGTATGTGAAACCAATTTTAGATTTTATGCAAGTCCAATGATATTTTTGATTTAACAATCTTTGCCTTTATTATATGACTAGAAATGTTCTGTTTTATCATTGGCTATAAGCACAGGAAATCCACTACAATTATCAATTATAGAACGGAACCAGGGAAACAGTACTTCGCAAGACACAGATATTGTCACTGTCTTTACACTCGAGTAATATTGAACGAAGACAGGATAGGTTGTGTTGAGTGTTGATTGCATTGTCATCAGAAATTAATGTTGAGAAGAAATATAAGACAAGAATTACCTTTCCTGACTGATCTATTTTTGCTAACCGACAAAATATATCCGAAAAAATATCCAGTATTGACGCATAACATACTAGTAAGACAAACCCAAGAAACATGCAGACCAGGACGTGTAGACAATCAAATAGACATAGTGCACACTAAAAGAGTAAAGGTTGACCACGCCAATGGAAAATGATAAAAAAAACCAAACAAAGTTGTTAGGACTTTTTTACGATCCACATCTGTTGTGACCATAGGTTCCTACATGCGTGTGTTATCGAAAAAAAGTTATTTAAATGCTAACAAACATATAATTTCATTTTATTGTACTATTGTGTATCTCAATTGAAGTTATGAATATTTTAGAGGACACCTTATTTTTCGTAAACTGTAATCGTAAGTCTAAGTGTAATCCTAGGCATATACCTAGTTCCCTCAAGTTTCTATTTAAGTCATACTTTACAGTTATAAGGCGGGTTACAATTTATTTACGTTATACTTGTTCTTGTACAATCTTTTAACCATAAATATCTGCAATATATTACAAGAGTATTTTATAATATTAAGTGTTGCCTATATATAGCTAGTGATGAAGTTTTTAATATCAATCCTCCTCCTATGTTTCATGCTTTTCAACAAATAAATTACATATTAGTGAACTTCATAATTCTCTTGGAATTGCCCGGAACTTGAACGGAAAAGGATTGTTTGCTAAGCTCTTGGTTCCTTCTAGTGAGGGTGGGTCTTCTCCTTCCACTGGTAAAAATTCAAATCGGTGAACCATTGATGTTAGATATAGAAAAAGCTCCATTTTAGCCAAAGCTTCTCCCGGACAAACACGTCTTCCTACAATTTAAATCAAGAATGAAGCAGCCGGACAATGTACATGTAATATACATGTAGTTCTTTCTAGAGCGTTAATGTTCTTTCAAGTTGATAGATTACTATGAGAGTGGCTTCAGATTCCAAAAGAAAAACCAACTCGTATGAACTGAGGAGTGACTTCAACCTAATTATTTTGGAACTCTTGGTTTACGTAGTTTCCTTGTTAGCAGTAAGCCTTTATCAAGGAAATCACGGTGTGAAATGCACGCTTTGAAATATCGTACCAACTGAAAGCATTAAATTCATATACATGCGATGTTGACATGTTACTACATAGAAATAAAAAGTTCACAACTGGGACGCTGAAATCATCTCTTAATTGTTCATCTAGAGTATTGATCTAGACCAACCCTCAAAGTCAGTTTAAGATGTATGTCACGATATATACCACACAGATTCAACTGTATCTGTTGTATCCTATATCTCAAGTTTAATGAGGTGAAATGCGATCAACAAAGCACCAAAATTTGAATTATTACATGATCATGAGAAGGAATCGTCTATAAAGCGGAATGTGAAACCATCTGCTAATAATAGGTCATTTTCATTCCTCATCAAAAGCTCCTGTATGACGCAGGTGAATAAAGGAACAGAACAAGTCCACAGAAGAGGAGCACAACTAGATACCATGGAAATCCCAAGTGTTTGTTGAAAAACACATCCTCCAAACAAATGTCATGAAACATCTTAGTATTTAAATTGAGAATAGAAATGGGGAATATATCAGCGAGAAAACATACCTTACCAAGAGCAAGTAACAGCCGAAGGCCATCAATGGGTCTTCGAAGCAGCGAGAAAATCCCGAATCCGGAGTGGGGCCTCAGCTGGCCCTTGAAAAAGTTCAGTGCAAATGGACTACATTCGAAACTCCAAAACATATAAATCAACTAAAAACCAAACCACACAAGACTAACATAGGCCAGAGGCATAGAATGATAACAAATGTTTAGATTGTTTTGTTTGTTACGTGATAGTAGTTTACCGATGTTCACATTTCGTAAATCGTTATAATTGAGAATATAACACAATTAGAAAATAAACCAAGAACGATGACTTTACACTGTCATCTTAAAATGCGAAAACATGTCAGTAGTTTTCAGTCAAGAAATCGTATTGGCGAACAAATCCGTCGTGGTGACTGCAAAATGTCTTCTTCTTCCTTTCTCCTCTGTTCTTGCAAGGAGCACACCCTTGATAATGAAGTTCAAATAGTTTGAAAACCCACGAGCTTAATTGTGGTATGTAAACACAACACAATGGAGCAAAGGGTATGGTACTGCTGAGAAATGAGAAGATAACAATTGGAAAGTTGAAACACGTGTGTCGTAGATTCTAGTTTTTAGTCGTCAATTTGTGCAAATGTCGAGGAAATGAGCAATTCTGCTATGGAAAAAAAACTAATCAAATCTTTCATATATAAGTATATATTATCAGTTTGCTTGTAAAAGCTATGATATCAATAACTTATTTTACATTATCATATTATTTTTCATTACATTTCCTGTTTATTGTCTTAAGAAATGTAGTTAAATGTTTACGGACATTTTGAAGATGGTGGAACATACCATAGAATCTGCAAAACCTAAACCCAATTTTGAATATCTATATGAACATAAATATTAATTTTTTTAGACCCTATAAGAAATGCCGAAATTATCAAAGGGACATCCCAAAATTATGTTTACATACCTAATGAAAAAGTAGCAATTTTGTCTTGATTACAAAGTTTTCCTTTCTCATCTATGAAGCGTTCTGGTTTGAAGACATTACTCTCTGGAAACCACGTTTCATCAAAAGCAACGGAATCCAAACATGGTATAACGACACTACCCTTTGGAATGACATACAAATCTTTGTAAATAATTTCTTCTGTAACAAGATGTGGGAAGGCTAATGGTCCGATATTACCAAACCTCAAAGATTCAAGGATGACCGCCTCACAATATGGCATATTATGTCTGTCGGCAAGTGTTGGAACTCGCCCAGTACCAACAGCAACGTCTATTTCTTTTCGCATTTTATTTTGAACAGTAATATTGTTAAGTAGCAATACAATAGCCCATCGTATCGTTGTTGCTGTTGTCTCGGTTCCTGCGCTAATTAAATCATTCACTATACAAGTTAGCTGGTCCTCTAAAATACGAAAAATATATAACTATCATCATCTGTTTCTAGTAGAGAACATTTTCTGGTTTATTAACTGAATTTGACTTCTGAAATAGATTTCTGTAACAAAGAGTCGGCTGTTATCTTTTACTTTGTACTTTATTTGGCCTTTTTATCTTTTTTTTTGATTCGAGAGTCATTGATGATTTGATATAATTTCTTCAGATTAGGGTCCATTATGCGATAAAATATTCATATCAGCTACCTGTTGTTCAAGACTTTTCCCTGACCTCGCAATGAGTATTAGTTAATTGT
Organism: Mytilus galloprovincialis; assembly: GCA_037788925.1. Lineage (NCBI taxonomy): Eukaryota > Metazoa > Mollusca > Bivalvia > Mytilida > Mytilidae > Mytilus > Mytilus galloprovincialis. The sequence goes on from CM075341.1 coordinate 25,906,660, forward strand.
GTCGTTCGGTTGCTGTTCATTGAAGTACTATATATATAATATACTGATATTCGTACTAAGTAATCTTAAGGAGATAGATTGTAAACAGATCTCCCGGTTTTTTCAAACGTGAGTGAAGCTCGAATTTTGATCTGCTCCTTTTTTTTTTTATCTAATATTAATAACATATCATTAAAACTTCAGTTGTGGTTACCCACTATATATATTCATTTTATGATATATTCTAATATTGAACATTTGGAAATTTTACATACCTTTAAACATAGTATGTATGTTCTGGTCCTGAATCTGCATCTCTTTCAAGTACACATCTATGAAATCTCGGATATTGTCTTGATTAAAATTTTTCTTGTGTTCCTCAACTTCGCTTTTAAAGTAATCGATTTGCTTATCAAACTTTACTGTATCAGCTTTTATTCCAAAAAAATCACCTGGAAGTTTTGCTAGCCATGGCAAAAAATTTACTGGTCCTGATAATGCAGGACTTGTCGCTATCTCGTTTATAATTTTTAAAAACTCACAATATTTTTCATCATTGTATTCGAAACGTTTTCCAACAACAATTTGCATTAAACTATTAACTGTGCTTGCATTTAAAATTCCCTCAAGAGCAAATGGTTGACCATTATAACTTTGTATCCAATTTAAAAATGGTTTCAATTCTTCAATAATGCTCGATTCAAAACTCCTTTTCCCAAAACCGAATTCTCGTAATTTGGATATGGTAAACGATCTTTGTGCCTTCCAGTTTGCTCCATTAGAGCTTATCAACCCTAAAAATGTAAGAAACAAATAAAAATTTATATTATTGCATGGGTTGCTTAGGTACTGAAATGATTTCTTAAATTGTCTCTTGATAAACTACAGAATTATTAAGAAACTAAGGTTCCATCTCCCTCAGACAACGTTGACCGTAGCTGAATATGGATAATCTGTTTATTGCTTCTTTGGTCATTTTCGTTTTTACGTATTAATACATTTTTTTTCTGATATGTTGCTTTGAGCGTTGAGTCCCAATCAATATTTGCACACATGAAGATTAACTTACTATAATTAAGGGATTGTTGTAGGTCGCTGTCTGTTACACCGTACATTATAATGCATGTACAATCTTCTATTTCATTGTTTGTTCAAATAAGTGATAGTCAGTTTGGTTCCTGGACTTTGCCGGTTATATTGTGTAATTTACCTTTACGACATATGGTATTGGTAAAGCAGGATTTTTGTTACATAAAAAAGGCCGTTAGTTTTCTTGTTTGATTTTTTTTTACATTGTTATTTCTGGACGTTTTATATCTGACTATGCGGTACGGGCTTTGTTCATTGTTGAAGGCCGTACTGTTACCTATAGTTTTTAGTTTCTGTGTCATTTCCATCTCTTGTGGAGAGTTGTCTCATTGACAATCATACCACATCTTCTTTTTTATATATACGTGGTTAAACTGCACCAAAGTGTGTACAAGTACAAATATTTCTGGACCATGTCTTCCTAGATTTTAATTTTATTTTCATTCTCAGTAGATCATTTCTCGTAAGATTTATGTGTTAATGAATGTTGAAGTAAAGGCCAATATTTCAGAAATTCTTGCTATAATTTTGATTTATTATTGAAGAGTGTGATACAATTTTCTCTTCGTCGTCCGAAACAAAGAGATATGTCAACGTCCCTCGACTATGTTTCAGGCGAAAGGCCATAACAAAAAAAAAAAAAAAAAAAAAAAAAAAAAAAATAGAATCTGGTAAACTTTCCAAATCAAAAGGTCCAAATTATTAACTTTATAGAATATATTGACTCGATCGCTACTGTTAGGTTTTGTGTCAAAAATGAAACGTGTGTCTATATTGTCAAATTATTCTTTAGTTTTATATGTTGTGTTATGTCTACTATTGTTTGTCTGTTTGTCTTTTTCATTTTTAGCCATGGCGTTGTCAGTTTATTTTCGATTTATGAGTTTGACTGTCCCTCTGGCATCTTTCGTCCCTCTTTATATATGAGAGGAAACAGTAGTTTACCGACATTTAAAACATAATAATAAAAATTTTAATTTCAATGGGTTGTATGCAATTTCCCCATAACTTTTGAATTTTGCGTCGTAGTATAATATCTTGAACAGAGTATTCGTGCATAGTAAAGGTTAATGCCACTTGGTTTTTATTAATACATGTATATATACTACCGTAGCACTATTCATATGAATATCCTACCTTTATTCTGAAACAAATTCATTACGTAAAGCGGTGGCCTATCGGAAGTAAATTCTCCATTCTTTACAAATATTTCTTTAAGACAATTCTTTCCATTAACCACTACTACCCAGTACGGTCCAAGAGATAAACTAAAAATGTCACCATATTTCTTTCGTAAAGAACGAAATGCGTCCACAGTATGTTTACCATTACCTAAATGAAGAATATTTCCGATTATTGGCAGTGGGGATGGTCCAGGTGGAAGTGTTACTGGTCTCTGTTGATTGGTCCATAACACCAAGAAATCAAAAACTAAAATAGTCACTACTAAATCACTAACTTCAAAATTGTAGCCACGTGCGAAACCGAGTGCATAACATATGCACTCAAATATAATGAGCGTAATAGAATGCGATGTCTTTAAGTAAATTAGATTTACATAAATGATAAGTAAAGCAAAGATTAATAAAATCCAATCCAATATTCCTATGTTGATCATATTTAACCAATATCAAAAATATTCATAAAAAACCGATGTAACCTATTTAATTTTGTTTACATTAGACATGTTAAGATAGAGTGACCTTGTACACAGGTAGATTAATTCTTCGCTAGAATTGTCTCCCATTTACTTTTAAAAAATACAAGCATTGTACAGATGAGGGTGGTAGTCAGATCTACTGAAGATTTATATATCTATTCACACTATGAAATTAAAAATAAATTATCCATCCACTGTTTACTCCGTGTTATTTTATATTGTGTATGCACATGATGCATAAAAACTAAAAGGATAACGACAAAAATTGCAATTACAAATGAACTTAACATTGCTTAATAGTAACAATTATAACAAACATAGCCTATAAAAGAAGTGTATCATATAGAATCATATATACTCATATGTTATATTATTCTTTTATTTGTCTTAATGAATATTAATTTTACTGTTTAGTCTGTTTTTTGGTGATATCCATTAGACATGACCCTGTACTTATTTATCCCGCCTTGTGTTATTGTTCTTATAGTTTTTGTAATTTTGTCTTTCATTTTTGCTTATGTGCTTTGTCTATATGACTTTTTGTGTTTCTTTCATACATATGACGTGGCTATGAACTTTTACATCCCGTCAATATGTTACAATATGTTATTGTGCTATTATAATTTTTTGTATTCTTTAACTTTCATTTTTGCTTATGTGCTTTGTCTTTATGCCTTTTTGTGCTTCTTTGTTACATATTTATTTGCTTTTATAGTGATTAAAATTATAACAGGAAGATGAGGTATGAGTGCCAAAGAGACAACTTTCCATCCAAGAAACAATGTATAAACGTAAACCATTATAGGTCAAGGTACTTGATTGATTTTATTCAAAGAAATCATAATAGCGATAACACAATATTCTGTTAAACTGGCATGAAAAAGTTCATGATATGTGAGGCGCATGTAAATAAATTGTTATAGATATCAGGATTGAAATTTACACAAATACATAAAATAAATAGAGTTATCTTTCTTTCCGCAAAATTATCGATACTTTTTTGGTCTATAATGTTCGTCTATACAGCTACGGTTTGAGAATCCAAGACATCAAGCGAAAGACGCAGATGATTTCTATTTGCGATATCATCAATATAAAACATATACGAAAACCCTTTTGATTTTGTTCTTTATGATTCTTAGGAGTCGTCTTTTGAAAGGGATAATGTCGTCTTTTTATGTTCTTTCAGGCTATATAGTGGATTTAGTTTTCTCGTTTGAATTGTTTTACATTGTCTTATCGGGGCCTTTTAAAGCTTACTATGCGGTATGGGCTTTGCTCATTGTTGAAGGCCGTACGGTGACCTATAGTTGTTAATGTCTGTGTCATTTTGGTCTTTTGTGGATAGTTGTCTCATTGGCAATCATACCACATCTTCTTTTTTATATTAGGTATGTTTTCAGCGTTTTCTCATTGTTTCTTGTTTTGTATAGTTATTTAACAAAACACATTTATAAATATGGTAAAATTTTCTCTTTTTGTGATAAGTGGCATTAATAAGACAGGTATCTGATAATTATTAGATGATCGCTCGACCTAGAGAACACTTTTACTGGGGGAAATGTCACTGTGTTTAAATCTAATGGTTCATGAATGATGGGACCGGGTCAAATGTCTTTATAGAAATGACATGCGTTGAGAAATACACCACCAAATTACAATAACATGTCATAAATTTCATTTGATCTGAAAAGTTATCAATTGTCTCCTATATTATGGTTGGGACATTTTGACTGATTTTAAATGATGCATGCATTATTTTCATATGAATATACAACAGGACATCAACTGCTTGAGATAACAAAACAACATGCTATTGTTCTAAAAAAAAAAACCAAGTACATTCCAAAAAGCAGAATAAAAGTTGAAGAATTTTATTGACATTATTTAGAAATTAAATACCGTCTATTGATGTTATTTCTGTCATTTTCGAGTTATTAGTAACGTCTACCAACTCGATAAAGGGTTTATAAAATTCTCGGATAATACCAATGATCTAGTACCACCCTTATATGTTTTACCAGAACAAGCACTGAACCATAAACAAATACAATCAACATTTTCAATAGGTGCTGCTCGTGAAAACTTCTATTTGAATAGACTATGTGGTAGGGATAAAAACAAATGAATATAAAAAAAAAAAAATGAAACTTAGTTTAAAAGTTGCTTATTTTGAGAAATACTAAACTTGATTTCCTACACACTTTTTTTAAAATTTGTTCTTATATGTTACCTAGTTCGAAGTATTCTGTATGTATAATGCATATATTTCCTAATCAATATTTGCTTTTTATTGATTTTGCTCTATTTTTTTTACTGATATTCCACGCAAAAAAATTAATAAAGAGCAATTTTAATAAAAAAGCAAACGTAATTTTGGGACATATACTAGTATATATTATAGGGACAGGATAATTTGGTGTAATGTTAATCAATAGACTTATTTAACCATGGTATCATGTTAATTGTACCTTAAATTTATCCAAACCCGTTCATCATAATGTCACATAAGAAAAGGTTAGATTTATAATTTAATATTCAAATTCTTTTCATTTAAAGATGCATTATATCCTTTCTCAACATTTATGTTTTAACTATTCTTTGAACAATATATATAACTTGTATTGTTTGGACTGACCATGTTTAATTAACATAAAGAATAACAAAAACCGTGTCTGAATAGTTTGATTGATACATAGGTCAGTAGAGACGTAAATTACATGTTAATGATTTATAGCTTTATCAAGTGGTTGTACAGGCTTTTGTTTCATGTAAAATTAATACATTCATAGAAATAGAAATTAATGCAAAAAAATAAATAAATTCATAACTTATAATAATATTCACATTTTTTCTATTTTGTTGCCAAATTCTTGTAAGATTTAATCGCATAACCTAACCATGAACTTCAACTAGTCGTGATCTATTTTTGGCTATTTTCAGCACTTTTCGGTGTTGACATGAATATCAATTATATGGTCATTTAAAAAAATGTCCTGTTACAAATTGACTTTAAAATTTTCGAAAAACTAAGGATTTTCTCATCCCAGGAATAGATTACCTTAGCTGTATTTGGCACAACATTTTAGACAAGATACTGCTGCATGTTAATGTGTGATATTTTCTATTTATAACAGTGGCGGATCCATGAGGTGTCCGTGGGTAGCAACCCCCTTTTTGTTTGACAACTGAGGCTTTTCCATTTGAACATATATTACACATTCAATTCAGTGATTTTTTTATTTAAATAATCATTACCCTTTTTTTTTTATCTCTCTAAATGATTTTGTGCTTACAAATTTTTTTCACAAGCAATTTTATCATAGATTTGGATGTACAATATTTATATGTAGAATTTTGTGGGAAGGTTTATTAATAAGAGTACATTTTAACTTGTTATTTTTACTTTCATTTACTCAATAATGCATTCATATAATTTTCAAATATGTCATGGGCTTTTTGAAATTGGTGTTAGCTAAAAAAGGATTATGTTGGGTATTTGGTAAGTGGGGGAGTTACTAGCAAAAGAAAAGACGATTTTGATTTGTGAATCGGTTGCAGATTTAAAATGGTTTTATCCTTTCAACTCAAATTACCTTTTCCATTTATGAAACGAATTTTACAAAAAAAAACAGTAGTATAATTCATTTATCGCTATTTTGTGCATTTTTCATTTTATCTATTTTTGTAATAATTTTTCATATCATACTACTCGCTTGAGATGGAAAATTAAAGCTAGAAAGTAAGGAGGCACTCGGCGTTGCTAACGAAATAAACATGAATTTGACAACGTCGTCATGGTAAAATAGCGATAAACAGATTATCATTGGTCATCTCAACCATGACTTACTGGTACTGAAACTAAAAGCGTATGGTCGCTCCAAATCATCACTTGATATGTTATACAGTTATTTAACAAAAAGAAAACAGTGTGAAAGTAAACCAAAATTTAAGTGGTATGCTTGACATATTTAAAAGGGTACCACAAGGTTCCATCCTTGGACCCATTCTATTTAATATTTTTATTAATGATTTGTTCTTTTTTTAAAAAAAAAAAATGTTCTTTATATAATTATGCTGATGACAATACTTTGTCAAAGTCTGGAAATTCCTTACAAGATGTAATTTCTGCTCTTGGGGAAGACAGCAATTATTTAATACAGTGGTTTTCTTCCAATAAAATGCAGGCCAACCCAGAGAACTTTCAAGCTATCTCTCTTGGCAAAAAAACACATGATAAAAAGATTGTGTTTGATTTGAATGGAATTTCTATATCATGTGAGGATGAGGTTAAACTACTTGGAGTTACGATTGATTTTAAATTTAACTTCAATTTACATATTTCAAATATTTGTAAAAAGGCTGCAAGGCAATTAAATGTTTTGAAAAGAATTGGGAAACATCTAAACAAACTGAGTAAACTTACAATTCATTACTCTTTTATTATGTCTAACTTTAGTTACTGCCCTTTGACTTGGCACTTCTGTGGGGAACAAAATACCAGAAAAATAGAAAAAATGCAAGAACGAGCGCTTCGATTTATTTATGAAGACCATCAGAGCTCATACGAAACACTCCTGCAGATTTCAAACCTTCCATCATTGAAAACTCGTAGAATGCGCTCAATTGCCTTGGAGACCTTTAAAATAATTAATAAAAAATGTCCTTTATTTATTCAAGATTTAGTTGTAATAAAAAACAGTTCATATAATTTCAGGTATGTAAACACTGCTGAGGTACCTAGACCTAGAACCTCAAGTTATGGTAAATGGTCCTTTAGATTTAAGGCAGCACAAGTATGGAACTCACTTCCTAATGAGGCTAGACTCATGACTTCTTTTGACCAGTTTAGGAATTATATAAATTCCTGGTGTGGGGTCAAAAATGCTACTGCAGTTCATGTCGTTTCCACCCAGTGCTGTCTCAAAGCTGAAATTTCTTTCTTTCTTATTATAATGACCTTTTGCTCTGCTTTTTATGCATTTATTGAATATATCTGCCAATGCTAGTGCTTATATTTATTTATTTATTGTTTTTATGCTTTTAGTCATAGTTGTTATATTTTATGATCTTCAAGTGATTTGCTGATTCCCCCGTTTCAATGCACATAGAGGCGCTTGCCACATGAACTTTGACTCTGGAGGATCACAAATCAAATAAATTTGCTTTCATTATATTGCATGTTTTTTTCATTTTTATTTGGTAGTATTTGCATGATGCTGCATGCTTTTTTATGTGATAGTCGGTTAAAGAGCTCACCAGAGCTCATGTTTTGTCTGTTATTATGTATATATATGCCGACTCTAAATAAAATTTACTTACTTACTTATTTACTCGATTGCTTTTCTCGCTTTCGCCGTACTGGCTCAAGCGAGAAAATCAATCTCCTTGAGATGATCAACGATAATCTATAAATATATAACACTCCTCTATTCATACTTTCCACGTGAAAAATAAGAATTGCAGGGCATAATAAATAAATAAATCACATTAAATAATTGAACCTAGGTTAAGATATTAAAGAAAATTTCACCAAGCGCTTTGATCCTTAATGAAATGATTTATGTATTCCGTATTTATATATATTTATGTATAGTTATATGAAAGATGCACTCAAAAATATGCCACGATGATAAATGTTATGGACTGTGTTTTAAAAGTTTTCACAGTTAATAAATAATTTGTTCAATTATTATATATAATATTTATTACATTACTAAATGTACATTTATCATGTTTTTGTTTCATAACATTGGAATTTCAGTTATTAGATAAATAATATTCATTTTTCTTACGTTAATACTAATAGTATTTCTAGACTGTTAATCTTAAGATTATTTACTACTAACGAAATTAAGTCTTAAGATAGCTTCGATGTGCATGCTGAGAAATGTCGTAAGTTAGTCCTTACATTATTCTAATCTATTTATAAGACAGTTCTTATGACAGATCCTGGGACAGCTTCGATAAACAGGCCCCTACATACAAAAAAGGAATCATAAATACTCGAAATATTTTATATACCGACAAAAGATATGTTGTAACGTATTAAGCGTTCAGTGGCGGATCCAGAAATTTACATAAGTGGGGACCCACTGACTGACCTAAGAGGGGGCCCGCTCCAGTCACGCTTCAATGATTCCCTATATAAGTAACCAAATTTTTTCCCAAAAAGGGGGGGGCCCGGGCCCCCTGGGCCCCCCCGAAATCCGCCTCTGGCGTTTGCTAAATATGGTTAAAGAATAAATGATTTGAAATGTCTTTTAACTTCAACTTTTTTAGAATTCTAATGAAGTTATTGTCATTATAAATTATACTCATCATAGAAACGTAGGACTCGTCAGTGGCGCACGAAATAAAAAATGTTAAATTGCCAATAATAATAACGATGTAGAAGAGCTTTAAGAACCAAAATTTTCGTATTGCTTTACCAAATACAGTTAAGTGATATATTCCTGAGTTAAAAGAAACCTTAGTGTTCTGAAAAATTCAAAGTTTTGTAAACAGTTATTTTTGTAGTATGGCCATATACCTATGATTATTCATAAAGTATACCTTTTTGCCTGTTTTCCTGGCAAATATAAATGATAACACATAGATCCTCAGTAAACAAATTATTAACAGTATTAGAATGTTATTCCGAACATGTTATAGCCGTTTTATTTTCTACACTATATATTGTTCCATATCCTATTAAAATATGAGTTAAAACTGTTTGTACAACACATGACATAGCAGTAAACTGTTTGCTCTGACAGTGGTCATCATATAATGCTGACCATTGGATAGTAGCACGTGTTTATTTATTATTCACATTTATTTTCAGATGTCAAGGTTTATCAATTGAAGCTATGAACATGTCAACAAAAATATATTTTTGACAACTAGATTGTACGTTTATTATTGTTTTATCGCTGCAATTACATGTAGAGCTACTTTTACGATCTTTCAGGAGGTTTATTCTATCTTAGCTGTGAAAATGTGTGAAGTAAGATATTAATTACCCCTTAGTGTCTTAATCTTTTTGCCAATCATTTAACTTCAATACTGAATGTGTTGATTCCTTCCTTTGTTCGTGTGATGATCTATCTCTTTCTTGCCATTCTTTTCTTGGCTATGTTATACTATTTCACCCTCATCATAGTTCACATATGAGTTAAAGTTTATGTTGTGTATACGCCTATGACATAGCAACCATATAAAAAAAAACAGAAGTTGAACAACCGACCCATAGTGTCGATACAATATGTGAAGCTTTAAATTGTTCGATTCTAAAAATATTTTGAGCAAATTGAACAAAAATAATGAAAGATCTTCAAGTAACAAAAATAACACAAATAAAACCAATATTTAGATATAATAAAAAGTAAAATCACAAAAATACTGAACTCCGAGTAAAATTAAAAAAGGAAAGTCCTAAACGACTGCAGCTAGTTAACTAAAGAGTTTATTGACTTTTGAAAGAAATGTGCATTCGTGGTGCATTAAGCTATGGTTCAATGTCTCAAACATCCCCTTTTTAAGTTTTACAAGTTTTAGTTAAAGGCTTAAGTAATGAGAGTTATCTATGCAAACATGTATTTGACCAGGTTATACAAATCAACAGATAAATGGCTAACCCGTGTTAAGAGAAAGGAATATCTCTTGCACGTAAAAGACAATTTTGAATTATTCTAAATAATAAGGATGTTCTTATCCCAGGCAGAAAACCCTAGTCGTATTAGGCAAAACTTTTTGGAACTTTTGGTCCTCAATGCTCTTCAACTTTGTACTTGTTTTGGCTTTCGAACTTTTTTCATCTGGGTCACTGGTTGGTCTTGTGTGGACGAAACGCGCGTCTGGCGTATTAAATTATGAACCTGGTACCTTTTGTTAGCTATTATTCGTGTGTTTCTCTGTCCTATATGTTCTCCAATTTATTTGTATTGTATTCCTGTCATGTAATGTTATTATTTTAATGTTATATTTAACATTGCCATAAAAGCGGGAGGTTTGGCATGTCAGAAAACCAGGTTCGACCCGACATTTTTTTCTTAAAATGTCCTGTACCAAGTGTAGGAAAATGACCATGGTTATATTATTATAGTTAGTTTCTGTGTGTGTTATATTTTAATGGTGTGTTTCTGTTGTTTCGTAGTTCTCCTTTTATATTTGATGTGTTAACCTCAGCTTTAGTTTGTAACCTGGATTTGTTTTTTCTCAATCGATTTATGAATTTCAAACAGCGGTATACAACTGTCGCCTTTATTTATTGTACAATTCGAAAAGAGCAGGCTAATGCTGCTATATGGCAGCACTCACACCCGCAAAGTGGAAAGGGATTAACATAAGTTGTAATAACTTGTTTCGCAATCCACTATTAATAAATGTTTAAACAGTTCAACTCCTTGAATTTTCAAAACTAAAATTCATTTTAGGACAGTACCTTAATGAGAGTCGATGTTCTTTAATTAATTTTCTTTTAGATCTTGTTGAATACTTTAGCTTGATACATTTCATTTCTTCCTATAACAAGTTTCGAGGTACTACAGCCGAAAACGCAGGAGAGGGGAAAACATTATTATTAAGGGACACAACTCCCAAAATGAGTCGATTGACAGGTGATTGCTGAACGGTTTTGTTGGTAACACTTTTAATCTTATCTTATTTTTTAATAAAATATTCAAAACGGGATGAGCCATATAAAGTTAATATAATTAAGTTAAAGAAGGGCGGTAGCTTCTTGCAAACAACGTGAGTCACTTGCTGTCATGGCTGTATATTTTTTCAAAAACACACAATGTAATTGTTGATAACGAAAAAATATTCTGCAGAAATTTTCCATAGATACTTGAGACAGGACAATTTTTTAAGTCTTTCTTTTTTTTAAAATCGTTATTGTTTTCTAAGATTTTAATCATTTTACCCGTTTAATTTTTTGTATTAAAGAACATAAAAATGCAGTAACTGCAAATAACTTGTATTTGCTATTTACTATCTATTTCAAAAGAGGGACGAAAGATACCAAAGGGACAGTCAAACTCATAAATCTTAAACCAAACTGACAACGACATGGCTAAAAATGAAAAAGACAAACAAACAACAGCACACATGACACAACATAGAAAACTAAAGAATAAACAACACGAACCCCACCAAAAAACTAGGGGTGTCAGTTTACTATCCACAGCTGTCACTGATACAATGCAAATAACTTGTATTTGTTATTTTGATACCATCAATTCCCAAGCTGTCACTACTATAATATAATACAAAAACAGTTGACAAAAAACAATTATGACAGACATGGACCAACTGCAACCACTGACCTATAGGACCCTGACTTTGTACCAGTTCATAAAGAATGTGGAGTGGTTACACATGTTTGCAAATCCCAAACCCTTCACAAAACTTTCGAAGTGGTGTTACAGCACAACATAAAATTAAACTGTAAAAATTAGAAGCAATTGGCTTAACTTAGAAGATTGGTACAAGTCACAATACAACTTACTTTAATACAATAGAAACACAGCACCAAAATAAAGTACTCGCAGTTACTGAATGCTAGTTCAAAGCCAATTGCAACTAAAAAGTAAATCATGTTCTTCTAGACTAAAGTATCAATCAATACACATCCAACGGATTGAGCTCAAGACGTCATAAACAGTCATGTGTGTATATTTTGCAATGCACAAGATTGTGTTTTCATCTTACTTTAAATGACGTCTTTATACTAAATCCATAGGACGTTAGGTTTATACTGACTAATATCTTAGTCTTAAATACAATATTACGTTATTTTTATTTTTCGTAATTCAAATAGCTGTCAGTAGCTTCTAGATCTCCCAGATCTTTACATGGTGTCTTTTTTGTAGTGGAATGTATCGATATGCTGCCACATCCGGTCTGTGTTTTCGATGTTTTCTTGTAATGGTTACGGGAGGGTTTGGCACCAACAAACTAATTCAACTCCGCCACATTCTATTTGTGCCCGTCCCAAGTCAGGGGCCTGTAGTTCAGTGGTTGTGTTGGGTTTATATCTGTCATATTAATATATATATAAATTATTTGTCGTGAATGGTTTTGTTATATGTAAGATCTTTAGTTTTCTCAATTTCATATTTTCCATGTTGATACCTGTTATAGCAGACAGTACGATTTTCCATCGTTTAAGGTTACCCATAATTGCATGCATCCACTTTATTTGAACTGGTGGATAGAAGTTTCATTGGCAATCATACCACATCTGCTAATCTTTATATTCAGAAACCTTGTGCAATGAAAGAACAGTAAACACTACACAGTATCGACAGGATGTAGAATAATAAGTATATATAGTTCTGAAACAAGTTAATGTCAGTACCAATAAAAACAATATTTAAAGATTTTACCGTAATTGTGTTAATTTGAATACCTTTTAAAAGAGTAACTTTATTCAAAGGTTCAATTTGTGTACATGGGTCTTATCTGAATTTAAAGGCTTTATAAACAGCAACTTCGAAAATATATGAATGCGATATTCCTTTTTTGAACTTTACAGGTACAAACAAAGTTCAAAACCAAATATCTGTGTATCTATGAGAGAATTAGGTAAAGGTTTGAGTAAGTTTGCGAAAACAAGAACCATAGTTTAAATAATGTTTCGGTTATCAATACATAAATTATGTTCATTGAAATCTAAAACGTGACTTCAGAACCGGGCATAGCGAACAAGTTGTGAAATATCCACATAGTAATTAGAGGTCAAAGAAACATCCCCGTCCAAAACGAAAGAAAATAACAATCGGGAACAAACATTCATCTTTTTTGTTCTGATTTGTGTAAAGAATATACTGGATAAACCTAAAATATCTTAACCTAGGAAAAGACAGTTACTGCTACCTGTGTAAGATCTATTCAAATTAAGTTATTTTGGGTAAATTTCCGCAGTAAAATGCGAAGATTCTTGATTATTTCAAACAAAAAATATCATCACGGTAAAAGTAAGTGTTTTGATTTGTCTATTTAGACGGATCTTAACCGAGTTTGGTCATAAACTGTTATTCATAACAATACAAAATCATGTCTGCTATTAAAGGGGCACGATTGGTCCCATATGAATACCTAAAACTTGTCGATGAACTTGATCACTGAACGTACTTGAATTTTCTAAAGAAGAACATTTAAAGCTTTAATCTTTTCATTTCACAGTTTCAATATATGTAAGTAAATTTATAAATAAGACGATGTGGTATAAGTGTCAATGAGACAACAATCCATCCAAGTCACATTGTATAAAAGTAAACAATTATAGCATATTTTCCTTTTTTCAATACAGAAGAAGACTTTAATTGAGTTGCAGAAATAAATCTTTTCTCATGACCATTTATTTAGGTAAGAGAAATTGTATTTGATTATATTATGTACAAAAAATCAAAACATTATAGCTGTCAACTGAATAAATATTGAAAGAACAATCTGAAACAACATCAGTTTTAGATACGCTTTAAATAGATAATTCTATTATTTTTACTTGCTTTATTGTAAAAATGTTAATAGAAGTCAGAGAACAGGTCAGTAATACAGCGATAGTAGTCGCTGAAAAATCTAAACGCTGAAATGAAACAAATTTGAACGGGTTTTTGGTGGTTTAGGTTCAATTTTCAGAGAAGCTGTTGTAGTGACATGCTAATTTTAAAAGAATTTGACTCTCTGTGGAGCGCACGGTCTTGAATGCATATGAATGTAACATTTTTTTCTTGATTAATTCCTTGTAGCATTTACATCATAGCATTACTGCGTTGCTGGTTACTTTAGTTTAAACATATTTTCTGCTGAATTAAAGCAAAATGGATTAGACACAAGTAAATCATACTTATGAAGTCTTCTCCATAATACAATATATTATATTACAATAATAGTATAACATAATGAACATGCATATAAAGCAAACAGTTTATAGAATATGATACTAGCTTTCATACGTAAAAAGAGGAGAGAGAGAGAAAAAAGAAAAAGAAAGTTTGAAAAGTCATATAATTCTGTGACGATGACGTGTGTATGGTGATGACGATGATGTTTCGTGCCAGTAACAATAACGTTCTATCAAGGCATATAAGAAATCTGTTTGGCCTTTTTATGAAGTTTTGTTACTTTGGATACTTTGTCCGCCGGTACGACACAAAACGATTTGCGATAAATTTAATTTTGTTTTTAATCTTGGAAATGTGCGTATTACTTACTCTTTAAAATTCATTAAAATGTTCGAATATCAATAATATTAAGACATATATCAAAATATGATTTAGATATCTTTTTTTCTGATTTCTCCCGTTTACACCAATGTGTTAAGTAGGAGGAAAGAGCATCTAAAAACGACGACGACACTTTTTCCAATTCATTGTCGACGGTGGACGATATGTTGGTCCGTTTTTTCTTTAAAAATTTAACAACCTCTTGGTTTTTGGCGATAACTACATAACAATATGGATCATATCTACATTTAAACGTCTATGTCTCACATTCCGCAGTAATGTCTGGTGCAATTGGCGTATACTAAATATAATCGACTTGTTCATCAGTTATTTTAATACGCACACCAAATTATAGAATGGTTTATACTATCGAAATATGTTTAGCATATTAAGAATGGTACAATCACCAAAAGTAAATTGATAAAATCAAACCATCTGTTAATGTAACATTTTTTAGAAATTGCCTTTTAAATTTGACCATACGAGAACACAGATTATGTAATATATGCGTCTGATTTTGAAAAACACACTTTGAAAATATTATGTTATCTACTAATTATATTAGACCTTCTTTTCAAAAAGTGTATGTTAAACATTGTTTTTCAAGATACATTATAAAAAGTAAAATCAGTACGATGTTTAGTACGTTGATTCAGGTTGCATTTGTTTCTTAGTATAGATCTGATCATTTAATAAGATTGGGAATGAAATGAGGAATGTGTCAAAGAGACAACAACCCGACTAAAGAGCAGAAAACAGGTGAAGGCAACCAATGGTTCTTCAACACAGCAAGAAATTCCCGCATCCGAAGATGGACCCCTGCTTGGGACATGCGCAAAAATGCGGGGTGGTTAAACATATTTTGTGAGATCTCAATCCTCCCCTTTACCTCTAGCCGTTGTAGAATTAAGAAAGACACTGCAATACGCACAGTAAAACTCAATTTAAAAGAAGTCCGAGTCCGATGTTAGAATAAGTAACAAAAGAAAATATAATTTCATACGGTTGAACGTAGTGAATTAGAGTGAAATTATTTTCTCTTGTTTTTTCATGATGTATGGCGCACTTTAATTATGAGTTTTTGTATTCTTCCTACTTTCGCAGTAAGCTATTTCCTTTAAATGCATAGTTTTTCAAAGGCATACATTATCATGGGGTGACGTACATGAGACTAGTACTATGTAGTGACGTTTAGTACAGAATGAAGTTGGTTACAAGAGAGCTAAGTAAAATGACAATGATACACAAATAAACAAAGTACTGACATACCAGCTCCACATATGAATCCCATTTCAACTGATTTCTATAGTTTGTTTTATTCTATTTACATCATTGTTTCATTTTAAGGGTGGGTTAGCGCACCCACAAACACGTTAAACCCCGCCTCATTCTGTATAATGGCTTGCCCATGTCAGGCCCCATCAAGCCATTAGTTTTCTTGTTTGAATAGTTATATACATTTTCAATTTCGGGGTCTTTTATAACTTGCTATGCAGCATGGTTTTTTTTCATTATTTAAGGTCGTACGATGATCTATAGTTTCCCATCTTCTAAGTCATTTGGTCCTTATTGGCGAATCGTATCATTGGCATTTATACCTAATCTTCTTATTCTTATAATAACGTTTGCCATGAGACATAGTTATGAATATTATGTTTTCTTTTATTAAAAATGGTCATAAGTTCAATTGATGAAGTTTTAGAAATGTTAACTTGTCCCATGTCAAATGATCATTTATACCGAGGGGATAACGACATCTGTACTGTAGTTGTATAATCAATTTGAAATACCGTTTGCCAAAAATAACAAAGAATCTTCAAATTATTTATGCAATTATCCTGATTTTTTCTTTCTGAGCGGATTTGGTAGGATTTATAGATCAATGATCTAGGCTCTTTTACCATTAAAGTTTCAAAATGAAATCCAAAATCGCAATAATATAAGTAGTTATGTTTTTAATTGTCTAACATAAAAACTTACGCTCTTAGTCAGACGGAAGGTTGCAATAGGGAGAAAATGATTTAAAAAAAATGATGCCAGATGATGACTATGATAACATGTCTAGGCGATGTTTGTCTTAATATCATAATGCTTTTTAAAATATTGATATTACATACGTGAAATGAAAAATTGAACAACAATTTAAGTCGATTAACATTAACAAATATTAAAAGTCAGAGCTCGTGGTACACACAGGCATCATAACTGCGAATCGTGAAATTATTTATTTCTGTGAAATTTTATTAGGATATATAAGTAAACTATGAACAGCAATCAACTTCTAGCGTCAATTCTTGATAAACTAAATAAAAATTGATTTGCACTCTAGACAATATTACAATAAAATCATGTACAATAGAAGCCAACGTTTTAATATTTATTACTGTCCTTTGTCTAAATAGAAATTTATAATTATAATTTGTCAGCAAAATAAAAGGAAAAAGGGGATAGGAACAGAATTTTGTAAATTGATTAATGTAGGTATTAACATATTTGCTTATTAAGGTATATGTTTCAAATGTCTATTGTAATAGGATATGGTCATTGTGATGGACAACGTTGTATGTTTCGAAAAAATTATTTGACACCTCGAAGTCTTTATTGTGACAACCTCGGATAAATAATTGTGTATTTGATTTTATTGCAACCTCAAATGGACATCAACATGAATATAGCAAGCATGTATTGGTCATGTCCAATAGACCAATGCGTAATAAAATCTCCACTATATAAGGGGGGTTCGCGCAGGACTTCTATCACAAGATTCATCGAATCCATCCATTGTAAGTATACTTCTCTTTTTATAAGATTACAAAGAATACTATTCATCAAAATAATAAGTAAAATAATTTTCAAACATTTATTTCTTTAACATCTAATTGGTTCTCAGTATGTTATCAAAAAAGTCTTTTAGTTGTATAGCATCTTATTTTTTTTTTACAAAAGAATGCAACGAAAAATATTTTATCATATCACAATTGTGAAAATATAGTATTAGATTATCGACGTTGAGTTGATACAATAATTTTTAAACAGTTTTTCATGCATAGGTATACAATTGAAGGGTTATTGCATGAATGTTAATGAATATTTTCCCTCGTTGAAAAGATGTCGCACTTCTGAGCTCGTGCAATATACCAATCTGCTCGTGACAATGTTCACCATTATTTCTGCAATCACGCTATTCGGTTTTGTACATCTATACAAACAGGACGTTAAATACACCACTATACCAATTTGTTGATAATTTGCTATCATAATTTTAAAATTAAGCCCATTTAACATAATGCATTAGCACAACTATTTTTTAATGATAAATCAAAAAGTAAAATATTTTGTTATACTTAAAAAAAACTTTTGAAAGTTTTTAATCATAAGTCTGTGTCTTAATATTTACGAAAACGAAAGTCGAGGTTCTAAACTTAATTTTGGGAAAAAATAGAAAAACGCGCTTTGTCAATTGTTTTAATCCACCATACATAACAATAAATAAAGAACATGAAAACTTAGTAGTCGAAAATATACACTATCGTTCCATCCTTGTATTATATAGATAATGCGTTAATTATTTAAAAAGTTTACATTGAGACATCTAAATAAATGTGAATGAAACGAACTAACCATAGTAATTAGTTACTTGCATCGTTTTTTTCCATTGAAGTCGATCTCTCTGAAAAGATAATTGTAACAATGAAAAATACTCTTACTTTTATTGCTTCTGGTACTACTAGAAATAATAACAATAATAGTTAAGAATTTAAAAAAATATGAATGTAATGGTTTTTGCAAACTTTATCATATATAAATCAACAAAAGCAATTGAAAATGTAAACACGATGGAAAAGGCAAAAATCGTTACCTATTTAACAAAAAAATATATATCTTTTTTATTATTCCTCAGACTGATCATCATGTTCAAGGAATTAGCTGTACTCTGTCTATCTCTGGCCGTAGTCTACGCTGGTGGATACGGTGGATACCGTAAAGGAAAAGGTGGATATGGCGGTGGAGGCTGGGGTGGTGGCGGATTCGGCGGCGGTGGATTCGGCGGCGGATTCGGAGGTGGAAAAGGAGGATACGGTGGAGGTTATGGCGGTAAAGGTGGATACGGAGGTGGTTTAGGAGGTTTCGGAGGTTTCGGTGGTGGTGGATACGGAGGCGGATATGGTGGATTCGGAGGTGGTAAAGGTGGATACGGTGGTGGTTATGGAGGTAAAGGTGGATACGGAGGAGGATACGGAGGTGGATTCGGAGGTGGATTCGGAGGATTTGGTGGTGGCAAAGGAGGATACGGAGGAGGATATGGTGGACAAGGAGGATTTGGTGGCGGTTTAGGAGGATACGGAGGTGGATATGGTGGAAAGGGTGGATACGGAGGTGGATACGGTGGTGGATACGGAGGTGGATACGGAGGCGGATATGGTGGAGGTTTAGGAGGTGGATTCGGTGGTGGATTCGGAGGATTCGGTGGTGGCAAAGGAGGATACGGCAAATATTAAGGTATATAAATGAGTTTTTGTTAACAAGATATTTATCTACATAAGGAGGATCACTGTCAATATTAATAACCAAGAAATAAATTTGGAAAACGATAAAGAATTTCAAAAATAAAATTCTTTATTTTTATGCTTTGATTAATATCCTTATATAATTAGAGAAACTGCATGCATATTGCATATTGCTTTTAATGCAACCAACTCGTTTTTTGTTAAGATGGTTCGTCTTATTTTATTTTCTTCGTTTTCTTTTCTTGGTCTCCAATATACCTAAATATTTTGAAACTAACAAAGCATAATATCAATTCTAAAAAAATGTTAACGTGGTATTTCTTTATTTTCAGCGACTATCCATGCATTGACGACCAGAATTCCTTGAGAAAATCCGTTTTGTTTGCAATTATGTTTGTTGTTTGATATTTATTTAGTTATGCAACGGAATAAACATTTCCATAAAACTAAAATGCTTTATTTTATTGAAAAACAAGCAATTATAGTGCTTCTACAATTTGTTACAATCATCAAACTACGTTATCAGGTAAACTAGGTGAAAATATACAAGTAATAGAATGTGTTGTTGAGCTTATTTCATTTCTTTTGGCATTTTTGGAGAAAGTTTATATTTTGAACAAAACATTTGAAACGTTTTTGTCAGTATAGACGTCTAGAAAGAAGAACAAAAAACACGATAATGTCCTGATTTTACCTTATTTCTATTTCATATCTGCCATTTGATTTGGGATATTCATTGATATCTTTATAATATTTGAGATAACAAAAGCATAAATAGACAGTCCAATAAAACCAAGATGTTTTTAGATTTCCAAAGCATATTCGAATTCGAAATTTGTGTTGGGGTATGATTTCCTATGAGACAGCTCTTTACAAGAGACCAAATGACACAGAAATTAAAAACTATAGGTCACTGTACGGCCTTCATCAATGAGCAAAGACCATACCGCATAACCGGCTATAAAAGGTCCCGAAATGACAAACCTTAAAAAATTTCAAACGAGAAAACTGACGGCCTAATTTATGTACAAAATGACGCATGTGAGAGTCAAGTAAATAATTATTTTTACAAGTAGCACCTTTTATAAATACTCTTTCGTGCATACCTTCTATAAATCTAGCCTCATATTCAGCCCTAATGCAGTTAAATTTGCCAAAACGAAGTCCTTTCCTTTGCCTTTCAATGAAAGTAGTGTGGACTGTGGAGTTAAATAATCTTTACCAATCACAGACCATTATAATTGGTACTTGTCCTATAGAAACGTAATATTCCAACTGAAATGTAAATATAAAATGCTGCTTAAGATTTTTTTATTTTTTTTTATTGTCAGATATTTTGATCGCACTCAATCCAATAGTGTGTGGAAAGAGAGGATACATATACCAAAGGTATATTTAAGTCGAAAACAAATTGACACATGTTATGTCATAAAAAAAACCCAGCAGTACACAAAACACAACATAGAAAACTAAAGACTAAGCAACACGAACCTACTAAAATGATCTTTCTAATAGATGCTCAGTTAATCTTTTCACTGTGCAATGGTTAATATCAGCTGCTGATTTTTCCAATTTCCGAAAAAAACAACAACGAAAAAACACATAAAGAAAACTAGTTTCAGCAGCACAAGCTTAATCAAAATAATTGATGATGTGTGTTAAATAAGGGTAAGCAGTACTTGTTAACAAAAAATCTGATATTTCAACATGAAATATGATAAAGCGATATACATACATTGTATGTACATCAGCACACTCACTAGAACACGCATCAAGATATACAATAATAATCAGTAATAGTTATCCCATAAGGACGCGGTATGTCAGAGTCAGATCACCCCAAAGGCCCATACCAAGTCCGAATGGGATAACTATTTTACACCCCAGCTTACAATTTTTAAGGCCTTGATAAATAAATAAAGAAAAATTTAATCGGAAAATATGACATATTTACTAACAACAAAACTATTCATAATCTATCAAATTAGTTAGTGCCCCCTTCCGTCACCTCAGAGAAAAAAGACAATTGAAAAGTTTTGTATTTTTTTCACGGAGTGAACTCTTTGAGCTCTGGTGTGTAAGTACAGGAAAGAACATAATTAACTCTCAGCTATTAACGATTTAAAAAAATAGCAAACAACGAATATAATGAAAACAATAAGAAACCAAATTACACCAAATCAAAGAATGTTTGAAATGTCTGAACATAATCAAAAAGTACTTTATCAGTGGAGATAAACTTGTGCCCTTCAATGATCTAATATTGGTGGTTGTACACCATAGAAATTTCACACAGCAACTTCATAACTGGTCCGAGTACACAGTTATTTCGTAGTGCATCTCTTTTAGACTAAATCCCATCTGCGCTTTCTTGATTTTTTTACAGAGTGTTGTACTACTTGACAAATTATATGAAAATTATAGAAAACTTCATCGGCTCTAACTCAAAATTTGGACAATTTTGTGTTAAGGGGTTCTTGAAATCTTTTGACAGCTTCCGAAGTGCTAATTTTTAACCTTT
This sequence comes from Mytilus galloprovincialis, assembly GCA_037788925.1. Classification (NCBI taxonomy): domain Eukaryota; kingdom Metazoa; phylum Mollusca; class Bivalvia; order Mytilida; family Mytilidae; genus Mytilus; species Mytilus galloprovincialis. Next base: position 25,928,629 of record CM075341.1, read on the forward strand.
TTTCAGCTGGAACAAATCACCACTTTACTTTAAAATTCATGTCCCATTTTTCACCCCCCCCCCCCTACTTACTATATGAGCCAGGCATAAAACATGAAGAAATACATTTGGAGGGGGTATACAAAAAATTGGTAAGCAAAATACTGTCCACACTAGGGACTATGGTTGTGAAAGGACAATAACTGTGTACTAGGACCGACTAACCCGAATAATGTCAGTCGTTATATTCCTTCGATCATCGATTGCTATTTTGATTAATATTAGACAGGAATATGTAACATATAATAGCTAAAAAAAAAAAGTCAGTGAAAATGAAAATCGGCATCCATAAAACATACGCGGATAACCGACCGTTCCCAATAAAAAAAAGTCAAATTCTTGCCATGAATGTGAAGAGTAAAAAAACAACTATGTAGGCTAAAGGAAGAAAATATCACAGGAGAATCATAAACTGAACTTGAAGAGAACAAACATAAAGAAAAAATAATAATCCACATATCTTACACAATAGGATAACACCACATAAAATTTGAAATGAAATCAGCTACTCATAATGTATGGTAGTGTCAGACATTTTTTCTCTTCTCTTGACACAGGTTGCATAATTATGCAAACGGGATTTTACCGTTATTTAAGGAAATTATGAGTCTCGTCAATATTCAAATAAAAAATAAATGAAGGATGGAAGGTGTGAATGTGATATTTATTTTTTGTGAAAATTTTGTTAGAACTCAGCAAGCTGTTTTGTTATGCCAATTCTATGATAGTAGATGGGCATTATGTTTTCTGGTATATGCGTCAATTCGTCCGTCCGTTCGTCCGTCCGTCTGTTCTACTTCTGTTAATGGTATTGGTCAAGGTAGTTTTTGACGAAGTTGAAGTCCAATTAACTTGAAACTTAGTACACATGTTCCCTATGATATGGTCTTTCTAATTTTAATGCATTATTAGAGTTTTCACTCCAATGTCACGGTACACTGAACATAGAAAATGATAATACAAGTGGGGTATCATTATTTTATGGACACATTTCTTGTTAATCTTTTCTATAGCTATGTTTTATATCAAAATTCCACGTATTCCTTGTAAAACTCATATGTGGGAAACATTCGTACAGGTAATCATGAATGCACAGATTTACGCAAAACTTCAGTGACATAACTAATTCATTGTCAAATAATGAGTTTATAAAGTATCAGCAACAAAAGCATCAGGAATAGTAATATATAGCACCTAAAAGAAGTTAAACGACCAACGTTACAAAGTCCGTTGGAGCATGAAATTTCACCTATCTGAACATACGTAATGAGCTCTTGACATAATATGTGTGCAAGACTGGTATACAGTTGCGATAGAAACTGTTCCTTATCTTTATCATGTCCAGATTGAAGTACAGATTCATCGGAACAATCATGTACTGCTTATCTTTATGTATATTGGTGGCTTGTATTTGCTAATATCAGTATCGACGAAAACCATCAAATATTGAACTTTTATCTCGTGTTTGTTTTAACATTTATCTCCATGTTTAACCAACTTGTAAATACAAACAAATGAAACATTAAGCAATCATTAATTACTGTCCACCGATTTCGCATGTATTAATAAAAATATTACTCAACCAGGTCGGTTTTTGCTCAAATGGCCTTTCGAAAATACAGTCGAACGGGTTGACCTGGTGCCCAAATGGCTATAATGCCTGCGCTAAAATGACCCCTAAAAGTTAAATTGTTTTCGCTAAAATGTCATAAGCCCCTTTTTATACTCGTCAACTTCACAGAAGCAATTATACATGTAGCTATTTGAAGAAGTAAGGGATGAAGGTATTTATCCGATTAATGTTATATAATATTCATAATTGGACACACTAACAGTAGATATTTTAAAAAGTAACACTGAGCTGTCGTTTCAGATTTTCAATTTGGAATGTGCATAGTAATAAAAGAATTGAATGGAATTGAATGAATAATTGTTTTGTAAACTGTTACTTACGAGTTCGCCACTGTATTTCGAACCGATTTTGATTTTTGTTGTTTAACGCCACTTTTAAGCACCGCTTTTTAGGCTATTTCGTGGTGGCCAGTTTTATTGGCGGAGTATTACGAACTGTAAACATGCCTAAATATAGCAAAGATAAAATTGTTGTTTATTGAAGGTCTATCAATACAAATATACTATAGGTTATGTTGAAAATCAATTAAGGCTTATGCAACTCTTTGATGCCTGAATGTATTAATATTCATTATGTGTTTTCTCCCAATATTCTTTCAAGTTTAGATTCATATAATTGTTAACTGGTAATGGTGTAGGCCTTGATATTGCATAAAGTTATGTAGATTGAACATTATGAAATCTTGGCTTTTTGCATATCTTAATGACAGTTGCGTTGGGTCTTAATTAATTTTTGAGTGTGTTTTAACAGATTATACGAAATCTAATTGACCTCACTATGATTATATAACCAATCAAAAGAGAGGTATATTATTGAAAATCTGTGAAATCATATATTTATCGAAAAGAAGAGAGTAACTATAGGAATGTCAAGATTAAGCAACATTTTTGTCTTTGTGTCTTTGGTTGTGTACTGTTTTGCTGTATATCGGAACATGTACGGATTTCGAAAAAAAGACTTCGTAAACTTTAAAATCATCGAAACTGTAATGGAGATGAGATTGGCCCTGAGTAATCTTAATTGTGGAGCATTCTGCATAGAATTAAATGGTTGTATGTCATGGTCTTATAATAATATAACTAATGATTGCTATCTTTGGGACGAGGAATATTACAATTTGACTTCTGTAACTGTGAGTCCAGAAATTGGATGGAGTTATTTCACGACTAACAAAGGTTTGCTTTTTAACTCTCTCTTAAAACGTTTTTCGAACATATAGATTACACACTTGCCATTTAAATTTCGAATTAGTGCAGAAAGTTCGTCCGAGATCCAAACTAGAAAATCGATACTTTATGTTAGAAATTTAAGATTCAAGAGTTTTAAAGAGTTGTAATGTTATTTCAATATTTCAAACTCGATATAAAAGTCTGAATTTCTGAATTCCATTTTAAGATTTGAATTTTAGACAATATCTGAAATATCTTTTCCATCTAACATCCAAATGAGACATTCAAAACTCATACGTCGAATAAACTGACGACGCCCCGGAAACAAAATTTAAAAGAAAAAGAACGACAAGACCAACAATTCTAAACTTAAACGCAATTTTGAAAATGTAAGACAGAGCAACACGAACCCCACCAAAGACCTGAATTAAATATATTAAATATAAAATTAGAATCTTGTATAGTAAGACTGAATCTATATAAATAATGTAGATATAACATTTCTTATAGTTTCTTTTAATAAGCAGTTCGTGACCTCTGAACTGTTAAAATTGAAGCTTTTATTTCTCAAGACCCATCAGTAGAATGAGAATATTCTGAACAATGATAATAACGATAACAAATATATAAAACAACGAAATGAATGGAATGGTAAGGTAACAGATGCCATGTTATAAAGTTTATTTTTTTATGGAAATTACTGTGGAATAATTTAAAACATACTTATTATTTAACAATTATATTTTGCAAGTTTGATAACTACATAATGTAAATTGTAATTATTATAACAAAAAAGTTGAGACTTTATGTTGAAATACTTTATAGTTTTAGGTTATTTATACACATTCAAATCTATGCTCTTTCATTTAAAGAAGGACATTCAATCAGATAGTGAAAATCATCACAAATTTCATTAAAAAAAAAATGCATAAATCACAGATGCGATCATCACGTTTGAAACCCCAAAACTACTTTATTCTTTTGGCAATTTATGTTTCAAACACCTAAAATTACAATATTCCTTTCGAAGATCATATCGTAGATCGTTAACCCTTCCGGAGCACCTGAGACAACCCCAGTTTTAGCTTAAGTTCGTGTTGCTCAGTCTTTTTAATTTCTATGTTGTGTTTTGTACTGTTTTTTGCTTGTCTTCTTCTTTTTTATTCATGGCTTTGTCAGGTTATTTACGACTTATGAGTTGAATATCCTGCACCTCTCTTTTTAAAGTTCTATAGTTGATACACTTTGCTGAATCATAAACAGTAATAATCCATGAATGGTTAAATTGATCACAGATGTGTAACAGTTGTTTGATTTGATACCTTTTTATTCTTTGGTAAAATTTGTGACCCCTTGTGACAGTCAGTACATTGGAAGACCACACTTATTGAACAGGTCGGGACCACTACCTTATATGGAATGCATAAATTAGCATACTTATGTTCTCGCACATGTAATTGTTTATTTACATGTGACGCAATTTATTTTTACCTAGGTTTTTGACCAATCCACTAAATGAGTCACAATGCATGATGGACTAGTACGTGTTTACAATCAACCAAGAACACGTGTTATTCACTGAAATACAAAACATTTTTTCGTGCAATGCGGGATTCACAATTTCGCTTAGTTTTTCATTTTGTGTATCCTCATTTATAGTTCGTGATATAAAGTATTACTTCCATGCTCAGATTAACGAAGAGTTGTTTCTATGTGAAGAAAAAAGGGTTTGAATTACCCGATATATAGCCATTAACATGTTTGATGATGGCACCGAGATTTCATGTATTTGTCCACCAGAATCAACGAAACAACAGCGAAAAAACACAAAAACCCATGAGACAAACTTACTGGTGTAAAGTAAGCCGTCGATAACAGCCGGTGCTGATATTCAAGAGTACAGCAATGTTCGTATAGATAAACAAAGGCAAATAAATGTGGGATCCTTGAATTTTGTGTTCGTAAAAAAGGCGAAGAAATATTTACATACATGTCAGTGTTAACAAAATTTACAAGTATTTTTGTTGGTCACATTTCAGTATATGGGACTTCCAAACTGTTCCCTTTTTTTTGAAGGTAGTGAAGTCAGCAACTGTAGTTTCAGTTTGTTCGTTTTTTAACGGGCTCGGACATGTGCCAAACTGAATAAAATCATTACAGCTGATTTCTTAAACCTGCAAAGTAAAACTTTGGTTGGCTTGCTTGCTTTTTTTGTATAGTAACGTGTGTAACTGTTGTTTATACAAGCTTTGAGAATAAGATTGACATCTTTAAACAATATATATATATATAGGCATAGTTTAACTTGTATATTTTATATTTTGTACAATATACAAACAAGCAAGCAAGCTAACCAAAGTTTTGCTCCACATGCATAAGAAATAAGCTGTAATGATTTTATCAATATGTATGTGCGACAAGGTGAAAAATTTGATATGTTTTGTGAAAATTGCAGCGTTGGATCTATAATAAAAAAGAAGATGTGGTATGATTGCCAATGAGACAGCTGTCCACAAGAGACCAAAATGACACAGAAATTAACATTTATAGATCACCGTACGGCCTTCAACAATGAGCAAAGCCCATACCGCATAGTCAGCTATAAAAGTCCCCGATATGACAATGTAAAACAATTCAAACGAGAAAACTAACGGCCTTAATTATATAAAAAAAAAATGAACGAAAAACAAATATGTAACACATAAACAAACAACAACCACTGAAATACAGGCTCCTCTATAATATATTTTTTTTGATGGGATAAATTTCTTGTCCTTTTATATATTTAATTGGGCCGGTTTTTTTTTTTGGTTTTTTTTTTGTTTGGATTGTTTTACACAAGTAATTTTTGGGTGATTAATAGCTTACTTTTCAGCATTGGACCTATGACTGCTTACTATACTAAATTATGTCTTTGTTGGAAAGATGTCTCATTTGGCACTTATACCTCATCTTCTTATTTCTATATACAAAGCACGTTTTAGAAAAAAAATAATAGGTAATATGGCACCCACTATGATCCAGAGACTTTTAATATTAGAGATATTTTACATATGTCAACAGGACAGCAGTCGAACGATAAAAAAACCTCTGAGGTATATTTTGTGATAAAATTAGCAACAAACGGATATTATCGATGGATGAATTTAAACTATAAAAAATGTATTGAGCTATTCACGTACCCGCTCAGTGGCGGATCCAGGGGGCGGGGGTTCCGGGGGATGGACCCCCCTTTTTTGGACGATCAGTGCATTTGGATGGGGACATGTAGTTGGAACCCCTCCCCTTTTGTCCAGGGTAAGGACCCCCCTTTTTAAAATGGCTGGACCCACCCCTGCCGCTTTCATAACACTTCTTTTTAGCATACTGAATATTATGATGTTCTTACTATTAGTTCAGGTCCTGATAAAAAAAATACACATTCAGTACAGAAAGAAGTGTTTCAATGAAAGTTTCGTGTTTTTCTAGGCCGAAATGATTTTGCAATGACATTATACAGGTTTAAAAGAGCTCAAATGATTTTCTTACTGGACAGTGGTCACTTCATTGGATATTTCACTGTGTCATGTCGTGAAATTAATGCAGGTTCAATTTATAACAATGCACAAAACCGGTTCAACTACTTTTGCAAGGCGAAAAAGAAAGTCGAATCGTGAAGCCAATAAACAATATTTTTTTAATCTGAGCATGCAAATTGAAGATTACGTTATATATTTTACATTAAATATATTTACAGAATAAAAACTTTGGTAATGAGAGTCCCAGACAATATATTAATTGACTGTTTTCCCACTAATTCCACGTGTTTTAAGTAGTAGTTTACTCGTAGTAGCCCACAATGCATTGTAGTTCATTGAGTCGATTGGTCAGTTTATCAAGGCCATATTGGCCTTGTGTTTTGGAAAGTACTATGCAAATATATTCTGACGTCAGAAAATCTAGAGTTCTCGACCTGTTGAAGGTATTTCAATAATTATGTACAATTTATTTAAAATAGAAAAGGTGATAATATGCATGATATATGATAATTTGTACAAAGTGTAGCAATTTTGTCTTTCTAATTATGAGTATTTTCCAGAGAGCAATCATTCTGTCTTGGTTAAAACATCAAGTTTAAGGAAATCGGCATAGTTCACCATACATGGTACAATTTTGGTTTACATTTCTTCAAACTAAGACTATACATATAAAGTTACGGATAGTAGGATTCGCTTATAGGTGGCACGGTAGTATTTCCTGGCCCATAGGGATAATGATAGCCTTTTTAGAATTTTCACCACTTTCTAACACTGCAAAAAAATCTACATTCACACTTAACTGAAGTACTTTCATTTTACTATTCAGAAATGAATTTGAATATGTATCATGACCGTTTACTTTTTTTGCTATTTTTAGAAACCTAAGGCCACTAGTAATTTTAGGTCTTTTATGGTGCAGTGAATACAAAATTTAAAAAAATTCTCAAAAATTCATTTTCATCTGTATGTAAAATTATTTCATATTTTTCTACACCTGATTCATCTCTCAGTTTGGGAAAGAATGTTCAGTTGATACTGTATTTTTTGTCCAATCACACTGTTTAGATACATTTACCTAAGTAGGGTACACAAAAGAGCAACCTAAATTCTGGAATGCAAATACTACCGTGCCACCTTAACCAAGACATAACAAACTTGAAACCAGTCATGACACCTATGATGCATAGACTTCTTACTTTGGAACATATTACAATAAAGAATACTAGTCTGCACTCATTTCTTATAAAAAAAAAATGAAACATTACATCCCTACCCCATCTGGCAGATTTTCACTTTTTTTCATCTTACCATTTTTACTTAAGAAGTGAACAAAACCCAAATATATGATGTTTCAAATCAACACAGAAGTCAAACATGGTGATTTAGGAGGAATTATTGGATTGCCAACTCTGTTTATGGTTAATCTGAGTAAAAGAAACATTTTAATCACCAAATCATGAAAACTGATATTAAAGTCCATTCCACATTTTACAGCATGCCTTACATTACTTTAAACATTTTCAGATTATGAGGGCACTACAACAAGAGTCTTTAGATTGCAGTTAACTATTATTCCGTAACCTGTTTGACAATACATGTACTAGAATACATCTCTAAGTTGACTGTTTGTTTATTTCTCATGTATGCATTAAGTTAAATTATGTCCCCTTACATAATCAATTTGCATTTATTGTGCTTTTCACTGTCAGAAAATCTTAACAACTAATGGTATTTGCATGGAAAATGAATAAACCATTTAATCTTGCTGATATAGTATCATAAATACATTTTTTGTCAAAAATAATGTCTATTCAATGTACAGAAACCCCTATTTCTATCTCTATTTCATACCAATATGAGAGCTAAATGAATAAGTAAGGACCCCTTAACCACTTACTGGTTCCCCAAAAGCTCCTACTGGTGTCATGTAACATCAGAACTACTAATTAAACCTTAAGAAAGCTAGTATAGCTGTACTTATGTTGAAAAAAATAAGAAATTATGCAATTTATTTATTTCGGTGAAAATAATAGGATGAACATGCAACCGTAGAATGTCGCGTCTCAAATTTCAGTGGTTGCACATGTGTCAGACACTGCGAAAAGTTAAAGCGAGCATTTATAATTAAAAATGTATTGCAAGTTACATAAAAATAATGAAGTTCTACTTTCTATGAAAATTTTTACATTATTACCTACAGATCAGGCAAAATTTGCTGAATCAGCAATTTTTACTCTCAGGGGTGGAATTTAAGGCTTGTTTTATCATAGTTGCCCTTAATCAACTTTTTATTGATAAACTTACAAATTGCATAGGTAAAAAAAGTTCCCTCATTGATTTAGTGTAAAAATATATATCCCCCTTAAGGTGGCACGGTAGTATTTCCTGGCCCATAGGGATAATGATAGCCTTTTTAGAATTTTCACCACTTTCTAACACTGCAAAAAAATCTACATTCACACTTAACTGAAGTACTTTCATTTTACTATTCAGAAATGAATTTGAATATGTATCATGACCGTTTACTTTTTTTGCTATTTTTAGAAACCTAAGGCCACTAGTAATTTTAGGTCTTTTATGGTGCAGTGAATACAAAATTTAAAAAAATTCTCAAAAATTCATTTTCATCTGTATGTAAAATTATTTCATATTTTTCTACACCTGATTCATCTCTCAGTTTGGGAAAGAATGTTCAGTTGATACTGTATTTTTTGTCCAATCACACTGTTTAGATACATTTACCTAAGTAGGGTACACAAAAGAGCAACCTAAATTCTGGAATGCAAATACTACCGTGCCACCTTAACCAAGACATAACAAACTTGAAACCAGTCATGACACCTATGATGCATAGACTTCTTACTTTGGAACATATTACAATAAAGAATACTAGTCTGCACTCATTTCTTATAAAAAAAAAATGAAACATTACATCCCTACCCCATCTGGCAGATTTTCACTTTTTTTCATCTTACCATTTTTACTTAAGAAGTGAACAAAACCCAAATATATGATGTTTCAAATCAACACAGAAGTCAAACATGGTGATTTAGGAGGAATTATTGGATTGCCAACTCTGTTTATGGTTAATCTGAGTAAAAGAAACATTTTAATCACCAAATCATGAAAACTGATATTAAAGTCCATTCCACATTTTACAGCATGCCTTACATTACTTTAAACATTTTCAGATTATGAGGGCACTACAACAAGAGTCTTTAGATTGCAGTTAACTATTATTCCGTAACCTGTTTGACAATACATGTACTAGAATACATCTCTAAGTTGACTGTTTGTTTATTTCTCATGTATGCATTAAGTTAAATTATGTCCCCTTACATAATCAATTTGCATTTATTGTGCTTTTCACTGTCAGAAAATCTTAACAACTAATGGTATTTGCATGGAAAATGAATAAACCATTTAATCTTGCTGATATAGTATCATAAATACATTTTTTGTCAAAAATAATGTCTATTCAATGTACAGAAACCCCTATTTCTATCTCTATTTCATACCAATATGAGAGCTAAATGAATAAGTAAGGACCCCTTAACCACTTACTGGTTCCCCAAAAGCTCCTACTGGTGTCATGTAACATCAGAACTACTAATTAAACCTTAAGAAAGCTAGTATAGCTGTACTTATGTTGAAAAAAATAAGAAATTATGCAATTTATTTATTTCGGTGAAAATAATAGGATGAACATGCAACCGTAGAATGTCGCGTCTCAAATTTCAGTGGTTGCACATGTGTCAGACACTGCGAAAAGTTAAAGCGAGCATTTATAATTAAAAATGTATTGCAAGTTACATAAAAATAATGAAGTTCTACTTTCTATGAAAATTTTTACATTATTACCTACAGATCAGGCAAAATTTGCTGAATCAGCAATTTTTACTCTCAGGGGTGGAATTTAAGGCTTGTTTTATCATAGTTGCCCTTAATCAACTTTTTATTGATAAACTTACAAATTGCATAGGTAAAAAAAGTTCCCTCATTGATTTAGTGTAAAAATATATATCCCCCTTAAGGTGGCACGGTAGTATTTCCTGGCCCATAGGGATAATGATAGCCTTTTTAGAATTTTCACCACTTTCTAACACTGCAAAAAAATCTACATTCACACTTAACTGAAGTACTTTCATTTTACTATTCAGAAATGAATTTGAATATGTATCATGACCGTTTACTTTTTTTGCTATTTTTAGAAACCTAAGGCCACTAGTAATTTTAGGTCTTTTATGGTGCAGTGAATACAAAATTTAAAAAAATTCTCAAAAATTCATTTTCATCTGTATGTAAAATTATTTCATATTTTTCTACACCTGATTCATCTCTCAGTTTGGGAAAGAATGTTCAGTTGATACTGTATTTTTTGTCCAATCACACTGTTTAGATACATTTACCTAAGTAGGGTACACAAAAGAGCAACCTAAATTCTGGAATGCAAATACTACCGTGCCACCTTAACCAAGACATAACAAACTTGAAACCAGTCATGACACCTATGATGCATAGACTTCTTACTTTGGAACATATTACAATAAAGAATACTAGTCTGCACTCATTTCTTATAAAAAAAAAATGAAACATTACATCCCTACCCCATCTGGCAGATTTTCACTTTTTTTCATCTTACCATTTTTACTTAAGAAGTGAACAAAACCCAAATATATGATGTTTCAAATCAACACAGAAGTCAAACATGGTGATTTAGGAGGAATTATTGGATTGCCAACTCTGTTTATGGTTAATCTGAGTAAAAGAAACATTTTAATCACCAAATCATGAAAACTGATATTAAAGTCCATTCCACATTTTACAGCATGCCTTACATTACTTTAAACATTTTCAGATTATGAGGGCACTACAACAAGAGTCTTTAGATTGCAGTTAACTATTATTCCGTAACCTGTTTGACAATACATGTACTAGAATACATCTCTAAGTTGACTGTTTGTTTATTTCTCATGTATGCATTAAGTTAAATTATGTCCCCTTACATAATCAATTTGCATTTATTGTGCTTTTCACTGTCAGAAAATCTTAACAACTAATGGTATTTGCATGGAAAATGAATAAACCATTTAATCTTGCTGATATAGTATCATAAATACATTTTTTGTCAAAAATAATGTCTATTCAATGTACAGAAACCCCTATTTCTATCTCTATTTCATACCAATATGAGAGCTAAATGAATAAGTAAGGACCCCTTAACCACTTACTGGTTCCCCAAAAGCTCCTACTGGTGTCATGTAACATCAGAACTACTAATTAAACCTTAAGAAAGCTAGTATAGCTGTACTTATGTTGAAAAAAATAAGAAATTATGCAATTTATTTATTTCGGTGAAAATAATAGGATGAACATGCAACCGTAGAATGTCGCGTCTCAAATTTCAGTGGTTGCACATGTGTCAGACACTGCGAAAAGTTAAAGCGAGCATTTATAATTAAAAATGTATTGCAAGTTACATAAAAATAATGAAGTTCTACTTTCTATGAAAATTTTTACATTATTACCTACAGATCAGGCAAAATTTGCTGAATCAGCAATTTTTACTCTCAGGGGTGGAATTTAAGGCTTGTTTTATCATAGTTGCCCTTAATCAACTTTTTATTGATAAACTTACAAATTGCATAGGTAAAAAAAGTTCCCTCATTGATTTAGTGTAAAAATATATATCCCCCTTAAGGTGGCACGGTAGTATTTCCTGGCCCATAGGGATAATGATAGCCTTTTTAGAATTTTCACCACTTTCTAACACTGCAAAAAAATCTACATTCACACTTAACTGAAGTACTTTCATTTTACTATTCAGAAATGAATTTGAATATGTATCATGACCGTTTACTTTTTTTGCTATTTTTAGAAACCTAAGGCCACTAGTAATTTTAGGTCTTTTATGGTGCAGTGAATACAAAATTTAAAAAAATTCTCAAAAATTCATTTTCATCTGTATGTAAAATTATTTCATATTTTTCTACACCTGATTCATCTCTCAGTTTGGGAAAGAATGTTCAGTTGATACTGTATTTTTTGTCCAATCACACTGTTTAGATACATTTACCTAAGTAGGGTACACAAAAGAGCAACCTAAATTCTGGAATGCAAATACTACCGTGCCACCTTAACCAAGACATAACAAACTTGAAACCAGTCATGACACCTATGATGCATAGACTTCTTACTTTGGAACATATTACAATAAAGAATACTAGTCTGCACTCATTTCTTATAAAAAAAAAATGAAACATTACATCCCTACCCCATCTGGCAGATTTTCACTTTTTTTCATCTTACCATTTTTACTTAAGAAGTGAACAAAACCCAAATATATGATGTTTCAAATCAACACAGAAGTCAAACATGGTGATTTAGGAGGAATTATTGGATTGCCAACTCTGTTTATGGTTAATCTGAGTAAAAGAAACATTTTAATCACCAAATCATGAAAACTGATATTAAAGTCCATTCCACATTTTACAGCATGCCTTACATTACTTTAAACATTTTCAGATTATGAGGGCACTACAACAAGAGTCTTTAGATTGCAGTTAACTATTATTCCGTAACCTGTTTGACAATACATGTACTAGAATACATCTCTAAGTTGACTGTTTGTTTATTTCTCATGTATGCATTAAGTTAAATTATGTCCCCTTACATAATCAATTTGCATTTATTGTGCTTTTCACTGTCAGAAAATCTTAACAACTAATGGTATTTGCATGGAAAATGAATAAACCATTTAATCTTGCTGATATAGTATCATAAATACATTTTTTGTCAAAAATAATGTCTATTCAATGTACAGAAACCCCTATTTCTATCTCTATTTCATACCAATATGAGAGCTAAATGAATAAGTAAGGACCCCTTAACCACTTACTGGTTCCCCAAAAGCTCCTACTGGTGTCATGTAACATCAGAACTACTAATTAAACCTTAAGAAAGCTAGTATAGCTGTACTTATGTTGAAAAAAATAAGAAATTATGCAATTTATTTATTTCGGTGAAAATAATAGGATGAACATGCAACCGTAGAATGTCGCGTCTCAAATTTCAGTGGTTGCACATGTGTCAGACACTGCGAAAAGTTAAAGCGAGCATTTATAATTAAAAATGTATTGCAAGTTACATAAAAATAATGAAGTTCTACTTTCTATGAAAATTTTTACATTATTACCTACAGATCAGGCAAAATTTGCTGAATCAGCAATTTTTACTCTCAGGGGTGGAATTTAAGGCTTGTTTTATCATAGTTGCCCTTAATCAACTTTTTATTGATAAACTTACAAATTGCATAGGTAAAAAAAGTTCCCTCATTGATTTAGTGTAAAAATATATATCCCCCTTAAGGTGGCACGGTAGTATTTCCTGGCCCATAGGGATAATGATAGCCTTTTTAGAATTTTCACCACTTTCTAACACTGCAAAAAAATCTACATTCACACTTAACTGAAGTACTTTCATTTTACTATTCAGAAATGAATTTGAATATGTATCATGACCGTTTACTTTTTTTGCTATTTTTAGAAACCTAAGGCCACTAGTAATTTTAGGTCTTTTATGGTGCAGTGAATACAAAATTTAAAAAAATTCTCAAAAATTCATTTTCATCTGTATGTAAAATTATTTCATATTTTTCTACACCTGATTCATCTCTCAGTTTGGGAAAGAATGTTCAGTTGATACTGTATTTTTTGTCCAATCACACTGTTTAGATACATTTACCTAAGTAGGGTACACAAAAGAGCAACCTAAATTCTGGAATGCAAATACTACCGTGCCACCTATAATGTTATTGGTCAAACCCCAAATTCATAACCATACATTGAAATAGGTAAAATCATTGCATCAAACATCTTAACCTGTATATTACTAGGTAAATTCAGGTTGTTTTTTTTTTAAATTTTTAACAGTACTAAATATAGCGTGTGAAAGTTAGGTTTTAACGGATGTATAGTATAAGATAAAGACAAATACCGTCACTGTTAAGCCGGAAAATGACCATTGATTCATTGTGATTCACTAATAAGTACGAGATGAACATCCTCTGTCAGTGACAATGTTACGACATATTTATACGTACTTGTGTTTCAATTAAATTGTTTAGTTGTACTTAATTTACCTTGCATGTCATGGATAGCCCTTACTATAACGTTAACTCTGTTCGGGATAAAAATTTGAAAGGACCTCGAGGAATTACTGCAGAGCAAGCTAATCAATATGAAAGTCTAAAACGTGGAAAAGATAATAATATTGAAACTTATGATGATTTACAATTAAAAAAAGACAATTTACATATCAAGGAATTGAAATCAAATAAAAAATATTGGTTGTGCTGTTTACTTGGATTATTTGTTGGATGCTGTGTTGCAAGTTCTGTGTTTTTGGCAGTTATATTGACTAGAAATAATAATGGTGAGTAAAAAGACCAATTTAATCTGTGATAAAAAAATTGCCATCTGTTTCTGCACATTTACCCCTCAGAAACAAACTGTAAATTTTTAAAATGAGTAAATTGACAACGGTAGATAAAAATTGAAATCTATAAAATTTTCATTTTTTTGAAACATAAATAAATCATTACAACCAATCTCCTCTTCAGTCGATGTCTTTCTTTCATATATCCTTCTGTTTACCTCATACAGCGGCTATAATTGTATACTTTTTAAAACGATACCCTCAAAGTCTAAGTCATACTTGAATTATTGTTTGAACATATCAAGACAAATCCTAAATTGATAAAAAAAAAAAAAAAAAAAAAATCATACAAAATGTTGATATATGTAGACGACACTGATTATGTTTTTACTTCCGATTGTTCTTTAAGTATTACTTTCACTAAGTGCTATAAAGATGGAGACAACAATAAGCTAAACTCCGCCCACTCACGTGATGCACACGTTAACAACTACTGTACTAGGCGGCAGGGAATTGAACGCTTTCTAAAATAATTTGTATCAACTCCATGCAAAAATTAAGAATTTTAAATTGTCAAAAGCATTCTTTCAAAAATAATGAAAATAATATAAATTGCAAAAATCGATAAATATTGTGGATAACTTTCAAGATGGAGAACGACCATTGTTCAAGACGCATACTAGGATCGTTTTGAAATAACCAATTAAATCAATACATTTAGAAATATTAAATATTATGTCATTGGTATCATACATGTACGTCTAAACGATGTTCAATAACGCCAGAAATAATCAACCTACATTTACGCGAAATATCTAAAACAAATAAAAGATGACATCCGCCTCGTTGGAATCAGGGAATAGCAAATTACGAGTGTTGGGGGCGGTCTTCTGACAGATACATGTATACAATCATTATGCTTCTTTTTCAATTCATTTTAAGATACAAATAGAGCATTATGAAATCATAAATAATACCATTCTTGTTATTCGTTATGTATATTTCTACAACAGAAAGTAAGCAACTATAATTTTTGAAGTTTTTACAATTGCCTGAGGTTTAATTTTTACCTTGATTTACACCTTTTATATGAGTTTATGAGATTTGAAAATCAGTAAACTAGTGTTGTCTCTGATCATTGTCGTCAACTAACATATATTAATAGAGGTTACAACCTGTTACAACTTTCACCAGCACACTATATAATTGACAAGTTGACTCCTTATTAGCAGTCGAGTATTAGAGAAATAAATTGCTTTTTTGTGTAATAAATTCATAAGTCAAACGTAAGAGAATGTTGAATACTTGAAATATTTAAATCTTATTGTATTGCCGATGAGAAATCTTGTTTAATTATCATGTATTATTTCGCTCTATTTAAGTTTCTCAGTTTTCAAAGGAAATATGTAGTGCATGCACTGATCGATTTACACCAGATTATGGAAATGTTGACACTATTTATCAATTCTCTAATTCTATTGCGCATGTTTTTGTTTTCGGTTTAAAGTTTTCCGGTTAATAGAGCATTCGGTTCAAAGAAGACGACCACAATATTACGTCCCTACGCATTGCAATGAATGGAAATCGATGCTTGTTCAGACAATCCTTACATTTTGCACTGTTATCATTTCGGTCATGTTTTTCATTTTTCTTATTCACTCATATCTGGCTATATATATATATATATATATATATATATATATATATATATATATATATATATATATATATATATATATATATATATATATATATATATATATATATATATATATATATATATATATATATATACAACTCGTCTAAACATCAACCCAACAATGTTAGATCTGTAAATTTGCTTTCGCAAATTTAGGGTTTATATATATATATATGCAAAACTTATAAGAAAAGTTACAGTAAGACGTGAAAGTGTCTACACTCCACCCCCTTTGACCAATAAGCAATTTCAGGAATATTACGCGTTGTGCGTACGGAAATATTTCAAACGGTTTTACTCCAATTAGGTCGGTACTGCTGGTTAACACCAGGACCCAGAATATGCTACCCATCTAGCGCAGTATGGTACATTAGCCATGTTACTACAGATTGTGAAAGGTTGAAACTCCTTTGAGAAAAAAAGCAAAATCACAAAAATACTGAACTCAGAGGAAAATTTAAAACGGAAAGTCTCTAATCAAATGGCAAAATCCAAAGCTCACTTCAATCGAATGGATAACAAATGGCATTTTTCTGACTAGGTACAGGTATTTTCTTATTTAGAAAATTAATCATGGACGGTTTTGGCCGAAGTGTCCATTCTATTTCATGCTTTTCGAGTGTAGTCGTTAAAACCCTTTAGGGCCGAGTATACCTGGTGATTAATTAAGAAACGCGTGATGTACGAATGGACATTATACATTTTTTTTTTAGCAAAAAAGCTTTATCGGTTTCGCCTGTGCCTTTTGCTCAACAGCTTAGCGCTGCATCAAAGGGAATACAACGGATTTGTAACTTCAAATATGCTTGACCAGACATTTATAAGTCTGGTCAAGCACATTCGAAGTTACAAATTCGTTAAATTAGTAAAGCCATTAAAGTATCAAGCATTTATCAAAATAACAGAGTACTAAACTAAATAGTTAAAAAATGTCGATCTTACATGATAAAGCTGAAAATCCCCCCAAAAATATAATCTCAATGTATCGCAACGTCAGGAACCAACAAGAAGTAGATTGTAATTTCTGTCGTGCATAATACTCATATACAATATATATCGATTTATATTTCATCATATTGATATTGTGAAATCAAGATGCGTGACACAAAAAAAAGAAGTCTTTGAAAACCGTTCGCTACCTTCACTCGTCATTAAGCCTCATATGCTTGGGGTCATATATAAACTTCACACCATTTGCGAGTATGGTCTCGAGAAACGATGATAGTCCGTCGGACGGGGACGATAAATGGCTGACCCGTATAGAGAGAGCGCAATATCTCTTGCACGTAAAAGACACCTTATAGATTTCGAAAAAGAGCAGGCTAATTCCGCTAAAAGGCAGCACTCACACCCGCAAAGTGGAAAGGGATTAGTATAAGTTGTAATAAATAAATTTGGTGTTTTTACTGTCTTCTGATAGGTTAAAATTAGTTTTATTTTCAATGTTGTCAATTTTGATGGTGACACGCCCACTCTGACGTTGTGTATTCATACGCCAACATGTGTGCACGTTGTGATTGTTAATATAAATAATATAAAAAGTTCTTTGAGCCTTATTTTTTTTATAGAAATTTATTTATAATTAATGGCAATAATTTATTTTGATTTTATTGAACCATAAATCTAAATTTTGACTCTTCACATTTTACATAATCCGCTTCGCGGATTATTCAATGTGAAGAGTAAAAATTTAGTTTTATGGTTCAATAAATTCAAAATATATAATAGCCATTCATTAAATAACTTGTTTCCAAATCCACCATCAATAATTATATTAAAACTAAGCTTCATATGCAAAATACCGTATAACCGGTACATTTCATATATCAATCACAGATATGTCCAGTTCTACATATTTAGTAAAGCCATTAAAGTATAGCATTTATCAAAATAACAGAGTACTAAACTAAATAGTTTAAAAGTGTCACTCTTACATGCTAAAGCTGAAAATCCCATGTTTGTCCATTTAAAAAGAATATAATCTCAATGTATCGCAACGTCAGGAACCAACAAGAAGTAGATTATTTACGATCACAAATTTTACTATTTATATGAATATAAATCAAAAAGCTCATTGAAGCTGTTCACAAAATAATCTTTATAATACGGTTTTCATCAGCTTATGCTTATAAATGACCGTTTAATCGTATATGTCATGTATTAAAAAATACAGGAATTAAATGTTTTTTTTAAGATATTATTATATTTTGCATACCGGATATTGTAATTCCTTCAATATTAGTTCATTTATATGTTTTGGAGTTTAGTATGACGGCCATTCTTTACTTAACTAGCACATATTTTTCTTTAGTGGTCAGCCCCCGGGTTCGGGATTTTTTCGCGAGTTGAAGACCCATTGGTGGCCTTTGGCTGTTTTTTGCTCTTTAGTCAGATTGTTATCTTTTTGACATTCCATTTCCATTCTCAATTTTATTTTGATATCTTAAGAGGCTAGAATTATTTTTAACTTGCCTTTTAAGTCATACTGGTTCGTAATGTACAAACGTGTTCTTAAAAGCCATGTAAATGAATGGAAACAACTTTTAACCGAAAATCACCTTTTGCTGTAGAGAAGAAGGATGCATGTTTAGCCCCCGTTTTTACCGAATCCAATTTACATTAATTTCATAAACTTGAAAGTAGAAACTCAATACGCAGTTATTGAATATTGGTCTCATACTACAGCAATAACATACATTTCAATGTCTGTTCAACAAATTGATTGGGAGAGGATAGATTAGGGGATATAATGTATAACTAATAAGGGAGAATGGATTGACGAAAACGGACTGTGTTTATATGATAATCGTCGGATATAACTAAAAAGTCGGAACTTTTTATTTTAAATGGGGTAATATTTATGCAATACTCTTGATCATACCAATTTTAAATAAAGCTACACCTGTTATTTCTTATACTGACACCAAGTCTATTGCATCCAAGATTTTCAACTACTAGAGGGTTTTAGAGGCCTTTAACCTCAAAGATGTGAAATCCAAGCCTCCGGATTGCCCATGTGCATCGTCATAATTAAAGTCCAGCTGGTCATGTTATTACTGGTGACCTTGGCATCGTTACCAATGAACAACTAAGAAAGTTGTTAGCCAAGGGACCAAAATATAAAATTCCCGAGCCCATCAACTGGAAAAAAACTTCAATTTACTGATGAATGCAGTTGAGGACTATGCAAGAAAATGGGTAAAGCCCAAACCAGACGAACCAGAACTGGACACTTTGTCTGAATCGATCAAAGCTATTTGATCGTGCATTCAGAAGCGCATTCAAAAGTTACGATGTACTATGAGCACAAGAGTTACTAACCCTTTCAAGAATCCAGATGTTGTGGATGCTTTATCCTCTTTGCATGACAAATATGTCGTTGTTCCAGCAGATAAAGCCTCTAATGATATTGTCTTCATATGTAAAAACCATTATTTGCAATGTCTCACAACAGAGCTTGGAATAAATAGAACAACTGGTAATCCTACATATTCCTTAACATCATTTACCAAGGACGAGATTTTACAAAATCACAAATCTGTCCTTCTTTCTTTTGGTATCAACATCAAACAAAACGAAGAAAATTTACCATCATTATAGTGGATACCAAAACTACACAAAACTCCATATAGAGAACGATACATAGCTGGATCGTCAAAATGTTCGACTAAACATCTTTCTAAAATAATGACTACTATTCTTTGTACAGTTTTCTAAAGATGGGCTTCGAAAAAATTGTGATGAGATATATTCTGCCAGTGGTGTTAACCAGATGCAAATTCTCAAAAATTCGAAAGATCTACTGCTTAATCTTCGATCACAATCTTTGCAATTTGCAGCAACATAAAGACTTTTGATTTTTCGACCCTTTCCACTACTATTCTCCATGCTCAGTTATTGAATTTATTTATTTGCAAAAAGCATTTACATGCTATGGCAATCAAAACATATATTACATATATGACACAATAATAAACAGCAGAAAACAACACATCATACAAAGTTAAGTAAGAATTTGACATCTCATTTTCCATGCGGCCTTAATATAATTACATATTTCATATTACAACAAAGACACAATCGTAATTCTCTTGGCGTATTGGCATGTCTACCAACTTCGATATTTAATTGAAGTGTCCCACTACGTAGTTTCGTAAGTAATCGAACATCACAAAAGAAATTTAAGTAATTTTCAAGACAAAAATCTGTCTTGATTCTTCTATACATGCAAAGTTTTTCACAATCACATAAAGTTGAAAGATCGACTCCACCATCTCATTAAACAGAACTATTTATATAAAAATGGGAATCGTAGATACAAATTTCTTGTTTTGGGTTACAATAGTTCATATTTTGATGATATTATCAAAATGCTAGACTTTATGTCTTAACGTTTGTAGTTGTAAATCGTATTTTTTTCTGTTGTATTCGTGTGTTGTGTTGGGGATAACTACTCATTAATTTTGGATCAACGAAATTTACACGATATATTTGGATTCGGTTTGATCAGTAGAAACACCCACAAAGCTAGATAATACAATTAATTATCTAATTACTACTACAATTAGATATAAATTAATATTATAATTTTCACTGTTATTAATATAAGTTAGATAAGTCATACAAATCTAATCTTAAGTTTCATCCAAATTCTTTCTTAATTTTCGGAACACGTTTTAGAATTTTAAATTTGACGTCACTTTGGGCGTTTCATTGACTATGGCTAGCAGGGCTGTGATTCTGTAATGTATTCGTTTTTATTCTATAGCTAGTCACCACTTCAGTTTAATCATGTTTATTTATTATATAGTCATTTTATAAAATTTACTGTTTGCAAAACATAATAACGATGTTTTTGTCCCAGGCAGATTGATGTTTTTGTCCCAGGCGGATAACCCTGGCCTCACAACTATTGGAACTTTTGGTCCTCGGCGATCTTCAACTTTGTAGTTGTTATGGCTTTCAAACTTTTTACATCTGAGCATAGTTTTGTGTGGACATAGCGCGCGTCTGGCGTATACAAATATTTTTTAACCAGTTATCTTTTGATGGCTATTATTCGTTTGTTTCTCTGTCCTATATTTTCTCCCATTTATCTGTTCATTTATTGTAACCCTGTCGTGCAATGTTGTCATTTTGATGTTATAATGAACACTACCATTAAAGCGGGAGGTTTGGCATGCCACAAAACCAGGTTCAACCAACTTTTTTTCATAAAATGCCCTGTACCAAGTCAGGAAAATGTCCATTGTTACATTATAGTTCGTTTCTGTGTGTGTTGTATTTCGGTGTTGTGTCTCTGTTGTGTCGTAGTTCTCTTATATTTTATACGTTTCCCTCAGTTTTAGTTTGTTACCCAGATTTGTTTTTTCTCTATCGATTTATGAATTTTTAACAGCGATATACTACTGTTGCCTTTATTTAAAATTGATATTTCAGAGGAGGTTTTAAAAAGCTAGAAAAGAAATGTCGAGAAACAAACTAATGTCTGAAGTATTGATATTGTGTTGTGTTACTATTTATTCGTACTTTTTTTTTCAGAATGTATGGCATTAAGCGACAGGTGTCCTGTTTCCAATGGTTACATATTGTATGCTGATTTATGTTTTTGCTTTAAGTACATAAATACAGCTTTACGTTATGATAATGCCACGATGCAATGTTTGTTTGATGGAGCTGAGCTAGCAAGAATAGACACAGAAGTCTTACAAACAAGAATGGAAACATATCTAGGTATGGTTTAATGGCAATGTTAAATAGTTTATATCAAACCAGAAGCACTAAAGTTTATAGGTATATCATAAATTTATACATATCTTCATAAGAGAACATTTCAAATACAATTGGAGACAAGACTACCTAGTATATATCATTCAGGGGATTGTCATGTAATGTTGTCATTTTAGTTGAATAATTCACATTGCAATAAAAGCGCGAGGTTTGGCTAGGCACAAAACCATAAGGTGGGGGCGTACATATGAAACACGCGTCTGTCCTGTACTTTTCACGCCTGGTAAAAAATGTATCTACGATGAGTTTAAGCACACAAACTAATGAAATAGTATTCACTTCGTCGAAACTGATGATGACAAATGTAGCCTTGACATATGTAATGCCTCTTTAATTGTATGTTGTCAGAACATACTCACCCCTTCTCGACCAATGGAAATACATTTGTTTTCTTCTAATATTCATAGTACATGGCTCCAAAATCTAAATTACTACAATAATGAAGTGTAAAAACCCGAAAAGGCATTGTCCATAAACTGTAAAATAAATAGATTTTTTAAAAAGAAACAACGGCTGTTGATTACAAAAAAAAAAAAACAACCCAAGCATATCAAGTCTACACGATTGTAGTATTAAATTTGATTGATGAAGATTTTTTTTTTATTACAAATTAAAAATAATAAAATAAAGGAGTTGTATATATCATTTATGGAATTATTTATCCCGTTCTGCTATCACTATCGCATAGCTGTTTATTCTATCTGTTGATATGGCCAATTAAATATAAATTGTTCCCATTTTCAAGAATCATGTTAACAAAGTGAGCTGCTTTTTAAGTTTGAAGATAGCATTGAGAGATTCTAATTTTGTTATGTCACTGGAAGATGTGAATATGTTCTAAATTGGTCAGACAACACATGGCTATGTTTTATAAACTACGCCTCGTGCTTTAAAATTCATAAAAACATGATCAAGTATTCTCTTACCAACAGGAAACTAAGATCTATAATAAATACAAGAAATCACTTTACCTAAGATATATTTCGCTGCTAAATGATTTTTCAGCATATACATACTTCATTACTGTCAAACTCTTCTAAAAGACGTACAATCTTAACAAAAATACAACCACTTTTCAGACACAGTAGATAATGGTGAAGTGTGGATTCAAGGTATTTTAGATAATGCTAGTGGAACAGCTGTTTGGAGATATAATGATGGAACAGAAATGACGTATTTTAATTGGAACTCAGCATTAAACCAACCACAGCTCACGCCTGGTGAAATATACGTGTTAATCAGGAAATCACAGGGATATAGGTGGCACGATGGACATGCATTTGCTCGTCTGGGAACATTGTGTCAAATTGTATAACATTTCACTTACCATGAATTATTGAGAACAGTGTGTTATTTTGTATTAACATTTAAAATATAATAGAAATCAATATTGTAAAATTCATGAAATGTTTGGTGGTAAATACCTTGTATCTGGTTTGTAAATCTTACCAAATCATACGAAAAAGTGACAATAAAATGTTACCCAAATGTATAGATATCAGAATATGACTAAGACACATTTAGTATTTAAATATCTCTTGAATTTATTTTGATAGACAACTGGAAACTAGGACATAAAGCAAACACAAGTTTTAGTTATTCCAATTGTAAACTTCATGTTTTAACAGTTCTACTTCATTAAATATGTCTTAAGTTTACAATCGATTTGACATTACTAAAAATAAATGCGACTTGCCCAGAAAGTGTCCACAAATGATGTTCATTCCAATCGACAATAATTGTTGCCTTTCAATTATAAGTTTTATGAAATGATATTATTCGGGTATTTAAGATAGACAGTTTTCAACCACATGTCAAACTACATGTACAAGTCGTGGGGAGTTTAAGCCATCACATTTATCATATATTCTAGTTTTTAGTCGTCACTGTCAAGGAAAACATCAAGAAATGAAGAGGCCTTTACTATTTTTGCACTAAGTATTATTAATCTTATGTAGACTGGGATACAAGTAAAAAGTAAGATCACAAAAATACTGAACTCCGAGGAAAATTCAAAAAGAAAAGTCCCTAATCAAATGGCAATATCAAACGCTTAAAAACATTAAACGAATTCGAATGGATAACAACTGTCATATTCCTGACTTGGTACAGGCATTTTCTTATGTAGAAAGTGGTGAATTAAACATGGTTTTATAGCTAGCTAAACCTCTCACTTGTATGAAAGTCGCATCAAATTCCATTATATTGACAATGATGCGTGAACAAAACAAACATACACAATAGGTAAAAATGTCAAAGATACAGCAGCCAACATTGTGTTATAATCTTAAAATCACTAAAAGAACAAACAAATATGTAACGAAGAAGCACACAATGGCATATAGACCAAAATACACTAGTTTATATGCTGCATCTCATTTGCGTCTACTATAATCGCATATCTCTGCACATTTAAAATGTGATAAGACACACGCAGTATTTATTACAAAATGATAATGTACAAGGTATCCAAAAAATTATCAAATTAGTTGCGCAATGAAACATTTTTTTTTTTATCTGAATTAAGTTTTATTGCGACATTGGAGACAGAACTAATTAGGATAAAATAATTATGAGAGTAGGAAGTGGGTAAATCACAATATCTTTTTCGTTCAAGTTAAGTCAAGATTTTGCATGTTTATCTGATTATTGAAAATAGCAGGCCAATAAAAAAATACGTCACTGGCCATACCCTGACAAATATTGTACTTCTGCCCCTTTTTTGTTTCGTGTAACAATGTTAACATTTATAAAATATAACGTCTGAACTAACCTCTCGTTATAAAAAGTATCTCTGCTTCAGAGAGTAATAAACAAATAATAGCTTTGTTATAATTTCAAAGTAAACAGAGTGATATCATATACAAGTGGTGATTTATTCATTGGTTTACTGAAATTTCAAAGGAAAACTTATATAGCGTTAAAGATAAAAGAAAATATTTAAACCACTATGAATCTTCCATCCTTACAACTGACATAGAAAATGATTTTATACATATGATGTAAGATTATCGAAAACAAAATCACTCTTTTACATTTTAGGTTGATGCAGAAAACGAATTTTAAGTTGTAATAACTGAAAGAAAATAATAATTAGAAGAATAATATTCTGACAAAAAAGTATTCTTTTCAATTGCGGAATATATTGACTAAATTCCATGTAATAAATGTATCTCTCGAAAAATGCACTAATCAATCTTTATACACTAATTCTGTATCTACATTTTGTATGCAAATGTAGCAGAGTGATTTTTATGATCATTTTATATATTGTAAAAATCATCTATTTAATTACTATATTTATTATAAAGCTTAATTCCATATTTTGAATATTGTATTTTGGTTAAATTATTACTTGCAAACCTTACTTTTATGTATAGTAATATTCACGTTATTTTCTATGAATATTCATTAGGGATTTACTTAAATCATTGTATCTGATTGGCTGTTAATATTTCGCGGTCAAGTTTAATTTCCTTTGTTTTGTACCTGTACATTTCCACGGGGCGATAGCCATGACAGTCCATTGAATTTATATCTGTTTATATTGACCACATAGTTTACCTGTAAACCTTATATATTTTGGACAACATTATTATAGAATACTGTAAGTTACTTCTTTATTAACATTATTTATATTTTTCACGTAAATGAGATTCTAGTAAAGTTTCTATTTTGTCTTGTAACGTTCTCCTCATATCGCATGCCTGTAACACAAGTACACAAGATGTACATGATAGTATTTTATTAAGCTATAAATATATGATTTTATTATCTACGGTTTATTTGCCACGGTAGAATTGTATTGTTAATTTGCGTACATTACTATTTGATTATTGTCATGAATAGTCCTTACTAAGTAAAAGACGGAAAAGTGTTTCCATTTATATAAAGTAATAGTATTGTATCGTATAGTTTTTATAAAGTACAAATATGAATGAGTAAAGAATATTTGTTACATTGTATATTTTTATAATTAGAGTCCGAGTATTTATGTTCGTATTTTGGTTTCAGGACTCTATGTAATGTAATTATATAGAACACATGATTGTGTGATGTGTATATGATGTGCCGTTAACCTTATCAGTACAACTCACTCCACAAGTGGTAAGAGTATATTTATTTATAGTTTAGCATTGTTTATATTGTATTGTAAACATGACTTACCTCCCGTTAGTTTAGAGCTTTTAATGAATCGATAATATTGACATCATTAGTCTTTATGATTATTATATTTGCAACTTTATGATTGTTGTACGATATTATGTAGTTGTCTTTTATACGTATTATATATTTTAATGAAGTTGTTATTAATAAATGTAGATGTAACATTTATTATATACCGTTTGTAAGGTAAACCAGTATTGAATACAAATACACAGATACACGTAAATTACATTCTGATTAAGTATATAGTTAAAGGTCAAGCATTTGTAAAGGTACATGTGACACCCGATGTCAATTTTATAGAATGTAAACATTGAACATTTTTTACTTACAATACATTTTACTTGCTACTTAGTTGATAACAGTTAAAGGTATTATTTATTATATTTCTGTACTATATATAACCTGTGATATTCGTAAAAGTATATATATTTATGTTATATGAAATAGCTTGTTATTTATACATGTTGTATTGCTATTTCAGACTTGTTTATATACTGGTACAATAAAGCATCAGAACCCTAAGCTCTTGTTGGTGTTATTCGTTATCATAGAAAACCACCTACTACACATATGCTTTATTAATCAAAAGCCATATCTTTGTTCCGGTAATTGTATCATTGTATGCGCCGTGTCATTGAACGATCAATGCGTTATTGATAATGCGTTTCCATCTAACGACCGTTGAAGTAATTCCAATTAAAGAATTAAGATGTGCTCATTGACGCCCAGTAATATATGATCACCAAAAAGTTTATAATAAAAAAATCAAACTAAATTAAAATTAAGATTTGCGTTATTGGCAATTGACAGGTAAACAGATTGATACATACTTAAAGAAATAGTATTTATCAACATTAACAATTCTAACTTTTCTGATTAGATTCTTTCAATATTTTTTTCAGTAATATTAATTAAAGAAACAATAAATACGATTTCTTCTTCCTAATTTTTACACTTGATATAAGCGGTCATCTCAAAACCAGAATCTATGACAAGCGAGACGATTTTTGAAATAATAAATTTTCCCTCCTTAGCAGCCATACACCAACTTCACCTGCATATGGGGTATACATTTCTCAATTTATTTGGTATTTAAGAGCTTGCTACTCAGACTTAATAAAACGCCAGTGTGTGAGCTAATAGCTATATAGTGATGAGCCACGATTATGTTAATGAACGTCTCGTCCTGATCTACAAGATACCAAGACCTTGTTGATAAGTTTTCCGTTGCAAATTCACAAATAATGTATGATGACCTTGAAGTGTAGATTCTGCGTACTGACATTGCTTGTCATCTTTGTTCTTTCATACTTTAAAACTGAACTGTTTTTTTTCATTTTTGATTATTTTATTATGATGATGTTCGGTTCTTATATCTCACGCCATTGTGTTATTTTGCTATGGTAAATTTTGAAATCTTGTTCTGGAATTTTTATTTTGCCTATGTACTGTGTCTGTATGCCATTTTGTGTTTCTTGGTTGAAACAGTTAATTGTTTATAGTTATTAAGAATATGGTACAATGTTGACTGATGTACCATGATTTTTGACGTTATTACCTATTTTGTTTTGCTTACACATTGTTGTCAATATAAAGGTATTAAATGCGACTGACATATAATTAAGAGCTTTAGCTAGTTATAAAATCAGATGTCATCCACCATTGTTTTACATAAGGAAATGCCGGAACAAAGTCAGGAATATGACAGTTTTTTTTCATTCGTTATATGTGTTTGCGTTTTTGTTTTTGCCTTTTGACAAAGGACCTTCCGTTTTGAATTTTCATTGAATGTTTTACTATTTAACTTTTGAATAGGTTTTACTTAAGAATACATTTGAATTATCAAAATTTTATAAACTGTTAAAGTCTTGTTTATTATCATGTTAAAATTAACGAGTTAACATCAATAAAGGCAACAGTAGTATATACCGCTGTTTAGGTGAACACATCAAATATAAGAGGAAAACAACGAAACAACAAAAACACTGAAGTTCAAAAAAAAAAAAAAAAAAAAAAAAAATCCACAAAGCAACACACACAGAAACGAACTATGAGATAACAACTGCCATTTTCCTGACTTGTTACAGGACATTTTCAGAAAAAAAATTTGGGGTTAAACCTGGTTTTGAGGCTTTCCAAACCTCGCGCTTTTATGGAAATGTTAATATAACACTAAAACGATATCAAATTTTACTCTTATTAAACGTTGTATAAAAGTGACACCTAACATCCACGTATTCCAACATCAATCCGAATTCCGATAGCAAACAATCTTATTCGGAAGACTCCTTATACATACGATAAGTATTTTATTGTAATTATATTACAAAATATTGATCACATGATGCTAGTATTACTAGACTTGTAATTGCTTTACATCAATCCAAAACTTTGTATCAAAATGACACCTAACATCCACGTATTCCAACATCAATCCGAATTCCGATAGCAAACAATCTAGTTCGAAAGACTCCGTATACATACTATGAGTACTTTATTGTAATTATATTTCAAAATATTGATCACATGATGCTAGTATTACTACACTTGCAATTGCTTTACATCAATCCGACACTAATATAGTGTTTCGGCGGTTTTTGTATTATATGCTCATGATAAATGTACAACATTTTTGAAAGGTTTTAAGCATTTTAAGCCCGCCATCATCAGGGATTTACCTATATCAATTTATTTTAATTTTGTCGTTGTCAATAGATCTGCAATATTTATATACTTTTTATAAGCTATTATTGGTTTACTTGAAAAAAGTTCGTTGCAAAATGCATCCTGTTTTATAGATCCCAATGTTTTCTAATGCATTGTTTTGATTTACGAATGCATGGATTAAATGAACTATTAGATGACAGTTGACATATCAAATGTAATATCAATGATATATCATGATATCAGCAAAAGAGCTGAAAAGAGGAAAGAAAGATACCAGAGGGAGATTCAAACTCATAGATTGTAAATAAACTTGCAACGCCATGGCTAATGATAAAAAGACTAACTCCACTGAATCAACAGGGCTAAATAGAATTAAATTTAGCCACCATTTATAAAAGGGGATCTTCATTGAAAATATATATCCGATGAGCCTGCCATCTACTCAACATGGCCGCCATAGCTAAACATAATACACAGATGTTTACTATAAAAGTCTATGTGGAAATTGTAATAAACAATTTCAAATAGTCACAACTAATTTAGATAATGGTTCGGAGACTTCAGTAACTATTGTAAGACTATAATAGGTTGACCTGCTTTTAATTCAACTACTGGGCCGTATTAAACTATATAATAATTATTCGGATATCTTATACTATTTATCATGATTTTAACCTTATTTTCTGAATACATGATCGAATATCTTTGATCCATTCAGACAAAGTGTCAAGTTCAGGTTCGTCTGCGTCGCGCTAAACAAATTTTCTAGCACGGTCCTCAACTGCATCGATCAGTAAACGGAAGTTCTTTTTCTAGTTAATGGACTGGAAAATTCTATATTTTTAGTCCATTGGCTTACAACGCTCTCACTTTTTCATTGGTAACGATGCCAAGGCCGGTTGTATTAACATGATGATTTAGACTATAATTGTATTTGTACGATCCACATAAGCAATCCGGAGGTTTAGATTTCACATCTTTAATGTTAAAGGCCTCTAAAACCATCTTATTAAAAATCTAGATGCAATTGACTTGGTGTAAGTTTTTGAAATTACAGGTGTAGCTTTATTTTTTAAGTAATCAGGTATATTTTTGTACAGATTTCTGTTGGATAAAGGAACTATGTTTAGTTGAACATTCTACAATGGGAACATGAAATGAAATGTAAAAGGTTTCATGATAAATTTTAAAAGTCATTTATTAGGAACCAAATGTATACTAAATATTGTCAACCACGAGCTCTAACTTGGTAGAAAAAGAAAAAAATAATATGAAGTAAAAAATATACAGCTATGAGACAACAACTCTATGAAAAACGATGTAAAAGACATCTAGATGGCACCATACAACCTACAAAATAGGTTACCGGAAAATATATAAAATTGAGAATGGAAATGGGGAATATGCCAAAGAGACAACAACCCGACCATAGAAAAAAAAACAACAGCAGAAGGTCACCAACAGGTCATCAATGTAGCGAGAAATTCTCGCACCCGGAGGCGTCCTTCAGCTGGCCCCTAAACAAATATATGCTAGTTCAGTGATAATGAACGCCATACTAATTTCCAAATTGTGCACAAGAAACTAAAATTAAAAATAATACAAGACTAACAAAGGCCAGAGGCTCCTGACTTGGGACAGGCGCAAAAATGCGACGGGCTTAAACATGTTTGTGAGATCTCAACCTTCCCCCTATACCTCTAGCCAATGTAGAAAAGTAAACGCATAACAATACGCACATTAAAATTCAGTTCAAGAGAAGTCCGAGTCTGATGTCAGAAGATGTAACCAAAGAAAATGAACAAAATGACAATAATACATAAATAACAACAGACTACTAGCAGTTAACTGACATGCCAGCTCCAGACTTCAATTAAACTGACTGAAAGATTATGATTTCATCATATGAACATCAGGCACAATCCTTCCCGTTAGGGGTTTAGTATCATACCATCATAACATATATGAGAAGATCATAACCCGTGTCATGCCAACAACTGGTTTTTGAATAATTGTGTTTAGTTCCGATGCAAAGACCCTATAAGTGAATCCATATTAACGCCAAAATATGCAATCTTTAATGACCTGACAACAGTATCGTAACTATATCCCTTCTTAATAAGTATATTCAAAGGTTTTGTTAGTTTTTGAGGTGAATACTGACACCTTTGTGCTATATAAAGAATATTTCCATACAAAATTGGATGTGAAATACCTGAACGTATAAGAAGGCTGCATGTTGAGCTATATTTACGAATGATGTCCTTATACCGATGATAAAATTTAGTAAATGTTTTGACTAGTTTGTGATATCGAAAACCCTGGTGTAATAATTTTTCAGTAATACATAAATTTCTCTCGTTAAAATATTGTTACATACACGAGCGAATCGTACAAGTTGAGATATATAAACACCATAAGATGGTGACAAGGGAACGTCACCATCTAAAAATGGATAATTAACGATAGGAAATGAAAAATCATCTCTTTTATCATAAATTTTAGTATTCAGTGTTCCGTTAATGATATAGATATCAAGATCGAGGAAAGGGCAGTGGTCATTGTTAGTATTAGCTTTATTTAAAGTAAGTTCAACAGGATAAATTTCTTTAATATACATACTGAAGTCGTCATTATTGAGAGCTAAAATATCATCCAAATATCTAAAAATATTATTAAATTTGTTTATCAGATGTTGTTTCGATGGGTCTTTGCTTATTTTTGTCATAAATTGTAACTCATAGCAATACAAAAACAGGTCCGCAATAAGTGGTGCACAGTTAGTTCTCATTGGAATTCCGATAATCTGACTATAAACGGAATCCCAAAAGCTTACAAAAATGTTATCTAGTAAAAATTCAAGGGCATATATAGTATCAAAGCATGTCCAATTGACATAGTTTTTTTGTTTATTGCTACTAAAAAATGACCTAAAAGAGTTTGAACATATATATTCACATTCTGACTTTTTAAATGCCCATTTAATTAGGTGTGTGAATTTTTTCTTAATGAGAATGTGAGGCAATGTGGTATACAGGGTAGAAAAATCAAAACTTTGAACAGATTCAAAATCACCAATATAAGCATGCAATTTATCAAGTACTTCCAACGAGTTCTTGACACTCCAAAAGTAATTAATTCCACTATTTTCGAAGGCCTTATTTGAACAATTTATTATCAGGTTTTTAATTGTACCAAGTGTGCTGGTAAGAAGAATAGACAATTTAGTAGTGGAACAATGGCTTGAAGACGAAATAAATCTATATTTGTAAGGTGTTTTGTGTAGCTTCGGAAGCCAGTACATAGTTGGGACTTTCGTTGTATTTGGCTCTGCTTGTAAAGCGGTAGCTAAAAGTTTATGTTTGTTACAGATGTCGTTTTCTGAAAATGGAGTCAGTT
Source organism: Mytilus galloprovincialis (assembly GCA_037788925.1). NCBI lineage: Eukaryota > Metazoa > Mollusca > Bivalvia > Mytilida > Mytilidae > Mytilus > Mytilus galloprovincialis. The sequence continues at coordinate 25,961,149 of CM075341.1, forward strand.
GGAATGTTGGTGAATTGGTGATTTCTTTTTTCAGAACCTCAATGTAAAATTTACATCAAACAATAATAATATTATTAGCAGCTTTATCGGCCGGGACAAAAACAAATTTCTTGGCTAGTTCTTTTAGTTTATGTTTGATACGAGAAATAGGTTTTTTGTGGTTATTGTTAATAGTAAAATGTTCTTTAAAATGTTGAATACGTATATCTTCATTACTGAATTAAAAAAAGAGTCCAAAGTTTTTTTGTCAGCTTTTTCCCGTTTTATCCATTTCATACAGTAAGTATGGAGTGAGTCGTGGATGATATTACGACACTCATTCCAATTAATAATTGACGGGGGACGATATTTAGGTCCTTTACTGAGGAATGATTTTAACTCTCGGTCTTGAACGATGTTAAGATCTCCTGTTATAACATGGGAAATGGGTCCATAAATATATTCGGAGGTACTACAATTACATGAAGTAGGTGTATTTTCACTGATATTAACATCTTTACACAGTTGACTATAATTAAACACAAATTTCCGGGTAGATTTCTTGTAAATATAACAAATAAGAGGTAGCTCAGTATTGTCAAAATATCCAGGAATTTGTTCTTTAACAGAATGGTCGTTAAATATACCGGCAATATTTACAAAATCAAAACCTTTATTGACATACTTTATTTTAATAAAATGTTTTTTATGATCTTCAGGGCGATCAATTTTGGGAAATAGTTTAAAATAACAATATGCCATAATAACTTGAACAATTTCATACTTAGGACTGCTATATGAAATTGTGTTGCAATCCTCCAAAATTTTATTTAACTTATTAACCGGTAATGAACAGAGTTTTGTTAACAGATAATGTCTGCCGTTGTTTTTTGAAATAGAACGTTTGTCCGAAATATTGGTATGATTGGTCCGAAAGTTTCTTTGATTGTGATTTGTTCTACGACCGTGAGAACGGTTTTTACGAACAGTTTTAGAAACTATATCCAAAATGTTAACGGAATCGGTTCTAGATATATTACCAATTCCCATGATATTATCATTAAGACCGAGAGGGTAGACTGTCTGTAATTTTTTAATCCAATTTAATTCAATTATTTTCCGTGAACGTACAAACTTTGAATGAGATTCACCAGGCTGCTTATTTACTACTTCTAAAGGTTATATAATATATGTATAAATAAATGAGAAAAGAAATAATTCCAAAAATAATTGATAAACCTATCAAAGTCGAAGTCAAACGATTATATCTTCTTGCTGCATCATAATCACCTTCTGATCTTGCAATGGATGCCTACAAAAAAACCAATAATGCACTTTGTTTTTAGACAAAAAAGTTTAAAATTTATTAAATGACAAGCAAGACAAGATCTTTTAAATATTGAAATACCAGTTATCTACTACAAGTAGTGATTGCCCTGCACCTATTTTTTATCCATTATTTTGTTTTTGTCTAAATAATAAGGTCAATAGAGAGAACTGGAAACAGTTGAAATGATCACCAAGTCAAGATCCTCAATAATCTACAGAGCCAATAATCACCATTATATTCATTTCATAAGTCATAATATAAATGTAAATAAGATAAAAAGTTCAGAAAAAGGTGTTATACCAGAAACTAGTTTCCTATAATTCTTTATATAAAAATAAGCGTTTTCAGCATACTACTTCTATATTTCAGCTGTTTTCAAAATATAATCATCCTTTTTATGAGTTTATTTTAACGTCTATGTAGCCCTGTAACAAAATTCAACTTTTATGTCGGATCATATCAAACATTTAATTGAACCGATAATAGATTGAAGGAACTGTTCTTCTAAAATGTAAGTGTGTATTAGTCTTTAGTTTTCTATGTAGTACTTGTGTCTTGTTTACTATTATTTGTCTGTTTGTCTTTTTATTTTTTTTTTTATCAATGGCGTTGTCAGTTTATTTTCAATCTATGAATTTGACTGTCCCTCTGGTATCTTTCGCCCCTCTTTTACGGATTACAAATGTGTCGATAATTTTGTAATTGAATAATAACACAGAGATATTAGTATATATGCAGAAAACTAGTGGGGTTATGAACTCTAGGCCGAGAATGTCCCAGTATATACCCTGTCTGAGAACTGAATAACATATAATAAGTTTTCAGTGTATGGTTTACTTCAAATGTGATACATTATTTAGAAAAGCAAATTTGTATTTCAATGCATTTCGTTGACATGTTTTTTTTCCAAGAATTTGTTTTTTACAATGAAATAGATGACCTCTTATATCAACCATTCCAACTGGATGTATGTTTTTTGTTTATTTTCTATTTTGATAACAGTTGTTTTATAATTTGCACAATTTCTGCGTTTTTTTAAGTATACTATTGAAAACGAAGGTTAAAACTGTAAACCATGGTAAACAGCCAAACAAATCAGCATAACTGAAAATCTGTTTTGACTATTACAGAAGATGAAGACAAACTGTTAATTACAAAATTTATAAGCAAGATAAGATCTTGAAATAGTTCGCTATGACGACACAAACAATGAACAAAAAAAATCAATTTCTTCATTAATCGAAAATTGTTTACACTTCAGGAAAACACCTTGTTGTATTAATGCTTTTAATGTTTTTATAAAGGGTTGTTGTTTTACGTTTCTTTTTATTGTCTTTCACATATCTTACCTTGTCATCAGTCTGCACTTCAGTCTGAATACTTAATTTTGAATTTATGAACAAAACGCAATCGGGAGGAAAAACTTAAAACCGGACATGATTTTAATAACTTGTATCCATCTTTTTTTCAAAATCTTCATAAAAGTCACATCTTTTTATGAATACAAACTATAAAAAAAATAGTTGGGGGCTTTAAGTGACAAAAATTCGACTATAGAATGTTTTAACAACCATATAAAAAATGAATGTTATATCTCGACTCTTTATTCTAAATAGTCAAAAGTTGATAATTAAAAACTTACTTTAATGGCCGTAAGGATGGCAACCACACCTAATGGCCAGAAACAGCAGAAACTTACACAAACGGCTGAATAAAGATAGTTTGAATCATCTGGTGGGTATTCGTCCTTCTCCTGTCTCTAAAACATCAAACATGTTACGTAGATTATACGAATCATGGTAAACAAAGTTATCACATGAAATCGAATTCCGTATAGTGAAATTGAGATTCATTGTCACCATGCGATAGGGCAGAAGGTAACTATGTTACAGTTACTGCTGAGAAGGAAAGTTGAACCCATAACGTTAGTCATAAAACCTAGTCGTACATCTTCTTTGTCGATGAAAACATAAAGATATGAAAAATACCTTAAAGTTTCGGTTAAATAACTTGTCTCAACTTTACAGGGTTATATGAGACACACATAAATGTGGATAACTTGTTTTCAGGACACCACAAATGTATCCTCAATAAAAATCAAAAGATGTTTTTTTTTGTGTAATAATGTCTTTAAAAATGTTCTGTATGCAATATATTCATTAACAATGAGTACAAAACTAGTCGGCCAATAGCTGTGCAAAATAAGTATCTTTCCAAATACCGAATATCTGCTGAAATATCAATCTACCAAATTTGTTGACCTTAATCAAGAAATGTGTATTCATTAATTATATTCTGTAGAAGATACGCTGCTTTGAGACAATGTAATTTATTTTTCAACTGAACAATGGAATAAGAATGCAATGCGAAGACAAATCGAAAGTTTTGATATCAAGATTGTAAAAGATTTTTTCTGTAGATCTTTCGAATTTTTGAGCATCTACATGTATTGACACTGCTGGTTGAATACTCCTCATCACCATATTTCTAAAAGCCTTATTTTACTTTCAAAAGAATGTTGATAGATAGATAATTACTCATTCAAACATTTTCGCCACCTGGCTTTATGCCGTTCTTTATTAGGATGTATGTGGTGCTTAGGTAGCCAGTATAAAGACCGAATATTTACACAATCCTTCGTTTTTTTCAATTTTATTAGAAAGGGGGGAACATAAAAAATTACACTAAGAAAGATTTTGTAGTGTTTTTTGTTGTCAGTATAAAATAAGGAAATGTGGTATGGCTCCATATGAGAAAAGTATGTACAAGAGTTCAACTGATAATGATTTTTTCAAATGAAGATAATCTTAGACCTTCCATAATGAGCAAAACTCATACCGAATAATGAAATATAAAAGACCAATGCATTACACATTGAATTGTTAAGTAATCAAATCGAAAAAGCCAACAGTCTGATTTATGATAAAATCAAGAAATAAAGAATAAATAATATGTCAGAAAGCTACAAACGACAACGACAAAATAACAGGCTCCTGACTTTGAGAATTTGGAGGGGTTAAAAAACGGTGAGAAAAATTACTACTGTTCTGATAAATGTTTTCCAAAATACCAACGAATTTTCTTCCCCAGGTATGGGTTATCTTCGCTGTATTTGGGAAACCATTCAAAATCGTAGGACCTCAATGCTCTTTTATATATACATGATATACATTACCTGAACTTTTGTACTTTGTTTTTTTTAACGTCACAGAAAATCAACGTGTACATGCGTTATGCGATGCAAACTGAAATAAAACTGCCAAATCCAACAAATCAGGAATGCTTATTTAAAAATATAACACAAAGCCTCTCATCATCCATAAAAGAAATTCAGAAAGAAAGGAATATATTACTTATCAATGCTTATAAAATTAAATCTTACTCATCGATTATTTACGTGGGATTTCTTTCTATATAAAATGAGTATTATGTGTTCCTTCTAGTTCGTTACAAGTAACAGTCCTGTTTGATATATAGTTTTAAAATACTTTAAGATAACACCATTATCTTAACCGAAGAATAAAAGACCTTGTAAAACAATTATATAGGGTGAAAAAGGGGAACATTCAGAATTTAACCAAATTTGCTTTATTTCACAGATTTTAAAGAAATTAACTCAAATATGAAGTTTTATAAATATTTAATGAAGATTGATAGAATCCTGGGCCTTAAATATGATGACTCAGCATAAATTCACAGTTTACAGTATGCATAGTTTACCTAAAGAGCTGGATACATAATTAATTCATAATATTTGCATATTTGTAAGTAAATTTGTAAAGAAGTGCTTATATTTACTCTTCGCAGTCATTGAAACTCATTGATCCTTCCTGAATATTATTTATGGGGTATTTGTGTCCTTTCGACAACCCAAAAGTAAGCCGCAACACCTTAATCTGCTTTTTTGTCACCACGGCATAATAAAAACAAGCTAGAAAAACAAAAATATCTCAAGAAAACTTACAATAGTGTGTTCTATCCTGAATATCTACTAAATATTCCAAATTGCTAGAAACAGCAGAATAATTTAGGAAATTTGAGGCCACAGGGGCAAAAAAACATAGAAAATTGCCAACCCCCTGGGTCATAAAACAAATAATTTAACTTGTAAATGCTATGATTTTATGATTTTAAAGTTCTTGATATAAAAAAACCAATAACTATGCTTGGAAGTTATGCAAAAATCAGATGTTAGCAGTCATCTCTACAACAATTTAAGTGAATTTATATCTCAGACTGGTATCTGCATACATACAACTATTGCAAATATGGCTTTGTTTGAACACTTTTTGTAATATATTAGCTAAATTGTGTCAGATATATAGTTACGGATGATACTATTGTGACAAGGATTCTGAATTGACCATTTGAGTGTTCTTTAATTGACAAATAGACATACAGTAAGATGTGGACTAGAGACAGGCTGGATTGGATACTTTAATATAATCTTGAATGTTGCAATGATTGACTGCTAAACATTACATTTATAGTATTCTGATATGCTTTCAATATGTTATCAAAACAGTTTTAAACAGGTTCTAGGCATTTTTTATCAGAAAATATGCAAATAAGGTAAGCTGGCAATAATTAAAGTCTTGTTTTCAAATTTAAAAAAATTGAAACAGGGGAGGGGGTATAAAATGTATAGTAAAGAAAAACTTAGAGTATACGCAGTGATTTCTTTAAGACTATAATTCTGATAAATGAGTATTAATGTGAGAAAAACTGATTTTAGAGAGTTTTCTATTTAAATAAATGTATGTATAGGTTGCACTTTGTAAATACAGCTGTTTCTCAAAACACGCCTCTTTTGGGGAGATCTTGAATATTCATAGAAAATTAATTTTGTTTACATACTGGTTCCCAGTTATGCTCTCTGTGTTCCATCTCACAGAGACATAACTTGGAAATGTTACCAGTATATAAACATCTGCATATTGTTTACATTGAAATCTGTGGTAACCTTTCGTTCGAGGTAGGGGTAGTTAAGAAATTTAGTGTTAGTTTAAACTCTGAGAAGTTCAGGGCATATAAACGTTGAAAATATGCCGCATAGCCCTATATTTTGACCTTTGAAAAAAATTGTGGTGCATATGAACTTTCAATTCTAGGACAAGATTTTTTTCAAAAGTTCATAGTAAAAGTGGTACAGTTTTAGACGTAAAAGGAGTTCCTATGGGAAATTGCATTGTCAATATTTACAGAAAAAAGTAAAATCACTAAAATACTGAACTGAGAGGAAAATCAATTGAGAAAGTCCATAATCACATGGCAAAATCAAATAACAAAATGCATCAAAAACGAATGGACAAGAACTGTCATATTCCTGACTTGGTACAGGCATTTTCAAATGTAGAAAATGGTGGATTAAACATGGTTCTATAGCACTAACCCTCTCACTTTAATTACAGTCTCATCAATTTCCGATATATTTACATTGATGCGTTGAATAAACAGACACAATAAATAAAATAGTCAAAATATGGGTACATCAGTCATCATCGTATAACAATTCTAAAAGGGGACAATTTAACAGAACACAAAAGCATCTACTATCTACGAACACATTTATTGATTGAGTGTCTGACATCAGAAAATTTTATACGTCACATAAATTTGTAAAATTTACATTGGAATGTTAGCATACAGGGTTAAAAAATCAAAAGTATGTAAGAATAAATTTCAGAAATAGACCGAGATCTAAACAGTCCAAAAGTTATATATAAAATTTATAAGAATCCAAAAATAGTTAATTCCACTACGCGATTGAATGATTTTGACGTTTGTGGTTCAACGTATATTGTAATTCATAATAGAAATATATCATAATGACATATAATAGAACAATATCATACTGACGGGATCTTTTAAAGTACAGAGTCACGTTATAAGAACAAAAGAAATACAAAAAGTCGCATATACAAAATTAACAAACCACCAAAAAATGAAGGCCAATACAAACACATGGACGAGATGTATAAGTACCGAGCCACGTGAAACGGATATCACATAAAACCATTCAACAGTAAAAGTAATATTAATAATAGAACAAAGACTAATAAAAGAACTATAAAACACGTTGGTAAGATGATAAACAACATCGGTACGCAGAATCTATACATCAAGACCATCGTGTATTATTTGAGAAGTTGATACGGAATATTTATCAACAAGGTCTTAGTACCTTCCGATGAACTTTTTGTTCTTTGACATACCCCTGGTTCATCAACTTTCTACTTTGACACTGATGACGTTTTACAAAGTCTGAGTAGGAGCTGCAAGCTCTTGAATATCGAATAAGTTGGGAAATATATATCCAATATGCAGGTGAAGTTGGTATATTGCTACTGAGGTGGGGGAAATTTATAATTTCAAAATTAAAATCGTCTCGTTTGTCATAGATTGTGGTACTGAGATGACTGTGTAAGTCAAGTTCGAGATATAAGTCTAAAAATGAGGCGGAGGAAGCCGTGTCTGTTGTTTCTTTAATCTCTAGTTCTAAATGCAACCTATAGAACGATTAAAAATAACTTACCAGTAAACAAATGAATTAAAACTTTAAGTTTTAAAAAGAATCGTTGATATAACTGGAGATGTGTTATACTATACAGCGTTGGTTATGTGGAGCAGGATCTGCTTACCCGTCCGAAGCACATGAGAACACCCCAATTTTTTTGTTGATTAGTCTTTAATTTTCTTTGGTGTGTCTTGTGTACTATTTTTTGTTTGTTTGTCTTTTTCATTTTTAACCGTGGCGATTTCAATTTGTTTTTCGATCTGTGAGTTTTGCTGTCCCTTCGGTATCTTTTGGTCCTCTTCTATTCATTAATGCATTACAGAGTATATCTTCAAGCAAGGGAAATTCGTTATTATGTATTTCATATGCAAATTACTAACCTTTCCAGAATAAATCTTCACAGTTTGATTCTCAGAAACACATGGAACGACAGAAGTAGATGTCGTTGGTTGATCTACATTTACTGGATCGCTATTGCATGTAGGTAGACATGACTTGGACCGATCTTGATTCAATGGAATTTGACTGTAGTTAGAGGACTGTGCTGAAAAAAAAACCATAATTACATGTAAGGATCGTACTCATTCATAAGAATATAAAGGGTAAAAAAGTACAAGGACACCAAAGCTACAAAGTATAAAAGTTATTTTGAATGACACAGACATATTTAGAAGCATATATAGGTGGAGACTCCGGAGATAACCACCGACTTACGGCAATACAACTTGCAATCCTAGTCAATTAATAAAGAAGTGGAACAAATCTGACATGAGCGAATTCTTCGTCTTTGATTTACCTGTTAGTGCTTATTGCAGATGAACAACTCTGACCACTTGGCAACCGAGCTCCTTGCTACTCTATCTGGTCTTTTTGCTTTATTCATTCATAGCATATCGTTCAGAAATATACATATAAAGAATAAAGAATAAAGGATGAATATAAGTTGAATGGTTTGCTACTGACCCCTTACGGATCCATAGAGGGTTAGAAAAATCAATAGGGTTAAGGCCGTAGGCCGAACATCCTATGTATGTTATTCCCATTCTATGGTCCGTAGGGAGTCAGGAGTACACCGTATAAAGAATTTATCGCAAGCAGTACTTTTTCTACTGCGTTTTGTAGAAAAATTAATAAATAAACACAACAACATAAATATATGCATTTCCATTAACAGTGGACGTGACGTCATGAACCCCTATGAAATTTACTTACCCCTACAAATCCACAGGGGATCACCATGTGACGGCGTTCAACCAATCACAACGTAATTACCAGCGGTGCGATAAAAAGTGATTTAATATGTAAACGGATTTGTGTTAGTAGTCCGATGCACTAACCACTTTACCACGGCTCTCTTTTACCCGTCTTGTGGCTCATGTATTTCCTAACTCGGTGCCAAGCCTTATTCGGTTGGTGACATTAACGGGAGAAATGACGGCAATTTGGTTACGTCGATGGAACTTATCAGTTGTCATCTGGCGAAACAGATATCTCATAATTGTTAACCAACTCGTAGTGGCGTCCATGAAATTTTCAAAGGGATGATTTCAACTTTGCATTTGAACTCTGGTTTAAAACCATGTTCAAACCACCATTTTTCTTCAAATGTCCTGTACCAAGTCAGGCATATGACAGTTGGTATCGAATAATCTGTGTCTTTGTATGTTGGCGTTTGTTTTTGTAGCAGGTCAGTATTTCTGTTATATCGTTGTGTTCCTCTTATAGTTGATGCGTTTTCCTAGTTTTTGCTTTGTTACCCAGATTTATTTCAGTTACTAGTAAATCGATTGATGACTATTGAATGGCGGTATACTATAGTTGCCTTTATTTCCGAGGAGTTGAGGCTCAATAAAATCGGTCTCCTCTTTTAGTAGTATAGATATGCAGGCGTTGCTATAATGTTGTTACATAAAAATGAAAAGTTTATAATTTGGTAGTAAGGGGTGTTTTTATGTGTTGTTTTATGCTCATCTCTTTTGTCGTAAAACTTGTTCTCAACCAACCCTTACATCGATTTCAAGGTACGTGATGGAGTAAACAATATCTGTTGAATCTTTTATTTTCAAGTTCAATGGAAAATACGAGTCCAACATTGTCACAAATTTTGCACCATTCAGTGAGATAACATCATTTATATGATGGAAAGTGAAGTTTCAAGATAATGATAGCTTCTTTTCAGTCGTCATCAGAAACTCTTGCATGAAGTCATCCTCGTATGAAAAATGAACTAGTCATTCAAGCTAGCTATTCAGGAAGTCTAGTTGTAACTAGAATCGTTGCGTATTAATGGATATTTTTTCTTCAAAATTATTCTTATTTGATGAATAAATGCATGTAAACAATGAACAACGCAATTTAAGCAATCAAGAAATCAAGTTTTATAATGTGTTTACAAGTTTTTGAAATTCTTTGAAATTTCAATTTCCATCAATTTATTTTCTATTTATTTTGGTCTAAGTTTTCAATTCACATTAAATAAATAAAAGGTCTTTTTCACTACATCAATATTTATGATGAAGCTACAAATCAAACAATTAGAAAAGTCGAAATATGTTTATTTCAGTCTGGTAGTTACAACGCAGATTGCAATCTCTTAGTTTCGCCCCCTTTATTTCAAGCAATAAGATGATTCGCGCACATATTTTTTACTCAAAATTTTTCAGATCCTTAAGAATTTGTTTATTAAATCTTATATTGACAACATACAATGTTTAAAAAGGAAGAGATGCTTAAAAGCTGTTTTTTCGCAGATGGCGGTATTTTGGGCAACTGTATGAGTTGTTATGATTTACCATTTGATTAGAAGTAAGCATAATTTTAGGAAATTTTATGATTTCAAAAACTTCTTTGATAGTCATTACAGGGTTTCACTTAGTTTTAAGTGATTAGCATTTGCACCAGAAAGAAAAATTTGGGTTCTCACACATTTTGTTAACTTTTATCCGAATTTCAGGAAACATGTGCTCTCTGTCAAAAACACGCTTTAAATATTAAAAAATGCATTTGAATAATGACTGGTAATCTCTCTGCTAAAAGTTTAAATTGTTTGCATCTGTGAATTTAGTATATAAAAGTCATATTATGCAATCAGGCTGAAATCTTAGAAAATATGCACTTATTCGTCCCTGGCCTTTGATCTTGATTTGACGGAAATTGCACCGTACGATTTTTTTACGACCGGGCAAAACAGATAGTACAGATGTGTAGCTTTCAAATGATATATAATTTAGCCGTGTGTTAGGTAGGTGCATTAAAAATTTAATTTTATGGTTAAAGTCACTCGCCTATATGTCGTTATTCCAATAATATGATGTGTTTGTCGTGGTTCTAATAATCCGACGCGTTCTACTAATGTGATTCGTATTTCAGTGTTCTAATAGTGTGATGTGTATGTCGGTGTTCTGTGTACTGCGATATGTTTGTCAGCTTTTATAATAATGTCATACATTTTTCAGTGTTCAAGTGATTTGATACTAGAATAAACTTAATCAAGTGTCTGATATGAACCAAATATTTATGAATTCACGTAAAATAACTGTGTAGCTGCGTGAAAACAAAAGCAGTCAAATAAGCAAAGAAATAAAAAAATAGTTTCAGTACAATTTCGTAGACATAAGATAAGAAACTGAAATTCTATTGAAAATATGTAAATTACAGTACTATACATCGGGCCGACACAACTAAAATTCATAAGGACATCACAATTTCTGCGACCTGTAATGAACTGTTAACAGGAAAAGGAAAGTGAAACGAATAAACCTCTTTTTAAGTTGTTTATAAATAGAATTCAATTACTGTGTTTTATGAACATGATTAAGACTGAATAATCTGATATAAAATATACTTAAATAATAGTATTTACTTACCCATTGTATCACAATCAACTTAATTATATCGTATTGAATTGATTCTATGATATTCAAGTGAGAAAACAAGAACAATTTCCTTATTTTTTTTATAAATAACCTTGACCTTTCCATACTTTAATTGTTTTAGCTTCAACAATTAGTTAACGGATTCACTCGACCTACTTTGCAGAACGTACATTATCCATATTGTGTTAGTAAGATATCATCCAGAATATGTATGTTTTAATGATTTTTGATTAATATTAAATCCCGGGAGTTAATAGATTAGGTATGACTGTCAATGAGACAACTATCAACCAGAGTTCAAATGAAGTGAATTTAAGCAAAAATAAGCAACTATACGACCTTCAAAAACGAGAAAAACCAATTACGTATAGTCGGTAATTCATTTACTTACAAAGACCATTAATAGTTATCAAAGGTACCAATATTATAATTTAGTACGCCAGACGCGCGTTTGGTCTACATAAGACTCATCAGTGACGCTCATATCAAAATATTTATAAACCCAAACAAGCACAAAGTTGAAGAGCATTGAGGATTCAAAATTCCAAAAAGTTGTGCCAAATACGGCTAAGTTAATCTTATGCCTTGTATAAGAAAATTCTTAGTATTTCGAAAAATTCAAAGTTTTGTAAACAGGAAATTTATAAAATTGACCACATTATTGATATTCATGTCAACACAGAAGTATTGACTACTGGGCTGGTGATACCCTCAGTGGCATCGACCCAGTTGTGTAAATAGTTATTAAAGGTACCAGGATTATAATTTAGTACGCCAGACGTGCGTTTCGTCTACATAAGACTCATCAGTGACGCTCATATCAAAATATTTATAAACCCAAACAAGTACAAAGTTGAAGAGCATTGAGGATCCAAAATTCCAAAAAGTTGTGCCAAATACGGCTAAGGTAATCTATGCCTGGGATAGAAAATCCTTAGTATTTCAAAAAATTCAAAGTTTTGTAAACAGGAAATTTATAAAATTGACCACATTATTGATATTAAACACGATCTGATTTTAAATCTGCAGTTCATGTCATAATCACCATTCCGTAACATTTGGAACCGTGGATTGTCGATGTAAGCGTTTGATTTGATTATATAATTTCATTGATATAGTTTTCTGTTTTATAATCTCTCTATTTTAGGCCATTCAAGTTCCATTTCAAGTACTTTAAAAAAAACAAAAAAACTTGATGTGCACGATTTTGTTTTTAGAGCCAAAAAAAAAAAAAAAAACCATTCCTATTAAATGAATAAGAAAAGTAGATAAAACTATACATGTATTATCATAAACTCTAATTCGTTGATTTCTTTCAGAAGAAGGGAGAACAACATATCTCAATTTTGATCTACAGTTTTTTGAAGGTTTGAATAAAAAAAAATAATATATGACATATTTTGATATAAAACGTTGACGCTGAACAGTAATAGTTATTATGATGGTTTGATGGTTAGCCAAACCTCCCGTTTTATGTAACAAAAATTAAACGACAACACTTTGTGACAGAAATATAGCACAAACATACATAAGAACATTCATCGAAGAGAAACGCAAAATAATTAAATTAATAGTAGAAAGAACTGAAAACTGCAGATCAACAACGAACACATTCCCTCAACGACAGTCACAACAGCATATATACAAACAATTACGTGCTTTTGTTACTAACATGCGATCTCGAACTTTATACAATCATATCCACAATATTCATCGAAAGAATTGAAACAAGCTAATTCATAAATATACTATAATTGAAACCGTTTATGTGCTTCAATTTTCAAATTATCTGTAGCCTGTCACATATAAGTTAGGATGCTTGTTGAGTTATTTTAATATTCAATAATAAAACCATAATAAAGGACGGATATAATATTATTCAAACAAAGGATGCAATAACTTAATACAATTGACCTTGTATCTGCCCTCAAGTTTTTTTTAAACATTTTCTGGTTATCCCAATAGTCATTTATGTATAGAAATCACAATACAATTGAGAAAGGAAATGGGGTATGTGTCAAAGCGACAACAACCCGACCATAGAGCAGACAACAGCCGAAGGCCACCAATGGGTCTTCAATGTAGCGAGAAACTCCCGCACCCGTAAGCGTCCTTCAGCTGGCCCCTTAAAAAATATGTATACTAGTACAGTGATAATGGACGTCAGACTAAACTCCGAATTATACACAAGAAACTAAAATTAAAAATCATATAAGACTAACAATATCTACATGTTCTAAGAATTTAAGATTTTACAGACTTGGCGTCCTTAAATTCATAATGTGTAGTGCATTTAAAAAAAATGTATCTTGTAATATCAAAAAAGATAAACATATATACGGATACCATTATGCATTATGCATCTTTTTTTAGATTAAAGTAAATTGAACCACATCTCCTTATTTTTGTAATAAATGGGTTAATGTCTGTCACGGTGTCATTACTGCGTGATGCATAAGCAGATATACACAGGTCGGGAACACTACCTTATATGGATATGCATAAATTAGCATACTTATGTCCTCGCACATGTAATTGTTTATTTACGTGTGACGCAATTTATTTTTACCTGGGTTTTCGACCAATCTACTTAATCAGTATCACTGCCTGATGGACTGCTACGTATTTACAATCAACCGAGAACACGTGTGTTTTACTGAAATACAACACATTTTTCATCCATTGCGGGATTAACAATTTCGCTTAGTTTTTTTAATTTTTTAAATCACATTTATAGTTCGTGGTATAAAGTATTCGTTCAAAGCTCAGATTAACATATAGTTGTTTTGTTGCGAAGAACTGAGTGTTTGGATTACCCGATATATAGCCATTACTATGGTTGATGATGACACGGAGCTTTCAGGTATTCGTCCACAAGACGGCAACGAAACAATAATAAAAAAACATTATTACCCATAATACACACTTACTAGTGTAAATAGGTACCAGGATTATAATTTAATACGTCAGACGCGCATTTCGTCTTCATAAGACTCATCAGTGACGCTCAAATTAAAATAGTTAGAAAGCCAAACAAGTTGAAGAGCATTGAGGCCCCAAAATTCCAAAAGTTGAGCTAAATAAGGCTAAGGTATTCCTGGGATTTAGTTTTTCAAAGTTTAGTCGTTGATAATGTTCATGAGGACAGCAACTTTCATATAGATATATAAAAAAAGGGACCCTTGCAGACATAGAATGTGTCAAATATCTGTTGTGGTCACCAAAATTCCACAGTTGTTCAAATTGATTTTATGATATTGTACCTTCTTTTATGATTGAAAAGTAATTCAAATCGAGGAAAAGTATGGTTATTTTGATAAGGTAATTTGTCTTTAAGAAACAACAACGTATAATCATCAACCGGGGCCTTTTATAGCCGTTTTACGGTATTGATTTTTCTCGTTGTTGAAGGTATAGGTTGCCTATCATTACTTCCCTTAACTCCATTTGAACTTAAGTGGATAGTTGTTCCATTGCTAATGATACCACATCTACTTATTTTTGTATACAAACACCTTTGAGAAAGATCAGTTTTCCATCATGGAAATTTACTGTAGAATACTGAGTAATATTTTCATATTTAGAATTTGACATGTACAGAACATGCGTAAAGCTCATATGCTCCATCATATTCTATCAAAACTGCACAAGACATTTTTTAATTCTTGTCTGACAATGTTAATTAAATCTATAAGTTTTTCAGTAATTTTGACTTTTTTCCTATTTCAAACTGTTCTTGTTCTGAAGATTAAATGGCATGCAGCTGTAGTTTAAATTTCGTTTTGTCTTTGCAAAATTCTTTTTGTTTCTTTTTAATGGAAATTTCCCTTTTGTTTATTTTAACGGACTCGGGCATTTTCCAAATTTAATTAAATCATTCATGAGAGTATCTATGTTTAGGTGCGATGCGAAAAGGACGTGAACTTTTATACATGTTTTCTGAAAATTACATTGTTGGATCTTAACCTAGTTATATTTCTTTTATTTATTGGATAATTTTTCTTCTCCTTTTGTATATAGATTAGGCCATTGTTGTTTTTTTTTTTTTTTAACTGTTTTACACTAGTAATTTTTGGTCCCTTTATAACTTAATTTTCAGTGTTGAAACTATGATTGCTGTTCAACTACTTTTTCAAGGCGAAAAAGAAAGTCGAATCGTGAAGCCAGTAAACAATACTTTTTTAATCTGAGCATGCAAATTGAAGATAGCGTTATATATTCAACATTAAACATATTCGCAGAACAAATTAATGTATTAATTTATGAGAGTTCCAGACACTATATTAGTTTACAGTTTTCTCACTAATTCCACATGTTTTCATTGGAGGGAACTCGTAGTAGCCAACAACGCATTGAAGTTCATTGAGTCGATTGTTAGTTTTTCAAGGCCATATTGGCCTTATGTTTAGGAAATTACTATGCAAATATATTCTTACGTCAAGAAATCCAGAGTTCCCGACCTGATACATCGATATGTATGCATGCCGAAAGACAGATTTCGAAAAAAATATATAGTCTTATACTTTGTTTTGCATGAATATTATACCTTAAAATACCTATCAATTGAATTGAAAGTGAAGAAACAAAAATAAAATGTATCTGTCTACAAATACCTTGTGATCAATTTTATTTGGGAATCGCCAGTGGCAGTCAGCAGGATTAAAGAACATCAGTTGTTCGACCTGTTAGTCAAATGCGTTTTGTTTAAATATACTTTTTCACTTTTTTGGTCTTTTGGAAAATGTTGTTTATGCTGTTTTTAGACCCTTCTACAACGAATTTGTTTTACATGCACACGTATAGAAATTGCGGTTTTTATCCAACGCAATCATAGGTTTGAACGTAGTTTTCAATTTAGACTCGTTTATATATATATATATATGAGTCTATGTGTGCGATGATATTCAACACTTTTTAGTGCCTTGTTTTCAATCTTTTTATCGGTATTGTTACACAATCTTTTATACTCATATAATTTTTCCTGTTTGTGTAGTATTGTCAATTTTGATGATCCAATACCTATTAAGTTTACTGGTTGGTAGATTCTTATAGACTCTAATGACGATAATAATGAAATCCTGCATAATTAAAAACATAGAAGAAAGTAGCGCTTTTAAGTCAAACTGACACCAAACAAGTTACAAATAGTTCAATATTTGCCACGTTTTATAGCAAATACGATTAAAAAAAAAATAAGAAAAGCAAAAAAGACTTTCTATATCTGCTATCAATACCAACTTCAAATTTTATCAAACTTGCTCACAATCATAATTGGGATATTTAGATTTTACAATGTGTCCGCTGACCCGGCCTGCCAACTAACATGGCAGACATGGCTATAAAACAGAACATAGGGGTGAAGTGAAGTGTTGGGCTTATACCTCTGAAACTACATTGTAAAGCGTGTAGAGCATCTCTGAGACATTTCCAGACGAATCAGATAATCCGTTGTTGGGTTGCTGCATCTAAATTGGTAATTTTAAAGAAATTTTTCAGTTATAGGTTATTTTCCTGAATATAGTTATAGATAGAGATATATAATAAATAGCAATATTGAACAGCAAACTAAGATCTACAAATAAGTCAACATGATTAATATTGTTCATTGAATTTTTAGGAGTGATTGCTATTTATAGTCAATTTTAACATTTCTCCTTACATTTTTGTAATCTTTTATAATAAAATATTCTCCACTGAATCAACAGGGCTAAATAGAATTAAACTTAGCCACCATTTAAAAAAGGGGATCTTCGTTGAAAATATATATCCGATGAGCCTGCCATCTACTCAACATGGCCGCTAAACATAATACACAGGTGTTTACTATAAAAGTCTATGTGGAAATTGTAATAAACAATTTCAAATAGTCACAACTAATTTAGATAATGGTTCGGAGTCTTCAGTAACTATTGTAGTAACTGTTGTAGTAAAACTACAATAGGTTGACCTGCTTTTAATACAACTACTGGGCCAAATTAAATTAACTTGGCCTTAATTATTCGGATATCTTATACTATTTATTATGATTTTAACCTTATTTTCTGAATACATGATCGAATATCTTTGATCCATTCAGACAAAGTGTCAAGTTCAGGTCTGTCTGCTTCGCGCTAAACAAATTTTCTAGCATGGTCCTCACCTCAACTGCATTCATCAGTAACCGGAAGTTCTTTTTCTAGTTAATAGACTGGAGAATTCTATATTTTTAGTCCATTGGCTTACAACGCTCTCACTTTTTCATTGGTAACGATGCCAAGGCCGGTTGTATTAACATGATGATTTAGACTATAATTGTATTTGTACGATCCACATGAGCAATCCGGAGGAATAGATTTCACATCTTTAATGTTAAAGGCCTCTAAAACCATCTTCTTGAAAATCTAAGATGCAATAGACTTGGTGCATTTTTTTTGAAATTACAGGTGTAGTCTTTTTTTAAGTCATCAGGTATATTTTTGGTACAGATTTCTGATGGATAAAGGAACTATGTTTAGTTGAAAATTCTACAATGGGAACATGAAATGAAATATAAAAGGTTTCATGATAAATTTTAAAAGTCATTTATTAGGAACCAAATGTATACTACATACTGTCAACCACGAGCTCTTACTTGGTAGAAAAAGAAAAAAAAATATGAAGTAAAAATTATGTAGAGATATACAGTTATGAGACAACAGCTCTATGAAAAACGATGTATAAAGACATCTAGATGTAAGCATACAGCTTATATACTAGTAATTGACGACCGAATGTTTTTTTATGTATAGATAGATGTAAATAATTCCAAAAATAATTCCAAAAATAATCGATAAAACTATCAAAATCTTGGTCCAATGATTATATCTTCTTGCTGCATCATAATCACCTTGTGATCTTGCATTGGATGCCTACAAAAAAAAAAAACAATATTGCACTTTGTTGTTAGTCAAAAAAGTTTAATAAAATTTATTAAATGACAAGCAAGACAATGTTTTTTAAAAACTGAAATATAATTATCTTCTACAAGTAGTTATTGACCTGTACTTATTATTTTTATCAATTATTTGGTTTTTGTGTTAATAATAAGGTCAAAAGGGAGAACTGGAAACAGTTGAAAAAAGGTGTTATACCATAAAAGAGGGACGAGAGATACCAAAGGGACAGTCAAACTCATAAATCTAAAACAAACTGACAACGCCATGGCTAAAAATGAAAAAGACAAACAAACAACAGCACACACGACACAACATAGAAAACTAAAGAATAAGCAACACGAACCCCACCAAAAAACTAGGGGTGATCTCAGGTGCTCCGGAAGGGTAAGCAGATCCTGCTCCACATGCAGCACCCGTCGTGTTGCTTATGTGATAACAAATCCGGTAAATAGTCTAATTTGGTAGGTCACATTCAGGAAAGGGAAGGGGATTGTAGTTACGACGTAAGGAACATATCCGATATCATTTGTGATACGGTTATTCCATAACGGTCAACCAACTCGTGATGGCGTCCGTAAAAATTACGAAGGGATGATTTCAACTTCACCATTTGGAACTCTTGCTTTAATAGCTTCCTTGTGAGCAGCAACCCTCTATCAAGAAAATCATGATAGGAAATGCAAGCACGGGAATATCGTATCAGTTGGGAGATATATACCCCGTATGCAGGTGCTGCTGGAATGTTGCTTCTTAGAAATGGAAAGTTCACAATTGGAAAGCTGAAATCATCTCTTTTGTCGTAAAGTTTTGTTTTCAACCGACCCTCATTGTCAATTTCTAGATGTAAGTCAAGATATGAGGCCGACTTAACTGTATCTGTAGTATCCTTTATCTCTAGCTCGATTGGATAGATGCGTTCCACATAGTCACCAAATTTTGAATTATTTAGTGAAAGAACATCATCTATATAGCGAAAAGTAGAGTTAAAGGATATTGCTAACTTCTTATCTTTCTTCCTAAGAAGTTCCTGCATGAAGTCAGTCATAATAATAAAGAAACAAGTCGGCAAGTAGAGGGGCACAGTTTGTTCCCATTGGAATGCCGACAGTCGGTTGAAAAACACGTCTTCCGAACGTAACAAATATGTTGTCAATCAAGAAATCAAGCATCTTGATAATATCAATTTCAGAGAATTTTTTGTTCGAATCAGAGTGATCCTTTACAAAATAGGATTTATCCCTCCCTAAGACAAGATACTTGTATCTACGTTGGCCATTCTTTTTTACGAAGCAAAGCAATACCAACTCTTTCAATTTGTCTTTTAGTTTGGAATGTGGAATACTAGTGTACAGAGTAGAAAAGTCAAATGTTTTAATACTGTTACAAGATGAAAGAGAGTTAGATTGTATGTACTCTAAAAGATCTTTGGAATTTTTAAGTATCCACATCTGATTCACGCCCCATAAAATAGTTTCCTATAATTCTTTATATAAGAGCAAGCGTTTTCAGCAGAATATTCCTATATTTCAGCTGTTTTCAAAATATAATCTACATCTTTATGAGTTGCTTTTAACCTCTATTTTGTAGCCCTGTAACAAAATACAACTTTTATGTCGGATCATATCAAATATTTAACTGAACCGATAGCATATTGAAAGAACTGTTTTATTAAAATTAAGTGTATATTACGGATTATCAATGTGTCGAGAGTTTTGTGATTGAATAATAACACAGAAATGTCAGTATATATGCAGATAACTGCCGGGGTTATAAACTCTAGGACGAGAATGTCCCAGAATATACCCTTTCTGAGACCTGAATAACATATGATAAGTTTTCAAACAAAAGTGTATGGTTCACTTCAAATGTGATACATAATGATTATTTAGAAAAGCAAATTTGTATTTCAATGCATTTCGTTGTCATGCTTTTTTTTCCAAGAAAAATTTGTTTTGCAATGACCTCTTATATCCACCATTGTAAGTGGATAAATGTTTTTGCTTTATTTTCTATTTTGATAACAATTGTTTCATAATTTGCACAAATTGTACGTTTTAAGTATACTATTAAAAACGAAGGTTAAAACTATCAACCATGGTAAACAAAACAAATCAACATAACTGAAAATCTGAAAATCTGTTTTTACCATTACAGAAGATGTCGACAAAATTTAAGATCTTGAAATAGTATAACATGACGAGACAAACAATGAACAAAAAAATATCAATTTCTTCAATAATCGAAAATTGTTTACAATTCAGGAAAACCACTTGTTGTATTAATGCTTTAATTTTGTTTTTAAAAGGATTGTTGATATTCGTTTCTTTTCGTTCACTTTCGCATATCTTACCTTGTCCGCAGTCTACACTTTTATTTCTGAATTTTGAATTTAATATGAATAAAACGCAATCTGGAGGAAAAACATAAAACCGGACTTGATTAAAATAACTTGGATCAATCTTTTTTTCAAAATCATCATAAAATTCACATCTTTCAATGAATTCAAATTATATAAAATATTTGTTGGGGGCTTTACGCGTTAAAAATTGGACAATAGAATGTTTTAACAACTATATAAACTACAGGCTCTAAAGAGCCTGTGTCGCTCACCTTGGTGTCTGTGAATATTAAACATAGCAAAAGATGGATTCATGACAAAATTGTGTTATGGTGATGGTGATGTGTTTTAAGATCTTACTTTACTAAACATTCTTGCTGCTTACAATTATCTCTATCTATAATAAACTTGGCCCAGTAGTTTCAGTGGAAAATGTTAGTGAAAATTTACAAATTTTATGAAAATTATTAAATATTGACTATAAAGGGCAATAACGCCTTAGGGTGTCAATTGACCATTTCAGTCATTTGACTTATTTGTAAATATTACTTTGTTGAACATTATTGCTGTTTACAGTTTATCTTTATCTATAATAATATTCAAGATAATAACCAAAAACGGAAAAGTTTCCTTAAAATTACCAATTCAGGGGCAGCAACCCAACAAAGGGTTGTCCCATTCATCTGAAAATTTCAGGGCAGATAGATTTTGACCTGATAAACAATTTTACCCCACATTAGATTTGCTCTAAATGCTTTGGTTTTTGAGTTATAAGCCAAAAACTGCATCTTACCTCTATGTTCTATTTTTAGCTGTGGAAGCCATCTTGGTTAGATAGCTGGGTCATAGGACACATTTTTTAATCTAGATACCCCAAAGATGATTGTGGCCAAGTTTGGATTAATTTGGCCCAGTAGTTTCAGAGGAGAAGATTTTTGTAAAAGCTAACGACGACGAACGACGACGACGACGACGGACGCCGGACGCCAAGTGATGAGAAAAGCTCACTTGGCCCTTTGGGCCAGGTGAGCTAAAAATGGATTTTATAATTCAAAACTTACTTTCATGGCTGTACAGATAGCAACCAAACCTAATGGCCAGAAACAGAGGACACATGTACAAACGGCGATACAAAAATGGTTTGAATCATCTGGTGGGTATTCGTCCTTCCTCTGTGTCTAAAAAAAGCACAAATATTACGTAGATGATACGGATCATAGCAAACAAAGTAATCACATGAAATCTAACTTGAGCGAGACCACCAGATTAGTTGACAGAGTAAACGTTTGAAAATATTCATGCATCAATATTCTGTGAAAATATTACAATCGGTAAAACGATACAAACGGGACATTGACAGCTCGTAGAACTATTCTAGAAAATTCTAAAAGAGCGAAAATATGTCTCAAGCGAATTAGTATATGTACGTTAAGAGCACACCTGCAATTACGAATTCCGTATAGTGTAAACATGCATGGACGTAACCTGTAAATTGAGATTAATTGTCATCATGCGATTGGGCAGAAGGTAACTATGTTACTGCTGCAAAATGAAAAGATGAAGATTAGACAGTTGAACCCATAACGTTAGTTATAAAATCTAGTCGTACATCTGTGTCTTTGTCGATCAAACATCAAGATATGGAACAGACCTTAATGTTTCGGTTCTATCGTGAATCTCAACTTCACATAGCTATATGAGACTCATGTACTCTCTGAAATGTGGGTTACTAAGTCTTGTTTTCATGACACCATAAATGTATCCTAACCAAAATCAAAAGATGTTTAGTTTCTTTTTGTAATAATGTCTCTTGGAATGTTCTGAATGCAATCTATTTATTAACAATGTGTACAAAACTAGTCATCCAGTAGTTGTGCACAATAAGTATCCTTCAAAATACCGAATGTCTGCTGAATTCAACAAAATTTAAACAAGAAATTTGTATTCATAAATTACATTCTGTAAAACATGCGCTGCTTTGAGACAATGTAATTTATTTTTCAACTGAACAATGAAATAAGAGTGCAAAGCGAAGACAAATCTGAATTTTTGTTAGTCAAGATTGTAAATGATTTTTCTGTAGATATTTCGATTTGTTTAACATCCACATGTAACGACACTACTGGTTGAATTCTTATCATCACCATTTAAATCCTTATTTTACTTTCGAACAAATGTTGATAGAAATATGTTTAGTCATTTAAACATTTTCACCACCTGGTTTTATGTCGTTCTTAATGGATGTGTGTGGTGCTTAGGCGGCATATTTACATAATCCTGCTTTTTTTTTAAATTATATTAGAAAGGGGGGGGGGGAAGAAAAATTTACACTTAGAAAGATTTTGTAGTGGTTTATTTTGTTGTCAGTATAAAATAAGGAGATGTAGTATGGCTCCATATGAGAAAAGTATGTACAAGAGTTCAACTGACAATGAATTTTTCAAATGAAGATAATCTTAGACCTTCAATAATGAGCAAAACTCATACCGAATAATCAAATATAAAAGACCAATGCAATACACATTGAATTGTTAAGTAATCAGTAAGCAATCAGTCTGATTTATGATAAAATCAAGAAATAAAGAATAAATAATATGTCAGAAAGCTACAAACTACAAAATAACAGGCTCCTGACTTTGAGAATTTCGAGGGGTTTACAAACAGTGAACAAAATTACTACTGTTCTGATAAATGTTTTCCAAAATACCAACGAATTTTCTTCCCCAGGTATTGGTTATCTTCGCTGTGTTTGGGAAACCATTCAAAATCGTAGGACCTCAATGCTCTTTTATATAGTACATTACCTGAACTTTTGTACTCTTTTTTTTAACGTCACAGAAAATCAACGTGTACATGCGTTATGTGATGCAAACTGACATTAAACTCCAAAATCCATCAAATCAGGAATGCTTATTTAAACATTTCACACAAAGCCTCTCATCATCCATAAAAGAAATTCAGAAAGAAAGGAATATATTACTTATCAATGCTAATAAAATTAAATCTTACTTATCGATTATTTACGTGGGATTCTTTTCTATATAAAATGAGTATTATGTGTTCCTTCTAGTTCGTTACAAGTAACAGTCCTGTTTGATATATAGTTTTAAAATACTTTAAGATAACACCATAAACTTAACCGAAGAATAAAAAACCTTGTAAAAAGATTATATAGGGTGAAAAAGGGGAACATTCAGAATTTAACCAACTTTGCTTTATTTTACAGATTTTAAAGAAATTAACTCAAATATGAAGTTTTATAAATATTTAATGAAGATTGATAGAATCCTGGGCCTTAAATATGATGACTCAGCATAAATTCACAGTTTACAGTATGCATAGTTTACCTAAAGTCCTGGATACATAATTAATTCATAATATTTGCATATTTGTAAGTAAATTTGTAAAGAAGTGCTTATATGTGTAGGACTCTAAAGTGCGATGGTACGCTAAAGTGCGATGGGCACGCTAAAGTGCGATGGTCTACGCTAAAGGACGATGGTGTCTCACGCTAAAGTGCGATGGTTGTTTGTGTGCAAAAGTATGATGGTTGTTTGTTTGCTAAAGTACGATGGTGTCTCTCGCTAAAGTTCGATGATTGTTTGTTTGCTAAGGTACGATGGTATATCACACTAAAGTGCAATGCACCAATAGGGTAAGGTTCGTTGTACAATGATTTAAAAAAAAAAGTTAGTATATATGCTAGGGTATAAGAAATGTGATACATGTAGGCTTTATAATATACTGGACTGTAGTGTAGGATTAAGTGATTGTTTATAGAATACCAACCACGTGATAATTGCTAAAAAGGGTAATTTAGGTGTGACAAAATACTGTATTTCCTGTTCAATCATTTTTTTAAAGTTCAGGCGCATTTAGAAATATTTGGATAGTTGGCGAAGCTTGCCGTTCACATAGTTCATCAATATTCTCCCCCCCCCTTTTTACAGTCGTCATTGTAAATTTCAAATACAAAATATCGGAATAAGTAATATTTATTTGTACAAGCTTTAATCTAAATGCAAGAAAAATGCAATATTCGCCAAGCTTTCTCCCTCTTCGTAACGAGTACAAATACATGTTATATTTTCCTACAGTTTTAGCCGGCAATTTATCATTTACGCTTAATTTTCAATAAAATCGACAATTATATTTTAACGGGGACCGCAAAATAAATTGCAACGTATACAATGATATAATTGAATCTGCTCGCTTCCAAAAGAAACAGGACACAGGAAACCTTATTAGTATTCTACTAGTATTTTGTATCTATATAGTAAAATGACAGGTCGGGTGCAGGACACGGATCCTTCTTTCAGCACTAAAAAACGCATTTGCTTCAGCCGACAAATCACAGTTAGGTTTGAAATAGTGTCATAGACATTTGGTTTAAAAATAGATGTTGATTAAATATTTATCTTACGGCAAGTACATTTTTGGTTTATGTATAAACGACTGTTAACGTCATAATCCAACTGCGTTTCTAACGTCTATATTTTCGCGAACCATCGGACTTTAGCGTATGGAAGCATCGCACTTTAGCGTAGACCATCGCACTGTAACGTGACCATCGTACTTTAGCGTCCCCATCGCACTTTAGAGTCCTACATATTTACTCTTCGCAGTCATTGAAACTCATTGATCCTTCCTGAATATTATTTATGGGGTATTTGTGTCCTTTCGACAACCCAAAAGTAAGCCGCAACACCTAAATCTGCTTTTTTTGTCACCACGGCATAATAAAAACAAGCTAGAAAAACAAAAATATCTCAAGAAAACTTACAATAGTGTGTTCTATCCTGAATATCTACTAAATATTCCAAATTGCTAGAAACAGCAGAATGATCTAGGAAATTGGAGGCCCCAGGGGCAAAAAAACATAGAAAATTGCCTACCCCCTGGGTCATAAAACAAATAATTTAACTTGTAAATGCTATGATTTTATGATTTTAAAGTTCTTGATATAGAAAACAATAACTATGCTTGGAAGTTATGCAAAAATCAGATGTTAGCAGTCATCTCTACAACACTTTAAGTGAATTTATATCTCAGACTGGTATCTGCATACATACAACTATTGCAAATATGGCTTTGTTTGAACACTTCTATTATATATATTAGCTAAATTGTGTCAGATATATAGTTACGGATGATACTATTGTGACAAGGATTCTGAATTGACCATTTGAGTGTTCTTTAATTGACAAATAGACATACAGTAAGATGTGGACTGGAGACAGGCTGGATTGAATACTTTATATAATCTTGAATGTTGTAATGATTGACTGCTAAACATTACATTTATAGTATTCTGATATGCTTTCGATATGTTATCAAAACAGTTTTAAACAGGTTCTAGGCATTTTTTATCAGAAAATATGCAAAAAAGGTAAGCTGGCAAAAATTAAAAAGTCTTGTTTTCAAATTTAAAAAAAATTGAAACAGGGGAGGGGGTATAAAATGTATAGTAAAGAAAAACTTAGAGTATACACAGTGATTTCTTTAAGACTATAATTCTGATAAATGAGTATTAATGTGAGAAAAACTGATTTTAGAGAGTTTTCTATTTAAATAAATGAATGTATAGGTTGCACTTTGTAAATACAGCTGTTTCTCAAAACACGCCTCTTTTGGGGAGATCTTGAATATTCATAGAAAATTAATTTTGTTTACATACTGGTTCCCAGTTATGCTTTCTGTGTTCCATCTCACAGAGACATAACTTGGAAATGTTACCAGTAAATAAACACGTGCATATTGTTTACATTGAAATCTGTGGTAACATTTTGTTCGAGGTAGGGGTAGTTAAGAAATTTAGTGTTAGTTTAAACTCTGAGAAGTTCAGGGCATATAAACGTTAAAAATATGCCGCACAGCCCTATATTTTGACCTTTGAAAAAAAATTGTGGTGCATATGAACTTTCAATTCTAGGATAAGATTTTTTTCAAAACTTCATGGTAAAAGTGGTACAGTTTTAGACGTAAAAGGAGTTTCTATGGGAAATTGCATTGTCAATATTTACAGAAATGCAACCTATAGAACGATTAAAAATAACTTACCAGTAAACAAATGAATTAAAACTTTATGTTTTAAAAAGAATCGTTGATATAACTGGAGATGTGTAATACTATACAGCGTTGGTTATGTGGAGCAGGATCAGCTTACCCTTCCGAAGCACATGAGAAACCCCAATTGTTTTGTTGATTAGTCTTTAATTTTCTTTGGTGTGTCTGGGTACTATTTTTTGTTTGTTTGTCTTTTTCATTTTTAACCGTGGCGATTTCAATTTGTTTTTCGATCTATGAGTTTTGCTGTCCCTTCGGTATCTTTTGGTCCTCTTCTATTCATTAATGCATTACAGAGTATATCTTCAAGCAAGGAAAATTCGTTAATATGTATCATATGCAAATTACTAACCTTTCCAGAATAAATCTTCTCAGTTTGATTCTCAGAAACACATGGAACGACAGAAGTAGATGTCGTTGGTTGATCTACATTTACTGGATCGCTATTGATTGTAGATAGACATGACTTGGACCGATCTTGATTCAATGGAATTTGACTGTAGTTAGAGGACTGTGCTGCAAAAATTAAAAACCATAATAACATGTAAGGATCGTACTCATTCATAAGATTATAAAGGGTAAAAAAAAGTACAAGGACAACAAAGCTACAAAGTATAAAAAAGTTATTTTGAATGACACAGACATATTAAGAAGCATATATATGTGGAGAATCCGGAGATAACCACCGACTTACGGCAATACAACCTGCAATCCTAGTCAATTAATAAAGAAGTGGAACAAATCTAACATGAGCGAATTCTTCGTCTTTGATTTACCTGTTAGTGCTTATTGCAGAAAAACGACTCTGACCACTTGGCAACCGAGTTCCTTGCTACTCTATTCGGTCTTTTCTTTTATTTATTCATAGCATATTGTTTAGAAATATACATATAAAGAATAAAGAATAAAGGATGATTATAAGTTGAATGGTTTGCTACTGACCCCATACGGATCCATAGAGGGATAGAAAAATCGATAGGGTTGAGGCCGTAGGCCAAATATCCTATGTAAGTTATTCCCATTCTATGGTCCGTAGGGGGTCAGGAGTACACCGTATAACGACTTTATCGCACGCAGTACCTTTTCTGCTGCGTTTTGTAGAAAAATGAATAAAGAAACACAACAACATAAATATATGCATCACCATTAACAGTGGACGTGACGTCATGAACCCCTATGATATATACTTACCCCTACATATTCATTATGGCGTTAAACCGATCACAACGAAATTACCAGCGGTGCGATAAAAAGTGATAGGTTTAACTAGATTTAATATGTAAACAGATCTCACTATTTGCAAACTGTGAAATTATGCCTCTGACTACTGAATTAAACTGTTGAAAGAACCGTGAGTATTATATTATCATGCCATCATTATTTTGTGTTAAGTAAAATATTCTTGTATTTTATAAACAGTCATGTTTAAGTATTTGAAGAAATGAAAATCACATAAAGTAAAAAAAAAATCGGGTTATATACTTTCTAAATGTTAACAGTTTATGCCATAGTTTAGAAATGTTTGCTTTAAATTGCTGGATCAATTAAATTTTCTTTTATTCAACAACGACAACCAGATTTAAACAATTAGGGAAAGGTGATTTGCTTACTCGTTATAGAGAGCAACATATTGTAGCATTTCTATCATTTTTTCATAGACGAATTGAACAAGATTTGTCAGTTTGAAAAATAGGCAATATTTAATAGTGAAATCTCCAGTATGACAATAATTTCTTCTTTAGATTTATTTTGTCACAGAGTATCAGGATACAAAATTGACAATAATGATCAAAATTACAATAAAAATAGGATCAAATGATAATATGTTTTTACTTGATAAAGATGCTTTATTCTGATTAATACCTGTTTTCTCTCGTTTGCATCAAGATTTGTAGTTAGATGAAAAAAAGTATACAATGTCGGATTTACCACATATATCACTTATGATAAATTATTAGAAAAATATTTACCCATTATACCAGTATTTGTACGTCAAGCCAGTCAACAAATTGAAGTAGACAGATATATTCCTCTCTGGTGGAAAAACCCAAATGTACATTATTTCATCTGATAATATTTCTTTTCTCCACCCTCCTGACCCGAACTTGTGATATTTCTGACAAAATGTTTGTTATTGGTTTGTTTTCAATAGGCTTTTGTACTAACCTATCCCCCAAAATCGTATGTCTTTTTACGTGACTTCCGTGTTTTAACTAAAGCGAAAGATATTGTATAACACACTTGAGATAGTTTACCTTAAGCAATTGATCATTTTATTAGATAAATTAAAACATCAATAATACGGGTTAAAGGATAACCGATTGTCCTGTAATATTTTAAAAAAAATTTGACAGATGTATTTTGAAACAAATGTTTATTTTTATGATGCACCCTTCAAATTGTTGTAAAGCGTTAAAATGACTATTTCAACTTATTTTAATAGTTTCTTCTTATTTTTTGCTGTTAAACACTGTCAATATTAGGGAAGCATTTAGCCATTACAAACATGTTTCAGCAATGTCATCCTGACGCAAATTTATGTGCCTGTCTCTAGTCAATTACAAGATCCTGTAGTGCAATAATTGTCGTAGGTTCATGTGTGTCATATTTGTTTTTTTGTTTGTTAATTGTTTAATCATTAATTTGGCTGTAAGTTTTTTGTTTATTGTTTTGTTATTAATTAGTCTGCAAGTTTTCTTTATTGAATTGTTTAATATTTTTTCATGTCGGGGATTTTTATAACAGACTGTACGATATGTTTTTTGTTCTCATTGGTGATTGCCATACGATTGCACGTAAATGCGTATCTCCACTTTATTTAAACTTAGTGGATAGTTTTCCACTTTATTCAAACTTAGTGGATAGTTTTCCCATTGGTAATCATACCTATTTCCTTATTTTCATATTAGAGTTATTACTCTTTAATGATTTTTTTTTTATTTTGCGTGTTTTGCCTAACATATGGAAAATTAATATAGAAAAATAGAAACAATAAAAAAAAATATCAGCATGATGAAAAACAGTCAAATAACTTATAGTCAACATGACTGAAATTGTCAAGTCTTATTAGATTTATTATACTTTCATGATGATTTTTACTTATTGAAGTGACCATTGTTGAAGATGCAGAGCCTCCAGCATTTATTCTTTTCGTTTTTGAGTAGTTTTTGTATTATCATAATTTTTCAAATTCCTTACACTTATTCCATCGTTGAGCATGTAGCCATTTGAGATGGATGTAAATACAACACCTGCTCATAAGGCACCTGCCCATATAGTACTGTAAAAGAGGGACGAAAGATACCAGAGGGATAGCGTAAGTGTATGTACCTCAACTAAATTATGACTTGAGTTGGTGGTCTCAGATCTTTAGATACCTGCAGTATTGTTATGTGATCTTTTATAATGCCAATTGTGTCATATTCCTGATTATGACAGTTTGCATTGCATTTAACTCATGCATATCGTTCGAGGCTCAGCCTGTGTTGTAATTTAATCAAATATCCGAAGCCTAGACATGACAAGAGATTACAATCTTTTATTTATAATTGATGACTTTCGAACAGCGGTATTCTACTGTTGCCTTTATTTAATGAATAATTATTATAACCCATTAACTGAAATACGCTAATCCTCGGGAAAATAAATCTTTGAACATCATGAGCATTTTCATGAATTGATCGACTGTTCTCAGGTGAGAAGGTCTAATTATTCCTCCAAAAGCGCCTAGTTTAGTATCATCCGATTGTCAATCGCCAGTGGAAATGTAAAGAAGTGAAAAATACTTAAATCATAATAGTTAGATACGTCAACTTTTTTTTGTTGGACTGAGAACGTAAAGTTTTGTAAATATTATAATGTTCTATCCGTAAGTCATATATTTCTTATTAGCTTTGGAAAAACAGTTTTCTTAAATGTACACAGTCTATAGATGATTATGCGGTATGGGCTTTGCTCGTTTTTGAAGGCCGTACGGCGACCTATAGTCGTTAATTTCTGTGTCATTTGGTCTCTTGTGCAGAGTTGCCTCAATGGTAATCATACCAAATCTTCTTTTTCATAAACACATGTTCCAATTTCAACTGTTCAAAGTTTCATTCGCTTCGTTCAACCTTCTTCGATAGCTAGATCTGAGCTGCCACTAAAACAATCTTAATCATGTCTAAGGAATTTTCATTGTGCTTCATATCATTCTGATGGTTGTTCAACTCTATGCTCTTCAACTTTGTACTTGTTTGACTTTATAACTATTATGATCTGAGCGTCACTGAAGGGTCTTATATAGACGATTTGCGCGTCTGGCGTATTAAATTATAACCCTGGTACATTTGATAACTATTGATAACTATTGTTCTCAATAATTTAGATATATCGGGTCGCAACATCAGATATTTCATGCATGCATTAACATCTCATGTAAAATTTTGCATTTTTATAGCTGTAATTTAAATCTGGCTGTGAAGACACAAACGACAAAGCAGAATGCAATTTTATTTTATCGATTACAGAAATATGAACAAATGTATATAATAAAATGTCATAAGTGTCAAAAGTTCTTATAAATATTTCAAATATAAATGTACTAATGAGATAGTAAAACCTGTAACGAAAACAAATATCAAGACTTGTTCTTTTATATTTAAAGGGTTTTTCGTTTGGCTTTCTACAAAATTTTCCCATGGTCTTCCTTCATCTGAATGTAAGATGAAAAAAAATCTTGCAATATATTATGTAAATAAAGGTAACAGTTGTATACCGCTGACCAAAAATCAAGAGTCAATCGATTGAGAGAAAACAAATCCGGGTTACAAACTAAAATCGAGGGAATTAGTGCAGCTATAAGAGGAAAACAACGAAACAACAGAAACACAGAAGTGCAACAAAAACAAATGAGAATGCAATATAGAAACGAGCTATTAGATAACAACTACCATAATTCTGACTTTATGCTCTTCTCTACTATGTTTAATGTCTTTAACTATATGCTATTTTGTGTTTCCTTTTTGAACAGTTATTGATTTTTCATAGTGACCATTTCAGGCCCTTAAAAGAAATATAGACGACGAAATATAAACACTATTACTTGGTGTTCAGTAGTTGTCGTTTGTCGTCTGCACTTCGGTGTTGACTTGCATATCAATTATGTGGTCATTTTCATAAATTTCGTGTTTACAAAACTAAGGACATTCTTATCCATGGCTTAGATTAACTTAGCCATATTTGGCACAACTTTTTGGAATTTTCAGTCCTCAATGCTCTTCAACTTTGCACTTGTTTGGCTTAAAAACTATTTGATTTGAGCGTCACTGATCAGTCTTATGTAGATAAAACGCGCGTCTGGCATATTAAATATAATCCTGGTACCTTTGATAACTATTGTTGATGTGGTTCAGAAGTGTTTCTCGTTTTTCGTTTTTTTATATATATTATAAAGACATCATTCGTAAAGATAGCTCAACATGCAGACTTCTAATACGTTCAGGTATTTCACATCCAATTTTTTATGGTAATATTCTTTATAAAGCACAAAGGTGTCAGTATTCACCTCAGAAACTTACAAAACCTTTGAATAGACTTATTAAGAAGGGATATAATTACGATACTGTTGTCAAGTCATTAAAGATTGCATATTTTGGCGTTAATATTGAGTCACTGATAAGGTCTTTGCATCGGAACTAAACACATTTATTCTAAAAACAGTTGTTGGCATGACACGGGTTATGTTCTTCTCATATATGTTATGATGGTATGATACTAAACCCCTAACGGGACGGATTGTGCCTGATGTTCATATGATGAAATCATAATCTTTCAGTCAGTTTAATTGAAGTCTGGAGCTGGCATATCAGTTAACTGCTAGTAGTCTGTTGTTATTTATGTATTATTGTCATTTTGTTTATTTTCTTTGGTTACATCTTCTGACATCAGACTCGGATTTCTCTTGAACTGAATTTAAATGTGCGTATTGTTATGCGTTTACTTTACTACATTGGTTAGAGGTATAGGGGGAGGGTTGAGATCTCACAAACATGTTTAACCCCGCCGCATTTTTGCGCCTGTCCCAAGTCAGGAGCCTCTGGCCTTTGTTAGTCTTGTATTATTTTAATTTTAGTTTCTTGTGTACAATTTGGAAATTAGTATGGCGTTCATTATCACTGGACTAGTATATATTTGTTTAGGGGCCAGCTGAAGGACGCCTCCGGGTGCGGGAATTTCTCGCTACATTGAAGACCTGTTGGTGACCCTCTGCTGTTGTTTTTTATTTGGTCGGGTTGTTGTCTCTTTGACACATTCCCCATTTCCATTCTCAATTTTATACCGTGGTTTTTCTCGTTTGAATGGTTTTATACTAGTAATTTTTTCGCCCTTTATAGATTGCTGTTCTGTGTGAGCCAAGACTCCGTGTTGAAGACAGTACTTTGACCTATAATGTTTAACTTTAATAAATTGTGACTAGGATGCATATGGAGAGTTTTCTCATTGGCACGCATACCACATCTTCTTATATCTAATATAAATTGGCGGAATGCATAACATTATGCAAGTAGCAATGATACTAGGTAGTTTTGAATAAGTAGTTGAAGATTTGTAAGAAAAAACCAATACTATGTGTGTCCCCCTTATATATTTACTTTAATTGCGGACACAAAATGGTATAGAAAAAAACTGTTTAGAAAATCCCAAACATGTACTTAAAAAACATTGCAAAATATATACATAGAGAAATAATACATATCAATATATACTATGTATATATTTGCTGATATGTAAATGGCATATCAGTGGGCTATTTGGTTTTGTTTGCATTTGATCAAGTAAACGGAAATACCCTACATTAAAAAAACGTTTGAATTGATATTCACTTTAAATCTTAAAATTGTTAATATTTTGATTTGAAGATTTAAATCACAAGCTGTTTCTGATATACTATCTGTAAAATACATTTTGTTTTATTTAGTAATATCTATGCAACTGTTATTTTTTTAAATGAATTAAGAAGAGTGAAACTATTATAACTTCCTGTGTTGCTTGAATTTGAGTTATGTAAAGCTGATCCTCGGGAGAAATATTATGGTCGTTATCCTGCAGTTCAATTTCATCTACTAAAATCTGTCTGTCTGTTCTCATTTCACCTGTGAAAAGACAACTTAAGTTTATCTTTTGATTGACTAAGTTCCTTTTTTCCCATCATTGTAAATATGCATCTTTTCAAAAACAGTTGCAGCTTGGTCGAAATGGGAAATAACAGATATAACTGTTATTATGAAGGTTATTATGATTTTAAAGCATTAAGTTGAGCAAATATCTCTCAATCTCAATGTCCAATTTATAATTTCTTGATGATGAAAATGTATTTTTTTTTAAATTGAGGTACATCAATTCCACTGTTTGTCATTTTAATATTCAGTAAAGTTATCTTTTTCTATTTTTTATTTAAATCTAAATAATATACATGTTGAACACCAATATGAGTCCGATTCAGTATTACTTTGTCAAATGTATGTATACAGAATAGAAAAACAAAAGAACAAGGACTAGATAAAAATGAATATTTACCCTATTGTAATCACGATGTCACTCACAGGTTATATCGTTTCACAGTACTTAAACAGGAGAACCGTGATAGTCAACAATAATAGGGAAGCTGGAATTAAGAGATAACTGTATTGTATTTGAAGCTTTAAGGACGTCCATCGGTAGTTTTACTGTCGCAAATTTAGTTTACCTGGCGACGCGGAGCGGAGACAGGTAAACGGGTATTTGCGACAGTAAAACTACCGATGGACGTCCGCAAAGCTTCAAATACAATACAGTTATCTCTATTCTAATGCAAAACAATTTCATTATTAAATTTCAATCATGATTTCAGTGTAAAATCTTCATTAAAGAAAATTCCGCGAAAAGATGTTATCTTCTTTGGTACCTACACTAGGTGACGTCATAGGTATGCTTCCGGCGTCAAACATAAACACCGGGCGTTTTCTGGCTTCTGTGCCGCTTCAGAATGTAATTAAATTTGATAAAAAGAAGATTTTTAGGTGCAACATGTGAGTTTTTTTGGCTTATTATTGTAGAAATTACATGTCAATATATTCAGTAATTCAAAATGTCGGCTTCCTTAGTTACAGACAAGGAGATAGAGAATTTTACGCTTACTGTCATCCAATCAGAACCATTGTTACAAAATAATTGCATTAGAATATTACATATATGTGTGACTTCGAAATGAAGAATAGCAATAAAAGCCTTGTTCTTTTGCTTTTGTGTGTGCATGTACTGATTTAGTGTCATTGATGGTTACCCCATAACTTTTTAGTTTTCTTTTATAAACAAATCATTAGACTTTTAGTTAAAACATTTCCAAACCTTTAAATAAACTTATGGTGACAACTATGGGAATAAAATTGGTCTATGCGGGTTTTTACTTTTTTACCTCAGGAATATTTACCTTAGCTGTATATGGCAAAATCTTTAGGATTGTTTGGTTCTCAATGCTCTTCAACTTCGTACCTTTTTTTGTTTTATATTTGATGAACTTAATGAAATTTGATAACAAAAATTCTGCAAAATACGCTCGAGAAATATATCCTGTATTGACCTCATACAAAGGCTATATACGTTATATTAATGATTTCCGACCACATTTGTATCAAAATCGTCATTTGATTTTGGTGGAATTTTATAGATATCATATTGTCTCTATGACAATATCAAATATCAGTTGTTATTTCAATTGCTTTTTTTTGCTTGTTTGTCATCTTATGTATTTGAAGATTTTTTTCGTCAAATAATCGATCAAAGATGTCATTTGTTTCAAAACGTTTTAGATCGTTTAACAATATCCTGAAATTCATTACATGACATCACAAAGTTATCGTTTTTAAGATATTCTAAAAATAACCGTGCAATATGCTTTTTGCTGTGCAATTTGCTTTTTGCTAGCCGCCGTTTTCTCGCTACCTTCGAAAATATAGTTTAAAATGTGGCTATCCTTAATCGAATCAAATTTGTTAAAATATACGAATTAATAATATTACTGTATATCTAGAGATCACCTATAGAGACTAGTTTGTTCATACCCATAGTACCACAGTCGTGTAGGCTCTATTGTTGATGTGTTGAATGTAACAATACAATGAGTTACTATAATACTTCAAGAACTGGAATTAATTTTAAAATGAAAAAAAAAAATCAAATTTGTAGTAAAATGAATTATTTTCATCGAATTTCAAAAGACGATACACGGATGTTTATATACAATATCAGGTCAATGTCAGAATAATTTCACCTGTTTTTAATGAGACTAAAAAACTGGAAGGACGAGGTTAACCGTTTCTTTCTACTGTTTATTGCAGAATACAAGTTGGTAATTTGCGGACATCAACCTAATATTGGGTTTTTTCATACAGTTCAAAATGTCTACAGAGGGGACTGAAAATGTTAACAAAAATAATTGTTTCCCTTAACGAACCTCAAACTATGTGAAAAAGTGGCTTTGTATAAAATCCACATTGCACATCATATCACTTTTCTATATTTGATCCAGATAACAGGAAGTATTCTATCGGCAACATGAAATCGTTGTATGTAGTCTTATGTAGACAAAACGCGCGTCTGGCGTATTAGTTATAAGCCTGGTACCATTGATAACAGTTTACCTGTTTATGGGTTATAAATACAGGTTTATAAATATGGGTTTGTTAATGCAGAAACTCGGTAAGATGTATTAACTAATATTTTATCCATCTAATTAAAAGATGGGTGGAATATTCTAAAGGGATAGTCGAACACATTAATTGTAGAAGAACTGACTTTTCCATAATAAAAAAAATTAAAATGACAAACAGCAGTGCGCAAAACATTAAAACAAACCCAAACGAAGCTATTAAATACCATATCAACTGGGAGACCGATACTGCATATGCAGGCGCTGCTGAAATGTTGCTACATAGAAATGAAAGTTTACAATTAGGACGCTTAAATTATCTCTTTTATCTTTTCTATTGTTCTCTCCCGAGCCTTATTGTCAGTTTCAACATGTAGGTATAGATATGAAACAGCCGTAATTGTATATGTTGTATCCACTATATCAAATTTCATGGGGTAGATAGATGCCTTCAACATAGTCTTACATTTTGAATTATTCAGTGAAATGATAATAATTTATATTGCAGACCGTGAAGTTAACGGACATATATAAACGTATTTTTAAAATCTTTTGAAGAAGCTCCTTTCTGTATGTTGTTAATAAATAAAGGATCCAGTTGGCAAGGAGATGAGTACTGTTGGTTCACATGTGATTGCCAATTGTTTGTAGAAAAACATATTATTCTATCAATATAAATATGTAGCCACTGAAAAAAATCAGGCAACTTGATAATTTGAATGAATTCTTTGGTTATAACAGGTTGTTTTATTCAAAACATAATTTATCCCTCCTTGAATCATATGTGAATCTACATAGGGCATTCTTTTTATAAAATTAAGCAGAATGAATTCTTTTCATTTATCTATTTGTGAACAGTGTATATTGCAATTGAATAAATTGTCCAAGACTGAATCAATGTGGAATAGTCGTGTTAAGGAAAGGTACGGTAATGGTTTTAAGTACGCGTAACCGCATATTGCCAATTTTTTTCTAGGATTGACCTTTAGCATGTTTAGTGAGGGGTTTAGGAAGCTATAAACATACCGTTAGTTTTTTTACAGGGCCTTTTATAGCTGACTATGCAGTATAGGTTTTAAACATTGATAAAGGCTTTACGGTAGGCTTTACGGTGAGTTATAATTGTTAATATCTGTTCATTTGGTCACTTGTGAAGAGTTGTCTCTTTGACAATCATACCACATCGTGGTGATTTTACAACTAATCCACTATTTTCTACACCAAGACAGCCTTTACAAAGTCATAAATATGACAGTTGTTTTATATTAGTTTGAGGAACTGGAGCTTTTGATTATGCCATTTGTTAAAGGACTTTCCGTTTTCAATTTTCCTTTAAACTCGGTATTTTTTTGTTATTTTACTTTTTAGCTCATGCCAAAAATTAAAAAAATACGTAAATCATCATTTAACCCGTATATATATTCATTGATTTATAATTTTGAACAAATGGGTTCTTTTTAATGATGCCTTTGTTTTATTTAAATGTTTGCATTATTTCTTTTTTACTTACCGAACATGCTTATCACATGCGTAAACTTAGTATTATTATTCTTATTATAGGCCAAAAAAAAGGTCGCACTGATCAAATGATTTATTCACTTATACTCCAAAAATACAGCAGCGGTATTTTGCTGCTAATTTATACAAAATTGAACTAAACTGACAATTAATTGCATAATATCATGTCACGTGAACATAATTAAAAGGATATGTGATATAGTTGCAATTGAGACAACTATCCATCAAATAGTTGCAAATGAGACAACAATCCATCAAATAGTTGCAATTGAGACAACTATCCATCAAAGGTCAAATGAATTGTATATTAGAAGTTATCCACGCTTATAAATGTTTAAACTGAAAATAATCATCTTTCATTTTTTTTATTTTTAAATCGAAATTAATTCACCTCTTACATCGAGTTTTATCTTTTTTTGTACATGTTGTAGATACATTTCTATAAGCGTTGAAGCCGCTTTCCAGAAAAACATGTCATTAAATATTGTTACTTATATATTGTGCTGATTTACTGATTGTTGAA
This sequence comes from Mytilus galloprovincialis, assembly GCA_037788925.1. Classification (NCBI taxonomy): domain Eukaryota; kingdom Metazoa; phylum Mollusca; class Bivalvia; order Mytilida; family Mytilidae; genus Mytilus; species Mytilus galloprovincialis. Next base: position 25,999,876 of record CM075341.1, read on the forward strand.
AATCAATATTTTTCGAAACCAATTAAATTTGAATAATTTATCTGGTGTTAAAAACAAAAATCCGTAAAATTAAGAATGAAAATTTGGAATGCGTCAAAGAAACAACAACCCGAACAAAGGCTAAAACAGCTGGGGGTCATTAATTGGTCTTCAACACAGCGAGAACATTCGCACAAAGAGTCGGGTTGTACTTATATGCATCTATAATATGATTGCTGAGTTGCTTTTTCATGCTTTCACTCAGTTGTTATAAATAATAAACTGTTAGAAAATTAGATTTATTATTAATATATGCCGTCTCAGTTTCGCAATTTACATCATTTCGTAGCAAGAGGAAACAATATATGTATACATGTAAGTCAGGCTTAAACTGAACAATTTCAGCAGCACAACATAAGCATTTCTTCAAATATTGTCTTTTCTGTATCGACACCAAATCATTTGAAAACACATGGTTATCTGTTTTACAATAGAGCCAACTATAAAACTAGTTATACAATTTTTATAATATTCTATTTGACATGTTTCAGCTGTCAATATTTGTATCGTCATGCTCGATACTGATGCAGATAACAGAATATGTTTTATAAAAGTAGGACAAAGATGCCAAATGAATATTCAAACTTAAAGTGGAAATTAAATGACAACCAGAAACTAAGGACTGATCAACACCAACCCATCAAAGACTAGTGATGATCTCATACAGATGCTCCGGAAGATTAAAACTGTTCGTTGTACTGTCTAGGAAATTCTCTACATACTACTGAGACCTTTTGTTATTATTTAGAACAGCTTCTATTTCCGTTTTAAAGATAATGTTCTCTCACTATATAATTCAAAGTTTGGTGACTAAGTTGAACAAATCTATCCCATCTAACTTAATGTAAAAGATACAATAGATACAGTAAAGTCTGCTTCATAAAAGACTTATATCCAGAAACTGGCAATGGGGATCGAATAAAAACAAAACTGTCTGACAAAAGAGATGATTTCAGCTTTCTAATTTAGAACTTTCCATTTCTATGTAGCACTATTCAGCATCGCCTCAGTGCATATCGAGTAAATCTATCATAGGTCTAGATGTTCCTATCATTGTTCCCTTGCCAGAGAGTTTCTGCTCACAAGAAAGTAATTAGACTATAGGTTCCAAGTGGTGCAAGTGAAATGAACCTTTCCAAGGTTTTTTGGACGCCATCACGAGTTGGTTAACTGTTATAGATATCTGTTTCACAGATGACGACGGACATGTTCAAGAAGCGTAACGACAAATCATCCCTTTTTCCAAACTTGCATGTGTATTTTTGTTACTTTCTAGCGATACAGACTTATCAACGGGTGTGTTGTGACAAGTGCAACAGTTTCCGTAGCACCCTGAGATGAACCCCTGTTTCTTGTGGACTTCGTGTTCGGGCTTCTACTATTCAAAATATCATAAAAAACATATATAAGACAACTAGCTTTTAAGAACACTTTTCTAATAAACCAAAACTGAATAAATGACAGTAATTTTAAACGTTATATTGCATTTTTTTAATTGCCTTCTATGTTGATTTATTGTTTAACCAATATGATTATATTACGATATTGAATTAGGTTGAAGTAGATTTCGAACTTCCATTCAAACCACTCAAAAACTGTTCATTGTATTGCATTGAAGATGAATCCGAAATATACATTGTTATAAAAATGAATGTCTGTTAATTGAATCAAATATCAGAATACAAGAGTTGACGAGAGAAAACAACAAGTTCAATGAGTAATGACACATATATATGTAGCGTGAAACTGCAACTTATCAAAGAAATAGTATGTTCCGGGTTTGTGTGAAGGAAAAAGTGGAATACAATAAAAAAAAATGTAAGGAAACACTGTTTGCTATTGCTGTGAATATATAACTGCCATGAAAATAGCAGCGCTTATAACAAAAACAACAGATGCAATAGTTAGTAATATTCATGCAATTCTTCTCACTAGCTTCCTCCAAATATCCCTGATAAAAATTTTCAAACAGGATTATTTTTTAAACCAGTAAAAAAAAACATATTTTAAAAATCAAATTGAGTCGTTTATTTTTTTTTTATTTCAATTTTTTTTTTATTCTTTTGAAGTAAGTATCATCATTTTACATCGTCAACGTTCACTTAAACCATGTGAATGCAGCTATTTCATAACCAGATTGTCTAATATAAATTAATATGCAAACTTTCTTTCTTTATTTTGTTTTTGTTTTTCATGGACTATTTTTACCTGTCATTTTTTGTCGGTAAACATGTCATTTGTATGTATGATTGTTGTATTCCACATGGACATGAAATCGACACTGTAATTCAGTGGTTGTCGTTTGTTGTATTTCACATAGACATGAAATCGACACTGTAATTCGGTGGTTGTCGTTTGTTGTATTTCACATAGACATGAAATCGACACTGTAATTCAGTGGTTGTCGTTTGTCGTATTTCACATAGACATGAAATCGACACTGTAATTTAGTGGTTGTCGTTTGTTGTATTTCACATAGACATGAAATCAGCACTGTAATTCAGTGGTTGTCGTTTGTTGTATTTCACATAGACATGAAATCGACACTGTAATTCAGTGGTTGTCGTTTGTTGTATTTCACATAGACATGAAATCGACACTGTAATTCAGTGGTTGTCGTTTGTTGTATTTCACATAGACATGAAATCGACACTGTAATTCAGTGGTTGTCGTTTGTTGTATTTCACATAGACATGAAATCGACACTGTAATTCAGTGGTTGTCGTATGTTGTATTTCACATAGACATGAAATCAACACTGTAATTCAGTGGTTGTCGTTTGTTGTATTTCACATAGACATGAAATCGACACTGTAATTCAGTGGTTGTCGTTTGTTGTATTTCACATAGACATGAAATCGACACTGTAATTCAGTGGTTGTCGTTTGTTATATTTCACATAGACATGAAATCGACACTGTAATTCAGTGGTTGTCGTTTGTCGTATTTCACATAGACATGAAATCGACACTGTAATTCAGTGGTTGTCGATTGTTGTATTTCACATAGACATGAAATCAACGCTGTAATTTAGTGGTTGTCGTTTGTTGTATTTCACATAGACATGAAATCGACACTGTAATTTAGTGGTTGTCGTTTGTTGTATTTCACATAGACATGAAATCGACACTGTAATTTAGTGGTTGTCGTTTGTTGTATTTCACATAGACATGAAATCGACACTGTAATTCAGTGGTTGTCGTTTGTTGTATTTCACATAGACATGAAATCAACACTGTAATTCAGTGGTTGTCGTTTGTTGTATTTCACATAGACATGAAATCAACACTGCAATTCAGTGGTTGTCGTTTGTTGTATTTCACATAGACATGAAATCGACACTGTAATTCAGTGGTTGTCGTTTGTTGTATTTCACAGAGACATGAAATCGACACTGTAATTCAGTGGTTGTCGTTTGTTGTATTTCACAGACATGAAATCGACACTGTAAGTCAGTGGTTGTCGTTTGTTTTATTTCACATAGACATGAAATCGACACTGCAATTCAGTGGTTGTCGTTTGTTGTATTTCACATAGACATGAAATCAACACTGTAATTTAGTGGTTGTCGTTTGTTGTATTTCACATAGACATGAAATCGACACTGTAATTCAGTGGTTGTCGTTTGTTGTATTTCACAGAAACATGAAATCGACACTGTAATTCAGTGGTTGTCGTTTGTTTTATTTCACATAGACATGAAATCGACACTGTAATTCAGTGGTTGTCGTTTGTTGTATTTCACATAGACATGAAATCGACACTGTAATTCAGTGGTTGTCGTTTGTTGTATTTCACATAGACATGAAATCGACACTGTAATTCAGTGGTTGTCGTTTGTTGTATTTCACATAGACATGAAATCGACACTGTAATTCAGTGGTTGTCGTTTGTTGTATTTCACATAGACATGAAATCGACACTGTAATTCAGTGGTTGTCGTTCGTTGTATTTCACATAGACATGAAATCGACACTGTAATTCAGTGGTTGTCGTTCGTTGTATTTCACATAGACATGAAATCGACACTGTAATTCAGTGGTTGTCGATTGTTGTATTTCACATAGACATGAAATCGACATTGTAATTCAGTGGTTGTCGTTTGTTGTATTTCACATAGACATGAAATCGACACTGTAATTCAGTGGTTGTCGTTTGTTGTATTTCACATAGACATGAAATCGACACTGTAATTCAGTGGTTGTCGTTTGTTGTATTTCACATAGACATGAAATCGACACTGTAATTCAGTGGTTGTCGTTTGTTGTATTTCACATAGACATGAAATCGACACTGTAATTCAGTGGTTGTCGTTTGTCGTATTTCACATAGACATGAAATCGACACTGTAATTCAGTGGTTTTCGTTTGTTGTATTTCACAGAGACATGAAATCGACACTGTAATTCAGTGGTTTTCGTTTGTTTTATTTCACATAGACATGAAATCGACACTGTAATTCAGTGGTTGTCGTTTGTCGTATTTCACATAGACATGAAATCGACACTGTAATTCAGTGGTTTTCGTTTGTTGTATTTCACAGAGACATGAAATCGACACTGGAATTCAGTGGTTTTCGTTTGTTTTATTTCACATAGACATGAAATCGACACTGTAATTCAGTGGTTGTCGTTTGTCGTATTTCACATAGACATGAAATCGACACTGTAATTCAGTGGTTGTCGTTTGTCGTATTTCACATAGACATGAAATCGACACTGTGATTCAGTGGTTTTCGTTTGTTGTATTTCACAGAGACATGAAATCGACACTGTAATTCAGTGGTTTTCGTTTGTTTTATTTCACATAGACATGAAATCGACACTGTAATTCAGTGGTTGTCGTTTGTTGTATTTCACATAGACATGAAATCGACACTGTAATTCAGTGGTTGTCGTTTGTTGTATTTCACATAGACATGAATCGACACTGTAATTCAGTGGTTGTCGTTTGTTGTATTTCACATAGACATGAAATCAACACTGTAATTCAGTGGTTGTCGTTTGTTGTATTTCACATAGACATGAAATCGACACTGTAATTCAGTGGTTGTCGTTTGTTGTATTTCACATAGACATGAAATCGACACTGTAATTCAGTGGTTGTCGTTCGTTGTATTTCACATAGACATGAAATCGACACTGTAATTCAGTGGTTGTCGTTTGTTGTATTTCACATAGACATGAAATCGACACTGTAATTCAGTGGTTGTCGATTGTTGTATTTCACATAGACATGAAATCGACACTGTAATTCAGTGGTTGTCGTTTGTTGTATTTCACATAGACATGAAATCGACACTGGAATTCAGTGGTTTTCGTTTGTTGTATTTCACATAGACATGAAATCGACACTGTAATTCAGTGGTTGTCGTTTGTCGTATTTCACATAGACATGAAATCGATACTGTAATTCAGTGGTTTTCGTTTGTTGTATTTCACAGAGACATGAAATCGACACTGTAATTCAGTGGTTTTCGTTTGTTTTATTTCACATAGACATGAAATCGACACTGTAATTCAGTGGTTGTCGTTTGTTGTATTTCACATAGACATGAAATCGACACTGTAATTCAGTGGTTGTCGTTTGTTGTATTTCACATAGACATGAATCGACACTGTAATTCAGTGGTTGTCGTTTGTTGTATTTCACATAGACATGAAATCGACACTGTAATTCAGTGGTTGTCGTATGTTGTATTTCACATAGACATGAAATCAACACTGTAATTCAGTGGTTGTCGTTTGTTTATGTGCTACATATTTGTGTTTCGTTCATTTTTTGTACATAAATAAGGCCGTAAGTTTTCTTGTCTGAATTGTTTTACATTGTCATTTCTCATTTTTCAGTTGTTGAAGACCGTACGGTGACCTATAGTTGTTAACTTCTGTGTCATTTTTGTCTCTTGTGGAGAGTTGTCTCATTAGCAATCATACCACATCTTCTTTTTTTATATTCATTTAAATGAAAAGCATTATTTGTTTTATACTTGATAGTTTAACTTAATAAAGAGAAAGGATATAGTATGTTTTACATGCAGGATGCAACAACTTAATAAAATTGTTTTTTATATATGCCAGTAAGGATTTTAACGTCCTTGATGGTATTGGATATGTTCTTAATGATGTAACTACAACCCTCTTCCCTTTCCACGAATGGAGCCTACCGAATAAGACGGGTTTGTAATAACGTAATAACACGAGCAACACGACGGGTGCACATGTGGAGCAGGATCTGCTTTCCATTTCGTAGCACCTGAGAACACCCCTAGTTTACGATTGGGTTCGTGTTGCTTAGACTTTAGTTTTCTATGTTTCTTTTTTTTTTGTATGTCTGAGGTCGTGTCGTAACATAATTCAAGGCGAAAGACAATTCACATTAATAAAACAAATTGATATTTAATGTAAAGGTTTGCATTTGTATGTCTGCGATTAAAATTTAAAATCAAATCAAATGCAGAGTACAATTATGTTGATTTATTTTACCGGATATAGAAATACTACAACGTTAGCAGGGCAATAATCTTAAGTGACAACAATGCATGTTAATGACTTTGATATAAAAGTACCAATGTAATAGAAACACATATAAGGAAAACAACTGAAACAAATATTAGTAGGTTTTAGTAATGCCAAACGATTTTTTTTTGTCGACAGTCTTCGTAATTTCACCAGCCGCATCATTCGTTTGACTGTTTGACACATTTCAGAATAAAAATACGAATCAAAGCAACTGTTAGAACATAATACTACTACGTAGATTGTTTTTGTTGAGTTGATATAAGAATGATTGATTGACACAAATAATTGTTATTGCGTTTGATAAACACGTATGGCGACGATAACACCAACTGTAATTATTCCGAATATAACTGAGCCAATAATCATGGATAGTGCAAGACTATTTTTCGTTCTGGCTTCTTCGAAATCTCCCTTTGCTCTCGCATCATTTGCCTGTTAGATAAAAATATACCATTGTGACTATTATGAAGAATCATATAACAATAAAACTTTGTGTAAACAAAAGAGGGAATGCACAAGTTTAAAAAAATAAAAATATCAAGAATGATAGGTTTTTAATTGTTTTGTCCCCAATAAAAAAAATGAAATTCTATTATTTAATAAAAAAAAAAAAAAAAACACGGCAAAGATATTCTGAACGCACATTAGTCTTTGCTGTAGGAAGTAAATTTTTAGTTTGCAAGTATCCTTATTTTGAGTGAAAATTTTAAGATGTAGTCAGTTTGGTTATGAGTGCTTTAAGATCATATGTTTGAATCATTTATGAATATGTAAATTTTTCACTAATAAACAAAATATTTCATATAATAATAATTTAAAAATAAATGCTCTCAAAAGGTACATAAACTTTGGTGCATTTATTCATACATTTATGCATTATCTTGTTGGGTTATTACAAACTAAATTGTTGACGGAAAAATTGTTCATGGTGGTGTTGCAACTAAATGAAACATCATCCATCATCACATTAGCACACAAATAGTCCTTCTAGAGGTCAACTAACTGCCATTTATGGATGCAGGCTTCTATTAATAGATATACCAAGCTATCAAATGCCATGACACTAAACGTGTAAAAAATATCTCCATTCAATGTTCTTATAGCTTACTAGCATAATATATACTTCTTTTGACATAGATTATAGACATTTTACTGTCATTGTTTGTACAATACTATAGTATATAAACCGTGGTCTTATTGATTAAAAATTTGTTCTGATAACAAAACACTTACACTATTTGCGGCGTACATAGCAATCAATCCTAACGGCCAGCAACAACAAAGGCATGCAAAAATTGCAGAACACATATAGTCACTTGGTTCTGATTCATGTCCTCTATCAATCTGAAAAAAAAAATTTCTCCGTTGAGATTCAGACCGTAACGTAATGGTGAGCTGAACATTGCGACATAGAGTACCAACATTTTAAACGAAAACATTTCTTTTATGTGACGTTTACATTTTCTGAAGCCCAGCACTCGAAACAAGGAATGTGTTTTTTTCAATTTGATCGATGCTTTTTGCGTTTTTTTGTACATCTTTATTTGTCTTGAGATTGTAACACAGTGATGACTATTGTAACCATATTTTGACTTTTTTACCGATTATGTCTGTTTTGTTCACTCTTCGTTGTTAAAATAACGGAATTTGATGCGACTGTCATTAAAGTGAGAGGTTTAGCGCTATAAAACCAAGTTCAATCCAACATTTTCTACATTTGAAAATGCCTGTACCATGTCAGGAATATGACAGTTGTCCATCAGTTTGATGTGTTTTATCCTTTGATTTTGCCTTTGATTAGGGACTAACCGTTTTGAATTTTCCTCGGAGTTCAGTATTTTTGTGATTTTACTTTTTTCATATATTTCGAATAACAAAAATAAACCCAATTTTATTTTTAAGCAGACATATACCAATAGCGTTCATGCTTATGCAAATACATGGAAAAATGAACATATTTGACAAATGTTTTATGCATTTACGACTTTGTTTTAATTCTTATCAATGGAGAATTTGAAATATCATTAGTTTCAGATACTTATGATCCAATAATCAACCTTGTCATATATTTCATCTTGATATTACTATCTCATTACATTACGTGCAGCCGAAAGAGGAGACATACTCTAGCGGCTCATCCCTACTTCTCATTACAAGGTAAGTGCACCCTCCCCGGTATTTCAACAGATCACTTATTTATAATTGTTGAGATGTTTGGATTTATTTTTACATCACTGTTCCACTGTTTATTAGTTTTGTTGTTTGTCAGATTTTTTTTTTCATTTTATGCAATGGTGATGTGACTGTTGTCAGTTTATTTTTGACTTGCGAGTTTGAATCTCACTTTCGTATCTTTTGCCTGTCTTTTTAACTTTTTTTCTAGTTAAAAAATAAACAAAAGGGTTTGGAAAAATAAGGAAATGTGAAATGATTTCATATTAGCTGCCTTTCTACAGAAACCAAATGACGTGGAAGCTAGCAATTTATAATTACCTCCCCTCCAGTTTGAATTTGAGTTCTATAATACTGACTCTCGGGTGAAATATAGCGTTCAGTATTTTGCAGTTCGTCTGCATTCACTAGAATATGTCTGTCGCTGTATATCTGAGCTATAAAATGACAAATTATTCAAAGTAAGTAAACAGACAGATAAATATTGAATTTACACTAGAAGCAAATAATGTAATAAAATGAATCAAAAACTAAATATGCTCTTAATTTCACGTTTGTAGCATTCTTTAGAAATAAGATAAAAACAAAAAAATAATTTGATCTGCAGTTCTTGTCAATGTTTGACTGATTCCCCCTTGACCTTGAACCATGTATATTTCATAACGCATGTCATTTGATTACAAAATTCTACAAAAAAAGTTTACATTTTTTATGTTCCTTCTAACTTTCAGATGTATAGTCATTCTAGTAGAAGGTCGGAAATTCATTATGAAGGTTTTAATTCAAAATCGTAAAAAAATATTATTTTCCAAATTTTTTTAAATTGCTAAATTTTGATTCTAGAATTGAATCTTTCTCTATCCTTTTTACAATAAGCATTTCTTTTAAATATGTCAAAAAGAAAGCGTTGTATGTAGCTTGTTCAGTATCTTCTTTTCGTTATATTAGTGTATGTTTTTCTTGTCTTCAAAAAGAGCAAAACCCACATAGACCAATTTTATTCTCGTAGTTGTAACCACAAGTTCATTGAAAGGTTTGGAAATGTTCTAACTTAAAGTTTAATGAAACTTTTATAATAGAAAAAAGGTATGGGTTATCCATCAATAACACAAAAAAATGAAGCAATAGAACAACGCTTTTATTGTTGTTCTTCATCTCAAAGTCACACATGTATGTAATATTCCGGTTATCTAATTGTTACATATCGCGGTTCTTCTGTTTAAGTACTTTTAAACGTCATACCTTGTGAGTGGCATCGTGATTAAAATAGCGTATATGAACTATAAAATAAAGAAACAGTCGAATTCGTTAACCATATGTTAATAATGTAATTTTACAAATTGACTGAACTTACAAGTTTTATCTTAAAACTCAGACAGCAGCTAAATATGTTTGTTATCAGAAATAAACTTTATTAACATGGACAGTTCTATTAAGACACCGTTGAAATTTCTTTTAAAACATAGGTTATCAGTTAGAGCTATTGAAGAACTATTTGTTCCTGTTCTTTTAGGGTCACCAATCCACCATCCCATTACGTGAAAGAAAATTGCATAATGTAGACGGATTTGAAAAATTACTTAAATGAAAATGACGTTCCGTGTGTTAAGAATACTATACACCAAAATCGCCACGAAAAAGATTCATGTATGTAAAAGTAGTTTTTTTTAAGAATTGGTCGACGGATGTAAGTTTGTCGGGTCTGCCTTTTCCTTTAAAAGTTTTTAATAAACTTTCGTCCGATTGTAAAATTTTCGGTGTTTCAAAAGTTAATAAATTGCCAGAGAGATAACTGACTTGACGATCATGCGTGTAAATTAAAAAAATATATTTATTGAAATAGAAGCAAAGGAGTAGATTCAGTAAGACCCCTTTTTGGCCCCAAAATATATCAGTTTTTCAAAATTGTTATAATGTAAATTTTAAGCTATTTTTTGGTAAGTATAATACTTCTACTACATAAATATGGGTTGTTTTTGACAATAAAATGCACATATATCGGTTACTAGCAACATTAAGTCATGCTAAATTGATAAGATCTTCAGTATTCTATCATTTGAGTTAAATTCTAGACGGTTTTCGTCTTAAATGGAAGTGGCCGCATTCGTGTTCATTTATAATATTTAAATGAAAGTTGTATTTTATGATAATACATTACATATAAAAAGGTTGAGGATGAACACGGATGCGGTCACTTTCATTTTTGACAAAAACTATCTGAAAAGTGACATATTATGGCATATTTGATAGATTTTGTCATCTTTATGCTAGAATATGAGCGTCTGAAATTACTAAATCAGTTTAAATCTTTCACACAAACTAATTGAATCGACTGAAGTAGTCACTTAGGTGTTTAAAAAGTGTACAAAATCTTTTATCAGATGAGCCTGAAATTTAAGGCCAAAATGGGCCCTTACCGGACCTACTCCTTCCAGTAATCATCTGGTAAAATATTGGTTTTTTTTAACACCTCTTCATTTCTTGTTCGATATTTGCAATATATACCCCAAATAAAATATATTTTTGCTCTAAGTATTCTGAAGTTAAACGTGTAAATTGTTGGTTTTTTCAATATTTTGCACTGCTTACACACATATAAAAGCTAGTCTGTTATTAATCATACGTCATTAATCATCATTCCTTCCGTTATATTGCTTTGCCCTATCCCTATAAGGCAACAACTATTATTTTCTTATCTGGGGGGGGGGGGGGGGGGGGGCCTGGGATTTTTATTGTGTTCATAATTTTTTTTTCCGAACCTTCCTCCGATAAACTATTTTTTTTCTTATGAGAAGGAAAGCAAATTTTTTTTCCCTAAAATGTGGAACAGAAATACATTTTTTTTCTCAAAACCATAAAATTTACATAAAATTCATTTTAATTTTTAAATTGATGTAAAATGTAAAATGGCTCTGTCTATATCCTGGCATTGGCTGTTGTCTCTGGTTTTTTGTTAGCCCACTTTCTACATTATGATATTCTCTGAGTCCGTCATACAGGTACCACAGTCCTTAAATTTTAATACTGCAATTGGAGTGGCCACCATTGCCATATGTAATGACAAAGAGTGAGTAGCTCCAAGTTATAAACATCCACTGATTCCAACTATGATAATTGACATTCCATTGAAAAAAGAGGTATAAAGAATGATACAGAATGATACAAAGGAAAATACTACTGGTATACAAGTCTGTGTCATACACAATCAAGGCTTCTTTGAAAGACTGTTTATGATACCATATCTATCCCTGTTATAAAATTTCCATTTCATGTTTATAATAGTTGCAGTTTTAAGTATGTCTTAATGTAGTAACATACATGCGGGAGATTTGGAATGCTTTTAAATATTTCTGGATCAAACACTATTACAGGAAAATACAAAAAGTAATAAAGGTATAAATAGAAATCTTAGGGTAATCTGTAGACTGTACAGATGTTTATAATCTGCTGTTTCACTGTCTCAACTGTTGTTATTTTCACTATTCTCAAATTCAGCAGTGCAAAAAAATTTTTCCAGCAGGTGACAGCATAAATTTATTTCCAGCTACAGTGCAAAACATGATTTTTTTTCTGTCAGCTAGGCCATCAAAATATTTTTTTCAAAAAAATCCCAGCCCCCCAGATAAGAAAATGGTTGTTGCCTAAATTTACATCGATATTTACGGAAACCAGCGACTTACTATCGGATTTTTGCGATTGAAACGAACACGTATGTGCATTCTGCGTAAAAAATATTATAAAGTATCCAAACCATCTTGGTGATTTTATTCAAATAGTCATCAAAGGTACCAGGCTTTTAAATTGATACACCAGACGCGCGTTTCGTCTACGCAAGACTCATCAGTGATCGCTTAGATTAAAACAGTTGGTAAGGCAAAACAAGTACAACGTTTTAGAGCATTGAGAACCTAAAATTCCAAAAAGTTGTGCCAAATACTCTAAGGTAATCTACTAGTATGTCTGGGATAGGGAAATCCCTAGTGAAACGGATTAAACAAGATTGGTCATTTTGAAAAAAAAAACCTATTTGGTAATATAAATTGGGGTATTTGGTTTGTTCTTTTAATTATCTTGCTCAAGTCGAATTTTTTTCAGTTTCTCTATTTCGCACCATCTTTGTAGTATAAAGAAAGGAGGAAGCTTGTGATGTATAATAAGTCACTTACCAATTATTTCACTACTAATTAAATATTAGAAAAGTATTTACCCATTATTCCAACATGTGTACGTCAAGCTAGTTAACAAGTAGAGGAAGTGGACAGAAAAACCCTCACTTGTGGTGAAATATAGATATTAACATAATTTCATTTGAAAGAAAATATCTCTTTTGTTCACCCACCTGAGACGAATTGTGAAATTTCCTTATTATACAGACAGGATCTTTTGTGCTCTGTTTGTTTTCAATAGGCTTTTAAACTAACCCATCCCTCTAACATTTAATGCTTTTTCCGTGACTTCTGTGTTTAAACATCATTGATTGATGTTATTTAATAAAACAGGGATCTAATATCTCGTACACTTGCATTTTATTTAGAATATTAAAGTTTTAACGATCACAATACGGCAAATAGAAAAGTCAAATTATCATGTTATACACCAGTAGTTTTAGATGTATTTTGACAAGATATTTGTGCAATAATCATGTTTTGTGCATTTTGATCAAATTTAGCAAACTGTGTTTTGAAACAAAAATCTTTTTTTATGATGATAACTCCTTTTTAGTTGTTGTTACTTTTCATGTTAAAATATTTTTATCCAAATTGATCAAATAGTTAATTCCGCTTTTTATTTCAACTGGTCGAAAGAGCCAGTGTAAGCTCTGGCCATTACTTGTCGTCCATCGTATATCGTCGTCCGTCGGTGTCGTTATCCGTCGTCTTTAAATTTTTTACAAGGATCACTTGTTTAAAACTACACTTATTTATAGTACTTTTTTGCATCTTTAAGAATCTTTAATAATACTTCCTATTAAAAAGCAAATTTCAACAACTAATTTCCACTTAAAAACTATCTTACAATAAATCTTGTTTAAATAACGATAGATCATTGTTGTATTCACTTTGAAAAAGAAGACATCGTTCTTTGGACACATTTTAACCTTTTCACGGAATATTTGGATTGCTAAACGTATTTTAAATAACAAATTCATCACAACACATAATTGAAAAACTGTAAATATATAAATTAACAAATGGAAACCCATGGAAAATATCACTACAAATGTCATTGCTCTTTCAATTCACTTATCTTTCACGTTTTCCACGTGCTGTTTTAATAATATTTTTGGTTTTTTTACAAATTTCATGGTCCGGTAAACCTCGGCATCCAACTGGAAAGTTGGTAAGCTAGTAACCACTGTAAGAAATATTATTTGTCGATAATATGTTATAGATGTGTCATCATTACAAAAATATACCCGTAACCATGTTCATGGTAAACAAACGCATATGTTTCTTTCTGCATTGACTGAAATTTTTCCAAGTAAAATAACTGTGTGATTGCGTGAAAATAAAAGAAGTCAAAAAAGCACTTTTTTTCAGACGAAATAAAAAAAATTGTTGCAGTAAAATTTCGTAGATGATGAACTGAAATTCGATTGAAAATATGTCAATTACAGTACTAGACATCGGGTAGACACATCCTATTGATATCTGAAATTCATAAAAACATAAACAATGTCTGCGTCCTGTACTGAACTTTTAACAGGAAAAGGAAAGTTTTAAGTTGTTTATTAATAGAATTCAATTACTGGGAATTATTAAAATGATTAAGACTGCATAATCTGAAATTAAATATACTTAAATACTAGTTTACTTACCCATTGTTTCACAATTAACTTAAGTATATCTTATTGAATTGATTTTATGATATTCAAGTGAAAAAACAAGATTTACTTCCTTATTTTCATTTTAAATTACCTTGACCTTTCCACACTTTGATTGTGTCAGCTTCAACAATTCGTGAACGGATATTTTCACTCGACGCCCTTCTTTGCAGAACGTGCGTTGCTCATGTATTGTTAGTAAGATATCGTCCAGAATATGTTTATTGTAGTGACTTTTACAAATGTTTTAGTTAATATTGAATCCCGAGTGAGTTTTGAACATCAGTTTGAAGCATATAGAAATAAGGAGATTAGGTATGATTGTCAATGAGAAAAACCAATACGTATAGTTGGTAATTCATTAACTTAAAAAGACCATAAAACAAAAATCTGAATTTAAATCTGCAGTTTATGTCATAAACTGTACCATTCCATAACACTGGAATGTCGATTAAGCGTTTAATTTGATAATAAAATTTCTTTCATATAGTTTTCTGTTTGATAATCTCTCTATTTTAAGCCATGCAATACTTTTCAAGTAATTCAAAAATAAAAGAAACTTGAGTTGCACAAATTTTTTCTTAGAGCAAATAAGAATCATATCAAATGATTTAGAAAGTAGATATTATTAGTTACATAGTGTGCTAGTGACCTAATACGGTATATATGGGGTCAGTAAATTCCATATGGGGTGAGAGCGAAGCTCGAATCCCCATATGGAATTTACTGACCCCATATATACCGTATCAGGTCACTAGCACACTATGTAACGAATTTATCTTACCGACTATCTTAACGTGTAAAATTTAGACTAGTGACCTATCAAAATGAGCAAGTCTTCAATACAGTTAGCATTAACATGATGCCAACAATGACAACTTGTTAGATTTAAATGTGTTTTCTGAATTTATTTCACTTTATCATCACTTTCTTCGTCTGTTGAAACCTTTAAGATTTTTTCTCAGTACTGTTTTGTTTTTCTAAAGGGACATAACACCACTACTAACCGTGTATGAAATAAGCCCCGCCTCCTTATTACCTTATATGGAATATAAAGGGACGTAACTCCACTACTAACCGTGTATGGAATAAGCCCCGCCTCCCAACTAACCTAATATTGAATATACACGGGTTCCACGAGGACGTTTTTAACCAATCATATTCCTAGAAATGTATAGGAGGTAAGATAAATAACTATACATTAATTATTATAAACTCTCTGGCTTCCAAAAAGTTGAAACCTCATAAGATATGGGTAAAATATGAAAAGCTCAATATGTACACACAGAACAAATATAATTATGTACAACTGCATTTTTAAATTTTTTTTTATAATATATAATAAAATAGGTTTAATACAATATTACAGTGTTCACTAGTATTGACTGCTGATTACACTTAGACCAATTAAATATTTTTTTTCGTGGTTCTTGATCGTTTTGTACTGTTATTTGTAGCACCATCATGAAGTTTTTCTGTAGGGGTAACTGGTGACTTTTCAAGTCCACTGCTAGTTGTTGGTTTCACTGGAGTACCATGATTTTGGCGTTGAGATGAAGATTGAGTTGTTGTGAATTTGGTGATTTGTTGTTGATCGGAGTTTTTGTTTGGAATTTACATCATTTCGTAACAAGAGGAAACAATTTTTGTATACATGTAAGTCAGGCTTAAACTGAACAATTTCAGCAGCACAAAATAAGCATTTCTTCTAATATTGTCTTTTTTGTATCGACACCAAATCATTTGAAAACACATGATTATCTGTTTTACAATAGAGCCAACTATAAAACTAGTTATACAATTTTCATAATATTTTATTTGATATGTTTCAGCTGTCAACATTTGTTTCGTCATGCTCGATCCTGATGCAGATAACAGAATATGTTTAATAAAAGTAGGCCAAAGATGCCAAATGAACATTCAAACTTAAAGTGGAAATTAAATGACAACCAGATGGATAAAGAAAGAAAAAGATCAACAGACAAACAGTAGAAACAACAAGAAACTAAGGACTGAGAAACACCAACCTATCCGAGACCAGTGATGATCTCATGCAGGTGTTCCGGAAGAGTAAAACTGTTCGTTTTCTGTCTAGGAAATTATCTTAATACTACTGATACCTTTTGTTATTATTTAGAACAGCTTGTGCAAATAATAAGACTAACTGCATGGTCTCGTCATTTTAACTACTAAGTCGACAAATGGGTTAATCGTAATTTAATGTTATAATCTACGATTGTTTAAAAAAACGTTTTATCTATCAGTGCAAACGAGGTATATTTTTTAATTATCCTTTAACTTCTATTTTCGTTCAAAGTTTGGTGACTAAGTTAAACGAAACTGTTCCATCGAACTTAATGTAAAAGATACAATAGATGCAGTTAAGTCTGCCTCATAAATTGTCTGATATCTCTAGAAATTGACAATGGATATCGAATGAAAAGAAAACTTTTCGTCAAAAGAGATGATTTCAGCTTTCTTATTTTGAACTTTCCATTTCTATGTAGCACCATTCAGCATCGCCTGCATAACGAGTAAATATCTCATAGGGCTAGATTTTCCTATCAGTGTTCCCTTGCTAGAGAGTTTCTGCTCACAATAGAGTAATTAGACTATAGGTTCCAAGTAGTTCAGGTGAAATAAACCTTTCGTAAGTTTTACGGACGCTGTCACGAGTTGATTAACCGTTTTGATAATTATTTCACAGATGACGACGGACATGTTCAAAAGTAGTAACCGCAAATAATCCCTTTTTCCGACTTGAAGTGTATTTTTGTTACTTTCTAGCGATAAAGACTTATCAACAGGTGTGTTGTGTCATGTTCAGCCGTTTCCGAAGCACCCTGAGATGAACCCCCGTTTCTTGTGGAGTTCGGGTTCGGGTTTGTATTATTCAAAATACCATATAAACATATATAATACAACTGACTATTAAGAACAAATTTCTTGTAAACCAAAACTGAGCAATGACAGGTTTTTTAAAGCGTTATTTAGATTTTTTTTAATTGTCTTTTTGTATTGATTTATTGTTAAACCAAAATCAATAACATGACGACATTGAATTAGGTTGAAGTAGATCTCAAACTTCATTTCAAACCACTCAGAAACTGTGCATTGTATAGGATAGAAGATGAATCCAAATTATACATTTTTATAGAAATGAATGTCTGTTAATTGAATCAAATATCAGAAAACGAGGGGTGACGAGTGATATCAACAAGTGCAATAGGTAATGGCACATATATATGTAGCGTGAAAGCTGAAACTTATATAAAGAAATTGTAGGTTCCGGCTGAGAAGAAGTGGGAACAATAAAAAAAAAATGTAAGGAAACACTGTATGTTATTGCTGTGAATATATAACTGCCATAAAAGTTGCAGCGCTTATTACAAAAACAACATATGCAATAGTTAGTAACATTCGTGCTATTCTTCTCTATAGCTTCTTCGAAATGTCCCTGATCTGAAGCTGCATTTGTTAAACTATAGGAAATAACGAGAAGGATGGATACAAATTTTCAAACAGGTTTTTTTTTAAAACCAGTTAAAAAACATACCTTAAAAATTAAATTGACACGTTTTTTTTTTTTTCATTTCATTTTTTTTTTAATTTATTCTTTTGAAGTAAGTATCATCATTTTACATCGTCAACGATTACTTACACCATGTGAATCCAGCTATTTCATAACTAGATTGTCTAATATACATCTACATGACTATGCAACCTCTCTTTATTTGTTTTTGTTTTTCATGGACTATTTCTACCTGTCATTTTTTGTCGGTAAACATGTCATTTGTATGAATGATTGTTGTATTTCACATAGACATGACATCGGCTTCATTTTTTATATTTGATAATTAAACTTAATGAAGAGAAAGGATATAGTATATTTTACATGCAGGATACAACAACTTAATAAAAATGTTTTTTATATGCCAGTAAGGGTTTTCACGTCCTTGGTGATATCGGGTATGTTCCTAATGATGTAACTACAACCCTGTTCCCTTTCCACGAATGTTGCCTACCGAATAAGACAATTTACGGATTTGTAGTAACGTAAGAACACGAGCAACACGACAGGTGCACATGTGGAGCAGGATCTTCTTACCATTTCGTAGCATCTGAGATCACCCCTAGTTTACGATGGGGTTTGTGTTGCTTTGTCTTTAGTTTTCTCTGTTGTGTCTTATGTACCAATGGTTTTTTTTCTGTTTTTCTGTTGTTTTTATATCTATGACATTGTCAGTTGGTTTTTTTTTGGTCATAATCGAAATTAGAACTTAGAACAATATATTTGAACTTGTTCTGCTTAAAATATTGAATGCTTTTGCAGATATTTGAACACTTAATTCTCGTTTCCGAAATGAAGTGTAGATTTTTGTCATCATTTTCCGCAAAATAAATTTGACACCAGTGTTAAATAACTCGATATTTTCTAACTTTCCGTTTTTTTCAGATTCTTTTAATGATATGCATTTGCTTTGCAAATGAATGCTTTTCATATGATAAGTTAACAGTTTTTCCTTTTTTGGTAATATCTAATTATAATTTTAGTTCAAACTAGTGCATCGTTTCATTTGTTGACTATTATTTCTAAACCATTGCTATCTATGCATTCTTTAATGCTCTTTAAACATGAAATAAAATTGAGAATGGAAATGAGATGTCAAAGAGATAACAACCCGACCAACGAGCAGAAAACAGACGAAGGCCACCAATGGGTCTTCAACGCAGCGAGAAAATCCCGCACTCGGAAGTGTCCTCAGCTGGCCTTTAAAAAAAATGTTTACTAGTTCAGTAAAAATGGACGTCACCCTAAACTGCAAAACATATGAATGAATTATAATTAAAAAAAAACATACAAGAATAACACAGGCCAATTTTAAATTGTTTATCATTATAATTCAATTGGTTAAGTCTGAACTATGTTATAATGAATATACTGAATATGAATTACCCATATTACATATTCTATTGAATTGGTTTTTTGATATTGAAGTGAGGAAATAAGAATAATTTCCTTATTTTCAAAATAGCCTTGACCGTTGCACATTTCGATTGGTTTTAAGTCAACAATAAGTGAACGTTTATGCTGTTCTCATAGATGTCAGGAGTCAAAAACCGATGGGAACTTAAAACTTAAATCCTGAAGAATAGTAATATGGCCTTTAACGCTACGAAATTTCTATCTTATCTAACATATCCTAACTAGTTAATGACGGTTCTTATTTCCAACCAGTCGCCCCACTGAAAATATGTTGCACTGTGTATTTATTATGAATGCGTTCTCGTCCTGAATTTGATTTAGGGCGATGTTAAACTTAAATCTATCAAAACTATCCAAGATTATGATTTGTTTGACACACCAGAAATTGTTCTTCGTTGTAAGACGAACACGACTCTTGTTTGTCCTTATTTGAAATTAAGCGGTTACATTGAAATAGTGGGTATATATATAGATACTTGAAACACTTTCAACAGTTTAACATTTCCATCGATTCGTCCGAAAAACAACATAGATTGTCAGGTCTTAACTGTCCAAAATCAACCTATATCTATTTCTGTGAGTTTTATACTTGCCTTAAACCAACACGAAGGTTATCCGCTTATTTATTGTTTTTATATCTGAGGTCGTGTCGTAAAATAATTCAAGGCGATAGACTATTCACTTGTATCAAAATATTAATATTGATTTTAATTTAAAGGTTTGTATATCTGTGATTAAAATTTTCAAAAATCAAATGCAAAGTACAATTATGTTGTTTTATTTTATATAGATATATTACAACGTTAGCAAGGAAATAATCTTCTGTAACAACAATGCATGTTAATGACTTAGATATAAAAGTACCAATATAATAGAAACACATAAAAGGAAAATAACTGAAACAAATATTAGTAGGTCTTAGTAATGCCAAACGATTTTTTTGTCGACAGTCTTCGTAATTTCACCAACCTCTTCATTCGTCTGACTGTTTGACACATTTCAGAATAGAAATACCAATTACAGCAATTGTTAGAACATAATACAAATACGTAGATTGTTTTTGTAAAGTTGATATGAGAATGATTTATTGACCCCAATAATTGTTATTGCGTTTGATAAACACGTATGGCGACGATAGCACCAACTATAATTATTCCGAATATAACTGAGGCAATAATCATGGATCGTGCAAGACTATTTTTCTTTCTGGCTTCTTCGAAATCTCCCTTTGCTTTTGCATCATTTGCCTGTTAGATAAAATATACCATTGTAATTACTACGAAGGATCATATAACAATAAAACCTTCTGTAAACAAATGAGGGAATGCACAAATTTAAAAAAAAATAAAAATATAAAGAATGATAGGTTTTTTTTTGTCCCCAAGAAAAAAAAGAATTCTACTATTGAATAAAAAAAAAAACACTACAAAGATATTCTAAACGCAAATTCGACTTTGCAGTATGAAGTCAATTTGCAGTCTGCAAGTATCAGTATTCTAAGTTAAAAATTTAAGATGTAGTCAGTTTGGTTAGGAGTGCTTTTTGATCATTTGTTTGAATCATTTATGAATATGTAAATCCTTCACTAATAAACAAAATAGTTCATATAATAATAATAAATGCTCGCTAAGGGTACATAAACTTTTCACACTAATTTTTTGGACGGAACAGTTGTTCATGGTGGTGTTGCAACTAAATGAAACAGCACCTATTATCACATTAGCACACAAATAGTCATTCTAGAACTTACTGTCATTTATGTTGTAGGTATTTTTGACATATAGCTCTTCAACGTTTTCGGTACTTATACATATTCGGATTTCAAATGTTTGGCTTTGACCGTTCCTGATGAAGGTATATCAAGAAAAGCGCTTCGAACGCAAGAAGTAATGGAACGTGTTGTTTTCAATTTTTTTTATGAATAGAGGCTTCAATTAATAGATATAACAAGCTATCAATTGTCATGACACTAAACGTTTAAAAAATATCTCCTTTACATTTTCTCATAGCATACTAGCATAACATATACTTCTTTTGACATGGATTATAGACATTTTACTGTCATTGTTTTGTACAATACTATAGTATATAAACCGTGGTCTTATTGATTGAAACTTTGTTCTGATTAAAAAAAAAAAACCACTTACACTGTTTGCGAAATACATAGCAATCAACCCTAACGGCCAGCAACAACAAAGGCATGCCATAATTGCAGAACACATATAGTCACTAGGTTCTGATTCATGTCCCCTTTCAATCTGAAAAAAGTGAATATTGATTTAAAATGATTGTTCTCCGTTGGGATTCAGACCTTAACGTAATGGTGAGCTTTTTTTCCTCGGAGTTCAGTATTTTTCTGATTTTACCTTTTTTCATATATTTTGAATAACAAAAATAAACCCAATTTTATTTTTAAGCAAACATATACCAATAGCGTACATGCTTATGCCAAAACATGAACATATTTGACAAACATTTTATGCATTTACGACTTCGGTTTAAATCTTATCAATGGAGAATTTGAAATCTCATTAGTTTCAGAAACTTATGATTCAATAATCAACTTTGTCATATATTTCATCTTGATATCACTATCTCATTATATTGCGTCAAGCGGAAAGAAGAGATATATTCCAGCGGCTCCTCCATACTTCTCATTAAAAGGTAAGCGACTCCCCTCCCCGAGATTTCAACGAGATTTCAACGGATTACTAACTAATAATTATTGAGATCTTTGGATTTATTTTAACACCACTGCTCCACTGTGTTTGGTGTACCATAGTTTGTCAGTTTGTTTTATTCTCTCATTTTTTTACATGTTGTGTTTAGTGTACCTTTGTTTGTCAGTTTGTTTTTTTCTCTCATTTTTTGACATGTTGTGTTTAGTGTACCATTGTTTGTCAGTTTGTTTTTTTCTCTCATTTTTTGACATGTTGTGTTTAGTGTACCATTGTAAGTCAGAATTTTTTTTCTAGTAAAAGAATACACAAAAGGGTGTCATAAAATAAGGAAATGTAATATGATTTCGAATAAGCCTATCCACAGAAACCAAATGACGTGGAAATTAACCAGGATTCAAATTTTGTATTTGCGCCAGACGCGCGTATCGTCTACAAAAGACTCATCAGTGACGAGCTATAACAACTTTAAATTACCTTCCTTCCAGTTTGAATTTGAGTTCTATAATACTGACTCTCGGGTGAAATATAGCGGTCAGTATGTTGCAATTCGTCTGCATTCACTAGAATATGTCTGTCGCTGTGTATCTGAGCTATGAAATGAGACAGCAATGCATAGGTATTAAACAGGCAGATACATGTTGAATTTTCACTAGAAGCAAAGAATGTCATTAAAATGAATCAAAACCTGAATATGCTTGTAATTTCGCGTTTGTTGTATTCTTTAGAAATAAGATAAAAACAAAAATTTTAACTTTGATATGCTATTCAAGTCAATATTTGACAAATTCTTCCAACCTTGAACCATGTATATTTCATAACGCAGCTCGATTTTATTTTCTCGAGCTTAATTTGGAGAATTTTTATTATCAAATTTCATTAAGTTCATCAAATACCAAACACAAGTTCGAAGCTAAAGAGCATTGAAACAAAAAATCCTAAAGGTTTTGCCAAATACAGCTAAGGTAATATATTCCTGAGGTAAAAAGCAAAAACCCGTAAAACAAATTTTATTTCCATAGTTGTAACTATGAGTTTATTTAAAGGTTTAGAAATGTTTTAACTAAAAGTCTAATGATTTGTTTATAAAAGAAAACTAAAAAGTTATGGGGTAACCATCAATGACACTAAATCAGTACATGCACACACAAAAGCAAAAGAACAAGGCTTTTATTGCTATTCTTCATTTCGAAGGCACACATATATGTAATATTCCGGCTTCCCTATTGTTGACTATCACGGTTCTCCTCGTTGTTACTTGTGAGTGGCATCGTGATTACAATAGGTTATAAGAAATACACAATAAAATAAAGACACATGCGACTTCTTTTACCACACATTGATTATGTAATATAGTAATTTTACAAATTGACTGAATTTGAAAGTTTTATCTCAAAAATTCGACAGCAGCTAACATGTAAGAGATTTCTGCATTTCGCAAAGAAATAACGTAAGCTTCAATTTAATTTCAAAACTTGTTGAGTTATTTTGATATTTGATAAATCTCTTAATTGAGGAAGCATATAGTATCATTGACATTTGAAAGATACATTAACTCATTTTTTTATTTTTTGTTTGTATATTCGAATATAGATTTTAACGTCGGTAAGTCTAGTGGTTTCATTTAAACTGTCTAACTTCACACGGTTAAAACTGTTAGGCAAAAGCAATCAGCCCATATCATAAAATGTATGGTCACTTTTGCCCCTCCCCCTGCATAATACACGGAGGTTACTAAAGAAGTTTTACGAATCGCCTTAGTTCACTAATCTTAACGATTTTGTAACTTTAGATAATGATTTGAGAAGAACTATATTCGGTTTATTACGTGATAATAACGAGTTATTACGATGTGTTAACTGGAAAATTCAACAAAGAGTAACGAGTTGTCATTGATAGCTGGAAGCTCATTTCGGGCATTTTACCGACTGTTATAAGTAAATTACGGCGTGGTTCTATTCATTTAAGCGAAAGAGTGCTGGTTATGACCTGTTAACGTGTTGTTCAGAATATCTACGACTTTACAGGTGATATACATTTCCCCAAAAGGTAAACTAATAAATGAGAATAAATACAGAATTAGTATCTAATCGTTAAGTATTTAATATTGACGTAAAATGGTCGCATTCCCCATTTCCTTTCCCAATTTAATTATCACTCGTAAGCAATCCGTAAACACACTGTTACACAACCATAATGTAATCGTAAGCAGCACATAAGCACTTGTAATATTCCAAAAATAATCCGTTAACAAATCGTAAAATAACCGCACCAAATCGTTGAGAAAGATTGTGACGATACATTTACGAAGCACGAGTAGTTTACAGATAGGCATGTATTGTTGCGAATCGCTTATGAGAAGATTATTACGAGTTATTTCCGACAATCGTAAAAAGATTTATCACATGCCAAAATGTTTTATTCTAGTTCATGAATTCTTAAGACAGTGTTTGCAAATTGCTGCGATGTGCCACGAGATATTTACGGATTCCAGTGAGTTACTATCGAATGTTTGCGATTGAAACGGACACGTATGTGAATTATGCGTATAAAATATTGCAAAATATCCAAACCATCTTGTTAATTTTATTCAAATAGTTATCAAAGGTACCAGGCTTATAATTTGATACACCAGACGCGCGTTTCGTCTACACAAGAATAATCAGTGACGATCAGATCAAAATAGTTGGAAAGCCAAAACAAGTACAAAGTTATAGATCATTGAGAACCTAAAATTCCGAGAAGTTGTGCTAAATATGTCTAATGTAATCTATGTCTAGGATAAGAAAACCCATAGTAAAACAGATTAAAACAGATTAAGCAATATTGGTCATTTAGAGAAAAAAAATAATAGCTGGTAATATAAAATGGGGTATTGGGCTATTTAACCGTATGACAATAAAATGTTTCTTCTTAAAATTATCTTGCTCAAGTCGAAATTTTACCAGTTTCCCTGTTTCACATCAACTTTGTAGTATGAAGTAAGGAGAAAACTGGTGATGTATAATAATTCACTTACCAGTTATATCACTGCTAATTAAATATTAGAAAAATATTTACCCATTATTCCAACATGTATACGTCAAGCCCGTTTACAAGAAGAGGAAGTGGACAAAAAACCTCACTTGTGGTGTAATATATATGTTAACATAATTTCACTTGAAAGGAAAATATGTTAACATTCTAATGTTTTTTCCGTGACTTTCGTGTTTTAACGCCATGGATTGATATTATCTAATAAAACAGGGATATACACCTTGTACATGTTGTACACATTTTATTTTGAATATTTAAGTTTCAACGATCACAATACGGCAAATAGCAAAGTCCGATTATGATGCTATACACCAGTAGTTTTAGATGTATTTTGACAAGATTTTTGTGAAATGTTCATTTATTGTGAGTTTTGATCGAATACACTCATCATAGATACCAGGATTAAAATTTTATATTTACGCCAGACGCGCGTTTCGTCTACATAAGACTCATCAGTGACGCTCGAATCAAAAAATGTTTAGCAAACTGTATTTTGAAACAGATATCTTTTTTTATGATGACCCCTTTTGAGTTGTTGTAAAAGTTCATGTTAAAATACGTTTTATCCAAATTGATCAAATAGTAAAATACGATTTTTTTTTTCACTTGGTCGAAAGAGTCAGTGTAAACTCTTGTCATTACTTGGTTTCCATCATCTTTCGTCGTCGTCGTTATTCGTCGTCTGTAAATTTCTTACAACTTAAAGGATCACTTGTTCAAAACAACCCTTTTTATAGTATTTGTTTGCATCTTAAAGAATGGTACTACCTATTATAAACATTTTTTTCAACAACTATTTTCCACTTAAAAACTATCTTACTTTGACATTAAATCTTGTTTATATAACGATAGATCATTGTTGTATGCACTTTGAAGAAGAAGACATCGTTATATGGAAACACTTTAACCTTTTCAGAGAATATTTGGATTGCAATACGTATTTTAAACAACAAATTCATCACCACACATAATTTAAAAACTGTAAATATATAAATTAACAAATGGATACCCATGGAAAATATCACTACACATGTCATTGCTCTTTTAATTTCCTTATCTTTCACGTTTTCCACATGCTCTTTTTATTATTTATTACTGTTGTCAATGTCATGGTCCGGTAAACCCCGGCATCAAACTCTAAAGTTGATTAGCTAATAACCCTTGTAAGAAATATTATTTGTCGACAGTATGCTATAGATGTATCATAAATACAAACTTGTACCCTAAACCATTGTCATGGTAAACAAACGCATATATTACTTTCTGCATTTGTTGAAATTATTTTTTCATTCAAGCACATTTCATTTTGAACTGGAAACAAATCTAAAATATGAGTTTATTTTCATCAAAAAATATGAACATGTTATAAAATATGTATTTAATAATTATTGGCACCAAAAAACTGGTTAAAAGAAATATGTTATTATTCAAAGCAGAAAGGTGAGTTATAAATGGCTCTGATTTACAATGCATGTGAGAAGCACTTGCTAACTACCTAAACTAAATCATTTGATTAAAAACTAATACAATGAGTAGTTAATACAATGTTTAAATTAAATTGAACAACAAAACTTAACCATTGTATTTACTATTCATGTGATTATTTTTTAACGACTCGTTAAAATCTATCATATGATTAGTTTAATACTAAGACCCCATGCATACAAGACTTAGTTTAGTATATATGCATGCATGAAATTAATAGTTTCGATCACATTAAAAATTCAGGAAACTCGTTCCATATGACTTTAATAACTTAAAAGAAACTATAGTTCTTTATTTCTAAATTGAAAGAAACCAGTTGATATCAATTTTCCAGCTACTGCTTGTTGAATCTTATTCTTTTATGTGTGATGTTGATATTCAAGACCATTCAAATAACAATACATGTAATTTTGAAACCAGATGATTTGAGTCTCAAGCAAGTTTTTACCTATGGTTCTTACAAATAAGACGCATGTATTAATCTACCACAGAGTGCCAACGTCCCTCAAAATTGGGCAAAATCATGGGCTGTTCAATTTAACTCTAAGAAAAATAAAAATATTGTATTTACTAGAAGGGAAAGGGAGCACCCACCTGTATTTTTGGGGATAAATGGGGAAGATGTTGAGAAAATAAATATTCACTGTCATCTTGGGATAACATTTCAGTCATCAGCTTCATGGAACTCACATATTGATATTATTTATAAAAAAGCATGCTCTCGCCTATCTGTGCTTCGTCAAGTTAAACATTTATTAGATAGGAGTTAACTTATACGTATTTATTATGCTTTTATTAGACCTATATAAGAGAATGGTGATGTTTTATGGGGCAATTGCTCCCAGCACGAGTCTGAGCTTCTTGAAAATATTCAGATAGAAGCCGCTGGGATTATTACAGGTTTACGGCGTAATTCCTCTAGACAAAACTTTATATTGAATTAGGATTAGAAACTCTGGAGAATAGACGTAATAAACATAAGCTTATACTATTCTATAAAATATTAAATGGGATGACACCTGCATACTTATATGAGTTAGTCCAGCCATATCTTCCCAGACAAACTCCTTATACTTTGAGGAATGAAAATAACACTTCTCATCCGCCTCTTGCTAGAAATAGTTCTTAATTTAATAGTTTCATTCCTTCCACTATAAGACTTTGGAATAGTCTTCCTTTGAGTTTACAAAAAATCCCCAAGTTTGGGTATATTTAGAAGTGGACTGGAAAAGTTTTATAGGACTGATAATATATTTAAACCATTCAACTATGGGATAAGAAAACTTAATATTATTAGTTACATAGTGTGCTAGTGACCTAATACGGTATATATGGGGTCAGTAAATTCCATATGCGGTGAGAGCGGCGAAGCTCGAAACCCCATATGGAATTTACTGACCCCATATATACCGGATTACGTCACTAGCACACTATGTAACGAATTTATCTTACCGACTATCCTAACATGTGAAATTTAGACCAGTGACCTATCAAAATGAGCAAGTCTTCAATACAGTTAGCATTAACATGATTAAGAAACTACTCCATTAATCCTACAAAAACAGATGCCAACAATGACAACTTGTTAGATTTAGATGTGTTTTATGAATTTATTTCAATCTTAATCATCAATTTCTTCGTCTGTTGAAACCTTTAAGATTTTTTCTCAGTACTGTTTTTTTTTTCTAAAGGGACGTAACATCACTACTAACCGTGTATGAAATAAGCCCCGCCTCCCTACTACCTTATATGGAATATAAAGGGACGTAACTCTACTACTAACCGTGTATGAAATAAGCCCCGCCTCCCTACTAACCAAATATCAAATATACACGGTTTCCACGAGTTCGCTTTTAACCAATCACATTCCTAGAAATGTATAGGAGGTAAGATAAAAGTCAATGTCAACTCAGAAATAATGCTAGCAACCTAAAATCTCATTTGTTTTATCAGTTCTTATCCGAGAACACTTTTGTGCAAACTGTAATAACCCTGTTGAGGATAACAAACATTTTTTTTTATTTGCCATAAGTACAATGATGTACGACAGATCCTTCTGGATTCCATTAACTCCTGATAATGTTGATATAAATATTGAATTATTACTTTTTGGAAACAGATTATTTTCATATGATATAAATATTGCTATTTTTAAATCTGTTCAGAAATATATCAGTGACATTCAACGTTTTGTTTGAAAGTTACTTATTTTTTGTTTCATTTAGTTTTATTTTTTATTTTTTTCTCCTCCACTTAAACATTAACTCATTGTGTCCACTAAGCAAGCTAAGCGTCTCTTTCAAGCCATATATATATATATATCTAATGACTTATAAAGGATATTTGCATGTTTCAAGGTTCTTGAATAAATGATGAGTTATTGCCTATATACTTACATATACTTTGCATTTAGTAAGTAACACTGTAAACATATATTTGCTCGTGTGTGCTCATAAGTAGCATGCATGTTCCACTATATTGCATTATTTTAAATACAGTTGTTATAATTGAATTATACCTTGTACATGTAATATGGAGAGAGCTTTTATAGGCTGTGCCTGTTGCTCAATCCTTTTCATATCTTAATGAAAAAAAATGTTTAAAATCAAAACGTTGACACTTAATCAAATGACAGAAAGAAGACAGAGAAAATAAAACAATTATTGGTATCTTCGCGTAAGGGAACTACATGAAGAATAGAGTTAAACCTTGTAGATTATATTTGACATTTGTTTATGTATAGCAGCAATGATAATATGTAAACGAACAATACAACAAGCAGTGTTGTTGTTAGTTACATAAACATGTCATGTGTATGTCGGTGTTCTAATAATATGATGCGTATTTAGGTGATTTAATAATGTGATGCGTATGTCGTTATTCCAATAATATGATGTGTTTGTCGTGGTTCTAATAATCCGACGCGTTCTTATAATGTGATTCGTATGTCAGTGTTCTAATAGTGTGATGTGTGTATCGGTGTTCTGTATACTGTGATATGTTTGTCAGGTTTTATAATAATGTCATACTTTTTCAGTGTTCAAGTGATTTGATACTAGAATAAACTTAATTGAGTGTCTGATATGAACCAAATATTTATGAATCCACGTAAAATAACTGTGTTGTTGCGTGAAAACAAAAGAAGTCAAATAAGCAAAGAAATGAAAAAATTGTTTCAGTACAATTTCATAGACAGTAGATAAGAAACTGAAATTCTGTTGAAAATATGTAAATTACAGTACTATACATCGGGCCGACACAACTAAAATTCATAAAGACACCAACAATTTCTGCGACCTGTAATGAACTGTTAACATGAAAAGGAAAGTGAAACGAATAAACCTCTTTTTAAGTTGTTTATAAATAGAATTCAATTACTGTGTATTATTAACATGATTAATACTGAATAATCTGAAATAAAATAAACTTAAATAATAGTATTTACTTACCCATTGTATCACAATCAACTTAATTATATTGTATTGAATTGATTCTATGATATTCAAGTGAGAAAACAAGAACAACTTCCTTATTTTTTTTTATAAATAACCTTGACCTTTCCATACTTTAATTGTTTTAGCTTCAACAATTAGTTAACGGATATTTTCACTCGACCTACTTTGCAGAACGTACATTATCCATTTTGTGTTAGTAAGATATCGTCCAGAATATGTATGTTTAATGATTTTTGATTAATATTGAATCCCGGGGGATATTTGAACATCAGTTTGTAGCAAATAGAAAAAAAGAGATTAGGTAAGATTGCCAATGAGACAACTAACAACCAGAGTTCAAATGAAGTGAATTTAAGCAAAAATAGGCAACTGTACGACCTTCAATAACGAGAAAAACCAATTACGTATAGTCGGTAATTCATTTACTTACAAAGACCATTAATAGTTATCAAAGGTACCAGGATTATAATTTAGTACGCCAGACGCGCGTTTCGTCTACATAAGACTCATCAGTGACGCTCATATCAAAATATTTATAAACCCAAACAAGCACAAAGTTGAAGAGCATTGAGGATCCAAAATTCCAAAAAGTTGTGCCAAATACGGCTAAGGTAATCTATGCCTGGGATAAGAAAATCCTTAGTATTTCGAAAAATTCAAAGTTTTGTAAACAGGAAATTTATGAAATTGACCACATTATTGATATTCATGTCAACACCGAAGTATTGACATTAAACAAGATCTGATTTTAAATCTGCAGTTCATGTCATAATCTGCACCATTCCGTAACATTTGGAACCGTGGATTGTCGATGTAAGCGTTTGATTTGATTATATAATTTCATTGATATAGTTTTCTGTTTTATAATCTCTCTATTTTAGGCCATTCAAGTTCCATTTCAAGTACTTTAAAAAAAAAACAAAAAAAAAACTTGATGTGCACGATTTTGTTTTTAGAGCAAAAAAAAACCATTCCTATTAAATGAATAAGAAAAGTAGATAAAACTATACATTAACTATTATAAACTCTAATTCGTTGATTTCTTTTAGAAGAAGGGAAAACAACATATCTCAATTTTGATCTACAGTTAAGATTGGTAAGTGTCCCATTCCTATAATACTTTGAACCATGCATGTAACATTTGTAATGTCCGTTCGTCAAAAGTTTGCTTTTCAGAAGTATTGGCAGTCAAGTTGAAAAACAAAAATACTTTTGAAGGTTTGAATAAAAAAAAATAATATATGACATATTTTGATATAAAACGTTAACGCTGAACAGTACTAGTTATTATGATGGTTTGATGGTTAGCCAAACCTCCCGTTTTATGTAACAAAAATTAAACGATAACACTTTGTGACAGAAATATAGCACACACATACACAAGAACATTCATCGAAGAGAAACGCAAAATAATTAAAATAATAGTAGAAAGAACTGAAAACTGCAGATCAACAACGAACACATTCCCTCGACAGTCACAACAGGATATATACAAACAATTACGTGCTTTTGTTATTAATATGCGATCTCGAACTTTATACAATCATATCCACAATATCCATCGAAAGAATTGAAACAAGCTAATTCATAAATATATTATATTTAAAACCGTTTATGTGCTTCAATTTTCAAATTATCTGTAGCTTGCCACATATAAGTTAGGATGCTTGTTGAGTTATTTTAATATTCAATAATAAAACCATAAAAAAGGACGGATATAAAATTATTCAAACAAAGAATGCAATAACTTAATACAATTGACCTTGTATCTGCCCTCAAGGTTTTTTTTTAACATTTTCTGGTTATCCCCATAGTTATTTATGTATAGAAATCACATTAAAATTGAGAACGGAAATGGGAAATGTGTAAAAGCAACAACAACCCGACCATAGAGCAGACAACAGCCGAAGGCCACCAATGGGTCTTCAATGTAGCGAGAAACTCCCGCACCCGTAAGCGTCCTTCAGCTGGCCCCTTAAAAAATATGTATACTAGTACAGTGATAACGGACGTCAGACTAAACTCCGAATTATACACAAGAAACTAAAATTAAAAATCATACAAGACTAACAATATCTACAGGTTCTAAAAAAAATCGTTTTGTATTTAGACGTATACTACCTATAAGAAACATTGTATTTACTTTTGTAACTGAATCTTCCTTATTTCGGCAAATACGCGCCAGTTTTGTAAGAATCAGGCTATATAGAAGAATTTCAAAGCATAACGAAACCGTCCTATTTTGATTATTCCCTTTGAAGTAGAAACAGCAGGTATTTTATTACTGTTTTTCTAGTGTCTAAGAATTTAAGATTTAACAGACTTGGCGTCCTTAAATTCATAATGTGTAGTGCATTTCAAAAAAATATATCTTGAAATATCAAAAAAGATAAACATATATACGTATACCATTATGCATTATGCATTTTATTTTAGATTAAAGTAAATTGAACCACATCTCCTTATTTTTGTATTAAGTGGGTTAATGTCTATCACGGTGTCATTACTGCGTGATGCATAAGCAGATATACATAGGTCGGGAACACTACCTTATATAGTTTGCATAAATTAGCATACTTATGTCCTCGCACATGTAATTGTTTATTTACGTGTGACGCAATTTATTTTTACCTGGGTTTTTGACCAATCCACTAAATCAGTATCACTGCCTGATGGACTGCTACGTATTTACAATCAACCGAGAACATGTGTGTTTTACTGAAATACAACACATTTTTCATGCATTGCGGGATTAACAATTTCGTTTAGTTTTTTTAATTTTTTTTAAACCACATTTATAGTTCGTGGTATAAAGTATTCGTTCAAAGCTCAGATTAGCATATAGTTGTTTCGTTGCGAAGAACTGAGTGTTTGAATTACCCGATATATAGCCATTACTATGGTTGATGATGACACTGAGCTTTCAGGTGTTCGTCCACAAGACGGCAACGAAACAATAGTAAAAAACATTATTACCCATAATACACACTTACTAGTGTAAATAGGTACCAGGATTATAATTTGATACGCCAGACGCGCATTTCGTCTTCATAAGACTCATCAGTGACGCTCAAATCAAAATAGTCAGAAAGCCAAACAAGTTGAAGAGCATTGAGGCCCCAAAATTCCAAAAGTTGAGCTAAATAAGGCTAAGGTATTCCTGGGATTTAGTTTTTCAAAGTTTAGTCGTTGATAATGTTCATGAGGACAGCAACTTTCATATAGATATATAAAAAAAGGGACCCTTGCAGACATAGAATGTGTCAAATATCTGTTGTGGTCACCAAAATTCCACAGTTGTTCAAATTGATTTTATGATATTGTACCTTCTTTTATGATTGAAAAGTAATTCAAATCGAGGAAAAGTATGGTTATTTTGATAAGGTAATTTGTCTTTAAGAAACAACAACGTATAATCATCAACCGGGGCCTTTTATAGCCGTTTTACGGTATGGATTTTTCTCGTTGTTGAAGGTATTAAGGTTGCCTATCATTACTTACCTTAACTCCATTTGAACTTAAGTGGATAGTTGTTCCATTGCTAATGATACCACATCTACTTATTTTTGTATACAAACACCTTTGAGAAAGATCGGTTTTACATCATGGAAATTTACTGTAGAATACTGAGTAATATTTAAATATTTAGAATTTGACATGTACAGAACATGCGTAAAGCTCATATGCTCCATCATATTCTATCAAAACTGCACAAGACATTTTTTAATTCTTGTCTGACAATGTTAATTAAATCTATAAGTTTTTCAGTAATTTTGACTTTTTTCCTATTTCAAACTGTTCTTGTTCTGAAGATTAAATGGCATGCAGCTGTAGTTTAAATTTCGTTTTGTCTTTGCAAAATTCTTTTTGTTTCTTTTTAATGGAAATTTTCCTTTTGTTTATTTTAACGGACTCGGGCATTTTCCAAATTTAATTAAATCATTCATGAGAGTATCTATGTTTAGGTGCGATGCGAAAAGGACGTGAACTTTTATACATGTTTTCTGAAAATTACATTGTTGGATCTTAACCTAGTTATATTTCTTTTATTTATTGGATAATTTTTCTTCTCCTTTTGTATATAGATTAGGCCATTGTTGTTTTTTTTTTTTTAACTGTTTTACACTAGTAATTTTTGGTCCCTTTATAACTTAATTTTCAGTGTTGAAACTATGATTGCTGTTCAACTACTTTTTCAAGGCGAAAAAGAAAGTCGAATCGTGAAGCCAGTAAACAATACTTTTTTAATCTGAGCATGGAAATTGAAGATAGCGTTATATATTCAACATTAAACATATTCGCAGAACAAAATAATGTATTAATTTATGAGAGTTCCAGACACTATATTAGTTTACAGTTTTCTCACTAATTCCACATGTTTTCATTGGAGGGAACTCGTAGTAGCCAACAACGCATTGAAGTTCATTGAGTCGATTGTCAGTTTTTCAAGGCCATATTGGCCTTATGTTTAGGAAATTACTATGCAAATATATTCTTACGTCAAGAAATCCAGAGTTCCCGACCTGATACATCGATATGTTTGCATGCCGAAAGACAGATTTCGAAAAAAATATATAGTCTTATACTTTGTTTTGCATGAATATTATACCTTAAAATACCTATCAATTGAATTGAAAGTGAAGAAACAAAAATAAAATGTATCTGTCTACAAATACCTTGTGATCAATTTTATTTGGGAATCGCCAGTGGCAGTCAGCAGGGTTAAAGAACATCAGTTGTTCGACCTGTTAGTCAAATGCGTTTTGTTTAAATATACTTTTTCACTTTTTTGGTCTTTTGGAAAATGTTGTTTATGCTGTTTTTAGACCCTTCTACAACGAATTTGTTTTACATGCACACGTATAGAAATTGCGGTTTTTATCCAACGCAATCATAGGTTTGAACGTAGTTTTCAATTTAGACTCGTTTATATATATATATATGAGTCTATGTGTGCGATGATATTCAACACTTTTTAGTGCCTTGTTTTCAATCTTTTTATCGGTATTGTTACACAATCTTTTATACTCATATAATTTTTCCTGTTTGTGTAGTATTGTCAATTTTGATGATCCAATACCTATTAAGTTTACTGGTTGGTAGATTCTTATAGACTCTAATGACGATAATAATGAAATCCTGCATAATTAAAAACATAGAAGAAAGTAGCGCTTTTAAGTCAAACTGACACCAAACAAGTTACAAATAGTTCAATATTTGCCACGTTTTATAGCAAATACGATTAAAAAAAAATAAGAAAAGCAAAAAAGACTTTCTATATCTGCTATCAATACCAACTTCAAATTTTATCAAACTTGCTCACAATCATAATTGGGATATTTAGATTTTACAATGTGTCCGCTGACCCGGCCTGCCAACTAACATGGCAGACATGGCTATAAAACAGAACATAGGGGTGAAGTGAAGTGTTGGGCTTATACCTCTGAAACTACATTGTAAAGCGTGTAGAGCATCTCTGAGACATTTCCAGACGAATCAGATAATCCGTTGTTGGGTTGCTGCATCTAAATTGGTAATTTTAAAGAAATTTTTCAGTTATAGGTTATTTTCCTGAATATAGTTATAGATAGAGATATATAGTAAATAGCAATATTGAACAGCAAACTAAGATCTACAAATAAGTCAACATGATTAATATTGTTCATTGAATTTTTAGGAGTGATTGCTATTTATAGTCAATTTTAACATTTCTCCTTACATTTTTGTAATCTTTTATAATAAAATATTCTCCACTGAATCAACAGGGCTAAATAGAATTAAACTTAGCCACCATTTAAAAAAGGGGATCTTCGTTGAAAATATATATCCGATGAGCCTGCCATCTACTCAACATGGCCGCTAAACATAATACACAGGTGTTTACTATAAAAGTCTATGTGGAAATTGTAATAAACAATTTCAAATAGTCACAACTAATTTAGATAATGGTTCGGAGTCTTCAGTAACTATTGTAGTAACTGTTGTAGTAAAACTACAATAGGTTGACCTGCTTTTAATACAACTACTGGGCCAAATTAAATTAACTTGGCCTTAATTATTCGGATATCTTATACTATTTATTATGATTTTAACCTTATTTTCTGAATACATGATCGAATATCTTTGATCCATTCAGACAAAGTGTCAAGTTCAGGTCTGTCTGCTTCGCGCTAAACAAATTTTCTAGCATGGTCCTCAACTCAACTGCATTCATCAGTAACCGGAAGTTCTTTTTCTAGTTAATAGACTGGAGAATTCTATATTTTTAGTCCATTGGCTTACAACGCTCTCACTTTTTCATTGGTAACGATGCCAAGGCCGGTTGTATTAACATGATGATTTAGACTATAATTGTATTTGTACGATCCACATGAGCAATCCGGAGGAATAGATTTCACATCTTTAATGTTAAAGGCCTCTAAAACCATCTTCTTGAAAATCTAAGATGCAATAGACTTGGTGCATTTTTTTTGAAATTACAGGTGTAGTCTTTTTTTAAGTCATCAGGTATATTTTTGGTACAGATTTCTGTTGGATAAAGGAACTATGTTCAGTTGAAAATTCTACAATGGGAACATGAAATGAAATATAAAAGGTTTCATGATAAATTTTAAAAGTCATTTATTAGGAACCAAATGTATACTACATACTGTCAACCACGAGCTCTTACTTGGTAGAAAAAGAAAAAAAAATATGAAGTAAAAATTATGTAGAGATATACAGTTATGAGACAACAGCTCTATGAAAAACGATGTATAAAGACATCTAGATGTAAGCATACAACTTATATACTAGTAATTGACGACCGAATGTTTTTTTATGTATAGATAGATGTAAATAATTCCAAAAATAATTCCAAAAATAATCGATAAAACTATCAAAATCTTGGTCCAATGATTATATCTTCTTGCTGCATCATAATCACCTTGTGATCTTGCATTGGATGCCTACAAAAAAAAAAACAATATTGCACTTTGTTGTTAGTCAAAAAAGTTTAATAAAATTTATTAAATGACAAGCAAGACAATGTTTTTTAAAAACTGAAATATAATTATCTTTTACAAGTAGTTATTGACCTGTACTTATTATTTTTATCAATTATTTGGTTTTTGTGTTAATAATAAGGTCAAAAGGGAGAACTGGAAACAGTTGAAAAAAGGTGTTATACCATAAAAGAGGGACGAGAGATACCAAAGGGACAGTCAAACTCATAAATCTAAAACAAACTGACAACGCCATGGCTAAAAATGAAAAAGACAAACAAACAACAGCACACACGACACAACATAGAAAACTAAAGAATAAGCAACACGAACCCCACCAAAAAACTAGGGGTGATCTCAGGTGCTCCGGAAGGGTAAGCAGATCCTGCTCCACATGCAGCACCCGTCGTGTTGCTTATGTGATAACAAATCCGGTAAATAGTCTAATTCGGTAGGTCACATTCAGGAAAGGGAAGGGGATTGTAGTTACGACGTAAGGAACATATCCGATATCATTTGTGATACGGTTATTCCATAACGGTCAACCAACTCGTGATGGCGTCCGTAAAAATTACGAAGGGATGATTTCAACTTCACCATTTGGAACTCTTGCTTTAATAGCTTCCTTGTGAGCAGCAACCCTCTATCAAGAAAATCATGATAGAAAATGCAAGCACGGGAATATCGTATCAGTTGGGAGATATATACCCCGTATGCAGGTGCTGCTGGAATGTTGCTTCTTAGAAATGGAAAGTTCACAATTGGAAAGCTGAAATCATCTCTTTTGTCGTAAAGTTTTGTTTTCAACCGACCCTCATTGTCAATTTCTAGATGTAAGTCAAGATATGAGGCCGACTTAACTGTATCTGTAGTATCCTTTATCTCTAGCTCGATTGGATAGATGCGTTCCACATAGTCACCAAATTTTGAATTATTTAGTGAAAGAACATCATCTATATAGCGAAAAGTAGAATTAAAGGATATTGCTAACTTCTTATCTTTCTTCCTAAGAAGTTCCTGCATGAAGTCAGTCATAATAATAAAGAAACAAGTCGGCAAGTAGAGGGGCACAGTTTGTTCCCATTGGAATGCCGACAGTCGGTTGAAAAACACGTCTTCCGAACGTAACAAATATGTTGTCAATCAAGAAATCAAGCATCTTGATAATATCAATTTCAGAGAATTTTTTGTTCGAATCAGAGTGATCCTTTACAAAATAGGATTTATCCCTCCCTAAGACAAGATACTTGTATCTACGTTGACCATTCTTTTTTACGAAGCAAAGCAATACCAACTCTTTCAATTTGTCTTTTAGTTTGGAATGTGGAATACTAGTGTACAGAGTAGAAAAGTCAAATGTTTTAATACTGTTACAAGATGAAAGAGAGTTAGATTGTATGTACTCTAAAAGATCTTTGGAATTTTTAAGTATCCACATCTGATTCACGCCCCATAAAATAGTTTCCTATAATTCTTTATATAAGAGCAAGCGTTTTCAGCAGAATATTCCTATATTTCAGCTGTTTTCAAAATATAATCTACATCTTTATGAAAAAAGTAAAATCACAAAAATACTGAACTCAGAGGAAAATCAATTCGGAAAGTCCATAATCACATGGCAAAATCAAATAACAAAACGCATCAAAAACGAATGGACAAGAACTGTCATATTCCTGACTTGGTACAGGCATTTTCAAATGTAGAAAATGGTGGATTGAACCTGGTTTTATAGCTAGCTAAACCTCTCACTTGTATGACAGTCGCATCAAATTCCATTATATAGTCACCGATGCGTGAACAAAACAAACAGACATAATAGGTAAAAATGTCAAAAATAGGGGTATGAGTTGCTTTTAACCTCTATTTTGTAGCCCTGTAACAAAATACAACTTTTATGTCGGATCATATCAAATATTTAACTGAACCGATAGCATATTGAAAGAACTGTTTTATTAAAATTAAGTGTATATTACGGATTATCAATGTGTCGAGAGTTTTGTGATTGAATAATAACACAGAAATGTCAGTATATATGCAGATAACTGCCGGGGTTATAAACTCTAGGACGAGAATGTCCCAGAATATACCCTTTCTGAGACCTGAATAACATATGATAAGTTTTCAAACAAAAGTGTATGGTTCACTTCAAATGTGATACATAATGATTATTTAGAAAAGCAAATTTGTATTTCAATGCATTTCGTTGTCATGCTTTTTTTTCCAAGAAAAATTTGTTTTGCAATGACCTCTTATATCCACCATTGTAAGCGGATAAATGTTTTTGCTTTATTTTCTATTTTGATAACAATTGTTTCATAATTTGCACAAATTGTACGTTTTAAGTATACTATTAAAAACGAAGGTTAAAACTATCAACCATGGTAAACAAAACAAATCAACATAACTGAAAATCTGAAAATCTGTTTTTACCATTACAGAAGATGTCGACAAAATTTAATATCTTGAAATAGTATAACATGACGAGACAAACAATGAACAAAAAAATATCAATTTCTTCAATAATCGAAAATTGTTTACAATTCAGGAAAACCACTTGTTGTATTAATGCTTTAATTTTGTTTTTAAAAGGATTGTTGATATTCGTTTCTTTTCGTTCACTTTCGCATATCTTACCTTGTCCGCAGTCTACACTTTTATTTCTGAATTTTGAATTTAATATGAATAAAACGCAATCTGGAGGAAAAACATAAAACCGGACTTGATTAAAATAACTTGGATCAATCTTTTTTTCAAAATCATCATAAAATTCACATCTTTCAATGAATTCAAATTATATAAAATATTTGTTGGGGGCTTTACGCGTTAAAAATTGGACAATAGAATGTTTTAACAACTATATAAACTACAGGCTCTAAAGAGCCTGTGTCGCTCACCTTGGTGTCTGTGAATATTAAACATAGCAAAAGATGGATTCATGACAAAATTGTGTTATGGTGATGGTGATGTGTTTTAAGATCTTACTTTACTAAACATTCTTGCTGCTTACAATTATCTCTATCTATAATAAACTTGGCCCAGTAGTTTCAGTGGAAAATGTTAGTGAAAATTTACAAATTTTATGAAAATTATTAAATATTGACTATAAAGGGCAATAACTCCTTAGGGTGTCAATTGACCATTTCAGTCATTTGACTTATTTGTAAATATTACTTTGTTGAACATTATTGCTGTTTACAGTTTATCTTTATCTATAATAATATTCAAGATAATAACCAAAAACGGAAAAGTTTCCTTAAAATTACCAATTCAGGGGCAGCAACCCAACAAAGGGTTGTCCCATTCATCTGAAAATTTCAGGGCAGATAGATTTTGACCTGATAAACAATTTTACCCCACATCAGATTTGCTCTAAATGCTTTGGTTTTTGAGTTATAAGCCAAAAACTGCATCTTACCTCTATGTTCTATTTTTAGCTGTGGAAGCCATCTTGGTTAGATAGCTGGGTCATAGGACACATTTTTGAATCTAGATACCCCAAAGATGATTGTGGCCAAGTTTGGATTAATTTGGCCCAGTAGTTTCAGAGGAGAAGATTTTTGTAAAAGCTAACGACGACGAACGACGACGACGACGACGGACGCCGGACGCCGGACGCCAAGTGATGAGAAAAGCTCACTTGGCCCTTTGGGCCAGGTGAGCTAAAAATGGATTTTATAATTCAAAACTTACTTTCATGGCTGTACAGATAGCAACCAAACCTAATGGCCAGAAACAGAGGACACATGTACAAACGGCGATACAAAAATGGTTTGAATCATCTGGTGGGTATTCGTCCTTCCTCTGTGTCTAAAAAAAGCACAAATATTACGTAGATGATACGGATCATAGCAAACAAAGTAATCACATGAAATCTAACTTGAGCGAGACCACCAGATTAGTTGACAGAGTAAACGTTTGAAAGTATTCATGCATCAATATTCTGTGAAAATATTACAATCGGTAAAACGATACAAACGGGACATTGACAGCTCGTAGAACTATTCTAGAAAATTCTAAAAGAGCGAAAATATGTCTCAAGCGAATTAGTATATGTACGTTAAGAGCACACCTGCAATTACGAATTCCGTATAGTGTAAACATGCATGGACGTAACCTGTAAATTGAGATTAATTGTCATCATGCGATTGGGCAGAAGGTAACTATGTTACTGCTGCAAAATGAAAAGATGAAGATTAGACAGTTGAACCCATAACGTTAGTTATAAAATCTAGTCGTACATCTGTGTCTTTGTCGATCAAACATCAAGATATGGAACAGACCTTAATGTTT
Organism: Mytilus galloprovincialis; assembly: GCA_037788925.1. Taxonomy (NCBI): domain Eukaryota; kingdom Metazoa; phylum Mollusca; class Bivalvia; order Mytilida; family Mytilidae; genus Mytilus; species Mytilus galloprovincialis. Next base: position 26,041,345 of record CM075341.1, read on the forward strand.
CGGTTCTATCGCGAATCTCAACTTCACATAGCTATATGAGACTCATGTACTCTCTGAAATGTGGGTTACTAAGTCTTGTTTTCATGACACCATAAATGTATCCTAACCAAAATCAAAAGATGTTTAGTTTCTTTTTGTAATAATGTCTCTTGGAATGTTCTGAATGCAATCTATTTATTAACAATGTGTACAAAACTAGTCATCCAGTAGTTGTGCACAATAAGTATCCTTCAAAATACCGAATGTCTGCTGAATTCAACAAAATTTAAACAAGAAATTTGTATTCATAAATTACATTCTGTAAAACATGCGCTGCTTTGAGACAATGTAATTTATTTTTCAACTGAACAATGAAATAAGAGAGAAAAGCGAAGACAAATCTGAAGTTTTTTTAGTCCAGATTGTAAATGATTTTTCTGTAGATATTTCGATTTGTTTAACATCCACATGTAACGACACTACTGGTTGAATTCTTCTCATCACCATTTAAATCCTTATTTTACTTTCGAACAAATGTTGATAGAAATATGTTTAGTCATTTAAGCATTTTCACCACCTGGTTTTATGTCGTTCTTAATGGATGTGTGTGGTGCTTAGGCGGCATATTTACATAATCCTGCTTTTTTTTAAATTATATTAGAAAGGGGGGGGGAAAGAAAAATTTACACTTCGAAAGATTTTGTAGTGGTTTATTTTGTTGTCAGTATAAAATAAGGAGATGTAGTATGGCTCCATATGAGAAAAGTATGTACAAGAGTTCAACTGACAATGAATTTTTCAAATGAAGATAATCTTAGACCTTCAATAATGAGCAAAACTCATACCGAATAATCAAATATAAAAGACCAATGCAATACACATTGAATTTTTAAGTAATCAGTAAGCAATCAGTCTGATTTATGATAAAATCAAGAAATAAAGAATAAATAATATGTCAGAAAGCTACAAACTACAAAATAACAGGCTCCTGACTTTGAGAATTTCGAGGGGTTTACAAACAGTGAACAAAATTACTACTGTTCTGATAAATGTTATCCAAAATACCAACGAATTTTCTTCCCCAGGTATTGGTTATCTTCGCTGTGTTTGGGAAACCATTCAAAATCGTAGGACCTCAATGCTCTTTTATATAGTACATTACCTGAACTTTTGTACTCTTTTTTTTTTAACGTCACAGAAAATCAACGTGTACATGCGTTATGTGATGCAAACTGACATTAAACTCCCAAATCCATCAAATCAGGAATGCTTATTTAATCATTTCTCAAAAAGCCTCTCATCATCCATAAAAGAAATTCAGAAAGAAAGGAATATATTACTTATCAATGCTAATAAAATTAAATCTTACTTATCGATTATTTACGTGGGATTTCTTTCTATATAAAATGAGTATTATGTGTTCCTTCTAGTTCGTTACAAGTAACAGTCCTGTTTGATATATAGTTTTAAAATACTTTAAGATAACACCATGAACTTAACCGAAGAATAAAAAACCTTGTAAAAAAATTATATAGGGCGAAAAAGGGGAACATTCAGAATTTAACCAACTTTGCTATATTTCACAGATTTTAAAGAAATTAACTCAAATATGAAGTTTTATAAATATTTAATGAAGATTGATAGAATCCTGGGCCTTAAATATGATGACTCAGCATAAATTCACAGGTTACAGTATGCATAGTTTACCTAAAGTCCTGGATACATAATTAATTCATAATATTTGCATATTTGTAAGTAAATTTGTAAAGAAGTGCTTATATTTACTCTTCGCAGTCATTGAAACTCATTGATCCTTCCTGAATATTATTTATGGGGTATTTGTGTCCTTTCGACAATCCAAAAGTAAGCCGCAACACCTAAATCTGCTTTTTTGTCACCACGGCATAATAAAAAACAAGCTAGAAAAACAAAAATATCTCAAGAAAACTTACAATAGTGTGTTCTATCCTGAATATCTACTAAATATTCCAAATTGCTAGAAACAGCAGAATGATCTAGGAAATTTGAGGCCCCAGGGGCAAAAATACATAGAAAATTGCCTACCTCCTGGGTCATAAAACAAATAATTTAACTTGTAAATGCTATGATTTTATGATTTTAAAGTTCTTGATATAGAAAACAATAACTATGCTTGAAAGTTATGCAAAAATCAGATGTTAGCAGTCATCTCTACAACAATTTAAGTGAATTTATATCTCAGACTGGTATCTGCATACATACAACTATTGCAAATATGGCTTTGTTTGAACACTTCTATTATATATATTAGCTAAATTGTGTCAGATATATAGTTACGGATGATACTATTGTGACAAGGATTCTGAATTGACCATTTGAGTGTTCTTTAATTGACAAATAGACATATAGTAAGATGTGGACTGGAGACAGGCTGGATTGGATACTTTATATAATCTTGAATGTTGTAATGATTGACTGCTAAACATTACATTTATAGTATTCTGATATGCTTTCAATATGTTATCAAAACAGTTTTAAACAGGTTCTAGGCATTTTTTATCAGAAAATATGCAAATAAGGTAAGCTGGCAATAATTAAAAAGTCTTGTTTTCAAATTTAAAAAAAATTGAAACAGGGGAGGGGGTATAAAATGTATAGTACAGAAAAACTTAGAGTATACGCAGTGATTTCTTTGTACTATATATACAATGGTTCTTACGAGTTAACATATTTAAACAAACGAGTCCGAAGGATGAGTTTTTTTTAAATATGTTAATGAGTAAAACACATGGAATATAAAATTTGTAATATAAATAAAATGATTGACAGCTTTGAAGACCTTGAACTAACATTGGAAATTGGTCACGTTACAGTTTTATCCAATGAAAAGTAAGCTCGCGCAATTCAATTATCTCAAGTCGCGACCGAAATCGAAGATGATATCAAGTTGGCAGTCTGTTCTCAAGAGATTGAGGCTGACTATTTTGACGATCTGGCTATTTCTCAGGCAGCAAATATAATGGATGTCAATTTGACAATTTCACAAGCAATGAACGTATACGATGTTGAGGGCGAAGAAAATTTTGACTTGGGAACATTTGAACTTGGTTATTTGGCCAGGGAACCAAATACCAGCGTAGTCGAAAACCCCGTGAACCCAGGGATTAATCGTTTTTCTACATGTGTTTCTGCTGACGAGATCGATAAACTTATAACTTCACAAACCAACCCGAATACACAAAAGAACACAAAGTGGGCTATAAAAGTGTTTAACGAATGGCGGGCAGCTAGAAGACAAAACGGTGTTGAAATAACAGATTTGTTGGCAATGGATGTTAAAACTATGGATTATTGGCTCCAGAGATTTGTTTTGGAGGCGCGAAAAAAAACGGGAGACGAATATCCTTCGAAGTCGTCGTAATACATCGTCTGTGGTTTAATGAGACATTGCAAGGACAACAAGTTATTTCATGTTAACTTCTTTGACGAAAAAGACGGCACATTTGCACAATTTCGCAAAGTGCTTGATGCAAGAATGAAAGGACTGGGGACTAAACAAAAAAAGGCCGACGCAATATTGGAGGAAGATGAGGAAATTTTGTGGTCATCTGGTGTTTTTGGACAATCAAATTCAACAACACTTCAGTATACTGTTTTTTATTATGCCTGTAAAATGTTTGTCTTGATGGGTAGGGATGAACATCGGAATTTGCAATGTTCTCAGTTTGAACTTGGAGAAGACGGAAAGGGGAAATACATTAGATTTATTGGCCGTAACAACAAAACCTTCAACGGTGGTCTGGGTCATATGAAAATTAGCAACAAGGATATAAAACATTATTCTAATGACGGTAAGTTTTGTTTTATTGTTAATTATCAAGATATCGTACAGTAAAAATAATTATTTTGCATGTTGTTCCTTTCATTAAAAAAAACCTAAAACAGGTACAATTAAGAATTTCTTGGCAAACTGCTTTAACTCGTTATTTTATGAATTTGAAATTTCATTTAATTATTTAATTATTTGTCAATGGATCATATTTTTAAGGCTTATTACCAAACACTAAACAGTAAAATAGTATTTAGGGAGCGTGAGAAGTGGATAGTGATGATCCTTCTATTTGATCACTAACAAAGTCATGTTTTTTACGATTTTTTGTGTTTGCTCTCAATTGTATCACGACTGACGAAAAACTGCATTCTTTACAAGAGTTATCTCCCATTCACCATAAGTTAAGTGAAAATGAAAAGTCAAAGCGCAAAGCCCGTTATCGTATTTAAAGTGACAAAATCAACTTAATCAAAAACTTCTGTCATATTCAATACTTGATACAGGAATTTTTGTATGTAGACAATGGTGGATTAAACCTGGTTTTATAGTTAAACTCTCAAATTGCAATATACTCATCAATAAAAGACAATGTAACTGCTTTTAATGAAGATGTATATTTTTATCACTTATCGAAATTGTGCAAATCATGGTACCCCTCCGTTATACATGTACTAAGTTTAATTACTGATTATTTCTTAAAAAGTCGCCATATATACAATATTTGTATTATTTCTAGTTTTATAATTCATTTTCAGGACCTAGGTGTATGTACAACATTTTTGAGACATATCTCAACATTCTTGGTAATGATGGATGTTTTTATCGAAATCCTTTGGCTTTGGTCGGAAATACAATCCTGTATGGAAAGCAGCCGCTTGGTGTCAATAAACTAGAAGGTTTAATGAAAGAGATGTGTCAAAAAGCGGGCTTAACTGGAAATTACACAAATCATTCTGGGAAGAGGACGTGCGCAACAGCATTGTACAAAGCAGGATTAGATGAACAAACAATAATGGATCGTACTGGACACAGGTCGTCAGCTGTAAGGGCATACAAATCAAAAACTGATGAAATAGAACAAAAAGTGTCTTCTGTGTTAAATCCACCTAGTATGGATACAGTTTTTGTTACCCATAATAAATTGGAAGTTGAGGGGCCTCTTTTGAAGTGTACAAAACTGGAACCAGTCAACACTGAAAACTCCGCAAATTGTCGTGACATTTCTACGCGCCTAAAATGTTTGAATGATATTACTAACACAAGTAGAACTGTAAATTTTAACAACTGCAATTTTTCTTTCACTTAAACATTTGTTGAAAGAAAGTTAATGGGAATTTTCGCAATGGAACATATTTTTTCTAGTTGAGCTGCATATTTAATTAGCAAAATATGGTACAACATAAATTTGCATATAATATACCATGGTTTTCCTTAAACACACTTTTTAAGCAAATTATTGCATTAAAACATCAAAGGAAAAAATCCAATTAATTACAAAAGACTATAACTCTGATAAATGAGTATTAATGTGAGAAAAACTGATTTTAGAGAGTTTTCTATTTAAATAAATGAATGTATAGGTTGCACTTTGTAAATACAGCTGTTTCTCAAAACACGCCTCTTTTGGGGAGATCTTGAATATTCATAGAAAGTTAATTTTGTTTACATACTAGTTCCCAGTTATGCTCTCTGTGTTCCATCTCACAGAGACATAACTTGGAAATGTTACCAGTAAATAAACATGTGCATATTGTTTACATTGAAATCTGTGGTAACCTTTTGTTCGAGGTAGGGGTAGTTAAGAAATTTAGTGTTAGTTTAAACTCTGAGAAGTTCAGGGCATATAAACGTTAAAAATATGCCGCACAGCCCTATATTTTGACCTTTAAAAAAAAATTGTGGTGCATATGAACTTTCAATTCTAGGATAAGATTTTTTTCAAAAGTTCATAGTAAAAGTGGTACAGTTTTAGACGTAAAAGGAGTTTCTATGGGAAATTGCATTGTCAATATTTACAGAAATGCAACCTATAGAACGATTAAAAATAACTTACCAGTAAACAAATTAATTAAAACTTTAAGTTTTAAAAAGAATCGTTGATATAACTGGAGATGTGTTATACTATACAGCGTTGTTGATGTGGAGCAGGATCTGCTTACCCTTCCGAAGCACATGAGAACACTCCAATTCTTTTGTTGATTAGTCTTTAATTTTCTTTGGTGTGTCTGGGTACTATTTTTTGTTTGTCTGTCTTTTTCATTTTTAACCGTGGCGATTTCAATTTGTTTTTCGATCTATGAGTTTTGCTGTCCCTTCGGTATCTTTTGGTCCTCTTCTATTCATTAATGCATTACAGAGTATATCTTTAAGCAAGGGAAATTCGTTAATATGTATCATATGCAAATTACTAACCTTTCCAGAATAAATCTTCTCAGTTTGATTCTCAGAAACACATGGAACGACAGAAGTAGATGTCGTTGGTTGATCTACATTTACTGGATCGCTATTGATTGTAGGTAGACATGACTTGGACCGATCTTGATTCAATGGAATTTGACTGTAGTTAGAGGACTGTGCTGCAAAAATTAAAAACCATAATTACATGTAAGGATCGTACTCATTCATAAGATTGTAAAGGGTAAAAAAAAGTACAAGGACAACAAAGCTACACAGTATAAAAAAGTTATTTTGAATGACACAGACATATTAAGAAGCATATATAGGTGGAGAATCCGGAGATAACCACCGACTTACGGCAATACAACCTGCAATCCTAGTCAATTAATAAAGAAGTGGAACAAATCTGACATGAGCGAATTCTTCGTCTTTGATTTACCTGTTAGTGCTTATTGCAGAAAAACGACTCTGACCACTTGGCAACCGAGCTCCTTGCTACTCTATTCGGTCTTTTATTTTATTTATTCATATCATATTGTTTAGAAATATACATATAAAGAATAAAGAATAAAGGATGAATATAAGTTGAATGGTTTGCTACTGACCCCATACGGATCCATAGAGGGATAGAAAAATCGATAGGGTTGAGGCCGTAGGCCAAATATCCTATGTAAGTTATTCCCATTCTATGGTCCGTAGGGGGTCAGGAGTACACCGTATAACGACTTTATCGCACGCAGTACTTTTTCTACTGCATTTTGTAGAAAAATGAATAAAGAAACACAACAACATAAATATATGCATCACCATTAACAGTGGACGTGACGTCATGAACCCCTATGATATTTACTTACCCCTACATATTCATTACGGCGTTAAACCGATCACAACGAAATTACCAACGGTGCGATAACAAGTGATAGGTTTAACTAGATTTAATATGAAAACAGATCTCACTATTTGCAAACTGTGAAATTATGCCTCTGACTACTGAATTAAACTGTTGAAAGAACCGTGAGTATTATATTATCATGCCATCATTATTTTGTGTTAAGTAAAATATACTTGTATTTTATAAACAGTCATGTTTAAGTATTTGAAGAAATGAAAATCACATAAAGTAAAAAAAAATCGGGTTATATACTTTCTAAATGTTAACAGTTTATGCCATAGTTTAGAAATTTTTGCTTTAAATTGCTGGATCAATTAAATTTTCTTTTATTCAACAACAACAACCAGATTTAAACAATTAGGGAAAGGTGATTTGCTTACTCGGTATAGAGAGCAACATATTGTAGCATTTCTATCTTTTTTTTTTTTTTCATAGACGAATTAAACAAGATTTGTCAGTTTGAAAAATAGGCAATATTTAAAAGTGAAATCTCCAGCATGACAATAATTTCTTCTTTAGATTTATTTTGTCACAGAGTATCAGGATACAAAAATGACAATAATGATCAAAATAACAATAAAAATAGGATCAGATGATAAAATGTTTTTACTTGATAAAGATGCTTTATTCGGATTAATACCTGTTTTCTCTCGTTTGCATCAAGATTTTTAGTTAGATGAAAAAAAAGTATACAAATGTCGGATTCACCACATATATCACTTTTGATAAATTATTAGAAAAATATTTACCCATTATACCAGTATGTGTACGTCAAGCCAGTCAACAAATTGAAGTAAACAGATATATTCCTCTCTGGTGGAAAAACCCAAATGTACATTATTTCATCTGATAATATTTCTTTTCTCCACCCTCCTAACTGGAACTTGTGATATTTCTGATTATACTGACAAGATGTTTGTTATTGGTTTGTTTTCAATAGGCTTTTATACTAACCTATCCCCCCAAATTGTATGACTATTTACGTGACTTCCGTGTTTTAACTATAGCGAAAGATATTGTATAACACACTTGAGATAGTTTACCTTAAGCAATTGATCATTTTATTAGATAAATTAAAACATCAATAATACGGGTTAAAGGATAACCGATTGTCCTGTAATATTTTTAAAAAATTTGACAGATGTATTTTGAAACAAATTGTTTTTTTATGATGCACCCTCCAAATTGTCGTAAAGCGTTAAAATGACTTTTTTCCAAAATAAATCCAAACCTTAATTCGACTATTTCAACTTATTTTAATAGTTTCTTCTTATGGTGTGCTGTTAAACACTCAATGTTAGGGAAGCTTTTAGCCATTACAAACATGTTTCAGCAATGTCATCCCGGCGCAAATTTATGTGTCTGTCTCTAGTCAATTGCAAGATCCTGTAGTGCAATAATTGTCGTAGGTTCATGTTTGTCATATTTTTATTTTTGTTTGTTAATTGTTTAATTATTAATTTGGCTGTAAGTGTTTTGTTTATTGTTTTGTTATTAATTATTCTGCAAGTTTTCTTTATTGAATTGTTTAATATTTTTTCATGTCGGGGACTTTTATAACAGACTGTACGATATGTTTTTTGTTCTCATTGGTGATTGCCATACGATTGCACGAATATGCGTATTTCCACTTTATTCAAACTTAGTGGATAGTTTTCCCATTGTTAATCATACCTATTTCCTTATTTTCATATTAGAGTTATTACTCTTTAATGATTTTTTCTTATTTTGCGTATTTTGCCTAACATATGGAAGATTAATATCGAAAAATAGAAGAAAAAAAATATCAGCATGATGAAAAACAGTCAAATAACTTATAGTCAACATGACTGAAATTGTCAAGTCTTATTAGATTTATTATACTTTCATGATGATTTTTACTTATTGAAGTGACCATTGTTGAAGATGCAGAGCCTCTAGCATTTATTCTTTTCGGTTTTGAGTAGTTTTTGTATTATCATAATTTTTCAAATTCCTTATCTTTTAAGACAAACTGACACTTATTCCATTGTTGAGCATGTAACCATTTGAGATGGATGTAAATACGACACCTGCTCATAAGGCGCCTGCCCATACAGTACTGTAAAAGAGGGACGAAAGATACCAGAGGGACAGCGTAAGTGTATGTTTCTCAACTAAATTATGACTTGAGTTGGTGGTCTCAGATGTTTAGATACCTGCAGTATTGTTATGTGATCTGTTATAATGCCAATTGTGTCATATTCCTGATTATGACAGTTTGCATTGCATGTAACTCATGCATATCGTTCGAGGCTCAGCCTGTATTGTAATTTAATCAAATATCCGAAGCCTAGACATGACAAGAGATTACAATCTTTTATTTATAATTGATGACTTTCGAACAGCGGTATTCTACTGTTGCCTTTATTTAATGAATAATTATTATAACCCATTTACTAAAATACATTAATCCTCGGGAAAATAATTTTTTGAACATCATGAGCATTTTCATGAATTGATCGACGGTTCTCAGATGAGAAGGTCTAATTATTCCCCCAAAAGCGCCTAGTTTAGTATCATCCGATTGTCAATCGCCAGTGGAAATGTAAAGAAGTGCGAAATACTTACATCATAATAGTTAGATACTTCAACTTTTTTTGTTGGACTGAGAACGTAAAGTTTTGTAAATATTTTAATGTTCTATCCGTAAGTCATATATTTCTTATTAGCTTTGTAAAAACAGTTTTCTTAAATGTACACAGTCTATAGCTGATTGTGCGGTATGGGCTTTGCTCATTTTTGAGTTGCCTCAATGGTAATCATACCAAATCTTCTTTTTCATAAACACATGTTCCAATTTCAACTGTTCAAAGTTTCATTCTCTTCGTTCAACCTACTTCGATATCTAGATCTGAGCTGCCATTAAAACAATCTAAATCATGTCCAAGGAATTTTCATTGTGCTTCATATCATTCTGATGGTTGTTTAACTCTATGCTCTTCAACTTTGTACTTGTTTGACTTTATAACTATTATGATCAGGGCGTCACTGAAGAGTCTTATGTAGACGAAACGCGCGTCTGACGTATTAAATTATAACCCTGGTACATTTGATAACTATTGTTCTCACTAATTTAGATATATCGGGTCGCAACATCTCATGTAGAAGTTTGCAGTTTTATTGCTGAAATTTAAATCTGGCTGTGAAGCCACAAACGACAAAGCAGAATGCAATTTCATTTTAATGATTACAGAAATATAATCAAATATATATAATAATATATATGTCATTAGTGTCAATAGTTCTTATAAATATTTCAAATATAAATGTACTAATGAAATAGTAAAACCTATAACGAAAACAAATATCAAGACTTGTTCTTTAATATCTAAATGGTTTTTCGTCTGGCTTTCTACAAAACTTCCCCATGGTCTTCCTTTATCTGACTGTAATATAAAAAAAAAAGTCTTGCAATATATTATGTAAATAAAAGCAACAGTAGTATACCGCTGATCAAAAATACAAAATCAATCGATTGAGAGAAAACAAATCCTGGTTACAAATTAAAACCTATGGAAACAGTGCAGCTATAAGAGGAAAACAACGATACAACAAAAACACACAAATGCAACAAAAAAAAAAAAAATAAGAATACAATATAGAAACGAGCTATTAGATAACAACTTCCATAATCCTGACTTAATGCTCTTCTCAACTATGTGTAATATCTTTGACTATATGTTATTTTGTGTTTCTTTTTGGAACAGTTATTGTTTTTACATAGTGATTATTTCAGGCCCTTAAAAGAAATATACACGACGAAATATAAACACTATTACTTGATGTTCAGTAGTTGTCGTTTGTCGTCTGCACATCGGTGTTGACAGGATTATCAATTATATGGTCATTTTCATAAATGTCCTGTTTACAAAACTTTGAATTTTTCGAAAAACTATCGACATTCTTATCCCAGGCAGAGATTTACTTAGTCGTATTTGCACAACTTTTTTGAATTTTGAGTCCTCAATGCTGTTCAACTTTGCACTTGTTAGGGTTAAAAACTATTTGATCTGAGCGTCACTGATCAGTCTTATATAGATGAAACGCGCGTCTGGCGGCGTATTAAAAATTATAATGCTGGTACCTTTGATGACTATTGTTGATGTGGTTCAAAAGTTTTTTTTCATATCTCGTTCTTTACATAGATTAGACCGTGTTTTTTCTCGTTTGAATGGTTTTACACTAGTAATTTTTGGCGCCCTTTATAGCTTGCTGTTCTGTGTGAGCCAAGGTTCCGTGTTGAATACCATACTCTGACCTATAACGGTTTACTTTTATAAATTGTGACTTGGATGGAGAGTTGCACTCGTACCACATCTTCTTATATCTAATAGTAGTTGGATGTTGATTGATATACTTGCATGCCAGTGTGTTTTAATGCCACATTTGTATTTAACCGAGACACTTCGACATTGGCGGAATGCATAACATTATGAGAGTAGTAATGATACTAGGTAGTTTTGAATAAGTAGTTGAAGATTTGTAAGAAAAAAACAATATTGTGGGTGTCCCCCATTATATATTTACTTTAATTGCGGACACAAAATGGTATAGAAAAAAAGGTTAAGAAAATCCCAAACATGTATTTGGAAAACATTGCAATTTACATACACAGAGAAATAATATATATTAATATATACAATGTATGTATAATTGCTGATATGTAAATAGCATCTCAGTAGACTTTTTGGTTTTGTTTGCATTTGATCAAGTAAACGGAAATACCCTACACTAAACAACGTTTGGATTGATATACACTTTTAATCTTAAAATTGTTAATATTTTGATTTGAAGATTTAAATCACAAGCTGTTTTCTGATATACTATCCGTAAGATACATTTTGTTTTATTTAGTAATATTTATGCAACTGTTATTTTTTTTAAATGAATTAAAAAGAATGAAACTATTATTACTTCCTTTGTTGTTTGAATTTGAGTTATGTAAAGCTGATCCTCGGGGGAAATATTCTGGTCGTCATCCTGCAGTTCAATTTCATCTACTAAAATCTGTCTGTCTGTTCTCATTTGACCTGTGAATAAATAAACTCATCAAAGATACCAGGACTAAATTTGGTATATACGCCCGACAAGACAACTTAAGTTTATCTTTTGATTGAATAAGTTCCTTTTTTCCCATCATTGTAAATATGCATCTTTTCAAAAACAGTTGCAGCTTAGTCGAAATGAGAAATAACAGATATAACTGTTATTATTAAGGTTATTATGATTTGAAAGCATTAAGTTGAGCAAATATCTCTCAATCTACATGCCCAATTTATGATTTCTTGATGATGAAAATGTATTTGTTTTTAAATTCAGGTACGTCAACTCCACTGTTTGTCATTTTAATATTCAGTAAAGTTATCTTTTTATATTTTTAATTTAAATCTAAATAATATACATGTTGAACACCAATATGAGTCCGATTCAGTATTACTTTGTCAAATGTATGTATACAGAATAGAAAAACTAGATAAAAATGAATATTTACCCTATTGTAATCACGATGTCACTCACAAGTTATAACGTTTCAAAGTACTTAAACAGGAGAACCGTTATAGTCGACAATAGGGAAGCCGGAATATTACATATATGTGTGCCTTCGAAATGAAGAATAGCAATAAAAGCCTTGTTCTTTTGCTTTTGTGTGTGCATGTACTGATTTAGTGTCATTGATGGTTACCCCATAACTTTTTAGTTTTCTTTTATAAACAAATCATTAGACTTTTAGTTAAAACATTTCCAAACCTTTAAATAAACTCATGGTGACAACTATGTGAATAAAATTGGTCTATGCGGGATTTTACTTTTTTACCTCAGGATTATTTACCTTAGCTGTATTTGGCAAAATCTTTAGGATTTTTTGGTTCTCAATGCTCTTCAACTTCGTATCTTTTTTTTTTTATATATTTGATGAACTTAATGAAATTTGATAACAAAAATTCTGCAAATTACGCTCGAGAAATATATCCTGTATTGACCTCATAGAAAAGGTTATATATGTTATATTAATAATTTCCGACCACATTTGTATCAAAATCGTCATTTGATTTTGGTGGAATTTTATAGATATCATATTGTCTCTATGACAATATCAAATATCAGTTGTTATTTCAATTGCTTTTTTTTTTTGTTTGTTTGTCATCTTATGTATTTGAAGATTTTTTTGGTCAAATAATTGATGAAAGATGTCATTTGTTTCAAAACGTTTTAGATCGTTTAACAATATCCTGAAATTCATTACATGACGTCACAAAGATAACTAAAAATAACCGTGCAATATGCTTTTTGCTGTGCAATTTGCTTTTTGCTAGCCGCCGTTTTCTCGCTACCTTCGAAAATATAGTTTAACATGTGGCTATCCCTAATCGAATCAAATTTGTTAAAATATACGAATTAATAATATTATTGTATATCTAGATATCACATATAGAGACTAGTTTGTACATACCCATAGTACCACAGTCGTGTAGGCCCTATTGTTGATGTGTTGAATGTAACAATACAATGAGTTACTATAATACTTCAAGAACTGGATTAAATTTTAAAATGAAAAAAAAAAAATCAAATTTGTAGTAAAATGAATTATGTTCATCGTATTTTAAAAGACGATACGCGGATGTTTATATACAATATCAGGTCAATGTCAGAAAAATTTCACCTGTTTTTAATGAGACTAAGAAACTAGAAGGACGAGGTTAACCGTTTCTTTCTACTGTTTAGTGCAGAATACAAGTTGATAATTTGCTGACATCAACCTAATATTGGGTTTTTTCATGCAGTTCAAAATGTCTACAGAAGGGACTGAAAATGTTAACAAAAATAATTGTTTCCCTTGACGAACCTCAAACTATGAGAAAAAGTGGCTTTGTATAAAATCAACATTGCACATCATATCACTTTACTATATTTGATCCAGATAACAGGAAGTATTCTATCGGCAACATGAAATCGTTGTATGTAGTCTTATGTAGACGGAACGCGCGTCTGACGTATTAATTATAAGCCTGTTACCTTTTACCTGTTTATGGGTTATAAAAACAGGTTTATGAATATGGCTTTGTTAATGCAGGAACTCGGTAAGATGTATCAACTAATGTTTTATCCATCTAATTAAAATATGGGTGGAATATTCTAAAGGGATAGTCAAACACATTAATTGTAGAAGAACTGACTTTTCCATAATAAAAAAAAATGAAAATGACAAAAGATAAACATCAGTGTGCAAATCAACATTGAAACAATCCAAAACGAAGCTATTAAATACCATATCAACTGGGAGATCGATACTCCATATGCAGGCGCTGCTGAGATGTTGCTACATAGAAATGAAAGTTTACAATTAGTACGCTTAAATTATCTCTTTTGTCTTTTCTATTGTTCTCTCACGAGCCTTATTGTCAGTTTCAACATGTAGGTATAGATATGAAACAGCCTTAATTGTATATGTTGTATCCACTATATCAAATTTCATGGGGTAGATGCCTTCAACATAGTCATTACATTTTGAATTATTCAGTGAAATGATAATAATTTATATTGCAGACCGTGAAGTTAACGGACAAATATATATCTATTTTTTAAACCTTTTGAAGAAGCTCCTTTCTGTATGTTGTTAATAAATAAAGGATCCAGTTGGCAAGGAGATGAGTACTGTTTGTTCACATGTGATTGCCAATTGTTTGTTGAAAAACACATTATTCTATCAATACAAATATGTAGCCACTGAAAAAAATCAGGCAACTTGATAATTTGAATGAATTCTTTAGTTATAACAGGTTGTTTTATTCAAAACATGATTTATCCCTCCTTGAATTATATGTGAATCTACATAGGGCATTCTTTTTATAAAATTAAGCAGAATGAATTCTTTTCATTTATCTATTTGTGAACAGTGTATATTGCAATTGAATAAATTGTCCAAGACTGAATCAATGTGGAAGAGTCGTTTAAAAGATAGGTACGGTAATGGTTTTAATTACGCGTAACCGCATATTGCCAATTTTTTTTCTAGGATTGACCTTTAGCATGTTTAGTGAGGGGTTTAGGAACTTATAAACATACCGTTAGTTTTTTTACAGGGCCTTTTATAGCTGACCATGCAGTATAGGTTTTAAACAATGATAAAGGGTTTACGGTAGGCTTTACGGTGAGTTATAATTGTTAATATCTGTTCATTTGGTCACTTGTGAAGAGTTGTCTCTTTGGCAATCATACCACATCGTGGTAATTTTACAACTAATCCACTGTTTTCTACACCAAGACAGCCTTTACAAAGTCATAAATATGACAGTTGTTTTATATTAGTTTGAGGAACTGGAGCTTTTGATTATGCCATTTGTTAAAGGACTTTCCGTTTTCAATTTTCCTTTAAACTCGGTATTTTTTGTTATTTTACTTTTTAGCTGATGCCAAAGATTAAAAAAAATACGTAAATCATCATTTAACCCGTATATATATTCATTGATTTATAATTTTGAACAAATTGGTTCTTTTTAATGATGCCTTTGTTTTATTTAGATGTTGGCATTATTCCTTTCTTACTTATTGAACATGCTTCTCACATGCGTAACCTTAGTCTTATTATTCTTATTATATGCCAAAACGAAGATCGCACTGATCCGGATTCAAATGATTTATTCACTTATACGCCAAAAATACAGCAGCGATATTTTGCTGCTAATTTATACAAAATTGAACTAAACTGACAATTAATTTCATAATATCATGTCACATAATTAAAAAAAAGGATATGTGATATCGTAGCAATTGAGACAACTATCCATCAAATAGTTGAAATTGAGACAGTTATCCATCAAAGGTCAAATGAATTGCATGTTAGCAATTATCCACGCTTATAAATGTTTAAACTGAAAATAATCATCTTTCATTTTTTTTATTTTTAAATCGTAATTAATTCACCTCTTACATCTAGTTGTAACTTTTTTTGTACATGTTGTACATACATTTCTATAAGCGTTGAAGCCGCTTTCCAGAAAAACATGTTATTAAATATTGTTACTTATATATTGTGCTGATTTACTGATTGTTGAAAATCAATATTTTTCGAAACCAATTAAATTTGAATAATTTATCTGGTGTTAAAAACAAACATCCGTAAAATTGAGAATGAAAATTTGGAATGCGTCAAAGAAACAACAACCCGAACAAAAGCTAAAAACAGCTGGGGTCATTAATTGGTCTTCAACACAGCGAGAACATTCGCACCTAGAGTCGGGTTGTACTTATATGCATCTATAATATGATTGCTGAGTTGCTTCTTCATGCTTTCACTTAGTTGTTATAAATGATTAACTGTTAGAAAATTAGATTTATTATTAATATATGCCGTCTCAGTTTCGCAATTTACATCATTTCGTAGCAAGAGGAAACAATTTATGTATACATGTAAGTTAGGCTTAAACTGAACAATTTCAGCAGCACAACATAAGCATTTCTTCAAATATTGCCTTTTCTGTATCGACACCAAATCATTTGAAAACACATGGTTATCTGTTTTACAATAGAGCCAACTATAAAAACTAGTTATACAATTTTTATAATATTCTATTTGACATGTTTCAGCTGTCAATATTTGTATCGTCATGCTCGATACTGATGCAGATAACAGAATAATAAAAGTAGGCCAAAGATGCCAAATGAATATTCAAACTTAAAGTGGAAATTAAATGACAACCAGAAACTAAGGACTGATCAACACCAACCCATCAAAGACTAGTGATGATCTCATACGGGTGCTCCGGAAGAGTAAAACTGTTCGTTGTACTGTCTAAGAAATTCTCTACATACTACTGAGACCTTTTGTTATTATTTAGAACAGCTTCTATTTCCGTTTTAAAGATAATGTTCTCGCACTAAATAATTCAAAGTTTGGTGACTAAATTGAACAAATCTATCCCATCTAACTTAATGTAAAAGATACAATAGATACAGTAAAGTCTGCTTCATAAATGACTTATATCCAGAAACTGGCAATGGGGATCGAATAAAAATAAAACTGTCCGACAAAAGAGATGATTTCAGCTTTCTAATTTAGAACTTTCCATTTCTATGTAGCACTATTCAGCGTCGCCTCAGTGCATATCGAGTAAATTTATCATAGGTCTAGATGTTCCTATCATTGTTCCCTTACCAGAGAGTTTCTGTTCACAAGAAAGTAATTAGACTATAGGTTCCAAGTGGTGCAAGTAAAATGAACCTTTCCAAGGTTTTCCGGACGCCATCACGAGTTGGTTAACTGTTATAGATATCTGTTTCACAGATGACGACGGACATGTTCAAGAAGCGTAACGACACATCATCCCTTTTTCCAAACTTGCATGTGTATTTTTGTTACTTTCTAGCGATAAATAATAAAATTGAGAATGGAAATGGGGAATGTGCCAAAGAGACAACAACCCGACCATAAAAAAACCAAACAACAGCAGAAGGTCACCAACAGGTCTTCAATGTGGCGAAAAATTCCCGCACCCGGAGGCGTCCTTCAGCTGGCCCCTAAACA
Source organism: Mytilus galloprovincialis (assembly GCA_037788925.1). Taxonomy (NCBI): domain Eukaryota; kingdom Metazoa; phylum Mollusca; class Bivalvia; order Mytilida; family Mytilidae; genus Mytilus; species Mytilus galloprovincialis. The sequence continues at coordinate 26,058,967 of CM075341.1, forward strand.
AATATATACTAGTTCAGTGATAATGAACGCCATACTAATTTCCAAATTGTACACAAGAAACTAAAATTAAAATAATACAAGACTAACAAAGGCCAGAGGCTCCTGACTTGGGACAGGCGCAAAAATGCGGCGGGCTTAAACATGTTTGTGAGATCTCAACCCTCCCCCTATACCTCTAGCCAATGTAGAAAAGTAAACGCATAACAATACGCACATTAAACTTCAGTTCAAGAGAAGTCCGAGTCTTATGTCAGAAGATGTAACCAAAGAAAAGAAACAAAATGACAATAATACATAAATAACAACAGACTATTAGCAGTTAACTGACATGCCAGCTCCAGACTTCAATTAAACGGACTGAAAGATTATGATTTCATCATATGAACATCAGGCACAATCCTTCCCGTTAGGGGTTTTGTATCATACCATCATAACATATATGAGAAGAACATAACCCGTGTCATGCCAACAACTGGTTTTTGAATAAATGTGTTTAGTTCCGATGCAAAGACCCTATAAGTGAATCAATATTAACGCCAAAATATGCAATCTTTAATGACCTGACAACAGTATCGTAACTATATCCCTTCTTAATAAGTCTATTCAAAGGTTTTGTTAGTTTTTGAGGTGAATACTGACACCTTTGTGCTTTATAAAGAATATTTCCATAAAAAATTGGATGTGAAATACCTGAACGTATAAGAAGTCTGCATGTTGAGCTATATTTACGAATGCTGTCCTTAAACTGATGATAAAATTTAGTAAATGTATTGACTAGTTTGTGATATCGAAAACCCTGGTGTAATAATTTTTCAGTAATACATAAATTTCTCTCGTTAAAATCTAAAACATTGTTACATACACGAGCGAATCGTACAAGTTGAGATATATAAACACCGTAAGATGGTGACAAGGGAACGTCACCATCTAAAATGAATAATTAACGATAGGAAATGAAAAATCATCTCTTTTATCATAAATTTTAGTATTCAGCTTTCCGTTAGTGATATAGATATCAAGATCGAGGAAAGGGCAGTGGTCATTGTTAGTATTAGCTTTATTTAAAGTAAGTTCAACAGGATAAATTTCTTTAATATACATACTGAAGTCGTCATTATTGAGAGCCAAAATATCATCCAAATATCTAAAAGTATTATTAAATTTGTTTATCAGATGTTGTTTCGATGGGTCTTTGCTTATTTTTGTCATAAATTGTAACTCATAGCAATACAAAAACAGGTCCGCAATAAGTGGTGCACAGTTAGTCCCCATTGGAATTCCGATAATCTGACGATATACGGAATCCCCAAAGCGAACAAAAATGTTATCTAGTGAAAATTCAAGGGCATATATAGTATCAAAGCATGTCCAATTGACATAGTTTTTTTGTTTATTGCTACTAAAAAATGACCTAAAAGAGTTTGAACATATATATTCACATTCTGATTTTTTAAATGCCCATTTAATTAGGTGTGTGATTTTTTTCCTTAATGAGAATGTGAGGCAATGTGGTATACAGGGTAGAAAAATCTAAACTTTGAACAGATTCAAAATCACCAATATAAGCATGCAATTTATCAAGTACTTCCAACGAGTTCTTGACACTCCAAAAGTAATTAATTCCACTATTTTCGAAGGCCTTATTTGAACAATTTATTATCAGGTTTTTAATGGTACCAAGTGTGCTGGTAAAAAGAATAGACAATTTAGTAGTGGAACCATGGCTTGAAGACGAAATAAATCTATATTTGTAAGGTGTTTTGTGTAGCTTCGGAAGCCAATACATAGTTGGGACTTTCATTGTATTTGACTGTGCTTGTAAAGCGGAAGCTAAAAGTTTATGTTTGTTACAGATGTCGTTTTCTGAAAATGGAGTCAGTTGGAATGTTGGTGAATTGGTGATTTCTTTTTTCAGAACCTCAATGTAAAATTTACGTCAAACAATAATAATATTATTAGCAGCTGTATCGGCCGGGACAAAAACAAATTTCTTGGCTAGTTCTTTTAGTTTAAAGACTTATCAACGGGTGTGTTGTGACAAGTGCAACAGTTTCCGTAGCACCCTGAGATGAACCCCTGTTTCTTGTGGACTTCGTGTTCGGGCTTCTACTATTCAAAATATCATAAAAACATATATAAGACAACTAGCTTTTAAAAACACTTTTCTAATAAACCAAAACTGAATAAATGACAGTAATTTTAAACGTTATATTGCTTTTTTTTAATTGCCTTTTTATGTTGATTTATTGTTTAACCAATATGATTATATTACGATATTGAATTAGGTTGAAGTAGATTTCGAACTTCCATTCAAACCACTCAAAAACTGTTCATTGTATAGCATTGAAGATGAATCCGAAATATACATTGTTATAAAAATGAATGTCTGTTAATTGAATCAAATATCAGAATACAAGAGTTGACGAGAGAAAACAACAAGTTCAATGAGTAATGACACATATATATGTAGCGTGAAACTGCATCTTATCAAAGAAATAGTATGTTCCGGGTTTGTATGAAGGAAAAAGTGGAATACAATAAAAAAAATGTAAGGAAACACTGTTTGCTATTGCTGTGAATATATAACTGCCATAAAAATAGCAGCGCTTATAACAAAAACAACAGATGCAATAGTTAGTAATATTCATGCGATTCTTCTCACTAGCTTTCTCGAAATATCCCTGATCTTAAGCTGCATTTGTTGAACTATAGGAAATAACGACAAGGATAGATACAAATTTTCAAACAGGATTATTTTTTAAACCAGTAAAAAAACATATTTTAAAAATCAAATTGAGTCGTTTATATTTTTAATTTCAATTTTTTTTTTTTATTCCTTTGAAGTAAATATCATCATTTTACATCGTCAACGTTCACTTAAACCATGTGAATGCAGCTATTTCATAACTAGATAGTCTAATATAAATTAATATGCAACCTTTCTTTCTTTATTTTTCTTTGTTTTTCATGGACTATTTTTACCTGTCATTTTTTGTCGGTAAACATGTCATTTGTATGTATGATTGTTGTATTCCACCTAGACATGAAATCAACACTGTAATTCAGTGGTTGTCGTTTGTTGTATTTCACATAGACATGAAATCGACACTGTAATTCAGTGGTTGTCGTTTGTTGTATTTCACATAGACATGAAATCGACACTGTAATTCAGTGGTTGTCGTTTGCTGCATTTCACATAGACATGAAATCGACACTGTAATTCAGTGGTTGTCGTTTGTTGTATTTCACATAGACATGAAATCGACACTGTAATTCAGTGGTTGTCGATTGTTGTATTTCACATAGACATGAAATCGACGCTGTAATTCAGTGGTTGTCGTTTGTTGTATTTCACAAAGACATGAAATCGACACTGTAATTCAGTGGTTGTCGTTTGTTGTATTTCACATAGACATGAAATCGACACTGTAATTCAGTGGTTGTCGTTTGTTGTATTTCACATAGACATGAAATGGACACTGTAATTCAGTGGTTGTGGTTTGTTGTATTTCACATAGACATGAAATCGACACTGTAATTCAGTGGTTGTCGTTTGTTGTATTTCACATAGACATGAAATCGACACTGTAATTCAGTGGTTGTCGATTGTTGTATTTCACATAGACATGAAATCGACACTGTAATTCAGTGGTTGTCGATTGTTGTATTTCACATAGACATGAAATCGACACTGTAATTCAGTGGTTGTCGTTTGTTGTATTTCACATAGACATGAAGTCGACACTGTAATTCAGTGGTTGTCGTTTGTTTATGTGTTACATATTTGTTTTTCGTTCATTTTTTATACATAAATAAGGCCGTTAGTTTTCAAGTATAATTGTTTTACATTGTCATTTCTCATTTTTCAGTTGTTGTAGACCGTACCGTGACCTATAGTTGTTAACTTCTGTGTCATTTTGGTCTCTTGTGGAGAGTTGTCTCATTAACAATCATACCACATCTTCTTTTTTTATATTTATTTAAATGAAAAGCATTATTTGTTTTATACTTGATAGTTTAACTTAATAAAGAGAAAGGATATAGTATGTTTTACATGCAGGATGCAACAACTTAATAAAATTGTTTTTTTTTTTTTATATTTGCCAGTAAGGGTTTTAACGTCCTTGATGGTATTGGATATGTTCTTAATGATGTAACTACAACCCTGTTCCCTTTCCACGAATGGAGCCTACCGAATAAGACAATTTACGGGTTTGTAATAACGTAATAACACGAGCAACACGACGAGTGCACATGTGGAGCAGGATCTGCTTTCCATTTCGTAGCACCTGAGATCACCCCTAGTTTACGATTGGGTTCGTGTTGCTTAGTCTTTAGTTTTCTATGTTTCTTTATTTTGTATGTCTGAGGTCGTGTCGTAACATAATTCAAGGCGATAGACAATTCACATTAATAAAAAAAAAATGATATTTAATGTAAAGGTTTGCATTTGTATGTCTGCGATAAAAATTTAAAAATCAAATCAAATGCAGAGTACAATTATGTTGATTTATTTTACCGGATATAGAAATATTAAAACGTTAGCAGGGTAATAATCTTAAGTGACAACAATGCATGTTAATGGCTTAGATATAAAAGTACCACTGTAATAGAAACACATATACGGAAAACAACTGAAACAAATATTAGTAGGTTTTAGTAATGCCAAACGATTATTTTTGGTCGACAGTCTTCGTAATTTCACCAGCCGCAACATTCGTTTGACTGTTTGACACATTTCAGAATAAAAATACGAATCAAAGCAACTGTTAGAATATAATACTACTACGTAGATTGTTTTTGTTAAGTTGATATAAGAATGATTGATTGACACCAATAATTGTTATTGCGTTTGATAAACACGTATGGCGACGATAGCACCAACTGTAATTATTCCAAATATAACTGAGGCAATAATCATGGATAGTGCAAGACTATTTTTCTTTCTGGCTTCTTCGAAATCTCCCTTTGCTCTCGCATCATTTGCCTGTTAGATAAAAATATACCATTGTGACTATTATGAAGAATCATATAACAATAAAACTCTGTGTAAACAAAAGAGGGAATGCACAAGTTTAAAAAAATAAAAATATCAAGAATGATAGGTTTTTAATTGTTTTGTCCCCAATAAAAAAAATAAAATTCTATTATTTAATAAAAAAAAACACGGCAAAGATATTCTGAACGCACATTCGTCTTTGCTGTAGGAAGTAAATTTTTAGTTTGCAAGTATCCTTATTTTGAGTTAAAATTTTAAGATGTAGTCAGTTTGGTTATGAGTGCTTTAAGATCATATGTTTGAATCATTTATGAATATGTAAATTCTTCACTAATAAACAAAATATTTCATATAATAATAATTTAAAAAGAAATGCTCTCAAAAGGTACATAAACTTTGGTGCATTTATTCATACATTTATGCATTATCTTGTTGGGTTATTACAAACTAAATTGTTGACGGAAAAATTGTTCATGGTGGTGTTGCAACTAAATGAAACAGCATCCATCATCACATTAGCACACAAATAGTCCTTCTAGAGGTCAACTAACTGTCATTTATGGATGCAGGCTTCTATTAATAGATATACCAAGCTATCAAATGCCATGACACTAAACGTGTAAAAAATATCTCCATTCAATGTTCTTATAGCTTACTAGCATAATACATACTTCTTTTGACATAGATTATAGACATTTTACTGTCATTGTTTGCACAATACTATAGTATATAAACCGTGGTCTTATTGATTAAAAATTTGTTCTGATAACAAAACACTTACACTATTTGCGGCGTACATAGCAATCAATCCTAACGGCTAGCAAAACAAAGGCATGCAAAAATTGCAGAACACATATAGTCACTTGGTTCTAATTCATGTCCTCTATCAATCTGAAAAAAAATAATTCTCCGTTGAGATTCAGACCGTAACGTAATGGTGAGCTGTTGCGACATAGAGTACCAACCTTTTGAACGAAAACATTTCTTTTATGTGACGTTTACATTTTCTGAAGCCCAGCACTCGAAACAAGGAATGCGTTTTTTTTCAATTTGATAGATGCTTTTTGCGTTTTTTTGTACATCTTTATTTGTCTTGAGATTGTAACACAGTGATGACTTTTGTAACCATATTTTGAATTTTTACCGATTATGTCTGTTTTGTTCACTCATTGTTGTAAAAAAAACGGAATTTGATGCGACTGTCATAAAGTGAGAGGTTTAGCGCTATAAAACCAAGCTCAATCCACCATTTTCTACATTTGAAAATGCCTGTACCAAGTCAGGAATATGACAGTTGTCCATTAGTTTGATGTGTTTTATCCTTTGATTTTGCCATTTGATTGGGGACTTTCCGTTTTGAATTTTCCTCAGAGTTCAGTATTTTTGTGATTTTACTTTTTTCATATATTTCGAATAACAAAAATAGACCCAATTATATTTTTAAGCAGACTTATACCATTAGCGTTCATGCTTATGCAAATACATGGAAAAATTAACATATTTGACAAACATTTTATGCATTTACGACTCCGTTTTAATTCTTATCAATGGAGAATTTGAAATCTCATTAGTTTCAGATACTTATGATCCAATTAGCAACCCTGTCATATATTTTATCTTGATATTACTATCTCATTACATTGCGTGCAGCCGAAAGAGGAGACATATTCCAGCGGCTCATCCCTACTTCTCATTACAAGGTAAGTGCACCCTCCCCGATAATTCAACAGATCACTTATTTATAATTGTTGAGATTTTTGGATTTATTTTTACATCACTGTTCCACTGTTTATTAATTCTTTTGTTTGTCAGATTTTCTTTTCATTCTATGCAATGGTGATGTGACTGTTGTCAGTATATTTTTGACTTGCGAGTTTTAATCTTACTTTCGTATCTTTTGTCTGTCTTTTTAACTTTTTGTTCTAGTTAAAAAATAAACAAAAGGGTTTGTAAAAATAAGGAAATGTGATATGATTTCATATTAGCTGCCTTTCCACAGAAACCAAATGACGTGGAAGCTAGCAATCTATAATTACCTCCCTTCCAGTTTGAATTTGAGTTCTATAATACTGACTCTCGGGTGAAATATAGCGGTCAGCATTTTGCAGTTCGTCTTCATTCACTAGCATATGTCTGTCGCTGTGTATCTGAGCTATAAAATGACAAATTATTCAAAGTAAGTAAACAGGCAGATAAATATTGAATTTACACTAGAAGCAAAGAATGTAATAAAATGAATCAAAAGCTAAATATGTTCTTAATTTCGCGTTTGTATCATTCTTTAGAAATAAGATAAAACCAAAAAAAATAATTTGATCTCGGTTCATGTCAATGTTTTGACTGATTCCCCATTGACCTTGAACCAGGTATATTTCATAACGCTTGTCATATGATTACAAAATTCTACAAAACAAGTTTACATTATTTATGTTCCTTCTAACTTTCAGATGTATAGTCATTCTAGTAGAAGGTCGGAAATTCATTATGAAGGTTTTAATTCAAAATCGTAAAAAAATATTATTTTCCAAATTTTTTTAAATTGCTAAGTTTTGATTCTAGAATTGAATCTTTCTCTAGCCTTTTTACAATAAGCATTTCTTTTGAAAAATGTCAAAAAGAAAGCGATGTATGTAGCTTGTTCAGTATCTTCTTTTCGTTATATTAGTGTATGTTTTTCTTGTCTTCAAAAAGAGCAAAACCCACATAGACCAATTTTATTCTCGTAGTTGTAACCACAAGTTCATTGAAAGGTTTGGAAATGTTCTAACTTAAAGTTTAATGAAACTTTTATAATAGAAAAAAGGTATGGGTTATCCATCAATAACACAAAAAAATGAAGCAATAGAACAACGCTTTTATTGTTGTTCTTCATCTCAAAGTCACACATGTATGTAATATTCCGGTTATCTAATTGTTACATATCGCGGTTCTTCTGTTTAAGTACTTTTAAACGTCATACCTTGTGAGTGGCATCGTGATTAAAATAGCGTATATGAACTATAAAATAAAGACACAGTCGAATTCGTTAACCATATGTTAATAATGTAATTTTACAAATTGACTGAACTTACAAGTTTTATCTTAAAACTCAGACAGCAGCTAAATATGTTTGTTATCAGAAATAAACTTTATTAACATGGACAGTTCTATTAAGACACCGTTGAAATTTCTTTTAAAACATAGGTTATCAGTTAGAGCTATTGAAGAACTATTTGTTCCTGTTCTTTTAGGGTCACCAATCCACCATCCCATTACGTGAAAGAAAATTGCATAATGTAGACGGATTTGAAAAATTACTTAAATGAAAATGACGTTCCGTGTGTTAAGAATACTATACACCAAAATCGCCACGAAAAAGATTCATGTATGTAAAAGTAGTTTTTTTTTAAGAATTGGTCGACGGATGTAAGTTTGTCGGGTCTGCCTTTTCCTTTAAAAGTTTTTAATAAACTTTCGTCCGATTGTAAAATTTTCGGTGTTTCAAAAGTTAATAAATTGCCAGAGAGATAACTGACTTGACGATCATGCGTGTAAATTAAAAAAATATATTTATTGAAATAGAAGCAAAGGAGTAGATTCAGTAAGACCCCTTTTTGGCCGCAAAATATATCAGTTTTTCAAAATTGTTATAATGTGAATTTTAAGCTATTTTTTGGTAAGTATAATACTTCTACTACATAAATATGGGTTGTTTTTGACAATAAAATGCACATATATCGGTTACTAGCAACATTAAGTCATGCTAAATTGATAAGATCTTCAGTATTCTATCATTTGAGTTAAATTCTAGACGGTTTTCGTCTTAAATGGAAGTGGCCGCATTCGTGTTCATTTATAATATTTAAATGAAAGTTGTATTTTATGATAATACATTACATATAAAAAGGTTGAGGATGAACACGGATGCAGCCACTTTCATTTTTGACAAAAACTATCTGAAAAGTGACATATTATGGCATATTTGATAGATTTTGTCATCTTTATGCTAGAATATGAGCGTCTGAAATTACTAAATCAGTTTAAATCTTTCACACAAACATTGAATCGACTGAAGTAGCCACTTAGGTGTTTAAAAAGTGTACAAAATCTTTTATCAGATGAGCCTGGAATTTAAGGCCAAAATGGGCCCTTACCGGACCTACTCCTTCCACTAATCATCTGGTAAAATATTGGGTTTTTTTAACACCTCTTCATTTCTTGTTCGATATTTGCAATATATACCCCAAATAAAATATATTTTTGCTCTAAGTATTCTGAAGTTAAACGTGTAAATTGTTGGTTTTTTCAATATTTTGCACTGCTTATAATTACACACATATAAAAGCTAGTCTGTTATTAATCATACGTCATTAATCATCATTCCTTCCGTTATATTGCTTTGCCCTATCCCTATAAGGCAACAACTGTTTTCTTATCTGGGGGGGGGGGGGTCCTGGGATTTTTATTGTGTTCATAATTTTTTTTTCCGAACCTTCCTCCGATAAACTATTTTTTTTCTTATGAGAAGGAAAGCAAATTTTTTTTCCCTAAAATGTGGAACAGAAATACATTTTTTTTTCTCAAAACCATAAAATTTACATAAAATTCATTTTAATTTTTTAATTGATGTAAAATGTAAAATGGCTCTGTCTATATCCTGGCATTGGCTGTTGTCTCTGGGTTTTTTTTAGCCCACTTTCTACATTATGATATTCTCTGAGTCCGTCATACAGGTACCACAGTCCTTAAATTTTAATACTGCAATTGGAGTGGCCACCATTGCCATATGTGATGACAAAGAGTGAATAGCTCCAAGTTATAAACATCCACTGATTCCAACTATGATAATTGACATTCCATTGAAAAAAGAGGTATAAAGAATGATACAGAATGATACAAAGGAAAATACTACTGGTATACAAGTCTATGTCATACACAATCAGGGCTTCTTTGAAAGACTGTTTATGATACCATATCTATCCCTGTTATAAAATTACCATTTCATGTTTATAATAGTTGCAGTTTTAAGTATGTCTTAATGTAGTAGCATACATGCGGGAGATTTGGAATGCTTTTAAATATTTCTGGATCAAACACTATTACAGGAAAATACAAAAAGTAATAAAGGTATAAATAGAAATCTTAGGGTAATCTGTAGACTGTACAGATGTTTATAATCTGCTGTTTCACTGTCTCAACTGTTGTTATTTTCACTATTCTCAAATTCAGCAGTGCAAAAATTTTTTTCAAGAAGGTGACAGCATAAATTTTTTTTCCAGCTACAGTGCAAAACATGATTTTTTTTTCTGTCAGCTAGGCCATCAAAATATTTTTTTCAAAAAAATCCCAGCCCCCCCCAGATAAGAAAATGGTTGTTGCCTAAATTTACATCGATATTTACGGAAACCAGCGACTTACTATCGGATTTTTGCGATTGAAACGAACACGTATGTGCATTCTGCGTAAAAAATATTATAAAGTATCCAAACCATCTTGGTGATTTTATTCAAATAGTCATCAAAGGTACCAGGCTTTTAAATTGATACACCAGACGCGCGTTTCGTCTACGCAAGACTCATCAGTGATCGCTTAGATTAAAACAGTTGGTAAGGCAAAACAAGTACAACGTTTTAGAGCATTGAGAACCTAAAATTCCAAAAAGTTGTGCCAAATACTCTAAGGTAATCTACTAGTATGTCTGGGATAGGGAAATCCCTAGTGAAACGGATTAAACAAGATTGGTCATTTTGAAAAAAAAACCTATTTGGTAATATAAATTGGGGTATTTGGTTTCTTCTTTTAATTATCTTGCTCAAGTCGAATTTTTTTCAGTTTCTCTATTTCGCACCATCTTTGTAGTATAAAGAAAGGAGGAAGCTTGTGATGTATAATAAGTCACTTACCAATTATTTCACTACTAATTAAATATTAGAAAAGTATTTACCCATTATTCCAACATGTGTACGTCAAGCTAGTTAACAAGTAGAGGAAGTGGACAGAAAAACCCTCACTTGTGGTGAAATATAGATATTAACATAATTTCATTTGAAAGAAAATATCTCTTTTGTTCACCCACCTGAGACAAATTGTGAAATTTCCTTATTATACAGAAAGGATCTTTTGTGCTCTGTTTGTTTTCAATAGGCTTTTAAACTAACCCATCCCTCTAACATTTAATGCTTTTTCCGTGACTTCTGTGTTTAAACATCATTGATTGATGTTATTTAATAAAACAGGGATCTAATATCTCGTACACTTGCATTTTATTTAGAATATTAAAGTTTTAACGATCACAATACGGCAAATAGAAAAGTCAAATTATCATGTTATACACCAGTAGTTTTAGATGTATTTTGACAAGATCTTTGTGCAATAATCATGTTTTGTGCATTTTGATCAAATTTAGCAAACTGTGTTTTGAAACAAAAATCTTTTTTTATGATGATAACTCCTTTTTAGTTGTTGTTACTTTTCATGTTAAAATATTTTTATCCAAATTGATCAAATAGTTAATTCCGCTTTTTATTTCAACTGGTCGAAAGAGCCAGTGTAAGCTTTGGCCATTACTTGTCGTCCATCGTATATCGTCGTCCGTCGGTGTCGTTATCCGTCGTCTTTAAATTTTTTACAAGGATCACTTGTTTAAAACTACACTTTTTTATAGTACTTTTTTGCATCTTTAAGAATCTTTAATAATACTTCCTATTAAAAAGCAAATTTCAACAACTAATTTCCACTTAAAAACTATCTTACAATAAATCTTGTTTAAATAACGATAGATCATTGTTGTATTCACTTGAAAAAGAAGACATCGTTCTTTGGACACATTTTAACCTTTTCACGGAATATTTGGATTGCTAAACGTATTTTAAATAACAAATTCATCACAACACATAATTGAAAAACTGTAAATATATAAATTAACAAATAGAAACCCATGGAAAATATCACTACAAATGTCATTGCTCTTTCAATTCACTTATCTTTCACGTTTTCCACGTGCTGTTTTAATAATATTTTTGGTTTTTTTACAAATTTCATGGTCCGGTAAACCTCGGCATCCAACTGGAAAGTTGGTAAGCTAGTAACCACTGTAAGAAATATTATTTGTCGATAATATGTTATAGATGTGTCATCATTACAAAAATATACCCGTAACCATGTTCATGGTAAACAAACGCATATGTTTCTTTCTGCATTGACTGAAATTTTTCCTAGTAAAATAACTGTGTGATTGCGTGAAAATAAAAGAAGTCAAATAAGCACTTTTTTTCAGACGAAATAAAAAAAATTGTTGCAGTAAAATTTCGTAGATGATTGAAAATATGTCAATTACAGTACTAGACATCGGGTAGACACATCCTATTGATATCTGAAATTCATAAAAACATAAACAATGTCTGCGTCCTGTACTGAACTTTTAACAGGAAAAGGAAAGTTTTAAGTTGTTTATTAATAGAATTCAATTACTGGGAATTATTAAAATGATTAAGACTGCATAATCTGAAATTAAATATACTTAAATACTAGTTTACTTACCCATTGTTTCACAATTAACTTAAGTATATCTTATTGAATTGATTTTATGATATTCAAGTGAGAAAACAAGATTTACTTCCTTATTTTCATTTTAAATTACCTTGACCTTTCCACACTTTGATTGTGTCAGCTTCAACAATTCGTGAACGGATATTTTCACTCGACGCCCTTCTTTGCAGAACGTGCGTTGCTCATGTATTGTTAGTAAGATATCGTCCAGAATATGTTTATTGTAGTGACTTTTACAAATGTTTTAGTTAATATTGAATCCCGAGTGAGTTTTGAACATCAGTTTGAAGCATATAGAAATAAGGAGATTAGGTATGATTGTCAATGAGAAAAACCAATACGTATAGTTGGTAATTCATTAACTTAAAAAGACCATAAAACAAAAATCTGAATTTAAATCTGCAGTTTATGTCATAAACTGTACCATTCCATAACACTGGAATGTCGATTAAGCGTTTAATTTGATAATAAAATTTCTTTCATATAGTTTTCTGTTTGATAATCTCTCTATTTTAAGCCATGCAATACTTTTCAAGTAATTCAAAAATAAAAGAAACTTGAGTTGCACAAATTTTTTCTTAGAGCAAAAAAGAATCATATCAAATGATTTAGAAAGTAGATATTATTAGTTACATAGTGTGCTAGTGACCTAATACGGTATATATGGGGTCAGTAAATTCCATATGGGGTAAGAGCGAAGCTCGAATCCCCATATGGAATTTACTGACCCCATATATACCGTATCAGGTCACTAGCACACTATGTAACGAATTTATCTTCCCGACTATCTTAACGTGTAAAATTTAGACTAGTGACCTATCAAAATGAGCAAGTCTTCAATACAGTTAGCATTAACATGATGCCAACAATGACAACTTGTTAGATTTAAATGTGTTTTCTGAATTTATTTCACTTTATCATCACTTTCTTCGTCTGTTGAAACCTTTAAGATTTTTCTCAGTACTGTTTTGTTTTTCTAAAGGGACGTAACACCACTACTAACCGTGTATGAAATAAGCCCCGCCTCCTTATTACCTTATATGGAATATAAAGGGACGTAACTCCACTAATAACCGTGTATGGAAAAAGCCCCGCCTCCCAACTAACCTAATATTGAATATACACGGGTTCCACGAGGACGTTTTTAACCAATCATATTCCTAGAAATGTATAGGAGGTAAGATAAATAACTATACATTAATTATTATAAACTCTCTGGCTTCCAAAAAGTTGAAACCTCATAAGATATGGGTAAAATATGAAAAGCTCAATATGTACACACAGAACAAATATAATTATGTACAACTGCATTTTTAAAATTTTTTTTATAATATATAATAAAATAGGTTTAATACAATATTACAGTGTTCACTAGTATTGACTGCTGATTACACTTAGACCAATTAAATATTTTTTTTCGTGGTTCTTGATCGTTTTGTACTGTTATTTGTAGCACCATCATGAAGTTTTTCTGTAGGGGTAACTGGTGACTGTTCAAGTCCACTGCTAGTTGTTGGTTTCACTGGAGTACCATGATTTTGGCGTTGAGATGAAGATTGAGTTGTTGTGAATTTGGTGATTTGTTGTTGATCGGAGTTTTTGTTTGGAATTTACATCATTTCGTAACAAGAGGAAACAATTTTTGTATACATGTAAGTCAGGCTTAAACTGAACAATTTCAGCAGCACAAAATATTGTCTTTTCTGTATCGACACCAAATCATTTGAAAACACATGATTATCTGTTTTACAATAGAGCCAACTATAAAACTAGTTATACAATTTTCATAATATTTTATTTGATATGTTTCAGCTGTCAACATTTGTTTCGTCATGCTCGATCCTGATGCAGATAACAGAATATGTTTAATAAAAGTAGGCCAAAGATGCCAAATGAATATTCAAACTTAAAGTGGAAATTAAATGACAACCAGATGGATAAAGAAAGATAAAGATCAACAGACAAACAGTACAAACAACAAGAAACTAAGGACTGAGAAACACCAACCTATCCGAGACCAGTGATGATCTGATGCAGGTGTTCCGGAAGAGTAAAACTGTTCGTTGTTCTGTCTAGGAAATTATCTTAATACTACTCATACCTTTTGTTATTATTTAGAACAGCTTCTGCAAATAATAAGACTAACTGCATGGTCTCGTCATTTTAACTACAAAGTCGACAAATGGGTTAATCGTAATTTAATGTTATAATCTACGATTGTTTAAAAAAACGTTTTATCTATCAGTGCAAACGAGGTATATTTTTTCATTATCCTTTAACTTCTATTTTCAATCAAAGTTTGGTGACTAAGTTAAACGAAACTGTTCCATCGAACTTAATGTAAAAGATACAATAGATGCAGTTAAGTCTGCCTCATAAATTGTCTGATATCTCTAGAAATTGACAATGGATATCGAATGAAAAGAAAACTGTTCGTCAAAAGAGATGATTTCAGCTTTCTTATTTTGAACTTTCCATTTCTATGTAGCACCATTCAGCATCGCCTGCATATCGAGTAAATATCTCATAGGGCTAGATTTTCCTATCATTGTTCCCTTGCTAGAGAGTTTCTGCTCACAATAGAGTAATTAGACTATAGGTTCCAAGTGGTTCAGGTGAAATAAACCTTTCGTAAGTTTTACGGACGCTGTCACGAGTTGATTAACCGTTTTCATAATTATTTCACAGATGACGACGGACATGTTCAAAAGTAGTAACCGCAAATAATCCCTTTTTCCGAACTTGAAGTGTATTTTTGTTACTTTCTAGCGATAAAGACTTATCAACAGGTGTGTTGTGACATGTTCAGCAGTTTCCGAAGCACCCTGAGATGAACCCCCGTTTCTTGTGGAGTTCGGGTTCGGGTTTGTATTATTCAAAATACCATATAAACATATATAATACAACTGACTATTAAGAACAAATTTCTTGTAAACCAAAACTGAGCAATGACAGTTTTTTTAAAGCATTATTTAGATTTTTTTTAATTGTCTTTCTGTTTTGATTTATTGTTAAACCAAAATGAATAACATGACGACATTGAATTAGGTTGAAGTAGATCTCAAACTTCATTTCAAACCACTCAGAAACTGTGGATTGTATAGCATAGCACATGAATCCAAATTATACATTTTTATAGAAATGAATGTCTGTTAATTGAATCAAATATCAGAAAACGAGGGGTGACGAGAGATATCAACAAGTGCAATAGGTAATGGCACATATATATGTAGCGTGAAAGCTGAAACTTATATAAAGAAATTGTAGGTTCCGGCTGAGAAGAAGTGGGAACAATAAAAAAAAAAGGTAAGGAAACACTGTATTTTATTGCTGTGAATATATAACTGCCATAAAAGTTGCAGCGCTTATTACAAAATCAACAGATGCAATAGTTAGTAACATTCGTGCTATTCTTCTATATAGCTTCTTCGAAATGTCCCTGATCTGAAGCTGCATTTGTTAAACTATAGGAAATAACGAGAAGAATGGATACAAATTTTCAAACAGGATTTTTTATAAACCAGTAAAAAAACATACCTTAAAAATTAAATTGAGACGTGTTTTTTTTTCATTTCATTTTTTTTTAAATTTATTCTATTGAAGTAAGTATCATCATTTTGCATCGTCAACGATCACTTACACCATGTGAATCCAGCTATTTCATAACTAGATTGTCTAATATACATGTACATTACTATGCAACCTCTCTTTATTTGTTTTTGTTTTTCATGGACTATTTCTACCTGTCATTTTTTGTCGCTAAACATGTCATTTGTATGAAAGATTGTTGTATTTCACATAGACATGACATCTGCTTCATTTTTTTATATTTGATAATTAAACTTAATGAAGAGAAAGGATATAGTATATTTTACATGCAGGATACAACAACTTAATAAAAATGTTTTTTATATGCCAGTAAGGGTTTTCACGTCCTTGATGATATCGGGTATGTTCCTAATGATGTAACTACAACCCTGTTCCCTTTCCACGAATGTTGCCTACCGAATAAGACAATTTACGGATTTGTAGTAACGTAATAACACGAGCAACACGACAGTTGCACATGTGGAGCAGGATCTTCTTACCATTTCGTAGCATCTGAGACCACCCCTAGTTTACGATGGGATTTATGTTGCTTTGTCTTTAGTTTTCTCTGTTGTGTCTTATGTACCAATGGTTTTTTTTTCTGTTTTTCTGTTGTTTTTATATCTATGACATTGTCAGTTGGTTTTTTTTTTTGGTCATAATCGAAATTAGAACTTAGAACAATATATTTGAACTTGTTCTGCTTAAAATATTGAATGCTTTTGCAGATATTTGAACACTTAATTCTCGTTTCCGAAATAAAGTGTAGATTTTTGTCATCATTTTCCGCAAAATAAATTTGACACCAGTGTTAAATAACTCGATATTTTCTAACTTTCCGTTTTTTTTTCAGATTCTTTTAATGATATGCATTTGCTTTGCAAATGAATGCTTTTCATATGATAAGTTAACAGTTTTTCCTTTTTTGGTAATATCTAATTATAATTTTAGTTCAAACTAGTGCATCGTTTCATTTGTTGACTATTATTTCTAAACCATTGCTATCTATGCATTCTTTAATGCTCTTTAAACATGAAATAAAATTGAGAATGGAAATGAGATGTCAAAGAGATAACAACCCGACCAACGAGCAGAAAACAGACGAAGGCCACCAATGGGTCTTCAACGCAGCGAGAAAATCCCGCACCCGGAAGTGTTCCTCAGCTGGCCTTTAAAAAAAATGTTTACTAGTTCAGTAAAAATGGACGTCACACTAAACTGCAAAACATATGAATGAATTATAATTAAAAAAAAAACATACAAGAATAACACAGGCCAATTTTAAATTGTTTATCATTATAATTCAATTGGTTAAGTCTGAACTATGTTATAA
Organism: Mytilus galloprovincialis; assembly: GCA_037788925.1. Taxonomy (NCBI): domain Eukaryota; kingdom Metazoa; phylum Mollusca; class Bivalvia; order Mytilida; family Mytilidae; genus Mytilus; species Mytilus galloprovincialis. The sequence continues at coordinate 26,076,414 of CM075341.1, forward strand.
TGAATATACTGAATATGAATTACCCATATTACATATTCTATTGAATTGGTTTTTTGATATTGAAGTGAGGAAATAAGAATAATTTCCTTATTTTCAAAATAGCCTTGACCGTTGCACATTTCGATTGGTTTTAAGTCAACAATAAGTGAACGTTTATGCTGTTCTCATAGATGTCAGGAGTCAAAAACCGATGGGAACTTAAAACTGAATTCCTGAAGAATAGTAATATGGCCTTTAACGCTACGAAATTTCTATCTTATCTAACATATCCTAACTAGTTAATGACGGTTCTTATTTCCAACCAGTCGCCCCACTGAAAATATGTTGCACTGTGTATTTATTATGAGTGCGTTCTCGTCCTGAATTTGATTTAGGGCGATGTTAAACTTAAATCTATCAAAACTATCCAAGATTATGATTTGTTTGACACACCAGAAATTGTTCTTCGTTGTAAGACGAACACGACTCTTGTTTGTCCTTATTTGAAATTAAGCGGTTACATTGAAATAGTGGGTATATATATAGATACTTGAAACACTTTCAACAGTTTAACATTTCCATCGATTCATCCGAAAAACAACATAGATTGTCAGGTCTTAACTGTCCAAAATCAACCTATATCTATTTCTGTGAGTTTTATACTTGCCTTAAACCAACAAGAAGGTTATCCGCTTATTTATTATTTTTATATCTGAGGTCGTGTCGTAAAATAATTCAAGGCGATAGACTATTCACTTGTATCAAAATATTAAAATTGATTTTAATTTAAAGGTTTGTATATCTGTGATTAAAATTTTCAAAAATCAAATGCAAAGTACAATTATGTTGTTTTATTTTATATAGATATATTACAACGTTAGCAAGGAAATAATCTTCTGTAACAACAATGCATGTTAATGACTTAGATATAAAAGTACCAATATAATAGAAACACATAAAAGGAAAATAACTGAAACAAATATTAGTAGGTCTTAGTAATGCCAAACGATTTTTTTGTCGACAGTCTTCGTAATTTCACCAACCTCTTCATTCGTCTGACTGTTTGACACATTTCAGAATAGAAATACCAATTAAAGCAATTGTTAGAACATAATACAAATACGTAGATTGTTTTTGTAAAGTTGATATGAGAATGATTTATTGACCCCAATAATTGTTATTGCGTTTGATAAACACGTATGGCGACGATAGCACCAACTATAATTATTCCGAATATAACTGAGGCAATAATCATGGATCGTGCAAGACTATTTTTCTTTCTGGCTTCTTCGAAATCTCCCTTTGCTTTTGCATCATTTGCCTGTTAGATAAAATATACCATTGTAATTACTACGAAGGATCATATAACAATAAAACCTTGTGTAAACAAATGAGGGAATGCACAAATTTAAAAAAAAATAAAAATATAAAGAATGATAGGTTTTTTTTTTGTCCCCAAGAAAAAAAAAAAGAATTCTACTATTGAATAAAAAAAAAAAACACTACAAAGATATTCTAAACGCAAATTCGACTTTGCAGTATGAAGTCAATTTGCAGTCTGCAAGTATCAGTATTCTAAGTTAAAAATTTAAGATGTAGTCAGTTTGGTTAGGAGTGCTTTTTGATCATTTGTTTGAAACATTTATGAATATGTAAATCCTTCACTAATAAACAAAATAGTTCATATAATAATAATAAATGCTCGCTAAGGGTACATAAACTTTTCACACTAATTTTTTGGACGGAACAGTTGTTCATGGTGGTGTTGCAACTAAATGAAACAGCACCTATTATCACATTAGCACACAAATAGTCATTCTAGAACTTACTGTCATTTATGTTGTAGGTATTTTTGACATATAACTCTTCAACGTTTTCGGTACTTATACATATTCGGATTTCAAATGTTTGGCTTTGACCGTTCCTGATGAAGGTATATCAAGAAAAGCGCTTCGAACGCAAGAAGTAATGGCACGTGTTGTTTTCAATTCTTTTTATGAATAGAGGCTTCAATTAATAGATATAACAAGCTATCAATTGTCATGACACTAAACGTTTAAAAAATATCTCCTTTCAATTTTCTCATAGCATACTAGCATAACATATACTTCTTTTGACATGGATTATAGACATTTTACTGTCATTGTTTTGTACAATACTATAGTATATAAACCGTGGTCTTATTGATTGAAACTTTGTTCTGATAAAAAAAAACCCACTTACACTGTTTGCGAAATACATAGCAATCAACCCTAACGGCCAGCAACAACAAAGGCATGCCATAATTGCAGAACACATATAGTCACTAGGTTCTGATTCATGTCCCCTTTCAATCTGAAAAAAGTGAATATTGATTTAAAATGATTGTTCTCCGTTGGGATTCAGACCTTAACGTAATGGTGAGCTTTTTTTCCTCGGAGTTCAGTCTTTTTCTGATTTTACCTTTTTTCATATATTTTGAATAACAAAAATAAACTCAATTTTATTTTTAAGCAAACATATACCAATAGCGTACATGCTTATGCCAAAACATGAACATATTTGACAAACATTTTATGCATTTACGACTTCTGTTTAAATCTTATCAATGGAGAATTTGAAATCTCATTAGTTTCAGAAACTTATGATTCAATAATCAACTTTGTCATATATTTCATCTTGATATCACTATCTCATTATATTGCGTCAAGCCGAAAGAAGAGATATATTCCAGCGGCTCCTCCCTACTTCTCATTAAAAGGTAAGCGACTCCCCTCCCCGAGATTTCAACGAGATTTCAACGGATTACTAACTAATAATTATTGAGATCTTTGGATTTATTTTATCACCACTGCTCCACTGTGTTTGGTGTACCATAGTTTGTCAGTTTGTTTTATTCTCTCATTTTTTTACATATTGTGTTTAGTGTACCTTTGTTTGTTAGTTTGTTTTTTTTCTCTCATTTTTTGACATGTTGTGTTTAGTGTACCATTGTTTGTCAGTTTGTTTTTTTCTCTCATTTTTTGACATGTTGTGTTTAGTGTACCATTGTAAGTCAGATTTTTTTTTCTCTCATTTTTTGACATGTTGTTTTCGACTGTTGAGTTTACACCTCACTTTGTTATCTTTTGTCTGTCTTCTTAACTTTTTTTTCTAGTAAAAGAATACACAAAAGGGTGTCATAAAATAAGGAAATGTAATATGATTTCGAATAAGCCTATCAACAGAAACCAAATGACGTGGAAATAAACCAGGATTCAAATTTTGTATTTGCGCCAGACGCGCGTATCGTCTACAAAAGACTCATCAGTGACGAGCTATAACAACTTTAAATTACCTTCCTTCCAGTTTGAATTTGAGTTCTATAATACTGACTCTCGGGTGAAATATAGCGGTCAGTATGTTGCAATTCGTCTGCATTCACTAGAATATGTCTGTCGCTGTGTATCTGAGCTATGAAATGAGAAAGCAATGCATAGGTTTTAAACAGGCAGATACATGTTGAATTTTCACTGGAAGCAAAGAATGTCATTAAAATGAATCAAAACCTGAATATGTTTGTAATTTCGCGTTTGTAGTATTCTTTAGAAATAAGATAAAAACAAAAATTTTAACTTTGATATGCTATTCAAGTCAATATTTGACAAATTCTTCCAACCTTGAACCATGTATATTTCATAACGCAGCTCGATTTTATTTTCTCGAGCTAAATTTGGAGAATTTTTATTATCAAATTTCATTAAGTTCATCAAATACCAAACACAAGTTCGAAGTTAAAGAGCATTGAAACAAAAAATCCTAAAGGTTTTGCCAAATACAGCTAAGGTAATATATTCCTGAGGTAAAAAGCAAAAACCCGTAAAACTAATTGTATTCCCATAGTTGTAACCATGAGTTTATTTAAAGGTTTGGAAATGTTTCAACTGAAAGTCTACGGAATTGTTTATAAAAGAAAACTAAAAAGTTATGGGGTAACCATCAATGACACTAAATCAGTACATGCACACACAAAAGCAAAAGAACAAGGCTTTTATTGCCATTCTTGACTATCACGGTTCTCCTATTTAAGTACTTTAAAACGTTATTACTTGTGAGTGGCATCGTGATAACAATAGGGTATAAGAAAATGCACAATAAAATAAAGACACATGCGACTTCTTTTACCACACATTGATTATGTAATAAAGTAATTTTACAAATTGACTGAATTTGAAAGTTTTATCTCAAAACTTCGACAGCAGCTAACATGTAAGAGATTGCTGCATTTCGCAAAGAAATAACGTAAGCTTCAATTTAATTTCAAAACTTGTTGAGTTATTTTGATATTTGATAAATCTCTTAATTGAGGAAGGATATAGTATCATTGACATTTGAAAGATACATTAACTCATTTTTTTATTTTTTGTTTGTATATTCGAATATAGATTTTAACGTCGGTAAGTCTAGTGGTTTCATTTAAACTGTCTAACTTCACACGGTTAAAACTGTTAGGCAAAAGCAATCAGCCCATATCATAAAATGTATGGTCACTTTTGCCCCTCCCCCTGCATAATACACGGAGGTTACTAAAGAAGTTTTACGAATCGCCTTAGTTCACTAATCTTAACGATTTTGTAACTTTAGATAATGATTTGAGAAGAACTATATTCGGTTTATTACGTGATAATAACGAGTTATTACGATGTGTTAACTGGAAAATTCAACAAAGAGTAACGAGTTGTCATTGATAGCTGGAAGCTCATTTCGGGCATTTTACCGACTGTTATAAGTAAATTACGGCGTGGTTCTATTCATTTAAGCGAAAGAGTGCTGGTTATGACCTGTTAACGTGTTGTTCAGAATATCTACGACTTTACAGGTGATATACATTTCCCCAAAAGGTAAACTAATAAATGAGAATAAATACAGAATTAGTATCTAATCGTTAAGTATTTAATATTGACGTAAAATGGTCGCATTCCCCATTTCCTTTCCCAATTTAATTATCACTCGTAAGCAATCCGTAAACACACTGTTACACAACCATAATGTAATCGTAAGCAGCACATAAGCACTTGTAATATTCCATAAATAATCCGTTAACAAATCGTAAAATAACCGCACCAAATCGTTGAGAAAGATTGTGACGATACATTTACGAAGCACGAGTAGTTTACAGATAGGCATGTATTGTTGCGAATCGCTTATGAGAAGATTATTACGAGTTATTTCCGACAATCGTAAAAAGATTTATCACATGCCAAAATGTTTTATTCTAGTTCATGAATTCTTAAGACAGTGTTTGCAAATTGCTGCGATGTGCCACGAGATATTTACGGATTCCAGTGAGTTACTATCGAATGTTTGCGATTGAAACGGACACGTATGTGAATTATGCGTATAAAATATTGCAAAATATCCAAACCATCTTGTTAATTTTATTCAAATAGTTATCAAAGGTACCAGGCTTATAATTTGATACACCAGACGCGCGTTTCGTCTACACAAGAATAATCAGTGACGATCAGATCAAAATAGTTGGAAAGCCAAAACAAGTACAAAGTTATAGATCATTGAGAACCTAAAATTCCGAGAAGTTGTGCCAAATACGTCTAATGTAATCTATGTCTAGGATAAGAAAACCCATAGTAAAACAGATTAAAACAGATTAAGCAATATTGGTCATTTAGAGAAAAAAATAATAGCTGGTAATATAAAATGGGGTATTGGGCTATTTAACCGTATGACAATAAAATGTTTCTTCTTAAAATTATCTTGCTCAAGTCGAAATTTTACCAGTTTCCCTGTTTCACATCAACTTTGTAGTATGAAGTAAGGAGAAAACTGGTGATGTATAATAATTCACTTACCAGTTATATCACTGCTAATTAAATATTAGAAAAATATTTACCCATTATTCCAACATGTATACGTCAAGCCCGTTTACAAGAAGAGGAAGTGGACAAAAAACCTCACTTGTGGTGTAATATATATGTTAACATAATTTCACTTGAAAGGAAAATATGTTAACATTCTAATGTTTTTTCCGTGACTTTCGTGTTTTAACGCCATGGATTGATATTATCTAATAAAACAGGGATATACACCTTGTACATGTTGTACACATTTTATTTTGAATATTTAAGTTTCAACGATCACAATACGGCAAATAGCAAAGTCCGATTATGATGCTATACACCAGTAGTTTTAGATGTATTTTGACAAGATTTTTGTGAAATGTTCATTTATTGTGAGTTTTGATCGAATACACTCATCATAGATACCAGGATTAAAATTTTATATTTACGCCAGACGCGCGTTTCGTCTACATAAGACTCATCAGTGACGCTCGAATCAAAAAATGTTTAGCAAACTGTATTTTGAAACAGAAATTTTTTTTTATGATGACCCCTTTTGAGTTGTTGTAAAAGTTCATGTTAAAATACGTTTTATCCAAATTGATCAAATAGTAAAATACGATTTTTTTTTCACTTGGTCGAAAGAGTCAGTGTAAACTCTTGTCATTACTTGGTTTCCATCATCTTTCGTCGTCGTCGTTATTCGTCGTCTGTAAATTTCTTACAACTTAAAGGATCACTTGTTCAAAACAACCCTTTTTATAGTATTTGTTTGCATCTTAAAGAATGGTACTACCTATTATAAACATTTTTTTCAACAACTATTTTCCACTTAAAAACTATCTTACTTTGACATTAAATCTTGTTTATATAACGATAGATCATTGTTGTATGCACTTTGAAGAAGAAGACATCGTTATATGGAAACACTTTAACCTTTTCAGAGAATATTTGGATTGCAATACGTATTTTAAACAACAAATTCATCACCACACATAATTTAAAAACTGTAAATATATAAATTAACAAATGGATACCCATGGAAAATATCACTACACATGTCATTGCTCTTTTAATTTCCTTATCTTTCACGTTTTCCACATGCTCTTTTTATTATTTATTACTGTTGTCAATGTCATGGTCCGGTAAACCCCGGCATCAAACTCTAAAGTTGATTAGCTAATAACCCTTGTAAGAAATATTATTTGTCGACAGTATGCTATAGATGTATCATAAATACAAACTTGTACCCTAAACCATTGTCATGGTAAACAAACGCATATATTACTTTCTGCATTTGTTGAAATTATTTTTTCATTCAAGCACATTTCATTTTGAACTGGAAACAAATCTAAAATATGAGTTTATTTTCATCAAAAAATATGAACATGTTATAAAATATGTATTTAATAATTATTGGCACCAAAAAACTGGTTAAAAGAAATATGTTATTATTCAAAGCAGAAAGGTGAGTTATAAATGGCTCTGATTTACAATGCATGTGAGAAGCACTTGCTAACTACCTAAACTAAATCATTTGATTAAAAACTAATACAATGAGTAGTTAATACAATGTTTAAATTAAATTGAACAACAAAATTTAACCATTGTATTTACTATTCATGTGATTAATTTTTAACGACTCGTTAAAATCTATCATATGATTAGTTTAATACTAAGACCCCATGCATACAAGACTTAGTTTAGTATATATGCATGCATGAAATTAATAGTTTCGATCACATTAAAAATTCAGGAAACTCGTTCCATATGACTTTAATAACTTAAAAGAAACTATAGTTCTTTATTTCTTAATTGAAAGAAACCAGTTGATATCAATTTTCCAGCTACTGCTTGTTGAATCTTATTCTTTTATGTGTGATGTTGATATTCAAGACCATTCAAATAACAATACATGTAATTTTGAAACCAGATGATTTGAGTCTTAAGCAAGTTTTTACCTATGGTTCTTACAAATAAGACGCATGTATTAATCTACCACAGAGTGCCAACGTCCCTCAAAATTGGGCAAAATCATGGGCTGTTCAATTTAACTCTAAGAAAAATAAAAATATTGTATTTACTAGAAGGGAAAGGGAGCACCCACCTGTATTTTTGGGGATAAATGGGGAAGATGTTGAGAAAATAAATATTCACTGTCATCTTGGGATAACATTTCAGTCATCAGCTTCATGGAACTCACATATTGATATTATTTATAAAAAAGCATGCTCTCGCCTATCTGTGCTTCGTCAAGTTAAACATTTATTAGATAGGAGTTAACTTATACGTATTTATTATGCTTTTATTAGACCTATATAAGAGAATGGTGATGTTTTATGGGGCAATTGCTCCCAGCACGAGTCTGAGCTTCTTGAAAATATTCAGATAGAAGCCGCTGGGATTATTACAGGTTTACGGCGTAATTCCTCTAGACAAAACTTTATATTGAATTAGGATTAGAAACTCTGGAGAATAGACGTAATAAACATCAGCTTATACTATTCTATAAAATATTAAATGGGATGACACCTGCATACTTATATGAGTTAGTCCAGCCATATCTTCCCAGACAAACTCCTTATACTTTGAGGAATGAAAATAACACTTCTCATCCGCCTCTTGCTAGAAATAGTTCTTAATTTAATAGTTTCATTCCTTCCACTATAAGACTTTGGAATAGTCTTCCTTTGAGTTTACAAAAAATCCCCAAGTTTGGGTATATTTAGAAGTGGACTGGAAAAGTTTTATAGGACTGATAATATATTTAAACCATTCAACTATGGGATAAGAAAACTTAATATTATTAGTTACATAGTGTGCTAGTGACCTAATACGGTATATATGGGGTCAGTAAATTCCATATGCGGTGAGAGCGGCGAAGCTCGAAACCCCATATGGAATTTACTGACCCCATATATACCGGATTACGTCACTAGCACACTATGTAACGAATTTATCTTACCGACTATCCTAACATGTGAAATTTAGACCAGTGACCTATCAAAATGAGCAAGTCTTCAATACAGTTAGCATTAACATGATTAAGAAACTACTCCATTAATCCTACAAAAACAGATGCCAACAATGACAACTTGTTAGATTTAGATGTGTTTTATGAATTTATTTCAATCTTAATCATCAATTTCTTCGTCTGTTGAAACCTTTAAGATTTTTTCTCAGTACTGTTTTTTTTTCTAAAGGGACGTAACATCACTACTAACCGTGTATGAAATAAGCCCCGCCTCCCTACTACCTTATATGGAATATAAAGGGACGTAACTCTACTACTAACCGTGTATGAAATAAGCCCCGCCTCCCTACTAACCAAATATCAAATATACACGGTTTCCACGAGTTCGCTTTTAACCAATCACATTCCTAGAAATGTATAGGAGGTAAGATAAAAGTCAATGTCAACTCAGAAATAATGCTAGCAACCTAAAATCTCATTTGTTTTATCAGTTCTTATCCGAGAACACTTTTTGTGCAAACTGTAATAACCCTGTTGAGGATAACAAACATTTTTTTTTATTTGCCATAAGTACAATGATGTACGACAGATCCTTCTGGATTCCATTAACTCCTGATAATGTTGATATAAATATTGAATTATTACTTTTTGGAAACAGATTATTTTCATATGATATAAATATTGATATTTTTAAATCTGTTCAGAAATATATCAGTGACATTCAACGTTTTGTTTGAAAGTTACTTATTTTTTGTTTCATTTAGTTTTATTTTTTATTTTTTTCTCCTCCACTTAAACATTAACTCATTGTGTCCACTAAGCAAGCTAAGCGTCTCTTTCAAGCCATATATATATATATATATCTAATGACTTATAAAGGATATTTGCATGTTTCAAGGTTCTTGAATAAATGATGAGTTATTGCCTATATACTTACATATACTTTGCATTTAGTAAGTAACACTGTAAACATATATTTGCTCGTGTGTGCTCATAAGTAGCATGCATGTTCCACTATATTGCATTATTTTAAATACATTTGTTATAATTGAATTATACCTTGTACATGTAATATGGAGAGAGCTTTTATAGGCTGTGCCTGTTGCTCAATCCTTTTCATATCTTAATGAAAAAAAATGTTTAAAATCAAAACGTTGACACTTAATCAAATGACAGAAAGAAGACAGAGAAAATAAAACAATTATTGGTATCTTCGCGTAAGGGAACTACATGAAGAATAGAGTTAAACCTTGTAGATTATATTTGACATTTGTTTATGTATAGCAGCAATGGTAATATGTAAACGAACAATACAACAAGCAGTGTTGTTGTTAGTTACATAAACATGTCATGTGTATGTCGGTGTTCTAATAATATGATGCGTATTTAGGTGATTTAATAATGTGATGCGTATGTCGTTATTCCAATAATATGATGTGTTTGTCGTGGTTCTAATAATCCGACGCGTTCTTATAATGTGATTCGTATGTCAGTGTTCTAATAGTGTGATGTGTGTATCGGTGTTCTGTATACTGTGATATGTTTGTCAGGTTTTATAATAATGTCATACTTTTTCAGTGTTCAAGTGATTTGATACTAGAATAAACTTAATTGAGTGTCTGATATGAACCAAATATTTATGAATCCACGTAAAATAACTGTGTTGTTGCGTGAAAACAAAAGAAGTCAAATAAGCAAAGAAATGAAAAAATTGTTTCAGTACAATTTCATAGACAGTAGATAAGAAACTGAAATTCTGTTGAAAATATGTAAATTACAGTACTATACATCGGGCCGACACAACTAAAATTCATAAAGACACCAACAATTTCTGCGACCTGTAATGAACTGTTAACATGAAAAGGAAAGTGAAACGAATAAACCTCTTTTTAAGTTGTTTATAAATAGAATTCAATTACTGTGTATTATTAACATGATTAATACTGAATAATAGTATTTACTTACCCATTGTATCACAATCAACTTAATTATATTGTATTGAATTGATTCTATGATATTCAAGTGAGAAAACAAGAACAACTTCCTTATTTTTTTTTATAAATAACCTTGACCTTTCCATACTTTAATTGTTTTAGCTTCAACAATTAGTTAACGGATATTTTCACTCGACCTACTTTGCAGAACGTACATTATCCATTTTGTGTTAGTAAGATATCGTCCAGAATATGTATGTTTAATGATTTTTGATTAATATTGAATCCCGGGGGATATTTGAACATCAGTTTGTAGCAAATAGAAAAAAAGAGATTAGGTAAGATTGCCAATGAGACAACTAACAACCAAAGTTCAAATGAAGTGAATTTAAGCAAAAATAGGCAACTGTACGACCTTCAATAACGAGAAAAACCAATTACGTATAGTCGGTAATTCATTTACTTACAAAGACCATTAATAGTTATCAAAGGTACCAGGATTATAATTTAGTACGCCAGACGCGCGTTTCGTCTACATAAGACTCATCAGTGACGCTCATATCAAAATATTTATAAACCCAAACAAGCACAAAGTTGAAGAGCATTGAGGATCCAAAATTCCAAAAAGTTGTGCCAAATACGGCTAAGGTAATCTATGCCTGGGATAAGAAAATCCTTAGTATTTCGAAAAATTCAAAGTTTTGTAAACAGGAAATTTATGAAATTGACCACATTATTGATATTCATGTCAACACCGAAGTATTGACATTAAACAAGATCTGATTTTAAATCTGCAGTTCATGTCATAATCTGCACCATTCCGTAACATTTGGAACCGTGGATTGTCGATGTAAGCGTTTGATTTGATTATATAATTTCATTGATATAGTTTTCTGTTTTATAATCTCTCTATTTTAGGCCATTCAAGTTCCATTTCAAGTACTTTAAAAAAAAAACAAAAAAAAACTTGATGTGCACGATTTTGTTTTTAGAGCAAAAAAAAAACCATTCCTATTAAATGAATAAGAAAAGTAGATAAAACTATACATTAACTATTATAAACTCTAATTCGTTGATTTCTTTTAGAAGAAGGGAAAACAACATATCTCAATTTTGATCTACAGTTAAGATTGGTAAGTGTCCCATTCCTATAATACTTTGAACCATGCATGTAACATTTGTAATGTCCGTTCGTCAAAAGTTTGCTTTTCAGAAGTATTGGCAGTCAAGTTGAAAAACAAAAATACTTTTGAAGGTTTGAATAAAAAAAAATAATATATGACATATTTTGATATAAAACGTTAACGCTGAACAGTACTAGTTATTATGATGGTTTGATGGTTAGCCAAACCTCCCGTTTTATGTAACAAAAATTAAACGATAACACTTTGTGACAGAAATATAGCACACACATACACAAGAACATTCATCGAAGAGAAACGCAAAATAATTAAAATAATAGTAGAAAGAACTGAAAACTGCAGATCAACAACGAACACATTCCCTCGACAGTCACAACAGGATATATACAAACAATTACGTGCTTTTGTTATTAATATGCGATCTCGAACTTTATACAATCATATCCACAATATCCATCGAAAGAATTGAAACAAGCTAATTCATAAATATATTATATTTAAAACCGTTTATGTGCTTCAATTTTCAAATTATCTGTAGCTTGCCACATATAAGTTAGGATGCTTGTTGAGTTATTTTAATATTCAATAATAAAACCATAAAAAAGGACGGATATAAAATTATTCAAACAAAGAATGCAATAACTTAATACAATTGACCTTGTATCTGCCCTCAAGGTTTTTTTTTAACATTTTCTGGTTATCCCCATAGTTATTTATGTATAGAAATCACATTAAAATTGAGAACGGAAATGGGAAATGTGTAAAAGCAACAACAACCCGACCATAGAGCAGACAACAGCTGAAGGCCACCAATGGGTCTTCAATGTAGCGAGAAACTCCCGCACCCGTAAGCGTCCTTCAGCTGGCCCCTTAAAAAATATGTATACTAGTACAGTGATAACGGACGTCAGACTAAACTCCGAATTATACACAAGAAACTAAAATTAAAAATCATACAAGACTAACAATATCTACAGGTTCTAAAAAAAATCGTTTTGTATTTAGACGTATACTACCTATAAGAAACATTGTATTTACTTTTGTAACTGAATCTTCCTTATTTCGGCAAATACGCGCCAGTTTTGTAAGAATCAGGCTATATAGAAGAATTTCAAAGCATAACGAAACCGTCCTATTTTGATTATTCCCTTTGAAGTAGAAACAGCAGGTATTTTATTACTGTTTTTCTAGTGTCTAAGAATTTAAGATTTAACAGACTTGGCGTCCTTAAATTCATAATGTGTAGTGCATTTCAAAAAAATATATCTTGAAATATCAAAAAAGATAAACATATATACGTATACCATTATGCATTATGCATTTTATTTTAGATTAAAGTAAATTGAACCACATCTCCTTATTTTTGTATTAAGTGGGTTAATGTCTATCACGGTGTCATTACTGCGTGATGCATAAGCAGATATACATAGGTCGGGAACACTACCTTATATAGTTTGCATAAATTAGCATACTTATGTCCTCGCACATGTAATTGTTTATTTACGTGTGACGCAATTTATTTTTACCTGGGTTTTTGACCAATCCACTAAATCAGTATCACTGCCTGATGGACTGCTACGTATTTACAATCAACCGAGAACATGTGTGTTTTACTGAAATACAACACATTTTTCATGCATTGCGGGATTAACAATTTCGTTTAGTTTTTTTAATTTTTTTTAAACCACATTTATAGTTCGTGGTATAAAGCATTCGTTCAAAGCTCAGATTAGCATATAGTTGTTTCGTTGCGAAGAACTGAGTGTTTGAATTACCCGATATATAGCCATTACTATGGTTGATGATGACACTGAGCTTTCAGGTGTTCGTCCACAAGACGGCAACGAAACAATAGTAAAAAACATTATTACCCATAATACACACTTACTAGTGTAAATAGGTACCAGGATTATAATTTGATACGCCAGACGCGCATTTCGTCTTCATAAGACTCATCAGTGACGCTCAAATCAAAATAGTTAGAAAGCCAAACAAGTTGAAGAGCATTAAGGACTCAAAATTCCAAAAGTTGAGCTATATAAGGCTAAGGTATTCCTGGGATTTAGTTTTTCAAAGTTTAGTCGTTGATAATGTTCATGAGGGCAGCAACTTCCATATAGATAGATAAAAAAAGGGACCCTTGCAGACATAGAATGTGTCAAATATCTGTTGTGGTCACTAAAATTCCCAGGTGTTCAAATTGATTTTATGATATTGTACCTTCTTTTATGATTGAAAAGTAATTCAAATCGAGGGAAAGTATGGTTATTAATTTGTCTTTAAGAAACAACAACGTATAATCATCAACCGGGGCCTTTTATAGCCGTTTTACGGTATGGATTTTTCTCGTTAGTGAAGGTATCAAGGTTGCCTATCATTACTTACCTTAACTCCATTTGAACTTAAGTGGATAGTTGTTCCATTGCTAATGATACCACATCTACTTATTTTTGTATACAAACACCTTTGAGAAAGATCGGTTTTACATCATGGAAATTTACTGTAGAATACTGAGTAATATTTAAATATTTAGAATTTGACATGTACAGAACATGCGTAAAGCTCATATGCTCCATCATATTCTATCAAAACTGCACAAGACATTTTTTAATTCATGTCTGACAATGTTAATTAAATCTATAAGTTTTTCAGTAATTTTGACTTTTTTCCTATTTCAAACTGTTCTTGTTCTGAAGATTAAATGGCATGCAGCTGTAGTTTCAATTTCTTTTTGTCTTTGCAAAATTCTTTTTGTTTCTTTTTAATGGAAATTTTCCTTTTGTTTATTTTAACGGACTCAGGCATTTTCCAAATTTAATAAAATCATTCATGAGAGTATCTATGTTTATGTGCGGTGCGAAAAGGACGTGAACTTTTATACATGTTTTCTGAAAATTACATTGTTGGATCTTAACCTAAGTATATTTCTTTTATTTATTGGATAATTTTTCTTCTCCTTTTGTATATAAATTAGGCCATTGTTTTTTGGTTTTTTTTTTTGGTTTGAACTGTTTTGCACTAGTAATTTTTGGTCCCTTTATAACTTAATTTTCAGTGTTGAAACTATGATTGCTGTTCAACTACTTTTTCAAGGCGAAAAAGAAAGTCGAATCGTGAAGCCAGTAAACAATACTTTTTTAATCTGAGCATGGAAATTGAAGATAACGTTATATATTTAACATTAAACATATTCGCAGAACAAAATAATGTATTAATTTATGAGGGTCCCAGACACTGTATTAGTTTTCTCACTAATTCCACGTGTTTTCAAGTGGAG
The DNA here is from genome assembly GCA_037788925.1 of Mytilus galloprovincialis. Classification (NCBI taxonomy): domain Eukaryota; kingdom Metazoa; phylum Mollusca; class Bivalvia; order Mytilida; family Mytilidae; genus Mytilus; species Mytilus galloprovincialis. The sequence continues at coordinate 26,091,536 of CM075341.1, forward strand.
GGAACTCGTAGTAGCCAACAACGCATTGTAGTTCATTGAATCGATTGTCAGTTTTTCAAGGCCATATTGGCCTTATGTTTAGGAAATTACTATGCAAATATATTCTAACGTCAAGAAATCTAGAGTTCCCGACCTGATACATCGATATGTTGAACATGTTTAAATGCATGCCGAAAGACAGATTTCGAAAAAAAATATATAGTCTTGTACTTTGTTTTGCATGAATATTATACGTTAAAATACCTATCAATTGAATTGAAAGTGAAGAAACAAAAATAAAATGTATCTGTCTACAAATACCTTGGGCTTGACCTTTGCCCTTATTTGAGCGTCACTGATAAGCCCTTTGTAGGCGAATCGCGTATCGGCGCAGATACAAAATTTAAATCCTGGTACCTATGATATGATGATTACCTTAGCCGTATTTGATACAACTTTTTGGAATTTTGGATCTTCAGTGCTCTTCAACTTCGTACTTTTTTGGCTTGATAAATATTTTGATATGAGCGTCACTGATGAGTCTTATGTATACGAAACGCACGTCTGGCGTACTAAATTATAATCCTGGTACCTCTGATAACTATTATTTACAACCACTGGGTCGATGCCACTGTTGATGGAATTTTATCCCCGATAGTAGCACCAGCCCAGTAGTCAGAACTTCTGTGTTGATATGAATTATCATTGATATGGACATAATAAATTAACAGTTTACAAAATATAGAATTTTTGAATTACTAAGGTCTTTTTAACTCAGAAATAAATAATTTTAGCTGTATTTGACAAATATCTTGGAATTTTGGGTCCTCAATGCTATTGAACTTCGTATTTTATTTTACCTTTTTATCTTTTTTTTTTATAGGAGCGTCACTGATGAGTCTTTTGTAGACGAAACATGAGCGTCTGGCACACATACAACATTTCAATCCTGGTATCTATTTTGAGCGTATTTGCACATTTTGATTGGCTTTAACTTTAGCAATTAAGGAACGGTTATGTTTTTTTTTAATACAGATGTTAGAAGTCGAATTGGGATGGGGACATTTAACCCCGAATTCATCTTACTGAGTGACTATTATGATCTCTGTATGTTTAAACACCTTGCAACTATTAATGATGGTCAAAATATGGCCTATACAAATGCACAATTTCTGCCCTTGCCCAACGTATACGCATTTCTAAGTGGCAGTTCTAACTCCCCACAATTCATTGCACTCGATCTTCTTTGCAGAACCTACATACTATTTTGATTGGTAATTTGTCCGTAAACTAAAAACGAATAAACTATTTGAAGCCGGACGTTAAGCAAGCGAAAATCAATTAATCAATAAATAAATAATATTAACATAGTAATAATAAAAAAAATTATAGTCAATAAGTGTATCAACGTTAACTATGTAAGTTAGAAAAATAAACTTTCCGAAAAGGCGCAACAGTATGAAAGCAGAAAACAATTAAAAATTATTCAAATTAAGTATGAAATTCGGGAATGTGTAAAATAGACAACAACCCGACCAAAGAGCAGAAAACAGCCAATGCCAACAAAAACGTCTTTAACACAGTGAGAAAATCCCGCATCAGTAGCATGCTTCAGATGACCGCTTGACAAAAATCTATACTAGTTCAGTGAAATAGATCGTCACACTAACATCTTAAACATATAAATGAACTAAAATTTGAGGAAAAATTATACAATATTAACAAAGATCAGGGGTTAGATATGTTTTATGAGATTTCAATTCTTTCTTTTTTTTCGATGCACCCCTTAATTTATGGTTTGCATATTTTTTTTTATAAGAAGCTGTATTATGTTACAGGTAAAAAAATATAATTATAAATATGTTTTAGATGCTTCAAAAAGAGAGACGAAAGATATTAGAGGAACATTCAAACTCAAAGTCCAAAAATACAGACAACGCCATGGCTGAAAACGAAAAAGACAAAGACAAACTGTTAAACAATAGTACACAAAACACAATATAGAAAACTTATGACTGAGCAGGACGAACCCCACAAAAATATAGGGATTATTTAAGAACAGAACCTTAACAATTTTTTCCTACATATAAGTTTAATCTTATCTTTCTGACAAACTTTTAGTTAACGTTCACATAATGGTTGTATATTATTCTAATACATATATTTATCCACTTTTCATGCTATTTAAACCATGTAAGGTAGCTTTAGTGGTCGAATGGTCCAAGTAGTCGAACTATTGTAGCACTAACCAGTTAAGGTTCATCATAACCTTTTGGCTAATATGGCCGTATTTACACAACAAATTTTACTCTGAGTACAGACAAACCTATGCACCTGCAAAGTTTTAAGGGATGACAGGAACTAGATATATATATTTTAAATGCATTTTATGTTTTAGAAAATTAAAAACTTTACTAGATTTTGCTCTCCAGTTTTTTGTCGTACCTGCAGAAGATGTCACAATAAATTAAGTTGGGAAAGAAGTTTGGGAATCTCTCCTCATATAATACTTGTTGTGAGTAGTATTGATTTGAATGGACAATAGACATCTGCAGACAGTAGGTGATTTAAACTGTGTAACTGAGTAAACCGTATCAAATGAATTTCGGGTGTTTGTTTATTTTACTATCTTCTGCAGACTGGAAAAAAATGGACATAAAAATCCAGGTAAGTTTTTAATTTTCTGAAACGTTTACTACACATAACTTTTATATATTTAGTTCCTGCCATGTCTTAAAACTTGATTATATCCTATAGCAAAGATCGGTAGATACGTCACTAATTAGTCATAGATATTCATTTATCAGTGTCATGACCGCACCTCATGCAAACAAATCGGTAATCTTGAAACCGAGAAGAAAATTTTGTGATATAAGTAGAAACAAATCAATTGTGACAACACACATTAATTTAAAACATATAAATTAATTGAAATACATTTTATGACATAAATATTTCCATTAATTACCATAAATGTGTGTAAATAACCGATTTTTCGGATATCCATTGTTACGGGCCGGTAGAACTACCGGGTTAATATCTGTCAAGGTAAAATTTTTACTTAAGGGCAAACTCTTTTCCTTTATAATGTTTCCTAAATTTTATTGTAAAAATATAATTAAATACTGTAATACTGTAACTATTCTCTGGTAAATACAATTAAAATTTAAATTTGAGTAAAGTCTGGCAGAGAACGCTGTCTTCCCTCCCCTTCCCCTCCCCAAGAAGTGAAGATAACTGGTATGTCAACAACAAAACTCAATAAATACTTACGTAAGCCAACCACTCCAATAACTGGAAAGAAGAAACTAACACCCGTACTCTTTGCAGACAGTAAAGGCAACTACCTGGAAAAGCAAATCAAACCAGGTATTGACCACCACATTAAATTTTGGTGTGCAAAGTCCAGAACAACATCTAAAAGACTTCACTGGCTACAGCAAAATTTAGCCCACAAAATTGGCCACCTGGATAATATATCAATATATATATGGTTGGGTACATGCGATTTGACAGCATTCGATCCGAAGACAAGATACGTCACTTTGCATCCTAAACCTGAAGCAGCCGTCGAAACCGCCACTCAAAATTTTCGAAATATTGCAGAACTCCTACGTCCATATGCCAACTGTAAATTAACCTTCATTGAAACTCCTCCATACTCAATTCAACAGTGGAATATTAAACAGAAACATCCTGATACCAACCAATTCATTAATCAAGACAGTGCCTTAAGCAGATACATCTACCAACTTAATCAAAACATTAGGACTATAAATCAGGGACTAGGAGTTGTATCACCGTCACTATCCGTTGACCTAAGCTACTTCCAAAGCAAAAACTCAAAAAATCGCCACAAAAGGCTAGCAGACAAGTACAACTTTACTCTATACAAGGACGGAGTACATCCAGATCCCCTCATGGCTCGAGTTTGGATGCGTAAAATTGGCAAACTTATGCAAACTGACTGTTTCGCCTAAATTCAAATAAAGAATACAACTAAAAAAAAAACAATATCAACAAAACCTTTAAAGCAATACCAACTATATTATTATTAACTTTCTGTTTCCATAACAACTTCAGGCCATGAGTAAACACAGAGTGCGTTTGATTAGTAATTTGCAGTCGACAGTGGCATTATCCACGACGTACCTTATTGCTGATCAATCGTAATCTAGTGCATTGGACCCATATATCCCAACCTGAGGAAAAAAGGATAAAAAACCATAGCTTAAAGAGTTAAAAAGTGACATCCATTATACTGACATAATACCATATAAAAATAGCTGGGAACCATGAATCAACAATCAAAAAGGAAATAATTTTGACTTAAACCTTCTCTTTGTAAGTATAAAATCTCGCATATTAAATTCTGAATCAAGACTGCTGGTCAGTGAATTGCAGTCGATAGTGGGATTATCCACGACGTACCTTTTTGCTGATCAGTAGTAAGAGGTTTTTCTCCAAGTCAGACAACAAATATAAAAATGGCGAGCAATTCAGAAATACAAGTCGTAAGAAGGAAAGAGGATGCTAAAATACACAGAGAGATCATAAAGAATTACTCCCTTAATGTAGATAAAGCACTGCTAAAAAAGCTAGAAGCAACTCAGCTCTCCACAAGCATGGAATACAAGCAAACAAATGGAGGACTAGTCATAAAACATGCAACTGTTGCTTATTTTGAGGAATTGCCATGCAGTATAGGCAAAGCAACAATCCAAAGAGAAACTGACAGTTCGAAAAATGCAACGGTGCAAATAACTATAAAGATGAGAGAAAAATGTGGAAAACCCTACACAGTCAACCTGTACCTCACTACCTGTACAATAATGGTAAATGGGGGAAATCCTGAAAATTTTGGCGACAGAGACATAAAAGAAATACATAAGCTTATAGAAAATGTGAACAATGGAGATAAGAACAAAACCATCACTAAATTAAATGAGATCATGAAAAGCAAACTTGAACAAGCTCTAAAAAGAAAAAGAGTTCAACCGAAATATGCAGATAAAGATGAAAAAGTCATCATTCAATGTTTCAAATGTAGAACAAGAAGCACATTCTGTAGCTCTGGCCGACACTGGGTACACTACAACTGCCAACGCCTCTCAACAAAGGAGATCGAATTGTTAGAAAAGGAAGAACTTGAAGACTACACATGTCCAATATGCCAAGATGTCAACCTGAAAATATTAGAAAAGGTATTATCTCCAGTAAAAAAAGTTGCAAACAGTAAAACGTCTAACCATCACAATGACGTACCAGCAATCACGCAAGAAATAAGCACAGCAATCACGCAAGAAATAAGCAGTAGCCGTAATGATGACTCAACTGAGAAAAGTCCTGAAACATGCAATATATGTGACACAATCATAACAGAAGATAAATATGAAATCTGTGATATTTGTAATGATATAGCTCATCCTGAGTGCATGACAATCAGTGGTAACAGTCTCACATGCCACTCCTGTTGCAACACAATCGATAGACTGGAACCAACTCAAGATGAAAATGAACAGATTGATACTAGCCAAACATTTATAAAGTCTTGTAAATTGCCTGAAAATGAAGAAAACAACCAAGAGCAATCCCAGGAGACGTCTATTATAAGAACAAATAGTCCTAAAAGCCAGGAACTGCATAACGATCATGAAATAGCAATTCTAATATGACGTGCTTCTTTAGCTTTGTAAACAACACTGTGATAAAATTCTCGATAAAATATACTTAGCGCAGACTCAGAGATATACATAATAATGGCTGTTACAATATACTTCCCACGTAAATCTACATGTATTGGAACCTATTTGCAGACCCTTTGCCGATTTTATTGTTTTAAAAAGTGCAATTAAAAAAAGACAAAATAACTTTTATTCTTCTTCGTATGCATAATAAAAAAAGTATGTAATGCACAAGAGCTTTGAGAAATCAACAAAATAAAAATTAAATAAAATTCGCGAAAGTCTATTAATCTTTTTGGCGCATTTAAGTCATTTCAAAACATGACGTCATACAAATGAAACCGCTAAAGTTGAAAGTTTTCTGTTACGTGAACCATCGGAATTCGTATGATATTGTATTAAAACTGATTTTTGAGGTAGGATTTGTTTTGTTTTTTTCTATTCTATTGCATTATTCGCATAATTGTTCATTTCAGCAAGTCAACATGGCGGCTCCTTAGTTACAAAATGTCAACTTTGGATTTGACGGAAGCTTACGAGAAAAACATGTAAATTAAAAATGGCAAATGTTTGGTTTGAGAATTTAAAGAATTCTAAAGTTTTTTTTCTAGCAGTTATTCACGAAATAACCTACGCAAGCTACATATTTATAAAGATATTTGAGCTTTAGCTAACAGGGAGTAAAAAAGAACAGCCACACACACAGCATACCCACCCTCGCTTCAGTTTTTTAATGACCGTATGTGTCCTATTAGAATCGTAATAATTCATGGAAGCCATAGATTGTTGGAAATTTACACATGGCCTGGGCCGTGATATTCGTTAATTTTATCCCTCGCTAACGCTCAGGATAAAATTCGAATATCACGGCCCAGGCCATGTGTAAATTTCCAACAATCTATGGCTTCCATGAATTATTTCTTAAATAACAACCAACAATATGCACAAGAGAAAAGACAAACCAGAGAAATGGGAAAAAACAACACAAAGGACAAACCTTGATATATTCCCAACTCATGAACAAACAACATCAGAGCATATTGAGCAAGATGAGACTGCAATTGTAAAACTTAGAGAGATCCGTGAGAGAGAACTCAAATTGCGAAAGGCTGAAGAACATCTGAAAATCAAAGAAAAAATTTTCAAAGACGAACAGTTTAAAATAGTGCTCCTGGAAACTCGTTGCCAATACCTAGAATCCAAGAATTGTGAATTGGAATCATTAGTCAATACAATGAAACGTAGACTTGACATGAACATTAGTACTAATATCAATAATCCGCAAGGCATTGGGCATTCAACACCATTAAATGAACAAATGCAAGGAAAAATTAACAACAGAATACTAGCCTTCTAGAAAAATTAACAAATCTCGTTATTGACCAGGTAGAAAATCAGCTACAGAAAGTAGCGGAGAGCCTTAACATCACTGATGCAAGACTATACATACATCATGAAAATAGGGTCAATAACCCAAGCTATGAAAGTAATCAAGAAAATAGTAGAGCTGCAATGAATATAGCCTCAACAGTAAGCCCGAGCGTTCTTACAAACCCTGAGGTCATCCAGAACCCTTTTAAGAACAAACTTAGCAACGGCGTAGCACAAGTAAATATGAACTACCCGCCAAGAGTAGAGTCTACAAGCTTAAAACCAGGATGCAATATAATGACATCAGGATATAAAATGTATAATGTAAATGAAGGCCATAGAGGACAAGTCTTAGGCCCTGGTGCTACCAACAACAACGACACTGTTCGGTACAACTTTCAGCCGCCTGTATATAATGCTCACCAGAATACAGGACAAATGACACCTATCATCATAACCCAGATGCCATTCGTACATAATACTGCCCCACAGGAAAGACACTCTATACCATCATTATCGCAAAAATTAACATCAAGCAACAGGCCTCAGTACAAACAAGCGAATAATAGAAAACATGTTACGGTACAAGACCGGAGGCGAAACGAACAAAGCAGAAACAATAGTGCTAGAACCGATGTTTCCGACATAGAGTCAACTAATCAAAAAGTCTTAGTTGCCAACCCGTTAATTCCAAATCACCAACAACATTTTTAAGGCCAACAAAGCCTCCAATGGTAGATCAGGTAGCACAACCAACAGAAGCCTCGAATACTACACTGCAAATAGTATCTTTCAAAAGTATTAAATCATGCAGTGCAACTGTTAGGGATCTGATTAGACAAAATGACTTTGTACTTATTCAAGAACATTGGCTATCTGAAGGACAATTAAATCTGATAGGAGAAATCGATGCAAATGTGAACTATACCGCTAAAGGTGTGGATAAGTATGATCCACCCCACCGATATATTTGCCAAGAGGTTATGGAGGAGTAGCTATAATATGGAAAATGAATTTGGATAGTATAATTAAAACATTAGATGACGGAAGAGAGCGTATACAATGCCTTGAATTCTTTGGAAAAGATAATAACAATCTGATATTAATATCTATTTATTTGGCATCAACTGGAAGTCGAGATCATTATGAGGAATTTAAAGACACTATAGACCAACTTAATGAAATAGTGCTAAAATATCAAGATACACATTACATAATAATTGAAGGAGATCTAAACGAAGACTTAGGAAACATCGATAGAATAAATAGGAGAAAGGACTATCTTGAAAAATTTGTGAAAAAGACTGGGCTTAAATACGACAATGAAGGAAAGACATTCGTAAAGGTCAATGGAGAAGAATGCTCAGAATTGGACTAATTCCTACATAAACTTGGAAAAATCAAGCCAACACACAAGCAAGTGTTGAACAGCATTATGAACAACACGTCAGACCATCATCCTATAAAAATGAAAATTTTATATGGAATTTCGAATGATGCTGATAGTAAAAATCAAACTAAGGACTGTACAAACCGAGCTGTCAAATGTAAAGTTGATATTGACCTATTTGTAGCCATGACAAATGAACAGTCAGATTATATACTGAACATGCCGCTAGATATATTAGAACAAGCTACATCCGTCTTAGAGCAGGTGCATGGATTTCTAAATGATGATGCCGCTACATGTGCCTCAAACAAGCCTAGGTACAACGCAAAACCTAAACTGAATGTATGGTCTCCAGATATAAAGTTAGGCCTAGATGAGATGCGTAAATATCATGCGCAGTGGGTCAAGCAAGGAAAAATAAAGGACCCTGAAAATAATATATACCAACAAAGATTGAGAACAAAAAAGGAAGTTAGGCGACAGGTGCAAACTGAAAATGCTAAAGTCAAAGAAACTGAGAAACAACGCATAATGGAAACAAGAACAAAGGATACAAAACTATTCCATCAACTTTTAAAGAGCAATAGAAAGACCAGGGGTAATGCTATCATGGATCTGCACGTAGGAGACATATGTATGTCTGATGAGCAAATTGTTCTGGAAGGCTTCAAACAGCACTTTAGAAACTTAGCAACTCCTGAGGAATCTACAGTCTTAGAGAATAGACAATATCACCAGCAAGTAATAATACTAAAAAGGATTAATTACAGAGATGGTGAAAGATAAGAATATACCACCGGCCACACTAGAAGAACTACAAAAGGTCATCAAATCAATTAATAAAGGAAAATCAGCTGATATCTATGGAATCACTGTCAAACATATATTGCATGCAGGAAAAAAATTGGAAATGTTGCTACTGAACCTCATCAACATAATATTAAAAAAAGGCAAGGTGCCAGACATGCTAAAGGAGGGATTACTCGACCCCGTGTTTAAGAACAAAGGCGAGAAAAACATAGCAACTAATTACAGAGGAATCACTGTATTACCTGTGTAAAACAAAGTGATAGAAACAATTGTGAAAGTAAGGATCAACCCAGCAGTACTTATAACACAAAATGTAACTCAACGAGGATTTACAGCAGGCTCAGGACCGGCAAATGCAGCATTACCGGTCGAAGAAATATACCGTGAAGCCAAAGATAACAATCAAGAATATGAACTTGTACTGCTGGACGCAAAATCAGCCTTTAATGTAGTTATACATTCCCATCTTATGAAACGACTCTATCATGCTGGAATTGATGATAAACACTGGACAATAATTCAGAGTATGCACACAAATGCAACAAGTGCAGTTAAATAGAATGGCAAAACTTCCGAGCTATTTAATGTACTACAAGGAGTACGCCAGGGAGGGATCCTAAGTACGGATCTATACAAGCTTTACATCAATCCTCTACTTAACATGCTGGAAACATCAAATTTAGGATGTAGAATTGGAAATATACTCTGCAATACTAGCGCATGTGCAGATGATGTCGCACTTATGAGCAAAAAGACAACCGATATTCAAGTACAAATCAATATGGCAAACACCTTTGCCGGCATGGAAGGATATAAACTACAGCCAGAAAAAAGTGTCGCTATTAACATCAAACCTAAGCCAACAAAGACAGAAACGCTGCTGGAAGAATATACATTGAATGAAGCTATTATGCCAAGAGTTGACTCAGCTATGCATTTAGGAATAATCCGAACGAACTCTTTGAAGCAAAATATCATAGCAAATATTGAGGAGAATGTAAAAAAAATCAAGAAGAAGTGCTTATGCTCTACTTGGCAGTGGCTTCCATGGTGAAAATGGACTGGATATGGAAACTATAATACACCTGTTTAAAATCTACATCTTGCCGGTGTCATTATATGGAATGGATCTATAAACACCACAATCTCTGGATCTAGAGAAAATGGAGCAACTGATGTCACTGCCAACTAATACACCAGATCCTGCAATTAACATCTTGACGGGAATACTACCAGTAGAAGCACAAATACACTTAAAGGTTATGACCCTATTCATGAATGTATGTACCCAACCCAACGAAAGTTTAGAAAAACAACTAGCAAGGAGGCAATTGTGCATCAAGTCAATGAATAGTAACAGTTGGTTTATTGAAGTAAAAACAATCATGCTAAAATAAGATCTAGGAAATGCAAGTGAGTGGCTAGATATTCAGATGAAAAAGGATGAACTGTTAAATAAAGCTAAAAAAAGGTATCAATGCCTACGGGATTGAAGTGTCAAATTAACTTTAAAGATATAAAGGCGAATTCCTGAAGGTCAAAGACCAAAAATCTTGTCTTTTTTCATTTTGTGAATTATCTAAAAAGTGAATATGTGACCTAATCTGTAAAAGTTATCTTATTAAATATTGATCAGTAGACCAAAAATTAAAAAAAAATATATGAAAAATAACTGCTTAAAGTAAAAATCATAATTTTTTTTCTTAGTTTGCATGTAAAAAGTCTTAAAAACTGTAAACTTCCCATGTAAAAGTCAAAATAAAACCTGTAAACCTCCTCTGTAAAAACCCATAAAGACTTAAAAATATTGTATATAATGTTGTTGTGTTACGATTGTTAATTTATTCTTCATTTATTTTTTGGTGGTGGAACTGTTCGACATACGAAAGTATGGTTACCCAATAAAGGGTGTAAAGATCCAGAGAAGAAGAAGAAGGTAATAACAATGGCATCCATTCAAGATTGTATGTAAATAAATTTAACTGATGAAGATAGTAATCGAGCAAAAATACATTTAAATGATTTGAAACTGTGGAAATATCCAACTGAAGAGATGACATTAGTGCCGTGGTATTAAAACTTTGGAAAACGATCAGAACTTCTACAAAGGCGAGTGACCTCGTTACGATACGCCTATTTCTTTTGTTGACATGTGTTACCTGAGCTTCAAATAGTCGATCCTTTAAATATCGGAAAGTGAACTATGTCACCAGGCTTTGATTGGAAGTTGACAGTATATGACACACCTTTTTCATTTACACAGTGACAATTATGGAAGTTATTTGCAATTACACACACAATTGTTTGTTTACATTTACGCACATGCGGGGTGTTTATAAAACTTAAACTTCTCGATAAGTACTGTGGATTCATTAATATTCGTTGGATACCAATTTTCGTGCATTTCTTGGGTACAGGGAAACAACGAATTTAAATGTTCAACGAAATGCATTTTTTCTAAAGGAATGCATGTGAATTTTGTCAAAACCACGAATTTAAATATCCACGAATATGCAAGTTTTCCTCTATCCACGAAAATTGGTACCCACGAAAATAAATGAATCCACAGTAAAATAAAAGGAATATTCATTCATTTTAAATGAATTAAATAAACTATATAAAACTACGAAGGAAAATAACTACTATTTTACCAGAAACAGGCTGTGAATGAGACAACTCTAGATCTCTCAAAAAAGTAAACAATTATATGTCTTATATGTCAAAGTACGGACTTCAACACAGAGCCTTGGCTCACACTGAACAGCAAGTTATAAAGAGAGCTCAAATATTTTTGTTCTCTGGAGAAACACATAAAATATTCTTATTTATAAAAGATTTAAAGATGTAGCCGATGTTAAGGTATATCTATCAATGATGTCATTCTAAAAATAACTTTAAATTCGTTTATAATACAGTCGATCTTTGCTATTGCATTGATTTTTTTATATTCAATTGAGAAAACAAGAATTACTTCCTTATTTTTTTTTGTAGATAACCTTGACCTTTCCACACTTTGATTGTTTTAGCTTCAACAATTAGTTAACGGATATTTTCATTCGACCTACTTCTCTGAACGTGCATTGTGCATTTTTCTTACTAAAATATTGTCCTGAGTATGTATATTTAATTAAGAAATAATTCATGCAAGCTATACTTTATTGTAGTTTTAACATGGGTATAGGCATTATATTCGTGATTATTTTTGCCCGAACGATAGTGAGATAATACTGAATCCCGAGTGAGATTTGAATATCAGTATATAGCATATAGAAAAAAAGAGATTAGGTATGATTGATAATGAGACAACTAACAACCAGTGTTCAAATGAAGTGAATGTAAGCAAAAACAGGCAACTGTACGACCTTCAATAATGAGAAAACCAATTATGTTTTGTCGGTAATTCATTTACTTACTAAGACCATGAAACAAGGATCTTAATTTAAATCTGCAGTCATGTCATAATCTGCACCATTCCGTAACACTTGGAACCATGGAAAGTCGAAGTAAGCGTTTGATCTAATAATAGAATTTCCTTGATATTGTTTTCTGTTTTATAATCTCTCTATTTTAGACCATGCAAGTTCCATTTCAAGTAGTATTGGCAGTCAAGTTGAGGAACAGAAACATTTTTGAAGTTTTGAATAAAAAAAAAAATTATATGACATATTTTGATATAAAACGTTGACGCTCAACAGTACTAGTTTTTATAAAATTTTGCGAGCCGCTGTTCAGAATTTATTTTGTTATTGCATATACACATGTATAGCATTCTCGCAATAAGCATTTTATTTTGAAGCTCATCATGAAGAGCGCTTAGTACAATGTATATAGTTTGTTCTATATTCTGTATTCAATATAAAGAACAAAGCCCGCATAGATTGAATTTATTTTGATAGTGATAAAGTAACCATAAGTTCTTTTAAAGGTTCTGAATATAACTAATTACAAACTTTATATATATAAATATGAAAGAGTAAAAAAAAAACGAAAATACTCAACTCCAAGGCCAATTGAAAACGCACAATTATTTATCCAATGACAAAATCAAAAGCTCTAACACATCAAATGAAAGGAAAATATCTGTCATATTCTTGACTTGGTACATACATCATATTGACAAAAATGTGTGAGGAAAACAAAAAGTCATAAAAGGTAAAATTGTCAAAAAATATACAACAGTTAATGTCGTCTTATAAACTAAATAAAGGCAACAATAGTATCCAGGTTTTCAAAGTTCATAAACGACTGAGAGAAAACAAATAAATCAGGGTTACAAACTTAAACCGAGGAAAACACATCAACTATTAGAGGAAAACAAAGAAACAACAGGAACACTGAAGTGCAATAAAAACAAACGCCAACTTACATAGAAACGAACCATTTGATAACAACTGTCAATTTTCTGACTTGGTACAGGACATTTTTAAGAATGTTGGTTTGAACCTGGTTTAATTGTTGGCAAAACCCAATGCTTTATGACAATGTTCAAATATAGCATGACAACACTATGTGACAGAAAAACAGCACAAACATACACAAGAACATTATTCGAAGAGAAACGCACAAACAAATAATATAATAGTCGACATAACATGCAAACTGCAGAACAACAACGAACATATCTCCACAGTATATTGAAAAACAATTGACGCGCTTATATAACTAACACGTAAGTTAAAACTTTATACAATTATTTTCACAATACTCATCAATTTTCTGGCCTACAAACAATAAGACTTAACAGATTATCCAACCGAAACCATTACAAAAGCATCAAAATTGAATCCATGATTGTTCGATGTACAAAATAACAAGACACGACGTATAAATATGCAAATTCACACTCGGGAATATGACAATGAAAGTATAGAAAAGGAATTCTATAATTATTTCGACAACAAAAGATAAAACATAACACATTAGTCAACCGAAACCATAACAGAAACATTAAAATAAATGAATGTCGGATGTACAAAATACCGAGAAATGTCGTAAAGCAATGCAAATTCACACTCGTATAACACTCATATTCGGTAAAAAGCTCATGTTCGGTACTTATCAGACACACGACAAAGTTGTTAAACGACATAGAAATTTAACTAAATCACTTTAACATTGATAACTAAAAAAGAACAAACAAATGTCATAAAGACACTCTATGGACAAAGAAGAGTAGATATGGAATATGTTTCAACAAAGTCATGACATCTTCCAATGAACTTTTATTAGGAACAAATTAGACGTTCTTTGACAGCAACCTGGTTGATCAACTTTCTGCTCAGATACTGACGTTTTATAAAGTATGAGTAGTAGCTGCAAGTTCTTGAATACCGAAGTAAATGTGAAATGTATATCCCATTTGCAGGTGAAGTTGGCATATTGCTTGTTTGGTGGGGGAAAATTGATAAATTCAAAATTCATCTATTTTTTATAGTTTCTAGTACTAATATGAACAATATGTTAATTTTGAGATTAAGTCTTAATCTGTTCCGCTTACATTGACGCTTATTGTGTAACTCCTGTATGAAAACGTTGATGCATCATGTACCCTGCAGTTGGCATATTAATTAGAAAAGCTTATATCAAAATAGACACTGTTTAACTCTAAACCAACGGCACACGTTTATCATCGAATCTAAATAGTTATGAAATTTCAAATTTGTAACTTAAACTCAGACAGTAGCTAAAATGTCTGTTATCGGAAACGTCGTTGTCAATATAATATAATTTGATGCGACTTCCATACATGTGTGAGGTTTAGTTAGCTATAACACCAGGTTTAATCCACCAATTTCTACAGAAGAATATACCTGAACCAAGTCAGGAATATGCATTTGTTATCCATTCCTTTGATGTGTTTGAGATTTTGATTTTTCTCTTTGATTATTGACTTTCCGTTTTAAATTGTCCTCGGAGTTTGGTATTTTTGTAATTTATCTTTATATAATATCAATATTAAACAAAGTACAATAATGAATCAAGACGAATCCCATCTAAACAATGCCACATTCGAACACATGTGCGAGTTGGTATTTTCTACTAGGACAACCCATCTGCGTTGTTTTACAAGCAGGAAAATGTCATTCTATCAAATGAGAACTGACTAAAAATTGAAAATGGCTTTCTATGTGTTTGGTAGACGATACACGTAAAGCCAACTTTGCCTGAGAGAGTTCAAACTTTAGTTTCTCAATAATTTCAAAATTTATAAACGGACAATTTTAGAGAGGTTTGTTAAATCATGTCAGTACCGGAGTACTGACTACAGATCTGATGACACCCTCGGGGACTGATAGTCCACCAGCAGAGGTATCGACCCGGTGATGTGAAAATTGAAAACAACACGTTTAATAATTTCATGCGTCCGAGGCGCTTTTCTGGATTTACCTTCATCAGGAACGCCCAAAGCCAAACATTTGAAATCGGAGGATGTACAAGTACCGAAACCGTTGAAGGGCTATATGTCAAAAATACCCAAAATAAATAGCCAAATTCATCTAAAGCCAACTTTGCCTGAGGGAGTTGAAACGTTAGTTTCTTTATAATTTCAAAATTTATAAACGGACAATTTTAGCGAGATTTGTTAAATCATGTCAGTACCGGAGTACTGACTACAGATCTGATGATACCCTCGGATCGGGGACTGATAGTCCACCAGCAGAGGTATTGACCCAGTGATGTGAAAAAATTAAAAAACAACACATTTCAATTTAGGACCCCAAAGTTTTTCCTTTATAGTTTGTTCGAAAAAATTCTATTAAGGTAAATATCATCGTTTTACATCGTCAATGGTTAATACAGTAACTTGAAACAAGCTAATTCATAACTTATTATATCTTAAACTGTTAATTTGCTATAATTCTCAATATCTTTCTATACATATACTATGTTCTATTCCTAGTCGTTATTATTAGAAAAAACCATGTCATGTACATACATGATTGTTGTATTTCACACGAACATGAAGTCGGCTACATATAAGTTATGATGCGTGTTGAGTTATTCTAATATTTAATAATTAAACTAGCAAAAGAGGAAGGATATAATATTATTTACATGCCGGATGTTATAACTTAATACAATCAATTTGATATCTGCCCTCAATGTTTTTCAACGTTGTCCGGTTATTCCAATAGTTATTATTGTATCGAAATCACAACTATAATAGAGTTCATTTAAAACCACTGGGTCGATGCCACTGTTGGTGGAGTTTTTATTCCCCGAAGGTATCACCAGCCCAGTAGTCAGCACTTCCGTGTTGGCATACATTATCATTGATATGGTCGTAATTATAAATTGACTATTGACAAAACTTTGAATTTTTGAAATACTAAGGTTTTTCTTCCTCTGAATAGATTACCTTAGCTGTATTTGGCAAATATTAAGGCATGTTTAGTCCGCAATGCTCGTCAACTTCGTACTTTATTTAACCCTTTTATCTTTTTTTTATATTTAAGTGTCACTGATAAGTCTTTTGTAGACAAAACGTGCAGCAGGTACTAATATAAAATCGACCCTCATTGTCAATTTATAGATATAAGTCAAGATATGAGGCAGACTTAACTGTATCTGTTGTATCGTTTATCTCTAGTTCGATGGATAGATGCGTCCAACATAATCATCAAATTTTGAATTATTTAGTGACAGAACATCATCTATTTAGCGGAAAGTAAAGTTAAAGGATATTGCTAACTTCTTATCTTTTTCCTAAGAACTTCATGCATGAAGTCAGCCTCATAATAATAAAGGAACAAGTCAGTAAGAAGAGTGAATGTAAGTGATTATAACCGAGCGTACGGCTTTTAATAATTAGAAAAACGCATACCGTATAGTCCGCTGTGCATTAATTTCCAAAGACAATAAAAACAAGATCTAAATTTGATTTGCAGTTCAGGTCATAATTTGCACCAATCCTTTAAACTTTGACTTATAACACGTCTCATTACGCTTGTTTTTTTTTATTAAAATATTTCGCAGCTATATCTCTCATTCCCTTTAATTAAGCTGTTTTATTGTCTTTCATAGAAAACTAATATTTAAAATTTGATCGGCCGGTACCATTTTCTTTTACCTTAAACCTTGATATA
The DNA here is from genome assembly GCA_037788925.1 of Mytilus galloprovincialis. Classification (NCBI taxonomy): domain Eukaryota; kingdom Metazoa; phylum Mollusca; class Bivalvia; order Mytilida; family Mytilidae; genus Mytilus; species Mytilus galloprovincialis. The sequence continues at coordinate 26,108,857 of CM075341.1, forward strand.
GTGTATTGTGCCTTGTATGAACGGGGCTGTTCTTCTCTTATTTGATTTTATAAATGAGGTCGGGACGCCAGACGATTCGTGGCGTTAGAAAATTCAAAAGAACAATATGAAATTGATATAACTTAATTTAAGGGTTTGCATTTGTATATCTGCGATTCAAATTTCTTAAAATTCAAATGCAGAATACAATTATGTTTTTTTTATTTAACTGTGTATAGCAATATTACAAAGTAAGCATGAAAAACAATCTTTAGTATCAACAATGAATGTTGGTGACTTTAATATAAAAGTACCTAATGAATGTAACAGAAATACTTATAAGGAAAACAACTGAAAAAAAAATCAGTAGTGACAAACGTTTTTTTTTTTTTTTTTCACTACGTAAGAGCTTGTTTTTAAAGTTTATATTATCATGATTGATTGACACCAAATAATGTTATTGCTGCAAATAAAATTGTATAAAGACGAATGCACCAGCTATAAGTATTCCGGAAATGACTGAGATAATAATCAGGATAAGTGCCACACGATTTTTCTTTCTAGCTTCTTCAAAATGTCCTTGTGCTCTTGCATCATTTGCCTGCATTATAAAATGGACCATGATAAGATAATGAAACATTATGTGATCTAAAGAGGGAATTGTACTAATTAAAAAAAGATATAAGAGGAATAGCATAACAAAAATCTAAATAACAACGATTGTTTCGGTAAAGCTTACTAATTTTTATAAGCTTGAAGAAAAAGTGAAAAAGAATCCTATAATTTTGAAATACAAAAACAAATTGTTAACGCACGTTTGATTTTGTTGATTGAAGTCAAAATGCAATGTGCAAGAATCCTTATATTAGGTCAAATGTATAAACATTACTTCAGTTCGGTTAAGAGTGGTTTTAGAAAATATGTTTGATTGAAATATTCATATTAATCTGATGTACAGTAGTTGTCGTTTGTTGATGTGGTTAATAATTGTTTCTCGTTTCTAGTGTTTTATATAAATTATACCGTTGGTTTCACCGTTTGAATGGGTTTTTTTTTTGGGGGGGGGAGGGGGGCTTTATACCTTGCTGTTCGGTGTGAGCCAAGGCTCCGTGTTGAAGACCGTACTTTGACCTATAATAATTTACTTATTTTATTTGTGACTTGGATGGAAAGTTTTCTCATTGGCACTGATACCACATTTTCTTATATCTAATCAACATATAAATCAAAACAAAACCAGTAAATAAGTAATTAGTTACTAATAAACAAACTATTCTATATCAGATTAAAAAAATACTCGCTTAATGTACATAAAACTTTGGTGCATTTATTTATTTGGTGCTTTAACTTGTCGGTTTGTTACACTATGAACTTATGACGGATAAATCGTTCATGATGTTGTGAACACATATTATGTCTTTGTCTCTATAAAAAGATGTACCTTATGACAAGCTATCAATTGCCATGACACTAAACGTGTACAAAATATCTCATTTTTTACTCATAGCATTATACCAGTTATCTGTTGTCTGGAATATAGACATTGTTCTGTCATTTCTTTTTTATAGAATACTATAGTATATAAACAGCGGTCTAAATTGTTGTTAAGATTTATTCTGATAACAAAACACTTACACTGTTTGCAAAATACATAGCAATCAATCCTAACGGTAAGCAACAACACAGGCATGCCATCATTGCAGAACACATATAGTCTCTAGGTTCTGATTCATATCTTCTTTCAGTCTGAAAATAGTAAAATTAATTCGAAATGTTTTCCCTGCTTTATTTTGGAGGGGGATTTCGACCTTTTTGTGGCATTGGTGAGCTACCGCGACATAGCAAAATAAAAAAGTGTACACCCTATTAATTTTTTTAGTACAAAGATATACCAAAATATCAAATGGATATGCTTTGGCATTGAGAGATAAATATATCTAACAAATACCTGATGCATTTATAACTTCAGTTTGAGAATTCGCAATCTCAGTAGTTGCAGATACTTATGATCCAATACTCAATCTTGTCCTATATTTTGATCTTAATATCACCGTCCTATCATATTGCATGTATCTGAAAAAGATGACCTATTCCAAAGTTTGGATGCCCCTTTGGTATCTTTTGCCCGTCTCCCAAACTTGTATTTCTTTCCTAATGCAAAATAGCCAGAAAGTTTTTTTTTAAATGTGATATGACATACAATGAGCTATCTTTCCACAAGAATTCAAAATGACGTAGAACCTAGCAACTTATTATTACCTCCCTTCCAGCTTGAATTTGAGTTCTATAATACTGACTCTCGGATGAAAAATAGCGGTCAGTATGTTGCAGTTCGTTTACATCCACTAAAACTTGTCTGTCGCTGTATATCTGAGCTATGATATGGAAAAAAAACAATTATAACATCATAATATATAAGACTGTAGATAAAATCAACTGTTACAAATATCTAAAATACTTTCTCGTTTTTAGTATGCTTATCGATAATATGTTATAGATGTGTAAAAAATATTTTAAAAACCAACGTTGATGTAAGACTTCGTTTAGTAATTATGCATGCCTGGGATCAATAGTTTCAATAACCTTAATATGTCAAGAAAAATCGTTTCATATGAAATAAATAACAAAATAAAACGATAGTTCTTACATTCTAAATTTTAAAAAAAAACAGTTGATATCCTTTTATTTCTCTATTGATTACTGAAGCATATAAATAAGTGTGATGCTTATATTTAAGACCGTTAAAATCACAATACAAATAATTTGCAATCAAAGGATTTGAGTCTTCGCCAAGTCTTTTTATTACATATGGCTCTTACAAAAAAGAAGCATGTATTAATCTACCACAGAGTGTCGACATCCCTCAAAACTTTGACACATAATCAAAACTGATAGAATGTAGACATATAACATAAAACAATAATTGGTATCTTCGCGTAAGGGAACTACATGAAGAATAGAGTTAAACCTTGTAGATTATATAGATATTTGTTTATGTATAGCAGTAATGGTATATGAAAAATAACAATACAACAAGCAGTGTTAATTTGAATTACATAATCATGTTATGTGCATGTCGGTGTTCTAATATTATGATGAGTATGTCGGTGTTCTAATTATGTGATGCGTATGTCGTTATTCAAAAAATATTACGCGTATGTCGTTGTTCTACTACTCTGAAATTAACTTTTAACGAGAAAAAACAAAGTATAATGAATAAACTTCTTTTTAAGTTGTTTATCAGTAGATTTCATTCAATAAGTGGAATTTATTAAAATGATGAAGACTGAATTATCTTAAAACGAATATACCTACAAAATATAATACCTACCCATGGTAACACAATCAACTTAATTATATCCTATTGAATTGATGTGGTATTCAAGTGTGAAAACAAGAATAGTTTCATCATTTTTGTTATAAATAACCTTGACATTTCCACACTTTGATTGTTTTAGCTTCAACAATTCGTGAACGGATATTTTCACTCGACCTACTTTGCAGTTCGTGCATTGTGCATGTATTGTTAGTAAGACTTAGTAAGATATCGTCAAGAATATGTATATTTTAGTGACTTTAATACTGAATCCCGGGTGAGATGTGTACATTAGTATGTTGTGTATATTATATTTGATAAGTATATATGGTATGATTGCCAATGAAACAACTATCAACCAGAGTTCAAAATTAAATGAATGTAAGCAAATACAATCAACCGTACGACCTTCAATAATGAGTATAGTCGGTGGTTCAATTACTTGCAAAGACCATATCACAAGGATCTGATATGTAATTTGCAGTTCACGTCATAACCCGAACCATTCACAATACCTGAAACCATGCCATAGATTTACGTGTTTGATGTGGTAATAGAATTGCTTTGATATAATATTTTGTCTTTATAATCTCTCTATTTCAGCTATTTTGTGTTTTTAATAATAGATAAAACAAAGATCTAAAATTTAATTTCATTATTAGATGTAGTTTTCACACTTTGGCTGTAAATGACTGAATACAATTGCAAGTATCAAAAAGGTGTAAAACAAAGGTTACGGCGAAGCCATTTATATCCTTTGCTGAATGTTAAATATATATTTGTGAAATATTTCGTCATACATTTGTCACTTTTACAATAGATAAACCTTAAAAGATACTATTTTGAGTATTCTCCTCTAGATGTTAGACAGTTGTTAGCCATTTGTTTGATGTATTTGAGCTTTTGATTTTGCCCTTTGAACAGGGACTTTCCGTTTTGAAATTTCTTCGGAGTTCAGTATTTTTTTGTGATTTCCTTTTTATTATGACATTGATTTGATAAAGTAATGCATCCGACGTAGACGTGTTGTGCTTATCATTTAATTTTACGATGAACGCGAAGTGAATATCACTTACTACAAATTTAAAAAATATATATATATATATGAAAAAAGAAAAAAAGAAAAAAAAACGACTCCATGGCAAATTGAGAACGGATAGTTCTATATCCAATGACAAAATCAAAAGCTCTAACACATCTAACGGGTGAAAAACATCTGTCATATTCATGACTTGGTACAGACATTATATTGCCACCAATTAGTGGGGAAAACAATAAGAAATATAAGGTAAGAAGACCGGTTTTGTAATTATGAAAATTTATTAATTCAAAATTCGTCTTGCTTTTTTTTTATAGATTCTGGTACTATATATGACCAATGGGTTTATTTTGATGTCTTAGACTAAACCTGTTCCGCTTACCATTGGCACACGCTAATTAACTAGTCCAAATAGCTATGCAATTCAAAACTTTTAATCTTAACCTCGAACAGCAGCTAACATGGCTGTTATCGGAAACGTCGTTGTCAATGATGGAATAAAATGTTAGAGTCATACAAGTGAGAGGATTAGCTAGCTATAAAATCAGGTTCATTCCACCATTTCCTACATTAGAATATGTCTGTACGAAGTCAGGAATATGACAGTTGTAATCCATTCTTTTGATGTGTTTAAGCTTTTGATTTTTCTATTTGATTACGGACTTTCCGTTTTACATTTTCCTTGGAGTTCTGTTTTTTTTTTATTAATTTATTTTATACAATATCAACAATTAAAGTTATTGAAGAGACAAAGTTCAAAAATAAATCCAGAACAACACGAATCCCATTAAAATAATGCTAAATTTGAACACATGTCGTATGTGCGAGTTGGTAAGTTAAACAAGTTCAATATTATTTATAAATTAAAATTCGACATCTCTCAGATAGAAGTATTAATATGAGTTTTGAATTTGGACCTACCTTTCTCTTTAACCGATTTTTGAAGAAAAAGTCGATAGTAAGGCAAATATCATCGTTTTACATTGCCAATTGTTAATACAGTAATTTTAACCCTAAGTAATTATAATTCTTAACTTTATTATATCTTAAACCGTTAATATGGTACTATTCTCAATATCTTCCTTTTTATGTACTATTCCTATTAGTCATTATTTGTCAAAAAAATTTCATGTACATATATGATTGTTGTATTTCACACAGACATTAAGGCGGTTACATATAGAAGTTATGCTGCGTGTTGATTTATTTTAATATTCAATAATTAAACTGTCAAAATCGGAAGGATGCACTATTATTCAAATACAGAATTCAAAACATAATACAATTGATATCTGCCCTCGAGGTTTTAAACGTTGTCCGGTTTTTCCAATAGATATTTTTGTATTGCAATCACACATATAATATCTACATGTTCTAATGAGAATTCGTTTTGCATTTAGAAGTATAATTCCCACGAGAAACATTATAATTTTTCATTTTTAGTATCGATTTGTAACTGAATATGTTCCTTATTTTGCCAAATAAATCCAAGTCTTTGTATGAATGAGACAATTGAGACGAATTTCAAATATGGCAGAAAAACATGCCGACCTAATCATCCTACTTTCAAGGTACATTCTTTTTGATTTATGAATAGCAGGTCTTTCGTTTCTGCGTGTCTGGTAATTCAAGAAATATTTTGAAAACGTAAGGTGAGATTAAGGATAGCATATATAAGAATTGGCGTCCTTTAATTGATAATGTCAAGTGCATTTCAACAAAATGGTAATGAAATATCAAAAATCGAATGATATATACTTGTACCATTATACACTTAATCTAACATTAATGTACATTGTACCACATCTCGTCATTTCAATGTAATGTTGGTTTTTGTATGCCATGGTTTCATCACTACGTGACTCGTAGGTATATATATAATGGTAATCATTTATGTTATGGATTAGTTGAATATACATTGTTGTATTTAATTGTATGCAGAAAGACAGATTTAGAAAAAAAATGTATAGTCTAATACTTTTTAGCATGAATCTTATACGTAATGAATTGAAAATGAAGAAACAAAAATAAATTGTATAGATTTAATAAAAAAAAAAAAAGACTTTGTCATGACCTTGCCAAGATTTCAATCGTGGTATTTATGATAAGTTTATTTTATAGATGTCAACAGAACGGAAATTTAAAACTTGGGTACTTGGTCATGATACTCGCTTGTACTCGAGTACTAGGATAAAGCTTTAAAGTCCAGTGAAAAGTTTCGATATTTGATGGGATGTGGTATTTTGGTTATTACCTTTCATAAACTTAATTATAATATCATGAATATGGTAAAAAGATTCTTATAAAGAAACATATAAATCCATAACTTTTTATAAAAAAATAATATTATTGTTAAAATAAACTGAAATTACTTTGAATAAATTTACTAATAAAATAATAATAAATAATTTGAACTAGTTTATCTGTCATCTTGCATACATATGTTAATGATTGAGATGAACTCACCGATTGTCCACCAATATACAAATGTGGAAGCCCACAAACAAGACGAACATTATATCTTTGAGTCAAATAAAGGAAAAATATCCTTGATTGTTTTATGGATTTACTTTCCGTATATATTCTCAGTTAAAAAAAGTGTTAATCCGTGAACATACACCGTTACAAATGTCTCTAATCAGTTGCGTAGGGTTCAATATAGGGCATTTTGATTTTGTTTTGTTCCCAAAAAAATGTGACCAAGTTCAGATTAAAGTTCTGTACATAAAAAAACACAACCAAATTTAGTGCATAGATATTATTTTTATAAGTATAACAAAGGATAGTTCAAGGGAAAGTAAGGTCAGGGGAAATATCTCAAAATTTATATAATGCAAACGAGTTTCCGAGTACTAAAATTTAGTCCCCAATGCTCTTCAACTTTGTACTTTGTTAGCCTTTTTGTCTTTATTTTATATTGAGCATCACTGGTGATTCTTTTGTAGACAAAATGGCTCAAATGCAAAATTTCATTCCTGGTATCTATAGTGAGGTTTTTCTACAACCACTGGTTCGATGCCACTGCTGGTGGAGTTTCATTCACCGAGGGTATCACCAGCCAAGCAGTCAACACTTCTGTGTTGACATTAATTATTATGATACTAAACCCCTAACGGGAAGGATTGTGCCTGATATTCATATGAGGAAGACATAATCTTTCAATCAGTTTAATTGAAGTCTGGAGATGGCATGTCAGTTAACTGCTAGTAGTCTGTTGTTATTTATGTATTATTGTCAATTTGTTTATTTTCTTTGGTTTCATCTTCTGACATCAGACTCGGACTTCTCTTGAACTGAATTTTAATGTGCGTATTGTTATGCGTTTACTTTTCTTTATTGGCTAGAGGTAAAGAAGAGGGTTGAGATCTCATAAACATATTTAACCCGCCGCATTTTTGCGCCTGTCCCATGTCAGGAGCCTCCGGTCTTTGTTAGTCTTGTATTATTTTTAATTTTAGTTTCTTGTGTACAATTTGGAGTTTAGTATGGCGTTCATTATCACTGAACTGGTATATATATTTGTTTGAAGGACGCCTCCGGGTGCGGGAATTTCTCGCTGCATTGAAGACTTGTTGGTGACCTTCTGCTGTTGTCTTTTTTATGGTCGGGTTGTTGTCTCTTTGACACATTCCCCATTTCCATTATCATAATAAAATCCTCAGTCATAATAACCTTCCATCATTACCGAACAGAACAAAGAAATAACACGACGGGTGCCGTATATGGTGCAGGAAATGCTTACCCTTCCGGAGCACCTGATTTCATTCCAGGTTTTTAGTGGAGTTCGTGTTGTTTCTTATTTATTATTTATAGCTGTTGATGTAAATGTCCTTTGGTTCTATGAGTCTTTGTATACTCCTTGGTTTTGATTGTTCTTGTCTTAAAAATTAACTGTTAACAAAACTTATAATTTTTGAATTTCAATCATTTCTATCTCAGGAATAGGTAATGTTCGCTGTATTTGGTAATATTTTAGGATTTTGTGGTCCTCAATGCCTTTCAACTTCGTACTTTATTACCATTTTACCTCTTTTTGATTCGAGCGTCAATGTTGAGTCTTTTGTAGACGAAACGCACGTCTGGCGCAAATACATAATTTCTATCCTGGTATCTATGATAAGTTTATTTAAAACCTCTAGGTCGATACCACTGCTGGTGGAGTTTTATTCCTCAAGGGTACCACCAGCCAAGTATTCCGCACATCAGTGTTGACATGAGTTATCATTTATGGGGTCATAATCATAAATTAACTGTTGACAAAACTTTGAATTGTTTGAAAAACTAAGGCGTTTCTACCTCGGGAATAGATTAATTTAGTTATATTTGTCAAACTTTAAGGAAATTTTGGTCCTCAATGCATTTTATCTCTTTTTGATTCGAACGTTACTGATGAGTCTTTCGTAGTCAAAACGCGCGCGTCTGACGCAAATACAAAATTTTACTTCTGGTAGCTATGATAAGTTCATTTGCATATTTTGATTGGTTTATACATTAGCCATAAGTGAACGGTTATTTTGTTCCTATCTCATAAATATGGTAGGCGTGAATTGAGTCGGGGACTTAAACCCCGAATTCCTCGTACTGATCGAGTAGTATGCTCTCTGCATGTTAAACATCTTGCAACCATTATCAATGGTCAAAAGATGGCCTGTAACAAAGCACAATGTCTTCTTGCATCCAATATATTCGCATTTCTTAGTGGCAGTTTGTTTTTAATTTTCAAACAATACATTGCACTTGATCTACTTTGGCGAACCTACAAACTGTGTTGATTGGTATTTTTCCTTAAACTAAAAATAAATAAAATATTTGCAGCCGGACGTTAAGTACGCAATAATCAATCAATAAATCAATAAAATTAACATATAGTGAGCAAAAATTTCAGTCAACAACAGAAGTGTATCAATGTTAACGGGAACATAGCTAGGGATATTAAAAAGTAAAATTACAAAATTCCGAGGAAAACAGTAAAACTTTCCGAAAAGGGGGTCAACAATACGAGAACAGAAAACTATGTTTATGTGAATGGAAATTGGAAATATCTCAAAGAGACATCCATACGACCAAAGAGGGGCAAACGATACCATAGGGACAGTCAAAGTCATAGATCAAAAATAAACTGACAACGACATAATTGAGACAACTCATGCCCACCAATAGGTCTTCAACATAGTGAGAAATTAACTAAAGTGTATAAGTTCAGCAAAAAAAATGTTATACTAAACTCCAAAACATATAGACAAACTAAAATTTAAAGAAAAATTACAAAACATACAAAGGTCAAACGCTCCTAACCTTGGATAGGCACAGCAATGCGACGGGGGTTAAATAGGTTGTTGTGATATTTTAATTTCATGTTTTTTTCGATGCGGCCTTTTATTCATGGTAAACATATTTTATTAGAGACTGTATTATGTTTTAGATAAAAAAAAAAAGTATAATATTTTACTAGATTCCGTAAAAAGGGAGGTTAAAGATACCAGAGGGAAATTCACTATCGTTAGTCGAAAAAAACTGACAACGGCATGGCTATAACAAAAATACAAACAGACAAACATTAGTGCACAAAACATAACTTAGAAAAGTCAGAGCAAGACGAATCCCAGAAAAAACGGGTGGTGATGTAAGAACAAATTCTCACTAATGTTTTCCTATATAAGCTTAAGTTTAATCTTGTCTGAAGGACAAAGATATTAACATTCACAAAATGGTTGTATATAATTCTAATAGATATATTATCACCTAGCCCTAAAACAAGGTTCAACCCTCCATATTTTCTTAAAATGTCCTGTGACAAGTTAGGAATATAGCGGTTCTTATCTTACAGTTCGTGTCTATGTATGTTTCATTGTCGATTGTTTTTGTTGCGCTTCAGCATTCTGTTGTTTCGTTCTTTCCCTCGGTTTTAGCTTGTAACCCAGATTTGTATTCATTTATCCATTTATGACTTTTTAACAGCGGTATACCTCTGTTGCCTTTACTATTCATGCTATTTAACCATGTAAGCGGGCTTTGGTGGTCAAATGGTCCAAGAAGTCGAATTATTGTACCGATAGCTAGTCAATGCTGTTGTGATTTCGACTCCCGCATGTGTTAGATGTTCTCGGTTTCAATCGTCATTTAGTAGGATTGACAACTTTCTTATCGCAGTCTTTGTATATGGGATTACCCGAGTCCTCATCTATTCCTCATTCTTCAACATGACATTCGTAGTAAAATGATTTACATACAAAGACCATATTGACAATCAATTAAAATTGACCGTCAAGAAATAGCACGATAGTGTTGAAAGTGGTGTTAAACAGCATTCAATTAATCAATGAAACCATGTAGTCTGAATGCGAGTATATACGTTCAGACTCTTTTATGTCACATTTTAGTAACAACAAAAAAAAAACAAAAAAAAACTGTCAAATGGACTTGCTTTGATACGATATCTTCAAACAAAAACACTTTCCAAGAATAATCAATTGTGTTATTCTAGATATCTATAAAACTATGCTAAAAATCCCTTAAAAAAGTCATAAAGAATGAATCCAGATTATTTCGCACTTTTCTCTTATAGACCAAGTTTTGCAGTAAAGTAAATGAAGTTGCTGCTAACTTGGTTTCGCAGAATGTTGAAGTTACCTGTAATAACATGATCAGGAAAATTAAATATCTAGATCAAAATGAACAGTATAATGAGTGATGTTTTAAATATCAACGTCGACCATAACATGTGAAGAGTTTTATCAAGTGAGAAAAGAAAACAATTTATACAATGCATGCGTACGAATGTGTTACTTTGTCATGTTTATTAGGAACTCCATCAAGGATGAATAATTAGCAAAACAATTGAAGAGCTATATGACCAAAACAGATCTCAAATTAAGAGCCGATCACCTTAGGTAAACATTCCTTGAGGTAGTTGAAATCTAAGTTGTTCTAATAACTTCATTTACAGACACATGTAGAAAGTTGTATTTATAAATCATGTCAGTACTGAAGTATTGGATAATGGGATGAAATTAAATATCATTTTAGGTTGACTGTAGGTGTGAGCACGTTCGGACTTTTGAAAATTGAAGCAAAGAAACTGAGTTAGAAAACGACTGCAATATTAGCAGTTTTGTATCCCGAAAGAATCACAAGAAGCGTTTCAAGAGTATTCAATTTGTTTTTCAATCTACTTTTTCTAGACGAAATTCAACAACATAGAAAATAGTGGTTGTCGTTCGTTTATGTTTTAGATATTTGTTTTTTGTTAATTTTTTGTACATAAATTAGGGAGTAAGTTTTCTCGTTTGAATTGTTTTACGTGGTTTCGGGGCTTTTTATAGCTAACTATGCGGCACGGGCTTTGCTCATTGTTGAAAGCCGTACTGTGACCTATAGTTGTTAGTGTTTGTGTCATTTTGGTCTTTTGTGTAGATTTGTCTCATTGACAATCATATTATTTTTTCCAAATAGACCTAGTTTATACTGCAGAGAGCTCATGTCTAGATTTGAATTAAATCATTTTTGTTCCTTTTGAATGATTTTCAACTTTCAATCAATGTGCTCACGATTGTGTAGTATGTATAATGTATTGCAACTATAGTAAAGACGGCACATTTCCGATTAACTAATAACTGATATACTTTTTGGTATAGATACCGGTATGCTTTAGATATTTATTGAATCTAATATAAGTACAAATTTATCAAAAGCCATTATTGATTCTATAAATGTATTTATTGTGATTGCTTATTACACTATACACCAGGGAAAAGTAAATCAAAACTATTGCATTTGTTAAATTGTACAGTTTCGTGAAACCAAAAACAGTAGAAAGAGATATTTGCATTATAAAAGCTAAATGTACCTGAAACTCCGTAAAAATATTAGAAAGATATTAAAAGTTCCAATAACAATTGCTGATTTTATCCAAATATATGACCTTCTATTATATCTTCGTACTGCATCATAATCACAGCGTCTTCTTGCTGCGTTTGCCTACAAAAGAAATATTATTTATGCACCAGTTTTAAGATAGAATGTTTTAGGAACAAATGACAAACATGACAAGATCTATTTTCTTTTCAAATGCCTTTTTGAAATCTTTACTGTCAGAAAGATATGATCTTTTTTGTATTTGCTACAAAATATTCGAAAGGGCTCGGTATAAATCGCCCTTTTCTAGGTCCTACGTCTAATACAAACACATTTTTCTGACAGTGACATAGTTTTTACGTGTTTTGGCTATTATCTTTGAAACTGAACAGAGCAATTTCAATCGGAAAATATTATATGCTTGTCATTTCTACAACAAATGCGACTTTATAAAAGGTGTTATATCCATTTGATAAGGATGCTTTAGCTCTTTTATCAAGTTTATACAATATCAAAGGAGATATAGATAGTTCAAAGAGAATGATCTAGCATAAAATAATTTTCATTTCTTTCAAACTAAATCCAAAATATTCTTTCTTTTTTTAGCTTTATTCAACGTATTTAGGGTTTTTGATTATGTATTAATTTGATTTGAATATGATGTTGACCGGATTTTGAGTTTTAAGCAGGAACGGAAACACTACTATTTCCCTCATTTCCTAAACACAATTCTCTCCAAATTGAGAGTCAGATTTGTTATTCCCAATATAAGATTACAAAATGTCGGTAACGTTCTCATAATAGTAGCCCCTTTATTGTTTCTTAATGAATTTCTTCGAGGTTTATTGCCGGCAATTTAAAAAAACAATACTGTTTTGAGTATTAATAGGATCATTTCATTAATTAACTTCTTTGTTAAAATCACAACTTTAATCATGTTTTAACTGATTTAATAGTTGGAGAGATAATCTTGAAATAAGTCAACAGATGAAATTCACTTTGATAAAAAAAAATGAGGAATAATAAAAATTTTACCACAATAGTAAAAAAAATGTTGTATTGATTCATTCTTTTGTTTTTTTTTGTATTGAATATTTATTTATTTTAATCGAAATAAATAATCGTGTCCGCACTGTACTGTTTGTAGTTTATGGATAGAATGCAATCGGGAGAGAATTGTAAATTAAGAACTGATTTAAACAATATGAAGCCATCTTTTTTGATAGTTTTCTTACAATTCATTTTATTCAATGAACATAAATTATAGAACGAACTAATTGCTGAACGCCATATGGGGGAAAAAAATAGATAATCAATTGTCTAAACAACCTTACAATAATTTGTTTTTTTCATCTTTGATTCTTCTACATTTTTATTCATTCTTGTTTTTGAATTCTAAATGATAATACGTCGAATATTCAACACTTACTTCAATTGCCATACAGATGGCAACCAAACCAAATGGGAGGCAACAGCAGACACATGCACAAATAGCAAAACAAAGATAATCGGCTTTGTCTTGTGGATCTATAGATCTCCTCTGTCCCTAAAAATTAAAATATAATGTAAAAGATACAAATCAAGGTAAACAAATTGAAACTTATGGAATTACATGAACTCTAAATTTAAAGGATCGAGACTTGTCAACATGGTCACCGTATACTAATTTGCAGGTATCCATAGCTATGCGAATACACAATCAGTCAGGCTATCACAATTAGGAAAATGACGCAATCGAAAAATGTACAGATCAAATAATTAGTCTGTTATAAAAAGTTCCAAACGCGCGAAATTATTTCCCTGATGATTTGAGACACAGGCATATTGTATATGACAAATGATTCGTGGTGTTGACTGAACATCTGAGCACACATCTGTTTATGAACTCCATAAAGTATGAACATGAACGGACGTAGCGTATTAATGCAATCGTAATGCAATGGGGTAGAGGGTAGGATACTGCTGAATAATGAAAAGTTGACGATTGTTAATTGTAAATTAAATATTATAGTTTAATGAACTGTATCAGAGAATGTTCTGAGTTTACAAAAAGAAGTCGACCAGCGATACTAAGTGATTTATCGACAGTCTGTTTAGATAGCAATCCACCAAACTCAACAAATACGCTGTTGATAAAAAAAATCTAGCAGTTTGGTTATTATGAAAAAATCTCTTTTAGTTGAAAAACCTCTACTTTCTTAACATTTATCACAAATTGTGTACATTAGTGAGCAATAAGACGGGTGCCACCTGTTGAATATGACACACAATGACCTTTCCAGAGCAGCGGCGATCATCCAAACATTTTGTAGATGTTTGTTTTGTCAATATGAAATAAAAATATGTGGTATGATTTCAAACGAGACAATTATCTATACGTCAAATGCAAATTACATGAAACACGTGATTTGTATTATCGCCTCCTTTTATAGAGACTTTTGTAAAAACAACAAGTAACGCGCAATGTTAATTGTATTGATTTTTAACCCGAGAAAGGAAATTACAATAGCTAATGATACGGATAATAAGTACATCTAACAAAAAAATATTCATAGATATAATAAAAATAATTTTTAGGTAAAGTTGTCATACGGTCATCTTTTGGAACCTTTTTTATTTATTTCAATACTAATTTAATTGATTAATTAAAATCATCGGTGCTGATCATGGCATAGCAAACTCATAGATTATTAACTACAATTCTCATGCGGTATTGTTTGAAAACACTTCAGGGTAACACCACGAATTAAAACCGACAAAACATGCAATATCGGTATCATAGAAGACATATAAATAATAATTAACCAGATAACACAAACTTAAAAGTTTATGTGGAACAATAGAAACGTGTTAGAACCTCAAATCACATTTAATACTATATGCACGCCTCCGGGTGCGGGAATTTCTCGCTACATTGAAGACCTGTTGGTGACCTTCTGCTGTTGTTTTTTTCTATGGTCGGGTTGTTGTCTCTTTTGCACATTCCCCATTTCCATTCTCAATTTTATATAATCGTGGCTTTAGTATATTCGTTACTTTATACTCATCTATGTCTATTTTACTTGATGGAGACTGGAGATTCCTGAATTCTTTCCCCTATTTCCTTTTTCCATCCCCCTTACTCCCAGCGGAAAATCTTTCAAAATTTTCAAGCATATCCTTATTCTCTCACCCCACTTCAACTGTTCCCATCCACTGACTCGCACTTTTCTCCTTCTGGCTCCTGTGTCCCGTCCTCTTATGTTCCTGTCCCATTAAAAAAAGCCTGCAAACCCCTACTTATAAATATACAAGTAACTTACTTTTGTGGCAGAAATCGTTAGAGTTTGATTCTCAGATAAAAATGGATCGATAGAAGTTCATGACGTTGGTTGGTCTACATTTACTGGAACGATATTGTAAGTTGGTGCATTATCTGTTTCAACAAATATATGGCCAAATGAAGTATATTGAGGTGGTGGATCCCCTTCATGAATCATCAATGGAACTAGTGTGTAGGCAGAAGAACATTCCGGTTTGGTAAACTGGTGATTTTCCAGTAAAGTATCTGACGATTGCTTATTGTTATCTTCTTCTTGATATGTTGATGATTTATCAGCTTCATCTGGCTGTACTTCAGTGGATGGATATGACTGGGACCTATGTTCGTTCAGTACAATTGGAGTGTAGTTTAAAGGCTGGGCTGCAAAAGTTAAGATTATAGTTACATGAAAGGATCTCAATCTTTAAGGAGATTTTAAAGGGTACAAACAAGAATAATGTAGCTTAAGCTGCAAGTCGAAAACTGATGCTGAATGAAACAGAAATATTTTATATGCATTTTAGTTTGAATTATCACCATTCTGTTAAGATTGATTGACTAATTGAGTGATTGATTGTTAATGTGACATCAAATGACAAATTCTTTATTTATGGAACGGTAAATGCACAGTCATTCAAATGAATGAGAAGACAGGCCAAGACAAATTCCTCTATAAAAGCTAGCATGGGTTCTAGTGTTATGAAACAAGCAGAACAAATGGTAGGGCCTAGATCTCCTAAAATCCTTAATATCGGTTTAACATGTTTATTTGTGTTTGAATAAAAATGGTATATTTGTCAGGGGATAAAAAATAACACCCCTACCCATAACCCTCTACAAAATATCAATTCATTTTCAAATATAGTTTCAATTTGAACATGCAACGATAAACACCTCCTACAAATACATATCATTGAGATTTCCTTGTGAATTTCTCCTTTAAAGGATTCTAGGAATGTAGATTATATGTATTTGTTGTGTATGTCCTTGTTTTGGTTAATGGTATTAAAAATTAGACTACGATCCTACCTTTTATGATTTTGAAATTTGCCTACCATTCTTCGAAACTGCATAGTAAAAGTGGTACAGTTTTAGCCGTAAAATTCGTTCCTATGGGAAATTGCATTGTCTATATTTACAAAAGTGCAATCGATATGACTTAAAAGATTAACTAGTGCCTTCTAAATGTTCTTTCCTTTAAAAACTTTTTATCATCAACATATTAATGCATGAACAGAAGGAATCGCTAATGCTCTCGACTTATAACCTATCTTTTGTCATTTATTCATAAAACGTATGTAAAATTATTGTAGAATATCTAAACTACAATGTGGATTTTTTCAGAGACTGGTAACACAAGATTGGTCATGAAGAAAAGATAATCTATCTAAAATGAATGGGGTAAACTGGATAAATGTCCCGTTTGACACTTTATTTGTCAATTATATGTTTATAAACATTATCAAAAAGTAAAATCACAAAAATACTGAACTTAGAGGAAAATCAATTCGGAAAGTCCATAATCACATGGCAAAATCAAATAACAAAACACATCAAAAACGAATGGACAAGAACTGTCATATTCCTGACTTGGTACAGGCATTTACAAATGTAGAAAATGGTGGATTAAACCTGGTTTTATAGCGCTAACTCTTTCACTTTGATGACAGTCTCTTCAAATTCCGTTATATTTACAATGATGCGTTAACTAAACAGACACAATAAATAAAATAGTCAAAATATGGGTACAGCAGTCATCATCGTGTAACAATTTTAAAAGGAACAATTTAACAGAACACAAAAACATCTATCTACAAACACATTCATTGATTTGCGTGTCTGACGTCAGAAAATTGTATATGTCACATAGACAATAGACAATAGACAATATTTTATTCGCACAAACACATTTACATTAAATGGTTATGGTATACAAAATTAAAACAATAAACTGACAATAGTTAAATTGATTATAACTATATTAGAGTGACAGTGGTATTCACAGCGAAGAAGAAAAAGGCTATAAATATCAACAGTTTACACATTGTTAATGTTCATGAACAATTATAAAAAAGAACACAAACAAAAATTAGGTTGCATATTAAACAAAGTTACACAGATGTTCTTAATAAAAGACAATCATTAATATACTTTATGGTGATTTTTATAATGACTGGTAGACTGCTATTTAAAAGTACAGTCAAATGATTTAGTGTTATAGTGGACTGCAATTTAATAAAATTGAAATTAAGATTTTTATTAATATTTTGTATATAGGTATCCCTTAATGATTTATAGCATGGACAGATTGAGAAGAAATGGTATTCATCCTCAATTTCTTGTCTGTTACAGGATAAGCAAATGCGTTTATTTCTTTCAATGTTGGTATAACGCCCTCTTTCAATTGCTAGGGAATGCGCACTTAGTTTAAATTTACAGAAAACTGATCGGTCGGTTTTGAATTTACATATATCAATATATGGGGGCCTTTTTCTAATTCTTTTAGTATGACAAAAGAAATTTAATTTTTCACATTTATTGATAGAACAATTCATAATTTGATAAGCCTGGTCATAGATTCTTTGTTGGATACTATTTATGTGATATTTTAAATTAAAAGTATTAAAAGTGAGATGACCAAAACCTAATTTATTTAACCAGTCTTTTACAATGTTAACCCATTTACTTGTTTTCTCTACATTATTATATATTTTATGGACTAAAGTGTTAGGAGAGTTTACAATGTGGTTTAGAAATTTTATAGCTGAAAGGTGAATTTTAAAGTACAAAGGGATTCTCAGTTAAACAGGCTACATTTGTTGTTTTGCACTGTACTCCTAAAATTTCTTTAATAAATTTAATATGTAAATGTTCAAATGGATCTGAATCTTTGAACACTTGGCTTACACCCCAAACTTCACTTCCATAAAGAGTTCCATAAATATTTGTCATTCAATGTACATACAAACAATTTTAAAATTTCACATAGGCAATGTTAGCATACAGGGTTAAAAAATCAAAAGTATGTAAGAATAAATTTCAGAAATAGACCGAGATTTTGAATAGTCCAAAAGTTATACAGAATTTATAAGAATCCACAAATAGTTAATTCCACTACGCGATTGAATGATTTTGACGTATGTGGTACAACGTATTTTGTAATTCATAATAGAAATATTATCATAATGACATAAAAAAAAAGAACAATATCATACTGACGGGATCTTTTAAAGTAAAGAGTCACGTTATAAGAACCAAAGAAATACAAAAAGTCGCATATACAAAACACACAACAAAAAATGAAAGATAATACGAACACATTGACGGGATGTATAAGGACCGAGCCACGTTTAACGGATATCACATAAAACAATCCAACAGTAAAAGTAATATTAAAAATAGAACAAAGACAAATGAAAGAACAATAAAACACGTTGTTTAGATGATAAACAACATCAGTACGCATAATCTATACATCAAGAAATAACCATAATAATCGAATGTGTAAATAATAATAAAAAATATATGTTTTTAAAATGGTTATCCTCTTAAAATATTGCTTAATAAACGGCCAGTGGACTATTTTGCATCTAAATTTCTAGACGATAGAAAGGGAGTCGCTGACGAAGTTAAAAAAATGTCACACTTACCATATATTTCACTGCTGGTAAATAAAAAGAAATATAATTACCCATTATACAAACATATAAACGTCAATCTAGTTAAAGAGTAGAGGAAGTGGACGGAAATGCCCGTTCTTATGATAAAAGTCATATTTACATAAATTCATTCAACTATAAAATATTTCTTTTATTCAGTCTCCTGACCCGAATATGTGAAATTTCCTTATTATACAGACAAGATTGTTGTGCATAGTTTGTTTTCAATAGGCTTTTATACTAAACTATCCTTTTAATTTCTAATACTGTTTCTCTGACTTCCGTATTTTAACATCATTGATTGATTTAACAAAACAAGAATGTGTTACCTTGTACACTCTCTTATTTAAAATATTCAAATTTCAAAGATCACAATCTGGCAAATAACAAAGACCAATTAGTTCAGTTTAAACATATTTTATTATATAATATATAATAGGTTTGGATACAAGTTTCAACAACCTAACACAATCCTCTCCAAATAAGTACAATATACAAATTTCAAGATGATAGCAATTACATAAATCGATACATTATGAAAATTATATAAAATAAATATATCATGTTTAAACAGTAACAGTTAAACACGAGTATACTTTACGATACAGGAATATTAATCAAATAATCTTTTTGTAAGGTGTATATAATTATGTATATTTCTGAAAACAAATTGTATTTTGTTCAACACTAATTTCGTCTGTTCCAAATATTATATGTTCTGTGGAAATAGCAACTAAGATTTGAATGTTTTCAAAGAGCTGATGTCTAAACATAGTCCTGTATTATTATGTTGTCATTTCAATGTTATATTTAACATTGCCATTAAAGTGCGAGGTTTGGCATGCCACGAAACCAGATTCAACCCATCTTTAAAAATGTCCTGTACCAAGTCAGGAAAATTACCATTGTTATATCATAGTTCGTTTCTGTGTGTGTAACATTTAAACGTTGTGTTTCCGTTGTGTCGTTTGTTTTCTGTTATATTTGAGTGTGAATTCACATTACTATAAGACGTGTCACGGTACTTTAATTTTCTATCCCAAATTCATGTATTTGGTTTTGATGTTATATTTGTTATTCTCATCGGATTTTGTCTAATGCTTAGTCCGTTTCTGTGTGTGTTACATTTTAATGTTGTGTCGTTGTTCTCCTCTTATATTTAATGCGTTTCCCTCAGTTTTAGTTTGTTACCCCAATTTTTTTTTTGGCCATAGACTTACGAGTTTTGAACAGCGGTATACTACTGTTGCCTTTATTTATATTGAATGGACATTCTAAGTAAAATGAATCGAATCTTCTAATGGACACCTACATTCACAACTTGGGTCATTTACTAACTTAACTTCAGCTTTTAAAGGACTACATCTGTGTCGTAATTTTGTATGTAATATATTTTCCATCCGATTGTCATATTATGAATTAGTAGTTTCAGGTATATTTTGAAAAAATCGTTGTGAACATGTTCTTTTTAGTGAATTTTGATCAAATTTAGAAAACTGTATTTTGAAACGTTTTTTTTTTTTTTTTTGTTCTGATGACCCGTTCGAGTTGTTGTAAACTGTGTATGTTAAGATGCTTTTTTTCTCCAAAATAGATCCAATAGAAAATTCTACTTTTGTTAGTTCATCTGGTCTTAAGAGCCAGTGTAAGCTCTTGAGACAGGTCGCGATCACACACCTGCTGCTAAGCACCTGTTCATAGGGCTCTGCAAACCTATCAATATTGTCCCTATGAAAAAAAATAGTTACTTAAGTTGCTTCCTTTTGTGCATAAACAGAAATTATTTTCAAAAATGAAAAAAGCTCGAAACTGTAAGATTATTATAATAATTGCTTAGAAATATGAAGGTATTTAACTAAATAACATCTTGATTCCACTCTTTAAAGTTTAGTCTTTTTAGAGTACACAATAAGAATATATAAATTAATTTGGAAAAAATAATGATGTATTAGTTATGTTGATTAAAATAAAATATTTAGAACTTATAGAAAATACTCAACTTATAGTTTGCGTTGAAATAAAATTGCTAGATATTTGTTGAAAGTTTTTATTTGAATACAAATAATGCTGGATAGTTGTCTCATTGGCAAATATGCCATTTCATATTGTTTATTCTGATTTCTGTTATATCCATTTAACGTGGATCTATACTTATACATACCGTCATTGTGCTATTGTTCTTTGTTACAATTTTTTTATTCTTGTCTTTCATTTTGGCTTATGTGCTTTGTCTATATGCCTTTTTGTTTTATCACAGTGTTGACTGTAGTATCCCTATTTTGACATTTTTACCTATTATGTATGTTTGTTATGTTGACACATCATAGTCAAAATATTGGAATTTTATGCGACTGCCATACAAGTGAGAGATTAAGTTAGCTATCAAACTAAGTTTAATCCACACTTTTCTACATAAGAAAATGTATACATCAAGTCAAAAATTATGACCGTTATTCATTCGTTTAATGTATTTCAGCTTTTGATTTGATCATTTGATTGGGGACTTTCCGTTTTGAATTTTCCTCGGAGTTAAGTATTTTTGTGATCTTACTTTTTGGAACGGGCATAATCGGAAGAAATCTTGACCTGTCGTTTATTGCACGATTCGGATGGGACGGTCGTGTAAACGTTTTTTTTTTCTTCAGTCTGCTCCGATCTCTTTCTGATCATTGTCGGATCTCTGTAGGATCGCATTCTGGAGTATCGGGACGAAATCAGGACAGATTCGGTATAGTTGTTACCTGCGAAAGAACCAAATAGATATTGAGAAGGGAACAATCGGGACAAGTTCAAATGGAAATAGCTGAGTCAGGACGTTTCCTGAAAAATATATGATTGTTGGGATAAAATACATGTTTACAAATTTAGTAAATTTCCAGCCACGATTCACTGGATTTTCATCCGACTATTGACAAATTTTAATCGGTAATGGTCGCATCATGGACGTCAGTAAAACTAGGGAATGTGTGACTGAGACATACCAATTTTAGAGGTGATGTCCGAAAACAACTACCCAGAAAGGAGTATATTCGGCTTATCCTGTTTTAATAATACACACAAATGCACGCAATTTCATTAGGCACATTACATTTTTCTTTAAAAAAAACTTAAGTAAAATTGTTTGTATTGCAAATACATTTTACACACGAACACCCATTTGTTATTACACTAATCATTAAATCAAATTATAGGAATAACCCAATAGTATTTACCTAAAAAATGAACAACGCTTTATAACAGTGATGGTTTGGATAAAAATATATGTTTGTTTAGTATGGTTTATAAATATAGTAGTTTGATTTTATTATTGATAGATAAAAGATAAATTATATTGTTTAACTTGTTCGTTCGGTAGTATGCGTGTATTTTTGAATAAGTACCTTCAGTATCGAGTAGCCTTACCGACCTCAATAGTATCTGAATAATTGCAAATGCCGAATGGTAGGCCGTTTGGGATCGTTGGGTTGCGATTCGATTACTGGTTGACTTTCTCTTTTGAATACTGTGTTTAAGAAAATATAATATGGTGTTGCCTTCTTCAGATTTTGTCAAAATGATTTTCTTTTTATTTGTTAATGTACCCAAAATATGTATGCATACAAACTAATATATCTATTTTCATTGTTTTTTAGCATGTATAAAATTAAGTAGTAAAATTTAGTCTAATTCAAAACTTTTTGTATTGATTACTTTTGTATTGTTAATAGACCACAACGGGTCAACAAGAAATTAAATACAAACCATAAAAGAAAAACAAATTGCAGCTTCTAGAATTCCGTTAAATTATTTAAATATTTAAAATCTTATACAATCTTGTATAAACGGATTCGTAACAAAGCTTGAACCGTGTTACGATTTGAAGATTATTAAATCCTTATAAACTTCCGCTTTCGTTTCAAAACATACTGACCAAGAATACATACTTGAAGTTTTTATCAATATACATGTATTAGAACTGAATAATTTGACAAAGTGTTATGGATGAAACACTAACTGACATTGATGAATCAGATCTTGAATCCCTCACAGGTATTTATTTCATTTAAAAGTATAATACTTAAATACAAATCAAACATCGTTGGCTAAATATCAAATATCAAAATGTTGTCCTTTTGGAGCCTCCTATCTATGTCCTTAACAGACTTGATGGACTTTTTATTACCGGCAAAAACGGTCTTCAACACTAAAATTTATAATTTCAGGTAAAATTGATCAAATTCTTTAATTTTTTTTATTCTTATCAGTTATCTTGATCAACTTACCCTTTTTAAAAGGGCAACAACGCTTATATGTTTCCTTTTAGTTTAAACTGTTACCCTGTCACTCCACAGCGATAGTGAAATTCATGATTCGAAAACAACCCGACAAAGCGATTGCAAATAATTTAAAACGAGGACTTGACAAAGTCAACAAATACAACACAAAATACAAAAAGTAAGCAACACGAAGCTCTAAAAACACCGGTCTCTGTGCTACAGAAGGTACAGCAGATTCTGCTCCACATGTGACACAAATCGTATTAAACTCACTAATACCGAAACAACATTTATTGTTTTTGGATGACTGAGTAAATGAGCGATTGAGTTATTGGGGTTTAGGTCAAAGCAATGCAAAAGGTAATATACGGAAAACAAAGGTAAAATAAAGGAATTATAGGAATTTTAACATTCAACCCTTCTATTCTAGGATATATCTTTAACTTAAGTACTATATATATAAACATTATTAAATGAAAACAGATTTTATTCAAATTGTTTTGCGAATTAGTTTAATACCTAACATGTTTCTTTTTTAGATATTTTCGCGTTACCCTTTACAGTTCAAGAGTGGGACGAGGAAGCAAACCTATCACTAGCACATTTGTCTTTCATTATTAATATTCTTCTTCCAAAGCGACTTATTACTTTAGATCGTGATAGTAATATGGAATCACAACTGAAGGAATTTTGCGAAAGTAAAAATATTCAAAATGCTGTTGCGGTTGGCAGCTCGGCAGAAGGGTTTAACATTCCAAACTCTATGACTATTGAAACAGATTCACATATCGATACCAATTGTGATGTTGATATATTGCTTCTGGAGAAGGGTTTTCAAATTTCAAATTCATTGGTATTTAGACAGGAAACAAATGTCCATGCAACTTTGGAATCATGTGACGTTCACCCAGGCTACACAAAAGTACGTGTGTACAAATACAAAGACAACGAGGACATTTCAACGCTGAAAGATAAAGTTTACCTAAATGGTAAGCAAAAACAGGGTAAAAGGTTTGTGCGTTTTAATCTTCAAAGTGATAAGGATGACGAAAAAGTCATACTGATGCATGGCCCCGCTGTATCAGTTGAGTATTCAACAACCTTGAACGCTGAAAATATTTCGAAATATGGTCTCCGGACATCACTCGACATAGTACTTGCTCTTCCAGTAACAGATTGGCCATCAGAGGCAAGGTTATGGATAGAAAGAAGCAAGCAAAGCAAATGGCTCGGTAAAGAATTCGTTGATAACATTGTCTCCGATGGGTGCCATGTTGTACCTGTTGCCCATAAGAACAGCCATAATCCCGACATTGAATGGAGAATTTCATTCGCTACATCAGAAAAGCAAATAGCAAGGAATGCAATTATTGACGAACAGAGACAGTGCTATATATATTTCAAGCTGTTACGACATTTATGTCTGAAAGATTTAGACGTGATCTCGTCTTATTGTTTAAAAACTGTTTTCTTCTACGCTTGTGAAAGAATTCCAAAACCTATGTGGGAAATACATACTGGACAATGTTTGATATACTTAATCGATAGTTTAGTAAACTGTGTCAAAAGGAAAAATATCCCAAGTTACTTTATACCAGAAAATAATTTAGTGGATCATATTCCTCTTGAGAATTGGCAAGCACTGGAAAAAAGACTCGTTCAAATTCGAAAAGATCCCATTTCACCCATTTTGAAATTTACTGATTCCAGAATGATCGGCAAAGAGGTTATTCCGTACGTTTTTCGTGAGAATATATCATATGTTTTAGAAGACAATAAAAAATTTAAAATCCATAGGGATATCAAAAGATCGGCTTCGTATGCCTTCTTAACGACGTCATTCCGAATGAGCTTGCTCCTATTGAATAGTGGTAAGGCAAAAGAATCGGTGGATATCTTAACGGATTCCTATCCTACAATTAATCGATACCTTGGTCCTATGCCGCTGATCTACTACCTTAATAACGTAGCAATTTTGATAGAGGATAGTCGCCTTCTTCTACTGCTTCTTCAAGAACTTGTAGCAATGTCAAATGAACAATCCGAATTTGAGTGTTTCAGAGAGAATCTGGCATGTGCGTATCATGCTGTAGCTTACACATATCATGAACATTCGACGGAACGGAACGAACATTTACACAAAGCTGAAGAAATCATGATAGGTGAAATTCATTCAAATGGTTTGAACTCGTGTGGAGTAATGTATGGAATTATCCTTATGTCACAAAAGAAATTTCAAGAAGCATCAAATACTTTCGAATCGATTATAAATGAAAAAGATGAAATAGAACAATATACCCTGGCATTTGGTAAAAGTGAGCAAATATTTCTTGATACAGATTTGCAATCAGAAATAGCAACAAATGGAAACATAGAAGCTCGGTGGGTTTATTTTGCCTACTACTTTCTTGTCAAATGCTTTGATCAAAAAGACAAAATACCAAAACTTTCGATCATTTTTAATGATTTTCAGCAAATTTGTGAAAAGTCTCAAGACACTGTCGGTTTTAAGCTGCTAGCGTATAGTTACAAGCAACGTGGAGAAATGTGTAAAGCAGAAAAAGCATTTTTAGAGGTTTCAAAACTTTGTCCAAATGACGAGTTTATACTAACACTTATCACCAAGTGCAACCAAAACATGAACATGTAGTTCTATTTCTAGTATCTTTAATGTTACATTCCTTATAAAGAATAATCAAAGTTGTTATGCTTTAAATTTTGCACACCAGACGCGCAGACGAAACGTCTACATAGTACTCATAAAAGAAGGGAGAAAATACCAGAGGGACAGTCAAACTCATAAATCGAAACAAAACTGACAACGTCATTACCAAAAAAGAAAAAGACAAACAGACAAACAATAGTACACATGTGGCACCCGTCGTGTTGCTCATGATATTTCAAACCCAGTAGATAGTATAATTCGGTAGGTCACATTAATGTAAAGGGAAACTGGTTTAAATTACGACATAAGTAACATATCCGATATCAAATGTGAAACGGTTATTCCTTAACGGTCAATAAACTCGTGATAGCGTCCATGAAACTTACGAAGGGATGATTTCAACTTCACCATTTGGAAATTTTGGTTTAATAGCGTCCTTGTGAGCAGCAACCCTCTATCAAGGAAATCATGATAGGAAATACAAATCGGGGATAGCGTATCAATTTGGAGATATATACCCCGTAAGCAGGCGCTGCTGGAATGTTGCTACATAGAAATTAAAAGTTCACAATAAAGAAGCTGTAATCATCTCTTTTGTCGTAAGGTTTTGTTTTCAACCGACCTTAATAGTCAATTTGTAGATGTGAGTCAAGATATGAGGCTGAAAATAAAGTAACTTATTTTCAACTTTTCAACAAAAAGTAATACAGATACTGGTATATTTTTTTAATCGATTTTAAATATTTAATACGATGCATTTTGTGTAGGGGATTTAGTTTCTGCCTTCGGTCAAGTCGATCAAACACAGTGATCTTATGTTAAGGCATTTTCAAGCAAAATTGATCAAAAATCTTCGGTGATAGAGTTCGCATTTGGCAAATAATCCATTGCCAAAAGAGAGTCAATTCTTGTTGTATGCTTGCAAAGAGAAAAACCCTGCTTATTAGCAGAATTATGTTCTAGGAACAACAGCGTTAAGAGGTTGCTATATAGGGGTGCTTTTAACAAGGTTACAAGTAAGATCTGAATAATCTAGACTGTATCCTGAATGCCAAGATACTGAATTAAAATTCCTGGCATGATTTATCGCCAAATGTTAATGCTCATGAAACATTAGACACTTTTCAAAAGTGTTTGATTAGTTTTTTTTTATCTATTTGATATCGCTTTAGATTATCCATTTTGATTCACTATTTTTTTTTTTTTTTCAAAATGATTTAACGAAAATCAACAAATACATAAATGGCATGATTTTGTATTAAAAGTTACACGTATGTGACACCTGCTATTGTTACTGTACCTAGCTTATGCTGCAGACAGTTTTCCGTTAAGGCTCATTTCTAGATTTCATTAAATAATTGTCTTCCTTTGATGATATTTTAATAAACATTTATTACTTTCAATCAATGTAAAGAATTTTTACTCACGATTTTGTACTATGCATTATAGTGCAACAAACGTATGCTCTGCATATGTATTATAATTTTTAACGAAATAACTGATAAACTCATGTTTTAGTATGAGTATGTTTTTAGATATACACTGTTATATTATATCATATGAAAAAGCGCTGTGTATAATGAAACAATAAGACAAATACATCCAAAACCAATTGAAAATCTTATCAAAGTATAAGCCATCTTATTATATCTTCTTGCTGCATTAACATCACCACGATCTCTTGCTTTGGATGCCTACAACAGAAATACTATTAAATTCAATGGATCAGTTTGTTGATAGAATTTAATGGAAACAAATGAGGAGTATATCAAAATCTATTTCTTACTATTTCCAGAAATTTTCAATCGACTCCTGACAGGACGAATTTTATCAATTAATCAATTATCTAAACGACAAAAAAAAATAGAGAAATCAAAAATTATCTTTAAGGCATAATCTTCAATAAGCCACAGGGGTTAAAATTGCAAGACTATTCATTCTAGGAGTTGTTACTATTAGATAAGGATTTCTATACTGCAGCTAGAACACTTTCAGTTGTGTTTGTCTACCAAATATAGTAACAAAATGATATTTTGTGTACTGTCGATTTCATGTCACGTCGCTTTTCTCCACCGTTTGGGGTACATTTAGGGATCCAAACTTCGTTTATATTTTTGTGTTAAATTTTCTTACCTATCAGTGTATCCTTATTAAGTTTCAATATAAAAACAGTATCAGGTCAATGTCTGAAAAAACTTTTTTTGTATTTGGCCCAAAACAGTTGAAGGGCTCTGTAAACATTGTCCCTTCCTCAGATTCTGAGCATCATACAAAAAGTTATATTGTTTATGACAGTGACCTTACAATGTATATTTAAACAACTTGTATACGTGTTTTGGTTTTTATCTTAAAAATTGTAATAGAGCAACATCCATCTGCAACTATTATTACATAATCAATTCTACTAAAGATCCGAATTCATACGGGAGTTATATATTTGTTGAATGAGGATATTTACTCAATTTTTTTTAACATAGTAAGGGAGAGATATATAGTTCAAAAGGATATTCTAGCATAGAGATTGTTTTCTGTTATTTCTTCGTAAAATCAAGACGTTTCTATCTTTTTAAGCTTTATTCAAAACAAAGTAAAACACTTTATGAATGAATGTTTATACCTCTCGTTATCATTTTAGACCAATAACAATTTGTTTTGCAATGAAACCGAGGATCTATTTTACACAACACTGAAAGTCGATGATTTATTAAACATTTTGGTTTGAGTGCATTTTTGATTTGAATATAATGTAAACACATTTTGTGTTTTAAACTATGTTCTTAAAAAGCTGTAATACAAATTATAATCAGCAAACTAGAACAACACACATATTAACATAACTGAAATCGTGTTTTCACTGTTACATATATAACAGATGTAGGGAAACTGTTTCCTGCAATCATGTTCAACAAGATAAGGTGTTTTCAATAATTAAACATAATTCATATTAACTTCTATAAAATAGAATTAGGAATAAAAATAATGTATTTTTACCACGAGAGTAAACAGTTGTATAGAGTTCATGATTACTCACTGTTAAACTGGTTTTTTTTTTATTAAATGATTTGTGTCATCTTTTTATCTTAATTTTATTATCTTACCATTTCAGCACTCTATTACGTAAATTACTTAATTTCTAATTTGTGAATTGAACGCAATCTGGACAACATCGTAAAATAGGACATGATTAAAATATTGTGAAGCCATCTTTTGTTTCAACATTTTCA
This sequence comes from Mytilus galloprovincialis, assembly GCA_037788925.1. NCBI lineage: Eukaryota > Metazoa > Mollusca > Bivalvia > Mytilida > Mytilidae > Mytilus > Mytilus galloprovincialis. The sequence goes on from CM075341.1 coordinate 26,138,150, forward strand.
TCAATTTTCATTTTATTCAATAACCACCAATTATTAAAGATCTAATCGTAGAACACTGTATGCGAAAGATTTAATTACAGCTTTTCATCCTAGATTCTTCAACATTAATTAAGAATTGAATGCTTCTTTTTGTAACTTCATTGGGGTGTAAAAGCGTTGACCGAAGTACATTTTGTATGAAGCGCGGGAAATTACATTTTTATCTAGGATCATGAAAACACAATGTTATCAAGTTTTCATTTAATTTACGTGTGCACTCTATTGTGGGTCCTCGTGTCATCATGAATGATAAATGTTATTGTGTAAGCAATTACTTACGGAATAACGCGAGATTGCAGTGTAGCCAATCAGAATAACGTATTATAATGAATCATACATCTAATGTAATTAAATGATGATACATTAATCATTTAACACTTACTTGGAAGGCCTCAATGATGGCAGCAAAACCCAATAGAGAGTTACAACAACAACATGCAAAAATGGCTAGACTAAGATAACCGGAATTGTCTGGTGGATCTTCATCTATCCACTGACAGCAAATATGCTGTAAAAGATAAAAATCAAAGTAAGCATTATACATTGGATAAGAACACCAAGGGTATCACATGACTTTCCCCTATTAGTCCTTGTTAAATTTGTACTTTTAAAAAAATCGTGCAGAACTGATCGTTGTTTCAAATAAAATATACTTCGCATGTGAAAAGTTTTATCCTGTCCTGTAGTACTATAGAAAAAAAAAATAACCTACACTGGAAGTGAACTAATCAAATTTTCACCCTTTTTCTTCCTGTATGCATTTAAGGTTTAGTAACCATGTAACCCTAAATGTCCAAAATTTTTTATAGAGCCACCAAATAAAAATAATGCTGCTTTGAAGATATAAGTATGTCACAATTTGTTTTACTGCAATGAAAACTCCATACAACTGTCAAATTCAAGGGAATATTTTTGTTTACCCTTTTTGGTATGCAACTTGATGTGACATACCATGATTTTGTGGTATTAAACCTGACCTTCAAAAGCAGTCAACCTGCTCAGCGTTTACTGATATGTTTGCGTCATCCACCATGCGAGTCCACACTAAGTCAGAATACCACAATCAGAAAACGACACAATCGGAAAATTGATAGGACATTTTCTGTTATCAAAAGGGTAAACGTGCGAACATATGTCGTGAGAGAGTTGAAATATAGACATATCGTATAGTTCAACAATGTATGATAGTAACTGAATACCTTTTATTATGTGTAGAGCACACCTCTGCTTTTGAATTCCGTAAAGTGTGAACATGCCGTATCATGATTATATATTTTTGTTAAATAATCAAATATTTTCCAAATACTCTGCCGTCATTTACTCACATGTCCTCAATGCTCTTCAACTTTTTACTTGTTTGGCTTTATAATTATTTTGATCTGAGCGTCACTGATGAGTCTTATGTAGACGAAACGCGCGTCTGGCGTACTAAATTATAATCCTGGTACCTTTGATAACTATTTTAGACGGTGATATACCTGTGATGGAAGAGGAGGAGGAGGATATGTACTGATTTATATTTTAGTCTTAAATAAATGATTTTTTTATAAGTTGTTATTGGCTTTGAACTAGGTGTCAGTAACTGTGAGTTCTCTTAGATCTATAATTAGCGCCTTTTTTGTTGTCAAGGGGTAAGGGATGGATAAATACCGTCCCCAATCCCGTCTGTATTTATGTTAGATTTTTTTCTGTTTTGCTTCTCTCTTATGGGATAGGTTTTTTTTCAAATGGTCTGTAAAGTCTGTTCCTTAGTTGTGCTGTAACATTACTGTCCCAGATTTAGGGAGGATTTGGGCGCTTACAATTATGTTGAACCCCGATAAATTCAGTATGTGCCTGTCAAAAGTCAGGAGCCTGTGTATAACAAGCGCTGCTAGTTCGTTAGAAATTACACTTCTTTTGAGACAGGCGTAAAAAATCAGGAAACACCATAAATCCAAACAGACAAATTATTCAATTAATATGAATATAAATCAATAATAACGACCTCCGATGAAAATTCAATCAAATGGCTAAATCAAAAGGTCAAACTTAAGTCGAATGGTTAACAACTGTCATAATCTTGACTTGTTACAGTCATTTACTAGCTAGCCCTTTCACTTGTATGACAGTCGCATAACATTCCAGTATATTGAAAACGGTCATAGGAGACATGTTAAAACTAACCAGGAAACAGAATAAATAAAACTTTATATTGAACAAAAATAAGTCGTAAGAACCTAATATGACATTTTATACTTCACAATATTTGCTTCAGTGAATTCGTTACTTTATACTCATCCATGTATATTTTACATGATGAAGACTGGGGTTTCCTGATTCCTTTTTCTGCTCTCATTTTGAACGACAAATTTTATTTTATATTTCTACCTGTGTGACGTTTACATTCTGACGTCAAACGCGCAATTCTACGCCAAAGTCAATGTTAAAGCAATGAATGAAGTTGTTAAATGTGATATATGCCTTTCTTTGCTTCTTGGTTCAATTATTGTTTGTTTTTATTGTGATTAAGGTACGTGTGGTACTTGTACATCCTGTCATTTTGTTATTGTTTATGATATTTTCGTATTCTTGTCTTTCATTTTTGCTAATGTGCTATGTCTATATAACATAATGTTGACTGCTGTACCCCTTTTTGACATTTTTATCTGATATGTATGTGTGTTTTGTTCACGCATCGTTGTCAATATAATAGTAATTGATGCGACTGCATACAAGTGAGAAGTTAAGCAACCTGTAAAATCAGGTTCAATCCACCATTTTTTACATTAAGTAAGGAATATGACAGTTGTTGTCCATTTGTTTGTTTTTGTTTTATCTTTTGATTTTGCATTTTGATTCCGTTTAAAACTGTCCTCGATATTCATGATTTTTGTGATTTTACTTTTTCCTCCGCCTATTCCCATTCGACAATCAGTCAAAAAACTTTCCCACCATATCCTGTTTACTCACCCCACTTCCACTGGTTCCCATCTAATGACTCGCACTTCTCCCCTGCTAGCTCCCGTTTCCCGCCCCTCATTCCCCTGCTCCCTTAAATCTGTCAACCCCCTCTTATATACAAATCACAAACTTTGGAGGTAGAAATCTTACAGTTTGATCTAGATCGATACTGTACGTTGACGAAAAATCTGTTTCAACAGTTATATGTTCAACTGTGGTATATAGACGTGGCGTATCCAGTAAAATATGTGATGGTTGTTCATCTTCTTCGTAATAAGTTGATGATGTAGCAGGTTCATCTTGTTGGACTTTGATTGATGGATAAGACTGGGTCCTATTTGCATTCAGTTTTATTTTATCGTAGTTTGAAGATTGGGCTGCAAAAATTAAAATTAGTATAACCAAATTAAATTAATTAACAAAGTCAAAATTATTGAATATGATTGGGCACAATAAAGATATTTTTCATACATACATTTTGTTTGTGATTATAAAACTGTAGCTGTGCATATTGATTAATAGAGTAATTATTGCTGATTAACTTTTCTTTCGTTCTTCAAATTTCCACCATTTCATGGTGGTTAGTTTGTATTGGTTTGGTTTACGTACCTTGAGAGAGAGCCACTTACTTATGCTTATAAAACTTGCAATCCTAGACAATTTATATTATAGTCGAACAAACAATCAAAGAGGTGGGTTTGATATCAACACCTAAGTGATGACATGCTAGTTATGCCACTTAACCGTTAAGATTATCCCTACATTCAGGATTTGTGATTTAATCATGAAACATTCTCCATTGTATTGATGATATAAAATGCACATGCTACGGCGGGTTTAACTAAGTGTGTCCAAACCTCACCAATTGCCTATCTAGACTGTGAAATTTGGCCTATGACTACTTGTTCCATATGCCCTAAGTATTTTGTTTATTTTTAAATATGCCTCTATTTTCGACTTAGTGAAATTGGTCTAAAGTCTGTGTTGGAACTTTTTATTATAAGTTCAAGCAGATGGCGTTAGGATAAATATCCAACTAATCTAAGGGGTTGTATTCTAGCAAACATTAGCATGATATATGGTAAATAAACAAGAAAAACATATTAAAAATTAAAAAAACAATTGTTTAGAGAATTGAAAGTCTTTTCACAAAACAAAGGTATGATATGAAAAAAACTAAACATGCTATTTACAGTGTCAGGTGATAGCTAACTATAGTCTGATTCCAAAAATATATCTTTTCGATAAAGTTTTGTGCTGAATAAGGGAGATAATGTTTTATTTCTAGTATGGGAATTATGTGATAGTTTGATTCCTAAAATATATGGTTCGATATTTATGTACGTTGAATAAGCACAAACAAACAATGTTGGCATGACACGGGTTTTGTTCTTCTCACATATGTCATGATGTTATAATACTAAACATCTAACAGGAGGGATTGTGCCTGATATTCATATGATGAAGACATAATCTTTAAATCGGTTTAATTGGGGTCTGGAGCTGGCATGTCAGTAACTGCTAGTAGTCTGTTGTCATTTATGCATTATTTTGTTTATTTTCTTTTGTTTCATATTCTTACTCTCACTTCGCTTAAACTGAGTTTTACTGTGCGTATTGCTGTGCGGGTTTTTTTTTCTACATTGGCTACAGGTATTGGGGGAGGATTGAGATCTCAAAAAAATTGTTTAAAACAAAAATATAGATAGAGATGATGATTTAAAAGAAATGTTAAAGGACACTGAAAGCACAATTAAACATTTCCAAAATCAAGGAAAGTTTTCAAAACTAAATAATGATTTTCAAACCAAAATTGAGCAAAAGCTGAAAAATATTGAAGATACTATTTCTTTTAACCCGGAGACAGACAGGCCTATTACTTGCACTGAAATTAAATGTATTATAAAAAACTTTAAAAATGGAAAAGAAAGCGGTCCAGATAGTGTGTTGAACGAGGTAATTAAATTTAGTAGTCCAGTAACTACCAAAGTATATGTTAAACTATTTAATCTTATGTTAAAAACAGGACACTATCCAACTTCATGGAATTTGGCATACATTACTTTAGTACATAAATCTGGTGACAAATGTAATCCAAGCAATTACAGAGGAATTTCTTTAATCAACTGTATATCCAAATTATTTAGCAGTATCTTAAATCAAAGAATGATTAAAACTATGGAAAAAAAATTAACTAATGCCCAGTTTGGATTTAGAGTTAATCATAGAACTGCAGACAGTGTATTTATCCTTAAAACTTTGATTAATAAATATATTCATAAAAATAAAAGAAAACTTTATGTCTGTTTTGTAGATCTTAAAAAGGCTTTTGATTCCCTTTGGAAAATTGGAATGCTTTATAAATTAGCTAAAATGGGTGTAGGGAAACATATGTTTGAAATAATAAAACAACAGTTTATTCATACTGAAGCATCTTTAAAATATAATGATAAACATTCTAGATTCTTTCCCATTGACCGAGGAGTAAAACAAGGGAACGGTATTAGTCCCACACTCTTCAATTTATTTATTTATGACATAGTTTAAAAAATTTACCATAAAGGTTCAAAACCCTTGAGAATATTAAAATTTGATATAGGAAGTCTTTTGTTTGCCGATGACCTTATAATTCATCCGAAAGTAAAGAAGGTCTTCAAAATAGCTTAAATAACTTATCAAATTACTGTGAAAAATGGCAGTTATGTCTAAATACTAAAAAAACAAAAACAATGATCATTGAACAAAGAACTACAAAACTGGAACCATACATTGTAAGGTTCAATAATGAAAAAATTGATAACGTTACTCAGTATAAATTTCTGGGCACTCTGATAAAAAATAACTGAAATCTAAATGCAAGTTTAACAGATTTAGCCCAAAAAGCTAGGAAAGCTCTGTTTTCATTAAAAACCCATGCAGCCTTTTTTGGAAATTTCCCTGTTAATGTATCCTGTAATCTTTTTGATTCTCTTATAAAACCAATTTTAACATATAATGCTGAAATATCATACATGGATACATATTAATCTTATTATAGAGCAAAAGGCAGATTAAAATCCCAAAACAAAGATATAGATAATTTCCATTATTTGGATAAGACTCCCTTCGAAAAGGTTCATGTTAATTTCTGTAAATATATTCTAGGTGTTAAAGCTGAACTTGGAAGACAACCAATAGAAAAATATATAAAAACACAAGCAATTCTTTATTGGGCTAGATTAAATACTGAAAACATAAACCCATTATTAAAAGAAAGTTATACATTAAGTAAACACCTTCATTCACAAGGAATTTATACTTGGTCCACTTTTATTAAAGATTCAACACAAGGAATGAATATTGATATACAAAAAGTAATGTCCTGTAAAAATATGGAACAAGTTAACAAACTAAAGACTTGGATTAAGAATATTACAAGCAAATTTTATTCAGAACTACTGGAAAATAAAATAAACAGTTTGAACGAAAATAACAAACTTTTTCTTTACAAAAATATTTAAGTCAAACAAGACCAAGAATTTTATCTAAAATATCAAAATTTTGAAACTAGAAGTTTATTTACAAAAATTAGAATTAGTGACCATAATTTGCTCATTGAGAAGGGCAGATATCTAAAAATACCTCGAGACAATAGAACATGTCCAACTTGTAAAACCTTAGAAGATGAAAATCACTTTCTCCTCCACTGTCAAATTAATAATGTTTTACGTATAAAACTTTTTAATGACATGACAATAGATAATCCTATGTTTCCAAATCTATCTGATACTCAAAAACTAGTAGTCCTTCTAAATCCTTCTAATATAAACCAAGTGAAAAAAGCAGGTTCCTTTATAAAACAGTCTTTAGAGCTGAGGACAGGGGACTCTTAGTTAGTTTTACTTGTATATATATAGATATGTGTGTGTTCAACTCAGTTATTTTATTGTTGGTGTTACTTTTGTTTATGTCACAAGTATAATGTTAGTTATATTTACTTATATGACAAATAAAGATTATTACTATTTATCAAAGCTTTTACGTGCAGATCCTATTAATAAGAATAGTTATCAAAGGTACCAGGATTATAATTAAGTACGCCAGACGCGCGTTTCGTCTACATAAGACTTATCAGTGACGCTCATATCAATATATTTATAAAGCCAAACAATTTCAAAGTTGAAGAGCATTGAGGGTCCAAAATTTCCAAAAAGTTGTGCCAAAAACAGCTAAGGTAATCTATGCGTGGGATAAGAAAATCCTTAGTTTTTCTAAAAATTCTAAATTTTGTAAACAGGAAATTTGTAAAAATGACCACATTATTGATATTCATGTCAACACCAAAATGTTGACTACTAACTACTAAATAGTTACGAGAAGGTAAAGTGTATATACGATCCCGTAGGATTTGGAGGCTTTTATACATTTCCCCAAATCGTAAATTAATACGTATTAATCGTAAAGAATTTGTTCGTTAAGTAATTACTATTACTCGTAAAATGTCAAAATCACTCGTAAAGTAAACACATTGATACACGACAAAAATAAAGTCATAAGCAGCAACCGTTATCAAAGGGTTGTAAATCAATTGTCGATTATTCAAACAATCTTGGTGGTTTTTATTAATACACGAATTAAACACGATTGGTCTTTTAGAGAAAAAATAATGTATGCAGTTATATAAATCGGGTAATGGGCAATTCTACCGTAAGACAACAAAATGTTTCTTCTTTATAATGTTTATTCAGTTGGCATTTTAACAATATTTTCTCGTTTGCTTTCAGATTTGTAGTAAGAAAAAGTGAGCTAGCCGATGAAATATAAAAATGTCACACTTACATATATATCACTGCTTATAAATAAAAAGAAATATATTTTACCCATTATTCAACCATGTGTACGTCAAGCTAGTAACCAAGTTGAGGAAGTGGACAGAAAACCCCTTTCTTGTGTTAAAGATATGACATATCAACATAAAGTCATTCAAAAAGAAAATATGTCTTTTGTTCACCCACCTGACCCGAATATGTGATATTTTCTCATTATACAGACAAAATGTTTGTGCATAGTTTGTTTTCAATAGGCTTTTAAAATATCTCTCTAGCATCTCCTGCGTTTTCCGTGACTAATGTGTTTTAACATCATTGATTCATATTATTTGACAAAACTAAAATATTTTACCTTGTACACTTGCATTTTATTTAGAATATTGAAAATTTCAACGATCAAAACAGCAAATTGTTATGTTATACATCAGTAGTTTTAGAGGTATTTTGACAAAATCTTTGTGAAAATGTAATTTTTTGGTGAATTCTTATCAAAAGCAAACTGTATTTTGAAACAAATATCTTTTATAATGATACACCTTTGGAGTTGTTCTTCATATTTTTTTTTAAATAAATAAAATAGTAAATTCGACTTTCTCAATTACTCCAAAGAGCAACGGTAAGATCTTGCCATTACAAGGCTTCCATCGTCCGTCGTTGTTTGTCGTCTGTTACATTTTAAAAGGATCATATACTCTGAAACTACAAGGTAAAATGGCCTCAAATATCATCATTATCATCTTTATCATAAAACACCAAAAAGTTAACAATATGGTTCGTAAATGGGTCTGTTTCAAAAGCCTTAATACTAAATAAATCAATTCTTTTCATAAAAGTACATAACATTCTCCAAAGTAGGCCCATTTTGGACATTTTATCAAAATAAGATGATTTTGTGCAATTATCAGACCTAAAAGCTTTAGGAAAACATTGACCGCCACCTACGATCCAAAATATTTTGTAATTTAAAGATTCCAATTTTGATATAGAATTCATCAATATAAATCGTGGAAACAATAACAATTATGGAAAACAATTACCAAAATTAACCCAAAATACAAATAATATTTATCTAAGGGGCCATAGCATCATAAATCATAAAAATCATAAATGATATAAAGAAGGTGCCAAAAACATTTTTTGTCTAAATAGTATTATCACAATTATGTATACGTAAAATTTGAATTGGTTTTTGCCCGATTTAAAAAAAAACATCAAAAATTTAGGATCAATTTTAACCCTTCGTGAACCTTCTCCTTTGACCAACATTGGACACTGTCATCAATGGAGTATCAAGTTTTAACAATTTGATCCATTATCGTGCTTGCTGATAACATGACACACATGATAAAAAGAACATAAGGGTAAAATGAAATATAAAAATTTGAGAATGGAATTGGGGAATGTGTCAAAGAGGTAACAACCCGACCAACCCTGAGCAGAAAACAGCTCAAGGCCTCCAATAGGTCAGGTCTTCAACACAGCGAGAAGGATGTTTGTCTATTAATTTGAAAACCGCTATAAGTAGAGAAAATCTGACAAGGACAAAAATGTTGAGAATGATGAGATCCACCTCATGTATATAACTCTATATATATATATCAATACTATCAGACGACTTTTGTAAGATTTATTGCAATAAACGACAAATTTAACCATTTAAGGTTTTTTGCCTTTCATCATGAACTTAATTTCAGCGTCCTCCATCAACGAAAGTTTCTCGTCAATGAAGTGGTCGTTCTTAATGCATTTAAAAGACTGGACTATTCGGTTGAATTATCTTGTAAATTATAATAGATAGAGATCAACTTTTGATGCTAAAATTGAAAAAGTAAGAAAATATAAACAAATAAACAAATATCAACCTATATTCTTGATCTATAATATGCAATTAAACAGACATAAAACAACCAAATTGCACGGGTTGGATTTCATTTATATCTTTATTTATGTTTATCTTTATATGACAATCGGAGGTCTTCGGAGGTCATCTTAATAATTAATCAGATGGCGTCTTTAAAAAGGAAATATGATAAGCATTATAAGACTTACAAATACGCAAACATAACGGAATTGCCCGTTAATTCTTTATAGATGCATTCTCCTTTAATAATAATTATTTTTACCAAAACGTGACTATTGTTGCTGATGCAGGAGCGCAATACATTAATTTTGTTTTTAAGAACTTTTAAAATTGTTTATATTCAATTTCCAAACCTATTCCTTAAGATAGATTGATACTTATTAAAATGCTAAGCATGTAACATTCTTGAGATTGGTCCCGATCACAGATCTGCTGGTAATGAATCTGTGTATTAGGCACAGTTAACCTTCCAATATTACTTTTGTGTGGAAGGCTTTGCTCCCCTTGATACATCAACACATATGTTGTTCAAATATCGATACAGTAAGATTAATTATTTAAGACCACAAGAAGTATTTTTAGAAAGGTTTACTTAAAATGTTGTAAATCTAATGGAATTTCATGCGACTGTCGTACAAGTGAGAGGTTTAGTGCTATACATTCTACATTTGAAAATGCCTGTGTACCAAGTCAGGAATATGACAGTTGTTGTCCGTTCGTTTAATGTGTTTTATCATTTGATTTTGCCATTTGGTTAGGGATTTTCCGTTTTTTAATTTTCCTCGGAGTTCAGTATTTTTGTGATTTTACTGTTTTTTAAATCTTGAGTTCACTGTTAAAATTTTTGTTCTTTTTATAGTTCGAAATAGAATTACATGTCTTTTGAATAAATTTGGAAAATGATGATAGATTAATCATGTAATGCCAAATAAATATTTAAAACTGTTGAAATGAAGTCGCTCGATTTTGTTGTTGAATTATTTTTATATGAATACCATATCTTATCGTGTCTTTTTCTATGTAGTTATGTTATACTATTGTTTCAGAAAAGGGAGAAAGTTTGGTACCATTAAAACGTTTAATCCCGCTGCAAATGTTTGCACCTGTCCTAAGTCAGGAATCTAATGTACAGTAGTTGTCGTTTGTTTTTGTAATTTATACGTGTTTCTCGTTTCTCGTTTTTTTATATAGATTAGACCGTTGGTTTTCCTGTTTGTATGGTTTTACACTGTCTAGTAAATTTGGGGCCCTTTATAGCTTGTTGTTCGTTGTGAGCCAAGGCTCCGTGTTGAAGCTGGAATTTTCGTTTAAGGCCGTGCGATGACTGATAGTTGATTACACTTATATCAATTGGACGTTGGTTGATAGTGTTTCATTATCAATCCTATCTCATCATATTTCTAGCAGATAGGAAGAAAACATTTTGAAAATTTGTCGCATTGTACAAGAAGCCCTACAAGACAATACACACCTAGGAATAAAATTGAGAAAGGAAATGGGGAATGTGTCAAAGCGACAACAACCCGACCATAGAGCAGACAACAGCCGAAGGCCACCAATGGGTCTTCAATGTAGCGAGAATTCCCGCACCCGTAGGTGTCCTTCAGCTGGCCCCTAAAAATATATATACTAGTACAGTGATAATGGACGTCATACTAAACTCCGAAAAATACACAAGAAACTAAAATTAAAAATTATACAAGACTTACAAAGGCCAGAGGCTCCTGACTTGGGACAGGCGCAAAATTGCGGCAGGGTTAAACATGTTTATGAGATCTCAACCCTCCCCCTATACCTCTTGCCAATGTAGACCATGACGAGGAACATACCATGTAAGAATCAATGCATTTTTTCTACCGAATTCAGGGAGTAAATGTTACTTTTTTAGAAATTTCCGAATTGTTTATATGAAAAAGACCGCCATTTTTAAATTTCTAGATACCGTTTGCACATCTTGGCATCATAGACAACTAAGAGATTTAGTTTTTGATTTTTTTTTCTTTCATATTTTCGCTGTTTCTATATTAAAGACTGCAAACAAAATTGCAAAGGTGTCCTGCACATCTACATGTTTTGCTTCTCATTGTTAAAAGGTTTCATTGGATATACTTAGTTGGAAGAATGATAATGATAAGAATGAAAAAAGGGAACGGAGGAAAAGCATCATTACATCCGACCTTTGTTCGGGGTGAAATAACAGATATGAATTATAACAAAAAACCTTCAAATCTTAAAAGAGAAAGACCATAAAAGCTGACATATTCAAACGCTTTCTATCAACAGAACAAGTGGATATACAGAAATATCGTAATACAGGAGTTAGAGTGTCGGAATCTGTTTCTCTAATGATTTTTATTCTTCTTTTTCAAACATTTTCAGCATATTGTGTTCTTTTTATGCGACGTCATCATGCATTGTCCCCTTTTTTCATGACGTCACAATAGGAAAATTCAGAAGAAAACAACACATTTAGACGTCATAATTAAATTTCGACTAATCATTTGCCGAGAATAAATTTTTCACTACTGAGGAGAAATATTTTTCACACACCGGTCAGGAAATGTGAAAATAGCACAAAAATTAGAGAAAACATATTCCTGACTTTGTACAGTCATTTTCCAAAGAAAATGGTGGATTTAACTTGTTTTATAGCTAGATAAATTTTTTTACTTGTTTGACATTTGTTGAAGATTCTGTTTGATTGACAAAACCTAGTGAGCCATCCAAACAAACATATAAGGTTATGTGACCAGAATTTGGATCCGGAAGTCCCAACTGTATAAACATACAACACAACTGACTAAAATATTAATCAAACAAATAAAATTAAAACAAGGGAAGAGTTCACGATAAGAATACAGCAACTCTATGTTAAAAAGTATTAAAAAAACATATAAAAGGCAACATGCAATATATAAATATATGTGGGGGTAATTCTGAATTAAGTCAAACATAAAGATTGGAAATGGGCTATGTGTCGTAGAGACAACAATCCGTAAAAACAGCCGAAAGCAACGAATTGGTCTTAGCAAGAAATCCCACATTCAGAGGCGGACTTCAGATGGCTCCTTAGCAAAAATATGAACTATTTCAATGAAAATGGTCGTTATACTAAACTTCTTTACATCTATAAATATATTTCAACTAGAATTTTTAAAAAAAACATATAGGATAATTAAAGCTTAATTTTTAAATTTGTTTATTGCAGTGTTCTACTTATGTGAAATTAATAACTACAGAAGGGCGGTTTATGCATTAAAAAAGCAGCTAGCTAAAGATAATTCTATATGAGTATTTGACTTCTTCTGAGTAAAGATATAGGATGAAAATAGTCATTACACAAAGAACCGATAAAACTGTATGGGCCGTAAAATTATATCTTCTTGCTGTATGATTAACACAGCGTGCTGTCGCTTTCAATCCCTGCAAAAATACCATCAATGCATTAAGATGGAGATTTTTAGTATTTGACTTCTTCTGAGTAAAGATATAGGATGAAAATAGTAATTACACAAAGAACCGATAAAACTGTCAAAGTGCAGGCCGTACAATTATATCTTCTTGCTGTATGATAAACACCTCGTGCTGATGCCTTCAATCCCTGCAAAAAAAATACCATTAATTCATTTTGGTGATACAAAAGATAAAGAAAGAAACTTTACCACACAAATTCAGCTAGACATGATGAACAAATAAGTTAAGAAACGGAAATCTTCGGTACTATATATAATACAAAGAACATACGGTATGGTCTATTTTACACAACATCGAAAATGAAGAGATTTTTACTAAGTTAGTGTACAATTGGAATAACAATTTATTGCGATTTTAATACAATGTTCGCCACATTTTTAAATTATCGCCTAGATAACAGCTGTGATCACCCCAAGTTTTTGGTGGGGTTCGTGTTGATTAGTCTTTAGTTTTTCTTTATTGTGTCTTTTGTACTATTATTTGTCTTTTTGTCTTTTATTTATATATATTTTGTGATTTTTTAGCCATGGCGTTGTCAGTTTATTTTCGATTTATGAGTTTTACTTACCTCTGCTATCTTTCGCCTTTCTTCTACAAATGACTGAATACAAGTAAGTCGAGTTCGATCACGCGTGGTAACAAAATAACTACATGTGTCAACAAATGGTTGTTGCTGTTGCCAATGATTTAAATCAGAAAATATTTTATGATTAATCCATTATAATTCAACACTTACTTTTTTGGCAGCCAACATGGCTACTAAACCAAATGGCAAGCAACAGCCAAGACATGCATAAAAGATGATTCCTAAATCACCTGCTGGAAATCTTTCTGAACTTTCTTTCTACAATCATAAAATATGCCTTAATTAAAGAATATAAAGTAATAACTAAAACATCAAATGTCTTGTGTAGTTCAAGCGATTCCATCGTTTTTTAGCCAAGATTTTAGTGGGTTTGTGTTTTTTCTCAGTCTCAAGTGTTCTATTTCATGCTTTGGGACTTCTTTTAGTCTTTTCGTTATTTTACGTGTTTTACCATGCCATTGTCAATTTGTTTTCGATATACGAGTTTGAATATCCCTATGGTATCTTACGCCTCTCTATTGTGTTATGTTTTCAAAGCTATAGCAGATAAATTTAATCAAAATCAAATTGTCTGCTATTTAATTCAATCAAACCCTGATATGGCCGAAATCTTCCATCGACTTCATATATGAGTAATATTTCTTTAAATTGGATGTTTGATCATTTGTATTAATAGTAATTATGAGATTTAAACATAATTTATAAAATTGAGAATGGAAATGGGGAATGTATCAACGAGACAAAAACCCGACCATAGAAAAAACAACAGCAGAAGGTCACCAACAGGTCTTCAATGTAACGAGAAATTCCAAAGAAAAGAGAAAAATTAACTACTTTTGTTTCTAATTTTGAATTAAGACAGGGGTTTACGTTATAGATAACGCATATTTAAAGGTTTTCCTTGTTGTAAAATTTAGAAAGGAAATGGGGAATGTGTCAAAGCGACAAGAACCCGACCATAGAGTAGACAACAGCCGAAGGCCACCAATGGGTCTTCAATGTAGCGAGAAACTCCCGCACCCGTAGAAGTCCTTCAGCTAGCCCCTTAAAAAATATGTATACTAGTACAATGATAATGGACGTCATACTAAACTCCGAATTATGCACAAGAAACTAAAATTAAAAATCATACAAGACCAGAGGCTCCTGACTGGGGACAGGCGCAAAATTGCGGCAGAGTTAAACCTCATTAAGAGATCCCAACCCTCCTCCTAAACCTCTAGCCAATGTAGAGAAGTAAACGCATAACAATAAGCAAATTAAAATTCTGTTCAAGAGAAGTACGAGTCCGTTGTCATAAGATGTAACAAAAGAAAATAAACAAAATGATAATAAGACATAAATAACAACAGACTAGAACACACGGAGGGGTGTCCAGATTTATTAAAGAAAAATATGTTACCCGATGACCAGTAATGACCAGTAATGGTCAGGGAACTTTTAAGAGTTGTATTATGGTTTCTTTTAAATATACTAAATATGAATATATATAGTTTTTATATTGACTTCAGGAATAAAACATGTACTTTTGTAAATCTAATGCCTTAAAATTAGTACCGTTTATATAATAACCACATAATTCTACAATTGTTTAGTTTTTTCATACATTTTAATTTTTGTATAAACAATTTTATTTATTTTCTTAAATGTTGTGTGTGTTCCATTTCTTTTCTCTATTTTTTTTTTGGTTGCAAAAGTTACCTTGTATGAACTCTACAATCTATATTCTAAATTTGAAATTAAGGAATTGAAAAAACATATACCCTTGCTTTTTTTTATATTCTAAATGATAATATATTGATAATTTTACAACTAATTTACGGACAGAAAAAAAAAGACAAATTGATAAATAATATGGAGAAAAGAGCCTTGGATGCCTATATGAAACATAAAACGTTTTGTTATCATTTTTTAACCCAAACTTTACACCAAGTGTTTTCTTTTTTTTTCTTTTTACCTATCAAAACTAAATATAAAATGATAAAACATTTATAATTTTGCACTCACTTTGTTTGCAGCCACTATGGCTACTAAACTGAATGGCAAGCAGCAGAAAAGACATGCATAAATTGCACAACCAACATAATCTGGTGGATTTTGTTTTGAACTGTGTCTCTACAAAAGTAAGGGAAGATCAAATGCTGTAAATCAACACCATGAAGTAATTACATGAAAATCGAAGGAGTTAAAATATTCATTTTTTGGCAAACCTTTTAGAAATTTTTGTCCTCAATGTTCTTCAACTTCGTACTTTTGCCTTTTTAATTTTTATTGATTCTAGTGTTACTGATGAGTCTTTTGTAGCCGAAACGCACGTCTTGTGCACATATAAAATTTTAATTCTGGAATCTTTGATGAGTTTTTTCCGTATTTGATTATTACAAGAAAGAGTAACCTTTCAGTCTTTAAATTGATTATTCACTCTCACAATAGTTACCTCAAAGAACATGACATTATCGGACAGAGGGGCGACAGATACCGAAGAACAATCAAACTCATAAATCGAAAATAAATTGACACCAGACAAATTATATTACACAAGCAACAACATAGAAAACTAAAGACTACGCAACACGAACCCCTTCAAAAACTGGGGGTGATCTCAGGTGTTCCGGAAGAGTAAGCATTTCCTGATCCACATGTAGAATATATATACTATATAGAAGAACAAAAGTAATAAGTAAAACATCGACAATATCCGCGCTTGTTTTTTTTCAAAACACTTAGGTTTTATTTACCTTATACTACAATGTCGTACTTTATTTGGCTCTTTAACCTTATTGATTCAAGTGTCACTTTTTAGGGGTTTTTTGTAGACAAAACGCGCGTATGTCGCAAAAAAGAAATTGTTATCCTGGTATCTATGATGATTTTATTTACAAATAATAGATCGATGCCAGTACTGATTGAGTTTTTATTCAACGAGGTTATTATCAGCCCAGTAGTCAGCACTTCTGTCTTGACATGAATTATCATTGATATGATCCTAATTATAAATTAACTATTTACATATTACTTTAATTCTTCTTAAATACTCAGTCCTTACTATCGCAATAATAGATTACCTCGGTTGTATTCGGCAAAACTTTTAAGATGTTTTTATGCTTTTCAACTTCGTACTTTAAAAAAAAAAATATTCGAGCGCCACTGGTGAGTCTTTTAAAGACAAATCGCGCGTCTAATGCAAATACAAACATTCAATCCCGGTATCTATGATGAGTTTATTTACATCAATAAGTATAAATGATTTGAATATTTTATACTCATTTTTATTTAGTTTAAATACAAATCACCAACCTTTCGAGAAGAAATCTTTACAGTTTGATTCTCAGATACACATAGATCGACATGATCAGAAGTTGATGATGTTGGTTGATATTCATTTACTGAACCACTATTGTATGTTGGCGAAATATCTGTTACAACATGCTCAGTCAGTGGAATTTGACTGTAGTTTGAAGACTGAGCTGCAAAAATTCAAAAAAATATTAGTACTTTTAGGGCCTTTACTCATTCAGAGAAGGTTAAACGGTAGAAAAAGGACAGATGAAATCAAGCTTCAAATGAGAAAAATAATTTTAAATGACACAGAATCATTTTAGAAGAACAATAAAGATATTTTGAATACATTTGAGATTCGTATTGTAACCTTTTTATTCGATTGATTGGTTCATAATTTCTAGTAAAAAGTAAAATCACAAAAATACTGAACTTCAAGGAAAATTCAAAAAGGGAAGTCCCAAATAAAATGGCAAAATCAAAAGTTCAAACACATCAAACGAATGGATAACAACTGTCATATTCCTGACTTTAATTTTAATTTAATTTTTTAATTTACTCCCTTATCGGCAACGTTGGTTTTATCAGTGTGTCAAGTTCATCCTTATGTCAAGTATGTGTACAAAAATATATATATATGATTGACAATTGACATTTGTTTGAGACAAAAAAAAAAGCATTTGCTTCTTATATAAGTGTATCAACCATTCTCTTTTTTAATTGTCTAATAAAAACACTACATTATCTACCTTATGTCTTAACCAAATAAAGTTAAAGCCATAATTACCAAAAATATCTTTAGTTTTACAGCACCAGTTCTGTTTATCATTTGGTTTTATATATTAGTTATGGTTTTGTTTTTTAAACTTAAGGATGTTCGCTGCTCAGTTTCAAAATAAATAACTTTTCATGAAACTAGTATATATTGATACGGGATTAATTGAGGTTGCAAAAAAGCAAAAAAAATATAGAGTTCAATGTGATTGTTTTCGAGATATTAGCCATTGAAATTTTGGCGGGAAAATGTTCTCTTTTGATTTTTCAAAGCTTTATCATTGACCAGTCAAAGTCATCAAATACTATGAAAAAATAAATCAGATTTTATGAGACTATTACAAATGGCTTATAATTATACATGTAAAAGATTTATAAAAAGAAAAATAGGGGTTCATGGGCAATTTTTTTTTAAGGCATTCACATGGATAAAACCAGAGGATTTCGAAAATCTGACAAAAATTCCAAAGCATGACAAGCAGACATCCTTAAACGGGTTTTTATATGGTATTATAAAACTATAATTGGTTGCTGTAAACTAGAAAAATGAGCAGAAAAAAAAATTTAATAAAAAGTAATGATTGAAAACTATAAACTATCCCATTTTAACAGTTATTGGCCGTGATTGAAAATATTTACCAATTAAAGTAAAACTGACACCAACCGTGCAACAAAGAGTAAACATTAGTAACGTTCTATAGCAAACTCGATTCTTAAAATACACGACAAGTGAGAAGTGTTATCCGCATATATAACAGCCACTAAAAATGTTCACAAATTGTCTATTTATTAGACTGATTAACTGGCTCCAAATACATGAAATAAATTATCTTTCCTTAGACTACTATTTTGTATCAACCGTTTTATGCATGCAAAGAAGGATTCACTTAGTACGCTTTAGACGTATTAAGTCTCACTCCTTGTGAAATTTAAAAGATGTATTCCGTTATACCTTATGGCTTTAAGAGATTTGAACATAGATAAACTATTACCTTAATTTAACTATAATATTTAACACATTTTAGATACACAATGTCAGAAGAAAAAACAATAGACTGACAAGTTATAAGATAGAGATTTAAACAAAATTAACAGTTGACCGGTTTAGCCAGCATTCGTATAAAAGATTTTAGTGTTAACAACTAAATCAAGACATCTGTATAGAGACTTTGAAAAAAATGTTTATATAACTGTGGAAAAATAGTGTGTCAATTTAGTAAACGATCGAATTACTTTTAAAAGAAAAAATCTGTTATAAAATCACATGTCACTAATAAACGATAGATTGTTTAAAGTCCATCATCGAATAGATTTATTAAATTATGTCGAAGTCCGTCCGTCAGTCTGTATAATATTCGGTCGAATGATAGCTCAAATGTACCATACCCAATTGTAATTCAATACTACACATCATTATAATTTGCGGAGGAAAGTTTACATTCAATTCTGGAATTGTTTTCGTTAACCGCTTAATTGTAATGAGACTTTAAGCGTTAGAATAACTGATTGTATTCAAATATCACATTATAAGTTGAGTTTGATAAGATTTATTCACCTAAATCTGTATGCTGTTGTTTTATGCTTAAAATGATTTGCTCAACACTTTATTCTGTTTGCATCGATTGAAAAAAATCTAACTGGTAGAGTAAGGTACGTTTTCATCATACACTGGTATCCTCGGTTAAGATTAACATAACAATTTAAACAGTGGTTGAATTGTAAATGTTGTACTGTTATACCACTGTCCCAGGTTAGGGGGAGGGTTGGGATCCCGCTAACATATTTAACCCCGCCACATTATTTATATATGTGCCTGTCCCAAGTCAGGAGCCTGTAATTCAGTGGTTGTCGTTTGTTTATGTGTTACATATTTGTTTTTCGTTCATTTTTTTACATAAATAAGGCCGTTAGTTTTCTCGTTTGAATTGTTTTACATTGTCTTATCGGGGCCTTTTATAGCTGACTGTATGCGGTATGGGACTTGCTCATTGTTGAAGGCCGTATGGTGACCTATAATTGTTAATGTTTGTGTCATTTTGGTCTTTTGTGGATAGTTGTCTCATTGGCAATCATACCACATCTTCTTTTTTATGTTAATGTACTTTTTATAATCAATTACTCTTATAATTGGGAAGGAAACTGGGGAAATTTGTCAAGAGTAAAAACACGACAAAAGAACAGACAACAGCCGAAGGTCACCAATGGGTCATTTACACACCGAGAACATCCCACCCGAACACGGGACTCAGCTTGATCTTAAACAAAATGAATTTTTATTCAATGAAAATCGATGTCACACTAAACTCCGAAACATATAAATGAACTGAGGTTAAAAAAAAATTACATAACTAACAAATGCTAGAAGCTGCCGACTTGGACATGTGCAAAAATCAAGCATAATCTCTTCTGTTTGGGGTTTAGTAATATAGCGTCATTACATAAATAAGTAGAACATAATTTGTACCATACTAGCAACTTGTTTTAGAATAAATGCGCTGATTTTTTATGCAAAACCATAGGAATTAAATAAATATGAATACCAAAATATGCCATCTTAAATGATCTGACAACAGTATCGTTAGTATATAAACTCATCATAGATACTAGGACTAAATTTTGTATGTACGCCAGACGCGCGTTTCGTCTACTAAAGACTCATCAGTGACGCTCGAATACAAAAAAAAGTTTAAAAGGCCAAATAATGTACGAAGTTGAAGAGCGTTGAGGACCATAATTCCTAAAAGTTTTGCCAAAGTCAGCTAAGGTAGTCGTATCACTTCTGATTAAAGATTTCGTCAGCTTTTGAAGTGCATAGCTACTTCTTTTGACAAAGTTTTTTGACTCTAACCCCCATATTTAAGATATGTTTACCATGTCACGCAGTTACACTCTAGTATGTTTGGATCCAAAACAACAAACTTTACACTGGTTCTTGGATTTGTGAATGTGGACTCTCTTTCTATTTTGAAATTATCTGAACCTATATTCCAACGTTGTTGTCTATTTTCAGGGATATTTAGACAATGTTTATATGCCAAGTATATCGTCTTCCGATCTTAATGTGCGATGGTTAGTTTACTGATTATAGAATTATACCAATTCTAGAGACTTTTGGTGTGTAAGCTGCAGCGATTTCTTCACAAACGGAATAAAAGTCATTCGGATTTTCGTGGAATTTTATTTTAATATCAATTTATACATTTTTCGAGGCTCTAATGCGTTATTCTTTTTTGCGATGCAATAAAAATTGTTTCAATACTTAATTTATCTTAGAACCCTAATACTCTTTTCGTATGGATGAATAAGTTCTTAAAGAAGTTGTGGTAGCATCGATTGAAGTTTAAACTTTTAGGAAATCTTTAACGGACCAGACCAATTTAAGTATGAGAGGTATAAAAATTTATCGGATTAAAGATTTTTAAAATGTATACGGCATTTGCCTTACTTTAAAAATGTTGGCTTCGAATTCCTGAATCAATTCACTTTTTAAAAAAATTTCGACCACCAGATTTATACAATTAGGGAAAGGTGATTAGCTTACTCGCTATAAAAGAATATCCCTCAAATTGTTTTTTTTTTTCAGAGACGAATTCAAAGATTTGTAATTTTGAATACAAATCTTTTCTAAGATATAAATAAATAAAATGGTAAAATCTCTAGCATGACACTTTTCTCCTTAAGAATATGGTATCCAATTATTTCAGAATACAATAAAAATTGAAATAACAATACCCATAAAAATGAGATAAAATTATAGTTTTCGTGTCTATGAACATGCTTAAAACATGTTTCTAACTGTTTTCTCCCGTTGCCAGGTATCTATGGTGAGTTTATTTGCATCAATATGTGTAATATGATGAATGTGAGAAGCTGATGAAGTATGAATATGTCCCACTTATCACATATATCACTATTAATAAATTATAATATTTACCCATGATATCAACATGCGTACGTCAAGCCAGACAACAAGAAGAAGCGGTTGGCAGATACATCCTTTCTGGCGGTAAAACATAAATTTACATAATTTCATAAGACAATGTTTCTTTTCTTCACCCTTCTGACCCGAATTTGTGATTTTTTTCTGATTATATTGACGAGATGTGTGTTACTGGTTTGTTTTCAATAGGCTTTTTATACTATCCTACCATCTAAATTCTAAAGCTTTTTCGTGTGACATCCGTGTTTTAACTTACTTTAGAGTAAGGTATTGTTAGTTTTATTTTACACCTGAGATATTTTACCTTGAGCAATTGATTTTTTATCACAAAAAATTAGATTTCAATAAATCAGGGGGGTGTCCAATTGCATGTCATGTAATAAATCAGTAGTTTCAGTTGTATTCTTACAAGATCGGTGTAAATATATTTGTTTTCGTGAATTTTGTTTAAATTTGACCAAAAAGTAAAATCACAAAAGTACTGACTCCGAGGAAAATTCAAAACGGTAATCCCTAATCAAACAGCAAAATCAAAAGCTCAAACACACCAAACAAATTGATACGAACTGTAATTTCCTGAGTTGGTACAGGCCTTTTCTTTTGTAGAAATTGATGGATTAAATATGGCTTTGTAGCTAGCTAAACCTCTCACTTGTATGACAGTTGCATACACTTCCATATATTGACAACTATGTGTGAATAAAACAAACAGACACAAAAATAAATATGTCAAATAATAGTTATACAGTCAACATTGTGTTATCACTCTAGAAACAAACAAATATATTAACAAACATTAACCATGGCAAAAATCCATAATGAAAGGATGTATAGGTACCGTGTCACGTCATATATAAGACAGAAACACAAAAAGGCACAAAGAAAAAGTTTATTAGCAAAAATGAAGGACAAGAATACAGAAATTACTATAGAACAATAACATGACGACGGGATGTATAAGTACGGAACCACGTCATATGTAACCAAGAATCCCACAAAGCATATAGACAAAACATATTAGCAAAAATAAAAGACAAGATTACAAAGATTATCATACAACACTAACGAGATATATAAGAGCAGAGTCACGTCACATGGATACCACAAAAAGCAAACTTAACAGTAAAAGTAATATTAATTAATATTGCTTTTTTCAAATACACTTTAAGCTCTTCCTATCTCTTATTTCGTAGTATTTCTGTACAAGTAAATGTTAATTATTTTTGACGTTAAAAGTTTATTCATTTTACATGTTTAGGGTTGTTTAGTAGAATTTATATACATATGAGCATCGGTGTCTTTAGAGAAGATATCTGTCACAATTTCATTGTCTTATGTTTTTTTTTTAAATACTAAAATATCCAAAAACAGCATTTCTAGACATTTCTGTTAATAGTGAAACGAATAAGTGGATTTAAAGAATTTAAATCAAAGTAAAAATTTGAGACAGATATATTCGAATTCCAAATTATAACACAATAGACAAGAAAATCGTTTCCACTTTTGACGTATGCAAATGGCAAATGCATTTCCATATTTATGATCCATCGTTTCGTATAATAATTGTTCCAAATATCAAAGAACCAAATTGGCATATAACCATTTTAGAACCCATAGCTGTTCATTTTATCTGATGATAGTATGAGCTGTCAAAGTAAAAAATATTTCTTTCTAGTATAAGTTTCAAAGATGTAAGGATAAATCGTTTGTTAATCTGTTTCAATGACGTTTTCCGTATTTTGTATCCAATATTTTACGGCTTTAATTCCTAAGTCATGAGGAATATTTGTGTAAATACAGGCATATCAAAAGTAAGAAGTTCTGAATTAAGATTTACAGTTCTTGGTAGATGATTTAAAATTCCAAATCGTCTCGTATAAAACTGGGAACTTAACGACATGACATGAAGGTTTAAGCGCAATGTCTAATAAATATCGTTCATTCTGTGTGTACACGCTATTGGGTCCGACCACATTAGGTCGAAATCTTAAATCATTTGTTCAAAAAGTTCGATGTAGTAACTGTTTCGATCTGATCCCTCATTTGAAATTTCTTCACTTTTGTGAATTTTATGTAAACTATATAAAAATTTACAGTTTGAAATGTAATCCAGCTCTTCTTTATAGTCTACAATTCCTTCTTATGTTTCCTTGTTAATTTTTTATCGTTTTACTTGGGTTTGTTTTACTACTTTTTTATTTGTCACCTCATAAAACATATCATGTTGTAACGTATCTAAAATTTTATCTCTGTTCTACTCACGGTCCATGATTACAACTGCATTACCTTTATCCGCTTCTATTATTATTATTATTGATTTATCTGATTTGAAATTTTCCAATGCTGTTTTCTCCTCTTGGGTTAAATTATGCTTGATATTTTAATGGCTTGTAAGTGAATTCGTTTATGTTGTTTTAATTGTTTCTTCTAGATCTTTATCGTTTGTGAGTTTTGGAATCCAATCTGATTTATTTCTTACTAGTGGTTTATTTTCTTCTTAGTTTTCTTCCTTATCCTCACAATAAAATCTATTCTCAATTATTTGCCAAATTCATCAATGTCGGCTCCAAGTTTTGTTTTCTCCTCAATAACAGTTAGTGAAAATTTTAATCCTCTTTTTTAAAGATTTATTTACCTTAATTGTCACTTTTTATGTTTTTATGACCAGTTTATAATTATAGGGTGCATTTTTTCTGTGTTTGTTAGGCTTTTTCCTTCTGGATCGTGATCTCGATGTTCGTGTTGCCTAGTGATTGAATTGTGTTCCGTGTACTGCGGTCTGTTGTCCCTCCTCCCTTGTTATTCATCATGATGTGTTTTCTTAAAAATGGTTCTGTACTTTTTTCCTTCTATGTGTAGTACCATTATCATTAACGAAATATTATTTTCTATTTCGCAGTTTTAGTTTGTTTAGAAATATGATTTCGATGATGTTGAATTTTTGTGTATTTCGGGGTTGGAAATTTCTACGGGGATTATATGATACTTGGTTTTTAATGTTATTGTCGGTTATATGTGTAGTTCGGGATAATTTCTTTGTGCTTTCCTTTTCCTAGGAAAACTCTTCAAACGAATCGTATCTGAAGTTATTGCTTTTTTATCATGTCTTTTGTTTTGTTTATTACCCATTTTTTAGAAATTATTGTCAAAAACAGAAACTTTGAAAATAAAAATTTATCTGCACGATTAAACCTACTATAGAAACACTAGTAAGAAATCAAAGAGCTGATAGCTCTGAAGTGGAAGAAGGTGAATAAAAGGTAACTTGAATTACCATAAAAGCAGCCCCACTAACCCAGGCTGCTTTGTTCCATTATCGTTATAATGTATTTTTTTTCTTCAAACAAGAAAAGGTCATAAGTACATGGATTTCCCATCCGTACAATCATTTTCTATGTTCAGTTGACTATGAAAATTAGGTAAAATCTTTAATTTGGCAGTAAAATTAAGAAGATCATATCATAAGGAACACATGTGTACTAAGTTTCAAGTTGATTGGATTTCAACTTCATCAAAAACTACCTCGACCCTAAACTTTATAACTAGAAGCAGGACGGACGGACAGACTAGAAAACATATTGCCCACAAATGGAGCTTAAAAAAGTAAGGCTCGTTACATACCCGCCAACTTTTGAAAGTTCCCAATTCCCATATGGGTTTTTCCTGCACAAATTTTTTTTTAAAGGTTACAATTTTTAGCGATGTATTTTTCACGATCTTGATTGTCTAGAAAAAGTGTCATATTTGTATGATTAACTTACATGCCTTTTTCTTAAGTCTGTTTGCATGATTCTAGTTTTAATTCGGTAGAAAAAATATACATGAAGCTAGCAGACCAGGGTTTATTTTCCAGAGTAAGAATATTAGATGCTTGTTGAAATTTCCAATTTTAAATTATGCACAAAGATGGACCTTTAACAGGTTGGGAACAACACTCCAAATGAGATTAACCTAACTGGAAGATCAGTATAACCCACTGTAAAAAATGAGCACCAAAAAAGTCATTTATATTCATATTATTTGATGAAACTTTACCCCAAGAACTATGCATCTATAAAGTACTGAATAGTCAAAACATGTCAAAAGAATTTTCTGTTGTTTCTAAACTTATATCTTTTTTAATAATTTGACCCCTCATTTAGAAAAGTTGTTCCAAATATGAATTTTCCCACTTTTGAGTTTAATAAAAATCTTCAAAATGTACTTTATTTTTTTTCAACAGTAAAATGACCCCTTGTTTTAGGGACAGTCCCTCATTTAAGGGACACCACTCATAATTGGGGTGGGGTGGGGTGGGGGGTCCCAACCTAAATACAAAAATAAAATATGTTACAACCAGTATTATGTCAATAAATTGTCAATAAATTAGTGAAAAAATACTACTATCTTTATCATGTTTTTGGTAGTACAGTAGACTCCGGCCAATGGGATACCCAGATTGTCAGCTAAAAATATCTGATTACCCGATATATTCAATAAGACGATGAATGTATATTCATTAAATATTCTACAATAATGAGTAGATCTATTGCTTAATATGTGAAAGGGCTGGAGGATTGATGGAGTGATTTTTATCAATAACATCACCACGATGTTTGTGAAATAAAATTATCAGCTGATTATGTAGCTAATGAATAAATTTGTTTCCACTTGCAGTTTTTAAATCCTATATTTATTAAAATCAATTAAATGTCCTGAAGTATTTATGTAAATTATTATCTTCCATCCATAGTTTGTCTTTACTTGTTTAGTAAACAAATTATTTACATTTTCACACAGGTAAACTAATTTGGCTATAAATAGATTAAAGCATGTCTGTGTAGAATCTCTTATCAAAAATCGTAATTGTTATAATTTTATTTCTTTAAATAATCAAATTTAAATTTATGAAAATATTCATGATTGATAAAATAGTATTGCTTGAAGTTTACGCTTTCAGAGACTATTTATGTTTAGGTCATGGTTCTTCACATAGTTGTAAACAAACCAATATGGCCGACACACGTGATTACCTTTGCACATGTGAAAAAAATATTTCTGACAAAAGTCAGATTTCTCTTGTCAAAAGGAATTTATATTTATATTGCAATACATTCTTCAGAAGGAGGTACATTGAGTTTCAATTATATTTCTTTTTCTATGAGCTTAGATTTTAATCACATTCTCCAAACAGCAACGTATTGCTCTTGTCAACTGAGTCTTGAATAATTTTATAAATAGATTCAAACCATTTGGAGTAGAAGGGCATCTAATTCACATGACAAAGGAAAACAATGAATTAAGACAACAATTTAATAAGAAATATATCCTTTTTATTTACAAAAAAACAAAATCTTCTTGTCTGCAGGATTGCAAATTCGTAACTTCAAGGGCGAACTTGTAAACAGGGCGAGTTGTCCCGATACCAAATTCACGCATGCGTAATACAAATATCTACAGTTAAAACATCCTGTGACAAGTAAACAAATAACGTTCATGTGGATGAGATGAAATCTGATAATTTACATAAATAAAAGGGTCATATTTACGATAGTGATTGTTTTTCAATCCTTATTTACAAATTAAATGATTCAGATGCCTAATCATGTGTAAAAATCGGTGTCAGGAATCTTAAGTTGTTATGAAATTGTAATACACGAAACGAATGCGGCATACGGAGGCTCAATGCCAAAGGTCAGCCCCTTAAGTCTTCAGAAGACTTGACGTCTTCTTCCACTAAAAAATCAGACTAGATTCCAAAACCAACAAAAGATAAAGATTTAGAAGAAACAATTATCAAATGAGAAATGTCCATTGTTGATGATGTAGGTAAGCGGCACTTTTTTATGTATAGAACCACTGCAAGTAATTCAGCCCAGTCAGAAAGAGAAGTTCATATTTTAAACAAAAAAGTTCTTTTTTTTCTACGCAATATTTGGGTAATTTTGTTTTCAAAAGATTTCTTACGGAATCCCTGTGTAATCCTTGTTAAAAGTTTCATTTCACTAATATTCGAATGTTGCTCAAATCCGGAGTACCTGGTTGTGTACTACTTAACTTGCGGGAACCAGTGTACTCTATTTTATGATTAAAGGTATGTTGATTTGTTAGCAAAAGTCAGGATAAGTTATAGATTTGACATGATAAGACTACACCCTTATTTCAACTTAAAACAAATTTGCTATGAATTCTTGAAGTTGCAGAATTCAACATGGAATGGAAGGGGCTATGAATTAGTGGTGTTATTCCTATAACTAAAAAGCATAGGAAATTCCATTTTTAGAAAATAATCATTCATAATAAAAATGTATAACATTTGTTGCTAGTTATCATTTTACATTAACTTTCTAGTGAAAAGTTATAGCCCTAAAACTGCTACACTATGATATTTGAGCTTTTTTATTAGTCAATTAGCATGCATTTAGGTAAATCAATCTGAATTTCAAATTTTTGCATTTGTTAGACTAGAAACAATGAAACATGCGTTTTTGTTACTACTCTGCGCCAGTCAAAAGAATCTTTTGAACAAATCATAGTGTGAGATGTTATGTTTTATTTGTTTTCCTATTGTATTAATTTATAACTAAGAAAATTGGTATCCCCCCATTTAAGAATTCTATAATCTCACTTGAAATGATATTTTAAACCAGTTCAGGAAGTTGTCTAAATCCAAAATCGGTGTTGATGGCCGTACTTTGGCCTGTAATGGTTAACTTTGATAAATTGTGACCTGGATAGAGAGTTGGCACTTATTCTTCATCTTCTTATGTCTAGTTGAGACATACATAATTGCTGTTGTTGATCCACGATATTACCCATAAGTATGTTTTATTAATAGAAGACCCTTTTCCAACTTTGCAGAAAAAAGAGTTTTTTTAATTATAATTTATATTTAGACAATTTTATCTGCATTTAATGAACAAGCTCTAGTAAAATAAGACATATAGGAAAGAAGGTTTTATTTAAGTAGATATTAACTTTAAGAACTGATAATAATGTGTGGTTAAAGACAATGTATATCAAAGGAACATGGGTTTTCTTCGTCTTGTAGTAGAAAGCTTTTCAATAATTGATTATCAGTTTGCTTCTTCTTCTATTTCAGTTCATTAACATTTCGGACAGAATTGTTATCTGTTTCATTAAACATACACTATTTTGCAAAGAATCCTCTCAAATCAAATGGGTCGTCTTGAACTTGCAATAAAAGAGGGACGAAAAATACCAAAGGGGCAGTCAAACTCATAAATCGAAAAATAATAGACAACGCCAAGGCTAAAAATGAAAAAGACAAACAGACAATCAAAATTCAACTAGGTGCGATTATATTATTATTTTACGTCGTTTTGGAGGCCTCACTGTGACTTGAGATAAAAGATAACAATAAAAGCGATGGGTTTTTGTTTGTTCCAGTTTTTTTTACTGTGCATGTACTAATACTCAATATCATTTTTGCTTTAATTCAACTCTTCATAAATTCAGCTAATCAGCTGTACAAGAATAACAGTTATAACATTAAAGTCCAATGAAACGAGATTATTGAATTCGAAATGTTTCTGTTATTAAAATTATTGAACCAAGGCATGATTATGTACTTAACAAATTCCTGTATCCACGTTTGAATATGATTACTACACATCTTTGTATAGATTATCGGGGTTTCAACACATTGATGTCATCACATATCAACTGCGAGCCTCAATGTGAACCTTTTTGACGAAAAGCGCAGTAATATTGTGTCGTACGGCTTATATTTTACGATATCTATACGAAAAAAAATCAATAATCTGTTTACTGATCTGTTGTTGGTTTTCTCCTCTCCCGGAGACAGTTTAATGCTTGAGGAAGGCAAGCTCCATAACGTCTTCGCACATATTGTGCCGTCGCTGATAGTGCCTGCTGTCGTAACAAATCTGTGTTATTTACAAGGGGTTCAGTTTTTTATGGTAGGGGTTCCTTTTTGGCTGAGTAGTAAATGCAATAGTGGCATACTGCTGTTCATATCAATTATAAGAGAAAAACAACGGAACAACAGACACACTGAACTGCTACAAAAGCAAACGGCAATATCCATAGAAACAAACTACTTCAGGAGCCTATAATTCAGTGGTTGTCGTTTGTTTATGTGTTACATATTTGTTTTTCGTTCATTTTTTTACATAAATAAGGCCGTTAGTTTTCTCGTTTGAATTGTTTTACGTTGTCTTATCGGGGTCTTTTATAGCTGACTATGCGGTATGTGCTTTGCTCATTGTTGAAGGCCGTACGGTGACCTATAGTCGTTAATGTTTGTGTCATTTTGGTCTTTTGTGGATAGTTGGATCATTGGCAATCATACCACATCTTTTTTTTCACATGGACTTGGAATTTATTATTAATGCAATAATTAGTACTTGGTATAAATAAAACGAGTTTTTACACAGCAATGGCAAATTGAACCCCCTTCCATGGAAAAACTACACCTCCCCTTTCAATGAAAAGCTGACTCCCTCTCAATGGATCTCATTTTTCTAATTGGTATAACTAAATTAGTTTTTCTAAAAAAAAATGATTATTTAAATTGTACACAGACATGGAAAATTGAATCCCTCTCTTTGGCTTCAGATTTTTAAATTGTCATATCTATTATCCAGCTATGATATATAGATATAATGCAGTCATAATACTTAGTTGGGGTGAAACATGCAAGTTTTACCCAGCAATGAGAAATTGAAGTACCCTCTATAAACTTCAGATTTTCGAATTGTCATAGCTATTCAAGCTAACTCATAAAGCAATAATTTATTAATAAGAACTTCTTAGGAATATAACATGTTAAGAAAATGTGTTCAACATAAATACTCAGCCATTGAAACTTCTTAAACTGAACCACTTATAGACCTGAGATGTTTAATTGTTATAGCTCGTTCAGCTTTGTCGTTTACTAATAATGCATTCACAGGTATTTGGTAAGAATAAACACTGCGACTGGTTATTATTTTAAGGGGCCCCATTTTTCATATTTGAGATAAGAGATGATTGAAAAAATTCCACAAACAAATGATGAAACTATCCAAATCAAAGCCGAACGGTTATATTTTCTTGCTGCATCATAATCACCTCGTGCTCTCGCTTTGTTTGCCTACAAAAACAAAAATTATTAATGCAGTTTGTAGATAGTAAAAATCTTTTTAAAAGCAACAAATGATGAGAGAGAAAAGATCTATAAATAGTTGAATTACAATAAATTGTCAATCGACTCCTATTAACATGAATGATTGTTTTATATATGATTTATTTAACAATTTATACAATGTCTAGAAAACTAAAAAAGATATTTATAAAGAAAGAAACCTTAAGATAAATAAAAAATCAGCTAGAAAGGATTGAAAAATAAGTCAATAGGAAGTCTGTGGTGATTTTTTGAAAGATGAAAGTGTCCGGAGATAATAACGTTTATCCTTTTTTTTTTATCGATTTATAAAGGAGTTATATACCTTTAATTAGGATGTAACAATATGTTTTGTGCAATAGTAAAATGAGAATTAAGACAATTGACAAAAACGTGTCCCTTTTATTCTTTATAAAAAAGGCATTTCTTTAAAATACTGTTTCTTTTGTCAGCTTTATTCAAAACGAAGTCACCATCTTTACCAGTAAGAAAGGGGCTAAATATACTGCGCTGTAAAAACATCAACTTAAATGTGATGTCATATCAGAAATTTAAAGCATCAAAAGCAGGCTAAAGAAACTAAATACTATTTGTATGAGTTTTTAGAAAAAAAGTTTTTGGTTCATTTGAAGTGTTATGTGTGTATATTATTTTAAAAGAAAACCAACCAATGTAAAGAACATTTCATTGTCAACTTTTTACCATGAACAATTAGTTTTGCAATGAAAAAAGGGTACATTTAAAACAATACTGAAAGTGGATGATTTTGTTTTTGGTTTTTATACTAATGATAACAATTTCTTTCGATGTAAACATAATTTTCACTCATTTTACGTTTTTCGTAATAATCTTGAAAACCATAATTAAAACTGTAAACAGCAAAACAAATAAGAACAAGAAACTCATGCAACTAACAAATGAACATAACTAAAATTGAGTTTACACTATTTACAAAATGTGGAGAAACTATTTCCTGCAAAAATTATCAACGAGATAAGATCATGAAATAATTCAACATTATCAAAAGGAATAAGTTTAGCTATCAAATACAGAATCGGGAATCAGGAATGTAAAAACATATTTTACAATATTTATATTAAAAAAAGTAGTTGAAGTATACTATTTGTGTTATTGATACATGTACTTTCATTTTTTATTATTTTTAATGCTTTTTAACTTTTTTTCTTTTTTGTTTCAATCGAAACTTTCTACCTTGTCCGCACTTTAAATTTAAAATTTAAAATTTTAATTGATGAATAGAACGCAATCAGTAGGAAATCGTAAAAATGACCTGATACTACCTTTCTTTTTCAATTCTTCTCGAAGTTTTCATGGAAGTTACATTATATAATGATCACAAATTATAAAACCAAATAATGGTTAAACGTGATATGGGGGAAAATGAATATTCGATTGTTTAAGAATAATGCACCATGTTTTTGTTTATCCTAGATTCTTTAATTATACATCATCATAAATCATGCAACACTTACTTTGGTGGCATAAGCGAAAGCAATCCCACCTGGTATCACGGAACAGCAGAGACACAAAAAGGCTAACCAACGATAATTGGAACCGGGTGCTGGAGGTTCATCGATATCCTCCATCTCTGTCTAAAAATTTCAGAAAAAAGCTGAAGAATATATTGTTACGGTTTGAGGGATAGGCTGTATGTTTGATCATATGACTTTTATATTTTTCCGTAAACACTCATTTCGATGTCTCGATTAAGGCATTAGAAAACATAGGCTGCAGCAGCGAACTTACAGACGAAGAAAAGGATTCAAATGGTATTTCTTCTCCAAGGAGTATTTGGCAAAGGGAGGGGTATTGCTTTTTTGATTTCTTTGTGTTTACGTATTTTAACGGATCTGAGATACAAGACAAACAATGCAATTTACCTCACCTTTTTTTAATAATGCATTTATGAGTGAATCGTTGGTTGGGTAAAGACCAGTGGCAAATTCTTAGGAGCATGCGGCCCGCTAACATGGCGTTCACTCCTGATACTAAGGAAATTACTAAAATTGAGCAACACGACGGATGTTACATGCGGAACCCGGCCAACACCGGTGATCAATTCAAGGTTTTGTCTCCGGGGGTATCACCAGCCCAGTAGTCTGCACTTCGGTGTTGACATGAATATCAATTATATGGTCATTTTTATAAAGGACAAGGTACGATAAGCATCAGAGAACGGCCCCCTAATTTCGTTCAAATTAAAAGTGACCTGCCATTAATTATAATACATTATTTTTAAAGTTTAAAACCTATATTTTTGTAAACATCAATAGATTTTTCAACTTCCGCTGATATTATTCATGCTCTGTTGCTGTAAAGACATCAAGATTCGCGAAAAGGCCAGAAAAATGGCAGTTTCTAAACCTTTTTCTGCATTTTAAACTATGAGCGTACCTACGACCCACGATCATATTTATACCAGACATTCCTTGAACATAAATGTTGATGCAGTTCAAATATTTTAGTGGGTCGTAAGTACGCTCATAGTTAAAAATTCAAAAAAGTGACAAAAATTGTCGGTAGTTTTCATTGAATCATCGAAATTTTTAACCGAATTGCGGACCGGAGATGATTTCCGGTATTTATTGGATCCGACGGAAATGTATTCATGGTACGCTATAATAATGGCTAGTTTCTTCAGGACGAAAAATAAACATATTTGAGACAGGAAAACAGGATATTCCTGTATAATTCATTATTCTTGAATTCAAAGTGACATTTTAGCAGACCGTCGAAATTTGACCCAAATTAGACGGAACTGTGACAAACTTCAGAGAAATTCTGGGAACGTAATTGTGAATGAATATAATAACTGGTTCATACTCAAACAGTGCATATACTTATTTTGTTTCATAATTGACGAAATCGTCGCCCTGGAATGTTTTAATCTCCGATGACACTTTTGTGAAAAGTGCTTTCTTTCACGTCCGCATTTCTACCAAGTATGGCATGCCAAGTTAACATTTTAGACAATCATTTAATATAAATACAGATGGCGATGGCGAAATAAACTACAGAACTGTGAATAATAACATACATTGTAATTTATATGACATAAGAAGACACCATGTGACAATTTTAATTAGTTAATTGTGTAAGTATAACAATAATCAAGATTAAACAAAACTATCCAACACTTTTATGATCTAAATTATGTATCTTGAGTTATGTTTTGGTCGTGGTGTTGAATTTATTGGACTTATTATTTGTAATTGTCACCCGCCTTCCCGTTGTTCTATCTTGACGACAACGCGTGCTACTTCGTATTTCTTGTTTGCAAATCATTCTCTACATATCTTTTCATTAAAATTTGCATGCATAAAGTATTTGTCACTGGACGGTCAGGAAACAACATTCAATCAATCATATGTCTTCTTAAATAACAGCACTACATGTAGAATGAATTTAAACATATTCAAAAGAATAAAAATAAGTATTGAATATGAAAGGAATAAAACGCATCATAATTAAAGACATCTTGATTGTAAGACGTGTGTTTCGCATACAAAAGACTCATCAGTGACGGTCGAATAAAAAAATGTCAAAAGACCATAAAAGGCTCAATATTCCGATTTTTTTTTGCGATATACAGCTAATAAAGGTTATTTATTCCTGAATATATTATTCGTAGTTTTTGCAAACAATATAAAGTTTTGTAAAAAGTTAATTCATATAATTGACTATTTTAATAATAATTCATGTTTACACAAAGTGCTAACTTTTTGACATCGTGTTGCTGCATGGGTTGTTTGTTTCATTAATTTTTATTGTGCTATAGCTAAAAAGGTTACAGTCCACAGGAAGACATATTACCCTAACTTGACACTCCGATCCAACCAGTCTTTGTTCTTACCCCTTAATGCCAATTGATTAACGGAAATCAGCAAATACCAATTTTTGAGTCTTAGGTTTGACCAGGCCGGTGTCAGAACCCACGATATCATGCGTTTTAATTCATTTATTATATTTATTTAATTGTACAATGAATTAATAAAAGGGTGCATACTGTAAGAATCCATCTTATTTGAATCCACGCTTAAACATACACATCCACCCAAAAGAAATAACTTTTGCAACATATATAGAAATAAGAAGATGTGGTATGAGTGCCAATGATACTACTCTCCTTCCAGGACACAACATGTAAAAAGTAAACAATTATAGGTCAAAGTACGACCTTTAACACAGAGCTTTGGCTTACACCGACCAGCAAGCTATCAAGGACACACAAGTGACTAATGTAGCAATTCAAACAGGAAAACCAACGGTTTTATATAAAAAAAAACTAGAAACGAGGAACACGTATGAACCACAACAACCACCGAACAGGTTCCTTACTTGTTGCAAACAAACACAGCATGTGAAAACGTTTAAACAGGCGGCAACCTTCACCTTAACCCGAACTTATATACTTTTATTAGTAACTTGCATGTCCAATTATAACTGTAGTTCATTTTGATAAACAAATTACAAAAACACAAAAACAAAACGAAACAATACAAATGCAACTTAATCACATACATGCATTTTACATGATATTTCACAAATCATTTGACACTGACAGGAAAGTGAAAACATTTTTCGTCATTGCCAGTATCCACATCATAATTACAGATAACAAAAATGTTCCATAGATATAGGAAGATGTGGTGTGAGTGCCAATGATACAACTCTCCATCCAAATAACAATTTATAAAAGTAAACCATAATAGGTCAATGTACGGGGCCTTGGCTCACACCGAACAACAAGCTATAAAGGGCCCCAAAATTACTACTGTAAAACCATTCAAACCATAGTCCATTTCATCGTGAAAGAAACATCAGTTTATTCTGTTCTCAGTTTTCACTTGTCTTTGTCAATTTTCCCTGGCTTTCAAGATGAAATAAATGGATACATTATGTTAAACATAACTATTCTTCTTCTTTTCTCATACACACTTGTCCGGGTCTACACTTATTTAGTTTTTATACATTGACTTATGATATTTGGCATACAGTGTATAGCCATGACTCATATATCATAACAGTCTAATATCATTATGACATTTACCGTTGATCTCAAGGTACAATTAATTGACCTTTAACTTTCATGGTTAAATGATTGTCCAACCCTTAAACCATATATATATATATTCTTACAGGCTATGCCATTTTTTTTTACTGCACAATAGGATTAATTTCTTAGGTCAATTAATGCCTCGTTAATAACTTCAAAAATGATTTAACCACCCCCCCCCCTTTTTTTGCCTTGATAAGTCGTTTCTAATTCACTATAGGTTTTGTACCCATGCAGAGGACACATTCCTATTCCAACCCCTACATCATATTAATTCGTAATTGCCTGGATTAGACATTTTATTCCACACAATGACAATGTGACGTCTGTATGTGGTACAAGTCACGTCTCTTTGATTCCATTAACTGTTAAGTATCTTTGAAAGCTGTTCAAACTCATCTCAAATTATTAAATCCTATATATTCTTGTTTTCATGAAAAAACTTTCACATTGAAAGTCAAACAAAGGTGTTGTAGTGGTCTACAATTTAAAAAAAATGTTTGCTGTTGCTAAGCAAGATGTGGGATTCTATACTCGATATAGAATTCGTCCAAAAAATAATGATAATCTAGATGTTTATATTATAGTGTTACACCGTATTAGGAAGTATATTCCTAAAAAATAACTAAGTTCATACTTCAAAAAATATAAAGAACCTATTATTGCATGGTTGATATGCACTTGTTATGTATCTTAGTTGTTGATCAGCGTGTAGTGACCTACAATTGAACTAAGTGTT
The DNA here is from genome assembly GCA_037788925.1 of Mytilus galloprovincialis. Taxonomy (NCBI): domain Eukaryota; kingdom Metazoa; phylum Mollusca; class Bivalvia; order Mytilida; family Mytilidae; genus Mytilus; species Mytilus galloprovincialis. Next base: position 26,174,797 of record CM075341.1, read on the forward strand.
CATTTCTAACTAAACATGTTCACAAACAGACAATCTGCATTGCATTCAATTTAATTTGTTCAATATAATGACTAATTGATTTGTAGTTGGCTTTAATTCAAACATGTTTTGCTGTTGCTAAGCAACACTTGTGTTGCTATGCTCAATACGAAATTTGTAAGGAATAAAAAAAGATGTATATGAAAAAATATTGGAATGAAACTCCAAATGGAAAGAAAAATCTTCAAACAACTGCTTAATTCATACTTAAGAGTGGCAAGCACCAATTTTTTAACCGTTGCTAGGCAACATTTCTGTTGCCAAGGTTGTTTTAAACATATAATAAACAAATTCAAAGGGTATTTTCATTTGTGACTTCAAGTTCTTCTTGGACAAACAATATTATTTGCAAATATTTAAATGTTTACTGGTAAAGCAATTATTATGTGATAATTTTCATTCTTAATAAAAACCGTTGCTAGGCAACCTTCCTTTCACCGGAACACAATAAAATCATTATTTTTTCAAGTGTCTACACTAAGACCATCATTGATATCAATATAAACTTATTTGGAGAGGGGGCCAAAAATAGCCCTTATCATACCTTGTCCTTTCCTGTTAGAAAACTTTGAACTTTTCGAAACACTAAGGATTTTTTTATCCCAGGAATAGATTACCTTAGCCGTATTTGGCATAACTTTTTGGTATTTGGTTCCTCAATGCTCTTCATTTTTGTACTTGTTTGGTTTTATAACTATGTTGATCTGAGCGTCACGGGTGAGTCTTATTAGGACGAAACGCGCGTCTGGTGTATAAAATTATAATCCTGGTACCTTTGATAACTATTTGTAGGTGTTCATGTCTACTGTATAAAATAAGTATATGTGGTATTGCAAATGAGGCAATTATCTACAAAAGTCCAAATGCCATTGTGTTGTCTGGTTTCTTTTCGACGTAAATCAAGATTGTACGGTTGGTATCATCCGCCTCGTTTTAGTCCCGTTTTTAATAGATTTATTGAGCCTTCAACAAGTTACCCTCGTCTTAATCTCACTTCCCTCCCGTGACTCCCGCTTCAAGTCGCCTGATTACAGTTTTCACTTACCCCTATACATCCTTTTATATAGAAATCACTAACCTTTGTAGCAGAAATCCTTTGATACTCAAGGAATCTGAGGAAGTTGATTGATTTACCAAAACAGGAACGTTTTTGTATGTTTGGGAAGTATCTGTTACAACACATATTTGTTCAACTGAGGTATATGGAGGTGGTTGATCCCCTTCAGAATATAATTCAGGTTTGGCAAAGTGTTGATTGTCCAGTAAAGTAGGTGACGGTTGTTTATCACCATCTTCTTTGTGATATATTGATGATGTATAAGTTTCATCTGGGTGGACTTCGGCTGGTAGATATTGCTGGGATCGATGTTCATTCAATGGAATTTGACTGAAGTTTGAATACTCAGCTGTAAAAATTAAAAACTTTAATTACATATAAGGATCTTACTCAAGTAAAATTAAGCTACAAAATCGTGACCGAAAATGTTTACTTCTATAAACACTAGTTATCAAACCACAATAGCAGGATAGTAAAGGCAAGCATCACCAGGAATACAAGATCAGCATATAGATATAACTGAGCATCAAATGTCTCCTGATAAGATTGATTACCAGAAATAGAGATGTCTGACCAATTCTAATGTTTTACAATTTTACTTTGAAAATATTTTTTTAAACAGTATAAAACAGTGACAGCAAAATTATCCACAAAACAATATTACATCGAAGGCCAAAGTTTTACTTTTTTCAGCTGTTTCCTTATGTATAGAAGTTATGTCCTTTACATAACTACTATTTGACAATTTTGTCATCTTCATGACGATATCGATAGCCAAACAAATTTTTCTATTGATGTCAAACTGACACTAACCTTCATGTAGCAACACATAATCAATATTTACCACGTTCTATAGCTAACCCGATTACATAAAAAAAAGGATAGGGACAAAAAATAAAAGGTGGTCCGACATAGGGTTAATTTTAAAAACAAAAAGCCATCCTAGATGTACACAAATGTCTTGATTAACTTGCTTTTTCCGTATGGACTTGACACGATTTCCCCATTTTACCTTCATTTTTCTTCTTTATCGCTTTTGAGAATTGAGCATAGATAAACTATTTTTGTAATTTGTCTTTTATATTCTAATGACGTTACGCGCGATGTTCGTACCTCATTGGAAAATCGGTGTAGTTGGCAAGATGCAAGGCCAAAATATATAATTTTGTGATATTATATTCATTACTATTGTACGTGTTTTAAAAGATAATGTTTTTTTTAGAATAAAAAGGAAAAAAATAATTGTTGAAACTATGTTTTATGCTGCATGCGACAAGCTTCATTTAAAAAAACTGATATTTTTAGGCTGTCCCGCGTAACACATTTCATTGTTTGTAACCACTAAACTATGATTTTCGTCTAAACTATTTAATATTTTGAATAACGGGTTTTCCATTATTAAACAGAAAGGTTCCTTCAGTCTTTTATGCATTTTTTATGAAGTTATGATGACGTCATAGAAAAAAAAGTGGTTCCATACTACAAGGGCAAATCTGTCCCACGGGGAAAAAAATTGGGATTCCAGATTTGGGAATCAAAAAACATTTATCTAAAATGGAAAAAGGTTAGTATTTGTATTTACTACATCAATTTTAATTTGCTTAATTTTATGAATTTAAAGACAAATATCCAGAAAAATGATTTATGGTAATTTATAAGCGATTTTTCAAAGGCTTACAAGTTGTCGTACCGCCATTTCTTGACGTAAAAATGAATTCAACTCAAATTAACGTCAATTGTTTGCTTATCAGAGCTCTAATAATGGTAGACTTTTATGATTTTTTAAAATGTTATTTTTCTTGATTTTTCAAAAATCTAAAATACATCAATTTTAGATAAGTAGTTAAAACGCACCGTCGATTTTGCGGAGTCTTACAAGAATGTCGCACTGGCTTAAAAACAACGTTTCAGTCGAAGTTTTGGTTTGACCGTTACGAAAATTTTCGCGACGTTGTGTTACGCTTACATGTACGAACATCGCGCGTAACGCCAATGCATTTCAGATAAAGAAATAAATGTAAGCAGAACAAAGAACGAATTGACAATATATATACAATGGAGATACAAAAAAACGAAATTAACAGTTGACAGGTTTCGTCATTATTCGTTTAAAAGATCTAAGATAATGACGAACACAAGACATATCTATAAAGACTGGTATAATTGATAAAAAATCATGTCAATTTGTAAAGGTTCAAATTACTTTTAAAAGAAAAATCTGGTATAAAATCACCTGTCACCATTTAACGGTAGATTTTAAAAAGTCCGTCAATGAATAAATGTGTTATAGTTTGACGTTGTCCGTCTGTCCGTGTGTATGTCTACTGAAATTTACTATACCCAATTTGTAATTCAATTACTACACACATAACTCTGACTGGGGAAAGCTCCCTTACGATTCTCTGATTGTTTAGTTTACCACCTAATGGTTATCGTGATATTAACTTATTCTATTCACAAATCACACTCTTTATTCGAGTTTGTCTTGTTTTATTTACATAAAGCTGTATGATGTGCGGATTGATTGAAGAAAGTTCAATTTTCATTTGTTTTGGGGTCTATATTTATATGCCAAGTATATCGTCTTGCGATTTTTATATGTGAGGGCTAGTTTACAGATTACAGGATTATACAAACTGTAGAGGCTATTGGTGTACAAATGAATGAAAGTCATTCGGACTTTCGTGGAATTTTATTTTAATATTAATTTATACGCTTTTCGAGGCTCTAATGCGTTATTCTTTTTGCGATCCATTAAAACAAGAACAGCAGTTCTGTAGGTTTTTTTTCTTTTGTTTCAATATTCAGATTTTCTAGAACCCTAGTATTCTATTCATGTGCATGAATAAGTTCTTAAAGAAGTTGTGGCAGCATCGATCGAAGTTTAAACATATGGGGGGAAAGCTCTAACGAACCAGTCAATTTAGGTATTTGAAGTAAAACATTTATTGGATTTAAGACTTTTAACATGTATTATACGGTATATGCCTTACTTTAGACATTTTGGCTTCGATTTAAATGGATCAATTCACCTTTTAAAAGATTTTCAACAACGACAACCAGGTTTAAACAATTAGGGAAATGTGATTAGCTTACTCGCTATAGAGAACAACATATTGTAGAATATTCCACCAATATGCCATGGGTTTTTTAAGAGACGATTAAGACTTGATTTGTAATTTGGAAGAACAAACAATTATTTTTCGACGATGTAAATAAATGAAATGGTGCAATCTCTAGCAAAACACTATGTTCTTCTCTAAACTTATGTTGACAAACACGATCAGTATACAATATAAATTAAAATAACAATAAAGATGAGAAAAATGATAATAGTTTAATTGTTTATAAACATGAGTTAAGTCATTCCAATTGATATGTTATAGGGTGTCTTTCTATGTTGTGACGTCATACTACTGTTTCAGTACTGTCACTGTTTGGGGTCCTTTATAGCTTTATGTTCGGTGTGAGCCTAGGCTCCGTGTTGAAGACCACACCTTGACCTATAATGGTTCACTTTTATTAATTGTGACTTGGATGGAGAGTTGTCTCATTGGCACTCATACCACATCTTCCTATATCTATCAAAACAGGCTTCTACCTGTTTTCTCTGGGTGCCAGGTATCAATGATCATTATGAGTTTATTTGCATCAAGATTTGTAGAAAGAAGAAAGTGAGTAGCTGATGAAGTATAAAGAAGTCATATATTTGTTGTACTTACCACATATATCACTGTTAATAAATAATTACAAAAATATTTACCCATTATTCCAACAAGGGTACGCCAAGCCAGTCAGCACGTAAAGGAGAAAAGCACGTAATATCCTTTTTGGCGGCAAAACATAAATTTAACATAATTTTGTATTTTTAATATTAATTTTGTTTTCTTTACCCTCCTGACCCGAATTTGTGATATTTTCTTATTATACTGACAAGATGTTTGTTAATGGTTTGATCACAATAGGCTTTTATACTATCATACCCTCTAAATTCTAAAGCTTTTTTGTGACTTCCGTGTTTAACTTCAGAGAAAGCTATTGTTAATTGTATAACACACCTGAGATGTTTTACCTTGAGCATTTAATAAATTTATCACAAAAATTAAAACATCAATAATTCGGGGGAAAAGTCCTATTGCATATCCTGTAATAAATCAGTATTTTTTTTTTGGTGTGTATTCTGACAAGATGACTTCTTTTCCAAAATAGATCCAATGGTTTATTCGGAATTGTTAAGTCACCTGGCTTAAAGACTTAACGTCCGTCGTTATGTGTCGTCAGTTACCTTTTTCAAAGTGCATCTCCTCTGACTCTAGCGGACCAAATAATATCTATTAGTTGAAATAAGGCTTTGAGCTATCTGTGGGTAATTGTCATCGGTAGTTTTTCTTTGCGTTTAACCCCCCCCCCCCCCCCCCGTTTTTTTTTTATAGATTTTGTTTCTTTGGCTATGCTGTTGAAAATTAGAAATCATAAGAATCTGCAAAATATATTCTTATAGACAAAATATATACAAGATGAAGTGAGCATCTTTCATGTTTATATAACAGCATGGACTTCATAAGAATGAGGTATGAGATGAAATGGATTCACAGTTATTTTTTTCAAAAGCTCGCCAAATGCCTTGAAGAGTCTTATACATGTTTCTTTTTTCTTTGATTCAAACAAAACATTCTCTGAAACAAACATAATCAACATACTTCATTCATTGATTGACAACAACTTTGTTACGTTTTAAGGACGTGTTTTTCAGACAAACAATCAGCATTCCAATGGGAACCAACTGTGCTCCTCTTCTTGTCGACTTACCCCTTTGTTGATTTTATACCGGAATTTCTTATGATGAACGATAAGAGGTTAGCAGTATCCATTAAAATAACTTTCCAGTGTAAAGATGATGTTCTGAGGTTAAATAATTCAGAATTTTGAGACTATGTTGAACGCATCTATTTCATAGAATTTGAGATGAAGGATGAATCAAATACAGTTTAGTTTACCCCATCTCTTTACTTACATTTAGATATTGACAATGAGGGTCGGTTGAAAACAAACCTTTACGACAAAGGAGATGATTTAAACTTCCTCAGAGTGAATTTTCCATTTCGATGGATTATATCTCAAACATTTAGGTGAAATCGACATTGTTTCTTTATTATTATGAGACTGACTTCATACAGAAAGGTCTTAGGAAGAAAGATAAGACGTTAGCAATATCCTTTACCTTTACGTTCCGTCCGCTATATCGATGATGTTCTCTCGCTAAATAGTATGTAAAATTTGGTGACTATGTTGAACGAGTCTATCCCATCGACCTGGAGATAAAGGATACTACAGGTGTAGTTAAGTCCGCCTCATACCTTGACTTACATCTAGAAATTGACAATGAGGCTTGGTTGCAAATAAAACTTTACGACAAAACCGATGATTTCAGCTTCGCAATTGTGAACTTTTCATTTCTATGTAGCAACATTCCAGCAGCGCCTGCATACCGAGTATATATCTCCCAATTGATACGATATTCCCGGGTTTGTGTTTCCTATATCATGATTTCCTCGATAGAGGATTGCTGCTCACAAGGAAGCTAATAAACCAAGAGTCCCAAATGGTGAAGTTGAAATCATCTCTTCGTAAATTTTACGGATACCATCACGAGTTGGTTGACTGGTATGGAGTAACAGTTTCACAGATGATGTCGGATATGTCCCTTATGTCGTAACTACAATACCCTTCCCTTTTCACGAATGTGACCTACCGAATTAGACTATTTACCGGATTTGTAATAATATAAGCAACACGACGGGTGCCACATGTGGAGCAGGATCTGCTTACCCTTCCGGAGCACATGAGATCACCCCAGTTTTTTTGTTGGGTTCGTGTTGCTTATTCTCTAGTTATCTATGTTGCATCTTCTATACTATTATTTGTCAGTTTGTCTTTTTTATTTTTAGCCATGGCGTTGTCAGTTTATTTTCAATCTATGAGTTTGACTATCCCTCTAGTATCTTTCGTCCCTCTTTTTTGGACATACATGAACATTTAAAGGAATTTGATCGAAAACGTTACAGAGAAGTATACAAAATAGAATTTTTGTTCTTGCAATACATGAATTGATAACTCATCCAGTACATAGACATGCTTAAACTGCAACTGACACTGCCATCATAAAACACCAAAAACGATCATATTTAAAAACAAACAACCGTATATATAATACCAAACATCACAAACACGAACACCACCAAAAACTGAGGAGTGATTGCAGGGTGCTCAGAAGAATTGTCGATAAAATAAGGAAATTATTTAGTGAAAAATCGAATTTGGAAATGAGAGGTTAAATGTTTCAAAAGTACCAGGCTTATAATTTGATACGCCGCACGCGCGTTTCGCCGTCTATATATACATAAGACTCATGAATGATGCTCCGATCAAAATTGTTAAAAAGCCTACAAGTGAAAAGTTGAAGAGCATTGAGTACAGTTCCAAAATCCCTATGAGAATATAAATTGCAAATGTCCATTTTTCATACAATTGTAATAAGAAGAATAACCAAATAAACGATGTGAATAACCTTTTTAGTATACAAAATCTTTTTTTTTTCTATAAAAGCAACTTTTGTATACTGCTGTTCAAAAGCAATCAATCGATTTGAGATAAACCATTCGGGTTACAAACTGAGACCAACCGAGTGAAACACATCAACTATAAGAGTAAAACAACGGAACAGCAGAAACACTGAAGTTGAACTAAAACAAACGCCAACATACATAGAAATGGACTATTTTTAAATAACAGCTGCAATATTCCTGACTTGGAACAGGAGATTTAAAGAAAAAATGGTGAGTTGAATCTGGTTTTATGGATAGCCAAACCAAGTTTGATATCCTTATCGTGTTAAATCATCTATAAAAAAAAAAAGAAGCATGAATTACTTTAAATCAATAGGTTGCATTGCACACAATTGCCGTAGACAATCATTCTGAAAAATTAATAATTGATTCAAATAAAATTAATTTGGACTTTTAGTTAATCACTATTTTTGATAATATTTCAACACTTCTACATTCATTGTTGTATGCGTTCTCTACAATAAGCATTTATGGTTCTACGATATTTTTTCACTTAATATTCTTATGTTTACGAAAACGTTTTCAATGATTCTTTTACTGCCGACATACGTTAAAAATATAAACTAGTCCAATACCATTTGTACATTAGAACTCGTCATTGGTTGAGATAAAATTGAGAATGGAAATGGGGAATGTGTCGAGGAGACAACAATCCAACCAATGTTATTTTTTGTCGTTAAATGGCTATTTATCAGTACTCTTGGTGCAAAAAAAAATTAATTAAAGATTTGTATAGCTTATTTCCTAAATCCTGTTAAGACGTTGGTTGGATTGCTTGCTTTGTTTACATGAACGTTTGCTATTTTTAGCATTCATGAAAATTAAGATTGACATCTGCAAACAATATAAAATTATTATAGTGAAAACCTGTATACCTTATACTTAAATTTGATCGGATGTTATCTTGTAGGTAAGAAACACACAATTGTATATATTACAAGACAATGTTAGTAAGGTTTAATTAACTCCTAATTACAATGTTTGAGCAAACGTTGAAACGAAGAGTGAGCAAGCCAGTAAAAATCTTAATCTACAAGTATTTCGATATTAGCTCTATAAATATATGTTATAAAATCAGTGAGAATGCAAATGGGTAATATGTCAAAGAGACAACAACCCAACCAAAGAGCAGATCTAACAGCTGACGGCCACCAATGGGTCTTCAATGCAGCGAAAAAATCCCACACTCGGAAATAAAAATTTGTACTAGTTCAGTGAAAATGGACGTCATACTATACTTCAAAACATAAATGAAATAAAATTAAAATAAAACATACAAGACTAACAAAGCCAGAGGCTCCTGACTTGGGAAAGGCCCAAAAATGCGGAGGGGTTAAACATGTTTTGTGAGATCTCAACACTCCCCCTATACCTCTATCCAATGTAGAATAAACAAACACATCGTATATACACAGTAAAACTCGGTTTAAAAGAAGTCTGAGTCCAATGATACATTGTATTCATATCATATTTCATTGTCATATTGATCATCATATCACATTGGCGCTTGATGAATGACAAATCCAAATCAAGCACACCTTTTTTTTACCTGCATGCTTTCTAGTAACCGTGAAACAATTCATGCTTACCTGTATCTTTTGATACCTGTATAGTGTATTCTATATATTCAAGCGTTGGGACGTGCGAAAAGCTTGCGCCATATATATTTACAGGTTTGTTTTTCCGTTTCTTAATGTAAAGGTTCGGTTATAACATCTTCGTTTATGCAGAGACATATGTACATTACACTGTGTATATGCATGTCGTATATATGTCTCTGGTTTATGATAGTACTGTTATATTTCTTTGAACAGTTGCACTATTGTTCAAAGGCATATTTGTACTATTTGTAATTATCATTGTATATATATATATAAGATCATATAATATACTCGGGTGAATCGTTTTACAATTGTCATTTCTATAAATTTGATAATAAACTTTTGTGTGTGACTCAAATTTTCACCATAAAAGTTTGGCTTGCTCAAAAGAAGAGAATTGTCTAATTGGCATTCATTCCACCTCTTCTTATTTTTATGGAACAAGGCCTGAAAAGCATTATTAGTAGGCCAGATATTTCAATGAATGAAATATCCAATTTTTAGAGAAGATTTAATTCATATTATGAGAGGGGTACATCTGAAATATTTTATAAAGCATTTGTAGGACTTAATTTACAGTTGGTTTAAAGCGTGTCAGTTCGTATAGCAAAAATAAATATTAGAAAGTTTGATCTAACATGAGGTACGAAACGAAATTTTGAATAAGGTACGAAACTGCTTGAAAATGAATGTAGGTACGAAACCACCTGCTGTAATAATTTGAAATTGAAAGTGAAAGTAGATCTTTAAATGGCTTGTTAAAAGAAATGCACAACATAAATACTGCATGCAAATAGTAACAAAAAAGTGCTCTTCCTGTAAGTTTAAATCTTGCTCATTTGCACAGCTTTCGGCTCCTGCAAATAGAAAAAATATTTGTCCAGCTGATCACTATTAATTTGAAACTGTTTTAGTCCAAAAATTATCATTTTAATATGAGGGTTTGGATGGGGATAAATGATTAAAGAATAATAATGGCCTTAAAAAATGAAGATTAGAGAAATGCGTGGTCTAATTTTTTAAAGATTAGAGAAAAAAGGGGTTAATTTTTTGAAGATTTAGAGAAGAAAGGGATGAAAATTAAATGTTTACAGAATAACAGACCCCCCATCCAGACCCTCATTTATGAGGCTGGTAATGGGGAAGTCCAAATAATTATGACTTCTGGCAAGGTAGGAAGGCGTCCCAGAAAAAAATTAAAATAGCCTTGCCAGACGTCATAATTATTTGGACTAGTAATGGGGGTACCTTCATGATGAATAACGGTAAAAATTCTTGCCAAATGATGTTAATGGTAATTTTTTGTGCATGACGATAAAATATGCACTTTCTTTTAGACGATAAAAAAAAATTGAATAATTTTGAGGAATCATGTAAATTTTTTTCCAAAATAACGTAAATAATAATTATTTGAGACCTCTGACGAATCACGATTAAATCATATTTTGACGAAAAACAGTAAAATTTTAATCAATTTGACGATAACGGTTGCCGAAAATGGCTATTTGACGCCTGACGTTAAAGGGCATTTACTACCCTCATTTATTATGAGGTCTTGGAAGGCTATTTTAAATTTTTTGCTTTGACGGCCTCGTACGACGTCAAAGAAAAATATAAATAGCCTTTCAAGACGTATGTCCTAATTATTTGGACTAAGCACTCTTATGATTTTATCCACCATTAATTTATATTGATCCAAGATCGTCAGTCAGTCCCAAAAGCAACGAAGCAGTGCATTCATTTTGGATGGGCAAATATCAACGAGCTCTGAAGTCCAAAGGCCCCAGCTTGTCTGACAAAACAGCCGTTGGACGTCAGAGTAATCTCGGATTAGGCATCTAATTGCATAATGTGCGTTCCTGATTGTATGCTGAGGCTACTTATATGATAGTAGTCTCAGCTGAATCCCAAGGGCTTGTTTAACATGTTTAAGATAGGCAGTGTCTGCGCGTACCCGCAAAAAAAAAAGTCCTGCATGCTCAGGTACGAATAGTCAAATTGCCATTCGTGAGGCTACTCGTACCCACATCCGGTTTGATGATAAAATGCCATCGGATCAGGATGAAACGTGAAATATATACAGAAATTATCGATAAAATGGGATTTCGTGTAGAATGAGTGAAGAGTATGAAAAATAATATTTTCAAATTGTACTTATTAGTTAATAATACATAATAAATATTGCAAATTAAATGCACACTGATTGAAGATGAAACTTTACAGTCCCTGTAAACATTTGTAAACTAGTCCTATAATATATGCACTTCTATTTTCTTTTTACTTATATTGCTATTTTTCCTTTTTTACTATTATTATCAATGTGCCACCGGCGCATTAAAAAAAAATGAAAATATCAGCATGAAAACGTTAAATAGTGAATATATAATGCGAAGGCATATATTATATAGGACTACCTGTAAACATGAAGCAAAAAAAATAATACTATTATTAAATGTAAATGCAAATTTAAACACTTTAATTTTACTGAATTTGAAAAATACCAATATGAGATTTAAAAATTATCTTTGAGTGAAAAAGATCGTAAAACAGAAACTGTAGTTTAAAATATCTTAAACTACTAAAATTAAAGCTTGGGTGTCTATAAAAGAAATTAAAGAAGTTCTTCTTTTCTCTGCAGCTTCAATTGACTCTGAGTTCCTTTTATACAATTATCTAAAATTAATCGACTCATAGTTTTGAACAAATTGTTCCGATTCATGATAACTTTGAAATGTCTTCCCCACATGTATATCACTCTCTTCCATTTTAAGAATATTTATTAACCGAGAAAAACTGTTCACTTACCTATATACAGATATTTATAAAACTTCTAAGTTTTTTAAATCAATTTATTCACTAATTGGGATAATTTCAGTATATAGTATATATGTCATGTTTAATTCCCGATCCAATGGCATAATATCTTAAAACCAGATGCGGGTATGCGAAGCCTACAAACAGCAATTTGGCTATTCATACCTGCATGCTGGTACGCTCAGACACTGCCTTTCTATATATATCAGATGACCCACTTTTGATCACTTTTCAGTGTGAATCTTTTTTGAAAATAGTTCATGATCCAATAGACTAGGATTTGATATCATTAGAAGGGTAGGTATGCCTTTTACCATCGTGCTTCAATTGGTCAATTTGGGTACCGTTAGCAATAAATCAGTAAAAATTTACTGGGATTCTCAAAATATCCTTATTATCATTCATCATATTAGTCTCAAATAGTTATTGTAACTGTTAAATTTGGAAAAAAATTAATGTGATTTGTCGAAATCAGTCGATTTTATTTATCGTTCTAAAGAAAGTGTACAAATTATCGTCATGCACCAAAATAAACTGTAAACGTCATTTGGCATGAATTTTTACTGTTCTTCATCATGATGGTACCCCCATTACGACCCTCCATTTATAGGTACTTAACCTGTATTTTTGAGAAATGTCATCCAGTCGCAAACTTCCATTATATTTTGATTCTGTATAGTTGTCTATATATATCCAATTTAAAATTATTATGTCATCAATGTCAAGGGCAGTTTTAATGGGTGGCCCAGGTGGCTTGATTCCCCCCTTTTCTGGGAAATATTTGTTTGATTATATTAGGAATCACCAAAGCATGACTGAAGTGGGCCCCCTCTTAGTCAGTCGGTGGGCTTCCACTTATGAAAATTTCTGGATCAACCACTGGATGTACATTAAATTAACTACAACAAAAATATGATGTATACACACCTATTTCTATTGTCAGAATCATTTGTAGCAGGCCTTCCAAGTTAAGGTCAACCGTTATATACTTTTCTTCATGCAGACAAGCAACTGGACGTTAAGCAACCAACAATCAATCAATCTCGCAGACAAATGACATTGTTCATCTCACATTGTTATTAGCATGATTAGAATTCATGGTTTTAATAACACAATATCCTGAGTGAACAACAATCTCTGTGTACTCTCAGGTGTGTGTTTTAGGGGGTTCTTGAAAGAAATTATTTTTTCAATCAGATTTCTTTTTAAACTCGATGTTGATTCCCCACCTAATTTTCAACAGACAAACTATCTTGTGTCTAAAGTCTAAATAATCAAAAGCACTTTTTAATAACTTGCCAAAATCATGAAAATGTATATACATAGTTGATATAATGTTTTTTTTTCAAAAATATAATAAAAAGTAAGGGTCACATTAATTTTTTTTTCAATCTACAGGTTGGGTAAAGTTGTCAGTTGCCAATACTTGGAAAACACATTATAAAAATAAGGAGATGTGGTATGATTGCCAATGAGACATTTAATTGTTCCTATTGAAAAGATTTTTTTTGTGAGTTTGACAAATAAAAAATTGAAAATGACAATATTTGAGATCAGCTCTTCCTGAATTTATTCGTTTAGTCAACAAAACACACTAAAAAATGTAAATTTCAATTAATTAGGAACAATGCTAAAAATGTTATCAGAAATCTACTTTTTATGATAAAATCAGTGTTAATTAATAATTGAAGGCCACTAATTGTCAAATGTAAAACAATTCAAATTAGAAAACTAATGGCCTAATTTATGAACAAAATAATGACATAGAATAAACAAGTACCCCACAACAACCACTGTCAGACCACCAATTAAATGTCCCTATCGGTTCAACCAAATTTTGCAATTTTCACAGCTTTCTTGATATTTTACTTAACTTCATAGAAACCAGTAAGATCGAGGTCTCCGGAATAGACAAATGATAGTTACCACTAAAAATAACCCCTGGTTTCTGGAAATCTTAAATTAGTATACTATGTAGACTTGCTACAATTCCCTTTCTATTATTTCTCTCTTACTATTAATTTATATGTTTACTGATAAGTGCCAGCCTACTGATTGCCCTTGGAGTTCCTCCTGCAGATGTCAGTATAATTGTAATCTCCTAGTTATAGCAGTAAAATTATTAAAGGGGCAAAATTGAAAAAAAAAAGAAAAAAACATAATTAGGAAGGGACATGTAGCAAGTCTATATACTATGGAGTGCATTAATCCTGAATGTTGAATGCAAACTCATAGACAAGTAAATTTTGACTCAAAATGGTCTTAAATATATTTTCTTTCACCAAAAGTTTCATTTCTGCCAATTTGTTGGTAATAGTTTAAGTAAACAATGACATCAAATGCACTATTATTTTTTTGTCCGAGTAGGCCTACTTTCACATTCATTCTAAATTGGAAGGAGTAATTGGTGATCTGACATCTACAGGCCCCTGATTTGGTACAGGCACATACCATGCAGTGTGGCCTTTAAGACATCACCATTATTTTAGAGTTTCAGAAAATGTTTGAAACACTTTTACATTTTAAATTCCAAAATACAGGTTATTTCTATTTAGGGATAGCAAATCCTTAGCATTTCAAATAATTCTAAATCTTGTAAATAGTAAATTTATAAATAAGACTTTTAAAAGCATATTAAAAAGAAATTATTTTTTTAAGAAATGCTATGTTTAAAGTAGGTACATGTTTTACTGTTAGATGTGAGTACGGTATATATACAAAATGTCTTCATTTTTATTATAGACAATGGACTTAAATGATGTGTTTGAAGAGGAAATTCTGCAGATAGCAGATAAAGATGAAGACCTCCTTTGTGGCAAAGTATTTGCCAAGAATTTTAGAAGCAAATGTTTTATCAAGACTAAATTTCATGATTGCTTTATAGAAAAAATGACAATAGCCAGAATAACAAGCAGTCAGAGGCAGACATTGGTAGGCATTGAAGGGATCGGAAAGTCTTCATCCGCAATATACTATGTCCTTAGTTGTAGAAAAAAGGGGGACAATGGCATTCACTATGTTGACTTGAACGTAATTGAAGCAATCGATAAAAACCTGGAAAAATTTAAGCTATTTGCAGACAATGTGACTTGTAATGATTGTTTAGTAGTAGATCATGTGACATTATCTAATATGCCATTAGTGAAGAAAATTGCAGAAGTTACTCAGTATACACAAATCATTCTGATTGAGTCTGGTTTTACTGCTTGTGCACATACAACAACTGGTGTTGACTTTAGTAAAGATCTTCAGCTAGATTTGGACGAGTTTAAGAAGATATGGACTGGATCTCTTTCAGTACAAACTAAAGGTTTATCAATGTTTCTTGAAGGTCATAAAGGTTCATCATTGTTTCTTGAAGGTCACAAGGTTTATCATGAATTGAAAAGCCAATTGATTGTCACACCAAAACTATTACATAGTACTTTAGATGATATGATGTTGCACAATTTAAAAACTGAAGCTGTCCTTTACTCCGCAAAATGTAGATTACGGGAAGATATAGCTATTATCAACCTTGATGTTAAACATCCTCAGGAGGAAAGATTCATATTAGATACAAAAACCCTGCTGGAGTTAATTAAGAACCATGATGACGGGTTTACCACCACACTTTTTACCTTACAAGAATTTAAGATAGCAATTAATATCTTTGATGTCCAAATTAGTGTGGTATCGAAGCAAGCTCTGAAGGAAAACTATAGATTATTTGAGCTTGAGCTTACAGAGGGTGATGTTTATGTAGTTATAAGTGAATTGCAACCCTCTATTCATTCTTTTTGGATTGAAAAGTTCCCTTATAATTTCAAAGAAGTGACAAGTCATACTGATAACTGTTCAAAAGATTTTCTTCATAGGATAATTAATTATGGTGGTATGCAAAAAGAATTTGAGACAGCGATTGTTAAATTTCAAGCAGAAAATCACATAGTGTTCGTTCCTGATAGAGATGTCTACACAGATACAGACAGTGTTGAAAAACCTGGTAAATGTGAGATTAAGCAGTGTACTGGGATTATAAAGCAGAGACATGGTTTACAATGTCTGAAACCTGATCAAGATAAATTGATGGAATATTCTGATGAGAATACCAATAGGTATGATAAACCTCTAAGGAATGTACACAGAACAGCTCTTTTCATGAGTGAAGAAATAAAAAAGAATAGAGATCAAACTTTACTTGTATATCCCTCTGTTCAGAATCTGGTTGGCTTCAGTTATTTCTTGTATACTGCAAATACTCATTCAAAATGTGGCATCGACGAAGAATCTAGTGGCAGTGTTCCAGTAAAAAGAAAAAGGAATGAAAAAACTTTGTTTTTGGTTCGAGTCTCAACTGGGATCTCTCACACGGGACTAACAATGAACAATGCGTTAAAAGTCTTCAGAAATACCTTGAAAGAAGTATCTGTCCATGCAGTTGTCTTGATTGCTACAAAAGGTAGTGGTCCTTATACGCTAACAGGGAACTGCGTTTTTAAGCATCTATCTATTGTCAATATAGGTCACCAACATTATATGAAATATTTAAAGTTGTGTCTAAAGGAAGAGGATTATTCAGTTATCGATGCAATATTAACAAGCTCTGATGAAGTCGGGAATGAAAGAATCTTTCCACTTGTTCAAAAGATTACCAGGAATGGAAATTGAGCCTGGCGTAATATATTGTGCTGCAGACAGTCACTGAGGCATATATCAGTTAAAAGTGAGGAACAGAGAAGATTCATATGTTGGATATGAGAAAGTGAATAAAATTATTTCTTTTAATTTACTAATTAGTATTTTGTACATTAAACAAATGATTTCTGAAAGATTTAGAACAAAACAAACACGAAAATAGAAATGAAAAGTAACACAAGCAGTTGTGTTATGATTGCCAATGAGAAAACTATCCACCAGAGGTTAAACGATGTAGGAAACAAGAGGTCACCTTAGGCATTCAATAATGATAAAAGAAAACATAACAAAGGTCCTGACATGAAGAATGTAGAAAAAAAGTAGCGAATTCATAAGATTTCAATCAACTAAAAACAAATGTGACAGATATGAGCCAACGAAAACCACTTAGGTTTAGGCACATTACAGCGGCGTTAATCAAGTTTGTCAATGCCACGTTTATCTGGGACATTGGTGTAGCAGCACATCATTAGAATTAACTGTAAAAAATAGTGGTAAACTATTGGTTAACTATGTTAACAACTGTATTCCTTAATTTTCAAAAGGATTCAATTTACATTCTAGTTTGATGAATGAATAATTATACTTCATCTTAGTTGGTATATTATGATGACTGGCAAGATTTATCTGACTTGGACCTCATTTTCATGACTCATTGGTCAATCTCAAGATTTTTGTAGTTTATACTATACCAATAATCAATGGAGCCATTATATTTAGTATAAAAATAATGATGGTTTGGTGTACATGTCCTTTTGGCAGTTTTCTTCTGACCTTAAACCTATTTGAATGGTTCATTTATTGATGTAATTATTTCCCAGTTCAATCCAATTTTCAGATATTTTTAGGCAAAGTGGCCACTATTTTATAGCTGTTGTATGGAATGATTTTAATGTGTACATATCTGGTTGGTATATTCCATGGTTTGTTGGTCAATGTTCAGTTTTCATGGCTCATTGGGTAGTATTAAGATTTTTTTTACATTTTAATCTTTCTCTCAGATATTATAAGCAATAGATCAACTATGGTCACAATGTATAGAGTGATAGTGTACAAATTGACTTGCAGGGTTCATCTGACCTTGAACCAATTTAATGGTAAATTTATCAAGGTTCAATTTTTGGTAACTTGGTTTATTTTTCACCGACTATATGAGCAAAAGGCTCTGTGAATTAAATCCAACAATATTTGTTGAAAAGTATCATTGTTAGGTTGATCTGACCCTTACCTCAATTTCATGGATCATTGATAACGGTAAGTTTATGTGAAACTTGTAGTAAAACCTTTATATAACAGACCTTCACATCAATCACGAAGCAGGTGACACATTGATGCTGACCTTGACCTATTGTGTGTTTATTGACCAATGAAAAAGGTGATTAGTTAATTTCTGAATTACAATAATAGGTCAACCCAATTTGATTGATAGAAACAAGATGAAAATGTCAACTGGGTTAACATATGTTGACCTCATTTTCATGGTTCATTGATCATGATCATGATTCTGAGAGCATTGCATGAAAAAACAGTTCCCTACTGGTTAAACATTCATTGTACAGGATCAAAATGCTTACTTGATCTTTAACTTGTTATGGTGTAAACTTTATAACAAATACCAAGTCAATATCTTCAGTCATGATGAATAAAGTGTGGAATTGAAGTGAATTTTCTAAGACAAAGGACCATAACTATGCACAAATTCATCAGACCAAAACAAAATTAGAACTTAATCTGTAAATTTTCATGAAAAAAAACCCCAAATACACCACATATCATATCAATGTATTTAAGCATGAAGAAAACAAGTGTGGAAAATTGATTTGCTAAACAGACCAAGGGACAGGGTGCAAACCTTAAGCCCCCTTCGTCTTCTTCGGTAGGGGACTAATAAAACATGTGAAAGATGAGAGTATGTAGTTTAATAGGCAATGAGACAACTATCTACCCAAGATGAAATGACAAATTCAAACAATTACAGATTACCATGAATACAGCAGGCACTTAACAACAATCAAAACCCATACCTCTTTCAGTTAATGTTACAAGAACCTTCTGACGGACAGCAATCAACATCAAACAGTGAATTAGTTTCCTTGTTTTTATCAGGCACATACAGAATAAGGCATGGATTTAACCATTCTGTAAGAGTTCAGTTCTCTACTTAACTTGGACCAATGATAAACATGGTAAAACGGCTAAACATTAGACGGAACTGTTTAGTTGAAAGGGGCTTGTTGTCAAATTGGGTCTATGCACAAAAACAACTAACAACATGGCAAAAGAAACAATGTAACAATCTAAGTCAGTTCCCATAAGTAATATTTCAACTTTATTTAAAAAGACAGATATTTGTCTGTCCAATAGGAATCCTCTGACTTTGGGCTCATTCACTTTGGAATAATGAAATATGTAATGTGTAAAACTATTGTAAGGTGCAATAAGAAAAAATAGCAAAATAAAACTGTTGATCATTTTTATTTATTAAACTAGAATGTTAAACAAATATTTGTCTAACATTTAGTCTAAGTAAACGTTGTACATGTATACATGATTTGGAAAAGTAATTTAACAAATGTGGGGTACTTGTACCCTTTTTCTGGTTTCATTCTTTTCAATGAAAAAAAAACCCAATATTTATATGTTTCAATTAATATCCCATCATTTCGTCAGTGGCATATTGCTTTGGACACTTTTCATATCAAAGAAATTTGACTTCATTAAGCTGATGTGAACAATAACATTATCTAGAGGTGGATCCAGGATTTTTGAAATTTCAGATAATTGAATATATACAATTCATACTTGAAACCTTTTTTTGGACGATTTTGTCCTAATGTTTACATCTTTTGTGAAAAAAAATGTGATTCTACCAAAAATAAAGGACTTTTGAGTGATTACTGATAGGACAACAAAAACCATCCCAAAACATAAAACTACTATTAACTTGACTAAGTGTTTATCAATCTTGACTACCTATGAGGGTATTAATGCTCTTCACCAAACATAAAACATAAAACAGAATATTACAATACACCATCATTATTTGACATTTCCTTAATATACTTCCGACACTTTGAACATTGCAATAAAAAAATTCTACAGAAATGCTTCGGTATGTATCATACTCAAAACTTTACTTACAAAGTTTTGTATAAATAACAATGGAATTCTAAAAAGAATAAAAGTAGATGTGACAACATGAAACCTCTGTTTTCATAGGGGGTCACCATGTGACAGTTCCAAACCGATCACATCCTCACTGATAAACCAGAGGTGCAATAAATAAAACTATCAAACTTTTATATTCTTCACATTTGTCTTGTAAACAAATTATTTATTCAATACACTGAGATCACTCTTGAATAAATCATCACAATTATATGAATGAGGCTACAAAAAAAATGAATATGTGAACAATAAAAATAAATAAATTAATACAAAATATGTACTGTACAACAAAAATCCTTTAAATAAGTACAATTAAATGAATAATGAACACAATAAAAACAACAAATGGCACAAGGAATGAGCTAACAAATTTTATGATCTTTTATGGATGTATGAAAAAAAACCAGTAAATTGTTGAAACCCTCATCAAATATGAATGTGATAAAAAAAAACATCTAAAAAAACTTCTTTTTTTGTACCATGATATTGTTATTTTTGTTAAGTCTTTTAATTATTGAAAATGCTCTATTTCATTGCATGCATTTGGTAATTTGTTATCTAGTAAAATATCAAGACTTAAAATACTGTCTGATTCTTTTTTAAGAACTATCAAATATAAGCAGTTTTTTGTGATGAAATTTGTCTATTTAAGAATTGAATGCTTCTTTTTGTAACTTCATTGGGGGTAAGAGTGTTGACCGAAGTACATTTTGTATTCATTCTAAAAATGTGCACACGGTCAACGCTTTTACAACCATATGAAGTTACAAAAAGAAGCATTCAATACTTATAATTACATTTTTTAACTAGGTTCATGAAAACACGAATTTTATCAACTTTAATTTAATTCCCCTTTATTGTGGGACCTCGTGTTATCATGAATGATAAGTTTTATTGAGTAATGCAATTGCTTAAGGAATAACATGTGATGTGCAATTAGCCAATCAGAATAACGTATTATAATGAAACATACATCTAATGTAATTATTAGAATATAAAGTATGGAATTTTTTTATTTTTAAAGTGACATGCTTTTGTCATCATTTCTCTTGTAGTCCATTAACAAACTTCTAAAAGAAATTATCAAATTTTAAATAACAAAAATAATTTAAACAAAGAAGTTTTTGATAGGATTTTTAAGTTAGAGTTGCCTATACTAAAAGTATTTGAATTTGACCTTTCATCATGTCAACTTTTTTTTTATCACTTATGTTTTGCATAGATACAACTTAATCAGAAGTTTATGGCTATGCTTTAATGAAAGACATATGTAACTTTTATAAATCGGACAATATATTTATGTTGGTAATTGTATATTAGCATCAGCGTCTGTATATAAGCCACTAGCTGAAACTGCCCGTACCAGTACAAACACGTAAATTCCAGCGGGCTCTGTAATGGATGAAGGCATTCCAAATTCTATATTCTGATTGGTTGTTTCTAGCCACTGTACTATATTAGATCCTCCCCTGAATGTACCTGCTGATATTTCATACCATAAAGTTTCTGACGATGAGAAAACATTCTCCCATAAAACATTGAATTTGTTGTCAAGCCACTCGATGATAACTTGTTTGGAATCTAAAATGATAATTATTTTGTAATTTCCAATTAGAATTCAAATTTTTTATTGTAATCTATTGTTCCCTCATTTATGCAGTTGCATGTTTGCATAACACTAGTTTGTTAATAAATTTAACTTCTAGCTTTAAACATTCAACTCAGGCTATTTTTTTCAAATTATGCCTAACTTTCTATGTCATTTGGTCACGCTCATCAGTGTTATCTTATTGGAAATAATAACACATTTTAATTTTTTTATTTACCCATGGTAAAATTCTTGAAATATAGAAGAGGATGAGATTCAAAATATTTGTTTTATTTAAAAGAGTAATATTTGGTGAATTATTTTAGAATGTTACTTTTAGATTGAATGCTTCTTTTTGTAACTTTATAGGGGTGTAAAAGTGTTGACCGAAGTACATTTTGTATATCCACGCTTCATTCTAAAAATGTGCGGTCAACACATTTACAACACTATGAAGTTACAAAAAGAAGCATTCAATACTTATAATTACATTTTTTAGCTAGGATTATGAAAACACGATTTTTATCAATTTTTTATTTAATTTACCTGTACACTTTGTTGTGGAACCTTGTGTCACAATGAATGATACATTTTATTGTGTAATAAAGTTGATTAAGGAATAATGTGAGATTGCAGTGTAGTCAATCAGAATAATGTTTTATGATGAAACATACATCTAATGTAATTATTAAATTATCAAATAAGAAACTTATCTTCTATAATTTCATTTCACAGTTTTGCATGTAATTTTTACTAATGCTTATAATTTCATATGGATGAAAAAGTGGTCCTTGCAATTATCTTCTGATAATATTTGCAGCAGCCATAAGATAAACTAAGTATAATACATACTATCTCTAACTGGTGGTGTTAATAAAACAGTCATATTTCTGGACACTTTGTCACTTTTTTTATACAAGACATTAATGGCCTGTACATGTACAGTCTGGTGGGACTCTGTCAGCTGTAGATTATAGAAATAGGTGAAGAATAAATCCTGTTGTATTGGAAAACTAACTTTCTCTTTCTTCGTCTGACTTCCTTCAAATGTAATCTGCAAATAAATTTTGACATTTTTTTTAAATACAAGGTTAAAATTCTATATATTTTTTATATAATCAATATCTTGTATCCTTATTCATCAGCAAGCAAAGAGAATATTATTAAAATTTTTATTTTTCAAATAACCAATTTTACTTTTTACATGAAATTCACTGTAAATTCATAATTTTCTGTGTGCATTTATTATTGGGATTGTTGAACAATGGACAAAAATATAAGATCAATTATTATGATCTCAGCAAAATGCTGCATTATCTTATAATGCTGTTGGAAATGAAAATGCTGATTTATTTTTGCCAAACATGTCCAATTGTAATTTTCAAAACTATAAAAATATAGATATTTTTTTTTAATTGACTTATTTATTTATCATATTGCAGTTTTTAAAACATCTTTTCAAAATGTTTTGCCTATTACACAGTAATGCTGTTGAACCTAGAAAGAATCCCTTGATTTAATTGAAGTAGGAACAATCATTTGTATATGCTTTTTAGATTTCAGCTGACAATTTTATATTTTACTGGAAATTCATTTATTTTTTGTGGGATCCAATTATTATGAATGAAGGAAAAATCATATTTTCTTAGGTTAACATTTAAATTTGTGGTTCACCTAGGCCTATACCCAAGAAAAACACTAAACAGAGGGGGATTTAGAGGGTTTATCAGGGGGCACGGGCCGCCCCCTTTTCCTGGGAAAAAAAATGGTTGATCATATAGGAAATCACTGAAGCATGACGGGAGCAGGCCCCCTCTTAGGCAGTCAATGAGCCCCAACTTATGCAAATTTATGGATTCACCATTGCTAAAATTTGTATCCTGGTAATAATGCTAAAATTTGTATCCTGGTAATAATAATGAATTCACAGTTTATATTTTTCCTTCTGTAACATTTGAGGAGGAGCATCTCAACCAATTTGTTTAAAATATAAGTATTAGAAGAGATTTCTATGACTTTTCATACATACCAAGTAATTATCAATACCAATAGAATCAGTAAACCCTTGCCACTTTAATCTGACGACATCTGTTACACTCTGGAAGCCATCTTTAGATATATATTCACTGGATGACAGATAAAATGGTGACACAACTGCACTAGTGGTGGAGGGAGACTTGTTTGATATTTTGACTCCATCTGAGGATGTAGTATTTCCTAGTCCCATCTTGTTATAACATTTGACTGATGTATACACTGTTAAACCTTCAAGGTCACTGTAATCAAACTCCATGGAAACACTTTTAACTGTTGTAGTTGTCCAAGGGTGAAGGTCACTTCCACCTGGTTGATATCCTGCAAGTATAATAATGAATTATATACTGAACATGATTTCACTCTCATTTTTTAAATTTCATAAAAATTATCAATCATAAATAGAGTTTTAGCAAAAAGGTTATAATATTTTTTTTAAATTTTACTCTTGTTTTTCAAACTTACAACCCGGTGTCAAAATACCATGCGGTCATTTTACCGCATGGTATTTTGACCCCAGGTTCACTTTTTAGGGGGTTCAAAATACCATATGACACCAGGGCCAGATGTTTACTTTTAACTTCCCATTTAAAAAGAGTTTAGTGTAGAAAACCCAATGTTCTGTTATATCAAAATTTGTCAATGACTAATAAATATAATAAATATAAAGATGTTCTCATCTCAAATTGTTTTCAAGAAGTACTGACATTTTTTCTACCATTTTTCTGTACATTTTGCATGCAATCTAAGCTATCGGTCATAAAAATTACTCAGAACTCAAGAGTACAAAATTTGTAGTCAAAACAAAAAATCCAATATCTTCATTGGTTGCATTCTGAGTCTTGAGTACAAAATTGTACTTGAAAATTTTTAATACCACAAGGTTTGTTCCCTTACCAAAGGCATACTGACAGAAGTCAATACCAGACTCTGCATCTGCTACTTCCCAGTTAGCTGAAACAATATTAACTTCCCAGGCATCTTGATCAGCACCTGAAATAAAATATATACTAGATACATAAAATAGTGTCTAGGGTTACCAATATGATATATATGTAACTGTACAATTTTGCTGAAAATAAACATGAAGTTTCCTTGTATGAAGATTTCTAAAACTCTTTCTTATAACTTATCTGAATATGAAATGCTTTAGTCAATTTGAAAACAAGTAGCACTTGATTATAATTTCATTGATTTTTTGTTGTTACCTATTTTTTGGTTCGATGACTATTCCTTTAGGTGTAATACCACCAAATCATGGTACGTCACATCTGGTTGTATACAAAAAAATAGGTTGAAAAAAATATTCCCTTGAATTTGACAGTTGTAGGTAATTAATCCTACAATTTATTGCAGTAAAACATTTCTGTTTCATAAACATATGTCTTTGGTATTTCAAAGCACCATTATTTTTTTATTTGGGATTTCTATAGAATATTTTGTAAACTTGAGGTTACATGGTTACTAAACCTTGTACACAGATTAAATAAGGGGGAAAATTTGATTGGTTAACTTCCAGTGATGGTTATTTTTTTTAAATGCAATGACATGTTATGTGAAATTTTTGCTATAGTACTGGACAGGATAAAACTTTACTCATGCCAAGTATTTCTTTATTTGAAACAAAGATAAATTCTGCACATTTTTTGGAAAAGTGCAAATTTAACAAAGACTGATTGGGGAAAATCAATGGTGGTATTACACTTTTAAGAATAATGTAACTTATTTCTTTTATTGAGATAGCTTAATATTTTTTCCACTGAGCAACCAACTTGTTGAACATTTACTTAAGAATTGAATGCTTCTTTTTGTAACTTTATTGGGGTGTAAAAGCGTTGACCGAAGTACACTTTGTATGAAGCGTTGACCGAAGTACACTTTGTATGAAGCGCGACAGTTTTTAGACTATAACAAATTAAAAATAAGCAAAAATGATGTTTCACGATCATTAATCCATCGCTACATTTTGTAATCTAACGTTGTTTTTTGTTTTTGTAATGGTGCTTTCTTTCTCGTCCGCAAATTAGATGTTAAAAATAGAACACAAATCTTTAAATAGATACATGTATAAATAGTATATGGTTTGAAGATTTATACAGGGCTTAGTATCCTAATAGTATTGATTCGTATGGTTGTCTCCTCAAAGGAAATTGTTATTTATATATGGGTAAAAATTAACCGAATAAAAAAAATGTACCCTAGCTGAAAGTAGCATCTCAAATATACAATAGAACTGTTCTCACTTCTATTTCACTCATAAAACTTGAAGGTTGAGAACGAGATTATATCGATCACCTCTATATCAAAGTACTACTATATATACCGACTGAAAAATATGCACAGTGTCACAGACTTTCAGTACCTAAAGTTAAATGTAAATCCCGAAGTAGTCAGTACTTTAATAAGACAGCAACCAGACAACAACACAAGGCCAAAAGAAAATTAAAAAGGAAAAGGCATCTTATGATATGCATTTCACGGGGGTGGGGGTGGGGGCTGCAGGGGTCCTGATCCCGAAATCCCGGACTTAAAAACATGAAATCCCGAGGTCCTGAATTTATAGAAATTTCAATCCCGCCATACAGAAATTCGAAAAAAGAATAGCCGGATCCATAAAGGATCAATCCTGAAATCCCGTGTTGAAAAACACCCGATCCCGGAGTCCCGTTTAAGGTCCCCCCTCATTTGTGTAGATGGACTAAATAACAAAACACAATATTACCAGTCATGTCTCAGCCTGTGTGCGATTGTTTTTTTCTTGGGTTTTTTTTTCGGTTGGGGGGGTTGTAGACATATCAAACATAAATATGTACATCTGTTTTTATGTCATATGTCTCAACCTCCGTTAATTTGGTTTCCTCGGAAATGTTTTTACACGATGTATTTTCTGGAAAATACACTGTACTACAAAGACTACAAATGTCTTGAGAGAAAGCAAAATTCAGAGAGAGAAGCACAATAATTTATTGTCACATATAATTAGATCTCAAAGGGAGTTGCAGAATAAGGAATACTGGCAAATGTCAAAATTGAATAAAAAAGTTTGCAAAATTATAAAGAATAACAACGGAAAATAAAATAATTATTTAATATAATAGTGTAGACCATGTACAGAATTTTACAAAATCGTTAATTGAAGATCTTACAGAATAAGCGTTATATCTAAAGATAAAGAACATTTAGGTCCACACTTCATATGGACCCTTAAAAATCGTTGGATTATCTCGGTGTTGCTGGTCAGTAATGAATAAAAAATCACTGGTCAATTAAAGGTTGTTGTAAGTGATGCAATATATTCTTATTTTCCTGTTCCCCTTATGTAACTTCCAGTTTTATTAAAGTTTACATTCATCAAAGCCTTAGTTTAATTTATTTTCCTGTCATTACTACCCCCCCCCCCCCTTTATTTGTCGCATGTTGTGTATCATGTACTGATTCTATATATACTTCGAGCATACATATGTACACTTATGAAACAATAACCATTTAGTAAACTTTTTAAAACGTTTATGTAGACTTGTATACAATAAATTTTATACAGAACAAATAAGATATTAACAAAGATGTCAGTTTGTCTGCGTGTTTTACTTGTTAACTTGAAGATGTATAAAAAACCACACGACACTCTTTCAAGAATTTGTAGAATCATTGATATAATGTTTGTTTATATATGCGATGTTAAGCAGCAGTATATGGACAGAACACGTTCTGTCGTGATATAGTACCAAAACACAAGCTTTTACATGTTCCGCTGCTAAATAAACCGGTTTTTTTCAAAAGTGGCCAAATCATATATCGGAATGGAGTTAAAGTGTAAACAGATGACTTACAAGATAGTCTAAGAGATTTATGAATTGGTTACCCAAAAATGACAAAGTTCAACTATCTCTCATTAGAGCAAATATTAATAAAGATCAAAACCCTGACCACATGCAGACAGCAAAGTACGTTCTAGGATTCAAACTAGATGTTTTGCGGAAAAACTATAAACTATAAAGGGGGACGGACGGACGGAAGAACAGGCGGTCAGACAGAATGACAGACGGACAGATGTACAGGGGTAGTTGAGGGGGCATAAAAAATATAGCTTCAATTACATCTTTTATTGCGTCAACTTGTATACAGTAACCCTGATGATTTCTATTTTTAAGATTTTACCATTTTTGCGTTCATGTACTTACAACGTATTTTTGTCGGAATTACTAATTGTTTTAGATATGTATATTGATAATGGACATACTTGTATCACATTTTTACAACGTATAATTTCTTTTTAAAATGTTCCATAAAAGAGGGTCTGATTGGGGTTTACGGAATACAGAATAATGGGCAAAAATTGCAGAATAAAATGCAAAAAAGAAAAAAAAAAGAAAAAGTGTATAATGAGGTGCTAAAATATAAAGAATAAAGAATATTGGTAATACTAAATAAAAATTTATGATAATTATCCAGACTCTTATGATAAAAAGAATCTATCAATATGAAACACATAATCATCGTGCATAATCAACACGAAGAACGTTGGAAATTATTAGCAGGATAACTTGACGTTATATAATAAAAATTACGACGTCACAAATTTTTATATTTTTTTTTTGTCAAAATGTTGGGTTTGCGTCGCTTCTACAGGGAAAACGAAGTCGGTGACCATATTTTTTTTTAATATCATCTAACTCGTAAGACAAAGAGGAAAAAAATATTAATTTAAAAAAAAATTCTATGGAGCAGTTCTCGTGATTTATACTAGAAACCGAAAATTGTAGAAGAAAAATATAGATTTACCCTATATATTCAATGTAATTAAGTACCCTCTCAGACCATTTTAAAAATGGATTTTTTTTACATTTTCTGATGTATATTTTCAATATCTAATTGAGTTCTAAGTTTTAAAAAAATCTATGGACTAGTTTATTTACTGATCCTTGACCTTAAATATACTTTACTGTGACTTTGAGATCAGGAACAGTAATAAAAAGGCTGTTCCTTTGCTTTTTAAAAGTTTTTTTGTAGTGCATCTACTGATTTTGTGTCATGGATGGATACCCAATTTAATTTGTTCTTTTATAAGAGAGTTACTTTTTAAATGGACGCTGTTATACTCCTCTTAGAAGATGCATCCTTAAACCAAGTTTTAATAACAACGATCACTTGATACAGTATTTGAAATCTCAAATCTTTCAAATTTCATACACAATTCTTACCTGTACCATCATAAACATAGTCGAAAATAGGAGGAGTGAGATCAACTAAAACTGGGTCTGAATAAGCTATGGTCTGCAGTCCTGCAGCATTGGTTGCTATGACAGTTATGTAAACAAATGTTTTGTCCACCAGGTTGACTTTGTTATTCAAACCAAATTTTCTACGACCTTCACATTTGAATGTTTGAATCTGTGTACCACCTTGAGTATAACCTTAAAAATAAACCAATCTATTTTATCTCAGAATCAATTATACATATATTCCTAAACATTTCTTCACCATTGTTGCAATTTAACATGCCAAAAATCAATATTTAATCTCAGATTTCAGACCACATCTAACCAAGAAAAAATACATTTTGAAAACAAATTTCTTCATTCATTTCTATACACATCAGGGAATATAATAATGACATAATTGACGGTCACCTCTGCCTGCCATAACAAACAGTATGTTAAAATACAATTCCGTTTTTTCTGTCTGAGGTGTGGTAAAAGTATAGTCAAATAAATATGTTTCAAGCTCACATGAGATTTTTCACTACTGGTACCTGTTTCTATCATCTCTCTTACTTTGCCTTCCGTCTACTTAAAGACGAGTCTTTCGGAACAGCACCAATTTAACCAACTTTTCTATAGTTCATTTAAATGAATCAAAATTTTCAAATTGTAGAAAATGCACCACAGAAACTCTTGTAGATACAGAATTAATATTAAATTACCTTTTATGAGTTTTATTTGAATAAAAGACAGCTTTTTCCAATCCATTTTTAAAGAATTTGCAATTAAACATCTTAAATCTTTAATTCATCACATACAACTCTTTAACAAAAACCGGTTTATTAGAATGATATACTGTGGATTCATTTATTTTCATGGGTACCAATTTTTGTGGATTGAGGAAAACTTACATTTTGGTGGATATTTGATTATGTGGCTTTCGTAAAGTCTGCATATAATCATACAGCAAACTTGTAATTTGTTGTACATTTTAATTATCAGTTTCCCTGCACTCAAGAAAAAACACAAAAATTGTTATCCAATGAATAATAATAAATTCACAGTACATGTACTAACTAAGTGGCAAGTGCATATAAACAAAGTAAAAACCTACCTATAGCCCATTTATAATCCACAATTGGTGACTCTGGATCAATAAAACTCCACGAGCCATGAATGGAACTCCATTGGTGGATGTAATCAATATGACCATTCACATGACCAGACGAAGCTGAGTCCAACTGGACCTCGTGTACCTGTATATTATCATAGAATAAGCCTGTCTTCATGTCAAGGCTACCTATTGTTAATTGTGCACTATTTGTTGAAGCTGTGAAATAAAATGTATGTCTGTGCCAAGACGTTAATTCTCTTGTATTTGCCCCATGATCATCTTTTCTGTAACTTTTTGTGTATATAAGAAAGACATGATATTCATCACCTAACTTCACAAAGCCTTCTTTATTAGCCACATAAGCTTCCCATATTGGTAAGTGACTGGTATAAAACGTTACACGATATAGTTTCCCTGCTTCAACACTTGTTAATGTTTGCTGTAGCTCCCCACGTAAATACAAGAAGAAGTTGCCATCATGTGCCAAATTACTGGTTGATGTGACTGCCGTCAAACAAGTCCCAGTTGCCCCTGTCCAGCTAGCGGGATGGTGGAATGTTTGTGTGTATGTACAGATGTCTGTGGTTGTACTAAGTGTTTCCCAGGATATTATACTTCCTTTAGTCAATTCAAAAGATGGATTCTGTACAATGTTAGTATCTAAATGTGTCAATGATTCAGGTATAGGTCCAGTTACATCAATAACAACACCATCAGAGACAACTTTGTCTGATATCAATCCAACAGCATCGATGGCATATACTTTATGGTACATCTTTGACCCTAAAATAGATTTATATTTTATCTTCTTATTCATTTGTACATACAGGCATAAGATTCAGTATCTAGATATAATCAATTCATTTTTTTCTACAATTGTATTAAATTTATTTATTAATCACTGCCTTGCTCTGTTAGATAGCTGACTCATTTGCAATCATACCACATCTCTTTATTTTTATACTGATTTTTTTAAAAATTCTAATTTACTGAATGTTTAGTACAGTAACCATTAAATATATATCTGTCATAGCCAATTTGATGTTTGTACTTAGAGGAAACTAGAACTATAACACTGTGACAAATAATTCAGGTAGTAGTCTTTTTATTCCCCATTTTCATTCTCAATTTTTTTACATGTTGGAGAAACAAAGCTAAATCATTCATTTATACTGTCATCTAAATAAAAAGAGCATTCTCTAAATGGGTCCTAAACCAGTTTATCATATTGATCAGAAACATTCACAGCTTGTACCTTGTGTTGCATTAGTAGCCAGATATCTAGAAGCAGAGACGTGGAGACCAACATTTTCCCATGGTTTGAGGTCACATTCTGTGCTGGTAGTAGTTGAACCAACACACCAGTAGTACTCTTTTATTCCAGCCTCTGTATCAGAAAATCCATGCCAGTGAGCTCCAGCAAATGACGAAGAATTCTGATATTCCATATCCTCTAAACCTGTTAACAATTAAATAACAATAAAGCTGACTCAGAAATTAAAAAAAAAAATGCTTATATGGGATCAATGTTATTTGGACTGTACCAATTTATGTATATTTTGTACGTAGAGACAACCAAAAATTTTAAAGTTTAACAAAGGTATAATTTCCTATAGGCCTGTATGGAAAATTTGACAAAAACATGAAATTAAGTATCTGTAATTATACAATTTGGCTTCAATCAATGAAAATAATGAATCCAATAAAGTCTAGTCTTGTTTGTTCATTTTTAATAAAATATGCTCATTTAGGACATTTAGTTCAAAAGGAATAGCAAAAACAGTGTTTTTTGTTTTTATCAAAGCAAAAACAAGTTTATATTCACTTGATCAAGCTGTTTTTGAAGAAAAATAAAATTTCACCAATTTTTCATCAAAAGTTAAATATGCATCTATTCTATAACTTTTGAAAACTTGAATATTTACCTATCCCATCATACACCATTCCTGCCGTTGGTTTGATGTGATCTATTGTAAACCCGTCAGATGTTGCTGTCATGTGGACACCAGAGTAACTGTATGCCACAACATTGACATAATATGTCACTCCTACTTCATAATTTAATCTTGTCATGTTGTAATGAGTTGTCTTTCCTGATAATGTATCTGATAAAATCAGGAAATCATGTCCTGCAAAATTGGAAATACATTTCAATAAATGAATCCTTTTCACTAGTAGTGCATTTTTTAAAATGAAATTAATACATGCATTACACACAAATTAAAAGAAGAGTAACATAACAGGAATGTGTCCATAGGACACAGATGCCCCAATTGCACTATCACTTTCTATGTTCAGTGGACTGTGAAATTGTGTTCAAAACTCTAATTTGGCATTAAAATTATAAAGATTATACCACAAGGAACTTATGTACTAAGTTTCAAGTTGATAGAACTTCAACTTCATCAAAAACTACCTTGAGTCCTTGACCAAAAACTTTAACCAAAAACTTTAACCAAAAACTTTAAACTGAAACGGGACAGACAGACAGATGAATGAATGAACGGACGGACAGATCTTATTTGGCATTCAAATAAGGGACGACATCAGAAGTTCAATGTGGGATCAAAAGAAATTAATTCATATAGTTTTTTCACTGACCCCCCTACCCCCCTCTTAACATAATTTGGGAAAAATTGATTGACCAATAAGGATATATATAAAATCGAAAGTTTTTTTATCCTTCATTGATTTTTTGATGTCGTCCCTAAGAAAGATGATATCATAGGGAACATGTGTACTAAGTTTAAAGTTGGTTGGACTTCTACTTCATCAAAAACAACCTTGACCAAGAACTTTAACCTGAAGCAGGACAAATAGACGGTGCGAAGAATGAAAACAGACAAAAGGACCCACAGACCAGAAAACATAATGCCCCTCTACTAATGTAGGTGAGGCATAAAAATCAAAGTTAAAATTCATTTACTAGCAAAAAGCTGCAAATGGATAAACCTGCCTTAAAATTACCTCCAATACTGCATGCTAGACAAAGTCATCAAACTTTCAATAATTGATATAATGCCTGTTGCTTATTTTATAGATATTTCATTGAGTATTCTGGTTATCAGTTAACATTGAAATTGTCATATTAAGGGCTGTAGTTTTGAACAGTTGGGAAGCTTTGTAAAAAATATTTCATTGATGGACAAACTAGTGTCCACAGTACATGGATGCCCCACTCGCACTATCATTTTCTATGTGCAGTGGACAGAGTCATATCAAAGGGAACTTGTATACTAAGTTTCAAGTTGATTGGACTTCAACTTCATCAAAAACTACCTTGACCAAAATCTTTAAACTGAAAATTGCACTTTCATTTTCTATGTTCAGTGGACCATGAAATAGTGGAAAAAAATATAATTTGGCATTTAAATGAGAAAGATTATATCATAGGGAACATGTATACTAAGTTTCAAGTTATTTGGACTTCAACTTTATCAAAAACCACCTTGACCAAAAACTTTAACCTGAAGAGGGACAGACGAATGAACGAATGGACAGAGGAACAAACGCACAGACCAGAAAACATAATGCCCCTCTACTATCGTAGGTGGGGCATAAAAATGTACGATTGCGAACAGAATATGAAAATTATTTCTACTTTTTTAAGCATTTGAATAATATGTGAATAATAGATTATGATATATAGATATAAGAAGATACAGCATAAGTGCCAATGAAAACTCTTCTTTCAAGTCACAATTAGTAAAAAGTAAAAACCCTTATAGGTCAAAGTATTGCCTTTAACTCGGGAGTCTTGGCTCACACTGAACAGCAAGCTATAAAAGGCCCCAAAAATAACTATTGTAAAACCAACAGTGTAATCTACATAAAAAATTAGACACACAAGAAACACTTATGAACAACATCAACAAATGACAACCAGCGAACAACAAGTTCCATGTTCATTTTCATATGGCCCCTGGTATCATCCCTCAACCCAAATGAGCACTTTGCTAGCTCTTTGATCTAATATTGGAGTATCAGGATGACATCAGGGCTGTTACGGAAAGGTACATGTTGTAAATATATCAACCTTACCTCCAGGGAATGTACTTATGTAGATTCTGAACTCTTTAATCAAAGTGGCAGCATTAACAAACTTTTCATTCCAGTCAAAGGTCATAGGTCGTCCTTGTCTGACAAAATCAGCATCTTTTACATTCGTCCCTGTCACCTTCTCTGTAACCTATAATATATACAAAGTCACATGACATTCATGACAATGCAACAAGGTACAACACTTTATACAACCAATACCATACATGTGATTTATTTAAATTGAATTTTATATTAATGTACTCTTCAAATAATATTCTTTTGAATACTGTTAATTCAGAAATTATTGCACCCATTTACTATTTCATTTCATTATAATGCGATTGGTATCTTTGCGATATTGAAAAGAAGCTGGTTTAATTCATATACAAAATTTCAAAATATGTTTAAATTATTGTGACTTACCTCTAGTATAACCCTGTTGCATTTTTCACAATAACAAAAAACATCACAATAATTTCTGAATTACAGTAAACTTATCAAAATTGTCAATTTAACATTGTAATAAGTTTTTTTAATATTGGTTTTAAAAGTACTAACATTTTATTATTTATACTTACAGCTTTGCCTCCTGCTGTAGCCAGAGCTAGATTTCCTGTAGATATCATTATACCATTGGTTTTAAAGTCAGCAAATGTTGTACCATCATACCATAAACGGACAAAGAAGGAATAATCCTGACCACTGGTGAGGTAAAACTCTGCAAAAAATACATATCATAAAATGTGTATGTACTTGGTTTTTTTTTTAAATATGGCAAACATATTTTGCTTGATTATTATAGACCACTTAATTTCAAAATTGCTGTTGTACAAAATCTTAAGTTTTTCATACCTCTAATGATGTTGAGCTTACTGTTGCAACTTAATGCACTGACAGCTAATCTTTTCTAAAGTAGCTTTTAACTTAAAAATTTGTAATCTGATGAAAAAGCAATACTGTAATAACAGCAAACATCATACCAAAGTTGACTTATTTCATGAGAAATCATTTAGACTATTGTTTCATAAACATGCAAAAAAAAAAATGGTATGGGTTTTCATGTAACTCACTATCATGAATACTTTTTAAAATACCTATAATTCTAATTATGGTTGACAATTAATTAAACCAAACCAGCTGTACCAGATAATTAGCCAGTGATATACCAAATGTATGTTGCAATAGTTGTAATTGGTCATTTTTTTCAACAACAAAAAAACAGATTTATTTATGATGATCAATGTTTTACTGTTTTCATCTGATTTTTAAAAGATCTATTACAAGAGTTATACCATATTCAGAAGAGAATGTAGCTGAAGTAAGTTGTGCTGCATCATGCCATACTCTATCATCTACAGATGTATATATTCCCTCTGGTAATGTACCACTAGACAACCCTACACTCCATTCAAACCTAAAATAAAAGTAAAATACCATTTCAATTGTTCAAACAAAGAACCTAAGAAACTGACTTATGTTTCAGTTTCATTTGCTAAATTTTATGCTATGTTATCATTGTCTATCAACTCACTATTGAGGAGCTATTCCCTGCCTCATTTTATACTGCCAGTACCCCTCTGAGTACAGTATCTGAGGATGTACTCACCATTGAGGAGCTATTCCCTGTCTCATTATAAACTGCCAGTACCCCCTGATCAGTAGAGTATCTGAGGATGTACTCAACATTGAGGAGCTATTCCCTGTCTCATTATAAACTGTCAGTACCCCCTGAGTATTGTACCTGATTATTTATTCACCATTGTGGAGCTATTCCCTGTCTTATCATAAACTGTCAGTAGCCCCTGAGTATTGTACCTGATTAGTTACTCACCATTGTGGAGCTATTCCCTGTCTTATCATAAACTGTCAGTACCCCCTGAGTATTGTACCTGATTAATTAATCACCATTGTGGAGCTATTCCCTGTCTTATCACAAACTGTCAGTAGCCCCTGAGTATTGTACCTGATTAGTTACTCACCATTGTGGAGCTATTCCCTGTCTTATCATAAACTGTCAGTACCCCCTGAGTAATGTACCTGATTAATTAATCACCATTGTGGAGCTATTCCCTGTCTTATCACAAACTGTCAGTACCCCTTGAGTATTGTACCTGATTATTTACTCACCATTGAGGAGCTATTCCCTGACTAATCATAAACTGTCAGTACCCCTGAATATTGTACCTGATTAGATAATAACCATTGAGGAGCTATTCCCTGTCTCATTATAAACTGCCAGTACTCCCTGAGTATTGTACCTGATTAGTTACTCACCATTGAGGAGCTATTCCCTGTCTCATTATAAACTGCCAGTATCCCCTGAGTACAGTATCTGAGGATGTGATTTCTTGGTCATCCAAACTATAACCATTGACATCATACACTTCTATCAAATCATTTGGGTTGGCTGAAAAAGATTATCTATGAGCTATATTCAATTTAAATTATACAATTCATTTTAGGCCACACCAATTTAATTTCTTATTCTACTGATATTTCCACTCCAAAAGTTTGGGAGAGGGAGCAATTTGAAAATAATTTACATCTATGTTCCTTTTCCAGCTATTCCAATAAATGAAAGAGGTGTAAAATACCAACCAACACACAAACATATTACTCTATCTCATTGTAAAAATTTAAATTTCAGCTCAATGTCAATATACTATGAATGAATTACTTTTTTCATGGATAATACATTTTGTAGATTAAAGAAAAATTCTTTATTTCATGGATATTTGATTTCATGGTTTTGTCAAAGTCTGCATACAAGTCTTTAGAAAATTTGTCTTTTGAATATTTAAAGTTGTGTTTTATGTATTCCCAACAAAATTGATATCCAATGAATGATATTGAATCTACAGTGAAAGGAGAATCATTCTAGCACCTGGCTATAAACCTCTTTATCCCAGAAATACTTACATGCTGTTACACTGTTACATATTAGACTTGGATCATATGAACATTTCTGGTCCTGTGGAGCACACACACAATGTCCTATACAGGAGAATGTCACACAACGTCTAATTAGTTCTAGTGAACCACCTGACTAAACCTCTTCACCACAGTAATACTTACATGCTGTTACACTGTTACATGTTAGACTTGGATCATATGAACATTTCTGGTCCTGTGGAGCACACACACAATGTCCTATACAGGAGAATGTCACACAACGTCTAATTAGTTCTAGTGAACCACCTGACTAAACCTCTTTATCCCAGAAATACTTACATGCTGTTACACTGTTACATGTTAGACTTGGATCATATGAACATTTCTGGTCCTGTGGAGCACACACACAATGTCCTATACAGGAGAATGTCACACAACGTCTAATTAGTTCTAGTGAACCACCTGACTAAACCTCTTCACCACAGTAATACTTACATGCTGTTACACTGTTACATGTTAGACTTGGATCATATGAACATTTCTGGTCCTGTGGAGCACACACACAATGTCCTATACAGGAGAATGTCACACAACGTCTAATTAGTTCTAGTGAACCACCTGACTAAACCTCTTTATCCCAGAAATACTTACATGCTGTTACACTGTTACATGTTAGACTTGGATCATATGAACATTTCTGGTCCTGTGGAGCACACACACAATGTCCTATACAGGAGAATGTCACACAACGTCTAATTAGTTCTAGTGAACCACCTGACTAAACCTCTTCACCACAGTAATACTTACATGCTGTTACACTGTTACATGTTAGACTTGGATCATATGAACATTTCTGGTCCTGTGGAGCACACACACAATGTCCTATACAGGAGAATGTCATACAGTGTCTAATTAGTTCTAGTGAACCACCTGACTAAACCTCTTCACCACAGTAATACTTACATGCTGTTACACTGTTACATGTTAGACTTGGATCATATGAACATTTCTGGTCCTGTGGAGCACACACACAATGTCCTATACAGGAGAATGTCACACAACGTCTAATTAGTTCTAGTGAACCACCTGACTAAACCTCTTCACCACAGTAATACTTACATGCTGTTACACTGTTACATGTGAGACTTGGATCATATGAACATTTCTGGTCCTGTGGAGCACACACACAATGTCCTATACAGGAGAATGTCACACAACGTCTAATTAGTTCTAGTGAACCACCTGACTAAACCTCTTCACCACAGTAATACTTACATGCTGTTACACTGTTACATGTTAGACTTGGATCATATGAACATTTCTGGTCCTGTGGAGCACACACACAATGTCCTATACAGGAGAATGTCACACAACGTCTAATTAGTTCTAGTGAACCACCTGACTAAACCTCTTTATCCCAGAAATACTTACATGCTGTTACACTGTTACATGTTAGACTTGGATCATATGAACATTTCTGGTCCTGTGGAGCACACACACAATGTCCTATACAGGAGAATGTCACACAACGTCTAATTAGTTCTAGTGAACCACCTGACTAAACCTCTTCACCACAGTAATACTTACATGCTGTTACACTGTTACATGTTAGACTTGGATCATATGAACATTTCTGGTCCTGTGGAGCACACACACAATGTCCTATACAGGAGAATGTCACACAACGTCTAATTAGTTCTAGTGAACCACCTGACTAAACCTCTTTATCCCAGAAATACTTACATGCTGTTACACTGTTACATGTTAGACTTGGATCATATGAACATTTCTGGTCCTGTGGAGCACACACACAATGTCCTATACAGGAGAATGTCACACAGCGTCTAATTAGTTCTAGTGAACCACCTGACTAAACCTCTTCACCACAGTAATACTTACATGCTGTTACACTGTTACATGTTAGACTTGGATCATATGAACATTTCTGGTCCTGTGGAGCACACACACAATGTCCTATACAGGAGAATGTCACACAACGTCTAACCAACTCTAGTGAACCACCAGATTTTTTATTAAAGGCTGAGTGAATCATTGCACTTCTTAGTCCAACCTAGAATAAAATATAGAAACATATGACTGTATAATCATAGAACTGAAGTTTCAATAGGGAATGGACCATATCACCACATAGTAAAAAATAAATCAATTAAATAAGGCTGATTGGATTAAGCACAAGATGGTTATATCTGCAGGCTTGCCTGGATCACAGCTATTCTCAGTCCAACATAGATTAGATGTTAAAAGAATTAAGTGGCTCCCTGCACTTCTTAAACCATAATAGCAGAGTAGATTGGAGCTGTT
Organism: Mytilus galloprovincialis; assembly: GCA_037788925.1. Lineage (NCBI taxonomy): Eukaryota > Metazoa > Mollusca > Bivalvia > Mytilida > Mytilidae > Mytilus > Mytilus galloprovincialis. The sequence goes on from CM075341.1 coordinate 26,213,971, forward strand.
ACAATATTACAATGTAATGAAATGACCAATTTCATTATTGAAACAGTGTAACAATATTTGTATATATACTCTTGTGAATAATAGTAGTCTCATTGGAAATCCTATCACATCTCCTTGATTCTAGAGTATAGTTGCCTCATTGGTAATTGCAATCAACTCACATCTCCTGGATTCTAGAGTATAGTTGCCTCATTGGCAATTGCAATCAACTCACATCTCCTTGATTCTAGAGAATAGTTGTCTCATTGGCAATTACAATCAACTCACATCTCCTTGATTCTAGAGAATAATTGTCTCATTGGCAATTGCAACTTGATTCTAGAGAATAGTTGCCTCATTAACAATTGCAATCAACTCACATATTCTTATTTATATATAAAAGTTATTATATGTCTTACCCCATTGACTGCCCAGACAGTGACATACACTGTATCATACAATATAAGGTTGAGAGTAGGTACAGTATTTAGTTGTATATATCCTTCATCATTGTGATCTGTTCCTGTTGTTGTGTATCCATACTTTGTTGATGTGTCCTTCAAAAGAAATGGTATTTCATTTGTCTGCTATTTTTTTCATAATAAAACTAATGATATATGTATCTATAAATTTAGGCAAGCATGCAAATTTCTTTACACCCAAATCGCTATTTGGAAAACTGTCCGGCTGGACCCGAAAATCGTCCTGCTTGACCCAGGAATCTGTCCTGCTTGAACTTTTGACATCATACAACAATCAATTTTTCATTGTGGCGTCAGATATTTTCTATTATGACGTCAAAACTTTAATGATGTCCAGTTATTGTGGACAAATAGCAATCAGGTGCATTGGATCACCGTAAGAATAAAACTAATTCTTTTTCATTCAATGTTTTCACACAGTGTCATATTTTGTCAAACCACTTTAAATAGCTACTCCTCATTCAAACAAAAAAAAAAACAGTGATTAAATTCTATAACTGAATAGATTATAATTGAATAATTACTTACATCAGTCAAATCATCTTTTAAATAACCGCTCCCTACAGTAACGTGATAATAATCTATCCCTGAATGAATGTCTGAGAATCCTAGCCACGCTAAATACAATGCACGACTAGACCAGGTCATGTGACCATTTTCATGTCGTGTTAAATTAGCTGCATGTTCTGTGTCCACTGCAAACATTCCTTTTAAAAAAGTATGAACAAAAAGATATCGATTTTGTGAGAGAGATGTCATAGATTTTTATTGGCTAAATTTTCGTGGCATTTGCTATGTCTACTATATACACATATAAGCAAAATATCATATTTTTTGTATATAAGTTATAAATATACATATTATGAACTAAGTATGAAATTTCCCTAAATTGAACCAACATCTACCGTTAAAATCGTTAAATAAGCCGCAGGTTTTTTTCTCTGTCTTTGTCCCTGCGTGTTATACTCAGGTGCGCTTTATGTATGTATTTTTTTCTGTTTTCAGGACGAGCGTGAAAAAAAATATATCTGGATTTTTTTTCTGGAGACAGTCAGATTGTCAAGTGCTTGCAGTGACTTGATAAATTGTTAATGTGGCATATTTTGTTATGAATAAATATATTTACTTTATCGTTTGTTCTTTATTTCATTCAATCATTGTTGGTTTAGGAAGTTGATAACCATGTGTTCGTGTTCATTTTATAAACAAAGAGAGATAACTGTGTTTTGAAAGAGGTACCATACAGGATATTAATTATTAAAGGAATCCAAAGAGCAAAAAAAATATATAGGTCGCCGTGCTTGTTTTCGAGATATATGCCATTGAAATTTTGGCGGGAAAATATTCTCTCTTGACTTTTCATAGCTTTATCATTGACAAGTTGAAGTTCTCAAAAACTGTTAAAAAGTAATTAAAATTTTATAAGACTTTTACAGATTGCTTATCATTATACATGTAAAAGATTTATAAAAAGAAAAATGGGGGTCACCGGGCAAATTTTTTCCAGGTATTCAAATGGATAAAACCAGAGGATTCCGAAAATCTGTCAAAAAATCCAAGACATGACAAGCCAGCTTCCTTAATGAGTGTTATTTTATCATACAAGAAAGTTCCAGATTCAATTTTAACATCAGTGTTGATATTTAAATGTAACTAGAGGCTCTCAAGAGCCTGTATTGGTCACCTGAAATCAAATAAAAAAAGATGAATTTGGCTAGAAAGTTACAAAACTTGGCCAGCACCTCATAAGGACAGGTACATTCATGCAATGTTTTATTTCATTCAATTCATTGGTTCTCTAGAAGAAGACTTTTGTATGCATTTCCCATAGGGTCCTATGTTAAACTAAACCCCCTGCTTGCGGCCATCTTGGATGATGGATCGGCTACAAAGTAATGACACTTGGTCAGCATCTCATAAGAAACATTTATGCTATTTTTGATTTTATTCCATTCAGTGGTTGTCTAAAAGAAGAAATTTGAATGTATTTCCCATAAGGTCCTATGTAAAACTAAGTCCCCCCACTGGCGGCTATCTTGGATGTTTGATTGGTGACAAAGTAACAACACTTGGTCAGCATCTCATTAGGAACATTCATGCTATGTTTGATTTCATTCCATTCAGTGGTACCCTAAAAGAAGACATTTGTATGTATTTACCATAGGGTCCTATGTTAAACTAAGTCCCCCTGCTGGAGGCCATCTTGGATGTTTGATTGGTGACAAAGTAACAACACTTGGTCAGCATCTCATTAGGAACATTCATGCTATGTTTTGTTTCATTCCATTCAGTGGTTCAATAAAAGAAGTCATTTGTATGTATTTCCCATACAGTCCTATGTTAAACTGAGTCCCCACTGGCGGCCATCTTGGATGATGGATCAGCTACAAAATAACAACACTTGGTCAGCACCTGATAAGCAATATTCATGACATGTTTGGTTTCATTCCATTTAACGGTTCTCTAAAAGAAGTCATTTGTATGCATTTCCTATAGGATCCTATGTTAAACTAAGTCCCCCACTGGCGGCCATCTTGGATGATGAATCGGCTACGAAATAACAACACTTGGTCAACACCTCATAAGGAACATTCATGCCATGTTTGGTTTCAATCCATTCAGTGGTTCTCTAGAAGTTCAAAATGTAAAATGTTAACGATGACGACGATAGACGACAACGGACACCAAGTGATGAGAAAAGCTCACTTGGCCCTTCTGGCCAGGTGAGCTAAAAATAGAATGAATTGCAATCTTAGATATTGCATATCATTTATTCCTGAAATACCTCTTGATGGTGGAGTTGTGTCTACAAACATTCCATTGGAGACACTTGTGGTACAAAGTTGTGCTCCATTACAGGCTATCAATGTCACATAATATGTAACACCATCATGTAGTCTTAGATTAGTAAATATATAGTTCCTCACTATCCCATTCACCTGCAAACACATAATATATGTACATGATATATAAAAAATAAATATGTTATTATGAACTGAATATGATGAAAATGACATAGGTAGTAAGAATTACAATGCAGTGGGCAACAATGTGAAGGCCTCTAACCAAAATCTGGTTTCTTGGCTCTAATTGCTGTCAATACTTTTACTTATCTGACAAAAATATTTAGTTTGTCAACACCTTTGCTCTAGGTTTCCTAAGCATTAATTTGGTTGAAATCAGTATGAGTTTGTCAAATTTTCAAAAAATCTCTGATTTTGACCTATTTGGGATGTCAAAATCAACGCTCCAGAAAAAAACTTTGCCAAAAATACTTCTATTTAACTTCCTAACATGTCTTTTCATCAACTTGAAATATTTTCATCCTGAAACATTGAACTTAATAATTGGAATCAAATAAGACCCTTACCCCTCCTTTGGTTAACTTCCTAAATATTATCCTTTAATTGCAGCATAAACATATATAATGGGAAAGTCTTCAGTCATTATTCAACTCACCTGAACAGAGGACAATTCAAACTGACCACCAATATGAGACTTGACCGATAGATACTGCCTTTCTATATGTGATTGAGTATCTTCAGTAGTCCATTCTACTTTCATAGTAGTCCTATATATCTGTGTTAGTCCATTGACACCAAAGTTCTGAGGGAATGTAGGACCAGTAACATCAGGGACTGTATCATCTACCTTGAAACCATTGGAACTAGCTTCTGACCACAAACCTAGAAATATTGGTAGATAGGTATACAAATTAAGAGGGTGACGCATGTGATCATTTGCCAAATCGTGATTTCTTTTGTTTATTTTTTAAATTCCCATTTTTATAACTTCTTTTACCCATAATATCCCACATCCACACTTTTTAACCCCCTATCTATATCTCACATCTTCACTTTTTCACCCCAATATCTCAAATACCAAAAGCATGTCACATACCAGCCAATTTTCAAATTCTCCATAAGGGATTTTAAGAACAACAGGACTTAATGCTATTCTTGTTTTGTCATAAGTATTCTTAATCTTCAATCAGTATATATATGTGATTATATTCTTTTAAGGTGGTACATAACACAACAGGGAGATAACTCTGTAAAATCAGCTAAACGTTTTAATTACGTTGTGTTGATTAGGGAATATTAAGCTTCTCGATGATCAAAATACATGCTTGTCAAACTGCTATATAACCAGTGTAATTTTCCTGGCTATTATCCCCAAAAATCAGAATAGATGTGAATTGACAGGGTGATGTCATACCCCTCAATCAATATTTCAGTTTTGTGACATTTTCAAATTATATTTATTACATACAGCATACTACACAGATATCAAATTTAAAATAATCATATGTATGTATAATAAGAAGAAAATGTTCATAAGAAAACTGGTGAATAATTCAAAACTTTTGTTGCACTAAAGTTATTTTTATGGAAATATCTTGTGTAAGAACTGCCAAATTCTTCTTTATTCCTTACCTGCTCTGTTATAAGCTCTAACTGTAATATAAATTGTCTTCTCAACTGGTAACAATGGGGACAAATTTGGGACAGCAGCAACCTGAGTTATATGGAGCTCCACTGGTGCCATGACATCATCTCCTCCTTTTGTTGTACCTGCCCTCCATACATATTTTTCTATACCAGATTGTGGGTCTTGGAATCCATACCATTTGGCTGATATGTAAGACCTGAAACAAAAGATAAATATTTCCTTATTTAGTTCAGAAACACTACAAGCAATGAAAATAGGACTAATATAAATAGGACTAATCTAAATAGGACTAATCTATTTTCCAGCTAGTAGAGACTTAAAAGTTTTTAAAATGTACTGCTAAGTGATGTTGCCTTTTTATTCTAAAGTTCAGCCTCCACTGGGAAGGGCTAGATAAGTTTTATGATATATATTGTCAGCCTTGGGAAAACAGGTACAAAATCTGGCACAGCAAAACCATTAACACGTAGTGTTTATGTCATGACATGTGGTATGAATTAGACAGTTTGAAGTCCTAAAGCATATGAGTGAAATCATGTGAAAAAGTTTTGTGACTCTTGATAGACACCCTGTGTACAAAACCAGTTTTAGGTTGACATTTACCTTAAGGACTGATATTGTATGTCAAGGTACCCTGTTCCGTCCTGCACAGATCCAGCTTTAGGTGGACTATTGTCTATAATCACTCCATCAGATGACATAGACGTACACAGTTCTGCTGTGTTACAGGCTGTTATACTGACATAGTATTTTATACCATTACCAAGGTGTACATTAGTAAGTTCAAAATCTGTAAAATAAAATTTGATGCAGTTTAAGATAAGATGCTGTTAAAGATGCCTAGCTAGGATAAACAAATGGTTATTTTAAAAGAGGCACAGTTATTTCAAATTTGAAATATACAGCAGGTTATAGTTGAAGTTTTCTTTTTATTTTATGTCATTTTAATTATATAGAAATCTAGCTTATATCAGGAGTGACTAACTTGGATAACCAATTTACGGATTAAAATGAATTCTGTTGCAGCATCTTTTTAAAAAAGAAAATGTGTCCATAGGATTATCATTTTCCTTGTTCAGTGCATCATGCATGTAATCAAAACAGTAATCAGGTATAAAATCTTACAGTTTACATCATAATGAACATGTGTGAGACATCAAAACAAGGAAATTATTACAAAACTTACAATTCAAAATAAAAAAAAAATGTATCTACTTCATGCATGTAAATTATACACTTTAACATATCATATTAAAGCATTTTTTCATTTGAATTTTTTCGAATTTGGTTAATTTTAGGGCACTTCTAAAGATTATGATATGGTATCAGTTTTGCTCATTGTTAAAGACTGTACAGTGTCCTTCATTGCTTAGATCTGTGTCATTTGGTCTCTGGTCAATATACCATGTCAAATCTTCTTATTTTTATATACCGGTATGTATTCAGGACTGGTATTCTCAAATTATTTGATTTTATAAATCTTGTTGATTTAATTTTAAAAACTCAAAAATGGTTCTACAGGATTATATAACTTAACTCTCTCTAAATATAAATATAGTTCCAGGCATTCAGATATTAAATTCTTTTACATATTTTGCAATGCTTGGGAACAGCTAGTACTATTTTCCTTGCTTAAAGTACATAAGCAACATTACCTTGTACAATACCCAGTGCTTGTCGATGCAGAACATCATCACACAGATCACATGTCCCAACACTGATGTAATACTCCTGTATATGGGAATGAGAATCATGGAAACCTTGCCAATAGCCATAGAGGACTTTAGTCTCTGTCTGATAGTCTATGTCCTTAACATCACCAGTCATTTGACTTCTCTGTCCATCATATACATGTCCACCAGTAGGGGGCGTTGTATCAACGACAAAAGCCCAGGATGTAGCAACAGATGATAATCCAGCATTGTTGAAAGCCTAAAAATGGTTAGAATTTTTATTGATACTATATTAAGAACAATTATTCCACAACAAATATCTGAAACACTACAAACACAGCTTACAAAATAATACCCCTAATCTTATACTTATCTAAATATACGAAGTCTTGACCTTGACTATGTAGATACTCATTCAAATACAATTTGCTACATATAGTCTAATCTAATGGTTAGTCACATTGATAAAATTATTAGTATCCTTCAAGGTATTCAAAAGTTCCGTGTCTGACTGATCATATTTGAAACTAGTATGTTTGTGACCTAGATCCTGCAAACAACTGTATCTGTGAATGAAGTTCCCTATGAGGCAATTTTTCAAACACCATATAATCATTCCTAATCCTATGAAGCTAAGGGCTATTCCAGAAAAAAATGTATGGAGGGGTTGGAAGGCAGTTTTTGTCAGCACCCGCCACCCAGACAATTGTAATTGAGAATTATAGTGCATTATAGTGTGAAAAGTTGCTCTTATACCCATCATGTGCCTTCCAACCCCCCCCCCCCCCCCATACATTTTTTTCTGGAATAGCCCTAAACTAAATAGGGTATGAAATCAAATTAAAATAAATTTCCAGAAATCTTTTTTTATAACAAAACATGATCTCAAATGAATGAATATTTTCTCCATTATTTTCAACTTGCTTCCTGTACCCTTCCAAAATGAATAATATCTTATATATTATATAGATATTTTTGAGATAGCTTTGCCTCATTTTTCAATCTTACACTATAAAAAATATTGTTCTGGGAAACCAAATCATGTAAATACCTCTACAGTAATATAATATGAATGACCATCCAGTAAATCTAATGGTGTATTTGAGTGTCCACATTCCTCTCCAGTTACCATAGCTCTGGACATGATGTCATAATAACCAGGCTGAGATCCAATGTACCATTCATAGTGATTTATACCACTCTCTACATCTTCAAATACTGATGTCCAACTGTAATGGTAATAAATAGTTATATTTTGAATACAACTTCAAGGCTAGTAAAACAAGTGAAACTGCGAGCTACTGCTCACTGATGATACCCCCGCTGCAAGTGGATAATATTAATAGTGTAAAAATATGCAAGTGTTCGGTAAACAGGAAGTTGTCGAGTGATGAATCTGAAAACGCATCACACGGTATAGCTGACTTATATAAATCCTGAAACCAAATTTCAGAAATCCTTGTATTGTAGTTCCTGAGAAAAATGTGACGAAAATTTTCAACTTGGCTGTCATGTGTGAAATCATACAAGTGTTCGGTAAACAGGAAGTTGTCTAGTGATGAATCTGAAAACGCATCACACGGTATGGCTGACATATATAAATGTTGATACCAAATTACAGAAAGGGTGGATGTGTAGTTCCTGAGAAAAATATGACGAAAATTTTCAACTTGGCTATCATGTGTAAAATCATACAAGTGTTCGGTAAACAGGAAGTTGTCAAGTGATCAATCTGAAAACGCATCACACGGTATAGCTGACTTAGATAAACCCTGAAACCAAATTTCAGAAATCCTTGTATTGTAGTTCCTGAGAAAAATGTGACGAAAATTTTCAACTTGGCTATCATGTGTAAAATCATACAAGTGTTCGGTAAACAGGAAGTTGTCAAGTGATGAATCTGAAAACGCATCACACGGTATGGCTGACATATATAAATGTTGATACCAAATTACAGAAAGGGTGGATGTGTAGTTCCTGAGAAAAATGTGACGAAAGTTTCATGGGACGGACTGACTGACGGACGGACTGACGGACGGACAGACAGAGGTAAAACAGTATACCCCCCCTTTTCTAAAGCGGGGGTATAAATACAATCTATGCTGTATTTTCATGAATAGCATAAACCTTAGCTAGTCCTGTCCATATCAGGAAAAATAAAAAAGTTACAAGAAAACACATTTTTCTTTTAGTGTTTCAATTCATATCCTGAACTCAACACTTTAGTGTCATTCAAAGATAACATACATAGTTTTTTGTTCAACATGTTCAATACATACAATAGATTTTTGTAATTATAACAAGAAATTGATAGATGTTTTTTTGAGATATATTTTATTTTCACAAACCTTAATATTTGTCTTGATTGCCATATCTTCAGCAAAACTGAGAATAACTGAATCAACTATTGTCAGGAATGACATTTACTTTAGCTGATATGACTACTGTAAACCAACTTATTTTAGAGTATACTTTATTTCACGTTATACCAATTTAAGTCCATTTCCCGGCTTTTTAAATACGCGATTTTCTCATTTAATTGATGTAGTTTATAAAAGATTTACTTATTTCACGATTTATATTTGAGTTATTTTTCTTCTCGCAAAAGTAGCGAAAATAAGCTGGTTTACAGTATTGCAATGCAAGACAGAGAAATATGGACATGTGTATACTGTAGCTATCACTATGACAAAATCTAGAATGCAAATCACTTATTTGTACCAGAGAAGTACTAGTACAAGATTTTTGTTTTAAGTTTCATATACCGTAGAAAGGGGTGTATAGTCCGCGGTTTTTTACCCTGGGAATGAAATTGATGGAAGGGGTGCGGACTATGCAGTACTATAGGATTTCGTGACATTTTTTTCCATGTAGGGATACGATGTTGAACGAGGTTTGGCCAAGTAAACAGAAACATCATGTGTTGTCAATGTTATAATGTATTCTTGACAACTCTTTGTATTATTTAGAAATAAAAGTATTCTTGACTACTCTTTGTTATTTTTTGAATAAAATAAACAATCTTAACAGTGTTGACTTAGTAATTTGCATAAAAATCAGCCTTTGATCGAATGTCCGCTTTGTTTCGGATTTGGTCAAATTTGTGTCATTGCATCTAAACAGTGTACCTGAATCCTGAATATCAATGAAAGATGAACCCTTCAATGGTAAAACCATAATAGTCAAGTTGAAACCTAGTGAAATCTTCCCAAGATAGATTTTGTTTAATGTTATTCGCATGTGTACAGTACAAGTAAACCACGATGCGCCATTTTGAAAATGTGTGATTAAAGTATCAAAAATTTTCGTATTCCGACTCTTTGTGTTTAACTGTTAACTTATCGACGTAAATAAATCAAGACCTAACATTTTTTAATTGTAAATCGTAACCATTAATACTGAAAGTGTAAACCTGAAAGAAGTGAAATTTTGTATACGAAACTATATTTCCAGGTGAAAGGTCACATTGTGCAGGTGTATCGTCTTACATGAATGAGTTTACGGGTTTGTGTGTAAAGCAATTAATTAACCATGTCAACTTTTGACAAGTGATGAATGTAATTCAATAACCTAAGGCAGTTCTTCAAATCAATAAAAGAAATGATAAGATTAAAGAGTTATAACATTTTAATGAGTTCTAATCAATTTTTAAACATCAATCATCAACTTTCGATCTTAAATGTTTGATCTTTAATTTTCTCTTGTTTAATAGCATACCAAATATTTATTTTTTAGAATTTTAAACAGTTTATTGTCTTGGGCAAGCTACCACTTTCAATGTTATCAAAAGTGATAACGCTGATAGTTAAATGTACATGATTGAATTAATTAACATTTATTACATGAATACAGTTCTTACTTTCATTGTTTGGGACTTTAAATGAATTAGTAAAGAATGATAGTCTGAAAGACGATTTAATTGAGCAATTAAACAGAATCTTTTGAAAACTTTTAAAATAGATTAAATACATATCTTTTTAAGTCCTCTTTTACAAACTGATCATAACTTTATATTAATCATCGATCTTTTAACAACAATGATTACTGTGTTGCCAGTCTTTAACACAGATTAAAAACATATCTTTAAAGATCCCATTCAAAAACTTCTCATAAGTTTTAAGTGACTATCAATCTTTTCAACAACAATACTTACTATATTGCCGATCTCGGCCAAAAAAATACGCAATTTCGGCATTTTCCGTCATTGTTCGCGGACCCGATCTTGTCAAAAGTTGCCGCGGACTATACAAGCGAACTAGACTTTTTCCTCGATATTTGGGGATGAAGAGGGGGTGCGGACTATACACAAATGCGGACAATACACGGCCGTATACGGTACTGTAGATTCACTACTTTTCTTGGGATACTAATTTTTGTGTATTTCACAGGTATATGTTAACCACAAGTTTTAATATTCAAAGGAGTACACATTTTCTTAAGGCTTGTATGAAAACTTTGGCAAAATAAAAAAGCCATGGAAATACAATTTTTCTTTACTTACCATGCCTCCACCTCTCTGGTTGATGTAATGTGACGACCAACTAAATAGATAGGTTCATCAGACTTAGTAGGTTGGGTATAGTCTACTATAACTGGATTGGAAGTCTTAGTTGTGCTTCTCCCAGCAAAATCAGTGGCTGTAAATGAAATATAGTATGTAATATCTGAAGCATTTTTCAGGTTACATTAAAAATAAATGTTAGTTATCTTGATATAAGTATAAAAATATTCAATTGAAAGGACAAAGCTCCTCAAGGCACAATAATCTGATAAAGAAGCCCATTAAAACTGGCTGTCTTAAAATTGTACTTGTGTTTGAAAAGTAGAGTGATAAACAAGACAAACATGTTTGCTATGCCCTTATTATTTAACCTCAAAACTGATTTTTTTTGTGTATAAAAATAAGATGGGGTCCGTTTGCTTGTGAGTCAACTATTCACTGTAGATCAAAGCATGTGCATGTATGTAAGTAAATAAAAGTCTTCAGGAGTTTACATTTTTGTCTAGTCTTTAAACTCTCCATAAAAATGTAATCTAAATGCAAATCTACATGTATCTAAAATCAATGAAACGTTTGATGAAAAATTGAGTTTTAACTCATTTTCTAAAGAAAACTTTTACTGAATATCCCCATCTTTGACCATTTAATTGTAAACTAAGCATATTCTATTGTCAAAAAATAAATTTGATAATCATTATTATAAATTTCCACATCAGAACTATGCAAACCTTTACAGTGTAAATCTACTTTTTTTTTTAAATACATGTTTTACAGAGTATCATAAACTACAGTACCTGTGACAGTGGCATAATAGACAAATCCATTCTGTAAAAGTAGACCATGGAAGGCTTTGTGATTGACTACTCCTACACTCTGCCATGCTACAACATCATTAGCTCCCTCAGATGTACCTAAAATACATCCAAAATAACATGATTGAAAGCAAACAAGGACAACCCCTAAATTTTGCCCAGGGAATGAACATAAACAATGTGGCTAGGTTAAACCTTTTTGTGAACTCTGAACTCATATTAAAACTGGGACAGAGTTGCAAGTCTCATTATGTAAAAAAAGTTCTGGTCAAGAAAACCAGTATGTCACACTGTCTGGAAACCTTATTGGTTCATGTACATACTATATTATCTGTAATCTTGCTGGTCAATGCATTCATGAATTTAAAAACTTCAAATCAATTCGGATCAAAATGAGGGGAAGCTTCTTACTTTTAATATTAAATTTCAAATTTTAGCCTTCAAATAATTATTTTTTAAGTGATCTGCTTTCAATTGAAGGTCTCAAACTTACCAATCCCAACAGTGTAGTCCATTATACCAGTAGGATTTGGTCCAGTCCCAAATTCATCCACATCTATAAAGGACTCCCAGTTAACATACATTTCTGTGATCGAACTCTACAAGATCATTTTTAATATGATAAATATTTCTCAATGTGTAAGGGGCCATAACTCCTGATAAATATCATCAGGATATGTTTATAAGGATATAACATTATTGCAGCAACTCATTTGAAAAATAAATCTTATAAGAAGAAATGTTTGTAATCTAAGAACATGTCACTAATAATTCAATTAAGAAATAAATATTTGTGCTCTTGTGAGTGTCAAATCTTAAGATTGATATTTCATGAAGTGTTTGTGATGAAATATTATGCTTCTTTGATAACTTATCAACATTGTTTCATTCATTATGACGTCGGTGATATATCCAGGTCAAGTTAATTCAGACAGGGTTAAGGTATTTGACATCACAAGGATGGGTATGCAATTTTATGAACATCTGACAGTGTGGTACAGCTTTAATACCTGGTATCTAACACTAGGACTGTGAGAGATCCAAACTGCTCCTGCTGTTGGTGATGTCAAGTCCACCACCACTCCATCACTACATGTACTGACCGCTGCTAACTCTTCAACCCATGTATCCCGGTCAATCACCTTATAATCAGCATGGACACATACAATGTAACGAGTACCGTGTACTAACTCACCAGCAGTAAACACTTCATTCATATACTCATGATCTACAATACCAGGAAAGAAGTGAAGGATGATAATCATTGGAATTAAAGAACTATTTGTAGATGATTTGTTCCATCAAGTAAGTGCAATTAAAAACATTTCTATTTTGCTTGATGTTTTATAATTATTAAGAAGATCATAGTAATATGTGTCAATGTGGTAGCAAGACAAGAAAATAAACTGAAAGAAATCCAGAGGTAATTATAGATATTAAATATATGCATACAGTGGTTATAATTTAACAATAGAATGAACATATCTCTGAAATATTTTTGCAAACCTCTTCTATAAGCATTGGCTTATGAACTATTGAAAGAACAATTTTAAACTTTCTGTAAAAGGAGATTTTTTAATTTTCTTACATACTTTATTTCATGCAAGATGAAGCCATCTCATTTTCAGATGAGATATCTGTCTTGAAAAATATGAGTTAACAGTAATTAGCAATATGAATCTATACAAAATCTTTACCTTTATGGAGATCATTAAACACACACAAAACAGAGAATAATGTCCTGTATATTATTTTCAAGGATAACTAGAATTTACCAAATAAATGTTTTTCCAATGCGGATATGACACTGTTTACTTTTTTTATTGATTGTTATAAAAGTAAAATACACAAACCTGTTGTACCACATCGTATCTTATCAACATGTGAACAGGGATCAGCTAATGAAAGGGTACCAGTTTGTCTATAATAGGTTGCCACATCAACGCTTGTGCCATTCAATATGGCATATTTATAATCTCTGTGACGAAGAGTAGGCCAGACTGCTGATATAATGTTATAATATGGGGTATAATCTACATCTGGTACGGTCCACAGTGCATTCCTTACAAGGACTATTTCATTACCAATTCCATCTAAAACAAATTATAATAAGCAGCAATTTTTTATGTTTTCATGCCACTTCATGGACCATAGTATGAAAATATGGAAAATAGCTACCAAAAAAAAACACTAAAATATTGTTTACCTGTTTACAATTTCTACAGAAGTAGATTAAGCTTAATTCAATCTCATTTCAAAAGATAAAAATTAACCAGTCATTCAAAAACCTCTTTGCTTCAAAGCAGAAATCATTACATATCTAAGTTCATTATATTGGTGGAGGAATCTAAAAAATAATTCTTCTATAACTGCCTACCTGAAATGAATTGTGCATTTTGACCCATATGCTACTTGCATTGAGTTATAAAGTTAATGTTACACAAAAAGCAGGTTGCATTATAATAGGCTTGTTCACTTCTTTAAATCTAACATTGAGAAAACATTATTGTGACAGCTAACCAGATAATAAACCTACCTACTGAATCAGGTGCACCTTTAGCATCAATAACAATATTAGGAACAATTAACTTAGGGTTGAATGCATCACATTGCTTTATTTCTGTTGATACTAAAGAGTACATCTTTACTCTGTTAAATCCTCTAATAGAAACTCTTTTACATTTAGAAAAATCCATTTCTCCTGTCAAGGTCACATCAAAGGTCACCTGAAAGAAGACAGGTAAAAGACAAATACAATGTGCTTTTTAAATGTGTTCATTTTTTCCACAAGCATTTCAGAGATAATATTTAAAAGCAGTGGTTTATCATATGTAACTAACAAGCACTTGCTTTTTAAAGATCACTTACTACATAAGTTGAATTTCTTCAAATTGCAATAACTTTCAAATTAATAACATACTGCGAAAAATAGGCTCTTTATAAAATTGAGTTTGACTATCTAATCCTCTTTAAAATATTTCTTTCAGGTAAAAAGTCTTGAATGTATTGAATTCTCACACAAATCAAACTGAATGATTGAGAGCAATGCTAATGTATTGTACCTGTATATCAATGTACCAATACTGTTCTATAAATTATACAATGGATTTTGATTGTAAAGTGAGGATAGCATATATCCACTTTTCTTAAACATGCAAACATTATGTAAAATTCCTTTGATTTCTAATTTGAATCTAAGCTATTAATTTGACTGAAGAAAAATAATCTGACCACATGTACGAGCTTTCTCTTAAAAATAATGTAATGCTGATATTTGACTTACTATATCTCCTGCAGGAACAGTTACTGCTGTCCAGTTAGTATAAATATTACCCATCAAGGAATTATCAGTTATAGCATATTCATACTTATCAACTGCATCATACTTTTCTGTAGTATCTGGGATGTCAGGATCGTAAAAGTTTTCCAGGGTAATGCTCAACTATAAAATAAATACATAACAAAAATAATAATAATTTCAGCATTTGTGCTGGCAGGTCAACTTTCGTAGGTGGGGCATAAAAATATTAGTTAAACATTTATGCTTTTGCTTATGACAAACCGTGTCTTTTAAATTTGTTTCAGTTTATCAGTTAAAATATTAATCTTACATGGTTTATATTACCAATAATAATGCTAGTTTTAGCAATTATACTTGTTTCAGGAATTTATGCAGACTTTGGCAAAACCACATGATCATATTGGTACCTACGTAAAATAAATGAATCCACACTATGCATCAAATTCAAAAACTTAAACTAAAACCAATTGAAGTAGATTATTTCACTGATTTGTCTTGTTCTTACCTTTTCAGGACTTCCATCTTGATGTTCTACACTAAAATTTCCTGTTATTGGTGGGTTGGTCATGATCATAACGCCATCTGTTGACAGAGGTCGGAAACATGTCTGTCTAGCACACAACTTTAGAGTGGTGCGGTACTTGTACCCTGGGATCATAGAGAGTTCATTGGAACTGACACTAAAACTTGTAGAATTTATGTACTCGTAGTTCCTAAACACAGTCCAGGTGGTTGCTGGAAATAAATAAAATATGTCTGCATTAGAAAAAAAAAAATTTTATTGCAAAAATTAATACCCCATTATTGATCCTAAATTTAGCAGTACATAAAGTACAAAAAAATATCTACTATAATCAAACCTTAGCGCAAACAATACAGGCTACCAGTAAGCTAATTAAGAGCTTACAACAATAGAAAGAGGCCAGTATTGATGAATTTTTGCTATGAAAAATAAACTTAAAATTCATATTCATTTCATTTTGTCTTTCAGAGATTGCACCAAAATAACTCATTTGTTACATTCAAAATTTTCAGAATAGTTATCATATTTCAAACAATTGTCTCACCAGAAACTATTGACCTCTGTTCAACCTTGAAATAAGCATCAGGTGTATACCATTGAATATCTGATGGAATAGTCCAGTAAGCACTGAGGGTATTAGTAGAGGATTGTACATCTATGTCATCTTCACATGGTACTCTATGGTCCTACAACATAAGCAAGAGGCATGATTATATGGCATTGGGAAATAAATATCAAGTTCTTATTTATACTTGTATAACCAAGTCTGACTGCATGATTATCATTGTAGTACAGAGAGAGATAAAATCTAACAGAAAAATCAAAGGCCAAGAGGTGATTTTAAGTTTCTGTAAATTCAGAAACAATGGCAAGCATTTATTATAGTTTTAAAGAATAGACAAAAATGCCCGATTTATTATTGCAATTTCAGGAAAATCTGCTAACAGTTGTATGTATCAGATATCCGAATGCCAGTTCTTATTATTGTAATTATCACCTTGTGGCATTATTCACCTTTATAAAAACCTTGCAATAATTTCTGAATTTATAGTAAATAATGGTAATAAAATTATATCTATAATCATGATAATACTCACATGCTCATGATGAGAGAATGTTTGAACTGAAAAAAAAAAATTAAACTAAATTCAGGATCTGAAAAATTTCACTAATTAACATCATCAAAATATCTTTTAAAAACCTAATTGTAACCATTGAAAATACTTTAAATAATCATACTATTTATTGATCATCAATTAGTTTTTCATATTTTTACTTTAATTGTATTTAGATGAGCACAAATATTTATTCACCTTTTATTTACCCATGAAATCTGTAAAAAAAATTGTGCCCAATGAATAATCAGAAATCAACAAGAACATATATAAACAATAAAATGTCACAATTTTCTTTGTTTCACTCTAAATTTTTCAACTGACTGGAAATATATCTTATAACTATACAACAGTTAAGTTTTACAATAAAACACAATAGTTTCATTTAGACTTACTAGATAGATTGCAGGGGGTACCATCAAAGATTGCAATACCAATTAATGTCTGGTATTCTGTTACTATGGCAACTCCATCAGAGGATACAGAAGTACTACCAACTGAAGTTACCGCTGTCACAGTGAAATAATATTTCTAAGAAAGAAAACAAAATATTCTTTATGATTAACTACTTTTATATTACCACAAAATAATATAATTTTAGATGTAATGCTTTTTCTGATTGGCTGACGTCGTTTTTTTTATCAGTTCATAGACATAATCTAGTCATGTGACCGTGACGTCATCAATGTTTTTTGATGATTTACTCCGGTTTAAAATAGAATTTCGAATTGAACACGTTATTCAGTGGCTTTTGAAACAAAGAAATTGTTTGTACCCAATAAACCCCTTAATCTTGTACTAACTAAAATAACAGATTCAACAAATATAAATTAGAATAAATGCCAATTTATTTATTCAAAATACTAACCTTGAATGAGTCAAGTGAAAGTCCATTTTCTTCATGGTATGTACTGGTTCCCACATCTTTACTGTTTATCACATCATTCCCTCCTTTGGTTGTTCCTATACTTATTGTATAGGTAACAGTAAGATGTGGATGGTCAAACCCTGACCAGCGAGCCACCAATGTAGAGGCATCAGTATGAAAATCAACATCCTGTATATCCTATAAACAGAAATTTAGACAATGGTTAGAAAATATATTGTACAATACTTGCATGGAATAAATAAACAAGAGTGAGTCCATGGTACACAGATGCCCCACTCCAACTATCATTTTCTATGTTCAGTTGACCGTGAAATACAATAATATGGCATTAAAATAAGAAAGACCATATCATAGGGAAAATGTGTACTAAGTTTTAAGTTGATTGGACTCAACTCCATCCAAAACTATCATGACTAAAACATTTAACCTGAAGAGGGACAGATAAACAGATGGACGGACGAACAAACAGACAGACACACAGACTGAAAACATAATGCTCCTAGGTGAGACATAAAAAACACTCAATTATTAGTTAGATATATTTGCACTTGTCAATCTTCATAAATTTTACCTACTATAGTAGTGATTATAATTATTCATGACTTAAAAGTATCCTTTACTTTTTTAAGATCTGTTTAAAATACCTAGTTAAAAAAGAGCAAAGTTATAACATTTCTTTGGAATAACATATACATGATATAGAAGGTGTATTAAGGCTATATTTTGCCTGTCAATCAATATCAACATATTTTAATTTTATGAAAGGTAGAATTCTGTTACAACTGTTCAACAGCAATAATTTGACGATTTTTAACAGAATATTTGTAACTACACTTTTATGCAAAAAATAATTTGAATGATTTGTAACCCTTATTGTATTACCTGTAAAGGCAATGGATCACTTCCATCAAAATCCTGCAAAGATAAAAGCAATTATTCATATTAAGTAAATAAATTAAAGTTATACATGTGATTGGTGCAATAAATTCCAAAAAATTGCTGAACACTATGTTGGAAAAAAATCCTCAGGATAAAAGCATACACCTAATGTTACCTATCTAAACTTAATATCAGTATATGTCAGATACCTTAAGTTTATTCTAAAATTCCCTTTTTAAACTTCAAAAATCATAGTGGATTACACTCAGATTATTTCTAAAATCTTCATCCCTATTGAATTTCTAATAAAATTTTGGTCACTGTCAATTTTATCATATAAATACTGTTACTTATAATTCAGAAAGTATTGTGAGGTTTTTATAGATGTTAAAATGTGACTTCTTGAGTATCAACATAAGAATTCACATTATAGGTATCTAATAGATCGATCTGTATGTAACTTTGCTAAAAATCGCAATATTAAGTGCATGCGATAATTTCTGAATTAACAGTAAGAAAACACTTACAGGATGAGGCTCTATATCAAACACTACACCTTCGGCAGGAAGTTGTACATTGTGGATGTAAGGTCCAGATGACTTAATCTTAACCAGGCCTGCAGTGTTGGTCACTTTGATGGACACATAATACTTATGATTACCATGCAGTGACCAGTTTAAGCTTGTTACCATTACAGCAGTACAGGTTGGTGTTAAAATGTCAACACATGTCCCACCTGCTGATAGGGGCATGAATTGTTGTATCTGTGTACCTAGTGCTGTGTTGCCTGAAAATATTAAAGTGTATGAATACAAAGTGATAAATAACTTATAAAATTATGTTAAAGTCATATGAAACGAGTAACTGGTGAAAAATAATGTTTATCCAATTCTTGAACCAATTCACGTATGCATCATAAACTTAGTTTTCTATGCACAATTTAATAATTTTTTACGTATCCATATCGAATAATCGTCAAAAATTATTTCTTTTGGTCGGTTGTGATGTAAAAATATGTCAGTTAATTAATTGTCATGTTTTGAAGCTGCAGTTTACCGATTGTCACCTTTATAGTAAACAATCAACAAAGAAGCATGGATATTGAGCATGTGTATAACATGTACAATCAAATAATAGTTAATTCAAATGACAGATCCATGCGTATTGCGATAACAAAATTTTTTATGAGAAAGGTCACGCCAATTTCACTGCATACGGAATACATATCAACAAATTGTTTACTGGAAGCAAACATTTTTAACAATAATGTATCCCAAGTACACGGATGTCCCACTCGCACTATCATTTTCCATGTTCAGTGGACTGTGAAATTAGGAGACAAACTCTAATTTGGCATTAAAATTAGAAAGATCATATCATAGGGAACATGTGTACTAAGTCTCAAGTTGATTGGATTTCAACTTCATCAAAAACTACCTTGACCAAAAAATTTAACCTGAAGCGGGACGAATGAATGGTACGACGAACGAATGGACGGATGAACAAACGGACAGACGGACGAAAGAACGGACCCACAGACCAGAAAACATAATGCCCCTCTACTATGGTCGGTGGGGCATAAAAAGTTTAAGTTTCTTCTAAATTTGAACAAATTAGATAATTTTCTTGAGAAATAAGTATATGTACATAAGTTTTATAATAAAAAATAGCCATTTAGTTATGAAAAACATATCCATCATTTTTTTTCATTTGAACTTTCATATGACTTAAAAACATGTATCTTGAAATACATTTTTTTCTAAATGTTTATTGTCTGCTGAAACAATTTAATGAAAATGTCCACATACAGATCATCATATGTCATATAGTATTTAGACTTAGTAATGAATATATAACCCCCAGATTGTTTTATTTTCAAAATGTCTATTATTTCAATCTTAATAAGTTGATTGCTCATTACACTGATCAGCAATGGTTTTATAATTCTTATTCTGATGCAGAGATATGAAATACATGTGAGAAAATAAATTTTAATTGTACAAAAAGCATCAATAAAATCTTCCATTTGTGTGTTTTTTTATATTCCTTCGAGACAGGAGAGTATATATATCACTAAAGCACTAAGCAGTTTTGAGAAAAAGAACTAAAATGACAACATATCTGATGGAGAGTTGTCTCATTGCCAATCATACTGTATCTTCTTACTTTTACACTTTGAAACACATGTTCAAGTACTCTAACCTATCATTTGTGAGCAGTTGACTTGAGGTTTCCTACTATGGTATAACATTAGAAAGTTGAAAATATATAAAACATTGTCACTTTTACCTATGGCAAATTCATAGTTGATGTCAAATGGTTCTTCACTGTCTGAGAATGCTCCACTGGACCACTCAGCAACAAGATACTGATCAGAAAGGGACAAAGTTATAGTCCCTGTGAAATCTGGTGGTGTGGTGTCCATAAAACAAGGTCCAATTGACTGAAAATAAAGATACAATATTTTATAAATAAATTAATATTAAAGACTTCAACATTGTATGCATTGGGTAAAAAGTTCAAAAAAATAATGAAACAAGAATGTGTCCACAGTACACGGATGCCCCACTCGCACTATCATTTTCTTTGTTTAGTGGACCGTGAAATTGGAATAAATTCTCTAATTTGGCATTAAAATTAGAATGATCTTATCAAAGGAAACATGTATACTAAGTTTCAAGTTGATTGGACTTCTACTTTATCAAAAACTACCTTGACCAAAAACTTTAACCTGAAATTTGCACTATCATTTTCTATGTTCAGTGAACCGTAAAATTGGGGTCAAAACTCTAATTTGGCATTTAAATTAGAAAGATCATATCATAGGGTATATGTATACTAAGTTTCAAGTTGATTGGACTTCAACTTCATCAAAAACTACCTTGACCAAAAACTTTAACCTGAAGCGGGACAGACGGAAGAACGAACGGACGAACAGACGAACAGACGAACAGACGGACGGACGAACGGACGCACAGACCAGAAAACATAATGCCCCTCTACTATCTTAGGTGGGGCATAAAAATGCATTTTTTTTGCAGCTGAATATTTTGCTCTATGAAATGATGGACTCAAAGGGGTTAACAGCATAGAAAATAACGTGATTAGTGTGTGAAAAATTCAAAAATAACAAAAAATTAAATAAAAAAAACACATAAAGAGTAGAAAAAAGTGTGCATGATATACCAACAAAAATTTAAAATACAGAAAATGGTATAAAAATATAAAGAAATGAAGAACATCCCACCCAGACTCTCTAAATGTGGTTTTCTGCTTTAGAACATCCCATCCAGACCCTTCTGTATGTGTTTTTCTGCTTTAGAAGATCCCATCCAGATCTAGACCCTTCTATATGTGTTTTCCTGCTTTAGAACATCCCATCCAGACCCTTCTATATGTGATTTTCTACTTTAGAAGATCCCATCCAGACCCTTCTATATGTGTTTTTCTGCTTTAGAACATCCCATCCAGACCCTTCTGTATGTGTTTTCCTGCTTTTCTTCAACTGCAAGACTTCATTTATGGTAAACACAACATTCATCAAAATTCAAATGACCAATAAAAAGAGATATTCAAGATTTACCTTGTAGTAATATTTCCTTACATCAAACTAACAATACCTACCACTAGACCCTCTACATTGGATCCACTCATTCCTTTAATGATGATATAGAATGTTGTTCCGTCTGGAATATCTGCATGTTGTATTCTAATATGTGGATTCTGGTTGGTAGTGATAAAGTTCATTAAGTCTGGAGCAGCACTGCCTGCAGTAGATGACAGTCCTACTTCATAATCATAGATTTTAGCTGGTAAATCATCTACTTTCCATGATACTGAAAACTGAAAAAAAAAACAAAATAAAGTTATAGAGTATACTTTCAAAAAGTCACATATTGTAAATGAAAATATTAGGTTAGAAATGATTTCAATACAATCAATGTGAATATATATTACTTAACATTTTATACTTCAAATACTTTTATCTTCCTACCATATTAGCAGTAGACATAGATAGACCAGCACTGGTTGGGGCTCCTGTGGAGTTCTCACAAAACACTGTTCCGTCAACTTCAACAGCTGATCCATTGCCATATCTCTGTACAGGATAAAGGTCAAGATCAGTCTTCTCTGTGGCCTTGGTACTACAAATATATAATATTTTGACAAATACATTATGAGATTGACCTGACTTTTTTTTAACTATGGATAGAAAGTAGATTACATTAGGTCACCGTAAATTATTATTTTAGAAAAAGATCAAGATTTACTTTTCTTGTAACTATAGACAGCCAGTATATTACATTTTGTCAAAAATGTGATGATAAGGGTGTTTTTTACAACATTTACTATCCATGAGGGTCTTGCATGGTCAGTCCAAATACGCGATTGATTATCAATAAAATTTATACCGCAAAAATAAAAGTTATCTGATAATTTGAGCCAATAAAAATCAAGATTACTGTTTGCCTTTTCCGCAGGCTTTGTACTTTACATGTCTTACTAAGTTCTTATGTGTTAATATTAAAATAATGATTTCTGGGAAATGGTATCTACAATAATACAATGATCCCTCTCTATTAACCCTTTCACCGATTGCTGCCCAGAGAGAAGCTACTCTGAGACGATGGCTTCCCTGGCTACTATTACTCAAATGGGAGATCTTCACAATAAATGTCAATAAAAACTTGTTTGTAGTTATTTGTGTATTTATTGCATTCACTAACACCATGTTCACAGTTTTTTTCATGTTTTGATAATTTTTTATTCATAAAATATTCAAATTTTCAAATTTTCGGCATTATCTAGGTGAAATTCTCAAAATTCTGCTCTTTGACCCCAAATCGTAATTTTTAAACCCAAAACGGCAAAATTTTGAAAATTTTTATGAGGTTGTAAAAATTCCTCACACTGAACGATGTCCATTCCAAGTGTTTTGTACATAAAACGACATTTTACGTCAAAAAAGTATACTAGTTTGGCTTCAATTCTTCCATATTCTTTCAAAAAAAATGTTCCCTCATTTCAAATTCTTGTAAATTCCGTAAATTCGGTCTGATTTTGACACGGTTTTCAACAAACGGAAGCGCCATGTTTATACTTTCATCCGGGTATTCATCAAAGAAAGATAACTCATGTTTGCACTGTTTTGAGCGGGAAACATAAAAGATGTATTCCGATCCCGGTAAAACGGGACTCATCGTCAGCTGTCTGAAGCATGAATCCCGGTAAACCGGGACTCATCGGCGAAAGGGTTAAAGTGAATTCTTAAGTTCAAACTGCAATAAATATTCTTAACATTTTAGAACTATCAAAAACATTTAACCTGTCTAATGTGAACAAAATAATGTCATAAGGGGTGGTGACTCTTTCTATATCATGTATATGAAGGTATACACAGTTGTGCAGCTGAACATGGGTCCCTTTTTAATAGGTCAAATATATAAACAGGTTACAATTTCACCAAGGTAACATGTCTATGGTTTATAAATTCTCATCTTTTAAATAGAATGAATTCTTATTTTCACAGTACTACAATATATGATTTGGGGTTTTGAAATCTCAGCTGCACATCTGCTGTGGATTTTAACTAAAACTTTCGCTTAACACCACTATACTTGTTTTTATATATTACATGCAGTCTAGTGTATGATTGGCAATCCATCTGAGTGTTCTGTCTGAAGACAAAATCCAATAATTCGTCTTGGCAACATCTGTAACTAGCCCTCCCTTTACAACAGTATTATCCACAGTAACCTCTTTAATTGTTGGTACTGTTGTATCTATGGTCACACCGTCAGAACACACAGGATCCGAGTGATCTAACGCTCGGTTGTATGCCACAACGGTAAAGTAGTATGTTCCTACTCCTGGTGCTTCATAGGTTCCAAAGGTTTCATAAGTTTCTACAAGCTGTAATGCATAACATAAAAGTAAATTTCAAAAAACATTAATGCAAGATTATTTATTACATGAAAACCATATCCTTATGTTTGTACCGGTATTCAGTTAGCATAGTTATTATAATACATATTTCTTAATAAGAGTTTACTGTAAATTCATAAAGTGTTCTGAACATTTATCATTTCCATGGTTAAAGTTTGTACAAAAATGAAAAATTGATTATTCTGATGTTAAAAAATACTCATCCATATCACAAGCAAATTTCACTCACATCAATTTCACATGAAATTCACATGAATTTTAGAGCAAACGAGCTTAAACCTGAAACTCACATGAAATGAGTTTATGTGAATTTTATGTGAATCTCATGTGAATTTGACATGGAAATCACATGAATTTTTCCCATGAAATTCACATGAATTTTTAAAATAATGTAATTCAAATAATATCTCCATTTTCAAATTAATTAAAATCATGAAAAATATTTATATTTATTAAAAGCAATAAAATTTGTTATCAATCCTTCAATTTTTTATGTTTTTTTTTTGCAAACAACAGCAGAATGAAAATAGGTTTGTACTTGATCTACCATAGTATTGACAATATACATACATCAACATGTGTACGATTTAGATCAAAATCAGCCTTGTCAGCACAACTGGTTCCTGGTATGTATTGATAAAACAATACACCACTCTCTTTGTCAAAGAACTCGTCCCAGTAGGCTGTTAGTGTGGTTCCCTGTTGATAATCAACCTCTGGGCTCCCTCTCATTCCATCATGAACCATACCAGTATGTGGAGGTGTAATATCTATGGTGATCTAGATTGTTTAATAGACGATAGAATTAACAAAATATTGTTGTAAACTTTTTAATAAGAATATAATAAAGCATTCATATAAATATTACATTATATTAGTGCAATCTAACCAGTTCCTCAGACTATCCTTCTACTGAGAAGCCTGTATGACAGATATTGGTTACAATAAACAGTTTTGGCTGTGTAGGATGTATGTTTTTGCAGCCATGTCTAGTCAGAATGGGGACATTAAATATGAAGTCTTTTGTATAGAAATAGTCAAGCTCTACACATGTTCATAATCCTTGCAGCCACTCTTTATGGGGTCCGTAGGTGGCCTGTTGCAATATTAAAATCTTTCCCTACCAAATATCATTATCCTCATTTTCCAGTAGCATATGTCAGACCCTAAATGCCAGTCGACCCCTGTTTAAGGACCTCCTTATTGTATTTGTTGTTAATTTGATCTCATTTACCTTAATTCACCTCAAAAGAGGGTACATAAAATGTTCTAGATTTGCAAGATACAATATGCAATAACTTAACACATAAAAGTTTTCATTATATATCTTTATACATACCTTCTTCCTGAGAAC
Organism: Mytilus galloprovincialis; assembly: GCA_037788925.1. Classification (NCBI taxonomy): domain Eukaryota; kingdom Metazoa; phylum Mollusca; class Bivalvia; order Mytilida; family Mytilidae; genus Mytilus; species Mytilus galloprovincialis. Next base: position 26,239,877 of record CM075341.1, read on the forward strand.
TGTAACCAGTTGTGCATGGTTAGTGACAGATATTTCAATATAATAGTCAATATCATGTTCTCCGACGTCTTTTCCCGTATAAAGCCCTTCACTAGTTTTAACAGCAGGTACAACTTGAAAATGTTTGTGAAAACAGCCTTCAAAATTTGTACAGTAGCAGTTAGCTCCCCTTGGGTTAGTTCCATAAGTTGTCTGACATGCAGTTTCATCCTGAAAAATCAGTTCATAAAATTTTTATTATTCAAAAATAAAAATATAATTCTTAAAGTCATAAGAAACCTCAAATTAAAAAAAAATATGCATATGTTTTTTTATAACTAAATGGATAGTTTTCATTATACAACTTATGTACATATCCTTGTTTCTGAGGAAAATTCTTTAATTTTCCACATTTAGAAGAAGTTTACTTATATTTAATTGCTTGCTTCCAGGAAGCAATTCACATACATATTTTCCGTATGCATAGTGACCTGAGCATGACCCTCTTCGTAAAAATCGCAATACGCATGGATCTGTCATTAAAATAAACAATATATGATTATACATGTTAAACACGTGCTCAATACCCATGCTTTTTGTTATTTGTTTACTAAAAGGTGACAATTGGTAAACTTCGGCTTCATAACACGGCATTTAATGAGCAGCTATATTTGTTAAATCATAACAGACAAAGAGAAAAAAAATTGACGATTATACGATATATTTGCGTAAAAAATGATAAAATCGTGCACAGAGGACTAAGTTTGCAATATATAAATGTATTGGTTCAAGAATTGGATAAACATTTTTTTCACCACTCACTCGTTTCATATGACTTTAACATTTTTAAGAATTATGTGTATTCAAACAGAAGTCGAAACTTACATCAGTAGTCTGTTACATATTAGCCTTGCAAAACTTGGATATTTCTCCAGTACCAGCAAATTTTTCGAAATACCAAGAGAACCTATTGCATATCATATCCATGTTTTAAGTATGTCTAATCATATGACCTATGCTTTTAAATGAATATATATGTGTTCTGAATACTATTAATTCAGTCTCTAATGGAGAATTTGAAGAGACTTCTCATTTTTTGTTTGGGGGAGGGGGGTGTGTGTGTGTGTGGGGGGGGGGGGATTTATGAATCTGATAAGTTAGCAGATGTATACTATTTATCATATCGATCACACATTGAGGATACTAACCACAGCATGTTGCGTTCCTAGATTTTCATGCCCATGTAGTATATCTGTTCCTGTGTAATTATCAAAGATCCTCCAGTACAGAGAATCTACACCACTATGGTAATCGTAGGCTATCCATTCAATCCTACAATGTGTATAAATTGTTGAAAAAAAGTTATCACTTTAAAGCTGGCTTTTCTTAATTAGCTTCACTTAATTTCATTTAGGCAGGTTTTGTAATTGAACACTTTTGTATGAATTTTTCTGTTCATTGAAAAGGAATATGGATAGAGAAGTAGCAAGTGAAATTTGTCTAAGTCCTTCTATTCTTATTCATTAACTTTTAAGATTAAAGTTTGAAATGTACTATTTTTTTAGATATATTATAGATGCCATAGTCAAAGCAATTCAAGCACTAATGGATTAAAATGTCAATGTCAATTGCAATGCAATTTTGCTTTAGTTTGCATATGATATAGTTTAATCCTGCACATCTCCAGTTGAGAATTTAAAATAAAAATTAGAATCAAAATTACATATTATTTTGAAAATATTTCATCAAGTTTACAGTTGTATATTTAACAGTCAGGGGACTTACTGAAATAAGTGATTTTTAAATCAATTATTTAAGTAGCAAATTCAAAGTTTTGTCACAAATTGGGATTTTGTAGTTTTTTCAAAATTTTAAACACATAGGTTTAAATAATATCTTTTTGCTTCTTTTAAGTAGCAAGGTTTATGCCTTTGATTCTATCATTTAGCTGAAAATTAATAACACAAAGATATGCAAAAAATATAATCAATTTGACTTTCGAACCTTTAATCACATACTTTGTATTGCACAACTTAAAACATTTGCAGTCAACATTATAAACAAACAATCAAATTGGTATGAAAATTATACCCTTAATGATTTAATATACTTGTTTATTTTTTCATAATACCTTACAAACTTACGTCATTTCAGTTAGCTCTTTTAAATAATGTACAGAAACATTTAACCGATCTCCTCTTGTCAACCATAGATCATCTATAAAAGGGGGCGTGGTATCTCTATATATAATGATAGTGTCATTGTTAGAGCCACCAATCAAATCTGTTGCTTTAACTGTCAATATAAGTTTATCTCCATCATTCCAAACAATGTTCAGGAGCTCAGATTGTACATGTTTATCAGGTGTAATAGTCAAATTCTGAAAATCACTAAGATTCGGAGAAAAAACATCATATCCAACTTCAAATTGCACAATCCCTGAAATGGAATAAAAATTGAACATTTATATTTTCTGCTCTATCTATGGTTTATTATTATAACCTAAACTGATGCATTTTCAATATTTGCCATTAAGCTTGGTATGGGTCAAAACAATTAAAACATGTAAAATGTAGAATGTTTAAATATAAAGATTTCAACAATCAATCAGAGCAAGACTGAGAAATCTAAGACATTGAATAATATGTTTGTAAACCAATTTGTACAATGGTTTACTGATTGCATGATTCAAAACGTAAAATGGTCTTCTGATTATCCATATTAAAATCTCAACTTTCTATTTGCATATACATGTACAATTATTCAGGATTTTAGCAGTACAACTTTAGCTGAATCAAAGCATTGCTTAACTTCACATCAGCCCGAAGCATCTTTATTGGGACAAGCTAACCAAATGAATGCTATTAACTAGAGGCTCTAAAGTCTAAAGAGCCTGTGTCGCTCACCTTGGTCTATGTGAATATTAAACAAAAGAAGCAGATGGATTCATGACAAAATTGTGTTTTGGTGATGGTGATGTGTTTGAACACCTAACTTTACTAAACAGTCTTGCTGCTTACAATTATCTCTATCTATAATGAACTTGGCCCAGTAGTTTCAGTGGAAAATGTTAATAAAAATTTACAAATTTCATGAAAATTGTTAAAAATTGATTATAAAGGACAATAACTCCTTAGGGGGTCAACTGACCATTTTGGTCATGTTGACTTATTAGTAAATCTTACTTTGCTGAACATTATTGCTGTTTACAGTTTATCTCTATCTATTATAATATTCAAGATAATAACCAAAAACAGCAAAATTTCCGTAAAATTACTAATTCAGGGGCAGCAACCCAACAACGGGTTGTTCGATTCATCTGAAAATTTCAGGGCACATAGATTAAACCTGATAAACAAATTTACGCCATGTCAGATTTGCTCTAAATGCTTTGGTTTTTGAGTTATAAGCCAAAAACTGCATTTTACCCCTATGCTCTATTTTAAGCAGTGGCGGCCATTTTGATTTAATGGCCAGGTCACCGGACACATTTTTTAAACTAGATATCCAAAAGATGATTGTGGCTAAGTTTGGATTAATTTGGCCCAGTAGTTTCAGAGGAGAAGATTTTTGTAACAGATAACTAAGATTTACGAAAAATGGTTAAAAAGTGACTATAAAGGGCAATAACTCCTGAAGGGGTCAACTGACCATTTCGGTCACGTTGACTTATTTGTAAATCTTACTTTGCTGAACATTATTGCTGTTTACAGTTTCCCTTTATCTATAATAATATTCAAGATAATAACCAAAAACAGCAAAATTTCCTTAAAATTACCAATTCAGGGGCAGCAACCCAACAACGGGTTGTCTGATTCATCTGAAAACCTGATAAATAATTTTACCCAACGCCAGATTTGCTCTAAATGCTTTGGTTTTTGAGTTATAAGCCAAAAACTGCATTTTACCCCTATGTTCTATTTTTAGCCATGGCGTCCATCTTGGTTGGTTGGCTGGGTCACCAGACACATTTTTTAAACTAGATTTCCCAATGATGATTGTGGCCAAGTTTGATTTAATTTGGCCCAGTAGTTTCAGAGGAGATTTTTGTAAAAGTTAACCACGACAGACGACGACGACTTACTTTTAAGTTGAAATTACTTTACTTTCAAGTTGAAATCCCTATAAACTAAAGGACTATATACCTTGTGTATTATCTATGGCCTCTACAGTTCTATCTCCATCAAATTCCTCATACACAGTTGAAGCTGTATATGGTTCTATTATCGCTAACCATTTATTTGTCTCGTGACGAGTATTAATGAAATGGTCGGTCCATGTGATTGTTACTGTACTGGTATCCTGAACAACCCATTTAAAGGAACTATTTTTAGAAGCTTGGGAGCATTCCATTGGATTAGCATCTAGAATGTCAACAGCTGATTCATCATCAAAGAATAACAAGGTCCTGGCTGTTCTGGAGTTTCCAATATTTTCAGCATTATTTGTGTTGTCAAAAGCAGACAGATGAATAGAGTATACACCTGGTTTTGTAAGTTTAAAGCTTCCCTATAAATAAAAAATAATTGCATACATCAATAAATCTCCATAATTCTATTTAGAACTTTTCACTTAAAAAAACAAATTCAATAAGGTAACTGTAATATAATAAAGGAATGAACATTTTCCAATCTTAAATTATATGAGCACCAACATAACATGAAACACTACTGGCTTTAACAAACTCTAATATGGTAAGATAACCAACTAAAAAAAGAAACAGCTAAGAAAATGCCATGATGGTATGATACTAAACCCCTAACGGGAAGGATTGTGCCTTATATTCATATGATGAAATCATAATCTTTCAGTCAGTTTAATTGAAGTCTGGAGCTGGCATGTCAGTTAACTGCTAGTAGTCTGTTGTTATTTATGTATTATTGTCATTTTGTTTATTTTCTTTGGTTACATCTTCTGACATCAGACTCAGACTTCTCTTGAACTGAATTTTAATGTGCGTATTGTTATGCGTTTACTTTTCTACATTGGTTAGAGGTATAGGGGGAGGGTTGAGATCTCACAAACATGTTTAACCCCGCCGCATTTTTGCGCCTGTCCCAAGTCAGGAGCCTCTGGCCTTTGTTAGTCTTGTATTATTTTAATTTTAGTTTCTTGTGTACAATTTGGAAATTAGTATGGCGTTCATTATCACTGGACTAGTATATATTTGTTTAGGGGCCAGCTGAAGGACGCCTCCGGGTGCAGGAATTTCTCGCTACATTGAAGACCTGTTGGTGACCCTCTGCTGTTGTTTTTTATTTGGTCGGGTTGTTGTCTCTTTGACACATTCCCCATTTCCATTTTCAATTTTATGTACAGGTAATTATGAAAAACTCCATAGTCAAAAATAATTCCAGCTTTAAATAGTAATCTGTTATATTGATGATAAAAAAATCTTTAAAATTCACTTAAGTCATAACAACTATAGGCATATATGTGGATAACATTTAAACTACACAAAGTATACATAGATAGTAGAAGGTAGTGTGAAACATATTTATTGATTTTACAACATGTCAGATTTTAATTTTTGTGCACATAATATCAATTTACCCAAATTACATAATTCTAACATTAATAGAACTCATTAATTGTATATATTTATACATAGAAGTTTTTCGGAAATAATATGGTTTAATAAAATAAGAACTTACTGTCTAAGACCTTGATAAGTGGGACATATCAAAATGAAATGAAGCTCATCTTCAAAGTCATTTTTACAAACATGACAAGTGACTATTACTTCTTGGAATTGCAAAATAGCGTCCACATTCTAAACATTAATATTAAATTTGGCCTTAGTACATTGAGTCAAGTCAGTTGTGTAGCCCAGATACCATATTTTGTATTTATGACTTACAGTTGTGTAGCCCAGATACCATATTTTGTATTTATGACTTACAGTTGTGTAGCCCAGATACCATATTTTGTATTTATGACTTACAGTTGTGTAGCCCAGATACCATATTTTGTATTTATGACTTACAGTTGTGTAGCCCAGATACCATATTTTTGTATTTATGACTTACAGTTGTGTAGCCCAGATACCATATTTTTGTATTTCTGACTTACAGTTGTGTAGCCCAGATACCATATTTTTGTATTTCTGACTTACAGTTGTGTAGCCCAGATACCATATTTTGTATTTATGACTTACAGTTGTGTAGCCCAGATACCATATTTTTGTATTTCTGACTTACAGTTGTGTAGCCCAGATACCATATTTTTGTATTTATGACTTACAGTTGTGTAGCCCAGATACCATATTTTGTATTTATGACTTACAGTTGTGTAGCCCAGATACCATATTTTGTATTTATGACTTACAGTTGTGTAGCCCAGATACCATATTTTGTATTTATGACTTACAGTTGTGTAGTCCAGATACCATATTTTGCATTTATGACTTACAGTTGTGTAGCCCAGATACTATATTTTGTATTTATGACTTACAGTTGTATTGTTGATGACTTCATCCTCTATAGAAGCAGCTGTCTCACCATCTGTCAGTTTGATATTGTCTTTTGTTTTAACCTCAAACACTTGGAACGTGAAGTCATTTATTCCTGACAAATCATCCAACCATCCTCCAAACACAAAAACAACTTCAGGCTGCAATCAAAATTAAGAAATATAAGTCAAATTCATCAAAATTTCTAAAACCTGAATAAAATACTGTAAATTCTGAAATGATTTCTTCCATTTATCATTGTGATGCTAAACAATGGACAAACATGCAAGATGAATTATTGCTATTTCAGGAAATGCTGCATACAAGATATTTTGTGAACATAGCCTATCTCAATTTTTGCAATAATACAAACATTGTAATAAATTATGAATTTACTGTATGCAATATATCAATTCAGCTGTAATTCCTTAAAAGTTTATTCCATCTGAATTTATAACTTGGAATTTAATGGGACTGTCATACAAGTGAGAGGTTTAGTTAACTATAAACCAGGGTTTAATCCACCATTTTCTACTATAAGAAAATGCCTGTACCAAGTCAAGAATAAGACGGTTGTTATCCATTCGTTTGAAGTGTTTGAGCTTTTGATTCAATTTGTCATATGATAACAAACTATCTGTTTTGAATTTTCTTCTGAGCTCTGTATTTTTGTTTTTGTTATTTTTATTTTTTTGCATTAAAGTTTAACAACTAGTAGTGTGCACACCTGATACTATAAATGTTCATGAATTTTAAGTGTAATGGACAACCACACTTTAATTGTTCAAAACCAAAAAATAATATTTCCATAAATAAAAGGAAGAAATTCATTCATTTCTCATAAACTTTAACAGACAGATTCGAAGTAAAAAATAACTATTCACAAACATCTAAGCTTTCTGCAATTACATACATTAGAAGTGATGTCATCTGTAGCTAGCTCTACAGGATAAGGACATGAAGAGGTACCAGTAGCCTCTATATCACTGCAATGGTATGGCATTTCTAGATCCCAGTGGTATGTGAAGGACCTAGTTATTGCTTTGCCTGTGTAATCAAGTGTGGCTGTTGTCACAACTGTTGGGTAGGTGTCTCGATTCTCAACTTTTACATATCCACCATTTTTCGCAGTTACTGTGTAAACAATTCTGCAGTGAAATTTTAAAATTTGAATAAGAAAAAATTCAGTACATGATTTCTATTGCTAAACAATGTACTTTTCAAGCAATTTGAGGCTTACATTTGTAATACTGTGAACTCATAAATCCATTAATCTAAACTAGACAATATTTTAATTACTTAAAACATATGCACATACATACATGGTACTGTAAATTCAGAAATTATTGCGATGTTTTAATTATTGTGAAAAATTTGACAGAGCTGTAAACGCAATAATTTAAACTCGCATTTTAAAATATTTTATATGAATTAGACAGGATTTTTCTCAAAATCATAAAAATAAAAATTGACAAAATCGCAATAATAAATGCACGCAATAATTTCTGATTTTACAGTATAACGAATCCATAGCACCTTTGTATCAAAAATACATATTTGAATACAAAACACCTTCATGTTTTTTTGCAATATATAAATTATAAAATATAGTTAAAAAGGTAAAATTTATTTTTCCTTTTATACACTATGAAAATAAATACCTAACATCATGTTCTAAAGGTAACCAGTCAACCAGTGCTACAGTCTCACTGCATTCAACATTATTTGGTGCTAAACCTGGATCAGCCTCAGGACAATCTGTTTCTTTTTGGTCAATCAAACTTCCTCCTAGAAGTAATAATACGCAAGAGAGTGTTTAAATAAAAAAACATGGAGTTTCGAACTTGATCAATCATTAGAACAGAAGTCTAACTTCACCTCTATTTTGTCTCCCAAAAAAGTATAAACATTTGAAAAGTATTGAATCAAGTGTACCCAAGTTATCACATGGAAAGTGTTCTTTTACAATCATAAAAGGTGTTTTTGTGGGGGCAAGTTCTTATTGATGGAGGAAGTAGGAGTGCCTGGAAAGAACCACTGACATCGACAGAAGCCTTGAAATACTAACACATAAAGCCACAACTCTAAAACCAAAAGAGTAAATATTGTCACCAAACATGACCTCCATTGCTTTATTTACGACTTGTGAGTTTGAATATCTCTCTGGTATCTTTTGCCTTTTTAACAAAAAAATAGAATCAATTTAATGTCACCTTACCTTTAAATAAACTAAGAGTATATTTCATCATAGCCAATCCTACTTTAAAATCAGTAACATAATGGTCAGCATCCCTTGTATCCACAGGTGGGGTATATGTTGCTGTCAAGGCTAAATCTACTCTTGTGAAGTCAGCCTCGTTTGTCCAAATTGTCTGATCGCTGCCTGCCTCATTTGGATCATTCTTTGCTGTTTTTGTTTCATCATCATTAAAAAATACTGCACTGTTTAAGGTTATATTTGGTGTATTTAAAACTGAAATGAAGGAAAACAGTAACTAAAGGCTCTAAAGAGTTTTTGTGGCTCACCTTGGTCTATGTGCATATTAAACAAAGGACACAAATGGATTCATGACAAAAATAAATTTGGTGATAGTGATGTGTTTGTAGATCTTACTTTACTGAACATTTTTGCTGCTTACAACTATCTCTATCTATAATGAACTTGGCCCAGTATTTATAGTGGACAAATTTATGAAAATTGTTAAAAATTGACTATAAAGGGCAATAACTCCTTAAGGGGTCAATTGACCATTTAAGTCATGTTGACTTATTTGTAGATCTTACTTTGCTGAACATTATTGCTGTGTACAGTTTATCTCTATCTATAATGATATTCAAGATAATAACCAAAAAGGCAAAATTTCCTTAAAATTACCAATTCAGGTGCAGCAACCTAACAACAGATTGTCTGATTCATCTGAAAATTTCAGGGCAGATAGATCTTGACCTGATTAACAAATTTACCTCATGTCAGAATTGCTCTAAATGCTTTGGTTTCAGAGATACAGTGAAACCTGTCCAAACTGAACACCCACCGGACTTTGTGTTTTGTCCTGTTTTCACAGGTGTTCGGATTGTAGAGGTAAAAGGAAGTAAATACCAAAATAATGTTGGCATTAACTGACAAGGGACAATAGGTGACATAGCAGACAACAATTTATTTTCATGTTGATTTAGATGTTAATGTAAAAATATAAGTAGATGAAGATAGACGTATTGTGACACTTTTTTATAACTCAAATATTAACGCCACTCCGTCAACGACGCTCCTCGTTCTAAAAATGTATAAATTATTCAATGATTTCCGACGCGGAGCGATTGCGCTGTTTGTAATTATTTTTTTATCTGTTAATTCACTGACCAGTTCAAATTCCCAGTCACTGTCAAATGATGATTCCGTAGTTGAATCGAGATCGTCAATTTCGATTATCTGTACACACGAGTTATCGGACTAAACTGGCCACCCGCTGATTGATACTTCGCCACAAGATGAAAGCGAAACCACTGCAGGGGTCCAGTTTATTCTCGGACTTTAGCGTTGCTTAATAAGCTAACGGAAGTCTTCAGTAGCATCTGATTTATATATATAGGGCCTCTAAAGGAAATCCGGCATCCCGTAAACATAATTCGAAAGTCATTGACCTTGTTGTGTTGTACGACTTCTTACTCCAGTGAAAGGCTTTAAAACTATTATTAAATTAAACAGTTTAGCTACTAAATGGCAGTTATGAATTTGTGGCCGTAAATGTTTGAGTATCGTGCATCAAATTGATCTAAGGGAACGTTCCTTTCTTGTCTTTTTCAGCGATGGGGGCAGCTGACCAGTTTAACGTTTCTTTATAAAAAAAATCATTTGATCACTAAATACATGGTCACAAACATGCTAATTAGTTTGTAATAACAACTCACCAGTTAACTTAACCTCACATACCCTCGGGGATACACTGTCATCCTGTGTTTGTTTAATTAAATCATGCAAACAATCAAAAATACTTTTTTGTTGTGATTGCTATCGATCGATTTTGACAGGTAAATTTTAAAAACATATTTACTAACAAGCCTTCAAAAAGCGTTCAGAATTCGGTGTTGACAGGGTTCGGTTTTTTCGGGTTAAATTAACGTTAATTGATAAGAAAATTTTGTGGGACTTTGAAAATTGTTTGGTTTAAACTGAAATTTGGTTTTATCAGGGTTCGGTTTACTCAGGTTTCACTGTATAAGCCAAAATCTACATTTTACCCTTATGTTCTATCATATGGCAACCATCTTGGTTGGTTGGCCCGGTCATCAGACACATTCTTTAAACTAAATACCCCAATGATGATTGTGGCCAAGTTTGGTTAAATTTGGCCCAGTAGTTTCAGAGGAGAAGATTTTTGTAAAAGTTAAAGACGACGACGAACGTCCAGAGGCCAAGTTATGAGAAAAGCTCACTTGGCCCTTTGGGCCAGGTGAGCTAAAAATGTAATAGGTATCTAAAGAAAAGTATAAATATCAAACAGTTTTTTTTATATACAACGCATTTTATTTCTTCTGAAATAATGCAAGACAGACACACGATTTTTACTCATAGACTTAAAATTAATTCAGTATCAACAAGCAAAAAAGTGTTTGACCAAGCACAATTATCATGAATTAAAACCATTGCATTTGTTTCCATAAAATTACAAGATTATCTCCCAAGTAAATTAAAGAAGGATAGGTCCAATGGGACAGAAATGCAACTGCTTGTAAATATAAAAAGAGTCAATGTATAGTTCATACCTATTGAGGTTTTTGTTTTTATAATGACATTAGAGATTGATTGGGTGCTTTAGTTCTCTCATAGGTCAATAACCACCAGTAATGGGGTAAACTGAGAAAGGTGAAAGTGACACTACCCAAATACAAAAATGATCTGTTTTTATATGTTAATTAGCATTATGTATAAGTTTTATAATAGTTGCTTGACATGCTTGAGGCATAAGATAGAGAAAGAAAACCAATTTAACTTAAACTTACTGTTTGTACAGTTAGGACCACCAAAATTTTCAGCACATACACATTCTGTTGCTAGATCATTGGTACCTGTACCACACACACCAGGGTAACAAAAGGTACTATCACCTGCCCAGGAACACACCTCTGAAAGATAAATATAAAATCAAACACAAAAAGATATGTTATTGGTAACACACACACCTTGATAACAATACTGTTAATTCAGTAGGTGACCATCATCTTTTAATTGAGGTAACAATGTTTTCATCTTACATTTAAAATATGTTAAAAAAAAAAGAAAAGAAAACCAAAAGGTGTACAAAGTGAATGAATAATTTTGACTGCTTTGTGCTAACAACAATTTAAAAGTGCAAGTACACAGCAACGCTGTCCCCAGGAAGACTAATGACCCACCTTGATTTAAACTGGGTTAGAGCAAACCAGCAGTACTGTCCTGTGAAATAGTCTCTAGTCAAGTAGATAGTGCAAATTCAGGTATTATTGAGAATATTCATGATAATGAAAAGTGATGAGTCAGCAATGATAAGAACTAAAACCTGATACATATATCTGTATGCATTTTTTCCAAAAATTTCAGCAACCATTCTCACATTTTGGCCTTTCATGTCAAAATTGCAATAATAAATACTAGTACACAATATATTCTGATTTTACAGTAGTTGTCTCATTGTCGATGATATACATGATATACCACATCTTTTAAATTTTTATATGACTTGCCTTCAGTAGTAAACTAAACGTATATCCTTACTTACTGTCACATTGAGTGCCATTACTGATCTCATGTGTGTATTTCCTGAAGTATTGTCTGCCATCAATATCTCCTTCGCACCACTTACACACTGTATCACTTAGTGTTGTGCAACTTCTATGGTAACACCCACTTATTTCACCACAAACTACAAAATATTGTTCACTCTCAAATGTATATATTGAAATAGGAAAACTATTTTAAATATTATCATATTCAAAATTGATTATTTCATTCTATATTTTAATTTCCAAATTAAGATTTTTTAAAGTGGGTCTCATTGGGGTCTAAGCGTGATGCGAGATTGACGATTTTTTGTAATCGTGACACGAAGTCAAATTATTGTGCCATGAAAACAAGAAATGAAGTCTAGCGGGAAACTGGAAATTACAAAAAAAATGAAAATTGCTTATGTACAAAGTGTAAGCAATATACGGCATTCTGTCAAAACAATAAGTGGGATCCATGATCAGAACCCCCAATGAGACCCCCTTTTAATGTATCAATAATTACATTTTTACTGTAAGAAAAGATGTATATGTTATAAAATAATAACTGAATATTAAAATAAGATATAAATTCTTATCAAATACATTTCACCTGCATTTTAACATTTATTTTGTCTTAATTAACATTAAATTTCCTAGTCGTGTCAAAGCTAACTGATTAAACTCATTAATATGATTAAGATAACATATGAATTTGATGGTGTCATGCAAAAAGTGACTACCGCTACATTAATTCCCTTCAATTGTTCAAATATTGAGGATAATGAACAAGTGAAACTGCGAGCTACTGCTCACTGATGATACCCCCGCCGCAAGTGGATAATATTAAGTGTAAAAATATGCAAGTGTTCGGTAAACAGGAAGTTGTCGAGTGATGAATCTGAAAACGCATCACACGGTATAGCTGACTTATATAAATCCTGAAACCAAATTTCAGAAATCCTTGTATTGTAGTTCCTGAGAAAAATGTGACGAAAATTTTCAACTTGGCTATCATGTGTAAAATCAGACAAGTGTTCGGTAAACAGGAAGTTGTCAAGTGATGAATCTGAAAACGCATCACACGGTATGGCTGACATATATAAATGTTGATACCAAATTACAGAAAGGGTGGATGTGTAGTTCCTGAGAAAAATGTGACGAAAGTTTCATGGGACGGACTGACTGACGGACGGACTGATTGACGGACGGACTGATGGACGGACTGACAGACAGAGGTAAAACAGTATACCCCTCCTTTTTTAAAGCGGGGGTATAACTGACAGACAGAGGTAAAACAGTATACCCCCCCTTTTTTAAAGCGGGGGTATAAAAATATATATGAAAACTTCTACTATGCAGTGTAATGTGAAAGTCAAGTGTTATCAAATAGGAGCTTCCAACTTACTCTCACAATATGGTCCATTGGGATAATATCCATCCGTACATCCATCGCAAGTCTCTGGTGCCACACACGTTCCACCGCTCCAGGGCTGTAATAATATATATTAGGGATTTAATATAAAGTATTTTTAATTGTGAATAATATTGATATCATCATAGATTGATGATGCAAACTATTTCACCTGAATGTATTATACACAAAATCATTTTACATGGACATTCTAAGGTTAATTTTCCACTTGTCATTAAAGTATTTATTCACCTGCTAGAGACAGAGGATTTCACTCAGACACATATCATTTTTGATAATATTTTCTAGAGGTCTTTTAATTTCTAGTTTTATTTGTGTTGTTCTGTTACTGTCTCATTAGTTTGAATAAGCTATCTTTTTTTTGTTTTTTCAGGTTTGACTGTTTGCGTTATACAGTGGGAATGTCTGGTAATTTATGCCAGTTCTGCTTAGATGTAGTATGTTTGACATTTCAAAGAATTCTGATCAAACTGGTGCTAGGAGTATTTTAAACTCTTAGTGAGGTGAGAAATTTTTTCTCTCATGTTGAAACCTCACTGTGTGTGTGAGTTGTGTATAATAGAATGTTCTTTTATTGTAGTGTAAAAGTTTTATTTATTTATTTGTAAATGAGTGTTAGAATAAGTTTTTAAGCAAAAGTGTCTCATAAGTCAGTCATGGCTGGATACCGATATTTTATCTTCGATTAAAAATTTTATTTGTATTTTTATACCTATATTATGATGTATGATATTGTTCTGTATTGGTATGTGACACTATAATAAATAATTCTGTCTGTCTGTCTGTAATCTGTAACAAAAGCAGTAAGTTTGCCTTTTTTTAATATCCTGTAATGTTTTTTGTTTTGTAATATTAGTCTGCTATATCCTTTATAGGAATAAAAGTATCTACAAAAAATGCATCTTTATGAAATATATTTTTTAACGCAATAGACCACTTTCGAGTTCATCCGTCATCGGAAAAAAACTCGTCAATTGTACGTGCCTTTATGACGTCATTTACCAGATAGAGGGGGTCGCCTGTATCCCTGCATTATTTACGTTCATCAAGCGTCTTAGTGATCGTCATTGTGCAGGATAAACTAGAAATAACCGTTGTTCTGTAGGTACTGAATGAAAATTCCCTAATGACAGCAATGCTGATTGTCAATTTTGAGAATTCAATTTGCCGAATAATTCGTACAATATAGAATTATAGTTTTCCAACCACTCGCTCAACATTGGAATGGAAGTGACGACGCCCCTAAACGCACAAATGACGTTCACTAAAACCAGAGTTTTTGACGGAATTGCATCGAACTCAAAAGTTGTCTATTAATATTATCTATTTTTAAAATGACTTCATTCAAGCAAATGTTGTCATTGGAGTTCTCCAAACATTCTTATTAAAAATCAGCTTGAAATGATACATGACATGCAAGTCAACTAACTATGTCATTTCTTTGTTTGTCTATTATTGTGAGTTTATATGTATAATGTACTGACTATCTGAAGCTAAAACATCATGGAACTTTATAACCAAAGGCCAGTTTAAAAAAATCTTCACTTCACCTGTGCACGTTTCTTTGTATTTTCTTTGGCAGAAGTCTATATACTTACAACATTTTCATATGGCCTTATTATGATAGGATCCGCATAAAATAATTTACAAGCATCTGTGCCAGTCTTGCCATCACAAAAAACTATGAAATAAAAGAAAATCCTTTAATGACCATTTACACTTGACAGTGTACATACATTTATTACCTCATTTTGAGGTTGAATTACTTCACAGTAAATATATTAATTTTTAAGTTAAAGCTCTGAGTTAGGTAAGTGCTTTATATCCCTTCTGGGATCAAACTTAATAAATAGTGAAATAATGAAAGAGTTTTTATTCAATCTAATTGTATGACAATATAGACCATGAGCAAAACTACGATAATATTGACTGAAAAAAATTTCATACCATTTTATGTTAACAGATAGGTTTCAAATTCTTTATTTCTTTTCATTGATTTAACATTTTTTCTTTCTTTTTCTTGACTAAATTCAATAATGTTTCGTTTGAGCTATGTTGTTGGTTACATTTTTAAAAATCTAAACTTAAAAAAACATACATTCATCACAATCTACCCCGGTATAACCCTCACAGCAAAAATCATTTGTGGTGCTGATTGACCTGAAATCAAATATTTTTTTTTAAAGATGTCTAATCTGTTTTCAATCTCATTTTACACTAACAAACTATATACCATTACATGGAAAGCGAGCCATGGTCAAGAAAAGCAATATCTTGTCTGCATAATATATCAAGGGCATTAGATTGCCATTTGACACAGCCTACGGATTTGAAAAACATTTGGTAAAAGATAATGTTAAACCCTAACATGAACACTAACCTTCACCCTAACCTGAACCCTAACTAAGATTGCTCTCATACACTGTCTACGGCATTAGATTGCTCTCTGACACAGTCTATGGCGCTAGATTACTTTATTTACATAGCATACAGCGTTTGATTGCCATTTGACACAACCAATGTATATTTGTATGTAATTATAACATCGATGGATTGATAATTAACACAGGCTACAGCGTAAGATTTATGTTGGCCACAGCCTGTGGCACTTGTTTGCCTATCGACACTTCTAAAGTAGCAAAACAAAATGAACAAATAAACAAATGTTCGAGATACTAGTAATTCTATGTGTGGATGTGTAAATGTAGATGTGTTTATATGTTGATGTGTTGATGTGTCTATGTCTCGATGTGTCGATATGTCGATGTGTCGATATGTCGATGTGTCGACGTGGTGATGTGGCTTTGTGTCTATGTCTCTATGTGTCGATATAGATGTGTTTATATGTCGATGTGTCTATGTGTCGATGTAGATGTGTTTATATGTTGATGTGTCTATATGTCGATGAGTCTGTGTCGATGTGTCGATATGTCGATATGTCGATGTGTCGATATGTCGATGTGTCGATATGTCGATGTGTCCATATTAGCCATTAAATGTAATGCCAATTCACTCATAATAATCTGCTGATGAGAACTAGTATGTCTTCTGTATACTCCAGTTGATCCGAATCGGATGTTATACAATAATTATATTTGATAGTAAATCTAGATGGATGCCTATTATGGATACATGCTTGTTGGTACAATATTAATGCCTCCTTTTTAGGATAAATGTTAAATGTACATTTCTGAGAGTTCATGTGAAAAGCCAACTGTATCAGGGTCCACATTTTGTATATACCTGTCCAATGTGTCAATCAATTTATTCAAACTATTATGGTGCAAATCTTCAGGTTGAAGTGTCAAGTGAGTATCTGGGAAAGTCTCAAGAGTGAAGCTGAACCACTTATCTCAAATTTGTCATTATTGGTATCTTACAATAGGAAATTCATATAAATCACCTTATTCTACATAATAATATACAATATGTACATGAATATAAATAAATCCAAACTAAATGAAACAGACCCTGAAGTCTATAATTTTTCCAATATTCAAACATTACAAATTCACAAAAATTATAGCAATTAAAAATCAGAACATTTGGAATAGAGGAAGACTGGCAGGGTGAATATAATATTCACTTGCACTAGTAGAATCTGAATTAAAAAAACTGCTCACCTATATCTAGTACAAGTATCAGTCACCCATGATCCACAAAGTTCTTCATATCTTTCTGAACTGTAAGTTGTAGAGGAACACCATCCAGGTCTGAAAAATAAAGATGTAATTCCGTGTTTGTTGTGTGTTGCTTTGATAAATAATTTGGTTTTCTTCATTTTTTTGTATCAATAAGGCCTTTAGTTTTCTTGTTTGAATTGATTTACATTTGTGATTTCAGGGCCTTTTAAAGCTGACTATGTAGTATGGGCTTTGCTCATTGTTGAAGGCCTTAAGGTGACCTGTAACATGAGGGTACAAATGTACCCAAATTGCACCTATTTTGACAGTTTTTTTAACCAACGTTTATTTATGCTCCAGACAAAAGTTTCCAGTATGTGTTTATTTTTGTTGATGTTTCATTATTTACTATATGTTTTCACCAATTTAGTTTTTTAGATTCCATATCGAATCAAAGAAATATTGTTCTGAACTGACCTCCAAAAGATCAATTATTCAGTAATGAGGAGTACCCAAATTGCACTCATTCTTAAATTTTCAAAAGTCGAATAATAGAGCTTTAGTTTAATCTCTTCAAATATTTTGAATAATTGGATATCAGTCCATGCATATGCTTACTTTTCATTTTTTAAGAAATGGATGCATGTAACATATTGTAAAATTGAGAATGGAAATGGGAAATGTGTCAAAGAGACAACAACCCAACCATAGAACAGACAACAGCAGAAGGTCACCAACAATATAAAAAAGAAGATGTGGTATGATTGCCAATGAGACAACTGTCCACAAGAGACCAAAATGACACAGACATGAACAACTATAGGTCACCGTACAGCCTTCAACAATGAGCAAAGCCCATACTGCATAGTCAGCTTTAAAAGGCCACGATAAGACAATGTAAAACAATTCAAACGAGAAAACTAATGGCCTTATTTATATAAAAAAAATGAACAAAAACAAATATGTAACACATTAACAAACGAGAACCACTGAATTACTGACTCCTGACAGGCACATACATAAATAATGTGGCAGGGTTAAACATGTTAGGGTGATCCCAACCCTCCCCCTAACCTGGGGCCCAAAACAAGCATTTTTGTAGTTTCAAGACAATAAATTGGAGTTATCTTTCTTTGTCCAGAATGGTTGTTGAATCACCTAAAACCAATACTTTATGAAATCTTCTTCGAAAATTGGAGTTATCTTTCTTTGTCCAGAATAGTAGTTGAATCAACTTAAGTCAATGCTATATACAATATACAATGCAATATTCACTTTACTACCAACTGATAAATTAAAGCAATCTTTACCATTCAGTGATTACAAACACTTTGATAACCATTCTAGGGTTATGCCCCTTTACAAGTGGAAAAATTGAAGAATTTTTTAGTTTCTGTTCTCTTTACTTAAGTTTGTCTTAACTAAATTTAATGAAACTAGAACACACCCGTGAAATCGCGGGCATTCAGAGCGTAGTTTAAAGTATGTAAAGTGTTGTTTGAAGAATTTTGTGAAATATTGAATGACTGGAGAATTTCAGCAAAAGTATCATAAATCATAGGTTATTGGGGACAGGAAAATGTTTTTTTTAATCCCTTCTCCTTTATTTCCAAAATTCCCAATTTGTGGTTTTCTATCAATTTCAATATGAATATACATTTAGTATGTTATGAACATTTAAGTAAGGAGCCTGTAATCCAGTGGTTGTTGTTTGTTTATGTGTTACATATTTGTTTTTCGTTCATTTTTTGTACATAAATAAGGCCGCTAGTTTTCTCGTTTGAATTGTTTTACATTGTCATTTCGGTGCCTTTTAAAGCTGAGTATGCAGTATGGTATTTGCTCGTTGTTGAAGGCCGCTAGTTTTCTCGTTTGAATTGTTGAGAGTTGTCAACATGGCAATCATACCAGATCTTCTTTTTTTTGTAATCAATGAATTTTGTAAAAGATTTAATGACTGGAGAATTTCAGAAAAGGTATATAGTTGTTAATATCTGTCTCGTTTTGTTCTCTTGTGGAGAGTTGTCAACATGGCAATCATACCAGATCTTCTTTTTTTTGTAATCAATGAATTTTGTAAAAGATTTAATGACTGGAGAATTTCAGAAAAGGTATCAAAAGTGCACATGAATAATTTTAGCGCTTATCTGTATCTATATATAAATAAAGTGTATTTACTTTCAATTCTAAGTTTTCTAATCGATCCATGGTGGTCATTGATATAGTATACAGACCCTCTCTATTTAATAAACTCTGTGACCACCGTGGATAGTAAACTTGAAAATGATAGCAGATAGAATTCTGAAAATACACTTTATTCGTAGTATATGTATGTTCAAAGTATACAGAAAAACGCAAACCGGAAGTATAATCTGACTTAAAATTTTGTCCAATGACGGGACAATATACGGATGCCCTTTTTCCCGTTTTTCTCCCAAAATAACTCAATCTGAATAATCATATGAATGGATGACAAATGCGACTATGCACTGTACCTATAGGACACAGAGGCGTGTTGATTAATTTATTGTGGAAAGAAGAGAAGCGACACCCAAAATGAGGTCTTCTCGTTTAATAGTATAGATGTGTATATAATGCTTATTACCTCTAAACTCAGTTTAAGTTAAATTTTTGGCAGCTTCACTTTTACAGTTCTAAAGTTTAGTTATGTCCCTTTATAACGTTATATGCTAGCGGGGGCTTTCTTCATTCCCCATTTATTTTTTTAGAAGTTACTATTAATTGATATAGATAATGGGTAACCCCCCTTTTTTGGGACGACCAATGCATTTAAAGGGTATATGTGGTTGGAACCCCCATCCCCTTTATCCTGGGTTGAGAAACCCCTTTGGAAAATGGCTGGATCTGCCCCCTGGTAAGCCTAGCTTAGTTATAGTGTACGAGTATGATGTCTGTTGCCAGTGTTGGTAATTATACTTCTGTCCAGCACGATTTCTCTACGACATGAAACCAAATATAATATATGTGTACATGTATGTAGACTTTTATAAAGAATGTAGAGGCTCAAAGATTTTCTCCTAGTTATTCATAGTAATTATTACGGTTGAAGAGTGTTACAAAGGTTGTTTTGAACGTACTTTCAGTTTTGAATTGGCGCCAAAAAGTAAATTCCGTTCCGTTACCGGAAAAGAAACACAAATACGGAGTTACGTATCGGCCGGACTTTCCTTTCTTCAAATAGAAAAAAAAACGAACCATATTCACAAATGTAGAAAACGGTAAAAAAAATATAACTTTAAATGTGTTAATTAACCTTTTACACATTTTATACTTTAGTTATTATTACTAAAAGGTCGAACTTCTACTTTACTCGACTTTAAATAACAAGAGTGCACACACTGAAATGTCTCGCCTTCTTTACTAATCATTGATATTATGGTGATAGTCCTAAGTATAAAGCTTTATTACTTTAATACAACTGTCACATAAACTTAACATTAACCAAGATAGCTAAACAAAGACCAATGAACCATGAAAATGAGGTCAAGGTCAGATGAACCATGCCAGGCAGACATGTACAGCTAACAAAGCTTCCATACAACAAATATAGTTGACCTACTACTTATAGTTAAAGCAAAATAGACCAAAACACAAAAACTTAACACTGAGCAATGAACCGTGCAATTGAGGTCATGGTCAAATAAAACCTGCGGGACTGCCATATAAATCATAATATATTTCCATACCGTGGCACCAAATATAGTTGACCTTTGGCATATAATATTAGATAAAAAGACCAAAACTTATAAACTTAACTTTGACCACTGAACCATGAAAATGAGGTCAAGGTCAGATGACATCTGCCCGCTAGACATGTACACCTTACAATCATTCCATACAACAAATATAGTAGACCTATTGCATAAAGTATGAAAAAAACAGACCAAAACACAAAAACTTAACTATAAGCACTGAACCATGAAAATGAGGTCAAGGTCAGATGACACCTGCTGGTTCATCTATATACAAAGTATGAAGCATCCAGGTCTTTCACCTTCTAAAATTTAAACCTTTTAAGAAGTTAGCTAACGCCGCCGCCGTAGCCGGATCACTATCCCTATGTCGAGCTTTCTGCAACAAACGTCAGGGGCGTAGCTGCCGTTAGGCACTTTAGGCACGTGCCTACACATATTTTTTTCACAATTTTTTTTTTTATTAAAAAAAATAATAAACAACGTTATCTGTAGATGAACGCCAGTGAAGTTGTCAAAACTCTTTGATTATTGAATGTCATGTGTACACTAGTCTCTCGTTCTTAGTGAATGAAATATTGGATAGAATTGAATGTTTTTTTATGATTTTACCTTATATAGAAACTATAAACTAGAACTTTGGTTCAGATCATTTCACTTCTATCAACAAAAACTTGAATGAACCTCAACTTAGAAACATGAGTTTTTTAACAAGTTGTTGTTAGTGTCCAACTAGTTTTGTCTTCACCGGACTTGCCAATGTTGGTCGTCCGTTTGGCTGTGCAGGATGTATAAATACGCAGTCACGTCTGGTCAGAATGGGGACATTAAATCCGATGTCTAATTGTAGAGAGGATGCCACTCTTTGATGATTTCGTAGTTGGCTACTGAAAGGCAAAATTTCTGCTCCTATCCAATAATCCCTCATTTTCCAATGCATGGCATTTTCAAATTTCCACACCTTCGTCCTGGACGACACCTATTACAGGACCTAGCTCCCTGTTGTATTTATTGTAATATTTTTTTTTGTCCTGAACTTGCATAAATATTTGACACTGGATGTTTAAAAATCAATCAATCAACTAGCTTCCAGTAGTTTTGAGTACTCTCAGATCTGCGTGCAATGACCACAATTATTCAAATTCCTAAGCAGGTAGGAATTTAACAGTAGAGGATATAAAGAAATACGAATTTCTTGAATTTTGTTACGATAGTATGAACAGAACAGAACTTTTGCATTAGGCATCGACTATGTGTGTATGTGTGGCTAGGGTGAAGGTTTAAGAATCAAAAGATTGATGGTTTTTGTTATATAGTAATATCAGTGTTTACGTGCCTATTTTTTTAATGAAGGATCGTCACAATCGTACATATAGCTTGTTGTTCGGTGTGAGCCAAGGCTCCGTATTGAAGGCCGTACATTGAACTATAATGGTTTACTTTTATAAATTGTTATTTGGATGGAGAGTTGTCTCATTGGCACTCACACCACATCTTCCTATATCTACATCAATCAGAACGGTATAGATATGAAAATACCAAACAGGGTGTACTGCTTAATTAAAGGGATACGCTTATCTACAGTTGGGCAATGCATATTGTAAATAATTTTTTCTTCGTATTTCCGATTGTACTGCGTTATCTAATTCACCAGTCAGATGTTATAGTGAATTATTCATAATTTTTCGAACTTTTCATCATGTATATTATAATTATCATGATTAAATAACCAGTAAATTTAATATTTTTGTACATAGAATTTTGCAGCTAAAATGCCGAAAACCGTTTTCCGTCGCGGGGCTTCGCCCCCCTGAACCCCCTACCAGGGCTCTGCACTGGACCTACTGGGGGCCTTAAGCGGCCCCCAGACCCCCTGCCGATTGGTGCCTACAGTTGACAGATTACCTAGCTACGCCCCTGAACGTTGCAGGCTCGACAAAAATGATAGATAACGCAGTTTATTTTCAAGCTAAAAGCCAAGAAAAAACTACACATTTTTTAATTGAACATACAAAAAAAAACATTATTGTGTGGATAGAAATTAAAGTAGACAGTAAATCTGGTTGCAGATTTATAGTCTGACAATCGTAATATTACGCCTTCTCGGAAAAAGTAAAATATGACAGATATGCCTACTGGAACAGTGATGAGACGACGAAAGCTTTAATTAATGTGCTTTTTTTTAATACAAAATGAACAGAATATCAAGTTTCCCTTCGGCTACATCCGTGTACGATTGGACAATAAGGACAAAGTTTATGATCTACAGATCCACGGCCGACACTCGGCTAACCGAGAGATTGGTCGGTTAATCTATATTGAGTATGCGGCTATATCGGTGGTTGGTCTGTTAATCGTGTTGGCTAAAGTCTGTTAATCAGGTGTTATCGAGAAAATCATTGAAAGTTCAGCATGTTTCTACGGAAGCGTATTAGCGCCACACATTTTTTTTTTTTAATTTTCTTCTTATGTTTGCGTTGTAACGCAAACCTTTGCGTTATAACGCAAACCTTTGCAAACCTTTGCGTTAAACGCAAACATTTGCGTTATAACGCAAACCTTTTGCGTTATAACGCAAACATCTTTATTTCAATTATTCATTAAGTTTTGTATTTTTGTCCGTCTGTCATTCATTTCGGATGTGATTTACTAGTAGATAAATAAAGAAACATACATACAAGGCCAAATCATTATAATAAATATGCATAGGAATAATGGAATAATTGAAGTGCAATTATACATAAATTAAGACTGATTTGTGCATCAGAAAAGTATATAATTTAACAAGAAAATAGATATAGTATATAGTCATATTAAAATTGAAAGATCAAAAATAATATCATACAATTGTGAAACCTCCAAGTCAAATAGACAAAATGACCTTTCTGCTTTAAAATGAATTATTAATAAGGAAACATTTTTTTTTAAATCTCAGAATATGATCAAGATTCTTTGATAGAAAGTCATTGAATTTTCATTTCAATATAATGAAGTATTTTTAAGATGCTTGGGTAGCAATTTGAATAGAGAGAACATAATTTTATTAATAAAACATCTTCATTCTATACATTTATTGCCAAAGGGTAGCTTGTTTGAATGTAACCTACTTTACTCAGTTCTCAAACGAGAGCTTACTTTGGAAGTATATTTATATTCGGTTATAGCTATATTAGCAGGGTTGATTTTTTTCTTAGGTATAACCTCAATTTACTCAATTTTCTTTGTAATATATATACTAGTAGTAACTTGGATATCGTTTTTGGGGACCTTTATAGTTTGTTGTTTAGTGTGAGCCAATGCTCCGTGTTGAAGACCGTAATTCGGCCTATGATGGTTTACTTTTACGAATAGTGACTTAGATGGAGAGTTTTCTTATTGGCACTCATACCACATCTTCTTATATTATTCTGCTCATTATTAGTCATTGATATGATCTAATTATTCAAGCAGTTTACTTTGCAATTACTACAAAGGTGATAAATTTTATTATATCCAGCCTCCTCCATTAATAACTACTGTTTCCTTTGAATCTTAAATAAGAAATAAGATAAAACAAATGTTTGCGTTATAACGCAAAGGTTTGCGTTATATCGCAAAGGTTTGCGTTATAACGCAAAGGTTTGCGTTATAACGCAAACATAGGAAGAAAAATAAAAAAAAAAAATGTGTGGCGCTAACACGCTTCCGTATGTTTCATTGTATAACTTTCTAAATATATTTTCATCATAAAAAGTAATCATGTCTAACAAAACAATTCAATGTACTGAATTCAGTGGTGTAATTATTATTTTTCTAGCTTCGATGTACGATCTATAAAACGAAAAGGCGGGTTACTCATCAATAAATTTATACACATTTTACACATATAAAATGTACACAAAATGACACATTGGTTAAATTTACTTGCATTCAATATTTTGAACAACGAAAAAAGAAAGGCATTATGTTTGTTAATCATATTGATATCATTGTGTGAAAAATCTATACGAAAATCTGTATTTTGGTGACATAAATCAATCTTTATTTAAAACCTGGTCTATTAATGGGTCGGATGTATAAAACCCGGTCTGTTAATTGGTTTGTTAAGAGTTATGAATGGAAGCAATTTTTATGCAAACAATTATCATCTGTATTTAAAGATATCAAACTGGTAAGTTAAAAAAAAACATATAAAGCGATATCATAGAACGCAAGATATCGAGGACCTTGAATTTCAATATTGTTGAAAGCTCAGTGGCGGATCCAGGGGGGGGGGGGGTTCCGGGGGTGCGCACCCCCCCTTTATTTTTGCCGATCAATGCATTTGTATCGGGACATATGTTTTGCACCCCCCCCCCTTTTGCCCTGGGTTAGCCTGGGTTAGCACCCCCCCTTTCGAAAATTCCTGCATCCGCCCCTGAAAGCTGAACAGACATGTATACAACTACAACCAGGGACTCTGAAAGTTTCTATACTAGTATATACTTAGTATAGAAAGTCCCTGCTACAACGAATGGGAGTGTTTAACTACTAAGGCATTGACCAAAATGTCCTCGTACGATCGGGAGACGTTAAAACAATGATCCAGCAACTGATTCAGCCGATTCACAATACAAAGGGAACTTCCTCTGCTTATTTGAGCCTCTAAATCATTGAAATGTGAATAGTTAAGTTTTATTCAAAATTGTAGAAAGCAAAGTTTCATATATGTTTTCTCGTACGAATACTGAATAACAGACGGACGCCACACGAAAAAAATAAAATAAAACAAATACTGAAACGGTTCACTATCGATAAAAAATCCGGAAAATGACATATATCACGTATCATGAGAACACTGTTAAAACTGTAAACTTAGGTTGTTTATAATATAAATTCAAGTTCTTCTTGTACATATTGTCAATATTTCATTTTATTACTTAAAACAAAAAAATTCCTTCCCCTGCCTCATAGGTAGTTACGGCCCTAGCTGACAACACATGAGCAATGAAACATAACATATACGGAAACAACACATGAAATTGAAAATTGATAAAAATGGTTTCAAAAAGTGTACTATTAAAGTAATATTAATTTCATCCAAGAATGATCGCATATATCATGTTGATTCTGTTTAATTGTCATGAATGACACAAATTTGTCTTCTAAATTGGTAACCAGTATATAAATCAGAGATAAACGTCGTAATGTAACTAAACATCAGTAAGTAAAATATATTGGGATGACAAAATATGAAAAATAAAGAAAGAATAATGAGTAAGATAAATAAAATGTAGAAAAAAATGACATAACAATTTAAAGAATACAGAAATAAACAATACCCCCAATCCGGACCCTCATGGTATACACGAGAATCTGGATGGAAACGCAGAATATGGAATTAAGAAATAATTCCTTCATGTCATGCTCTATGCTCATTTTAACATGGGTAGGCATTATATTTGTCGATATTTTGCACTGAGCGTTAGCGAGGACTATTCTAATAGGACAAATACAGTATTTGTATAGGTCGAAGCGTACGAAAATACAGTAAAAATGATTGGCTGTTTCCGTTTCCTCCCCGGAAGTCTGTACATTACATATCATTTGATAAGTTTTAAAACTACGAGCAGGGTAAATAAATGTTGTTTGATAAAGATATATAATAAAAGTTTATGTTAGCTGCTTAAATGTATGTATTTTAAAGCATAACGATGGAAATAACGTTAATATAAACAGTAAGTTCGTGCGCATGTGTCGAACATATGTCGTGCTCATTAGAATACGGCTTTGTTTAAAAAGCGTAATAAGAACGTCATATTAGAATAATAGATAAGGACAGTAGAGAGTGATACATTGCTAAAAACGAGAGAAAAATAATACTTTTTTAAGAATACACACATGAAACACCGATGGCTGTTGAAACAGTAACGGATTGCGAAGTACTTATATTGGTGACAAATTCTAGAAGTTTACATGCGGACAACTATGGTGGCAGGTTAATGCCATTTTGCGTTTTCGCCTTTTATATTCTATAAGGCGAAAACGCGAAAATGTGAAAGACAATCGATTTGGCGTTTTCGCGTTTTCGACTGCGCGATTTCGCCTTTTCGCGATTATGCGTTTTCGCCTTTTCGCCTTTTCCACTTCGCGATGTTTTCGCCCTATAGAATATGAAAGGCGAAAAACACGAAACGCGAAATGGACTTCACCGGCCACCATAGACAACTGTAGTTCTCCTCTGCACTCTGTAGAAAGGAACTAAACGAAGTAAAATGAACTGAAACTTAAAATAACTAAATATAGCTGCATTCGCTCCTTCACGAGAACACGTTATATGTACCCTGTGTTGTATTAGAAAGACACTTTCAGTCGGAATTGAGAACATGCTACTTCGAACAGACACAAAAATTAAGGCTGATTGAAAACGTCAATAAAAAATTCATGCATATTCCAGAGGCCAATATATATCACGCTATATTGAAGTGACACACCCTTCAATAAAATGCAAAGAAAGTCAAAATAAAAATGCTCTTTCTAGGATACTGTGGCACCGTATTGTCATTTTTGTTTACTTAGGAACATCTCATTCTTAAATTTTTCAAGGGGAAAATATAAAGGTAGAAAAATTATTGTCGTGGCTAAATAACTCTTAACTGACACAATTTCAATTGTCCAACCCATTAACAGACTTTATTCCCATAATTTTCACTAAAACGTGGTATTATTCACGTTATTTTACAATTATGAAATATTTACTAATGTAAATTTTTTTTTAGAACCACAGTACTATTTTTGTCCTTTAAATGATATCTAAATTTGTTTGTTTCGCCTTTTATTAAAAGAATTGCTATGCGTATAAGCATAAATACTACATACTTGCGCGACGCCTTTTAGTTTTACTGAAAACTGCGCTATACTAAGAATTGTTTTTACAAGTGCAAAATGTTCTATGATAGATATCATTTTGTCAGACACTTTTCTTTTTTTGATTTGGTTCCTATAACATGCCAAAAATCTGTATATTTGATAGAGTTTAACATTAAATTAAGCTTTTTACTCTTAACAGACGTATAACCAACCCGATTAACAGACCAATCGCCCATATAGCCGCATACTAAATATAGATTAACCGACCAATCTCTCGGTTAGCCGAGTGTCGGCCGTGAGATCGGAGGTATTCCTCAGTATAGGCACCGATTGTGCCCATTTACTAACAGACGTGTTCCTGTATGATGGCAAGGAATTGTATATTTAAATTATACAATTCAATTATACAATTCCTTGATGATGGTTTATGGGAAAACGCAACAATTTAAAATATCCCTCTAAATGACTTTTTATTAATAAATTTAAAGCACTTATCGTTTTTAAGGGGTATGTCTATCAACAAGACAGATCAAACAAGGACAGTTACTTTTTATAAGTTTTCGTCTGTAACTTTTGTTTTAACCATATTGAAACTGTATAATATAGTACAGGATATTTACTTAAATTATTTGTAAAGTTTTTTTGTTACTTTGATGATAAGTTTTTCTAATTTTAACGAAGATTTTAGAAACGATTTTTTCTTGTTCAAATCAGTGTAAAAACCTCTATAGCTTCAGGTGGCCTGCGCCCCCCTGACCCCCTGCCTCGGTATAAATAGAAGGCAAGCTACGCCACTGACTACTGTAACAACTAAATATGTTACAGTCAGCAAAATTGGTCCTTTCCCAGATTTGGATATCCCAAGTTCGTTTTCACACAAGAAACTCTATACTAAAACCGGCTAACGACAAAAAAGAGACGATTTTTGCTTCCGATTGTTATAATCCCCCCTTTTTGGACGGTATGGTCGAATTAATTTATTTGGTCCCTTCTTAAAAGGCGGTGTGTATATGTCACAACATGTTTGCTATACCCGTGTCTGTAGTCGCGTTTTAGATTTCAGTGAACATTATTCCACAAATTAATTTAAACATTAACTAATTTCAGGATAGCACATCTTAATTTATAATGGGCGTTGTTGTTTATATAAAGAAGAATATATAGATACATATGTATGTTTCTCTATACAGCCATTAAACCTCAGATACAACCCATGTAAATTAATTGATTCTTTGAATAAATTTATTCTTTACATATATATAAAAAGATGTGGTATGAGTGCCAATGAAACAACCGTCTCCACCCAATTCACAATTTCAAAAAGTAAACCATTATAGGTTCAAGTACGGCCTTCAACACCGAGCCTTGGCTCTCTCAGAACACCAAGCTGTTATGGGTCATAAACTGACTAGATTGAAACCATTCAAACAGGAAAACCAAAGGTCATTTAGAGATTATCAATGTAACATAGTTATAGTAGATGAATCTTTAAATATTGTATTTATAGGTTTTAGCACTGATTTTGTTTTTTAAAAAAAGACATAACTTTATATATCTTAATCCTGCCCATACTGCTACATTTATTTTGGCATTACACAGTATTGTGCGTTTATCAGGCTGATTTCATGTATATTTGTTTATCTGTAATTGACTTTGAACCAGCTTTCAGTAACTGCGTGTATGAGAAATCGGTGTAATTTAAATTCACTGGTTCCACTTGAAGGGGGAGGGGGACATTTTTCCCCTCAATAATCGAAGAACGTAAAACGTTCCTACTAATCCGTTTAAAAAAAAGCAGTGACAAGCTCACAAAGCTGTATTACACATAACAAGCCTTGGCAAGCTCACAAAGCTACATTACACATAACAAGCCTGGTGAACAGAAAAGTGATATCAGACGAAAGATAAATGCAGATGAAAAAACGTGACATTTATTTTTCATCAGGTTGTACCTAACTATAAAATGGTACAACAACTACATTTTTGCGCTATCATCCCTCAAAGTAATTGCCAAAGAATTTAAGAACTTGGCATGAGTACACTCTAATGTGTCTTCCTGATAAGTATATGTCCTATAAATCCCAAATACAGATGTTTATCTGTGTAAGACTATGGTTTGTCTAATTAAAATTGATTGTACTTACCCTGGCTGTGACGAAGAAATTTGTAAACTAGAAATGAAAATAAAAATTGTCCATAATTTGTACATTTTAACTTATTTCAGAACATGAGTTCGTAGATCCTCTAATTCCTTAATCATAACAGTATATAACATCTAATTATTTATCTCCATATTATACACGTATTTATTGTTCTTGTTCAATCATTAATTAAATTCCCGTGAATGTACCCGTTTCAGTGACTAATAATCCACAATTATATTAAATACCGACAAATGAAGAGACTTTAAAAGAATATGGCAGAGGTTTAAAGTTTTATTTGTTTCATATTATAATCTTTGTTGTGGGAAGTTCATAGGATCATCTACATAGTTCCTCAATATTTATAAAAAATGTGTCAGATAAAAAGGAAAACTCTACAAGTTTTTAAAGGTGGATATTTGCATATTAGGCTTTCAACATATTCATTTTCGTAGTGTGAATAGATGAGACACAAACAGATAAATGCAAATATTTTTTTCTTCTGTCCTTGATCAAGTTGACTTTTGCCATTTTTTTTTTTATTTCAACACTATTTTATTTAGCTTTTTTGTTGTACTCGACGATAAACGAATCATTGCCAAATAGACTAAATAACCAATCAAGTAAGTACCTATAGCTTATGCATATTATAAGATATCAATCTGAAATATTGTAGTGCAGAATGATTCTATGAAAAAAAGTTAAACAACCGCGATAACCCAGGTCTCACCACCAGAATATATTTGCTACATGCTTTAAAAATTAACTATTTATTATGTCTTTATCCAGTTTTTCTTACATAAAAAAACTTGTTTTTATTTACACTTAAAAGCGATTTTTCGACAGTGTATTTAATTACAGTGATACAGGTTAGACCGGGTGGGTGCTTTGTTTCGGTGTTAAATTTGCTTTAATGCAAGTTTTAGGCCAGTAAAGAAACTTGATGACGGATGGGGTGGATGGGGGAAGGGGGTGGGGAATATTAAACGATCTCGTTTTCAATTATTGGATATCAGCAAGTGTTTAAACAGATATTATATTCAACAGAGTTTTTTTCAGTATTGGAAAATGAAATAGATCTATAATTTTATTTAGCATTTCTTGCAAGTATCATTCTAAAAGTTTTTAATTATTTCGTTTCAAATTTTACCACTATGTCTAAGACAAATTTTGTTATATTTAAAAACCCATTTAAAACTTTTGAAAATATAAAATGCATGCTTTTTCTGGGAGTAGCAAAATTTCGTCACCTGATATGGCATAATGCATAAATCCTTTGTCACTGGACTTAAAGTGAAGTACTATCTCATCATCAAATAATGTTTTTGTCCTGATATACACGCAACATTTTTCACTGGACGTAATGCACATAAAAATCATCACCGAAGGATTTCTTTGTCCTGATACACATGAAACATTTGTCACTGGACGTAAAGCAAAAAATAATCATCATCAAAATGTTTCCTTTGTCCTAGCCTTATACTCGTGAAACATTTGTCACTGGACATAATGCAAACAACAATCTAGTTTCCTAGTCAAAGTTCGAGGCTGGTGTTGTTGGTGGATTATTGTAAGTTTGTCAGTCTTATACTTGTATATACTTATTTCCTCACTTTGTTTAATTGAACTTTCGTGATTTTTTCAACTCCACCAAAAGACTATAATGATTACAATAATGGAAAATAGAAGCGAGAATATTTTCATGTTGTCGATCTATCAGTTAATTTGAAAAAGTAATAGCATTTGGAAAAAATTTCATTTTAAAATATACACTGATTTTCAGTACTAAAAATAATTGATTGATTGTGTTTTTTTTACGATATAGTAGCTACCATGGAAGAAGAGATAAGGCCGGATACATAAGCTCTGAAACGATAATAGGATGACACAGGCCCTGACAAAGAATGAGATGCTTCAAAACTGCCTAAGGCAATGTATGGAGAGTCAAGAACTAAGCCTTTTTATTGACCTCCACGTATCCTTTTCGTATTGAGATATGATTGAAAGGACCTTTTTGTGTGTGTTAGGTGCACGACTCTCTCCCACCACTTCATGCATGTGTACGTTACATTTGAAACAACACTGGGTGCCCTTGCGTGGTCCTATCCTTCATTATAATATATAATACTAGTAGTGTATTGGTGTGTGGATAATAGTTAAATGATTAAGGTCAATGTCAATTAGTTTTAACATATGAAAAATATTTCATTTGCTGAATTAAAGCAAAATGGATTTGACACAAGTAAATCATACTTATGAAGTTAATGTCAATTATTGTAATATTATTTTCAACAGTCATATAAAGCGTAGCTGCCGTCTCTGTTTTCAAAGAGAAGGTATACAATCAGTAGAAAACAGTAACAATAAATGATAAGTCTAATTCAGTGGGTCGAGGAAAAGAGTTTTGCTGATATATATATAAGCAGCTTGGTAATGTTTTAACCCGTCATCTAAATATTCTACATTATGGATTAAATTTAAGCTGGCGACTACCTTTTCCCAAACTTGGAATTCATGTGACTTGTCAGTTACATTATCTAACAGATATGTTCCTGGTTAATTACATGTCGTAAATTTGTTGCTTTTTACTTTCAGAAGTTCCCTACCCATTTCGGTCTACGTCCATACCACTGTCCAAAGCACAAGGTACCTGGAATATAGATGAGGAGGGCCATAGATTTATGTCTTCCTGGACATATATATTCATCTAGCAGATAGATAATATTATACATAACAGTTTGGCTGTACAAGATGCATAAACATGAAGTAATATCGGGTCCACTTGTTCTACCAAAGGCACAAGAATCAGTCGTTTTGAACTCATCTTATTGACAGAATAAATATATAAACATAATGAAAAGTGGTTCAAAATGATGTCATTCACTGCTCTTAACCAACACACTTAAGTAAAAATTGCAGACAAAATAATCTGCTTTTTCCCCTGATACATTCACTCTCAGCTTGTTAACTCAACAATTCGTTTCATCAATATATATACATATGTATATGCAAATCACAATTAAATGTTTGGCCAACAACAATAAAATAAATGCTGTTTAACAGTCAAAACCCCAAAAGACTGGTTAAAAATTAATAAATGCAACAGCTTTCCCAATATCAATGGCCTTCATAAAATTAATATGCGGTATGATAGCCAATAAGACAAATGACTAGAAGTAAGAAGTAGAAATAGGGTTGAACTCCCTCAAAACAAGGAATCCCTCTGTAATTCAGTGAGTAGTGGTTGGTGGTGGCTGCCTGCATTATTTGTTTTTTCTACAGTGGCCATTCCAGAAATTTTCATAAAAAGAGGCCCAAGACTGCCTTAAAAGAGGCCTTCTCAAGTCATGTCACAGTGATTCCCTATATAATCAACCAAATTGTTCCAAAAAAAGAGGGTCTGGGGACTTCTGTCCTCCCTAAATCTGCCTCTGTACTTCGCTGTTTTTTGGCAAACATCAGGCCATTGTTCTTTTTATGAATTGTTTAATTTTTCTCATGCAGGGGTCTGTTATAGCTAACAACATGGTTTTCCTCAACCATTGGTATCACTTAAGAAATAATTGATGCACTGAAGCTATACTTTATTGTAGTTTTAACATGGGTAGGCATTATATTCATGATTATTTTTGCCCGAGCGACAGTAAGGGCTAAAATTACTCAAATATAATGCCAACCCATGTTAAAACATTCATGATTATTTTTGCCCGAGCGATAGTGAGGGCTAAAATAACTCGAATATAATGCTAACCCATGTTATAACTACAATAAAGTATAGCTTGCATCAATTATTTCGATTCTGAATAGGACAGACAATAAAGGTAATTTCTATGTCCAATAAGAATAAGTGTAAAAGTGTTTGTGTAGGCTCTTCCATGAACCTCCCTTTGTTGTTTGTAAAGAAGCAAACAGCTGGCACTGTGATTTTTCAGAGGGAGGAGTTTGAACATTCAGCATGAACAATTGTCATATCTAGGTCAAATATGTCAATTTTAGAATTCAACACATTACAGTCAAAATAAATGAATTAGTAACATCATGTGCACCATTTATAAAGAGTATGGAAGTGTTTAAAAGTTAAGGAAATATATTAAGTGCATGATAATTTGATAAAATTCATTGTTCTGAAGAAGTCAATATAAGCATGTGCAAACAAATTTTATTGGATTTACTACATGTACTGACTTTGATTGTTTTACACAAATAGATCACTACAAAATGTGTTCAGCAAATTCATTCAGAAGATGTCTCTTTTATTATGTTTTTCAATTTGATCTACCAAACAGATTCATCAAAATAAAAAACACAAAAAAACAACAACAAAACATATATTCAATATTTTTTATTTAGTTTATTGCACTGAGCTTATCAATAACTATGAAGAAATAAATATTGTGGATGCATAGATATTATTGTGTAGATTTACTTTATGTACAGAAGTAAAAAAAAAAAAAAAAGCATATAAATAATGAATTACACTAAGAATATCAACATGGAATGATACTGACGAATTATTGGTACCAGCATACTTAATATAAACAAAACATGTATAATGTCATGGATACTACCCAATGTGTTCTTAGGTTGAGTCTTTGGTTAATATATTAAAAAAAAACATTATCAAAAGTAAAGTATAACATGAAAATTGTATAAAGATTAATTAAGAAAACTTTATGTACTCCCCCAGTATGAATAAATTTGTAACCAGAAAGATTTCTACATTTTTATCTGTATTTGAATGTCAGACAATATTCAAACAAAAACAATAATTTTCGAACTACAAGTTTTGCCGTTAAACACATTTAAACATCTGGTCTAATTCTACATTATATTTTGTCTGAACTGACTTAACCATGATGTTTTGGAAAGCATTATAGATCTATTGCTATTTAGGAATCTTTGTCATTTGAACCGAGATTTTTTCTGACAACAATTAAAGCCATAGAATAAACAAATATGAATTTACATGTCTGCTTATTGACCAAAAGAATTCTTTAACAACTAATATAATTATATAGGCTTTGATATGATAAAAAAACATAAAGTGTAAATCAAATTCTAATATATAAAAGTACAAAATATTAATCTTTGGAGACAGATTTATCAAATATATTCTAATTGGTTTTGACAATGTCATGTCATATGCACAGCTCAAAACATCTTATAAAATGTGTAAAAATAAACCTGTTACACAAGTTTCATTTTAGTTTGTTCCTTGATTTTATAATTTCACTTATCAAATCACCAACAAATATTTTACTTGACCTTAACATAATTAGAAGGAAATAATCCAATGTTGCCATGACATTCACCTTCCCACCAATCACAATCTGATGTTGTCTGTGTGAGAACTTGGATTACATCTCCTGAAAAGAAATTATCTTAGTGATTATTCACATCTTCATCAAATAGTTGGGGGGGGGGGGGGTTAAATAACAAACCATGATATTTTACTCATATATCATGATGCCATTTTAAGTTCTATAATTTGTCAACATAAAAAAATCTTAGTGGCTTCCTCTACTGGCTCTAAAATTGTGTTAACACTTTTTGGAATTGTTAACAACTCTTCTAGACTTCAGGTGCTTGAAATCCTGCCATATGGTTGAATTTTTCTTTACATTATCAAATCATCAACTCTAGATTTTCTCCTTTTAGGGAACTTATGTATTTTTTGCTGTTCTCATTAAAATAGCCTATTATTTTACCTATAATAATGATCTCCTTTATCATAGTTAATATAAGCTTATCTTACCTGCTTTGAAGGACAAGTCACAAGGCAGTTGACCTTGAAAACTATGAAGTGCAGTTGCTGTGGATGCCATCCCCTCCATTTTGATTCTTATATTAGAAGAACTATGTTCAGCTGTAAAAAGAAAAAAAATGCATTTTAAAATGACTATTTCACTTTTAACAGATTATGAATAATATTTCAACAATTGGATTTTGAGAAATAATCTTTCATGACCATGAAAATGATTAACAAATGAGCTGTACCATAATGCAGAAAGTATTTTACTGGAATATCACTAAAAAGATTTTCAATCTGACCTAACATGTATAATGGGAAAAAACATGTTTGTTTCAGTTATACTGTCTTGTTATGAACATGAAATTCTATCAAGAGATTTAATAAATTTGAGAAAATTAAAATTTCACTTCATTTGTTGAAGAAGAAAAGGAATGGTGTTTTAAAGTTTTTGAATGTATGTATTCTTCTTCGAATACTCACATTTACTGCTTGCACTAAAACGTTTTGTGACTGTTTTGGTAGTCACCTTTTTTCCATCTTTTTTGGAACTTTTCTCCACAACAGTTTGACTTCTACGAACAGTATGCTGTGGAGGGCTTTTGTCATGTTGTGACTTTTCTTCCTTTGATTTAAAACTAAAACTCTAAGAAAAAGAATAAAAGAATGAAATTAAATAATGTTTTTTCCAAAATGTTTTAAAAATGTATATGCAGGTTTGATAAGAGCCATTATCAAGCCCCAATAATTGAAACAAATGTGAAATTCCTGCATGAAACATACAGATCTCAATCTACAAAGGACAAATAGAATTGGAAACATATTGGTTTGCAATCTCAATACTTGTGAGATATATCACATTTTTCAATTTTAGGCCACGGTTTTTTTATTTGTTGGTTTACGGATCCGCCGACCCGATTTTGCCGATTTTCAGAATAAAAATAAAAATTGACTTTCCATGCTTTTTTATTCCCGCGGACCTTTATAAATGCTTTATCCCTGGAAAATAATTAAAATTTTCTGAAATGCATTAATCATCAACAAAGTTGATAACACTTTCTGTTGTGAAAAATAAAACTTCCAATTTATGTTTCTAAAAATAGACAAATCAATTATAACTGACCTTGAAATGTCTTTTGCGCAAATAATTTTGCGGAACGAAACCTGTGTTTAAAACCAATTACAAAATAAGTTCGTTTCTCTTATTTGTCATCAGTCCGTAAGATGCATAATCTCAGAGAAATAGACTTGTCCAAATGTTGACATTTGCTGGACAGGTGGAATACATCAACTAAAGTACTGAATATTAACGAATCATTTGAAATTTTCTTGTTTCATAGATAACAAAAAAAATCGATCATTGAGATAAAAACCGGATTGTATGACAACTGATTAACCCGATTTTGTCGTTTTTCCAGTGGACGAGTCTATTACGTTTTTTGACACGTGTGTTGAAACTTATTTTTGTACGTTTTTACATTTTTTCTTTATCAGTTTTTGTGCTTGAAGATCATTATTTACCAAGTTTTCAGGAATTGATTGAGAGCTACGCGAATTTGTTTTTCTTGTTTGTGAAATGACGATTTATTTTCGTCTTTGTCCGTGCAGCCCCCCTTTTTTACAGGAAATAATTAAACGATGTCATGCATTGTCATGCGATGTTCATGATCACTGATCAATAACATTTCATCGAACTTAATGTTAAGAAATGATGACAAAACAGCATATAAGACAAACATTTTGTTAGTAAGGTGAAATATATATTTATTTTGCATATTTTTTCTGTTTTCAAAGATATTTTTTTTCTTTTTTTTCCCGACCGACCGACCCGACTTTTTTATGGGGAAAATCCGTAAACCAACAAATTAAAAAACCGTGGCCTTATCTACAATTTGAAAATTATGTCATCCTGTGAAATTTATTCCCTTGCAAAAAAGTGTTAAAGATACTATTTTCCTATTGCACGACAGGAGATGTAGTCATCATGCACCTTCAGATACACTTAATATATCAATTAATCACTACAAAAAGGTAACATAATGTTTGCATTTTAATCTGCCTTGATGTGACTGATCCAACTAAATTAAAATCACTTACACTAATTCTATCTTGAAATTTCTCTCCTACAGACTGGGTCACTTTGTTGGCCTTTCTTTTAGCAGCTAGAATCATTTCATGTTTGGCTTTCTCTCTGTGTCTCTCCAGAACTTGATATAAGGGTAAACATTCTGTCGGCGGGTCAACGTCTCCTGATAATATTTGATATGCCCTTATTTCCTGTCCATAAAATCTAAAAATAAAATGTATCAACATCTATTATCCATGGAAGATAAATCATTCATGTATAAAGGTATAAAGCAGAGTTAACTATTTAGACAGAAATACTTGTAATAAACAAATATATATATAGTAAAAAATAATTAGTTATGACTCATGTGAATAAAAATTATTTATATATACATGTATAACAAAATACTGTAAATTTAGAAATTATTGCGAGGTTTTTATTATTGGAAAAATGCGATAGAGTTGTAAACGCAATAATTTAAACTTGCATTTGAAATATTTTATATGAATTAAACAGGATTTTTCTCAAAATCGAAAAAATTTAAATCACATTTAAGTCTACACTAACAAAAGCGCAATAATAAATGCACGCAATAATTTCTGAATTTATAGTATGCACATGATTTTCATGACCCTAAATATTAAATTGGATTCAAAGGCTTTCAATAATTTGCATGTTTTTATTTTTTTACAGTACTCTTCATATATATATATATAAACTAATTGAATCACATACTTTTTATTTGCGTCTTTCCTTTCTATGAGAGCACTACCTTCTATAGAAATACCAGCAAATAATCCTTTTGTTTTAGAGTATGTATAGATTGCTGCAGGACTTCTGATCGCTACATCAGCTTCTATGTTTCTACCAAGTGGACCAGCAGCTATGGATAAATTACCACCAAGAGTCAAATTACCTCCCTTTGAAAAAGCATCCACAGAACTCCTACTCATCAACAATATAACAAAATCGGTGACCTGAATTTAAAAAGCAATATTTTTTTTTAGTTAGTACAAATAAATTGTATCTGATTTAGCTTTGAAGGTGCTTTTTATTGTTTGCCAAGGTATCAAAATGGATTTTTAAAATGAAAACATTCTCTCACTAAAAATATTGATTACTTCCCTTTACATAATTTTCAGAAGTTATTTCATAACTCTTTATACAGTTCCAAAGCGAAAAGATACACAATATAGTGAAAAGAAAAACAAAAAGATAAAACAGTTACTGAATGTCAATAGTTTGAGGATTTAATAATATTTTGAAAAACTAATAAACGCGGAAAAACTCCACTCCAAAAACTTGTTTGGAAACTGAAGAAGTTAATAAATAATTAATATTTACTTATTTTACTTAGCTGATGCATATTTATAGTATACTCCTTGTAAAACAGGAAAAAAAAGATATGAAAATTAAGTCAAAACATATACAATGTATCTGAGTTCTTTATGCAGTCACTGTTCAACATGAAAGAATATGTATAAAAACATGATTACAAAATATCCACCAAGGGTTTCAGTAATATTTATCCTTACCTCTGCACCAATCTCAAATCCACCTCCCAGTCCAGCAATGCCTAATGCTGATGGTGCTGACCATTCTGTGAAACAAATTAATATTTAATTAACTGTGCATTTGTATTCAGATATCGCAGATCAAATTTATTCCTTCATTGTTTAATCATACGTTTTTTGATTGAGTTAAGTCTGCCAATTGATATTTTATCGTATGTTTTTCTTTGTTGTGATGTTATGCTATTGTTTCAGAAAAAGGGAGAAGGTTTGGATCCATTAAAACGTTTAATCCTGCTGTAAATGTTTGCACCTGTCCTAAGTCAGAAATCTGATGTACAGTAGTTGTCGTTTGTTTATGTAATATATACGTGTTTCTCGTTTCTCGTTTTGTTTATATAGATTAGACCGTTGGTTTTCCCGTTTGAATGGTTTTACACTAGTAATTTTGGGGCCCTTTATAGCTTGTTGTTCGGTGTGAGCCAAGGCTCCGTGTTGAAGGCCGTACTTTAACCTATAATGGTTTACTTTTTAAATTGTTATTTGTATGGAGAGTTGTCTCATTGGCACTCACACCACATCTTCCTATATCTAGAATGTTACTAAGGTTTCAGACTCCCTGAGATAAATTGATCTTATTTGATGGATTTGGTTACTGTATTCTTATTAGTTTTGATTGGGTCATAAAACTCCTAAAGAATTCAAGTATTTATATGTCAGCCTTGGCAGTCAAAATTTTGGATTATTCGATTTGAGTCATTCTGATTTAAGTTTAGAAAAATACTTTGAACACAAGAAATCTATAAAGCTTTATTTTTGTTTTTGAAAAAATGAAATATATACCAGTATTTAATACAAATGTATGAATAATAGGATTCTTGAAACAAAACTAATAAAACTTTGAGTTTGGAAACATTTTATTAAGGATGTACTAAGTGAAATTAGAAAAATCAAGTATTAATCAAAGCGCTGTAAGCACTGTAGGCAGTTAACCAAAAACCAAGGCAAACATAATTATGAAAATTATGGCAATGTTGCTTCAATTTTTTTTTTTTAAAGATTTAAAAGAACAAACATTAAACATTCATATATAATTGTACATTTATGTTCATTTAATGAATTAATCATTAAGGCAAATAATTCATATTTTATCAATGTTTTCAATAGCAACGTATATATCAAGTATATATTTTTTCATTTTTGAGTCAGCAGTGGTACAAATTCGCAATGATTGCAGTTCTTCTAGTTGATCGTAATTGTTCGTATTAGTTGACTGTTAGTAGTTCAAGTTGACTTAAGAACGAGCTTGTAAAAGTATGAATGGACTTGCTTCCCTGGAAAGAGAACTGAGTTTGTGTTCTACAGTACAAAAGTTATAAGACACAAATCAGACAAATGTTTACTACTACAGGGATCAATGGTGAGGTCTGACTGACCTGTCAATAGTAAATGTAAATGACTCCCACCTTCACCCAAAGTCCATGATGTCTAAGTTTGGAATAAAATGACAGGTGTTAGGTCTAGCAAAGTGATATGCATATGTGACGCCTATGAGATTGACCTTGTATGTCATTCAATCTTTTTGAAATGACAAACAGGAATGAATATGGTTTAGGAGTTGGTATCTCAATCTTTTACAAGTTCTCAAAACACACACAAGAGGGTGTGGGGTGATCCTAGGGACTACCCCTATTTTTCATTTAATTTTTTATATTGTCCCATACATGAATATAGATGGTTTAGTGGTGGGGATCCTGACTGTTGTCAAGTTTTCAAACAGGAGGGGGTGGGGGACCCCAGTGACTTCCACTATATTTCATTGTTATAAATGTATTGTCCAATACATGAATTTATATGGTTGAGGGATGGGGATCTCATCTGTTTCCAAGTTATCAAACAGGATTGGGTAGGGTGACCCTTAGGACTCTCACTATATTTCATTTGATTAGTCCTTTTGTCCCATACATGAAAATACATGGTTTAATTTAAAGGTGGGGTGACTGCAGGGACTCTCCCTATATTTTATTTGATTTGTTATTTAGTCCCATACATGAGTATATATGGTTAAGGGGTGAGGATCTCGACTGTTTCCAAGTTCTCAAAGAGGAGGGTGCAGTGACTCTAGGGACTCCCCCTATAATTCATTTGATTTGTTATATTGTCCAATACATGAATATATATATGGTTTATGGGTGGGGATCTCAACCGTTTTCAAATTCTCAAACAGGAAGGGGTAGAGTGGCCCCACAAACTCCACCTATATTTCGTATGATTTGTTACATTGTCCCATACATGAATATATATATTGTTTAGGGGTGGGGATCTCCACCGTTTCCAAGTTCTCAAACAGGAGGGGTGGGATGACCCACAGGGACTCCCCCTATATTTCATTTGATTGGTTATATTGTCCCATACATCAATAAATATGGTTGAGGGGTGGGGATCTCGACTGTTTCCAAGTTCTAAAGCAGGAGGTGGTGAGTGACCCTAGGGACTTCACCTATATTTCATTGATTAGTTATATAGTCCCATACATGAATGTATATGGTTGAGAGGTGGGGATCTCATCCGTTTCAAAGTTATCAAACAGGAGGGGGTAGAGTGCCTCAAAGGACTCCACATTCATATCTTATGATTTGCTTACATTCAGGTATCATATAATCTAGTTGCACTATATGTGTAAAATAAGAAACTTCCAGCTATTTTAACTGGCCCATCAAAATTGAGAAAAAAAAACCCATTGAAATTGCAGTAATATGTTTACACTTTAAAAGCATCTAACTTGCTTTACCAACATTTATTACTGATAAAGAAAATTTATACTGTCACCAGGACCATATATATTGTTAGATATACTGTTCCCAGCTGTAACAAAGACTCACATTGTATTGGATTTTGACATTAAAATTTGTCAAAATTTGTCAAATATTTTCTGTATTTTCATTCTTTTACATATATCTTTTGGTTTTCAATTCTAATGTTTATATTTTTTTACCATGCAAAGATGTATTTTGTCATCTGTCTGATTTTTTTAAAAGTTGATCGCCAAAACCCGGAATTACCCATATCCGCTTTCGGAATCGGATCCGATATTGTAATTTTCTTCTCATGTCAGCCATTTTGTTTTCAATATTGTTTTTGTCAGATACGATTTTACTCAAATTTAGACATTATTTGTTGGCGATTTTCTGTATAAAGCTAGCGGTTGAACAAAATGAACATCGCTGTCATGAATAATAATGCTAAAACCAAGTTTTGAGATCATTTATTAGGAGACTTTGGTAAAATGGTTTGCAAAGTTATTTTTTTATTTCCTCTCAAGTCGCGCATGTCGAGCATAGCTAGTAACCAAGTAGAAAGTCCGACTGTAAAAGTGGTAGGTCGCAGACCTCGGACAACCGCTAATTTGAACCCCTGCCTCCAAATTGAAAAGATACAAAAATTTCGTCTTATAATTTAAAATTGCCGCCAACAGCATGAACAGTGGAACTTATCTTAAGACTACTGACGTAGTTGACTACGTATTGACGACAAACAATATTCCTACCACTTTTGCCATTTGGGAAATCTAAACTACATGTCTTTAGAGATTTTCGGCGATTAAACATTTCATACATTTGTTCTTTGACAGCTTATCCAAAATCTCAGGGGATAATAAACTACATAAAGATTTCTAATGTGCCCTACTTCCTATGTGCAACTTCAAAACTTTTGGATAAATCGACAATCATTTAAGGTTTTTCTGGTCATATTATTTGTAATCAAATATTAAAAGTATGAAAAAACTGTCCAATTAGTTATAAATAACATAACATCCAGCTACATAATAACAATGGCACATATTTCAGCATTTATTGGGTAGAACACAAATCTAGGGTGCTCGCATAAGGCAGCTTAACTGCCTAAAAATTTATACTTAACGTCGGAATAGCATTAGTTAAAGCAACACAATAAGCTAAAAATATTGATAGGTCATGGAGCTCCTTTTCGAGATATATTAGGTTTTTTTTAATATGCCAGGAAAAAGCTGATGTGGACTTATGCCTTATATTTGCATAGATATTATTTGGGTCTCAAATCAAAAGACAAGAAATCAAGAGTCTGTTTAAATTTTAGTAGATGGCCAGCCTTTTAAGAGCTATTAAGTCTTATATGAAAAGATAAATGAGTGTTATGAGGCAAAATAAATTATGACCTCTGCTTTTTTTCTGCTTTTTTAGTTCCTTTATTTCTAACCTATCAAATTATAACAGTCTTTACAAAAGTTTGTTATTTTTAAACAGAGTAGTGAACATCCTTAAGTACCATACATTTATGTAATTATTTCTACCTGCATCTACCAAGTCATCATTGAGTTTGGCTATAACTATACCACTTCCTGCTCTAGCTGTTACCAGGAAACCAGCTCTTACCACAGTCAATATAGCAAGACCTTTGGCTTTTAATAACACACCACCTGAAAGTATAGCAACATGGTTTCTTCATGCCTGCATGACAGCAATCTTCTTATTCTTATATTATCTCATTTTAATTTATGAACTTTATCTTTATTAAATAGTAGAAAGAAAAAAAAGGTATACAACAAAAAGTTCCAACATACATTAAACTAACCGCAAATTAAAAGAAACAGAACTAAAGTCACATTAAGGCCTTTGATCACAGAGTATCTATAAATGGTAACTAAACAAGTCATTTCTCAGATCACATTTTTATACTAAGTAGTGTTCTCAGCTCTTTCTTGTAGAACTACCATGACCCATCTAGATGAACACAGTAATTAATAAACAGCTGCACCATGAGGGCATGATACGCCCACCGTCTTGTGTGGAAGTTTTATGCAATAATCATAAATAGTTTCTGAGAAAGTTTTAAGCAATAACCATTTATTGTTTTTGAGACACAGCAGGACATGTGAAACCCTCCCCACCCTGTTTTTTTTTTAACAAATATCACTAAAATAAAATTTTGAATCAAACCTAAAAGTATACAGATCTTTAGATTAATATAACAAAGAAGTATGTTAAGTTTCAAGCAATAATCATAAATTGTTTTTCAGATATGGCTCGACATGTTAAAAAAAAATCCCTTTTTTTACAAAATACTCAATAACTCAAAAATGAAATTTAGAATCATCACCAAAAAGTATACAGATATTAAGATTAATATAACTTAGAAGTGTGTAAAGTTTTAAGCAATAATCAAGAATTGTTTTTGAGATATGGTGCAACATGGGAAAAAAAACACACCCCTGTTTTAGTTACAAAGTGCCGTAACTCAAAAAGTTTAAATCTTATTTTCACCAAAAAGTATACAGATTATTTGACCATCATAAAAAACAACTATATTAAGTTTCATGAAATTTAGATAAGTCGTTCTCAAGTGATGGTGCGACATGTTTACGCCGGACAGACAGACGGACATCGGACATTTGTATACCATAATACGTCCCATCAAAATTTTGACGGGCGTATAAAAATTGATAGAGCTTGTGATCATAGCCATAAACTTTGTGAAAAAGTTGTGACTGCATATGGAGTTTGAGACATCTGTTATG
Organism: Mytilus galloprovincialis; assembly: GCA_037788925.1. Classification (NCBI taxonomy): domain Eukaryota; kingdom Metazoa; phylum Mollusca; class Bivalvia; order Mytilida; family Mytilidae; genus Mytilus; species Mytilus galloprovincialis. The sequence continues at coordinate 26,284,668 of CM075341.1, forward strand.
AATTATCACTGACTACTTTATAAGATAAATTACCTTTGAAATTACTGGTACTAATATTTCAAATGGAATACGTGTACATTGTATAAGAAAACATTCATCAGACACTAATAGTTTATTTTTTTTTTGGTCGGTCAATGATTTTTTTTATAAGGGACGACATCAAAAGTTCAATGTAGGATAAAAAACTTAATTCATATAGTTTTTTCGCTGACCCCCCTACCCCCTTCTTAACTTAATTTGTGAAAAATTGATTGACCAATAAGGACATATATAAAATCGATGTCAATTAAATAAAACTTGCAGCATTTTTGACCCCCACACCCCCAAACTATTTGAATTAAGTTTTTTATCCTTCATTGATTTTTTGATGTCGTCCCTAAATGATGTAGATGGTGTAAATCAGAAAGACAATATTTGATTATTTCAAAGTCACAATATAATCCATGCACCAGTCAGGGGCCTCTGCAACAATTTACGGCAAGTTTTTAGTATAACCTATAAGGGCATGGAATAATAAATCTACAAAATGACATAACTTATACAATTATTCTACTATACATACTTGGTATAAGTTTATCAGGACCTGCTTTAGCTGATGGTACAGAAAAATCATTTAGTATTTTAGCAGCTTTCTTTGCCTCAGATTTCAAGCTGTGAGGAATGGGAGTATTCACCATGATCTTCTACATTCAGGTCATATTTTCTGAAAAAGTTTCCAAATGATGTACATCATAAAATATATTTGTGTAGTAACAATTGGTTGTGAAGCTACCAGAGCATACTTGACAGTCATAAATTTAATATTTATACTTGCCCATAGCCATCAACTTTTTAGTCTTGGTACATGTACATGCTTAGTAAGTTATATTTAAAAATCTATAGACATATCACATGAAGTTAGAACCCTTAAAATTTTAACATGTTTCATTTACAAACGTGAATGTAATTAAATCCGTAAAATATATTCAGACAGGCACTGATAGAAAACAATTTTTGATTTGCAAACAATTTGTAAAATTAGCTTAAACAATATCGGTTGAGAAACTTACTACAAAATTGCTCAAGAGAACATTAATTATCTCAACACATTCGGATCCTGATGCTACACACAAAAAGAGGTAATTTGCAAATTTATGTAAATATTTTGCAGGTTCCAAAAAAATTATATTATTGGTCTCTGCTGTTTTTGTATGAAATATTGTAGCCTGATCGAGTGCCATTTTTAAATAGCAACAAAATTTTAAACTATTTCAAAGAAACAAGAAACAACTGTAATTTATTGACTTTTATATTACCCTATTTGTTTTAAAAGAATATAAATTTTGTATCGCTTAATTTGTCTTCTTGTGGCAAAATTTTACTGCTACCATTTGATTTTTATGGGGGCTAGGATGAAATTTGAAAAAAATAGGCAGGACAGGAGTTTTGAGTTAAAAAAAAGGCAGGACATGCAGGATGAGCAACTTGGCAAAAAAAAAGGCAGGATGACAATTTATGTAAAAAAAGTCAGGATAAACAAATAAAAAAAAAGGTAGGACCGAAAAGAGTGAAAAATAAAAAGACAGCTAGGACAGAGATTTAAACTAAAAAAAAAATAAATGCAGGACAACATTTTTCATCCTAGCCCCCCATCAAAATCAAATGGTAGCTCCCTTAGAGTGGGTCTGAGCGTGACGCGGGACTGTTGATTTTTGTAAGCGTGACACGTGAAAATCAAATTATTGTCTCAGGAAAACGGGAAATGAGGTCTAGCGGGACCCGTGAAATGACAAAAAAAAATGAGAATTGCTTACGTACATAGAGTAAGCGGGATATGGGAATCTGACAAAACAGTAAGCGGGATCCGAACCCCCCAATGAGACCCCCCTTAGACTGCTTGATGTCTGATGTTTATTTGTATTTTTAAGTGGGTTGCATTTGGTTGCATTTCATAAAGTTTTATGGTGATGAAATTTTTAATATCAATTTTGCTTTGAAAGTCTCCTCATTGATCAAGGATTTGAATTGTTGTTATTAAACAAAACCTTGCTCATATATTACATCCGGGTTTGAACCAGTGAAAATATTTCTACTACCTGTCTGTACGTTTACTCTATTGAGCAATGAGTTTTCAGGTAAACTGTGCTTGAACCTTATCTAGGCACTCTACAAATCAAACTTTGCCTACAAGTAAAACTAAAGGTGATGAACGACTGCTTTAAATATAATTTACCACAGGATTTTTTGGGAGAGCATAACAAACGGGGAATGCAACGAGAACTACGGGTGTATGTTTGTAAGGTACTTATATCACTCCTATCTAGGAGCACCACAAGATACAGAACAAAATGCAGCAATATATATCAATGTCAGCTGGGAACAGTCACTATAATATATTCCTGATGTAAGCAGTAAATTCTTATTTCATATTTCCTCTTGTAAATAAAGGAATGACTGTTATATATTTTCTGTCTATGAAAAATAACATAAAAAATGTGAAGCACATTAAATAACCTGTGTAGCGAGTTATTTAATAGTGTGCACCACATTTTTGATGTTATTTCAAATAGGCAGAAAAAATGTTACAGTCATTTCCCTTTAATTTAAGACATTCTCTGTAAAAGAAATCCATGGGACTGTTTACACCAATGTCACAGATTTCCAATATATTTTAAATATTAAGTCCATATGATGCCCTGATAACAAAAAAAAACAACTGTTATTTTTATTTTTTTGGGTTTCTGTTGCCATGGTTACAGGTCCCATATATATAATAAAATTGAGAAAGGAACTGGGGAATGTGTCAAAGCGACAACAACCCGACCATAGAGCAGACAACAGCCGAAGGCCACCAATGGGTCTTCAATGTAGCCCAGTAACAGAGAAGCAAAATCTCAAAATCTATCATTTTCAATTTTTCGATTATTTTTAGCAAATATAAATTTTTAGCCTAAATCATAGGGATACTGAACAAATAGAAGTCTTGAATGACACAATAAAGTAAACAGACTTTATCTTGAATCCATTCAAAACATTAAAACTTGTATCTGAAAAGTGCCAATTTTGCATTTTTTTTAAACTGCTGAAAAATGCACTTTTGAGCAAATTTCAAAGTTTTTTTGTTTTTTTCTTCCAAGATCACATTTTATTGCAATGCCTCCAAAATAATCTTCATATATCACTATTTTACCAAGAAAAAAAAAATGATTAATATGTGTTTTTTGTTGTTAAAGAAAAATAATGTCCAAAATTTTCTGAAATTTGGAAAAACTTGAAATTGCAAATTGCAGATTTAAAAAAAGTCTGCTGTTATATTCATCAATCAAAGTTTTTCTTATTTAACTTTTAACTTCTTTAACAGTTGTTATGGAAACACATTACAAAGAACTTCCCAGTTGGCTTCAGACCAAAACTAATTCCCTTTGTTCGTGGTCTCGGAAGTCCTAGGAATATAGTCCCCAATTATTATATGGGGTATTTCTTCCGAAATTATTATGTCTACTGTTTTCTTTGGAATGTTTACTATTTAATTAAGTGGTCCTATCAGTGAAATAAGTAAAACATATTGAAAACCAGATGTTCCGCAGGGCGCAGCTTTATACGATCGCAGAGGTCCAACCCTCAGAACAGTTGGGGCAAGTATGGACACTACATTCAAGCTTGACATAGCTCTGAATTTGGATTGTGATTAAATAGTTGACACAGCATAGGTTTCTAACACAGAATGAATGTGGTCAAATAAACTTAAACAATTCTTTTTTTGCTTTTGAGCAATATCGCCTCAAAACAAATATTTGAAGAAATTTTCTTTTTAATTTCTGAAATCTGAAATGAGAAAAATTGAAATCTCCCCATTATTTTTTTTTCACCTACCCCTTTCTCTTATTTAAAAAATAATCTCAATTCAAATTTCTAATGGAGTTTGCAACAATAACTACTCATTCAAAGTCATCATAAAATATTAAAATATAAAATGACATACAGTCATGGTTAAAATTAATATTAATTAATTGTGACTTCTAAAAATAAATTTACAGCTAATGATCTAAAGACAATAATAATTTCTTAATTATTATATGTATTTAAATCACAGTATTTGACGTTTCTAGAAACAGTTTAAAAAATTTCATACTAGAACTAGCAAAAAAAATAGCAAAGAGTACCAACATAAAGAAACAAAGCTAAAGTAATAGTCCATTAACCAGGAAACCCTTGTTTTCCCCATTTTTTGCCCCTAATTCATAAACAGATTGAGTCTAACTCCACAACTCCAATCCTAACCATCCTTTTATGGTGTGGAAACTTGTGATACAATTTCAGGCAATTCTATACACTGTTCCACAAGTGATTGTCTGTACACTAGAAAAATGCTTATTTGGGCCCCTTTTAATCCCCTTATTCCTAAACCATAGGGACCATGATACACAAAATCAATCCAAACCTTCCTTTTTGTGGTTTCAAACTTTGTGATTAAATTTCAAAGATTTATATTTATACTTGAGTTAATGGCAAATTTCCAATTATGCTATACTTAAGTTATTGGCAAATTTCCAATAGAGTTTATTAATACTGAAGTTATATATATTGGCAAATTTCAAATACACATATTTAAAAGCAGAATAAAGTAGTTAAAATATTACTTTTGGATTACCTCCCTTACATTGCTTTCAAATTGTCTTAACTGTCCTTTAACCAGAAAAAAACCTTGTTTTTCCCCTTTTTTACCCCTTATTCAGAAATGGTTTCAGGCATAACCCCCCAAAGTCAATCCTTACCATCCCTTTGTAGTATGGAATATTGTGGTATAACTTCAGAAAGATTCATACACTTTTACACAAGTTACTCAGTCTTGAAACTACAAAAATGCTTGTTTTTGGCCCTGTTTTGGCCCTTTATTCCTTGACTGTTTGCCCCATAACCCTTAAAATAAATCCCAACCTTCTACTTATAATATTAAACATTGTAGTACAATTTCAGAGCAATTGAAATACTTTTATACAACTTATTGTCCTGAAACTAGATAAATGCTTGTTTTGGGCTCCTTTGGGCCCCTAATTCCTAAATCTTAGGGACCATAACCCCCAAAATAAATCCCAAGCTTCCTTTTATGGTTATAAACATTGTGGTAAAATAAAATTAATTTCTATTAACTTATACTAAAGTTATTATAAGGAAACCATCCGTCTGCAGACGACGCTAAAGACGGAGATGACGACGTGATTCCAGTATGTAAAAAATATTGTTGAAAGTGAAGGTAGTGATTTGGTCAAAATGAAAGTCAGGTTAAATTCACCACAGAAAATCCTTTATCAAGTGGCAAATTCTTAATTCCATTTTAAACTGGAGTAAATCATGAAAAAACGTCGATGACGTCATAGTCACATGACAAAATTATGTCTATGAGCAGATAAACAAAACAACCTAAGCCAATCAGAAGACGCGTTACATCCCAATCTTAATTATTTAGGGACAACCTCCAAAATGATATTCCACTTGATACAATACAATTTTTTAAATCTAATTTTTATCCCAGAACTTTAATAAGAAGTTGACTGATAAATTTGCCTATTATGACTCATTTGTAGATCTTAATTTGCTAATCATTTTTGCTATTCAAAATGTCTATCTATCTTTTGTAGTATTCAAGATATAATATGCAAAATCGCTAAAAAATGGTAAAAAGGTCACTAAAAAGAAATAGGAATAAGGAGTCAACTGATAATTTAGGCTATACAAATAAGGTCTTAATTTCCTGATATTTTTTGTTATTTAAAGTGTCTTTCAAGATACATTTGGTCATTATGCAAAAACCTGAACTACTAAGGAATGAGCTGTCAAATTGACAGTATACTGGTTTTTCTGTACACATTCGTAGCCTATTTAGTTCCTTAGGGTATAATGTTTTTTCCTGTACAGAATTTCATGAACCTTTGTAAATACCAAGGACACACATTATAGATGTGCATATCCACAGAAAGTTATGAATCAACTTTTTTTTCTAGGAGTCATATATCCCTTTGAATTTCGATTTTTGACCTAAATATTCTACTTCAACAGTTTGTAATTGCAACTTCTCTGGAACCACAAAACAGAATTCTGCTGAAATTTTGCACATAATGAGGACATTCTATGTCGATGTCCATATTGATTGGAATTTATAATTTTTTCTCTATGGGTAAGTACCTTTGAACATAGAATTTTGGCCTAAATATACCGCAACAGTTTGACATTGAAGTTTGTATCAGTTGACATTTATAGGACTCAGCCTCAGTTTTGAGTCTTTGAACTTCGGAATCTGGTGAGATTTTGTTTGCCCATTCACAATGTGGGGCAGCCGCATGAAGTATTTATGTGAACATGCTCACACAGGTTCTAAAATTTAAAACAACAAAAAGACACAATGCCTGAAATGCAAAAATGAAAATCTTCAACTTCAAACTTGACCCATGTTTCGTCATCAGTAAGAGCATTGATTGGATGGTAAATAAGTAATTGCACCAAAACAGCACAAACAAGAATGTGTCCTCAGTACACGAATGCCCCACTCGCACTATCATTTTCTATGTTCAGTGGACCGTGAAATTGGGGTAAAATCTCTAATTTAGCATTAAAATTAGAAAGATCATATCATAGGGAACATGTGTACCAAGTTTGAAGTCGATTGGACTTCAACTTCATCAAAAACTACCTCGACCAAAAACTTTAACCTGAAGCGGGACAGACGGACGAACGGACGAACGGACGAACGAACGGACGGACGGACGAACGAACGGACGGACGGACGAACGAACGGACGGACGGACGAACGGACGCACAGACCAGAAAACAGAATGCCCCTCTACTATCGTAGGTGGGGCATAAAAATGACATTTTCCAATAGGACAAGGACAATATCTCCTGAATACTGAATCAGAAAACAGTCAATATTGAACTTGACCTATCAAGAACCATAATATAACTCACTGACTGCAAAGGTCAAAATCATCAATATCTCACTTGAGTTCCACTTTTTTTTTATAAGTAACAACATTTTAAAATTTAAAAACCATTGGTAGAGTGGTTAGTTTGAACATTTATTTATTGATAGTGGATTAGGAAACAAGTTATTGCAACTTACATCAATCCCTTTTACACTTTATGGAAACAAGAATGTGTCCACAGTACACGGATGCCCCACTCACACTATCATTTTCTATGTTTAAAGGACTGTGAAATTGGAATAAATTCTCTAATTTGGCATTAAAATTAGAATGATCTTATCAAAGGGAACATGTATACTAAGTTTCAAGTTGATTGGACTTCTACTTTATCAAAAACTACCTTGACCAAAAACTTTAACCTGAAATTTGCACTATCATTTTCTATGTTCAGTGAACCGTAAAATTGGGGTCAAAACTCTAATTTGGCATTTAAATTAGAAAGATCATATCATAGGGCACATGTATACTAAGTTTCAAGTTGATTGGACTTAAACTTCATCAAAAACTACCTTGACCAAAAACTTTAACCTGAAGCCAAAAACTTTAACCTGAAATTTGCACTATCATTTTCTATGTTCAGTGAACCGTAAAATTGGGGTCAAAACTCTAATTTGGCATTTAAATTAGAAAGATCATATCATAGGGCACATGTATACTAAGTTTCAAGTTGATTGGACTTCAACTTCATCAAAAACTACCTTGACCAAAAACTTTAATCTGAAGCCAAAAACTTTAACCTGAAATTTGCACTATCATTTTCTATGTTCAGTGAACCGTAAAATTGGGGTCAAAACTCTAATTTGGCATTTAAATTAGAAAGATCATATCATAGGGCACATGTATACTAAGTTTCAAGTTGATTGGACTTCAACTTCATCAAAAACTACCTTGACCAAAAACTTTAACCTGAAGCCAAAAACTTTAACCTGAAATTTGCACTATCATTTTCTATCAGTGAACCGTAAAATTGGGGTAAAATCTCTAATTTGGCATTAAAATTAGAAAGATCATATTATAGGGAACATGTGTACCAAGTTTGAAGTCGATTGGACTTCAACTTCATCAAAAACTACCTCGACCAAAAACTTTAACCTGAAGCGGGACAGACGGACGAACGAACGGACGAACGAACGGACGAACGGACGCACAGACCAGAAAACATAATGCCCCTCTACTATCGTAGGTGGGGCATAAAAATAACATGTAGTGCCATTTTCCAATAGTTCATAGACCATAACTCCTGATTGATATAAGTGAAATTCGTAAAATTTATAACTATTTTTTCCTTCTAAAACCAAGTTAAAAATTGGTAAAAATTAGTCATTAAATTGCAAAAACTCCAATATGAAATCATTTGAAGAGTTGGTCTTGGTGATCATTTTTGCCTTATGAAGTTTTTATTAACCTATTATACTTTTCTAAATATTCAGAAAAAACGCCCCAAAAAATGGTAGAAATAATTATTAAAGGGTAATAACTCCAATAAGGAGTTGTTGGACGATTTGAGTCATGTTGAATTATTTTTCCTCTCAAATTTTCTATCTTATCCATTACAGTTAACACTAAAATGTGGACACAATTTATAAATAAACTGGATACCTAATAATTGTGGTCAAATAAGTTAAAATTTTATTTTAGATTTAGAGGAGAAAATTTTGAAATTAAAGGACAACTACAGATGCCAAGTGATGAGAAAAGCTCCATTGGCGCTTTGGACAAGACAGGCAAAAAAGATTTTTACTAAGTTTATTGTATGGTACACTACACCTACCACCAGCATCTGATACCTCAAAAAGTTTAGCATACAAATGATAACTATCAAACACATGTTCAAAATAGCACTACTTGAAACTGTCAGAAAAAGTTGTTGGAATAATCCACTTTTTTGCGTGTAAAACTACAACTTTGTATATTTATACTATTAAATGATCAACATAGGAGCAATTGTGATGACCCTGAGACATTTGACTTGGAATGTAAGTGATTGGTTGAAGAAGGACATACAGCATTCCAATCCATCCAATTATTGACAGTCATCACAGTTCCAATCATTTCCAACTTGATGCTTAGCAGAACAAAAATCAATAAAATAAGAATTTGTCCATAGTACACAGATGTCCCATGTGCACTATGTTCAGTAGACCCTGAAATTGGGATAAAAACTCTAGTTTGGCATTAAAATTAGAAAGATCATAGCATAAGGAACATTTGTACCAAGTTTCAAGTTGATTGGACTTCAACGTCATCAAAAACTACCTTATCATAAATCAAAAACTTTAACCTGGATCGGAACAGAAGGGCTAACGAACAGACAGAGCAAAGAAGGGACAAACAGATGCACAGACAGAAAAAAATAATGCCTGGAAGTCAGGCATAAAAAACATCATTTAATTTAAACAATGTTAATGGGGCATGGATGTTTATTTCCTAAGCCAAACAGACGTTGTTGTGTAGGTATACTTTCTGCACAATCAGTTGATTGCCCCTCAAATGGTTTTGTGGCTTCAGAAAGACTAGCATATTCCCACACATGTTTTTTATTCAACATCGACAAATACTTCAGATATGATCTGAACTAGCAGAGGCTTTTGGGAGCTGTATTTTGCTACCAAAAAATTCATAATTTTACTGCTGAAGTGAAAAATATTTAATGTTAACTTCCAAGGAAAGGACAATAAAAAAATATGAAACCATAAAAACAATGAAATAACAAGTTTTATTGACATAAAAAAACATATCAAAAATTATCACAGATCTAACATTGTTCAGGTAAATAAATATTTGTATAAAGAGAGTTCACATGTCCATTATTTGTATAGAACATTAACATTTTAAAAGGTAGAAAGCTAATCATAATATTATATCTATTCCAAAAAAATCCTTTAAGAGTATTTGTTGATAAAGATCATCAAGGTCATAGTCATTTGCCTGTATTATTAGTTACATAGTGTGTTAGTAACCTAATACGATATATACCGGGTCAGTCAATTCCATATAGGGTTTGAGCATCACTCTCACCCTATATGGAATTTACTGACCTCTTATATATAGTATTAGGTCACTAGCACACTATGTAATGAATTTATCTTACGGACTATCTATATTTGTTGAATTCAGACTAGAGTTGTCTTATTTGCAATCATACCACATTTATTTATTTTTATATTAAAGTTTTCAAGTGTTCAATTTTAAGAATCTACTTTCATTGGTCTGCACAAAAAACTATTGTGAACAATAACAATTTAATATCAACAACATTGATATAATAATATTAAACAGAACTTTCAATACATTTTAAATAAAAATAATCAAAAAGTGCCAAAGTTGTGACTCAACTACTAACCGTGTATTGAAATAAGCCCCACCTCCCTAGTAGCCTAATATGGAATATATACAGTCTCCTGCATACAGGATGCTTTTAACCAATCATATTCCTGGAAATGTATAGGAGGTAAGATAAAGAAAGATACTTGACAAAATCTACCATGGTACTTTTCTTTAGGTTTGAATTAAATGTTCTTAAATCAATTTCTATATATTTCCAAGAATCCATAGGTAGTTATAAGTCCTTTGGGTAACATTTCCCACTGAAATAGCAAATCAAAGCTAAGTATCCTAAAAGTTAGAACTTTCCTTTCTACTTTAATTGACATTTTGAGTGTTCACAAATAATAATTCTATTTACTTTTGTATACAAAAACATATTTGAACAAGAATAATGTTTTACATTAAAACACAATTTACAGTCATTACAAATTCAACAAAACTTTTTTTGGCTTACAAAGGAGTAGGTCCGGTAAGGACCGATTTTGGCATCAAATTTCAGTTTCATCTGACGAAAGATTTTGACCACTTTTTAAACACTTAAGTGTCTATTTCATATGATGCAATTAATTTATGTGAAAGATTATAACTTATTTAGTCATTAAAAACGATCCGATTCTGGCTCAAATATGAGAAATCTACCAAATATGCGAAAAAATGTCACTTTTCAGATGGTTTTTGTCAAAAACGAAAGTGGCCGCATCCATGTTCATCCTCAATCTTTATATATGTTGTGTATTATCATTAAATACAACTTCCATTTCAATATTTTGGATGAACACGAATGCGGCCACTTTCGTTTTACACGGAAACCGTCTAAAATTTAACTAAAATGCTGGAATTGTGAAGATTTCAGTAATTTAGCATGAATTAATGGTGGTAGTTCTCAATATATGTGCATTGTATTGGCAAAAAGAGCCCATATGTATGTAGCAGAACCTTTCTACTATCCAATAAATGACTAAAAGTTTACATTTTAACAATTTTGTAAAACTGCTATATTTTGGGGCCAAAAAGGGGTCTTACTGGACCTACTCCTTTCAGTCATTCCCAAAAAATGGGTACAATTACAAAATTTCAGTGTCGCCGGCAAATAACCACAAAATGCAAGCTTAACATATGTCACAGATAATCTTTTCTGTGTTCTAAGTGATTAATATGTATACTAAAATAAAATTATATTCTTTTGTGATGTATATCGTAAATATATTTGTGTGATTTTCTATTCAATATACGGAAATCACACGAATTCCGAATGTCGCCAAGAAAAACTCCATATATCGGTGTGAATTAAAATACTTTATTTCATTTAAATCATGATAAGATTTGCTTTTTTTACTTGACACTATATTGATTTTTATCCACAAAAATATTTTAGAATCAAAAGTTATAATATACACTTTGATTTACCCATTAAACCAATGTCGCCGATAAACGTATAACCTACCGTAACGTATCTTTAGGTACAGTCAAAACATATTTATATGATTGGAATTCATGCCCAATGTGACTTTAAGCAAAGTTGATACATCAAATTTTAATATCCTGCCTTTAACTTTTATTGCAATGAAACGAAAAATGAAAAAAAATCTTCACTTTCTCTTTTTTTCGATTGTCGCATATAAGAATCCAACCTACGTAACGCGTATTTTGGAACGCACTAACCAAGAACAAATCAAAATGATGATTATTTCATTGAAAGCACCCATAAAGCTTCTCAATAATCAGTTTTGAGAAAGCAACTCAACAATATTGTTACATATTTCCATGTATAATGTAAATAAAACTAACCTCCGTTTAAATAACCTCCGTGACGCAGTTATTTACAGTTAAGTTGTCAGACTTTTTTATCAGTATCAGCGGCTGCCGACACTGCCGAAAGTCATTTTAGTAGCAGACATCATTTATTATAAAGAAAACAGACAAACAAAATACAGATTTTAAGAAAAAAAAATGTTGTTTTGAGAAAGGTAGGTGAACTTGTTTTTTCCCTATTATGTGAGCAACATTATAACGTTTAATAAACTATTTTAAATCTAAGAAAATGGCTGATATAACGTTTAATAAACGTTATATCAGCCATTTTCTTAGATTTAAAATAGTCTACAACACAACTTGTGTAATTACGACGACAATCATAACTTTAACAGCGGTTTATGGCAAACATTTTCAAGATTATTTAGGACTCATCAATGTAACGGAGGTTATGCAAATAAAAAAAAATTAAAGATGCATGTAAACACGATCATACCAATTGAAATTCTTGTACATTGTTATAGATACCAAATCAGTTCATCAATTATCACTAATAAAAATCAAAAGGTGATGTCAATCATAGACGACATCATTGATTTACGTTACGGAGGATAGAAATTTAAGGAAAAAAAGTTTTTTTCTCTAATAGGACTTTACTCTTTTTAGATAACGATTTACTAAGAAAAATGTTTAATTCTGTTGTCTTGTTTGTCATTTCATTCCAATATTTACATTCATTTATATGTTTGCTGTTGGTAAGAACTGGAATTGTCCGTTATGGAGGTTTTAAATGTCGTTACGGAGGATAGAAATTTTCGAAATGAAACTATTTTGACTCCAAAACTTCATAGTTGAGTATAATACATACATTATGGTGTGAAGGAAGATGACATTATCTGTATAGAGCTAATAAAATTAAGTTGAACAGTATTCGGTTTAGGTAAAACATATTTTTGAGTGAAAGTTCATGAATCGTTACGGAGATTTTGACAAGAACAAGTCCATTTGACTAAAAGAAACATATAACTTGATAGAAAACAGTTTTTTAGTTTGTAATGTCAATAAATTGTTTAGAAAAGCTAGCATTAAAGAGTTAAGTGTTACTATGTATCAGCATTCAGATACTGGTTTGATATCAACCTCCGTAACAAAGATGGGGGGTGTGGATTAATACAAGCATGAAAAATACATACAAGTGATTCAAAACATATATAATAGGGTTTTTCCTGGAAAGCTGTATTATGAAACTAAAATATTATACAGCATAACATTTCATTAGTTTAAATTTATTACTAAATAAGTTGTGAAAACTACTTATTTGAATTATTTTTTAAACACTATATTAATTCAGACCTTAACATTGGTATTTGCTTTCAATATATACAGAATAATACGTATAAATCAGTTTGCTATGGTGGTAAATGTAACCCATTTCACATGAGCCTGGATTTAAATCTTGTGTTTTTCTCTAATGCAATTTTTAAGATGACTTTATACAACACTAACCTCCGATACGTTCATACTTACCTTGTCTTACAAAAAATGCTAAAACTAGAAAACAACTAAAATGGTGTGAGTAAAAATTTAAAAAATGACAGACTAGATATAGACACAGAAGAAAACAACACTCTCTCTCTGCTCAGTTGAAATTTATTTTTTAACAGTGTCTACATTCGAATTGTACCCATTTTTTGGGAATGACTGCTTTATGTAATTGAGGACATTATATATATTGTAAGGAGTATAGTCAAACATTTAGGGTAGTATAACTGTCCCTTTAACAAAGTTATAAAATCCTCCTGTAGAGACTGCTCCTATGGTGATATGGACCTTTAATCCACTTGATGCCTGAACAGATCCTGGGAGTCCAAAGGTCACACTGGTCTGATTTGTATACTGCCACTGAAGAATGTTAACACCACTGTCATAAGTGCCAGCTGACACCTCATAGTATAATTGGTGGTCAGACAAAAAAATGCCTTCCCATGATGCCATGAATTTATTTTCTGTCCATAATACGCTCACAGTTTTTGTTGCTGAAAATAAAAATATGTTCTATTATTGCAGGTTAATTCATGTTTATTAAATTGTAATCAAAAGTATCGAAAGTGTTGAAAAGATACAACCCTTTTTTTACTTACTCATTTGTTAATATCAAAATGGTATATAATAATGACAAGAGTGGACATTTCTGAAATGTCACTCCATTTTTATAGAATATGATTGAATTTTCTGTGGAAAATATTTAGGATAAGAATTAAACAAACCCTGTCAGATGGAAATATACAGACATGGATTATTCAGCTCTTTTTATAAAATATGCAGCTTTATACAAACTTACAGGGTTGCTGACAAAAAAAAATGAATAAAATAAAAAAAACTTTTAAAATTCTTCTGGCTGATTGTTTCTCTTTATTGTTGAAGAAAACTGAATAATAATATAAGGAAGTATTTAACACCCAGACAACACGAGTACATTGAAAAAACAAAAAGGCAAATGAAAACTTTCCTTGGAATTGGATACAGAAAAATATCCTGATAACGTTAGACTTTTTAAAAGTAAAAGGCAAATATTTTTTTTTGTTTCGTAATCTCCCTTTATTGTTAAAATAGTTGAATATAAAAAATAAAGTTTTTAACACCCTGATAATGAAATTAGTAATGAAATAAGCAAAAAAGAAAAAACAATCTTTCTGTTTAATTATTTCCCTAAATGGTTGAACACAATTGAATATAAATAAGAAAGAATTTTACAAACTGATAGTGTGAGAACAATAAAAAATTATAGGGAAGAAATTGTTATAAACAAATATCAAAATTTAGATAACATAGAAAGATTGATTGTTTTTTATTATTGGAGGATCAGCTGAACTACTAGGAGAGAAAAGAGACCTTTGTCAGGAAAACTTGCCATCCAAGTCACTTAAAAGTGGAGTCTTATACCGTGTTCACACTATAACATCTGCACTGGGGGCGAACCCGGGTTAACTAACTCGAATTAATTCCCCCAGTTCAAACTTGATAAAAATTAACCCGGTTTAGGATTTTCCCTCTCAACAAAAATTAAAATGTAGGGCGCCAAAATTGTAACCCGCATCTGCATGTCAACTGTACATAATTTTTTACCCATCACAGATGCATTATTTTAAAGTCTGAAATAGTTTACCCACATGGTCGTTTTTGAGGAGTTCAATCGCAATCAACCCCCCCCCCCCCCCCTTTTTTTTTTCTTCAAATAACGTCACTTTATCCAAATGGCACCCATTTTTCGCCCAATAAAGCGATATAGGTTTCATCGTTTGTCATTGTCTGTCAAAATATGACGTCATTTAATGACTGACATCAAGTAATCGTTACGTTACATTGATGACTTATTTAAGCAAATGTCATATATGTCACTATAGCAACAACCTCACATTAACTTCACTTTGCGTTCACACTTAAAAGTGAGGTAGTTAATCCGGGTTCGCCCCACATTAACTCCACCTCAAATGAGGGGTAATTTTAATCTGGGTTCGCCCCGGGATAAGGCATTCACACTACCTTAATTTAACCCAAATTAACTAATTCGGGTCGAACCCGGTTTAAAAAGGCATAGTGTGAATGGGGTATAACTCACTTGCTAAGTAGAGGTTCAAACTCACAACCTCAGTTTTTACAGGCTAGTAATTATTGTAGATGAACTACTTAGACCACTCTGCTACTGATGCCTCTATGTATTTGTAAATATTAAACTTACCATCAACCTGTGGTGTGTCCAGATAGACCATTAAATCTTTTCTAACTTTATCACTTCTGAGGAAGACTTTATTAACTGCCTGAATGGAAAGTTTCTGTTGAATATCACTGGCTATAGACATCTTTGAGAAGTGGGTATACATCAAATCTTGTTCTGTAGGGAAAAACATTAGTTCTGAACTGTCACCACCAATGTCTACCTGCAAGTATAGAACAAAATATCATGAATAGAGATACATCAAAGGTGTTTTTGTTTATAATGTATTTCTCCAATAGAAATTCACCCTTATTTTGGATCCACTCACATAAGACTGAGAAACAGGAGTTTGTCTAACTGGTAAAAGGTGTCTGTAAAGATGTGCATTTTTTTTCAATTATTGGTACTTCTTGAGGCTGTATAAAAGAAAGAAAAATAGATGCAACATACACTGTGATCAATGCACTCTACAAGCATGTGATTCATTTTACCATGATGAAAGTAAGTGCTTTACCCTATTCATACTAATTTGCTCATGAATACTATGAAAGTATGATTAACATGACATTAAAGCCTAACACCTTGAACATCTCGTCAATTAAGCAGCCTTCTTTTAACTTTAGGGGTCCAAACCAAGTAGAGATTTTCTTAACTAAGCCTAATATTTAACATAACCATTATCCCTTTTTAGTCCCAACCCTTACCTAGAACAAATACTCCTCTAATACAAACAATAAATGAATTAGAACACTAACATACAGGCCAAAGATGGCCAATTAAACTTTGTACTTACTACATATGCATCTATACCAACATTATCAGTAAAACCAGACCATTTCAGTCTGATGTTATCTGTAACTCCCTGGAATCCAGTCTGAGGATTATACTGTGTAGATGATATACCAACAACCTCTACCTCAGCGTGGTCAGTGGAAGGGCGTTTCTCTGTGATCCTCACTCCATCAGTAGATTTAACAGAAGACAAACCAGCATTGTTTTCACAGCTCAGTGTAGAATAGACAGTATAACCCTCCAATACACTGTAGTCAAATTCCCTAAATCCTGTGTTACCTGATACTGTGGTGTAGATTTGTAAGTCTGTCCTTTCTGGGAGATAGCCTGTATAAAAATGATTTAATATATTAGAATAAAACAAAGACAAGAGGCTATCACAACGACAGCAAACCGGATTTATTAATATTTATTTGTGTCCTGGCAATATCACAAGAACCATTACTGATGAATGGTGAAAGTGAAAATCGTCAATATCAAATTTGACCTCCATTTTGTCATCAGTATCAACATATTAAAATTTGAAAAGCTTAGATTGAATGGTTCATGAGTAAATGCAACAACGTGAATGGAAACGCCATTTTACAATCTTTCAAGAACCATAACACCTGAACAAGATTTGACAAGAATATTGACAAGTATGAACAGCAAGATAGATAGATTGACAGACAGACATAGCGTTCATAGTTACTTGAACAAATCAATATTCAACATTTCAGTCAGACTTACAAGAAGCAAGTGTTCAATAATTCATCAACTCATTGGCCTGGGCAAGATGTTATCATAAAATATATGCTGATCCTTGCAGGCAGAAGTCCATTACTTAAAATTGACCTCTGATGAGGATTATAATGATTAAAGACAAGATTTCTGTAAAATTCTATTTAAGGCGGTACCTAACACTACAGGAAGATAACTCTGTAAAATCAGCAGAACGTTTTAATGACGTTGTGTTCTTAAGGGAATATTAAGCTTCTCAATGATCAAAATAAGTGTTTGTCAAACTGCTATATAACCAGTGTAATTTTTCTGATTAAACGGTTGGTTCAAATTTTAAAGTAAATACTTTGTTAAAATTTTAAGAAAATTAAATGAGCCAAATTAATTTTAGTTAAGGTGTTAGGTACCACCTTAATTTGCTGAATTATGTAGATAATTTCAGACACTGCAACAAAGTTTAGTCATGAAATTCAGTACTGAACTGATTAAAACTACTGTATGACTGTCATATAAAGAGTAAATATCTACAGTCTTTAAATGGAAAATCATCTTAATCATCCAAACAATAACAGAAATAACAAAGAAACACAATCTTAAGTTATGACAAGAGGCTCATAAGAACTTGACCTGCATATCTGTTAAAAATTACATTTAAACATTTTATACTTTTATCACAATCAGTTATGTTTGATTATTTGTAGATCTTATTTTATCGCTGTTTTACAAAATTTTCCTTCGATCCTGCTGGCTGATAGTTTACTTTCTCAGCGGAGTCGAATGATATGAAAATTAACGCTAGAAACTAAGGGCTATTCCAGAAAAAAATGTATGGGGGGGTTGGAAGGCACATTATATTAATAATACATGGGTGATGGGTATCAGAGCAACTTTTCACACTATAATGCACTACAATTCTCAATTACAATTGTCTGGGTGGTGGGTGCTGACAAAAACTGCCTTCCAACCCCCCCATACATTTTTTTCTGGAATAGCCCTAAGGATGCACGTGCCCGTTGTCATGAAATTAACAGCGTCATCATCGTTAAAATAGCAATAAACAGATTATTATTAGTCATCTCAACTTGATTGCTTTTCTCGCTTCAATCTCGTTGAGATGACCAACCATAATCTATAATTATAGTAACATTTGTGTAGGGTATCCTCATGGATTCATTATATGGTTTCAGTCTTATTATCATTGTTGCTGTTTACAGTTTTTCTTTTTCTATTATAGATTTCAAGATATTAGTCAAAAACAAGAAAATAAGCAACTATTTACACATTGTTCAAGTGATAAAACAGATATTTACCTATTGCCCATTTACATTCTTTGATACCAGATTGTAAATCTTCCACTTCCCACTTAGCAGACACTTCATTTAAGATCCACGAATCTTCATCTATACCTACAAACCAACAAATGCTTATATCAAACTATTATAACTGAAAACAAATGTTTATCTTTATTCAGCAATTTTATCATTTATCTATGCAAAAAGTTAGATAAACAGTCAAATAATTGAATGTTACATTCTAATACGATTATCTACTTTTGCTATGTAAGTAATAATTCATATATAACATAGGGTGCATGCTCATTACTTTGCATTTGAACTTCCAATTTTCAGTTTTATTTTGAATGATGCGGGAGAGAAAGATGAGGTAAGAAATTCAATAAAATCTTTTCTAATGTAGGTCTATATTTATTTTTACAATTATTTTTATTGTTTACTGTATCAAATTCATTGTATGGCCCTTTCTAAATTGCAATAGTGCTATTAATTGTCCTATCAGAATCAAAATAATTCACTAGACATGGTCTATAAAAGTCAAACAAGACATACAGCCCATTCATGTCTACCCTTATAGACTCACATCTGGTCTAGTTTTATTAAGTCATCTTCTACTGACATCCATAGCGAATTTTAAATATATTTTTTTTTGAAAAATAAACCAAACACATTTGCCAAGGAGATATATATACACTATCTTTAGAAAATCAAGTGTGTGAAGGGCTTTGGTATTTGAACATTTTATTGAAAGAAAAGATGTAGAAATAACTCATAATACTTACTTAATCCATCATTGATAAAATTGATATCAGGAGGTGTCAAATCTACTAGTATTGGATCTGAATATGCCACACCCCTCAGTCCTGCAGTATTTGTGGCAATAACAGTGATATATATGTAGACATTGTGTACCAGTGTTATGTTATTGTTGTAACCAAAGTTCATCACTCCTACACTCCTGAACGGTTGGATCTGGGTACCTCCTTCTGCATAACCTATTGAACAAAATTTGTATTATATCATTAAAGTGTGTCAAATGATGACCATGCAAATACATGCATTGTAGCTGAAAGATTTATACATATAGATGAGAAAAAAATTCATTAATTTGTCATTTGGTTGAACTCAATAAATGTATTTACAATTTTGGTTTTTAGCTGAGTTTCATCTGCGAATGACCTTAGATGATTAGTTAAATCTGCTCCAAATAACCTTCTGACGTCAAACAACAATCACTGTCAAAGTTTACAGGAATCTGTGTGATTTTATGTAACGGTGGACAAATATATCTATTACACAATTTAATATGATGAAGATTTTTTAAACTAGGTGCAAAAAGATGCTTACTCAGAATGTCACACTTCAAATAATATGAAGACATCTAGTACATGATTTGTTTAATGTGATTACCAAATTATTTAATGATGAAATGAAGCTTCATCAACTGGATTCTTAAGACAGACTGATGCTTACAAATGGATAAAAATAAATGTTATTTGTTGGGAAAATAAACCATTCTTATACTGTTACAGATTATGAAGTAATCTCTGAGTTCTAAAGATACTAAAAAAGTCACCATAGTGCCCTTGATTGCAGATCAAATATCCTATTGGATTCATCATGAAGTTTAACCTGAAAATTTTTGAGTATCATATACATACCAATAGCCCAGCTATAATCTATAATTGGAGATTCTGGGTCTGCAAAGCTCCAAGATCCATGAATTGACCCCCATTCATGTATATAAACAACATGGCCTAAAATATGTCCACCAGAGATGTCATTACTGTCTAATGTCACTTCCTGTACAAAGAGGTCATCTATTAATAATCCTGTTGTCTGATCAGCACTTCCAATAGTTAAATTTACATTATCCTCATTAGCTTTGATATAGTAAGTGTGTTTGTGCCAAGACACTTCTTCTCTAGAGCTATCGCCATGGTTATCTCTTCTATACGCCTTTGTATATAATAAGAATATTTCACTGTGGTCTCCAAGCTGTATGAAACCTTGTTTATTGGCTGCTACAGAGTCCCAAATAGGTAAATGACTTGAAAAGAAAGAGACCTTATAAAGAGTTCCAGCAATTATATTTTGTAATCTCTGATGAGCACTTCCTCTAATAAACAAGAATGAGCGTCCATCTTTGGCCAAATTAACATCTGAAGACACGACTGCCAAGCATGCCAATGTTTCTGGTGACCATGAAGATGGATAGTAAATATAACTTAACATGCAAATATCAGTGGAATTTACATCTTCCCACATCAGTTCACTTCCACTTGTGTTTTCAAAGGATGGATTGCTGACAAGATTTGCATCTGCATGTAGAAATTTTTCAGAAACCGGTTTAGTTGTGTCTATGACAACTCCATCAGATATAGCTGTGTCCGATCTTAAACCAACATTGTCAATGGCATAAACCTTGCTGTAGATTTTACTCCCTGTAAATATTAAATAGTCATATGAAAATGTAAGGTTTAATATGGAAAGTTTGAAATCACTTCAATATTAGTTTTATTAGTTGTGGCCAGGATATGAGTTACAAAGTTCATGTAACAATTCTCTGTGATTTAGACATTTTAAAATTAGTATGTTTACTTTGAATGTGTAACTTAGTTTTAGTTTTTTTAGCAAATTCATTTTTCAAGCTTCATGAATAGAGAAATTTACTAATAAATATTTTTTTAGTGGCCACAATGAGTTTATAATTACATATCTTCGAAATTTTTTATAGTTGAATGCTAGCTTGTAAGCCTTATTGACAGACACTTACAATCCCTAACCAAAATAAAATTTATATAATCAATCTACTATTTCTGTGTTTCATTTACCAGACAAGTCAGTGTCAGTAATGTGCAAATATAATTCTAAAGTCAAACTACCTTGTGTAATACTAGATGATAAATTCCTTGCTACTGATACATGTAGTCCAACATTTGTCCAGCCTATGACAGAGCATTCTACAGGATTGACCATTGTTCCTACACACCATCTATATTCTTTTATACCAGAATCAGTGTCAATAAACCCATGCCATCTAGCCGATATAAAGTCTGATGAGTTCTGGTATTCCAAGTCAGATCTGCCTGAAAATCATTCTAAATATAAGAAATTTTCTGACAAATGAGAGGTTAATTAGCTAGCTTTATAACCAGGTTTAATCCACCTTTTTCTACATACAGAAATGCCAGTCAGGGATATAACAATTGTTTGTTGTTTTTTTTAGCTTTTGAGTTTTTCATTTGATAAGACTTTCTGGTTTGAATTTTCCTTGGGAGTTCAGTATTTTTTTTTTTTTTTTTTTACTTTTTTCACGGTTTGAGAGAAGTCATGTGTAAACTCAAACAATTGTTATTGACATTTTACACAAAAGTACTTTCATCATTTAAATATGCCAGTTGCTAATACATTAATTTTCCTAAAATTGTCTTTAGTAATTACCTATCCCATCATACACTATACCGGACACTGGAGGACTAACATCCACGATGAATCCATCAGAGGTCACAGTTGTATGAACTCCAGAGTAGGTATAGGCTACAACATTTGTGAAGTACAAAGCACAGGGTACCAGACTTAATCGAGATATATTGTAACCAGTAGCACTTCCTTGTAATTCATCACTGCCAGTCCATATATCATGACCTAAAATAATATTAATTGTATTAGTTTGCAATACAAGCAACATATTTGACTTCCTTTCAGGCATTTATACTAAAAAGTCAAGAGTCTGTTAAATAGGAGGGTTGTAGAGGTACCTTCATGACAAATAATGGTAAAAAATCTTGCCAAATGAAGTTAACGGTAATTTTGGGAGAATAACGATAAAATGTACACCTTTTTAGACAATAAAAACATTGACTGATTTTGACGAATCAGGTTATTTGTTTTCCAAAAATGATGGTAACGATAAATATTTGAGACCTCTGACAAATCACGATAAGGATATTTTGACAAACCACGGTAAAATTTTAACCAATTTGATGCTAAAGGTCACCGAAAATGACTCTTTGACGCCTGACGTTAAAGGGCATTACTACCCTTATATAGTGGTTGTTGTTTTTTGCTTAATATCATATTGGTTTTTAGTTCATTGTTTTGTACATTAATCAGGTTATAAGTTTTCTTGTTTGAATTGTTTTACATTTATCATCTTAAAGCTGACTATGTGGTATGGGTTTTGCTCATTGTTAATCTCTATGTCATTTGGTTTCTGGTGGAGAGTTGTCTCATTGGCAATCCCATCACATCTTCTTATTTTTCTTTTTGATCAATTCTTTTACACTACAAAAAGAAGCTTTTAATTATTCTTAACTCCTTCATTAAGAGTATGAAACTTACTTACATAGCATGTACTTTGATAAACTTCCACTCACTCAATGGTGAGTATACTACATACCTCCTGAGTGGTTACTCAGATAAACATCTATTCATTTATAAGTGAGTATTATAACCCCTTCCAGGCTATTTACTCAAATAAAATCCCTCTCCTTCATAGGAGAGTATATTACTTACCTCCAGGATATGTACTCAGATAAATTTTGTACTTTTGAACCAAATTTTCTGCCTCTAAGAATTTTCCACTCCAATCAATAACCATGGGTCTGCCTGTTTGAATGAAATCTTGATCTTTGACATTGGTACCTAGGGTCTTTTCTGTAACCTTAAATGTATATGTATGTATGATAAACTGGTTTTTACAAACTTTTACCAGTATTTCCGCCATGAATATGAAAGTTTTTAAAATAGTCTTTTCATAGTTTGACAAGTTTAAAACGTTTCAACAAGTACTTATATATCACTGCTATCGCAAGCCAAGTAGTCAGGACTTCTGTGTTGACATGAATTATCATTGATATGGTCATAATTTTAAATCAAGGAATAGACTACTTAAGCTGTATTGTCAGAATTTTGGGTCCTCGATGCTTATCAGCTTCATACCTTATTTAGTCTTTTTATGTTATTTGAACAAGCGTCACCAGTGGCGGATCCAGACCTTTTCCTAAGGGGGGGCCCGCTGACTGACCTAAGAGGGGGCCGCTCCAGTCATGCTTCAATGATTCCCTATATAATCAACCAAATTTTTCCCACGAAAGGGGGGGCCCGGGCCCCCCAGGGCCCCCCCTGGATCCGCCTATGGTCACTGGTGAGTTTTTAATAGACAAAACACATGTCTAGCATACCAAATTTTAAGTCTTATATCTATGATGAGATTATTTAACTTATTTGTTCAGTGGTTGAGATAGTCTTGACTAATTAAAAAGTGAAAATCATCTGGGTTTTTATGTAGAAGAGACTACCAGCCATAACTTGCAAAACACTTTTTGGTATGGCACTGCTCTATATATAGGTTTGTATTGTTCCTACTTACAACTTTACCACGAACAGATGCTACTGGTGGAGTCTGAGAGAAAACAGTAATACCATCTGACTTGAAGACAGCATAAGAGTCTACTGTGTACCAAACCCTCACATAGAAACTGTATGATGAATGTTCAACAAGATTCATATCTGAAAATAATCAACAATTTCAAATTACCTGGATTGAGGAAAATTACTGGGTATGAGGAAAACTTACATTTTTGTGGATATTTTATTTCATTGTTTTACAGAAGTCTGCTAACAAGCCTATAGAAAATATGTAATTCATTGAACATTCTGTGTTTAATAAGATTTGACAATTTATTTTTCTATTGTTACGAGTGTGGCTCATTTATTTTGTGCTGCTTAGCTTTTACTTTTGTACATAACTATTTCCTGCACTTTTGGTCGTCCCCTAAAAAAAGACTTGCATAAAATCTTCCTTATGTATGACTGGTATGATAATGACGATCCATTGTAGTTCTATGCAAATATTACTATGGAATATTCTTACATTTTCAATAAATATTTTAGATGGACTTGGCTATTTTCTTAGGTCCTTTTGATCATATAGCTCTTTAATGGTTTTGATCTTGTACATCATTGGCTTTGAAGTATTTGGCTTTGAGGGTTCCTGATGAAGGTAAAGCCCGAAATTAATAGTGAGTTGTTTTCTTCATAATTTAACAGAACAAACCTCTATTGGTTATATATACTCCATCTGTAAATTGTCCGCCATCTTGCCAATTTTTTTCGTCCACTAGGTTATATATACCAGTTGGAGTAGAAAATCCAGTATAACCAACACTCCATTCATACCTGGAAACATTTTCATAGTTGGGTCTTATTTAAAGCAAAAATCTTCAAAATATCTTATTTAACTGATCTTCAACAGTAACCAATGGTATGAGGGTCGTAATGGGGGTACCTTAATGACAAATAACGGTAAACACTTAATTTTTTTCCCAAAATGACGATAATGATAATTATTTGAGACCTCTGACGAATCACAATAAGGATATTTTTTAGTAAAATTTAAACCAATTTGACGCTAACAGTAGCCGAAAATGACTGTTTGACGCCTGACGTTAAAGGGCATTACTACCCTCATGGTATAAGGCTGTAATGTTTATATATATCTTAAAGACAGTTGGATGATTTTGTTCAGATCTAAAGGCATGTCAGCAAATCCCATGTAGTTTGATTTCACATAATATTCATAATAACCCAGAAACTGATTAAATCATGAAACTTGACACAATGAATGGGCTCTGCAACTCAGGTTATGGTATAGTGATATTTCTATCAATAAATATTAATATACCATCAGTTGGTAAGTCTCTTTCTTCTTCGTTCTAATATAGTTAATTCCACCATTCTACATATTATCAAACTGAAGTGTGGTGCAGACAAACCAATATTTTGAGTGCAGGAAAAAAACAGCATTATACAGTAAAAATTAACACAGTTTTTATTTAAGCATGTCTTCTAGTATGTTATATTGACAAAGCAAGACAACTGAAGAGATCCTTATGTTATTGTAAATTTCTCACCACAGAGGAGCCAGTCCTTGTGACTGTGATATAATCCATTGTCCTCTTAGAATATTTGCTGATGAAGTAAAGGACAGGTCAGTTGAAGAGTATCCATTAGAATCCATTACAAGCAGAATACTGTTTGAATTATCTAAAAACATATCAAAAACTACATTTTAATCCCTGCATTTAATTTTATTACAGGTATAAATAAAGATTCCATAACTGCAACAAGTGTGTTACATTATTTCTCCACTCTCCCTGTTAAGAGTGGAGAAATATAGTAATACATGAGTTACAGTGGTGGAATCTGTTTCTCTAATGATTTTTATCCTTTCTTTTCAAAGATTTGAAAAAGTTGTATACCCTTAATGTGACGTCATCAGGCATGGTCGCCTTTTTCATGACGTCTCAATAGAAAAATTCAGAAGAACCCTAGAAAAATTTAAAGTCGCAATTAAATTTCAACCAATGACTTGCCGAGAACAGATTTTTCACTAGTGAGAAGAAATTTTTTTTCATTCCAATAAAAAAATGTGAGAATAGTGCAAAAATTACAGAAAAATAATTTATTGATTGATAAGTGGTTTCTTTATGTTGCCTTAGCACAAAAAGGCTATAAAGATAAAGAAATAGATTCCAACTCTTTTAAGAATATTTCAAAATTTGTCAACAGTGGAGAATTATCGCAGTGTTTCATATAGCACATGATGATAGGCAATTTGTAGGCAAATTTCAATATTCCTTTTACATACCGGTAATCTTTCAAAAAATGTGATCGTTTGTGTGAGATCAATAGATATCAATACTTTTTATGTCATGATGTTTCTTTTTCTGAATAGATATTTTTTTAATCAGCTGTAAAATGAAAGACAGTTTCAAAACTGGTCTAGGCATCTTATCAGTAATTGTCATTATCTGTATGTTTTATTTCCTTTGCTTCTTTATTGGCAACATTGAAGCTGACTTTGCTTGCTTTCAAACTTGTGATACTTTAGGTAGTACATGTACTGTGGATTCATTTATTTTCGTGGGTACCAATTTTCATGGATTGAGATTAACTTGCATTTTTGTGGACATTAGATTTTGTGGTTTTGCCAAAGTCTGTATGCATTCCTTTAGAAAATTTGTTATTCGCTGAACATTTAGATTCGTTGTAACTCTGTGCCAATGAAATCCACGAAAATTGGTATCCAACAAATATTAATGAATCCACAGTATATAGTTATAATCATTAGATGGTGATATTTTTCTGCATTATCAATATTCACATCATACTTCATATCATAATAAATATAAGTTTACATACTTGAAGATATGTCTGTACAAGAGTTTAAACTGGGTGAAGACGGACATTTCTGGTCCTGTGGAGCACAAACACAATGACCTTCACACGACATTGAGTCACAACGTCTGATCAACTCTAGAGCTCCTCCTGGCACTCTTCTGAAGGCAGAGTAAATAAGATCACTTCTTAAACCAACCTACAATAAAACGGATAATCACAGACTAATAAAAAGATAATTTGTGACTGTACTATATTTGTTAGATATCAATGTGTAAACATTTCAATAAGATCAACAACAGCAGTTGAATACACTGTTTTGCAAAGGTTACCCCCATCCGTTTATGGAAGATCAAATCATTCATTTATATTGAAAATATACATTATAGTATAGCATTTATATCAGCTGGTAACCTAGTTCCAACTATTGTATTGAACAAAGCTTCAAAAGTTGATGTAAAACTATAAATTCAAAACATTATACCTTGAAAAATTTTCATACACTTATTAAGCACATTTACTAAAGCAATGTTTGGAAATGATAGATCTATTGTGCATTTGGGAATGAGGTCAAGGTTAGATGACACCCTCCAAATGGACATGTACACCTTACAATCCTTCCATACACCAAATATACTAGACCTATTGCTTATAGTATCCAAGATATGGACTTGACCACCACAACTTAACCTGGTTCACTGATCCATGAAATGAGGTTGAGGTCAAGTGAAAACTGTCTAACGGGCATGTGGACCTTGCAAGTAATGCACATAATAAATATACTTATCCTATTACTCATAATAAGAGAGAAAAGAACATTACAAAAAATGTTAACTTTTTTTCAAGTAGTCACTGAACCATGAAAATGAGGTCAAGGACAATGGACATGTGACAGACGGAAACTTCGTAACATAAGACATTTATATACAAAGTATGAAGTATCCAGGTCTTCCACCTTCTAAAATATGAAGATTTTAAGAAGTTAGCTAATGCCACCAATGCCGTAGTCGCCGCTGCAGGATCACTATTCCTATGTTGAGCTATGTTGACAAAAGTGGTAGGCTCAACAAAAACTAAGCATGCATTATTTTAAACATTAAACTCCATCATTAGATGTGATTATTTTAAACATTAAACTCCATCATTAGATGTGATTATTTTAAACATTAAACTCCATCATTAGATGTGATTATTTTAAACATTAAACTTCATCATTAGATGTGTTTATTTACCCCTTTGTGTGATACTAAACAGTTCTTATTTTGACATACTACATATTTTACAGTAAGTACCATACATTTAAATACCTACCCCATTTACAGCCCAAATAGTAACATAGAGAATGTCGTAGTTGATCAGGCCTTTAGTTTGAACTTTGAAAAGTTGAACTTTGCCTTCATCTCCATTATCCTCATTAGCTGTGGAATGTATATACTTTGCATCTGGTTTCTGTTATAAAAATACAATGGAATCCAGTTAGATGTAACATTGCCTCACTCTCTCTTTAACTTACATACTGTAAATTCAGAAACTATTGCAATGTTTTTATTATTGCGAAAAATGTGACAGGGTTATAATCACAATAATTAAAACTCTCATTTTGAATTAAACAGGATTTTTCTCAATATATTGCAAAAATTAAAATCGCATTTTAGTTTAAAATGACAAAATCGCAATAATAAATGCATGCAATAATTTCAGAATTTACAGTAATATAAATCAGTAAAAGTGTTTCAGTTGTGAAAACTACACTGAAAGTAATTGTTTCTACTAATCTGTAATTATATCTCAGGGATCATACTAACCCTAATGTTAACAAATATAACTACAAGTTTACAATACATTTCATCTCATTGTGATTATGATGGGTATAACATATGGGTATTTCAGACAGGTTTTGAGGAAAAAAGGTCTGTATTTAAAAAGGGGAAATAATCTGAATTAACACATCTGATTATCTCCCCTTGATAAAATAAGCTTGTGACCAGCTCTTTCAGAGACATAAGTAGTAATGTTTTCAAAGCAATATATCAAAATATCATTTAAAATACCCACATGTAAAATCATTGAATCTTAAAAATCCCCAAATTTAATATCATTTTCATGCATACCATTTCAAGATGGATACAGTATATTTTTCATGAGACAATCAAGTAATACCTTGCCAACATCAGTAGCCATATACGATGATCCAACAGTCACTTTGTAATGGTTTATACTAGAATGTGTATCACTAAAACCCAGCCATGCTAAATATAGACTTGCTGATGTCCATGTCATCCATCCATCAGAATGTCTAGATAAGTCAGAATTGACAGCATGGTCTGTATTTATGGCAAACATTCCTTTAGAGTAAACAAATGACTTGATTTAATACGGTTAAATTATTTGTCCTATACCTTAACTGAAAACTAAACATCTTATCATCATATATAATGATCACGGTAAAATTTAACTCAGATATTTTTTACATTATTGTTAAGTAGATAGACCAATAATTAAATTTGTAGATTTGAAATGACAAAAATTGAAGATGAATTTTTACTGTTTCATTTGCAAATCAATGAAGAGGTTTAAATATATTAGATCATTTTAGTATCCATATATTTCTCATTATTGCTTAAAGCATACATCTCCTTATCTTTATTTATCTTATTCAAATTCTTAATATATACTACATTTTTCATTTACTTATTCCCAAATACTGAAACTATAGTTGTAAATAAGAAATGAATTTCTAAAGATTTTTTATGTTTTTCCAAACACATAAATACATTTTCCAGAAAAAGAAGGGATTTACTTAGTTTAACAAGAATGTGTCCACAGTACACGGATGCCCCACTCGCACTATCATTTTCTATGTTTAGTGGACCGTGAAATTGGAATAAATTCTTTAATTTGGCATTAAAATTAGAATGATCTTATCAAAGGGAACATGTATACTAAGTTTCAAGTTGATTGGACTTCTACTTTATCAAAAACTACCTTGACCAAAAACTTTAACCTGAAATTTGCACTATCATCTTCTATGTTCAGTGAACCATAAAATTGGGGTCAAAACTATAATTTGGCATTTAAATTAGAATGATCATATCATAGGGCACATGTATACTAAGTTTCAAGTTGATTGAACTTCAACTTCATCAAAAACTACCTTGACCAAAAACTTTAACCTGAAATTTGCACTATCATTTTCTATGTTCAGTGAACCGTAAAATTGGGGGCAAAACTATAATTTGGCATTTAAATTAGAAAGATCATATCATAGGGCACATGTATACTAAGTTTCAAGTTGATTGGACTTCAACATCATCAAAAACTACCTTGACCAAAAACTTTAACCTGAAGCGGGACAGACGGACGAACGAACGAACGAACGAACAGACGGACGGACGAACGGACGCACAGACCAGAAAACATAATGCCCCTCTACTATCGTAGGTGGGGCATAAAAATATAAAGGTAGGATTTCAATAAAAGAAGAGACAAGAATAAAATCTTGTGTATTTGTCAAATACAATTCTACTAACCTCTGGATGGTTTTGAGCTGTCTACAAACATCCCTGGGGATGTACTGGTTATACAGATCTCTGCTCCATTACAGGAGATTAATGTTACATAGTATGTCACACCATCATGTAGGTCTAGTCCTGTTATAACATACCATCTGGCTATTCCATTTACCTAAAATAAAATGACACTAAGTACTACAATTTAGGCTTATCAATTTGCAAAAACAATGTTCATTTTCAAGTGAAAATTTAAATAATCAGAGAATGCACTAAAGATGAGATGTCAGAGACCATTTTATGAGGAAAATCTTTAATTGTTATATAAAAGACCTACAGATTTAGAAAAACAAAATATGAGCAAAAACTTGAAATAAGCTAACTCACAAAAGGATACCCTTTTCTATACCCAGTTAATTAAATTTAATTATCTTAAGCTTCCCTTTAACATGTTGGACCAGGAAATCAGGAATACATTCCTTTTCACACATCCTCAGGTGTGTTCTACAACTGTATTAAGTATCATCAATATCTGTCAGGCCTTTTAAGAGAAATTGCCATTACGAGAGACTATCAACCCATATTAAAATGTTCAATTTCTATTATCTCCTCTTATATTTACATGTTGGACAAAATTCATATTTCTTTGTGTACATCCTAAGGAAGTCTTCAACATCTCTGGTAGGAAGACATTCTTAAAATTAGGAGCTTTATATTCCAGGCATGAGGTTTACATCATTGAAGCTTGTATCATGAAATAATTTAAGATTATTTGTGTGATGTTTGTAAATTTTGTTTCACTTAGTTGTTTTAAATGGTTTTCTATCATTCATACAATTTCATAAACAGAAATTGTTTTGTGTATCTTTATATTTATGTCTTACATGTATTGAAGACAAGTTAAATTCTCCACCAATGTGTGAACTGATGGATAAGTACTGTCTTTCTATGAATGATTCTGGATCATCTATGTCCCATTCAACTTTCATGGAATCTCTGTAGATCTGTGTTAGACCATTAATTCCATAATCCTTTGCAAAGGTCAATGAGGTTGATACAACAGGGGCTGTGATGTCCACAATAAAACCATTAGATGAGGATTCTGTCCATAAACCTTAAACAAAGAAATAACTATAATTTGAACTGAACTTACAAATCGTTGTATAATTCAGAGATTATGCATAGTTCAAATATAAAATAAAGTTAAGTGTGTCATAAATTTTTAAATCAGTTGAACGAAGGTTTGCTACATAAAATGAGCACCAAAGAGTGGCTGATCAGATAAATTCACTTTGTCTGGCTACTCAGATAAATTCAATTTGTCACTTAGAATAAGTTGATGTAAATATATGAGGTCCATTGAAAATGTGTGTTTTGGTTCAGCTGAGGTTTTGCCTTTATTGCAACCCAATGACACAGTTAACCCAAAACATGTAAGTGAAGACGCCACCTAAATGACAGAAATCTTTAATTGCTGAAAATATTGTGAAACATCATACCTGCTCTGTTGTAAGCTCTGACAGTAAGATAAATTTTCTGATTTACAGGCAGAGTTAGACTTAGATCATTCAGTGCCAGAACTTCTGTTAAATGGAGTTCTGTAACGGATACAATGTCATCTCCTCCTATACTGGTACCTGCCCTCCATTCATACTTTTGTAAACCAGATTGAGGATCATCAAATCCATTCCATTTAGCAGAAATGTATGTTCTGTAATAAACACATTATATAAAATTGTCATTATCTGAACCAATAGTATTCAAATAGGAATCGATATGTATTGAATAGAAGCTAGAGGAAACTATTGATAATGAAAAAAAACCAATTAGAGTATTTAATGCAGGACAAATCATCCTTCAACATCTCATCACACTTAAAAGAGACTTGAAAAATACAAACACAATGAATCATCAATATTATTGTATTTAACATTAATTATTTGTTCAATGGTTTGTGCTGTTGCATTTTGACAGCAAAATTCTCATTCCTAATTTAGTTAAAGGTCCACCTAACTTGATGTTATTTGTTCGACATGATACCTCAAGTAGCAAATAGTTTATGTATTTTCAGGTGAATTTGCCTCTTTAAGTTTCTGTACATCAACTTCATGCTTTTTTCTTCATTTTTCCAACTAGACATAGGTTTTTTTATATCATTATTTCTAATTTTTTAAAATATATCTATTTGTACACTTACCTTTAAATTAAAACGTTATCTCTGATATCAATGTACAGGTAAAATGGCACTTTACAAACCATTATTTCTTTTTATTTGCACTTTTAATAATTTCAAAAGCCTTTAATCTGTGTAAAAGAGTGATAGCCAATAATCATACCTCATAGATTGGTACTGTGTGTCATAAAAGCCTGTCCCATCTTGTACATGACCAGCTATCGGTGGACTGTTGTCAATAACAACACCATCAGAAGTAACAGAAGTACACATAGATGCAGTATTACATGCTGTAACAGTTGTGTAATATCGTAATCCTGTTCCAAGATGGATGTCTTTTAACGTAAATTCTGTAATCAAATAAAAATATGTACACATTCAGATATTGTACGAGAAACTAACCTTTTGAGTTTCAGTATCAATCTATTACAATAATCAGACTACATGAAAACAGTTAATCAAATATACAATCTGGAAGATTAATGTAAAAAAAATATAAGAAAATATCAAGGAGGACAAACATAAAGGGAGAAAGATAAACTACTTTATACACATTGGAAAAATAAAACGAACAAAAAAACAAATTACTAAACTTCACATGCATAAAACTAAAGATTGAGTGAAATAAACCCATTAAATAACCAGGGGTACATTTGGATGCTCTGTAAAGGTACATGATATGTATTCAGGATAATCTTTACCTATTGATATAAACTGGTGTCCTTAATTTTCAAATACCCATAGAAAAGTCCATTCAAATTGTAATAATTCCAAATGTCTACATAAGATAGAATCAATGATTCACATCAACATAACAAATATATTTCCACCCAGTATTACCGTTAGTAATTCCTACAGCTTGATCTGTTAGAATATCTTCACATTGAGGACAGGTACCAACAGATACATAATACTCCTGTATGATGGAATGAGTATCATGGAACCCTTCCCAGTATACATGTATAACTTGTGTCTCTGTCTGGTAGTCTATGTCCTTGACATCTCCTGTTAACACAGTGTTATCTCCATCGTAAACATGACCAGGTGTTGGTGGTGTGGTGTCTACTTGGAAAGCCCATGATGTAGCCAAAGATGAGAGTCCTGCCTTGTTAAAAGCCTGAAAATGTTTGATTAATAGTTTTCTGTATTTAATCATTTTTACAAGAACCTGAACTTAACATGTGATATAAGAAAAACAAGAATAAGTGTGAAGTGGATAGAAGCACAGACCGAAAAACATAATGCCTTTAAATCTTCTTTAGTAGGCTTGGAATAATAAATGAACATAAATCAGGGAGAAAAAAGAATTTTCAAGAATATGGCACTGATGCAATACTTTTGAGTACTGCATATTAGCTTTTGGCGACACTGTATTGAGAGTTTTGCTTTGCAGTAAATTAATTTGGAATGTTGAGGTCAGAATTTTGGAATGTCAGTTAAACATTTGCAATTCTACTTTCTTAATGGTGTAAATTACATATACATTTACCCTGACATTGATGTAATAATAATGGCCGTCTATCAGATCTAGAGGGTTGTTTTTATCTGTTGTATCACACTCCTCCTCCAAAACTGTAACATACGGCATCATATCTACATAGCCTGGTTCTGATCCTATCGACCAAACAAAATAATCTATCCCACTTTCTAAATCTGTGAACACATTTTTCCAGCTATAATAAAAAAGAATCATATTTCATATGTCAAAGAGACAACAACTCGACAATAGAACAGACAACAGCAGAAGGTCACCAATAAATCTTCAATGCAGCAAGAAAATCCTGCCCCCGCAGGCGTCCTTCAGCTGGCCCCTAAACAAATATATATACTAGTTCAGTGATAATGGACGTCATACTAAACTCCAAATTATACACAAGAAACTAAAATAAAAAAATCATACAAGACTAACAAAGGCCAGAGGCTCTTGACTTTGGACAGGCGCAAAAATGCGGCGGGGTTAAACATGTTTTTGAGATCTCAACCCTCCCCTATACCTCTAGCCAATGTAGGAAAGTAAACGCATAACAATACACACAGTAAAATTCAGTTAAAGAGAAGTCCAAGTCTGATAGCCTTTTTATCTGTCTTTTACTAGTATAAAATGTGAAAAATATGTTTGTAGTTCTGAAAAAATTGTTACAATTGCAATGTCAATTTCAGGATTTCTGAAATGAGCTTCTAATCAGGTTTTCTGGATGTAATACATGTATGTTGAAGGACAATTTTATCATTATGAAACAACAACACCGAAACATGAAAGCAAGGTATATTCGATTCCCAAGTACCTTTTGAAGAGAAAATAAGTAGATTTGCTATTGTCTTCAAACTTTATCACATTTATCATAAAGATAGTATATTTCTAAAGAACATTTGCATAGTTTCTGCTATTTCTCTAATGAATATTGATGAACAGAAAAAATAAATACAAATTACTTTCAGACTTAAAATATTTTTTTTTTTTAGAAATGTGAAGATGTATAACTATTTTCAGAAGTACATTACCATGCTTCTATTTCCGCTGTGGATGTTATATGTAGGTTTGTTATTGTTATGGGATCATTTGACTTGTCTGGTGGAGTAATATCAACTATCACTGGATCTGACATTACTGTGCTTTCTCTGTTAGCAAAATCTACAGCTAGAAATAGACAATAGTTTTTCAGATATTAAATTGTTAAAGAAAATTCTAATAAAAAATTTAGCCAAAAACATACTTTAAAGAAACAAAGAGGTACATTTTGTACTTTATTTATCTTAATCTGTCTGACATTAAACTTCTAAAGAAAATTCAAAAGTATGTTTTAAACTGTCCATTCTTATAAAATATCTTTTACAAGCAAACTAAGGCAATCTAACAGTAAATGTAATTTTGCATAAATCTAGATCAGGTTAATTTAATGAATCAATGTTTCAAATGTCTATATTTATTTTACCTTTGATTGTAGCATAATATTTGTAACCATTCTGTAGATTTAATCCATGTAAGGCTTTATGTTGTACTGTTCCTACATTCTCAAATGGAAACACATCATTTCCTCCAGAGGTTGTTCCTATTAAAGAATTATAAAGGTTTATATTAAAGAAATAGAAACTGCTTGTTTGTTCTACATAGTATAACTACAGAGAGAGTATGAAGGCATCCTTAAGGTATAAATATCAAAAGTATGAATAGTTACTATGAAAATCTTTTTTATAGGCAATCTAAATCATTCAATTTCACTTTTATGCATGCAAAGTAATCGCTTCAGGTTGAAATCATTTCAACTTGTGCCCATCAAAATAGAGTTGTATCCATACTCTAACTAACTTTTTTCTCAATTTTTAGATCTTTTTTAAAAAAGAGTATACAATTTCCCTCAATATTTTAATCTTATTACCAAAAGTATCATGTTATCAATACAGACTTCATTTTTTTAAAAGGTAGCACAAGACTCTTATGCCTTATGTTTTGTCAAATTTATTTATGAACTATCAACCTACAAAATATTGAATATGAGTTGTATATTTCCTTGTAACTGATATTATTGTATAGCAATATAATATTTCCCACAGAAAGTAACCAAAAGTTAGCGTGCAATAAATTCTAATATTGCACTAGTGCAATAAATCTTCAAAATTCATGACGTCATCAACGACAAATTCTTAGTTTAAACCAATTTTTACTTTTAAATATTATATTGCTATACAATAAAAGGGTTATTGCATGAATATTGGGGAATATTGTCCCGAGTAGAACATATATTGCACTCGCAAGCTCGTGCAATATAAAATTCTACTCGGGACAATATTCCCCAATATTCATGCAATAACCCTATATCATTACCAATAGTATATATTGTCTAAAACATGCTATAACTTGTCCCAATCCAAATATTTTGTTTCTTGGAATAGGTCTAATGAAATATTTATGTCATGTCCTTACCTATACCCAATATATACTCCTTTATGCCTGTGGAATGAGGACCATTATTATACTCTTCAACATCATAAAAACCATCCCAATTCACATACATATCTGTAGTAATAGTCTGAAAAACAAACCATCACTCAACTTGCATGCAATTATGCCTTAACAGTTACATCCATATATTTACTCATCCAATTTAATCATTAAACATGTTTTGCTCTATTAAAAAGAAATCTACATCATGACAAGAAATCTTGTAGGGATCAAATAACTTAAACAGAGTCACTAACAAATACAAACCCTACAAAACTGTTTGACTGTATTTGAGGTCACATTGCTTCATGACACAGAGCAAACATACATGTCACAATCAGCATCCTAAGTAATTTTACATCTATAATTTTTGGTTCTATCATTTCATTCAATCTTTTTTCAACTTTTGAACATTGCAAGAGCTGAATAAGAATCTACAAATAACAGTTTATTTCTAAAACATTTTCAACAAAATTAAAGAAAAATATATTACTTAAAACAGACAGGAATACAAGAAAAGTTTCAAGTCGCTCTATAAACAGTATATGTACCTGATGTGTAACGGTTGG
The DNA here is from genome assembly GCA_037788925.1 of Mytilus galloprovincialis. Taxonomy (NCBI): domain Eukaryota; kingdom Metazoa; phylum Mollusca; class Bivalvia; order Mytilida; family Mytilidae; genus Mytilus; species Mytilus galloprovincialis. Next base: position 26,321,600 of record CM075341.1, read on the forward strand.
AATATTACCAATCCACACTCTCCCCTCCACCGGTGGAGTGAGATCCACAATAATGCCATCACTACATGAATTAACTTCTGGTAGTACATCTGTCCACATCTCATACTCTATAACTCTAGGATTAGCATGGACACACACTGTATACCTGGTACCATGAACTAATTCTCCATCGGCAAACTCAACATTCATAAACTCTGAATCTTAAATTCAATAAAGCAAAAAGACATATTATAACAAGAATTTGCCTCATTCCGCATTTTAATTTTCTATGTTAAGTGGACCGTGAAAATGGGGTTAAATCTCTAATTTAGCATTGAAACTAGAAAGATCATATCATACGGAACATGTGTTCCAAGTTTCAAGTAGATTGGACTTCAACTTTATCAAAAACTACCTCGACCAAAAACTTTAACCTGAAGCAGGAAAGACGGACGAACACACAAACAGATGCACAAACCAAAAAGCATAATGCCCCTCTACTATCATAGGTGGGGCATAGAAATGAAATATCTCATAGTTGGCTACTGTTCAATGTTACAACAGATAACAGTATTTCAGGCATAAAAAACAAAAACTAGAGGCTCTAAAGAGCCTGTGTCGCTCACCTGTATTTACTGATGCTTTGGAAATCATGTAAAATAAGGTCAAAATCATAATTTATAGTATAAGATATCATTAGATACTATAATAATATCTAAGATAATAGCAATAAACTGAAAAATTTCAATAAAATTACTAACTCCGGAGCAGCAACCCAGCAACTGGTTGTCGGATTTGTCTGAAAATATCAAGGGCAGATATATCTAAAACTGATAAACATTTTTGCCACCAGTCAGATTACCTCTAAATGCTTTGGTTTCAGAGTTATAAGCCAAAATCTATATTTTACCCCTATGTTCTATTTTTAGCCATGGCCGCCATCTTGGTTGGCTGGCCGGGTCAACGGAAACATTTTTTTAAACTACATACCCTAATGATGATTGTGGACAAGTTTGGTAAAATTTGCCTTAGTAGTTTCAGAGGAGAAGATTTTTGTAAAAGATTACAAAAATTTTACAAAAAATTGACTATAAAGGGCAATAACTCCTGAAGGGGTCAATTGACCATTTTGATCATGCTGACTTATTTGTAGATCTTACTTTGCTGAACATTATTGCTGTTCATAGTTTATCTCTATCTATAATAATATTCCAAGATAATAACCAAAAACGGCAAAATTTCCTTAAAATTAGCATTTTAGGGGCAGCAAACCAACAACGGGTTCTCTGATTCATCTGAAATTTCAGAGCAGATAGATCTTGATCTGATAACAATTTTACCTATGTCAGATTTGCTCTAAATGCTTTGGTTTCAGAGATATAAGCCAAAATCTACATTTTACCCCTATGTTCTATTTTTAGCAATGGAGGCCATCTTAGTTGGTTGGCGGGTCACTGGACACATTTTTTAAACTAGATACCCCAATGATGATTGTGGCCAAGTTTGGTTTAATTTGGCCCCGTAGTTTCAGAGGTGAAGATTTTTGTAAAAGTTAACGACGCCGGACCACGACGCCGGACCACGATGCAGGACAACGACGCCGGACGCAAAGTGATGAGAAAAGCTCACTTGGCCAGGTGAGCTAAAAATGTATAGTGAACTGTTTAAAAATATTTTCATCAAGTTTTAAAAGCAAAAAAGAAATTTCTGAATTTCAAACTACTGTAAATTCTTCTCTGAAACTACTGGGCCAAAGTTTTTACTCATATCAAAATGCATAGCATTTTCTTTAAAGATCACATAAAAGAATAACAAGGATCAACTCATCTATAGAGCATAAGAGAAAAGTTGTTAATATCAATCTTGATCTTAATTTTGACATCAGTAACAACATATTAAAATTGGAAAAACATTGGTTGAAAGTTTCTCCAATTATTGCACAGAAATAAACATTTATTTTACTATATAATTTATATTAAGTTTTATGTATATATTACATCCCCCTTAATAGAAAGTATCTTTTAAAAATATAACATTATTCAAAACACTTGACTTGTGAGCCTAGAATTTGAATCTTTAACTTCATCTTTTCAAATAAAAATATCTTTATAACATACTTGTAGCTCCACATTTTATAGCATCTGGGTGATCACATGGGTCTTTTAAACTCAGCTGGTTAATTTGCTGATAGTAGGTGGTGACATCTATTGTTTTGGCGTTGAGAACAGCATAAGTGTATGATCTATGACGCAGAGTTGGCCAGACAGCAGATATAACATTTTTGTATGGTGTATAATCCTGGTCAGCCTCCGTCCAGTAATCATTCTTGGTAAGATAAATAGTTCTTCCAATTCCATCTGGAAATATACATGCAGTTGACAACTGTTTTTACTAAAAAAAGATATGAAATTTGATCATATTTGATTAACGATGCCAACACTTTTCTGGGTCAAGAAATAAACATGAGTATATCATATAGAGTAAAACATTTGGTGAACGGTTTTATAATAATCTCTTGGCTTCTCTTGTGATTTAACTTACCTAACAGATCAGTAGTGACCTACAGCATCTATTACAATGTTTGGGTACATCAGCAGTTGGTAACAATCAATAAAGTCCTTGCCTATCTCAGTATTTGCCTATCTAAGTATTTACTTACCTACTAGATCTGGTTGTCCTACAGCATCTATTACAATGTTAGGGCTAATCAGTATAGGATTGTAAGCTGTAGTCCTTGACTATCTAAGTATTCACTTACCTACAAGATCTGGTTGTTCTACAGTATCTATTACAATGTTAGGGCTAATCAGTATAGGATTGTAACCTGTAGTCCTTGACTATCTCAGTATTTACTTACCTACAAGATCTGGTTGTCCTACAGCATCTATTACAATGTTAGGGCTAATCAGTATAGGATTGTAACCTGTAGTCCTTGCCTATCTCAGTATTTACTTACCTACAAGATCTGGTTGTCCTACAGCATCTGTTACAATGTTAGGGCTAATCAGTATAGGATTGTAAGCTGTAGTCCTTGACTATCTAAGTATTTACTTACCTACAAGATCTGGTTGTCCTACAGCATCTATTACAATGTTAGGGCTAATCAGTATAGGATTGTAAGCTGTAGTCCTTGACTATCTAAGTATTTACTTACCTACAAGATCTGGTTGTCCTACAGCATCTATTACAATGTTAGGGCTAATCAGTATAGGATTGTAACCTGTAGTCCTTGCCTATCTCAGTATTTACTTACCTACAAGATCTGGTTGTCCTACAGCATCTATTACAATGTTAGGGCTAATCAGTATAGGATTGTAACCTGTAGTCCTTGCCTATCTCAGTATTTACTTACCTACAAGATCTGGTTGTCCTACAGCATCTATTACAATGTTTGGGTACATCAGCAGTTGGTAACAATCAATAAAGTCCTTGCCTATCTCAGTATTTGCCTATCTCTAAGTATTTACTTACCTACTAGATCTGGTTGTCCTACAGCATCTATTACAATGTTAGGGCTAATCAGTATAGGATTGTAAGCTGTAGTCCTTGACTATCTAAGTATTCACTTACCTACAAGATCTGGTTGTTCTACAGCATCTATTACAATGTTAGGGCTAATCAGTATAGGATTGTAACCTGTAGTCCTTGACTATCTCAGTATTTACTTACCTACAAGATCTGGTTGTCCTACAGCATCTATTACAATGTTAGGGCTAATCAGTATAGGATTGTAACCTGTAGTCCTTGCCTATCTCAGTATTTACTTACCTACAAGATCTGGTTGTCCTACAGCATCTGTTACAATGTTAGGGCTAATCAGTATAGGATTGTAAGCTGTAGTCCTTGACTATCTAAGTATTTACTTACCTACAAGATCTGGTTGTCCTACAGCATCTATTACAATGTTAGGGCTAATCAGTATAGGATTGTAAGCTGTAGTCCTTGACTATCTAAGTATTTACTTACCTACAAGATCTGGTTGTCCTACAGCATCTATTACAGTGTTAGGGCTAATCAGTATAGGATTGTAACCTGTAGTCCTTGCCTATCTCAGTATTTACTTACCTACAAGATCTGGTTGTCCTACAGCATCTATTACAATGTTAGGGCTAATCAGTATAGGATTGTAACCTGTAGTCCTTGCCTATCTCAGTATTTACTTACCTACAAGATCTGGTTGTCCTACAGCATCTATTACAATGTAAGGGCTAATCAGTATAGGATTGTAAGCTGTAGTCCTTGCCTATCTCAGTATTTACTTACCTACAAGATCTGGTTGTCCTACAGCATCTATTACAATGTTAGGGCTAATCAGTATAGGATTGTAAGCTGTAGTCCTTGACTATCTAAGTATTTACTTACCTACAAGATCTGGTTGTCCTACAGCATCTATTACAATGTTAGGGCTAATCAGTATAGGATTGTAAGCTGTAGTCCTTGACTATCTAAGTATTTACTTACCTACAAGATCTGGTTGTCCTACAGCATCTATTACAATGTTAGGGCTAATCAGTATAGGATTGTAACCTGTAGTCCTTGCCTATCTCAGTATTTACTTACCTACAAGATCTGGTTGTCCTACAGCATCTATTACAATGTTAGGGTTAATCAGTATAGGATTGTAAGCTGTAGTCCTTGACTATCTAAGTATTTACTTACCTACAAGATCTGGTTGTCCTACAGCATCTATTACAATGTTAGGGCTAATCAGTATAGGATTGTAACCTGTAGTCCTTGCCTATCTCAGTATTTACTTACCTACAAGATCTGGTTGTCCTACAGCATCTTTTACAATGTTAGGGCTAATCAGTATAGGATTGTAAGCTGTAGTCCTTGACTATCTAAGTATTTACTTACCTACAAGATCTGGTTGTCCTACAGCATCTATTACAATGTTAGGGCTAATCAGTATAGGATTGTAACCTGTAGTCCTTGCCTATCTCAGTATTTACTTACCTACAAAATCTGGTTGTCCTACAGCATCTATTACAATGTTAGGGTTAATCAGTATAGGATTGTAAGCTGTAGTCCTTGACTATCTAAGTATTTAATTACCTACAAGATCTGGTTGTCCTACAGCATCTATTACAATGTTAGGGCTAATCAGTATAGGATTGTAAGCTGTAGTCCTTGACTTTCTAAGTATTTACTTACCTACAAGATCTGGTTGTCCTACAGCATCTATTACAATGTATGGGCTAATCAGTATAGGATTGTAAGCTGTAGTCCTTGACTATCTAAGTATTTACTTACTTACAAGATCTGATTGTCCTACAGCATCTATTACAATGTTAGGGCTAATCAGTATAGGATTGTAAGCTGTAGTCCTTGACTATCTAAGTATCTACTTACCTACAAGATCTGGTTGTCCTACAGCATCTAATACAATGTTAGGGTTAACCAGTATAGGATTGTAAGCTGTAGTCCTTGCCTATCTCAGTATTTACTTACCTACAAGATCTGGTTGTCCTACAGCATCTATTACAATGTTAGGGCTAATCAGTATAGGATTGTAAGCTGTAGTCCTTGACTATCTAAGTATTTACTTACCTACAAGATCTGGTTGTCCTACAGCATCTATTACAATGTTAGGGCTAATCAGTATAGGATTGTAAGCTGTAGTCCTTGACTATCTAAGTATTTACTTACCTACAAGATCTGGTTGTCCTACAGCATCTATTACAATGTTTGGGTTAATCAGTATAGGATTGTAACCTGTAGTCTTTGCCTATCTCAGTATTTACTTACCTACAAGATCTGGTTGTCCTACAGCATCTATTACAATGTTAGGGCTAATCAGTATAGGATTGTAACCTGTAGTCCTTGCCTATCTCAGTATTTACTTACCTACAAGATCTGGTTGTCCTACAGCATCTATTACAATGTTAGGGTTAATCAGTATAGGATTGTAAGTTGTAGTCCTTGCCTATCTCAGTATTTACTTATCTACAAGATCTGGTTGTCCTACAGCATCTATTACAATGTTAGGGCTAATCAGTATAGGATTGTAAGCTGTAGTCCTTGACTATCTAAGTATTTACTTACCTACAAGATCTGGTTGTCCTACAGCATCTATTACAATGTTAGGGCTAATCAGTATAGGATTGTAAGCTGTAGTCCTTGCCTATCTCAGTATTTACTTACCTACAAGATCTGGTTGTCCTACAGCATCTATTACAATGTTAGGGCTAATCAGTATAGGATTGTAACCTGTAGTCCTTGCCTATCTCAGTATTTACTTACCTACAAGATCTGGTTGTCCTACAGCATCTATTACAATGTTAGGGCTAATCAGTATAGGATTGTAACCTGTAGTCCTTGCCTATCTCAGTATTTACTTACCTACAAGATCTGGTTGTCCTACAGCATCTATTACAATGTTAGGGTTAATCAGTATAGGATTGTAAGCTGTAGTCCTTGACTATCTAAGTATCTACTTACCTACTAGATCTGGTTGTCCTACAGTATCTATTACAATGTTTGGGTTAATCAGTATAGGATTGTAAGCTGTAGTCCTTGACTATCTCAGTATTTACTTACCTACAAGATCTGGTTGTCCTACAGCATCTATTACAATGTTAGGGCTAATCAGTATAGGATTGTAAGCTGTAGTCCTTGCCTATCTAAGTATCTACTTACCTACTAGATCTGGTTGTCCTACAGTATCTATTACAATGTTTGGGTTAATCAGTATAGGATTGTAAGCTGTAGTCCTTGACTATCTCAGTATTTACTTACCTACAAGATCTGGTTGTCCTACAGCATCTATTACAATGTTAGGGCTAATCAGTATAGGATTGTAACCTGTAGTCCTTGCCTATCTAAGTATCTACTTACCTACTAGATCTGGTTGTCCTACAGTATCTATTACAATGTTAGGGCTAATCAGTATAGGATTGTAAGCTGTAGTCCTTGTCTATCTAAGTATCTACTTACCTACTAGATCTGGTTGTCCTACAGTATCTATTACAATGTTTGGGTTAATCAGTATAGGATTGTAAGCTGTAGTCCTTGTCTATCTAAGTATCTACTTACCTACTAGATCTGGTTGTCCTACAGTATCTATTACAATGTTTGGGTTAATCAGTATAGGATTGTAAGCTGTAGTCCTTGTCTATCTAAGTATCTACTTACCTACTAGATCTGGTTGTCCTACAGCATCTATTACAATGTTAGGGTTAATCAGTATAGGATTGTAAGCTGCACAATCTTTGATCTCTGTTGACACAATGGAATAATGCTTGGCTTTGTTATAACCTCTAATTGTAAATCTTTTACATCTAGAAAAATCCATCTCACCAGTTAAGGGCACCACAAATGATACCTAAAATATTAAAGATATTTATCATACATGCAAGTTTTTTCTAACACGTTACAAATACAGTGCAGCTGAAAATAGCTTTGATGTACAACAATACAAAAATGTACTGCAATTTCTGCCGTTTAAAAGAATTGTATATAAAGATAGGTTAATTTTCAAATTACTAAAACAAATGAAAAAGTTTGCATGTAATGTTAAAAAAGGACATAACTAGAGAACTGTAAAAGTGATGCCAAACACATTTTCAACTAGATCAGTGTTTTATAGTATTAAGCAGTGTGTATAAGTTTCAAAACATTTGGTTGAGGTAAACTAAAATCAAGAGAACAGAAACAAAAAATAGCTAACTATGCTGTATGGGTTTTGCTCATTGTTGAAGGCTGTACAGTGACCTATAATGGTAATTTCTTTGTCATTTTGGTCTCTTGTGGAGAGTTGTCTCATTGGCAGTCATACCACATCTTATTTTTGTATATTCATGTGTTTACCAATATTATATTTATTTGATACATGTGTATCTAATACAGCACATGGCACTCTCATAATCATTAGATTATTCAATTTGATATAAAATTCTAGTTTTATCATTTATCAGCCATATGGATATCATAAAGTTACATTACAGATTTTTTGGACTATTGGTTTTTCAATGCTAAAGAATATATTTACAAACCTCAATTGCATGGTCATATACTTTTATAACTGTATATAATTACTCATGCTATTTCAAAGATATTCCCGAATACAAACCTTGTGATTGTCTGTAGTTAGACTTGTTAATAAAGTCCATGGTGTGTACATTTTTCCAAGCAAAGAATTATCAGTAATGGCATATTCATATGTTGGGACTGCATCATATTTTTCAGTAATATTCTCTATATCTGGGTCATAAAACTGGTCAAAGGTCACAAGCAGCTGTAATAGAGAATTGAAAAAATAATTTAAAAGAAATGTATGAGATTTTAAAAATGTATTAGAAATTTATGTATTACTGAAAAATTATTACACCAGGGTTTTCTATATCATAAACTAGTCAAAACATTAATCAAATTTTATCATCATTTTACTTATACATTCAGGTATTTCACATCCAATCTTTTATGGTAATATTCTTTACAAGCACAAAAATATCAGTGTTCACCTCAAAAGTTGACAAAACCTTTAAACAGACATATTAAGAAGGGATATAGTTACGATACTGTTGTCAGGTCATTAAAGATTGCATATTTTGGCTTTAATATTGATTTACTTAGAGGGTCTTTGCATTTGAAACCAGTTGTTGGATTGACACGTATTATGTTCTTTTCATATATTTCATGATGGTACAATAATAAACCCTTAACAGGAGGGATTGTGCCTGATATTCATATGATGAAGACATAATCTTTCAATCAGTTTAATTGAGGTCTGGAGCTGGCATGTCAGTAGCTGCTTGTAGTCTGTTGTTATTTATGTATCTGAGTTTTACTATGCATATTGTTGTGTGTTTGTTTTTTCTACATTGGCTAGAGGTATACGGGCGGGTTGTTGTCTCTTTGACACATTCTCCATTTTCATTCTCAATTCTATGAGTCTTCCACTGAAGATCACTGAAGATGTATGATAATGTCTTCTCCAAATTACATAAGATGAAGTGGTGGTCAATGTTTTGGTATAGGAAACCTAAAACTAGAGGCTCTAAAGAGTCTGTGTTGTTTACTTAGGCCTATGTGCACCTTTAACAATTGACAATCTCCAACAATTTTACATTGAAGAATAAAAAAGAACTCATGACAAAATTATCTTTCTTTAAGATCTTGTATTGCTGATAATTTTTGCATTTTCAAGCATCTTTTGAAGTTTTAAAAGTAAAATTTGAAAAATAGCAAATTTACATATTGTGCACAGAGCAATAATCATCCTACAATTCAATTTTCTCTCCCGCTTCAAATATCATGACAGAATAAGCATTTTAACGAAACTAAATTTGTTTTGAATGTGGATTTTTAATGCTGACTTAAGCAAGTATATAAAAAGAAATACCTTTTCAGTTCCACCACCAGCAGTTACATTCAGATGTTGTAGAGTTATTGCCCCTGTAGCTGGAGGACTAGACATCACCATTACTCCATCTGTACTAATTGTCTGGAAACAAATTGTATTGGCACAAAGTTTCAGCACAACACGGTACATGGTCCCAGGTGATAGTGTTAAGTCATCTACTGTTATATCATATACTGTGGAGACATAATCAAAGCCGTGGAAGGGAAACCACATATCTGAAAATAATGTCACGGTCATATTAACTCTTTCAGTTATTTTTATGTAAAAGTACTTGGAAGTTGAGGCTGTCAGTTGGAAAAAAGAGAAATAGTGATTTATCTTTTAATTAAATACTGGTTTAAAACTTTGATTAAAGACTTAGCACCATTAATCTAGGTTTGAAACTATTTTGAAATTTGGACACTATAGGGTTTTATTTCTTTGGCTTAACTCTTAATTTAACAAAATGTACATTTAATCATATCAAAATGCATAGCATTGTCTTTAAAGATCACATAAAAGAAGAGAAGATAAATTATTTTTAAAATTGTGACTTGGATGGAGAGTTGTCTCATTGGCAACTCATACCACATCCTCCTATATTATTTCATAGTGTATGAGAAAACTATTTTTGGACTGACTAAATAAACATCCAAGCATATATTTGATAGTTCAAATAGGGGTCCTGGACCATAATATAAATAGAAACCAGATGCTCCACAGGGCACAGCTTTATACGACCGCAGAGGTCGAACCCTGAACAGTTGGGGCAAGTATGGACACAACATTCAAGCTTAATACAGTTTTGAATTTGGATAGTGATCTAATTTTTGACAGAATATAGGTTTCTGACAAAAAAACAAATGTCAAGTTCTCACAAATATAATACGCAATACTGTGCAATTAAAGATTTCTTCTTGAAACTTTTCGAAATTTTGAAAAAAAAATTGAACCCCTTAAAAAAAATTGGAATGCTTGTTTTTAGCCTTTTTTTTGGCCCCTAATTCCTGCATGAATGGGGTAATAACCCCCAAACTCAATTCCAGCTTTCCTTTTGTGATTTGGAACTTTGTGGTATAATGTAAGAGAAATCCATACACTTACACACAGGTTATTGTCCAGAAACTACAAAAACTTTTGTTTTTGGCCCCTTTTTGGCACTTTTAAAATTCGTAAACTGTTGGCACCATAACCCCCAAAATGAATCCAAACCTTCTACTTGTGGTATTAAACATTGTGGTAAAATTTTAGAGCAATTGAAATACTTATACACAAGTTATTATCCTGAAAGTAGAAAAATGCTTGTTTTGGGCCCCTTTTGGGCCCCTAATTCCTAAACAGTTGGGACCATCATCAGCAAAATCAATCCCAACCTTCCTTTTGTGGTAATGAACCTTTTTATTAAATTACAAAGAGATCCATCCACGTAAACTAAAGTTATTGTCCAGACACCAAATGTGTCTTTGGACGAGGCAGACGATGCAGACGATGACGACATATTATATTATATGACATACGACCATTATACGATCCCAAAAAATTTTTTGCGGTCGTATAAAAAACAAGAATGTGTCCATAGTATATGAATGCCCCACTTGAACTATCATTTTCAGTGGACTATGAAATTGGAGTTAAAACTCTAATTTGGCATTAAAATTAGAAAGATCATATCAGAGGGAACATGTGTACTAAGTTTCAAGTTGATTGGACTTCAACTTCATCAAAAACGAACTTGACCAAAAACTTAAACCTGAAGCTGAAGCGGGACAGATGGATGGACGGAGAGACAAATGGACGCACAGACCAGAAAACATACTACTCCTCTACTATCGTAGGTGGGGCATAATAAAAAGGCCTATAAAGTTATCATTAAAACCCAAGGGTTCAAATTCTTATGATTAAAACCTACCTCCCAGAGATGATCTTCTTTCTATAGCAAACAATGCATCAAATGTATAGGTCTGTATATCCTCTGGTACCGTCCAGTAGGCCTTGATAGAGTTCAATGACATCTGGACATCTATGTCATCTAGACACGGAAATCTATGGTCCTAGGAATATAGTGGTCATAATCAAATAAAATATAGAGTACTGTCGGGTATTTTCGACCAGAGGCAGTTTTCGACCACCTTACATTTCGGGAGCGATTTCATGCACGCGAGGTGTTGTTTCCGCATCCTTTTCACGTGCAGATCTGCAGAACTAAATATTTGTCACGGAAGGTTAGGTTAGCTGCAATTCACGCAAAGAAGTAGTAAGTAACACAATTTATTTCAGTTGTCGTGGAACTTCTCGCCATGATAAAAACAAATATAACGTCATGTGTTAAAAAAATATCTGTCTTTCAACAAATAATTTCAGTAAAAACACCTACTGTTCAAGCATGAAAACCTAATGACACTGTTCGCTAAACTCCTGAGAATAAAATTGTACAAATAAATGGAAAAAAAAGACGCATTTAAAAAAATATCTTCCCGATAATCAACTTATATCTCTTTCACACATGTTTCGCCTATTTTCGACCATTTTTGTATATTTATTGTTACTATGGACGCTTTGTTTACGTTTTTCAAGGCTACAGTGACGTCACAATATAAATTACGTAACGAAATCGGGCACCTTGTATTGACAATGTCATTGTCAGAAGGACATTGTTATCATAATTGGAATGTAGGATACACTGTGATTGTATTTTTTTTTACTAGCTTAAAATAAGAAAATCAAAACTTTTTTGAATTGAGCTTGAGATTTGAGAAAATTATCTGAGCAACAAGATCAAAATGCAGTCTGGTTTTGAAAGATATTGTATAGTCCAAACTTATTTTGTTTCCTAGCGAAATCCTAGCAATTTGTCTACATGTCAATAGAAAAACCGAAGACGTTTATCCTCCCTAAAAGAGGGTAGGGTGGGCGGGGTTTGACAAGGGGTAGCAATCACCCCTTCCCTTCCTTATAATATCAACTTGAGGTAATAATCCCTCCCCTTTACTCCCTGTTCTCGCTCCCCCTAACCCCACGCCCTTATTTTACTCTCCGTCTCGGTTACTCCCGATTATCGCCTCCCTTATCCCAGGGATCCACCCCCTGTCCACCAACTCCTACCTGTTTTCTCTGTTGTGTTTTTTTTTTTCTCGTGGTGCACTTGGGTCACCGTTCAGTTTGTTAAAATCTATATGTTTTGTTCTCTTTTTTTAAAAGCAATAAAAGTAGGGCATCGTCAAGTATAAGTGAATTCCATTTAACCCCATTTCGTCTCTTTTGTACATCCTTCACGTTTGGATTAAGTTTCAATATTGTCATAAAATACATGTTTTGTCGCGTCGGCACAATTTCTTGTTTTAGTAACTTTTTACCTCACAATTTTCTGCTTTCAGTTTTTCAAACAAATGGGAAAACGAAACAAGTACAGAAATTATGCTCTAGAGGATATAAAAAATGCAGTACAAATGGTTGAAAATAAGTCAATGTCAATTCGATCCGCATCACGACGATACAATGTTCCAAAAACTACTATAATAGACAAACTTAATGGAAGATCTAGTCTTCAAGCAAGATCAGGACCTAGTCCTGTATTATTTGATAGTGAGGAAGAAATACTAGTTCACTGGGTCAGAGATATGGCAAAAATAGGTTATGGCCAAACAAGACAGCAGCTTCTGTATACGGTGAAGACAATTTTGGATCATGACGGTCGGAAAACCCCATTTAAAGATAATTTGCCGGGTAAGGATTGGCTATTTGCTTTCTTGAAACGCCATCCTGAGGTTTCTACTCGCACTCCACAGAAACTTGGTAAGGAACGCGCAGTTATATCTTGGCAAAAAATAAAATGGTGGTTTGAAGATTTTGCAAAGTACCTAACGGAAAACTATCAAGAGGGAATAGATATATTAAAAGATGCTTCCCGCATATATATCGCAGATGAAAGTGGTTTTCCACAAGATCCAAAATCTGGTAAAATTTTGGCTGCTAAAGGCAGTAAGAATGTGTAATCAACATGTTCAGCTGACAAGTCACAGCTAACAGTTCTTGCATGTATGAGTGCAACAGCACACTACTTACCACCTATGCTTGTATTTCCAGGGGAGCGTTTCCGGTATAATCCACTCGAAGGTTTCACTGAAGCAGTACTTGGTCGGACAAAGACTGGTTGGATGGATTCTGAACTATTTTACACCTGGGTACGTGATCATGTTATTACTGCAATAAAGGACCGAAAAGTCAAGCGACCGGTTATTCTGCTGGTGGATGGACATACTAGCCATATTAGTCTGGAAACAGCTCAGCTTTGTAAGTCTGAGAATGTTATATTGTACTGTTTGCTCGAACATGCAAGTCATATATTACAGCCTTGTGATGTTACTCTGTTTGGGCCTTTGAAGAAGCATTGGAGAGATTCAGTGAGAGATTACCAGTTCAAAAATCCGGGTGAATTTGTCACAAAAGGTACCTTTGCTTCTGTATTTAAGTTGGCATGGGAAAAAGGAACAACAGTTGATGTAGCAATTAAAGGTTTCCGTCATACGGGGCTTTATCCATTTTCAGTTGAAAGTGTAGATAAATCTAAAGTCGAGCCATCTGAAGTATTTGCTAGGGCAAAACCAGACTAGGATCTCGGTAATGACGACGATATGAATTGTAAAGATGCTCAGGTTGATAGTCCTCCAGTTACCAATAGTTCTGGGACCTACATTCTAGATCAAGAACCCGTACAAATTGCTGATGAGGCGGATACAGAAATTGCTTTAATGCCATCTGAAATTTGTGACTCTGTCTCATGTGAAACATCAACTACAATAGTTGAAGAATGGCATGATCAGCCTCCTTGTCTTTATACAGAAACCATCATAAAAGTTAATCCATGCAACGTCAATGTAACACCAAACAAAGACACAAACAAACATTCGTGCGAAAAAGCACCTTCATCATCATATGAACTCCTACTTGTTACACCAAGTGAACAAAAGACTCTCAAGAAAAGGAAAACTCGCACTGTACTACCAAAAGCCGTTTCGGGATTGGAAATGAAAAAAATTTTAGAGAATCGAAAACAGCAGAAGGAAGATGAACAGGAAATTAAAGAAAAGAGTAAGATTGGTAGGGAATTAAAACGCAAACTAAAGGAAGAGGAAAATGCTAAAAAGGAGGAGAAGAAAAATGAGAAAAAGAAAAGGATGGAAGAAAATAAGAAACGTAAATTATCGTAAAGAAATCGGAGAAATCGACTACTTCCAGGCTTTGTTCCAAGTGATTACTTAAAAAAGACGATGTTTATATATGTTGCGAGATTTTCTCCTCCTTTTATCATGCAAAATGCTCTGGTGTTGACTTTTCTTGTGTGCATATTGACGACATCGTTAGCTTTCCGTATGAGTGTGATGATTGCCTCTAAAAAGCGTCAGATATACTATGTGACAAAATTTTCACAACGAATGCATGACTTGTTCATGTTGTTACAAATTTTATATATTTATTACTACAGTGTATTATGTGTATATATGTCTCTGACTGTAGTAACGTTTTAACTAAATAATATATTGCTACATGTATACTGTACTGCATTTTCTGTTGTTATTTTCGATAGTTGGAACACATTTTTTTGTTGAGTCATTAGTTTTTTGTACGGGTTTGTGTTGCACAGTCTTTAGTTTTTTTGTGGGGTTCTTGTTGCAGTCTAGTTTTTGTGGGGTTCTTGTTGCACAGTCGTTTTTGTAGGGTTCGTGTTGCAGTCTTCTGTTTTTGTGTGTTTTTTTTGTGGGGTTCGTGTTGCAGTCTAGTTTTTGTGGGGTTCATGTTGCACAGTCTAGTTTGTGTGGGGTTCGTGTTGCACAGTCTAGTTTTTGTGGGGTCGTGTTGCACATTCTAGTTTTTTTTTGTGGGGGTCGTGTTGCACAGTCTAGTTTTTTGTGGGGTTCGTGTTGCACAGTCTTGTTTTTTGTGGGTTTCGTGTTACACACTCTTAGTTTTCTGTGTTGTGTATGTGTGGACTGTCGTCGGTTTTTTTAAGTTTAATTGTCCCTTTCGTATCTCCCTCCCGTAAAGTATCGTAGAATAAAGAACATTTTAAAAATGATATACATTAGCGTGGCTTCGGCAATTTGTTATTATCGTTTTTCTGCTAAATACATTTATGTCATAAATAATTACTTGCCGTAACTTTAGGGAGAAACTATTTTATTTCTGGTTGAGGGGGATAATGTAAGTCCTATAATATAAGCCTTCTTGTGTTCAAATCGTCTTTATTCGACGTTTTTTTTTATCAAATATTATTTTGACTGGTTCGGCATTGGTAGTAAAAATATCTAATAAAAAGCATCGAATAAAAACAATATTATGATTATGTGTATTAGATCAAGATTTGTTCCGTTGAAAATTCTACCCAGACTTTTATGCACTGTGAAACTATCTTGTAATCGGCTCGTCCTGTCTTTTTTTTTATTCAAGTTCAATCCTAGTATCCGATAATAATCAGCCCAATTTTGACAGTACATTGTCGCATTTATTTTGGAAGACAAGATCGAATATCACTCATTTCAATGGCCCCTAAGAGCCTTAAAACAAACAAAATAATGTCCATGGTAAACATAGTGTGCTCCGGCTCGATCTCAATTTAAAAAAAAAGGGTTCAATGCAAAGCTCGTGTTCTTTATCAATCAATCATGGACCGTAAAAGGACACATAGAATGAACAATATCACATGCACCACTATAATTGTTCACACAAAGAGCAAGAGGACTTATACTTTATTCATCTGACAATGTGATGTTATCAATACAGGTCGCGACAATTAATTGAAATACGCACACAAGTCCCGTGTGAGCGGTTGTAGAGGTTCATTTCTTCATCTGAAATCCGCTTCAACCAGGTAATTTGAAATCTACAGAAACTCAACTCAAAGCCTGCCTGAATAATATCAGTTGCTGATCAAAACTTGTAACGTTCGTGTGAATACCGAAACGGTATCACTTTGAGAAGTAAAATGGCCGTTTATCTCCATTTACGATGGCAAAATAATTATCAATTAAACACTCCATGACCAATTGGTTCTGGGATCGAACCATAATATAATGTTTTCAGTGATATAACAGAAGGAAATTAGAAAGTGGTCGAAAATGTCCGACCATGGTCGAAAATACCCGAACATGGTCGAAAATACCCGAATATTTAACAACATCAAAATAATCATTACTAATGCAATTGTCAAAATTTAAGTATTGTTTCTTCGACGAAAATAATGGTCAATATGTAAAGATGTTGACTTGTAACGTAAAGATGACCATTGTTTTTTCTCTGACGTCACAATCGCATTTACCGTTAAGTGGTCGAAAACTGCCGACGTTGCCCTAATGTAAAGATGAAAATTTTAAAGAGATGTTCATAATGTAGACTAAATGAAATTTGTATTTACCTACAAAAATAGGCTCTTCACAAATGAAAGAGATCATATGCAAGTATCCAACCTGATAAATTGCTACCATCAAATTGAATAAAATCTGTATTCTACACAAACATCTAAAAGATCTTACCTGTTCATGATGATTAAGGGTGAAATCTGAAAATATATAACAATAACACAGTAAAAATCTAAGAAATCAAATTTAGGATTGTCCATGATTACTGTATGTAAAATATGTCCTTTGTAACATATATATGAAGTAAATTTTGAAAGACCATCAAAATTCAAAACTTTATGTCCTTTTTTTTCAAGTTGACTATTTTATCTGTGATACTCAACCATTCATAACTAAGACAAACTTTTTTAATGAAGGCACAAAAGTAGTTCACTTTCAGATCATGTGACATAACGATAACAAGGACAATGTAAATTTAAAAAAATTAACTATTTTCTTATAATAAATATTGTACCTGTCATATTACAAGGCTTCCCGTCATATATCATCACTCCTGGTAATGCAGCATTCTCTGTCACTATGGTGACACCATCTGAAGAAACACTAATCTTGCCAGCAGATGTCACTGCAGTTACAGTTACAAAATATTTCTGCAAATAGTAGAAAAACTTGTAAATGAACATCTATGCTAAACACAATCTCATCATCATTTATTGTTTTTTATAAAATGATTTCTGTGCATATTCTTTGCTCTTTTACTATACCAATAGACTTTAATGCTTTTTAACAAGTTGCAGTTTGATTCATCTCTTTAGTACAATCAAAGAGTAAAACTAGAAAAAGGTTCATAGGTTTTTCACAGAATTTTTACTAATCTTACCAACATATTTTCTTCAACTTTCTGTCAGAAAAGTTGAATATCCATTTAAACAATTTTAAGCACATATAAATGTTTAACGAAATTATGATAGAATGAAAATGCAAAAGTATTCAATGTCGCATGTTGCTTTAATGGACATTTGTAACCTATTTGTATCTGAATGACAGTATATAGGTTGCTTTTAACAGAACTTAAGTTCAGAATGTCATTGTCATACATTTTTTTTTATATAAGTTCTCAAAATTTGCACAAACTTTCAGTCTTGACCTTAATTTTTATTAATTTATAATTTGGTCAGCAGTACAAACATATGTCATAATATTGTTAGAATCTCATCATGCACACATAAAGCTATGACACTGAAAATTGAATGACTATTAGAAAATGGATGTTGTGTGAAAATCATTCATGGCAAATTGGCCCTTCCTCTTTACTGTCCCACCTTTAATGGCTCCAAAGATAAACCAGTTTCTTTATGTACTGTAACAACCCCAACATCTTTCAGTGATATTATATCACTTCCTCCTTTAGTAGAACCAATACTTATTATATATGTCACATCTAAATGTGGATGGGCAAAGCCAGACCATCTAGATGCTATACTGGTTTTGTCTGACTGAAAATCTATATCTTCTATATCCTGGGGAGAAAAGAAGATAAAATTTAAACTAAATACTCTAATCTGTGTGTAAAAATAATAAAAGTAAAGTTTTCTGTTGAAATTCAAAATGAAATGAAATTATGTACCTAAATTTACAGTAGTTAAAGTTTTCACTTATTCTAGCAATGAATTAATCATACAACATCATGACCTGAGAATTTAAATATAATGTTGATTCTTTTTTTGGCAAGTACAATATCTTTGTTGTTTTGGTATCTGCTCAATTGAAAGACTTTATTTGATATGGTGGTTTCTTCCATCTTTCTCTTTTTGCTTTGACAATAGACCCCAAAAAAAATTTGAATATGCTCACCTTCAAGGGAATATCTGTTGTAATATTCTGAAACAAAATACAAAAGTATCTGATAATATAATCTTATTTTAACACTTTTTATTCCTTAAGACATCTTTTATGTATATCTATGAAAAAAAATACAGTTCTTAATACAAACATTTATATGATACATGTAGCAACTTTATTTCCTTGAACAATTTAAATCTCTTTTTGTTATCTTGATTCTCAATACCAATTTCTAGGTTGCTCAGTAAATTCAGAAATTTTTATTTGCATTTATTATTGTCATCTTGTAAAAATTATCAATAACATTTGATTACGTATTATATTTACAGTAAATGCTACATGTAAATAATGCCTACCAAAATTGAAAATATATTTTTTTATTTTTGGGATCACTTTTGTTGCAGTTATAGAATTCCAGCTGATTATTTCCTACCTGAGAATCAATATCTAGAACCAAACCTTCAGCTGGTAACTGAACATCATGTACATATGGACTGGATGCCTGAATAGTAGTTAACCCAGCTGTGTTGGTAACTTTGACAGAAATGAAATATGTGTGATGTCCATGGAGGTACCAGTCTAAATCTGTGATTTTCACTGCTGTACAAATTGGTGGAATGATATTTGAACAGCCATCTCCCTCTCTAAGGGGGATAAAACCTTGTACATCAGTACTGTATCTTTCATGTCCTAAAAATAATAATTATATTACATTTGTACCACTACAGATGACAATGTTATTGTTACTGAAAATTGTTTATTTTGATGGTTAACACTTTTTGTTCAAATATTATTCACTAATCCATGTTGAGGTATTTTGAATAATTTAAGTGACAGAAAATACGTTTAGTAATTATACACTCCTTCTCTCTTTAAATAGGGATTTTTTTCTCCTCAATTTAAGCTTATTTCTTTTAAAGTTTGCCGTTTAAAATACGCAATACTATATTTGTCCACTTACCAACAGAAAATTCATATTCCAAATCATAGAATTCTTCACTGTCAACAAATGCATCAGACGCCCAGGTGGCTAACATATAGTCTCCAGATAATGACAGACTTATAGTCCCTGTAAAGTCTGGTGGTGTGGTGTCAACAAAGCATGGACCTATGGACTATAAAAAAACATTATTTATGCATCAGATGACCATGTGGCTAACAGATAGTCTCCAGATAATGTCAGACTTATAGTCCCTGTAAAGTCTGGTGGTGTGGTGTCAACAAAGCATGGACCTATGGACTATTAATAACACAGTTTGCAATTGTCCTAATACAAGAATTTATTGGGTCAATAAAATTTATATCAGTTGAGGCCAAGCCAAACTGATATGAATTTTATTGACCCGATAAATTCCGTATTAGGACAATTGAACACTGTGTAACGAATTTATCCTGATTTTGTTATTTAACATATTATCATCCTGCAATTGGGTGTTCTACTATACAGATACAGCCCTACAGATATCGCTATGCTGTATCTGTAAACTATACAGATATCGCTTAAAAGCTCCGCCCACTGCCGGACTGGGTATTGTATGTACCTGCGTGACCTCAGAATGTGTATTGCAATCGCATTCCAATGACGTATCAATTGCGAATTAACGATTACTTTTATACATTCTGTATGTTTTCAAACATTTCTTTAAAGCAATAAGAATCACACCAATTTTCTGATAATATACACACATGAACAGCAGTCTTAAAATCTACGATGACAACTATCTATTTCAAAACTTTTATGTGTATAATTGTGTAACAAAAACAACCATGTCAATTTCAGCATGCATGTTTAATGAATGTCGAGTCTGAAGCGTAGGACAACTCGTACTCCCCTGTTTCAGATTGGACAATGTTTTGTTATTTGTTTTTACTGTTGAAATTAGTTGTTATGTTAATTAAAATAGATATCTAATCACTTTGAGCAATGTATTATTGTTGACCATTCGAAATTCTTTTTTTGCGAACCTGTCTTCAGCTGAATGTGTGATTACTGTATCCTATTACTACACAGGTCTCAAGGGATTTCAAATCGAAAATAAATGCAAAACATGTGTTTTTGTGTCTTTCAAAACACAAATAATATACAGAATTAATTGCAGGATAAAGACAGTTATAACTGTTTAGTGTCTTTAAATATCAGCTGTATTTGTACTCGGCTCAAAACAGGTGTAATAGCTCGCTAAAAGCTCGCATACACCTTGTTTCCTAGCCTCGTACAAATACAGCTGATATTTAAAAACACTAAACAGTTATTGTCTATTTATATTCAAATTTAATTTGAGGACAATATCAATCAAATGTATTATAGATATTTAATCTGAAACTGTGAAAATTTTTAAAAATTAGCACTATAAAGGTACCAGTCTTGTATTACAACTCCAGTTTCCGGTGCATGTCAAAACATGGAGGGAAACAAAATAGTGCATTTTTTTCTGAATTTTTTTCTGGACTCAATTTTTTCTGTTTGATTATAGGTTTATGCTGAATTGAAACATATATATAGACTTAAAAAAAATCTTGCATCTTTTGGGGGATATCAATCTAGGAAGGTAGAAGGACATCATGTTTACTGGAAGTGGTGCGGCCTAGTAAAAACATCAAACAGAAAGTAGAAAAAAAATGTTTTGACTTCAGGGTTACGTAACTTTTTATTCTTCGTGGCAAGACCCCCTTTTTTTTCGATTAAATCACAATTTCACATTAGTACATACATGAAAAGAACATGAAATATTTTTTCTATGTAGCATTTTTTTTTTTTTTAATTTCAAAGATCAGCTGTTTAACACGTAAGCCTATTGAGCAGTCAATTACAAGACTGCAACCTAAAGTAACTCAAATTCTATTATTTTTTTAGGGCAATGGTATAAGGGAGATAATTCAAATTGACATAATAAATAAGGGAGATAATTCCAATTGACGTGATAAAAAATTGTACTGAAATTAATTAAGACAATATCAGCCAATCAAATTGCGAGAAATTACTTTGAATCAGGATAATATATTATACAATATAACAAATATAAATTAAAATGAAGCAATATACCCATGACTGAAGAGAAACATGCATTATAAAATTCATGCTCTAAACAACAAATTTTTTAAATGCTTTTGAGGTAAAAATTATCGTAAAATTCCATCAAGTTCAAGCAAAATAAGTGATATCAAACCAATTCAAAACAAAGTAAAATCAATTACAGTAACAAGTGGTGCCTGACAAAAAAATTGAACCGAGGGAAATTTAACACCAGTGATGCATTAAAAAAGTTCTTATTCAAATTAGAAAATTAGTTTTCACATTGCACAATCTCATTTCATTTCTTTCACATTTCATGAAAATCCATTTCAATTCCTATATCCTTTTTTTTCAAAACTTGATCTCCATTTCTATATCTATGCAAATATATATGTCAGCTTACTCTGCTTTTTAAGTTCATTCTAAATACTAACAATCCTGAAATTGAGAGCTGCTCGTTGTAACACTGTATCAATATTCAAGTATTTTTCATAACAGTTATAACACAAAATAGTAAGCATGCCAGAAATTCCATGTGCTTTTTTCCCTTAGGTTAGAAAAACACTGTTGTCCAAAAAAATTAGTTAAGTAATTGCATTTAGATGCTAGAACCTGCTTCATAACGTAGGAAATTTAATACCTTACATTTTATCACTTACAGTTAATCCTTCTATATTGGATTTACTGACTGTTTTAATAACAATGAAGAATTGTGTTCCATCAGGTATATTACTATGCATGATAAGATAATGAGCATGTTGTTTTGTAGACTGAAAGGCCAATAGATCTGGAGCAGAACTTCCTGATGTAGAGGACAATCCAACTTCATAGTCATAAATCTGTCCTGGTACTAAAACTGGTATCCAGGATATCTCCATCTGGGATATAAAAATAGAGATGTGATTTTATATGTAAATTAATTACAAATTAATTCATGGAAGGCATAGATTTGTTGGAAATTTACACATGGACCAGGCCATGTGTAAATTTACATCAAATCTATGGCTTCCATGAATTATTTCGATTCTAATAGGATAAATATGGTATTAAAAAACTTAACTGTGCTTTATTCTTTTAATTCTCAAACCGAACATTTCCCATTTTTTTTCTTGTGAGCTACTATCAAATCTAAAGTTGACATTTCGTAACTAAGGAGCTGCCATGTTGCCTTGTTGAAATCAGTAAATATGTGAACAATGCAATATAAAAGAAAATAAAACTACACCTACCTGAAAACCCCATTTTGATGTTATATTATATGAAATTTCGATGGTTTAGGTATTAACAGAAAAACCTTCAGCTTTAGCGTTTTCATTGGTATGACGTCATGTTTTGAAATGACTTAAATGTGACAAAAGCATTAATGAACTTTCACAGAATATAATTAAATTCTGATTTTGTAGATTTCTCAATGCTATTGTTCATTAACTCTTTTTGTTATGCATTCGAATAATAATAAAAGTTCTGTAGCCTTTTTCAAATTTCAGTTTTTAAAACAATAAAATCTGCATAGCGTTTGCAGATAGTTTTCAATACATGCAGATTTACATGGGAGGTATATTGTAACATCCATTATTATGTATATCTCTGAGTCTGCGCTAAGTATAGATATATCGAGAATTTTATCACGGTGTTGTTTACAATGCAAAAGAAGCATGTTATATTAGAATAATATATAACCTTAGTTTTGACACCAAATACTTCATATGTATAAAAAAAATATACTGTTATTCGTATAGATGCAGTTAAGCAGTAAAATTATCTGAGTCAGAACTTTTTTGTGTGGTGACATGCCATCCATGAGAACTATTTCTTTAGAAAACTTGGCACAAAAGACAGATTCTTAAATCAATTAATTATTCATTTAAATATCAATTGTGCTGATATAAAGCTTAATTTCTTTTATTTATACCATGGATGGATATATTAGTGTTTCTGTGATTTTTTTGTAAATTTTTAGACAAAATTTCAACAAATGCTTAAGTTGAGTTCTGCCATGCTATTTAATGTTACATCTTACCATAGAAGACTTAGACAGAGTTATCCCTATATCACTTAGTGCTCCAGTTGAGTTTTGACAGAACACACTACCATTCACTTCCACTACAGTACCATTGTCATACTGTTCTAATGGATATAGGTCTATATCTGGTAATTCTGTTGCCTTGTCTCTGCAATCATCAATTGTTATCAGAATAACAACTGTAAGCTGATCAAACAATATTCAATTTAACATGGTGGTATTTGTTTGGGATTATTTCCTAGAGGAACCAATCATAGGCAGATCCAGGAGTTCTAGGCCTCTCCTTTTTAGAGGAGAAATTTAGTTAATTATATAGGGAATCACTGAAGCATGAATGGATCCCCCACCTCCTTTTTTTTTAGGTCAGTCAGTGGGCCTCCCCTTATAAAGAATATGGATCTGTCATTGCCAAGTCCCTGAATTGCTCGTCTGGACTGCGTTGCATTTACATCATTTAATAAAAAGTGAAATGAGGTTTTATTGAAGTCTCGAAGAAAAAAAAAAAGAAAAAGAAGTTGATGTTAACCTGTAATACATACTGAAGTATATTGTCACTCACTCTGAATGTTGGCATCTTTATATTTTTAAACTTACACACAATCAGTTGTAGGATTGGAAATAAGTCTTCTAGTGCGGTCTGATCCCAGAATATAATATTTCAACGTATCCTTTATCAAACCTCCCAAAATTCTTGCATTCTCAACAGCCACTTGCCCAATGCTTGGTACAGAAGTATCTATGGTAACACCATCAGAACAGACTGGATTGGAAGGTTCTAATGCTCTGTTATATGCTATAACAGTGAAGTAATAAGTCCCCTCTGAAGTTACTGTTTCACTAGCATAAGTGTCATATGTTTCTACAACCTACAATATTGAAAAACATAGGGAAACAAATTTTATGACATAAATTTTGGTATAATAACATTAAGTTCAATCAACCTGTTTGTTTTTTTCAATAGAATTCTTGTGTAAAGCCTAAACAAATAAAATACAAGTAACTATGAGTATTTAGTCATGGAGCCATTAGCAAATTAAATAAAAGGAAAAAGTAATCCTTTTCATCCAAAAAATGAAAATAAAATTTCAAAACCAAATAAATAGTTGACACAGCATAGGTTTCTGACACAGAATGAATGTGGTCTAATGAACTTAAACTTTTTTTTTTTGCCTTTGTGCAATTCACTATGCTGTTGAATATTAATCCTCTCAAAAAATGTTTGAAGAAATTTTCTTTTTATTTATGAAATCTGAAAAGAGAAAAATTGACCCCCCCCCATAATTTTTTTTTCACATGCCCCTTTCCCTTATTCCAAAACTGGTCTCAATTCAAATTTCTAATGGAGTTTGCAACAATAACTACTCATTTAAATACATCTTAAAATATTAAAATGTAAAAAAGTGCTTGTTATCACTGAATGGTAAAGATTGTTTTAATTTATCAGTTGGTAGTAAAAGTGAATATACATTGTATATTGTGTAAAACAATGATTTAAGTTGATTAAACTACTATTCTGGACAAAGAAAGATAACTCCAATTGAAAATTTCTTGCTATTGCGCAATATTGTGCAATTAGATATTTCTTGCTATTGCGCAATATTGTGCAATTGAAAATGACTTGCTATTGCACAATACTGTGCAATTGAAGATTTCTTGCTATTGTGCAATACTGTGCAACTGAATATTTCTTGCTATTGCACAATACTGTGCAATTGAAGATTTCTTGCTATTGCTGAATACTGTGCAATTGAATATTTCTTGCTATTGCACAATACTTAATATAATAATTTTGGACCCTGATTTGGACCCTTTGGACTTTAATGTAGACCAATTTGAAAACGGGACCAAAAACTAAGAATCTACATACAGTTAGATTTGGCATATCAAAGAACCTCAATTATTCAATTTTTGATGAAATCAAACAAAGTTTAATTTTGGACCCTGATTTTGACCAACTTGAAAACTGGGCCAATAATCAAAAATCTAAGTACATTTTTAGATTCAGCATATCAAAGAACCCCAAGAATTCAATTTTTGTTAAAATCAAACTAAGTTTAATTTTGGACCCTTTGGACCTTAATGTAGACCAATTTGAAAACAGGACCAAAAATTAAGAATCTACATACACAGTTAGATTCGGCATATCAAAGAACCCCAATTATTCAATTTTTGATGAAATCAAACAAAGTTTATTTTTAGACCCTTTGGGCCCCTTATTCCTAAACTGTTGGGACCAAAACTCCAAAAATCAATTCCAATCTTCCTTTTATGGTCATTAACCATGTGTTTAAATTTCATAAATTTCTATTTACTTATACTAAAGTTATGGTGAGAAAAACAAGAAAAATGCCTATTTGGGCCCCTTTTTGGCCCCTAATTCCTAAACAGTTGAAACCAAAACACCCAAAATCAATCCCAACCTTCCTTTTGTGGTCATAAACTTTGTGTCAAAATATCATTGATTTCTATTTACTTAAACTAAAGATCTTTTGTGGATAGTTGTCTCATTGGCAATCATACCACATTTTCTTTTTTATATTATAGTGCGAAAACCTAGAAAATGCTTATTTGGGCCCTTTTTGGTCCTTAATTCCTAAACTGTTGGGACCAAAACTTCCAAAATCAATCCCAACCTTCCTTTTATGGTCATAAACCTTGTGTTTAAATTTCATACATTTCTATTTACTTAAACTAAAGTTATAGTGCGAAAAACAAAAGTTTTTGGATTTTCAATTTTTTGCGGTCGTATAAAAAAAGACAAGAGTGCACACACTGAAATATCTCGCCTTCTTTACTAATCATTGATATTATGTTGATAGTCCTAAATATAAAGCTTTATTACAACTGTCACATAAACTTAACATTAATCAAGGAAACTAAACATTGACCAATGAACCATGAAAATGAGGTCAACAAAAATGAACTATGCCAGGAAGACATGTTCAGCTAACAATTCTTCCATACAACAAAAATAGTTGACCTATTGCTTATAGTTTAAGAAAATCAGACCAAAACACAAAACTTAATACTGAGCAATGAACCGTGAAAATGAGGTCAAGGTCAAATAAAACCTATGGGACTGACATATAGATAATAAAATATTTCCATATACCAAATATAGTTGACCTATTACATATAGTATTAGAAGATAAGACCAAAATACAAAAACTTAACTTTGACCACAGAACCATGAAAATAAGGTCAAGGTCAGATAACACCGTCCCCGCTAGACATGTACATCTTACAATCATTCCATACACCAAATATAGTAGACTTATTGCATACAGCATAAGAAAAACATACCAAAATACAAAAACTTAACTATAACCACTGAACCATGAACATGAGGTCAAGGTCAGATGACACCTGCCCGCTAGACATGTACACCTTACAATCATTCCATACACCAAATATAGTAGACCTATTGCATACAGCATAAGAAAAACAGACCAAAATACAAAAACTTAACTTTAACCACTGTAACCATGAAAATGATTTCAAGGTCAGATGACACCTGCCAGTTGGACATGTACACCTTACAGTCCTTCCATACACCAAATATACTAGACCTATTGCTTATAGTATCTGAGATATGGACTTGACCACCAAAACTTAACCTTGTTCACTGATCCATTAAATGAGGTCGAGGTCAAGTGAAAACTGTCTGACCGGCATGAGGACATTGCAAGCTACGCACATACCAAATATAGTTATCCTATTACTTATAATAAGAGAGAATTTAACATTACAAAAAATCTTAACTTTTTTTTTAAGTAGTCACTGAACCATGAAAATGAGGTCAAGGACATTGGACATGTGACTGACGGAAACTTTGTAACATGAGGCATCTATATACAAAGTATGAAGCTTCCAGGTCTTACACCTTCTAAAATATAAAGCTTTAAAGAAGTTAGCTAACGCTGCCGCAGTAGCCGCCGTAGCCGCCGAATCACTATCCCTATGTTGAGCTTTCTGCGACAAAAGTCGCAGGCTCGACAAAAACAATTTCTGATAAAAAAGGCAAATGTTCCCATATTGATATCACACACCATTCACTTGCATCTTTTCATGTTCATGCAAAAATATTTTGTAATCTTTTATTTTGGAGTTTGTATTAGGTGTTAAAAAACAATTAACTGTTTCAATAGGTATAACACTAATGCTGAGTTCACACGTAATTCGAATTTGATTCGCATTAACTAATTTGAATTAGTTTAATTCATAATGAAACATTTTACGTCCTGACGTCAATTCTAATTCGAATTACAATGCACGACAAATTCGCTATACTGTCCAAACGTTAACTTTTAATTCGTATTAACAAAAATGTATTTCTAATTCAAATTGGGTAATTCGACTTAACCAATTCAAATCAATTCGAATTAAAAAAGAAGTGTGTGTGAACGCGATAAGTGAATTCGATTTGCATTCGATTCGAAATCAATTCGAATTAAATGTCTGTGTGAACGAGGCAATAATAAATATTGTGTCTATGGGATATTCATTTCAAGGATAAAACTGTCTTAACATTTACTAAAATTTTGTTAATTAGACTATATTGTATACAGTACTGCAACACACACAAAACTGGTGTTTATTACTAGTAAATTCTTTTAAAATTGTTTCTGCATTCAATTTTTTGTTGTTGACCTTTTAAAGCTGTAATAGGGAATTGCTCATTATAAGTGATTTTTGAAAACATATGAAAAAATTACAAATTCAAAAGGAATTTAACATTTTTTTGTCAACCCAAAAGAACCATAATATTTTTCAAAATTATTATCAAATCTTATTATTGGAACAATTAAGCTTTCAAAATGACAAAAATAAGGTTTATTAATAGGAATATTGCCATTACAAAATATTTGTTTTAATTATAACAAAGGCACATACATTAGGATGAGTAAGTTCCAAATCAAAATCTTCTTTATTTACACAGCTACTCCCAACAATATATTGATAAAAGAAGACCCCACTTTCTCTGTCAAAGAACTGGTCCCAATAAGCTCTGATGGTCAGTTCCTGTTGATAATCTATTTCTGGACTACCAACAATACCATCATGGACCACACCTGCATGTGGGGGACTGATATCAATTGTTATCTGGAAAATAGAATTACAAATTACTACAATTATGTACCAGGATAACAATACCAATGATTGAGGGGGGATCGGAGGGGTCCTGATCCCGAAATCCCGGGCTTAAAACCAAGATATCTTGAGGTCCCAAATTTAAAGAAATTTAAATCCGGCATCCCGAAATTCAAAAAAAGAATTCCAAGATCCTAAAAGGATCAATTCCGTAATCCTGAGCTTAAACACAACGGATCCCGATGATGATGTTCCGAAAAATGTCATGCCCCCTCATGATTTCATTTGTCTCAACAGATTATTTATCACATGAACCTGAATATTAATACAAGTCAATTCAATGTTTTATTACAGTTTCATTACTCAATTTGTACAATCGATATCATAAATTTTTAAACAATACAACATAAAATGAGAGATATTCTATTCAGAATTATAAGACTCTATTAAAATGCATAGATATACTACATTTAAACAATGTAATTTGAATAGGTTCATTTGCATAAGAACGATTTCTATATGACACAGCTCATGCTAAACATAATGTCCCAAATTTCACCCCTTTAGATAATGTCAGTCATTCATGTTTATTGTCCATTAAGTAATAAAAGAGTTTCTGTCTAGGCTTATATGTTTCAGAAAAAGGGAGAAGGTTTGGTACCATTAAAACATTTAATCCCGCTGCAAATGTTTGCACCTGTCCTAAGGCAGGAATCTGATGTACAGTAGTTGTCGTTTGTTTATGTAATTTATATGTGTTTCTCGTTACATTAGACTGTTGGTTTCCCTGTTTGAATGGTTTTACACTAGTAATTTTTATGCCCTTTATAGCTTGTTGTTCGGTGTGAGCCAAGGCTCTGTGTTGAAGGCCGTACATTGACCTATAATGGTTTACTTTTATAAATTGTTATTTGGATGGAGAGTTGTCTCATTGGCAACTCATACCACATCTTCCCATATCTATTATACACTATCTATTTTACCTTTTTGGTGAGGAGTGTGGTAATATTAGCTTTGTTGGTTACAGATATATCTATGTGGTAATCATAATCATGAACACCCTTGTATAAGTTGTGGACCAGTCCTCCATGTGCTTTTATCTCTGGTTTCACTTGGAAATGCCTATGATAACATCCCATGAACGGTGTACAGTAACAGTTAGCTCCCCTTGCATAGGATTTATACATGTTTTCACACTCTTCCAATGCCTGAATTACATAATAAAATTCCAATAAAAGAAAAATGAATGTTTTTTGAAAGAAAACTGATTTGTAATGAGCAGAAAGAAAACAAGCCTATTTCAGGTATCTGCCTATATGAAACTTTGGTATGCATTAAACAAACCCATACAATAAATACAGGCTTGAGTGTGCTTATATTGCAATTTTTATATAATTTATATTTTCATAGGGATATAAAAAAAAATGTTGATTGCTACAAATTTTCAAACTTTTCAGAACTTATAGAAATAAAATATTTTCGACCATGAAATTCCAATGAAAAGTTTTTTGCTATGAAGGTATATGATTACCCAGAATATTTGTAATGCAAAACCTACGTAGACATTTCTGCAATATGTATACCTATCATGAATAAACAAAATTCTATTCTGAATTGTCACTGAAAAATGAAATGGAATGAATAACTTTTAAAAAATGACATTATTCAAGAGATGAAACATACTTGACACATGACTTGATATATAACTTACATCCGCCCCTCCTTGAGTTATAATATCTTCATGACCATGTAAGACTTCAGTACCACCATACTTGTCATATAGTTTCCAATAAATAGAATCTAAACCACTATGATCATCATAAGCTTCCCATTCAATTCTGTAGAAAATAACACATGTACATACTATTTGGTTTTCTGGTTGTTGGATTTGAAAGTCTTTTTAATATTCATTTTAAGATGTCACTGAGATGAATGAGGACATGCAAATAACTCATCAAAAGGTCTAGCTATGGGGAAGGTCTTAATTTCTGTATTTCTGTCTCATTACTCTCTTTAATGTAAACCCCAACCAGAACCTCATCAATCTTAAATTGTATTGTTTTTTCAATTCAAAAAATATCTCGCAAAGATGACCTAAAAAGAATTTGGCT
Source organism: Mytilus galloprovincialis (assembly GCA_037788925.1). Lineage (NCBI taxonomy): Eukaryota > Metazoa > Mollusca > Bivalvia > Mytilida > Mytilidae > Mytilus > Mytilus galloprovincialis. The sequence goes on from CM075341.1 coordinate 26,352,354, forward strand.
ATTCTTTTAAGCCCCATCTGGTCATGTAGATCCAAAAATTTCTACCTATACATTCATCACTAGCTTTTAATTGTTTGGGTCTTAAATATCCCTGATGATGGTAATTCATTGCACACAATTTCTCAAGATTTGTTTTCCTTAATTTTGATATCAGATTAGATGCAGCTGTAATATATCATTTACAAATTACTGTTACTCACGTCATCTGTGTGAAATCCTCGATGCTATGGACACTTATATTGACTCTGTCCCCTCTTGTCAACCATAAGTTCTCTATGACAGGGGGCGTGACATCTCTGTATATTATAATTGTATCCTCATTAAATTTTCCTAGAACATCTAACGCCCTTACTGTTGACGTCAGTCTATCTCCATCTGCCCAGTTGACCTTGAGAATGTCATACTGGTTATGAATGTCAGATACAGAGGTCAAAGGTCGAGAGTCCTTCAATAAAGGGCTATGGACTTGAAATGATACTTGAAAATCAACAATACCTGAAAAATTATTATTCAATATTTTTATGCAATGTTAAAATGATAAATTAAATATACTAAGATTTTGTTTTAAAAATCTAACAATAATAAAAACAAAATGTCTTTTACCTTGAGACTGTGTTATTTGAGTAATTATCAATTGTGATATATTAATTATTTTTTTAAACTATTTAATATTCCATTTTAGTTGTGTGTGGTGAAAAGCTGGAGGTACACGAAAGTGTAAATCATATATATAAATCAGACAATATTTATCAAATGATGATGCTTAGTAGTACTCAAAACTATAATGTTCTGGTTTAATTTGTACTCACGGACAACAAAGTCCCCATAAAACTTGGGGGCTACAACTGCTTAGCACCTGTATTTAGCCTATTTGATACTAGTTTTTGATTTTATATTGATATGAAAAGATTTATATATTATTCTTTTATTTTCAGTTATATGTTTACTATACATTACCGTGTTGATTATTTATCAACTTATTTGTCCTACTGCCATATAAATCTTCATATATAGAAGTCTCTGCACTGGGCGAAAATGTCTGCACCTCATTCAGCCAGCGATTGTCTTTATGTCGTGAATTTATAAACCTGTCTGTCCATATTATCTGTAGAGTATCTGTGTCAGTTACTACCCACTGGTATGATGTATTCTGGGAAGACGTGGAGCAGATTGTCTGTTTGTCTTCATACTTATCAACAACAGACTGGTCATCAAACAGGAACAAGGTCCTCCCAGTTTTATAATTGCCTGCCTTATCGAAGGCAAAAAAATGTAGGGAGTAAGCTCCAGGTCTAGGAACAATAAATGTGTTCTAAAAATAAACAGTTGGGCATAAGTCAAGGTCTAGGAACTGTATGTGTTTTAAAAAAAAATAGTTAGACATAAGTGTATTTTTCTGCGTTTCGTAGTATAGTAGAAAAAAAATGTATTACACGGTTCATCGAGTTTAAGTGTAGTCATGTTCAGAATGACCAATGGTCAATGTTTTTTATGGTTTGGCACAAAATGTATTGTCCGTGTTAAGGTCTTCATTCTAGCCGTGGACGTTCGATAGTAAACCACAAATTACAAGTGTATATATTTAAATATAAGTATGTTACAAGCAGTGGCTGTTTATTTTTGTATTTGGTTTTTTAAGCGCTGGACTTGACGCTTTCTCTGGAAGTGGTGTTGGCATTACCTCGAGCTACAGGTTTCCATGAATTAACTTAAGTTATTTTTTATAGCTTTTCCTGAGTGGCATTCATCACAAATGACGGAGATGAAGATTCAAGGAATAGAATCTTTTATATTGTTTATAAAATAGACAAATCTGTTAGTCTAATTTATCATTTTCCATTGATGTATTGTATAAATATGTATCGTCACATAATGTCAGATTATATCATATTAAATGCCTGTTAGTTCATCCGTACGGCAAATGCAATATATACTTGTTGAGTTATTATTTAGATTTATATAGTTTGAAGTATAGTCTAATTTATATTTGGTATACTGGTCAGTCAACATTTGAGTATGTTTGGTATATCTAGTATGGTATAGTAAATATTCTAGTGTGAGTATGTTTGGTATATCTAGTATGGTATAGTAAATATTCTAGTGTGAGTATGTTTGGTATATCTAGTATGGTATAGTAAATACTCTAGTGTGAGTATGTTTGGTATATCTAGTATGGTATAGTAAATACTCTAGTGTGAGTATGTTTGGTATATCTAGTATGGTATAGTAAATACTCTAGTGTGAGTATGTTTGGTATATCTAGTATGGTATAGTAAATACTCTAGTGTGAGTATGTTTGGTATATCTAGTATGGTATAGTAAATATTCTAGTGTGAGTATGTTTGGTATATCTAGTATGGTATAGTAAATACTCTAGTGTGAGTATGTTTGGTATATCTAGTATGGTATAGTAAATACTCTAGTGTGAGTATGTTTGGTATATCTAGTATGGTATAGTAAATATTCTAGTGTGAGTATGTTTGGTATATCTAGTATGGTATAGTAAATACTCTAGTTCTAGGAACAGTTAATGTGTTCTAAAATTAAATAATTAAATCATAATCCAGATCTAGGAACAGTAAATGTGATCTTAAAACAAGAATGTGTCCATAGTACACAGATGCCCCACTCGCACTATTTTTTTCCATGTTCAATGGACCAAGAAAATGGGGTCAAAACTTAATTTGGCATTTCAATTAGAAAGATCATAATATAGGGAACATGTGTACTAAGTTTCAAGTTGATTGGACTTTAACTTCATCAAAAACTACCTTGACCAAAAAATTTAACCTGAATTTTGCACTATTATTTTCTATGTTCAGTGGACTGTGAAATTGGGGTCAAAACTTTAATTTGGCACTAAAATAAGAAAGATCATATCATGGGGAACATGTGTACTAAGTTTAAAGTTGATTGGACTTCAACTTCTTCAAAAACTTTAACCTGAAGCGGGACGAACAGACGCATGGACGAACGAAGGGACAGACGGACAGACGGATGAAGGGACGCACAGACCAGAAAACATAATGCCCCTTTACTATCGTAGGTGGGGCATAATAAACAGTTAAAGCATAATCCAGGTCTAGGAGCAGTTTATGTGATCTAAAAATAAATAGTCAAAGCATACATGTAATCCATTTCTAAGTTTAACACATAATTTTCCTATCCTTAGTTAAACTTTAGAATACACGGCTGTTTCTTTCTACCATTATGCAAAGGAAGAGAATCATAGGAATGTGAACAACCTCACTTGACAAACTTACCCCGATTTGAAAAAAAACATTTAACACTACTACTTACTGTGCGGTTATCTACATGTATCTTGGTTTGACTAATTACTACACTCATACCATCAATTAAGTCCACTCCATTATGACCAAGCTCGTAAACGTCATAGTCGTAATATGATAATCCAGACAAATCATCTGCCCATCCTCCAAAGGACAGATCAATGTTTGGCTGAAAGATAACAATAAACAATATCATATGAAGAATTTATCTACTTATACATTTTTGTTGTAGTAGAGGGTGATCAATAAAATTAAAGAAAACTATAATTTGCATAGAATTTACATGTTCACATCATATTGAAGATGTGTATTTATTAAATAGTGATGAAACCAACAAGTACTCTATTAGTAATTGTTCACCAAGTTGACATCCCTAGTATTAAGTTTTAAAGAGTATCTGACCATAGATTAATAGTAAACTATCATAACCAAATACTTAAACCTGAGAATATGAAGGTCATGTTTAGTGTATTTGAAAATTTTACTGAAACTTACATTTTAAAAGATACTTACATTATCTGTGATATCATTTGTAACAGAAGCAAAAGCATCACATCCTAACCCTTGTGTAACAGAGCAATGGTAAGGGTTGACCAGATCCCAGTGGAATTCAAACTCACGGACCAATGTATTTCCTTCATAATAATATCTGTTAACTCCATCTGTTTCTCTATTATGTACATCTAAATAACCACCATTCTCTGCACTTACTGCAAACATTATCCTTAAAATGTAATCAAAGTGTTTTAAAATAATCTTTCAATATGTTTTGCTATCTAAACTGTCAGTTTTGTTGTTGTTGTTTTTTTACTGCTTATACAGTTCCAGTTGGTTTGATGTATCAGTATTTAAAAAAAATATTTTAAATCATTTGTTATGAGTTTGGACAATTTATTTAAAATTTTGAATTATTATGGAATGCCCTTGTTTTTTATGCTCTAAAACATATTTTAACATGATCACAACATCAATTCAAATGTTTGCATTCGATTGTATAATTTGTCTGCTTAAACAGCTGATCAATTTTATCTTTAGTAAACTAAAACTGCAAAAATGAGGCAAATATCCGAAAAAGACAATATAAATTATATTTTAAAAATGGTTAAAGATATGATATTTGTTTTGTTTTAAAAATATATCATTATTTCATTGTTTCCTTTTCTTTTTCGCTAAGGCAAATAAATTAACTTTCATCCTGTGGGTCATTTTATAAACATCTTGAAGCATGCTTAGGCTATACTCCACCCTCTTTTGGTTAAACATCTCCCGTTTAAAGTGATATGATTTCAAAGGGAACAACATATGTTTCTGGACTCAAGACCAAAAGTTTGGATAACAATAGTAATAAAACTTCTGAAATTGCCATAATTGCCGATAATATCTACATATGACATAAAAATGCACATAACCGTGCATTTGTAAACAGTACCTCATTTATAATTTACCAGATAAAGAGGTTCCAATTTATTCATTTTACACATAAGTAACCATATCTTCCCCCCCCCTCAAGAAAAAAAATATTTTTTTTCACTTTTATGGCACATGAAACCCATATGATCGATATCACTAATATAGGCCTTGGAAACGCCCAGATAGCAGGATTTTGCACCATTTACCCCGTGGCTTCTGGGACCTTGAGGAGCCCCCAGACCCCCTGCCTCACTATTTAAAAGACCCTAGCTAAGGCCTTGAATATATGATACGATATTCAGGCACACAACACCTATTACTGGAATAAATTTCAGCAGGTACATCTGAAATCAACAGCTCAGAAAGTCAAAATGTTTAACATTGTTAAAGCATAAATCATAAAAGTTATCTGAGATTGAGAGAGATCTCCTTTGTTGTCACTAAACCAGTGGATATTCAGTTAGGTCAACAAAACTGTATTAATAGACTTACTTATCATTGTGTAGTGTTGTTGGAAAATAACTTAGGAAAAACTGGTTTGAGCAATTTTTAGAATCTACAGGTAGGTCCCTGTCCATTCCACTGCACTCCTCCACCTGTGATGACTCAAACATTCCATCTGTACAAAAAATAATTAATTGAAATAATGTAACCTTTAAAATTTGTTGTTTTTTGGCTCAAAAAAAAATTGAGAAAAGGATTTTTAATCTAATTTTATTTTTCTATCTTTATAAAACTTCATGAAAAGCCAACAAATGTCAAGCATTCATATGTCCATACTTGAGCAAGTGTTAAAATCTGTGAATACCAAATAACTTAAAATGAACATGAATCTTGTAATTAAAAGTAATGTCAGGAGCACAAAACTTGCCTGCAAGATGTACATTAAAAATCGCCATCTTTAAATCAAATTTTAGTAGTATATATAGTTCTTTATTGAAATTTGATGGATTTATGTTCAGAGGAAATTATTAGGTACAAAGGTAGATTAAAACTAGTACTCCTACAATACATTTGCATCATTACAGAATTAGCTACCATAGGAACCAATTATTATGATACAGTACTAGTATTGAAGGCATTGTGGTTTAACTGTAGAAATACATAGATCATCTTTAATCTTTTAAACAGATTGAAGAATTTGTCATTTTTACATATGTTTCTATATTTATTGATCTGTTAGTATAAATAAGAAGATGTGGTATGAGTGCCAATGAGACAACTCTCTATCCAAGTCACAATGTATAAAAAGTTAACAATAATAGGTCAAAGTACGGCCTTCAACATGTATCACTTTTTTTTTCTTCGACCATGCAAGGGCTGTATAATCAGCCAAGGTCATTAAATACTTCCATTTGTTTGTCAAAGAACAGTCTTCAACACAGAGCCATGAATCACACTGAAGTTATGTACTTTTTCTTTACACTTTGATCATAGAGGTATAGGGGGAGGGTTGAGATCTCACAAACATGTTTAACCCCGCTGCATTTTTGCGCCTGTTCCAAGTCAGGATCCTCTGGCCTTTGTTAGTCTTGTATTATTTTAATTTTAGTTTCTTGTGTACAATTTGGAAATTAGTATGGCGGTCATTATCACTGAACTAGTATATATTTGTTTAGGGGCCAGTTGAAGGACGCCTCCGGGTGCGGGAATTTCTTGCTACATTGAAGACCTGTTGGTGACCTTCTGCTGTTGTTTTTTTCTATGGTCGGGTTGTTGTCTCTTTGGCACATTCCCCATTTCCATTCTCAATTTTACTTTGATCAACCTACTCTTATAAAATGATACTGTTAACTTCTGCACTATCAGACCAACTCTAAAAGCAGTCACATAATGATCTGCATCCCTAGTGTCTGGTGGTTGTAGATATTTGGCAGCCATACTGGTCTCAATAGTACTAAACCCCACAAAGTTTGTCCAATAAACAGGTATATCATTGCCAACATAATTAGGGTTATTCTCCAACTTGTGTAGCTTGCTCTTATCATAAAAAGCTGCATGGTTAAAGGCAATCGTAGGGTCATCAATTACTGAAAAAGATAAATAAAGGGAGATAATTGCAACTTTCTTTAAAACATAAGCTTATACTCTACACAGCAATGGCCCAACTACAAACAACAATATTTGAATATTTACAACTTAAAAGGTAAATGAATAAAAAACTGAAACATCCGTGAATTAAATACGCTTCGAAAGCATAAAATCTATTAAGTGTTATTGTTTTCTTTTTTTAGACCGATACAAAATAAAATTTCAACTTACTTTTTTCACAGTGATTTCCAGTAAAGTTCCCTGAACATTTACAATTAGCTGCCAACTCATCAGCACAAGTTCCAGGATAACAACGGGTACTATCAGCTCTCCAGCTACAGGTCTCTATATAAATAGTAAAACAAAACAATTGACCACACTAGTATTTCTTCTTTGATATTTAAGTATCAAGCATGAAGTATTCACTTTATCATATTATAGCAGTCTTTAACGTTGTTGAACACTCTAATCAAACTTCATTTTGGGTTTATCACTGTCCATTTTGTCGTATTTCATTTCACTATTGTCTAATTTTGTTGTTAAATTCATATTTGGAAAATAATGTTTGGCATAATCATTAATGATTTATGTTCTCACAAGTTTTCTTCTTTAAAATGAAAGCCCAACTTTTTTTAATAACTCATTTCAATTGTAAACCAAACTCATGACAAACATGGATAACTCATGAATATTTGACAGCAAGAGAGACCATCATGACAACTGCTTGTATTCGTTTTACCCTCTTGTTCTTTTTATTACAAATTCTATTGGACTGACGATAAAAAAAAAATCAAATAAAGTTTCTATAAGGAGGTCATACGTTTAATACTATCTCAAATTATGATAGTATCACCACTTGCAATAATTCCAATGGAGACAAAGAAGGGACAACTTAAAGTCAGTAAAAAAGTAAAACAGTAAAAAAAATACTTCCTATCCATAATGCAAAGTTATCACTATAGGTCTAATAAAACTTGGATTCCTGTCCATAAAGCAAAGTTTTCACTATAGGTCTAATGTAAGAACTTTATATACAAACTTTGACAAGAATTGGCATCATCTATCTCTGGAGTATATGCTCTCCTGATTAAGGTCTAGATGATAAAGCAAAGTTATCACTATAGGTCTAATGTAAGAACTTTATATACAAACTTTGACAAGAATTAGCATCATCTATCTCTGGAGTATATGCTCTCCAGTAAGGTCTGGAAGCCACATCTCCTTCACAATACATGCATTTCTGGTTTGTGGCTGTTGTACATCGTCTGTGGTTACAGTTATTGATCTTAGAACAAACTGGAATTGACAGAAAAATAATAAATATCTAATTATGAACACGATGAATAAAAAAAAGAAGGAATTTATACTTAATCAAAGTGGCTTTACCTTTAATGTATAGGTTATAAATGACAAGTAGCGTTACTTTAATGCATAGGTTCCACTGAATAATAGGTTCACATGATAATATGATGTGTCCATTTTCTTACAGGTGCAAATTCAGGCTGGTGACCACACAACACGCATCAATTATTATTGTGATTGAAAGATTTTGTTAAACATTTCTTAAATAAATATAACAGGTAGGGAAAATGTTCTGTAGCTGTGGGAATAAATAGCAGAAGATACCACAGACTACCATCAAAAATACACCACAAATTCTGGGATTCAGTTATGTCATTAAAAAAATGAAAATATAGATCCTATGACACACAGGTAGTGATTTATAAACAAAGATATCTTGGTTCACACATAGATGAAATTACTTAAAACAATATTCACTTATATATATAATTGACCAATAAGCAGTGGTGGATCAGGGGGAGGGCTTCAGGGTTGTAAATCCCCCCTCCCCTTGTTCTAATATAATTCTAATATGAGTTAAGAAATACCTACTTCTACATTTAGGGCCATCAGAGTAAAACCCATCATTACAGTTAATGCAGGAGTTTGGACCGGTACAGCTTCCTCCACTTGACCTCTGTGGTGAACTTTGACTTCTAGTTATTATTTGGTCATCAGAATAATAGATATTACAAGCTCCATTGAAATTAGTTTTTCCATCACATATTGCTAAAAATATATAAATTCCAACAAAAAATTTCAATCTTTGTATTAAACAAAAATTATGCAAATGTACACATCACTGTTATTATGAAATTACAAAGAATTTTAAAACAATACCAATACTAGGTCCGAACCTGTGTTGCTGTTGAATTATTAACTTGTAAGCCAATAAGACATTTTGTTTTTTTATCTTGAATTCAGCAGACTGTTAATAGCAAAACATTATTTCAATATTCCCCTTTTATAAATGTTTGAAACAAAACAAAAAGAAATCCTATTTACTAAATTGCAGTTAATGCCCCCTTAAGGAATAAAAATCATTAAATATAACACAATATTCCAAAGGAATGTAATTCAAAAGCTCTTTACAAAGAAGAAAATTTAATGAATCAAAGGTTTCCTATAAAATGTTCATCCTAATTCTGTCCTTATTTGTTCTATTTTGAAGTGTATATATGATTCTTTAAAGTCATATCATATTATATAATGTAAAAGAACACAGTAAATGAAATTTTTATAGTTTTTTCAATTTACATAATTAACAATTATACTTTAGAAATAACAAGCCTTTAAAAGTTTTTGAATTGTAAATTTTCCACTCAACTTGCTACTTTATTGTCTGCTTATTAATTGTTCTTTTCTTATCAAGTAAAATAAGTGAACTATGACCTACACTTTGTTAAAGAAAATGCTTTAATATGCAGTCTTTTTTATTTGTAATTTAATATCATTATTAACTATTCATGTCAAATATAAAAACTATAAATCATAATTTGATAGTTTTCAAATATTTGGATCAATGTACTGGTGTGTTTTACCCATTTTGATTGTTCTAAGTTTATAGGAAAATCTGAACTTTGCAAGAAGAATATGTGAAAGCATTTTTCCTGCGTCATTCAATGAAATAAAATAAGAACGTTTTCATTTGATACAGATGCCCTTGCTTGTAAATATGCACAGCAATGTATTTATTACAAACATATTGAACTATATGTTTTGTTTTCTTTGAAACGTAATGACATTTATTTCTGTGCTTTGTCATTATATATTGTGTGTGTGTGTTTGTTTGCTCACATTGTTCAATAAAAATTTTAATTAAAACATAGATCTCTGCCCTTGAAAAACAATTTTTGCCTACTTTGAATTTTTCTTGCAGACATTCTTATTGATTTAAAATTTAAATGGCAATTATTTTAATGTTCTCCAAAATAACATTTGTTGCCATTCAAAATGTCTCTTTATCTATTCCAGATTCTGCAAAAACACTAAAAAATGATTAACATCAACATGCACAAGCAAGAATTCCCATAAGGGCTGACTGACTATTTCAGCCATTTTGACTTATTTGTAGTTTTAACTTTGCCAAAGAAAAACTGCCTCTTGAAGTTTCTTTCTATCGGTTATAGTTCATATAAAATTAACACAAAACAAAATGAAAATTATCTTTCAAGACTAAATAAGGGAACATACTAAAAGAGAGAGCAGACCCCATTCTCCCCTCATCAGGTCCAAAGTAATATATGTGAATTGCCAATGTTTTGAACCACTGACAATCTTAATTAAACAAAATCAAACTAAAAGGCTGTTAGTTTTCTTGTTTGAATTGTTTTACATTTGTCATTTCTGGGTCTGTTATAGCTAATTATGCGGTATGGACTGTGTTCATTGTTGAAGGCCATACAGTGAGTGACCTATAGTTGTTAATTTCTGTGTCATTTGGAATCTTGTGAAGAAATGTCTCACTGGCAATCATACCACATCTTCTTATTAAAGGTATACTAGATAACTACTTTGCTCATGTTTAACAGATGCACAGCTAGATGGACTAACAAAAACCCTCATCATCTCATTTTAAAAAAAAACCTCCAAAAGCAGGGGAAAAAATAAAATCAAACTAGGACAGTGAAAAAAATCATATATAAAAAAAAAACTACCATAGCTGCAGTCCTTATCAGAGAAAGATTTGTAAATCCATCCATCTTCACAAACTAGGGCAGAATGATGCACAGTTCTGAAAGAAAATAATATCATCACAAATTAGCTCAGAATGATGCACAGTTCTGAAAGGAAATAATATCATCACAAATTAGCTCAGAATGATGCAGAAGTCTGAAAGAAAATTATCAGGAAATAAAATAAGTTACTCATTATTATAACAGCTTCTATGTGGGTGGTGGTGGTGGAAGTGGTGGTGGCAGAGTGGTTTAAGTAGTCCAACAACTGTATCAATACCCAGTGTCAACCCTGATGTTGTGAGTTGAATCCCCCACATGGCAGATTAGCTCAACTCTAAACTTAATTCATTAGGAGATTCAGTTTTCCTGCTGAAGGTCGGTTGTTCTCTTCGATAAAAACTTACCACCTCAAAATAGCACAATAAAAATTTAAAAATATCAACAGCTCCTCTCATTTATGATTAAAATCTATATTAATCAACATATTTTTGACAAAAATATCTAAAGGCAATCATTTTGCTAGATAACATTACTAAATCAAAGTACTGAAGTCCTAAACTCGATAGTCCGCAAGTTCTGGTGGATGCGGTCACAGGCACTTGTCTCAGAAAAAACAGAGTGCTGGATAGCACCTCTGGAAAGTTTGCAACTGTGGATGTGTATTATTTCGAATAGGTTATAGATGTGTATTATTTCAAATAGGTTATATATTTATATTATTTCAAATAGGTTATAGATGTGTATTATTTCAAATAGGTTATAGACGATATTATGTTCATTTCTTTATGTGCCCATGTCATGTCAAGGACCTGTGATTTTAGTAAAAAAAAATATTGATTTAGGTCCTTCATATTTGTTTTTAGTAAATTGTTTTGTTACTGATTAACCGGTCAGTTTTCTTGTTTGAATTGTTCCACATGTTTCATATCAGGGCCTTTTATAGCTTACTATATGGTTTGAGTTTTTCTCATTGTTGACGACCATATGGTGGCCTATAGTTGTTAATATATCTCCCTCCTTTTTTCTTTTTTTTTTTAAATAAGACAGTTAACTTAAATCAATACAACTGTAATGAAAGTGAATTTATATTAAAGGCTTTGATCAATAAATAGGAAATGTGCCCATGGGACACAAATGATACCCCCTCTAGCATTTAAAGTTATAAAGGGTCACAACTCAAGAACTGTAAAAGTGACACTACAAAAATTTGTACTTTATCTGAGTTTTGAGGTAATAAGCATTGTGTATACATTCCTACACACAAGTTGAGGCAAACTTCAGTTAAAGAAAGGAAACGAAAAAAATCAGCAATTCTTCCATTTGTATAACTGGGCATAACCCTACAGCAGTAAAAATGACTCCACCAAAATTCAAACTTGATCTTGGTTTTATGGTTAAAAGAATAAACTGTTTAAGTTTCATAACATTTGGTTGAGCGAACTAAAGTTAGATAATGGAAACTAAAAAAAAAAAAATTTTACATTTGTAAAGGGGCATAACTCTAGAACTGTATAACTGATGCCACCAAAATTCAAATTTGATCAGTGTTTTGTGGTAATGAGTATTGTGTATAAGTTTCATAACATTTGGTTGAGGAAACTAAAGTTAGATAATGGAAACGTAAAAAAAAAAGAAGCAATTTTTACATTTGTAAAGGAGCATAACTCTAGACAGGTAAAAGTGACGCCACCAAAATTCAAACTTGACCTGTGTTTTGTGGTAATAAGTATTGCATAAAAGTTTCATACGATTTGGTTCAGGCAAACTAAAGTAAGAGATCAGGAACCAATTGTGGGATTAACGAATGTACGTACAAGTAAGGGACATACATACTTACAGAAGAACAAGGATAAAACTTAATACGATGGGGGCATAAAAATAGCAGTATGACGACAGAAATAAAAAGTTTATATACACTAGATTCATTGAGGTGCTTATAACCATGCAACACATTTTAGTTGCTGCTGTGAAATTAAGCATTGAGGCAATAACATTTGAGATTTTTGGTTTTCAGTCATTCATTTGATATACTAGTCTAGTAATCATTGTCTCTGTGTTAGGATGACACATTGTTAATTATAGGTCAATCTTAAAGAATCATTCTGCCCCAGGAATAAAGTGTGAGATAAAAAGTTCTGGATCCGCCACTGCATTGTTAAGCACTAAGAAAGTCATTTTGCAAGTACATGGACTTTTAATCATGTATATAATTTCTATAGCACTTGTCTTGATACACTGAGCTATTGAAGAAGTAGAAGCTGACTCGGTTGCTTTTAATACAAGCCTTATCCTCGTAACAATTTGTGTACTATATACAAATATACACCCGCACCCACTAAAAACTCATATTAACACACAAAGGAACGTGCCACTAATCCACCAATTCATGCATACATATATAACGGTAACGGTAAAAGCATCATCTTCACTGCTCCATGCTTAAAATACTAGTTTCTAATTTATGCTAGGTGTGCGAATATATACATTAGCTTTATAGCAGTCTATAGGTAAGCACTAAATTTACTGTCTTATATTTTGAACATACTGTTAATATTTGATATATGCGTTCATCTGCAGAATATGTAGATACATTTAAAATTTAGGTACACAAAAGCACTATGCGGTAAATATGTATGTCAGGGCCGTAACTACATGGAGGCAAATGAGGCAAATACCTCATGTTGGAAATTGAAAAAAAAAAAAAAAAAAGTTGAAACAAAAGCCTGTCTTCATATCAAATTGTTTTCACGGCAATGCAAGTGTCTTGCAAGATTAGCAAGTACTCCTAACTCTCTCATGTTGCCCCTGCATGTTTTTCGTGATCCATGTTTCTATTTTACTTTTAGTTTTCAGTGTTGATGGTCTATTTGTTTGTAATTATGTGTCTTATCTGTACTTTTGTTCATTTATTGTCCTACTTAATGACTATAGTCTAAGTGTTGATTTTCATTTGTAAATGTGTAGTTTGGCAATGATGCATGTTCACCGATGTCCAGACATCGTGCAAGTAAATATTTTAAGAAGATACAATGCTATTGGACACAGACAAATTGGTCCTTTCTGTAAGGGATATAAGCCGATAACAGTCCATTCTGTAAAATACTGGACAGGTCAGGCCAAAGGCCTGTTCAGTATTTTACAGAATGGACTATTAGAGGCTTATATCTTACTTAAAACATTGTTTAACACGTCCAAAAAGGTAAAACAAAAGAAAAAGCAAGTAAATATATATTTTTATCAAGTATGTAAATTGTTTTGTGAATAAAGTTTCTTTACATTAAAATATATCCTACATGTTGGCCCCTTTAAACAATAGCTCAACTTAAAAAAAAAATAGAAAAAAAAAGAAAGTACAGCTGAAGGTAAACAACATGTATTGCTACATGAAGAATAAGACACAGGGTATGCATATCATGATTTTTGCGTGCGCAAGGACTACTCATATTTTCCGCTTATAGTTTTTGTGATTTCCTTTACATAGGGTTTGTGTTTCAAAATGGATAAAGTGATTTAAGTATATTCTTAATGCAAAAACGAAGAAAGATATGTCGTTATCAGTGATTGTGTTGTTTCAAACTTCGGATTAAAATCAAATGTGTATTCAAAATCTATTCAGATACATTAATTCATTGTGGCTTACAAAGAGGATATAGTCAAAGCAGCTAATATCAAGGCAAGTTGTATATATATTATATTTCAAAATGTATTCCTCTCCTATTTATTTCTTGTTTCTTCTGGGGTTTTATTTTTTACTCGGTCAATGAAAGAGATAAGAATAGAATATGAAGACAGGTTCTTGTTGAGCCATATTGAGTGCACCTCAGTCATTTTATTTCAAATATATAATTAATATGGACAAAGGAAGAGATAACAACATGCCAACAATTATATTCTTTTGTTGAAATGTTCAGAAGACTGTTAATGTTTACCCAAACGGTACCACCTGAAACCCCCCACCACCCCCCCCCCCCCCCCCCCCCCAACCCTTTTTTCTGTTTTTATTTCTTTCTGCAAGGTCGTGTCGCTTTTTTGTGTATTGAGTTTTTTTAAATGTTACCTAAACATAATTTTGTCTCGTTTTTCTTTTGAAAAAAATCTTTTATTATTAAAACGATCATTGCGATAAAGTGTGAATCGAACACACTATTTGTTTGCTTGACCAGATAAAATGCAGTAATGCCTTCTCTATTCTGCTTCCCATATGCATCGTCGTTCATAAGCGAAGTGTTGCATTATATTCATATTTATGCAATAATATCAGACTTAAAAATAATCAACGCCGAAACCTGAAAATTAAAAAAAAATTAGTCATGTAAAAGGAAGTTCTAGATTCACACTTTGTATACAGGATAAGGTTTGGGTTGTTCATGGCTCTTCAAGTTATATTGCGGCATGATCTATCAAACTTTAGAAGCATTACTTTATTGCTTTTTTTCATTTTAATTGTAGTTGAAAATTATCTTAGGAAGAGTAAGAGCATCACCAAAGGTCAATGTTGATAGCCTAAAGACGGACGAGGATAACTCTTTTGAAAAAAGAAATTCATAAAAGCAACAAAAACAAGACTTACAACAAGCATAATCAACTTATTGAATAAGTCCTAAAAGAGACAACCAAAAAACATGAGAAAATTGACTGTTATATAAATATTGGAAGTGTTCAAAACTCTGATTTTTTTCCTCAAGAAACCGTTTTGATGGGTAACAAAATTCTTGTATTGGAATGTGACTTTAATAAAATGTTTTTTTAATTGTCATTTGTTTTTTGGTTGTATTTTTGTTTACATGATGAAAACAATTTTGGTAATGAATACTTTTTTTTTTAATTTCAGGGATTGAAATATCAATTACCTGTAAGAATCAGTTATGCTACCTTTAGCGGTCCAATATTTTTAAGAAAGAGTAGGGGTATTCTTAAAAATATTGGACAGCTAAAGGTAACATAATGGTTTCTTACAGGTAAATGATAGTCCAATCACTGAAATAAAGAACGGGTAAAACAATAGAATGACGTCACAACAATGTTTTAATCATGGAGAATTGAACTTTATATCAAAAATACAAAACTGGATCTCATTTTTGTAGATAAAACTAGATAGCTGACATGGTTTAAATTTAAGTAATGCCACCAACCTCCCGTTATCAAATCATTTGAAAAAAACAATAACAATGTATTGCCATATGACCTTTTACATTGAAGGGTTAAACTTGCATTAAGTCGTGTTCAGACTCTTTAACAGAAAATGAAGGAATATCGAGTAAACGTGTACAGGACTAAATCGCACACAAAGTCAATGCATAGAAAAAGTACAAATTATCAATGGTCAGGGTTTTTATTCCTGTTCTTCATCTTGATAGTCGCTGGAGGGTCTTCAACAATGAAAGAATAATTAATACCATAAAAGAAGGTCAATATTGTCCCTAGTGTCGACTTAAGTAGTACTAGTACTGAGTAACCCTCCCCCTGGATCCGTCAATGAAACACAATACAAGACAAGAACGACAGATCCTGTATTAATGATTATGAGAATTACGATTTTTGCTTTATCCTACATATCTGATAGGTCTTTTTATGTTGTCCTTAAAACATAAAAGTCTTAAATTACAATGAATCATGAATCTATAATTTGCTTTGAGATCATAATATTGTCCAAAAAAATAGCTAAAAGATAATTACGTTTCATTGTAAGGTGGTAAGAAAGTGTCCAGAAAAGTTCAGAATGCATGATTTTGTGTTATTTTTCTCAGAGCTTCTGGGGGCCTTGAGCGGCCCCCAAACCCCTCTCCAAACATTTTCGCCTCGCTAAGCTCGGCAAATATATTTGCCTCACTTTAAACAGGCTAGTTAAGGCCTTGAATGTTAAAGCACTATGTTGTAAAATGGCAAAATTAACAAAAAATCTACATCTGCATAATACTTCTTAACTTCAATATGTTGAAGATTACAAGAAGGCACATACTAGGGAAACAAATTAAAAACTAAACATATTTACAATAATTGCAAAAACATTTTTTGGATTTTTTTGTATATAGATAAAACATGATTTGATTTAGCAATACATATGTGGTTTTGCACCAGACTTAAAAGCTTCTAAGTCTGGGCTACAGGCTACTTGGTATGGTAGGGAATTCCACAACCTTATTGTTCTAGGAAAAAATGAATATAAATGATAGTTTGTGGGAGAGAATGGCTGTATAAATTTATGTTCTTTAGATGGTATTAGGTATGTATTGACTGGGATGGAAACTAATTGATGTTGAATTGTATATAGCATGGTGACTGATGCAAGATTTCTTCTTTGTTGTAATGTTGGCCATCTTAGATGTTCAAGCATGGATGTTACACTGCTTTGATAGCTGTATTGGTTAAGTGTATACCTGGCAGCTCTTTTCTGTACCATTTCAATTTTATGTATTTGTTGTTTCTGCCAGGGGTCCCAGACACACTACAGTATTCTATTTTTGGTCTTACATATTTTGTAAGCCAGTTCTTTTATTTTTATGCTGTTGGTTTTGACGTTTCTTTTAATAAATCTCAGTGATGCATTTGCTTTGTTTCAATTGTTTGTGATGTCATTTATATGAGAATTCCATGTCAGATCGTTAGTGATGGAAACGCCAAGATATTTTGCTTTGTTTGTTGATTTTAAGATACATGTATGATCATGTAATGTGTATTTATAGATGATTGGTTTATGTTTTCTTGTTATGTGGATTATTTCATATTTGTCTGGGTTAAAGGACGTAAGCCATTCTTGCTCCCATTGTTACAGTTTATGTAGGTCTGATTGAAGGGTGTGACAGTCATCTAATGATGAAATTGTTAGATACACAATAGTGTCATCTGCAAAGAGGCGAACATTACTTTTGAGGTTGTCTGGCATGTCATTAATGTAAATTAGGAACAGACATGGGCCAAGAACAGAGCCTTGAGGAACGCCTGACAATACAGGACAACTATTTGATGTGTGACTGTCAACCACCACTTTTTGGGATCTATGTGATAACCATGCCTCTATCCAATCTGTTGTTTTGTTATTTATTCCCATGCGTTTCAGTTTTAGGATATATTATAAGTCTTTGATCATGCAGTGATCTGGAAGGATTTTTTCGCTATGGGCCCAGGGCCCCCAAAAATAAATTCAATGGGCCATTTTAAAAAATAGTGGGCCATGTTGTCAAATGAGTGGGCCATTTAAATTGACTACTGTAAAAAAAAAAAATAAAAAAGTATCAGTATATTTGTGCAAAGAGGTGGTGGTACTTACCTTTATGATTTTAAATTATATCATGGATATTGTTCCTGTGATTTTGTAATTTCAATTTCAATGAATATACAATAAGTTATTTTAACTTCCTCCAAACCGGACAATATTTAAGATAACCTTTATTTACAATATTCAAACTGGTTTTGTTGCCTTGTACATGTTCATGTTTTTTAGTACATTAAATTTGGGTCTTCGTTGAAACCATGCTTATTCCAGACGTTCCGTATCAGAGGACATTTCTGCCATTTCCTCTGCACTTCTAGCATTATTATTACTCATGACAATGACAAGACTAACAGTAGAGAGTATCATTAATTGATAGAACAAAACAACAATGCTGAAGTCATGTTTACAAAATGTCAAAACGAGCCAAAGACCAAAAAATGACATTGACAGTTAAGCGCCTATTATGGAGACAAAAATTATATTCATTAAAAGGCTTTGGGGTTTTTCAATCGAAATAATAGCAAGCTAAACTAACTTAAAAGATTATAATTAGAGATAAATCTCGTCTTTACTAGCCAAATTTCACAAATTCAAAGTTGTTTATAAAAAATTATATCAAGAATGATGGTTAATTACGTTTTTTTTTGGTAATCAGTTAAACTGCATGGTTCTATTATTACCATACGAAAACACCGAGACGTTAAACCGCATGGTTCTATTACAATAGGAAAACACCCGAGACATCCCAAAAATATATAGGTGCTCCTTTCATTGGAGGAACATTACATAGTTGTGTATATACACATGGCGGTACGGAACACGATCGGAAATCCATTTGACGATATCTAAACGTTTCGAAATGAAGTGAAAAAAATCGTGCGCCACGTGGGCGCTTACATTTGTCACTCTATGCGCCATTTCTGGTCGATATGCGCTATAGCCGCAGGGCGCACGTCCTTCCCGATCACTGATTGATGGTCCACTTTATCAAACGCTTTTGAAAAGTCCATGACAACTACGTCAGTTTGTTTACCGTTTGCCATATAATCAAGTATTTGCTGTGTAAATGTTAGAAGTTGTGTTTCACAACTAACTTTTGATCTAAAACCATGCTGCAGTGGGTATACATTGTAGTAAATCGTGAATGTCTAGATGTTTCATTATGGATGATACAATTATGTGTTCTAGTGATTTACTAAGAATACAGGTTAGAGGGATGGGCCTGTAGTTTTCAGGTTTAGATTTTGCTCCCTTTTTGAAAACTGGTGTAACCATGGCCTCTCTCCAGTCGTTTGGTACTGTGCCTGTATTTACTGATGAGTTAAACAAGTCAGATATTATAGGTGAGATTTCATGATGAACTTCTTTTAAAAAATGAGGTGATATTTTGTCTGGACCAATTGCTTTTGATTGGTTTAAATTTTTTAGTAATTTACATAGGCGGATCCAGGGGGGCCCTGGGGGGGCCGGGCCCCCTTTCGTGGGAAAAATTGGTTGATTATATAGGGAATCATTGAAGCATGACTGGAGCGGGCCCCCCCTTAGGAAAAGTTCTGGATCCGCCACTGATTTAGATGTTCCTTCTGGGGTGAAGTTTATTTGCTTCATTTCAAATTTATGTGTTGCTGATTTAAATGATTTTAGTTCACAAATGTGAGATGATTCCAAAGGTTTAGGTGTGGTAAATGCTGAGTGAAACATGTAGGTAAATAGCCAAGCGGATTGTCGTTTTGACAAAAAGAATGCACTTTTCTATCAAAGTCCATGAACCAAGACTACATTGATCTACATTGACATTTGCACCTCGGAAATATAATTTAGGCAAATGGACGTTTTTTTAACGATCATGTCTGTGGTTGATAAACGATGAAAATGTCTGTGTGTGTGCATATACCAGTAGTAAATATTGTCTGTGCCATTTTGTGTACCGACTTGTTACTGTTTGCATGTGATCGAGGAGTGTAGGGGAAGGAAACTCATCATTTGTGTTTATTCTTATAAATCTATGTAATACAAAATAAAATCGATTGCCTTGATCTGGGAACAGTACTATACTAGTATCTAACAATATATGAGACAATATCTGAAAAAGTCTAATTTTTGGCAATAAGAAAAAAAAACACAAAAAAAATGTCTTTAGACCCGGTATTTTTATAGCACAAATCGAAGAACACACATTAAGGATCTAGGAACTGTTGTCTGTAATTCAAACAATTGTTAAATGTGGTAACAGTGGCAATTTTAAAAATAGTACAAAAAAAATCCAGTTCTTTCCTGTTACCAAAGAGAATCAATTTTTAAAAGTTTCTAATGGAAATAAGGAATAAGTTTAAGACACTATTTGTGGTTTACTAGTATATCCTGCAATAGTTTATCAAATGCCAATTATTGATTTTAGCATTTGCAATACAAAAGGTTTAGAAATATACTAAAATATAGTCAGATATGTCGGTAATATGAAAGAATCTTGCTGGTGAGTAACAGGACAGCGGTAACAGGACAGAGTTGGTATCAGAAAGGATTTTTTTCTCAAAAAAAATGCTTTATTTTATAGTTTAAGAAAAATACATCATTTCAGATTGGTCACAATTGGAAGATAACAGCAAACAATGTCATTTATCCTTTAAAACTGTATTTGCAAGATGAAAAATCTGCCTATGTAATGAAAAATTCTAAAATAAATTCCTTTCTGTTACTATCTACTATATTAGAATTGCACAATGTTCTCTGCTGTTATCAAAAGCAAAAAACCTATTTTTTCATTCAATATACTGTATATTATTTTGAAATTTATTTAATACGGTGATGATAACTTATATTAAATGAAATGGTAGGCATATAGTAGATTAACTTTTTGATTCATCAGTGAAATTGTCTTGGAACATCCTTCCTGTTACTGATTATGGTTATGCTGTTACTTTTTATCAGGTAACATGACAGAACGTAACAGAAAGGAATTACGCAGTACTTTTTGTTCATTTACTCGAATTGTGTAGAAGTTTACTTCCATCTACATATTAATTTGATAAGATACTATAAAAACAAATGTACTGTTATAGTGCTGACAATGAAATATTCTCAGAAGGTACATAAAAAGGCTGTAACAGGAGAGAACAACAAAATTATTTTTCTCCAAATTCTGATCTTTGGGGAGTTCAGATTTTTCAAACTGGCTGCTTTTCACCTAAACATATGGAGTCATACATTCAGGAAATGATGTTCTTCACATTGCATTACAAGACTTACAATTTTGGTCTTTCGAACGTGTCCACAGGTGGAAAAAAAACAGCAGCATCAGGAGGGAAATTACCCCTGGGGACAACATTTAAAATACCCTTAAACATGCAAAATTTTCTTACATGCTTTAGTTATAACAAAGTCAGACCAGTAATGGAGAAGTGTTTTATATAATCTATCAGATCTGCATGTGAAAATCAGAAGGCTGTTTACTTAATTTAGATATTCTTTGAATGATTTAATTTTCAGAAAATAACAGGGGACAACATGATTTTTGGGGGTGGTTGACCCTTTAAATTATAATATTTTATTAGAAGCAATATTAAAAAGAATGTTTAATTTTGGTGCAGTTGGTGCATTATATACTCTAGTTAAAACTGAGACTTTAAATTTTCCAAAAAGAAGCCTGAATAAAAAAAATAATTGTTGGTGAAAGATGGGACATGGAAATTAGACTTTTTCAGATATTGTCTCATATATGTTCCTGCCTTGATAATATTCAACATATTTTCGAGTAAAAAGGGCCAAGGTCGCTGGCTAAGACTTCCTGATCTTTTAATCTTCATGATATGATTATGCATATTATATATATAGATACAAACCGAGGGGGGCTACTGACTATCCTTTCGGGTCGGTATAACTGTGCTGACAGCACTTGCCAAATCATACCATGTTCTAACCAGTAAACATTGAAAAACATACCCTGTCACGGTTCTAAACAGAAATGTTGAAAAACCTACCCGCTCAGAAAATGTATACCCTGTTCTAGACACGTTTTTTTACTACAATTGACCAAGGATTAAGAATAAAGCAAAGCAAAAGAGTTAATTCTGATTGAACTCTTTTTGTTCCTATAAACATTTAAAAAGTTATCCTGTTCTAGACAAATACTTTGTTTAAAAAAGAACCTGTTTTCACCAGCAGGGCATGAAAAAGCGACCCTGTTCTAACCAGCACGACATGAAAAAGGGACACTGTTCTAACCAACAGGGCATGAAAAAGTGACCCTGTTCTAACCAGCACGACATGAAAAAGGGACCCTGTTCTAACCAGCAGGGCATGAAAAAGGGACCCTGTTCTAACCAGCAGGGCATGAAAAAGGGACCATGTTTTGCGCCACACTCATACCACTAAAATATAGGAAGTAACCCCCTTCCCCCCGGGGATACAAATGACATCAAGAGAAATTCAGATACATATACATGTACATGCTAATTTAGTTGTCAGACCAACAATTCACCCTCCCCGGTTTACAATGGTATACTATTACACCACTGTCCCATGTTAGGGGAGGGTTGGGATCCCGCTAACATGTTTAATCCCGTCACATTCTGTTTGTGCCTGTCCCAAGTCAGGAGCCTGTAATTCAGTGGTTGTGTTGTGATACGTATTTGCTTTTCGTTCATTATTTTGTATGATAAATTATGTTTTTACATAAACTAGGTCATTAATTTTCTCATTCGAATTGTTTTACACTTGGCAGTTTTTTGGCCTTTTGTAGCTGACTATGCGGTAGTTTTTAGTTTTTAAGGGCTATTTCCCGAGACCTCTTTGTCCATAGCGCAGGGGCGGATGCAGGAATTTTCGAAAGGGGGGGTGCTAACCCAGGGCACCCAGGGCAAAGGGGGGGGGGTGCAAAACATATGTCCCGATACAAATGCATTGATCGGCAAAAATAAAGGGGGGTGCGCACCCCCGGAACCCCCCCCCCCCCCCCCCCTTGGATCCGCCACTGTAGCGACCTTTTTTCAAACACGTGTCAGAACGCAATCCTGATTTTAATTGAAATATGTTTCCCTATATTTTCGTTGTTATATCCTAAAATTAAAGTAACCAACTTGACGTCCATCTAAAATTAGTGGTCTATATTCTCGTTTTTATATCCTAAAATTAGAGGTCTTTACTGAACATCAAATAATCAAGCTGCGATTATACTAAAATTTGGAAATAGTTATTCTTTTTTTCTTTTCTTCGTATAAGCTTCCTCATACATATTCTATCTTCTGCTTTTCAACTTATAATAATTATGTATATCGTATATTTACCTATATTTGGTACATCGACCCCAACTCCAAAAACTACACTTCACGTAGGTCTTTCGTTCTGAAGTCCAAGTATTCTTTTTTACGTGATTTCTTAAAATAAAAAGAAAAACAATTGTGCATGCTCTTCTTCGTGTTAAGAAATACCGATATTTTTTAAGAGACTAAACAAAGATGGACTGTTAAATGAATAACAAATATAGCTGAGAGGAGGATAGAGCAAATTGTTACTCCGAACAATTATGCACGAGAAAACATTGTAAACCGAGGCGAAGCCAAGGTTGACAATCGTCCAAAGAAATTTCGAGAAATAAAAATCTCTCAGTCAATTTATTATACTGAATGTTCTGGTTTTTTTCCCTTCTGTTTATAAATAAACAGAAAAAATGGGATCCCCAATCTCCTTGGCTTAAACCAACTAAAATAAAAATAAAAAATATGCATGTCTATTCAGTTATAAAAACAAACACAACTATAAATGTATAAAATGAACCTACCCTCCTTCGCGTAGCCACCACAAATTAGCCAAAGAAAAATCCACTAAAATAAGAAAAAAAATTAAACTAACAGAAATTAGTTTCTTATCCATTTCTTAACTTAAACGCATACTACAGAAGCGTATGACCAATATAAGCCCCCATTTATAAATCGAGTATTTAAGAACCCGCTTTAAACCCGTTCAACGAAAGTTAACCTAAAATTGTTCTCAAATTTCAGATGAAAACCTTTTTAATTGTTCTATGAAGTAACTGTTCGGTAATTTAATTAATTAATTACTGTCTTATTAGTTCTACCATTCGCTTATTACAATTGATTCTAATGCATTTCAAATAAGAAAATATATATATGCAACGAAATTAATTTCTATGTAGACGGAAAGTCTACCTTTTGTTTTAACTGCCGCGACGTGATTGCTTCAATTGCGCATTGGTATTGATTTATTTTTATGCTTGTCATATTATAAATATATATCTTTCAGGAATGTTTTCATTTTTTTAATTTTGGTACTGTTCTTCCAAATTTCATATTATAATTTTTGAGCCGTTCCATTATTCATGTAATTCTACAATTATGCACTTTAAGAAAAAAAGCAGACGTATAACATGTTTATATCTTATAACTCCATCTGTAATTTTGTCATTTTTTAAGACTTTTATATTAATTTTGCATGTCTGTTTAGTTTTCCAATCAGTTGATCGTTTGTTCATTCTTTTATCGCTTGATTTCGATTTCTCATCATTGCCAAATTCAATAATGATGATATTAACTTTACTTTCTTTCCTCTGATTTTGTTATATTGGCATAACTAACAAAAAGCGACTAATCACGATGACGTCACAAAGACACTCTTATTGTAGATTTTTGAAAAATAAAATTAATAATGATTCTTTTTTTTTTGTCACCAAAAACCATAAAGGGAACTGATTTCACCACCATATTTCGTTCGATACGTCGACAGTAAAGAACTTTAATATCTCGCTTTTTTTGTCTGCATACCAACCGATTATAAGTAAAATTCATATTTCATGTATTATATGTTTGCCATTTTTATATTTGAATGCCTGGGATTGAAGTCATAAAACTTTGCACAGTGCTTGGAGCACATAAATCATGCCCGGAAAATGAAATCCAGCATTTTGATTGGTTGATTTTCGAGTACGAATATAAAAAGACTGACTCAAAAGTTTTATGACAGAAAGGCCAGGGCTGCATAGTAGTCTGGTAAAAACAGAACTTCAATTGACATTTATACCAGTTCAAATTAATGGCTGTATATATCTGCTTATCCACTTGGCCTATACTCCGAAGACTATTTAAAGTTTTCACAATATAAATAAGAAGATATTGTATGAATTCCAATCCATAATAAGACAACTCATTATCCATGACACAATGTATAAAAAGTTGAAACAACTATAGTTCAAGGTATGACCTTCAACACGGATCCTTGGCTCACACATAACGAAAAGCTGTAATGAGACCGAGAATGACTGGTGTAAAACAATTCAAAAAGGTAAACCAACGGTCTAATCTATATATATAAAAAAAACACGAAACGAGAAACACCCATGAATCACATCTACAAACAACAACCACTATGTAATTGGCTCATGACTTCAAACAGGTGCCAACACATGCAGTTGGTTCAACTATTTTAATAGGTACCAGCCTTCGTCCTAACCTGAGACTGTAGTGTTACATTACAACATAAAAAGACACACTATATAAAATATCAATTGAAGTGACTTATTCGATCAAAATAGACATTAAAGTTAACAAAAACAAGTAAGCAAACACTGAACGAATGAGTTTGATCTATGACACAATATATAAATGCAATATCGAAACGTAGGTGCCTATAATCCCTATATACCATAGACGATAAAGGTAGTAATAAAACAGACAAAGTAAGAAATTCAATAAGACAACTCTTACCTGGATCAAAGTGATAAACAAGAATGTTTCTGTATGCTTGTATTTCGACTTATCGCATGGCGATATCCTATACGCTTGTCGCATACATGTACATCACTGGGAGACCCATGCGTATATATATTTCATCATGACGTATCTTGTATATTATATGTTCGTGTTGCTCAATTCTTGGTTTTACTATTTATGTATTTTGGGGAATGCTGTTTGTCAGATTGGTATTCTTTTCGCATTAGCGATGTTCATTTTTTCTATATTTCTTGTCCTGAACATGCATGAAATATTTGCCACAGAACTTTAAGCAATCAATTAATCAATCTTCTGATATACAATGTAAGTCTGAGTTACATTTATAATTATCAAGGCCCTTTCAAACGCATACGTCACAAAGTCTTTTGATGTAATTGTTCGAAGAGGTAAGTAGGGTAATACAGGGTTGCGTTCTATATCATATCGTTGCGTTCTATATCGTATCAGTAAGTATTAGATATACTAGATCACACCCGCGAAATCGCGGGCATACACAGTTGTAAACTGTTGTAGGATGAATTTTTGTAAAAGATATTATGTCTGGAGAATTTCATAAAAGGTATCAAAAGCACTTCCAAAGTCCGTTATCTGTTTCTTTTCTGCTAAATTCAATTATTTTCGTGTTTCTGGCCTCAGACCACAATTATTCTTCCCCTTTGCTACAATAAATATAGAAAGATGTGGTATGAGTGCCAATGAGACAACTCTCCATCCAAATAACAATTTATAAATTAAAGTTAACCATTATAGGTCAAGGTACGGCCTTCAACACGGAGCCTTGGCTTTTTTTGGGTAAAAGTCAAATTAAAATTTTGCACCATTTCAAAAATGAAATAAATGTAACTACTTATAGAACATTATCATTCTAATAAAATATGCTTCTAGGACAATCCACCGATGCTTTTTCTTTTGAGAGCCCTATTAACATGCCAATGGTAGGATTTGAATCATGTATAAATGACGAAGGCTAATTTGAGGGTCACGGGTTGGAGGGGTCCTGATCCAGAAATCCCGGGCTTACAAACATGAAAACATTTAAAGAAATTCATATCCCGAAATTCGAAAAAAATATTCCCGTAAGGATCAATCCCGAAAAAGTCCTTCCTCCCTCATATCTCTACCCTACTTTCATTTTAGGCAAATTACTACTTTCACTTTCAACTATAAATTTTTATGCTCCATTTATGGGCATTATGTTTTCTAGTCTGTGCGTCCGTTCGTTCGTCCGTCCATCTGTCTGTCCAGCTCTAGGTTACAAATTTTTGTCTAGGTAGTTTTTGATGAAGTTGAAGTCCAATTTACTGGAAACTTAGTAAATATGTTCCCTATAAAATAAAATTTATAATTTTAATGGCAAATTAGAGATTTTACCCCATTTCATGGTCCACTGAATATAGAAAACGATAGTGCCGATGTGGCATCCGTGTGCTACAGACATGTTCTTTTCCCCGACATGTTTTACTTATTTCAATATATATGCAACTGGTATGACCCCTTAAATAGTCATTTCAATGCAACTGGTATGACCCCTTTAAAAGTCATTTAAAGAAAAACAGTAGACAAGAAGACAGAAAGTCTCTATATTTTATAGTAGTATAATCGCTGTTTACATGCAGATAAACGCGAAAATAATTGTCCTCTCTAAGGAGGTATAATAGTTGTGCTTATTGCGATCTAAATACCATGATATCAAGAACGCTCTGATTGGCTTATTTATTTTTCATTTTTGTTATCCATCATACGATTAGTTGTACTTGTGCATGTTTTAAACCGGAATTTTATCTGTGACTAAAAGTCAGTCTGCTGACGGAATCAATATTCGGACACCTTTTTTTGTCGTTTTCTACCAAAATAACTCAATCTGAATAATCATAAGAATGGATGACAAATGCGACTATGCATGCTACCTTATAGGACACAGAGGCGTGATGATTAATTTATTGTGGAAGGAAGAGAAGCGACACACAAAATGAGGTCTTCTCAATTGATCGTGTTGATTTGTAATCATGACAATGTACTTTTATTCAATACTTCTTTCATATGTGTGTATATTACTTCATTGAAGAAAGACAAATGTGGACACTTTTGCTCAAGAAGTGGACACATCCATCATGCTTTTTGAAAGTTTCATTGGCTTATAGACCATATTTTACATGTGTTATACTAGGACAAATACAAATAATAAAATAAAAATAAAACTTCAATTTATACAAATAATTGTACTCTGGAATTAAATACATACAAAAGAGTATATCACAATTAAATATCATCGTCAGATTCCTCATTTTCACTATCCTCACTTTCCTGAAGTATGCTATCATCTACAACATTGTTTTCCTGAATATTATCACAGATATTAAAAGGTTGAATGTCACCCGTAAGAAAGTTGCAATAAATATCCCATAAATTTCTCACAAATGAATATGTTTTAGGTTTTAGAACCCTTTCAGGTGCACGATTACGTTTTTGTGCGGCACGACGGAAAACTTTCTCAGACATGCAGATGACACTGGACGATCAACGTGTTCATTCCAATCCAAAACCCCTAAGCCCGTTCTGATTTCATAAGTTTTTTCTCCATAATGAACCCTTTTGTCAATATATAACAGAAGTGTATTGTGAAAACTTTCGATATAATGCGTATTTAAACAATGTATATATTTCTCTGGCTTTTTGTACATATACAAGGACTTTATAGCCTTTTTCAGAAGTCCAGCTGCAATGTCATCTCTTATCATAGTTCGGTGATAATGTATAAGGTTATGAAAATTAAGGAAATTATGCCAAAATGTGTTTTGGATTTAGCTAGATCCAAATACCCTAATCCTAAAGACATTCCATATATTGGACATCAGTGGGAATGATGTAACAAAAACAAATCATTATGTGTGAATATTCAGTGCATATCTATTTTGATAATAAAAATTCTTTCCTCTAAAACTAAGGTCATTGTCTTTTCTCAGTGAACTGTTATCAGATGTGAAACCAAAACCTCAACTGTTTGGCAATTAAATCTGTCACAAGTTGATAAAATACTGTAGCTGTAACAGATCATACAGATTCAGTCCGGACTGAAGATTTTCGGGGTTTAATAGTATAGATACTTATGTTGAACAATATGCTAGGCTATATCCAATTGACATCAATAATAATTAACTATCCAATAAGATGTAGAGTTCTCTAGATAACATGGATATTTTAGGCTCGTTTCTTTGTCTTGTTAGTTTCGTTGTTCTCATCTTTGTGGTTTTGTGTTTTTTGTTCATGTTTTGATGTTTCTTTGTTCATGTCTTTGTGTCTTCTTTGTTTTTGTCTTGGCGTTTTTTTTTTTGTTCATATCTTTTTGGTTTCTCTGTTCATGTCTTGTTTGTTTCTTTGTTCATGTCATTTCGGTTTCTTTGTTCATGTCTTGTTGGTTTCTTTGTTCATGTCTTGTCGGTTTCTTTGTTCATGTCTTGTCGGTTTCTTTGTTCATACCTTGTTGGTTTCTTTGTTCATGTCTTGGTGTTTCTTTGTTCATGCCTTGTTGGTTTCTTTGTTCATGTCTTGGTGTTTCTTTGTTGATGTCTTGTTGGTTTCTTTGTTCATGCCTTGTTGGTTTCTTTGTTCATGTCTTGTCGGTTTCTTTGTTCATGCCTTGTTGGTTTCTTTGTTCATGTCTTAGTTTTTCTTTGTTCATGACTTGTTGATTTCTTTGCTCTTGTCATTTTGGTTTCTTTGTTCATGTCTTGTTGGTTTTTTTGTTCATGCCTTGGTGTTTCTTTGTTGATGTCTTGTTGGTTTCTTTGTTCATGCCTTGTTGGTTTCTTTGTTCATGTCCTGGTGTTTCTTTGTTCATGTCTTGTTGGTTTCTTTGTTCATGTCTTGGTGTTTTTTTTTGTTCATGTCTTGTTGGTTTCTTTGTTCATGTCTTGTTTGTTTCTTTGTTCTTGTCATGTTGGTTTCTTTGTTCATGTCTTAGTGTTTCTTTGTTGATGTCTTGTTGGTTTCTTTGTTCATGCCTTGTTGGTTTCTTTGTTCATGTCTTGTTGGTTTCTTTGTTCATGTCTTTGTTTCATTGTTCATGTCTTGTCGGTTTCTTTGTTCATGCCTTGTTGGTTTCTTTGTTCATGTCTTGGTGTTTCTTTGTTCATGCCTTGTTGGTTTCTTTGTTCATGTCTTGGTGTTTCTTTGTTGATGTCTTGTTGGTTTCTTTGTTCATGCCTTGTTGGTTTCTTTGTTCATGTCTTGTCGGTTTCTTTGTTCATGCCTTGTTGGTTTCTTTGTTCATGTCTTGTTGATTTCTTTGCTCTTGTCATTTTGGTTTCTTTGTTCATGTCTTGTTGGTTTTTTTGTTCATGCCTTGGTGTTTCTTTGTTGATGTCTTGTTGGTTTCTTTGTTCATGCCTTGTTGGTTTCTTTGTTCATGTCCTGGTGTTTCTTTGTTCATGTCTTGTTGGTTTCTTTGTTCATGTCTTGGTGTTTTTTTGTTCATGTCTTGTTGGTGTCTTTGTTCATGTCTTGTTTGTTTCTTTGTTCTTGTCATGTTGGTTTCTTTGTTCATGTCTTAGTGTTTCTTTGTTGATGTCTTGTTGGTTTCTTTGTTCATGCCTTGTTGGTTTCTTTGTTCATGTCTTGTTGGTTTCTTTGTTCATGTCTTTGTTTTTTTGTTCATGTCTTGTTGGTTTCTCTGTTCATGTCTTAGTGTTTCTTTGTTCATGTCTTGTTGGTTTCTTTGGTTATGTGTTGTTGGTTTCTATGATCATGATCCTTGATAATATTTCTGTACTTTTCGTCAACAAAGTCTATCGACAGATTGTAGATATTCATAAAGGCGCTAATTTCGCCCCTTTAATAGCAGACTTGTACTGTTATGAATCACAGTTTATGACCAAATTCAGTAAGACCCTTCTAAATTGCGTTTATCGTTATCTTGATATCTTTTTCGTTAGATAATCCAGGATTTTCTAAATACTGTGCCGAAATATACACAAAGGAACTCACTTTAAATAAATCTAATGTAAGTGATAAAAACTGTCCTTTCCCTGATTTAGATATTTCGGTTTTACACGGGAAACCCCACACTATTTACGACAAAAAGGACACTGTTTCGTTCCCTATTGTTAATTTTCATTTTTAAGATGGAGGTGTTAGGGGACGACCATTTGATATTCTGGAGGGGGCAGGAGGATTTGTTTTGGATCGGTTATCTATTTTTGTAAACTAAGAGGACAGGTTATCTATTTTCTGCACTATTGAAACAAGATTTTTTATTTTCATTAAAGCAAGGGACTGATTTTTTTATTTTCACAACTATAATATATTCGAAAACATACAATTTTTTAATTATTTGTTTATCATAAATAATACATGTATAGTCATGTCATTATGTACCATTTAATCAGAAATAATCATCATCTTCTGCATGAAATGAATCTTCTATATTCCCAACTGCATATACATGTACATGCATAAACAGTATTAAAGTATGGTTGAAGTAGCATTTTTGTTAAAGTATTGGCAAACATATTTCGCCGAGTGGAGCGAGGAAATGTTTTTTTAAGGGTTTTGGAGCCATTGAAGGCCCAAGAAACTACAAATGTATAGAACAAACGATGCAAAATCATGCTTTCTAAATGTTCCCAAAACCCTTTCTTAATATGAAAATGCAAGTTCTGTTAAAATATTTTTTTGACAATATTTTGGTTAAAAAAACAAAATGTATAGATTCAGTGCAAGACTTAAGTTTCTAGGGACAACATCAAAGGACCAATATGCATGATAAAGCAAAAATGTAATTCACATAGTTAGGTCTGTGGCTTCTGGTTTTTTTTTTAACTCATGATCAAGTTAATAGCAAAATTACTAAATTACTAAAGAAATGCATCACTAACAGAATACAGAATGGCAATCAATGACAAATAGACAAATAAATAAGAAATATTGATCCCGAAAAATCAGGGGCTTCGTCTGAGGGAGAACAGAACTTGATTCTTGCAAGGCACTCGCCGTGAACACAATTTGATATTGAGACAAGCTTTTGGGTTTGAAATTTCCTACATGAGGCATCGGCCCTGTAATAAAAGTGAGGTAAGTGTTCCTGAGAAAATATACATCAAGTTAAATGAAACCAATTTTCAGACATTTCAAGTAGATTTAAATAATATTTATACTTTTATTATTAAAAGATTTGGAAAGTGTTTCCCGATTTTTTTTGGGGGGAAAAGGATGAATTTATGAAGAATCTAGTGCCATCTCATACTTTTGATTAGACCTGTTGAGTTATTTATTTTCAGTACATTGCAAGTCAGGTAATTCATTTTCAAACTAACCCAGAACAAACCATTTATGTTTGTGATTATCAAGGCTGAGTTATTTATTTTCAAAATCCTCTATCAGTCAGGATTCTACTTCGTCAAAACTATCTCCCCATTATGCCAGTTCATTTTCACAATCGTAGAAATGGAAGCCATTGTAGTGATGACCGGCTGCCAATTTTGCTCTTGGAAACCGATAAAATCCGCATAGCACTATTACGATCATTATATGTCAGTTGTATTTTAAAAGACAAATGTATCAACTAGCTAATGAGCATCAGTTAATGATCTTGTCTGCATTGGTTCAACTTAAAACTATTGTCTGATCGGTTTTCAGGTGGAATTTTCGAAAATTCATAAACGTTAAAAACAATTCTAATTAAATATTTCGTGAAAGAGCAGACTAGATTTTTTTAGTGGTTGAAGACTATAAACCCTAGTTTTCACACACAAAAAAATATAATTTTTCGAAGATATGCATTTTCATCATCCAACTTGAAAGACTGTCGTCAAGTAATTTCAGTAAAAAAAATAGCTATTCGAACATACCTACTCTGTTTTTGTGATTCATTTATAGATGGGTATTTCACTTGACCCATGTATTTCATCTTTTAGTACTGTGGTTTATGTTATATAGTCAACCTCTAGCTTTGATATACAAAAATGATAGAATCTCAAGCGAGACGATGTATGAAATATCCTTGCTTTGTACGATATCAAGACAAAATATTCAACTCAAACACGCCCCAACATAAAAAGGTGCACTCGATTTTCTCTTTTCGATACAATTGTTACCCATTTTTTGGAATTTTTTCTTGAGTCACATAATGGGAGGGCAGACACGAAAATTACTGAACTAATAGATTGATATGTTTTCCGTCCTTGGTAAATTTTAAAAAAAATCAGAGGTAATGCATTCTCTACATCCAACTTGAAAGATACTCATGTCGTCGACTTGATATCTAATTGTTATGCTTAATTAACTATGTACTAAATAAATTGAAAACTTATGCAAATGGTGTTTTTAAAATAAAACACTTTGTAATTGAGAAGAAAATTGTAATTTTGTTTGTTTCTATTAACTTTTAAAATTTTTGTCACTATAGTAAACATTACAGTAAGCATTTATCGCCTTCTCTAACAAAGAGCTTCGATTCTTTTGTTCTATTTCAACCGGGTTTCCGACTGCTCTTTCTATCTATAAATACTTGTAGATCACGGATTATAAGCCATTTGAATTGTGTTCTCTTCACCTCAATGTGTAAACAATTAATGTTGTTCGGAAGAACTATTCCTTGTATTAACGAATCTACGTCACCACCGGCAAAGTTGCCGACTTTTCTCAAATCGCTACAATAAAATCTATCTTTTTCATTAGCACCAACTTTTAAAATTCCTAATTCTAATGTATCGGTCTTATCTATAATATTCCCTGTAGATATAATAAGTCTTGATATATTTAATGGTTTTTCAAATATTATTTTAAAATATTGCCTTTTCTTTATTCCTTTCGCCCAAAAATATGAATTATTTGTATAAATATTTTCCGGACGGTATCCTGGTACGATATCCATGTTGGTCTTAAATTTAGCTGGCGGTTTTTCTCCTTGAGGTAAAATCATAATAAGCGGAACTTTAGATCCAAATCCTTTAAATTTTATGTCAACTGATGGCATCATTTTATTTTTTAAAGATGAAATCCTTCCAATGTGTTGGAATAAACTGTATGGTGAGTGTATTGGTGATGGTTGACCCATATATCTCCGAATATATCCTAGAAGAATATCGCATGGAAACGAAGTAAAATTCGACAGCAAGACAGATGATATAGAGAAAAGATCCTTAGAATGAAACATTTTTCCTATGAATCCAAGGCTTGAAAATTCTAAACATATCCAACTTTCATTTTGTCTGAGAACAAAACTTTTAATATCATTTAAAAATCCTGGTGCTACAAGAATGTCATCTTCAAGCTGAATAAAATACTTGTTGATACTTTGGCTATAAAGCATTAAAAATGCAAAATCAATATTTTGTTTTGATCTCCATTTTACTCTTGCAACAGGGTCTGCCTTTGTTTTTTTAAGTATTACAAGGTCTGGGTAAATTTTTGACGGAGCACTTATAATGTGGATGAGTCCGCTGTCAAAATGAATTCTGAAGTCTAAATATAATAATCGTGCTGTATGTTTATTCCATACCATATCTAAATCTGCCATAAATATCACAATGACCACCTCACTTGCTATACTATTGTCGATATTGGATACCAATGAGTTTAATGTGAAGTTAAGGTAGAAGTAGTTGTTAAAAGGTCTTTTCACCGTAGGTATTGCTAATGTCAAATAACCTGTTAATAAATATAATAAGTCAAATTAAGAGCTGTTACAGATAAAAATACTAGTGTTCATGACGAGAAAAACAGAACAACAAATCAATTATTATAACTTAGGTTCTACTAAGCAGGACGACCGCGATGAAGAGCGATATATCTGAACTGACATATGCATGTAGACACAAACACTGCATTTTTGGTATATCAGCAGAATTTGTTATTAAGGACCCAGTGAGGAGTTGTCGATAGTGATTTTGTGCGTACAGGCAACTTTGTTTTCTACGGAAGCGTATTAGGGATATAGAAAAAATAAAATTGGCAGTGAACTGTTTTTTTCAAAGTCGAAATTTTGACATTTCAAATCTTAAAATTTCGACTTTAACTCGAAATTTTAACTTTTCTAATCTTGAAATTCTGACTGTCAAAAATCTTGAAGTTTCGACTTTTCAAAAAGTCGAAATTTTTACTTTTTTAGAATTCGAAATTTCGAGATTTTAAAAGTCAAAATGTTAACTTTAAAATAAAATTTCGAGATTTTAAATGATGAAATTTTGAGTTTAAAGTGGAAATTTCGAGTTTTTACAAAGTCGAAATTCCGAGTTTTAAAAAAGTCAAAATTTCGACTTTTCAAAAAGTCGAAATTTCAAGTTTAAGTCAAAATTTCGGGATTTGAAAAGTCAAAACTTCAAGTTATAATCAAAATTTCGAGATTTGAAATGTCAAAATGTCGACTTTAAAAAAAAGTTCACTACCAATTTTATTTTATCTATTTCCCTAATACGCTTCCGTAGTTTTCTTCTTAATTAAATATCGAATTTAAATTAAATATCGAATTTAAATTCCTTTCCGA
This sequence comes from Mytilus galloprovincialis, assembly GCA_037788925.1. Classification (NCBI taxonomy): domain Eukaryota; kingdom Metazoa; phylum Mollusca; class Bivalvia; order Mytilida; family Mytilidae; genus Mytilus; species Mytilus galloprovincialis. The sequence continues at coordinate 26,387,540 of CM075341.1, forward strand.
CAGTGTGTGGATGTGCAGCTATATAACGAGCAACTACTTAAACGAGAGTCCGCTGAGCTTGGCAATCAAACACTGGTCTTCGGGAAAGTTCGGAGAGCCGACAGCATTGCTTCAGAAGTTGTGCAGGCAACTTATGAGGTTTACAGACCGCACCAATTTATTTACACAGATTAACGTATGTACTATTGTTAAAAAGCTATGACAAAATACTTATTCAATTGTTAGTTTACCTGCTGAATTTCTTCTGTGTCCATAAAGAATAACACTATCATCTATATTACCATACTTGTTGTAGTATTGCTGAAATGCAGAAAGCGGGGAAGGTAACGCCAAAGTGTTGTTTTCTTGTTTTCGCCAACTATTGAAGAACGAAGCATCACCATTATCGTTTTCATTACTGTTATGGATTTTTTTGTCTGGCTCTGGTTTCTTTGCTTCTCTAGTCAACGTTACGTTTGGAACAATGTTCTTTCGAAATATTGTTTCATTTACTGCAAACTGTGCCTACAGGAAAAACAACATGATATAAAATACAACGAGATGGGATCGACTGTTTTCAGATATAGATGATAATAAACTTCAAGATTTGAAATCATCAAGTTAAAGAAAGTCGAAATATTAGTTATAACGGTTCATCAGTTAGTACACACATTTTCCAATCATCAAACTAATTTAATACATGATAGCTATAAATGAATGAAATCGTCAGTATCGAACTTGAGATCTTCTTTTTTTTTTGGTTATTTAACAAATCAAAATTTGCAAAGCTTTCAGTTCAGTTCAAAGATTCATAGGTCAACTGAAATCGAAACAAACAACGGAAAAGAATGGTGAACCTGAAACTTTTCTGTTCGGGATGAACACATCTTTAAACTTTAATTAAATGATTGATTGTTGGGAGCTCAACGTCCAGTGGCAATATTTCATTCATGTTCGATACTATTTACTGTTAGTGAGCTGCTTTTAGTGTTCATTATACACCAACTGCACGAATAACAACAAACAATAAGCGGTAAATGTTGTCCTTTTTCTTTTTGAATATAAAATTCAGATTTAAACGCTAGAAACATATTGAATGTTTAGATGCCGTCTTACCTCTTGTATTTCTAGCAAGTGTTTCAATGGTTGTGGTGTGTGTACATCAACTAAAATAAATCAAAACTGTTGTAGAAACAATCTAATTAAAAACCGATCTCTCATCGCTCCTGTTTCTGATATGTTGCGTGGGAGATCTAACGAAACCCGCTTTGAGGTCACATGTGAGTGACCTCGTAGGTGTGTCTTTTTCGACCAATGAAATTGAGTCTTCCACGATCTTGGAAGTTTAACGTAAGGCAAAGGGATGCAACTCATTTTATTTACGACGAAATCGTCAGTCATAATAATTCATAAACTTTTTTGATTGGCTTATTAATAGGTCGTCAACTCATTTGCATATCTTTATAAATTCATGACTTTTAGTTCACTCACATGTGACCTCAAAGCCGGTTTCGTTAGATCTCCCACGCGACATATCAGAAACAGGAGCGATGAGAGATCGGTTTTTAATTAGATTGTTGTAGAAATAATGTATTTTACCCCATCAAACGCCCGGCGGAGGACATTTTAGCGCATTGATAGGACATTTGAGCGAAAAAAAATCGGACGTTTTAGCGACAAAGTTTCAGCGCCTAATTTTTAACCCATTTTAGCGAAAATTCAAATCGTCAATGCCCATTTTAGCGAAATATTTTTAACCCATTATAATATATAACAGATAACAAAATATAATAGACCCAAGACAGTACAGTAAAAACTATGTTGTCCATTAACAGGGGCGTAGCTGTCGTTAGGCACTTTAGGCACGTGCCTACACATATTTTTTTTTCACAAATATATTTTTTTTTATTTAAAAAAAATAATAAACAACGTTATCTGTAGATGAAAGCCGGTGAAGTTGTCAAAACTCTTTAATTATCGAATGTCCTGTGTACACTAGTCTCTCGTCCTTAGACTAGTGAATGGAATACTAGATATAATTGAATGTTTAAACTTTTGAAGATTTTACCTTATATAGAAACTATAAACTAGAACTTTGGCTCATATCATTTCACTTCATTTCACTTCTATCAACAAAAATTTGAATGAACCTTAACTTGAGTTTTTTAATTTGTTAGTTTTCAACCAGCTTTCCACTTTGTCTTCACCCGACTTGCCAATGTTGGTCGTCTGTTTGGCTGTGCAGGATGTATAAATACGCAGTCACGTTTGGTCAGAATGGGGACATTAAATCCGATGCCTAGTTGTAGAGAGAATGCAACTCTTTGAGGAATTCATAGTTGTTCTACTGAAAGGCAAAATTTCTGCTTCTATCCAATAATCCCTCATTTTCCAATGCATGGCATTTTTAAATTTCCAGACCTTCGTCCTGCACGATACCTATAACAGGACCTAGCTCCAAGTGTTATTTATTGTAAAAAAAAATCAACGGTCCTGAACTTGCATAAATATTTGACACTGGATGTAAAAAATCAATCAATCAACTGGCTTCCTGTAATTTTGAGTACTCTCAAATCTGCGTGTAATGGCCACAATTATATTCAAAATTCCTAAGCAGGTAGGGATTTTACAATAGAGGATATAAAACAAATACGAATTTCTTGAAATTTGTTAGGCATCGACTATGTCTGTATGTGTTTGTGTGGCTAGGGTAAAGGTTTAAAGATTCAAAAGATTGATGGTTGATGTCTAGCCAAAAGGATAATTCTATTATATAGCAGTATCAGTGTTTACGTTCCTATTTTTTTAATGAAGGATCGTCAATATGCACTATTAATAATTCAAGTTAAACGTATATATATATCAATCAGAACGGAATAGATATGATAATACCAAAAGGGTGTTCTGCTTAATTAAAGAGATACGCTGATCTACGCTGGGCAATGCATATTGTAAATATTTTTTTTATATTACGGATTGTACTGCGTTATTTAATTCACCAGTCAGATGTTACTGTACATTATTCATAATTCTTCGAACTTTTCATCATGTATATTATAATTATCATGATTAAATAACCAGTAATATTTTTGTACATAAAATTTTGCAGCTAAAACGCTGAAAAACCGTGTTAAATAACCAGTAATATTTTTGTACATAAAATTTTGCAGCTAAAACGCTGAAAACCTGCACCAGTTGGGGGCCTTTAGCGGCCCCAGACCCCCTGCCGATTGGTGCCTACAGTTGACTGAATACCTAGCTACGCCCCTGATTAAAATACAATAATAAATGTCGAAAAGATTTAATCAAATGTTAAAAGTCCGTTCTAGCCCTAGAGAACGTACGTAATGGGTTCTGGATATAGTTACCCCCTGTACAATACTGTTAAATTGCATAAGGAACTGTTCTTTCTCTTTATCATGTCTAGATTGTGGAGCACATTCTTCTATACTTCGTATTTTTAAATATGTTGGTGTTTGCAATTTGATAATAGTGTCATAGCTGAGTTACAACTTTTTTTGCTCATTATAACAGGCACGTAACGACTCTGGACCATTATTTGTTCGCTTTGAATACACAGAACTTCTGCCCAAAGCTTAGTGAGATTATTCAACCAGGTAAGTTTTCGCTAAAATGGGCTACAGATTAACAGGTGAACGGACTAATCCGGCGCTAAAATGGGCTCTAATGTCGGCGCTAAAATGTCCCCTAGTGGTTCAAATTTATTCGCTAAAATGTCCTACGCCTCAAACGCCAAACCTTAGGTTTTTTTATCTTCTTATAGTGTACATGAAAAACATATCAATGTATATATTTTTTTAAATATTTGTATATACATGTATTATACTCTTGTTTATTTGTGCTGGGTCTCTGTCACATTGACGTATACCCAAACATCTTCTTTTATTGATATTGATATGCTATGGCAAAATTACGGAAGCCGATAAGGGCCATTCAAAAAAAATAAATTATGTCGTAATTACGACATAGCATGTCGTAATTTCGACAAAACATGTCGTTATAACGACATCGCTATGTCGTAATTTCGACATAATATGTCGATATAACGACATCGCTATGTCGTAATTTCGACATAACATGTCGTTATAACGACATCGCTATGTCGTAATTTCGACATAATATGTCGTTATAACGACATCTCTTTGTCGTAATTTCGACATAACTTGTCGTAATAACGACATAGCTATGTCGTAACAACGACATCACTATATATATTAAAGAATATGTATTATGATTGCCAAGACACTAAATGACACAGAAATTAACAACTATAGGTCATAGCATTATGCCCCCAATAACTAGAAAAGCCCCCGCATAATCAGCTATAAAAGAGGGACGAAAGATACCAGAGGGAGAGCCCCCGAAATGCTGTGTGGCAGACAGTGTTATTAATTAATTATTAGCTCCCTTGGTAAAACTCCAAATTTCATATTTAATGTATTTCATTGTTAAATAATTTACATGAAGCTGAATAAGTATATATCTGTTAATTGCATAGCTTTTGCTATTTGAATTCACTGATTAAAGATATTTATTTATATTGTAAAGTTTAATTAATATTTGTATCGTCGCAAAATCTTTGGTCACCTTCTTTGGTTACCTTCTGTGAGAAACTTATATATTTTATAGATCCTGATTGAAAGTAATAAGAAACCGACCGGGGACTAAGCCGACTGACCTAAAGTCCTATCAATGCAAGCAAAGCCTAACACCTTTCTTTAAAGAAGCGCACAACTCCGTGGTTTGTGGTAATGAGGGTGAATGGACGTATCGATTGATGTGTATTTACTGTCAAGCGATGGGCACGATGTTCCTAAAACACGACGTTACACATAAAAAGCGGCGTCGAAGAGGGTTTTTGATTATTTTTTGCAAGTTTTATTCGTTTTTTTATATGTTGGTTGATTTATTTATTATATTACAAAAATTTTTAAATTTCTGATTCTGGTTCTGTTCGTTTTGTGATGTCATTTTATCATAAATTACCTCAAGTTGTGGAAATCTATTTAATAATGTTTACCTTTTAAGTTATTTCAACTAAAAATGCATTACTGTCGCAAGTAATGTGGGAAAGAAAGATGGGACAGAAGTAGATATAGGCAGATGTGGTACAGTTTTCCGTTAAAAGATATTTTTTTTTAGATGTACGAAACTTTTATCATATGATGTTTAACTTTCAAGGTGCATATCATCTGTCATTGTAAAATTTCTAAATCTTAACTCAACCCCAATACAAATATATCTGACACTCTGCAAGTAAATCGAACATTTTTACCCTTGGTTAAATTTGAATAGAATTGTATTTTCCCTGGTACATAAGTTGTCGAAATACACCCCTTCAATTACTTGAACCTTGGCTTGAGAATTATTTCCGCAAGTCATCTATAGTGTTTAATTTCTGATATACATTTTAAAATATAGTAATCTACTCCTGGATCGTCCGCGAAAACGGCTTAAATAATCCCGGGTTTTTAAAATTCGATGAAACGGTTTTCGTCGCTGTTTGGGATTTGTCTTTCAATTACTAGTACCTCCATTTCATGCACAAGTTTATATTGACGAAAAGTTCCGGCTTCGCTAGTACAGGAATTAATTTCATCACGACAGTTATAACATGAATAGCAGGACAAATCGCGAAGTAAAACACTCCGTGAACTGGTATAAGTCTTTGAATATTGGTGATTGCACCTTACTGAAATGACGACTTTAAATGATCTATGGAGTACTTCCACAACATAAATTTCAATTCGAATTTTACATTTAGAGGATTGTCTTGGTGTCTAAAATTTGTCTTTGTAAAAGTTGGACGAAGTTCATGTAATGAGATGTTTTCCCCATTTCCCCATTCTTTTAAATAAATCGTTAAAAGCTATAAACGATTAATAAAAATTGCAAAATTTAACCTGTGTCGAACCTATGTCCCCGGGTGGAGTCTATAGCAACATGCGCTATTCTTTTTTTTTCGGCAGCAATCATCAACCTGTTTTTCCAAATTTCACAACACGATTTGTTTTAATTATCATGAACATTTAATTGAAACTTTAGCACATGTAACGACGGAAATTAGCGTCTTTCGAACTTTCGACGTTTGGACAAATTGGCTACTGTTTTGTAATGTGTGGAAGCATTTTATTCCTTTAAGACCCAAACATGTAGTTAATAAGAAAAGAATCTTGTCATTTTTTACTCTTCGTGTATCTAACTTTTGTTTTGATTAATTATAAAAAATACGCGTTAACTGCTTTGAAAAATGAAATATCAACTTGGACAAAATGGCTACCGTTTGAAAAACGACTGTGTAGAGAAGATTTTATTGAATCAGCAATATTTGAACTCACGAACAATGAGGCAAATATTTGTACTTTTGTTAGATATTATTATTGTCTCACTATTTTTATTCATTTTCTGCTACTTACAAAATTCACTTTCAGTCGTTGAGATAACGAAAAACGTCGTTGGACATTTTTCTTATTCCCGCTTAATATAAAGCCACCGAGTCAAATAAAAGGAGTAAGTTCGGTAAGTGCCATATTTGGCCCCAATTACAAAGTTCATGGTTACAAGACATTAATTGTTTTAAGTTGCCTTAAAGACATGTGAGAATGTTAAACAGAGCTGTTTTTGTCAAAGTTTAATTGTAACACGTTGATTTTTACATCCCAAAAAGGTCAAGATAAGGGATTTTGGTGAAATTTGACAAAATCAGCTGGATTTCAACCAAATAAAGGACCAGGAAACATAGAGCGCATGCGTCGACAAGCTTAATATTCAAATAAGACATGTTAAATGTCTTCACAAACATTATTTTAAAAGATCTTTGTTGTCGACGTATGCGCTCTATGTTTCCTGTCAAATAATCGTTGGAAATTTACCCATTTTCATTGATTTTTTCGTGAAAAATCAATATGAGTACAACTTGTGACGTCGTAATGAAATGCAGAAACGTAAAATTTTCAACAACATGGCTTATATCCTATCTAGTCAATGTATTAGCTATAGTTATTATAAAAATAACGTCTTTAACGCCACAAAGAACCGACACCTGTCGTTGTTCCTGCCAAGTATCAAGAAGATCAGAGAATAAGAAATAGGATCACTATACATAAGATTTAAAACAGTTTTTCATAAATGTAACGTTGGACATCCAGTTTTTTTCACATAGCTTTGCTAATATAATCATCAAATATACTAGATATTACTTAGTATATGATCAAGAGCTGTAAAAACATAATTTGAAACATATATTGAATTTGCTTTAATATTGGTTCGTGTTTTCTAACATTTTTATTTTGTTTTGCGGATGAAATTTCGAAGATTCTGTTTTAAATCCTAGAGGTTGTAGAAACATCGTGTCCAACGTTTGTAAGTAGAAAGAGAGCAATAAATATATTTCAATTCACCCTTATTACACGAAGGCATGTAGTTGGACGCTGGTTTATAGGTCGGGTGTAAGTCAGTTCTCATATAATTCCTCACATATTAGTTCAAACAAGTAGAGGGTTTATCAGACTAACTCTGTATCTCCTTAAATAGGATCTATAAATTATATAAGTTTCTCACAGAAGGTAACCAAAGAAGGTGACCAAAGATTTTGCAACGATACAAATATTAAACTTTACAATATGAATAAATATCTTTAACAAATGAATTCAAATAGCAAAAGCTATGCAATTAACAGATATATACTTATTAAGCATCATGTAAATTAATCAACAATGAAATACTTTAAATATGAAATTTGGAGTTTTACCAAGGGAGCTAATACTTGATTAATGTTAACACTGTCTGCCACACAGCATTTCGGGGCCTCTCCCTCTGGTATCTTTCGTCCCTCTTTTATAGCTGACTATGCGGGGCTTTTCTAATTATTGGGGGCATTATGATAACATATAGTTGTTAATTTCTGTGTCATTTAGTCTCTTGGCAATGATAATACATATTCTTTAATATATATAGTGATTACGTTATTAGCTATGTCGTTAAAACGACAAAGTGATGTCGTTATTACGACATGTTATGTCGAAATAACGACATAGCGATGTCGTTATAACGACATGTTATGTCGAAATTACGACATAGCGATGTCGTAATAACGACATGTTATGTCGAAATTACGACATGCTATGTCGTAATTACGACATAATTATTTTTTTTTGAATGGCCCTTATCGGCTTCCGTACAAAATAGATCTTGTAGAAAATCGTATTGAAAATGATTTGTTGAGCATACTTCAACAAGTGGTTATGGTTGCCTTTTGATTGTTGTCTTGGCCCTGCAACATATTTAGAATAAAAATTAATTGAGCTATTACAATGAAAAGCCGAACTTTTATTTATTTTTTCGTAGAGAAAAAAAAAACACAACATTTTACTCAGTCTATGGAAGAAGCGATTCGATAAAAACTTTTCTTATATCAACGAGCGATATTGTCTTATATCAACGAGTTGCATTGTGGGAAATTTCAGACGAATGTTAGCATTTGTACGAAGAAAGGCAGATTTCTCAGTATAAAGTAATGACTCTTTTCTTAAAACAGGGTGACATTTTAAAACACGACATACTGCTGTATAATTTCAATGAATTATTTTATATAATAACAAGCAAGGTGTATTTAAACGAGAAAATTGAATTGTTGAATAAATGAAACATAAATGCACGATTTATCATTTGTAAATGTACACATTCAATAAATATCATGTAGCACATACAGTGGAATGCAATTGAGATGAATTCAATTGTTTGCTAGACCAAAATCACCTATAAGTCAAAGATCATTAATTACATAGTGTGCTAGTGACCTATTACGGTATATATGGAGTCAGTAAATTCCATATGGAGATTCGAGCTTCGCTCTCACCCCATATGGAATTTACTGACCCATATATACCGTAGTGTGCTAGTGACGTAATACGGTATATATGGGGTCAGTAAATTCCATATGGGGCGTGTGCTAGTGACGTAATATGGTATATATGGGGCCAGTACATTCCATATATGGCGACGTAATACGGTATATGGGCGTTTTTCAATAAAAACGTATTTTCTTGTCCTATCCACTTTAAAAAAAAATGTGTTTGATCTTTGCAAGTAATTTTTTGTGCAGTCAGTACATTGAATTAGATTTAACATTTTTAAGCAAAGAAACAGTTTATTTTTAGAGGGATTGATAAGATATTGACTCCTGAATGGTCCAAAACAACCAAAATGACATGTCCCTAGACCGCCTGTTCAACATTCATACTCTAAAATATCGTAAAAAAATGAAGAAATGAATGGTTTTTTTACTTTACATAAGTTCTTTAATAATTCAAAAGTATGTTCAGAGCCAACATATTCTAATAAACACATTTCAATATAGGTTTTTTTAATTTCAGAAGGTGTGTCCCTCACAAAATGTCCACTACGAAACGAAGTCATTAAAATTTGCCAATAAACAGTTTTATAAAATCAATGTAATTTTTGTTTGCAAGAGATAGTTTGCAAGAGATATATACATTAGGGTCTTACAAAAGAAGTGATGCTTTTATAACGGCAATTAAATTGTTGGTAAGAAAAATTGAGCACATCAATTGGACCAGAGTGATACCGTATTTTTGATAATGTCCCCTACGAAACGGGTCAAATCTCCTTCAGTATCTGATTTTAAAATTATGAAAAAAATATCAGTGTACAGCTTGATAAATGCTTTGATGAATACAATCAGTCTTGTTACTATTGCAATATAGGGATTGTGGGGAAAAACGTGTACGAAACGGTCCCCTACGAAACAAGTATGGGAGAAAAACGTTTCGTAGTGGACACTACCACTACCATGGAGTCTTTTTTTAATCTTTTTTCAATTATATTCGTGCAAAACAAATAACAAGGGTTAGTTTCATGTAATTTTTATTATGTTTTTATTAACATATAATAGGGTTGATGTCAACTACGAAACTTTTTGTCCACTACGAAACGGTTTTGTCCACTACGAAACACATCAAAATGTCCACTATGTAACATGAGTTGAACCTTCATATGTGAAGTACTGTCTAATCTTTATCGATAAAAATGGTTTTCCAATTCAGAAAAAAATGATATTTTTCTAGTATTTAAAGTAAAAAAACTGGAATGTCTATAGGAATCATTTAAAATTGCAAAAAATATGTGTGTTTAGAAGAAATTTCGGAGGGGACAAAAGTCTCCTACGAAACAGTACACAAATTATGAAAATAATATCATTTCAAAGAATATTTAAGATTGCAATTTTTGTTTACAAACAGGTCTATTATAGAGGTATTCAAAATAACTCTTGAAATTAAATTTTAGACAAGTTGATTTTCCATTTTTTTTAATTCTGAAATTTACGCTTTTATTGAAAAACGCCCATATATGGGGTCAGTACATTCCATATGGGCCGAACCGTATTACGTCACTAGCACACTATCGTACCGACTATCTTAACGTGTAAAATTTAGACTAGTGACCTATCAAAATGAGCAAGTCTTCAATACAGTTAGCATTACCATGGTTAAGAAACTACTGAGTCCTTTGAGTCTACAAAAACAGATGCCAACAATGACAACTTGTTAGATTTAAATGTGTTTTATGAATTTATTTCACTTAATCATCACTTTCTTCGTCTGTTAAAACCTTTAAGATTTTTTCTCAGTACTGTTTTGTTTTTCTAAAGGGACGTAACATCACTACTAACCGTGTATGAAATAAGCTCCGCCTTCTTAATACCTCAGATGGAATAAAAAGGGACTAACTACTAACCGTGTATGAAATAAGCCCCGTCTCCCAAATAACCTAATATTAAATATACACGGTTTCCACGAGGAAGCTTTTAACCAATTATGTTCCTAGAAATGTATAGGAGGAAAGATAAAGCAGCCTCCCAACTAACCTAACATTAAATATACACGGTTTCAACGAGGACGCTTTTAACCAATCATATTCCTAGAAATGTATAGGAGGTAAGATAAACTGCTATATTTTATCATATCAATGCGATGTTTGTCTAATATAATAGCGATGTGTTTTTAATATCAAAAATTTATGAATGCGATACTTTTCTAATATAACTGCTATAGTTTTTCTAATATAAAATGAATACGATAACACGTCACAATGCATGTCAAGAAAACCGCAATCATAATTTACAAACTTTAATAGTTCATGATCGGTTTAATATTTGAGGATCAATATCACTAAAATTTCGTACCTGTAACAAAATTAACGCTTACATAAACTTATCTTTTCGAAAATGTTGCTTGACCCTACTGACAGTTGACAGTGTTAACAACCTGTTCAGTGCATTGTTTTCAATCACATGGTTTAACCGACTTATATATACATTCTGTTTGAAAAGATGATGCAATGGCGGAATTTAAATGCGGTTGTAAATAGTCTACCGACCTATTAGATTCTAATATAGGTCACACTGCTATAGACTATTCACATGGGTAATATCAAAAAGGACAAAAAATATCATTACTTAAAAGAAGAAAAAAAAACATTCATTCAAACAATCCAATCTAATACAGTTCCCAATTAGACTTGATAAAATATTCCAAACAAATTAAAATGTGCAAATGCTGATGTCCCGAACTTGAAGATACCAACTGAGTAGCCTTAGACTATAAATTGAACAACTTCAGATACTTTCAGGTAATATGGTTATTTTCTAAGACAGTGCTCGTGACCATCCACAAGAAAACGGTCACCCGGTGTTCAGTACTCAAAATTATAGAAACTTTTACCAGTTCTAACTCACATTATTGACAATTCTGTGTTAAGGGGTTGTAAAATTCAGTTTGACAGCTTCAGACGTAATAAAATTTCACTTGTTTTGACTGGACCAAATCACTACTTAACACTAGCATTTTACTCAGCACCAAAATGACGTTTTTGGAGTACTGGAAAGCAGTTATTTATAAGGGGAAATTTTTAAAGATTTATAGATATAAGAAGATGATGCATGAGTTCGAATGAGATAACTTTCCATCAAAGTAATAATTTGTTTAATGTAAACCATTATAGATCAAAGTAGGGCCTTAAACACGGAGCCTTGGCTCACAGCGAACACCACGCTACATAGGACCAACAAATTACAAATGTTAAACCATTCAAACAGGAAAACCAACGGTCTAATTTGTATAAAAAACGAGATTCAAAAGGACAGGTCAGATTTTGTCGAATCAATCTGAACGAGGACAGTATGATTCATCTTTGGTACAAGTTAGTTTCATTGTTACCAATAAAGAAAGTCTTCCAAGTTTGCGTTGGGAGAATATCGGATGTATATTATTTCGATGCCTTCATTATAAAGTTTGCTAAATTTTATATATGTGAACAATCATTTTGATACTTAGCTATTTGATAACGACATTGTTTATTAAACCTTTATTTGATTAGTTTTGCTTCCAAAACCAATTGAGAAAGATGTTTCCAAAAACAATTTGAATGTAAGCAATGGTCTTAAAACTGCTTATTTACATACAATACTACTATAAGAAGTAAAATCACAAAAATACTGAACTCCGATGAAAATTCAAAACAGAAAGTCCCTTTTCAAATGGCAAAATCAAATGATAAAACACACCAAACGAATGGACAGCAACAGTCATATTTCTGACTCGGTTCTGACATTTTCAAATTTTAAAAATGGTGGATTGAACTTGGTTTTACAGCGCTAAACCTCTCATGTGTATGACAGTCTCATCAAATTCTGTCATATTTACAACGATTCGTGAACAAAAAAGACATAATAGGTAAAATTGTCAAAATATGGGTACAGCAGTCTAATATCAATACTAATAAGTACTCAGTAATATTGATATAACAAAAACACTGCTATGATATTTTAAAAGTATCGCATTGATATAAGAATTAATAGCATTTGTTTATTAATGTATATAAGAAAAACATAGCACTTCAAATTTTACACGGACATAAACTTTTGCCTCTAACTAACTTCTGAATATATATTTGGAATCAATTGATGTTTATATTTGAACAATAACTTATTTTCTTAATTTTTCGTTGCCGAAAACAACATTTTCCGCACGGAATGTCTGCATATTTACAATTGATTTTAGACAATATCGCTATGTGATATAAGAAACGTTTTTATCGATTCGCTTCTTCCATAGACTGATACTTCGAACAATCACTAATAGAAAACAATTGGTCAAATTTGTACGGAAGCCGATAAGGGCCATTCAAAAAAAAAAAATTATGTCGTTATTACGACATAGCATGTCGTAATTTCGACATAACATGTCGTTATTACGACATCGCTATGTCGTAATTTCGACATAACATGTCGTTATAACGACATCGCTATGTCGTTATTTCGACATAACATGTCGTTATTACAACATCACTATGTCGTTTTAACGACATAGCTATGTCGTAATAACGACATCACTATATATATTAAAGAATATGTATTATCATTGCCAAGAGACTAAATGACACAGAAATTAACAACTATATGTTATCATAATGCCCCCAATAATTAGAAAAGCCCCCGCATAGTCAGCTATAAAAGAGGGACGAAAGATACCAGAGGGAGAGGCCCCGAAATGCTGTGTGGCAGACAGTGTTAACATTAATTAATTATTAGCTCCCTTGGTAAAACTCCAAATTTCATATTTAAAGTATTTCATTGTTGATTAATTTACATGATGCTTAATAAGTATATATTTGTTAATTGCATAGCTTTTGCTATTTGAATTCATTTGTTAAAGATATTTATTCATATTGTAAAGTTTAATATTTGTATCGTTGCAAAATCTTTGGTCACCTTCTTTGGTTACCTTCTGTGAGAAACTTATATAATTTATAGATCCTATTGAATGAGATACAGACTTAGTCTGATAAACTATTTACTTGATTGAACTAATATGTGAGGATTTATATGAGGACTGACATACATTCTACCTATAAACCAGCGCCCAACTACATGCCTTCGTGTAATAAGGGTGAAGTGAAATATATTGATTGTTCTACTTACAAACGTTGGACACGATGTTTCTACAACCTCTAGTATTTAAAACAGAATCTTCGAAATTTCATCCGCAAAACAAAATAAAAATGTTAGAAAACACGAACCAATATTAAAGCAAATTCAATATATGTTTCAAATTATGTTTTTACAGCTCTTGATCATATACTAAGTAATATCTAGTATATTTGATGATTATATTAGCAAAGCTATGTGAAAAAAACCGGATGTCCAACGTTACATTTATGAAAAACTGTTTTAAATCTTATGTATAGTGATCCTATTTCTTATTCTCTGATCTTCTTGATACTTGGCAGGAACAACGACAGGTGTCGGTTCTTTGTGGCGTTAAAGACGTTATTTTTGCCAAATTTTATTTGACTCGGTGGCTTTATATTAAGCGGTAATAAGAAAAATGTCCAACGACGTTTTTCGTTATCTCAACGACTGAAAGTGAATTTTGTAAGTAGCAGAAAATGAATAAAAATAGTAAGACAATAATAATATCTAACAAAAGTACAAATATTTGCCTCATTGTTCGTGAGTTCAAATATTGCTGATTCAATAAAATCTTCTCTACACAGTCGTTTTTCAAACGGTAGCCATTTTGTCCAAGTTGATATTTCATTTTTCAAAGCAGTTAACGCGTATTTTTTATAATTAATCAAAACAAAAGTTAGATACACGAAGAGTAAAAAATGACAAGATTCTTTTCTTATTAACTACATGTTTGGGTCTTAAAGGAATAAAATGCTTCCACACATTACAAAACAGTAGCCAATTTGTCCAAACGTCGAAAGTTCGAAAGACGCTAATTTCCGTCGTTACATGTGCTTAAGTTTCAATTAAATGTTCATGATAATTAAAACAAATCGTGTTGTGAAATTTGGAAAAACAGGTTGATGATTGCTGCCGAAAAAAAAGAATAGCGCATGTTGCTATAGACTCCACCCGGGGACATAGGTTCGACACAGGTTAAATTTTGCAATTTTTATTAATCGTTTATAGCTTTTAACGATTTATTTAAAAGAATGATGAAATGGGGAAAAACATCTCATTACATGAACTTCGTACAACTTTTGCAAAGACAATTTTTAGACACCAAGACAATCCTCTAAATGTAAAATTCGAATTGAAATTTATATTGTGGAAGTACTCCATAGATCATTTAAAGTCGTCATTTCAGTAAGGTGCAATCACCAATATTAAAAGACTTATACCAGTTCACGGAGTGTTTTACTTCGCGATTTGTCCTGCTATTCATTTTATAACTGTCGTGATGAAATTAATTCCTGTACTAGCGAAGCCGGAACTTTTCGTCAATATAAACTTGTGCATGAAATGGAGGTACTAGTAATTGAAAGACAAATCCCAAACAGCGACGAAAACAGTTTCATCGAATTTTAAAAACCCGGGATTATTTAAGCCGTTTTCGCGGACGATCCAGGAGTAGATTACTATATTTTAAAATGTATATCAGAAATTAAACACTATAGATGACTTGCGGAAATAATTCTCAAGCCAAGGTTCAAGTAATTGAAGGGGTGTATTTCGACAACTTATGTACCAGGGAAAATACAATTCTATTCAAATTTAACCAAGGGTAAAAATGTTCGATTTACTTGCAGAGTGTCAGATATATTTGTATTGGGGTTGAGTTAAGATTTAGAAATTTTACAATGACAGATGATATGCACCTTGAAAGTTAAACATCATATGATAAAAGTTTCGTACATCTAAAAAAAATATCTGTTTTACGGAAAGCTGTACCACATCTGCCTATATCTACTTCTGTCCCATCTTTCTTTCCCACATTACTTGCGACAGTAATGCATTTTTAGTTGAAATAACTTAAAGGGTAAACATTATTAAATAGATTTCCACAACTTGAGGTAATTTATGATAAAATGACATCACAAAACGAACAGAACCAGAATCAGAAATTTTAAAAATTTTGTAATATAATAAATAAATCAACCAACATATAAAACAACGAATAAAACTTGCAAAAAATAATCAAAAACCCTCTTCGACGCCGCTTTTTATGTGTAACGTCGAGTTTTAGGAACATCGTGCCCATCGTTTGACAGTAAATACACAGCAATCGATACGTCCATTCACCCTCATTACCACAAACCACGGAGTTGTGCGCTGCTTTGCTTGCCTTGATAAGACTTTATGTCGTCGGTTTCTTATTACTTTCAATTAGGATCTTTAAAATATATAAGTTTCTCACAGAAGGTAACTAAAGAAGGTGACCAAAGATTTTGCGACGATACAAATATTAAACTTTACAATATAAATAAATATCTTTAATCAATGAATTCAAATAGCAAAAGCTATGCAATTAACAGATATATACTTATTCAGCTTCATGTAAATTATTTAACAATGAAATACATTAAATATGAAATTTGGAGTTTTACCAAGGGAGCTAATAATTAATTAATAACACTGTCTGCCACACAGCATTTCGGGGGCTCTCCCTCTGGTATCTTTCGTCCCTCTTTTATAGCTGATTATGCGGGGGCTTTTCTAGTTATTGGGGGCATTATGATATGACCTATAGTTGTTAATTTCTGTGTCATTTAGTGTCTTGGCAATCATAATACATATTCTTTAATATATATAGTGATGTCGTTATTACGACATAGCTATGTCGTTATTACGACAAGTTATGTCGAAATTACGACAAAGCGATGTCGTTATAACGACATATTATGTCGAAATTACGACAAAGCGATGTCGTTATAACGACATGTTATGTCGAAATTACGACATAGCGATGTCGTTATAACGATATATTATGTCGAAATTACGACATAGCGATGTCGTTATAACGACATGTTATGTCGAAATTACGACATGCTATGTCGTAATTACGACATAAATTATTTTTTTTGAATGGCCCTTATCGGCTTCCGTAAATTTGCTTATACCCGAATAAAAAATAAAAACTTACTTTCGCTACCTACCTGTGATAAGAAAATTGAAGATCCACACGATGACAAATATACAAAGTAATTGTTTCCAACATTTAAGTCGTGTATTTTTCATTCTTCCTGTAAAAGAAATTTTTCTGTCAATCAAATATTTCTCCTACCATTATTGTCATATATCTGCTTAAAAAATAGTACCGTTCGTACAATGTATACGCCTATTATAATAGATAAAAGTAAATCAATTCCATATAAAAAAAATATACATTGTCGACGATTAATTATTTACATATTTCATATAAATGATTAAAATGATATTTTTCATCTAATGATTTGAATAATAAAATTGAGAGTGGAAATGGGGGATGTGTCAAAGAGACATGTAACCAGACCAAGAGCAGAAAACAGCAGAAAGCTGCCAATGGGTCTGCAATACAGCTAGAAAGTGCCACATTCGGAGGCATGCATCAGCCAGTCCCTTAAAAATATATTTATTTATATACATATATATTGACGTCTCCTCTAATAAAAGCTATTATTAATATTATTCATGCAACAAAAGGGGACATATAAACATATGACATTTGTATTTAACAATGCGTAAAATGCAATTAAATCAGTCTGAAAAAAAAAACAGAAAAAAAAAACAACAGGACTAGGTAGGGATACATAAGTACAGATAATTATCTGTAAATGTCAGTCAACATAAGCTATGAAATACAAGGACAAATATATATATTTATACATATTTATTTAACGGGTCATATCCAGAGCAACTGAATATCATATTTAAAATAAACATAAACAAGTGACACAATACGTTAACACATAACACTTACGACCACAGATGAAGAAAAAGCAAAAAACAAAAAAAGGAAAGCATAACAAACATACAATATTTTTCTTTCAATTAAAATTAGATATAAAAGTATAGGTCAAAAACCTAAGTCTCAAAAACCAAAGTCTCAATCCCTAATAGAAGGGAATTAATTTATTTCCTTAATTTGTTTTCTACGGAAGCGTATTAGGGACATAGAAAAAATAAAATTGGCAGTGAACTTTTTTTTCTAAGTCGAAATTTTGACTTTTCAAATCTCGAAATTTTGACTTTAACTTGAAATTTTGACTTTTCAAATCCCGAAATTTTGACTTAAACTTGAAATTTTGACTTTCTAAAATCTTGAAATTTCGACTTTTCAAAAAGTCGAAATTTTGACTTTTTTAAACTCGAAATTTCAACATATAAAAATTCAAAATTTCCACTTTAAACTCGAAATTTTGACTTTTTTAAAACTCGAAATGTCGACCTATCTTTAAACTCGAAATTTCGACTTATCTAAAACTCGAAATTTCAACTTATTTTAAACTCAAAATTTTGACTTTTTTAAAACTCGAAATTTCGACTTATTCTAAACTCGAAATTTCAACTTATTTTAAACTCAAAATTTCGACTTAATTAAAACTCGAAATTTCGACTTATTTTAAACTCGAAATTTCAACTTATTTTAAACTCGAAATTTCAACTTATTTTTTATAAACACAAAATTTCGACTTTTTTTTTTAAATCGAAATTTCGACTTTGATTTCAAAATTTCGACTGTTGAAATCTCGAAATTTTTACTTTTTCTAAGTATTCTTAAAACTTTGATGTTAGTATTCAAACAGTTATTACAATTTTAGAAGGAGTAGACATGGATGCAAATTATTAAAGCGTCATTTACTTATTTTGGCAATTTATATTCAGAAACTGGTTTTGTTCTTAAGATATGGATTAGCATTTAATATTAAAGAAACCATTCGTAAAGAACATGCATGTTGACAGAATCCCCCCCCCCCCCCCCCCCCGCATATTCCATGTTTTAGTTTCCACGACACTGTCATAGGATCGTCAGACCTGAGGACATTTAGCATCACAGTTGCAAAGGCCTGTTTGGTATACCAATAGCAAGTCACTGACTTTGCCTTGTTTAAACAATGGTAAATCAAGTAGCCCAAAATGCCATGCATATTCAGAACGACCAATGAGCTGCCCCAGTTTTCTAGTTTTGGAAGTTTGCATTCTTATAACACAACTATTAACCCTTGTCTTTATATATTAGACTGTTGAATAAAAGTATGTCGTAATATAGGTGTGTCGGAATAGCGGGGTTACTTGATACACATATCTGAAGTCCAGACTTGAAATATGTATTTGAACGTGAAACATATTTTATTTATTCTTTGGCAAGAACAAGATTTTCTATCTAAAATAACCTCTTTAAAATGTTTTAGTTTATTAAAATATGCTTATGAATCTTTTGTGGATAGTTGTCTCATTGGCAATCATACCACATCTTCTTTTTTATATTATGAAGTTTATGATGTAAATGACTCTCCGCCTCGTTGATATAAATGACTGTGAATGTGGTAATCGCAAACGTATAAATACTGAGGAAAAGTCGAAATTTTAAGTTTTAAAAAAGTCGAAATTTTGAGTTAAAAAGAAGTCGAAATTTCGAGTTTAGAAAAAGTCGAAATTTCGAGTTTAAAAAAAGTCGAAATTTAGACTTTAAAAGAAGTCGAAATTTTGAGTTTAAAAGAAGTCAAAATTTCGAGTTTAGAAAAAGTCGAAATTTCAAGT
Organism: Mytilus galloprovincialis; assembly: GCA_037788925.1. NCBI lineage: Eukaryota > Metazoa > Mollusca > Bivalvia > Mytilida > Mytilidae > Mytilus > Mytilus galloprovincialis. The sequence goes on from CM075341.1 coordinate 26,407,089, forward strand.
TTTAAAAAAGGTCGAAATTTCAAGATTTTAGAAAGTCAAAATTTCAAGATAAGAAAAGTTAAAATTTCGAGTTGAAGTCGAAATTTTGAGATTTGAAATGTCAAAATATCGACTTTGAAAAAAAAGTTCACTGCCAATTTTATTTTTTCTATGTCCCTAATACGCTTCCGTAGTTTTCTATTTAGATTTTTTAAAGTAAGTTTAAACTAGAATAGGTTAATAGGGCGCACTACCTATAAACAAAGATAGTCGCATTTAAAGGAACATATAATTATATATTTATTTTCTTAAATTTTTATTTAAATGGACTTTTTTCTAAAGTTAAATATTACTATAATGGACTTATGCCTAATTTAGTTACCAGGACGCAATTACAACAATTACAAGCCGTCCACCAAAAACATATAACCGTAACCGTAAAAGCTGTTCAACTGCAGGATGGTGCAAGTCGTGTGGTAACAGACGATGTCTGACTTGCCAACAAATACTGAATACTCAAACATTTACTTGCCACTCCACTGGGTCTGTGTACATTATCGTGACACCAAATCGCCTGCACTGTAGCCGTCCCGCTAGACCACACGACCACCTGTGTCTCATAATTTGGAATTTTAGAGTTGTGCCAGTTTATATTGCTAAATACTATTTCTATTTTAGACATGTCTTTGAGTCGATTTTTTGGAAATTTCAAAATTGTACTAGTGTCTCGCTCTCTCTCTCTCTCTATATATATATATATAGATATATATGATGTTCGTGTGAAACTGTTTCTGTTTTTTTACTGTATAGATAAAGATTTCAAGATTGCTATAGTTTAATAATCAGAATAGATTGATCTGATTCATTAGGATATCTGTTATACGAAATATTTTAACATTTATTCATTTTATTGTTATTTTTTGGTGATGTTGTACCATTTTAGACAGGATATATATCATATTTTAGTGTACTGTATATATATCATAAGTATATGATCCATCGCCCCGTAAGATTTATCGATGGCTATTTTTCAGTCATTTTATATTTTGGATAATACATACCATAAAAACATTACATCAATTCATCTCAGTCCTAGTTAGTCTGTTCAGTTTTTGGTTATTGATCGGAACCTGGAATAGAAAATGCTTTCACGTTAATAATTTTAAAAGTTTAGATGAATAAACTGCAAATTGTAACGTTTGACCGACTTGTTCATTGTACGGTACACACGTATATAAATTGTAACGTTTGACCGACTTGTTCATTGTACGGTACCCACGTATATGAAATTGTCTATAACATTTTACAACAAAAGATAAATTTAAAAGAACGTGTTCATCAACTATTGAAGGGATCTGTAGATGGTCAGTTGGATGGAAGGTTTTTAATATCCAACTAATCCAATTTTACAGGGGCAGTTAAAATTTTCCGAATTTCATCCCTGTCAACCCACTCTGCAAAAACACCCTATTAGATCTATCATTTATTTGTTGTCGTCCTAAATATGCATGGAACTCATACTGTACAACCGGGCATTAGACAGAGAACAAATAATCAATGATACACTGATTAGTGGGTCTATGCATATACCGGTATGCCAAGTTCAACAGCGCAGCTTTCGAGTAATGCAGTGTACAGAGTAACTCCTTTAACAGGAGCTGTTGATATAAGTATTGGACATTTTAGAATATTCTGAATTTTAAAGCATTTGAGTGAAAAATAATGCATGCGTCTCTTTTAACATAATGGATCGTCTCTTTGATTTCTTCTGGTTCTTTTTCTACAGATGACATTCAATAATTGGTCTACATGTAACTGCTATATATGATCATAGAGTGCTTTATTCTAAACTCAGGGAAACTCTGACAATTTATCTCCTTGTTGTCTGTAATTGCAGCTTATTGATTAAAACGTTGAATTGAACAAACTCTCAACTTACCAGATAGACAGTTTTAACAGAGGATGAAACGATGTACTTAAACTTATCATTTATATAAACATTAAAATCGATTTGAGTTCAGTATTCTTGTGATTTCACTTTGTTTTGCAGTTTTTCCCTGAGCAGGAAATCCCATATTTCTATTTAAACAATATGTTGTAAAAGTAGAACATATAACTTACCGATAAAGTCTATAGCTACCACTCACAGATGACTAGTTTGAACGAAAATAAAACAAGTTACACAATTTGCCTCCTACCACTAGAAACTACCTATGGTGCTGTTCCTGACCATATGAGTATTTGTACCATACGCGTATGGTCATGACCATATGCGTATACTCGTATGGTCCGACCGAACGCGTATGGTCGGACCATTTGAGTATAATACTCGTTTGGTTATTAACGGGCCGGACCATATGAGTATTTGGACCATATAGGTATAATTTTTTTTTTTTAATTACATTATAAAAGTTTCAATAATACAAAAACTTTATCTATAAAAAATGATGGTAACATGACAATGTATTATTTTTATAATACAAATACTACGTAAAAATTAAATATTGATGCCAGAGTTCGTTTTCATCGTTAATTACATTCTCACATGTAGGCTTGGGTGATATTTACTTCCATACGGTATCCGATGATAGTTTTTTGCATTTACAAGTCATGGTTGTGCACGATCCTTTTCATTTACACTTTTTGTTTGCGAGTGAAAAGCTAGCCTTTTTGTAGCTCTACGTACAGTGACACCGAGGTCTTGGGCTATTCCATTTTTTGAGGTTGAAATCTATATGATGATATAAGAGTAAATCAACAGAAAGAGGCATTGCTTATTTCCTAAAAATAAATATGCTCACGTGGGCTGTTTTCCAAAGAACGTTGAAGTCTGTATGTTGCTATATTGATGTCATCTATTTCTAACATTTTATTTTATGGAAATATATAAGCTGTTGAATTAATATTCTGAATTGAATCAGATTCCTTTACCTTCTGACAGTTTTTTTTTTTGGAACAAGTTCCAGGGAAATCGGGCAAAGCTAATTAAGAATGAATATTTCCAATGGATAAAGCACTGTAGAAAAATGATCATTATAAGTTTAAATAAGAAGATGTGGTATGAGTAACAATGAGACAACTCTCCATTCCAGTCACACTGTATCAAAAGTTAACAATTATAGGTCAAGTACGGCCTCCAACACGCCAACACGGAGCCTTGGCTCACATAGAACAGTTTAGCTATACACACAACGGGAAACCATGCAACGTTCTAATCTATATAAAAAAAACGAGAGACGAAAACACTTATGAACAACATCAACAAACTTTAACCACTGAACAACAGGCTACTGATTAAGAATGAGTTCTGTAGAAAATGTTGAGCTATGTGTATTTAGATAATTTCGTTGAAAAATTATATATATGATCAAACTGTAAATATTTTATGCACATGAACGATAACACATTTTCGATTAACAAACTTAAGTAGGCCCTAAATAGTGGGTCGACTGAAATAAAGGTTTGAAATTGAGGCTGCCACAGAAAATGAGGAACAACAGGACAGAGGAAAACCTATAGCTTTGGAACAGACTACCTATACACCTCCCAAAGAATTCTCAAAAGCGAGCGCTAGTAGAGTTAAAGACTTTTAGTTAAACAACACTACGCCGACCATGCAGACGTGGCTGCGTATTTTAACATCCATACAGAATTAAGCTTTCTTTAGCTATTTGTGTAATATTTTGAGTGTTGCATAGCACGTGAATGGGTCTTATATCATCGACGTTAACTTTTAATTATCTCTCGCTCTATTTTAAGTTCATTATGTACTCTCAGTCTTTTTATCTTGATTTATATCTGTTCTAAATGAATTTGCGAGATTTGAAATCAGTTGCCTCTAGTAAAACATGGATTATACTGTCATAATCTGTATCTACGTCAACCAGTCCTGTGCTGTTACTGGTGTTTAAGTAGATTACCAGACGAAAGGATGCATAATAACCGAGAACAAGTATATAGTTATGTATTTTGTAAAATGGCAATCTAACTAGGAACACGTATATTTAAGCAGTATGTTAGATATCATAATGAATTCTTATCATTCAAATGTCATACGATAAAATATTGAAACACGAAAAAAAAATGTATTTATAAATGAACTCTAAACAAATTGATTGACCGGTACGATGTGTCGGTGTCTCAACTCAATAGAGACATGTTTTCGCCGTCTTAGATATTTACCAATTTATATGTAAATCAATTGTATCTGATTTTATGCCCTTTATGGGCCCTATAATTTGGGATATAAAAATGTTCTATTCTATATATTCTATTCTATTCTATTTAGATACCAGTAAAGTCGTTTGATATGTAATTTTACCGATTGTGACATTTTGACTGAGTGTGAATTCACATGATGAGTGATGCATGCACAGCAGGAGACACCACACTATAGAACCACCCGGTGTCGCTCCTTTTGGAATTCGTGCGATTTCCTCGGATTTTGTCTGTTGCCATGTTTCAAATATTCGGCTTTAATTGTTCCTTATGAAGATAAATCCAGAAAAGTGCCTGATTTAAATATACAATGAAGTAAAGCACCAGTCACACTGTCACGTTTTACTACGTTTTAAAATGCTACGTTTCATCTAGTCTACGTTTTGAATAAAAAATGGCCTATTATTTTGTAAGCTAGGTTTTACTAGGTTTGTGCTACGTTCTTGTCACGTTTCCACCGCGCAGTGATCAATATACGTTTCGATACGTAGTAATAACGTTTTCTTACGTTCCGCTAAGCTTTGAAACGTATTTACTAGGATTCTACTTCGTTTCAATTTTCGCTACGTTTGTTGTTGAATTTTCAAAAAATACGGGGCAGGTCCCGTTTTGAACAAAGGATCGTTTCGTTACGTATATTTCCGTATAGGTTCTTATGCATCCATGACTTTCAAATATTCGACTTTAATAGTTCCTTTTGAAGGTAAATCCAGAACAGTGCCTGATGTATTTATACAATGAGGTCACGAACACAACAAAAGGAACTTTTTTCTTGTGTTGGCATTAGTCGTTGTAATGCAGAGGGATGAAATTGTTACTAGATGCCGATGACAAATTAAACCTAATTTTTGGTAATTGGTGAGTTCTTGAACAAAGTACTTTAGTATTCTATTGGGTTTATCTATAATTCTATAGAAACTGAGAAACACCATGCAAGCGATTGTAGAGGTGAGACTATCTTTTTGATTTTCTTTAATTTGTTCTCTTCATGAACATGCATTAACAATTTGTTCATGGACAATAATCAAACTACATGTATCTACCGAATACTTTATTTTTACAAAGAATTAGAAATAAGCACAAATGATTTAAAAAAAGCATAAAATATATAAAGTGTTATTATATTTTTTGTACAGATAAGGATAAATCCCTCAGGCAACCTTTGATAGATTTTGCAATGTTTAATATTCTATATGATGATATGTATCTAGTCGGTTTTTTTTTCATTTCATCAGAAAAATTACAGAAAAATTACCACCGTTTATCCATTTTATGTCTACCTACCAGTCATTGTTAGCAGGATGTTATCTATCCATTTGTTAAAATATGTACAACTTATACATTGATATCATCGGCTGGCCTTAGTAGAGCGAAACACTATTGTTTTATACAATTTTATAAATGTTAAAGTGTAAAATGATCAGGTGACCGGAGCAAGTTATTTAAAATATTTATTCAGACGTTTAATATACATTTCAAAAAGGCGGCATTTATAACAATATCATAATATAGGAAAGTGTTCACTTGATACTATCATTGTGGAAACATGATTTGCTGAAATGCGTTCAATGGTCAACACTCTTTACGTTACTTCGAGTACTCTCATATACAGTGTCTTTCTGTTGTGTGGATGTACAAGTACCCGTTCATGTCCACTCCGCTGTGTTTTTATGTATTTCTATAAGTATCCATCTGATGAGTGTAGCCTTTTTAACTGATTTTTATTCTTTGTCCTTATGTTGTACTGTTACATAGGTTATGGGTAGGGTTAAGTGCCATCTATCACGTTTAACCCCGTCTGTACCATTTCAGGAGCCTGTAATTCAGTGGTTGTCGTTTGTTGCTGCTTAACATATTTGTTTTTTTGTTCATTAATTTGTACATATATAAGGCCGTTAGTTTTCTCGTTTGAATTGTTTTACATTTGTCATTTTAGCTGACTGTGGTATGGGCTTCGGTTATTGTTGAAGACCGTGTGGTGACCTATACCTGTTAATTTCTGTGTCATTTGGTCTTTTGCAGAGAGTTGTCTCATTGCAATCATACATGTACCACATTTTCTGAACTTTATACTAGTATACACGGAGTGCTAATAGAAACACAATCCCTACATGTATTTTCCATTTAATTAAAAAAAACTGTTTCTGAAATAAGGAGAATAGAAGTTGAACAATCGGTCTGTTTTTTAGAAGACTTCTAGCCAATGAGACAACAACCCGACCGAAGAGCAAAATCCAACATAGGGCCACCGCTTATGTATTTAACGCAGTGAGAAAAAATCTTCAGCCATAGGTGCGTTTCAGAGGGCTAATAAACAATAATGTATACTACTTCAGCAAAATGGACGCCACACTAACCTCTGAATCATAAAAATGAACCAAAACAAAAGAAAAAACCACGAGACTAACAAAGGCTAGAAGTGCATAATTTGGGCAGGAGCCCAAAGGCGGCGGGTTTAAACATTGTATGTGAGATCTCATCTCTCGTCTCCTTTGAGTACTTTGTGCATTGAAATAAGTGTTTCGGATTAGATACGAATATCTCAAATGTTTCGTGCATAATCCTCTTTTAAGATATGGACAACCCAAAAAATCAATAATTTCAAATAACTTAATTTCTTCAACTTACTGCATGGAATATTGGAAGATTAGGCTTATTTAAAAGTGTGCTTGTTTCTGACAAATTCTTTCTAAGGCGTTTATTATACATTAACATAATGCGAAAGAACTATTTTTCATATTTTTTATTTTGAAATATTTCAATTTCTCTTATAATCAACCACCGTTTTTGTCCCTTTTTAGCTTCTATGTGCAAGCATTTTATATTTTCTGGTATGACTATTCCTTGTATTAAAGAATCGAATTCACCTTCAACGAAACGACCAATTTCTTTCAAATCATTGCAAATATTTTGCTTATTATTAAAACCGACCTTTATAACTCCATTCTCTAAAAAATCCGTTTTATTGATATTTTCACCGGTAGAAATTACTAATCGTGACATATTTATATTTTTTGTAAAAATTAGTCTAAAATACTGTTTACTTCTAGGGTATGAAGCCCAAAAAAATAAATTATTTTTATACACATTTTCCGGAGGATAATCGGGTATGATTTTCATATTAGTTTCAAACTTCGCATCGGGATGACCACCTGTTGGTAGTTTCATTATTGGAAGAATATTTGATCCTTTATCTTTAAAAAATCGGTCTATCGAAGGCATCATTTTATTCCGGAGTGACGAAATTTTACCAATATGTTGGAATAAACTAACTGATGAATGAATAGGAGTATTTTGTCCCAAGAATTTTATAATTCCTCCTAGTAAAAGATCACATGGTGTTTCGCTGAAATAAGTTAACAACACTGATGATATCACTCGTAAATCACTTGAATGGAACATTTTACCAATAAATCCAAGAGTGGAAAATTCCAAACAAATCCAGTGGTCTGTACGATTTAAAACAAAACTTTCGATATCTTTAACGAAATTAGAGGCGACCAGAACATCGTCCTCTAATTGTATATAATATGTACTAAGGTTTTGGCAATACAGCATTAAAAAGGCAAAGTCAACATTTTGTTTGGATCTCCATTGGACTCGTTCTGCCGAATCCTGTTTTGTTTTTTGCAAATTGGAAAAGTCTGGGTATATATTTTTAGGTGCTTTTATAATCTGCATGAAACCGCTATCAAAATGAGGCTTAAATTCCTCATATATCTTTTTTGCACTTTCGTTATTCCAAGATTCGTCTGGGTCTGCCATAAAAATGACAATAATTACATCTTGAATCCTGCCTTGATCAGTGTTAGATATAAGAGAGTTTAGAGTTGTGTACATGTAGTGGTCACCGTTTAATCGTCTCTTTACTGTAGGTATCCCTATTGTTAGATAACCTGGAACAGAAAAAAAAACACATATATTTAAAAAAAAATATTAAACAGTTGACCTTTTGAAACGTACCCTGATTTTTTCACCCTTTAAGTGCAAACAAGTTTAATATTGTTGTTTCCTTAACGAGCTTTTTTTTCAAACATTTAAAACAGTTTATCTTATCTTCTATGTACTTGAAATCTAAAACAGTGCATGCATTTTGAGAGTTAAAAAACGCCTACCCCATGCATCAATTGAAAAATAGCATTTTCTCTTTACTTACTTTTATACAAAGTATAATATTATAACATAGGCGGATCCAGGGGGGCCTTGGGGGCCCGGCCCCCCCCCCCCCCTTTCGTGGGAAAAATTTGGTTGGTTATATAGGGAATCATTGAAGCATGACTGGAGCGGGCCCCCCCTTAGGAAAAGTTCTGGATCCGCCACTGTCATATATACAATATTAAAGTGATTTAAAAAATTGTTTATGTATGAGAAAATCATTCAGTCTAAGAGCCTTTATATTAATTGGTACAATAAATCATGGTTATATTCTAAACCCATTCTATATACATATATGTCATATGGACGAATGTGTAATACTAATTGCAAAAGTAAGTGGCAAAATGTGTCAATTTTACATTATCAACACATCAAATTGTTTCCAAAACACTAACTTAGTGTAAGATTAGGTTTAAATAAACTTAAGAGTAGAATACATAACCAAAGTTCTACAACTCTGAAACTGCAAAAGCGCATATCGTCAACATAACAAATGGAGTAACGAACGGACAACGGTTGTCCGTATGATTTAATGCGTTCGCCGTTACACTCGAGAGCAAAAGGTTTAGGTTCAAAAATTGCATTTCACATACATTGAATTTTTTGCTCGAGTATAAGATAGTACATCATTTTGAGGTGATTTTTAAAAGTTTAATATTGATATGACAATTTTGGCATAATTTTCACGGTTAGCTATAAAATGGACATAGCAGTGATTGGGCGGTGCGGTATGATGTTCTATGCACACATATTTTCGTTTTTCACAATTTTCAAATTTTGGTAAATTTTGTATTGTTCTAAATCTAAGGTTGCAACTGCCTACAAACGACAAAGTTGACTCGAAACAGATGCAAGTTTACTGTGTTTTAACATTTTGGTTTGAATTTTTCCCCATAAAGGTATATAGGAAAAAACAATTCTTTTCCTATATACCTTTATCAGGTGTCATGTGACCGAGGGTCAAAGTAGTTTTTCATTCGTTTCAACTTGGCCAATTCCGTACCCTGATAGAAGGAGAGTAGCGGATTCTACCGAGGATTGCCGAATGAGTAGTTGATTTACAACGAGTTTTGTGTTTGAACCTTGAACCTCGATCGTGGAATGGTGCGTTCGAATCGTATCTTTATTGACTATGATTGGCGTTTTCTTGCTGAAGGGTCTGTGGCTTTCTCCTAGTTCTCCAGTTTACAACACAAGTGGACGGCATTGTATTGTAAATGCTGAAAGGGCGCTAAATCCAAACAACCAATCACGTATACATTATTCAAACAGTATAAGAATTTTCCTTATTCGGTTCATTATATAGACAATGAAACAATAGTTGCGCTGGAACAAACATCGGAAGATAACAGCAAGAACATGGATATACTTGTTGAAAATTAACTATATAATAGAATGCCATATCAATTGGTGTAGTATTAACTGACGGGAAAAGACAGGCTATACGTTAACGTTTTCATGCAGATACAAATTATACACAATTTAAAAGTGAAACAGTGAAAACAGTGATACACAGATTATACATGTATATGTACACAGATTATACATATGTACCTAGCGTTTAAGAATCGGTCTTCAATAAAGATATGCTATATATATATATATATATATATATAAAGCGTAACGAGAGGACCAAAGATAAGATACATTGTTACAACAAGTACCAGTGAAAGCGAGATTGACAACATCGAGGAAGTTTTCCAGGAACCAACCTTGTCTGTTAGTAAAATTACCATACTGAACAACGCTGTTATCAATGTTAGAATGTGTGTTGTAAAACCTCTCAAAATCCACGAGTGCCGAAGGCAAAGTTAAATTTTTAAGCTCTGTCCCTGATATTTTTTTCTTCATAAGTTGAAGATAAGTTCTGTTGAACCAACCTTGGTCCCTTGTAGATTGACCATACATGACAACCTTCTTGTCAACTGCATTATGGTTGTTATAAAATTTCTGAAATTCTGTCAATGGTGATGGTAGTGATAAGTTTTTCATTTCTTTTCCCGCCAATATGTTCCTAAACAGACTTATATTATTCATCAACATCCCAGCCTGAAAAAATAAAGTTTATTTTCATATTGAAATCCTGTTGAAGGACTAATGAAAATGAAAGAAATCTGCAAAAGTTTTGGAAGGTTGATGTTCAGTAGTAGTCGTTTGTTGATGTGGTTCATAAGTGTTTCTCATTTTTCGTTTTTTAAATAGATTAGACCATTAGTTTTCCCGTTTGAATGGTGTTACAGTAGTAATTTTTGGTGCCTTTTATAGCTTGCTGTTCGGTGTAAGCCAAGGCTCCGTGTTGACCTATAATAACCTTTACAAATGGTGACTTGGATGGAGATTTGTCTCATTGGCGCTCATACTACATCTTCTTATATCTATGAGTATTTGTGTTACTATAGTATATAAAAATACACGCTTATATCTTAACGGCAAAATGCTGCCAGGATTTTCAATGCTTATTTCTGTATATCTAAATCAAATTATTTTATTTGTGTAAATTCCATTACAGGGTTGATACTAACTGACATTTTACAAAATACGAATTCTTTGTGTTAGTATAAAATTGATAAGGTCTGATACAGTGTCATTAAGTGCACAAGTTAACTAGAAAACTCAATTTGATTGCATACAAATCTGTACCTCCACATGCGCATAGTTTTAATCTAATAGCGATCTAGCAATGAACTTCTAAAGCTTAGTGTAATGTTGATTTGAAACGGATTCGATTGTTTTTTATCACTCTTAAACATGATTATAGTTTTACTTACGTATCTATAGATGTATATCTATACCGAAATGATTGCCAAAATGTAAAAAAAAAAATAATACACACAAAATTCGCTATCATAACTTTTCCAAGTGTTCCACATTTTTGCAATAAAAACAATTTTTTTCATTCATGTCTCACCTGTTGATAATGCAGTATTTCGTCGGTCCTTTTTGTCATATTTACATCAACTATAATGAAAAATAAATTCATCAGTGTTATTCTTCACTATAAGCAATTATTAGTAAAATTATAAATGCTTGTTGTAAACCATTCTGTTTTCACTGTATTCTCACAGTAGAGGATACGGGGGGGGGTTCGGGGGGGGGGGAGTACGAGGGTCATTGGCGGATCTAGAACTTTTCCTAAGGGGGGCTTGCTGACTGACCTAAAGGGGGGAGGGCTCCAGTCATGCTTCAATGATTCCCTATATAATCTCTGAGGGTTCCAACCCCCGGAACCCCCTTTTTAAGACGATCAATGTATTTGAATCGGGACATGTAGATGGAACCCCCCTTTATCCCGGAATGGGCCCCCTTTTTAAAAGTGACTGGATCCGCCCCTGTCTCCTGACAGAAAAATGTATGATATGGTTCCTGACTAACAACAGAGATATATATATGATATGTCTCTGCCGTAAATATTTTACGACATATCTACTTTGAAATCTTTATTGAATAAACGTTTATATTGATTTCACGTGAAAGATTACTACTTTTAAAATCTGATTTAAATCGGTGATTCAAATACATATCCTGTGTCTAAGATTTGTCGAGTAATCCGAGTAAAGCAAAGCTTGTAAACAGGATTTGAATTTGAATAAGATTTACTGTTTTTTTTGTTTGTTTGTTTGTTTTGTTTTTTTTTTTATCTCATCAGCGAATTTCTACGAGGTTTAGTGTTTACAAAGATTCACTTTCAGATTCAAATGTTGTTTTATTTACGAAGATCTGTAAATATAGGAATTGAATGAACATTCATTATACGAAATAAAAGCAAGTGACGATCATATTAAGTAAGAAGCTTTTCATGCACTTTCACGTGCTTTCATTTTGTATAAAGGAGTAGGTCCGATATTGGCCTTATATTTCAGGTTCATCTAACTTTGAACACTTTTTAAACTCTTAAGTGTCTATTTCAATTGATTCGGTTAGTTTATGTGAAAGATTTTAACTGATTTAGTCATTAAAAACGCTCCGAATCAAGCTTAATGAGGGGCGTAAAGGGGGGTATCTGTACGGAAGAACGCGAAATAAAATTGCCATTTCACGATGAACGAGCAATTAAAAATGTCTTGCACGTTGATCTTTTTACCGATTTCACGAAACACGGTGAATAACGAACCATTTTCACGGCTGCACGTGAAATAAAAATGGCAAAACACGTTGCACGAAAATAACCCTTTACCACCCTCTTTAATGTGGTACCTAATACTATAGGGAGATAACTCTGTAAAATCAGCTAAACGTTTTTATTACGTTGCGTTGTAAAGGGAATATCAAGCTTCTCAATGATCATACTTAGTGTTTGTCAAACTGCTGTATAACATGTATAACCAGTGTAATTTTTCTGATAAATTGGTTGGTTCAAAAGTTTTGAAATTTTGAAATTTTTATCAAAGGGTCAAAGTAAATACTTTGTCAAAATTTTATGAAAATTAAACGAGCCAAATAAATTTTGGTGAAGGTGTTGGGTACCACCTTAAATATTAAAAGTCTATCAAATATGCCAAAAAACGTCACTTTTCAGATAGTTTTTGTCAAAAATGAAAGTGGCCGCATCCGTGTTCATCCTCAACCTTTATATATGTTATGTATTATCATGAAATACAACTAACATTTCAATATTATGAATGAACACGAATGCGGCCACTTTCATTTAAGACGGAAACCAGCTAAAATTTAACTAAAATGCTAAAATTGTGACGATTTCAGTGATTTAGCCTGACTTAATGATGCTAGTACCCGATATACGTGCATTGTTTTGTCAAAAACAGCCCATATTTATGTAGCAGAAGCAGAATTCGTCTTTCCAATTATAGCTAAAAGATTACATTTTCACAATTTTTAAAACTGCTATATTTACTCCTTTTCATAAAAACAACATTTAGTCTATATTGCCAATTTTCAGTTTGATGGTTTTGTAATATTTTGCATCCAAGGACAAACATAACCCAACTGACTGTCACTTAGTAACTGAAAGACACAACATATGCTCTGCCTTCCTTCCGTTAGAAATTTAATTTTGTTTCTAGTGTCCCCATCCGTTACTTACCTAAAACATATACCATATATACTGACGTCTTGAATGTGCCATTTTTATTTTAACATTTTTAAAACTTGACAATTGTTAAAATCAAAATAAAATAAAAAAATCTTTTGGAAACGGATCCTAGTAATAGTTTAAGATAACTTCATGAGAAATTGGTCATATCTCTTCTTTTTAAACAAGCAGATAAAATGGGAAATTGCAAAAATCCTTACCTGTCAGGAGAATGTGAAAAATACATATTAAGCACACCGTGCACAGCAGAAGTTTGCAACATACTTTGCGTGTTTTTCTCATTACCTATAAAATACAATGATAAATATATGTACATCAGTCATTGAACGATATTACAGATTGGTAGATTACTGCTGAACGATATCACAAATTGATCGTTTATTGTCCATGTTGTCCGACGATATGACATATAAATCGATTATTGTTGAACGATACCACAGATTGGTCGATTATTCTTGAACCGTAAGTCCCAAAGGTCAATGTAGCGACATAAAGTAATTTTTATAAATATATAGTTTTCGATATCTAGCTAACCTTCTTTGTCTACGTTTATTTCAAAATTCAGAAAGTGTACGAAAGTAATTAGACCATGTAGAAGTGTGTATTGTTCGTATAACTTGTAATCATGGTAATACATCTCATCAATATCTCGTATAATGATCTTTTTGTAGTTGAGTTTCTCTTCCACCATTGTTATAGTCACTCATAACTCTTTTCAGAGTGGCACTTGTTTTATATGCGGAGTTGTAATATTATGTAAATGTTTTATAAGAGATGAGTATGGAACGCCGTAGCTGCCTTATGTGTACTTGTTTTTAGATACGCTTATACTTTTCAATATATTCACATAGTTTTTCTATATATGCACATAGTTTACTTTATATGCACATAGTTTACTTTATATGCACATAGTTTTTCTATATATGCACATAGTTTTTCTATATATGCACATAGTTTTACTATATATGCACATACTTTTTCTCTATACGCACATACTTGTTCTCTATATGCACATAGTTTACTTTATATGCACATAGTTTTTCTCTATATGCACATCTGTTACTTATTCGTTTTTGATGCGCGGAGTATACGGTTGCACTTTGAATTAAATCGTTTTTCAATTGTGTTCATGTCTCTGGTGGTAACAATGTGTTCTTACAGATGAAATGACCCTATAAGCGCGATTGCAACCGTTCCAGTGCTCGGTTAATACCCTGTTACTTATTCACTTATAATACGTTTGTTGTACGTTGCACCTTTTAAAAAAAAAATTCAATTGTGCCCATGTCTCTTGGTGTAACAATGTGTTCTTAGAGATGAAATGACCCTATTAGCGCGCATGTACCCGTTCCAGTGCTCGGCTAATACCCTGTTACCTATTCGTTAATTATTCGCGTATAATACATTTTTTTATACGTTGCACCTGTTAGGAAAGGATATTCAATTGTGTTCATGTCTCTGATGGTATAAACAATGTGTTCTTAAAGAGGAAATAACCCTATTAGCGCGTATGTACCCGTTTCCAGCGCTCGGCTAATACCCTGTTACCTATCTGATACTTATTCGCTTATAATACGTTTGTTGTACGTTGCACCTTTTAGAAAAGGATTTTCAATTGTGTTCATGTTTCTGGTGGTAACAATGTGTTCTTAAAGATGAAATAACCCTATTAACGCGTATAAACCCGTTCCAGCGCTCGGTTGACACCCTGTTACCTATTCGTTACTTATACGTTACCTATTCACTTATAGTACGTTTGTTGTACGTTGCACCTTTTAGAAAAGGATTTTCAATTGTGTCCATGTCTCTGGTGGAAATAAATGTGTGTTCTTAGAGATGAAATGACCCTATTAGCGCGCATGTACCCGTTCCAGTACTCGGTTGACACCCTGTTATCTATTCGTTACCTATTCACTTATAATACGTTTGTTGTACATTGCACCTTTTAGAAAAGGATTTTCAATTATGTTCATGTCTCAGGTGGTAACAATGTGTTCTTAGAGATGCAATAACCCTATTACTGCGTATGTACTTGTTCCAGCGCTCGGTTAATACCCTGTTACCTATTCGTTACTTATTCGCTTATAATACGTTTGTAATACTTTTTATGTGTAGTGTAGTATGTTTAGACTTATTTTTGTTTGTACGTTTTGGATGATTTTGTTTAAATATTCCATGTGTAATGGCAGTGTAAAAATTCAGAGTTTGAATTTATTAGAATAGTAAATTTAACATTTAAGAGAAAGCTGTACTTGTCACAAAGCTGCCACCAAAAAATAGGGACATTGCTTTAATCTACAATTTTCTATGACAATGATAAATGTTCATTAAGAAGAGCAAATTTTTATCTTTTATTCATCATATTTGATTTTCAACCATATTTGTCAGGGTTATCCAAGGAAAATATGTGCAAAAGCAGAAACATGTAAATACTTTAATTTTATATAACAGGTAACAGGTTATTTACCGAGCGCTGGAACGGGTACATGCGTGCTAATAGGGTAATTTCATCTCTAAGAACACATTGTTACCACAAAAGACATGGACAAAATTGAAAATCCTTTTCTAAAAGGTGCAACGTACAACAAACGTATTATATGTGAATAGGTAAAGAATAGGTAATGAAAAGGTAACAGGGTATTAACCGAGTGCTGGAACAGGTGCATGTGCGCTAATAGGGTCATTTCATCTCTAAGAACACATTGTTACCACAAGAGACACGGACACAATTCAAAAACCTATTTTAAAAGGTGCAACGTACAACAAACGTATTATAAGTGAATAAGTAACAGGTATTAACCGAGGTCTGGAACGGGTGCGTGCGCAATAATAGGGTCATTTCATCTTTAAGAACACATTGTTACCAACAGAGACATTAACACAATTGAAAATCCTTTTCTAAAATGTGCAACGTACAACAAACGTATTAAAAGTGAATAGGTAACAGGGTATTAACAGAGCGCTGGAACTGGTGCATGCGCGCTAATAGGGTCATTTCATCTCTTAGAAAACATTATTACCACCAGAGATATGAACTTAATTGAAA
This sequence comes from Mytilus galloprovincialis, assembly GCA_037788925.1. NCBI lineage: Eukaryota > Metazoa > Mollusca > Bivalvia > Mytilida > Mytilidae > Mytilus > Mytilus galloprovincialis. Next base: position 26,423,537 of record CM075341.1, read on the forward strand.
ATCCTTTTCTAAAAGGTTCTACGTACAACAAACGTATTATAAGTGAATAGGTAACAGGGTATTAACCGAGCGCTGGAACGGGTACATGCGCGCTAATAGGGTAATTTCATTTTTTAAAACACATTGTTACCATCAAAGACACGGACACAATTGAAAATCCTTTTCTAAAAGCTGCAACGTACAACAAACGCATTATCAGTGAATAGGTAACGAATAGGTAACAGGTTAATTACCGAGCGCTGGAACGGGTACATGCGCGCTAATAGGGTCATTTCATCTCTAAGAACACATTGTTACACCAAGAGACATGGGCACAATTGAATTTGTTTTTTAAAAGGTGCAACGTACAACAAACGTACTATAAGTGAATAAGTAACTGGGTATTAACCGAGCACTGGAACGGTTGCAATCGCGCTTATAGGGTCATTTCATCTGTAAGAACACATTGTTACCACCAGAGACATAAACACAATTGAAAAACGATTTAATTCAAAGTGCAACCGTATACTCCGCGCATTAAAAACGAATAAGTAACAGATGTGCATATAGAGAAAAACTATGTGCATATAAAGTAAACTATGTGCATATAGAGAACAAGTATGTGCGTATAGAGAAAAAGTATGTGCATATATAGTAAAACTATGTGCATATATAGAAAAACTATGTGCATATATAGAAAAACTATGTGCATATAAAGTAAACTATGTGCATATAAAGTAAACTATGTGCATATAGAGAAAAAGTATGTGCATATATAGAAAAACTATGTGCATATATTGAAAAGTATAAGCGTATCTAAAAACAAGTACACATAAGGCAGCTACGGCGTTCCATAGATGAGACTCAAATAAATTATTGTCTTGTTTTGTCAGATATTGTCTATATTATATAAACGAACTCACATTTATGATCAGAAAGAGAAAACCAATCATTATTAAAAAAAAATTGTTAAGTGTTTACTAAAAATCGAGAAAATCTACAAACACTGCAATGACAACAGATGTCCGTCCTCTAATGATCCCATTATATTGATGAGTGATGTGAATTCAAAGTCACTGTCATTCTATCATTGTCTATACGCTGTAATCAATGAATGATCAATAAACACATTGATCAAGAAGTCATAATTATTGATAATTATTAATATGAATACGTATGGACAAAAGTGTCTGTTAAGAAACAACAGACTGCAACATAAATTAGAATTGATTGTATAATGTCCTCAACATTAAAAGACAGTCAGTCAAATTGTATAAAACGGTATAGATATTTTACATTTGTTATACATACAAATACTTATACTAAATTTCAAATTTAAAAAAAAAAAATTTCTGTAAAAGAAAGGAACTTCTTTATAAGTAACAATCACATTGCGTAATGCAAATTTGAACATTAGGTTTAAAGTGACTTATAGGTCCAACGGGCCGGATGTAAATTTTTTGACTATTGTATTCTTATTATGTAATATTATATTTACTACACATGTCACTGTAATAAATGATATACTTACTTACTTACTTACTTACTTACTTACTATACTACTATACTACGTTAAAATCGACTAAGGACAGATCCGGCAAAGTTCAAGTAATAGGGGGCCTTAAATGCCAATAATAGTAAAAAAAAGTAATGGCAACTGTTGGGAGGCTAACTTGTTTTGAGATATGTTATGCTTTGCGAACAAAATTTTTTAAAAAATCATCAAAAAAAGGGGGATTTCTTGGGATTTGTCCATTACACTCCTCCTCTGAATCTGTTACTGAGTCTACCGACTGACCTCTGCAGATAACTCCATTTAATCACACGGACACAAACTCGACTTCCCCAAGGTGGACACATTTAATCCATGGCAAGGGTCTATAGAAGCTAGGGTGTCACACTTTTAAGGCAGTGTAGCGGGACTACCGACGGAGACAACATCGACTGATCCCGCCCCCGCTGGAAGATTATTTCTTTTTTATATTTCAGTCAAATCAAGGGCAATTGGTTTTAGTGTTAAAACAATGGATACATCTAATAATGATTTGACAATTATCGAAAACAACTTCTCGAACGTGATGATGTTTAATCACAGTAACATATGTAATAGCTTGAAGCATGAATAATCGTATATGATGTATTTATATATATATATCGTCCTTGTCATTTTGGTTGTACACGAATTGTTCTCTTTTTGTGTGTCATTAACAATATATATGCTAATTTCGATTTTTTTGTAAAAAATAATATACAGTCTCTATGATTGTCTGAACTATGATTTTAAGAAGAGAACTTTAATTGCACAATACAACAATTATTAATTAGCTGAAATGATAAAATACACTTAAAAATACTGTACTTACTCAGTTTAACTAGACTTCCTCCATTCCGATATTACAGGATTCGTTACTATGGAAACGAAAAGGAAATAATTTACACATTACACTGACGTACGCCTGTTTTTAAGATGAATGTGGTAATTAGCTAGATGTAAAACTGTGTATTTTTGATACAACACACCAATATCACTAATAAAATCCTATTAACGTATTACTGTAAGGTAGATATTTAGAGTATGTATTGTCTAATTCTCAGATCGTGCATAAAATATGAATTATATACACAACAGGATGAGAATTGGATCAATGAAACCTCAAATTTATGTACATGTGGTTATTTTGCCTGTAGCGGTCAGTTGTACAATGTGAAGACATTAATTATGGTCAAATCTTATTGGTTTTACTGCTATTGAATAATTAATCTTATATCGAAGATGTCGGTTTTCTGAATTTGCAATTTTCGCAAAGGATTTGAATGTAAAAATTATAAAATATGCAACGGTATCGCGGGAAAGAAAGTTGGAAGAACTGGATTATCAAAGAATCTAACCCAGTTAATTAGTTACAGTAACTGATTTGATTATCACCATTTATCCTGATAAATAGATAAATATTCATTTTATCTGTAGTACATGAAAGGTCTTCAGTTTTACTTAACCATGCTATCCATCGGAGTCATATATAATGTATATGGCCATATATCTTGAATTTTTCTCTGTAAAATCCATGAAAAGCAATTTACAGACTGTTATGCTCCTTCATGTTGATTGAACCTCTTAACTTATTTCTGTGAGACAAAAAAAATAATATTCGTATTATACATATTTATCCATGTTTTTTTTTTTTAACTTGGTGACTTACCTCTTGAAGAACATATATATGGCAGTTTAAAACCTCTTTTTTTATTTTTCATTTTCTAAACCCATATATGAACCTCGTACGAGTATGTCATGTATATAAAATTATACAATACACAAATTGTTATGCCTACAAGGGACATATAGATTGAAACAAAAGATATGTTTAAATAGTTATTTAAATCGGTAATAAAACATTTTGACTGAATGAAAGTGCATCTGAAAGATAACTGATTTATAACTCTGTTTTGTACATTTCAGGCAAGTTTAAAACCATTTTGACCAGCCATGCCAAGAAATCCTAGCTAAAAATTCCGGTAGACCTCATACGGTACTCATTAGTTACTGTAGTTAAAGATTTGATTTCATTCAACAAATTAATTTTTGACCTTCATGTACGTGTCGCTTAGAACACGGCCCAATAGAGCAAATTACATGGATGCTTTATATTGACCATTTGGTATATGATATTTGCAGAATTTCAATGGAGGCAATTTCTTGGCATGACCTGACGTCAGACGTGTGTTCACTCAGTTTGCATTTTCATAAACCTTTCTCAGGTTCTTTCTGTATTTAAAATGAAGAGGTCTGGTATGTGAATGCCAATGAGGTCACTATCCTGCAAAGTTCGATGTATAGGGGTGTAAATAAACATAGCTTACCATATATCCGTTAACAAAGAACAAAACCAATACCCGGTATAGTAAGCTTTAAAGCAGTTGATTGATTGATCGTTAAATATTAAACGTCCAGTGGCAAATATTTCAGGCCGAGAAAAAAATGAACAATAACTACAATACGTAGGTTCTCAAAACATAGGCCGCCCAGGGTGAAGGTCCCCGTCGAGAAAATTTGGACAGCCACGGAAAATGAGGCTATATTGGATAGGAACAGGAATTTAGTCTTGCAATAGACCATTTTAATACGGACCCCTCTTTCAAAGAGTTATTGCACGGGTTTTAACATGTAAATAACATGGCACTCTATTTTCTCGAGACCAATGGTGACCATATGCATATTTCTATTCAACAGTCGCTCTTGCGGGTAAAACATTTGTACCTACCGAATAAAACTTATTACCGGGTTTTTACTGACATGAGCAACACGACGGGTGGCACTTGTGGTGCAGGATATGATTTCCTTTCCGGGGGCGATCTTCCCCAGTTTTTGGTGGGGTTTGTGTTGCTAAGTGTTCTATGTAGTGTTTTGTGTACTATTGTTTGTCTTTTTCTTTTTTAGCCTGAGCGTTTTCATTTTATTTCCGACTTTTGAGTTTGAATGTCCCTCTGGTATATTTCGCCCCCTGTAAAAAAAGTTCTAGGGAAAAATGCAAAATTTGCGGTGAACAGTACGAACAGCATGAGTGGGATAATGAATGAAGGATACTTACAATATATAGAAATTCTCACAAACTTCCTCGTGCATGTAAATTGAAAATACTTATAATACATTTATAGCTATTAAGATATTGTGAAAAGGGAAATATACTGAGGTGAAGTGGGATTTTGTTTCAATTTGATTAAAATTCAGATCCATCTAAATTCTCCTGATCGCATAAAATATATTTTAGTTAACGAAATCAGATATCTTCATTTTATCTATATGGATTTTGAAGAACAATTATAGTCATTTGCCTATATTTCATAAAACCTGTGGCACCTTGGTCAGGTTGTGATGTAAGGGTGGTGTCAAACCCTCAATATTGAAAAATATATAAAACAAAATTAAAACGAAGCAATTTAGTCAGTTTAAAAACAGGGTAAAGTCGGAAGTAGTAGTAATTCTAATAGACAAAATTACGTTTGTCTTTTATAATTTATTATTATTTTCCCATAGTTAAAATAGATATCTATTCGATATGTCAAATATTTTTTAAAAACAAGATTCTTGTATTGTTTTCTAAATTGCGTTCTGTAATTGGAGCCATCTCAAACTTCCAATCGACATCAAAGTTACAAACTTTGTACAGAACCATATCAATTTTATCTGTGAAACGGTTTTGACGAAATATTGCTTTATGTATTTCACAAAATGTCCTCTGTTAACTTTGTCCCTTAGTGGCGACCATCTTGGATGTCTTTTCAGCGCCAACATCACGTGGTAGGGGAGGTAGGGGACCATCAAGGGAACGATCTTGCAAAGAAGAAAATTATTAACTCACGGGCCAAGTGAGCTTTTCTCATCACTTGGCGCCCGTCGTCGTCGTCTGTTAACTTTTACAAAAATCTTCTCCTCTGAAACTACTGGGCCAAATTTAACCAAAATTGGCCACACTCATCATTGGGGTAACAAGTTTAAAAAATGTGTCCGATGACCAGGCCAACCAACCAAGATGGCCGCCATGGCTAAAAATAGAACATAGGGGTAAAATGTAGATTTTGGCTGATATCTCCGAAACCAAAGCATTTAGAGCAAATCTGTAAAATTGTTCATCAGGTCAAGATCTATCTGTCCTGAAATTTTTAGACGAATCGGACAACCCGTTGTTGGGTTGCTGCCCCTGAATTGGTTATGTTAACGAAATTTTGCAGTTTTTGGTTATTATCTTGAATATTATTACAGAAAGAGATAAACTGTAAACAGCAATAATGTTCAGCAAAGTAAGATCTACAAATAATCCATTTAACCAAACTTGGTCACAATCATTATTAGAGTATCTAGTTTACAAAAATGTGTCCGATGAACCCACCAGCCAGCCAACATGGCCGACATAGCTAAAAATAGAATATAGGGGTAAAATGCAGCTTTTGACTTATATCTCTGAAACTAAAGCATTCAGAGAAAATTTGATAAAATTGAGAATGGAAATGGGGAATGTGCCAAAGAGACAACAACCCGACCATAGAAAAAAACAACAGCAGAAGGTCACCAACAGGTCTTCAATGTAGCGAGAAATTCCCGCACCCGGAGGCGTCCTTCAGCTGGCCCCTAAACAAATATATACTAGTTCAGTGATAATGAACGCCATACTAATTTCCAAATTGTACACAAGAAACTAAAATTAAAATAATGCAAGACTAACAAAGGCCAGAGGCTCCTGACTTGGGACAGGCGCAAAAATGCGGCGGGGTTAAACATTTTTGTGAGATCTCAACCCTCCCCCTATACCTCTAGCCAATGTAGAAAAGTAAACGCATAACAATACGCACATTAAAATTCAGTCCAAGAGATGTCCGAGTCTGATGTCAGAAGATGTAACCAAAGAAAATAAACAAAATGACAATAATACATAAATAACAACAGACTACTAGCAGTTAACTGACGAGAAAATTTGACATAGATGTAAGACATTATTTTTCTACATTTTATATTTTGAAGTTTTGGCTAGAGAAACGTGCTAGAAAACATATCAAACTTAGTTTCATAACTCATAAATACAATAACAAATTAAAGTATAAATATATAACAGGCTAAGAGCTAAAGGATGTACACAATTAAGCAGGATAAGAAACAAGATTGGAATCCTTTATCCGAAACAATAAATATGTGAAAAGTGTATATACACGGAAATTAAGTCTTAGTAAAAAGAGAAAAAATGCCTAATACATCTTTAAGAACGGGATGTATAAAAAAACTTGTAAATATGATACGGACATAGGGTGGTATATAAGAAAACGTTGCAGCCAGGTAGAACACTTCTGGTGTGCAATAATATAGGGTTATTGCACGAATATTGGGGAATATTGTCCCGAGTAGAATTTTATATATGTTCTACGAGGGACAATATTCCCCAATATTCATGCAATAACCCTTTTATTGTATAGCAATATAATATTGGAAAGTAAAAATTGGTTTAAACTAAGATTTAAACGTTGATGACGTCATGAATTTGGAAGATTTATTGCACTATAGTGCAATATTAGAATTTATCATATATTTAGTACAAAATACAGCTATTTTGTATATCTAATAAAGGTTGTTTTTCCAGTCTGTATCACCTACCCTGTATCGCATACCCCGTATCGCATAGCTAAACCCGTATCGCATACCCCGTATCGCATACCTTTTTTTTTTTTTTTTTTTTTTTTACATAAAGTTTTTTGTTTTTTTTTTGCTTAAGGCGAAGTGTACGTAATTAAACTACACAATGGATTTTTTTAAAATTTTACATGTAGATTCTGCTTGTAAAAATAAATCGGAAAATAAAATAAAAAAAGGGGGTAATCGTTTTCGTTTTTGAGATACGAGCTGTTGAAGTTAACAGCATCATACACCAAAATTACAATGGATATATAGGGAAAATCGTGAAATTCGGCAGGAATTGTTACATTTCCAAGATTTTCTATTATATTAGACAATCGATTTTTTTTTAAATTTATGAGACGATTCTAAAATGTCTGAGGAATCGATTGGTGCAAAGAAAGTCCTTAGCAACCGTGCTACTTTTCAAGCTATACCCTGTTAAAGTTGAATCTTGAGTGTAAAAAAAAAACAAAAACAAAAAAACGACAACGTTATTGACGTCCCCGCAACAGTTACGACGCTTCATATAGTCCTATACTTGTATGAAATATATACCGTTTTGTTGGAGTTCGTGTTGCTCGGTCTTTAGTTCTTTATGTTACGTTTTGTGTACTATTGTATTGTATTTGTCTATAATATTCGGGTGCGTGCGGAGATCGCCAGCTAGAAAACGGTTGACATTTTCTTCATTATGAACTAGAACTATTTTCGACTTTGGTGCCTTATTTTTTGTTAAAATCAAAACACTGCGACGTGTTTTCAAAATCTTTGTTCCCATAAAACTTCATTTCATCAAGGTCTCTTCTCAGAATATCAGCCATCTGTCTGGCACAGGATAACAAATCAATATTTAAGTAAATTTAAGTTGTGTGGTAATTCTTAGTACATTTGGGTAAATTAATCTTATCTTTGTGCCGCATAAGCATCTCTATAATTCAACACATCCCTGAGCCACGACATTATATATTTTATGCATTGCATGCGCTTCTTTGTATTACAATCCAGACCGGCAAGTAACCGTTGTATAACCTTACACGTCTGTAGACGAATATTTGCGTGAAACATTTTTGTATGATTTTTATTTCTGGAAATCAATCTGAAATCTTCAACAGTCCTTTTCCGAAAGTCGGGCTGGACCTTTACTTTTATGTGCATTCGGGATTTACACAAATTGTAACCCGAATAATTCAGTCGTATTATTCAGTTGATGTACGACTGCTACATTGCTCTTGTGGGAGAAAATCGGACATGGAAAGGGCTTGAATTATTCGAGAATATATTTCTAGCTGTTCGGAATTCGCGGAAACAAATGATTGTTTTTCGGCATTACGGAATTGAATCAATAGAGATAGCAATTATTTCTTTTAACAAATTCGAATACCAGTCAGTTTATAGGACTTCAGTTTGAAATAGGGGCGGCAATCCATTCATTTTATCCAATCAATTGGAAGGGGGAGGTCAACATTGATAGTCAAAAAGCCTTGAAATATTCGATAAAAAACGTTGAATGTAAATTATATGAACTCCAAAGTCTCATATTATAAGACTAGTAAACCACAGGCTTCTCAATATTTGTATGATCATGAACTAGGTGAAAACCTGGAGCTGACCGAGTGCGAGATCCTCATGGATAATCATCGAGGTCGTTAAACACCCCTTGCAGTAAACTTTGAATTTTTTCGTTAAATTTAAAAAAAAATCGAAATGTAATAGTCTGAACACATTTCACCTCTCATTCCACTAAATATTAATTTGCAGTTACAAGTATCACAAAACTTCCCCGACCTCTTTTCTTTAACCATAATGGAGGGAGGAGGGAAGGAGAAATCCAGATCCCGAAATCCCGGGCTTAAAAACACGAAATCCTGAGGTCCCGAATTTAAAAAAAATTAAATCCCGACTACCCGAAATTCGAAAATAGAATTCCCGTATCCCGAAAGGGTCAATCCCGAAATCCCGAGCTTAAAAACACCCGATCCCGGAGTTCCGATAAAGGTCCTACCCCTCCCCCCGTAATTCTATATTCTATTCATTCATAATCTTGAATTGCTATATATCTCTTCGAAATTGGAATTTGTGAAAGAAAAAATGACATGTTATATTTTATCTTACATGTGTACTTTCAATTTTAAATATGGTTCTAAATTTAGATTTAATTTTCCCATAAATTGCGGACGGAATAGAAGACACCTGTTTATTTTCTGCACATGTAGAAAAAGTTGAAAACTGGGAGTTGAATGACATAATTTTTACTTATTCTAAGATAAATGTCAGAGTGAGTCAATTTTTAAGTTACTGAGTAATTTTTGGGGCATAATTTGTTTATTTTTTGTTTGTTTTCCGTCTTTGTTCTTCCGACTGGTAAGTTTTGCACTAGTGGTCAAATTATTCTCTTGGTATCGTCTGATTTCTTATATGAATATAAATCATGTCCTTAAATTTTCAATTGCACAATATACGAACATTTCAACGTCTTTTTAATTAAACAATCAAATCCACACGTCTTTCATTAATTATTTGTAACCTATTATAAAACTTTACGTTGAGTACTGTGTTTTTCGTTCAAGACTACGGCTTTTTAAAACGATATTGTTGGGTCAATTCAGGTTTCATTTTAATTAATTTGATATCAATAGAAGAAAAATTGTTACATGTTTATTTGTTTATAATTTTGTTGTGAGGCGTTTTTTCTTTCTGTTGATATCATAAACACGAAATGCCTTCTCCTACGCGTCTAAAACAAAAACAAAAAACAGTGTTTTTAAGTCAGGCTGCACACAGACCAATGTACAGAATGCTGTGATTTCTAATTGGAGTTATTTAGATAATTTCTATGAGGTTTAAGACAGCACAGGCGTGCTTGTTGGATTCATTATAGACCGCAGAAAGTGGTTTCTCTTTCGTGTGTCCTTTCTTGGAGTAAGGGAAATAACTTGCGTAACTAAGGACGAACGTTTTTAATCCCATATTCCGCTAGAGGCGTGCAATTACGTACACTTCGCCTTAAGAAAAAATTTCCTCAAAATAGGTCATTTTTTTTAATGACGTCATTGTTTGGTATGTAACGTCACGAACGTCAAGTTTTCATATTGTATGTGACGTCACAAACATCAAGTTTGCATATTTTTTGGCACACTAAATGCAACTATAAAAAATACAAAACACTCAAATAAATACAATAATAAACAAAATATTTTTAAAACAGCAGCAGGCAAATGGTAAGGTAACCCAGGTGCTTTGTATGAGCAGTTATTTTAAGGCTTTAAACCAAGACAAAAGCAGAACTGAAGGTAACCCAGTGCTAATCTATCGGGATCAGAAAACAGTTCATATAATATAATACTCTTCTGTTGAAATATATGATAAAGCGTATAATACATGGCAAAATCCGTATCACTTGCCGTATCACCCTCGACCAATATCATCCCTCGGGCCTAAAGGCCCTTGGGCTGATATTGATGTCTCGGGATGATACGACATATGATACGGATTTTGCCATGTATTATACCATATCAGCCTGGGTATCATCCCGAGACCCCCATATCAGCCCGAGACGGAGTCGAGGTGCTGATATGGGTCGAGGGATGATACCCAGGCTGATATGGAAAAGGCCATGTATTAATCACTTTATCATATACTTCCGACAATAGTTTTATGTAAGGCAAATAAACAAATGCAATAACTAAAACGGTCAAAAACTTTATAAAGAAAATAAATTATGAATCAAATATACTATAATTGTCCAACAACAGCATCACTACCTCCTTATATATGTATGGTAGCATTTCCTATAGAGGCATTTTGAAACATTGAAAATTTGGAAAAGTTTTATGATCATTACTAATCCATGTTTGTTGTACTATAACATGATTCATAATTGTCAATGGCATTTGTTAGCAAGTACTAAACTATCCCCATAAAAGTTCCCGTAAATTTTGACGTCGTCATAAAAAACATCTGACGTCACAATGGAAAAGTAAACAACCGATACCGGAAACACCGGAAGTAACTTGCACGAGAGGCACTATTATGGGTTTTGTGCACGAGATGCACATGATATGGGGGGGGGGGGGCTAGGATGAACAATTTTGTCCTGCATTTTTTTTTAGCTGTAATCTCTGTCCTGCCTTTTTATTTTTCACTCTGTTCGGTCCTGCTTTTTTTTTTTAGTTTATCCTGACTTTTTATTACCTAAATTGTAGTCCTGACTTTTTTTTTTTTTGCAAGTGTCTCATCCTGCCTTTTTTTTTTTACTCAAAACTCCTGTCCTGCCTATTTTTTTCAAATTTCATCATTTCCATTGTGACGTCAGATATTTTTTATGACGACGTCAAAATATACGGGAACTTTTGTCCCCAGTTTAGGCAGCAACCATTTGATTTTCTGGGGGGGGGGGCTATTTTTCTGGACAAACAATTTTTTCTCAATTTTAGCATTACATATAGTGGCAGCTGAGGATGAACAACAAACATGGAGTAATAATGATCATAAAACTCTTCCAAATTTTCAATGTTTCAAAATGGCTCTATAGGAAATGTTACCATACATATATATGGAGGTAGTGATGCTGTTGGTTGGACAATTATAGTATATTTGATTCATAATTTTACTTCTTTATAAAGTTTTTGACTGATATGGAAAAGGCCATGTATTAATCTCTATATACCATTCTAGTCTCGTGTCTATTTTTACAGTGAACCATTCCCATCCATAACCGCTGTGGTCAACTGTCGTTTAGCGACACTCACCATAGTACAACATCAGTGACAGGAAATAGCGCAACAAATTCAACAAAAACAGCTGCATGATATAGATAAAAATGTTCATCAGGCTAAGATATATTTGTTTTAAAATTTTCAGACGAATCAGACAAATTGTTGTTAGGTTGCTGCCCCTGAATGAGTAATTCTAAGGAAATTTCGTTGTTTTTGGTAATTTAAATATTTTTATAGATAGAGATAAACTGTAAACAGCAATAATGTTCAGAAAAGTAAGATCTACAATTAAGGGAACATAATCAAAATGGTTAATTGACCTCATAAGGAGTTATTGCCCTTTAAAGTCAAATACAATTTTTCGTAAGTTTTTGTAATCTTTTACAAAAGTCTTCTCCTGAAACAACTGAGAGAAATTTAAATAAACTTGGCTATAAATAAGCATTGGGGTATTCAGTTTTTTTTAAAGTGTCCGATGACCCTGCCTGCCAACCAACATGGCCGACATGGCTAAAAATAGAACATAGGAGAAAAATGCAGTTTTTGACTTGTATCTCTGAAACTAGAACAAAAGTATAACGGTTGCATTATTTCATGCATCAATTGTAAATAAAATATCATGTGAGCGACACAGGCTCATTGGAGCCTCTTGTTTAGTCTTGCCGACTCTAACGAGAATATTTCTTTTTTAAAATTCAACCACTGTTGAATATTCTGCTGTAAATTGTTGCGAAATGAGAAAAATGAGTATTCAAACGATAAGCTGTAATCTGTAAATTATTGTTAAGTGCATCAAGTATATATATAGCAGAAATAAAAAAAAAAAGGTGTGCTGCTTATTGCAAAGATGGCCGGAAACTCATAATGTAAATTGATGACCTACGTTATAATAATAATAACCACCTTAAATCATACGAAAGGAATCGTGTTTGAAGGGTTTTCTATATAAAAGAGATAAGTTGTAATAATGCAGTTGAAAGTGAAATTCTTTAATTGAGATTTTAATTGCTGTATAAAAATGAGTATATATTCCTCATCGTTCAGATAAGGGATAACTATATTAAATCATATCCCTGACATAACAAATTTTGCAACCATTATATAAGTTAAAATAAAAAAAATATATAAACTGGTTGGAAGCCATCATCCTGAAATGGCAGTTATAATACTTGAGATGAGATATACATTAAATCCCCCCTATTTTTTCGGATAGATATTATATATCAGTGACCGCTGTGGATAGTTAACTTGAAATATATAGTAAATAGCAAATACAAGTAATTTGTAGTATATTTATGTTCTAATAATGCAGAAAAACGCGAAAATAATCCAGTGAAATTAAAAGAAAACGATAAAATAACGGATTTTGAAAAAGGGGAGGACTAAAACAATTTTGTCCTGTCCCCAAGTACCTATGATAATAATAATAATACTTTATTTAGAAGCAATACAGCTTATAGAATATACAATTTTACAAATTTTTTGAATGCATCAGCATGCCAAGAAATTGTCTCCGTTGAAATTCTGCAAACACTCCATAGAGCAAATTACATGGATGATTAATATTGGCCACTTGGTATATGGCTGTGTTCTAAGCGACACGTACATGTACATGAAGGTCATACAATAATTTGTTGCATGAAATCAAATCTTTAACTACTAATGGGTGCCGTAGGTGGTCGACCGGAATTTTTAGCGAGGATTTCTTGGCAGGTAACAGATAGAAAACACAGGGTTAGAACTCATAGAACAAAAAAGGGACAGTGGCAAATATTTCATGTATATTTTGAACACAGAGAGAGTTACCCCGGCACCCTTTGCCAAAAAACCTTCTTTTTCTTATTTGTGCCTTCGGACTTCATGTTTTGAATTGTAGTTTCACTTTCCATATTCCGTATTTATTCTAATGTAAGCTCCACGTGGTAAAAATCACGTGATGCAGGAATATAGTATCTTGGTTTAATCATAAAGCCTATCAAAAGTTAACAACAATGAAAAACATGAATAATACTTTTCTGGTTCGGGTAACACATTACTTGGTTGTAAAAATTTGGAATAGCTATGATTTTATCTCTTTGTAATAAGAATTATATTTTAGAAGGTAGTAGATCTGGATGCTTCATATCATCATGACATGTATGCAGATGCTTCTCGAGCGTATACTCCAAGCAAACAACATGCATGTGTATAACGGCACTGTAGATTTTCGAATTAAATAAAGAAAGTAGCCAGTCCGGTACATGAACTGATTGGCAAGGTTTTAATTTTAATTAGATTGGAAAGCATGATTCGAGGGTTGAAAATAGACAGCACAAAAAAATAAAGGGGGGGGGGGGTGTTCCACAGGGAATATTTTTATCTTATGAACTCTACATTTGAAAGGTTTATTATTACTTTTATTTTATTAAAAGAGAAAAACGAATGTAAAACAAATTGTGAATGGCGGAGAATGAAAATAAATTCATGTGATAAATAATTAATACAATATTTTCAATATTAAACAAAAGTTTACCTAAATTATTAAGTTCTTTCACATAAAAGGCAACAACTATTGATAATCAATTTTTCTGAATACTTGGTTGTATAAGTTCCTTGCACACTGCTTTTTTGCAGAGGGATCAATACAGCCGTTTATTTATATTCTGGAAAAGTTGCTAACCAAAAGTTACTGTAATTGATTAAACAAAGGTTTTTGCACTGAACATTAATATCCCATTTGGACTATAATACCTCGAACGGGTGAGAGTGACCCATATGGGTGATTGATCACAACCTGATGAAGAGTAATCTGAAAAGTGTATTATATCTTGTTTTAATAGCTTTCTTGTGAGCAGCCATTCTCTATCAATGAAATAATATAATAGGAAATGCAAGCGCTGGAATATCGTATAATCTAGGAAAAATAAACACCGAATTTTGCAGCTTAAAAATAGAAATTTATAATTGGGAAGCAGGAATCATCTTTTTTGTCGAAAAGTTAAGTGCCCAACCGATCCTCATTAAATATAACCCGACTCAAAACTGAGTGAAGTAACAATTAATGTCAACAAACCACCAAGAAATGGGTGCCATGTTATAGTTCTTGACCTAGCAAGTCGGTATATATAATTTAATCTGCAAAGCTCGGGTGACCCTAAAAATGTAACTTATTTGATTATGAACTGTTTTTATTATATTTCTATTTATCATATTAGTTTATTAGTTTTACCTTATCATAAAGGTACATTAATTTTGTAGGCCTGCAGTTTTAATAAACCAATCCAAAATATACATTTTTTTCAGATAAATACGAAGCATATGCATGTCTATAATATTCACATGCTGCATTGCAACGGAGCAATACTCTGACATTTTGCTGATACTATAGCTGTTTAAAATGCAAATGTAATACAGTATTGATCTTAGTCCAAACTGAATATCAAACTTGCTTCATATATTTACAAGTAAATAAAGGAGTCTTATCTTCTTTATTTATTTTGTTAAATAATTCTGGCGAATAATTTAAGAATGGGAATGTTGAATGCGTCAAAAAGAAAACAACCCGACAAAAGAACAGAAAACAGACTAAGGCCACCAATGGGTCTTCAACAAAGCGAGCACATTGCAGCGGAAATGGATGTCACACTAAACTCCGAAACATATAAATGAAACACATTTTAAACATGTTTTGTGAGAATCAGATGTCAATACCCCCCCTCCCCCCCTAATACCTCTAACTTTGTAGACAATGTGGAATAATCAAAAACACATCAATACCCATAGTAAAACTCAGTTTAAAAGAAGTTCGAGTCCAATGTCAGAATAGGTAACAAAAGAAACTTAGCAAAATGACAATGAATCTCAGATTAACAAAGGACAACTAGCAGTAGCTGACATGCCAGCTCCAGACTTCAACTAAACTGTTTGAAAGATTTTGTCTTCATCATATAAAAATCAAGCGCAGTCCATCCTGTAAGGGTTTAGTATCATACACAGAGTAGTAATTGGCATACACAGCTTTCCTATTACGAAATAAGCGTGGAATTTAGTTGATTTTCTTTTTTCTTTATATAATTATTATACTTTAAAAACCAGCTTACAAAAAAAAAAAAAAAAAATGGCCACCATACAAACTATTCTTGGTGGGAGCTCGAGATTACTAGTTTACTCAAAACTATTCGTTGATCCTACAATATACCTGCAAAAGTCAAAATCAAGGTGTACGGGAGACAACTGTGTATTTTCATCCCAGAAAAAAAAAACTCCGGTTAACGACGGGAACAAAAGAAATATTCAGAAAAGACAGATAAAGATGTTGGCCTAAAATTATAAGCTTCACATTAGAGTCAATGAAAATAACACTTTTTAACTTTCGTGGGTCCGAAGCCCCTTTCTGGATTTTCCTTTCTAAACTGAGAAATATTTAAACATTGTCAAACGAGCATTGGGTTAAAGTAAACATAAACTTTCGAAGTTAACAAAGGGGACGAAAGATACCACAGGGAGAGTGAAACTCATAGGTAGAAAACAAACTGACAACGCCATGCAGCCATGGCTAAAAATAAAAAGACAAACAGACAAATAATAGTACAGAAGACACAACATAGAAAACTGTAGACTTAGCAACACGAACCCGGTGAGGCTCAAGCTTCGGAAGGGTAAGCAGATCCTGCTTTACGTGTGGCACCCATCGTGTTGCTTATGTTATTAAAAATCCGGTAACAATTGTAGAATCAGTGGCGGATCCAGCAATTTTGATAAGTGGGGCCTACTGACTGCCTAAGAGGGGACCCGCTCCGGTCACGCTTCAGTGATTACCTATGTCAGTATATGATCAACCAAATTTTTCGAAGAAAGGGAGGGGGGTCCGGGCCCCCTGCCCCCCCAAAAAGATCCTCCTCTGAGAATGGCTGCAAATCTATATGACCAAATAGGACGTATGAAAAGAATAGCTAGTAGAGTTAATTTGTTTATTAAATTAAACATATTTTATTTTTATATCCCAAAATATAACGCTCTTATTCCCAAAACATATGGTCGAATCAATACCTTATAGTAAGACTTGATTCGTTCAGCATACAATCCAAACGAAAGACCACACAATTTTATGTTGATTTTGTGTATTTTTCTAAAAAATGTGACCATGGTGACCGTCAATCTGCTAGGCCGAATATGGTGCTAAAAGTACAAAATATCAAGCTCTGTAGAGCTTTTAACCGACATAAATGTTATATGATCAGCCCAAAACATAAAACAGATATAAATAACACAGAATGTTAGAAGATCTCAGAAGGCACATCATGCATAGCATAAATACTGGTATCAAAGCACAACAAATTCAGTAAAGCAAATAATAAGGCAGCAACCATTTGATTTTCTGGGTTGGGGTGGGGGCTATGGATTTTTTTTCCGGACAAACTTTTTTTTTGTATTTTGGCGAAAAACAATCTCAGCTTAGGGTCAAAAACAAATTATTTTTTTCTCTCCAAAACTTAAACTGAAACAAACTTGAAAATCCATAGCTCCCGGTCCCAGAAAATCAAATGGTTTCTGCTTAAGCAAATCGATCAAAGCATATAAAATGCAGCCGGACATACTGACATTCATGCAGTTGATTCTACTTTACAATACTGTCACGCCGGTTTTAAGTTTCCTCTATTTTGAACAGAGGATACGAAGATAAGAAAAAGAGTCATCATGCCGCATGCAGTCATTTGTTGACTACCCTTGACACAGATGACCAAAAATAACTGGGGACTGTATTAGCTAATATTTAGACTTGAGCTTAATCATAGAAAGTCGGTTGAACATCTGTGTATGTTATGCTCAATTGCAAAATTTCAATAGTTTATAATTCATAATTGGGGGTGGTGTTCCTAAAAAAGGAGACAATTTAGACAGATAAATAGCGGTGTTAGGTGAACATTTGCTAGTAAGCACTATGGCGGCAGATGAACAGTGGGTAAGGGAAATCTTCTCTCAGAAATTTTGTATGTGATCTTTTGCATAAGCGGATCCAGGGGGGGGGGGGGGGGGGCCTGGGGGGCCCGGGCCCCCCTTTCGTGGGAAAAATTTGGTTGATTATATAGGGAATCATTGAAGCATGACTGGAGCGGCCCCCCCCCTTAGGAAAAGTTCTGGATCCTCCACTGTTTTGATCATATGCATTATTTAATGACAGCGATGTTTTAGCTTATATGAATGATTTGGCCACAATATCGCTCATTGCATTATGGTTTATTATATCAGTATATAGCTCGGTTTCATCTTTTGAGTTGTGACAGTTTGGGTTCAATAAATTGGAAAAGTTTATAAGTGACAGTTAAATTTCAAAGATTTAACTTTCACTGGATGCTACATCTGTTGATGTATATAATATGATCATATTGTGTATATTATGATATTATTACGTAAGTATTTCTGTATTGGCCTTGTTATTGGTCCGAGGCTTGCTGTATTGGCATGAGGCGAAGCCGAAGGCCAATACAGCTGGCCGAGGACCAATAACAAGGCCAATACAGAAATACACGTAATAATATCTTTATTAATTAACTACAGTGTTACAATATTTTTTTAATTTCATTTCAAAAGAGATAAATATTTTTACCTTGAAGTGGAACTATCCAAATCTCAGTTTGTTTCTTTTTATTAGATGCAATACATAATGATCTCGTGCTGTTTCCAGGTGTCTTCAGCATTTTCTCATCAGATGAATTTTTCTACCCTTTTCAGTCACTATAAAGTGTTACAACTTAAATTTAGACGCAACACATAAATAGTAATTGGAAAGGTACTGCCATTGCATGTGTTATGCAGAAACTAATTTAAAATCGATGTGAAATTATGAGGTGGTCAAGAAATGAACTTTGTGATAATCAACTCGTTCCCCAAACCTGAAATAGTTCTATCGTCTGCTTTCAAAGTACTTTTTAAATTGATGTGACCGTCTTTCGCCTGAAATGTATGCCATACTGACATTTTCAGCATGTTTAAGATAACTAAATGACAACTGCGTCTTCAAAACAACTGTTTACTTTCAGTTTGTGTTTATCGTGTCTTTCGATGTAAAATCTAGAGACGTTCCGAAATCCTGCACTTGTGTCAACTCGGCCAATATAGAATAACTCGGCCAATACAGAAAAAATCTGTATTGGCCTAGTTATTCTGTATTGGCCCAGTCTACACATTATATTGCATTGGCAGTTTTCATCATATTAAGTCCAATAACAGTGTAGTTAGTTAATAAGTCAGTATATTAATCCATGTCGAAACACCTACAACATAAATTATGACAAACAATGAAAATACGAAAATTAGTAGTTTTAAATGAGGGACTTCCCATAGTCAAGGAGTCATTTTACTCTTATAAAAAATAAAATAAAAAAATCATTAAATGTAGATTTTTTAACTTAAAAATGGAAAATTCTGACATTATATTTAGAACAACTTTTCTAAATGAAGGGTCCAATTATTTTAAAAAATAAAGCAGATATAAGGCCAAGAACATATCAAAATTCTTGGACATGTGTTGACCATATAATACCAGATAGATCATAAGATGTATAGTTCTTTGGGAAAACTTTCTTCAAATAATATGAATATGTGCTCATTTTTACTTTAAAAGTGGTTTTTAATGTCCTTACATTGAGGGGTTACCTGATAAAGGTCCTTCTTTGTGCATAATTTTCAATTGAAAAAGTCAACAATTATTTAATAGGCACTGGCTACGGTTACATGGAAATGTAACAATAATAAAAATATTATTGTTACATTGGAGACTAATACCCGGGATGCAAAGTTGGGTAAGGAACTGATTAATTACGAATGTAACAATAATTATTGAGGCTACAGTTACATTGCATTATTGTTACATGAAAAACAGCAATGTACGCTAGATTTATTAAACTTAAATCTTCTATAGTTTTGATGCTTAATTCTTTCATATATGTACTAAATAATACTTGTTATAATGATAAATAATAAATATCATTATTCAACAAATGGTGTTTGAATAGTTTTACGTATTAATGGTTTTGATGTTCTTAAAGATACTACTTCAGATAAGTAGTGACAAAGGCGAAAAATATAGTTCAATGGTTTGTTGTTGAGAACTCGTGCTGAGAAAAGTGTGCCCTTCTAAGTATTTAACTGCACACCTACTCTTATTACTGTCATTATACTTTGAACAATGGACGAAGAGATTCCTTTTACCAATTTAGTATTGGGTCAAAACATTAAAACTTGGAATGCGTTTAAAATGAAACTGAAACAATATCAAGACAAAAACCTACAACTTCATATATACAAAAAAAAATTGATACATCAAAAGCAAAGTTTGCTAACTGTGAACTTAAATACTACGATGATGTATCCATCCCCAATCTCGTCCATGGAGGACGTAATTTCGTTTCAAAATCAGATGGAACTCACCCAAACCAAAAGTTGTTTTTTTCCCCTTTTTTAACCCATACATGTATATACCTATATACGAATATTGCTTGGAGTTGTTTCATCAAAAATTTGTTGGACTTGAACATGCTCCAAAAACCACTTACTGGATATGTAGAAACTGTCATTGTAAATAAAAAAAAATATCAAGAAATTGTATGTTATTATTGTATATATTGTATATAAAATAAATGTCATTAACTTTTATTATCATTAGTACATATTACTAGTCCCATCGTACATTGCTGTTTTTTTATGTAACAATAACGCCATGTAACCGTAGCCTCAATAATTATTGTTACATTCGTAATTAATCGGTTCCTTACCCAGCAATGCATTCCGGCAATTAGTCTCCAATGTAACAATAATATTTTTATTATTGTTACATTTCCATGTAACCGTAGCCAGTGCCAAATATCCTTACACATGAAATTAATTCCCGGTCTTGCAGCCACATGTTCATCTTTTCTACTGATATATAATAACTAGAATCATGCAAATAAACTTAAGAAAAAGGCATGTAAGCTCATCTTACAAATATGACACTTTTTCTAGACCACAAAACAGCACGCGCAAAATAGTCGTCGCAAAGTATTGTAACCTTTGAAATTGTTTTCGCGCACTAAAACCCCCATGGGCACTTTCAAAAGTTGGTAGGTATGTTTACACCATGAAATTTTCTCTGAGTGCTGACAAAACTGAAATTTTAAACAAAAATGTATTCTTTCCAATTATAAAAGGATGGATGGTGGTGGTGCTCTATTAAACCTTTTTGTAAGAACAGATAATAGATTTGAATACATGTAACACTTTTTAAATGATCTTTAATGGTTTATGCATATTATAACGTTCACTAAATAGTTACTGTAATAATTTTTTATAAAAAGTCCAGACCCCTAATTTTGAACTCCAGTTGAATGAAAATAATTTCCTTATGGACAATATTTATTGGCACTTTTTGGATACTCACAAATTGAAAGAATAACTGAGGCATGGGTAAAGCATCAACTATTGTAAGATATTAATTTTGTAAATTAATTGACAACCTTTTTATCAGTTTGTTTCTCTATTTAAGAAGGATCATGGCCCACTTGCATTACATTGCATGACATGTGTAATAATTAATATAAAATGTTTAAAAGGTGACCTTGGTTTGACAAGATGTAAAGAGGTCTATTTTACCTGATTATTTTCTAACTTTCATACTTGGTGCAGAAGTTAATTTGTAATAAACACAGAGATGTGAAGTAATGCTCTGACCTGCAAGAAGGGGCTATCAAATTAGAGGCCTACAAAGTATATTTATGATTAAATTTTATAAAAAAGGGGGTGGTGGAATTTCGAAAGCTACCTCAGTACCTGGAACAAGCTTGTTCAGAATGAAGTGGGTTTTATCATATTTGTTAGTGACCTAACCCTCTGTCATTATAGGGACAGTTGTGTAATAGATCAATATAGGAATAAACTAAAAACCAGTCCAAAAAAGCTCAATCCATCAGCATGATCAGATTGATTCAATCACACGTACAGGCACTAGATGTTCTGTCAACAGTAATGAAATATTGGCAATGGGAAGAAAATAGTGTCCATATATATTTTTGTTATATATATGGACACTTTTTTCTTCCTATTGCCAATATTTAATTTTATTACTATTGAGAGTTGTGGACGGAAATTGGGTTCTAGGTGGGATTTGTAGAGAGACCAAAGAAAGTGGAAAAGAGAGAGATAAAGATTCTCTAATTCCAATCATAGAACAATATGTTGAAAAGGGAAGTACAATAATAACTGATTGTTGGGCGTCTTATAAATGTTTAGGAAAACTAGGGTATCAACACCAAACCGTCAATCATTCTGAAAACTTCGTTGATCCAAATAGTGGTGCATGCACCAACCTTATTGAGAATAGGTGGTGGTGCATCAAACGACAATTGCCAACCACACATACAAGATCAAAAACTTTTGATAAACATTTGATGGAATATATGTCGAGAACACTATACACAGATAAAAGGTCACTATTTGACAGTTTCATGCAGGACATGTGCAAAGTATATCCCCTTTGTTGATTTGAAATTAGTTATTGCACAATAAAAATGAAATAATTATACATTATAAATCTAATTTTGTTTCACTTTCTTTTATATTAAATTTCATGGCACATATACCTGTTCCAAGAAGTGACACCCCTTATTTCTGTTTGACACCCTCATTTTCCTTAAATCTTAATTAAAAACTTGTAAGATAAATTTATTATTAATGTACATTAAATATATATCAATTACATATATTTTTTCAACTTTTTGGGTGGGGGTGCCATATGGAACTCTTACGTGTAGGTTGCCAAAAGAGCATTTTTTTGGGGGGAAAAAATTTTTAAAAAAATTTTCGTTTGCAGGATTCTCTTCTCTTTTTTCGAAAATAGCAGGACTATGACATGTATGAGTCTGAAGCACATAAAAATTGATTGTTGGTGACAAAGTTTTAACTCTGATTTCACAGTTCACTTAACATAGTAATGGGATAGTGCAAGCATGGCAAGTGAGGCATATGATCATATGATAATGTCCGGAGAACACATATTCTTCATTGATGATAAATTCTTCTTGCTTTAATCATGGTTATGCCACATGCACTATTATCATAATTATTGTTCCTGAAGATGTTATGTATCTCTTTTACAGTTATATCTATCAGATTTCAAATGAATTGGATCTTTATAGGCCACTGGATGACTGGCCTTCAAGTTCAATAATGTTGGAGGAAAAAAGCTTATATATTTGGCTGATAATTGTCCCTCCCCCCTAAACACACACATGAAATACTACTTTACTTAGAACTGTCATGACTGTAAATCAGATTAAATTTCGACAATGAATTATATACCATTTGTATTGTTATATCATTTATGACATACATTGTAATCTGTTTAGAAACCTTTTGATATGTTATGCATTTAAGCCCATCTTTGATGTACATGTTACTACTTCCTTTGTGATTATCAATATATCTAGAGATTGAAACTGACATGCCAATTACCAGAGGTAGGAAAATATTTATGTTTTGGCTGAAAACATGTACACACCTAGCTATTGAGTCATACAATTGATGTATAAGTTTTATGTCAGATGATCATCATTGATGTGTTAGTTATTTATAGGGCAAAACAAAATAATATGTGTACATGTGTTTCCTATTTCATCTTTGAAAAAAAGGGTAGGTCATGTAAATGATTTAGGTAGGGAGGGATTTTTTTTATATTTTATCTTTTATTTGTACAATGAGTCGAGGGACATTTTGACTTTAACAGGGCTTATTGAAAACTTACAAAAAAAAACCTTTAGGGTAGGCTTACAGGAAACACACACCTGTATTTATTTGGCCTAAATAAAATATAGTGTTTACCTGTCATACCTATCCTTGACATGCTTGCCATACATATATATTTAGGTATATTTTAATATGTGTAAAACACATAAAATTATTTAGTAGAAATTAAGGGAAGAGGTAAGGCTAGGGGGTAATTTGACCTAAAGATTCAACTATTACAAAATCGTACACAAGTCAAAAGGGGGGGGGGGGGGGGGGGGGGGGGGGAGGAGGAGGAGGTATCACATGTATCAAGGTATATGACTAGAATACATGTATATACTGAATCAGTGGTTAATTATGTAATTCTTATACGACTGCAAAAATTAAAAGAAATTTTGGTCCTATATTGGTATCACGTCGTCATCATTGTGGTCAGCGTCATCCAAAGACGGATTGTTTCCCGATAATAACTTTTGAGTAAGTAAAAAGAAATCAATAAAATATTAACACAATGTTTAGAACCACCAAAGGAAGCTTGGGATTGATTTTGGGGGTTATGGTCCCAAAGGTTTAGGCATTTATCTAGTTTCAGGACAAAATAAAGGCAACAGTAGTATACCGCTGTTCAAAACTCATAAACCTATGGACAAAAAACAAAATCGGGGTAACAAACTAAAACTGAGGGAAACGCATTAAATATTAGAGGAGAACAACAACACAACATTAAAATGTAACACACACGGCAATGGACTAAGCATTAGACAAAATCCAATGAGAATGACCAATATAACATCAAAACCAAATACATGGATTTGGGATAGAAACATGAGAAAAGTACCGTGACACGTCTTATAGTAATGTGAATTCACACTCAAAAATAGGAGAAAACAAACGACACAATGGAAACACAACGTAAAAATGTTACACACACAGAAACGAACTATGATATAACAATGGCCATTTTCCTGACTTGGTATAGGACATTTTTAAAGAAAAAAATGGTGGGTTGAACCTGGTTTTGTGGCATGCCAAACCTCACACTTTGATGGCTTTGTTAAATATAACATTAAAATGACAACATAATAATACAGGACTACAATACAAATAAATAGCAGAACGTATTTGGCAAAGAAACACATGAATAATAGATAACAAAAGGCATCAGGTTTAAAATTCATTACGTCAAAAACACGCCTCGTCCAAACAAGACTTACCAGTGACGCCCAGATATAAAAGTTCGAAAGTCAAAAAAAGGTTCAAAGTAGTACAGCTCTGAGGATCAAAAGTTGAAAAAGTTTGTGCCAAATACGGCTAGGGTTTTTTGCTTGTGAAGAACATCCTTATTATATAGAACAATTTATGCTATTGCAAACAGTAAATTTTATCAAATGAATATAAAAGATTTACATGATAAAACTGACGTTATAACTAATTACAGAAAACAAAACCCGAATACATAATACATTGAAGACCAACACAGAAAATAGACACACCCGACTTGGTCCAGGCCTGAACGCAAAAAGTCATAATCATGACGTCACATACGAAGTTGTGAAATGGCACAATATTACGTCATGCAGACATGTGAATTTCTGAAACAGCACAAATATGACGTCATATTTGAAAAATTATGTCTTAAAAAATAAGATAGAAATAGGATTGATTTAAGATTATACTAGAACTAAATACTGATATTACATTTAAACACAATGCACATTGCAACACTAATCAATAGCAATACATATATTTTATATATGTCTGGTTTGTTTTGAATCTAACTTCAAACATAAAAATCGTACAGATTACGTTGAACAAAATCAAAACTAATAAATGAAGGCGGTGATTAATTTTCTTTACCATAACACATGAATTTAATAGAAAAGACGTCAACCAATTTGACAGAATCCGATGAAAATTACAAATATAACATCAAACTAAATACATGAATTTGGGATAGATAAAAAAAAAGTTGTGTATTAGTATTTCAATTGTTTTAAAATTGTACCACAATGTTTAATACCATAAGTGGAAGGTTGGGATTTATTTTAAGGGGTTATTGGGCAAACAGTCTAGGAATTGAGGGCCAAAAACATTTTTATAGTTTCAAGACAATAACTTGGGTGTAACTGTATGGATCTCTCTGACATTGTACCACAATTTTCCATATAACACAAGGAAGGCTGGGATACACTTTGGGGTAAATTTTCCCGAATATGTAGGAATAAGGGGCCAAAAAAAGGCCAAAAAGAAGCATTTTTCTAGTTTACAGACAATAACTTGTATTTAAGTGTATGGATCTCTATAAATTTTTACATGAGGTTCAATACCACTAAAGGAAGGTTTGGATTGATTTTGGGGGTTATGGTCCCAAGAGGTTAGGAATTGGGGGCCAAAAAGGGGGCCCAAAATAATCATTTTTGTAGTTTTCAAACAGTAACATATGTTTAAGTATGAATCTCTCTGAAATTAAACCACAGGTTTCCATACCCTGAAGGGATGGTTAGTTTTGACTTCCAGGGTGGGTTATGGCTCAAAATGTTTTGGAATTAGGGTAAAAAAAGGGGAAAAACTAGGTATTTCTGGTTAATGGACAATTAACATGATTAAGACAATTTGAAAGCAGTGTAAGGGAGGTAATTCTAAAACATTTAACATACAATGTTGGGTATGTTCAGATTTACCTCCCTCACACTACTTGTATTTAAGGTATAAAGAAATATCAGGTTTTGGACTAATTGCAAAAAAAAGGGTGGGGGGGGGGGGGGGGGGTGGTAGTTGTTTTCAATTTTTTTTTCTTCTTCAAATTTTTGTAAAGTTCAAAGAAGAAATCTTTAATTGCACAGATTTGTAAGAAATTGACATTTGTTTTGTGTCAGAAACTCATATTATGTCATGTCAAAAATTTGTTCACAATCCGAATTCAGAGCTGTTTCAAGCCTGAATGTTGTGTCCATACTTGTCCCAACTGTTCAGGGTTCGACTTCTGCTGTCGTATAAAGCTGTGCCCTGTGGAGAACCTGGTTGATTTTGGGGTCCAAATCTACTTGCAGTTTGATCAAAATTTATAAGATATGTATTTTTCTTGATATTTATTCAAAAGTGTCCTGTTTTCATGGTTTTATGTAGTTATATTTTAGTAAGACATTTTGAAAATGTTATTTTTATATGCCTACACTGACATGACTGAAGAAGTGTTGATACCAGTCCATACTGTGTCTGTTCAACCTTACATTACTATGAACTACAGTTAAATTTTTCCATTTAATTGATTTAAAAGTTAGTAAGATGTCAAGGACAGACATTGAATATTTTACCCTTTTGTTTAAAATTTTTTATGGGAAAAGTTTTGAAATCCTGCATCTGTATAAAAATATATTTGTATTGGTGAAAAATTACATACATGTACATGTAATTGCCTTGAAACTACATCATCCTAATTCTAAATTATTTTTGCACATCTACAAATACTTAGTTATTGTTGTTTATACAAATTTTGCAACTTTATAGGGTTGACCAATCTTTAATTTAGTGTTTTAAACTTAAGAAAATTATCATGCCATCAACATGATTAATGGAAAATTATATATACATTGTCTTTACTAAGAACTGTTTGAAACATCCCTTATTATTTATTATATAACCAGTATGTGAAGGTTTTCTCTTACGATATTAAAAGTGCTAAATATATTTACAAAATACACTTTTCTACATGTTATAAGGATTATTTATGAAAGTAATTTTGATTGAAGAAACACATGATATGAAAGATAAAACTTACTGCCAAGTGTTTCCAGATTAAAATCTTTATGCAGTTAATATTGAAACATTTCTGCAGAATCAAATGATATATGATGACCAAAAACTACATGGTTTAAAAAAATGTAAATTAAATTTGTTCACACCAGCATTGACCAGTGTAGTATACGTCGATAGATTTAATTTCCTGTGTTTATATTCAGTCCATAGATAACCATGACAACATTGAAATATGATTTATTTTACAGGGTATCCCAGTAACCATCGACGTTGGTGTGGTTGCTGTTAGATAACCATGACAACATTGAAATATGATTTATTTTACAGGGTATCCCAGTAGCCATCGGCGTTGGTGTGGTTGCTGTTAGATAACCATGACAACATTGAAATATGATTTATTTTACAGGGTATCCCAGTAACCATCGACGTTGGTGTGGTTGCTGTTAGATAACCATGACAACATTGAAATATGATTTATTTTACAGGGTATCCCAGTAGCCATCGGCGTTGGTGTGGTTGCTGTTAGATAACCATGACAACATTGAAATATGATTTATTTTACAGGGTATCCCAGTAGCCATCGGCGTTGGTGTGGTTGCCCTGACTGCCATACTTGCCAAGATCTTCCTGTTTGGAAACAAGAAGAAAAAGTCACCAGTCACTCTTGAAAAACCAGACCAAAAATACCCACTGAAACTTATAGACAGAGAGGTAACATTTTTTAGTGGTACATATGATATAGGCTTGATAAGGATCCCAGATAGTTCATGTTGTTATCTACATATTTCTACAAAGTATTTCTTCTTGTTTTTTTCCCCCTAGTGTATTGCCAGTTTTAATTGCATTAATTGGAAGACCTTTTAACTCGGTATTCAAACACTACATTTACTGTTTCATAGTCCTTTTATATTGTATTGATTCATAATGTGCCAAATTTTCTGATTTGTGTTATGTTGGGGACCAATTAGATGACGACTTAACTTATATCATCCAAATCTATAATCTAACAGGCTTGCAAAAAAGTTAAAACCAAGTTAAAAGTACAAATTATTAAGAACCAGTAGACAAATATTAGAAATGCTTTAGGTCCTCTTTTTGCTCAAAATCACCCATACTATTAAAATAAACTGGTACTGGATTGTTTTTGTGAAATACATATAAAAGGGCAGACTGTAGATCTATCAACAGTTCAATATAATTATCTTTGTTCATTTAGTTGGTTATAATCAATTGCAACACCTCAACTTGTTCAATGCTTTGGTTTGGTTCTCATAGCACTTACATGTATCATGAATTAAGCTTGTTTTATTCTTGTGTTATATATCGTTGTAGGAAGTTAGTCCAGATACAAGAAGATTTCGTTTTGCTTTACCCAGCCCTGAACATATACTGGGACTACCAGTCGGTGAGTAACAATAATTATTTTAGACATTTTGTTATGCTCCTATTGCAGCAGTGTGGCATTAAGTCTTACTATTGTCTATATGTGTTCCAAAATTACTTTCCATTCTCAAACTTTAGTTTACCTCAACCAAATGTTATTAGACTTATACAGAATGCTTATTCCATAAAACACAGATCATGTTAAAATTTTAGTGTTGTCACTTTTACCTTTCTTGAGTTGTGCCTCTTTAAAGACAATTCTCTATTTTGTAGTATATACTCTGCAGTCAGATCCTCTCTGATAAAATTGGTTTACTTCTAGATCTACCTTTTAATAGATGGAGTCTGATTTACCCATTACTGTTTTTCAGGTCAACATATATACTTGACAGTGAGGATTGATGGTCAGTTGGTAATCAGACCATACACACCAGTGTCCTGTGATGATGATAAGGGATATATGGACTTGGTCATCAAGGTAGGTCATCTAGGTAGGGACTAAAGGATAATAAATCTAGGTAGGGACTAAATGATAATAAATCTAGGTAGGGACTAAAGGATAATAAATCTAGGTAGGGACTAAACGATAATAAATCTAGGTAGGGATTAAAGGATAATAAATCTAGGTAGGGACTAAAGGATAATAAATCTAGGTAGGGACTAAAGGATAATAAATCTAGGTAGTGACTAAACGATAATAAATCAAGGTAGGGATTAAAGGATAATAAATCTAGGTAGGGACTAAACGATAATAAATCTAGGTAGGGATTAAAGGATAATAAATCTAGGTAGGGACTAAAGGATAATAAATCTAGGTAGGGACTAAAGGATAATAAATCTAGGTAGTGACTAAACGATAATAAATCAAGGTAGGGACTAAATGATAATAAATCTAGGTAGGGACTAAATGATAATAAATCTACTTGATAATTAAAAATCACATAATGTAAAAGATTGATATTGTTCAATAAATATAGACAAGGTTTTATTGTAAGAATATAATTTTAACTCTTGTTTTGTATATGACTTTAAAGCTGTTAAATTTTATTTCAATTTTGACCAAAACATATTGGCCAAATGGATGAAGGATAAGTATAAAAAGATGAAAGACAGACATTTGGAAATTTTTCTTTAGCTTTATATCTTTTGACAGTGTTTTATTTAGTAACTGAGTTTATTTTTTGTCTGTTTTAAATTATCAGATTTGTTCATGTTATGTTTTAGGTGTACTTCAAAAATGTGCATCCCAAATTTCCAGAAGGAGGTAAAATGTCTCAATACTTGGAGAGCATGGAGATAGGAGATTTTATTGATGTTAGAGGACCAAGTGGTCTCTTGGTTTATGATGGTCAAGGTTTTTTCTATTTTTCTGAATAGAGTTATCTTCCTTTTACCTTCAATCAATGCATTTGATGAACAAAATTTCATTTCATCAATATTGAGATTTTAATTTAATTTTCAGAATGATATTTTGCAATGTGGCAATGCAACCCATTACATTTTAATTTTTAGATGGTAAAATTAAAATTAAAAATTTTGGTTTTTATGAACAATGCACATTATTTCTCATTATTCATAAATCTACAAATTAGTTTTTAAATTGTTGTGAACAAATACGTTTTTTTAGAATAAGAATGCCAGAAACTTACATACAACATGTGTCTTTTCTTTTACCATTCATCTTTTTATTTTTACAGTATTAGTTTTGCCAAGTTTTCTAATAGAGAGACTAAAACGATGTATAGATAATTATGAATGTTTACTCATGATCCATTTCTTGTTGTAGGAGTTTTCCAGATAAAGTCTGACAAGAAAGCTTCCCCCGAGACTGTGATGACTAAGAAGCTTGGCATGATAGCTGGAGGGACTGGTATTACACCCATGTTACAGCTGGTCAGGGCTATCTTTAAAGATAAGAATGATAACACAGAGATATCACTTCTCTTTGCTAACCAGGTTAGTATACAACAAATCAAAAGACATCTGTCTGAGACTCATCTTTCCAGATGCATTTGTAAAATGTATGTTTACATTATTCATGATCATAAATATGGTTTTTAAATCAGTATCCTGACTTTAATATAAAAAGAAACAACTCGGTTACTTTTGACCATGATGAATTTCAAATTTACCTTTTAAAAATAAACTATTTTATTATAAGGTCTGAAAACATATTTATTAATCAGTTAATACTGTGTGATGCATTACTTATTTCTCATAAAAATATTACTTATTAAAGTTGTCATTTCAGATTTAATTGAAACCCCTAATTGTATTTAAAAATAGTTTGAAGAACATGATTTAAAAAAATGAAAACTTAAATGTCCTATTAAAAAAATCTAAATGAATTGACGAGTGTTGTTTTTAATTATAAATTCTGTTCTATAATTTCAGACAGAGAATGATATATTACTAAGAACTGAGTTGGAAGAAATTGCTGCTGAACAACCAAATAGATTTAAACTGTGGTTTACTTTAGACAGGCCAGAAGAAGGTTAGTAAAACTTGACTGTATTGTATACATTAAATCTGGCTTACAACTGTGTAATTGTTATAATTGCTGTTCTACTTCAAAAGCCTTGCTAGGATATGTTTAAATCAGGTTCTGTTATGACTATGCTTTGTGTCATAAAATATTTTGTTGCTACAACAGTCCTTGTATGGTGTAAACTTCCCACTAACACCATACACCATTACACCCATTCACCAAACACCATTACACCATACATGTTACACCTTTGCACC
Source organism: Mytilus galloprovincialis (assembly GCA_037788925.1). NCBI lineage: Eukaryota > Metazoa > Mollusca > Bivalvia > Mytilida > Mytilidae > Mytilus > Mytilus galloprovincialis. Next base: position 26,455,013 of record CM075341.1, read on the forward strand.
ATATACCTTACACATTCTATCAACACAATCTGAAATTACCCATAATGCAATTCAATTTAGAAAAAAGGGTGCAACTACAAAATTATTCAATTATTTTAAAAAACAAAATTTGATCACAATATTGAAAATTAATGTATAAAATCAAACATCAGTTTTTATCAATATTTTGCATAGTTTTAAACTTTGATTACTACACTTTACATACACATTACACAATCACACAACTCCCCATACACTACTACACCATTTCCCCCACACCATACACTATAGCACCACACACCTTCTACCATTGCACCATATGCCATACATGGAAAGTTTACACCATCCTAAATGTAAGATTATTTTGCACAATTAAAACCAAATTTTGCTGTAGTCCCCATTGGATTCTAACAATAGGCTGAAAAGTATGTTTTACAACATTTCTAAAACCGACTAGACAGTTAGAAGTGACACATACTTCTTTAACACTTATACCACACTGAGCTAACTAATCTGCATACTTAAATGTTTGATATAAACATGGTAAAAGTAAATAAAATTTACAAAATCCATTTTATTTTTCATATAAAACGGCCCAAGACCACAATTAATTCCTCTATCATTTCTTTATAACGTTTTGTCACATTAAAAAAAATTTGCCTATTCTTTTTGTCTAATTTTTTGTGTGTGTAATGTACAGTACAAGTCCAAAAATATATGCAATTTTCAGAAAAATTGCATCTGTACATCATACAAATTTGGCCAATACACATCCATACCCCTATAGGCAAGTCAAGAGATGTTCCGAAAAGTGTAAATATAACCTTTTTGCACCTGGCCTAATCACTCTTTCCTTATTAAAATCAGTTAAAATAAAACATCCAAAAGTTTATTTCAGCTCTCTTCTTTCATTTCCACCCCAGAAAAGCTAAGAAATGAATGAGAAAGGGAAAGAAAAAAAATAAAGAAAAAATACACTATAATTAAAGGGAACTATATTCGTGAACAACGAAAAGCGGGGTCATTAATTGTGGTCTTGGGCCTATTAGGGGCCAAAAACTTGACCAATTCCAATAAAACTTGGCATGATTTAAGCTTAGTGTATTATGAGTCAGTTTACAAAGTTTCAAAGCCATATGATATATATTATAGAAAATGTGGCATTTTTTTATATCTCAACTTTGGTTGCTGAATTGTGACGTTGAAATAGAACAATTTCAACTTTCAAATTTTGGCTTCAAAAATCCCCAAAAAACACCAAATTGCACTTTTTAATGTCTCAATGGATAAGATATTATCTATTCAAAGTACATGATAGCATACTTAATGTATGAAACTTATAAAAATTTGACAAAAGTTAATTTTATATGTGCCTATGCCAAAAAATAGAGGTTTTCAAATGAAGTGAGGCCTTATATGAAATGTAATATTTTCCACTTACAACAATTTTCTGAAGTTGTTAAATTAAAACAAAACATTTTACATATCATAAATGTTCTTTTGATGTAAATATAAGTTTCAAATAGCATAACACATGAGTTTTACATGGTCTTAAGCAATGTCAAGCTTAAAATAACAAGTTGTCAATTTGGGCCGTTCCCTATATTTCCATATTAAATTGCATATAAATGATATTGGAGATGGAAATATGCTTCTTTTTGCTCAAATCCTTGCTGAGATATGATCAAATATGAAGCCTGGATGTTACAAGACTGTTGCTTTTAACTATATATGTAGACAGTATGGTCTGATGCAAAGTTTTTTTCAATTTACTGTTTAAAACCTGCATGAAATTTCAATCTTAAAATGCCAATATTTTAACCACCAGCCATCCAACAGAAGAAAATAAAGGTATTCTGTGAAACAGACAAGTTTAAACAACCAGTAATAAGTGCTTTTGATATAGATTCAGTGCAATCTGTTTAAAGAAATACAATTTTTAAGTGCATAGAACTTCATATTTCACTTGCTTCGTACGGACCGTTAGATCTAGACTATTAAAACAGCACATTTTGCACTCTTTTAATGCTTTTATCCACTTTTCTTTGTGTTCAGAGTTCAAAAATGAGTAAAACACATGAAATAAATACCACAAACACAAATAGATATCAGAAAAAAAATGTCAGAGAAAAATTAAGGATGCTGCTTTTGCAAAAATATTGAAAAAAGTGAAAAAGCTACTTTTTGGGCATATCAGCTGAAAAGTGACTTTTTTTTACAAATTTCTATGAAATAAAAGTGGAAATCATTTCTTCTCATATAGTTTGACAAATCAATACCAATAGATCATTCAGAGAAGTTGTCAAAGTATAAATTCAAAATTTGCTGAAATGCACCTCTTAGGCCCGAGACCACAATTAATTCCTCTATCATTTCTTTATAACGTTTTGTCACATTAAAAAAAATTTGCCTATTCTTTTTGTCTAATTTTTTGTGTGTGTAATGTACAGTACAAGTCCAAAAATATATGCAATTTTCAGAAAAATTGCATCTGTACATCATACAAATTTGGCCAATACACATCCATACCCCTATAGGCAAGTCAAGAGATGTTCCGAAAAGTGTAAATATAACCTTTTTGCACCTGGCCTAATCACTCTTTCCTTATTAAAATCAGTTAAAATAAAACATCCAAAAGTTTATTTCAGCTCTCTTCTTTCATTTCCACCCCAGAAAAGCTAAGAAATGAATGAGAAAGGGAAAGAAAAAAAATAAAGAAAAAATACACTATAATTAAAGGGAACTATATTCGTGAACAACGAAAAGCGGGGTCATTAATTGTGGTCTTGGGCCTATTAGGGGCCAAAAACTTGACCAATTCCAATAAAACTTGGCATGATTTAAGCTTAGTGTATTATGAGTCAGTTTACAAAGTTTCAAAGCCATATGATATATATTATAGAAAATGTGGCATTTTTTATATCTCAACTTTGGTTGCTGAATTGTGACGTTGAAATAGAACAATTTCAACTTTCAAATTTTGGCTTCAAAAATCCCCAAAAAACACCAAATTGCACTTTTTAATGTCTCAATGGATAAGATATTATCTATTCAAAGTACATGATAGCATACTTAATGTATGAAACTTATAAAAATTTGACAAAAGTTAATTTTATATGTGCCTATGCCAAAAAATAGAGGTTTTCAAATGAAGTGAGGCCTTATATGAAATGTAATATTTTCCACTTACAACAATTTTCTGAAGTTGTTAAATTAAAACAAAACATTTTACATATCATAAATGTTCTTTTGATGTAAATATAAGTTTCAAATAGCATAACACATGAGTTTTACATGGTCTTAAGCAATGTCAAGCTTAAAATAACAAGTTGTCAATTTGGGCCGTTCCCTATATTTCCATATTAAATTGCATATAAATGATATTGGAGATGGAAATATGCTTCTTTTTGCTCAAATCCTTGCTGAGATATGATCAAATATGAAGCCTGGATGTTACAAGACTGTTGCTTTTAACTATATATGTAGACAGTATGGTCTGATGCAAAGTTTTTTTCAATTTACTGTTTAAAACCTGCATGAAATTTCAATCTTAAAATGCCAATATTTTAACCACCAGCCATCCAACAGAAGAAAATAAAGGTATTCTGTGAAACAGACAAGTTTAAACAACCAGTAATAAGTGCTTTTGATATAGATTCAGTGCAATCTGTTTAAAGAAATACAATTTTTAAGTGCATAGAACTTCATATTTCACTTGCTTTGTACGGACCGTTAGATCTAGACTATTAAAACAGCACATTTTGCACTCTTTTAATGCTTTTATCCACTTTTCTTTGTGTTCAGAGTTCAAAAATGAGTAAAACACATGAAATAAATACCACAAACACAAATAGATATCAGAAAAAAAATGTCAGAGAAAAATTAAGGATGCTGCTTTTGCAAAAATATTGAAAAAAGTGAAAAAGCTACTTTTTGGGCATATCAGCTGAAAAGTGACTTTTTTTTACAAATTTCTATGAAATAAAAGTGGAAATCATTTCTTCTCATATAGTTTGACAAATCAATACCAATAGATCATTCAGAGAAGTTGTCAAAGTATAAATTCAAAATTTGCTGAAATGCACCTCTTAGGCCCGAGACCACAATTAATTCCTCTATCATTTCTTTATAACGTTTTGTCACATTAAAAAAAATTTGCCTATTCTTTTTGTCTAATTTTTTGTGTGTGTAATGTACAGTACAAGTCCAAAAATATATGCAATTTTCAGAAAAATTGCATCTGTACATCATACAAATTTGGCCAATACACATCCATACCCCTATAGGCAAGTCAAGAGATGTTCCGAAAAGTGTAAATATAACCTTTTTGCACCTGGCCTAATCACTCTTTCCTTATTAAAATCAGTTAAAATAAAACATCCAAAAGTTTATTTCAGCTCTCTTCTTTCATTTCCACCCCAGAAAAGCTAAGAAATGAATGAGAAAGGGAAAGAAAAAAAATAAAGAAAAAATACACTATAATTAAAGGGAACTATATTCGTGAACAACGAAAAGCGGGGTCATTAATTGTGGTCTTGGGCCAAACAAACAAACAGCCAATATTTGTATTCACACACACATAATCAATACATTCTAATTTTCTATTGAGTTTTGTGTACTGAATGGAGAGACAGTTTTAGTCGACCTCCAAATAATTAACATGGTTAAAGAGAGTTAACTACACTATAACATTTCTTTTACTTTAAATCAACTTAATTTCGAAGATTTTTTTTATGTTTCATCCGTTCTTGAGCTGATTTTATGGTGACACCTATTTATGATTTTCTGACTAAAAATATAAAAAAGAAGATGTGATATGATTGCCAATGAGATAACTCTTCACAAGAGACCAAATGACACTGAAATTAACAACTATAGATTACCGTACTGCCTTCAACAATGAACAAAGTTCATACCTCATAGTCTGCTATAAAAGGCCCGAAATGACAGATGTAAAACAATTCAAACGAGAAAAAGAATGGCCAAATTGATGTACAAAAAAAAAGAATGTCGACATATTTATAGAAGAGAATATCAAGGTATGACATATTTTCATTAATTGCATTTTTTGTTTATTTCAGGCTGGAAGTATAGTAAAGGATTTATAAGTGCTGATATGATAAAGGACCACCTACCTTCCCCAGATGATGATACTCTTATTCTGATGTGTGGACCACCTGCCATGATCAATTTCGCTTGCCTACCTAACCTCGACAAACTTGGGTACACACCCAAGATGAGATTTGCCTACTAAGACCAATACTAGATATAATTTATTATTTATAGTTCCTAAGACAATATATATAAGTGTATTATCATGCAATGGTGATATTACAAAGAAGAAAGCTTGAATCTGTAGAATTCTGTGGTATTTATTTTAGATTTTGTTGCAAAATTATAACCTAAAAATGCATTTTTTCCTTTCTTTGTCAGGCACTAAATATATATAATAAAACAACAACAAATTTTATTATGTAATATATTAAAATCTAAGGAAACAATTGAAAAAATATGATTTTTTAAAGATATTATTTGATGTTTCTTGAATTATATCAAAAATTAAAAAGAATGTTGATATGAACAAATAGTAATGTTATAAATAATTCACTTTGCATTTTGCACTGCAGATTCTTTGTTTTTCGTTAAGTATACACTTTCTCTTGAGGTCATAACTTCAAAAGACAAAATGGGGCCTTATGATATGAGTGAGGGATGTTTACTAGTGTGGATGCAAAAACAAGGAAACAACAATACTTGTGTTTAATGTGTATAAAGAAACTTGGCTAATAGAAAAGAGAAACATGTTATGGGGAAATCTTTTTTAAAAATTTGTATTTGTTTGTAATAGGCTGATCAGTAAAAGTGTGTGAAAAGTGCTACATTATTTATGATTGTGGTAACGCAAATATTTGGTGCAAAAACGCAATAAAAGTATACAATGCATAACATATACTTGCTATAGTCATATTAGATAAAAGAAAAGAATTAGATATTGATGGGAATGAACAACTGTTTTTGAGCTTATTTATTTTATTGTTTGAACGTTTCTGCATTTTTTGAATTGTTGATTTAAACAATTATATTGAAGATGCAAACAATAAGTTTACAGAAATTGTATCTTTATTGAATAAGCGATATTTCGATATGGATATTTTTTAACTGTCAAATGTTGAAAATATCAATTATAAAAACAATGGGTACATGTTATGTTTGGTGTAGGCATTGCATAGATATTATATAAAGTTTTTGTTACAAGCTTTTCTATTATTTTTATTAAAATTCTTTGAATATTTTGTACAGTGGGTGTTGTTTTTATTCTTAACTTATGAGAAAAACAGACCCAGTTAAACATGACTGAACTGATAACAGAGGAGGGGCAATAAGTATGTCGCTTGTATTTCCCTCTACACATCCATTGTCTTTACTTTAATTTATCAACAAAATGTTATACACAGTGCTTTAATATTTTCCCACAAAAAAACATTTGATAATTTCAAATTTGGATGGCTTCACTTTTACTTTACTCAAGCTATGCCCCCTAATATGGGGACAAAGTCCCCAATAACAGTAGAAAAATCTATAAAAAAAAAAAAAAAAAAAAAAAAAAAAAAAAAATCGGGAAAATTTTCCCTAAATTTTCATTGTACTAATGAACTCAAAATCGTTCAATTTTTTTGATGTCATGTTTTGAATTTCCGCATCTGTGCAGAAATCTACAATGTACTTCCTTTTTTCGTTCTCGTTTGTATAAAACTTTGAGTAAAATATATATTTATCAGACTAGTATAAAATAGGAAGGAACGCAATACCAATTTCATTTTTAATAATTCCTTGATATGAAAAAACGTTACCTGCTGATAGCGTTTCTTTGTTTACATTGCATATGACGTCATAACTTAAATAACGTCACAACTAAAATCCCTAACAACAGAACCAAAATCAGAAACGTTACGGTATTTCCATTTCTTTTTTTTTGTAACAAATATTTAAGTTACAAAAAAATAATTCATACAGACTTCATCCCCATTTACAGTTTATGCCTGCCTCATATTCTTTATAACGTTATATGCAAGCTGGGGCATCATCTGGTGTCCATGGGAAAATAAGGCATGCTTTATCCAGTATCAATGTAAGTAAAATAAAATTGAGAATGGAAATGGGGAATGTGCCAAAGAGACAACAACCCGACCATAGAAAAAAAAACAACAAAAACAACAGCAGAAGGTCACCAACAGGTCTTCAATGTAGCGAGAAATTCCTGCACCTGGAGGCGTCCTTCAGCTGGCCCCTAAACAAATATATACTAGTTCAGTGATAATGAACGCCATACTAATTTCCAAATTGTACACAAGAAACTAAAATTAAAATAATACAAGACTAACAAAGGCCAGAGGCTCCTGACTTGGGACAGGCGCAAAAATGCGGCAGTGTTAAACATGTTTGTGAGATCTCAACCCTCCCCCTATACCTCTAGCCAATGTAGAAAAGTAAACGCATAACAATACGCACATTAAAATTCAGTCCAAGAGATGTCCGAGTCTGATGTCAGAAGATGTAACCAAAGAAAATAAACAAAATGACAATAATACATAAATAACAACAGACTACTAGCAGTTAACTGACATGCCAGCTCCAGACTTCAATTAAACTGACTGAAAGATTATGATTTCATCATATGAACATCAGGCACAATCCTTCCCGTTAAGGGTTTAGTATCATACCATCATAACATATATGAGAAGAACATAACCCGTGTCATGCCAACAACTGGTTTTTGAATAAATGTGTTTAGTTCCGATGCAAAGACCCTATAAGTGAATCAATATTAACACCAAAATATGCAATCTTAATGACCTGACAACAGTATCGTAACTATATCCCTTCTTAATAAGTCTATTCAAAGGTTTGTTAGTTTTTGAGGTGAATACTGACACCTTTGTGCTTTATAAAGAATATTTCCATAAAAAATTGGATGTGAAATACCTGAACGTATAAGAAGTCTGCATGTTGAGCTATATTTACGAATGATGTCCTTATACCGATGATAAAATTTAGTAAATGTTTTGACTAGTTTGTGATATCGAAAACCCTGGTGTAATAATTTTTCAGTAATACATAAATTTCTCTCGTTAAAATCTAAAACATTGTTACATACACGTTGCTTGTTGCTTCAATATCTTTTAAGAAGAAAAAACTTGTGGCAAGTGAATGATATTTGATATACATTTATATTAGCAGTGGTCCAATTCATTTCCATGTTAATAATTTGGCCCAGCCTGAATGAAATTTTTGCAGAGTTTACATGTTCAAGGTTTGAGATTAGGTCAATTAATATGCAAACCAAGAAGATATAATGCCATTTAACGATCCTAACAAAAAATTTGCGGTCGTAAAAAAACTTTTTGACATAACACATAACCTTGACCTCATTTTCATGGTTCAGTGACTACTTGAAAAAAAAGTTCAATTTTTTTGTAATGTTGAATTCTCTCTTATTATAAGTAATAGGATAACTATATTTGATATGTGCGTACCTTGCAAGGTCCTCATGTCTGTCAGACAGTTTTCACTTGACCTCGACCTCATTTCAGTAAACAAGGTTAAGTTTTGGTGGTCAAGTCCATATCTCAGATACTATAAGCAATAGGGCTAGCATATTCAGTCTATGGAAGGACTATAAGGTGTACATGTCCAACTGGCAGGTGTCATCTGACCTTGACCTCATTTTCATGGTTCAGTGGTTATAGTTAAATTTTTGTGTTTTGGTCTGTTTTTCTCATACTATATGCAATAGGTCTACTATATTTGTTGTATGGAATGATTGTAAGCTATGCATGTCTAGCGGGCAGATGTCATGTGACCTTGACCTTACTAAGGCCTTTACTAAGGCTTGAATTGAGTTTAGGGGTAATTGCTCCAAGGAGGGATTAACAAAGTTTTTTTTTTTTTTTCCAAATCTTTTAAGGGGTTCATGCTTTTTAAATTTTTTTTAAAAGTTTCAAGAAGAAAGAAGAAACATCTACTTGCACAGTATTGCGCAATAGATTTGTAAGATTGTTGACCACATGTTTGTGTGTGTCAGAAACCTATATTTTGTCAAATATTTGATCACAATCCCAATTCAGACAGTATCAAGCTTGAATATTGTGTCCAACTTTGCCCCAACTGTCCAGGGCTCGACCTCTGAGGTCGTATCAGGCTGCGCTCAGTAAAGCAATTTATTGCCTTTTATAATTACATTCTCCCTGACCTCATTTTTATGGTTGAGGGACTGCTAAAAATGAATTCCTCAATCATGATTAATAGGATAAAGATACTTGGTATATGGGGTTCTAGCAAAGGTATACCCCTCTATCGAGATGGTGGACCAATGTGAAGTTCATACTGTCAAGTCTGTAAGATAATATAAGGCCATAACATGAGTAGTAAGTCAATGAAATTTTGTTTATTAGATAATTGTATGTTGTAATGTCTGTCTTTTTGGCTTTCTGACCGTAACCTCATTTTCTTTGTTCATTTGTCAAGCTATGTTTTGTGTGTTTAACCCGTTTCTCACAAACTATGAACAGTTATGGGTCTGCCTAAGATACTGAAAGAAATAGCTTATCTTTATTTGGTGCCTGGAATGATCGAGAGGGGTTTATTCCCGTCTGACAGCGCTTCATTTACTGCTTTACCTCTATTTTTAACATTTTCCAGTTATGTCTGTTTGTTATGTTCACACATTGTTGTCATAATGGAATTTTAAGCGGCTGTCATACCAGACATTGCTAGCTATAACACTAGGTATAAATCACAATTTTCTACAAAAGAAAATGCCTGTACCAAGTCGGGAATATGACATTTACTATCCATTCGTTTAACATGTTTGGGCTTATAATTTTGCCATTTGGTTAGGGACCATCCGTTTTGAATTATTCACGGGGTTCGGTATTTTTATAATTTATTTAGCTTACTTTTCATCATCAACAATGATCAATATTTCGAAACAAAATAAGATGACAATCGAAATCATTGAGTAACCTGTTTAACCACTGTTAACATGTATCTTCCAGGAGAAAAAGGATTGAAAACCTAGATGTTTAGGACATGGAAAAGATGTTGATGTCCACTTTAACTTTGGAACTTTCTTTTATTACTAAGCTTACTTTAAATTTTTTTTTTATCAATTTAGATTTACTATACGTCGATCTGTGATGAAAATCGGAGATGTATGCAGCTAGGGACATAATCAGGTAGTAACAACAGCGTCAACTATTGGTACAAAGATTCATATTTCAGAAGAAGGAATATTTTGAAGCTTCACACCCTGTATACAAGTTTCTTATACTATCTGTCTGATATCCATTGTCCTTGATCCTCAAGGTTTAGTGACTTTCTTAATAGAAACACTTTCTTTGTAACATTAATTTCTTATTTATTTTGAATAATATAATTCCTCCACGAATGCATCAACAGCGCAATAATCAGCAGTTCTGTGTTGACAAGAAGTATTATTGATATGGTCATTATTAGAAATTAACTGTTTAGTGAGCTTTAAAATTTAAAAATACTAAGAATTTTCTTCACTAGGAATAGATAACGACTGCTGTTTTGGAGAAACGTTTTTAATTCTGTTAGGGAAAATAATACGACATTGGGATTTGTAAAAAATCTTTTTCCTGCAATGGTTGAAATTAAAAAAAAAAGTATCCGTTTTTTTTTAAAATATGTGAAAGAAACCTCCTGACCTTCACAAGAAATCAAAGAAAGCAATATCCTAAAAATGTTTACCAGTTAATCAGTTTGAAATATTTATTCGAACTGCTACATATCAAAATGATAAAATTCCGTATTTTTGGTCCAAATGACCTTCATTAGACTGCTAAACCAAGATCAAATTCACTCCTACCTAACAACTGTTGTGGTCAATTTGTTAACTGGGGTCCACTCTAGATGCAGGCTACAGCTGGATACCTACACCAGCATCACTGGATCTTCGGGGTCAAGAAAATAGAAAAAAAAAATCATCAAAATTGAGGCTTTTTGCACCTGATGACCAACTTTGGGGCAAATTGCCGTCTACCCTTCCTCACCATGACCACTCGCCCCGGCTAGGATCACCTACCTTAGATTTAAAGGAATTAATATGCCTCAGCAACAGGGTTAAGCTCATTTCCATATTTTTACAAATTAATGAAATTTAGACATTTTCTGAATATAAATCAGCATGGTAAATGTGGAGGCCCTTGGTGGTAGAAACCATTTTTTTCAGTTTAGCTTTAATTTGTATGTTTTTATGCCCAACCTACAATAGTAGAGGGACATGATGTTTTCTGGTCTATGCATCCGTTCATTCGTCCGTCTGCCCCGCTTCAGGTTAAAGTTTTTGGTCAAGGTAGTTTCTGATGAAGTTGAAATTGGAACAATTTGAAACTTAGTAGACATGTTCCCTGTATCCGTGTACTGTGGACACATTCTTGTTTTTTCCTAATGTGGATCAGAATGGGTTATTACGGCCTTCATATACACAGGTTAGCTAAAAACACTTAAAGGTTTATTTTTAATTTTGTTGTTTGTTGACCATTACCATGCTGTGACTGTCATATGACGTGCGTACCGAGTGTCCCAGACCACCTTTATTTAGCTCCAATGGCTTTGCATACTTTTAGAAGTCAACTGTATGATACTTATTTCGAAAAACCCTGTTAATTCGCATCTGAAATTGAGAATGGAAATAGGTAACTACAAAGAGACAACAACTCCCTTAAAGAGCAGAAAACAAATTTGAAGGAAGTAAAATGGTTGATGTTTTGTTTGCATGTCAGAAATTGAACTGTTAAGCAAGGTTGAAGATCAACAGAACTAAAGTTATATATATAAACATGATAAATTTATATAAAGGGAAATTTTAAACGTGCAAAGTCTTTTATTGCCTGCTGGAAAAAAATCCTTCTACGGCAGTATTTAGATAATTTAGGAAATTGAAACAATACTGCTGGCTTGTATATAATACATTCCATTCATTTTGATTTTAAAATTATTTAGAAAATGGTGTTGTGTTGCTTGCCCAAAAGATTTGTTTTTTGAAAAAAAAATTGATATACTGTAAATTGAGAAATTATTGCGGTTTCATCATTTTAGACTAAAATGCAATTTAAATAATTGCGATATTGAAAAAAATCCTGTTTAAATCAAACAAAAAAATTCAAAATGAAAGAGTTTAAGTTATTGCGATTATAATCCTGTCACATTTTTCCCAATAAGATAAACATCACAATAATTTATGAATTTACAGTAATCTCTTCCTTTGCTGGCTTCTCTTCTCTTTTATCATGTTATCATGAAAATAGTAGGATTAGCATTAATAGGAGTCTGAATAAACAAAAAAATAATTTGGTGGTGACCAAGTTTTCACAGTTCATTTTACATGTCATAGAATTGTGAGGCAAAATGTCCTGAGAACATACACAACACAGTATTCTTGTTTGAAAATAAATTCTTTTTCTTACAAAGTCTTGAGTTGCAACTCCCTTTAATCATGGTTATGTAACATGCACTTTTATTTCCTTAAAATGTGATGTATCTCGTTTACAGTTATATCCATCAGATTTCAAATGAAGTGGATCTTTGCAGGTCGCTGGCCTTCAAATTCAACAATGAGAAAAGCCAATACTGTATATTCGGCTAGTAATTGGCCCCAACACGAAATTCTGGTTAACTTCTGTATATATTTATCAGTAAATCAGATTGAATTTTGACAATGAATTATATATCAGTTAATTTGTATCGTTATATCATTTATGACATAATCTGTTTAGAAACCTTTAGATATGCTTATAATGCATCAAGCCCTTCTTTGATGTTCCTACTTCTTTGTGTTTATAAATTTATCTAGAAATTAAAACTGACATGCCAATTTCTAGAGGAAAATATTTATGTTTTGGCTGAAAACCTGAACACACCTAGCTCTTGAGTCATACAATTGAATGATGTATAAGGCCAAATAAAATATTATGTATGGTTCAACATGTTGAAGTCACATCTAAAAAAAAGTAAGGGTAGGTAGGTAGGGATTTTTGTTTTACATTGAGTCAACGGGAGCAACACTCTGATTTTAACAGCGCTTATTGAATAATGAAGAAAAATCTTTCGGTAGGTTTTATTAGGACAAAAAGGTAGGGTAGGTAGTGCAACTGGAACCATACAAATGACATATATTTTAAATTGGCCTAAGTTTTACTTGTGTCAGCTGATCATCATTGATGTGTCAGTTATTTATATATATATAATATTGTTTACCTGACATACCAGTCCTTGACATGCTTGCCATACATACATGACATATACATTTAAGTATATTTTAGTATATGTAAAAAAGAAATGATTAAGTAGAAAATATGAACACAGTGAAGGAAGAGGTTAGGTTAGGGGGTTAATTTGGCCCAATGAATTGAGTACTGTATTACAAAATCATACACAAGGCAAAAAAAGGGGGGGAGGAGATATCAAAGTTTGACCGTCTGTATCTAGTATAGACACTGAATCAGTGGTTAATTATGTAGTTTTTAATTTTGGGGTCCAAATCTACTTGCAGATTGATCAAAATTTACAAGATATGTATTTTCTTGATATTTATTCAAAAGTGTCCTGTATCATGTGTATTATGCAGTTATATTTAGTTAGACATTTTGCAAATGTTAGTTTTATATTATTACACTGAAAAAGTGTAATTCTATCCATAATGTGTCTATCCAACCTTACATTACTATGGAATAGTAAAACTTTTCCCATCAAGAATTCTGAATGATAGATCATAGTGCATTTGAATTGAGTGGAAAGGCAGTGAGATATCAAGTACAGACATAAAATATTATACCCTTTTGATTTTGAAAATTTATGGGAAACTTGATTTACTCGAGTGCATAAAAAATATTTGTATTGGTGAAAAACTACATACAATGTACGTTCATGCAATTGCCTCAGTATTCTCCCCAGATATTTCAAATAGCATCCTAGTAAACAGGGACATTTGAAATACCATCTTGTAAATTATAGCATCACATCCATAACATAATCTATACCAAACCCAATTCAGATAGCATCACACTCAAGAAATATATAGCATTGCTTTACCATGATGCTAAAAGGTCCTTGAAACTATATCATCCTAATTTTAATTATTTTTTAAAAAGTACTTTAGTTTTTGTTGTTAATACAATGTGGCAAATTTATAGGGTTGGCCTATCTTTAATTTATTGTTTTAAACTTTAAAAAAATCATAATGCCATTATAATTAATGAAAAATTATATACATAGTATTTACCATGTTTATAATTACTAAAAACTGAATGAAACATCACTTATTACATGTATTTGTTATACATGTTATATAACCAGTATGTCAAGGTTTTCTGGATGATTTATGATATATTAGAAATGCTAAGTATAAATAGATTTACGAAATGCACTTTCCTAGGTATTGTGAAAGTAATTTAGATTGAATAAACACATGATAGTAAAGATAAAACTTACTGCCAAAGAATTTATATTAAAAATTTCGGCAAATATTTGTTTTCTCTCAAGAATCCTAGATCTACCCCTCATGACCAATAACTCCCTAAACTACATGGGTTTATTCAATGTAAATTAAATTTGTTAATACCAGTGTAATATATATGGTATATGTAATGTATGTCCATAGATTAAATTTTGTTTGTTTATATGCCAAAACAGTTTATAGATAACCATGATAACATTCATACATGATTTATTTTACAGGGTATCCCAGTAGCCATTGGCGTTGGTGTTGTTGCCGTAACTTCCATACTTGCCAAGATCTTCCTGTTTGGAAACAAGAAGAAAAAGTCACCAGTCACTCTTGAAAAACCAGACCAAAAATATCCACTGAAACTTACAGACAGAGAGGTAACATTTTTAGTGGTATATATGATATAAGCTTGATAATTAGCTAGGATCCCAGATAGTTGTAGTTATCTTCACATTTCTACAAAGTATTTGCAGTTATATTTTTTCCCTATTTTATGGCCAATTCTAATTGCATTCATTGGAAGACAAATAATTTGGCCACGAGCATCACTGAAGAGACATGTATTGTCGAAATTCGCATCTGGTGCAAGAAAATTGGTACCGTTAATTTTATTACTACCACTGGGTCGATGTCTCTGCTGGTTGACTATTAATCCCCGAGGATATCACCAGCCCAGTAGCCAGTACTTTGTTACTGGCATGAAAAGACGGATCTTTTGTGTTATTAAAATTTGCTGTTACAAAATGATAGAAATTATTATAAATTAAGGAATGTATCTCCCTCATGCAAAGCTCTGATTCCTTTCACGGATTTGACTATACTTGTGGACCTTTTGGATTATAGCTATTCATCTTTTATATAAGCTTTGGATTTCAAATATTTTGGCCACGAGCATCACTGAAGAGACATGTATTGTCGAAATGCGCATCTGGTGCAAGAAAATTGGTACTGTTAATTTTATTGCAGCAGAGGGACTATTAAGTCTGACTCATGTCTAACTTTCCCAAAATTACTTTCTGTTCTCTAACTTTAGTTTGACTCAATCAAATATTATGAAATTATACACAATACTTATTCCATAAAACACAGATTATGTTCGAATTTTGGTGGTGTCACTTTTACCTTTCTTGAGTGATGCACCTTTATAGACCATTCTCCATTTTGCAGTCTGATTCATTTTGATAAAATTGGTTCACTTCTTGATCTACCTTCTAAATGAACCATTACTGTTTTTTCAGGTCAACATATATACTTGACAGTGAGGAGTGATGGTCAGATGGTAATCAGACCATACACACCAGTGTCCTGTGATGATGACAAAGGATACATGGATTTGGTTATCAAGGTAGGTAGAAACTTAACAATGTTTTAATCTTCTTATGATTTGAACTGATTGATGTAAAACATTGCAGTAACACCTTGATCAATAAAGCTTCAAAAGTCTAAATAGAAAAGGTTTAGTTGTATAAGATAATTTTTTTACTTCATATGTATTTTCATTTTTTTAACTGAATTTCAATTTTGACGGGGGAAAAAATCAACAAGAAAAAGGATCAAAGGCTAGTATAAAAAGATACACATATTTAAGAATTTATTCTTTATCTTTATATTGTTTGTCAGATTTTCATTTACTGAAATTATTATTGAATTTAATTGCAAGAGTGTTTGTTTTGTTTGTTTTCAAAGTGTCAAAATATCAGTTACGCCTATGTCATATTTTAGGTGTGCTTCAAAAATCTGCATCCCATGTTTCCAGAAGGAGTTAAAATGTCTCAATACCTGGATAGTATGGAGAGCATGAAGAGGATCAAGTGGTCTCTTGGTTTATGATGGTCAAGGTTTGTAACTTTTTTCTGATTAGAGTTATCTTTCTTTTCTCTTAAATTAATGTATTTTATGAACATAATTTCATTTCACTAAGATAGACCTGGTTATCAACATTGCCAGAATGAGATTTGGCGCTATGGCTACCTATTTTGTTTTATGTTGAAGATGGCAAAACAGCTGGTCAGGGCTATCTTTAAAGATAAGAATGATAACACAGAGATTTCACTTCTCTTTGCTAACCAGGTTAGTAAATTATAACAAATCAAAAGATATCTGTCTGAGACTCATCTTTCAAGATGCAGTTGTAAAATGTATGTTTACATTATTCATGATCATAAATATGGTTTTTAAATCAGTATCCTGACTTTAATATTAAAAGAAACAACTCGGTTACTTTTGACCATGATGAAGTTCAAATTTACCTTTTAAAAATGTCAGACTATTTTATTATAAGGTCTGAAAACATATTTATTAATCAGTCAATACTGTTTGATGCATTAATTATTTCTCATCAAAATGTAACTTATTAAAGTTGTCATTTCAGATTTAATTGAAACCCCTAATTGTATTTGAAAATAGTTTAAAGAACATGATTTAAAAAAAAATGAAAACTTAAAGGTCCTATTAAAATGTAAATGAATTGACGAGTGTTGTTTTTAATGATAAATTCTGTTCTATAATTTCAGACAGAGAATGATATATTACCAAGAACTGAGTTGGAAGAAATTGCTGCTAAAAAAACCAAATAGATTTAAATTGTGGTTTACTTTAGACAGGCCAGAAGAAGGTAAATAAAACTTGACTGTATTGTGTACATAAAATGTGGCTTACAACTGTGTAATTGTTATGATTGCTGTTCTACTTCAAAAGCCTTGCTAGGATATATTTAAATCAAGTTCTGTTATGACTATGCTTTGTCATAAAATATTTTGTTGCTACAACAGTCCTTGTATGGTGTAAACTTCCCACTAACACCATACACCATGACACCATTCAACAAACACCATTACACCATACATGTTACACCTTTGCACCATATACTTTACACATTCTATCAACACAATATAAAATTACCCATAATACAATTTAATTTAAAAAAAAATTATTCAAATCTTTTAAAAAACAAAATTTGATCACAATATTGTTAATTAATGTATAAAATCAAACATTCGTTTTTATCAATATTTTGCATAGTTTTAAACTTTGATTACTACACTTAACATACACATTACACAATCACACAACTCCTCATACCCTACTTCACCATTCCCCTCACACCATACACTATAGTACCACACACCTACCTTTGCACCATATGCCATACACGTTTTTTTTGGGAAGTTTACACCATCCTAGGACTGTAGGTAATTGAAAGATTATTTTGCACAATAAAAACCAAATTTTGGAAACCATTGGATTCTGACAATAGGCCGAAAAATATGTTTTACAACATTTCTAAAACCGACTAGACAGTTAGAAGTGATACATACTTCTTTAACACTTATACCACATGAGCTAACTAATCTGCATGCTTAAATGTTTGATATAAACATGGTAAAAGTAAATAAACTTTTCATACCACATCTTCTTTTTTATAAAATTTACAAAATCCATTTTATTTTTCATTATAAAACAAACAAACAGCCAATATTTGTATACACCCACACATAATCAATACATTCTAATTTCTATTGAGTTTTGTGTACTGAATGGAGAGATAGTTTTAGTCGACCTCCAAAAAATTAAAATGGTTAAAGGGAGATAACTACATTATAACATTTCTTTAGGGCTATTCCAGAAAAAAATGTGGGGGGGGGGGGGGGGGGGGGTTGGGGGGTTGGAAGGCAGTTTTTGTCAGCACCCACCACCCAGACAATTGTAATTGAGAATTATAGTGCATTATAATGTGAAAAGTTGCTCTGATACCCATCACCCATGTATTATTAATACAATGTGCCTTCCAACCCCCCATACATTTTTTTCTGGAATAGCCCTTACTTTAAATGAACTTAATTTCGAAGACTTTTTTTTATGTTTCATCCGTTCTAGCTGATTTTATGGTGACACCTATTTATGATTTTCTGACTAAAAATATAAAAATGAAGATGTGATATGATTGCCAATGAGATAACTCTTCACAAGAGACCAAATGACACTGAAATTAACGACTATAGGTTACTGTACTGCCTTCAACAATGAACAAAGTTCTTACCTCATAGTCTGCTATGAAAGGCCCGAAATGACTGATGTAAAACAATTCAAACAAGAAAACAAATGGCCAAATTGATGTACGGCCAAATTGATGTACAAAAAAAAGAATGTTGACATATTTATAGAAGAGAATATCAAGGTATGACATATTTTCATTAATTGCATTTTCTGTTTATTTCAGGTTGGAAGTATAGTAAAGGATTTATAAGTGCTGATATGATAAAGGACCACCTTCCTCCCCCAGATGATGATACTCTTATTCTGATGTGTGGACCACCTGCCATGATCAATTTCGCTTGCCTACCTAACCTCGACAAACTTGGGTACACACCCAAGATGAGATTTGCCTACTAAGACCAATACTAGATATAATTTATTATTTATAGTTCCTAAGACAATATATATAAGTGTATTATCATGCAATGGTGATTTTGCAAAGAAGAAAAGCTGGAATCTGTAGAATTCTGTGGTATTTATTTTAGATTTTGTTGCAAAATTATAACCAAAAAATGCATTTTTTCCTTTCTTTGTCAGGCACTAAATATATATAATAAAATAACAACAAATATTATTATGTAATATTTTAAAATGTAGGGAAACAATTGAAAAAATATTATAAGATATTATTTGATGTTTCTTGAATTATATAAAAAATTAAAAAGAATGTTGATATGAACAAATAGTAATGTTATAAATAATTCACTTTGCATTTTGCACTGTAGATTCTTTGTTTTTCGTTAAGTATACACTTTCTCTTGAGGTCATAACTTCAAAAGACAAAATGGGGCCTTATGATATGAGTGAGGGATGTTTACTAGTGTGGATGCAAAAACAAGGAAACTACAATACTTGTGTTTAATGTGTATAAAGAAACTTGGCTAATAGAAAAGAGAAACATGTTATGGGGGAATCTTTTTTAAAAATTTGTATTTGTTTGTAATAGGCTGATGAGTAAAAGTGTGTGAAAAGTGCTACATTATTTATGATTGTGGTAATGCAAATATTTGGTGCAAAAACGCAATAAAAGTATACAATGCATAACATATACTTGCGATAGTCATATTAGATAAAAGAAAAGAATTAGATATTGATGGGAATGAACAACTGTTTTTGAGCTTATTTTTTTTATTGCAGGAACATTTTTGATTTTTTGAATTGTTGATTTATACAATGATATTGAAGATGCAAACAAAAAGATTGCAGAAATTGTATCTTTATTGAATAAGCAATATTTCGAAATTGATATTTTTCAACTGTCAAATGTTGAAAATATGAATGATAAAAACAATGGGTACATGTTATGTTTGGTGTAGGCATTGCATAGATATTATATAAAGTTTTTGTTACAAGCTTTTCTATTATTTTTATTAAAATTCTTTGAATATTTTGTACAATGGGTGTTGTTCTTAGTTACTTATGGCAAAAACAGACCCAGTTAAACATGACTGAACTGATAACAAAGGAGACAGTATTAAGTAGCCCCTTGTATGTCCCTTGCATTTACCTCTATACATTCAAAAAATGGTTTTCATTCTCATAACTTTAATTTGTCACCAAAATGTTATACACAGTGCTTTAATATATCCTACAAAATATAGATCAAGTTTAAATTTGGGTGGCATCACTTCTACTTTTCTTTAGTTATGCCCCTTTATAAAGTTATACACAAGTAGGGGCATCATCCATGGGAAAATAAGGCACGCTTTATTCAGTATCAATGTTATCATTTGTTAAAGTTTGTGCTTCAATCTCTTTTTAAAGAAGAAACATTCATGGCAAGTGAATGATATTTGATATACAGTTGTACTAGCAGTGGTCTATTTCATTTCCATGTCGAAAATTTGGCCCAGCCGGATTTAAAATTGTGCAGAGTTTACATGTTAAAGGTTTGATATTAGGTATATTAATATGCAAACCAAGAAGATATAATGCCATTTAAATTTCAATTTTTGTAAGGTACTTTTGAAGTACACAAAAAATCAACATAAGTTATTTATAAAATTTATGGTAAATAAAACATTGACTATTATCTCGGCTGTGACTGCATATCTCGTACTATGTCAAAAAGGTTTTGCCTTTTACAATTACATTCTCCCTGACCTCATTTTCAAGGTTGAGGGACTGCTAAAAGATCAATCAAGATTGATAGGATAAAGATACTTGGTAAATGGGGTCCTTGCAAGGTAAACACCTTTATCAAGATAGGGGACCAATGTGGAGTAGTTCTTGTCAAGTCTGCAATATAACTTTAATATAAGGCCATAACATAAGCAGTAAGTCAATAAAATTTAGTTTTTTTTTTAATAATTATATGTTGTAAATGTCTGTCTTTTTGGCTTCATCTGACCTTGGCCTCATCGCTATGTTTTGTGTTTTAATCTGTTTCTTACATACAATGAACAATTATAGGTCTGCCCAAGATACTGAAAGAAATAGGTTAACTTTATTTGGTGTCTGGAATGATTGAAAGGGGTTTTTGCCCGTTTGACAGCGCTTCATTGACTGTTTCACTGATGAGTCTTTTGCAGACAAAACGCGCGTCTGGCGTAAATGTAAAATTTTATTCCTGGTATCTATGATGTGTTTATTTACCCATATTTTTGACATTTTCCTGAACATTATGTTCACACATTGTTGTCATAAAATAATTTTAACCGACTGTCATGCAAGAGGTTTTAATAGCTAGCTATAAAACTAGGCATAAGCCACTATTTTCCACAAAAGAAAATGCCTGTACCAAGCAGAAAAAAATATGACATTTGTTATCCATTCGTTTAATGTGTTAGGGCTTTTGATTTTGCCATTTGATTAGGGACCATCCGTTTTGAATTATCCTCGGAGTTTGGTATTTTTCTGAGCTTACTTTTCATCATCAACAATGATCAATATTTCAAAACAAAATAAGATGACAATCGAAATCATTGAACATATAACAACTGTTAACATGTATCTACTTAGAAAAAGGATTGGACACCAAGATGTTTAGGACGAGGAAAAGGTATAGATATTGATGTCCACTTTAACTTTAGAACTTTTCTTTATTACTAAGCTTGCTTTTAATTGTTGTTTTATATATTTAGATCTACGTCGATCTGTGAATGAAAATCGAAGATAGGTGACATGCATCTTGGGATGATATAGAGGCAGTAACAACAGCGTCAACTAATGGTACAAAGATTTATATTTCAGAAGAAAGGATATTTGCAAGCTTCATACCCTGTACATGCTGTATACAAGTTTCTTATATATCATAGTTTCCATCTGTCTGATACCCATTGTCCTTGATCCTCAAGGTTTAATGACTTTCTTAATAGACACACTTTCTTTGTACCATTAATTTCTTATTTATTTTTGAATAATATAGTTCCTCCACGAAGGTATCAACAGCGCAGTAATCAGCAGTTATATGTTGGAAATAATTACCCTTGATATGGTCATTATTAGAAGCTAACTGTTTAGTAAGCTTTAAAATTTCAAAATACTAAGAATTTTCTTCACTAGGAATAGATTACTACTGCTGTTTTGGAGAAACGTTTTTAATTCTGTTAGAAAATTAATACGACATTGAGATTTGTAAATAATTATTTTCCTGCAATGGCTGTTATCAAAAAAATATCAGTTTTGTT
The DNA here is from genome assembly GCA_037788925.1 of Mytilus galloprovincialis. Taxonomy (NCBI): domain Eukaryota; kingdom Metazoa; phylum Mollusca; class Bivalvia; order Mytilida; family Mytilidae; genus Mytilus; species Mytilus galloprovincialis. The sequence continues at coordinate 26,477,186 of CM075341.1, forward strand.
TTTTTGAAAAAAACCTGGACAAGAAATCTCATAACCTTCACAAGAAATAAAAGACAAACAAACTTTTAGTAACATCCTAAATATATTTACCAGTTAATCAGTTTGAAAGATAAATTCAAACTGCAACATGTCAAAAGACAATGGCCATTGCGGAAGGAAAACAGGCTTCTTCATCTATTCTTGAAACGTCAATCCATATTTGATGCAACAGAAATAAGTGTCTAAAAAGATATAATTTCTGAATTTTTAAAAGACCTTATAATTTTCTTACCGTTGTAAAATTTGGCTGACAAAATGTCATTTTGATGATGAAGAACCATGGATGTCAGATGTACAACATTCTCGTTGGAGCCTCTGGTTCATTTTATTTTAATACGACGAAAATTAATTTAGAAAATAACGTATTCAAGTTTTATCTTAGTTTCTGTCTATTGGTTAATAAATGAACAAATGAAGTACCATTCTAATTGTGATCTACAATGAGGAATAAGACAAAGGTCAATGATTTCTAAAATTCATTAATTGTAACTGTAACCCACGCTATTTCATGTTTTATTTTTAAAAATATTCACCATTAGATAGTTTAAAGCACTTAAATAGCTGAAATAAAAATCTTATTATTAGGCTTAACCGAGATAAAAAAAATCACGTTTTCTCATGTAAAGCCCCTTGATAATTTCGTGTTTTATTTTGCATATTTCTAGCTTTTATGTTTGAAAGAAAGAAGATTGAAGTTGTTGGCATATGTTTTTAATATAGCATACATGTATATAAATAGCTGATAATAAAGTCTGGTTTCGCCGTAATCGTGTAAATTTTCTAATGTTAAACCCCTGACAACTTCCTTTAACTTACAAAAATTGGATTTCTGTGCATATTTTCCAGCTTGCATGTTTCAGAAAAGACTAATATTTTTGGCACATATATTAGTCAACAAAAGAAACGATAGACAAGTTTGAAATAAAATTTATCATAAATATAATTGATAGGAAATAGTTATCAAAGGTACCAGGATTATAATTTAATACAAAATCTTATCATCGTTTGTTTTTGTTTTCGCGTTTTGTCTACATAAGACTCATCAGTGATGCTCAGATCAAAATAGTTGAGAAGCCAAACAAGTACAAAGTTGAAGAGCAATTGAGGACCCAAAACTCCAAAAAATTGTGCCAAATATGACTAAGGTAATCTATTACTGAGATAAGACAACCCCTAGTTTTGGAAAAAAAGTAAAGTTTTAACAACAGGAAATTTATCAAAATGACCATAGCAAACACATATTATTCAAAGAAACTGATCATATTGAAAAGTTAGAAAATAACGAGTTATTGAACACAAGGGTCAGAATTATTTTGCGAAAAATAAGGAAATAGTCGGCACTTGATTTCGAAGATGAGAATAAAATATTCCAATATCTAAAGGCATTCAAAATTTTAAGCAGACTATGTTTAAGTTTAACAGTGTTAAGTACTTGTATTGTTTTTTTAAGTTTTGGGTGAAAATACGATTTTTGAAATAACAAAAATTTAAAAAAAAAAAAAATAATAATTATTGCCTTAACAATCAATCTTTTTGACGAGAAAATACCACTCTGTAAAAATTATAACAATAGGGTAACTATTTACCACAGTACAGTGTATAAAGGCTGTGCCGAAATTTGCTGTTTGATGGTTCATGTAATTAGATGGTAAGAAGTATAGACGCTTTCATTTTATAGAATACTTATATCAACATTTGTATTTTTATTCGTTCATTTTTTAATCCAATTTTAGCTATGACACTATACATTATGAACTGAATAATGTTAAGCAGATTATGGATTACGTCTTCATCTTTCCAATGCATCCATGTCTGGGGATAAGGTGGTTATGTCATGATCTTATTGTACTCGTCATTCAATTATAGATTATATCTTATTTAAAAAAATGCTTTATTTTATATGTATGCCTGTACCAAGTTAGGAATATAACAGTTGTTATCCATTCGTTTGATGTTTTTGAGCTTTTGATGTTGCCATTTGATGAAGGACTTCCCTTTTTGAATTTTCCTCGGAGTTGAGTTTTGTTGGTGATTTTACTTTCTACTTTATTTGAGAATCACGTTGTTTTAAATAATTATTGATATACTTTGATATTTATGACATTATCCACTAATGACAATGTCCCAGATAATGCCGATAATTTGATTATCTTCGTGTAATTTAAATATAATTTAGTAAGAGACGAGCAGCACTATATGTTACGATAAGCACTATGATGATCACTCAAGTGTAAGAAAGATGCACAATGGAATGGAGTGAGGATCTTCAAGACAAGGACGAATAGATGCGAGACTTATAGTTCCCTCTTAAGTAGAAGTAGATAATGTTACAATAACAAAGGTTTTCATTATAGGGATAGGGGTTCGTATTCGCACAAAATTAAAGTCATGGAAGGACCATCACTTTGTGCATTTTGGCCATTATCTGGTAGAAGTAAAAGTAGAAGAATAATAACTCATGGCATATTTTACAGGGTTCGTGATTTGTATTTCCACACTAACTATAAATAAAAGGTCATCTCAACCTACTCCTAGTATGATTGTTAATGTCTACTTGACAGGTAATTTAAGGTCTAACTCGCATCAAGCTTCGTATTATTTAACAAAGCTGATCTTTCGTGATTTCGTGATTTCATATTATTCTCACTTACTATAAGTTATATGTCAACTAAATTTGTAGAATATGATATAATGATTATGTAAAATGTATACGACGTCTAACAGTGATCGTATTACCTTGACCATTCAAGATACATTAACTCAATGGCTAAAAACATCAAATTCAGTACGCTTAGGTCGCATGACATTTATATAACGTGTTGTTTTTAATTTTTTCAATGTGTCTTCTCTTCTTCAAACATGGAATGAATTCAAAATATTCATAAGCGCGAGCTAAGCATGCACACTTGCATATGTCTTTTAAAGAAAATATTTGACCTTTAAAATTATGTCTTTGGAATCCTCTTTTTCATTAACAATTTATTGGTTATCTGTATCACACAACACTGCTTATTCTCGTAAAACATCAAACTAAAATTCTGGTTTCTTATAGGGTTCAAAATTTTGTTTTTATTTTTTTACTACGTTTTGTGGACACACGCATTTATCTTTCTGTCTTTTTTGTTTGCTTATGGTCTTGACTTCTACCTCTTATACCGAATTCAGTATAAGAGAGATAAGATATGCGCCAATAAGCATTTAGATAGTGTGAAAATGCCCCGCGTTGAATAGCCAGATTTGTTTTCCGGATGGGAGTATTCCATGGAAAACTATATTCCCATATGACAAATTACACTTGGGTTTGCTTCTCGTATGATAAGTGAACTCCTTTACATAATTATCATTTAATAATTATCTGACTGAATTGATCCTAGGAAGATATTATTTCTGATGTACTTTAAAACAATACTCAACAACAAAGGTAAAACTATAAAGAAAATATCAATACAATAGGTGAACGCCGGAAAAAGCTGTCATGTCAGTTGATTTTCGTTGTAAAAGACGTATTCACATTATATAAAAAGTGACATACATTAACAATGTTTTTGATAATTTTATCTAATTTTTATGTAACTGTCTTCATAGATTTCTTTAATTTCATGACCTCTGATGCACTGTTGAATCAACATATATCCACAGGGACCACCTACTTAAATAGTACTAAGAGTTTATGTTTAGATTATAACATAACCATCCTATTTAAATAACGGCTAAGATATGACTTAGTTTCACACCTAAGAGTTTGAATACAATGAGAAAACGATCGATCTTTATGTCGCATTTTTACTTACAATAGAGTGATGAACCAAATCATTGAAATTGCCTTAATAGACTGACCAGAAAGCGGGGGCCGCTCTAGTCATGCTTCAGTGATTCCCTATAAAATCAATCAAATTTTCCCACAAAAAGGGGGACCGGGATCCGGCTTTACTAGGAAAGTGTCGTTTTTATAGGTTTAATAGATCATAATGGACATTCCGATGATCTATATAATGAACATATATCATTGCTCTATATTTAAATGTCCTTTAAGGGTGTACTTATGTCAGATTTAGAAATGTGTGAGATGTTCAAACTTTTGTTTATTTTTCCTTCGATACGGAGAAAAATATTTTGCCCAATAAACACCCATTTCTCTTTTCATTTAACACTTCAAATAACATAAAGGTCATTTCCAAAATTTAAGCAGATTTAAGATAACTTTTCTTTTGCTTTGAGACTCAAATGACATAAATGCAAATATAAGGTAAAAGTCAGACTCAGCCTTCTCCCTCTATTTAAAAAAAACAATATCCCTGAAAGAAAGCGTCTGACAACTTAAGTCTGTTGAGTTTCACAAAGTCTTATTTGTTATGGAGTCAGTACTTCTGTACCTAATTATTGTACTTCTGATAGAAGTTGGATAGATTTCAAATATTTTGGCCTCGAGCATGTGAAGAGACATTCATTGTCGGAATATGCATATGGTTAAGTAAACAATAGAATGAGAAGCAGAGACCTGATGCGTTATAAATAAACTTACAAGTAAAGAGATGTGTGGTTTGTGGAACGGAATTAGACAGGAAAACAATCAAATATTCCACTTTCACAAATTGCACATGGAGTATTTGGTACATTCGAAAGTGCACAGATGTGGCGTGATTATATCAATTCTATACTAAATCTGTAGTTTCTACGACATTCACAGATGGAGTTAAAGAAGGCGTTTAACATTATCTTGATGATAATGTTATATATTAACTGTAAAAAACCATGTAAAATGATTAAATTGTGGAAAAGCTGGTGACAGTGATGGCCTGGCTGCGTGACATTTAAAATATGCAACTCACAGGCTACTTGCACTGTTGTCTATGCTCTTAAAACATCTATGTGTGTTCACTGCGTCATCCCATGGGAACTTTCCCGTGTACTTATCAAATTAACTATCACAAATCTTAAGCAATTTATTGTTCATGTAACACTTTTGAATAAGGGTTAACTTTTCAAATAATTTGACGTTGGGCATCATTGATTAGACATTTATCATCGAAATGAGCATATGGTGAAGTACAAAACGTACCGTTAGTACCATTACTATCACTGGGTTGATACCTCTACTGGTGCTCAGTTAGTTTCCGAGGGTTTCATCAGCTCAGTAGCCAGTACTTCGGCATTTTACTCCAGATATTGTGTTATACAAAATTGCTCTTAAAAAATTTAAATATAAGTTTCAATTACGAATATATATCTCTTATGCTAAGCTCTGATTGTTTGCCCGGGTTTGGCCATACTCTTTTGTAATTTTTGTTACACAAGTTTTATAAGCTGCTCACATTTTCATTATTTTTTTTTTGGTTTTTAAGTACTTTGGCCTAGAGCATCACGTTTTTTATAAAGATCTAGTGAAGTAAAATTGGTACCATTACTGTTATTTTGAAAATAACCAGATTAATATATATATATATATATATATATATATATATATATATATATATATATATATATATATATATATATAAATCATTATGCATGAGGTTTGGAATCAAGTCCAAAAGAAGTAAACCGTTGTTGAAATACCTGTACCAAGTCAGGAATATGACAATTGTTAATTATTCGTTAGATTTAATTGAGATGTTGATTTTCCCATCTTAATTCGGACATTCCGTTTTGAATTTTCCTCGGAGTTTTGTATTTTTGTTATTTTACTTTTTTTATATGGACACCAACTCAATAAGCAGAAAACAATTGAAAACAAGATCAAAACCGAAAATACGTTTTTACTTTCAGAAATCAATATTTTATGAGTTCTTTAATAGTCGATTACAATCGAAGAAAATGACCAACCTATTGCTATGCATACTAATTTTATTTAATTTCAACTTTAGAAATATGGTTTTTGTTGTCTTGTATGCAAGTTCTTTAAAAAAAGGCGGATGTAATAATACAGAGCCACCTCTTGCATAATTTTGTCCGCTGCATGTTATACTGTAAACCAACTTTTTTCGCGGATACTTTATTTCGCGTTTTTTTCCCTTTCTAAATTACTTCACGGATATTCAATTTTGCGATTTTCTGATTTACTTGAGGAGTTTAATAAGAAATGATCTAAGTTTAGATATTCACGACGATTTATATTCGCGTTATTTTTTACTTGCGAAAGTTGCGAAAATAAGTTGGTTTACCTATACCTGGTTCATATTACGTCATAGATAGATCAAATAAAACTTTTTATCAGGAACTTATGGTATTTACATAACTGACATGGAACGTTTAAAATGTATATTGATACATTTACTATATTTTCAAAATGAAAACAACACATTATATACATTTCATGTATCCGAAGCGCTTTTCTGGATTTATCATATTTAACATTATTTTTTTTTAAATAAAACATGAATATTAATATTTTTGTCAATTAATACAGAGATATGTTGCAGTCAATTTATAAAATGCTTAGCCTTCAAAAGTATTTTATAAAATGACTTATAATACCTACAGTCAGTTTGATTAAGATTATGACCAGTTGCCCAGATAATTATTTCGACAAATTGATATATTATACGATAAGTCGACTTTATTATCTCAACAAGTCGACATTATAGAAGCATTAAATCGACTTGTCTAGATAGTTAACACAACATGTCGACATACGTATCGCGACAAGTCGACAAAAGATATCTCGGCAACTCATCTTGAGGTCGAGATTAATGTCCGTAACTGCCCTTGTCTCATTGAATTGTCGAATTAATTATCACAACAAGTCAGTTTTATTTTTTTGACAAGTCGAAGCGCAACGGGGTCGATCGAGACGAGATCGGTAGAATGCAATGGATTTCACAAAGCTCTTTTGGTTTTTAGGATAAAAGGAACCCATTTGGGGTCAAACCCTCAAAAAATAACTTTTAAGTCCGATTTTTTCCCATTGAATTCTTTATTCAAGAGTGGACACACTGAATGTCTCGCCTGTTCTAGTGTTCATAATATTATTTATATTAAAGTATAAAAAAGAAGTTTATACCAGTAGCATTATATTTAACCAAAAATATAACATTTAAATGACTAATGCATATGAGATCAAGGTGAGATAATCCGAAATAATTATCTGGTCAACTGGTCATTTCGATGGCAGCTGTATGCCACCATAGATTATAACACTGTTTTGAACTTTTTTATCCGAGCTTCACTGATGAAACCATGTAGAAGAAACGCTCGTCTAGCGTAATAAATTATAATCCTGGTACCTTTGATAACTTTTAACCTAACATGTTTGTCTGTTTTGTTCACAAATCATTGTCAAAATATTGAATTTGATGCGACTGTCAATTAAGTGAGAGGTTTAGCTAGCTATAAAACCAGGTTTAATCAAGCATTTTCCACATAAGGAAATATCTTTACAAAGCCAAAAATATGGCAGTTGTTATGCATTCGTTTGATGTGTTTGAGGTCTTGATTTTGCCGTTTGGCAAGTGACTTTCCATTCTGAATTTTCGTCGGAGTTCGGTATTTTTGTGAGTTTCCCTTTTTAAATGACTAAAAATAGGTACAGTCAGTTTGTGAAAAAGGTAAAAATTAGAAACAAAATTCAAAAAATTGCCTGTCCAGTTTCGTGTTATATAAAGAAAATATAGAGATGAATATAACCAAAATCACAGTATCCTGCAAAAAAAAAACCCGATGGTCAGTAAAATTTAGGCAAACATTTAGGAATTTTGGTCCTCAATGCTCTTCAACTTCGTACTTTATTTGGTAATTTTAGCATTTTTAGATTCGAGCGTTACTGATAAGTCTTTTGTAGACGAAAACATATTTAATCCTGGTATCTATGATGAGTATTTTTACATACAATTTACAAACGATCTTTTAGAAAACCTAGATCCAAATCAGAAGTTTGTAATATGAACCTGAGAAAAATAAGGATGATCTTAGATTACCAGATTGTTGTATTTTGTATTTAAAACGAGAACAACTGGATAATGAATCAAATAGGTAAGTTTTGAACTGTATAAACCCTGATATAGTACATGTACAAGCATGTTTACTTCTGCTCCAAATGAAGGTTTCCTATATATATAGGAACAGAAAAGTTGACTTCCACCAAGCTGCCTACTGAACGGCCAGAGAGTTCTTTGCTGACAACGAGTGCTGTCCTTTTCTAACATGCAGCATCATATTGAATGTTCATAATCAGAAAGAATGCAAATTAATAGACCCCTTGATAGCTAAACGGATTCTCCTCGACAATTAATTAAAATTCTGCAGCGAAGGACGTCACACTCTGAATAAATAAAATAATGTGCATTAGAAATATAATACACATTTACTTCAAACAACAATTTCAATCAGAATATTTCCTGTTTCACATTTGGTGGATTGATTTTTAAAAAATTCTATATTCTGACACAACTGTGTTTTTGTATACTCTTCAGTATTTCAAAACTTGGACATGGTATTCTTTTCATAAACTAACATATTATCGTATGAAGTCGGAAGTACGCACATGGAAGCTCTGTTACTGTGAATTAAAAAAAAGACGATCATTGTATACTTTTTAAAATTGGCGCTTTTTTGGGATAGAGGAGGATATTTACAATACCTCTTCAATTTAAAGTCAAAATACCCTTTTTTATATGAATACACATTTAAGCACCTGAGATCACCCCTAGTTTTTTGATGGGGTTCGTGTTGTTTATTCTTTAGTTTTCTATGTTGTGTCGTGTGTGCTGTTGTTTGTTTGTCTTTTTCATTTTTAGCCATGGCGTTGTCAGTTTGTTTTAGATTTATGAGTTTGACTGTCCCGTTGGTATCTTTCGTCCCTCTTTTAAGCGTTCGAACATGTATATAAAAACATATTCGCAGGATTGAATCTGTTTGGCGAGTACATTTCACCTAAATCTTTTCAGATATTTGATACTAGACATAATAAACAACTGCAAGATCCTTCTACCAGTTTACATAGAGATTGAGAGATGTTTGTTTTATTCGCCATCCACATTAGCAGTAAGTCAGAGCTTTGCTTATTTATTTATATAATGTTCAATTTGATCAAAACTGTAACAGATGAATAACGACATTAATATATGTCTTTGTACATATATTCTGCACCAAAAAGCAAAAAGCCATTATTTGAATAATTCTATATCATCAATTAGACCATTCTCTCTATTCTTTATTCATTGTGTCTATTATTCTATATCATTTATGTCTTAGCACACTATTATTCTCTATTCTTTATTCATTTGCCTATTTTTAGCACACTATTATTCTCTATTCTTTATTCATTTGCCTATTTTTAGCACACTATTATTCTCTATTCTTTATTCATTTGCCTATTTTTAGCACACTATTATTCTCTATTCTTTATTCATTTGCCTATTTTTAGCACACTATTATTCTCTATTCTTTATTCATTTGCCTATTTTCTACATGCTGTATGTTCTGTCTTAATTCTGCACTTTGTGTCCATTATTCTATACAATGTTAATCCCATCCCTTATATATGTAAAAACGGATATTGAATTTCTTATCGGTCAAAATAACAAGAAATATGATAACTCATTGACGTTGTATACCAGAAGACTTCTTTTATTTTTCGTCACGTTTGTCAGTAGAGTTACATAAAACATTGACATAGTTGCACTCGTAAATATTTAGGTTTTACATTACATAATTGTACAGGTGTTTAGGACAACCTGTATCCTGAAAAGGTCAAGTTAGCAAGAGCGCTGGGTTCTATGAAAGATGACATCGATGACATCGATGCTTTGCATATTTAAGAATCTTTAGTTTAAAAAAAAAAGATTTCAAAACACACAGTGGGATACGAAACACCGTTTGGATTATGAAAAGACGCTCAATATTTAGTCATTTAGATTGATGGTTTCAACCAGAAATAACTGATGCTTTGGTTATCCAGTGGGAAAGATAAAAGAGAGACGAAAAATACCAGAGGGACATCCAAACTGAGTCGAATAAAAACTGACAATGGCAAGGCTAAATAAAAAAGACCAACAGACAAACAATAGTACATAAAACACAACATTGAAATAAAAAGGATAAGGAATAAGAACCCTATCAAAAAGCTGAGGGTGATCTCAGGTGTTACGGAAGGGTTAAGGAAATCGTGTATGAAAAGATGAAGTAAATTGAAGTATAAGCCAGACGTATTAATTTGCAAAATAAAGGTAGAACGCAGAGATGCAAGGGTTGCTATAGATTGCAACATTCACAAACAGATCTATCCTGTCGATACAAACTTTGCATAAACTATTTATGACGTCTTTGCACTAAATTCAGCGAATGTGTACTGGATGATTGAAAATATGGTTTATTCATTATTTGGAATTAGCTTTGAACTTGGTTTTGTCAGTATACTTAGATAGGTATACTATGTTTTTTTTTTTATTTTTCTTTTGTGGCAATCTGATGAATTAAGCCTTTTACAGCTGATTGTTCATTGTTTGTTCTTATTTAGTGATGTCAAACCACTATTAGGCTGGGGCTGAACGCCCACACATATGTTGAATGCAGCCACATTCTTTAATTGCATGCACCCGTGACTCTTTAGCCAGGGTTTACTGCTGGCTATCCTGTGTTTCTTTATTTGTATAGCATAGCTTGAAAGTAGCGCCCCTTTGATTAGATAATATATCACTAGCCGACTATGTAAATTGCTAGAAAAAAGTATGTACTATTTTCTAAGACAGCTTTCAAATTTTTAAATTCATGTCTTGAAAAGTATACTTTAATTTTTTTGAATTTTCAGAAATCCAACATCCCTGTTACTTCGACTTTATAAGGGTTTCCTGTTATGCACATAATACCCATAATGCATTTTCAAAATTAGGATACAATCTCACGGTTATAACAATTAAAATCACACCAGTAATACACGAACAATGATAACAAACAGGAAATTATATGAATGATAAAATTATGTTAGTTTAAATAACGTTCATGTGAACCTCATTTAAATGGTTAAGGTTTGGATGTCATAGAATTATCTCTCTTCATTGTGATGCACATGGTCAAAGTCTGATCCTTTGAAGCTAGTTTCATTCGATCGTGTATAAGCAAGACGTACAAATCGGAATTTACCAAAGATAAATGAAAACAATTTATAAGATAAATAAATTTGATTTATGTACCAGTCGTTAAGTATATACTCTTCCATTAATAATTTATTACCAGTGGATTATCGGATTTATCCAACCGAGATAGTTAGGTTATCAATTTTTAATGTCCGAGACTCAGCGATGATTATCAAAGAAATTTTCATTTTTGATAAATGAAAATCCCTTCGAGTGCCTTCCACATTACACAAGGTTGTCAATTTCAACAAGACCCGTTTAGGCATTTTGATTCATTCTGCAGTTGATAAAGGTTATGATCCGTAAACTCATCCAATACACTTTTGAGATAATCGTCAACCACACGTTCATTAGATTTGTGTTTATAAAATGGGTGCAGAAAGGGTTAAAATGCCACAAGAATAGACAAATTTTAACATCAAACATCTCTAGCTACCATGAAGAAAAGACTTCAAAGTTTATGCAATAAATCAAATAGCATCTATGTAAAACTCACATCGACGTACGGTCTCTAATTGACGTCCAGTCCTCAAATCGACGTCCACATCTGACAAAATAGTAAAATAACATTACAAATCAACGTTCAAATATTACGAAATAATAAAATATCATTCCAAATCGATGACAAATTTTATGTCCCTCTAATGGACGTCTTTTTTGTTGTTCTCAAATCGACGTCCTATTTTTGGTTCACTAATTGAAGTTCGTTGTTTGTATTTTTTCTATTGTTTGAGTCTGTATACTGCCCTTTAGATGTCTTTTGATTAAACATGTATGTGTCTTTGTGTTGTTGTTTTATTGTCGTACAGACGTACACTAAACATGCTATATACCAACATTTAATTGTTTCTATGAAAAAGAAAGGAAATCGACGATGTAGATCGAGAATAAGAACGTCTTCCACCAAAATGTTTAATATGCAATTGCACATTATTGTTATATTATATATTATATGAAGCATGTTTTAAAAAACGTTAAAACCGGCTGTATTTATTTGCTTCTGTACTTAATCAAAATCCTGTTGTTCAGTGACATTAATAAATGTAGACTCGCTTTTATAAACTCATTACGTCACATTGGATGTCGAATAGAGGGTCAAATTATTGGAGACTGATTTGAGAACGTGAAGTCAGATTTTGACGTCGATTTGAGGAACGAACGTCGATTAGAAACTAGACGTCGATCTGAGTCTACATATATACTTTACAAAAGATCAAAATATAATAAATCAGGTCAACCCCGGTCTCATACAAACATGAACCTGCACAATTTTACGTTTTGTGAAGATACCAAGGAGCCATAAGATTAAAATGTTTTGAAAAGCGGCAATAACCCGATCAAACTGAGAAAAAAAGCCTCCCAAAATTTGATAAAAAATAATCAAACTACTAAGTGTAGCAGAGACTATAATTTATTTACGAACTTAAGATTGAGCAACATAAACCCAGAATAAAAAAGAATTTCGGTTCTAAATTAGAATGTCATTAGAACCGAAGACAGGTAGCTCTGGACTATTTAATATAATAAATGATTGTGTATATGAATTTCAGTTATATTGAATATAAGTTTGTATTTGTCACACCTCATAGTTTATAGTTTATATGGCAATACAAATTTGAGTTGAAAAAAAACAATTATGTCAATTGTTCATCTTTTTGAAACTAATCTTAGTTCTCACTTATTCTGCATTTTTTCAATCCATTTGTAAAACATCAATGGTTTGTCTGTTTATATTTTTAACGTCAAGTTGTCACGAATATGTAGAACCAAAATCGTTCATATTAATATAATATAATGTTTGAAATTCAAATACAATCACTCTCTTACCTGACTATTTTAATTCTAGATCGGCATTAATTATCAGACATAATTCATATCAAATATAGAAATAAAATAATATTTCTGCGTAATCGTTCTATATGATTTAAGGTAGGTGTGAATGATATCTTTACAGAAGGGAGATATATAATACAGAGGAACTTTGATATGGATGCAAAGAAGAACAGGTGAACATTCAGTCAACAATGAAACTTACACACATTTCTGTTTTTATGTTTTTAATGCTCGGAACATTTGTCCATACCTGGCCATGGAGAATACCAAAACAGTACTTAAAGATCATTCAACGTAAGTTATTTTTATATCATTAAGTTTGTATTAATATTTTATATTTTTTAAACATTGTAAGACTTTTGAACATCGGTATAAAACAACGTTCGCCTTAATTTAGATTGTGTTGAGAATGCAGGAATTTTAAATGGAAGCAATTAATTTCAATATACTTTACCATAAGTTTAATGGAACCGTTGCTAGTCGTTTCACCTTAAACTGAAATATTAGGTTTAGTTATTTTTTTTTTTTTTTTTTACAGCAAACAGTATTGTTACTACTGGTTTAAATTTCTTTTTCAGTAAATCTTGTAATGTTGAACTTTGAATAATACCTGGTTCCATTGAGACGATGTTTAAGAATTTGTGGAAACAAATTAAGATTTTGTACTGTCATCGTCAAGTGATCAGCCAATATCCGCTGTCCAACCTATAATACACAGGAGAATAAGTCTCGTGAATTAAGCATGCATTTTTTTTTATCACGATAAGCTTACCTTTGATATCTTACAATTCAGAGAATATTATCTTAAGCAGTAATGTCTTCAGTTTATTCCCTCATTTTTATAAAAGAAACGTGTTTTTCATGAGTTGGCTTTATGTCTTCTAAAAAACTGCAACGTCTTTGGATATATTATAATTGTGGTAAATTTTTCCTTAACATAAAGTAATAATTTTGTCGACAAATAAGTAAATGGAGCTATTTAATTTAGCAATTGGATTGACGGCACACCTGACCAGATTCCAATAGAAAAAATATAACGTGAACATTTTGATTAAACTTATAAAGAGCACAAGCATTATATAAAAAAACTTTAATAAACGGGTAGATAAATATTATCCTAAATCCGTGTGAATATCTCATTGGGCTAGGATTTTGGTTTAAGTAAACGATGAAGATTTTATTTATGTTCGCTATTTATCTAAATTCTATCTCGTATTAACTGTATAATCCATGAGAATGAAAAACGCTAAATGAAAAATAACAATTTTATATCCACTGTAACATTTTGCAAATTGAAGTTAATTTGAAATAAAAGTTAAGCATAAAATCTTATATTCTGTATGCATTGGCAAAATACAAAAAGGATACATTGTGGTTTAAGATGATCATTTTTATGGTCTAAATTATGAATCAAATGTGAACATGGTTTTTCGAAATACTAAGGACGTTGTACCCATGAATAGGAGACCCCAGATTTAACAAATCTTTGGGTTCTCATACCAAAACCTTATTTTGGCTATTAACTTTTTTTCTCGAAAATTTGGGTTCTTAATGCTCTTTGACTTCCTACTTAGTTTTGTGCATTTTTCTTTTTTGATTAGGGCTTAACTTATAAGTTATTCTTAAAAAAAATAGCGTCCGGTGTAAACAATTAACTATCCTGGTATCTATGATGAGGTTATTGAGAACCACATGGTAGAATCCAGTGCTGTTAAAGGCTTTTCTCCCCAAAGATATCACTAGACTAGTATTAGGCACATATGTGTTGAAATGATTTATCACTGATATGGTGATAACGTAATACATTAATTGTTGGGAAAACTTTAAATGTTTTGAAATTCTAAGTATTTTCTTCCACTGGATTTGCAAAATATTTCGGAATTTCTGGCCTTCGATGCTCTTCAACTTCGTTCTTTATTTGTTCTATTTAATTTATTTTATATTGAAGTGTCAACGATGATTTTGTAGACGAAATGTACGTCTGGCGTTTACAAATTTGTAATCCTGATATTTATAATTATTTTATTCGTACGTTATTTGACATATTAAATTTTATTTGATTTAAGTGTCATCGAGTTATTTTTTTACAGTCGAAACGCGCTTCTTGTCTACATAATTTTCATAAAGTTTGAAAAATACGAGAGACAATTTAAGATGTACGCTGCTATTTTAAGATCAAAATGAAGATAACTTAGTTAATGTTATATCAAAGAGTAAGTTACAATACTCTTTATACGTATCATAGTTGCAGATCTTGTGTTTCAGTTTTGACGTCAAAATGGAGGTTTTCTTCTATTAAACGAATATTTCAACAAATTCAAATTTCGAATTACATAACTTCTTGTGTGTCTAAAATTTCTGAAAGCAGTTCTCGCTAAATTTTTAATTGCATCAAATGTTGTTATGTCACAACAACAATGTAATACTTTTCTAGCTCCGTGTCCATTACACAGAAAAGTGGATGCCAATGATATTTAATGGTTCTCGGTTGGTGTCATGCCTGTCTAATATCAGTCTCTGTCATGGTCTTTGAATTTAAAAATGTATCAGGTTTTACAATGTTAACCGTGTTTTCAATTGCATCCTTCATATATAGACGCTCAAAATTTTGTGCCATAATCAATTCAGCGGTAAATCTGTTTGCTTTAATATTCTGTTTGAACGTCACTAATGTTTCTTTTGTAGACGAAATGCACGTCTTGCGTACTTAATTTTAATCTTGATATCTATAAATGAAAAAGGTTGTTTACCACTGGGTCAATGTCACTGGTGGTGGAGATTCCCCGAGAGTATCCCGCGACAAGTAGTCATTTGTGTCGACAAGTATTATCATTGCTATAGTCATAATTATTAATCAACCGTTACATTTTTTTTGTAAAAATTGCAAAAGATTTTCTGTCAAGGAAAGAGTTTTTATTTTTATTTTTCAAAATCTTTCTCATTTCTGTTTTAACTTCGTTTTTTGCCTTTATAATTTATTCATTCGAGCTTCAATGAACACCGGTATTCTTCTGTTACTTTTGTGTATCTTTTTTTAATGTGACCTACCGAATTAGACTATTTACCGGGTCTATTTATCTGGAGCAGAAACTGCTTACCCTTCTGGAGCACCTGAGATCACCCAAGATTTGGCGGAGTTGGTGTTGCGTAGTCTTTAGTTTTCTATGTTGTGTCTTGTGTACTATTATTTGTCTGTTTGTCTTTTCCCTTTTTAACCATGGCGTTGTCATTTTATTTTTGATCTATGACTGTCCCTTTGGTATCTTTCGCCCCTCTTTTCTAGATAAAAAGCGCGTCTAGCGTATCTAATTTAAATTGTGATATCTTTTGTGATTTTTTATGCTCCACCTACGATAGTAGAGGGGTATTATGTTTTCTGGTCTGTGGGTCCGTTCGTTCGTCCGTCCATTCGTCCCGCTTCAGGTTAAAATTTGTGGTCAAGGTAGTTTTTGATGAAGTTGAAGTCCAATCAACTTGAAACTTAGTACACGTTCCCTATGATATGATCTTTCTAATTTTAATGTCAAATTACAGTTTTAACCCCAATTTCAGTGTCCACTGAACATAGTAAATGATAGTGCGAGTGAGGCACCCGAGTACTGTGGACACATTCTTGTTGGTAATACTTAGAATGCAGTCACAATCAGCATTTTGTTTAAATTTTATACGTTTTCAGATATGATGATTTGACGACAGACGTTTTCCATGGGATAACAGAGAATAATGCAGAGCTAACGCAACAAATTACATGAACTTCATAATAAATTAAGCCCAGCAATGTTAAGGACTGCATGTAAATTTGTGCATGCAATATTTTGTTATTCCCTAAGCGAGATTTGAACCATTGCTTCTGTTTTATTACTCATAAAGATAAGCTCTGAATTTATGTTATAAGATGGTATACACTGTTTAAATATGTAGTAAACAAACACATAAGGGATAACAATTTGAAAATATCTTTTTATTACATCATCTAGATTGCATTTAAAAAGTTAATTTGAATAAAATCAATTAATTTTTTATATTACCCATTGACTTCAATATATAGTTTTAATGTCAAATATATGATTTTTTTCCATTAGCGAAAACGCGAAGCCTCACTAATAACTGTTTATCAAATATATAACACAAATGAACTTCAATAAGTAGCTACCATTGATACTCATTCGACGATCGCGCAAGATCCGATGGATCTGATTCAGAATATAAATCAGAGTGGCTGTCTCCCTTGACTCTCTTCCATGTTGAATTATCTATGCATAAAGCAGAAAGAGAAATATATGAAATAGTATTATTTTTTTTGATTCTATGTGTATGAAAAAAAATTTAGTATAGGATTTGCATTTTTTAAGTCCTTTGTTTAAAAGTACATATAACGTTTAGACAATGAACCAATTTGAATGAAAACACAAAAGCCAGCTAGGAGTGTTTATACAATAAAGAATAGACAAGCAACTACATTTTTGTCTTTAAATTCTCCACTTTCATTTTTATGTCTTAGTATCTTGAACGTTTTTTCTTCATTGAGGAACATACGTTGAATACTTGATGTTTATTTTTGACTATTTTTCTGGTTTTTGACTCTACTCACGTTGTTGTTTAACCCATATCGCCGTGATACAACTTAAGGTGGTACCTTGCACCTTCACGAAAATTAATTTGGCTAGTTTAATTTTCTTAAAATTTTGACAGAGTATTTACTTTGACCCTTTGACAAAAATGTAAAAATTTCCAAAAAATTGAACCAACCATTTTATCAGAAAAATTACACTAATTTTGATCATTGAGAAGCTTAATATTCTCATAACAACAAAACGTAATTAAAACGTTTAGCTGATTTTACAGAGTTATCTCCCTGTAGTGTTAGGTACCACCTTAATGAATGATAAAGGATATTTGATCCTTAAAAGTGAGAATGGTGGGAGGATATCAAAGAAGTGAAGAAAATCTAATATTCAAAATTAATAATTGTGGTTTTAAAATGTTTTTTGTCTCAGTTTTTCCTGTCGTTATTTAGTAACATAAGCTAGTACTAAATTTTTTTTATGAAAAAATGAAATTAGATTAACTTAATTAGTTGGAAAAAATGATCAGAGAGAATATGGTTTCTTTAATAAAGTACATAAAATTTCTGAACATCTTATTTAATGGGCAGATTCACAAATGTCTCGGCATGGTATATATTTTCTATTGAAACCAAAAAAAAAGGAACTGGCTTTGAATGAATTCTCAAATAACGCACCATGATTTACAAAGGAAACAGATTTCTATTATATTCCTGTAAAAATAAACGTGTAGCAAGCGGTTCCTTCTGCAATGATCTTTATCATCTCTTTTTTGTTATGCATTTTTTTTTCAAAATAGTTTGATCAAATTATCGCTTATTATAAAAACAATGCAGAAAAATATTCCTCTAGGACTTGGAAAGTGAATATCTAATTGATTTATGTATTGTATTATTGTTTGAATTCATCTTTGAAAGAACACTTTTTTAATTGAATAAACTTAAAAGTCTGCTATAGGTTTTTCCCAAAACTTAATCATGTAATCTTATTTTACGAAAGCACAGAGAACATTTGAATCGAATAATTACGTATACATTGAATATTTATGTTTTAAACCATACCGTCTAAATTAAGGCGCATATTTTATTAACTTATTTTAAATGGATATTACATTTTTGTTTTAAGATATGATTATATATTAGTACCTTGTATAATTCATATCAAATGAACCTAAGCAAAATATATTAAAAATCTAAATACTGAAATAATGAAGCGTATTTCTCTTTCTCTTATTTTAGTTTTGAATTTGAGAAAAATATTGAAGCCTCAACTTTTTCGTTTTAATAACTGTGCAGTATGAAGTTGGATATCTATACTATTAAACGAGAAGACCTCATTTTGTGTGTCGCTTCTCTTCCTTCCACAATAAATCAATCATCATGCCTCTGTGTCCTATAGGTAACATTCATAGTCGCATTTGTCATCCATTCTAATGATTATTTAGATTGAGTAATTTTGGGAGAACAACGACAAAAAAGGAGTCCGGATATGATTCCTTGATCAAACTGTCTTTTAGTCATAGATAAGACTTCCGGTTTGAAACATGCACAAATACAACCAATCGTATGATAGATAACAAAAATGAAAAATAGATAAGCCAATCAAAGCGTTCTCCATATCATGGTGTTTAGATCGCAAGAATCACAACTATTTTACCTCCTTAGAGAGGACAATTATTTTTTGCGTTTATCTACATGTAAACTACAATTATACGTTAATATATAGAGACTCTCTGTATTCTGTCTACTGTTTTTTTTCAAATGTTTACTATTTAAGGGGTCATACCAGTTGCATATATATTAAAATAAGTAAAACATGTGACACAAGTACAATCAATCGTAGAGCGTCCTCCATATCATCACTGGTAGCCTTTTCAATAGTCGTCTGGCGCGAAAAGGACGATAACTCAATTTTAGAATTTAATATTTTTGGAGACGGTCAATTTCCGGAATTGCATGCTTTATCATCAGGATTGTTTTCTTTGGCCGTCGACGACAGAACTATTGCTGCATTCTTTGACTCTAAGATATATTTAACAAGGCAGTATTATCAATGTATTATCGTGGTATCGATATACGTTAATAATGCTAGATACCTGAATTAATTGTAATTTTGGCAAGGACAATGCATCCCTTCCCCTGAAAACATGATTTTGTAAAATATCACTTATCGGCATCTCCGGGCGGCAAACCAGATCAATTTCCCGATGTTCTTTACTACAGCATTCTGGTTGTTTTTAAATGCTACATACTACCGTTTTTTTTATATGCGTGTTTGTTTACATTATCAACAAATGTGAGTAACATTCTAGGTTGAGTTGTCGTTCATAGTGTATAGTGTGTTCCAAACCATTAGTTGTTTCTGGTACAGGTTGGCATTTCTTTATCCATAATAAAGTTATTGCAACTAAAATACATGTTATCTTCAGTGTGTTTTTTTCTCTTTTTTAAATAGTAATTGTTGATAAAAACAAAATGTTTAAAATGCATTTGGAAGACAGGATTGTCATGTAAATATTATTTCCCTTGTTTAAAAATAGAAATTGCGTGTTTCCTTATTTAACGATTTACATGCAACTTTTCAGTACATATTTAATAAATTGAAAAGATCTTGCTGTTTTAAATTCATTATTAAAGATAATTATTTATGTTCTAAACTTCAATATTTGCAGCGTTGCTTATCATTTATAACTTTTGTTGAAAGACTTAATCATTTTATATAACTCGTTTATAAGAATATAGTTGATTGCAAGCACTCTATATCGCTATGCAGGGCTGCCTAGGCTAAAGCTGTATATGGTTGTTGACATCTCTAACTAATTGAGATGTTTGCGGACTGAAGTTTAGTCCCACCAAGGGTTGCTGTGTACTGTTGGATGCATTTTAAACTAATACGGTTATTCAAAGCTACATTTCTCTACTGTTGGTCTACATAATCAAAAATCTACTATTGATTGAATTATTTATTGTTTTAATTTTTTTTTAAAACTTAGATAGCACTATTACATTCGTCTTTCTATTTATCAGTTGTTAAATAAGACCAATCTGTGGTCTGCATTCCCTGCATAATTGATCTTTTTACGTATACATACATGTCAGACCCCCGCTCCCTTATTTCTTTAATGGCTTTCAATTATTTGGTGGACAGGGGAATTGATTCCACGTTCCCTCCCTAAAATCCTACTTCACTCCATATTCTGTTCCCCTGCACTCCTATTTTTTCATGAACATGCATTAACCCTGTTTTAACAACACTTTTCTCACGATTAAAAACACCCTGTCTCAAGCTTTCATCCATCAAATTCTCATTTCTAGTGCTCTCATTCCATAGTTCCCATAATTATGTCCACCCCCTTATCAGTGTTACAATGACTCGCACCCATTAACAACCCATCATTCGGCGACAAATTATATTATACCACCTGATTTCTTTCCTACATGCAAAAATTACGAGTCAGATTTGTTTGCCTTGAAATAATGGCCATTTTTTCACACATCTCGTTTTCAACTCCCATGCATATTTTTTTTTACTATCAACTACAGGCCTCAACGCACACAATACAAACTATCTTTTCACAAAACCACAAAGATTACATAGCAAATAATTATTCAGGGTTTCTACTAAAGTTTACTTTGCGATCCCAAAATGAGAAATTAATTATAAAACATGGTTAAGCAAAATACATATCTAGAAGATGTTTTAAAAATAGACTATAGTTGATGAGCTATCCCCACGTGTAACAAGATTTATCTTTCCTGGGATTTAAACACATTGAGATTGAGATTGAATTGTCTCCCTTTGATAACAGCTAGTACCAAATCACGATTATTTGTTTTGTGATTTTTTATTGATTAACAATAACTTAATAAAGGAAAAGGATTTTACCTTCAATTTCGAGGTCTCACAAAGGCTTTTTCACCTATTATTCTAATTTTACATTAAAAACCCAAATTTTGATGAAAAGAATCATGGTGTTTAGATCGCAAGAATCACAACTATTATACCTCCTTAGAGAGGACAAATATTTTTCGCGTTTATCTACATGTAAACTACGATTATACTACTTTAATATATACAGACTCTCTGTATTCTGTAAGGGAATTTCTATGTTAGTATAGAAAGTCCCTGATTCTGTTTACTGTTTTCTTTGAAATGTTTACTATTTAAGGGGTCATACCACTTGCATATATATTAAAATTAGTAAAACATGCTCAACTTCATCTAAAACTACCAAAAACTTTTACCTGAAGTGGGACAGTCGGACGAAACGGACGGACGGACGACCGAACAAACGAACGCACGGATGTGCAGACTAGAAAACATAATGCCCATAATTGGGGCATAAAAATTTATTGTTTAAAGGGAAAATAGTGATTTGGCAAAAAATAATTAGAAAGGTAGAGATTAGAGGGATGCAGGACCTTTTTCGGGGCGTCGGGATCGGGTGTTTTTAAGCTCGGGACTTGGGGATTGATCCTTACGGGATCCGGGAAAATATTTTTCGATTTCGGGATATGAATTTCTTTAAATTCTGCATCTCGGGATTTTATGGTTTTAAGCCCGGGATTTCGGGATCAGGACCCCTCCGACAACACTTCAAATTAGCCTTAGTCGGTATTAATCATTTATACACGATTCAAATCCTACCATTGGCATGTTAATAAGGCTCTCAAAGAAAAAAGCACTGATGAATTGTCATAGAAGCATATTTTTTAGACTAATAATGGTCTATATATAAGCAGTTACATTTATTTCATGTTTGAAACGGTGCAAATTTTTAATTTGATTTGACTTTTACCAAAAAGAAGCATTGTAGCAAAGGAGAAGAATAATTGTGGTCGTAGGCCAGAAACACGAATATAATTGAATTTAACAGAAAGGAAACACATATCGGACTTTGAAAAAAGGGAGAGGGCTTTTGATACCTTTTATGTAATTCTCCATACATAATATCTTTTACAAAAAATCATCCTACAACAGTTCACAAGCTGTATATGCCCGCGATTTCGCGGGTGTGTTTTAGTATTATTTATATTTGGATTTTGCCTTTCGTAATGGACCTTTCGTTTGAATTTTTCTTGGAATTTTTTGTTGTTTCTTTTTATAACTTACGAACAGCCCTTGTTTGTGTAAATGACTTTCATCATGAACGGTGGGAACAAAGCATTAATTGAGAAAGAAAATTAAATATAAGTACGTGAAAGAGTTACTGTTCACATTTTGGCTGTTATTTTTGTTTTGCAAATCCCTTTTTAGCAGAGCCTCAATTATTAGAACGTTTGTGAGGATAAAAGGACAAGTAAGGAATAATGGTCTTGGTTTAGAAAATATACACTGAATAAAAATTATCTGCAGTTTATCATACATGTCGTTTAATATTACAAATATAACAAAACAAAAGGAACACTTGTACCTTGTAAGCATGAGAATGGAAATAAAGTCTACGATAACTATCAAAAGTCTATTTAATATCCGGAATGGATTCAAATTGCATACAACACAATTTTTAAGTTAATATAAGACAATCGATTCTTGGAACAGTTCTGAGTAAATGATAAGTAATCTATTGATTTGGTTTGGAACTTTCAATAAAAATTCCAAATCTCAGACAAGTTATGTAATGAAACAGAATTATTATAATTGACAATTATGTACTCTAAAAGAATTTCTATTCTGTCTGTTCTAAATAATTATAAATGTAACATGTGTAAAGCATCCTTTCAAAGTTAATAGTGCAGGTGTACTGGCTAGCCATATTAACTGCGCAATAATAAGCGACAAAAAGTCATTTAAAGTCATTTAAAATAGCGACTAGAAGCAATCATTTTGATATATAGTAGTTTAAATGTATACACATATTTAAAGAAGAAAAGCATAAAACACATCCAACTTCAAAGGAAAGACCGAGCAAGACGACAAATTTGGGAATGAAATAAGGTGCTCCAGGATTACATACAGTGGGGTATCCATCGCGTTCGGCACTTTGTCAGAACTAATGTCAACCACTTTCACAAAACCAGGGAAATTAAAACATTCTTAAAATAGATGTGTCAAATAAAGGCAACAGTAGTATACCGTTGTTCAAAACTCGTAAATCTATGGACAAAAACAAAATCGGGGTAACAAACTAAAACTGAGGGAAATGCATTGAATATAAGAGGAGAACAACGGCACAACATTAAAATGTAACACACACAGAAACGGACTAAGCATTAGACAAAATCCGATGAGAATAACAAATATAATATCAAATCAAAACCAAATACATGAATATGAGATAGAAAAGTACCGTGACACGTCTTATAGTAATGTGAATTTACACTCAAATAGAACAGAAAACAAACGACACAACGGAAACACAACGTAAAAATGTTACACACAGAAACGAACTATGATATAACAATGGCCATTTTCCTGACTTGGTACAGGACATTTTTAAAGACAAAAATGGTGGGCTGAACCTGGTTTTATGGCATGCCAACCCTTGCACTTTAATGGCAATGTTAAATTTAACATTAAAATGACAACAAAATATTACAGGACTACATTGCAAATAAATAGGAGAACGTATTAGGCAAAGAAACACATGAATAATAGACGATCATAAGAATGGCCCCGTCTCAAAAAGTTGAAAAATCTGCAATTTCAATAAAACTTGTGGATACAAACATGATGGTAGTCTCACATATCAAAAATCAGTTCAAAATCTGGATGCGTATAGAAAAAAAGTCTGTAATCTATGTTTTCCAACAATTTTCAAAGTTGTAAACTCTTAATTTTGGCAAGAATTAGGGGAGCGGAACAAAACTTTAACTTGATCTGTAACTCATCATGAGTAACTCACATACCAAAAATCAGCCCAATATCTGAAAGCGTTTAGAAAAAAAGTCTGTATATCCGCGTCTTATCAATTGCTTTAGAATGAAAGTGAAATTTTAAAAAGAAGAAAGGAAAAATGTAGACCTTTTATGTTATTAATCTTTACAGATTCTAACGTATTAGAATTTTAACTTTGTCAAAATGAGGTAAACTGAACTTTCAATCTACACCAAGAATACAGACACAACAATTGTCTTAATTTAATGTATCTTTGGTAAAGCAATACATTGATAAATAAGATTACACATGTATATGTGTATACGTGTGCGTAAAGGAACACACATTAATAGATAATGGCGAGTCGGAAAGTGATTAACATTATAACAAATCCATTTTTGACATTTTTACCATTTATGTCTGTTTGTTTTGTTCATACATCGTTGTCAGTATCACAGCTACATGTAGCTTTAAAATGAGACCATTTTCTACAAAAGAAAATACCTGCACCAAGTCAGGAATATGATAGTTGTTATCCATTTGTTAGTTGTGTTTGAGGTTTTGGTTTTGCCATTTGACTTGACATTTTCTGTTTAGAATTTTCCTCAAAGTTCTTTATTTTTGTTATTTTACTTTTGAATGCATTCAAAATTGTATAGTTAAAATTATGGGTCGAGTAAACTGGTTTAGAAGTGATTTGTATATTTAAAATTTGAATAATTATTAAGGAGGATATAATAGAAAAATATTGATACATTTAGAAGATCGTTATGAGTGTTAGTTCTTATGGTATATGTTAACGATACCACTATTCTCCGAAGTCTTTTACTAAAACTATATGCCACTTTAGATATTGAATTGGTCGTAATCTTATAAATAGCTGGTTCAAATATCTTACCAATTGTAAAGTTGTTTAGTTATGCAACAAAAGTAACAAATTACCAAAAAAAATGTGATTATAGATTTTTCTCAGAAAATTTGTCTATACTTTTTTAAAAATTTTACATGAGTAATGTTTTATTTTTGTTGTTTTTGTTTTGTTGTTAGCTTCACTAACCTTTGATCCACAACTTCTTTCATTCTTGGAGTACTATATATTCTGAACATGTCTCTTCTAAATGTACCAGTGAAATTTTAAGCATACTTTTTTTAAATCCATGATGTATGACAAACGTATAAAAAAAAAAAAAAAAAAAAAAAAAAAAAAAAAATAGCCAGTCAAATACTGTGCAACCTGGGAAGAAAGAACACTCATTTGCTTTCCCTTTTTAATTTTATAATGTACTAAAAGTTTTATATCGGAAAAATTTATTTTGAATGTTTCTTATAATGATAGCGTTCAAAATCTCTTGTTGTTTGTTTTTTTATGAGTAGCGTATAATAAAATTATATTTTTTTCTAGAATGCCATTGTCCACCAAAATGTGTATGGAAACTACGGTCTTGCCTACAGACAGGAAAATGTGAACTCTGTCGGAAACCACCATATGGAAAACGACAGGTTTGTTTAATATCTTATTATTCAAAACATTCTTGAGCAATTTGAAAATAATAAGTTGCAGCCAAAAAAATTACATACATTTATACTTTCAGAGATACAGTGGATTATAAATGTAATTTGTTGAATTCAGTTCTACGAATTTTCTATACTGTTAATAACTTTTATAACTTAAAAAAAACGTTTTTAAGATATGATGGATTACAAAAAGATATCTTCCAAAGATTGTTTTTCGCCGATTTATTTTGCTTTCTATACATATTTTAAAAGAATTCAATCAGTAATATTTCAGAAGATAATAGAGATAAATGGATTATTTCTTTGTTCTCAGTTTAATCTACCAATTATATTTGATCGTAACATCATTTTGCCATACAATAGGTAGACATCGTGTCAGGGAAAGCCTTATTTATAGCATTTCTTGCAATTGTTTTTCGACTTTTCTTGTGAAAATTCTATTCCAGTCTATATAAAACTAATTTCCAATTTATCTCTGAAAACATAAAAGCTTTATATAGATTCTTGTTCATGGTTTTAGTATTATACCATTTGTCTTATATGTAACCATACAATTAAAGATTACCTATTTATATGTAACCATACAATTAAAGATTACTTATTTATATGTAACCATACAATTAAAGATTACCTATTTATATGTAAGCATACAATTAAAGATAAACTATTTATATGTAACCATACAATTACAGATAACCTATTTATATGTAACCATACAATTAAAGGTAACCAATGTACAAGATATCACAATAGTCTTATATATGGGATATAATCCTCGCGTTTACAGACAATGGACAGATACGAAAGTGATGCACAAACTCACAAGTCGAAAACAGACTGACAATACAATGACAAAAAAATGATCCAAACACAAACGACATAGAAAACAAAAAACTTAGCAACACTAACACCCCCAAAAATCGGGGGTGATCTCAGGTGCTGTGGAAAGGTAATCAGATCCCGCTCCACATATTGCACCCATCGTTTTTCACTTTTAAATATTGAAAAGTTTTATTAAAACAAGTATTTCCATTGCAGGATTCCCACATGGCAGCCATTGAATCCTCAGATTATCGGAAGCAAAAGACGTTTGAAGATATACATATGCTTGCTCTGTTATGAACAGACTTGTCCGAACGGGAAATTCAGCTCATCGTTTTATATGCTGTGTCCTTTTTTTAAATAGATTTTTATTGAAATTATTTTGTTATCATTTGAAAAGTTTGGCTTACACCCTTTTATCACAATGTTATTTGAAGAACTAACATAAGCATTATACGAATGGAAATTTAAAGCAGAAAATTTACTAGTATACTTATGTTGTAATTCACAATAACTGTTTAAAATCTTTCGAGTACATTGAAATTAAAAAAACATAATATTGTTATAAAAATTACTTTGTTAGACGATTTAGTACGCAACAAGACACCACTTAAAAAACCCACACCAACCAACTACTACGATTTATTTCTGTCACACTTTTTAACAAAAAATGATGTAAATTTTTCGTCATACAAACCTTTATGGATTGTAAATAAGGCAAAAAAGTTGATAGCTAGTTACATATAAGATATAAACTTAACTGCAAAACTGTAGTAGAAAATCATAGCAAGGACAAAGTGCCAATGTGTAAAAATAAGTTATTCATTCTTTTTTATATAAATTAGGCCGTTAGTTTTCTCGTTTGAATTGTTTTACATTGTGTTTAACATTGTCATATCGGAGTCTTTTATAGCTGACTATGCGGTATGGGCTTTGCTCATTGTTGAAGGTCATACGGTGACCTATAGTTGTTAATGTCTGTGTCATTTTGGTCTCTTGTGGAGAGTTGTCTCATTGGCAATCATACCACATCTTCTTTTTTATATGATGTGATATGATTGAAAATAAGACAACTATCCACCAGAGATCAAAATGACACAGACATTAACAACTATAGGTCACCGTACGGTCTTCAACAATGAGCAAAGCCCATACCGCATAGTCAGCCATAAAAAGCACCTACATTACGATTGTAAAACAATTCAAACAAGACGGTCAACAACTTGATTTACTACAAAACGATGAACGAAAATCAAATATGTACATCAACAAACTAAAACTACTATATAACAGCTAGGCTACTGATTTATAACATACACTTATAGAATGTGGCGGGATTCAACTAGTCAAATTGTTGGCACCAATCTCGCCCAATGCTCGAGAAATGCTCTTCAACTTTTTACTCGTTTTGCTATATAACTATTTTGATCTGAGCGTCACTGATGAGTCTTATGTAGACGAAACGCGCGTCTGGCGTATTAAATTATAATCCTGGTACCTTTGATAACACATGACAACCGTACAATTTAAGAACAAATTTAAAAAATAGCTGACAAGGCCTGCATTACTTATTAAATATATATATATTTTTTTCAAGTTTTGAAAGATAAGTTGCAGAAATTTTCGAGAGGCCGAGACTGTTATTTTGTTATTTTGTGTATGTAAGGCAACCAATACATAGTAGGAACATTCAAATGTTTAGAAGAGGCATTAAGCTGTGATGTGGTTATGATATTTTTTTACTATATGACTCTTTGTAGAAGGCACGTACTTGAAGTAGAAGAGTATATGATCTCGTACTTTAGCAAATAGTAAAATCACAAAAATACTGAACTCCGAGGAAAATTCAAAACGAAAAGTCCTCAGTCAAATGGCAAAATCAAAAGCTCAAACACATCAAACGAATGGTGGATTGAACCTGGTTTTATACCTATCTAAACATCTTTTTTGTATGACAGTCGAATCAAATTCCATTATATTGACAACAATGCGTAAACAAAACAAACAGACATACTAGGTAAAAATGTCAAAAAGGGGTACATCAGTCAACATTGTGTTATACTCTTAATCACTATAAAAACAAACAAATGCATAACAAAGGAGCACGAAAAGGCATATATCAATTTAAAAATCTCATTCATTGTTTTTTTATTATACTATTTTATTTATCTATGTTAAATCCACTCATAAAGAATTGCAAGATTTTAAGTACTGCGACCGAATCCTTGGAAATAAAGTTTTGAAGTTGATAAAATCAATTATACCTCCGTTTATATATTAAATTTTCAGAAAATGCCGTGAATGATCTTCAGGTTTATCGATGCGTGGGAATAGCATTTGCTGACAGAAAGCTAGATATTTATTAAGCAGTCAGTAAACCACATTGTATCACACTCCCTGAAAATATCGTGAAACTTACTAATTCGTATTTGACAAAGTTTTCTACTGCCTTTATTTATATCATAATGAGTGCCCATTAATGTTTAAAAAACGGATAGGAAATCATCAAGAGTATATTTTATTCGACGATTAATTCGTTGATTTCGATACATACGTTTGCCATAATAATAATACTTTATTCCAAAAGCAAGTACAGCTTATAGGATATACATTCATTTTTTGACAAATTAATTATACATGCACCATATTAAATAAACAGACATATAATAATCAAATGTTAACTACATTGAGACCTGTCTTTTATCGTGAATATTCATATACCAGCATTGTCATGAAAATGGTTTGGACTGTTATAATGAAAATAATTGTATAACGTTCTAGATTACATGATCTTTACGTAAGTGCGTCACTGTTTGTTTTGTTCTATGGAGTATGTCGCTGATTACGACCTTTAATGTTTTACTTTTACAAATTGCGACTTGGACGGAGAGTTGTCTCATTTGCACTCATACCACATCTTCTTATATCTATAAATCTGGAAAAATTATTATGTTTATAAACAAAATCACAAAACCTTTAATAAGCAAACATAGAAATGTCATTATGTAAATTTTAGCAAAGATTGGACGATAAATGGAAATTGTGTGAAGATGTTTGTTTTCAATTGAGTAGCAAGTATCGAGTTGTATTCAAAGCACTGACGTACTAGTACCTAGAATGATTCGAAGATCTGATGAATGTCTAATGAAAAGCACAGAATTAAAATTGAGAATGGAAATGGTGAATGTGCCAAAGAGACAACAACCCAACCATAGAGCAGACAACAGCAGAAGGTCACCAACAGGTCTTCAATGCAACGAGAAATTCTCGCACCCGGAGGCGTCCTGCAGCTGGCCCCTAAACAAATATATACTGGTTCAGTGATAATGAACACCATACTAAACTCCAAATTATACACAAGAAACTATAAGTTAAAATAATACAAGACTAACAAAGGCCAGAGGCTCCTGACTTGGGACAGGCGCAAAAATGCGTCGGGGTTAAACATGTTTGTGAGATCTCAACCCTCCCCCTATACCTCTAGCCAATGCAGAAAAGTAAACGCATAACAATACGCACAATAAAATTTAGTTCAAAAGAACTCCGAGTCTGATGTCAGAAGATGTAACCAAAGAAAATAAACAAAATGACAATAATACATAAATAACATTGAATCTATCTGTAGAATGTTAGAAATAACTTGCAGTTGTTTTATAACGTCCATTATCATATATTTGCATAAAATCGAGGACAATAACAGATATTGAAAAGTGCAAGGCACTATCTGAACGCCGGACAATTAATTCAATAAATGTTTCCTGTCCGATAAAACGGCAAACAGATACCCTACAATGAAAACATGTCTTCCTAATCTTATCCAATCATGATCATGTGTATATAAAAGTTAAACTTTGACTTTGAAATCAAAGAGAAAAGGCCAATTTCTAACCTGAATATCTTTTGGACAATAAGTATAAATCTGCCACAATTAAAAGGTTTAGAAATACAATCATAAGAATCTAGATAAGCACACATACACATGCCACTATGTAAATTTTAGTAAATATTGGAAGATAATTCGAAAATGGACCCAGTGTGATGAGGTTTACTTTCAGTTGAGTAGCAAGTATCGAGTTGTTATCAAAGCACTGACTACATTCTACTACAGATAACGACAAGATCAGATGAATGTCAAATAAAAAGTAAAGAATTTACTTTCCCTGTAGACTGTTAGAAATAACCTCCAGTTGTTTTATAACGTCCATTATCATATATTTGCTTAAAATATAGGACAAAAACAGGAAAGGAAAAGTGCAAGGCACTAACTGAACGCCGGGTAATTAATTCAATAAATGTTTTCAGTCAGATAAAATGTCAAACAGATGTCCTACCGGGAATATATATCTTCCTATTCTTTTCGAACTTGTAGATGTGTACATTAAAATTAGACTTTCACATTGAAATCAGAGGGAAAAGGCCAATTTCCCACTGATTCTATTTCACAGTAGCCGCAAAAACATATCTTTACATTTTTACTTAAATTCACAGAACCAGAGCTCCGTAACTGTACTTATAGATTCTCACAATTACAAGGATATTGAGCCAAAGTTATAAATGAAGATTGCACGCAATTGTGTCAGAATTCGGATAAGTTCTAATACTTATCCCCAAATAGACAAGTTGAGTTGGATATTCTCATTGAAGATATATATATATATATATATATAAAAAAAAAAACAAAAAAAACAAATTGCCGTTTAAATTTTTATAACGTAATGCATTTATAGTGGAGCGGCGGAGAGGACAATTTCAGAAATTTAAATTACCTAAATACCTCATGGATTTTTGATAGCTCATTGGAAAGCTGAAATCGTGTACTTTTTGAAAATATGTGTCGTCAATATGAAAGCTGGTACCATTATGCCGAAAATCAAGGTCAAAGGTCATCACTTAAAATATTCATATTTTCATCTCGAGAAACAATACCATTGATACTTTCAAAATTAATAATCTATTAAATAAATTAAATGAGTATTAATATGTATCAATGTGTTAGTTCATACAAATTTGTTTTTTTTTATTTGGACTTGACGTCAAAACAACGTTATATTTAACTTTTTGAAGGTAGTCCGTGGTATACAAATTTTAAAGCCTAATAAAAACCAGTAGCATAATAACCTTAATATTTCACCTCGACAAATAGCATTTCTTGAACACTTTATGATAAAAGTTTTTAAAAGAGTATTCAAAATGCATAGTTTATAAATCAAACAATAAAAAATTGCAGCCGTGCTAAATTTCTTTTCAGTTTTCAAGGATTAGACATGTCACTGAGTTTTCCTTAAATGAACTTTCTCAATACATGATACTTTTTGATATAATATAGTTATTGGAGTGGTAAACTACACAATGAGAGCAAGCATTTTGAAGAAATTATTCAAACATTAAGACATGAACGTTTTGGTACTAGTATCTATGATGAGTTTAATTTCATAAAAAATGAAACGTGGAAAAAAACATAGCAAACCAAAATAAAGCTATCAAATATTGTAACAAGAACTATTTTTATGATATTTCATCTGTGTCATCAGCTATGTCAGCGGATACTGACTGGACATTATTACAACTTCCTACATTTTGGCAAAAACATAAATCAGTGCAAGGAAGACCCTGCTCCTTGCAAACACATGCTTCCTGACATGCGTTTTTCCCCTTACACGAACAAATAAGATCTTGTAGAAAATCTGATGCCATTTGTCCCTCAAAGAAAACTGGCTCTTTTTGTCATTTTGTGCAGTTTTCCAACCGAAAGCACATGGGGATCCATTATTCGGGTTGGCCAAATTTGCCGACACCCAAACTTTGCTTTGCCACATTGCACGCAGTTCGTGTTGCTTAAATACGGATTCACTTGGCGGAAGCTTTATAAGACTTTTATCTTTATTGATAGCCAACTGATGTCTCAGCAAATTTAAATCGTTGTGATATTTCTAAAATTTGTACTTTGAGTCTTATAAAGCAGCAACAAACTCTCTAGCAGAAACTACCGCACAATCAACATCATCGTGTGTTAAGGCTACAAGATTATTGAAACGGCTTGGTTTTGTTCTCAGGAGGTTGAATACCGACTTTTTACCGATTCCAAAAAAAACTTGAAGTGGAATCACACCCACCCAGAGCATGACCGGCAGAATACCGGTGACAACTGGATCAATGGACGAAACAATGTCGTGAACTGGTATAAAACGTCTATTATCATTCAAGCTACCTATTGAACCAGTTTGAACCCATAATTCTTTTGTATTTTTAAGCATTGGGTAGAAATGCCTTAAGCTTGGAGGAATTACAGTAGGTCTTACTTATTTTATCAGGTAAAAAAGACTGGTACATTGTCATGAGTGATGACAATA
The DNA here is from genome assembly GCA_037788925.1 of Mytilus galloprovincialis. Classification (NCBI taxonomy): domain Eukaryota; kingdom Metazoa; phylum Mollusca; class Bivalvia; order Mytilida; family Mytilidae; genus Mytilus; species Mytilus galloprovincialis. Next base: position 26,510,195 of record CM075341.1, read on the forward strand.
AAAGAGACCTTTTGTCACAAATGAGGTCTCTGTCTATAATTTCAACCACTTTTTCAAACGCCAAATCATACGCTGATTTATCAGTTGATTTTGGTCTATATGCCAAGTATGTAGTCAGACATGCTGCATGATACACTGCTTTATTGAGAAAATTCTCTTTCTCTATTCGATTAATCATTTCAGCGTCGCATGCTCTAACAGCAGCATCTTTAAGATTGGTTAACCGTTCCGCAGATGAAATGGTATGTAATGTTTTCACCCTTTTATGTAACATTTTGCTGCAAATAATACACTTTGATGTATTAAGAGGGTGATCATTTTTTCCAGGCACCAAAGAATTAGATAAATCGTAATTTATATCTGGTGTTTCCTTTTCAGCTGAAGAACATGGTACTGATTCTAAATTATGTTTACTTGTGTAGTTTTTAAAACATGACCTATGGCACCTAAATACGGGTAATTCACTAGATATTTCATTGCAGAATTCATTAAAAGAACTGAACAAATCATCACGTCACTTTGCTGCAGCATTTATCAGGCTTTTTCTTCCAGATTCCGTTGATGTTATTAAATTTTCATCATCAACAGAACTGCAGATAATGCAATTGTCAACACCAACTTTCACTCTCCTTTTTTTAGTATCCGGCGGGACTAGTTTTAATGAGACTGATAAATTGTCCATTTAATGAAATAAAAAACAAATCAAACACACCTGAAAACCAAACCAACCCTACAATGATATTCACTTTTCCCGTTGAATTCAACAAAAACTAATACACAACAATACCAAACAATATAAATTAATCACAAAGCTTCGGAAATTACAAAATGAATAAGAAATATGCTTGAAAACGACTACAATCAACCTTCGAAAAATTGCTAAATGTTGGACTATAAATAGAAACCACAACAATGTCGGTAAATTTGTGACAAATATTCGGACTTAAATCTCGATAAAAAGCAGATATTTAGCCAAATATTTATCTTATAAGAAATTAACTGCAAAAAGTAAATCGAGTCGATTGTAGTATTATACGGCGGCTTTATTGTTGTGCCTTTAAAATACACCTATACTGCACGTGCAAATAATGCTAGGTGAAAAACGATGATTTTTCAGTGTTATTTTCAACCATTTTCAGATGCATTGTGCTTTCCATATAGGACTATTTGAAAATGCTCTTAAATTTTATGACGTTCAAGAATAACTATATTTACCAATTTCGTTCACAAATTATTTTTTAGAACGTGTTTGATATGAAATATGAGTACCGAATCAGCAGTGGGGTATACGATGCAAGTTGGGTAACGTCAGTTAAGGCTATTTTTAACGTCATTTGTACCACATTTGATTTTGACGACAAACATTTTTCAGAAGTTGAATAATCGATAGACATTTTAAGCCATTAAAATCCCATGAGGTATTTAGGTAATTTAAACTCGTTAACTAAGCGACTTTTTTAACATTCGCCGCTCCACTATTAGGTACATGTTATATTGGTGTGTGACGCCCGTAAAGTTTTGACATTGACATTGCGGTAGGGTGTGTTTTACATATCAACTGCGATGTCTAACATATTTTTATAAATCTATTTTTTTTTGGTAAGATGTTGTTCTCATTATTTATTTGTTTCGAAAATAATTATAAATTGCCAAAATTTAAATGTTTAGAAATAAAACCATTAGGATCTAAATAAGCACACGTAAAAATGTCTTTATGTAAATTATAGTAAAATTTGAAGATAAATCAAAATCAGACCTAATGGTACGATGTTTGATTTCAGTCAAGTAGCAAGAATCGAGTTGTAATCAAAGCACTGACTTACTACTACTTCGGATGAAGCGAAGATCTGATGAATGTAAAATAAATACTACAGAATTTAATCTCTCTGTAGCCTGTGAGAAATAACCTACAGTTGTTTTATAACGTCCATTATCATATATTTGCATAAAATTTAGGACAAAAACAGATATTGAAAAGTGTAAGGCACTATCTGAACGCGGACAATTAATTCAATAAATTTTTTTCTGTCCGATAAAATGCCAAACAGACGCCCCATGGCGAATATATGTCCTTTATCCCTATTTTGACAAGAATATGTGTACACGTATACAAAAGTTAGTTTTGACTTTGAAATCAAATGAGTATGAACAAATTCCCCCTGAATCTATTTTACGATAGCGACAAAAATTCTTTACATCTGTTCGTAAATTCACAGTATTAGAGCTCCATGAGTGTACATATAGGTTCTTACAATAGTTGGCTGATTCAAAAATTAATATTCAGACCAAAGTTATAAATGCCCGCAATTGTGATAATTTTTTATATTTATTCCAAAAATATAAAAGAGAGACATTCTCATTGTTGTATTTTGATACACATTATTTTGGTAAGTGACGTCATTACAATTTTAAACCAAAATGACTGCGTTAGCAGCTTGTAGAGTCCACGTATTCATGTATTATTAAAAAAAAATAATGTAAACGACACCGTATGTGTTTCTTTATTCTACATTGGCTAGAGGGATAGGGGAGGGTTGAAATATCACAACACATGTTAAACCCCACCGCATTTTTGCGCATGTCCCAAGTCAGGAGCCTATATATGACCTTTCTTAGTCTGGTATGTTTTTTTAATTTTAGTTCATTTATATGTTTTGGGGTTAAGTGTGACGTCCATTTTCACTAAACTAGTACACAATTTTGTTGAGGGTTCAGATGAGGACCACCTCCAGGTGTGGGATTTTCTCGAAGCGTTGAAGACCCATTGGTGGCCTTCGGCTGCTGTCTACTCTTTGGTCGGGTTGTTGTCTCTTTGACATAATTCCTATTTTCATTCTCAATTTCAGTATAAAAGTTTAATGTTACTAATCAGTAATGCTTATACAAAAACAAATAGTAATAAGTGGTATGTATTTCATTTAATCATATTCATAGGTTTCAAAACAAGTGAGAACTGGATATCACTTTATATCAACTCGTGTTATTTAATTACAATATAATAACAAATGAGCCTCTGCTAGTTTATTATTACCATTTAAATTGAAAAGCGAGAGATTATATCAAGCGATATCCAATTATCAAGAGTTTTTAAACCTATTTCTCCTATGGTCAACGATCTTTTTGTGTTAGATTGATCTTGTCTTTTGCACGGTTTATTCTGGCTATTCCTACATTTTGAATTTTATAGGTAAAATAGTAAAATCTTATGTAGGAGTTCCCAGAAATTTTATGTAAACAATGGGATTATGTAGGATTATGTTGTAACAATATTAAACTAATGAATCAAGGTAAATCCTGGTAAATCTTGTTGAAAAAAGGAAAAAGAATAATTTCTATTACAATATTTTATAAAATAATTAAAAAGCAAATTTTGGGTAAATAATATTTAAAACACTAAATAAATTTATAGGCTCAATTTAATTAACAAGCGTTTGAAATTAGGTGAAAACACATTAATATAAACAAGTAAATGATATCAATTGAATAAAAACATATCAAAATTGCAGTAGTTTTGTTTTAAAAAAGCACTAAATTTTTAGTTACACTACATATTCATTGCAATAAAGCACCAAAAATATACTAAATAGACATTAAACCAGAGCACTTAAACAGTAACAAATTTTACTTATTAAACACAGAAGAGAATATAAAGTCTGTATCAATGTTCAGTAGATGAGAAGCAGCATATATATACTAGATTGGTACAAGTTCACCATTCTCTAACCTTGTTTTCAATGTTTGAATACAAAAATCAGATAATGTGGTATGTTTGCATATGCGACAACTCTCCACAACAGACCAAAATGACACATATATTAACAACTATAGGTCACTGACGGCCTTCAACAATTAGCAACACCCATACCGCATAGTCAGTTTAAAAGACCCCTAAATTACCTATATCAGGCCATGACATACATCAAAATCACAAGTGCTGGCTCAGAAGCGGCGAGAAGTCGACATGACACAGAAAAAGAAAACTTTGCTCATAAAAAGTATCAACAACTAATGAGTGGAGGAGTAAGCAGACATTTAGAACTCACTTATCACATATTTAGTTTATTACTTATATTGAGTAAGTATTTTACATGACATAAACAGTCATCTAACCATAAAAATGAGGTCAAGGACAACGGACATATGACAGACGGTAACTTTGTAACATAAGAAATCTGCACAAAAAGTATGAAGTATCCAGGTTTTCTGATTCTGAAATATAAACGCGTTATCTTAACAGTTTATCTTGTAACCACTGGTTTGTTATCCTGATTTCTCGCAGACAATAAAAAAAAAAAAAAAAAAAATAACAAAATAAGTCAAAATATATATATTAAAAAAAAAAAAACAGAAAAATAAAATATAGGCAGGAGGTGAAAAGTTAGATCACATCAGATTCACATCGATCCTAGAGTAGAAAGACTTGCGTGGAATGTGTAGCCTGATGCTTTGGTATGTTATAGGAATATATACTTATTATCAAGTAGAGTAACAAGTCCAAAGCAGACAAAAAACTACATCCATCTTAGATACAGTAACGACTTACGTGATTTAATATAACCAATTCAGGACTGTAGCAGTCTTTGGCCTTTTTGTTTTTCTTTGATACCATGTCGTGGCTCTGTACTTATACATCCCGTCATTATGTTATTATGATATTGTAATTTTTTGTCTTTCGTTGTTGCTAATGCTCCTCGTCTATATGCCTTTTTGTGTTTTCTTTGTTATATATTTGTTTGTTTTATAGTAATTAAGATTATAACACAATGTTGGCTGATGTTCTCTATTTTAAACATTTTTACCTATTACATCTATTTGTTTTGTTCGCACATCGTTGTCAATATAAGGAATTTTGTGCGATTGTCATATCAGTGAGAGGTTAAGCTAAATATAAAACCAGGTTTAACTAACCACTTTATACATAAAAAAATGCCTGTACCAGGAATATGACATTTGCTATCTATTCGTGTGATGTGTTTGGGCTTTTGATTTTGCCATTTGATTAGGGACTTTCGTTTTTAATTTTTCACATAGTTTAGTATTTTTGTGATTTTATTTGTTGCACTTGTTTCACTTTAAAGTTTCGTATTTTTATCTTTGTCGAAGTAAAATTTATTTTATAAATGGTTGTCTGTTTGTTAAGGGCAAAACGTATCTTAGAAATAAAAGGGAACATGTTCTAACGTTCTACATTGTTATAAGAAACACGATGTTTTCTAGTTTTATTATGAATATTCAATGGAGATATATTTTTACTAAAATCGTGGTACCTGATTTGACATGTAAAATCGGTTTCTATTGTTTTGTAGAATTATTTTTCCATTGAACTTGAACTAATTAAACTTTAACCGGAAATTAATTGTTAATTTTGTCTTTATTCGTATATCAAAGTTGCCTTATATGTCAGAAAGACTAATCTGTATAGTCATATCAGATGGTAAATAACGTCATTTCACAAGTAAACAAAAATTTGAGAGTCACGGTTTTAAATAAAATGAAACTACAAAAGATTACGTTCAAATTGATGGAGTTATTATATTAAACTATTATTAAATTAGGGTTATTTTTACGCAGTAATTATACTTTATGACTCGACACAATTTTCCTAGTGATTTATTGATGTTGAACTGGATCTAGTAACCCGTAAACTGAATTAAGTTTATTTTCTTACAGACGCCAATCATAAATTGCATAATTGTTCTATAAAGATTTATAAAAGAAAAAACCAGAGCAAACACAATTTAACAGTCTTCTAGGAAACATAATTCATTTATTATAATATACTTGTACATGTATCATAATATACCTGTATGCATATCCTCAAGAAGCGATCTACAACGGTCAAACCACAAATTCACCCATTTCAATTTAAAACATATATCATAAAAAACCTGTATGCATATCCTTAAGAAGCGATCTACAACGGTCAAACCACAAATTCACCCATTTCAATTTAAAACATATAAAGCATGGGAAAATTACCAGAGGGACATTCAAACTGGAAGATCGAAAATAAACTGACGACGCCCTGACTAAAAAAGAAAAAGACAAACAGACAAATAATAGTGCACAAGACACAATATAGAAAAATAAAGACTAAGCAACACGAACCCCACCAAAAACTGGGGGTGATCACATGTGTAAAAGTAGCCCTTCCCTGACACAATTAATTACTTTTAGTGAAATTGTTCACTTTAACAAACAAAAACAATTGCAAAAGTGAATATGTTGGTGGAAGAGAAATATATATATAGACCATTTTGAGCACAAAATTACCAGTTTATGACTTTGCATTAAAATTGGAGGTTGAATGCGCTCCATATTAAACTTATTTGAGATTTCAAGATATCAAGTAGCCTTGGATCCTAAATGCTCAACAGCTGACGCTAAAAGATGGTTTGATCAGGGTGAAATGCTATATACACTACAAAAGTAAAATAAAATCTGAAAAGATCACTTTTTGTCTGAATTTGCTTGAACTTTTACTCGACATTCTTTCTTTGTCTGAAATATCTAAAAAATATCTTGACAAAGTCTGAATTTATCTAATAAAGTTCTTGATTTTTCTTGACATAGGTCGTGACAGTATTGACTGTCTGATTATGTCTTGACATATTCTTGACATTTTTAATAATATCTGAATATATCTTGATTCATTTTCAATGTCTTTAAGCTGTCTGAACATATCTCGACACATTCTTGACGGTCTTAACGATGTCTTGACACTATCTCAACCCTCCAAATTTCTCCTGAATTGTGCAGAGACACATTCCTCACAGTTTAAACACTTTCTTTTGCTGTTTTACACTCATTTCTATTATTGCTAAACTAAACTTAGAAGATTTAGAATACAATAATACATTGCTAATTATAAAAGCCACATTTTGGCATAATAATTGTTTATCAACCTTATTAACATCGAATATTATGTGAGAAAAATGAAATATGTTTATATAATGATTGGTTTCAATCACTTAGCATTTATTAATCAACATTTAAAAACCCATTTTTGAATTGGCTTTAATCAGCATATTCGCATTTGTTTTTGTTAATGTTTAAAATTCATAGCCATAATCATATTTATGAAAATATTCATATACCCAAATTTATTTTTTTTCAAAATATTTATATGCCCAACTTTTGTTTTTGTTGAAATAAATGTAACTTAAAATAACAGTATATTGTCTAAAGGGAAATAATGATAAAGATACATCCTGTACATTGTTCATGATTTGTAAAACTCAGAATTGTCAAGTAAATTCAAGACATAATTCAAAATGATTAGAATATGTCAAGACATACTAAGAAAAAAATATGTCGAGAACCTATCGAGAAATTTCACGCCAACATTCATAATGTCAAGAATATGTCAAGTAAATTTCATACAAATATAAATCAGAAACAGTCGAGAAAAATCAAGACACCTGTCATTCTTTTGGAGAATATGTAATAATTGTTCTTGCAAATTGAGACAAACATTGTTCTTTTGCAAGCCTACAGCAATCACCAAAAGCAGTAAACTATGATCGTTTATTAAAGGATTATATTCAGTTTTAAGAAATTTTTCAGTATTTTTTATGACAGACAGTACGTTTATCTTTACTTTTAACATTTAGACCTTTGAATACTTTCGCTAGACAACGGTAAGATGAGGGGACTGGGTTGTAACCCTTGGCTAGCGAAATGATTGAGAGGGAGAGCGAAAAACAGAAATTAACAAACAATGAAGTAATCACTATGTAAAATATTCCCTCGAGCTCTCAGTATCTTATTCCTTTACAGGTGAATTTGATTTCATATCCTTTTTTTCAAGAAGAGCAACTTAAAAGTTTAAACGGTATCTTAAAAGGGGATAATTTGTACAAAATGCTGAAACATTCTCAAACTGCAAAATACAATAGATAAAAATAGGTAGCAAACTCGTGCAATTAGATTTTTCTAGGTCTGTTAGATTTTATATTATAGTTTAAAATCTTAGGTTAATCCTCGTTTTTACCTGTATACGAATGAGTTTTTATCGGTCGGATCAGTCAATCAAAGCGTTAACTCTTATTTGACATTATTTTCCTTTTAATACCTGAACACGCCTAATGCATGCCTAACCCAGCTCTAGCTAAGGCAATGAGGTCAAATTATTAACTTTAAAAAACATTATTCATCAGCAACGTTTTTTACCCTTATATTGACAAAATTGAATCAAAATGAGGGCTTAAAGCGAATTATTATTTCTCTATTTCACTTTAATAAATGACCGAACTATTAAAAATCATATTTTATTTTTTCTTATGTCTTTAATAAATCAATTACGTAGGTGTTACAACTACATCGATTAGTTCAAAAACGTCACATGCTCTCCGATCATTTAAACAATTATCATTTACGATCTTTATTTTGATTCATTTATAGTTTATTAATGGGAGAACATCGTTATTAATTGTTATTCCTCAAACATTTAAGTCACATTAAATCATAATAATTCCTGCTGAAATATAACACAAAAACTAAATGTAATTCTTAATGACAGTCAATGGGCAATATTTGTTTTTATAGTTTCCGTTCACAGGTGCAAGTCTGTCAACATTATCATTTCATTTGTTTTAATGATTTAAAATGTTATATGAGGAAGCAAAGAAGACATTGTATTTATTATGAATGGAAAGAAAAGCTGGATAAATGTCAATGAAACAGCAACTGCTAAAACACACGCAAGGGTCATCATACGATCGATCACGTAACATCAGTTTTATCAATGAACTTCCCTATCCTTTAAGAATGGAATTCATCACTAATATTAAAGTACTATAATATCTAATACTGGATTTATGTATTTGGATCTAGAACAAGATGGGGGTCCTTCATTTCTGTATTCTTTAATTTATTCGGCCATTTTTGTCTATTCTGTAAATATATGTTTTGCCCATTATTCTCTATTCTTTATATTTAAGCATCTCATTTTCCCATATTCATTATTTTTTCGGTCCATATCTGATTATTCTGAAAACCGGAATCTACTTCGTCTTGTAATGGATCCGTCTTAATTTGAAACACAAATAATTCAACATGGTTGTAAACATGTGTTATAAACATCCAGGTACATAAGGTTATCTTAACAAACATCAGTGAACATCAAGTGGTATAACTAGTAACAGTGAAAATGAGATTGTGTACTAAGCATCAGTGAGAATGAGTTTGTGTATAAGGTATCAGTGTAAATGGTTTGGTGTATAAGGCATCAGTGTAAATGAGTTTTGTGTATAAGGCTTCAGTTGAAATGGGTTTGTGTATAAGGTATCAGTGTAAATGGGTTTGTGTATAAGGCATCAGTCTATATGACGTTTGTGCATAAGGCATCAGTGTAAATGAGTTTGTGTATAAGGCATCAGTGTAAATGAGTTTTGTGTATAAGGCATAAGTGTAAATGAGTTTTGTGTTTAAGGCATCAGTGTAAATTAGTTTGCTTCAGTGTAAATGAGTCTGTATGTAAGGCTTCAGTGTAAAAGAGTTTGTGTATAAGGCGTCAGTGTAAATGGGTTTGTGTATAAGGCATAAGTGTAAATGGGTTGTGTATAAGGCATCAGTGTAAATGAGTTTTGTGTATAAGGCATAAGTGTAAATGAGTTTGTGTATTAGGAATAAGTGTAAATAAGTTTTGTGTATAAGGCATACGTGTAAATGAGTTTTGTGTATACGGCATCAGTGTAAATTAGTTTGTGTATAAAGCAAAAGTGTAAATGAGTTTTGTGTATAAGGCATAAATGTAAATGAGTTTCGTGTATAAGGCATCAGTGTAAATTAGTTTGTATATAAGGCATCAGTGTAAATGAGTTTTGTGTATAAGGCATAAGTGTAAATGAGTTTGTGTATAAAGCAAAAGTGTAAATGAGTTTTGTGTTTAAGGCATAAATGTAAATGAGTTTTGTGTATAAGGCATCAGTGTAAATTAGTTTGTGTATAAGGCTTCAGTGTAAATGAGTTTTTATATAAGGCTTCAGGGTAAAATAGTTTGTGTATAAGGCGTCAGTGTAAAGGGGTTTGTGTATAAGGCATCAGTGTAAATGGGTTTGTGTATAAGGTATCAGTGTAAATGAGTTTGTGTATAAGGCATCATTGTAAATGAGTTTATGTATAAGGCATCAGTGTAAATGGGTTTGTGTATAAGGCATCAGTGTAAAGGAGTGTGTATCAGGCATCAGTGTAAATGACTTTGTGTACAAGGCATCAGTGTAAATGGGTTTGTGTATAAGGTATCAGTGTAAATGAGTTTGTGTATAAGGCATCAGTGTAAATGAGTTTGTGTATAAGGCATCAGTGTAAATGAGTTTGTGTATGAAGCATCAGTGTAAATGAGCTTGTGTATCATGCAGTAGTGAAACTTTGTGAACTAAGCATCAGGGAAAATAAGTTTGTTAACCACACATAATTGAAAATGAGTTTGTGTATCAGGCATATTGAAAGCTCAAACACATCAAACGAATGGAAAATAACTGTCATAATTCTGACTTGGTACAGGCATTTTCTTATGTTGAAATGATGGATTAAAACTTGTGTTATAGCTAGCCTAACTTCTCACGTGTATGACAGTCCCATAAATTCAATTATATTGACGACTATGTGTGAACAAATAGGTAAAATTGTCAAAAATAGGGGTACAGCAGTCAAACTTGTGTTATAACTAATCACTATAATCAGAGTTCGCGAAATCTTTTTTTCCCTGGTGGTCCTTGAAGAAAATTTACTGGTCCTCACTATTAATTCTATTGAAAAATACTAAAATTGTGTCAGTCCTATGCTAAATTTTGGTGGTTAAATCCTGAGGACTGACACTTTTTGCGAACTCTGTATAATAACAAACATTTGACACAATTACATAAATGACGGGATGTTAAAGTACAGAGCCACATCATATGCAAACTAGAGGCTCTAAAGAGCCTGTGTTGCTCACCTTGGTCTATGTGAATATTAAACAAAGGAAGCAGATGGATTCATGACAAAATTGTGTTTTGGTGATGGTGATGTGTTTGTACATATTACTTTACTAAACAGTTTTGCTGCTTACAATTATCTCTATCTCTAATGAACTTGGCCCGGTAGTTTCAGTGGAAAATGTTAATAAAAATTTACAAATTTTATGAAAATTGTTAAAAATTGACTATAAAGGACAATAACTCCTTAGGGGGTCAACTGACCATTTCGGTCACTTGACTTATTTGTAAATCTTACTTTGCTGAACATTATTGCTGTTTACAGTTTATCTCTATCTATAATAATATTCAAGATAATAACCAAAAACAGCAAAATTTCCTTAAAACTACCAATTCAGGGGCAGCAACCCAACAACGGGTTGTCTGATTCATCTGAAAATTTCAGGGCAGATAGATCTTGACCTGATAAACAATTTTACCCCCATGTCAGATTTGCTCTAAATGCATTGGTTTTTTGAGTTATAAGCCAAAAACTGCATTTTACCCCTATGTTCTATTTTTAGCCGTGGCAGCCATCTTGATTTGATGGCCGGGTCACCGGACACATTTTTTAAACTAGATACCCCAAAGATGATTGTGGCCAAGTTTGGATTAATTTGGCCCAGTAGTTTCAGAGGAGAAGATTTTTGTAAAAGATAACTAAGATTTACGAAAAATGGTTTAAAATTGACTATAAAGGACAATAACTCCTAAAGAGGTCAACTGACCATTTCGGTCACATTGACTTATTTGTAAATCTTACTTTGCTGAACATTATTGCTGTTTACAGTTTATCTCTATCTATAATAATATTCAAGATAACCAAAAACAGCAAAATTTCCTTAAAATTACCAATTCAGGGGCAGCAACCCAACAAGGGGTTGTCCGATTCATCTGAAAATTTCAGGGTAGATAGATCTTGACCTGATAAACAATTTTACCCCATGTCAGATTTGTTCTAAATGCTTTGGTTTTTTAGTTATAAGCCAAAAACTGCATTTTACCCCTATGTTCTATTTTTAGCCATGGCGGCCATCTTGGTTGGTTGGCCGGGTCACCGAACACATTTTTTAAACTAGATACCCCAATGATGATTGTGGCCAAGTTTGGTTTAATTTGGCCCAGTAGTTTCAGAGGAGAAGATTTTTGTAAAAGTTAACGACGACGACGGACGAACGACGGACGCAAAGTGATGGGAAAAGCTCACTTGGCCCTTCAGGCCAGGTGAGCTAAAAAGAGACACAAAAAGGCAAATAGACAGAACATATTAGCCAAATTGAAGAACAAGAATAAAACAATTATAACCAAGAGTACTTTTAGATTTGTACTCTGTGTTTTTTGTCTCTCTTTGACCTAATATGAGTTTAGAATTTCCTTTTGGTATCGTTCTCCCCTGTTATAAATGCTGTTTTTGTTGCAATTTTATTTAAAAACATCCTATAATTTTTTTGGATCAAAAACTTTTTCCATATAAGGAATATTTCACAAAATAACAAAATTTTACAACCTACAATTAACTGAACATTCAGATTGATATTAACCTATAAAGGAGTAGGGGCAATAAAGCCATTATTTAGTCCAAATATTACTGCAAATTTAAAAGTTATCATGTATATTCTTAAATTACTCCAAACTAGATTGAGGTACAAGGTAACCAGAAAATAAAAACATATTTCACATTGAACGAGTTACCATGGCCACAAACCATAACTAAATTTGAATATTTTGTAAAATTTCATGATTTTTCATGTTTTTCATCAATTTTTAAGTATGTTTCAGATTGAAAAAGTATGTGCACATCCAATAAACAAATTTATATTTGGTGAGATTATGTCAATAGTTATAATAAAGCTTCTCTTAAATTATTTTGTTGTTCCTTGGCTGGGCACAATGTTTCCAAAATGGAAATATCGATGGAAAACTGCATAATTTCTGTATTTTTCAGCGTTATAGTGAGAATGGTACATAACACGACGTAATTGTGACATCATCAGATAAAATCATTTATGTTTTGATTTATACTTGTTGACCCTATATATTTCTAAACATTTTGTGCCAATTTGAAACAGTTTTGAAACATTTTATTTTCTTGTGCCAAAACAGGGCATTAACACACCTACTCCTTTTTATAAAAATCTGGAAAAATCTAAGAATTATTAGAGCAATAACAAGGCTATTTCCATAAATTTGATATTTCCAAGGGACATAACTCTTTTAAAAAAGTCGATTGTCCACAATTATAAAACTTATCTGAGATATTGTTGATATTAACCTATTATATAAGTTTTATAGGCAAGAATTGTACCTGTGAGAGCGCTAACAAGAATGGACAGAGGGAGGATCACACAGAGGAACAGAGGGATGGATGCCTGGTGTTTCCATGCCCCCCACAATGGGTTATGCAGGGGACAACAAATACTTTGTCATGTACAGAGATTAACAAAAAAACAAATTATATAGTGCCTTCTTATTGTCATTCAAAAGTAGGCAGATATAAGCTGTATAGTGACTTAAACCTGCTAACATTTATATTGTATGGTCTATGGTAGATAGTTGTCTCATTATTTTTATAAATGGATTAAAAATGTAATTTCTTTCAAGAATTTGTGTTCTAACCAAACAATAGTATAATGATAGATATCTTGGTAACAAGGTAACATAATTTTTTTTACCACACTTCCTAAGAAAATATATCTGACAAGAGTGGTACATGATTTCATCATTTTTATTATCAAATATAAATAAAAACAAAAGATTTTAATCCTTTTTTGGAGCATTAGATTTTCTAAGTCCCTTCTTCCTCGCACCTTGTAAAATCTTCATACCCGAATTCAGCATGAGACTTTCTGGGATTAAACCATACAACCATCCCTGAAAAATAAAACACATAAATGAAAGTCACAACCATGGATTAAAAATAATTTGTTAAACAAAACCCTGTATCTTTACATGGTTTTATGTGAAACAATCTGGAAACTAAAATAATTCAGACAGACAGACTGATTGACAGCTATGTGAATCACTATATACCCTGTCTTTGAGAATAGGGGTGTAAGCAAGGGGGAATATGTCCATAGGACACAGATGATACACCCCATAAAGGAACATAACTGAAGAACACAAAAAGTGAAGCTACCCAAATTTATACTTTATCTAGTTTTGTTGTAATAAGTATTGTGTACAAGTTTTATTTGGTTGTGGCAAACTAAGGTAAGAGAACGGAAACAATAATTCAGCATTTTTCTATTTGTAATGGTGCATAACACTAAAACAGTAAAAGTGAAGCCATCAAAAATTCAAACGATCTCTGTGTTATGGTAATACATTGTGTATAAGTTTCGTAACATTTGATTGATGCAAACTTAAGATAGAGAACAGAAATCAACGTTGGCCAATTGGGGCGTACAGATGGACAAGGGCAAAACTTAATGCCGCCTCCTCTATGGCAGGGGGCATAAAAAGAAAGATTAGACAAATAATCAACATCTGATGCAATATATGGAACATACTTACCTTAAACTATAAAAAGAAGATGTGGTATGGTTGCCATGAGGCAACTATCCATCATATCTCCACAAGAGACCAAATGACACAGAAATTAACAACTATAGGTCACAGTACTGGCTTGTATTAAAAATTTATTTTCTTAAATAACTTTAAATATATTATGGATCAAGACTAAAAAGGGTGAAGATTGATATCTCAAAAAACTAGAGGCTCTAAAGAGCCTGTGTCGCTCACCTTGGTCTATGTGAATATTAAACAATGGACACAGATGGATTCATGACAAAATTGTGTTTTGGTGATGGTGATGTGTTTGTAGATCTTACTTTACTAAACATTCTTGCTGCTTACAATTATCTCTATCTATAACAGTACTTTCTGTGGAAAATGTTATTGAAAATCTTCAAATTTTAAGAAAAATTGTTAAAAATTGACTATGAAGGGCAATAACTCCTTAGGGGGTCAATTGACTATTTTGGTCATAGTGACTTATTTTTAGTTCTTACTTTGCTGTACATTATTGCTGTTTACAGTTTATCTCTATCTATAATAATATTCAAGATAACAAAAAAAACAGCAAAATTTCCTCAAAATTACCAATTCAGGGGCAGCAACCTAACAACCGATTATCCGATTCATCTGAAAATTCCAGGGCAGATAGATCGTGACCTGATCAACAATTTTACTTCCTGTCAGATTTGCTCTTAATGCTTTGGTTTTTGAGTTATAAGCCAAAAACTGCATTTTACCCCCATGTTCTATTTTTAGCCATGGCGGCCATCTTGGTTTGATGGCCGAGTTACCGGACACATTTTTTTTAACTAGATACCCCAATTATGGCTAAGTTTGGTTAAATTTGGCCCAGTAGTTTCAGAGGAGAAGATTTTTCTAAAAGATTACTAAGATTTACGAAAAATGGTTAAAAATTGACTATAAAGGGCAACAACTCCTAAAGTGGTCAACTGACCATTTTGGTCATGTTGACTTATTTGTAGATCTTACTTTGCTGAACATTATTGCTGCTTACAGTTTATCTCTATCTATAATAATATTCACGATAATAACCAAAAACAGCAAAATTTCCTTAAAATTACCATTTCAGGGGCAGTAACCCAACAACGGAATGTCTGATTCATCTGAAAATTTCAGGGCAGATAGATCTTGACCTGATGAACAATTTTACCCTGTCAGATTTGCTCTTAATGCTTTGGTTTTTGAGTTATAAGCCAAAAACTGCATTTTACCCCTATGTTCTATTTTTAGCCATGGCGGCCATCTTGGTTGGTTCGCCGGGTCACCGGACACATTTTTTAAACTAGATAACCCAATGATGATTATGGCCAAGTTTGGTTAAATTTGGCCCAGTAGTTTCAGAGGAGAAGATTTTTCTAAAAGATTACTAAGATTTACGAAAAATGGTTAAAAATTGACTATAAAGGGCAATTACTCCTAAAGTGGTCAACTGACCATTTTGGTCATGTTGACTTATTTGTAGATCTTATTTTGCTAAACATTATTGCTGTTTACAGTTTATCTCTATCTATAATAATATTCAAGATAATAACCAAAAACAGCAAAATTTCCTTAAAATTATCAATTCAGGGGCAGCAACCCAACAACGGGTTGTTCGATTCATCTGAAAATTTCAGGGCAGATAGATCTTGACTTGATGAACAATTTTACTTCCTGTCAGATTTGCTCTAAATGCTTTGGTTTTTGAGTTATAAGCCAAAAACTGCATTTTACCCCTATGTTCTATTTGTAGCCATGGCGGCCATCTTGGTTGGTTGGCCGGGTCACGCCACACATTTTTTAAACTAGATACCCCAATGATGATTGTGGCCAAGTTTGGATTAATTTGTCCCAGTAGTTTCAGGGGAGAAGATTTTTGTAAAAGATAACTAAGATTTACGAAAAATGGTTAAAAATGGACTAAAAAGGGCAATAACTCCTAAAGGGGTCAACTGACCATTTCGGTCACGTTGACTTATTTGTAAATCTTACTTTGCTGAACATTATTGCTGTTTACAGTTTATCTCTATCTATAATAATATTCAAGATAATAACCAAAAACAGCAAAATTTCCTTAAAATTATCAATTCAGGGGCAGCAACCCAACAACGGGTTGTCAGATTCATCTGAAAATTTCAGGGCAGATAGATCTTGACCTGATAAACAATTTTACCCCATGTCAGATTTGCTCTAAATGCTTTGGTTTTTGAGTTATAACCCAAAAACTGCATTTTACCCCTATGTTCTATTTTTAGCCATGGCGGCCATCTTGGTTGGTTGGCCGGGTCACGCCACACATTTTTTAAACTAGATACCCCAATGATGATTGTGGCCAAGTTTGGTTTAATTTGGCCCAGTAGTTTCAGAGGAGAAGATTTTTGTAAAAGTTAACGACGACGGACGACGACGACGGACGACGGACGCAAAGTGATGGGAAAAGCTCACTTGGCCCTTCGGGCCAGGTGAGCTAACAAGTCTTAACATGCAACATGATCATGTGACTGTCAAGTGACTGTTTCAATTCAGGCCCTTGTTAGTAGATGATGTATGTCTTGTGACTGTTCGATTTTAGGCCCCTTGTTAGTAGATGATGTATGTCTTGTAACTGCTCGATTTTAGGCCCCTTGTTAGTAGATGATGTATGTCTTGTGACTGTTCGATTTTAGGCCCCTTGTTAGTAGATGATGTATGTCTTGTGACTATTAGATTTTAGGCCCCTTGTTAGTAGATGATGTATGTCTTGTGACTATTAGATTTTAGGCCCCTTGTTAGTAGATGATGTATGTCTTGTGACTGTTCGATTTTAGGTCCCTTGTTAGTAGATGATGTATGTCTTGTGACTATTAGATTTTAGGCCCCTTGTTACTAGATGATGTATGTCTTTTTAGGCGCATTGTTATTCGATGATGTATGTCTTGTGACTATTCAGGCCCCTTGTTAGTAGATGATGTATGTCTTGTGACTGTTCAGGCCCCTTGTTAGTAGATGATGTATGTCTTGTGACTATTCAGGCCCCTTGTTAGTAGATATGTATGTCATACCTAATGTTGTCCACTATTTTGAGATTTAAGTTTTAATTGCATGATCATTGTTTGTTTATGTTAAATTTATTCCCATCTTTTCAAGACTCCAGATGATTAAGAGCTTTACATATTGTATAGACTACGGTCTATAATTGATGACTGTATATTACCCTCTGTCATGGCCCCTGAATAACAGTCTTATGGTTAGGATTGTCTTTGTGGTGTCCTCTCCTTGAACTTAACAATATATCTCCTTTCAATCATATATATCTGAATTAAATTTATGTAATTTGGTATTTCATAATGATAATAAGTCCATGATTCCTTTAGAACTTATATTTCCTTTAAAAAAAACGTGCTTCTGAACAGCTGTTATAAAAGTTTTTTTATCTTAAGGGATAGTCTGCAGTGAATGATAATTATCTTCATTCACGCCTACAACTCGCACCTATTCTTTAAGAACAAAAAGTAAAAGCTAATGAATGGATAAATGTATATGTAATTAACTTTCAGTTATTCACCAAGGAATTGTATATGTAATTAACTTTCAGTTATTCACCAAGGAATCTTTGATATAAATGCTTTCATGAAAGATAATGATCTTCTTAATCAAAGGTTTGAAAGGTCAATATCCCATATTTCAGATTATATTTTAATTTTTAATTTAAACTACATGTAGGATCTTTTACTGTTTGATTGAAGCATATCTGAATGTCAAACTTCATTTAATGAGGGCACTGTTTTAATGAAACTCTTGATTTTTTTAAAGGCTAATTGACTTTATATATAAAATGACATTTAAGACATATAAGAAATGCATTTTTTTACAGTGAATATACTGTGTCAAGTTTGTATACAGATCATTAGTCATGTGTTAAACTAGATCAAGACACAACCTCATATGGCAAAGAGTAAAATTTATTGAAAGTACAATACCACAAATCTATAAAATGTTGTATCAGTTTGCAAGAATAACATTTTGCGTAAGAGAAATGCAAAAGAAAGCAAAGGCATATTCACAATTTCATACCCAAAAAGTCAAAATTAACACACAAAGCCATGGCAAAATATAAAAAGAAAACCAACAGACAAAAATTCGCAAAGGTTCCATGGAACCCAGTGTCTTTTCTATTTTTGCTGTTAGTCCTGAATCAACAAAAATGGGGAAAAATTATCAAAAATGTTCCTCTAGATACAATCTTTTGATTGTAAGAAAATTCTGTCTAAGTTTGGTAAAAATCAAGGATGGTTTAAGAATATAATAAATGTGTTAGAAACTTTAACTGCAGACTGTAAGTAGATTAACTTGAAGAAAACATTTAATTAGTAATATATGGAAAAAAGGGGAAATAAAATTTTACAAAATTTCCTTTTAGATACTAGCTTTTGATCATAAAAGTCCATTATTATTGCAAGGTTTTGAATAATTTAAGAACTCCCATTCTGATATCTGATACAAAATGGCATAAAATAAAAACATAAATGCTAGCAATAATTTCTAATCTTTAGTAGAAACTATATACATGCTATATTAATTTACAAAGACCACAACAGGGTCCCAGACAAAATAGTTTAAATCCTTGTTTGACTGGTTTTAATTCTGTTTTGAAACCATTTCAAGAAAGCTGGTTCCAAAAAAAAATTAATGAATTGTGCATTGTTTGACTATTTCTATAAGTCATGCATTGTACAAAAAACAAGAATATGTCCATAGAACATGGGTGCCCCACTTGCACTATAATTTTCTATGTTCAGTGGACCTGAAATTGGAGGCATAATTTTAATTTGGCATTAAACATGTTAAAATTAGAAAGATTATATCATAGGGAACATGTGTACTAAGTTTCAAGCAAATTGGACTTCAACTACATAAAAAATTACATTGACCAAAAACTTTAACCTGAAGCGGGACAGACAGAGACAGAAGGATAAACGAACGAATGGTCAGACCGACAGAAGGATGAACGAACTAATGGTCAGACCTACGAATGGATGCACAGACAGAAAAAAATATGCCCCTAAGTGGGGCATAAAAATAAAAAGCAGATTAAGTTATTTTCATGACACCAAAATTCATTGGTTCAGGAAAATTTAATGGGTATTGAATTTTGTTTTGCAAAAGGTTGCATATAAACCTTTCAAAAATTTGCATTTATATACGTGGTTGAACAATTTGATTGTAATTTTCATATACACATTAAATCCTTGATAATTGGTATCTATACTATTAAACGAGAAGACCTCATTTTGTGTCGCTTCTCTTCCTTCCACGATAAATTAATCATCATGCCTCTGTGTTCTATATGTATCATGCATAGTCGCATTTGTCATCCATTCTTATCATTATTCAGATTGTGTTATTTTTGGAGAAAAACGAAAAAAAAGGAGTCCGAATATTGATTCCGTCATCAGACTGACTTTAAGTCATAGATGAACTTCCGGTTTGAAACATGCACAAGTACAACCAATCGTATGATCGATAACAAAAATGAAAAAATAAATAAGCCAATCAGAGCGTTCTCCATATCATGGTGTTTAGATCGCCAGAACCACAACTTTTATACCTCCTTAGAGAGGAGAATTATTTTTCGAAAAACGAAAATAAAAGGAGTCCGAATATTGATTCCGTCATCAGACTGACTTAAATTTTAGTCATAGATAAACTTCCGGTTTGAAACACGCACAAGTACAACCAATCGTATGATAGATAACAAAAATGAAAAAATAAATTAGCCAATCAGAGCGTTCTCCATATCATGGTGTTTAGATCGCCAGAACCACAACTATTATACCTCCTTAGAGATGACAATTATTTTTCGCGTTTATCTACATGTAAACTACGATTATAATACTTTAATATATAGAGACTCTCTGTATTCTGTCTGCAGTTTTCTTTGAAATACATTACTATTTAAGGGGTCATACCAGTTGAATATATATTAAAATAAGTAAAACATGTGGAAACAAGAATGTGTCCATAGTACACGGATGCCACATCGGCACTATATTTACTAAGTTTCGAGTTGATTGGACTTCAACTTCATCAAAAACCTCCTCGACCAAAAACTTTAACCTGATGCAGGATAGACGGACGGACGAACGGACAAACGAACGGATGCCCATAAATGGGTCATAAAAATTTATTGTTGGAAGTGAAAGTAGTGATTTGGCAAAAATGAAAGTAGGGTAGATTAGAGGGAGGCAGGACCTTTTTCGGGACGTCAGGGTCGTGTGTTTTTAAGCCCGGGATTTGGGGATTGTTCCTTACAGGATTCGGGAATATATTTTTCGATTTCGGGATATGAATTTCTTTAAATTCTGCATCTCGGGATTTCATGTTTTTAAGCCCGGCTTTTCAGGATCAGGACCCCTCCGACCACCCTCAAATTGGCCTTAGTCGGTCTTAATCATTTATACAAGATTCATATCCTACCATTGGCATGTTAATAAGGCTCTCAAAAGAAAAAGCACTTATGGATTGTCCTAGAAGCATATTTTATCAGACTAATAATGGTCTATATATAAGCAGTTACATTTATTTCATGTTTGAAGTGGTGCAAATTTTTAATTTAATTTGACTTTTACCAAAAGATGCATTGTAGCAAAGGAGAAGAATAATTGTGGTCTGAGGCACAAAACACGAAAATAATTGAATTTAACAGAAAGGAAACAAATATCGTACTTTGCAAAAAGGGAGAGGGCTTTTGATACCTTTTATGAAATTCTCCATACATAATATCTTTTACAAAAAATCACCCTACAGCAGTTCACAAGCTGTATATGCCTGCAATTTCGCAGGTGTGTTCTAGTAATATTGAATATACAGTACTGAAAAATATTTCTTTCCAAATCTGTAAACCCTTTTTGGTGAATTAGTACAGCCTAATATATATATATAGATATACATTATGAGTGCATCAGTAATACAGATAATATCTAGCAAACTAAAATGGGAGGAAAGCTCAATATTTTTTTTTATACCATTGTACATGTATCATTTAATCTGTTTTGGAACCATTCAATCTTTTTATTGGAGCTCCCTTTTTCTTCTCTAGCAATATTCTGACCAAAATGCTCATCTGTGTCTGCTTGGGTATTACATCCAGCAGCCATCCCTTTAAATATTCATTTAAATCAAATGTGAAACTTTGGTTAAATATATCTATTTATATTAGTTTTTCCTTTTTTGGGGTAACATAAGATTGAATAAATTGCTTCGCTGAGTGCTGCTGGATACAAACACAGAGGTCCTGAACAGTTGGGGCAAAAATTGACACAATTTTTGCGCTTGATACAGGTCTGAATTTGAATTGTAATTAAATATTTGACACATAATAGGTTTCTGACACAGAATAACTGTAGTCAAAGAACTTAGAATTGGTTATATGATTTGAATTTATATATTTTTTGCTTTTGTGCTTTTGCAAATTGACCACCACCCCCAACCCACCCCAAAAAAAATGTTTACCCCATTTTTTGCTTTTGTGCAATAAACTATGCTGTTGCCTATTGGCTCCCCCAAAAATATGGCTTGAGCCATAACCCCCCAAAGTCAATCCCAACTATCCCTTTGTGGTATGGAAACTTGTGGTATAATTTCAGAGAGATTAATACACTTAAACACAAGTTGTTGTCTGGAAACTACAAAATGCTTATATGGGCCCCTTTTTTGGCCCCTAATTCTTAATCTGTTGAGACCATAACCCCCAACATCAATCCGAACCTTTCTTTAGTGGTATTGAACCTTCTGGTAAAAATTTGTAGAGATCCATTTACTTAAACTAAATTTTTTGTCCGGAAGGTAAATGCATCTTCAGACAACGACAACGACAACGACATGATAGCATTATGCAATGCAAAAGATTTTTGGCAGGTGTATAAAAACATGTACTTTTTTTATATCAATGATGTCACAGAATATGCCCTTCTAATTATAAGCGTTTAAATACAAAAAAAGTCCTTTGACAAATAAAAACCATACTATTTTTTGAATTTTTAAATATTGACTTTGGACCTTGAAATGAAGAGCATATGCAAGTACCAACTAAATAATTTACCATAATGTTTGTCTATATAAACAACATCTTTCAAGTAAATATTTGTGTTAAACATCAAGTCTTTCAAACTGACAATTATCTTTAAACAAGCGAAGTAAAACGAGTCATTTTGGTACAGGCTATAATTGGCCCTGATCAATGATTATGTTCAATGTTTCAAGGTGAAACATGCTCCAAGTTGATGAAAAAACATGAGAAAGTTTTATTTTCATAGTGTTGAATTTTACATCACAAATATGCCAAAAATAGAGAATTTTGCTTAAAATTTAAAATTATCCATAAATTTTACCAGTTTAAGGTCTTGGAAACATTAAGCGCAGGTGTCAAACCAGATGCTCCACAGGGCGCAGCTTTATACGACCGCAGAGGTCGAACTTTGAACAGTTGGGGCAAGTATGGACACAACATTTAAGCTTGATACAGCTCTGAATTTGGATTGTGATTAAAACCTTTTCATCCCTGACGTTGCTTTGAGGCATCACCTGAAGTTGGCCGGACAGTGCTTCAACGCATTGCCTGACATTGGCCCATAGTTTTTCGGTATTTTTAAAATCAGTTTTATGACGAAATGACAGGGCATATGAACGGAGAAATGGACGTAGTCATTGAGCGTATTTCGAAATATGTTTTCATGCTTCGTTTAGTGTAATCATACAGTTTAAAATAAAAAAAAAATACAGTTGAAACATCATACACAATGGGAGAAATTAATGGTGTCCTCCGTGGAGCAACTTATGTACAACGGATGTTTATTTCCATGTTTAACGTTTTGAAAGAGGCCTTCTCTGGTGAAAAATTGGAAATGTTTATTCCCTGACCTCATTTGCAATCATTTGCATATCAATGCGGATATTCAGGGGTCATTTAATACAACATTTCATTGAAAGTTGCCGTTTTCAGATTCGGATGCGCTAACCTTATTGTTCCTTCGTTATTTCTTTATTTGTGCCTGTAAATGGCCACGACAAACATTTATTTAGTCCAAAAATGAGACCGCATGCAAGTCTCCATTTGTGTTTTGTTTTTCGATTCTCTTTTATAAATATATTGACCTTTAAAAACGGCCTTCAGTTGACGAATTTATGAACACAAAATATACACCAGATATATTATCTTGTTTTGGGGATATTATGTTTTTTTCTTATTTCTCAGGGAAATCGTGGTACCCCAGACTGAGAGAAAAAAATTTTGTGAATGGAACAAGGTATTGAATCTTTCTAATTGTATCTCTTCAGACATTTAAGAATGTGCAAGTCTTTGATCTTACACTCCCAAGTTTGCAGACCACAATTTTTAAAAGTCCAGTCACACTCACAGCAGGATGGATAAAAATAAATTATAAAATACACAAGCTAATGATATATGTGTATGTTCAGTCTTTTTGCTTTGATATATATTAGAATAAAATGGAAAAAGAGTTGATATTTTAACAGATTAAATTATAAAGATTGTAGTTAGCTGGTATTGCAAAGTACATGTTGACATGTAGCAATAGAGAAGAACAATAATTTAATGATATTTAATGTGAAAGGAAAAGAACATGTTTACCTCCAGCTCCAGATTAATGACATTTATATATATTTTTTTAATTTATACCTCAGAAATTAACGGGCACTATCTTATTAATGTCTTATTTATGGAGGGCTTTAGGTAAAAGCAAAACATTTTTTTTTAATTTATTGACTTGTAAACACCAACCTAATATACCCTAGGTACTAACTACAGGAAAGGAGTGATCTGAGAGACTGTACTTCTGAAATATTAAGTCTTTTCATTTTCAAACCATAGAAAATAATACTTCAAATGACATATTATATGATGTTTCATAATGAAACAAATTAAGCAAATAAAATGTATAAAGGAAGACTTTCAATTCAAATTTGAGACACCACAGATAATACAAAATTCTTATCTTTCCAATATGTAAATAATATCTTGTGAAAATATACATGAGGGTAAATGTTGGGAAATGGTTTACATAACAATTGTTAGACAAGCAACCCAACTATATATATATATACACAATAAAAATAAGATATTCAGATGTCACCTAGAGAGAGGATTAAGACATGCATTGCATCTCATATGTATTACATTAATGTTTACTGGGTGTAATTCAACACAAAATACGTTGTTCAGTTGCCCTGTCCCAAATACAAAGAAGGAAAACATATTGGTACTTGAAAATTGGCTGTCTTTTATAAATTTCTTTTTTTACTTTAATCTGATTAGTCTAACAGTGGTAATTTTGAGCAGATTCCAGGATGTTAGTATCTGACTTAAAAGCAGAAATTATTAGAAAAAATATTTCAAACTCTATGTCATTTCGGCTCTGGTATATATTTTAGGTCACTGGTGTAAGATATCAGATATAGCTTTAATGTTTTATAAGAAATCATCAGTTTGGCATAATGAATAAGGGGAATATTAGATTCTATATTTAATGCTTAAAGTGACAAGTCATGGGCAGTATAAATAAATATATTGTATCTCACTGTCTCTTGTCAGGTGTATGTGTTTTAATTTTAATGATTTTTAAGGGGGTAACAAAATCAGAGACATAATGTACTCTGACAAAATTGATATTCCTTTTAACTTGATAAGAGTCCAATTCCAAATTTTATTTTCAAAAAAAATAATTTGAAAAACCTGGGTGTTGTTTAGGAAATTTCAATTCCAAATGTTAAAGTCCAAGTGTTCATATATATGCAACTATAAATAAATCATCAAAATTCCCAATGATAAGAAAGTTTAGGTAAAGATTTTATACTCTGACTTCTAGATAATCAAGACCGTCAAGGGAGCGTTTCTCTGTAATTTCCTCCTAAAAAAAATCAGATGATTTTGATGCTGAAATAGTAAAAAAACCTGCTTCTACGCTACTTATATTGTTGTGTTTTGAAACATGACCTATTTATATAAATAACTGGGGAAAGCCGATTCCAAATCAAGTCAAGGTCAACAATGGCTGCAGATGAATGTTGGACGCTGACAAAATATTATGATCATCGTGAGACGTGGACCATATGGCATACACTTTCCTTTACACAACTGTTTTAATAATTAAAATGAGCAGTCACCGATTTGTTTGATGAAGGTATTTTAGTGGAAAATACGCGAATATGATTCTTTTCAAAGAGACTTCTCCTTTAAAAAGTTCTGTTTTTTTACGAATGGACTTAGTTCTTCCATAGCTTTACTTAAAATCAAATATTTATTTTACACCTATTTACAGAAAAAATATGACAGAACAGTTCGTATATTATTCACTTATCGATGTTTAATCAATAATTGCACAACAGCTCCAGGAAAAGCATCAACAGTCGGTTTACGAAATGACAACAAAAAACATGCACTTTTATTGAAATCAATTCAGGCGGGTGACGGTCGCATGCAATTTTTATAATGTCATAGAGATGCTCAATCCAGTTCAATCCGGTAAAGAAAGTGTTAATTAAATAGTTGACACAACATAGGTTTCTGACAAAGAATGAATGTGTTCTAAGAACTTAAACTTAAAAACTTAAAAATTTTAAATTGGACATTTACCTATTATGGTCCAATATCCAAAATCTAAATACATGGTTAGATTCAGCATATCATAGAACCCCAAGAATTCAATTTTTGATGAAATCAAATAATGTTCAACTTTTAGACCCTTTAGACCTCAATGTGGACCAATTTGATAACTGGGCCCAAATATTAACCAGGTGCTCCGCAGGGCGCAGCTTTATACGACCGCAGAGGTCGAACCCTGAACAGTTGGGGCAAGTATGGACAAAACATTCAAGCGTGATACAGCTCTGAATTTGGATTGTGATCAAATTTTTGACATTACATGTTTTTTTTTACACAAAACAAATGTCAAGATTTTACAAATCAATTAAAGATTTCTTCTTCAAACTTATTTAAATCTAAAATTAAATAGTTGACACAGCATAGGTTTCTGATACAGAATGAATGTGGTCTAATGAACTTAAAAGTTTTTTTTTGCCTTTGAGCAATTCACTATGCTGTTGAATATTAATCCTCTCAAAAAAATGTTTGAAGAAATTTTCTTTTTATTTATGAAATCTGAAATGAGAAAAATTTAACCCCCCCCCCCCCCCCCCCCTTCATTTTTTTTCACATCCCCGTTTCCCTTTTTCCAAAACTGATATCAATTCAAATTTCTAATGGAGTTTGCAACAATAACTACTCTTTTAAATACATCATAAAATATTAAAATGTAAAATAAAGTGCTTGTTATCACTGAATGGTAAAGATTGGTTGGTAGTAAAAGTGAATATAAATTGTGTATTGTATAAAACAATAAAAAAAACTTCATCAGAAACATTTTATATTGGCAAATTTCCAATGAAGTTATTTACATAAAGTTATTGGCAAATAAAAATAGAAAATGACATCATAGTCATGTCTGGCAAATGTCCAACATACATTATCTAAAAACATTTTAGATAAGATAAGGGAAAAAAGCTTCATCAGCAACATTTTATATTGGCAAATTTCCAATGAAGTTATTTACATAAAGTTATTGGCAAATAAAATAGAAAATGACATCATAGTCATGTCTGGCAAATTTCCAACATATATTATCAACTACTATTCTATACAAAGAAAGATAACTCCAATTGAAAATTAATTGCTATTGCACAATATTGTGCAATTAGATATTTCTTGCTATTGTGCAATAGAAAATTTTTTGCTATTGCACAATACTTGATATGGAATCCTGATTTGGACCAACTTGAAAACTGGGCCCATAATCAAAAATCAAAGTACATGTTTAGATAAAGCATATCAAATAAGCCCAAGAATTTATTTTTTGTTAAAATCAAACTTAGTTTAATTTTGGACCCTTTGGACCTTAATGTAGACCAATTTGAAAACTGGACCAAAAATTAAGAATCTACATACACAGTTAGATTTGGCATATCAAAGAACCCATTTATTCAATTTTTGATGAAATCAAACAAAGTTTAATTTTGGACCCCCATTTGGACCAACTTGAAAACTAGGCCAATAATTAAAAATCTAAGTACATTTTTAAATTCAGCATATCAAAGAACCCCAAGGATTCAATTTTTGTTAAAATCAAACTAAGTTTAATTTTGGACCCTTTGGACCTTAATGTAGACCAATTTGAAAACGGTACCAAAAATTAAGAATCTACATACATAGTTAGATTCGGCATATCAAAGAACCCCAATTATTCAATTTTTGATGAAATCACACAAAGTTCAATTTTGGACCCTTTGGGCCCCTTATTCCTAAACTGTTGAGACCAAAACTCCCAAAATCAAACCCAACCTTCCTTTTATGGTCATAAACCTTGTGTTTAAATTTCATAGATTTCTATTTACTTATACTAAAGTTATGGTGCAAAAACCAAAAATAATGCTTATTTGGGCCCCTTTTTGGCCCCTAATTCCTAAACTGTTGTGACCTCAACTCCAAAAATCAATCCCAACCTTCCTTTTGTGGTCATAAACCTTGTGTTTAAATTTCATTGATTTCTATTTACTTATACTAAAGTTATTGTGCGAAAACCAAGAATAATGCTTATTTGGGCCCTTTTTTGGCCCTTAATTCCTAAACTGTTGGAACCAAACCTCCCAAAATCAATCCCAACCGTCCTTTTGTGGTCATAAACCTTGTGTCAAAATTTCATAGATTTCTATTCACTTAAACTAAAGTTATAGTGCGAAAACCAAGAAAATGCTTATTTGGGCCCTTTTTGGCCCCTAATTCCTAAAATGTTGGGACCAAAACTCCCAAAATCAATACCAACCTTCCTTTTGTGGTCATAAACCTTGTGTTAAAATTTCATAGATTTCCATTCACTTTTACTAAAGTTAGAGTGCGAAAACTAAAAGTATTCGGACGACGACGACGACGACGCCGACGCCAACGTGATAGCAATATACGACGAAAATTTTTTCAAATTTTGCGGTCGTATAAAAATCTAAATACATGGTTAGATTCAGTATATTGAAGAACCCCATATATTCAATTTTTGTTGAAATCAAACAAACTTTAATTTTTGACCCTTTGGACCTTAATGTAGACCAATTTGAAAACGGGACAATACTGTGCAATTGAATATTTCTTGCTACTGCGCAAAACTGTGCAATTGAAAATTTCTTGCTATTGCACAATACTTAATATAATAATTTTGGACCCCGATTTGGGCCAACTTGAAAACAGGACCCATAATCAAAAATCTAAGTACATGTTTAGATTCACGATATCAAAGAACCCCAAGAATTCAATTTTTGTTTAAATCAAGCAAAGTTTAATTTTGGACCCTTTGGACATTAATGTAGACCAATATTTGAAAACAGGACCAAAAATTAAGAATCTGAATACACGGTTAGATTTGGCATATCAAAGAACCCTAAAATAAGTTTAATTTTGGACGCTTTTGGCCCCTAATTCGTTTGGACCAAAACTCCAAAAATCAATCCCAACCTTCCATTAGTGGTCATAAATCTTGTGTTAAAATTTCATAGATTTCTATTAACTTATACTAAAGTTATTGTGCAAAAACCAAGAAAAATGCATATTTTAGACCTGTTTTTGGCCCCTAATTCCTAAACTGTTGGGACTAAAACTCCCAAAATCAATCCCAACCTTCCTTTTGTGGTCATATACCTTATGTTAAAATTTCATAGATTTCTGTTTACTTATACTAAAGTTATTGTGCAAAAACCAAGAAAAATGCTTATTTAGGCCCTTTTTGGCCCCTAATTCCTAAACTATTCGGACCAAAACACCCAAAATCAATCCCAACCTTCCTTTCATGGTTATAAACCTTGTGTTTAAATTTCATAGATTTCTATTTACTTTTACTAAAGTTAGAGTGCGAAAACCAAGTGTCTTCGACGACGACAACGCCAATGTGATACCAATATACGACCAAAAATTTTCAATTTTTGTGGTCGTATAAAAACTAAATATTCAAGTCAGATAATGATAAAATGTTTATGACAAACATTATGTGAAAAGATTTTTTTATTAACAAATGAACTCGATGTTTTCTGTCTGGAAAATCAATAGAAACTGTAGCTAGAAATAGGAGCCATTTTGGGGCCTTTTTGAACCTACTCCTTTGTTATTTTGGATAGATTAATTTTGCTCTTAAATGGCCATCAAATTGTTAATTTTCTGGGTCAAATAGAGGTCTTAGAACCCCTCATATTTTTTCATGTAGTCAAATACAAAAGAATTGTTACAACTGCAGAAGTAAAAAAAAAAATAAAGATAATTTTTACTGACCAATCTAATTAAGGAAAAAATATGATTTAAAATGAAATGACCTTAAATCAACTACTCAACAGTTCTTTAAATGAGTAAAATAACTCAAGAAACCTGAAATCTATTTCTAAATTTTGTTGGGATTGCAATTGGCCGTTTCAGAATCTAAAGCATCATGGGTAATTTCATTGTTGGTACCCCAAAGTGAAAATAACGTTACGTCATTGGTTGAATGTCCATTGTTTATAACGTTTTAAACCAATCAAAACGCTTTGGTGTACGCTTTTGAAAATATTACCCAGGATGCATTAGATTATGAAACGGCCAATTGGATGATTTGTAGCTTCACTCAGCAGAACAGATACCTATATTCAATCATTTCTCTAATCCATATTGTTTGTTTCTTTGTGTCATATGAACCAATATAAGAACTAGTATAAGTATTTATAAAACCATCTGCTACACAAAACATCTTAAGAAATATAATATTGTACTCTTTAATGCTTGAAAACATTAGTAATTATGTACCCAGTAGTTGTAATTTATTTTTCAACCTTTTTTTGTTATTAGCCTTCAAATACAATGGCATATGCTCTTTTCTCAAGATTCACTTTGAAATCAGATCACAAAAGCAGTGGGAGAATTGGTTTGAAAATAAAGGTAAAGAAAACATTTCCCAGTTTAAGCATTATAGAATTAATGTAGAATATGACACTTTTAGACTGAAAAAACAAGTGAAACTGCGAGCTACTGCTCACTGATGATACCCCCGCCGCAAGTGGATAATATTAATAGTGTAAAAATATGCAAGTGTTCTGTAAACAGGAAGTTGTCGAGTGATGAATCTGAAAACGCATCACACGATATAGCTGACTTATAAAAATCCTGAAACCAAATTTCAGAAATCCTTGTATTGTAGTTCCTGAGAAAAATGTGACGAAAATTTTTAACTTGGTTATCATGTGTAAAATCATACAAGTGTTCGGTAAACAGGAAGTTGTCGAGTGATGAATCTGAAAACGCATCACACGGTATAGCTGACTTATATAAATCCTGAAACCAAATTTCAGAAATCCTTGTATTGTAGTTCCTGAGAAAAATGTGACGAAAATTTTCAACTTGGTTATCATGTGTAAAATCATACAAGTGTTCGGTAAACAGGAAGTTGTCGAATGATGAATCTGAAAACGCATCACACTGTATAGCTGACTTATATAAATCCTGAAACCAAATTTCAGAAATCCTTGTATTGTAGTTCCTGAGAAAAATGTGACGAAAATTTTCAACTTGGCTATCATGTGTAAAATCAGACAAGTGTTCGGTAAACAGGAAGTTGTCAAGTGATGAATCTGAAAACGCATCACACGGTATGGCTGACATATATAAATGTTGATACCAAATTACAGAAAGGGTGGATGTGTAGTTCCTGAGAAAAATGTGACGAAAGTTTCATGGGACGGACTGACTGACGGACGGACTGATGGACGGACTGATGGACGGACGGACTGACAGACAGAGGTAAAACAGTATACCCCCCCTTTTTTAAAGCGGGGGTATAATTACAAAGTTTAAAGCTCAGTCAGTGAATCATTGGTGAACTCTAAAATACAAAATAGAAAGTTTTTTGTACTTAAATTATCTGCATGTAACCTTTCATAGATATATTTACACCTTTGGGTATTAAGCTGATTTTTTTGATGACCTTAGTCATAAATAATCTTTAGATGTCATATGCATGCAAGAATCATATTTTTATGACATCAAATGTTTTTGTAATTGTCATACAAAATTTTCTGAGAACTTGTGTGAGATCTTAAGTAATGGCAGACAGTTTTGCATACAAATGTCTTAAAATAGAAAATAAATAAAGCTTATTATAAGGCTACATTAAGCTCAGTTAAAAACAAATGTTAATTGAAAAAAAAAATGTTCTTTATTTAAAAAAACAGTTGAAATAATAGGATAACTTCGATTAGTTTCCTTCATTTTTAAAAATGAAAAATGAATTCCTGGCTACAAATGCCATTTCATAAACCAGACCAATGCTTTCTTCTATTTTAGGACACCTATACAAAATGTCACTTTAAAACATTACAATATCTAAATAACAGGTAAGGAGTGAAAACAAAGAATCTCCAGTAAATATACTTACAGTAATACTATGTGACCACCATCCATTTGTTGCCTTCTCAAAACCAACAGTATCTAAAGCACTGGCAGCATACTGATCAGGGTAGGGGATCCAAAAGCTGCCTTTCTTTACCTTAGACATTTTGGTGGCAACAAAATAGGGCAATACACTCTAAAAACGAAGATAAGAGTTAAAATTGATTAAAATATGATGCATTCTGCTTCTATATGCTCAAAGCCTGGCACAAAAGATGATTCTATTCAATATTTTGACAGTCAGCTGTACACGCCTGCTTTGACCTATACAAAATTCAAATATTGAGTAAATTAACAGTCATTATGCATCTTAAGTTTGCAAATTATTAAACAAAAACAACTTAACATGCCATTTTGGAATCAACCAAGGACCATAATCCTGAATGGCACAAGGTAATTCATCAATATCTAATTTTACTTCAATTTTGTTTTTAAGTGACATTGAATTAATTGGAAAAGCATTATATGTTCCAATCACTTGTAAATGCAGAAAATATGACTTAAACTGTAATTTCCAAACAATTTAGGACCATTATTGCCAAAAGGAATAAGTGAAAATCATCAATATTAATATTGACCTCCATTTGTCACCCAAAGGAACATATAAAGTTGAAAGCATAGATTAAAAGGTTCATACGTTAATGTAGGAAAACAGCTTGAATCCCCTGTCTTGTTTGCCCAAATGCTGTACTATAACCCGAAATCAATAACAGATTTCTGTTGGGGAAAACTTTTGTTTCAAAATTTATGGAAAAGTTTTAGTACATGTGAACCTATTTTAAACTGAATTGATCTGTATAAAGAGTGTCTGATTGTCAGACCTTGAGAAGGACTTAAAGTATTACATGTATAACGCATTTGATATAACATTTCTTTTTTTTTTTAAAATAAAAAAGAAGCTAAATTGAAATAAACATGATACATTTTGCCCAACATGCCCAAAGGCATATTATATCACATTATTCAAAATGTTACAAAATTGACATAACAATGAAAAATAAACCCTATAGAATTTTGAAAAGTCAAAGAACAGAGTTCCAATGTACCTCCCATAGTACATATTTTATCTATCAAAGGAAAAATGGCAATAACTAAATAAAACACACTATTTTTTAGCACTAAAAAGACCATTTTCCATAAATTTATTATATCCTAGGGGCATAACTCTTCCAAAAAAAGTTGATCATCCACCATTATAGAACTTGTCCAAGTATTGCTGATATTATAAGCATATAGTATAAGGTTTATAAAACATCTGGCAGGAATTGTTCCTGAGCTAACATGACCTGATGGACAGACAGACGGACACATTGACACTCAGTATTTCCATGTCCTCCTCAACACATTACACGGTTGACGCAGTTCAAACTTTAAATCTAAACACAATAATCTTGATTCTTACAGGTGAGAAAAAAACAAGTTGAAAGAAAAGATTGGTTATGAAAAATATCAAATCAAACACCTTTAGTTAATATAAGTTAAAAGATGGAAACTTCATCTCAAAAATAATGTTTCTCTATTTTTCTGATAGTTTGGACTTTTTTGTGGGTACAAATTTTCATAGCTACTTGATATCATGGATTTGAAAAATGTCTGCATGCAAGCCTCAAAGAAATCTGTACTTTATTGAACCCTGTATGGTGATTCTACACCAATCACATCTACAATGTCTGCATGCAAGCCTTAAAAGAAATCTGTACTTTATTGAACCCTGTATGGTGATTCTACACCAATCACATCTACAATGTCTGCATGCAAGCCTTAAAAGAAATCTGTACTTTATTGAACCCTGTATGGTGATTCTACACCAATCACATCTACAATGTCTGCATGCAAGCCTTAAAAGAAATCTGTACTTTATATTGAACCCTGTATGGTGATTCTACACCGATCACATCTACAATGTCTGCATGCAAGCCTTAAAAGAAATCTGTACTTTATTGAACCCTGTATGGTGATTCTACACCAATCACATCTACCATGTCTGCATGTAAGCCTCAAAGAAATCATTACTTTATTGAATCCTGTATGGTGATTCTACACCAATCACATCTACCATGTCTACATGCAAGCCTCAAAGAAATCATTACTTTATTGGACCCTGCATGGTGATTCTACACCAATCACATCTACAATGTTGCATGCAAGCCTCAAAGAAATCAGTTGTTTATTGAACCCTGTATGGTGATTCTACACCAGTCACATCTACCATGTCTGCATGTAAGCCTCAAAGAAATCTGTTGTTTATTGAACCCTGTATGGTGATTCTACACCAATCACATCTACCATGTCTGCATGTAAGCCTCAAAGAAATCTGTACTTTATTGAATCCTGTATGGTGATTCTACACCAATCACATCTACCATGTCTGCATGTAAGCCTCAAAGAAATCTGTACTTTATATTGAACCCTGTATGGTGATTCTACACCAGTCACATCTACCATGTCTGCATGTAAGCCTCAAAGAAATCTGTACTTTATTGAACCCTGTATGGTGATTCTACACCAAATACATCTACCATGTCCTTAATAGAGGACAGGATTGAGGCTACAACAAACATAACATATTGATGGTCATCTGTGTAGTTTATTTACATAGATATCATAATGTTGAAATGTAATATTTCTATTTTAAAGTATAATTTCTTGTCATTTAATTACCTGTACAGTAATACCACGGTCCCTGTATTCTCGTTCTAGACACAGTGAAAAGTAATGAACAAAAGCCTGAAAAAAAAAATCAGTAAGATTATATTTACATAAAATTAGCTTTTTTATAATCATGATTATAAAATATCACAAACATTTCACAATACAATTATTAACATCTGAAGTTATAACTATATGTTAACTTTGCAATCATAAAATGTATTCATTATTTTCATTGCATATATATTAATAAAATAAGCTTCACCCATCATAAAACAAACAGTTTACTTTTAATTTCGATGACGTTTGTATAACACAAAATGACCTCCAATGGAATAATCTCAGTTATAGAGCTCAAAGTCCTTAACCTTTTTTTTTAAACTCTTGAATTGAAACGGACACATGCAAACTTAAACAACTTAACATCTGATGGTTCATATATTTTCTTTTACTCTGCAGAAGTATGAGCTAACAAGAGTGTGTCCCTAGTACACAGATGCCCCATCTGCACTATCATTTTCTATGTTCAATGGACCGTGAAAATGGGGGAAAATCTCTAATTTGGCATTAAAATTAGAAACATCATATCATATGGACATTAGTACTTTTTCAAGTTTATTGGATCTCAACTTCATCAAAAACTATCTCAACCAAAATTGTAACCAGAAGGTACAAGTCTTGTATTACAACTCCAGTTTCATGTGCATGTCAAAACATGGAGGCATGTGGCATGACCCACTTTTTTTTTGATTAATTCACAATTTCACATCAGTACATACATGATATGAACATGAATTTTTTTTTTCTATGTAGCATTTTTTATTTTTTTATTTTCAAAGATCATCTGTTTTGCATGTAAGCCTATGGAGCAGTCAATTACAAGACTGCAACCTGAAGTGGACAGACGGACGGATGGACAGACAAACGAACGAACGGACACAGACCAGAAAACATAATAATAATAAATGGGGCATAAAAACCTGTAAACAATGTTGAGAAAGATAACTACATGTGAAAAGAAACAAACATTCGATTAATTTGGCTGCATGATGGGCTGGACAATCTTCATATTCAGAGTAATCTTCCGTTACTGAAATTGTGAAGGAACAACAAAACTTATTTCCTGGTTAATATTACTGATAAAAGGTCTGGCTACAATAACTTTTAAAAGATAAAAATGAATTGCAAATTTTGAAATTTCTCTTTGTCTTGTAGCCTTTTTTTTTTAGATATTACACAAAAAAATCATTTAATATAAAACTATTAAATTAATAAAAGCTACACTTGTTGATTTAACTGTTTTTTTCATGTGAGTAAAGTACTCAGATGCATTATATTGTCAAATGATTTTATCAATTAGTCCTGTGAGTCTTCATTCTAAATTTCTTTTCACATGGTGAGTTTGCTTTTGAAATGCATACCCCTGAGATAGATATAAGAAGATGTGGTATGAGTGCCTATGAGACAACTCTCCATCCAAGTCACAATTTGTAAAAATAAACCATTATAGGTCAAAGTACCGTCTTAAACACGAAGTCTTGGCTCACACTGAACAGCAAGCTATAAAGGTGCCTGATTTACAAGCAAAGTCTATGTTATATAACCATCTAGACAGTATACAATAAAAAGTACCTTGGAAGCTGAATACACAGTTAGAAGAGGACAAGGATTTACACCTGAGGCAGACGCTACATTGATGACCACTCCTCTACTCCGTGACACCATTTCAGGTAAAACAACACTTGTCATCTGTGGAAAAATACAACATTTTCCTCATTTATACTACCATTAAAATGTGAATTTCTCATATGGTAAATTCAGAAATGATTGTAATATTATTATTAATACCAAAAAGTTGACAGGTTAGCCACTATAAAAACTGGTCATTGTTTTTTTAATCCAAGGTTCCAATAATCTAGGCTAACACATGACTAAATGTAGTAGCACATGCCCAATAAACAAAAAATAAAGCCCTAGTAATGAGACTATAAGGTCGGTAGGTCAGCAATTTAAAAAAAAACAACATTTTTCTATTTTTTGCAGTCAAAATCCAGAAAAAATTGTGTGTTTACCGAAATTGTTTCAAGTATTATTCACACCCTACTGGAAGTTGACCATTTTACTTGTGTTTGGTTGTAAAATAAACAAAATACAATAAAAAGTCATGATACATTTTTAGTTAATTTTGTTGCATTCTGTTATGAATTCTTGCATTTTAGTCATAACAGATACTTCTGATAGAAATTTATCAGTTTAGTTTATTTTAATTCAGGACCCTCAATATTTGATCGTTTGAAAAGTTCTAGGGTCAGTCGGGTAACTGGAACCAGATATATTTTTATTTGGCCTTAACATGAAATTGCCCATATTTGATTCAGATATAATTTTCCCAAAAAGTAAAACACATCATTAAAAAATTGTTTTTGAGAACATATCTTAACATGTATGTGGGATTTTCATTTTTTTTTCAATTTCCATTTATTGCAAAAACATAACATTGTGCTTAGGCCAGTAGTCAGCATTTTTTTTAAAAAGAAAGAAATAAAACATCTGACATACTTAGACATTTAATTATACCAATCTGAAGTACAATGAATGCATTATTTTTCTTAGAGTACTAACTTCCATTGATTTTGTTGGTAAATGTAAACCACAACTTCTGTCAAGTCCGATAGTAACAGGCTTTACATTATACTTAGAGCTAGGCAGCTCATTAAATGTACAATCAAGTTATATAAGAAACAGAATTCTCATTTAATTGGTGATGTTGGTATTTAATATTGGTTTTCTGTTAATTGGCGTCTTCTGAGGACAAATGATACACCTTAAATTGTAAAAGTTCATTCTACATGGGATTTTTTTTGATTGATCTTAAAACTGTACCTCAGATTATCTCTAAAAACAAGATAGCTTTTATAATCTCTAAAAAATACAAGATATCTTACATAATCTCTAAAAAACAAGATATCTTAAATAATAGATCTCTAAAAAAAAACAAGATATCTTAAATAACATGAATAATCTCTAAAAAAACAAGATACAGTCGACTCTCGTTGTCTCGAAGTCAGCCGGACCAGGGAAATATTTCGAGATACACATAGTTCGACTCAAACGAAAACCGGAAGTTTGACAGAACAAGGGACACAACTCTTGTTTAGCTTGGTAAAGCAAAAATAAATCCGGATGAATATGGGGAGGGGATCGATATTCTGGTATCAGATCGATGTATTTGTACGTCATGGTCTTTCATCATTATAATAACATTATTTTTACTTATTCAATTGTTTCATTTACAATTTTTTCCTATGGCTTTTATCGGAGAGAGTAATTTCCAATGAATAGTTTCGTTATTCAGGTCGTTTATAGTTGACAAAATTGTTTATTCTCGGATACAAGAGACTTCAGAAAAGTTATATTCCTCTTCATTTTGTTTTATCTCACTCTTTCTTTTCAAAAGAAAATACAACAAGATTAAAGACGCCGATTGAGTAGTATTTAGGTGATCATCAACAGAAGTCATAATCCTTACTGTATACACACCCAAGCTTATTAGTGTAAATCACAATTAATTGTTTTGTAAACATTTTAAATGTATCACTAATTATTTATAAAAATTCTATAAAAATAATCTTAGGTAAACACTCGTGGAAATAGCATGTCATAAATCAATACAGTGGTCAGTGACTGGAAATTTAATTACACGTGTATTGTCAGATTAACTCTTCAATCCATTTAAATGGCGGAGGTTATGTTTTGACATATGTGTATTAGTTTGAGAAAAATAATAAATTTTGAATGCTTTTGTTAACCTTGGGATCATAAATTTAGTTCGACTCAACCAAAATTTCGACTCATCCAATTTCGACTCATCAGGAGTCGAATTACGTACATTTATATGGAACAAAGTTCGAGACCACGTGAAAACTTCGACTCATCCGAAATTTCGAGTCAACCGAGTTCGAGACAACGAGAGTTAACTGTATCTTAAATTATCTCTAAAAAAAAGAAGTTATCTTAAATAATCTCTAAAAAAACAAGATATCTTAAATAATCTCTAAATCTCTGCTGTTATCTACTTGGCAATACATACCATTGTTACAGATGTAATATTGACATGCAGTAAGTCCATTATCTTCTACAAAGAAAAATATTCTAAATAAAGAACTTTGGATACAGATTATATCAAAATAGCCATTATACACCAATTAATGATATCAGACTCCTGGTGTAGTGCGGGGACTAATTGTTAATATGTCAGAACTTTACAATTGTATATTACTCAGCTTATGTATAAAAAAATAATGTGATATTTGGTCTGGAACATGATAATGCTGAGTTGAGTGATTTTAAAATTTGCCAGACTCCTTTGAGTATACTTTTAATTTTTAATAGACCATAAGGCTTTGAGTATATTTTTTTTCAGTGTATAATATGATACGTTTGGCTATACTTGAACAACATCAAATAGATGCTCTCATATCTTAATAATTCAATGATTGCAATATTTACTTGCTTTATTGTAAATTCAGATATTTTGGGGTTCATTCTTCATGGACTTTAAGGATTTTAAATGTAGCATTTTATAGTTAAGGCTTTCAAACAATATGCATAGTAATATGGCAATTTTTTTATCTGATGAATTAAATCTAAGCCTTAACTAATACTTAAAGACTATTGAAGTGACCTTTGCATCAATATGCCAATGATTTGATATGTATTTGAGGAACTAATTCCTATTCCTATATCATGCATATTTAATGCCTTCAATAAACTGAGAAAAGTATGAAGATTTTTTTTATATTCTTTATCTTTTCGAACTTATTTCATTTTGAGTAAACCAAGCGTAAACTATAAAAACAGAACATTAGTACCCCTTGTAGCAAACCCCTAGTATATATTTAAAATTGTGAAGATAAATCTTTTAATCATTTATGTTTACCTTTTCTCGATCAGGGATTTCCAAGAAGTACATAGGGAAATCATATGACATCCCCACGTTATTTACTGAAAAGATAAAAAGGTAAAAGATATTACTGTTATTTTCAATTAAAAGTTTGTTGAATTCTAAGCATACAACTAAAGGTGCTTTGTGGTGTATTTTTATATCATAAGTACTTAATTAATGGAGAAAATGCTTAATTCATATACTAAACAAGACAAAACTTGAAGAAAATGCAAACTCGACCTGTTAGTCATAACCTATCATAATCTGCTCCAGATCTGCAAGCATTAATTATAAAAGAATTGTTCATAAGAGAATAAATATCTCTTTCCATTAAGAATCAATATACACTTAACTGTACCAAACATTAGCGCAACATCTATAGCCATTACACAAACCAGTTAGTCAAGTACAATATTTTAAATTTTGTAATTTCAATATGTTCAAAATCCATAATGCCCCAAAAATCAGTTAACTGGAACAAGATGCATCTGTAACAGTGTAAGTCATTATTGTACAAAGAAATCAGATTAATATCTGTAGGATCAATAATTAAACTTAAAGAACAAAACTTGACCCAATACTTTTCAATAGTGATGGTGTATCCAATATAGTACGGCGGCTTTGTGAAAAATTGTGCACATCCTGCTACAAGCATGAAATTTGTCATAGACCTTCCGTAATTATTTCTCTTTCATTTCAGATAGGGAGGCATTTGAAAAAAATGCCTCACTTCCGGTAAAATCCAAAATGGCGGACATCATACTTAAATTAGCCCAATATCGAAGGCTAGTATGTGAAAAGGTGTTATTAACATGCTACTATCATAATATTTGGTACAAACCTTTGTCTTGTACTACTTTTGGATATATGATATAGATAAGATGTCTTCAAAAACCCTACTTCCGGTAAAATCAAACATGGCGGATATAGTACTACAATAAGCTTATTTTTAGGGAGGATAATTGAAATGTGTTTTAAAGTATTGCTACTATCATTATATTGTGCAGGAACCTTTCTCTGGTGCTTCTCATGGATACAATGTATAAGACATATGTCTTTTAAACCCTTACTTCCGGTAATATCCAATATGGCAGACATAGAAATATTGATAATTTTTCATTTTTATATTCAACTTTTTTCAAACTGTAAATAAAATGATATTTTTGGTGTTGTCATTAAACTTTTGGCTTTATGTCATCCTCAAAACCACTAATTCTATTCAGCTGCATACTTTCAATACAAAATTAACACTTCCGGTAAAAAAATCAATATGACGAAAATTACAAAGATGAGTCCTCAATCCATATATTCGATGTAGAGTTTAGGCATACCTGTCAACCTGTGACGATGAAAATGCAGGTCATGACCTGCATTGAAGAATCAAATCTCAGGTGATAACGCGTACGAACGTTTTCGAGCTGAATTTCAGTATTTATGGTACATTTTCTTATAATGTATATCAAAGATACCAAAACATCAATGCATGTTCACTTTGTTAAGTCATTTTAAATCTAATTAAATATTAATTCATTAACTTTTAAATATTTTTATAAATTTGTGTAATTCAGTCTTATGTGCTTTACTTTTTGAGAAAAAATACTACAATCATCAAACACTTTTAAAGTAATTCTTAAATGTTTAATTCTATTGACTATGTAGCCTTTAACCACAATATTTGTCTTATATATGTGGTGGTGTTTAACGACCTTGACTGGCCTTTCAGCCCTCGCACGGTCGGCTCGGTGCCCGAAGGCGTTTGGTGAGCTTTAAATATTCTGGAGCCATGGGTCAGGAACAAGTAGTGGAGGTCGCAATATGGAGGCCGCCATCTTGGTTTTGGTGAGTTGTTTTTGGTTTTTGACTATTTTGTTGTTTATTCTTCACTAACGGCTGCTTTCAGGGCCAGTTTGGTCAGCTTGGCAGCCCGCTAGCCTCGATGATGGAGTACTGGTAGATGATCTCGGACGTAGTTCGAAAGATGACAGGAAGCATTATCAGGACCAAAGCCGTGAGGCAGTGAAATGAAGGTCGTATCACCCAACAGCCTAGGATACAGCCCTCGGACGTTAATCGGCATAACACTCCCCATAATACAATGGTTTTGGAGTGCATGTTAACGCGGGTACGCCAACCGCTACGTCTATCTGTACGGCATGGATTGGTTTCTGTCATCTTAAGTAGTAAGTCGTTGATATCTAACTGTAAACCCTCATCGAAGATAGCGGGTAAAGGAGAGCTGGCCCAGCACGTCCGTTCAGCTGTAATGACTGAGACGTGACTGGATTGTTGGATGCTATATTTGTCTTTAACAAGGAAATTAGACTATGATAAAATATAGTAATACAGTTAAAGGAAGTATAAATGTAAAAAATAATTTTCAACTTTTTTTAAAATATTGTATAAAGGTATAAAAATAATGAAAAGTTATTTTTCAATATGTATTTGAATTTTATATTTTGATGAATTAATCTTTTTCACCCATAAAACGTAAATATAAGGAATAATTTTGAATGGTGACAAATAAGGGGAAGTAACTCTAGTTCAGTTTGTAAACCAATGGTGCAATTTATTTACGACCTAAAGCTAAGGTAATTGGTGTTAATTAACAGTGTGTTTGACACCAAAGCTGTCAAGTGAAGCCATGCACTTAATGGGTCACTTAATTTGACAGTTTACATAGCTAGATGAACTTCCTGTTCATGGAAGAATTACGAATTTGCCGGTATTTCAAAGGAATATTACTTATGAAATCAATCTCAAGGCTAAGAAATACGGGTGAAATCGGGTCATTTTCGGAATTCCCGGGTTATTTCAATGACCCGGCGGGTGTTCCGGGTGATCCCTCAGAATTGTGAAAATCTCGGGTCACACCCGCAGAATACGGGTCAGTTGACAGGTATGGTTTAGGATAGATTAATTAAAACAAAATAAAATCACTAAAGTTGTTAAACATCTTTAGAATGACTTATTTATGGCCGCATATACATGTTTACTCACAATCGGAGAGCTTATTTTCCAAATTTACAAAGATCTTGGTATTGTTTCCTACATCTATAATGTACAAGCTCCTGATAAGATTAAGAGGCCTCACAAAAGAGTTGTTGAAAAGGGTGCCATGGATAATATTTTCCCCTTCGCCATTCATAAGGGATGGACTAGTTAGAAAAGGAACCAATACCAAGCTTGTTACTCATTCACATCCGCCATGGTATATTGCACGTTTTACTTGCTGAAAAAGACTAGACCGAGTCATGGGAATAGCCTCAATAAGTATTCCCTCTTCCAAAAACATATTTTTTCTTGCTTCTTTAACCCCATCTGATAAGTTTGTTCGATCGTACAACAAAACCACGTATCGTTCTATCAATGACATTGTCAAATCCATATCTGGTGATGTTGGCTGATCAGTCATCATTCTAAATGATAGAGTCATTTCTTTAAACACCATCCATGTCACCAACTCAGTTCCTTTTCCAGCAAATGTGTAATATCTCAATGCCTAGTGTATTTGAAAGGTCATGGATGGATATATATCTGAAGCTTTTCCCACTTCCAAATGCAAGCCAAAGTTTGTCTGCCCCTGGGTCACTGAAAAGCGAAACCGCAATGATAGCAACATCAGTATCGAATGTTCGAGTCATGACTCAGTGAAGTCTG
Source organism: Mytilus galloprovincialis (assembly GCA_037788925.1). Lineage (NCBI taxonomy): Eukaryota > Metazoa > Mollusca > Bivalvia > Mytilida > Mytilidae > Mytilus > Mytilus galloprovincialis. The sequence goes on from CM075341.1 coordinate 26,553,423, forward strand.
TGTTTCACTGCATCAGACACATGCATCTTGATTCAAGTGTCAGCCTCTTTACGTGAACACGATGCTAAGCTTGAAACATCACCATGTGATGGATAGCACAGAACATCCTGAGTAATTGTTTCTACAAATACCTTTCCCTCAAAATCTATTGAGCAAGCTGTTGCGAATGAAAACTTAAAAGTTCTTTCTTATTGCCGTAATCTTGTTTTGACTCTTGATTCGTCAGTGTATTCCCTTTCCCCTAAATGTAGCTCTTGCTTCTTATAACAAATGCTCAGGATATTCTATCTTATCTACCTCGAGATGTATTTCAAGTTTATCACCATGTTCACATTAAGAGGCTGACAATATAATCATAGTGCATGTGTTTGATGCAATGAACCACGAGTCATGATTCGAATAGTCGTTATTGTTTCGCTATTCCGTGACAGGGGTAGACGAACTATGGATTGTGTTTGGGAGGGCAAAAAGCTTTTGATAAATATATTTACAAATGCACCTGGCAATGAGTGATTACACACACTTATTGTGCTCCATGTCTTTACCAGTTGTGATATGGTTCTCTGATTGCTTGAAAAGGAAAATAAGACTGTGTGGGAGACATTGATAGCATTTGAAGATGTGACTTTGACATAAAGAATGATGATTGATCAGCCTAATTCACCAAGGCTTAACTGTAAGATCACACAAACTTATCAGATGGGGTTAACATGGTTAACGAATCAAGAAAATAACTATTTGCGCAAAAGGGAAGACTAATTGAGGGTAAAACGTGCAATATACTAAGGCAGGTGTTTAGGGGGACGAGCTTGGAATTGACTCTTATGATACCCAGTTCAAGCGCTTATGAATGGCGAAGGGACAGAGAGGATAACTTTTAAATAACTCTTTCTAAGGCCTCATCATTTTGTCAGAAGCTTGTACATTGTGGATGTACTTGGGAATGCGGTTCAATGCCAAAACATACTACATCCTAAGCATCAGAAACAAAAGCCATAAAATCTACAGTTTAAATGGACACATACTACAACAAGTCAGAATTGGTATTGACAACGCATTCATACAGATACAGAGGATGTCGCGCTCGTTGTTAATGTGGAAAATCGGGTCTCCCATGCACCGTTTTGTTTACATGTGGTGGTGACTGTGAATAAACATGTATTTTCAGCCAAATAGTAATAATTTGAAAAATGTTTTAGTACTTCAGTAATTTTATTTTGTTTTAACCAATCTATCTAAAACTCTAAATCAAAGATATGTATTGAGGACTCATTTTTGAAATTTCCATCATATTGGAGTTTTTTTTAATACCGGAAGTGTGATTTAAAAATTTACATTAGAAAAATTTTAGTGGTTTTGAGGATAACTAGAAGCCAATAGTTTAATGACAAGCAAAAAAAAACAAACAAAAAACATTTTCTTTACATTTTGAAAAAAGTTGAATATTAAAATAGAAAATTGATATTTCTATGTCCGCCATTCTAAATTTTACCTGAAGTAAGGTTTTTAAAGAGATATGTCTTATACATTGTATCCATTAGAGGCACAAAAGAAAGGTTCCTGCCCAGTGTTATGATAGTAGCAATACATTAAAACACATTTCAATTACCCTCCCTAAAAAAAAGCTTATTTAAGAAATAATTCATGGGGGCTTGAATATATCGTTATTTTACCACGGGTTGGCCCTTTATGACAAATATTTTACCCTGAGCGATAGCGAGGGGTAAAATATCGGCATAAAGGGACAACCCGTGGTAAAATTTAGATATATTCAAGCCCCCATGAATTATTTCGATTCTGATAAGACAAATATAGCAATTGTTTTGGTTCAAAGCGCACTAGATGGAGGCAAATATTTGCCATTCCCATAAATTAACCCACTTTAAGATTGGCGGTAAAGAACGGAGCAAACAGATTTAGTGACATGCTCAAACTATTTACAATAATATATTTAGATAGATTTGGATGAATTTTAATGATAATTTACTTATATATCTTCTATGTATATAAAAAAGGGCTTATACCACATTTTAGTATTGTTTGTTTACATTTCATTCTGGTGATGATTTTCGGTATCAGAAGCGTGTATTTTCCCGAAAAATGCTTAAACTATTACGTTATCATTCTATGACGTCGTGTACTCCATCCATAAACAATCATATGACGTGGGAGTACAATCAGAACAGCCCAACCAATATATTCATATTTTACCACGGGTGTGTACTCAAAGCGTTTGAAGGACGTCATGTTAGAATCTAGTACTATATCCGCCATGTTGGATTTTACCGGAAGTAAGGTTTTTAAAGAGATATGTCTTATACATTGTATCCATTAGAGGCACAAAAGAAAGGTTCCTGCCCAGTGTTATGATAGTAGCAATACATTAAAACACATTTCAATTAATCTCCCTAAAAAAAAGCTTATTCTAGTACTATATCCGCCATGTTGGATTTTACCGGAAGTAGGGTTTTTGAAGACATCTTATCTATATCATATATCCAAAAGTCGTACAAAATAAAGGTTGATACCAAATATCATGTTAGTAGCATGATAATAACACCTTTTCACTTAATAGCCTTCGATATAGGGCTGATTTAAGTATGATGTCCGCCATTTTGGATTTTACCGGAAGTGAGACATTTTTTTCAAATGCCTCCCTATCTGAAATGAAAGAGTAATAGTTGAGGAAGATCTATGCCAAATTTCATGCTTGTAGCAGGATGTGCACAATTCGTCTGAAATATGCTTGTAGCCGCTGGACTAATAAGGACAAATCTTCTTTTTCAATTTACTGATTAACCTAGTATATAAATTCCAATAAATATAATAACTTCTCAAACATTATACAATAAGACTACCATTATATTTAAAATATCATATATCTGGATTATAAACATAGGAAATTCATTTTTATGTAAAAAAAGAACAGAATTAAAACGGGCACTAGCTGTCAAATTCATGTTCACCGATTTGACTCAAATTCTCAATTTTGATTTAAAACAATGTAAAACATTTATCAAAATAATAAAAAAGTCTAAAATAAACAATTTACCAGGCATGGGCTCATATTGTGTATATTAGTCTAGATTCCATTTAATTTACCAAATTTGGTACTGTTGAGTTGACCAACCAAGACCTCAAATTGCCATATCAGCCTTTTAAACATATATATAGATATGAATAGGTATCAGACTCATGTATTTGTCTATGTCTGTTTAATATAACATCACTTTTACCTGTATTAAGAATTATTGTTTGTGAATCAAATTGGTCAATCAATTAATGATTTACCTTTGTTTCACTTTCAATGTTGACATTCTTTATCTTAAATAATTTAACATGCACAATGCATGCAGTATCCAACTCTAACTAAGGGGTTAAATTGAAGTTCATATGAATACGGATTTAATGAGGTCAAATTACTCACTTGCAAGTGAATAATTCATCATCAATGTTTCTTAGCTTATTTTGACAAAATTGAACCATACTGACTGCTTAAAGCGATATATTATTTTACTTTTTCACTTTATAAATGATGAACAAAAATGTGAAAGTTTACAGAGCATAATGAAGGAGAGATAGACACCATATGATAGCAATACAAACTTAAATTATATTTTTCTGTTTGAATAATTGATGTAAACATTTATTACACACATAAAGTACATGAATTTGCATGAATTTCAATATTTTCATAATAGAAAATAAAGCTAGGAAGGTGAATTTTACCAACTACAAAATGTAGTTCTAGCGTATACATGTATGCATTCAATTGACTATTACATTCTGTAGTTTAGTTTAAACATATTTTATTGTTCTAATCCATTTGTCATTTTTGAACAATAAAATATGTTTAAACTAAACTACAAAATCATGTAATATTTATATAATTGAATGCATACATGTATATGCTAGAATGACTTTGAGGTACCGGTGTCATATGAATTGCAGCTGCAGGTTGGTTGGGGATCATGGGTGCCTGTATCAAATCGCAGGTAAAAGACTTTTATTCAGTTTTTTGGTAGATAAAGACTCAAATTTGATTTTGTCAGAATTTATGAACTTCCTTATTTTTGACATTACCTTTGAGTTTGTTATTTTTTTTTATACTTTATTTATGAAATGAGTTTTGTATTATTCTAATTTTACAGAAAATATACGGGCGAATTAAGAGTACAGGAAGACAAAAGAAGGACGAAGGATACAAAAGGGACGAAAGATACAAAAGGGACATTCAAACTCATAGATTAATAATTTAATTTTGGATGTAACACGTCTTCTGATTGGCTGACGTTATTTTGTTATGAGCCCATAGACATAATTTAGTCATGCGACCATAACGTCATCAACGTTTTTTCATGGTTTTCTACGGTTTAAAATGGAATTTAGAATTAAATTATAAGAAATGACTGTAATATTTTTTCTGTCTATTCGAAATAACATAAAAAATGTGGTGCACACTGTTAAATAACCTGCTACGCGCGTTATTCAGTGTGCACCACATTTTTTATGTTATTTCTTCATAGACAGAAAAAATATTACAGTCATTCCTTAAATAAATTGACAACGTATGGCTTAAAAAGAAAATGATAAATTTGAAGACAAAAATTCAATAACAGTATATTTCTGAAGATTTTGACAAGATAAGAATATTGTTTACAAAAAAGTCAATACAAATGTTTTATAGTGAAATATATATAGCCATTCATGTACATAAAACATCTTCAACTTTTTATTTTAATATTTGAAGAATTATATGACTTAAAGAGTCCTGATGTTTGTCACATGGATGTTAATGTGAATAAAGAAATTCAACACAAGCATAAAACATCTTTTTTTACAAAAAAAAAGTCATGTTTTCCATTCATTATGTTTAGAAAACAAATATATTATTCCTTGAACCCACCCACTTTATATATTCCAAAGATTAATATAAATTGTGATACAATATTAAAAGCAAGAACAGTTCATTCACCCATTGTTTTATTACAGCAGTGCAAAGATATAAAAGTAAAACATTTATTCCCGAGAGCGAGAGCTAAGGAAACGTTACATCTTTGCTTTCATACAATTAATCAAGAATATTGCTTCTAATGACACATAAAGTGAACACTTCTGGCTTAAAGGATTACAAATTTCTTTTCAAAATAAACCACAGTTTCAGATTTCTTAATATATTACAACAATTAATCCTACACTAAATATTTAATTGCATTGCTAGGAAATTTTATTGATAAATAATAACATGATTTTTAAGATAATAGTTTTATCATGTTTCAGTTGAGACGGTTCACAAGTACAGTTATTGGTGAAAGCCTTGCTGACTTAAACTTTAGGGGACTCAGACGGTTCACAAGTACAGTTATTGGTGAAAGCCTTGCTGACTTAAACTTTAGGGGACTCAGACGGTTCACAAGTACAGTTATTGGTGAAAGCCTTGCTGACTTAAACTTTAGGGGACTCAGACGGTTCACAAGTACAGTTATTGGTGAAAGCCTTGCTGACTTATACTTTAGGGGACTCAGACGGTTCACAAGTACAGTTATTGGTGAAAGCCTTGCTGACTTAAACTTTAGGGGACTCAGACGGTTCACAAGTACAGTTATTGGTGAAAGCCTTGCTGACTTATACTTTAGGGGACTCAGACGGTTCACAAGTACAGTTATTGGTGAAAGCCTTGCTGACTTATACTTTAGGGGACTCAACATTCCTATACTGTACAGTTATTGGTGAAAGCCTTGCTGACTTATACTTTAGGGGACTCAACATTCCTATACTGTACAGTTATTGGTGAAAGCCTTGCTGACTTATACTTTAGGGGACTCAACATTCCTATACTGTACAGTTATTGGTGAAAGCCTTGCTGACTTTAACTTAAGGGGACTCAACATTCCTATACTGTAAATTCAGAAATTATTGCATGCATTTATTTTGGTGATAGCGGACTAAAACACTATTTCACTTTTGCGATATTGAGAAAAATCCTGTTTAATTAATATGAAAAATTCAAAATGTGAGTTTAAATTATTGCGATTAAAATCCTGTGGCATTTTTCGCAATAATAAAAACATCCCAGTAATTTCTGAATTTACAGTATTTTAGGGGACTGATATTTTTTGTTTTATTCATATAAAAAAAAAATGTATACATTACAATTTAATTCCAGCATTGTACAGTGATTGATTAAATACATATACATGTAATTTTGAACACTAATTCAACATTAGTTTCCACAAAAAATAGGGCCCAAAAAATATTGGTTAAAATCATTCTTGAAAGGTCACTTCTGTTAGGAGTCAACTGATTACTTTTGCCAGGTTGACTTATTTGTACATCTTTTCCTGCCTATTGTTTTTTGCTGTTTACAGAATCTATTGTATTTTAAAAACTTAAATAACTTTAATTTAAATTTTAGAAAAAATAAAGGTAAAGGGCAATAACTCCTGTAAGTAGCAGTCTTGCCAGTTTTGGCAAAACTATACAGTAGGTAAATCTGGACTAATGTTCTCTATTTTTAACTGTTTACAGCATCTTTGATGAATTTATAGAAGATAATAGACAATGCTTGCATTTTACCCCATCAATCTATATTTACTGTTTTGAATATGTTGGTTGGCAGGATGGACAAATTCAGAGGTTATCAACCAATAACACATGATTCAACTCTTCTGTAATTTTGGAATGTTTTTCAATTTCTACAAAAGCCAAATAAATCTTAATTAAAATCAAATATCCCAATATAAGCAACTGATATAGAGAAATCTAGGTTAAAAGTTAAGACATTTTATTACAAAACTTTTTTCAATAACCCTAAAATAAAACTTTTATACCAAGAATCTTCATTTAATTGAAAATACAAGCTATGAAAGCCAATTCATTCATGATATATGATCTGTCATTAAAATGAAATTAAACCAATCCTACAATTAATGATCTTCAATTTTTGTGTGCCAGATATAAATCTAGAGCATCATGGGATATTCTTTGGCATTGGTAATATGGTTAAGCCAATTATATTCCCTTAAAGATGCATTGCTTAGTCAGGATAATGACAGTTTTATCACTCGTAAGAATTTTCAATGTTACTCTGATTTCTACAATATACCATAAATTCAGATATCATTGGGTGCATTTGTTATTGAGATTTTTGATGAATTGACAAAATGTGAGGTTACTAGGTAATTATTGCTATTCATGAAAATCTCCATCTAGATAATAAATTCTATATCAGAATTCCATTTTTTTTTATTATTGCATTAATTTCTGTAAATGTTTTTTTATTTGTCAAAGACACTTATATCAAAATATCAAAGGGTAATCTTAAGCTATTCTTCATAAGCATATCTACTCTGGAAACATTCAAGTAAATAAAAATCTAAAAATTCATTTTGCTGAATAAACTGAGAATGAAATGGGGAATGTGTCAAAGAGACAACAACCCAACCAAAGAGCAGAAAACGGCCAAAGGCCACCAATAGGTCTTCATCAACACAGCAAGAAAATCCCACAACCAGAGGAGTGCTTTAGTTGGTCCCTAAACAAAAATGTGAACGAGTTCAGTGATAATGGACATCATAAATAGCATGACAGAGAAGACTTGTCTGATATGCTAGAGTTGTTTACTGTCTATGAAGGCATCATCATACAATATAATAATTGTATACTAAAAAAATTCTACATAAATTAAATACAGTTAATTTGAAAACATCATTATGCCTCAAGTATTGTCCAGCATTCTTATGGAAATGCAATGTCCAGCGTAGGTCAAGCTTCCATAAATGCATGATAACCAAAGTAAAGCAAAGAACAAAACTGTATATTCTGTTCTTACTGTTGAAAAAACTAAATGCAAAGAGATTAATATAACAAGATACCAAAAATAGGTTTACAAGATACCAAAAATAGGTTTTTAAAATACTGTAAATAAGAACATAAGCATAAATAATAGACCATTATTGAAGTCTAACACCTACACATGTACATCTTGATGTGAATTAATAATACTGGTACTTTTATTGATGCCTTACATCTTGATTTAAGTTAAACTGACCCTGTATCATCCATCTGGCTTGAAGCATGAACAAAATAGCTAGGAAGTACATGCATTCTGGTGTACATGTCATACTACTACAGTACTTGTCTGTTCAGGGGAGACAATTTTGAGAATTTTGAAAATACTTAACCAAAAATTAAGTTATCTTTCTTGATATTCATCTACATACTTCATTTCAAAAGGAGACTCTAGCACAGATAGTTAAACAAGAATGTTGCTATACAAAGTCATATTTCCAAGGGAAATAATTTTTTTTACTAAGTGACAACAATCCTAGCTAAACTGTTACAATTATATAACATGCAATGTAGCAAAAAAATCATTATGTTCATTTTTGTATGGGTATGAACAATATAACATACTTTCACAATTGTTTTTTTCTCATTTTACTATCATTATATCTTAAATTCAGTAAACACATCTGCAGAGGGCTAAATCTTTAGGAAATATATTCTAAGCAATTATTTACATAGAACTGTGTGAGCACAGCAAAATTTATATAATTTACACTTTCTTATGTACTTACAAACAGACTTGATGGCATATGTTCTACTTGAAGTGGGCCAATAAACATTTACTACTGTTATCAATGACTATGATATCATTCATAAACAAAATAACCTATACATTTGAGGAGTTCCAAGGCTAGTCAGAGATGTTGATCTGTTTGTTTAGTGTATGTAGATATTAAAACTCAATAAATCATTGAGGAGAAAGCATTAATCAAAACAAATTATGTGATATATATGTGAATTATACTGTCAATGAAGACTCAATGTCTATTTTCAATTCATAATAATGTTTTTTCTCTACCAACATCATGAACATGACCAATAAATATATTTTTGTTTACGATTTCATGTAAATTTACTTTAAAAACCTTTGACATTTGATTTAATATTTAAAAATAAAATAGAAATTTCTGGAGAATGACATATACATGTAACCTTTATTTTGGTTTTCATGTAAAAAAATAAAAAAAATTGCTGAAATTGTAGTCTGTGACTTTCACCTTTTTTGCTTAAAGGCCAATAATTCACAAAAGGTAGGTACAGATCTAATTGGGTTGGGGCTTCTTGGTACTAGGTAATAAAATTCCCCTTACCAAAATTCACTGTTTTTCACCCTGTTCATAACTACAATTGAAATTAAATTATAAAAACAATAAGAAGATGTTACATTTATTGTTAATGGGACAACTAGCCACCAAAAACAAAATGATGTATATGCCAAGAACTATAGGTCTACATACAACATTCAAAAATGAGCAATACCAATACCGCATAGGAAGCAACATGTCCCCACATAACAAAATACAAGAGTGCACACGCTGAAATGTCTCGCATTCTTTACTAATCATTGATATTAAGTTGATAGTCCTAAATATAAAGCTTTATCACAACTGTCACATAAACTTAACCAAGAAAAGTAAACATTGACCAATGAACAATGAAAATGAGGTCAATGTCAGATGAACCATGCCAGGCAGGCATGTACAAGTAACATGACTTCCATACAACAAATAAATAGTTGACCCATTGCTTATAGTTTAAGAAAAACATACCAGACACAAAAACTTAACACTGAGCAATGAACTGTGAAATTGAGGTCAAGGTCAAATAAAACCTGCACGACTGACAAATAGATCATAAAATATTTCCATACACCAAATATAGTTGACCTATTGCAATTTGTATTAGAAAAAAAAAAACAAAAGTTTTGACTACTGAACCACAAAAATGAGGTCAGATGACCCCTGCCAGTTGGACATGTACACCTTACAGTCCTTCCATACACCGAATATACTAGACCTATTGCTTATAGAATCTGACATATGGACTTGACCACCAAAACTTAACCTTGTTCACTGATCCATGAAAAGAGGTTGAGATAAAGTGAAAACTGTCTGACGGGCATGAGGACCTTGCAAGGTATGCACATACCAAATATAGTTATCCTATTACTTATAATAAGAGAGAATTTAACATTACAAAAAATCTTAACTTTTTTTTCAAGTAGTCACTGAACCATGAAAATGAGGTCAAGGACATTGGACATGTGACTGACGGAAACTTTGTAACATGAAGCATCCAGGTCTTCCACCTTCTTTAATATAAAGCTTTTAAGAAGTTAGCTAACGCCGCTGCCGTAGCTGCCAGATCACTATCCCTATGTCTAGCTTTCTGCAACAAAAGTTGCAGGCCCAACAATAAAACAATTCAAAAAAGAAAACTAATGCCTGCTTTTTACAGAAAACAATAATAAAAAAAAAAAATACAAAATATGATAGATAAAAACAATCGACAAAACCAATGAATAACTGGCTCTAGACTTGGGACAGGTAATTACAGCTTGTGGCAGGGATAAACACACTTGCTGGCAAGCAACACTCCCATAACCTGAAACAGTGGTGTTACAGCACACTTGAGATATTTCAGGTAAATAAAAATATGGAGAAAAATATAAAATCGTTTCATCCCGCTGCAATTGTTTGCATCTGTCCTGAGTTAGGAATCTTATGTTCAGTGGTTGTCGTCTGTTTATGTTTTTCTTTTAAAGTGTTTCTTTATTAGACTGTTGGTTTTCCTGTTTGAATGGCTTCACATTAATAATTTTTGGGGCCCTTTTTTACGTTGCTGTTCAGCGCACCTGTGAGCCTTGGCTCCGTGCTGAAGACAGTACCTTGACATATAATGGTTTACTTTTATAAATTGTGACTTGGATGAAAAGTTGTCTCAATGGCACTCATACCACATCTTCCTATATCTGCTTAGTTAAAGCTACAGGTATTTTCAATCCTTTAAATTAATGCTAGTTGAATGCTTCTTAAAATTATTTCAATCAACAAAGATGTTGATAAATAGCTCTCCATTAATGACCTAAGCTTCCCTCCCCATCTCTTCCTGCTTCCAATGCTAACTACAATAATCATTAACACTATATAATATTTGAAAACAGAAAACAAATAATGCAATGATACAGAGCTTTAAGTTTTCCTTTTCAAGTATAAAAGTTGTCATGAAGGGTAAAATCTATCAATCTTAGTTTTCCCTAAAATTTTCAAAACTAAAACAATATTGATAAGCACAGTTCTTTCAATGTAAACAAACATGTATTCTTTCCTTGCAAACTTATTGAACTGATGAGACAAAATGTATATATCATGCATGTTTATGCAAGATAAAACCCTGGTGTGTCTTCAATGACAAGAGCCTTTCACAATCCAATTATAGTAGTTTGTAAGATGTTGAACAAGTGAACAAGATAGAAACAACTATTAATACACACCAAACACCACTGCTTCTCTACATATCTGTAGAAATACAGCAACATTGATATATAAAGCTTACAATCATTAAAACAAAAAACATACAAAAAGTATTACACAGCATAAGGTATTAAAGTTAACTCCAGTCTAAGATTCTCAATAATCGTTTTGTTTGAAAATGCAAACTGATTAACAAAAAAGTTATAACAAACAATCATGATTCCAAAGGTCACTGAACATCTCTACTCCACAAAAGATAAAAAATAACCTTCATCAGTAATATTAATGGAGTAACCTTCGTTAGTATCACTTGACTATTGTAAAATGTAATTCTACAATTCTGAAATACCAAAAATGTATCTTCATGTGTATACTGCATGAAAAATTCTATCCAATGTATAATCTATGTTTGAAAATCACATTTATTTACAACTATACAACTGTTTTTTTTTTTAAAAGAACTCAAATATTTCTACAATACTGTATAAGGGGAGGTTACTGTTCCTGAAATTTACAACACAATCATTCTTTAATTTACTGTTCATTTAAAAAAAATGTCAATGGAATTAGATGTGATGAATTATTCATGTTATTTGTATACACCTCATTTGCTTCATGCTAATAACCTTTCAATTAGGTCATGGGCTAGAATACTTAATCAGTCGACCCGTTTGTACAGGTGAATTCAAACTGCAAATTGATAAAACATTTTAGCAATTGGTATTTTGAAAGGACACTATCTTTCGTATATCACCTTCAATAAATCTTTCAAGCAAAAAAATTCTGTTTTCCTAGATATACTTGCAAATTTAATTAACAAATTGTGTAGAAACCTCTAACAATTTTTTTGTAATTGTTGCCAAAATAGACTTTAACACACAACAAACACCAATGAATTCAAAAGACTGGGGATTGGACTCAACCTACTCAATCTAGACAAGCACATAAAGTCAACCAGGTTTCAAGGTCATAAAACTGAGTCATAGGTCATATACCAAGTTAGGCATGTGATAAAGTTTTTTTCTACTGTTCTATAGCTATGATTATATTAACTTGATGTATTTACATGCATATTTTTTTACTGTGTGGTCAAATTCAAGAATATGACCACATTTCTCCCATTCAACATGTTTAAGATAAACATATAATGTTCTTTACCCTAAAAGTAATGGAGAGAAAATGCAGTTTATAGGTGTAATACCACCAAATCTTGGTACGTCACATCCGGTTGTATACGAAAGTAGGTCTAAAAAAATATCCCTTGAACTTGACAGTTGTGGAAAATTAACCCTGCATTGCAATGCACTTAAATTTTTCTGAGTCATAAACATGTATGTTGAGTGTCTGAAAGCATCATTCCTTTTAAATTTGATGGTCTTATAAAATATTTTGGAAAGTTAAGGTTATATAGTTACCAAAGCAGGTAACCAGTAAATAACAGTGTAAAAATTGGGTTGTTTACTTCCAGTGATGGTTACTTTCTTATATGCAATGAAATATAGTGTGAAATTTTCACTGTAGCACTGGAAAGGATTAAACTTTATACATGCAAAGTATTTCTTTGGTTGAAATAAAGGTAAATACTGTACATTTTTTTTAAAAGTGTCAATTTAACAAAGACTAATAGGGGAAAATCAATGGTGGTATTACACCTATAGTTATATAAAAGTAAATTTAGTTTTTCTGCCAGTGACAAATAGCCTTACCAAGAACTCCAATGTCAAGTCCAGCTAACTGACTTCTTATTGCATCATATATTTGTAAGCCAGCACTAAAATCAGCTACAATTATCTTGGTTTTTACTTTGAACTTTTGTTCTAAAAAAAAAAAAGCACATTAGAATCAGAAATGATTAAGAAATTTAATATCAATAAGTTATGTATGAAACAAAATTTGTATCAATTGTTCAACTTTGGCGTTGCTAAATATCAAATTAGTCTAAACAAATTGGTAACCACCTATTCAATGAATTCAAAGAGTGAATTGATCAACTGAGTGTTTTTATCTGGTTTGAATGCTCATACATGTATAAACCATTGTGACACTAATATTGTATTTTCAAAAAGAATGGTATAATATAGAAAATTGAAAAGCACAATTCACAAAGAGCAGAAAAAAAACCTTTACTCATCTGTTTATGTTACAGATGCCTCATGTGGAGCTGGGTTCTGCTAAACTTTACGATGAGATCATCCTGGTTTTCAGTGAGGTTTGTGTTGATAAGTCCTTGGTTTTTATATGTAGGTGTTTGATGTATGTCTTTTGATAAATTTTTGGGATTTAGTCATTGCATTCTCATTAGCCTTGTTTCGTGAAACATTGATATTGATATTCATTTTGTTTAGTCAACTAATAAGTTAAAAATCACTTTTCTACAATATTGATTGAAAATCTGGTTTTATTCATTTTGTTTAGTCAACTAATAAGTTAAAAATCACTTTTCTACAATATTGATTGAAAATCTGTTTTTCTACAAAAACCATATATATATAGGATTCTGTTGAATGAGTGTTCAATACTTCCTATGCTTCATGTTCTTTGATCTAAGATATTATTTTTTTTAAGCTCAGTCCTTTAATATATAACTTGGACTTTGCTCCAGGATACAGGTTCAAAATAACCATTCTATAACTCTATGACAATCTTTGTAATTATCTTAAAATAGATTTACCGATTTCTTTGGCACAATCTTCTAACTTTGACTTTGTTCTGCTTATCAAGATAATGTCCATTCCTTTCTTGGCCAGCTGTGAACAATAAAATGTATTCCATAAGTATACATGTATGTTGAAATTGGATCCCTGTTTTGAGTGAAATGTATTACAAAATTTTAAAAAAATCAACAGAACCAAATATATTTTCATAAGAAATTTCCTACTGGTCCTGTGCTAATTCTAAAAAACTTTTTGTACATGAAATTTTGAATATAACAACAAATTCTTTGTTAAAGTATTCTTGTGATATGATCATATGCTTCAATCATTACAAGCTACTTATAACATAAGATTTGAACACGTAATCTTAATAATTTCCTACTTCCTATATCAAGTGTCTGGACCTGCATCAGCTTCTAGCAATTGATTGAGGAAACATGAACAATTGATCATTTCCTTTCAATGAAGCCAAAAATATTTCCTTGTTCAACAATGGGTTGTAAAATTACAAATAATGGCAAACAGGTATAGTCATGATCAGTCAGCGGACTTACTTAAATGAGTGATTTTCTAAATCACTGATTTAAGTAAAATTATTTCCATAAAGACTGGAAGTAAGAGTTGTCTTTCTTTAATAATCACCTACTTAAGTATTACAAATTAATCACTACAAGAAGTGATTTAATTTTATTATAGCTTTAAATATAGAATACTAATGATCCAGGGACTAATTATGTTTCTAAAATTATCAAAACCAACATCTGTGTTGTCTAGGTCATTTCAGGTGATGACTTTGTACTGAATCTAGGATAATGACATTAAAATCACTTGTTTAAGTATCATACCTCAATTTCCTTCCCAAAAATCACTTATTTAAGTATCAATATTTTAATAACCCTCACTAATTTCAACACCCCCGAACAGGGTAAAACTACAAAATCACAATTTGTGACAAAACTTCAAATTTGCTACTCAAATAAGTGATTTAAAAATCACTTATTTCAGTAAGTCCCCTGACTGATGATAGTAGGAGCTTCATGGCAGAAATATCTTACAGCCTACAATTCAATATTATCAAGCTGTAGTCCAAATTTAATAATTGATCCATCCCTTCCATCAGCAGCCTAGAAAATTTTGAATAAATTTTTCTTGAGCTATGAGTGTCATAAATTTACTAACTATCAGGCAACAGAAAGAAGCTGTATTACCATGATTACAGTTGTAAAACATTTCTTACACACTACAACTCAACATTTTAAAGCTGCAGACCAAATAAACAAAGAAGCCAAGCAAATTATTGCATGTACAAGTTTCTACCCAAAATATCATTGAAAGACTAAGGACAGTAAGTCAGATGGAGTTGAGCAGTTCGTGGACTTTTTGTTAAGCAGAAAACAGCTATTTTTCTTTTATCATGTTTATATGACTTACTTAACATGCTTAAGACCTGAAACAGTATACAATGGTATATATGATTAAAAGAGATGCTATGAAAAAGAGCAAGAATTCTACAACACAAACAAACTAAAAGATATTTACTTATTGAATAGTCAATAACTAAATGTAATAATCTAGAAAGGCCTGGAGAACTTACTTGGTGTGTGTATCCTTTTCCAATGCCATCTGTAGCACCAGTAACCACTGTCAAAAAAGAAATGATGTTTTTATAATTATGTTTATATTCCACATTATCAAGAGCAGTGCTGCCAAGTCTCACGTATTTGTGACATTTTCCTTTGATCTATTGTTTTTTCTCTTTGATCTTTACAATTTTTGCCAAATCTCACGCATTTGCTTCATGAAAACTTGACAGCCCTACAAGAGACTGTGAAGTTTATATTGAACCTACTTTTTCAGTAATTTCAGAAAGATTTGATCCCTGTTCTACAAGTTACACATTATAAAAATTATGGAACTGCTGTATTATTATATATGCATGATAAGTATACGTAACAAAAAACAAGTCTAAAGGTTTTATTATAAATACTACACTACAGCTCACGTGGATTTTGATATTTCCACGTGCCCACCGTGGGCGTGGGCACTTCCTGTCCACGGGGGTCCACGTGCCCACGCGTGTCCACGGGTATACGAGTTGGCGGAAGTTTATCGATCCATGTCTATTGCGTGTTTTACATGAGTCAGCAAGAAGCAGATATGTCAGATATGGTATGATTTGCAATGTTCGAGACAACTCTTTACAAGAGTACAAGAGACCAAATTTGACAAATAAAAAAAAAAAAAAAAAAACGAGCGGGATTTTGCTTGGGTATGTCAACATGGTCAATATGTAGTTTGTATTATGCTTTTCAAAAAATAAAGTTAGCCAAACTAGTTCATGTTGTTTTCAAGCTGCAGGTTGGGAAGAAAATTGACACATGTGGTAAAGTTTATAAACAGAAAACATGGAAAAAGCAATACAGTGTATATAACATATATTATGTGAATAGAAAGAATATGCATGTGAAATACAAAATTTTATGTGTCTGAAATTTGTTCACCATAGGCAATGATTTATCTGATTGACCATAAATCAGTTGGACTAACAAATTTTAAGAAAAATATGTTATCTGCATCGATCTGTATATAAAATCTGGAAAACATGACACTTTAACTACACAGAAAAAAAACTTTAATACCTACACGTCAGTCTTCACGACGAGTGGCAGCCCAGGCAGCCCAGGCTGGTAAAATTGCTCTCGGGCCTGTAAAAATCAGACCTACATGTACAGGCCAACAGAATCTAACTAAAAAATTTCAAAAATTGAGCTGCGGGCCTGTAGATTTAGCAGTTCAGCGTGAAGACTGACACGTACAAGCCAGAAAGCTTATTTCACGAAAATACTTTTTAAAACAAGAATGTGTCCATAGTACACGGATGCCCCACTCCCACTAACATTTTCAATCTTTAGTGGACCGTGAAATCGGGGTAAAAACTCTAATTTGGCATTTAAATAAGAAAGTTCATATCATATATATGGCACATGCATACTAAGTTTCAAATTGATTGGTTTTCAACTTCATCAAAAACTGACTTGACCAAAAACTTTAATCTGAAACTTGCACTATCATTTTCTATGTTCAGCATGTTCAGTAGACCATGAAATTGGGGTCAAACTTCTAATTTGGCATTAAAATTAGAAAGATCATACCATAGGGAACATGTATACTAATTTTTAAGTTGATTAGACTTCAACTTCATCAAAAACTACCTTGACCAAAAACTTTAACCTGAAGTGGGACAGACAGACGAAAAAACAAACAGACGGACTAAGAACGAATAGAGGGACAAACTAACAAACAGACGCACAGACAAGAAAACATAATGCCCCTCTTCTATCGTAATAGGGGCATAAAAAGTACAATGTATAAAAATAAAGAGATGTGGCTACGAGACAACTATCCACAGGAGTCAAGGGGCTTAGGGCTTGTGGTTTTTCAATCAGGGCCTATTCACCAAGATTCCTGTTCACTAGCTGTTATACCTGTTCACCCTACATGTAGGTCCCTTCACCCTTATCTTTACTTTTATTTTGTTGTCTTATTGAAAAATATATATTATATATTGTGTAAAACATTTCGGAAAATTTCGGATAATATTTATGTTGCATTGCCATGATTGCTGCTACTGGATAATAACTATTCATTCTCATTTGATTTGTGCTATAAAATGTAGATAAAAGTAGTCTCATTGGGATTGGAGGGGGGGGGTTCTGATCCCGGATCTCGCTTACTGTTTTGTCAGATTCCTGGATCTTGCTTACACTATGAATGTAAGGAATTCTCATTATTTTGTAATTTCCCAAGGCCTGCTAGACTTCATTTCCCTTTTTTACGGCACAATAATTTGACTTTCACATGTCATGCTTACAAAAAATCAGCAATCCCACCTCACGTTTAGACCCCTGAATGAGACCCATGATGAGGCCACAATTAAAAATATTTCAGTTTGCCCAAACCCGACCCATGATGACTGGGTGTGGGTAGGTAGGTAGGCAAATTCTTTTTTTTTTTCAGAATTTGCATAAAAATATTAAAAGATCTTAAAACAGCCCTTTTTTCCCCCCCGTGAAACCTTTGTAGAGTCAACCAAAAGCCATGAATTTAAAACCTCTATAAATAAATTAGTCTACTTTATGATTTGTATCCTGAGATGTTTATAACCCTGACAATTGCTAAATGTGTGAAAGGGCTGGTGGATTTATGAAGTGATTTTCAACAGTTACATCAACAGATGTTTGTGTAAAAAAAATATCAGCTGACTATGTAATGATTTGATTTGTTTGCAGTTTTTAAATCCTATATCTTTTAAAATAGATTAAATGTCCTAAAATATTTTATATGAATAATTATCTACCATCCATAGTTTCTGTCTTTTTTTGTTTTGAAAACAAATTTATATTTTACATTATCACACAGGTAAACTAATTTGGCTATAAATAGATCAAAACATGTTCTGTAGAACTCCAAACTAAAAACGTATTTGTTATAATTTTATTTCTTTAAATAATCAAGTTTAAATTTTTGAAAATAATCATTATTCATCAAATATAATTGCATAAAGACAAAAGTTAAGGTTTTCTGAAGACTATTTATATTTAGGTCATGGTTCTAGTGGCTTCCTCACAAATTTGTATAAAAATCCAACCTAACATGTGTTTACTTTTGCACATGTGAAAAAAAATATTTCTGACAAAAGCCAGATTTCTCTTGTCAAAGGGGATTTATATTTATATTGCAATAAATTATTCAGAAGGAGTTACATTCAGTTAAGATTATATTTCTGATTCTGTGAGCAATTATAGTTTTATCAAAATTCACATGTTTTACTTTTTTACATTTGTTAAGTCAGAAGATAAAAACAGAGAACATCGAATATCGATTAACTGTGTCTCTTATGCGCTTTCTTTTCATCTTATTCACAGTTACTTTCAAACACAAAGACGACAAACATTAAGTTTTATACGATGATGGAGCGGACACGTAAAAATCCGCAAAAAAAAAAATTATTCTGAAAAACGTCAAAAAAAGAATTTGAGTCGGGGGGTTTATTTTGGGTCGGTCGCGTTTGGGCAAACATACAATCTTTTTATTTTGGCCCGAATACAAAGATATTTAATATAAAACAAATGATAATCAACTTTCATGTAGAAACTAATTTGGTCAAAACAAACTTGAGATCAAAGAAGCCAAATATATATTTTCTTTTAATATGTTAATATTTTCTATATTGATATATATCTGAACAAGTTTATAAAACTTTAATATCATTAGTATTTGAAAAAAAAAAACTAAGTCAGAAGGACTCTGGGCTAATGAATATGTACATATATATAGCATGTATAGTATCATGTATGTGTCAATTGTATAAGGTCAACCCAGCCCAATTCTTTCAGTTCAAAAGTTGTTTGACAGTAAATTTAAGGTACAAATGTATCTGGTCGTTCCAGCCCCAAGTCAATCCGGCCCAAAGTTGATCCAGCCCAAGTTTATCCGGCGCACATTGATCCGTCTCCAAGTCGGTCCAGCCCAATAATAAATATGAATAAACTATATTCACTATATGGAGGTATTTGTGACAAATTTGAACAGTATAAACGGAATTTGCAAAAGGTGTCGATGACAGATGAAAACAGGTAAGTGAAGTATTGGAGTATACTAGTTAAAGAACTATTTTTAATCGATACGAAACTGAGTGTTATTGTGTCTGTTTGTATAGCAGCTCTGAGGGGGGAAAGGACTTTTATCGGGACTCTGGGATCGAGTGTTTTTAAGCTCAGAATTTCGGGATTGACCCTTTCAGGATCTGGGAATTCTTTTTTCGAATTTCGGGACCTCAGGATTTCGTATTTTTATTTCTTATAAATATATTTTTTATTGGGGCCGGATCTACTTTACATATGGGCCAGATCGACGTGGGGCCGGATCAACGTGGGACGGATCAACTTGGGCTGGATCGACGTGGGCCCAGATTGACCCGAAAGCAAATTTAAAACTGTTAAATATGAATATGAATTTTGGACCATAACGACCTCAAATGGATCCACATCAAATGATGAAAGAGGGGTGGGGAGGACCTTTGTAGGGACGTCGTGATCCGGTGTTTTTAAGCTTTGGATTTACGGATTGACCCTTTCGGAATCCTGGATTTCTTTTAACAAATTTCGGGATGTCAGGATTTAATTTTTTTTTAATTCAGGACCTCAGGATTTCATGTTTTCAAGCGCGGGATTTTGGGATCAGGATCACCCCCCCCCCCCCCCCCCCCAATGAAACCTGTTACCAAAAGACATGTGAGACAACCATATGCATGACAACAGGACTTCTAGAGGTTTACATACAATGTGCTAGCTTCAACAATAGACAGTTGTTTTACATACAAATCGATTTTAAAAGTCCAAATTTGCCAGATACTATACCGACTCTAAATAAACTTATTAGTACAAGTCTATATTTTATCATAAGTTGCACCTACCAGCCCACTGTCCACATTTCTTCAAATTCTTAGTTAAACCAAGCGGTTTTGCTAACAGAAAGACCTTGATGCCATTGAAAATTGACAGGGCGAGTTTAAGTGCAATGTATGAAACAGACACCACTCCTGCTACTGCAAAAAGATCTGAATAATTCCCAAGAAAACTTTGGCCATTAGACGCCATGGTACTACCGGCAAGTGAATCATGTGATGTGTAAGATTTTTTAGGTAGAACGGTAATTTATCGTATGTTTAAACACTTCAGTGATCAAAATCGTGTGTCCAAGGTAAACACTGATAAAAAAAATAGAGTTATCTCGCTTTGTGTGCTATTTGGCACATTGTTCTTCCAACAGTTTTTATTCGAGCGCAACTGCTGAGATACCAAGCATTTTTCCATTTGATTTAAATTGCGAACCTGATAGAAAACACCCCTATAGAAAATGCTTTGATTTTGTTATCAGTATAAAATTAAAAGCAATCAAATTGCTAAATATCATTGTTATATACATATGCACATTCATGGATTTACAATCTGTCGATACCAGTATCTTAAATTGGCATTGCACACGGTCATGTTTTTCTCTGACTGTTTATGACGTCTTTATACTAAATCCCACATTGAATGTTGGATGTGTACTGATTGATAATTTAGTCTTAGATGCATGATTTTTTGCTAGTTGTTAGTTGTTTTGAACTAGCTGTCAGTAACTGTGAGTACTATCAGATCTGTACTTCGTGTCTTTTTGTTTTTGGGATGAAAGAAGAAGAAGAAGCCAACACTATCATGTAATATAAAAAAAGAAGATGTGGTATAATTTCCAATGAGACGAGATTCAGACAACTCTCCACAAGAACCCAAATGACACAGAAATTAACAACTATAGGTCATCGTACGACCTTCAACAATGAGCAAAGCTCATACCGCATAGTCAGATATAAAAGGCCCCGAAATGGCTAATGACAGTAAAACAATTCAATCAATAAAACTAACCGGCCTAATCTATGTACAAAAATGAACGAAAAAAATATAATACATCAACCGGTAAAACGACAACCAGTAAATTACAGACGGCCTGACTTGGGACGGGCACATACATACAGAAATCGGCGGTGTTAAACATTTTAGCGGGAACCCAACCTTCCCCCTAACCTGGGACAGTGGTCATGCATTACTCTATAAGAACGAAAATGGTATATGATGTCATAATTCTGCACGTTCTTATACGGACCAGTCATTTGTTGCTGAAATGTAATGAATTAAGGGGATGGAGTACGAGTTATACATTTCTGGGAATGGAAAAGGAGGCGGGGGGGGGGGGGGGGTATTCAATGTGTTTCAATACTTCAATGGGGGTAGCGCATCGCCGTGGAAGAAGTTTACAATAAAAATTATTTGAACTAGTCCTGTTTTTCAATGATATACATGTAAACATTATTCCTGATTTGATGAATGGTCTCAATCAGTATCTGAAGTTATTGAACAAAAGACTCTAGCACTTGGTTCAGATGTCATACCGGTATTTATAAATATTGCGTCATATTTTTTTGGCTTAAAACTTCATTTAAAAATTAAATGATTTATCATGTGAGTCATGACCATTTCCATTTCTTTGTTGCACAAATAATTTACACGATGAAGAATCACAATAATAGGGAATACTAGTTTTATGTTTATCAGTTTTGCTGTGTTTTTTAAAGGTTTGTTTAGTATTACAAAAGACTCTTGTATCATATCCATTTCTATGCATTTAATAAAAACACTGGTTATTTGAGAACTCAGGTCACTGAATCTAGCCTCATTCTGTGTCAGTGTAGTGTTATTTGAGAACTCAGGTCACTGAATCTAGCCTCTTTCTGTGTCAGTGTAGTCTTATTTGAGAACTCAGGTCACTGAATCTAGCCTCATTCTGTGTCAGTCTAGTGTTATTTGAGAACTCAGGTCACTGAATCTAGCCTCATTCTGTGTCAGTGTAGTGTTATTTGAGAACTCAGGTCACTGAATCTAGCCTCATTCTGTGTCAGTGTAGTGTTATTTGTTTGGAATAAACTTAGTTTATCATACAATTTAATACATTATGTATGAAGTATAGATTTGTTGACAACTTATAAACTAGGTAAGGTGGCTGAGGCATTCATCCTATGTTATCCACGATCATAACCATCATCATCTTCGCTAGCCAAGGGTTACGATCCACTCCCGTTCTCTTGAAGAGAACGGGAGTGGATCGTAACCCTTGGCTAGCGAAGATGAACCATCATCATCAGATATTATTATTGACGCAATGTATATAACAATGACAACTAATACTTTTTATTCCGTTTGATGTCCGGAATCCAATTTAAAAAAATGCACATTTTTCTGTTTGACTAGAATGCAATTTCATGGCAGGCCTAGATGTTTAAAAAAAAAAACAACATTTGTACTGCCTACTTTGGACTACAATAAACCCATCATATATACCAGGATTGAAATTTAGTAGTTGAGCTAGACGCGCGTTTCGCCGTCTACAGAAGACTCATAAGTGACGCTCGAATAAAAATAATGAAAAGGCCATATAAAGGTTAATTAATTTCTATTTTTTATAGAGGGACGAACATCAAAGCCTATACACATACTTCCACATTTAATTTTTTGCTTGGTAAAATTAGAAGACTTAAATTGAGAATGGAAATGGGATGTGTCAAAGAGACAACAACCCGACAACAGAACAGACACCGGCAGAAGGTCATCAATAGGTCTTCAATGCAGCGAGAAACTCTCGCACCTTGAGGCGTCCTTCAGATGGCCCATACACAAATATTTATACTAGTTCAGTGATAATGGACGCCATACTAAACTACTAGTATAAGTGTATTTGTATCTTTCTCTGCTTAACAACAAATTCAACTAAAACATAACGTACGGGGCATTTTATAGCTGACTATGCGGTATGGGCTTTGCTCATTGTTGAAGGCCGTACGGTGACCTATAGTTGTTAATTTCTGTGTTATTTTGGTCTCATTGACAATCATACCACATATTCTTTTTTTTTTAATTTCAAATTTACGATACAGTAACATATATATCTCAACACAACAAAAAAATAAAAAACAAAAAAGTAATCTTAATTGACTTTTCTTTGACATCAACAATCATGAAAACGTAGATTTGATTTACCATTTTATTTATTTTTGCACCCGTAGATTTTATTTTACATAATGTCAACCAGCCTTAGAAAACATGTTCACAGAAAAAAGAAAATTAAATGAACATCCCGCTAACATGTTTAACCCCGCCACATTATTTATATATGTGCCTGTCCCAAGTCAGGAGCCTGTAATTCAGTGGTTGTCGTTTGTGTATGTGTTACATATTTGTTTTTCGTTCATTTTTTTTTTACATACATAAGGCCGTTAGTTTTCTCGTTTGAATATATTGTTTTACATTGTTTTATCGGGGCCTTTTATAGCTGACTATGCGGTATGGGCTTTGCTCATTGTTGAAGGCCGTACGGTGACCTATAGTTGTTAATGTCTGTGTCATTTTGGTCTTTTGTGGATAGTTGTCTCATTGGCAATCATACCACATCTTCTTTTTTATATGCTCTTATAACATCACATTTTCAACACTATTGCATCTGTAACTTTTCACATTTTAATCTTCTTTTGAGCAATACAAGGATTTACTTTACAGAGTTTTATTTTTTGATGTAGACCACAAATACAAACTGGCTACCAAGGTCAAAATGCGTTATAATTGCCCGAAATTGAAAAGGTCTTTTGTGGAAACGCTGGTGTATTCAATTGGGATTTTGCATGAACACACCATAATTTGTCCTTCAGTTTCCTAATTCTGAGCAAATATTGATGATAGAATGAAATTCAAAACAGTGTGGCTGTGGCCATTGATTGACACATTAAATTCATCCATTGACTGGGACAATTTACGTGAACGTTTGTCTGTAACGACCACTGTTCACAACGTACCTACGATAGACATTTAAACTGTGGGGTCACCAAAGGTTTCTTAACGCCTTTAATTATAAAATAATTCGAAAAATTAATCAGGAATAACCTTTATGTTTTGATTTATATAATTGATATAAATCAAAACATCGTGTTATTTCTGATTATTTTTTCGAATTACTTTATTAAGGTGTTGAGAACCTTTGGTCACTTTGGACCCCATAGTTTAAGTGTCTTTAAAAAGTACATAGTGAGCAGTGGTCGTTACATGCAAACGTTCACCTAAATTGTCCCAGTCAATGGATGAATTTAATGTGTCAATCAATGGCTACAGCCACACTGTTTTGAATTTCATTCTAGACGACACCGTGAATTCTACCTAGGATTTTCCTATACTTGTACTCATTTTTTGGTGCCACAACGAAATAAAAAAAAAACAGCCCTCTACGCTGTAACATAACACAACATACGGAAAACACCAAGAAACAGTTTCAAAGGATTCGTCTCATACATAAAAAACAAAAACATGCATGAATGCACTAAGGGTATCTCTTTATTTATTTCGAGTTTTGTGTTGTCAATCTGAAATCCATCCAAGATGGCTGTCAATTTGGAACTCAGTTATGTATAAGCGCGATTTTCGGGATTTGTTTTCGAAAATTTACAGTATAAGATGCCTTCTACACAAGGCAGGTTTCAGTACACTATACAAGAACAAAACAATGGCTTGCAAATTGAGTAAAACATTTCACTGAAACAAGACTTAGTGTAAATGTAGTAAAGATGTTGCAAGTATAGATGCCACTGTTTACCAGTATTCTTGATACAAGTTGTCAACATGCAAAATTTAAACAAATTTTATTTATGGAAAACTTGCTAAAAGGTAGGTAGCTTCTATAAAGTAAATAACTAGTATCCAATTGTGATGAACATAATCATTAATGCAACATAGAGGTTAGACGGTGAAATATTTACGACGTGTGCATGATCAGTATGATTTTCTTCCAATTGCACTTTGCTTCCTCCGCTGTAGACGTTTTTATTTAGAAACGTCGGTATCATTAATACTATGGGATAAGCTCGAGTATATATATATATATATATATATATATATATATAAAAAAACGTTATTATCGTTATAGTTTGTTTTTTTTTTTGAAATTTTGATGGATAGCCGACTCTTTTTAGCAGTTATGTCATTTATTGTTGGTTTTAACAAAATTTTGCATTTCCTGGTAACCTATTCTAGCAGTTAAAAAGTAACCTTCAACAACAAGATAAGAGATATAGTTTTACAAACAAGACAAATCATCGTTGTCAGCAATTAATTGACGGTTTTAGTCGTCATAGTGTTGTGATGTTGCAAAACCTACATGTATAGTAGACCGACATATTCTCAAAGGAAGTCGTTTGTTGATGTGGCTCATACGTTTTTCTCATTTTCGTTTGTTTTCATGTTTGCTAGTAATTTTGGGGCCCTTTATATCTTGCTGTTCGATGTGACCCAAGGCTCCGTGTCGACAACCGTACTTTGACCTAGTATGATGGTTTACTTTTACATATTGTGACTTAGATGGAGAGTTGTCTCATTGGCACTCATACCACATCGTCTTATAATTATTGTCAACAAGACAAGACCTTCTTTCAGTTATTGTCAGTAACGAGTTGACCTATTATCACTGGGGTAAAGCTGATGACCGTAACTGCATTCACGGTCATCCCAAGATATCGGATGAAAAATTAGGTCAGTATCTGTATTGTCTGTTACTGTGTTTCTATATCATTTTCTATACAAAGTATACATTGATACGATGTAAATTTATAAAAGATTCACACAGAAATCACAAATTACTACCAAAAAATGTTCAGGAAACGGGAAATTCAATTTGAAAAAATCGCTAACATGTCAGCAAATCATTATCGAGCGTCACTGATGAGTCTTTTGTAGACGAAACACGCGTCTGGCGTATATACTAAATTTAGTCCGGGTATCTATGATGAGTTTATTTACAACCACTGGGTCGATGCCACTGCTGGTGGAGATTTATTTCCCCGAGGGTATCACAAGCCCAGTAGTCAGCACTTTTTGTGCTGACATGAATTGTCATCGATATGGTTATATTTATAAATTTAATGTTTACAAAATTTTGAATTTTTTGAAATACTAAGGCTTTTCTACCTCAGGAATAGTTTACCTCAGCTGTATTTGGCAAAACTTTTAGGAATTTTGGTCCTCAATGCTCTTCAACTTCGTACTTTATTTGGCCTTTTTAACTTTTTTTTGGATTCGAGCGTCACTGATGAGTCTTTTGTAGACGAAACGCTCGTCTGGCGTATATACTAAATTTAGTCCTGGTATCTATGATGAGTTTATTTGTAAAGAATGAATGTAATTTGTAAAGGATGATCGTAACTTTTAAATGATGACCCTCAATTCTAAGAATATCCGTATTTGTATTCATAGCTTTTTGTTGTGGTTGTCTCAATAGGGACCCAGTTATCGGATATAAACATGTTTCATCATTTATTTTTAACTATTTGCCGTATTTTGAGTTCATGACAATTATAGTAAATTGCAAATTTCTCGTAAACAATGAAATATTTATTGATAACGACTTTAAAATTTTAATACAAATTGACAGAGATACCACGAAAAGTTGAAGAAACAATAATGTGTCTCTAGTACATGCCTCATCTACACTATAATTTTCTATGTTCAGTGGACCGTTAAAATGAAAAAAACCTGTAATTTGGCATTATGATTAGAAAGATCATATCATAGAAAACATGTGTACATGTACTACGTTTCAAATTCAAATTCAAATTCAAATATTTTATTGGACAAAGCACATATGATACAATGCGTATTCCAAGATACAAACACATTAAACATGACAATTTATGCAAATACAACATAAAGAAAACATTTCAAGTACTAATTATATATATAATATCACAGTATTACCAAGTATTATACTTATGGTAGACCAACTGACATTAGGTTTCAAGTTGATTGGACTTCAACGTCATCAAAAACCTCCTCGACCAAAAACTTTAACCGTCTGAGGTGGGACAGACGGACGGACGAGCAGACGAACGGACTTGTGGAGAGGGCTTACATAGGCTATGCCTGTTGCCCAATCCAATTCAATTTATTTGAATAAAATATTTTTTAAACTAAACTAAACGAACGGACGAACAAACGAACGGACGCACAGACCAGAAAACATAATGCCCATAAATGGAGCAAAAAAAAAAAAAAAAACACTCATCAAACATATGAATATCCGGTAATCGACCCTGTGTATATGGTTACAGAGGATTTTTTTTGTTGGGATTCATCTCAAGAGAAAAGTGTTGTGGCTTTTAAAGACGGAAAGAAGTTTGTGCACTGAAGTCTCGTATAGTCTATCCACTGCCTTTGCAATTTGAGTTCCCCTCCAAAATCCCGGATTCACGCTACCCTTGTCGTTGCTTGCAGAAAATCAGTAAGTGTATACACGCCACATGTTTGCGTAAAACATACATGTGTAGTCTACTTGTTAAAATATAAAAATCAACAATAATGTTTCAATAGTTTATTTGCAATTGTCCAAAACCACCCTCCGAACTTGGCGATTTGGATACCCCGACGTTATACAAAATCAGACCCGAGTTTTACGGATTTATCGTTATTTTTTTCATATTATTTCCAATTTTGTCTTCCATCGATACAATGAATCATATCATGCTAGACATCTACTTCATTTCTGATTATGTATTCGATGCAATCTCTATCATAAGTTAAACGTTACATCCACGTATAATAGAATAATTTAAAAAAAATAATCATACATGATGCCTATTTTAATGTCTTGAAAGTTTTCAAATTGTATCAACCAATCAACTTACATGAGAAGGAAATATCTTTCAATCAGGTAGCAGACAATATTATCATCGAGGACTTTGCATCGATCCACTGTTAAAATAGGGAAACAATAATAAATATATGATTTTAGTGACCAGAACAATTAATACGTTGACGAAATGATCGAATCCTTAGAACATATACCACTGGATCTAACAGTGGATTTAGAAAAAGAATCAAATCAGAAATTGCCAATGCTCTGATGAGTTTCTCATTCAAGGGATTACGGATAGCTGCAAAACCAAGTATAATTTTAGGCATCATTGACATGAGCAAAATTGATATAAGTATCCCTAATGTAATCACTGTTTTAAAAAATCTACGAGATCCAGTATTTGAAATCGATTTCGGCATTGAAGAAGACTGTCCAGAGGTGTTTAATTCAGAATTGACTGGATATGTGTCCAGTTGTATATTTGTTAGTTCGGAGGAATGGTAAGTTCTTTGAATGGCTTGTTGTCTACTAGATACTGTTTGCACCGACAAAGAGAACAAATCAACGTTGTTGAATTGAGGTATGACTGAGGGACTCTCTGATTGTAAAGGTGTAAAACGTGTAGAATTGTTACCTTCTCGATTAGCTTGTTCAATTTGTACTCTATTTTTCCAGATTCTTGGACTTGTTCGCTGCCAAGATCTGTATATGCGAACTACAACTCCAATATATATAATAATTATTGCAGAAACCAATATCAAATACATTGACTGAAATATACGTAGCGCGAGTAATCTATTCTGTCCTAAGAATGAATTGAGAGAACATGTTGACTCTGACCAAACATTTCCGAAAACATAATGGAATATAAAACTAAAGACAAAACAGCCAGCAAAAATTCCTATTGTTATAGCAACGATTGATATCTTCTGACAAGGATTTTGTACTGTTGGAAATGTAGCTATTAAACGTTCAATGCAAATCCAAAGATTTTGAATTATTGAAAAGAGAAATGTCGAATTGAGTATTGATATTCAGATGTAACAGAACGGTGGTGAATTATTCAAGGTCAATCTTGTATAAATAGTTTCAGCACTAAATGCAGCAGACACTAATCCTGTTGCCGAATCGCTAACACTCAAACACATTACCAGCATTTCGAATCGTTTTTCTTTAAGTTTCTTATCCTTCCATAGTATTACCATACAACAAATGTTAAATACCGAAGTAAACGAAGCCACAATAAATAATAATATATGAAATTCAATTTGTTGTGAATTGCTTGTTGATTCGGATGCGTTCATGGTTGTATTCAAGTATATGGTCGTTTGTTCGTTAGTACTAAAAGACATGATACCTGTTACCATATCAACAACATTTCTATATCACTTTCATATCTCCTAAGCTTTTATAAAACATCCCGTTATTTCATTTTCAATACTGTAATGTCTTTTAAGTGTATACAGCCTACATTGTTGAAAAAAAATTGCTTTTTATAATGTTATAAATATGATCTTTCCATTAATATTTTTACCTTCTTTGATATAAACATGATAAACGATCGAAGCTTTTGTTTGTGGGACAATGAAGATTTTTTATTTGATTATAGATTTTCTCTCCGCTATTTTCTATATAGGAACGTGGTGAATAAAAAAAGATATTTAGTGTCGTATACATGCGACTTACGATGTGTCTCATGTGTTGGGTATATCAAATAACAGTTAAACCGGTACTCAAGAACTAAACAGTCTAACGAATAAAAGGTGATATTAAGTACATGTTCTGCCATCAACCTTCAAACTCCAAAGCAAGTTTTTGGACTAATTTATTTTCGTGTGTATCAATTGTCGTGGATTGAGGAAAACTTATATTTTCGTGGGTATATAATTTTATCAAGTTGGCATAAATAAGCCTTTAGAAAATTAATATTTCGTTGAACATTCAAATTCGAGTTTCATCTGTTCCAACAAAGTGAACGAAAAGTGGTATCAAACGAATAATTATAAATCTACAGTAAACTTTTTAGGCAAATATTTTGAGGTTAAGCTACAAAAGTAGCTATAAACCAGGTATGATCCAACATTTTCTTCGGACAATGCTTATACAAAGGCATGAATTTGACAATTGTTTTTCACAAGTTTCGTTACATTTTCTACTTTAATTTCATAAAAAAAAGCCATTTGCCAATGTAATAAAAAGAATAAATAATCAAAGAATTCAAATTTAATTCACCAATTTCTACAAAAGAGAATGACTGCAATATGACAGTTGTTATCACTTCGTTAGATGTGATTGAGCTTTTGATTTTGCCATTTGATAAGGGACATCCTTTTTGAATTTTCTTCGGGTACTTTTGTGATTGTTCTTTTTTCCAATTATTGTAACCACATTTCTGTTCCCCTTTCTTCGAATTTCACCTATCGAATTAGACTTACATGAGCAAGACACCTGATGTTACATATGGATCGAGACAGTTTACTCTTTTTGAGCACCCAAGATCGCCTCAATATTTGTGGGGTTCGTATTGGTCAGTCTATCATTTTCAATGTTCAGGTATGTGTACTGTTTTATATGTCTTTTTGACCTTTTCGTTTTTCGCCAACTGTCAATGGCAGTTTGTGATCGACTTATAAGTTTAAGCTGGGATTGTATTGGCGCATGACAAATATTTGTACCTTATTTTTATCAAAATTTATTCTAGTTAATAGTTCCAGAGTATAAGATTTTTGTTATCATTACTGAGTTTTTGAACTTTGGTTGAATTTTAAAACTTATAATGAACCAAACGAGAGCAGCTGAAATAGTTTACACTCTTCGGTTCTGTAGCGCAAAAGGATAATGTGTTAGACATGTTTCCTTTACATTTTTCATGACCGGTGCATTTTAATTCACGGTTTGTTAGTGATAAAACTATTGAGTAACATGCATTAGATAATGAATCACATAATTTATTTAATTCTTGAATCATTGACAGTTCCCTTTAACATGTTTAGTTTTTGCATTTAAATTAACAAAGTCCACAATAAAAAAAAATCGGATATTTAAGAGGATACAAATTTGCTTATATGTTTATCGAATGTGTCCTAGGATCTGTCCTAATACAAGTCTTAGGACAAGATTTAAGGTGGAATAACCACTGTCCTACGCCATTTTTCTTTGTTTGATATCTTCCTTGTGAGCAGCAGCCCTCTTTCACAGAAATCATGATAGGAAATACAAGCCATGGAATATCGTTTCAACTGGGAGAGATATACTCCCTATACCGATGCTGCTGTGATTTTGCTATATAAAAATGAAAAGTTCGCAATTGGAAAGCTGAAATCATCTCTTTTGTCATAAAGTTTTGTTCTCATTTGACTCATCATTGTCAATGTATAGATGTAAGTCGAGATATTAGACAGACTTAACCTAAATTGCGACATGTTTGAAAACTCCACTAAGGGCATGTTCTAATTCTACGACAACTTCGATAAACAGGACTCATTTTGACAAGTCTACGCATGAGTAACAATAATTTTAATGGCTAGAAAAAAACCCGTTTGTGACGATGAGATGAATGCTCCGTTCCACTATATATACATACATGTATGCACTTAAATAATTGCAAATATTGAGCGAAAAAAAAAATAAAAATATCAGGAGCAAAAAAGCATGTCATACATATAAGAAGAGTAGGGATGAATCCAAATGAGATATTCTCCTTCCAAGTCACAATTTCTAAAAGTATATCATTATAGATAAAAGTACGGTGTCAACACGGAGCCTTGGCTCATACCAAACAGCACGCTATAAAGGCCTCCAAAAAGGACTAGTGTAAAAACAAGAAAACCAACGGTCTTATTTAAATAAAAAACGAGAAACACTTATAAACCACATCAACCAACGACAACTAGTAAACATCAGATTTCGGACTTAGGACAGATACATACAATTGGAGCGACTCGTTTTAAAAGGTATAAACCTCCACCATTATCTGGAACAGCCGTCTTTTTTTCACACCCGGAACTCTTGTGTCATGTAAAGATTCAGTGAAGATGTCAGGATATGACAGTTGTTTTTCATTCATTTTCAGTTTGATCTTTTGAATTTGTCTTTTGATAAAGGGCTTTTCGTTTTAAAATTTCCTTGGAGATCGTTTTATTTTACTATTTTACTTTTAAGAGTAATGATGTTAAATTTCATTATTGATAAAAGTTAATTCAAATTTGATATAATCAGTAAAGTTGGTGATAATTTTTTTTTTATCGTACTATGCATTGTTTCTTCTTTCCAATAAAGTTTGGGCTTGTGGATTTAAAAAAAAAATATCTTAATACAGGAAAGTTAAACTTTTACACACTATTATATTCATTATTGAATCTCTGCTTGTTCTGCGAAATAAATCCGGTTTCTACTTAAATTGGATTTGAAGACAAACAAAACACTGAATAATGTTACGAGTAAACATAATAAAATACATATTGTTCATGATCAACAACACCAGCTATTTAGATATAGAAGAATATCTGGACAAAAACCAAACATACTGATATATTTTAAAGGATTTGAAAGTATAACGTTTAAATCTTTCTCATCAAGTCTTTAAAACAAGTTAAATTTAAAGCGTTCTCGGAAAGAGTTAATCCGTATCACATATATTACTGGATCTAATAAAGGGTTTATATAGATAGATATGTCTACAACTTGTATGGCCACTAAATGTTCAGGTTTCAGTATTGGTTCGTTCATGACAAGAAGCCCAACAAAAACTTTAGGTAATGTAGCTATTAATAAAATCAATATGATTAATCCCAGTGTTATCGCTATTTTCACGGTCTTCCGTATTTTGGTTTTTGATTTATCAACGCTTCGTTGGTTGGTTGATGAATGACCCTGGCTGTTAGCATCTTGATTTTGTGTGGACAAAGCAGTTTGTGCCGTCGTCATTGAAATCGAAAATACACGAGACTGCCGTCTTCCGAGTGTAGTATTTCCCAGTAGTGGTCGAATTCGCCGCCATGATCTATATACACGAAAGATAACCCCAGAGTATGTTAAAATAATGGCAATTACTATTATCAATTTCGTCGATTGATAGATGCGTAAAAAATGTTTCCTATTTTGTCCCAGTATGCCTTGTATATTGCATGCTGTAGACCAGAAGTTACCATATAACAAGAAGTATATAAGAACCAATACGAAACAAAGCACATATAGAGCCACCGTCATTCCAATAATAGACACTTTTTGACAAGGATTTGTCAATGATGGAAAAGTAGCAATGTATCGTTCAATACATATCCATAATGTCTGAAGTAATGAAAAAAGAAAAGTTGCTATCAAAAGAATTTCTATAAAATAGCAAAAATGTGGCACATTCTCTCCTGACGATCTGAGATAAAGGCTCCTTGAACGTGAAGTTACGGATATAATACCAATAGCAGCGTCACTTATACTCAAACACATTGTCAACATTTCAAATCTTTTTTGTTTTATTTTCTTGTCCATTGCGAGAATAGTTAAGCAGCAAACATTCAAAATAACAATAACAATTGACACTACTAGCATTCCAATCGTCACAGTCAATAATCTAACTCCGTCTGTATCTATTTTATGTGTTGAATTTAAAGTCAAAGTAGAGTTGAACATTGAAGTATTCATTTTGATGAAATTCTAACAGCACAACTTCCTTAATGCATAGTACATGAAGGACTGGAAAACCAAACACTCTAAATGATAGCTTTATATCATCATTATATATATTCAATTAGAAAATATTTTAGGAAAGGATTTTCTGTTTATTTTAGTGACCAATTAACAGCAAGCACAGTATTATTCTAACCTGTAAATCCCGTTGAAAAAGGAAACAGTACGGTGAAAAGGAAATATGATTCTTTGTGATATTCGTATTACAAAGGGAAACATTCTTAATTAAAAACAAACGTATATCCACAAAAAGCAATTATTATCTTTCAGTAATATTTTCTACGCATTTTCATGAGATAAAGTCTGGTAGGCGTGGTATACAAGACTTCCTTTTCAAATATTTCCAGGCTTTTAAATTAAATGAGTACCATAATTACAATATATAAAGGAAAACAAGTTGATACCATTTAGTAGTAATGAACAAGAAAAGAATTGGTTACAAAATCATGTGTGTATATCACATGTTGACGATATGGAATTGATACATGGACATTCACGAACGTGTGAATTAGTATAACAAGAAAAACAAATCACAGGCAAGTGCAGAAGTCAATAAAAACAAATAATTTCAAATGTTATTAACAAGTGAAAAACAAATATCATATTCTTGACTTTGTACGGACATTTTCTGAATTGTGGGTTTAACCTGATTTTATAGCTAAATAAACCTCGCACTAAATCGTTGAATAATAAATGAAATAACGATCGGAATCAAATCATGATAATTAAAAAGTTAGAAACTTATCAATTCTCAAATAAAATATTTCCTCGACTTCATTTTGATAATGAAGTGGAGGACAAAACGAATTATTCACGAGTTTCAAATTAAAAACGGTTTTGAAAATATCAACTAAATTCTTCATTACAATTTCATGTTGAATCTTTTCCAATTGTGTAGTTGGTTTTGATTTTTATATAAAATTCTTTATTCGCCGTTCTATATATGAATAGTACATTTTATGGAAAACTGGTATGAAATGTGAACAAAAGCAACACAGTATATTTTTTCATGCGTCTGAAGCATTATTCAGGATTTACCTTTAATAGTCTTAATGATGTCATACAAGTGGTATATTTAACATTGCCATTAAGCGCGAGGTTTGGCTAGTCACAAACCCAGGTTCAACCCACCAGTTCGATTCTATGTATTTTGCAGTGTCGTTTTTTGGTTGTTGCATTCAGTGCTTCTGTTGCTTCGTTGTTTTCCTCTTATAGCTGATGTGTTTCCCTCGGTTTCAGTTTGGAACCCGGATTTGTATTCTCTCAATCGAGTTATGATTTTTGAACAGCGGTATACTACTGTAACAATTGCCTTTATTTTAGCCGCTACGATAAGGAAGATACACAAGGATTTTTCAAATAAACATGTTTAAAAGAATTCTACCTATTTCTATAACGTTCTGTTTATTGTTTTGGAATAGCCTCCCTTTATCTGTATCATCAAATATCTTAACCATGTGCAAAAAAGGACAGATACATATAATATTAGTTCATTTATCTCATATTTTTATGAACATTATAAATATGTACATTAAACACACATACATATATCTATAACGTCTCAATATAGCAACCATAAGAATTCAATCAAAAAAGAAGTAACTTTAAAACGATAATGAGTGTTATAAAAAGGATGTTATATTCTTTATATGTACACAGTATTCCGTTAAACTAATTAGCTTCATCAGGCGCGTGCAGACATCTAGGTATGCTGTTCAGCTTAATATTGTTCATGTCCGCAATATACCTTTTTAAAGATTATTGCCCTCTGCAAACAATAGATAAAAACAAAGAATTGTGTTAGTTATACAGTGCGGTTTGTATTCCATTTCTTTTACACTTTTTCTCAGCGGATGCAAAATGGATGTGATGTTAGCAGGGATGCAAAACACTTTTTCTAAATCAATTTAGTTTTTAATCAGGATGACGCTGTCACAATAGTATAGTGAATAGTTTTTTTTTTTATGTTTACGTTCTAAGACAATGTCATTAAACTATGTACACTATTCAAGCAGCAGTGTTTAACAAACGTTGTACAAGAACGCTGATTGGACATAAGGGACAATATATCATGTCCTCATGAATGAACGTCATATCAAATACATTCAGAAAGCATTCATAAACACTATTTTACACACAAGTAACTTTAGTTTCTAAACAAAATATCAATATGAACTCATTTAATTTTGTTTTAAACGTGTAAAACAAAATATGTTTGTTACTTGATTTCCTGAGTTTAACAATAGAAACCCCTTTAACATGTTTAATATCTTCTCATGACAAGCACGATAAGTCGCAAAACAAAATTTCAAACAGCAAGCGATGATTTCTAATCATACTAAATTAGTGTAATGGAATTATTAAATGCAATGTAAAACTTAACAATTCAGACATTTCTTATCCTAGATTACTTCTTTATGAAAACTATATTGTATTATTTCATGGTACACCGACCAGAAAATAAAACAAAACATTGCAATTGATTTATTACATAATTGAGCAATCATTTGAGACTTCGAAGCTGTTGATCGCTTACAACACTGCACAATAATAAATTAACATATACATTTATACAATATTCTTTAATAATTTAATTTTGGATGTAACGCGTCTTCTGATTGCCTGACGTTATTTTGTTATCAGGCCATAATTTAGTCATATGACCGTGACGTCATCAACGTTTTTCATTGTTTTCTACGGTTTAAAATGGAATTTTGAATTAAATTTTAAAAATTACTGTAATATTTTTTCTGTCTATTCGAAATATCATAAAAAAATATGGTGCACACTGCTAAATAACCCGTTACGCACGTTATTCAGTGTGCACCAAATTTTTTATGTTATTTCATCATAGACAGAAAAAATATTACAGTCATTCCTTCACAATATTTTTCCATATGAAACATATTTCTTTTGTTATCTATATCAATATCAAAGAGTACTAAGCTTAATTGTTTAAGTTGTAGACTACTGATTCAAAATAATGTAGACTTTGACGACAATCTTTGTTACCTCTGAGAAAAAGTTTTTCATCTCTCTGATGCAGCCATCATGTTTAGTTCGTACATGTAGCTAATATAAAAAAGATGTGGTATGATTGCCAATGAGACAACTGTCCACAAGAGACCAAAATGACACAGACATTAACAACTATGGGTCACCGTACGGCCTTCAACAATGAGCAAAACCCATACCGCATAGTCAGCTATAAATGGCCCCGTGTGGTATAACAGTACAAGATAAGAACGAACTATAAAAATCAGTTGAAAAGGCTTAACTAATCAGATGGACAAAAATACAAGTTGACGTGGCCGGGTACTTGTACATCCCGACAAAAAAGACAAAAGGAACAGATCTGAGAGTACTCGCAGTTATCTGACTGCTAGTTCAAAGCAACTAACAACTAATAAAACAAATCATGCACCTAAGACTAAACTATCAATCCGTACACATCCAACATACAATGGATTTAGTCTAAAGACGTCATAAACAGCCAGAGAAAAATATGACCTTGTGCAATGCCAAGTTACAGGTATCGACAGATTGTAGATCCATGAATGTGTACATGTATATAACATACTAGTAATATTTAGTTTTCTTTTAATTTACTGATAGCAAAAACAATATTTATGCCAATAAAAACAATACTGTGGATTCATTTTTATTCGTGGTATACCAATTTTCGTGGGTTTCGTGGGTCACAGCGAACCACGAATTTAAGAATTCAACGAAGAATAATCCCGAGAAATGTGTATGGAGTCGGTTGTTTATTTCCGGTTATGTTATGCAGTTCTAGTATAGTGTTGACCAGCGATAAACATTGTAACATAACACGTGTTCTTTATTGAAAGAAGATACAAGTATTTTGATTAAATCTATAATAAATATATCGAATATCAGTGATAATTTACTTTTTAAAATTGATTAAAACTGTTTATGGAAAATAACTGCAAGTTGTTAATTACCGTGTCATAGTTTGGTTTACCAGTGATTAAAAATCAATAGGATTAAGTACGGGGATATTGCCCGTAGGTAATATTGTTTATGACAGGAACATTTATTTTCACACCTTATACTTATATCACTGTTTATTATATCGTGATTAGGGAAATGAGCTTTCAATCATAAAGTTTTGAATGCCTTATAGAATTCAGACAAGCATTTATAAATTGTAAAACAACAAATAATTATTGTAATCGAAGTTATCAATGAACACTTTAACCTAGAATGACCAAGCGAGGATTTTGACAATTCACAACTTTTTCAATGAATTCCTTTTTTTTTGTTTTGTTTTATTATTAATCAAACCAAGGAGGTTATATGATCTCCTAAATCAAAAAGAAATCCAAGAATTACGTATCTATTTTTTTTTTTGTTGTAATCAGCGATCCCCGAATTTACGTATACCACGAAACGTCTTTTTTTTTCTCTATCCACGAAAATTGATACCCACGAAAATAAATGAATCCACAGTATTCAATGACCTTATTACAGTGTTGAATTGATAACCCTTTAGAATAAGTTTATTTAAAGGAGCGATAAGTTTACATGGATCATTTCGAAGTTTCCGGGCACGGTTAACAACATTTCCGTAAAAATGAGGATGTGCTATCCCGTTTGAAATAAGTTTTCTACAAGTACAACCAAACTTCAAAACTAAATCTTTATATCTATGGAAAAAATTTAGTAAAGGTTTTAAGTAATTTATGGTAACGATATCCCTGGTTTAATTATTTACCAGTAATACATATATTACGTTCGTTAAAATCAAAAACGTCACAACAGACACGGGCATAGCGAACGAGCTGTGAAATGTAAACACCGTGAGATGTTTCCAAAGGAACATCAGGAGCCTGTAATTCAGTGGTGAATTTAATTTAAACATATTTATTTATAGTGGATTGGGAAACAAGTTTTGCAACTTATATTAATCCCTTTCCACTTTGCGGGTACGAGTGCTGCCTTGTAGCGGCATTAGCCTTCTCTTTTTCGAAATCTACAAGGGTGTCTTTAACGTGCAAGAGATGTGGCTCTCTCTTAACACGGGTCAGCCATTTATCGTCCCCTTCCGACGGACTATCATCGTTTCCTCAAGACCATACTCGCAGATGGTGTCAAGGGAGAGCCGAAAATTGAGTTCCTGAAATTTTCATCCCAAACGGGAATCGAACCAGGAACCTTTGTGTTAGTAGTCCGATGCACTAACCACTACATCACGGCTTCAGTGGTTGTCGTTTGTTTATGTGTTACATATTTGTTTTTCGT
The DNA here is from genome assembly GCA_037788925.1 of Mytilus galloprovincialis. Taxonomy (NCBI): domain Eukaryota; kingdom Metazoa; phylum Mollusca; class Bivalvia; order Mytilida; family Mytilidae; genus Mytilus; species Mytilus galloprovincialis. The sequence goes on from CM075341.1 coordinate 26,592,613, forward strand.
TCATTTTTTTTACATAAATAAGGCCGTTAGTTTTCTCGTTTGAATTGTTTTACATTGTCTTATAGGGGCTTTTATAGCTCACTATGCGGTGTGGGATTTACTCATTGTTGAAGGCCGTACGGTGACCTATAGTTGTTAATGTCTGTGTCATTTTGGTCTTTTGTGGATAGTTGTCTCATTGGCAATCATACCACATCTTCTTTTTTATATCATCATCTAAAAATGGAAAATAAGGAATAGGGAACGAAAAATTGTCCCTTTTGTCGTAAATTTTAGTGTGGAGTTTCTCGTTTAAAATCGAAACATCTAAATCCAGGAAAGGACAGTTCTAACCGAATAAATTTGATTTATTTAAAGTAAGTTCCGTGGGGTAAATTTCAGCAGTATATTGAGAAAAATTCTTGATTATTTAATGAAAAAATATCATCAAGATAACGGTAAGTATTGTTGAATTTATCAATTAAATGCAATTTGGACGAGTCTTTACTGAGTTTAGTCATAAGCTGTGATTCATAACAGTACATAATGCATACAAAAGCACATACAATTGCTTCTTCGAAGGTTATTATAGTAACTCTTCGAATATTATAGTAACCTTTTTTTGTCATTTGCAATGAAGTGGATTGCTGTTTTAGTACTAATGCATACAAAATATCTCTTTCTGTTTTCAACTTTGGGTGTCTCTATTTTGGATGACCTCTATTAATTCAAAGATGATATTTTCAAAAGTATATTATGGCATTGGGCAATTTCTTTATTTGGTATTACATGACCTGTGATTATTACATCTGATGTTAAATTTTATTTCACGTTCGCCAACATATTGCAGCATGCAAGTTCCTCATCAAGTAAGAATTGGAATAATTATTTCCGTTTTACTATACGATATTACATAAATGTTGTACTGCTGCTTTGTAACTGTGCTGGTAAAAGAGTTTTCAGTGTTGGCGACCTTATAGCACTTACAATTGCTTCTTCGAAGGTTGTTATAGTAACTCTTCGAAGTCGTGTTGCTTATGTGATAACAAATCCGGTAAATAGTCTAATTCGGTAGGTCGCATTCATGAAAGGGAAGGGGATTGTAGTTACGACGTAAGGAACATATCCGATATCATTTGTGAAACGGTTATTCCGTAACGGTCAACCAACTCGTGATGGCGTCCGTAAAATTTACGAAGGGATGATTTCAACTTCACCATTTGGAACTCTTGGTTTAATAGCTTCCTTGTAAGCAGCAACCCTCTATCAAGAAAATCATGATAGGAAATGCAAGCACGGGAATATCGTATCAATTGTGAAATATATACCCCGTATGCAGGTGCTACTGGAATACTTAGAAATGGAAAGTTCACAATTGGAAAGCTGAAATCATCTCTTTTGTCGTAAAGTTTTGTTTTCAACTGACCCTCATTGTCAATTTCTAGATGTAAGTCAAGATATGAGGCCGACTTTACTATATCTGTAGTATCCTTTATCTCTAGTTCGATGGGATAGATGCGTTCCACATAGTCACCAAATTTTGAATTATTTAGTGAAAGAACATCATCTATATAGCGGAAAGAAGAAATACATGATATTGCTAACTTCTTATCTATCTTCCTAAGAAGTTCCTGCATGAAGTCAGCCTCATAATAATGAAGAAACAAGTCGGAAAGTTGAGGGGCACAGTTTGTTCCCATTGGAATGCCGACAGTCTGTTGAAAAACACGTCCTCCGAACGTAACAAATATGTTGTCAATCAAGAAGTCAAGCATCTTGATAATATCAGTTTCATAGAATTTTTTGTTTGAATCAGAGTGATCCTTTACAAAGTAGGATTTATCTCTCCCTAAGACAAGATACTTGTATCTACGTTGGCTATTCTTTTTTATGAAGCAAAGCAATACCAACTCCTTCAATTTGTCTTTTAGTTTGGAATGTGGAATACTTGTGTAAAGAGTAGAAAAGTCAAATGTTTTAATACTGTTACAAGATGAAAGAGAGTTAGATTGTATGTACTCTAAAAGATCTTTTGAATTTTTAAGTATTCACATCTGATTCACGCCACTTCTAGAATAGGCAGTTTCACAATAACTTTGAAGCTCGTCTTTGATTGCTGATAAAATAGATATTAATAATTTAGAAAGATTTGTTGTTTGTAAGGACACTTATGTAGTTTAGGTATCCAATACAGTGATGGCAGATCCAGTTCTTCATCTAAGGCTGAAATTCGCGCAAGTAGGCTGAAAAAAAATATGTTTCTGATATTGTCCTTTTCTACATGTCGTTGAAGACAACTATTAATTGTTGTGAAGGACTCAGATGAATGCATCGTTTTATATATTCATAAGTGAAATTCAACTTCTTTCTCTTGTACATTGTTTGTAAAAAAGAATACCACTAGACTTGTCATAGAAATTAACTGCAGTATGGTTCCAATTTAAACCCAATTTGGAATGTTTTAAAAGAGGTAGGACTTTTTTTGCAGTTTAATCTCGGGAATTCGGGGATTTTGTCGGATATATGTTTTTTCAAATTATCGCGATGCAGTACAGGACACATTATTTTCACGGAACTTCTGGATTTAAAACTTATTTTCTAGGAAATTTGTGATGAGACACCCTCCTATTCCCCTTCTTCACTGCCTATTTCTTCCTAACTTTTTGCCAGTTTTAATATCTGAGTACGTTTTTCTTCATAAATACAATTATAAAATATTTTGTCATGTTCCTGATCCTTGCTTCAAATGTGACCTTGAAGCTGTATGTTGGATGATGCAAACATTGCAGGAAACTGTTCAGTACATGATCACTAAAACACATAACACTCAACATTACTAACTGAAATTAAATAAATAAACAAGGCCCCTTCTAGTATGGATTCATTCATATGATCTTCAATGTCATGCCTTTTTATGTTTGCCTTTTCAAATGTTTTTTAATTCAAGTGTCACTTATTTGTCTTTTGTAGACTTCTTGCATACAAAGATTTAATTCTTATATTGACTTACAGTTATGAGCAGAAAATCTACAAAAAAAGTCTACTTTGCCAGTTAAAAAAATCGAGATTTGGTGTTCGGATGTAGAAAGGTAGTTTACCGATAGCATTGTATGTTTTCGTTATATATTAATTTATATTATTCAATCTAATGCATTGTCAATATTTATTACCAAATATACTATTATATAAGTCTAGAATAAAAACAACAGTAGAATACCACTGTTTAAAATTCAAAATGGATTAAGAGAAACAAATCCGGGTTACAAACCAAAACCGATTGAAACATACCAACTATAAGAGGAAAACAACGGAACAACAGACATACTGAACTGCATCAAAACCAAACACCAACATACATAAAACAGACTATTAGATAACAGCTACCATATATCTGACGTGGTAGAGGTCATCTTAGGAAAAACATGGTGGGTTAAACCTGGTGTTATAGTTAGCTAAACCTCCTGCTTATATGACAATGTTAAAGAAATATCGATAAATTGACAATATCAAACAATCGATAAATGACAACATGTTAACCACAGAATACCAATGGTCAGCCCTAATTAACGACAGAGCAGACCACCACAAACAGTGATGTTTTTTTGTGATGTATATATAAATATAGTCTTGAAATTCATACAATTACTTTAAACGAGATCCAAAAATTCACAATTATTTTCACAATACTAGTTCAAATAAATATCATTTAATTAATAGTATTTGATTATTAGAATGTGATCAATTACACTTATATGAATATACACGACGAGAAGATGTTATAAAATCGTGTTGACAAATTTGTGGATGAAGAAATCGCCTTCGTCAGTGTCCTTGTCTATCAAATGCAGTACAATGATAAATTATCTTTGTACATTACTACCTTATAATTGTATCGTTGCCTAATTTTTTTTTTTATCATTTTTATCAGTTTTATTTAAATCATATTCATGAAATTAATCAAATTAAAATTCTGTTTGTTAGCTGTGAGTTTATGCGTCGACAAGTGACTATGTAGAGATTTTACATTATTAAAACAAAAGAATTCAATATCTAATTTACGTTTTGGTATTTCCATATTTGACAAAATAAAAAAGCGATACGAAGTAAATGAATACATAGTACATCAAACTATTTAACTGACATCATATGCAGAAAAAAATCAAACATTGTTATGAAATTGATAAAATGGTCCGTAGAAAAAATTTCTGGACATTCATAGTGTGGGCAATCATGTCCAAAAACAGCAAGTTCAAAAGAAAATAGAAAAATCACAAAAGTATTGAACTCCGAGGAAAATTCAAACAGAAAGTCCCTAATCAAATGGCAAAACCATCAACGCAAACACATTAAATGAATGAACATCAAACGAAAAGACAGTGTTAAAGTATAAGCATTATTAGTACAAATGTAGTAAAGCTTTAAATAATTTTAGTCTGTATTACCACATTTGAATTTCAAACGCTCTCTAAAAGTGTCAATCCGCAATACATATATAATTGGATCTAATAAGGGATTCAAATAAATAAACAAGTCTGAAATCTGTATACCAACCAAATGTGCAGGGGTAAGTGATGGTTCGTTCATGACGATAAGTCCAATTACAATCTTAGGTAATGCTGCAATTAATAAAACCAGTATAAGTATGCCGAGTGTTATAGCCATTTTCATGGTCTTCATCACCCTTGTTTTAGATTTACCTACGCGTGGTAGTTGTGTTGAAGAATGACCTTGGCTGCTATTGTCATTATTATATGTCGAAAAATCAGTTTGCACCGTCGTCATGGTAACCGAAGATCTTCGAAATGCTTGTCTGACATGTATGGTATTACCAAGTTGTGGTTGAATTCGTCGCCATGATTTATATACACGGAAGAGAACACCAGAATATGTTAAAACTATGACAAATACTATAATCAATTTCGTCGATTGGTATATGCGCAAGAATGTTTTCCTGTAATTTCCAAGGATACCTTGAATATTACATGCAGTAGACCAGAAGTTACCATAAATCAAGAAGTAAATAAGAACTAGTCCGACACAAATCACATATAAAGCAACCGTCATTCCAATAATAGACATCTTCCGACATGGATTTGTAACTGTTGGAAAAGTAGCAATGAATCTTTCGATACAAATCCATAATGTCTGCAATAATGAGAATAGAAAAGTTGCTATCAACAAAATTGTAAAAAAATAACAAAAATGTGGTGTATTCTCACCAGTTAATCTAAAATAAATCGTCCTTGAACGTAAAGCAATTGATATGATACCAATACCAGCGTCACTGATGCTCAAACATATTGTCAACATTTCAAATCTTTTTTCTTTTAATTTCTTGTCCTTTGCGAGAATTATTAAGCAGCATATATTTAATATAGCAATTACGATTGAAATCGACAGCACAATGATAGTCAAGTGTAATATTTTAATTCCATCTGTATCTATTTCATCTGTGTCTATTTCCTGTGTTGAATTTAAATTCAATGTGGAGTTGTATACTGAAATATTCATTTTGATGAAATTTTAACGGCACACCTGCATTAATACAATATGCATGTAGAACTGAAATTCCAACTACTCTGTTTGATATTGTACATCAGTGTCACATTGTTTATCATGCATTGCAGATTGAATTGTTGTCATTACGAATTAATCCAATGTGAGGACGTACTTTACACCTGCTACTCCTTTTAAGATGAAATATAGATCAGTGCATAGGAAACATGATACAGGTTATGTTCGTAAGTTAACACAGAAGATTCTTTATTAACTAAAAGTATCAAAAGATTCTCCCAATAAAACGTTAAAAGCAATCATTGTCATAAAACGTATTATTTCCTTCTTATTTTCAATTACATGGACGTACTGTACAAAAGCAGTTTTATATGATTTGGCAGTGTTATATGATGTGAAAAATAAGTTTTCACAATTTTGTTTAGAAAACACGTATTATAATATCGATTGCTAAAGCAACAGTTTGAATTACAGTGGAAAATAACAAATATTTATATTATCACACAGAACAAATAAAGAGAAATAAAGGATTGCATCAATAAAAGATGCAATATTGATCGCCATCATATATGTGTGAAGCTCGATTATATTATATTGTACCTTCCTCGATCCCGATGATGGCTAGATAAAGACAACAGTAGTACATCAGTGTTCAAAAGTCATAAATCGATTGAGAGAAAAAAAAAAACCGGATTAAAAACTAAAAGTTAGAGAAACACAACAACTATAAGAGGAAAGCAAAGGAACAACAGAAACACTGAAGTGCAACAAAACAAAAGCCAACATACATAAACACGAACTATGTAATAAAAGATGTAATATCGATCGATATCATAGATCTGTGACGTTTAATCGTATTATATTGGACCTTTGTCGACACCGCTGATGGCGGACTGCTAGTACACAAAAGTAGACAGTTCTTATTATAACGTGAATAAAGAATAGTTTACTTTTAAGGAAGTATTCAGGTGAAATAAAAAAATCTAGAACGGCGAGAAAAGGCTGACTTGGACTTTTACCTTATGTTTGCATGGGTATTATTTTGGTCTCAAATCGAATGAAACGAAATCTAAAATCTGCTTTTATTTTGTTTAATAACCTTTAATGAGCTATATTAAGGGGGTAGACCTTAGTTCAGGGAGGTAACTCTTTAAATCAGTTAAGCGTTTGTAAAAGTCAAGTTCAATCAATGTATTTTAAGCATTTACCTGAAACAGATTGAAAATAATCTATGTAACCTAGAAGCTTAGAATAAATTTTTGAAAATGGTTGACACAAACGTACTGATGATTTTAAGAGTTATTTTCCTGAACCTAGGTCTACCTCCTTAAAAGAAAATAATTTACCCTGTTTCGTAAGGGAAAAACAAGGAGTCCGAAAAGCATGTTACTTTTAGATATTTTCTAATGTTGACATGTTATATCTTTACACTTTTTTGTGTTTAAGACATGTTGATTGACTGTACCTGATTTTATCTGTTTAGTTACACAAATATCTTCAATATAAATTTACTGATAACATTGATTTGAAACCAAACATGAACTTGAAATAGGATGACATTTTGGATTTTTTCTAAAGCAGCCATTCCATTGTAGTTACGCGATAGTTTTATCGTAATTACGCGATAATTGTCTCGTAATTACGCGATAATTTTCTCGAAATTACACGATAGTTTTCTCGTAATTACGAGATAAATAAAACAACTTTGTGACCCTAATAGACTTTCGTAATTTAACAGTTTTTTTTTTTATCTAAAAATATTATAAATCATTTGATTTGTTTGGCTTATTCAAATTACAAAAGATAATAAATACAGGCAATACATATGATGAAGACATAATCTTTCAATCAGTTTAATTGAAGTCTGGAACTGGCATTTCAGTTAACTGCTAGTAGTCTGTTGTTATTTATGTATTATTGTCATTCTGTTTATTTTTTTGTTGTTGTTTTTGTTTTTTGTTTTTTTTTTAATATATATTTTATTTATTATTTTCATATATTATTCTCAAATCTCATCTTCAAATAAAGATGTACAAACAATAGTTTTGTAATTTGAACCATTTTGCTTTTATTTTTATTGCTTTATTGGTCGAGCACATACTCATAGAGACTAGGCCAATTCTATAAAACCTAAGCCAATTGCTACAGCAACAGATGGGACTATAAATCTTACTCTACATAGGTAAACATATCTCTTCAATATGAGAATACATGTATTAAGAATATCTTTAAATACATGATATTTTACACCCAAGATTATACTTGATAAGGTTGAATGAAAAATTATTTTACATATCACTTCCAACTTTTGAAAAAAGTAAGTTAGAATGTTCGAACATATCTTCATTAAAAAAAGAGATGTATATATGTTTCTTTCGTTTCTGTACAAAATGTGCACAATTCTGTTTCACAATATTTACACTTCATAAGTAAAGTATTTGTTCCTAGAATTCTATTGAGTAGTGTGTATTGAAATATCCTTAGTGTGGGATCTTCAGTTATAAGTAAAGGCAGACTAAAAAAGAAACTCCATTCTTCAGCCACGATATTTATTCTCAATTATATTTTTCATTTCTCTTGTATACGAGATGGGGTTTCCTTTTTTTTTTTATCTGGAAAAGTTTTATAAATTTTTTTTGATACTTTATCCACTGTTTTTATAGCGGTTACAGTTTTGTGACCGACAGTATTAGTTTGAATGAATAACATTTTCCCAGTCCTTTGGAAGTGCAAAGATTAGTCCATAGAACTCTAAGAAAATTGTTTTTATATTATATTTCCTAATAAATTCTTCAAAGATGTAAAATCCTTCATTTTCCTTAATGAGATAATTTATGAAAAATATATTATTCTTTATCCAACTATTATAAAAAGCTGTTTTCCCATCCATTATAATATTTTCATTTAAAAATAATAGTTGAGACAAAATGTCACTTGGGGATGTGGTCAGAGGTCACACAGTGAGGCCCGTGCTGAAATTAAATTTTGCCAAAAATAGTTAAATTCTTCTTTAATCTTATTGAGTGCTGATTTTGATAAATGCCGCATATTTTCTCCATCATTCATTTCAAAGATGATATGCCAATAGAACCTGCCAGAATGAATAATTTGTGGGGTTTAAAACTTTTTTTAACCCAGGATAGCTTCAGTGATTTTATAATGGATTCAATATGTGGCATTTTTACCCCGCTATCCTCATAATTTGAGATTAGTGTATTGCTTTTAATTTTGTCCCCTTGACCATCCTACACAAATTTTTATAGCACAGCTTGAATCTGCTTTAATATATCTGGAGATGGGCGAGGTAAAACCGTAAAACATTGTATTAAAATCGGAAGGGCAAGAGTTTTTACACCTACAATTTTTCCATATATAGTTATATTTCTAAATGACCAATCACTTAAGAGATTTTTTACTTTTTTACTTTTTTCTAAATAATTATCAACACATATATCAACTTTTGACAAACAATATTGAATGCCTAGGAGTTTGAAATTTCCGGAATGGTTCCATATTTTTTTTTATTTGTGTTCAGCTCCTCACCACAGCCCCTTTTTGCCCCAATCCATATAACTTGTTTGTTTTCTTTTGTTACATCTTCTGAAATCAAACTTCATTAATCAGATATGTTTTTTTTTTCTGTAACGAATTCGATTATACGTACCTTTTTCAATAGTCGAAGATGTACGTTCTAAAAAGTATGATATTGACAAAGATCTGTTTATAGTGATTAAGATTATAGCACTATGTTAACTGGTGTAGCCCGATTGTTGACATTTGTACCTATTTTTCTGTTTATTTTGTTCACACATCGTTGTCAATATTATGGAATTTAATGCGACTGTCATGCAAGTGAGAGGTTTAGCTAGCCATGAAACTAGGTTTGATTCACCATATTCTACATGAAAAAATGCTTGCACCAAGTCAGGAATATGACAGTGTTATCCATTCGTTAGATGTGTTTGAGCTTTTGGTTTTGACGTTTGATTGGGGACTTTCCGTTTCAGTATTTTTGTGATTTTACTTTTTACCAGCTTTAGATAAATATTCAGCTTACTCAGGGGATTGATATAAATAAGGTCACGATTACTATATCATATGCATCATCATTTATTACAATGACACCACGAAAAACTGTTTTTTTTTTAATTTAATGAAAAATAAAGACACGAACCCCGGCATATCGGAAATTGCAAAATATAGATTTGATACCAGGGCAGATTTATTGTTTAGAATATACATTAACATTTTATACCAAAGCAGATTAATTGTTTAGAATGTGCTATTGAAATTTTATACAAGTGCAGGTTAATTGTTTAGAATATACTATTAAAACTTGTTTGGATTATTCAAAGGGATACGTTGAATAGAGCAAGAAGCAGTGATAGAATGTCATAAGTATAGACTCGTTAGAACACAAACCATTTCCACAATACAAAGCTATGTTAAAATAAAAGATTGTGAACTCATCAGCGATGAGGAAATTAAAATATTTTTTTACGTTTTTTTATTTTTTTATATTTTATTTTGAAAATAGGGTTTATAAAACTTTTATTTTTATGTCGATTGAAATGTTGAAACTTTATAATAATAAATATCACTACATTTTTTTTTAAAAACACTTACATATTAACACAACTACAAAAAGAATTGATCACATCTTTCAATTAAACTGACTTCTTAGTAACGGGCAAACCATAGACTAAACATGTAATGTAAATCAAAAATCGAATAATAGCGGGTTTCATTGCACTATGTTCCTAATGTTGTCGTTTTGTTAAGCGACACGGTTTTATATGCGTTCATCTCATTTTCAAATTCCTATATTTCTATCAAATAATTATAATTTGTGCACTTGTGAAAATAAAACTTAACTTAGAATTGGCTATAGAATTGTAATGTATTACATGTAGCAATCTGATGTTGTTGTGCATATTGTTGTTTCAAATTGTATATACATTTTTCGTTAACCCATCTCTACAGCTAATATTTTAAGTGTACCATCGCACACATTAGATAAGATTCACATACTTTATATAAAATATACCTTGTCAAATAAAAGCAATATTTGCTGAATTTAGTGAGGTCGTGATGATCAATGCTTCCAAACTCTAATAATATACAAATAATTTGACACTACCTGCATTTTCTTCATTTTCAATTGCCGATTTTCAATTTCCTGGTAGTATTATGGTTTCGAATTATTCATTTTGAGATGATATGGTTTCGAGCGCTTTTCTGGCTAAAACTAAATATGGCGATTTTAATTGCAATTTATACTAAATATATGATCATTAATCATTCTAATAAACAAGTTTTAAATGGGTAGTAGATATCTTTTAGTGACTTTCTAAAGGCTTTTTAATGATTAATGACGCATTCTTTGATGGAAATAAAAGTTTTCGATGATATCAAACTTGAAAACAAAAGTATAAAAAGAGAACTTCAATCGAAAAAGGAAGAAGCAAATATTTTTAGAATCTTAATGCTTATGTTAGCAGAATTATTGTATCAATTCTAAGGGTTTCTTGCACGATCGATTGGATTGTAATAACTTAGCGTTTGTCTTCACTATAGTATCTTAAATCGAAAAGTTCTGTTTTGAGTTGTTGGTTTTGAGGTACAAAAAACTTATTCGGGCGCGGTTAAGAAACATATATAAAAAAATAGTACATCCAACAACGTAACGGATATTAGAAAAACTAATGGAAGTGAAACACATGTTTTTTTTAAATTTTGACATTCTATGAAAAAGTTCTGAGCCATAACATATATATTGAGCATTGCAATTATTTACTTGATGTACATACAATCATTATTCTTTAACTGCTCGATTTATGTATTGGTCTATACGAGAGGGTAACATTATCTCCCGCTCAGCCATGGGATAAAGTAAATTGTCTCCCTAGTATAAGCTAATCAAATTCTGGAATTTTAACGTGAAGTATAAGAAAACACATTATTCAACCGAAACCATAACAAGAACATATAAATGAAAACATGAAAATATTCGGGAATGGGTTACGTCTGGAACTTAGCAGACATACGACAAACCACAATCTAAGACGTGGTAAAATGTCATTAGTTTAGACACAGACACAACGTATAGATCAACCACTTCGTGATGGTGTTCATAAAATTTTCTAAGTATCATTTTTAATCGTTCCTCCTGTTTGAAAAGTTTCTGCATAAGGAACACACTCCTGTGTACAAAGTCAGTATAGTGTGAATACGCACGCGCATAACGTATCAATTGAGATATGTTCTCATCATACAACGGAGCACAGGGTATCTAACTGCAGATAAATGAAAAAAATGTATAATTGGGAAGTTGCAATCATCCCGTTTGTCATAGATTTTAGTGTGAAGTCGTCCATCTGTGTCAATATTGAGGAAAATTTCAAGGTATGAAGCAGTCCATCTTGTATCAGTAGTATCCTTAAGGCGTTTTTATACAAGTATTGAATATCTGTTTGCGAGACAGAATCAAAATAAAAAACAATATATTAAAAACAATTGTTCCACAGTTGCAGCATTCTAAGGAAAAAAGAACACATATGAAACTAAAAAAACTACCAAAATGGACGCCAGAATATGAGAAAAAGCCTGCAAGAATATTTAAGCTGTCCTGGCATGACAAATATCAATGTCTGCTGTACGTTCTATACAAACAAGAAGATGTGGTATGAGTGGCATTGAGACAACTCTCCATCCAAGTCACAATGTGTAAAAAGTAATCAATTATTGGTCAACGTACGGTCTTCAACACAGAGCCTTGGCTCTCGCCGAACAGCTAGCTACATATGAATAGTGTCAAACAATATAAACAGGAAAACATATGGTCTAATCTTTATGAAAAACGAAAAAAACTTATAAACTTCACCAACAAATGACAAACTCTTTAAGAAACAGGAAGAGTGTAACAGTACTGTCAAGTTTTGCAAATAATCTTAGATTTTAAAAACCTATTTTTGATGTATTATTCTTTATCTAGTTACAAACAAATTAATTTAATACAACACATTATTCCAATCATCAAGTACACTAAAATTAGAAAGTGTTTCTTTAAACATTATGTATATATAAAACTTTTAACATTTGAATACGACAGGCGAGTCAAGATGTCGAACAATTTAATTTGATTGAAATGTGTCCGACTATTTATATATATGATAATGTAGAGGCCTGGATTTCACATCTATCGAGAATATACTAGTAAGCAGAAGAACGTGTGCAGAAATGATATATACTAAAACATTTTCTTTAAGTTTTATGCTGTGTTTAGCAAAGATTTCCTTTTGGTTATTTAATCAGTACTGCTACAGACAATTGTAAAAATAGGCGGGTAAAACATATAATTAAGACATTGCCTTATAGAAACAAAATCTTTAGAATTTAAAACTCAAAACACTGATTGTAAGCTTTAACTATGACCTAATTGAAAAATGTTATTACTTTTGAAAACTGTCAAACATGTATATTATGTATTGAAATTCTAGAAGTGCAGTTCAAGTGTTCACATAGAAAGAATTAATTGAACCCAATATTTGCATATTTGTCAAGTCATGTTGATTTAGAAGCCCCTCCTTCCTGGTATCTTTCATTGATATAAGGTTCGTTGTTAACCATCAAAGAAACAAATAATAATTTGATTTCATTAACAGTGACGTTAAATTTGACCTATTTACCTTACTGGTAATAGGTTTTTCTCTCGGGTCGACAGCTTCCATTGTTTTTAGTGTCGTTCTAAGAGGGCAAGTGACCAGATTTCAACAGGAAATATTTGTTTGATGTATCTAGGTTTAGAAACAGCTTCTGTTATCCTGACCTATTCACCACAAAAAGTGTAACATTTCCACTTTTATTATATCTTCTATCTATTTACGATTACGAATCCTTAAAAAAACGTACGTGAATCTGATGATTGCATCGGTAAAGCATTTACGTCAGACACACGGAAGCTTTCTTACTGATTACGCAATAAATTATTAAGCGTGTTGTTTTCAATTTTTTACATCACTGAGTCGATACCTCTGCTGGTGGACTATCAGTCCCGAGGGTATCATCAGTTCAGTAGTCAGCACTTCGGTACTGACATGATTTAACAAACTTTACTAAAATTGTCCGTTTATAAATTTTGAAATTATTAAGAAACTAAGGTTTCAACTCCATCAGGCAAAGTTGGCTTTAGATGAATTTGGCTAATTTTTTTTTTACATATTTTTGACATAAGGGGATTGTAGTTACGACGTAAGGAACATATCCGATATCATTTGTGAAACGGTTATTCCATAACGGTCAACCAACTCATGATGGCGTCCGTAAAATGTACGAAGGGATGATTTCAACTTCACCATTTGGAACTCTTGGTTTAATAGCTTCCTTGTGAGCAGCAACCCTCCATCAAGAAAATCATGATAGGAAATGCAAGCACGGGAGTATCGTATCAATTGGGAGATATATAGCCCGTATGCATGTGCTGCTGGAATGTTGCTACTTAGAAATGGAAAGTTCACAATTGAAAAGCTGAAATCATCTCTTTTGTCGTAAAGATTTGTTTTCAACCGACCTTCATTGTCAATTTCTAGATGTAAGTCAAGATATGAGGCCGACTTAACTGTATCTGTAGTATCCTTTATCTCTAGCTCGATTGGATAGATGCGTTCCACATAGTCACCAAATTTTGAATTATTTAGTGAAAGAACATCATCTATATAGCGAAAAGTAGAGTTAAAGGATATTGCCAATTTCTTATCTTTCTTTCTAAGAAGTTCCTGCATGACGCAGCCTCATAATAATAAAGAAACAAGTCGGCAAGTAGAGGGGCACAGTTTGTTCCCATTGGAATGCCGACAGTCTGTTGAAAAACACGTCCTCCGAACGTAACAAATATGTTGTCAATCAAGAAATCAAGCATCTTGATAATATCAGTTTCAGAGAATTTTTTGTTCGAATAAACATAAATAAGGCCGTTAGTTTTCTCGTTTGAATTGTTTTACATTGTCTTATCGGGGCTTTTTATAGCTGACTATGCGGTATGGGATTAGCTCATTGTTGAAGGACGTACGGTGGCCTATAGTTGTTAATGTCTGTGTCATTTTGGTCTTTTGTGGATAGTTGTCTGATTGGCAATCATACCACATCTTCTTTTTATATATGAAGATGGAATTGTAACAGATCAGCTGAGTTATCTTTTGTAACTTTTGTATTCACGCCACACACGCGTTTCGTCTTCAAAAGACTCATCAGTAAAGCTTGAATCCAAAAAAGCTAAAAACGCCAAATAAAGTACAAAGCATTGAGGACCAAAATTCCGAAACGTTTTGCCAAATGCAGCTAAGGTTATTTATTCCTGAGGTAGAAAAGCCTTAGTATTTTAAAAATTCTAAAGTTTTGTAAACAGTTAATTTATAAATATAACCATATCAATGATAATTCATGTTAGCACAGAAGTGCTGACTACTTGGCTGGCGATACCCTCGGGGAATTAAAACTCCAACAGCAGTGGCACCGACCCAGTGGTTGTGAGTTAACACATCATAGATACCAGAATTAAATTTTGTATTTACGCCAGACAATCGTTTCGTCTTCAAAAGACTCATCAGTGACGCTCAAACCCCAAAAAGTTAAAAAAAAAAAAAAAGGCCAAATAAAGTATGGAGTTAAAGAGCATTGAGATTGAGGACCAGATGCAGTAACAGAAAGATTTAATCCATCCGATCACAAGCAGTGATAGTGATACTAGGCTGACAATACATTTTGTTTATATAATTCGTCTAAACACCAGCCCAATAATGTTAAATCTGTAAATTTGTTCTTCCTTCGCCGGGATTTGAACTCGTGCTACAGAGTTATCGTAGCATCAAATCGCACAACGAGTGCTAAATGTGGAACATGATCTCTTAATTCTTCCAGTGTACATGAAATCCATACCGGTTTCCGGTGGAGTTCGTGTTGCTCAGTCTTATTTTCTATATAATGTTTGTAAACTTTTGTTTGTTTGTTTTCTTTATTCGCCATGGTGTTGTCTGTTTGTTTTCTATTTATTCTTTTGAATATCATTTGGTATCTTTTGCCATTTTTGTACACGTCCAAATAAAAGGATATGAGGATCAGATGTCAGGCATAGCGACAACATTTCGTATATTGGCTATTTACAGTTGTAAAAGACAAACCGATTAAGTCTACATAAATTCACAATGCCTAAAATAGGGATAATATATGTATGATCGTGATGATAGTGTTAACTTTAACAACTTTAAATAAACAATTCACAGGAACATCACAAATGTTATTATTTCTACAAATGTTTGTCTTTTAATTTTGTGTTTTTCGATACAATTAGCAAGCATTGATTATTCAGTAATCCAGGAATGATTTATTCTAACAATAATAGATGGTCGATATAGATTATTTGATGTTTTGATATTACCTGTGACAATTGCTTTTACAATTATAGTTACACTATTCCATGCGGAATATGCGTTTGAATTATTTGCTACAAAATTGTTTAGCATAACAAATATACGACTGCCTAATGTCATTTAGCATTTCATTTAACAAATAATTTAAGAATTTCAAATATCTTTCAGGGACCGCTAAAAAGCATTGAAATGCTTAATTGATATTTCGTTTGATGGAAATTAAAGTATAACATAAACGTAAATGCGGAAAAACCAAAGAAGAGAGATCCATTTACCAATTAGAAGCAAACGGTTTTAGAAACATTTTTATATTTCTAGAAAAAAATATTATTTTATTTATATAATTTCGGTCATACTAGATAGTTATCAAAGGTAACAGGATTGTAATTTAATACGCCAGACGCACATTTCGTCTACATAAGACCCACCAGTGACGCTCAGATCAAAATAGTTGTAAATGCTAACAAGTACAAAGATGAAGAGCATTGAGTATACCAAATATCAAAAAAAAAAAAAAAAAAATGTGCCAAACACGGGTAACGTAATCTATTCCTGGGATAAGAAAATCCTTAGTTTTTTGAAAAATTCAAAGTTTTTTAACAGGAAATTTATAAAAATGAACAAATTATTCATATTCAAAGTACTGACTACCGGGCTACGATACGTCCACCAGCAGTAAATCGATTGATCGATATTCAAAATGAGTTTATTTCAGAAAAGGACTACAACAAGTTTCCTTGCACAAAATGCGACTAATTAATTAAAAAAGTTTTCAAACTGGTTTGAAATAACAAAATTTAGCTATTGCCAAGAAATCAAAGATCTACCTCTATATTCGTTGTCATTGTTTTTCGCTTAAGAATGAAAAATCAGCATGACATCTCTCCTTTTATTGTAGAAACATACTAAACCACAGTTTGTTCGTTTTAATCAAGTACCAATTTGGATGGCAGATTTTGAATGAAGATTCATACGGATAACATACAATGCTCTTCAACTTTGTACTTGTTTGGCTTTATAAATATTTTGATATGAGCGTCACTGATGAGTCTTATGTAGACGAAACGTGCGTCTGGCGTACTAAACTATAATCCTGGTACATTTGATAACTATACACCAGTTGTCAGTTTGCTTGGTGTTGATGCGATACTGTAGTTTATTTTCCATGAAATTACTGACATTCATATAATACTTCAATACATATAAGAACAAGAATGTGTCCAAAGTACACGGATGCCCCACTCGCACTATCCTTTTCCATGTTCCATGGACCGTGAAATTGGGTAATTATCTAATTTGGCATTAAAATTAGAAAGATCATCTCATAAGCAACAAGTGTACTAAGTTTCAAGTTGATTGGACTTCAGCTTCATCAAAAACTACCTTGACCAAAAACTTTAACCTGGACGGACGAACGGAACCACAGACGGACGGACGAACGGAGCCACAGACCAAAAAACATAATGCTCCTCTACTATCGTAGGTGGGGTATAAAAATTAAGACAACACTTAATAAATTACCTGCGTCCAATGCTATTTTTTGGGATTCAACTTCATCATGAACGCTCAAAGCCAAATATTTTAAAGTCTAAGATGTAAAAATAAACCACATAATAAAAAAAAACTAAACGATAAAAAAAGTAGAAATTATAGCCAAATCCATCTACGGTCAACTTTGCCCAAGGGAATTGAAACCTAAGTTTCTTTTTAAATTTATACGACGGACAATTTTAAAAATTTAAATGGGGATTTTAAATCAATCATAAATGAATTTTTTAATCTCAATAACATCTGGATCACTAATTAAAGCACATTAACTTTTAACGTTTAAAGTTTCCAATTTATCATTATTGGTTCAACAAACACATATGTACTCATAACTTCTTGCTTTTGACCCAAGAATAAATCCAGTATATCTAATATCATACCAAAAAGCATTTATTATCTTCATTTTATAAAATAGTTGATGTGTTTCCCTTTGTTTTAGTTTTTGTAATCCGGATTTGTTTTCTCTTTATCGATTTCTGACTTTTAAACAGCGGTATAAATTCTAGATACTGACGTTGTTTATCATCGTAATAACATGTTATAATATTTTTTTAATTTATCTTTGTAATTATGACTTTTACTGTTGAGTGAATATTGGTAATATCCATTTTTTTTTTGTGTTTCTTTGTTTACATACTTGTTTAAATTTATAGACACTAAGATATAACAGCACGTTCACTGCTGTGCTTGATTTCTTTTTACTTTTTGTACCTATTATGTCTATTTGTTTTGTTCACACATCGTTGTCAATATACTGGAATTTGATGCGACTGCCATACAAGTGAGCTATTTAGATAGCTATAAAACCAGGTTTAATTCACCATTTCTACATAAGAAATGGCCGTAACAAGTCAGGAATATGACACTTGATATCCATTCATTTAGTGTGTTTTGAGCTTTTGATTTTGACATTTGATTATGGACTTCACGTTTTGAATTATCATCTGATTTTTTGTTGTTGTTATTTTACTTTATACTACTGTTGCCTTTAGGTGGCTTTTCATCACCATCAATTACTGCTAAGCTCAATTGAAAAGCTACGTGAACAAAACTTAAGTTGCGATTGTCTTTACAATGATATTTATGTTTTTCAACTAGTGGTAAATTTTTAATACATGTACCAATAAATATAATTTTCAGACATTTTTGTAAAATTTCGGATAATAGGACAATATATCGTTTAAGCATTGAATCGTAGAAATGAAACTATCACTTTTCTGCTTTCATTCATAATTATATTACTTCGTTGAAACCTTGATATACGATAAAATAAAATTTCATTCAGTCGTGAACTAATAGAAGAGAGATAACTTCAAATTTTCAAAACCTTGTAATTTTGTAATTTTATAACAACAATAAAAATGAACGTCAAAAAATAAAAAAAAGCGTGAAAATAATTTAAAAAAAGCATATTAAAAACTCCCATTTTAATGTTTAAATGTGCATATTCCAATACATAAATAGTTTTGGACTTGTTTAAATTTGAATTCACAATATTTTCTTTTCAGCACTTTTCAGAAATTATATCATGATGTATTAAGTACAGAGAGCCATAAAAGTTATAAAATCTCTTCAAAATATAGCAAACAAAAAATATCTCTTTAAAACAATTATATTAACTTAAATTTTCAGAAATCTTTAAAAAAAAATGGGATATAATGAAATTGTGTTCAGTATAACCTCAACGTCAAATTGATTATAATTAATGCTAGTCTCTAACTTTAAAATAAAACTGTTAAGTCTGTATGGCACTTGTTGTCCATTCAGTTGCTGTTTTTAGCGTCTGATTTTGCCATTTGATTAGGGACTTTCCGTTTTGAACTTTCCTCGGAGTTCATTATTTTTGTGATTTTACTTTCAACTGATACTGAATTTAAGTACAATTAACTCAACTATATAATATAGACTATATAGATATCCTTTTTTTTTTTAAAGAAAAGTGCTAACATTAATGAATTGAAACTAATATATTGTGTATAACAGATCTAGAAAAGTATATATACATTCCCCGTCGTGTCAATCGGTTTTTGTCATTTCGATTCCGTTGCCATATTATAGTTGTCTCCCTTATGCCTTATAAAATTATTATCGATTCAAGGCGTATTTATAATTGTGTACACCAGAAACGCTTTTCGTCTACTCAGCTTTATCAGTGCCGCCCGAATCATAAAATTTAAAAGGGCGAATCAAGTAAGAAGTTGAAGAGCATTGAGGGTAGGAAATTCTGATAGGTTTTGCCAAAAACATCTATTCCTGGGGTTGAAAATTCTTTGTGTTTCGAAAAATTATAAGTTTTGTATATATAATAAAGAGTGAATTCATAAAAAAACCTACGACAGTTTACATACTTCTCAACCAAGCTCTAAATACCTGCGATTTTGCGGATATGTTCTAGTTAGTTTGAAAGCTGTTGCAATTGCAGCAACAAAATAAGGTATATGGTATTTCAAACACTACAAAGTTTTGTAAACGTTTGATTTACAAATTGACCAAATGGACCATATCAATAACATTCAAGCCAACGCAGAAATGTCAACCACTTGGCTGGTTACACCCACCTTCTGTTACGTAACATTTGCTGTTTTTGTTGTTTCGAGTTTCATTATCTTCTCTTTTATTGTTTTTGTTTTTACCTGCCTGGTCGTATCAGAATTACTGAACTTTGGCTTACTTCCTTTATATTTTCAACTAAACATTGCTTAACTTTATTAATGTAAGCAATATACAAATTGACTCATCTTATCCACATTGTTGCAGAAAAAAAGCAAAGAGTGATTTTTAAAACAGCTTGATGAGAACAGTTATATCTTGTACTTACTTTAAAAAATCTGAAAATTCCAAAATAAATTTTAAAATAAAGAGACCACACCAATGTATGCTTTTATAGACAGATGATATGGTTAAGCTTATCTGTTTTAGAACAAATAACACATGTGTTTCATGTCAATTCTTTTAACATGTCAGGTATGGCCAAGATTTGTTAACAACGTTTTTCTGTTGATACTTCAGTCAATTAAAATGCATGCCTTTAGATGTAATGCATTTACAAATCAGACGTCATGTAAGTTAATTTAGTCAAAATTGATTATATTGAATAAAAATATGTAAGATTTACATTTGATGAACACGTCTCATTGTTATGGCTATTAATAAACAAATAAAGGCAGACAACTAAATTTTTCAATATTTATATAACCACGTATTTATTCTATCTGTCAATATCTATAGCTATTCTTTATTAGCACTTCGCAGGAAAATTATAAACTCTAGCACTAAATGATTTTTTTTATAAATAATGATATATTTATATATAAAGGGAAATCATAAAAATACTGAACTCCGAGGAAAATTCAAAAGTGAACGTCCCTAATCAAATGGAATTATCAAAAGCCATCAAACGAATAGACAACAACTTTCTGACTTGAAAAACAACAGATGATATGTATGATATTATTAAAAAGATACGGATAAAATATAATCTAATACAAAGTGTTTTTCTTCTTTTTCTTCTTTCTTTTGGTCTTTTTTTATCTTTTCATTTTTTTCAAGTCGATTATAAGTGAGTGACCTTTCATTCGGGTTAATAGTTAAGAATTGATTTAACATTCAGAAAGTCATTAAGAAGACAGTATGCATTGCAAATGCAATTTTTATAATTAAAGATAATAAACTGTTAATACAAGAGATGCGACTGAATAGGAAAAACAATATGGATATTTAACTAACACGGTTTCAAATTATATGGTTCCTGCAACGAGTGGACACCAATGCTAGCAGTTAATGGACACAAAGAAGATGTTGCACCTACGAAATTAATGGATCAATTTACGAGTTTATGCATACGTCGAGTGTGAAAAAGGCTCAAGTGGACATGTTATTTTATAGCTGCGCGCTATTTGAGGCTATCTAAGGACAAATGACCCATAGACATCTTTTTCATCGTAATTATATGGTATACGGTTTAATACTCGAGCAGATTTACACCTCAACTTGAATGAAATTATCTGTCACACGAGGAAATTCTCGAGTGTCTCCATTATAAAGAACCAATTCGCCATTAAACATCGACCATTGTATATTTCTATTACAAGTCATTAGATCATCTTAAGTCACGGTGGTTAACAAAAGGTGTCATGGGGGTTTCTGACGTTCGGACACACGGATGATGAATAAAAGATGATACATTAGGCTGATCATTCGAACCCACCTGACTATCTAGACACTGTTGCCATGGTGGGTCAAGCTGTGAACTGGACACGTTGATGATGTCGATTTCAGTAGAACTTAGTTATTAAAATCTTCATTTTCTTTTTATTATACTTTTTTAAGACAGTGAAAAATGATTTTTTCATCAATTCATCAGTTGTGGTTGTAAATTGAACAATTATTATATCTTAAAGACGATTATTATTTTCCAATGTACCTTTATTATCTAGTTTAAAGGTTTAATGTATTGTCGCCATATTATATTGTCTGTAATTTTTTTATCTGAAAAAGTATTAAATTGACAAAGTCTTTATAAAGCAAGGTGATATTTATTGACTTTTCGACAACTATATAATTTCTGATTTACTTGTGTTCTGTACAAAACCTATAATTTGCAAGTGAAAAATAATAGTACGTTAAAGGTTAAACGCATTTTAAACTATATTTACAATAGCCGCAGACTTAAATATTGCACTATCTATATTTCTCCGGTTTTCCCACGTTTATATATGTTGTGGTCGTTATTGACAGACGAAAGAAATGAGCAGGAGATTATAGCGATGGGTAAAATCGAAGTTCTGCTTCTTACTCTGCTTTAAGGATAACAAAATGCATTACTTTAAAACAAACATTCATTAGAAAAATGTAACAGCTAATCTTAAAATTTATGTTAACCCCCTCCGAAACTAGTTGTTTACTTGCAATCTGATAACGACTGTCAACAAATTTCTGGAAACATTTAATCGTCATCATTCACTTACCGCTGTTTTGAATTTATTGTACAAGCAGTAATGCAGTGCAGATTCAAATGTCTCATATAAGACCCTAATCGGGAGCAAAATCTTGAGTGAAAATATTCGAAACTAATTGAAGCAATCTGTAAGTAAAATCCAGCATCTATTAGTTTTTTTAATGCATTGTGTCAACATGGTCAAGGTTGTTATTCTTCACACGTAGTGACTTAAAACCAAAAAAACAAACAAATCCAGTACATGTTATTCGCCCCTCTTTTTACAAAATTGTTCATCAAGTCAAAGGACAAATGGAATACATGACGCAGAAAACATATTTCTAGTGAGTTTACAAACGTAGATTCTAAAAAAGATCAACCAATTATATTCTTTTTTATTTGTGTATTCCCCCCCTAAAACTGTGGGAATCGGTAAAGATTATACAAGTCATTTGTGACAGAAGCATTCATTTCTGCATGAATCTTTGGTGAGAGTGAAACATTATAAACATTCCCAAATAATACCTGTTTAGTATTTAAAACATTGTTTATTCAGTTATGAACAAATGAATTCAGCATCACAATATTGCAGGGGAATTGATTGAATTAACAAATCCATTCATAATTAACCTTCGTGTAGTTGTAATGTTATCACAAACATAAAAACTTTAAAGTAATTACTTGTAAACTCTTATATTTATACAAAATATTATACATGTGAATTTCAATTTAAATGCATATATACATATTAATTTTAACAAATCAATTGTATCCTAGTCTTACCAACAATACATGTAAGTGTATATTTCAGTGGCATTACATAATTATGAATTTCAAAACTTTTTGGGATTTTATTATGTCTGTATTGTAATATATAAAAATATCACAACAAGTGTCAAATTGATTTATTTTGTATCTTTATCTTTACGTTTTACTACCCTTGGAATACAATCAGTTTTAAATTGTATGTTATTATCGTACACCGAGTTCGGTTTATTTTCGATGTTTGATTCTCAATTTGATATCTTCCGCCTTGTTTTAACTTATTACGTACTGTAAATTTTAAATGTTTTTAAGTATTGAATGTTTCCTTTCCAAAAAATCAAGGGTGTTGACCAAAGGTCAAATGTAGATTAGATATGGACACACCAGCTGTGAAATGGTCACCTTCATATGCTAAATTCTAGGATTAGTCTCCATAAAATTGACTTATGATATCGCCATTTCCGTTTTAGACCTTTTTAGAGGACAGTGAATAATGTATTTTGACCAAATATATGCTTATCTCAATGACCACATCTTTTTTGTATCATACCTAATCTTCAAACGATAACTAAATGGTATTAGAAATGACCATCACCTGCTCGTAAAAATATATAGTGGTACCTTATATCACAGGCACAACAATTTGATTGAACAATAGCAATTGTCATTTAGTATGAAGTCTTTTACAAATTTGTATCAAATATTTATCGATGTACACTAAAATAAATTTGAAATAACAACATCATGATCTACGTTAACTTGAAACACTGTTCTGATATCGAAACTATTGACTCATCAAAGTTTTTTTTAAAAATTAAACCCTTCTTAATGAACGTGTTCTTAGTACACTAAGTAACTCTTTCTGTCTTAGTATTTTTCTTATTTTTTTTGTCATTTTGATAATTTGTTCATCATTGTCAGTTTTTAATGGTAGAAGTGAAATCGAAGTTCCCGCCAATCAGTTTGTTGTGCTTTTGTGTAGAGCTGCATATTTAGTTCGTGTTCATACATACGTAGTCCGGGTAGTGTGGGGTTTGGTTGCTTTGCTTACACAAACTGAAGTTTGAAAAAATTAAAGCCAGGTTAACATTACTTGAAATTAAAGAAAACATCGAGCTATTGACCTACCATAGAAACAAAATGTTCATCATAATAATAATAATAATAATAATAATAATAATAATAATAATAATAATAATAATAATAATAATAATAATAATAATAATATAGGGTTATTGCATGAATATTGGGGAATATTGTCTCGAGTAGAATTTTATATTGCACGAGCTTGTCAAGTTAGCATTGGTTTAAACTAAGATTTTGTCGTTGATAACGTCATGAATTTTGCAGATTTATTGCACTAGTGTAATAAATATTATATTGCTATACAATAATAGAATTTATTGCACGCTAACTTTGGTTACTTTCTGCGGGAAATATTATTTTGCCATGCAATAATAATAATAATAATAATAATAATAATAATAATAATAATAATAATAATAATAATAATAATAATAATAATAATAATAATAATAATAATAGATATTAAATATTAAATCTACGATAAGATTAATTACAATAATCAATATTGTTTAACAAATCAAACACATTTCAATGCTGTATCATAAAGGTTATATATTATTGCATTCATAATCGTCGCTCATATTCATATGTGCAAAATGAAAACATTATGAAACATATTTATCACTGAAGCAATTTGTGAATAATATCTTGAGACAAACTCAATTTCTTTTTTCATCCGGATTCCCGTTGACATCTGTACTAATGGTCTGTGTCATATTTACAAAGATTCAATACAAATATGTTTGTGATGATATTATAATACAATTTTAGTCGATCTAATTTTCCAGACACTTTGGCTCACTATGGTGCGGATAAATTCGCCAGTTGCAAATATCTTTTTTTAAAGAAAAATAAACTATGAAATTTTAAGTGCACTTGAACTTTTCCGCTCAAACTACATTTTTGCGAATAAGAAATTTCGGTGGTCAATAGCCAACTCATGATCCTATTGCAAAATGATGACGCTAAATCTGATTTATAGTGACTTTTATGTGATTTGAAAGATTCCACCCATAAGTACACGTGTTTGGCAGTTTCAAAAAATGTTTAAAGGAATTAAACTCATTTGTTTTATTGCCTTATTTAGGATATTATGATCTGAAATGTTGACCAAGTGATTAAAAGACCAAACATATTTCAGTAATGTCGCGTGGCGAGCTTTAATGAAATGAAGTATAAAATTAATTCTAAGTCTGGTAGGTACTTTCATCTAAATATTCATAAAATGTTTTACCACAATGCCGTGAAATTTATTACCTGTTCCAAATTATCGCCTGAACTACGTTCGAATAATACGACGCAACGTGGCACGTGTATAGAAAAAATAATCGGTAAACTTTCGCAGCGTAACGGATAATATGAAATAAAACTAAATCAACGATTATGTCGGTTTCCTCTTAATCCTAATAATTAGCTTTAAAGAACACTTTTGTCACGTGACGTCAATGCACGTGCATGAAAATTAAACAGATTTATTATGCATGATTTATTCTATGTTGATATTGAGATGCTTTTTTTTCTTTATTTGTGCCAAATTAATAGTATTAATATTCGCAGGAAAATACATATAAACCCCACATCCAATCATTGACATCGCCTGTCATTCAGCATGAACCCTAAAAGAAATTTATTCATCCAAGAGCAATATTGCGCGATTGTCTTGTACCCATGGCAGAGTATTCGGAGATAATCAGTCAGCAATATTGGAAATCCGTCACTAATGTGAGCGCATTTAAAAAGTAATAAGGAGCCTAAATTAGCAAAAGAAACACATTCGGATCATTTGAATCGTAATACAAACAAATTAAGAGAAAGCTACTTTCCAATATGAAATATTTAGAAACAAAATTGCTAGCATATTGTCACCCCATTTACATTTTCCCACAATAACTAAGAAAACAATCGTTAATAAAGTGAATTATTACATTTAATAAAGTCATTCCCCATCAGTTTATTTCTAATATTCCATCTTGTACATTTTCTGGAAATTATCGCTTAATTTGCCTAACAGATAGGAACGTTCAGACAACTTGTTACCATATTTATATCATTAAAAACTAATTAGTTACAACCTTCCGATAGAATTACGGATCATTTAAGTGAACGAAATGTGTTTTTAACTATTTGTTTTACTTCAAGAATATCTTAAGAATGATATTATTATGCCATCTGCAATATTTTCAAATCAATTGAAATTGCTTTGAAACATGTTATTGTTTCTCAAAATGAAAAATAAAATTTATTTCATTGCAATGCCTCAGAATTATAAAATCATTTGTTAGTTGTTCATTTTAAAAATGAGCTCCAAATTATATTTCATTACTTCTGAAATCAGGCTATATAAATTGCACTGAGTACCAAAATTGCACCTATTTGGTAGAAATAAATAGCAGGAGAAATCTTTTTAATTTTCCTAGAGACAAAACAATTTGTATTTTCATGATTTTTAACAAAGTACGTCTTTTTAACATAGGTTAACATACTTATATTTACATAAAACGTTCACAGTATATATAAACAGATGATGTGTTTACTGGAACAATTAAGATGCGGGGAAAGGTAACCATGCGATGTCCACAAAAAGTTATCTTTTAAGAATTAGCAAAAAAAAAAAATGTGTAACAAGCATTCATTTCTTACAAATTTAAAAATGAGCATGGACTTATGTCATTTGATATATTTTTTTTTTATCTTTTTTGATGATGACTTTCCTGTTTTGAGCTTTTGAGTTTGTCATTTAATAAGAAAATTTCCTTTTTGAGCTTTTGATTTTGCCATTTGAGTAGAGACTTTCCATTTTGAATTTTGAGTTTTAAATTTCGTCATTTGATAAAGGACTTTCATTTTTGAATTTTCAGCTTTTGATTTTGCCATTTCATTAGGAACTTTGCTTTTAAAATTTTCCTCGTAGTTAAGTATTTTTGTGATTTTACGTTTTTCTGTTACAATGAATTTGTTGACACTGCCTTTGATTAAGAACAAAACTTGAAGTAATGTTTGTATGCGACAATTTTTCAAATTTTATGTTTTGACAATTTTCTACATGTTTACATTATTATCAAAGATACTTAGATCTACATAAGACTTATCAGTGAGGTTCGATTCAAACCAATCAGAAGGTCCAAGCAAATAAGATATATAAACACAATGAAAATAGATGATGATATGTGAAACTGATCATTTTGTTGAAACAATGACTTTTTCCTTCATCTGTCAACTGGAAAATTTTAGAAAATATCTGATTTTACAAATAATATATCTTCGGTTAACAGTAAAACATAACCGTCATTTCAAATACTGGCCAAAAAAATAACAGAACAGAAATTGTATCATTTGGCCAGTGTTTCATTCTCTACAGTGTGGTGTTTGGATGGAAAATGTTTACTGTTTATCTATAATCTATGGTGTTTGTTTTCATTTTTCGACTCATGATGTTTTAATTGTCACCTAATATTAATTCTAATTTTAGTTTATTACTACGATGGAAATGAAAGAAGAGGATATTACTATTAGAATGACGATTTAAACATTGGCATCAAAATGTTCAAACCAATATGATATATAAAGATAATACGCGTTCGGTTTATTGACTATATTAAAACTATCTACAACAGACTAAATGGTGTTGGTAAAAACAACTATATACAACCGTATACGGTATTCAACAACGACCAAAGTTCAAACCGTGTAGTCATCTACAATCCTCGACATGATAATATCTGAAACAATTCAAACTCAAACGAGGAAAGCAACGGTTGAATTCATTACATACTTATAAAGGAAAACACGTATGATATACAGCAAACGACAACAGGCATACCGAGAATAAAACGGAATTAGACATGTATGTGCGTGCCCAAACCTCAACTTAATTTTTGGCAGGGGTTTGACAGAACAACATAAGCACAAATTCAAATAGAAACAGTAGTAAATGGGTTGCCTCACCAGACTTACACTGAACATTCACAACAACTCCCATAAGGATGAACAGACACAGAATACCAACCCAAGAGTACTTGCATTCCCTGAAAGCTTGTTCAAAACCAATTACAACTTATTAATAAAATACTTAGTATGTTCTCCGAGAGCGTCAGTAAGCTCAAACAGATTTATTGTTTATAGTCAAACACTGTGTATATCTTAACATAAATTATATTTATATGTACATATATAATATTTCATAGCAACTGTAACAAATAGAGTTGCACACTTATTAACCAAAAACAAACACTTTTTAAAACATAAATAAAAATATCTGTATTTGACAAGAGGAACTGATCGCCTTTTATAATACGTAAAAATTACTTTTTGATGTTCCTTCTGTCGATTTATAGCAAAATCATGATCGGTTCATTAATAATTGTGCAATTCTACGTTTATTTACTTTTAGAATTTTCTTTTTATTTTTTAACAATCTAATTGCTTTTAACCTATTTATTTTAAAAATCAGATAAAGCAACCTTAAATTTACCATTATTTAGTTTTATTTTCAGATTTGTAAATCTATTTTTTGATACTTTCTCTTTGTTTTTATCTAAATTTTAGAATCAGCACATTAGCATATCAAATAAATAAAAGTTTTGTATTATTTCTAGTAGCAGAACATTAACTTGAAAACTATTGAAGATTACGATTTTAATAGTAAAATGAATGAAGCTACTAAACTTCTAATTATCTTTATCTGTCTGTTTCCATTATTCTACATCTGAACATGGAATAATGGAAAACTTGACCAGAATTCAACCACATGACCGTCGTCCATTCAAACTAATTGTTTAAAAAGAAAACAAAAATAAAGATAATATTGGGTGGTTTGCTATACAATTACAAATAATTATCCACAAATCTCCGCCTACTTGTTTGACCGGATGTTAAGTTCTAACATTACATTCATTGTAAAATGACTGACCGTCCTCGGCTTTCAATTCCTTGACTTTAACGTATTATTATGATCTACTTTGTGAACATTATACTTTCACGTCAAAATTTGCAGATGTCTTCTTTTTTTGTGATATCTGACCCTTTGTTCATCTTTTTTGCCATAAATTAGAAGATTACTGTACTTATGTCGACGCCATTGCGGACGATTGACCCTCAGTCTTGAATAAGTAGCTATTTGTAGCAATTTAATTTTTGTAACAATTTGCAAGTGGCTGCCTCCCTTTTGAAAAGTATGATACAATGTGTCCGTATTGCTTGTCAGGGGATTTGTCAATGGTCTAAGATGAGTAATTGGTTAACAATTGATCTTTAATAATATCAAGAGTCTCATAATATCGAAGACTTTAACATTTCACAATAAGATTCCCGGTAATATTCATAATTAGTAAGCCAAAAGATAGTAAAGATGATGGGCAGGGGCTTTGACATCTGTCCAGTAGCGGAAAAATATTAAAAAGTCTCTTAAACACCACCGACCTCCAGTACGCTACATTCATAATCCCATTATCACATATTCTATTTTCTTTATTAAACAACACTTCTTGAAACGATTTCTTAATATGAATTGGTGCCATCTTTGGGTTTTTTGTAAAGGCACACAGGCATAAAATTCTATTAAGCTAACCTGATGAGAACTAATTTGAAACACTCAATAAGCTATTAAGACCAATCAACATGTAATGGTAACAATATTACTGATATTTCTTTCAGCTTGAAAATATATTAACAATAGTAAGCTTTTTAATGGTGTGATAATGATTATAATTCCGATCCCTAACATAAGATACATTGTAACTATTGTCATATAATTGATAAAATGAAATATAACTCACGCATGCAATGGCCATCTGTAATGTTTTATATAATCACTATGCTTTTTGAATTTAATAAATAGCCTATCATAAATCTTTAACTAAATTCAATTTAAGTATACATTTTATCTGTCATTTAGGAAAAAAATGAGTATTTGCACTAATAATAATATTGTCATTGTATGATCTAAGACTGTTGTTTTTTTTAACTTTCAAATGAAGAAAAAGTCAGTTGCTTATTTTGAATAGTTGACTTTGCACGTTTATTTCTTTTTCAGTATTTTGGACGCACGAATATCCTTTTATTTGTAGCTGACATTTATAATTTATTGTGTTAAATATACGTTTTGTCATGCTTTCCAGTTGAATTATAGTATCATAAATTATCAGCATGTCATACATTTTTCTCTTAGCTCTACATTATTTTGGTATGTAGTGCAATAGTTACACAGTACTAGAATATATTCACCTATCATACAATAGATAGATGAAAATAATTGATACATGGTAAATAAAAAGAAGTAAAAATTAAATCATTTGATAAATTCTTAACTGCAACTGCTTTGTTATCGATTTTAATACCGACATGCATACGTGAATGACCGTCTAAAAATCCTTGTGACAATTTTTATTAACATAAATGATTGTTAATATCGTCAAAGTTGAAACACCTGTCAGGTAAAACTACCAAGAAAGTTTTGTTATTTAAAGAAGGCTACTTAATAATGTTGAATATAGCAGGCGAAAGACCTATCTTACAGAAATCGGATTAGCGACAAGAGTCTAATACGTTGCATGCAATATTAAAGGGTGTTGCACTCAAACTTTGTTTTCTTTATAATGACCATTAATTTCTTTTTTTTTTGTCATGTTGCTATTTGTATTTCTTCGAAGATGCCTCCTTTCAGAATCTTTAAATTTTGATTCTTTACAATGTCTGTCCTGTAAGGCTATATCATTACCGAAAAGTTGATTTGTATGCGTGAAATGAAGTAATAATGAGTTATGCTTATTCAATGTAAAACCAGTTTAATACTACTAGTTTCATTTACTTCTCTGTGGTATCATTATTGTAAAAAAATACAAAATAGGAACATAAATTATTTCCAATTTAGATTATCACAATTTCACATACTCTTTCCGAATTGCACAGTCAGGTTTAAAATAACTAGTATCAATGATGGAGCAACTTAAAAACAGACATTAAAGGTTGAACAAGAAATATAAGATTTACTTTCAAAGTTTTATTAAGTACATATTCAGTGGTAACGCCATAAATATGTTTGTAGATTTATTTTGACTTCAGCTAAAATCATCCAGAAAATGTTAGAAAATGTTTTTTTTTTAATTTATAGAATCGAAATAAATACAAAACAAGACGATTGAACGAAACAATTCGAAGGTAATAAAGACGTTTTAATATGAAGAGATAGTTTCTAATTATTCTCTTTCCCAGATAAAGGGTATTGTTATAATTATCTGTTAAAATGAAAGTTTTGGGATAATTGTGTAATCGTTATTCCAGATGTTCTCAAAGGGATGGATGAATCGCGGGACAAAACCTACAAAAGATAACTACAACTCAAAAATTAATGTTTTGTATAAAAGGTTAATATAATTATATTTAAGCTAGAAATTTAAGAAATATGATATTTTTCAGAAAGAGAGTTTGATACAATACTTAACAGTACTTGCCGTTGGGAGGATGCAGATGTGTGAAATTATCTTTCTTGCTATAGATGCGACAAAGAAATCGAACAATAATGAACTGTGTTTACGGGTAATACAATTGTATTGTCACACCTTTAGTTTTGAAACGATTCACATATTTGTTTATAATTTACACTCAAACATTTAATTCAGATGATTTTAATAATGTTTATTCATACACATAAAAGTGATTTGGACGCAAGAAATTATAAAGTGTTTACCGAGACAAACAAAAAACTATATCATGCCTATACTATGCTCTTTTTAATTGAAACGAACGTGAGATAAATTATTAATTGTATTATGTTCAATCGAGTATCATACCCAGAATATATTAAGAATACAAAAACAATAATAAATTAGCAGATAAATTATAAACATTGAAAAGTGAAAAAAATTATGACAAGATTTATTTTACGGTTATATATTCGTTTGTGGATATCCCCTTCTCAATTCTCAATTTAAAAAAAATGATATGAAGCCAAAATAATTAGATAACGCGCTTACTTTTCGATTTTAATTCAAAAAGGAAAAATGAAGGCAGAAAAAGGTAAATAAAATTGTCCATCTTATAGTAGTCAAAGCTCATATTCGTAATTGCATTAGATCACTCAGTAATTAGAGGGAAAATATAAGTAACCGAATATTTGAGATGACCTTTTTTTTTTCTTTGACTTTCATTTCATTTGGTTATTTTTATAACAAAATGTTCCATTCAAGTTCTTAAAAAAATAGTTTAGGAGAAAAAAAGACACATAAAATAAAGTCATTCTAGTAACACTAAATAAAAAGTAATAAATAAAAATAAAAAAGAGCATTGAAGACAAATAATTCCGAAAGGTTTTGCCAAATACAGCTATACTCCTTGGGTAGAAAATCCTAACTATTTCACAATATTCAAAGTTTTGTTAACAGTTTATTTACAACTTTTGTCATACTTATGATAATTTATGTCAACACCGAAGTCCTGACTACTATAGCACGAATGACAATTACCGTAACAGTAAAACTGACCATACCGAACGCCGACCATTGCAAAAAGTGTAGACCGTGGAGATATACTTATTTTAAATAATGTATGAAATATTACCCGTTTTTTAAAAGTAAAACATATTTTGAACATAGGTAAAAGTAAAAAAAAAACAAAAATACCGAATTCCGAGGGGAATTTCAAAATGGAATGTCCCAACTAAAATGGTTAAATAAAAAACTCAAACACATCAACGAATGGATAACAACTGTCGTACTCCTGACTTGGTACATACATAGGTTAAACATACTCATAGCATAGGTGAAAAGTATCAAAAAATTATAAAGACAATGTTTTTATTAACAATTTTATCTATGTTGAAGTAACACAAACTGCTAAAAAAGCAGACTTTGAAGTAAGTCACCAACATACTCTTGTTAGAGCACCTTATGGAAAAAATGCATAATTTCAATAAACTCTGTTTAAACATAAATAATTCATACGAATTGCTATAAACCCAATTTTTAATAATTTGGTCAAGCCTGAAGTAGATCACTGAATACATACTTACCAAAGTGGTATTCAACTTTCTAGTCGATATAAAGAAAATCACAAAAAAAAAGAACACCGAGGAAAATTCAAAACGGTAAGTCCGTAATCAAAGGCAAAGACAAAATCAAAAGCTCAAACACATTAATAGATTGGACAACAACTTTCATATTCTAAACTTGGTACAGGCATTTTTTATAGTAGAAAATGGTGAATTAAACCTGATTTGTGGCTAGCTAAACATATCACTTATATGACAGTCTCGTACCAATGCTATTCCATTGAGAACCAATATAGTGCGTGACACGTTGAAGCTGGACGGTTCGTCTTCTTTTGTAATGTTAGTGTACCAATGGAATAAAACAACCTTGATTTATTCTTGATTGCAGATAAAGATAAAGTAAGTCTCGAAAAACCTTTCGGATAACAGCTTAAATATTTAAGGTGTACATTTTATCTATCATGACCCTCAAAACATGAGAGTCTGGTAGATTTATTTCAAATGTAAAATCACAAAAATATGTAAGGGAGTGTTTATTAACGTGAATATGTATAACATAAAAATCATGAATAATCAAAATCATTAACCCTTTTCCTTCGAGGTAATTAAGGGAAGAAATGTAGTTGTCAATTGTCAATTGTAAAAATTCCGATCATTTTGAGTCGTTTATATTCCTTTGGGATTATTCCATGAACAAATCCACTTGTATGTTAATAAATTATTCCATGACATTTTACCAGCGTTAAAACAAGACAAAATTACATAAAGTACATATTTATTTATGTCAAGGCAACAGTACTTTTAACGATGTTCAAATCGCATCAATCGATTAATAATTTCAAAAAAAAAAAAATTACAGGTATTGCATAAACTCTAACATGAGCGGCACAAGGAAAAAGACAAGGGAATCGCCTCATTCTGTGCATGCATCATCTGCTATGCAAAATGTGACAATCTGAAAGTGACAACAATTGGTAGCATTATAGATCAAATGAATCTTCTGGTATTTAAAGTTCTAAGACCGAGAAAAATGTCAGTAGTGAACTAAGAAACCTACAAATCGTTTCTGTCAGCCAAAGTGCAAACCATAAATATACCGTATGGCGGGTTATTTTCGCGGGGTATACATTTTCACTTATTTTCGCGAATTGAACAAAATCGCCAAAATAAATTCCGCCATTTTTAAAGTATAAATTCAAAAGTATTAATAAAAGTTTCGAATCCGCAAAAATAATAACCACCAAAATATTTCGTATATCTTATTCAATGAAAATCCCGAAACTTTACACCCGGAAAAATAACTCGCTATACGGTATAATGCCGATTTTAATTGTTCTATCTCGAAACTTTGTTTTTGCAGTATTTGTGAAGAGGCACACACATTGATGTGGTGTCGATATATATGTGAATATAAACGAGAGTATATGAAGACAAGACGTGCGTCCGTAATGTATTACTGGATAAACATTCAGCAAAAACGCTAAAACCAAACCAATTAAAAGCCAGCAAAATGAAGAAATCTTGAAAAATATTTGACCTTAGTGTGTCTGAAGAAGTTGGTACCTTAGTATCTTAGTAAATATCTAATGTCAATAAGGTATTAGTTCAGATATGTATACAAATAGATATCACGTTTTCCATAGATTCTAGCTTTTATTCGACCATCTATTTCTATATATAGAAAAATATTTCATAAGCCGGAAATCAAAACTAGTACATGTAAATTTGCAAAAGAAAGTGAGAGCCTAGCCCGTATTTTATAGTTATTGCTTTTTAATCAGCACCAGTACCTGATAATTTCAGTATTAGAGTTTAAAACTGTGTCTTATATATGCCAGATTTCCATATTTTGATGGGAATAAGCACATATTAGAGTCGTTATGATAGTAAATAACTTAGATGATAACTTACGACTGCCAACAAGGAAGTCCGCCACTATAGGTTGCACTTTGTAAGTACAGCTGTTTCTCAAACCACGCCTCTCTGGGGATATATATAAATAGTGGAGATCACTTCTAACCTCTCATCAAATCTGTCAGAATCTGTCAGGAGAATTGTTCTAGGACAGTATGTAGAAATGTCATTCAGACACCTTTTAGACAGTTTTAGCTAGAACAGGTCTAACCTAGAACTAATTTGGTCAGTTCTATTAAGAACTGATTTAGACAGTTCTACGACTAGAACAGTTCTACGGCTAGAACAGTTCTACGATTAGAAATGATTTGTTCAGTTCTACGGCTAGAATTGGTTATGTCGGTTCTATCCATAGAACAGTTGTTTTAAGAATTCCTTGTCTTGAATAAGTCAAAAGAATATATAAAAATATCTCATCACGGCATTGTTTGGACAGTTCACGAGATGCCATAACTGCCGTGACGTCATTTAGAACTGTTCTACAATCCTGACAGGTTTGATCAGTTCTAGTCAATTTAAGACCGTTCTACTGACCGTTCTACGGTAAGAACTGGTTAAGTCAGTTCTGCTGACAGTTCTACGGTTCGAACTGATTTAGACAGTTCTATCTAGAACAGGTTTAGACAGTTCTATCCTAGAACTGATCCTGACAGTTCTACATAGATGTGATTCTGACAGTTCTTCTTACAACATATCTAGGGTAGAACTGTTCTTGGTAGAAATATTCTAGGACAGTTCTAATGAGAGGTTAGAAGTGATTTCGACTGTAATATTCATAGATAGTTAATTTTGTGTATGTACTGGTTCCCAGTTATTTTCTCGATGTTTCATCTCGTAGAAACATAACTTGGGAATCATCAATATGACCAGTAAATATGCATATGCATATCAGTCATATTGAAATCTGTGGAAATCCTTAAGTCAAGGTAGGTGAAGTATAGAATTTTAGTGTATAAAGTTTAAACACCTTATAAGTTCGGGACATGTAAACGTTGAAAATATGCCACACAGCCCATCTTTTGACCTTTGAAAAAATAGTAGTGCAAATGAGCTTTCTATTTAAGGATAAATAAAGGCAACAGTAGTATACCGCTGTTCAAAACTCATAAATCCATGGACAAAAAACAAAATCGGGATAACAAACTAAAACCGAGGGAAACGCATTAAATATAAGAGGAGAACAACGACATAACACTAAAATGTAACACATATAGACAAAATCCCACGAGAATAACAAATATAACATATATATAAGATTCTTCATAATTTCATAATAAAAGTGGTACATTTTTAGCCGTAAAAGCAGTTCTTATAAAAAATAGTATGGTCAAAATCAAATTACGTTAGAAGTTAAATACAGGTCATCGTACAACCTTCAGCAATGACCAAATACATACCAAAAACAAGCTACAAAAAGGCCGAAAATAACAGATGTAAAACAATCAAAAGAGAAAACTAACCGCAAGATTTATGATCATAATGTACAAAACTTTAACCGAAAATCATTTTCGTCCCCGAGGGTTTCACCAGCCCAGTAGTCAGCACTTCGGTGTTGACCTGAATATCAGTTATATGTACTTCGGTATTGGCATGAAAATACGGGTTTTTTGTGTTATTAACATTTGCTGTTACAAAATGTTACAAAAAAATATTATAAATTAAGGAATGTATCTCCCTCATGCAAAGCTCTGATTCCTATCAAGGATTTGCCTATACTATTTGGACCTTTTGGATTATAGCTCTTCATTTTTATATAAGCTTTGGATTTTAAATATTTTGGTCACGAGCATCACTGAAGAGACAAGTATAGTCGAAATGCGCATCTGGTGCAGAATAAATAGTACCGTTAATGTTATATGGTCATTTTTATATATTTTTTGTTTCTAAACTTTCAATTTTTGGAAAAACTAACGATCTCTTATCCCAGGAATAAATTACGTCGTACCTTAGATGTATTTTCCACAACTTTTTGAAATTATGGTCCTCAAAGCTCTTCAACTTTGTACATGAATATCAATTATATGGTCGTTTTTATAAATTTCCTGTTGCAAAACTTTGAATTTTTCGAAAAAACGAAGTATTTTCTTATCCCACCAATAGATTACCTTAGATGTATTTGGCACAACTTTTTGGAATTTTTGGTCCTCAACGCTCATTAACTTTGTACTTGTTTGGCTTTAGAATTATTTTGATCTGATCATCACTGATGAGTCTTATGTAGACGAAACGCGCGTCTGGCGTATTTTAAAATTATAATCCTGGTACCTGGTTTAACCAACCTTTTGTCTTTTTCTGCCTACAATCATTATGTTCATTTCGTCTATAGATGCTTAGACAATTTGACAAATAAACTTTTATCTAAAAGAGGGACGAAAGATACCAGAGGGACAGTCAAACTTATAAATCGAAAATATACTGACAACGCCATGGCTAAAAATGAAAAAGACAAACAGACAAACAATAGTACACATGACACAACATAGAAAACTAAAGAATAAGCAACACGGACCCCACCAAAAACAAGGGATGATTTCAGGTGCTCCGGAAGGGTAAGCAGATCCTGCTCCACATGTGGCACCCATCTAATGATATGTACATTCGACATCAGCCATATCGGGTGTACTCATGTTCGAGTTTTCTGTAATGTGTGTTGAAAAGAAACTCCAGCATAAAGCTGTTCAAAAGAAAAAAAATTTAATTACATAGTAGTGTTTTGTGTCTGTACTTGCGGACCAAATGGTAGCAGTATTACTTTAACAATTATGAATTATATAATAAAATATTTTAAGAACATAAGCTATATTGAGACTTAAATAGAAGACGATCATATCATACCACATTACACATTACAGCCTCTTTCGAACATTTGAAAGTCCCTACTGTATATTGGCTACACATATACACAAACAACGCGCCAAAAAATATCACTAGTGAATGAATTTTGGTCTTAAACAGTCATTCTGATCTTAACATCATCTGAAAGTATGAATCGAAAAACGTTCAGCCATACTTAGCATTTAAGGATTTTTTTCAGATATTATCTTGTTGTTATTCAGTATCGCTCAGAACATTTTCTTCTTTTAATCTAGTACTGTTCGGCAGCTCGGAAGCGTGTAAAAAATCAGTATATTGTTGTCTTGTGCAGGTAAACAACATCTGCTCAATCATCTGAATATATCTCCATTGACCATAAACAAATTGTCGGACGATACAAAATGTACCGCAGTGAATAAGTTTTAAAATCAAATCATTTCATCTCAGTATATGGTCAGTATTTTCTAACTTACATGTCCGTGCGTTAAACAAGTTCTTTTGCTAAAATAAAATAAAATAGTATCCTATCTTATATAATAAAGCACATGATCATGATGAAATTACATGTAATTTATTTTAGATCGTTTAAAGTTTACGTGTGTTTTAGATAATAAAAAAATCGTATTTTTGCAGTCCTTTAGAATCGGTTGAAAGTTACGACTTTTGTAATCCCATCAAAAGTATTCTTAATAAAATTCTCCTTCAAAAATCTGAACGCAAAATTATTTGTTGAAACTCATAAAGAGTCCTTTCTTTATAGATTTTTTTTATATATATTTAAGATATAACAAATGAAACTGTGGCGATACAATTATAGAGGTAGTGTCAATTACCACTGAGTTGTATCACAACAGGACCATTTAACTCCAGTTCATTATGCCACAGCTTCATGTATGTACTATGATGTACTAACAATAGAAAGGTTACTAAATTCTGAACAGATAATTATATTTTGAATGCCAGACAAATGCACAAACCACAATAAAACAGAGTTTGTAGAAGGCCGTACCTTGACCTATAATGGTTTACTTTTATAAATTGTTACTTGGATTGAGAGTTGTCTCATTGGCACTCATACAATATCTTCCTATATCTATTTGTAGTTATCCTTAAGATGAT
Source organism: Mytilus galloprovincialis (assembly GCA_037788925.1). Classification (NCBI taxonomy): domain Eukaryota; kingdom Metazoa; phylum Mollusca; class Bivalvia; order Mytilida; family Mytilidae; genus Mytilus; species Mytilus galloprovincialis. The sequence continues at coordinate 26,631,695 of CM075341.1, forward strand.
AAAGAAGCTTGAGGGAATCCTTAGTTAAAACTAAATTCATTTTGATTTAAACCTTTATGTTTTGTTTGGGGAAATATAATATTTAGATTTGGTTATTCGATGCAAAATTTTACAAAATCAATTTTGTATCAAAATGCGTTCAACAGTTACATTAGGCCGAATAAGATTTGAATTTACATGTATGGTATGTGAATTTGTTGAAATATGTTTAAGTCAATAATATAGGCTCTTTAATATAGATATTGACTGTTGTTAGATCTTGAACCTTTAATTGAACCAAAGTTATATACCATTTACCTTACATGTACCTCTTTTATCTATGTTAGCTTCGACAAAAGCGTTTGACGAGAGGTAGTTGGTATTCTTACCGGCATCTATTGCGCTCCTTTAATTGCAGACTTGTTCCTGTATTGTTATGAATCACAGTTTATGGTAAAACTAAGTAAAGATCCATGTAAATCTATTTTAAAAGAAATTTTTTTTTTCTATTCATACTGCAGAAATTCGCTGATTTGGAATACATTGATTTAAACACCATATTTTTTCCTTTTTGTGGTTTTGGATATTCAAGTTGTTTCTCATAGAAAATTTCCTAAAAAGAAATGTTTTCCCCTTCTGCTTATTTTCCTCGTATTGAAGGTGATGTTCATTTTGCCCTTTCTGACTTTATATGTGCAAACGCGTTGCTTATCATAATATATATGTAGTAGTGTTTTAGATTTCAATAACCATAATTTGTGTATAATTGATTAATTATAAAGTAAGTGATTTCGTCATCACAAATCAATAAAAAAAATTACTCAATTGATCATATTCGAAACATTTACTTGAAGTTTCACTGTACCTGTGAGTGAAGTGTACATTTTAATAAACTCTGTTTCAAAAGGTTATCAATACAGCATTATAGTAAATAAAGGCAACAGTAGTATACCGCTGTTCAAAACTCATAAATCTATGGACAAAAAACAAAATCGGGGTAAAAAACTAAAACTGAGGGAAACGCATTAAATATTAGAGGAGAACAACGACACAACATTAAAATGTAACACACACAGCAACGGACTAAGCATTAGACAAAATACGATGAGAATAACCAATATAACATCAAAACCAAATACATGAATTTGGGATAGAAAAGTACCGTGACACTTTTGGTGGGTTGAACCTGGTAAAATCTTTTATAATTGTCTTTAAGTAAGTCGCCTACCAAAACCAAAGCAATTGTCTTTATCGCTACTAATTTTAATTTTTATATCACATAGTTTGATGCATTCTTAGTCAGCATAATGTCTACCTATGGTCCTACATCCTTTCGATACAAACACTTTGGTATTACTCAAGATCATGCTTTTCGTCGACTCTGTGACGGGGAGATATACGTTAGTATCTTATACAAGGTATATACACATAAATGTTATAAATGTGAAATGTTGACTGTAGTACTGAACAGTTTAAAACTGCACTTATATCTAATAACTCAAATAAGAACAGAGGGAGAATTATAAAGATTCATACTAAAAGTATCAGGAAAAAGAAAGTCACATTATCCAACCAGACAATAAAATATGTAAAAACGTTAATAAAAGAACTCCTAAATACCAAATTAAAACGTACTATTTGATACATCCTACAACCCTACAACCAAACTTAAATTTTTCCTCATTCGACACTGGCACACAGACCATTACATCAACGACCCGATCTTTTTGTTATATGTTTTGAACTTTCTCTGCGTGTATCCTAATAAATGTTCAATCGTGTATATGACCTTTGTCAAATGTAATTCTTTGAACCCTTTAAGTAACTGGTTGCAATCGTCTAGCTAAATATTAGGTCCTTGGACTTTGACACTTCCCACATGCTTGTCTTTTAATCCAATTATACCTATCTAAAAAAAAAACGTTTAATATAATGAGGCATAAGATCTCAGGTAGAGAGGGATTTGTACGATCCTTTTGATTAAAAAAATATCTTTTCATCCAGTTTTTTTTTAATTAAATGTTCATATTAAAAACATATTAAACGTTAATTTACCCCATCGATATAACGAGACACCGACAGCAGTTTTCCGTTCACAATTTCCAAAAGGTCTAGGACGACTTGACAATTGAAAACAAATAAATTGCGCACAGACGTGCATCTTGAAAAGACGTTTTGTGTGTCATATAGTTTTCAAAAGACATACACAATTTTCAAGGACAAAAAAGATTTAAAAACACCATACGTGTTACACTGATACAAGAATGTTTAAATTTTTGTTGTCTTATTCGATGTATTTCATATATTTGGTGTATATTACTGTATGTTGTTTTGTTTAGATTTTACTGTTTTTATTCTAAAATATCTGTTGTTATCCATTCGATTGATGTTTTTTGAGCTTTTGATTTTGTCATTGAAATTCAATACGCAGTTTTAAAATTATATTACGATATAGAAATTTGAAACCACTTTCTACGAATGAAGTGTTTGTCACAATCCCCCCTCCCCCACATACACACCAGAGTTCACTCGAGTTGTGCAAGGGACATCCAGATTCTTCGCCTTTCGAATATATACTTTGCTAGGAGAGTGTCACGCTTCTTTGACGACAAAAATTAAAAAAAAAAAAAAAACAAGGGTCATTCGTTTAGAATATTCTCATTTGTGACCATTGAAATACCTATATATTTCAAACACTTCAATACATATTTAATGGCAGTCGAAATTCGCCTCGAACTCTCCCTTACTTTCTATTCATGTTCATCACTTTTGAAACAAAACCCATTTCATCTAAGAAAATATATCCTGCATTTCTATAGTGTTATTAACCGGCTGTTTCTGTATTTTTCCTAGAAAAGATTCGAGATTAGCTGTTTTGGTCCCAAGATGTGAAGGTACCTGCTTAGGTAAATTTATCATTTTTACTCAAAGAATTTTATTTATTAAATAAAAATGTATTGAACTAGCTTTCTTGTTTGACCTTGGTATAGATTATTGATCAGTTGAATTAGCCATCATCTCCTTGGCCTAAAATCCAAGCCAAGTTAATAACACTTCTGCGAGTCTCGCTTATTTTTTACTTGTGTACAAAGACAGTCCATGCATTTTGTGGGGGGAAATAATCCTGTTCATAATGTTTAGGGTAATGTGATTAAGATTATAACACAATGTTGACTATTGTACCCCAATTTTTGACATGTTTACCTATTTTGTCTGTTTGTTGTGTTTACACATCGTAGTCATAATGGAATTGTATGCGGCTGTCAAACAAGTGAGAGGTTAAGCTAGCTATAAAACTAGGTTTAAACCACCATTGTCTTCATACGAAAATGCATGAACCACGTCAGGATTATGAAATTTATTATCCATTCATTTGATGTGTTTGGGCGTTTAATTTCGCCATTTGATTAGGGACTTTCCGTTTTGATTTTTCCTCGGATTTCAGTATTTTTTGTAATTTAACTTTTTTCTTAAATGCTTGCAAGATAATTATATTCATTTACCAAATCCTACAAGCCACACCCTCCCGACTAAACAAATCCATCTTCAACCCAACAATATTAAAGGGTCGTATCTAATGGCGGACGAAACTCATTTTCACTAGCAATGTAACAGTTATCACGTGATTAAGAAGCAAAAAAGTCTTGTGAATAAAATCCTAGTGTTTTGATTGGTAAATAATACATTGGTCCAGTGATATAGTTAAAAAAAACAACATTATAATCAATGAGAAAATGAATAAATCTGTATTAAACGGCTCTCCATTTTGATAATACCATATCATAGTTAAAGGGAGAGGTATTACGACACAGGTGCTGTATTCGGTATAAATGTCAAACAAAATCCTTAGGTAATGCACAGAAAGCACGCACACTTATACAACTGTGCATTTGGTTAAGTAATCAGTCACAATAAAGGTCGACATAATAATGGTAAACTTTCCAAACAGGTGGGGAATATTATTTTCTGCTCTAGTGATAATCTATACATAAAAAGGTTTATAACTGACAATTGACAAGCAGTGACATTTCAAGTGTGTTCTTGAACCTATAAGTTGTAACTGGTGCATATATACCAGCGATGTTTTACAAGTTATGGAAGAACACAACTTCAAAAACGACTGTTGATTTAAGAATTACAAATTGTAAATGTCTATGTAAAACAATGACCTGCATGTATGAGTAAACTGTGCAAACAAACTGGTGTTAAAACGTTTCAAGGATACAGCTTGCGATATAAAATACCTTATTTTAGTTTGCTCTAATTTGTAGTTCCTGAGAACAATCCGAGGAACATATATAATAATATGTATAAATTATTACATGTTTATTATTTCTTAGAATATAAATGTTCGGACCATATGAGTATTTGGACAATACGCTAATGGTCATTACCATATGTACATACATTGTACCTATACGGTTCGAACATGAGTATTATACTCATTTTGTTATTAACGGACCGAACCATATTAACGCTAGACAAAATAAGTATTTTTCGAATAGATTCTTACTTCCTTCACACGAGCACACGGCTCATTCTCCAAATGCAAACCTGCACGGGTAACTATAATTGAATTCCTTTATCTTTACATGTTGTCTGATTTTGGTTTTCGACAGAATCAATTTAGAACGTTTCGTCTTGTCAACATTTTTGTCTGTATGCGTTTTGAAAATGTACCATTTTTATTCTAAGCGTTTAAATAATTTTTTCAGAGACAGAAAACGAATTTTCTGATCACAACGTATTTTCATTAATTGATGGGTTCTTTCTCCTATTTATACTTTTTTTTTTATTGTGTTCGATCGTATAAGTTTGGGACAAGAATAGATAAGATAACTAAAACAAAATTGTAATATTTAAGAAATTTTAGTTAGATAAAAACACGTAAATTAATGTTTAACATAATAACAAGAAAAGAAAAGGGGTTCAATGACCAAAGTTCATTGAAGTTAAGCAATTGACACCTTGTCTAACAGAGATCAGTAAGTTATTTCTTGTTATAATTTTCATATGTCGACATATTGCGTTTCTTACAAATGTTAGGACAAATCCATAATGACCATGTAAACCATGTAAAAATATTGTTGCTATAATTCATGTAACAATGTTTGCAATACGATTAAATAAATAACAATTCATTTTTAGCAACTCTTATTTTGTGGGACATCTTTTTAACGTTCAACCGAACCATACGCGTACTGTCAGCCCATTATAAGTTATATGGTTCTCTACTGACCCCCTACGGATCCATAGCGGATTTTTATTCACCCTCTATGGATCCGTAGGGGGTCAGAAGTTAACCGTATAACGAATTTATCGCACGCTAGACCTTTTCTGCTGCGTTTTATTGAAAAATAAACAATGAAACACAACAACATTAATAGATGACGTCACCATTAACGTGTCATGAAACCTTTATGAAATTTACTAACCCCGGTCTCATGTCTCACGGTCTCACGGTCTCATAGGGGGTCACCAAGTGACGGCGTTAAACCAATCACATCGTGATAATTTACCCGCGGTGCGATAAATGAGTATATACACAGATGGTCATGACCATATCCCTATTGGCCAAATACTCATATGGTTCGGAATATATATAAGTATTTAATATACTGAAAGATGATTAGTAACAAATGTAAAGATCCAAAGTATATCTAAGTTTGTCGAAATTGTCGGATTTCCAAAAAGTTAATCTACTTCATATTTCATTTTATCGCACCGCGGGTAAATTATCACGTTGTGATTGGTTTAACGCGTCGCCGTCACGTGGTGACCCCCTATGAGACCGAAGGGGGTAAGTAATTTTCATAGGGGACTCATGACGCGTTAATGGTGACGTCATCTATTAATGTTGTTGTGTTCCATTGTTTATTTTTCAACAAAACGCAGCAGAAAAAGTCTAGCGTGCGATAAATTCGTTATACGGTTAACTACTGACCCTTACGGATCCATAGAGGGTGAATAAAATCCTCTATGGATCCGTAGAGGTCAGTAGCGAACCATATAACTTATAATAGTTGAATCGTTACAGACTGCAAAGGGAGGGTTGGAGTTGAACGATTGAAGTTTTAACGACCTTGACTGGCTATACAGCCTTTGCACGGTCGGAGTTGAAATGTACCAATGACATATTTAATTATTTATACATTTGTACTATACTCAAACAATCATCTTGAAGTTCTTAAAAGTTACCATTAGGTATACAGTACCCGTTTTATGTTAGTTGCAGGTACAATGAATACGCAATTCTGTACGTAATATTCTGAATATATTTTATTTACTTTGCAATTTCATTCATTCATTTAGAGTGATTCCCCCTGTTCGCTAACAGGTGGCGCACATTTCCATTATAACGGATCTTCATCGATCGATGGAAAATGTAAACAATCATGGTTTGCACCTGTAACCACTTGTTCAACGTGTTATTCATTTTCATGTTTGCTAAGATTGTCATAAAGTTATTAAAAAAAATTAACTCAGTGCCTAAATATGGTATCTAAGTTTTTAAATGGCAAACTCTTTCTCTTAACCGAAAGACAAAGCCGAGTGTAGGTTTATCAAATGGAAGTAGATAATAATTTAACTGCAAAAAATAAATACGACCTTATTATACCTATTTCAACGCATATGTGAATATTATCAAAAGGTAGTTTTAATTCTCGACAGGGTTCTATAATCTTATGTTACGTTTTCTTTATACATTGTAACAAAAATATGCAAATTTTTCAAACACAAATAAAGAACAATTTTCTTGTAATATTTAATGTCCGAAATACGGGAAGAAAATTACATGTTATGTTGAAATTTGCAGCGATTGTTATTAATTGATATACACGATGAGGGCACTCGCTGTAGCAAGGGTTGCAGTTATCGTTTTTAACAAACAGGGCTATGAAACTATTTTTTAACAGAATCGTATGCTGTTAAAGTTGATGATTAATGTTGAATAAAGACGGTTAAACTTTTCTTTTCGTTTCGTTCTATCGACGTTCTTTCCTCTATATAGTTGTGAATAAAAAAAATGTGTCTTTAATCATTTAAATGGTAAAACGATGAATTTGTTTTTAGCTTTAAACACACAAGATAAAACGTAATGCATATGTGCAATTTTTTTTTAACATCTATTGTTCACGAAACATATAAATAAATACATTTACACCTTACACAATATGCATACACTAAAGTGATGAACATTGACACAAAACTTGAGAACGACCAAACTAGTTATAGTTATCACATTTCTATAAGTTTATATCGAATTACCAATATACACTTGCCAGTTACGGTATGTTAGAAGTGAAAAACATTTTTCGGCTATAATACAATGAATTTCACAATCTAAATTAAATATACTTTCAAAATGTAAGTATATCTTATAAATGCCCAAACGATATTTTGAGTATAAAATATGAATATGTCAAAGTTTGCCATAAACTTTCATTAAATTCATTTTTCTTTGTCAGCAGTTTTCTTTAACCGAACTTCACAAGTCAATATTCTATTGTAATGGAAGAGTCAAGAATTGTTTAGGTTATATTCTAATAACCTGTTGCTCTTTTTCCTTTCAAATTTATTCGTGATCTGTCATTTTGGTGACAATATCAAACGTGAAAATGTATAGAAAAGTATCATTTTATAAAAATGTGAATGTTGTTATCTCTTACAACTTCGTTGATTTAAGATATAATGTATAAATCATGTTTACATTCCTTTTTTAAATGCATTAGATATGACATACGAAAACAATTTAGTACACAAAGACCTGTTTAAATGCATTGTTGAATTCATTTCAAACGCTTCATTTCACTTTTTTTTAATTGCATTTTTATTCATTAATACATTTACATATGACTTACTAAACTATAGTAAGCAAATCATAAAGAAAGACAAAGACATTTGTCTAATTTCAATGTCTTTGAACATATTGCATACTTAGATGCAAAGATTGAAATCCGCACCGTCTTACAACAACGTATTAGTTTCTTTGCATTGTGTAAGCTTATCGATAACTGAAACGAGACTGCGTCATGTGCATATGGCGGCAAAATTGAAATATTGCACGGAAAACCGCGGGTACTTTGACTTTTGCTTCTTGTTTTATTTTCCTTCTGTAATAATACATGAAATATATTATATCATTATCGTAAGATTTGACGCATATTAAACGACATGATTAAATTATTAATTATGTTTAATAAGAACAGATAGCTAGCAGACATCATGTTTAAAAACTCAAAAAAACGCAGTTGTTTTTCAGACGAGAGTGTCGCGTAAACAGCAGACATACGAGAAATGCTATTAGAGTGAATTAAACTATAAAACCTATTATATAATACCGTTAAATACAAAAGAAAGTTTTAAATTTAAATTCTCTCTGTCAGTGAATCTTTAAAAAAAATACATTATACTGCTTACAGCTGCGAACGCAACTGCATGCAGTTCTTTCTAAACAACCTGGAATAAAAGACTCTTTTTGCTGCAATTATTATCAAACAAAGTTTATCAATACATTATGCAACAATCGCAATCGTTTGTCAACATAATTTCTTTTATAAAATCAGATGCAGCTGCAGAAGTGACACTAAGGCTTCATTTTTCTTGGTCCGTATCTGCTCCCCTTAAATTTTGAAACTAGCAGTTTAGGTCTCTTAGCAAGCTCACCATCTGCCGATAATAAAAGAAAAGATAAATAACAAAGTTCTAGCTTATTATTTAAAGTAAAGACAGGAGTTTTGATAAAACAACAGCCAAAAGCACCGTTTGATGGCGTAACCCTTTGAAGCGTGTGCAGTTGATACGGCCCACTTTTCTGCTGGGGGAGACATCTTAATGCATTTAAACATCTTTAATTACACGTTAAAAGGAATTTATAATGCAAAGTTCAGTACCCCATTAAAGCAAAAACTTAAGATATGATATGACTAATTTATGATTCCGCAGATCGGCACCATGCAGCAGCTTTTTTGGCAGGTGCGAAGGATTCTGTCCGTAGCTAAAACAGTGCACATCAACACTTTCTGCCTGTCGATGACGCAACTTATGAAGAATTGAACATACGCCCGGTATTGGTAAAGATGTCAAAAGAATTGCCAGCATTTTCATAAGAAAAATACTCATTCTTAGGCACATATCCATTATATGCCACCCAAAACTCGTAAAACTGTAATTTCTGCGGGACACAAATGTTGCAGATATGTTGTGATGGGACGAACTCTAATCATTAGACATATGCATACATGAAAGCGAAAATTTTAATAAAAAGGGATACTTAAGACACATTTAGCATACTTAATGTTGCAAATAGTGCCAATTAGAATGTAACACGAGGTCTTGACATCGCTCTGCGAATCTTAGCAGTTGCGGTGAGATAGAACAGAAGCAAACAAATGAGGTTTCTTACGTCAAAACATGGACATGGAGTTTCTGTCAAATGAAATGGAATAATGTAGCGATACAATGTAACACCGGATAATCAGTTGTATGTCATAAATACAATTATAATTATATAAGTTCCAGAGCACTGTACTAGATGTACCTATGTGAGATACTATAAGCCATAGATCTTGATATTTCAATGCATCCTTGTAGACAACACAATTTATTGCAAATGCAAAACCACAAACTTAGAATAGAAAAATTAACCAATGCAATGCTAATAGGCTAAAGACAGTTGTAGCAGGATACATCGGGCTTTAATGTCAAACATGTCATATTTTCCATAACTATAAATTTGATAACATCATGTTGTTCTAAATTCTGTAATGTACAGTATGTTGCTAAACATTTATGGGATTCGTCACATAACGTTGCCAGGCAACTTTGCTGCTATAATTTCCAAATTCACTCGTATTCCAACGGCAGTCTCAATGACTCTCAATTCATCTTTGTAGACTGCATTTTCTAAATCTCCGATTTATCGTTGTTGTTCAACTTCCTGAATATGCATGAAATATTTGTCACTGGACGTCAACACATTAATTGAGTATATGATTTTTTTCTTTTTTACATTTTCCACCCTTTTATCAAGTTTTTAATAGAAGTAGTCACCAATCTGAGTATTTTCAAACATAATAGTTATCAAAGGTACCAGGATTATAATTTAGTACGCCAGACGCGCGTTTTGTCTACATAAGACTCGTCAGTAATGCATAGCAAAAATATTCTACATCTATACCTATGTATGTCTCGTTCGTTGAAATCAACAAGAAACAGTGCAGCATGATCTCACAGCAAAAGACTCTTCTGTCGCCGTGTTAATGGATAAGTGTGGGTTTTTGTATTGTGGTAAAACATACATGTACATGCTGCACATTTATATACACAGCTATATTGAGGATTCAAAGAAAGTTTGTTTTCAACAAACAAATTGATTGATATGAACAAACTAGACATGTTATTACATGTACTGACTCTAAAGTATGAATTTGATATCAATTAGTGCACGATTATCTCTCGGCTCGACGGTCGATTGTTTGAAATTTGTCACTTTAAATAGTTGTTTTAATCAGTAAGATTTTCAAATCGTCATTTTAATGAGAGCATTACCTATCTTTTTGTATGTAGTAAGACAGTGGTATATCCGTATTCTTTGAAGATAAGTATAGTTCCTTGGATCATTTTATAAAATTTGTATCAAACTTTAGCAGGCAGTACGGTAATGGAACGCATAGTAATGATAAAAACGAGATATGGGTTATACGTCACTGCATTGAGACCACAACCCAATGATAAGAATAGCGCAAACACATTTAGTGTCGGCAACACACAATCTTCACGATTACAAGGGTGAGTTCAAACAAGGTGTCTAGATCTAATTCGCCGCGTGACAGTTTTAAAAGGTATCGGACAAGTTTACAGTTTTTTCGTTTGTATTCAAAAAAAGAAATAGGACAAATTTTTAAAAAGCAATCAACGCTTTATACATTTATATAAAAAAGGAGTGTTTGGTACATGTAAATAGGGAATTGAAATTGAAATTTTAGTTTTGATAAATCATTATCAACCAATCCGTTGTTGCAGATGTCTTGAAAACGGACATTGTAACACAGCCTCATCACAGTTATCATTTGAAAATCGAGTTTCCACAATGAAGATATATACCAAAAACATATATTCCAGCACAAAATCTGACAATAGAAGTCCACAATAGGTGTATAAAAGTCATGGAGTCCAATAATTATATTGACGGAAAAGTTCATAGACTGAACATTGGTTCAGGCGAAAGCAATATAACTGACCACACATTGCTAGGTTAAAAGAATATATCAAAGATACAAACAATCGGTTATTACTTTGTGTAATCTTGGGTACGGAGAACGAGCTATGTGTTCCTGTGAAAGAAGGCCAGTGGTCAGACCAAATGCGTATACGTGTATTGTCAAAATACTCATATGGTCCATAACATATGTAAATACATATTAGATCTACTGAAAAATAACATATTTAACCATTTGATTATCAAACCGTTTCATATAGAGGTTAATCTAGACAAATCAAACCGTTTAATATGGAGGTTAATCCAGACAATTGGCTAGCATTATACATAGTTGTAAGACATACAACAGGTTTAATTAATCATTGTCCTAATTGTGAACTTCTTAGACTTTTCGAACTTTTAACAAATAGACGAATACTTGTATATATACATGTGTTCATTATACAAGTTTTATATATGTACATGTACTTGTTACTCCAATAACTGAGTGCATGTACGTATTTTTTAAAGTCATTGGGTCGAGTGAAATTAGATGAGGTGTATAAATATAAAGATCTGTAACTTTTATTGATTAACTTGTATTTTAGCTAATTTTATTACCTTCATAATATGCAACAAACAACCGACTATCATGAAAACTAACAACACAAACTCATAATAACAGTAGAAGTCAAGTACTAGTTAATAAAGAACAATATACGTGTGAACTCATTCTGTTCATTTACCTTCGTCAAAATTGGCCGAGTGGTCCTCCGAATTGGGTCTAACAGCATAACAGGGGTTCGGGCACAACATATTGTTGCACTCAACTGACTTTCCGGGAATGGAATCTTCCCTGTAACCTTCCTAGACCACACATTTTTTTTAAAGTATCGTAACACAAAATATCATCTATCAAAAACCCTTCCAATACTATATCCAGTAATGCAAACAAATTAAAAAGGAGAAATCAAGAGATTCTTGTGTTTACGTTACCAGTGATAGCTACCTACCTGAGATGTTTATTTAGGTTGAATTATGCTGCTCACGTAAGGATCAGAAATAACAAACTCAATTAAATTGCAGGGTTCATAAAATCTCACTATGGAGTTGAGTTGAGATTGACAGCATAGGTGAGGATCAGTGAATTTAATAATTCATCCATAAAAAAAAATAAAAAAAAAATAAATTCAATTAGCAACACTTGAATGACATACGATGTATGTACCGTTTACTTTTGGAAAGTTTTAGAATGTATCTGAGTTTAAAATATCATCTGGAAAAATGTTAGTTTATAGTTAACGACGATAAGACACTGAGATACCAAATTACTCTTTGATGTAAATGTGTACTGAGCAACATAGTAAACACAAGGCATGAGTGGGATAACAACTGTCACAACTGACCAATAAAGTTGTGTATAAACAGGGCAGGGTTTATTTATATATGACACAAAATCTGGTCAGAATTCTTGCAACCAAGTCTTTAGGCGGTAAATGGCCTGCTGAAACATACATATCCAATCGTAGTCGAAATACCTGTCTTTCATGCCGATCGACTAACTTTGCAAAAACAAGTTTGGTTGATTGAAATGGAATATCTATGTCACAGATGACTACTAATCGATCTTTACCAATTGTCGTTACCATAAATCCGTCCCTTTTCCCTGGATTTTGCCACCACCGAATGAGATTGATCACCGGATTTGTACTACATGTAGCATGAGCATTATAACTGATTCCATGTGTGGAGCAGGCATTGCTTAACCTTCCTTAGTTTTCTTAATTTCGAATATTCCCTTGAAAAAATGTGCCTCTTTTGTCAATACCCATTTGATTTTATTGGTTATTTTTTTTCTCGTTTTGAAAGCAAATGAACTGTTTGCCACTGTACGTTAAGCGATTGTTAATTTCTCAATGAAAGACAAGAAAACCTTGTATCTTGCACATTTCTGATTATTGTTGGTAATGGCAATTTTTTTTTCAATTAAAAGGTGATTTCCTAGAAATCCATTTTGCCTGACGATAGTATTGATGTAACAGTCAAAGGTGACTTGTATATAGAAGTATGACTTTTACGTTTCAGTATCTGAAGTAAGACCAGCGATCGTTCGGATAGTTCTTTAGCTTAGATATGAAGTAATACAAAGCTTTATTCATCCCGCAACGAGCATAAAATGTTTCAGAGTTTTCACGGCATGCTCGTGTTTGGAGATCAAAACTGTTTTGTTGCAATGCGCAGTTAATTTATTATTTACCCTCCCTAATAGGCATGTAATATTTGTCACTTGACGTTAAGCGAAATGAATGTTTACATCTTCATAAGGTATTACGACCAAATGGTGACTGCTGGAATGTCCTTATACCATGCTACATTGACTGAATAGACAAGTGTGAATGAAATAATATTTGTGGTGTACTTCCATGAGTCACCAACCAAACACAACAAAGCAGATAAAGTCAACATACACTCAACAAATAATTAAAAACCTTACAAAGATTTGCAATCAGCACCAAAAAAGAAGATGTGGTATGATTGCCAATGAGACAACTCTCTACAACAGACCATATGACACAGACGTTAACAACTATAGGTCGTCGTACGGACTTTATCAATGAGCAACGCCAATTACCGCATACACAGGCAAAAATTGCTAAAGTGAATTTCACATGAATCTTACATGAAATTCATTTGAACATTTTCACGTGAGATTCACCTCAAACGAGCTTATACATGTACATGAAACTCATGTGAAAATTTTCATATCAATTTCATGTGAATCGAGATTCAAATGGATCTCAGATAAAAAAAATTAACATGAATTTTACGTGAACTTTTAAAAAAAAAGTATATTTCAGGATTTTAATTGAATTTGAAAATTCAGATGTTGTATGAATTACTTTATTTTTATAATTCATGTGAATTTCACACGAAAAAAAAATCATGTGATTTTCAACTTTGACATGAGATTCATGTGAAACTCATATAAACTGATGTCATGTGAGTTTTACATATAAGCTCGTTACTTCATGTAAATTCACGTGAACTTGATGTGAGTGAAATTTGCCTGTGTGGTCAGCTATAAAAGGTCATGAAATGACAAATGTAAAACAATTCAAACGAGAAAACTAACGACCTTACTTATGTACAAAAAATGAACGAAAAACAAATATGTAACACATCAGCAAACGACAACCACCGAATTACAGGCTCCTGACTTGGGACTGGCACATACATACAGAATGTGGCGGGGTTAAACACTGGGGTCCCAACCATCCCTGACCTGAGAGTGTTGTAACAGTACAACATAAGAACTAACTATACAAATCAGTTGAAAAAGGCTTAACTCAACAGATGGATACAAATAGAAATACATGTACATTTATCAAAAACACATAGTTGTGGCAGGGTACTTGTTTATCGGACCACAGATGAATTATCACGTTGTGATTGGTTAAATGCCGTCACGTGGTGACCCCCTATGAGACCGTATGGGGTTAGTAAGTTTCATATGGGGTTCATGACGCGTTAATGGCGACGTCATCTATTAATGTTTTTGTGTTTCATCGTTTATTTTTCAACAAAACGCCGCAGAAAAAGACCAGCGTCCGATAAATTCGTTATACGGTTAACTACTGACCCCTACGGATCCATAGAGGGTGAATAAAATTCATAGGGGACTCGGCCTCCGGCCTCACCCCCTATGGATTTTACTAACCCTCTATGGATCCGTATGGGGTCAGTAGCGAACCATATAACTTATAATATCCCAACATCAAAAAGACACTAAGTACTGGTATGAGAGTACTCGCTGTTACTGACAGCAAGTTCAAAGCCACAAACAACTAATAAAAAAATCATGCATCTAAGACTAAAGTATCAAGTTCTCCAAATAACTAAAACAAGAAAACAAAAATAAGATACGACAAATGGGAACCTCTAACGTGGTTTCTTACTTTTTATAGACATGCGAAAACGTATACAAATTAGAATAATCGTATTACCTGTTATGCAATTGTACTACAGCGGAGAAGAAAAAAACAATTTTTAGAATTTTTATCGCTATTTTGTGCATTTTTCCTTTGGTCTTTTTTGTGATCATTTTTGATATATGCTTCTCTCTGGAGAGAGAAAATTATCTCTAGAAACTAAGCAGACACGTGGCGTTGCTAGTGAAATTGACATGAAATTGACAACATCGTCATAGGTAAAATAGCGATAAACAGATTATCATTTAACATCTCAACTCGATTGCCTTTCTCGCTTTCGCCGTCCCGGTCTTGTAAAACCACATTATATATGAATAAGTTTAAAAGTTAAAATAAAAAAAAAATGTATGCTCGGATGTAAATTTCTGTAACACGAAGTAGTCCCGATTTCACTTTTTTATTTACTTCTAGAGCAATTTCAAAAATACCTCCAATCCTAATCTACTAAAATAAATGGTAACAGAGCTTCGTGTATGCGCTCGGTTTATGTTGTTTCAACATTGTGTCGTATTTCTAAGCAGGTAATCAAATTATAAATGTTTAAAAGATGATCTGTACATATTTTCTTTTTTTGTAGTGAGGGAGGTATAAATACCGAGCCACGTCCGGTCTGTGTTTTGTAAGATGTTTGCTCTGCTTCGTTGTCCTTTTCAATTGAGTTTTATAGTTTGTTCTTATGTTGTGCTGTTATACAACACTGTTCAATGTTAGGGGATTGAGCGCTCTAAAACATGTTAAGACGTTACGCGCGATGTTCGTACCTCATTGGAAATTCGGTGTAGTTGGAAAGATGCAAGTCCAAAATGTATAATTTTGTGATATCATATTCATTGCTATTGTACGTATTTTAAAAATAACGAATTTTAAAATAAAAGCAAAAAAAAAAAAAAAAAAAATAATTGCTGAAACTATGTTTTATGCTGCATGCGACATGCTTCACTTAAAAAAAAAAAAAAAACGGCGATTTTAAGGTTGTCCCGCGTAACACAATTCATTTATTGTAAACACTAAACTATGATTTTCGTCAAAACTATTTAATATTTTGAAAAACAGTTTTTTTTTTTCCATTATTAAACAGAATGGTTCCTTCAGTCTTTTATGCACTTTTGATGACGTTATGATGACGTCATAGAAAAAAAACCGCGTTCCATACTACAAGGGCAAATCTGTCCCACGGGAAAAAAATTTAGATTCCAGATTTAAGAATCAAAAAACATTTATCTAAAATGAAAAAAAGTTTAGTATTTGTATTTACTACATCAATGTTAATTTGCTTAATTTTATGAATTTAAAGACAAATATCCTGAAAAATGATATATGGTAATTTATGAGCGATTTTTCAAAGGCTTACAAGGTTGTCGAACCGACATTTTTTTTACGTAAAAACGAACTCAACTCAAATGTACGTCAATTATTTGCTTATCAGTGCTCTTATAATGGTAGAATTTTATGATGTTTTAAAATGTTATTTTTCTTAATTTTTCAAAAAACTAAAATACATCGATTTTCGATAAGTAGTTAAAAAGCACCGTCGATTTTGCGGAGTCTTACAAGAATGTCGCACTTGCTTAAAAACAACGTTTCAGTCGATTTTTTGGTTTGAACGTTACGAAATATTGGGGCCGTGTCAATGAAGCTGTCCTAGGACTAGGACATGTCTTATGATGGTCTTGGGACACGTCTTAGTCATAAGTCAGGGGTGGTGTTCTCGAAAGTATCCTAAGAATCGTCCGAAGTCGCATCCTAAGACCAATTTTAGGATGGACTTAGGATCAACTTAGGACACTGTTAAGGTGTGTCTCGAAGCTATCTAAGATACATTCTTATGTTAGGACGTCCTAAACATATCCTAAGTGAGAAATTTAAAATCGTTTAAGTAATTTTTTGATAAAACATTTATATAAATGAAAATAAAAATAATAAAATTTTTTGCAATTTTTTTAATTGTATGTATAGAATTAAATGCATGATTTAAAATGTGTATATAAAATTATATTAAAAAGGATTGTATATTTAAACTGGAAAACAATTTGTTTTGAAATGAGTATTGAATTTGTAGTGTCATCGTATCGTGAAACACGTAGTTCAAAGTTTAAAATCATTCACAATTTCAAACGCGTTAATAACCGATGATGCGTTTCATTTCATGTTCATCTTCACGTAAAATAATGAGCAAAAAGCGAAATTCAAGCTTTATTCAGTTATGATGAACATAGGATGAACATAAGACATCTAATTAGGTGTTCTAAAGTTAGTACGAAAAATGCGATATATCCTAAGTTAAGACAGCTTCGAGAACACGACTTAGGACAAAGACTTGTCATAAGATAGCTTCGAGAACACCTACCCATGTTAACAAAGGTGTCCTAAAAAAAGATATTTTCTAAATTTGGTCCTAAAGTTAGGATTTATAAATAGGTGTCTTATGATAGTCCTAAAAGTTACGATGTCCTAAAACGAAATAAAAACAACAAATATGGCATAAATTCATTAATAGAATGACTAATACAATACTAAACTAGTATACTGTTATACAAAATAAACTAATTAAACAAAATTTTTCAATATCTGTTAACGATTCAATTGTATTAAATTATTTCAATTTGTAGACAAATTTGATATTTAAGATACTTCCATGCAGATATAAAAAAAATAGTATTTAGTTTGAGTTTTTGGAATAATAAGCACATAACAAGACATTTGTGTGGGTTAGCCAGAACTTACATGATGTACATTATATGTCATATCTAAATACATTGAGATATTTCGGATTAGTCATTTGGTGAAATGCTTTACTATAAACTAAAATTGCTTTTCTGTACAAAAATCTATATGAAATGGACATCAACAGTAAATCTCAAAAAAAGTATGTTTGACGATGTTATATCGTTACACTCATACATTTATATAGAATAAATGGGGCTGTCTTTTTTGCTTAAAAAATAATATCATAATCATGATTAACATTTTTTGCACCTAACCAAACGGTGAAATGTTAATTTAAATGTGGGAAAAAATTACTCTCATTTTACTTAATCCTTATTTCAATACACGCAATGAAATCGAGTGGACCCAAAGACAAAACAATTTACATACTAACATTAAATTCTAGCACGAATATCTCATTTAACAAAGTTGTGTGACTTTTTAGTTTTGTTGTCGTATGCAATTCATTTATATTATTTTTATCGTGTATAACAGCGTATCTACTGGTATTACATTAAAACTTTTTTTTTGCATAAATAGTTTTCCATAAAAGAGTCATTAATTCTTCCTTTACACATATAGTGAAATACAATAAAATATATGTCATTGAATTCCTTAAATATTTTTTCAATTAAATAAATGTGTTAGGATGGTCTTAGGACCATCGTAGTTAGGACTCTCCTAAGATAGCTTTGTTTTACATCCTAAGACATGTCTCAGACACGTCCTAAGACCTGTACCATATTTGTTTCAATTTCAAATGTTAGAGATACACAAACTGAATGATATATGGAAGTCAAAGAAATCCTGTACAAAAACAAACAAGTGCTTTCAAAGGATACCAACATGTACCTTCGTAGATAATTCAATATTCTACTTATATTTTCTTCTATTATCAAATGTGAATTGATACCACATGCAAAAAATACCCAGGGGCCGTGTCAATGAAAGTATCCTAGGACATGTCCTAAGATAGGTCTTAGGACATTATTTAGGATGGTCTTAGGACGTGTCTGAGACATGTCTTAGGATGTAAAACAAAGCTGTCTTAGGACAGTCCTAACTACGATGGTCCTAGGACCATCCTAACACATTTATTTAATTGAAAATATATGTAGAGATTTGTATGACATAGATTGAATTGTATTTTAGAACCTATATGTAAACAGAGGGAGGATGACTCTTATATAGAAAACAATTAACGCAAAATAAAAGTTAAAGTTTTTACGGAATACTAATAAATACGTTATTAAATATGATAAAAGATATAAATGAATTTAATACGAAAACAAAAGTAAATGGTCACAAAACTTTGTGATGTTTGTGGTGCAATTTTAGTACATAATCTAGTTTTGTCCTTAGGTCCACTCGATTTCATTACATGTATCGAATCAGGATTAGGTAAAAAAGAAGTAAAGTTTTTCCCATATTTGAATTATTTAAAATATGTTGCTTATGATAATAGTATTGTTTAGGCTTTAAAAAAAAGCCGGGCAGCACGAAATAATTTAATATACTAATACAATGAAATCTTTAACAAAAATTAAACAATATTTGTTTTTTTATTAATTTTATCTAATGATAGTTCAATATTGTATTAGTATTTTTAGTATTGAGTTTATGCCATATTTGTTGTTTTTATTACGTTTTAGGACGATTTAACCTTTAGGACTATCCTAAGACACCTAATTGTATATCCTAACTTTAGGAGCAAATTTAGGACATATCTTATTTTAGGAGACTTTCGTTAACCCGACTTAGGACTAAGACGTGTCCTAAGACCATCCTAAGACATGTCTTAGTCCAAGGACAGCTTCGTTGACACGGCCCCCAGAATATTATACTGTAACACTAGATGCGTCATACTGCGAGAAACATGAACATATTTTGTCATTAAAGTAGAAATTAAAAAATAAATTTGGTAGGACATTTTCAATTATGTTTGTCAGTTTCATTTCAATTAGTACAGTTACTCCTGTTTTGGATCCAGAGAACGAACGTTCACTTTTCCACGTTTGTGTATATCTTTTTTCAAGATTCGAATTAAAGGAGTCATTCATATTGCATGCACCTACTTTTAAACTGATCTCAACACTTATTCGTTTCTTTCGATTAACCAAAGATTTGTATATTTGTTTCTTTCGATTAACCAAGGATTTGTATATTTGTTTCTTTCGATTAACCAAGGATTTGTATATTTTTTTCTTTCGATTAAACAAGGATTTGTATATTTCTTTCTTTCGATTAACCAAGGATTTGTATCTTTTTTTCTTTCGATTAACCAAGGATTTGTATATTCGTTTCTTTCGATTAACCAAGGATTTGTATATTCGTTTCTTTCGATTAACCAAGGATTTGTATATTCGTTTCTTTCGATTAACCAAGGATTTGTATTTTTATTTCTTATGATTAAACAAGGATTTGTATATTTCTTTCTTTCGATCAACCAAGGATTTGTATAGTATTAAAGACTTACTATACATGTATTTTTGCGCCTGTCCCAAGTCAGGAACCTCTGGCCTTTGTTAGTCTTGTAATATTTTAACTTTTAGTTTCTTGTGTACAATTTGGAGTTTAGTATGGTGTTCATTATCACTGAACCAGTATATATTTGTTTAGGGGCCAGCTGAAGGACGCCTCCGGGTGCGAGAATTTCTCGTTGCATTGAAGACCTGGGGTGGTGTTCTCGAAAGTATCCTAAAATTCGTCGTAAGTCATAGATAAGACCGACTTTAGGATCGACTTAGGATCGACTTAGGACACTCTTAAGTTGCGTCTAGAAGCTATATCAGACGTATCTTATGTAAGATTTCCTAAACATATCCTATGTGCGAAATCCTAAATAGTTAAAGTAATTGTTTGATAAAACATTTCTTTGAGACAAAACCAATTAATGAAATTGTTTAAAAAATTTTGTAATAACAAGTATTAAATGAAATGCATGATTTTAAATGTAATTATAAAATAATATCTAAATAGGATTTTGATATAAACTGTAAAACAATTTGTTTTGAAATGAGAATATTGAATTCGTAGTGTCATCGTATCGTAAAACACGAAGTTCAAAGTTTAAAATCATGCACAATTTCTTTATACGAGTTAATAACCCATGGTGTGTTGTTTTTTCACGTAAAAAAATGAGAAAAAAGCATCCACAAAGTTAGGATGAAGATATGATGGACTTAAGACACTTAATTAGGTTTCCTAAAGTTAGGACGAAAAATGTGATATATCCTAAGTTAAGAGAGCTTCGAGAACACGACTTAGGACAAAGACTTGTCATAAGATGGTCTTAGGACACGTCCAAATCCTAAGATAGCTTCGAGAACACCACCCCTGTTGGAGACCTTCTGTCGTTGTCTGCTCTATGGTCGGATTGTTGTCTCTTTGGCACATTCCCCATTTCCATTCTCAATTTTATGTACAAATTCTTCTATTTGCCATTTACCTTCATTTTTTTGTAATAAAAATGTTCATTTTTGTTTGTTTATTTCGCTGACAATGAACCCCAGAAACAGGTATTTATATCTTTTATTTATGTATTGGTATTGTTTGTTTATATTATATTTTTAATGCGTTGACTCGGACGTAATTTACAGGAAATAGTGATGAGGAAAAGAATTTAAAAAATGCAAAACAAATATATTCAAATTTTTCAGAAATCTCATAAATTGATAAGTGGAAAAATATTTCACAGCTCGGTAATTTAATGAACTTTATTTCCTTTTTATCTAAATACGTTTTGTAAATAATACTGAAACCGAAATTTTCTTTAGAAACATTTTTGTGTCATCCGTTTAAGATTAAATATTTTATTTCCAATTTAGTGTAGCTAAGGGGTTCTGTTTTCCAACTCGCTGCAGTTGATGGTTCAATTCTATCATTATGAAATCCATTTGTGGCGTGTGTCCTGCTGGGGATCAAAACCCAATTATAAGGTCATCGTTCATCCGTCGGGTAGGGGTCAGTTATGGTCACCTTGAAGCAGTTGGCCAGTCCACGGAAATTACTTTCATGAATTTATAGCGTTAATTTTCGACCCTTTTGGTTGACCATCAAAATGAGAGTCGTGGACTGAAATGAAACCCTGTCTTTAAAACAAAATTAATGCTGATTGAGAAATAATTGCAAATAATGATTTTATTGTACAGTAATTGGTTTTATTTTACATGGCCATAATGAAAGTTTGAAAATACCGTATTTGCCGTCTACGACTATGACTGCAAATTGGGAGATTAAGAATTTGAGATAATGTACATAAACAAACAAATCCGAACGAAACGAATGTCCTTAATGTATTTTTAAGCAAAGTATTGTGTTGTAACAAAGAAGTGAATAAATAATAATCATCGAGTTACTTTATTGACCTCGACATAAGACGTGTCTAAAGGTAAAATATCTATCATCTACCTTTTGTTCAGGTTGACGAGGATAGCATTGTGGGGAGAGAAAAAAGACAGGTATAATGTAAAACACCATTAAAAAAATCAGTCAAAGATTAAAGCTGTGCAAATTTTAGCAGCTTACTGCATGGCACGAGTAATCTAATTGTAATTTAATTTATCTATATATATGACAGTGTGTTTTATTTTTTTAAGGATTTACAATTTGAACAACTTATATTATATTATTGGATTATTATGTATCAATTAAAAATTAATTTCACAAATTGTCAAAACATAATTCTTCAAAATAACAGATTAAATGAAAACTTATAATGTAATATCAATGATTACAAAATGTGACAAAATACATGTAGTTAATATGCAATAGACTACAAATAAATGCATAATCTACATGTTAATGTATTATATTATAAGTTACTTGAACATTTTATAGATTGAACGTATACAATGTATATATTTCGACCAAACAACAAAAATAATAGAAAATTTACCTACTAGATGAAGAAAAATCAAATGAAAGAAATCAAGGGGGAGAATCTACGTCATCACGCAGGGTGTCGGCGATTGAAATAGGACCACCATCTTGTCGCTTCAAGGTAAGAATTTTACTTATTATGCCAGTTATATGAGGGTTATGATTATACAAAATAGTCCACCAAAGACCATATAAAGTAGGAAAATAAATGAGCCATCGCTCAATATTATTGGTTATCTCAATTTTGCAAACACTTCGATACAAGTTTTAGGAATTAGGTCAACATGCAGGATATCGGCAAAATTTTTCATAACAACATCTTGATTATCAAGAACCGCCTACTTTATCAACAAATGAACATGTCCGAATTCTTTATTGTACTCGGGAAAATACTTGTTACTCACAAATATCCGTCATTATGGTCGAAAAACGTCTTATTTTTAAAAAATGGAAAAAAGGATGTCGGCAACACATCGAATATCGAAGGATGTCGGGGACACACTAATATATTAACAATGTAAGTGTCCTTTGATTATATCAACCATAATAAAGATACGATACAAAAAAACAGGATTAGTGTTCCTTGCTTGCTTCCATTTCATGCACTCAATTTCAGGATTCAATTTTTGTAAATATTCGAGAAAAAAAAAGTTTTAGAAGGTGAAAGTCAGATTTCGTTTCAGTTAAGCCAGGGGTCCCACAGGGGTCAATTATTGGACCAAGTCTTTTTATTTATAAATTAACTGTTTATAAAATTTTGAATTTTTTGAAATACTAAGGCTTTTCTACCTCAGGCATAGATTACCGTAGCTGTATTTGGCAACACTTTTAGGAATTTTGGATCTCAATGCTCTTCAACTTCGTACTTTATTTGGCTTTTTAAAAAAAAATTTGGATTCGAGCGTCACTGATGAGTCTTTTGTAGACGAAACGCGCGTCTGGCGTGTATACAAAATTTAGTCCTGGTATCTATGATGAGTTTATTTTATACTATATATATATATGACATTTCATCTGGCCCTACATCTACCGGGTGTTTAGTAAAAGCAACAGTAGTATACCGCAGTTCGAAATTCATAAATCGAGAAAAAAAAACAAATCCGGGTTACAAACTAAAACTTAGGGAAACGCATCAAATATAAGAGGAAAACTACGACACAACAGAAATACAACATTAAAATGTAACAAACACAGAAACGAACTATTATATAACAATGCCAATTTTCCTGACTTGCTACAGGACATTTTAAGAAAAAAAAGTGGTGGATTGAACCTGGTTTTGTGACATGCCAAACCTTCCACTTTAATGGCAATGATAAATTTAACATTAAAATGACAATATTACCTGACAGGATTACATTACAAAAAAATGGGAGAAAATATAGGACAGAGAAATACACTAACAATAGCTAACAAAAAGTATCAGGTTTAAAATTTTTACGCCAGACGTGCGTTTCGTTACATTTTTTGATACCGTAGTTAATATGGCTTTTTAATCGAACTTTCGTGTCTCTACAGTACAAAAAGATCTCATGGGAAACTATG
This sequence comes from Mytilus galloprovincialis, assembly GCA_037788925.1. Taxonomy (NCBI): domain Eukaryota; kingdom Metazoa; phylum Mollusca; class Bivalvia; order Mytilida; family Mytilidae; genus Mytilus; species Mytilus galloprovincialis. The sequence continues at coordinate 26,655,995 of CM075341.1, forward strand.
CTGGTAAAGGCATTCCATCCAGACAATTATGCAATGACATCCCAGACACCACATTAAAAAAGCAATCTTATATAACTACACGTTGTTCAACCACACATTAGAATACGGAAGAACTGCAGGAGCAAGTGCTATCAACTCTTGCAGTTCGTCATTTTTTGTGGGATCCTTTATTTCATGTTCCATTTCAGTACATGTCGTTTTGAAGTTGATCTACAAACAATCGTATGCATGGCCCTGTTGGTCCTCTATCGTGACATTTACTCAAGTCTATTGGCGGTTTTGTTGAAATTTCTTCAGTAATTGACATTGGGGAAAGTTAATATTTTTGCCAGGCGTTTTTATTTTGATGACAAATGAGGATTTGCATGATTTTGATTTTTTTACGGGTGGCGATTTAGTGGGCGATCTGGTCGGCTGTTCAACATCAGATTGTATTCGCGATCGTTTCCGCCTGCACAAGTTTAAATTTGATTTGCGGCTTGTCATGACCATTAGTTTTAAATTAGATCTAGTCACATGTTGAATAACATATGTGTTAAAAATAGTATATATTAGTGTGTCCCCGACATCCTTCGATATTCGATGTGTTGCCGACATCCTTTTTCCATTTTTTAAAAATAAGACGTTTTTCGACCATAATGACGGATATTTGTGAGTAACAAGTATTTTCCCGAGTACAATAAAGAATTCGGACATGTTCATTTGTTGATAAAGTAGGCGGTTCTTGATAATCAAGATGTTGTTATGAAAAATTTTGCCGATATCCTGCATGTTGACCCAATTCCTAAAACTTGTATCGAAGTGTTTGCAAAATTGAGATAATCAATAATACTGAGCGATGGCTCATTTATTTTCCTACTTTATATAGTCTTTGGTGGACTATTTTGTATAATCATAACCCTCATATAACTGGCATAATAAGTAAAATTCTTACCTTGAAGCGACAAAATGGTGGTCCAATTTCAATCGCCGACACCCTGCGTGATGACGTAGATTCCCCCCTTGGAAATGGTATTGGTTGTTGCAGATCAACTCTAAGCAAACACAAAAGTTTTATATCTTCTCATTTTCAAAACTCTGGAAGATATGCAAATAACAAACATCATACATAAAGATAAAAATGACGAGATGATTTTAGTTTACTTGAAACGTTTACAGCGTGGTTATTGTAGAAACTCTCAGTGGGCTCTCAGTGAAGTATCACCAATTATCATATTTTAAAATGCCCCTATTGTCTTGTACATGTATAAGCTCTATAAAACGTGTCTTAGACGCCAATTAAAAGTAGGGTATATTGTATTAAAAATAAAACAAAAATAGTTTAACAAGTGCTGGAAAAGCAACACTACTTACGCAAAAAAATGAATAAGCCAGCGTGTAGTTAATTATTATGCAGATTTATGGGGTTTTACAAATACACAGCTTGCATTACATAGTAGCACGAAGTACAATATTTACATATAATAATTTCTATAATATGATTCAGTTCGTTTTAACATGTTTAACAAATATTTTATCGTCGTGTGTATATATAAAAAATTGTTGAATGTACATGTATAGTTTAAACAAAACAGTACTGAAAGAACGGAGATATCATAATTTGAATAACCTATCCTATTATAAAATCAGATTTGAAATCTTGTGCACAAACGTTGAAATGCATACTGTTTATGAATATCATAATATTCCTCCAAAATTTATAAATACCATCATTAAAGTTTTGTTTTCATTTCTTCATACCTTTTAAAACGCATGTATCTTTCTTAATATACGCACGCCGATAATAACCCATAAATACGTTAACATTTCCCTAACTCGGAATACATTTCAACCAAATGATGATTTTATTGCTAATATTTTAGCCTATATAAGTATATTACTCAGAAAGCCTCTCATGGTTTTAACGTATTCTAAATATGTTCCATGTATTCCGGGTGCCACATGTGTAGCAGGATCTGCTTACCCTTTCGGAGCATCTGAGATCACCCCTAGGTTTTGGTGGGGTTCGTGTTGCTTATTCTTTAGTTTTCTAAGTTGCATATATAGATCATCGTTAGAAATGAGGGACAAATGATACCAGAGGGACAGTCAAACTCATAAATCGAAAATAAACTGACAACGCCATGGCTAAAAATGAAAAAGACAAACAGACAAACAATGTAACAAATGACACAACTTAGAAAACTGAAATGAAATGAAAGATCCAAATGTAAAAGTACCTGAAACAAATACGGTTACGACAATTTACTTGAATAAATGTTCCTCGTTTTGTCACATTTAGGAAATTATTATATCTAATATCTTTTGCAGTCATTCAAATTTATATGAATTAAAATCATTAAATCAGTGTTTATGAAATTGTATAGCCATGTGTGCATATATGAACATAAGTAAATAAATATAGAATATCTATTAAATACTATCAATATAGAGATAGATATAAGTGATTAATTTTGTATCTATTTACATTGGAAACATATGTTGTTTTCTTGGAAGATTTTTAATTGCACACTTCAAATTTATTTATTTCACATTTAGAATTATTCGATAATGCTCTGACATCATTTCTCAATAGGTTTTCTTTTTTTATAAGAGCTTGCGCATCAATTTTATATAATCGAATATATGCACAATTTCATAATAGTTATCAATTCATTTTTTTTTTTATTTTCAATAAAAACTTATAAAAAGTATTCATTTCTGCAAATCTTTTGTTATTTTTAATAAAAGATGCACACATTTTCTTCATATAAACTGGCATTATGTGCAATAAAAAACGTAATCTCTCTTGTGATTGGCAATCGTTAGCAATAGCTTTTATTAATAAAACAGTAAATATTGAACATTTGCCGTTATTGACCCGCCTCCCGGTTAATCATACCATCAGGTCGCGTTTGATTGGTTAAATATGAGAAGTGAATTAATATCCATTAAAGGTAATTCCTTATAAAGGTTTGATGTGATATGATACCTAATCAATTCATTGAACAAATTAGCTTTATCCGGTTTTCACATCTTTCTCCGGAAACAGCTTGGAAAAATATTTTGTTACAAGAGTTTTATCGTTATTGAGTGAAAAATTAACAATAAGAGTTATTAAGTGTCGTTTATGCAACAGTGATATTTCAGAGAACTTTTTTTTATTTTACATAAAAAAGATAATAAAAAAAAACAGTTGAGGTCGGCAACAATGTTTCCGAATATTTTAGCACCGTCGCCGTTATACCAAAGTTTGTTTAGAAATGGACAATTAGTTCCACAGGCACCAATGGTGACAACGTCAGCGTCATTTCTTGTAGAAAATCTTCTTAGAGACAGAAACCAAGCACTGCTTGCTCGTCAAGGTCTACCGCCATTCACTTGTGCTACAACATTTTCTCCAACATTACCAGAGAATTTACAAGCAACACCGGTAACCTCATCAGCGTCACTGAACGCCATCAATCCAGCGCCGTATCTGAAGTTTGGCGTCAATGCGATTCTTGGAAGAGAACCATCATCTCCAAAATCAGGTAAGGTCAACGTTAAGAGTTCTTCATTTCCAAATAAAAAAGGGAAATGATAAATATTTATAATTTGTTCAACTAACAATAATCTTGTTCCTTTTATTGTTTGTAAACTATAATGGCCAAATTGTCTTTTGTCTTAAAAATAAATATTTATTATTTTTTATAAACATAATTTTTATCCTCCTTCCTGTTAAATAACATTATCTTAAAATTCTGTTTTTTTTTCAGATCTTTTTTTCTACAATATTAATTTCAATTATTAATTACAGTGCAATACATAATAAATTAGTTTTCATTTTATTTAGTAATGTTCCGTTGCTGTCTCATTAACTAATATCAACAACTCTTTTTAATGATAAAGTTTTATTTTAGAATATCATTAAAATTTAAAGTTTCTTTTTTTATACATCACATTTTACGAGTTTTGATACTGGTGAAATGTAATTAGCATAAAACCATAAATATATTTGATGTTTGAATATAAAATTTAACTGTTTTAGAATAAGTTTTAATTGATTCTTTTATCCATTTGCTGACAAATTATTTCATGGACTAACAAAAGTTACATAAGCCTGAAATGTGAAATATAACTCTATAAATGACAACCATATAGACTGTATTTCAATCCTAAAATCTTTATATTTCAGAGGAAAAGATTGAATCGCCTCACCCTTCTCGAAACGTTTACAATTGCCAAAGCAGTATCTCCACGTCCCCATCAAAAGGCTGCGGTTACGTTAGTCATGGTTTATCATGTGCGGGATGCTCACCAAGACAAACATTTTATGAAGCACAGTTTCCAAATATGTTCAGAAACTCTTACTTTCCAGGTGAGCTATAGTCCTATTTTATTTATTCCGCATGTATACAGTCTTTGTTTGATGTATATGTTTTCAGCTTCATGTATGATAGAGTAAATAAGCAAAATTTATATACTGCAAATTTTTAATCTTTTTTTTCAATTGTTAACTATATATCTTTTAATTCATTTATCTTATTTTTATTTTATATTTAATTTCCAACTGACTAGACAACAGTTGATGTATCTCAAATTTACGACCGGTATTTTATTTAAGGAATCAATTATAAATTTAAACTGTATTAATTTAAAATGACTTTTATCGCCAAGGTTAATTAACAACGAGACTTTTAACTAATAAATTTCTTGTTCTAATTGATAGTAATAAATTTTGATTATGATCATAACCATGATTATATTTATTTCTCCTTGGGTTTTAAAGAAAATATGTCTATAAACCCAAATTGACCGTTACATTTGCTTTCGGCCAAGTATCCAGTACGTGCCAATTGATAGATAGAATTTTGAGGATGAAAAAGTCATAATTTCACCCAAATTAGTATTCATGTATTATCACTATCTTTAAAAACAATCAAAATACTCATAAAATTAACATTTCAAATATGAAATTGGCGCCACAATAAAATTTAACATTAACATCTATAGTTACTTTTAAAAGCGATAAAAGTGACCAGGGAATGATAAAGGGCCCACCCGCGCTTCATCTTAGTTCAAATATGTCAATATCAGGCATTAATATCTACATTGTTTTATGGTCCGTCAATTAAAGGCAGTATTAGAAAAAAACACCAACGATAATATTTTGTTCAATGATAATACTTCATAATTTTATTCATAGCTTATATAAAACACATTAAAATGTAACTTCAATGGAAAAACTTCAATAAAAAGTATCTGGCATGTCCATATTACTTATTACTATTTATTGAAGATTACAGTATGTTTAGTATGTTGGTTTGACTATGTTTGCTAAACTAAATGTTGACACATACTTTTCTTAATTGGTGTTTTTTGTTTATTTTTTTCAAATATTGTTGACCCACACATTCATTCTTATTTATATATAGCCTTTTTTCCTTTTCTGCAATCACATACTAGTTAATAATAAATCAGTTCTTGCTATCAATTATGTGACACAGAAAAGTAGTTTTTCGTTTCTTCAACCTTAGGTTTGACATTTTACTAAAATTAAAAAGAGACAACACATTAAAAGGGGTAAGGTACCTCGGAAAAAAATTTGATATCCCTAATTTTAGTGTACATGAAAATGTCTTTGTCAGTTGAGCGAGTAATAGGTGATAATGACACCATTTGTATGTCCTAACGATTATGAGAATGATCTTTCTTTATAACCGTACGATTGGAAGGTCAATTTCATGCATAAAATTAACATTTCACTTTAATTTGGCAATATAAATCTCATTGAATAATACACTATGAACAACTATTTTATTTCTTTTTTATTTAATTTAAAATACCATTGAAATGACAGAAATTACCTTAAAAAAACGTACGACACCGATTAGTGAAAATAGTACTTCGACGTTTAGTTAAAAAAGGAAACTTGAGAAATGTCTAAAATTTCTGTTTTTCTCCACTTTTCTCAGAACGAAATAGATTAACACGCGTCGTTTTTGAACTTTTGAACTGAAGAAAAATGAGTACAACTTTATAAAATTATTTTCAGCTAATACACTGAGCAAACAAATTATCTTTTATTTCCGTTAAAATGTACAGGTAACAATATCATTATAAAAATCTCCACCGGCTTCATAATATGCGGTAAAATTTAATGTATCAATCACGAGCTTTGTTGATCGTCACGCTCCTAGCGATCATATCTTTGCATTATATCTTTTTTCAATGTAAGGTCGCTATTTTATGTTTATTTAAGCGTATAACATTTCATTAAATTTCATCAATGAATTTATAATTCTTTGTTAGTAGATTTTGAAGTATTTCAATATGCTACTCGTTATTTTTCTGGAGTGTCAATTAAGGTGTTTTTCAAGGAGAATTTTTACGTGCTCGCGCATTTTACATCCCGTATAGGAATAAGGGAAAGTGCGAAAAAATCAAATGCTTTAAGAATAATATTGACACACATATTAATATGCAGAATATTAAATATAATGAAATGTAATCTGATGAAAAAGTGCATAGCTAAAAATTATTGAGCCGTAAATTTTACTTATTTGGTTTTTATGTGACTAATATAAGAATACTATATATGAGAAATAAAGTTTACTTTTTTCTCTCCATATTAAGAATAATGCACGTTTTTGTTTTTATTTATCATTTTGTCATAACTATTGGTTGTGTGTTACATTGTATATTAACGATACTCTGATAGTCAATCAATAAGTTCTAATTGATGAAATTGTATAAAAACTATATAGGAAAGGATGAAACTCCCGCCACCAAGAGACTTTTGAGCGTTTATTCCCTTTGCGATTTTGACTCTCTTTTTTTCGCGGTGAGGGAAAAGTGTGTTCGTACTGGAGCTATATATACGTTCTATTCTGTAATGTCTTTAGGAGCTGAGACTACAATAACACATGTGTTATAGTAGTCTCAGTTAGGAGCAATCAGGTACATCTCTCTGTAATGTATGCACGACAAATATACGAGCTTCAATTCCCCTCGAAATCCGTTCTTTTATAAAGACATGAGATTTATAATTTTCTGTTTATATTTTAGGTTCTCCATTATTACCAGTGCCGCACGCATTTTCATTTTTAAGTAACATGAGAGGGAAGCCTCGCCGGGGTATGTTGAGGAGAGCAGTATTCTCAGACATGCAAAGGAAAGGTCTAGAAAAGATGTTTCAAAAACAGAAGTACATTAGTAAACCAGACAGAAAGAAGCTTGCAGCCAAACTAGGACTTAAAGATTCTCAGGTAGGTCCAAATAATATCACGTTTTATTATGGATAAAAGAAGATTGGGATATAAACCCAAAACAAAAACCCAACACAGTGGCGGATCCAGGGGGGGGGGGGGGTTCCGGGGGTGCCCACCCCCCCTTTATTTTTGCCGATCAATGCATTTGTATCGGGACATATGTTTTGCACCCCCCTTTGCCCTGGGTGCCCTGGGTTAGCACCCCCCTTTCGAAAATTCCTGCATCCGCCCCTGCAACAGCACAATGATGCGCACACTCGTTGTTCATGTTTAGCGCTTTAAGATATCATGTTTTAAAATATTTCCAATGAACCACCTTCGTTATTTAGAAAACGCAAAACCCACATTAATATTTTCATAAAAAACGCTTACACGAAAGATGCAATATTATAACAAAATGTCAATGACAGATAATTATTTTTATGATTTACTTTGACGCCATGAGACATTTTATGAATCTTAGGCTTGTTAATTAATACACATTCTTGGATTAGTTTATCATCAATTTGTAATAAGTTGTCACTTTCATATGTCTCTCATGAGTACATGAGCGCCTTTAATTCATCAGCAATAATTCTTAAGGCGCTCTGAAAGGATCCTTCAAATGGTCTCCAGCAGTCCACAACAATAACAGATGAAGTAAGGGAGACTGTCATAGATTCCGTTGTCAATTTTCTATAACATATTATAATAAGTATGAAACTTATAACGGAATGAAATTGACTAACTGACGGCAATTGAATAAGGAGCTGGCTGCCAAAGGGAAATTCAAGATAATCGTTAAAACATCTGGTCCTGATATCTTAATGAGAAATTAGCAATAATAAAACAAATTAATTGTAATGATAATATAAACTGCCGCATAATAGAGACAGTTTGTCATGAATGCAGATTGTTTGTTTCTGTTTTGGTTAAAGTAGCTGGCAATGAAGTGTCGGGAGGCGTTCCGAAAAGAGTGTCAGCAGCTTCTTTATGACTCTGATGAAAGACAAACTTCAAGAAGTCAACTTTGATAAATGATATATCTTGTTACGACGTGACAGTCATAATTTCATAAGAATTGAAATAGTTTTTGAATCTTGAAATCTAAAAGCCAAACGGGTACCGTTATATTATTTATTTATTTAGTTTTAGATTCCCCCCCCCCCCCCCCCCGCCCCCCGAGAACACGAAACGTAGTGGTAGAAACACATTTGTATACAAGTATAAGTAAAGAAATCACATGGGTGTTAAATGATGAATTTAAACTGAGATGAAGGACAAGCTGTTCACCAACTCCACTTGTGTAACTAAATGGTGAAAGTCAAATCGTCTGTTATAACGATATTATTAATAACACCTTAATGACTTTGCTCATTTAGAAACTTTTTAATAATTTTACTCCGGCGTCAACAAATATGAAAACCTGGTATGGTGGTTCAGTCGTCAGCTTGTAACTAACTATCATGTAGACATATGTACAATATAAAGGTTCTTATTGTTTTATAAAAAGACAAACTATGACATCTACAATATTAAGAAACAAACAAAACGATTATATTATTTATAACTATATTTTTCCTTTTTAGGTAAAAATTTGGTTTCAAAACAGGAGAATGAAATGGAGGAATTCAAAAGAGCGTGAACTTTTATCGTCTGGCGGATCACGGGAATCAACTTTGCCAGTTAAAGGAAGTGATGGTCAAAATTGTGAACAGTCCGCTGTTTCAGATAGTAATGACAATGACAATTTAAATGACAGCCAAAGTTCCGAATGTACCAATAATTTAGATGACACAGACTATCCCGGCTCTTTGTCTATAGACATGGAACATGCGCAATCTAGTTTTTCTCATAGTGACGATTCAGAAAGTGATGACGAAATAGATGTATCGTAAACGATCGACATGTCGTTTTAATGATCTCTACACAAATCTAGTCTTCGAAAGATATCATAAAGTGCCAATCAAGTCTAGTTTTTATTCCGATTTCAAATGTATAATTTTTTGAAATTATAATAATACATTTGTAATTCTTTGAGTTAATGATTCGGATGAAATGAAATAGTTATGATCTTAAAAAGCTTAAATTTAATGTTAAGCGATTAAAATAAATATTTAACAACTGTCGACGTCAGATGTTCCATGTGGGACTAGATACTAATAAAAGTGCTACTAACAATGAAACTTAGACAAATGTCCTAGCACAGTAATGGTAGTTTTTTAAATAATTGCTTTTATCTGTGATAATGATGTATTTATAAACTGTAAAATGTGAATAAAATGTAAAAATTTAGTTTTTATTTCTTTTGAATGATAGATAGAAAGAATCGTGGTCATCTTCAAACACGGGGATATGATTCAAACACGAGGATATGATATCAAATCGTCAAATCTGTTGAACAACTGGTGTATATATCAATAATTCATGTTTTCAAATAAAGAAACTCTTCAGAACAAAGTGTATATTACATTTTGTTACGAATCCATTAAATCATCTGAAAAGCGTTGTTATATCAACTATATCGAAGCTAACAAGTCCAATCTGACCGAAACATGTAACACATATTTTAAATGACATAACATACAAAACATAAATGTGACCCCAAACATATCATTCAAACAGAAATCAAATTATTATCGTGTATTGAAGCTTTCTTTACTCAGTTATAACAAAGACTGGTTGGTTAAGATCAAACTGGTTTCTAATTGACAGTGCATAGAAGAGTTTTGGTGATTTTTTCTTTAGACTGACAAGTTAGTTTAGTATTAACCAGTAGCACTATCAAAAGTACAGACGACATACACAATATTAAGAAAAATATGATTACGTCATGTACGTACTCATGAACCTGTCCAAATAAACTATTTTAACAGGAACGTGTTCATGAACCTGTCCACAACCAATAATGTTCACGTGAATCTGTCCAAACGAAAATCATCTTTTATTGTACGTGTTCATGAACATGTTCAAAACATATTATGTTTAGGTTTATGTGCTCGTTGACCCACTGGTCCATGAACGTACTTTATGATCTCTCATGTGTAAAAATAAAGTTTTTGTCGCTTTTTTGTTGCATATATTTTCCACTTTTCCTATTACTTTTCTAATACTGTAGCCTTTCTCTAGATACGCAATCCATTTGTGCATAGCATCCTACATACTTATCGATCCTTATTGAAAAACAAGACATATATCTCAAATACATTTATGACTAAATGTTTTCTAAATCTGATACAAATTTTTCATTCAATCTTGCAAATTTTAGAGACATATTTTATGCCATAGAAATTGTTTTTATGCCCAATTTATTATCAAGCCCCATGTATGGGCATTATGGTTTCTGGTCTGTGCGTCCGTCTGTTCGTCGTTCGTTCGTCTGTTCGTCCGTTCGTCCGTATGTTCCGCTTCAGGTAAAAGTTTTTGTTCGAGGTCAGGTTAAAGTTTTTGGTCGAGGTAGTTTTTGATGAAGCTGAAGTCCAATCAACTTGAAACTTAGTACACATGTTCCCTATGATATGATCTTTCTAATTTTAATGCCAAATAGAGGTTTTACCCCATTTTCACGGTCCACTGAACATAAATGAAAGTTCTGAAGGGGCATCCGTGTACTTGGGACACATTCTTGTTTCTTCATCAAATGCTTGTACGGCACTATCTCTTGATTTTTTTTATTTATGGTATGACCAAGTTGTCATTCTGAATTGGAGTGACATAATTTCTTTGCATTATATTTTTTTGTCGTCCCTGAATTTTGAAATGTTTTATAACATATGAAATTTGCTAGTTTAGTTTTATGTTTTTGCTACTATATATCAATTAAGATTTTGATTGAAATGATTTGTTTGGGAAGGTCGGAATACCTGCATGATTGTTGTTTAGTTGGTGTCGTATTGGCTTTCTCTCCTTGCTCTGAATAGAAAAAGAACAACACAAACCAACTATTTAATGTTTCCTTATGCAGTCTTTCTTCAAATATACAATGAATCAAATACATATTAAAATGACATATGTTTGATGAATACACACATATAAAACAGAATAATATGCAATGCACACCTTAAGTTAACATAAGCAATACAAATTTTTAGCAGAATGAAAAAAAAAATAATCTATTTTAGTAATTTTCATATCTTATACGCTTCACTATTTAATTCATATATGCATGCTTGGGACTAAATGTATTATATTCACAAGTTTAAAATGTTTTCAGCATTAAAGTTTTCTAAGTTATCGATATGGATGTTAACAATCTTTACACCTTGATTTGATTGAAAGCAGGAAATTGCAGAAAGTGAAGATTTTAACAGCTTAACAATGACACGGGGTTGTAATTGCAATTACATTTCAGTGACATGACATTATTCATTGTAAACTATTAATTATTAATATTCTGCTCGTGTTCAAAAACACTTGATCTTCTTGGAATTAATTGGGGCGAGAAAATTACACTCATGCAACCGTTTGAAATACCCAAAACATTTCGCATTACATATGTTTATTTCAAGATTTGCAAATAGTAACTAAAGGAGAAATTGTTTAACACTATAAAGAAGCCTTGTGAACTGTGTAGTTTTCTAATTATCTTTTGTGAGTTTGAAAGAATTTAATGTATATTTAAAAAAGAAGATGTGGTATGATTGCCAATGAGACAACTGTCCGCAAGAGACCAAAATGACACAGAAATTAACAACTATAGGTCACCATACGGCCTTCAACAATGAGCAAAGCCCATACTGCATAGTCTGCTGTAAAAGGCTCCGAAATGATAATATGTTTTGATTTTAAAGATGTAAAAAAATACGATTTTACAATAATGCATAGGAAGCAATTCAAACTTAAGTAAATGCATTTTAATGTGTGTCAAAAAGAGAGCAATTTGATCTTTTTTCATTAGGTGCACGATATACCTGGATTTGGGGCAAAAGACCCTAAGCTATATGGTCGTCTAATGTGTAGAAACATTAGAAAGTACTTTAAAAGGATATCAGGAATCATCAAATAAATTGGAAAGTACAGCTTGCATCACACTCATCCCTCCTGTTTTTTTTTAATTTGAGATCCAAAAACATTAACGAACTGCCTAGAAAGCACGACTTGGTATAGGGACAATTATATGTGGGGATGTTAATGCTCTTTACCTCTCTAGACCGTATGGCGTAAAGTTAAAACCGAAAACTTGCACAGATCAGCTGCCAAATAGGATCAACACTACCTAATTTTAAGAGATTCAAATCTTAATCTCATCAAATTTATTTTTACCATTCAACCATTTGTTTGTATAATGCTTGAACACATATAAATATGACTGCTTGTTATTGGGAAAATATATTTTTTTATTTTGTACCGCAACAGTTAAAATTGAGAAAGGAAATGGGGAATGTGTCAAAGCGACAACAACAATTTATTTATTATACTTTCCTTATTATTTTTTATGACCTGGAAAAGAATATAAATTCTATAAAACAAATACACATTTACAGAAAATAGCAGAATGGACGTACAATGCAAAACAAAACACTAATTGCAAATAAATTATAAAACTTTTTGCAAAAAAGATATTGCTTTACAACGATGAAACGTACAGTTGAAAGGATACTTCATAACGGTGAAAAGTTATGAGTTCAAAAAATTGACTAAAAAGCTGGAGATGTGAGGTATTTATCACGGGAAAAAACTTTAGTTTTAAAAAAAGCTCTTACAAATCAAGAAACGTTTTTGTAAGAAAAATAAAATACAGAAATTAATATATAAATGCACAAGCAAATAGAAGTACATGTATATATAAGATAGAAGAAATCCGTTATGATCATTCTATCTCTAGTATGACGTCTACACCTGATCAACAACAAAAACAAAATCTGGTAACAAAACAAATAAAATGTTAGATACAAACCCTTTGGTCTTATTTGTCTTTCAGATCAAGTTATTCTCCCTATTGGTAACATAATGCTCAATTTGATCTTTTATGTGTACAATAATCTAATTAAATGGGACTATTTGGTTTAATGAAATCGTATCACCTTATAATACCAAGGTGAAGTGTCGTTGAAAGATTCTTTTAGTTAAAAATAAATAAATATTATAACATGTACTTGACCTCTTCTATTAGCCCCTTTTAGATGCAAACTACGGGGTCAAATTAGGGAAACTTTTCTGTAAAATATATGAAATATAATAAAAGAGAAGTTAATAAAAACCAAACATCATCCTCATACAGAAAAATAATAAATACACGAAAAACAATTTAACAATTAAACGAATTTTGTGTATATCTGTCAAACATTTTTTTTTACCTCCAATTGCATTTTGATTTTCGTTAAAAATGCCCTTATTCATGCAAAGTTACTAAAATATTACCAAAATCCGAAAAATATAGTTTCTTGCAATATGCATCATTCATAAATAGATAACGACCTCAGAAATATGCCATAGTGTTGTCAGAACCAGAAAGTAAAGTTGAGAATGGATATGGGATATATGTCAAAGAGACAACAAGTAACTGTCATACAACTAAGATTGTTTAAGATTCCCGTTTTTTTTTAACATGAGCCTTCTGTGAAATAAGTTCTTGGGAAATTGTTCCTATCTCTTTTGTTGATGATGAAATTTTACTGAATTCAAACAAACGATTTTATAACGATATTTTTAATGAATAACCAACATCTCCTTATTTTTATATACATATTCAATTAGGAATTGTAAATAGAACATGATTTTATTCTTGTTTAAAGAACTTTGGATGGCAAATCCTGCTCCGCTATAGCAGCAAATAACGATAGAAACAGGCAACCACAACATTTTACTTAAAAATTATCCTCTTTAAAGTTACCCTTTTTATATTAAAATGTCTAATCAAATCCGATGAAAATTATTCTGGATTTCTTGTTACAATACGTAAACCCAAGTGTAAGGTTTGTGACGGTTTTTTTTATATATGATAGTAGCTTGCATTGATTTTGTGCAAAAGGGGACCTTATTTTGACTGTTTCACAAACAAAGGGAAAAATACATGACTTGATCTAATTACTAAAATATGTTTTCCATTTTCAAAGTTTGTTCGAATCTTATCTTTGTCAACTTTGTTATCACATCATAAAATATAAAACAAAAACATTGTTATTATTATTATTCAAACTTAACTGCAAAGCTACTTTCTCATTATAAAGTTAAATGTTGTGTGTGGTCAACCATCCCTTTATAGTGCCCCCAATCCAATAACCCTAAGCAGTTATGAAGAGTACTTGAAACCATTAGGGGTATCATATTAAAATTGATCTTTATTTGCTAACTTTATTCGATTTTATTCAATTTATCTTAATTCCTAACCCTGAGCGAATTGTCATGCACTATTATTACTATTAAGATAGTTTACACATCTTTATAAAAAGCCTCACTTCAACAAAAATCCTCCTAACCAAAGTGATTAAAGCCTTTGAATTAAAATCTTCAAGAAGCAGGGTATTTATATTAGCCCCCATTATTGCAAGTTATTATAACAAATCTATTATAAAAACTTCCAGAGGATTTAAAACAGTGAATAGATAGAGTCCATTGATACGAGAAAACAAATAAAGTTATAAATGAGAAAAGCAAATAATTTGTATATTTTGTTTTCTAAGTAGGGAGGGAAATTAAGCTTACAAGTTTATTTAAGTCGTTATTTTATCAGAAAGTAAAAGAAATACCCACCGGATACTTTTTGATTAAGTAGCAATTGTATTGATTTTAACGAGGTTAATTTTCTTAAAGAAAATATTTCTATTCGAATTCATAGAGTACTGGTTTATTGAATTCGGGCGGGGTGCGTCCATTCAAAAATGAAAATTAAAAATATATCTCAACAGAGATTAGAGTAAAACATAACTTGTATATTTTACTTTTTCCTTATAATTGAGAAAACAATTTGATATACGATTTACCATATTTTGATAACATATTTTCGTAACAAGTCAGCTGCATTTAGGTAATTCAAATTGTTGTTTACATATCATAATATCCCATAAAAACATTTACGAAATGTATATCGTGTCCTTAATTCCTATGGGAAAATTTTACAGAATACAACAAGACTTTATGACGTTTAGTTTAGTTGTCCTGGACCCAAGAAAACAGAAGTAAAAAGAAAACAACAAACGAAAGAGATGAGCAGCTGATTTGATTACGCCTGTTTATGACTATACACAATGTTTACAAAAACAGACAGCAAAATAGAACAGTTGCGTTCTCACTAAACCAGTTAAGAAACGTTTTGTATTGTCTTTAGAGTTAGGTATTTTTGCGATTTTACTTTTTATAGTCAAAACATTAAATTATATGACAGGGTTTTAATCTATCCATTTGAAAAGAAAATTATGGATAAAGTACTGTTATTTCCCTAGGTCATAGTAGAGCTTTGATTTCATTTCTGATTTTAAACTAAATAACGTGAACATCATAGTGTTTATAACATATGTATGTTTGGGAGAGATCCGTTTGCGCCAAAAATGCGTCCTTTTGCGCCACAACTTTTTTTCTCTAATGCTACGTTTGCGCCACATGTTTTAAATTTACATAGTATCATGTGCGCCAAAAATAAAACATACGATTGCGCCAATAAGAAGAAAATGACTCCCCTACTCCTTTATTCGGATTTGGAACCAGCAGTTTACACGGCAAACATTTTCTTTCCTGACACATATCTTCTTCTTACTGCTGCTGCATGGGTACTTCCCAATTTGATGTATGTAGTAGCTTGTAACTTCACAATATTGTCAAAAAAACAGAAACATTGAAGGTGGAAATGCATAAAACAGTTTATAACAATTCCTAATAATGATAAAACCCATACGCATGGTGGGAACATAGCACTGTGTCATCAACATATGTGGCTAAAACATAATCAGCAAAAGCTTGTATTTTCTTTTCTATTGGTATATCTTTTTTAAATATTCAGCAAAGCAATAAATTTTCTTCTCTCTCTGTACATTGACTGTCTAATGCATTTTAAGTCATTTCTCTCCAGAGGATCATCTTTATGGTGAATAACTCCGAACATATGACACTTTTTAAGCCAAAAATAAGAATACATGTATATTAATCATTAATATTTACGATAGATATGTGTACAGGTAAATTGGCGCAAATGAGTTCCGAATATTGGCGCAATTGATACATTTGGAAAACAAAATTTGGCGCAAATGATACCCCTGAAAAACAGTAATTGGCGCAAAAGGACTTATGCCGTATGGTTTAGACATGTAAATTCAGATGTTGGAGTAACAAAATGGTGCTGTGAGTATATAATGTATTACATTTGTCATT
This sequence comes from Mytilus galloprovincialis, assembly GCA_037788925.1. NCBI lineage: Eukaryota > Metazoa > Mollusca > Bivalvia > Mytilida > Mytilidae > Mytilus > Mytilus galloprovincialis. The sequence goes on from CM075341.1 coordinate 26,672,509, forward strand.
TCCCGGCCTTTTATAGCTGACTATATGCCATATGGGCTCTGTTCATTGTTTAAAGGCAGTACAATAACCTATAGTTGTGTGTCATTTGGTCTTTTTGTAGAGAGTTATCTTCATACCACATCTTCGTTTTTATATAACACGATTAATTTTCTCGTCAATCATAGATTATTTCCCTTCTAATGAGTATGTGCAAGATGTTACATGCGAGATGATCTTCCTTTTATTGTTGCAGGATTATGTGTATAAAAGGTTTGAAAAGATTACAATGCGGCTTATCAACATTGCTTCACATGTATACCCTTTCCATATGATGACTCGTCCGGATGGAATGGCGATCTTAATTCATATGGTCATCCTAGATTAGTACTACGCTTTATGTATGTTAACTTAAAAAAACCATTGCAGTAACCGAGGGGTCTGTTGGCGACCTATGGTAAGACAAAAATACTGGCCCTTATCTAAGATGAAATAATTTCCCAACTGCAGTACACATTTCTCGCCCCTTATCCCGGTCAAACTACTGTGCCAGTTATGTCAGGTTCCTTGTTGTAATAAAACAAAACCACCGAATTTCACTCTTCAATTGCAAAAAGGGTCGGTCACTGCAAAGGGATACATGTCGTCCAAATCGTGGTTCTTCATTTAGAGTTAATACAACTCCCATGTTTAATATCAATTTGATACGAAAAGAAGGGAAATGATATACAATAAAATTGAGAATGGAAATATGTTATATGTCAAAAAGACACCAACTCTACCAAAGAGCAGACAACAGCCGAAAGCCACCAATGGGCCTTCAACGCAGCGAGAAAATCTCGCACACGGAGTCGGTCCTTAGCTGGCCTCTAAATGAAATAGTGTACTAGTTCAGTGAAAATGAACGTCAAACTAAACTTCAAAACATATAAATTAATCAATTTAAAAAAAACATACAAGACTACAAAGGGGACAGGCGAAAACATGAGGCAGGGTTAAACATGGTTTGTAAAATCTCTATGTATGATTTTCATGGAGACAAATCAACCTAACGTTTGTTTGATTATTGTGAATGATGCAGGATTAAGAAATTTCATCTTGTATAATTTGAACATCAACGACGAAAAAATGATTAAACTACACACATAGACATGTTCAATAAGTGTTAACTGGATGAATAAACATTAATCAGTAATAATATATGGAATACTTAGTTGTTGTCTTTGGATACAGTCAAAAACATTCAGTTGTTCTGTTTAACCCCATTTGGGCGTGTTGATTACAAATGGTTTATCTATTTAACTTCCAACCATTTCCCGTTTGAATGGTTTTACATTACTAATTTTTGGGGCCCTTTATAGCTTGCTGTTCGGTGTGAGCCAATGCACCGGGTTGAAGGCCGTACCTTGACCTATTATGGTTTACTTTTAAATATTGTTTTTTTTTGGATGGAGAGTTGTCTCATTGGCACTCATTTCACATCTTCTTATATCTATTTGTTTGATAGATTGTTTGCATATGTCTAACATAGCTTTCAATACATTTGGTTGTCATTCGTATTCGTAGATGAAGCCGGAGTACACGGAGAGAAACACCGACACAGAAATCCTGCTAATTTTACTTGGTCTCGGGTGTACTAGAAGAATAAAATTTCAATTACACGTAACAAGCGTCGAAGTTGCGATTTGTATTTTCTGTTTAACATACGTTTTATTAAATTTATTGTTTTTAACGTCACAGTATAAAGTTGTTTGTAAAATTGACTCAGTATAATAAATCATAACTTAAATCAAATGAGAGACACTTTACAAATGCAAGTATTCAATTTCCTCAAGGGTATTGAAGATAGGAAACATTTCATTGAATAGGTATTGATGGATTTTCAACATATGCTACCATCAGTTAATTGTGGCCTTTTAAATATTAAATAGATCTATATTACATAGCTTTAAAGCAATAATGCACACATTTCTATGAATTACAGTATTGTTATATATTATTACATAAAATTTCACAATTAAATAATTTTATTGCTTCTTTATGAATATCAAATATTGTCATTTAACGTTTGAAATTTCAAACTGCGTACTCTTTTGTATTTTTAATAATTTATGACTACGTCATTTTAAAATTGTACGTATGTGCATTAAGATTAAGACTTTGATATGGTTGCAGATATTAATATTTGAACATTAGGCATGCTAAACTCGAATTGTCATATATTTAAGCTGACGCAATACTTAATTACCGAATACTAGTAAATTAAATCATTAATCAATATTTGCGATGTCATTTATGAACTTATTCTGTTCTGTGTTGAAGGCCGCATCACTGTGACTTTAAGATGAAAAACAGCAATACAAGTGATGTTCTTTTCTGTTTGTGTGTTTGCTGTGCTTTGCTTATCTATTACAAAGTTATAGCTTTGTTTATACTTTAAAACATTTTAGGTGTAGGCAGCTGTATACTTTGCGAATCTTAAATTCCCTTGTTGTACATTTGAACTTTAAATGAGCATCAAGACTGCATGTGTTAAAAAGTTTTGAGAGTAAATTGCCTTCAATCTGTACATTTTTTTAATTTTTTTTTATTTTGCATAACTAACTATGATATGAATCCAGCTCTCTCGCGATGGTAGTACAATCCAGCTCTCTCACGATGGTAGTATACTACACTTCTTTTAAATCGCTTTTTAAATTAAGACTCATAATAAATATTACTTAAAACAAAAATCACCAAGAAAGTATATTTTTCTTTTAAACCATTTGGCTAAATGAAACCAATCAATACTGCAGTGGATCCGAGGTGGTTTCAGCACTCCGTTTGGAAATCTTAAATCTCAGTCCCAGCTAATTTCTATGAGACTGCCACAGTACCTATATTTTCCAATTTTGTTTGACTATCTAGAATTTGAACATTACTGAGACAACCATATACAGCGGAGACCAGTAGAGATCAGTGGAGATCAGTTCTAGGTTGAACTGACCAAATCAGTACTAGGTAGAACTGACCAAATCAGTACTAGGTAGAACTGACCAAATCAGTTCTAGATAGAACTGTCTAAAACTGTTCTTGGTAGAACTGCCCAAATCAGTTCTACCCCGTGAAACTGTTCTAGCCGTAGAACTGACGAAACCTGTCAGAATGGTAAAATATTTCTAAATGACTTCACTGCAGTTAAGGCATCTCGAGAAATGTTAAAACAGTGCTGTGATGAGAATTTTTTTAATATATATTATATTCTTCCGACTTATCTATATTTAAGACAAATACGGTTCTTAAAACTGTTCTATGGATAGAACTGACTAAATCAATTCTAGCCGTTGCAGTGACCAAATCAGTTCTAATCGTAGGACTGTTCTAGTCGTAGAACTGTCTAAAACTGTTCTAGGATAGAACTGTTAGGATCAGTTCTAAGTAAAACTGTTTAAAAGGTGTCAGGATGACAGTTCTACATACTGTCCTAGAACAGTTCTCCTGACAGATTCTGACAAATTTGATGAGAGGTTAGAAGTGATCTCCACTGTACCATAAAATTTATAGCAAATTAATATTAAAATCTTAAGTTGATTGTGGTATTGAATATAGTCACCATATAGTTCTCCAATCGTGCAATTGCATAGTTGAGCGTCTATTTTGCTTTGCGGGATGTATAAATACGCAGCCACGACTGGTTGCTATATGCTTCGTATTTGGAGAATATCACGCTCTCTGTGCACCACGGTTAAAGAACTCTTACAACAACACGTTGGTGCGTCTATAGATGGTCTGTTTTAAATCAAGATGTATGCCTTAATCCTACAAACCCTACTTTTTAGTCTAAATTTCCCGTTGTTCATCCCATCGACTCATTTTGCAGAACTTATCCATTTGAATTATTTTAATTTCCTTTCGTTGCAAATATGTAAAAACATCAATCAACCAATCGAATATTCTTAAAATATTACACGGTTGATAAAATTGACTGCTTATAACATGCAAAATCAAAGATTAATCGTTTAACAGCAAGTGTGTTAAGTAATGATATTTCTAATGATATTTAATCAAATAAAGTTCATCAAAGTAATTGAACAAACAAATTTGCTGGCAAAATATTGTTTTTGAAGCCCTTTCTATTTTTAAAGAGGGTTTTAACTTACAGCCAAAGGTTATTGGATGACTTATGCAATAATATATATCTATGTACTCTCAATAAAAATTCCGTAACAATTCTTTGCCTTAACGAACAATTTAAATACACGGATAAAATTCAGTAATATCTGCCGACAAAGAGATAGCAAAATCATAATACTGTTTTATTGGAGAATTAGGGTAACTTCCATGGGAAAGTGGAATATTGTTTTGAAAATTGACCAAATTTATAAGATTTAAGATATATTATTGGTAGAGCAGGGACAATATTAGTTTTACAATTTTATTATGTGTATTCAAAGTGGTTCTATATCTATTATGAAACAGTAATAAAGACGAAAGAAAAACAATAAGTTTGTCTTTAATTTAGAATGTGTGAAAATCTATTAGAATACATACCAAGCGTAAAATATACGCAACTTACTGTACGTGCATTTAAACATGAAGGGCAATTTTCAAAAACCAAAGTGTTTACTTACAAAACGTATAATTTGAAGATCGTTCAGTGTTGCACAAGTGTGCAAATAAGGGTAGGATTGAGAGCTCACATCATCTATTACCTATAGTAATACATCTGATTACCTATAGCCAAAACAAAGCGTCTAAGTCAGTGATTGTTTTTTGAACTGTTTGCCATACATATGAAAATAATACTTTATAAACTTCGTACTTCATCAGAAATGCTTAAACTCGAAACATTTGACAGCAAACCCAGTGATAGATAAATACGAAGACACGTTCGGAGCTATACAATCTCTATTTTGTTTATGCAACATGCCATAGCGACATTTATGTTTAGTTGGGTGTTGCCAGCATCAAATATATCCCGCCTATTTTCGACGAAAACATGTTAACAATCAATTTAATAGTTTGATCTGAAATGTTGCTGGCGGGGATGAAGAGGTAATACGTTTGACTGCATGTAGGAAACAATGACGTACATGCGTTTTTGTAACTAACAGTCCCAATTAATATCCACGGCCCAGAAGTCAGCAACGCGTTGCAAGCATTCAATACCATTCATTTGGTTATTCTATGTACTTTTTTCAGAAACGTTATATACTACGAAGCAGTAAGGTTAATATACAATCTCATCTCAATCGATTTATGACTTTCAAACAGCGGTATAAACTTTTTGCCTTTATTTATCCACCCAAGGCATACAAACGTACCAAAGAGTTATGAGTTCCTGATCTGTTAGTTGTATTTGTCATGATTCTGATGGTTAGTAAATGATTTGATATATGCTATATTCGATGATGTCAAAATAAAAGAAGAAGACTAGTATAACAAGCATTGACAAGTGGATCATATCAACTTTTTACTAGTTTGGCTTTATAACTATTTTGATCTGAGCGTCACTGATGAGTCGTATGTAGACTAAACGCTCGTCTGGCGTATTTAATTATAAGCGTGGTACCTTTGATTACTATTGTCATTGATCTGTGACAATGATGTTCCAGAACGGTCAACAAAACCATGATAGTTAATCATATATAACTTTCGAATGAGATGACTTTCAATTATCACTATGAACCCTTTGGTATGCAGCTTCGTTGAAAGCAGATGCAAACAACAACCCTAGTGCCTCTAGCGTAGAAATCATGATAGAAAATAGCTGGAAGATATACGTAATAAATCTAGACGTTACTGAAAATGTTGATACACAAACATTTTTTATCGAAGATTTTTTGTTCTAAACCAACCTTCATCGTCAAATTTTAGTTGTAAGTGAAGATATATAGCTGACTTAACTGTATATGTGATATCCCTCAACTTTTTTTATTGATTTGGGATTCCGACTGTTTTGATTCAAACTCGTCTTAGGAGTCTTGTGTAAAAACGAAAGGTAACAAGATTCCTTCATACGAATACGACTCGAAATTACTCACGAGTCTTTATACATTCAAAAGAGCCAAATAGACATCAATAAGCATTAATTTTACTGCATGCGAGATAAGTTTTGTGTTGTTCGAGCTAACCTTGTATTAACGAGATTATAAGACACATATAGCTGCTAGTAAAAGGGAAGTCACACTTCTTTTACTCTATATATAAGTTGCAGAAGTTAAGGTGGTTGGGAAGAGAAGTTTGTGACATAATTTCGATGAACACTTTTTAAAAATATGATTACATAATAAAAATGAAAAGAACAGGAAGGCCAATCGAAATTAACACGAGAAATTAACATAAGAATATTAAACATATTTCTAAATAAAATATTTAGAAAAGATAGACTATTCGATTAATTTAATCGGTCTACATTAAAAATCCACGTGTGCGAGTTGATAAAAAAAAAACATCGGTACATTTAAGTCAAATTTCAAACGGATTTAATTAATTATCAGAATTATTATGCCAACCAACAGAACCATTTCAAAGAGATAAGTCTATCAAGATGTTGCATCCAAATATTGCAGTCCAGTTCATTAAATAACAAATACATGCGTTACCATGAAAATGTATGCATTTGCAGCCAAGAGTCAGCAAGCATTTGAATAATAAAAGAGATAAATAAATACAAATCCAAATAAAAAACGTTAATTATTAGTAAATGAAACAGACATGGTCGCGGTCCAGTACAGTGGAATGAATTTAAATGGAGGAATTGTTAAGTTCGTAATCAGCTGTTACGTTTTACGTTACTGGAAACATTCATACTGCAGTCACAGATGGCCCAAGTTTTACAGTTAATTGAAATGTAATTATCAAGTTGAATAATATAATACTACCATAAATTTTCTGTTCTAAAGATTATTAGATGTACAATTGTAGTATAAATTGACACTGAAATGAGACTATTTGTAAAAGGATTAACAAACGGTAAAATCCGATAAATATATTATTTGACGACATTTTCATTATAACAGTATATGTCGTTTAGTCATTCTATTGATTTCTATTCACAGAAATATTTAAGTAGAAACTGCACATTTGTTGTTGACATCACAACAAAAACCTTTGCGCATTTTCCGTGTAGGTTATAAAGCACATGCTTGTAAAACATGTATTTTAACTAGCCACTATCATGGTCGTAATTTAATTTGAATGTATCAGAAGAAAGGGGGCAATCACTGCGAGTTTGCTTTTAAGTCGATATTTAAATACGTCAAATACAGAAAAAACGTTAAATCAGCAATATTATCAAAAATAAAAGAATTCGGACGGCCAGAAAAAAAATGCTTTTGTATAAGTAGCTCATTCTAAATAAATGATCTTTTAAAAAAGTTGCATCAACGTGTAGAGACATGTGGTTTCATCATTCCATTCACATTTATTTGAAATCAGGAAAATTAGTTCTCTATACTTGGATATACTAAGTGTCTTTTTTATATAATCGTTTGCACTGAAAATATTATAACGCGTATGTTATAGTTTTTCTCAATTTGAATAACAATCTTGTTTTAAAAAAAATCCTTGTTTACAACTATTCATCCTAACTACAATGTATAACTTTTTTTTCTATTGATATACATGAGATAAGCAGTTATATTAAAGTTTAGATATATAGGGGGAGCCCATGAAACATATTTTCTAATGCCTGCCCAGAAGACTTTTAAAGTGATGTGCTTGACTTTTAAAAATTGTCACAGCATAATCATATAGAAATTAATGGGATAAGATGACTGATTAAAATTAAGCTTGAAGACCTAAAGCATGCAGAAAATATATAATGAAATGATAAACAAATCATAACGAGAAGGTTGGATGGAAGTGGAAATTAAACAATTTGTTAAAAACATATTTGATGCTTTTTCTTTTGTTGTTATTTAGTCACAAACCACTTACAATGTATGCGTACATATTATTTTCAGAATTAAACCGAACCAGTCTATCAATGGTCAAAATTTAACAAGTGAATAATATATCACAGAATATATGAGCCTATATTACTATTTAGCTTCTTTACTATGATTCATATATATGAACGTTTGCCATAACATATTACTTTGTATAAACTTGTTAGACCTGAGAGCATATATCTTTTTATGTATAGAGAGTATACAGGACTTAATTGCTTGCTGGTTTTTTTTTATTATACATTGTACCATGTGTTATCATTATATTTATAATTTATAAGGAATAAAGTTTATTACTTTTTTTTTCTTCTTTAAAGTGAAAAGCACAACTTTCTAAACCAATCAGTCTAGTAATTAGATTTTCATGTCTTAAATATTTAAAACAGCATGTTACGCGCATTTATTACTTGCATTTATTTACTGCTAATAATAATGTCTTGTAAAATTTTGTTCTTGCTTTAACCACATGAAGAAGGGTTGTGTAAAGTGCACTTGGAATCCACGAAGGAAGACAGAGTGAGTTGACAACATGTACACCTTGAAAAAATACAAAAAAGTACAAACAACAGTCCACAATACACTACACAGATAGTTAAAAATGAAGCAACTAGATTAAAGTACCTAGTTACTTGATGTCGTCTGCGATAAGGTTACATTTTGAATGTATCATCTTTTCAATAAACCGAGCCATATTTAATGTTGCCTTGAAATAAAGGAAGATGCTAGAAAAAGTAAACAATTTTTCTTTTATGCTTACAATATGTGGTATATGGTACATGACCAGAATGATTTGCTTGCTATGACTAATAATATCTTCATTTATTTGGTTATTTTATTGTTAACTTTTTTTTTTATTTTTCAGAAGAAAACTTCTAAAATGTGGCAACTGAAAAACCGGAAGACAGATGCAAAGAATATTAAAATAAAACGAGCAGAACCTCGAACGTATAAACTTCTAAAGCTTTTACATTGGTTTGATAACGGAAATTGAAACCGAAATAACTTCCGCTGTTTTGTAAAAAATATGCTCTGGGGATGCGTATATCTGATTCATTCAGATCGTCACAAAATGTATACATTGTTTATACTAGACATATAAGGATTAAGCTAATATTTTCATATTTTTGTTATATTACTTTGCTGTGTCTTTATACATAAGTGTAAAAGATTAGGCAACAGGGCACGACGTGTTCCTAAAAACAGGTCTAACTGGAATTCTCATATCCAGCGTTGAACAAACCTTGTGGTAACTCAGTAAGGTATCCGTGTTTGTCCCGTGTTTGTCCCATTCCAAAGCAAATTATTGTCCATATCCAATATGCAACTTATCCCAGTTGATGCTTTTACATTCCCTTTTTTCATCCCAGATAGTATACTGTATCAAATGAGAATCACATTTTATAAATGAGTTGCGTCTGATGCTTTTATCAGAAACTCCCAGAGTATTGAATAGGCAAGATATACCAAATACAATAATTGTGCCTAAACGTTAAATGAAAATCAACCAATCCATTAATCGACTTTTCGCAATTCTTTTCTTTAAACAGCGATGTTATGCAACATTAAATTATTCTTAGCAAAAACAAGTACATCGCTTATCAATCGTTTAAGTAACAACAAGGTTATCACCCTCCCCCTCCTCCCCCCACACACACACCTTTTACACTTTACATGTAAATGAATTTTTAGTATAATTGACCATTTGAATACCTTATACACTGTAGATATTTTTACATGAATGTTGTAATTTGTAATTTCAAGGGCTTGGTTTTACTTCGCAAAACGAATTGAATGTTAACAACAGATGTATATCATACATAATTTCACTTAGAAATTAGTATATATGTATGTGACACTTTAATGAAATAAATTATTATAATTGTTATTATTATGTATGTATTAACATAGCTCGGTGAACATTATATTCTGGGCATTCTCTAAAAAATTAACATTAGTCTTCAATATGATACAAGTATTTTAAACTGTAAATGAACTATTAGACAGAACAAACTACAAAAACTATCTATTTATTCATTTGTAATGCTTTATCAATAAAGTCAATAAATATCATATGCAAATATACGAATTAACACAATATTGTTTTTGTATGACAAACTGTTGCATCGTTAAAGGAATATAATTATGCAGAATAAATGCACCCCACTGTCTTTCAAGCTGACGCATATAAACACTTTGGTAGAAATTCATTTCATCAAACGAGGATGGTCATGAAGAAATATCTTTAATAAGAAGGCAACATATTGTTTTCAATATTAATTAACGCAAAATTCTTTGATATTAAAGCAGTAGTTATGAATAAATACAGATTGAAACCACTGGCTTCTTTGTGCTTATTGGACACCAAAGAAAAAGATGTGGTATGTTGGGGTTTGTTTTTGTTGCACTTAAGTGTTCCTGTTGTTCCTTTGTTTTCCACGGTTTTAGTTTGTAACCCGGATTTGTTTTCTTTGAATCGATTTATAACTTTTGAAAACTGGTATACTACTGTTGCCTTTATGTATGATTGCAAATGAGACAACTATTCACAAGGGAACAAATGACGTAGCAACTACATGTTATCGTACAGCCTTCAACAATGAGCAAAGTTCAAAACGCATAGTTAGCTATTAAAAATCTCGAAATAACAAATGTAAAATAATAAAAACTAGAAAACTAGTGGTAAAATCAGAAAACTAACGGTATTATTATATACAAAACAATTAAAGAAAAACAAATGATATATGCAACAACAAGTAAAAACCACTGAATTACAGGCTGAGCCTCATGACTTAGGATAGGCAAATATGATTAAACATGATTGTGGGCACCCAACGTTTTACATATCGTGCACAACTAAATGGTTGCACTTGTTTAACATGAGCTTAAACGCTAGGAGATATATAGCTAAACGATTTGAAAATGGGAAGAAAATGAAAATAATGCGGCACAGTATTATCAAAATTGGGATAATGATATGCACATACAAAACGTTATATACATATCAGTATTGTATATAAAACAAATATCTCTTTGTACATATACATATACATATAAATAAACATATGCTCAATAGTTTCAATTTAAACACGGCTTGTATAAATAATTGCCGTTATATTTTCTTCTATTCTGATGTTTTATTTTATTATTTGCCCTTTTGACTTAGCCCAATAGTTCATGTCATTTATATGTCAGCAAACGAACATTTAAATATTGATTGAAGAGAGATAACTCGACATCATCGACAATTTGTTTAAAATATATCAATGATTCCTTCCCTTTAAAAAAAAACATGTTTATTTTATTCATTTGTATCCTGCACTAATATATGAATATTTCAACATAATTTAAGAACTAACGGTTAACATATTTACTTCTTTGATTTAGTCTTATTTAGTGGACAAATGTCCCTTCTATAAAGCAACGACAATTAATTTTTTCCTTCGTTTTTTCCGACTTATATCAAAAACTTAAGGGCAAACGATACAGTTACAGGGGAGGTAATGACGTTGCTAACGTAAAATGTTATTTTCCCGACGTCAAACTATGACATATCGGGAAAAGATACATTTTTCGACTGATTTTTATCATTCAAACTGATTTAAGTTGAAGACAAGTGCATGGACCCCTATGTTTTAAAACAACATTTTGGTTCATTTTGCAGGGAGATTATGTGGACCAAATTTTATAGAACTGTTTATACAGCAAAAAATTACGTTTTTTTTCTCAATTCATGACCATTTTATAAATATGAGTTATTTCTGAATAAAAAATGCATATTTTTTTTTATGATACTTATAAAATACAGAAATTACAAAAAATATTTAACAAAAAACAATCTGTGCTTATCTTTTAAAACATAAAAGTTATGTCTTTCTTTCGAGAGGAAACATACGGCCACAAATCCGATTTTGAGCAAATATACAAAATTTCGACCTCGTTTAACTCAAAAAGTAGCACATGAAGGTGTATTTGATTTAATCAGGCAATAATCAGCCTATATGGAAATTTTCATCAAACTGTAAATACAGGATCAAAACTGTATCGTATGCCCTTAACACACAGGAACATGATGTGTTTAACTCAATCTTGATTGTCTTCGTTAATTTCTAAAAGGAAATAACAATTCTTTTGCAAAAGTTAGTAAAACATGTTCTTCAATGTCAATCTCCTTTCAAGCACAAATTGACGATTTACACAAAGTTTACTTATTAGTAAATAATATTTTGCTGATTATTTGTTTTTCCCGATCAATTTCATTTTCATAAAAAAAGTTTCTCTCTATCTATAATAATATATTAAAAGATGTAAAGTATCCCAAAAATACACTTCGAGGACAGTAACTCCAAAACGGATAATCTGTTTCGTTTGACAATGTGATGAGTGATAGATATTGATCTGCATATCATTGTTACCCTGTCCGGATACCGCTAATTTAAGCAACCTCAGTCATAGACATTCTGGTTATAATTTATAACAAGATTTCCAAATGTATATCCAGGTGAAGTTTGGAAGTATTTGCCAAGCAGTTAAAGGGAAGATCTTGACAACAAATGCTGTGTTCCCTCGGTTTTTGTTGGTAACCTGGATTTATTTTCTCTCAATCGATTTATGACTTTTGATCACCGGTATACTACTGTTGCCTTTACTTACGACGACGTAGTAATGAAAAAAGAAAATGTTAAGTTATTATAGCCACAGTCCTCATCAATTATTTGTTCATTCATTCAGAACAAATTGGAGGGGCATGTGATAAGTTAAAAGTAAAGAAAACAACAACTGAACTGCGCGGATTAAAAAAAGAAATCGAAACACTACGATGATGGTATTATCCAAATGCTAAACATTTCGATCAACAACATATTTGTGCATTTCGAAATGCAACATTCCATTGGGTACTTGTTGAGTACCTGGTCGACGTATTTTTGTAAAATATGAAGTCGATTTCATACAACACTTTCTCAAAGACAAAATAAATAAACATTTTAAGATATATTTATCATGTCCTGTCCCTCAATACTCTGATGTTTGCATCTCATAAAAAGGTATCCTTGAAGTTTGGAGAAAACAAGGACTACCGAAATAAGAATGTCTGTATCATATCTGGATTTTCCCGTCAATAACGACACAAATGGACCTGTGACTTTGGTTTGTCTTCTTTATCGGTTTTTGAGAATCTAACACTGGTAAACTACTGTTGGCGTAATTTATCAAGTAAGACGATAAAAAAGGCAAAAGAAAACATTATTTAAGGGAAATGCAAAAATACTAGGTATTCATTTTAAATTAATAGTCATAAATACAAAACATTTGTTGCCTGATGTTGGTTTCACAGATTGCTTTTTTTTTAGCGAGAATGAAATTCACTCTTGGGCCACTATTGTGTATTTTATAGACAAAACGCGAGTTTGGTGACTAAAATTATAAGCCTGATATCAGTGATACCTTTTAAAAACCACTGGTTTGATATCATTGTTGGTGTTTGTAACCCCCACTCCGACCCGCCGAGTACACCGCCAGTAGTCAACAGTGTGTGCTGACATGAAACTTAAAGGATAGGGTCATTTTTTGTAAATGATGTCGTGAATCGAAACACTCGGGTTTTTCTGTTTTGTAAATCGTTTTTATGTTCATGTCCTAATTTGAATTAGTTAAAGAAACATTAAGAAACACTTGTACTTTAATTTTTACAATCCTTAGTTTTGTTTCAAATATTAAAATATGAGATATACTGTAAGATGTTTTTTTTCTATGAGTATGAAGCAACATAGGTACTGGAAAAATTGTCGTAGACAGATGACAGTGGGAAGCAAAATTTGATCTTTATAATCTGATATAAACACTTGTGTTTCTCATGTGAAACAATATTCATATGAATCCTTCTTAGAGACAAAAGAAAGAGGTAGCTTGTAAAGTCCATTAATTTCAAAACCAGATATGTTGATGACCTCGTAGCACTCAATAACTATCATTCCAGTGTGCTTCATATCTTGATTTTTTATATTGACAATCATGGACGACTTCAAACTATAATATATGAAACACGTGATGATTTCCAATTGTCAATTCACCATTTCTCAGCAATACATACATTCTGTTCCATTGTAAGTTACTTAAACAAAAGGTAAAACAGAAATCGACACTACTTACGTTTTACGGTCACTATCCCGAGCTGATTGGCCCATACCGGTACGATGTGACTCTGTCTCAACTTACAAGAGACGTACTTAGCGGTCTTTTATCTTAAAATACCAGATAAGACGTCTAATCTATAAATTTACAAATTATATCCTATCACAGTTGTAACATGTAGACTCAAATTGAATTTGCATGACCTGAGATACGTATACATGCAAAAAAAATAGACTTTACCGTTGACTCACTCATTCCCGCTCAATTTTGGATTTCGTGTAGTTCGTCTTAGTTTTTGTTTTTAACCTCTTGTAAATGGATTGATGAATTTTGAATATCGATAAACTACTACTGCCCCATATAATATAATAATATTAAAATATGGTCAAATGACAAGGGAAAAACAGATTACAAATTCTATGTTAACGTTATTCAGTAAAATAATTGTTATTTGTATACATGCAGATGTATATAATTATTAATTTGTTCATTGCGTGATTTCTGACTGCCATATCAATATTTTCTGTAAAATAAGGATCATAATGATTGTGAACTTTGTAATCATGGACAACATTGCCGGTATGAGAATCAAGAAAAATAATGGAAATAACATGTTCGATCTTGTTCAACAGTGCCGGAGAAAACTTCTTTGAATTTCTGTATCTTAAACAAGAAGCTCATCCTTAAATTGAACAATGTATCATATTGAATACTACTTTTTTATTGGCTACGTTTAAGTTCTCTTTTCTGTTTCAAATATTTTTGTACACATACCAAGTAAAAAAGGCAAATTACATTAATTAGTTTTCAATATGCTTTATAATAGCTGATTATACATATAAGGGTCTGGTCTGTTAATGGCTGGATGATGGTTGTTACATATGATTGTGATGTAACTATTAGGATAAAAATATCAGAAGTTTACATGTATGCATTTACATTTTTAATTATACTTTTTCAAAAATTACCATAGTGTTTATATACGATTTTGCTGGCTCAGTAAATATGATAAATGATTACTATATTCTAGTAGATCAACTGACAACTGTGAGAATTTAGTCAAATCAAGGTGATAAAAAACTTTATTTTTATCTTTAACTACAAATTCTATTTTTCTCATGATACGAAAAAAGAGAGACAACTCTTATCTTACTACTTTTCAATTTACAACTCTTACATCATCAACCAATAATGATCTTTATTTGCCCATTTAATAATAAACACAAATGATAAATTGAAACTAACCAATAAGAATAAAGCCTTAGATATAATGACATTAGTATGATTCTGAAATTATTCATATAATATTTCGTACAATATTTCGTACATAAATGACAGTACTTCATCAGCCTCTAAATACTGCTTGGTATAAGATAAGATAAGATAAGAGATAAGAATTTATTAATCTAATCAAGAACCCATCAAGGGCATCCTTTTACAACAATATTATGACAATATGATTGGAAAAAGCAAAACAGAAAACAAATACCATACTGTATCGGTATAAATATACATGTTTATTGGCTACAGATGTTTAAATGTTATATATTTTATTTCATTGATATGTACCAAGTTGTACTTTAAAATAAAAATATCTATCTATCACAATATATCAACCTATCTATACATACGCGTGTTTTGTTTAAGACTTTATGTATTATTTTTATTTCACCTCGTATTCTTTAAATATTAAAAAAAATCCTCGCCATGAAAGATCGATACGACTGTGATAAGGCAAAACAAATATCTACTATGAATTACCTCCCTTGCAGTGCAATTCATAAAATTCTCGTTAAATAATCGAAAATTATTAAATAAAGACGAAATATGAAGGACGTGATAAATACACTCATCATAGATACAGGAATTGAAATTTTGTATTTGCGCCAGACCTTCGTTCCGTCTACAAAAAACTAATCAGTAACGCTCGAATAAAACAAAATATTGTACGAAGTTAAAGAGCATTGAGGACCAAATAGTCCTACAAGTTTTGCGAAATACAGCTAAGGTAATCTATTCCTGAGGTTGAAAAGCCTCAGTATTTCAAAAATGTCCAGTTTTGTAAATAGTTATTTTATAAAGATGACCAATGCAAATATGAGTAGACAATTCAATGACCACAGGCGTTGACTTTTCTGGGAACAAACAAGTTAAGACTCATACTTCGCACTGTGCGTCGTTTCCTCATAATCAGGTGAAAAAGTAACTTTTTCGGTTCTGTACTTTTCTTTAAAAAAAAGGAAGACAGTACGACAACTAGACATCACTACGTATTATGCTATAAAATATTTTGCAGATTCGCCACAAATATGAAAAGAGATCAAATATATCAAATTTTAATAGATACAACTATATCTCAGCTCGTTTACTTTCAATGCCGTTGAAATTACATGTTGGATGAGGTAACTGCAAACAAAATTGTAAAAAAATGAAGGGAATCTCTTGTTCTAAAGTGTTAGACATAGCGTGTCTGCAAGGTAACGTGTCTTGTTATGCTTGCATCAGCCGCCAATGTGAATTCACATTCAGTCAAAATATTACAATTGGTGATAGGTAAAAATACAGATCAAATACTGATATCCGAAGATAGTAAAACCGTAAAAACATGCCCAATTGATGTTAGACAACGACACATAATATCAGATAACCCATTTGTAAAGATGACCGTACACTGTATGTATCGTCAATGTAAGTCGTTCTTCCGCATATTTCACTCGGAGATTTTTTTGTGTAAGGAGCATACCACTGTCAATGAAGTCCGTATAGTAAAAACATGCTCGTACGTAACGTATTAACTGAGATATGTTAACGCAATTCAACGGAGCACAGGGTATGTTACTGCTGAGAAAAGGAAGTTTATGATTTGAAAGATGAAAACATCACGTGTGTCATAGATTCGAGTTTAAAGTCGTCAATACCAAGGAAAAGATTAAGATCGGAACCAGTAGCCCTTTTCACAAAAAAAATCTTAAGTGCGAAATCTGATCTACTCTACTATATATGCCACGCATGAAAATAGTGCGAAAACGTGTGATAAACGCATGACGTTATACGTGCGAAAGCTCATGTGAATATTTACGCATACTTGAGATTTATAACGCATAATATTCGCACGATGCACACATGATTTACGGATGGTCTTCATGTGTAAATCATGCTTTTACAAAACTATGCGATACACACATGTGAAATACGCACAAAAACCGCATGTGGAGATCATGTGATTAACGCAGTATTCATATTTTGCAGGATTTGTGCACGATTCACGCATGAGTTTCGCATGTATTGGCCTTTGTGCGTATATCATCCTCGGTACTTTTAACTTTTTGGGATTCCAGCGTCTTTGATGAGTCTTTTGTAGACTATGATGAGTTAATTACTCGTGTATATGAGTACAAAACAAGACGGTCAATAGTGGTGCAGTTAGTACTCATTTGAATACTGAGTGGCAGCTAAAATATCAATCGACCACACTCAACACATACGTTTTAACACCATAACATAATGAGGGATTGTCATCACTTAAATATTTAATGTGGAACAATCAGAAATAAAATAAAAGGGGGACAATCGGGGGGGGGGGGGAAGAAATATCAAACCATTATTATAACCGAAGTACTGTACTTATTAAGCAAAAGTCAATAATAAGTATATCTGGTTCTTGCATGATATGTCATTGACACAGCATGTAAGCTAACTGTGGATAACACTAACAATATTCAAAACACTTTACGTATTTAAAAGTGCATTCTATCCCCAGCCATCGATGTCCTAATCCAGATTTAGGACAAAGTTTTTGGTATTTTCTTTTTTGACGTTTATCACCGTTGTTATTGTTTTGTATTTCAAATTGTTTCTACTCTAGCGCAAGAGGCTTTTGTAGCTGAAACGCGATCCTGGCAATTAAAGTATAAGCTTGATATCTTTGAAACGTTTTTAACACCATATTAGGTTTATGACACTACTGGTGGACGTATCGTCATCAAGGGTATCATCAGCCAAGTAGTCTGTGCTTCTGTGCTGGCATTTATTTCATATATATCGTCATTTTCAGTGAGGTTACTGGTGAGTAAACGTTAAAATTTAAAAACATGTATTAAAAACTCTTTGCACCTCGTGTCGTGTTTTGGCAATACTTGCAACTGGCGTTGTAAATTATAAGCCTGGTATATTTTTTTAACGAAAATTCTTTGTGAAACGGCATTTAGCTCCTCGTAGATTTTTGTTTTAATTTCAAGTACAGAAAAGGAATTTGTCCTATGCTAAATAGAGGTAACTAGATCTTTTGGGCCAACAATCATTATGGTCCGAAATTAATTAAAACGTTTGTGTATCACAAGTTTTTCTATGAATTGTATTTTTAAATTCTATGTGTGGGAAACTTTGATATAAGAGTTCGTAGTACATCCAACCATTATTAATTTCGGATGTCTGTGGACAGATACTTATAAGTGTCAAAAGTTCAATTGACTTATCAATAAAATTTTCAAAGACTTGTAATTGATCTATCAATCGTATCGAATGACATTCAATTTCTTATTACAAAGGGTTCTTGTATGTATTAATAGGTATTTATGCTTTAATAGGAAACGGTCATATCGTTTATATCCTTTAGAAGACATATTTACTTTAGAGGTGGCGTCAAATATACCATAGTTTAACTTTTATTAAAACATTCTCTTGCGCTAGTGAATAAATCTTCACAGAATAAATTTGAAGAAGTTAGTATATAAGAGGAAAATATAGGTGTAACGTTTTGATGGACAATGTGCGTTTATCTAGTTGATTTATATACGCACGTGTCTAAAAATAAGACAAGTATCGTCCAGAGACCAAAGAACGACGCTGTAAACCAAAATATTTGTTGCCTTTTTTTTTAGTTTGATAATGTACTCATATCTTTAAAAAAAAATTTTAAAAATAAAGGATAAGAGAAAACAGTTTTTTTTTTTTAACTTGGCTATCTTCATAAGTATTTGCATTTGAAGATAAGGTAGTGCGTAAATTATGTACATTATTACTACAAATAATAAATCGTCAATAAATCTTAATTTCAATTTACCCTTGTTTTAGTCAGCTGAAAGGAGTTTCAAAATTGCCCTAGTTACCCCTTTTACTATGCCTGTTCTATACACACCATTTGGACCCATGGATACAGAGAAACTTGGAAAATACTGGCAAAGCTTTTAAAATGTTACGTCACATGATTTTTATCATATATCCTTTTTTCGTAAGTTTCTCGTTCCCTTTTTTCTCTTAAGATGATAGATATTGAGATATTCTCAAGTTGATTTCAAATACTTGATTAAATAATTCTTTGATCATAACGAATACATATAATGAGTACAGTATGAAGATCCCACACTTCGATTAAATCTGATATCATATTTATCCTTACAAATTACTATGCGCAATGATTACGACCGTTTATTTGAAAGTAGTTGTTTGGGTTACATTCACAGTCATATCCAATCGAGATTTTCTCTTCATGTTGGAAAACGTGTGAACCAATTTCTTGAGTGGTTCGTAGTGATTTGCCGAAAGGCAACCACATTTTTTCTTACCAAAAATACCCCTTTACGGCGAGAGCCAGACTCAAAAATACCTCTTTACGGCGGGAGTCCAGACTCAAAAATACCCCTTTACGGCGAGAGTCCAAACTAAAAAATTACCCTTTACGGCGGGAGTCCAGACTCAAACCTGCAAAACCTATTGATTTCCTTCGTAGGTTTCTTTACTCTTATCCTTAAAACCGATTTATAGAAGGTTTGCGACCAGACTTAAGAACATTACAGTTTTTAGAAATTAAAAAATGAATAGATTTCTTCTTTCTACTACATCCATCTACCCTTAATTCGTTTGAAAACATTATAGATGATTATAATGTATCGAAGATCGTTTGCTTGCTTACTTTCAAACTAAAAAAAAAATGAAATTCGTTCATGGTCACCAGATTGACCCACCTACTTGAAATCTAATCTTTTTTTCTATTTTTTTACAAATCTTTCTCACCCTATCACAGTGATGTCGAGATGACACATTTAAGTTATGTAACCATTAAACCCCATATATTTTCTTATTCTACAAAGCAAATATTTGATTTAATGTGCAAGAGGAACATAGATAACAAATGAGGCGTATGAATTCCCATTAATATCTCACTTTCATGAAATTTCCTTTTTATTTGCCTCTTTAGCGTCATGCCGATCTAACTGTAAAATATCTTTTAAACTTTAAATTTTAATCGTACGAAATAGCTATTAAACCTCCCGATAAATCGATTCACACTAATCCGCAAAAATTCTCTAGCAAATAAAAAGCGGCTTTTTGTGTCAGAATTTACCATAAATCTGTCCCTTTATAAAATTTGTGGTTTGTCTAACATTATTGATCTAGAAAATATTAAAAACTCTGACTCAATGAGCTTCAGCTCTTTATTGGCTCTTTCGTCACAGAATGATAAAGGACTTCCCGTTATTGTCCAATAACGGAGATAAATTTTATTACTTTTAGTCATTTTGATTTTATATATCACAATCACCTCAGGATTTATTGAAGGCCGTTCGTTTTTCTGTAGTTTTCAATGCCAAGCCGTTTAAAAGGTAAGAATTTAATATCATTTTCTATCCGGTTGATTTTCTAATTTTCAAAACTACTGCCTCCTGCCATATTAAGACGATGTTCTATAAGACAAATCATTATTACAAAAATATGTAGATACTTACTTCGTTTTCACTGTTTACTTTTTATGATACACTAGCTGAAGTTTTAGCTTCACAAATGTTTGGTCTAAAAAGTAGTAGACCGATATGAATTCTACTTTCCGAAAGAAAAGTATAACAAGAGGCTGTCACAACGACAGCAAACCGGATTTATTAACATTTATTTGTGTCCTGGTAATATCACAAGAACCATAACTGATGAACAGTGAAAGTGAAAATCGTCAATATCAAATTTGACCTCCATTTTGTCATCAGTATCAACATATTAAAATTTGAAAGAGCTTAGGTCGAATGGTTCATGAGTAAATGCAACAACATGAATGGAAACACAATTTTTTTTATCTTTCAAGAACCATAACTCCTGAACGGTAAAAGTCAAAATCGACATTATTGAACTTGACCTCCATTTTGTCATCAGTAACAACATATTAAAATTTGAAAAGCTTTGGTTGAACAGTTCACGAGTAAATGCACGGACACGACTGGAAACGCCATTTTTCAATCTTTCAAGAACCATAACTCCTGAACGGTAAAAGTCAAAATCGTCATTCTTGAACTTGACCTCCATTTTGTCATCAGTAACAACATATTAAAATTTGGGAAGCTTTGGTTGAACAGTTCATGCGTAAATGCACGGACACGACTGGAAACGCCATTTTTCAATCTTTCAAGAACCATAACTCCTGAACGGTATAAGTGAAAATCGTCATTCTTGAACTTGACCTCCATTTTGTCATCAGTAACAACATAATAAAATTTGGGAAGCTTTGGTTGAACAGTTCATGAGTAAATGCACGGACACGACTGGAAACGCCATTTTTCAATCTTTCAAGAACCATAACTCCTGAACGGTAAAAGTCAAAATCGTCATTCTTGAACTTGACCTTCATTTTGTTGTCAGTAACAACATATTAAAATTTTAAAAGCTTGGGATGAACGGTTCATGAGTAAATGCACGGACAACATTTGGTTGCCGCCCGCCCGACCGACCGCCCGCCGTACATCCCCAAATCAATAACCGACATTTTTGTCACAAAAATCCGGTTAAAAAACTAGACGCGACAATAGTTTATCACCGATTAGTCGTTTTGTTCACAAAATAATTATCCTGATATCTTTGCTGAGCTTTTTGCAACGACATTTTCGTTTGTTTTATGTTGCATGTCAGTGTTCTGTTGTTTCGTTGTTTTCCTCTTATAGTTGATGAGTTTCCATCGGTTTTAGTTTGTTTTCACACAATCGATTTATGACTTTTGAACGCGGTATACTACCATTGCCTTTCTGGATGATACAACTGCTGTTGGGAGGTTCCCTCAACGAGGGTATGACCAGCTCAAAAATCAGTGCTACTATGTTTACATGACTTATCACTAATATAGTCTTATTTACGAATAATAAACTGTTTTATAAAAACTTTAAATTGTTTGAAATAGTAAGAATTGTCTATTCAACGAAAAGATTACCTGAGTTGTATTTGGCAAAATCTTTGTGTTTTTTTTTTTTGGTCCACAATGCTCTTCAACACCTTATTGTATTTGGGATTTTTACTTCTTGTATTCGAGTGTAATATGTTGACAACGAAGCCTCGTCGGACGTACAAAATGTTACCTTAGGTATCTTTTGATGAGTTTGGTATCAAAATTCAAATCTCACAAATCAATTAAGATACCAATAGAAGTAAAACAAATCCTGATGGAAGTGCATACACTCTAAAAGGAACGAGACCTGGCCTTGAAGTCATAAATCTTTCGAGTCAGTTTTTTGTACTCGTACTCCAAAATCAACCAATCAAAATGCTGGATTTCATGTTTCGAGTATGTTTTTTGTGCTCTAAGCACTGATCAAAGTTTTATGACTTTGGTCGACAAGGTGAGTGTCTCTCGAACTACATGCATCAGCCGCCATGCGAATACACATTCGGTTAAAATGTAACAATCGGTAATAGCGTAGAACGCACTCGCTAAATTCACAGATCAGGACACTGATCTAGTTGATAAAGATTTAAGACTGGGTAAACACCTAAACCTGCAACAAAAACGAAGATATTGCTTCACCACAGAAATATTTATCAAAATGTACCCTTATAATTCATAGACGGGTAAAAATCACATAAACCAAAGTTAGTAAATCTTAAAACTGCCTTGTCAGTTTTCTTGTTTAAGATGAGCTTTGATTATAAGATCCCTGTAAAAAGAAGAAAAAATCCTGAAGATTCTTCTGGATCTTTTAAAAACGTCAAGTTTGGACTTGCAGTATACATGATAATTGAAATCTGTAAACCAAATTACCATTGCTTGTTAATGTAACAGATAATTAATATCACCGTAAAAGTTGTGGGCTTAAAAAAATCTTAAAAATTATAAAAAATGGATTTGTCGCTTGTTCTGTTTAAGCCTGTTATCAAATTTTAAAATTTATAATTGTAGGTACAGCCGGATATTGGAAATCTTCAAACCTAATTAAATATTACTATCACTGCAAGAGGTCTAAAATAATAACTCTAACACACTTAATATGTTATTTGCACATAATGAAATATGTTAAAATTTGTAATTTCTTAGAAAAATACCATTAATGTAACATTTGTATAATTTATATTTTTTTTTTTATCAAAAATAGTCACAAAAAGTTTAAATAAAATATCCGACCAAAAATTACACAAATGTTAGAGATAACTGAAGGTTGTTAAATGAAAAAAAAAAAACCATAAAATTACAATATCACTTATTCCCACGTCAATTCTTGAAAGTATTGATATGTGCTTGTACGTTTTATAAAAGTTATGTGTTTGAAGTGCTCTTCTGAATTTATATTGATCAGGATTACCCAAAACCAAAACTTTGAAAGCAAACGATTTTTAGACGTTCCTAAGCCCATGAAGAGCAATACAATAATAAAAAAATGCCTTAACATAATAGCTTTATTCATCTTAATTAGATATACCTGGGATAGTTGCAACCTTGTTTTTCGTAATAAATTATCAATCATCTAATTTAAGTAGCATGTCACTGACTACTGAGCTGATGATACCACATGCACTAGCAGTACACTAGCAGCGAAATCCGTCCAGTGCTCTACAAAAATTAAAATAGCACTTAAGGGGGCTCCTGGGTATAAATCAATTTTTTTTTCTAATATAGGATTTCGCTATATTTTTTTAAAAATGAACTTTATCATATACTTAAAAGAAAAATGAAATAAAAAAATGGGGTCACCGTTCATTTAAGCTCACAATCTGCCTTCGGAAGAAGCATACATTTTTGTTAATGTCCTTTTTTTCTGTTGAACTAATAGGAGAAATAGAGGTAATGTCGAAATAAAGAAATAACCTAATTACAGAAATCGCTTAAATTGTACAATTATTTAGTTTATGTACAGCTTATATGAAAACAATAATAAAAAATATAGGTCAACGATGAGTTAAAAAAGATATTTCAAATTTAATGCAAAAAAATGGCATTTTTGCACCAAAGGGAGATAATTTGGAGCTTTTTCAATGATATAAACATTTTAAAAGTCTCCTGGGCAAAACCGAATCGATTTTTTGGGTTTT
Organism: Mytilus galloprovincialis; assembly: GCA_037788925.1. NCBI lineage: Eukaryota > Metazoa > Mollusca > Bivalvia > Mytilida > Mytilidae > Mytilus > Mytilus galloprovincialis. Next base: position 26,696,820 of record CM075341.1, read on the forward strand.
TTTTTTTACCATATCATAAAGTAATAACTAATAGTGTAAAAAATTAAATTTGTAATGAAAAAATAAAGGTTCATTTTTTTGCTGAAATTTTTGTACCCACGAGCCACCTTAATATGATTATTTACACCACTGGGTGGATGCAACTGCTGGTAGACGTTTCGTCCCCAAGGATATCACCAGCCAAGTAGTCAGCACATCGGTGTTGACATGAATATCAATTATATGGTATTTTTTTTTATAAATTTCCTGTTTACAAAAGTATGGATGTTTGGTTATACTAAGGATTTTTCTACAACAGACAAACATAATCTAAGCCGTGTTTGGCACAACTTTTTGGAATTTTGGGTCCTCAAAACTCTTCAACTTTGTACTTGTTTGGCTTTATAACTAATTTGATCTGAGCTTTACTGATGGGTCTTATGTAGACAAAACGCGCGTCTGGCGTAATAAATTATAAGCCTGGTACCTTTGATAACTATTTACACCTCTGGGTCGATGCCACTGCTGGTGTACGTTTCGTCCTCATGATATCACCAGGCCCAGTAGTCCGCACTTCGTGTTGACATGAATATCAATTATATGGTATTTTTTTTATAAATTTCCTGTTTACAAAAGTATGAATTTTTCGCTATACATTGATTTTCTAATCCCAGTCATACATTAACTAAGCCGTGTCACAACTTTTTGTAATTTTTTGTGCTCAATGCTCTTCAACTTTGTACTTTTGGTTTATTTGGCTTTACATCTATTTTGATCTGAGCTTCACTGATGAGTCTTATGTAGTCGAAACGCACGTCTGACGTATTAAATTATAAGCCTGGTACCTTTGATAACTATTATGAGTTTGATGTTTGTTTGGTTTTACCTGTATCAGGAATGATAATGATAAAAGCCATAATAAACTTCAGGTAGCACATGAAGAGCTATATGAATAAACGGGACTTTAATATAAGATATAAATATATTATAATAATATATAAATACTTATAGTCAAACGTATCTAAATAAACTCATCATAGATACCAGGACTAAATTTAGTATATACGCCAGACGCGCAATATAACCATATCAATTGACAATTCATGTCAGCACAACAAGTGCTGACTACTGGGCTTGTGATACCCTCGGGGAAATAAATCTCCACCAGCAGTGGCATCAAGTACACTTTGCCTGAGGTATGGCCATCGAAGATTCCATTAAAGAACAAGAACCAAAGCTTTCAATTTATATACTAGTTTTAAAATCAAAACAAAACGATTATTTCAAACAAACAAAAAAAAAAAAAACATGTTTATTAAAACTTCTAAACGAAAGTTTATATAATTGATTATTTTGTGTTTACTCCATACAATCAGGCATCTTTCATTATATTTGCTATTCCATGTTCCCAACTTCATATTACCTCAAGTTCAGTTGATTGTGTGCAATAATCAGTGTAATGACTTTATTCTAATAACTTGTAGAAGAGAACCATCTTATAAACACAAAAACACAAAACATTTGAAACTTGGGTTCATGATGTAAAATATACCAGAATTATAAACATTGCTTTTGCATTAGAATATCAGATAATATTTTGGAAATATAAGTTCAATATTCACGAATTCTTTATAATTTTCTAAAATCAATTGTTTATATATGACATTGTAAATAAATTAAAAGTTTGAATCCGTTTTGTAGACAAATCCCCTTTAAATACTAGTATGTGAGCAGCATACAATGTCCATACTGTCGAGGAAACAAGTATTATAGGCACAAATATACCCGTATGAGGAAAATAACATAGACAATACAGTCGTTGTAGGATATTGAAATGCAAAACAAATACAAAAGTCTCTAGTTCTGATCCTCCTGAGCCAAATATAATTTAAAATGGAAAAACCTCATCAAAACTGATTTAAATGGCATAAAAGCCAATCGCTTCTTCAACAAGAAAAGAAAACTTTATGGAGTTTAGTTTATTACTACCATTCCATTCATTTTATTTTATCGTAGTCTGTTAGCATTTCTTTTTTTTGTATATAAGCTAACTCTTATGTGTATAAAATGATATAAAAAGCAGTGAACGACAAACAATTTTCATTTTTTGTGTCTATGTTAAATATTTTTTTTTTAAATAGGAGTAAATTATGCCCCTGATATGTCATGAATGTATTCTGTAGATTGATTTATTGCTTATGTATGTCAACTTTTTTGTCAACATCAAGACTAATGTCATTTTGGTTTGAGGAAATCAATTTGCATAAAACTTTCTTAATGAGATATAAATATAAAATTATTTGTTAACGTATTTTGACACATGACTTAATAATGAATGTAAAATCGTTTTGTTTGTTTGTTTAGTCTTTACGTCGTCAAGACATAAAAAGGTTGTATGCATTATACAATACGGCAGCCAACGGCTTTTGGAATGCAAGACGTAACTAGGACGATTTCAAACTCGATATCTGGCCAATCTGTTGATTTCAAAACGTAACCAGAACGAGGTTCAGCTCGGTTGTTATGTTTATTTAAAAGTTTTAAAAAGCGAGGTTAATCCTGCTTTTTATGGTGATGACCAAACGTAACGAATAGATAAAGCTGGAGTTGATATTGTCAATCTTATATAAGATAATGGTTTATAATGCTTTTAAAAATAAAAGCAAATAAGAGAAAGGTTACAATGAAATACTACTTATACATAAAAATGGAAACTGACTGTTTCAAACTTTTATTAATTAGATACCTATAATTACTTCTACAAACATCCAATACCCTTTCAAAGTTATACAATTGTGGATAATTTATGAGGAACTATCCAATTAAGGCAACAGTAGTATACTGATGTTCAATAGTCATAAATCCATTAAGCGAAAACAAATCCAAGTTACAAACTAAACCCGAGGGAAACACATCAACTATAAGAGGAATACTGAAGTGGTTGCTACAAAATCAAGCGCCAAGTATATAATTCAGATGAATAGCTAGCATTCCGATCATTCTTTGTCCTTGAATATGTATTAATGCCAGTTATCAATGTTTTCTATTACATTTCCTTGAAGTCAAGGATTGTTTTTATTAAATTCTATCTTGCTTATGGAGCGGAAATCATTATTCTGCGAGTTTACTAGTTTCTACATACGGAAATGTATGTTACAAGTTAGGAATATGACAGTAGTTATCCATTCATTTGGTGTAGATTGGCTTTTAAATTTACCATTTGATTAGGGACTTTCCTTTTTGAATGTTCCTCAGAGTGTGATTTATTCCCAAATTAGCACATTTATTTAGTAACAAGGCCAATGGGTAAAATATGCCAGTTTTGTGAATGATCTTGAAAACCGCTATAGAGTTCATACTCTTAAATGGCATTTTCCCATCTTTCCATGTTTGACTAAGCAATTTTAAAAGAACTGTTACAGATAGAGATAAAAATTGTTTGCGTCTTGAAACCCATACATTTGTATTATATGTAGATAAAGAGATATTAAAATAGGGGAAAATTATGACTAGGATGGACAACATCTAAACAAATGCTAGTCGGTCTGGTAGAGATTATTGCACCTAAATGACGAATTGTACCATTTTTTTCATTTTTGACCTGAACTATAGGAAAACTTTTAGGAAAAATAATTGGAACAAAACGGAAATCAGAGTTACGAATTATATTTTATATTTCAATGTTGAAAAGGCACATCAACTAAGGTAAACTACCTAGGTGCTTTAGAGTCTCTAGTTATATTATATTTTCATTAAATGAGTACAGCTGCAACTTTCAATTATTTATTCATTTTCCTTTTATTTTTTTATTAAAGCTCTTCGTTTTACACGCCATTACAACAGTAGCGATTTTGGTCATCTTTCATTATTTTTTCATTTCAAAGAGATCTGACTAACTGATGCAAGTATCTTAATCTGGAATATTAAAATTGACTCCAAACTGTGAGATTAATTTTTAATAATCGAACAAAGCGATAAAGAAATGTTTCAGAAAGAATAAGAGTTTTAGAAACAAAAACGCAATAAAATAGAAAATAATACACATTTTATCAATGGGAAATCGGAAACCTAGTAACCAAATGCAATACCGTTTTTGCTTCATTTAAAATCCATGTATGTTTAACCTTACTCTTACATATGACTGCAGAGTTCTAATAACTTTGTAATATTACGTAATCTGATTAGAAGATCAACACCTGAAGAAAACTTTTCTATAGCATGGGAACGGATGTGTGTAGGGTATTATTCCTACCAATTTTTACGCGCGAAATTGTATGCTCGTAAGTAGTGTTTGTTAAAATACATTGATTTTCTCTTCAAAAATCAATGATACTGACAACACTGTACTTGTTAAGACTTCGAGAAAACCCAGCAGACTTCTTAGTGCGTCAATCATCAGGGAGAGGAAAATAAGAGAGCCTATATATATGGTGTATCTTAAAACATATTCACAAATTGATTCATTTCTTAGTATGTAAACGTTACTGCATAAAAATCAGTCATCAGTCCTCATAAAATTTAATAATAATTAAGGTTTGACGAAATCAATTTGCATTCATGTTTCATTAATAAGCTCTAACATTATTTACACAGTGTTTATACACGACGTGGGACGAATCGAACCAACTAATGATTTCAATTAAAAGTGACTGTCACAGCGATGTTAACCATTTTTGTATTCCTCGCGTGCTTCACTAGCATACTAAAATACCATTGAGGATAACCTTATCAACTAATGAAGGTTTAAACTCATGTAAAACCGAGAATATTACCTAACTGCCATAACAAATTACTATAATGGTCTTTGTATGTTTTTAATTAGATTGACAGAGCCTATAAAACCGGAAAGATCTGAGTAATTAGGCAATGATATTTTCTTCGATTTTCACTGAAATAACAATTATTTCGTATAGTAAAAGCAACTATATATGACAGTAATGGAACATGAGGTCTGATTGTTTTTAATTATCCAAACAGTTTAAGGTAGATGGGGTGTCTAAATTATAATCCATAGAATCTTTTAATAATTTGCCAAAATGTAGTTCATATCCTGCTTGTTTAAAAACATTAATAAAAAGAATGGGTCACCGGACTTATTTTCACGCTACAGGTTGTTCAAAATTGTCAAGATTTTGTATAGATTATGCATGGAAAACCCATTTTTCGCCATAAAACGCAAACCACACCATAGAATGTTGAGATAAAATATGAGAAGATAGCTTCAATATTATGCTTTCAGATAAGAAAAAGAAAAAATGGGGTCACCGGACTCGTTTTCTTGCTACATGTAAAAATGGGTAAATTCCTAACACATTCTATTGTAAAAGTAACACTATCTGGATTATCTGCCCTTGCATTTGAGTTGCCTCCCCTTATTTGACAAAATTGGAAAAAAATGAATCAAACAAAAGGATTCTTATTTTTGTAAAATACAATCATAAATATGATCAAACATGGCATTTTCTATATTATAATGAAAATTCTTACACATGAATTACCTACTACTATAAAAATTTGCACATTTCATCAAAGATCTAGACCTTGTTTTCTAGTATTTCAAAATCCAAGATGGAGGAAGACACCCTATCTACCTTAATAGGTAGTAGTGATTTTTTTATGTGCATGTACTGGTTGTGTGGCATGGGTGGATACCCAATGTCCTTTGTTTTTCTATTAACATGTATTAAAAGGTTTTAGAGATGGTTATTTGTTGAAACAAACCCTATGTATCTGTATGGAAGCTCACAAATGTAAAGTGTCATCTTTGTATTCTAGTAAGGTATGCTATTTAACTGTCTTGATGTTGGTATAGATAATGTTGAAAATGAAATATTAAAAATGTTTTGAGAAGTGGACATATGCTGTACATGTTGAAGTGGGTTCTCTTGTTATTTTAACCACATACCTTTTATCAAATTGATCATATGGGATAGAAAAGATCCCTATAAATTTAGGGGTTAAAATGTCAAAGGCCATTTATTGATATACGTATACTGACATTAGAAACAACCTGTTCTTTCTGGATGGTACATTTTCAACTTTTAACAAACTAAGCTGGAGAGTGCCTCTTGAAAAGAACAAGACTATATCTGATGAATTAAGCTGTTTAACTGATTTTTATAGTTTGTTCTTATATTGTATACTGTTACACCACTGTCTTAAGTTAGGAGGAGGGTTTTGCGTCAGCAATCTATGTCCAAAGTCAGGAGCCTGTAGTTTAGTTGTACCAAGACCTTGTTGATAAATATTCCGTTTCAACTTCACAAATAATACATGATGGTCTTGATGTATAGATTCTGCGTACTGATGTTGTTAACATCTTAACAACGTGTTATATTGTTCTTTCATTTTTGTTCTATTATTAATGTTACTTTAACTGTTGGATTGTTTTATGTGATATCCGTTTAACGTGGCTCGGTACTTAAACATCCCGTCAATGTGTTTGTATTATCTTTCATCTTTTGCTGGTGTGTTTTGTATATGCGAATTTTTGTGTTTCTTTGGTTCTTATAACGTGACTCTGTATTCTAAAAGAAACCGTCAATATGATATTATTCTATTATATGTCATTATGATATATTTCTATTATGAATTAGCAAATACGCTAAACCACAAACGTCAAAATTATTCAATAGCGTAGTGGAATGAACTTTTTGTGGATTCTTATAAATTCTATATAACTTTTGGACTATTTTAAATCTCGGTCTATATCTGAAATTAATTCTTACATACTTTGATTTTGATAACCCTGTATGCTAACATTGCCTATGTGAAATTTTTAAAATTGTTTGTATATACATTGAACGACAAATTTATGTGACGTTTAAAATTTTCTGACGTCAGACACGCAAATCGATGAATGTGTTTTGTGTGTTCTTTTAAATTGTTCCTTTTAAAATTGTTACACGATGATGACTGCTGAACCCATATTTTGACTATTTTATTTATTATGTCTGTTTAGTGACTGTTCACGCATCATTGTAATTACAGCGGAATTAGATGAGACTGTCATCAAAGTGAGAGGTTTAGCGCTTTAAAACCAGGTTTAATCCCCTGTTTTCTACATTTGAAAAATGCCTGTACCAAGACAAGAATATGACAGTTCTTATCCTTTCGTTTTTGATGTGTTTTGTCATTTGATTTTGCCATGTGATTATGGACTTTCCGATTGAATTTTCCTTGGAGTTCAGTATTTTTGTGATTTTACTTTTTAGTGGTTGTCTTCATGTCTGCCATATTTGTTTCCCGTAAATTGTTATATTATAAATTAGGCCGTTAGATTCGGAATTCAATTGTTACGATTTTTTTATGCAAGGTAATTTTAAAGCCAACTACATGATATGGGGTTTTCTCATTATTGAAGCCCTATTACTGCTTACACCCACTGAATTTGATTTTTACGGATGGTTGTGACATCCGCATGCATACAACATTACTCCTTATTTTTAAAGTTGTCATCTTCTTCGTCATTTGGTTTCTGTTTGGCAATCATAACACATCTTATAAAAGCATGACCTTGTGCAAAATGCCAAACTATAGGCATCGACAGATTGAAGTCTTCATTTCACTTGATACAAAAATCTGTTTTTTTTTCTTCTATAAAGCAATAACAATCCCACCTCTGCGAATTCATCCAGGGTGTTATGTAATTTAAATTAAAATGATGTATGAATGCTCTTTGCGTATTCTGATGTCTTCTTTTTCCACTTATGAACTTGAGATAAAAGTTTTTCTATGTAAAGTATTTCTGAACAAAGCAAATGAACCCTAATGTCCTCATAATTAAAAATCATACATGTTGAGTTATTTACAATATTTAATTTTGAACGAAATTTGAAGCTCGAATTTAGATTCAAATAACGAATCTAGAATGTTGAATTTAAATATTTGAATATTGAGTTACTAGTATAGTAAATATTTCGACACTTTAAATTGACCAATTTGAAAAAAGTTAACACATGTAGTCTAAAATGCTGTAGAATGATCTAACCTGTTAGAAAATAGGACTTGGGTTTTTATTTATCATTACCAGTTGTTCAGATATGGGAATGAATTTGTCAAGCTAAGTTTTATAGCCTAAGCGTTTACTTGGGGAGAACTCATTATACCATGAATATTAAGATGTTTTATTTGTTATCGTAAAAATTTAATAAAGACTTATAAAGTATACCAATATCAGTGAGCATGATGCGTAGGTACTCATATCGAGTTCTAGATGTTATGTATTAACCCAACCCCTGTCAAGGTCAAACCAAATAAGCATTTGATCCACCTCCACCTATAGGTCTTGGCACTGCGGAGACCGTATAAAGAAGTGTTGGTCAATTGAAAATAATGGGTTCGGTTCTGATAACAGGTCTTCATGTTGGATGTTAAACATTCGACTCAGCGTTTCAAGATAGCTTAATTCATATTCGTATTTCTGTAACTTTTTCTTGACTTTGAAAAGTCATGTAATATGTGTGACTGAACAATAACACACCCTTTCATCATTCCATTCTTTACATGTTCCTCTATTATAACTGTATAACGTGTATATCAGTAAACATAGCCTGAGATTAAAGTCTTAGAAAACCAAGAACATACCATTTAAAGGAAGCTCAAATTAAAAAGATAATCAAGAATATTAAAAGGGAGTCAAATAAAACTAAATCAATTTCGAGCGTCTAAATGCCTTTTTGGTTTATTTTTTTTACAGAAAGCTGAAACCTGAACATTTGAAATCCAGGGATTAATAAAAACGTAAACATGTTAAATTATAAACGTCTGAAAGGAGCCTATAAACCATAGCCAAATTCATCTAAGGTGAACACAGACCTTGGACATTTGCTATCCTATCTCTACTTTCGTGTAGGTTAAAAATAGATTTGTTCCTTCGTTTTCAAAGTTGTAAATGTTTATTTTATTCTGGAAAGTACGTCTATGGTATTTGTGCCATATTGCGTGGGTAGATATCATTTTTTGTGGTTTCCTTGTATTCATTGTGAATCAAATTACATCGTCAAACAAGATTGTACCCATATAAATCAATGAAGAGTTAAGCCATATTATGACCCATTCAATCAAGTAATGTAAATTCGTTCAATGGTCCGAATAAATTCAGATAATGAGACATTTAAATAAAAAAAGCATTCAGGAAAATGACTCAATTAGCTCCTTGTATCTAAGAATAGTGTCAAATTTTAAAATTATAGTTTATATTAAGGATACACGGTTTTGGGTTAAAAAATACTGATAGAAGCAATACATCAAAGATTTTCCCAATTACCTATATTTGTCCTAAGTCAATACATACTTTACGATTCTAATTATCGTGCTTTGTTTGTTAAGCAGGGTAATAAAGGTTTATTTGTGTTTATATTTCACGCCCGCTTTAAAGACAAATATTGTGTCTCCAACACACAAAGAAATATACATGATAGTTTTGATTAGAGTAACAATATTTAAACGTGGTACTTTTAGAGTCACTAACAATAAAAAGTCAAGGTACACTCGGTGCTTCGGTCATATTTCCTGACTTTCAGCAGAGGATTCCCTTTAGATAATGGTATGTAAAATATAAACAGTTATTCATCTCGAATTTAAGTTGAACAAAATTATTTAAGAAGCAAACATGATCAGCAGATAGACCTATAAATGTTTAAGAAAATAAGATTATGTAATCTGTGTCATCTGTTTTTCTAACTTTGACTATGGAAATATTATATAATACTTCCAAACTTAGACTATGTCAACGAAAATATGTATTCTAGTACTCGGTTTGTTTGAAAACGTTAATCAATAAGTTTGCTCAAACTCTGTTTTTTTTTTCTAAGTGTTATTCAGATGTTTAAAGATTTCTAATTTCATGAGATAAATTGTATAAAATACAAAAATAAATATAATCTGTTTATATTTATATGGACTTGTGTGTGGGATTTTTATTGATGACAATTTTAAAGTTAAGATAAGGTACGTAATTCCCATTTATTTAACTATAAAGTTAATTCTTAATTTAAAAAAAATTTAACTTGTAACTGTTACGAGAATGTTAAATATCCCAATTTAGTAACTACGTAAACGAATTAGGTAAATTTCATCAAAAATATTTTTATAGATTTTCCGCTGTTTTGACATCATATAATGTATTACAAACAAAAAAACATGGCGGATCTAGCCAATTGAAAAAAGGGGGGTTCCAACCATATGTCTCCTTTCAAATGCAATGATCGTCAAAAAGAGGGTGGGTTCCAACCCCAGTAATCCTCCCCCTGGATCCACCACTGGTTTTACGCTCCTAACTCGTAATGTCACTGTACTACATGATAGTCTTTTTATTATGACAATAAGTGTGTTTAGTATTGGACAGAATAGTCATCAGGATAAAGTTGTTATATCAGATGGTGCCATTAAAACAAAATACATATATGGTTTGGCGATATCTGGCCACAGCTTTTATTCATAATATGATAGATTCATATAATATATAATATATATACATGTAGATAGATATGTTGTAGATAGATACTAAGATATGTTGTAGATAGATATATAGACCATAGACCATGTATATGTAGATAGATCTATGGTCGGTTACCCGAAGATAATATGGCAACCAGGTAGATAGATAGATATATGTGAAGATAGATATATATGAAATGCACCGTGGGATACACTGGTGCTTAAAATTTAGAAAACACCGTGGGATACACAAGTGTAGTCTGTATTATCCAAAAACCTAAAATTTCATAGTTAACATTAAGATTCTATGCAGCGAATTCTGCCATTTACGGGAATATATTTATGATGCTCAAAGTTCAAAAATAAAAGTCACTTTTCTCAACAGCAAACGAGTTAACATCATCAGTCAAATCTGTATCACCACTTTCACCGACAAAACCTGAAAAATAAATACAAAAGAGCAGTATCTGTTCAATAAAAAGGAGTGGGAGGGCGGGTTTTCAAGTTTACCGCTTACAAAATTTAAACATCTTGCTTGCTGCGATGAAATTCTAAAAAGGAATAAATGACGTCACAGAATATAACGTCACTCATGTCGGGTAAATCTAAAACATGAAACGCAATCCGTGAGTGGCCCCGGCGATAACTGAATTTAAGTCTATTAACTTAAATTCCATTATATCAGATGGTGCCATTAAAACAAAATACATATATGGTTTGGCGATATCTGGCCACAGCTTTTATTCATAATATGATAGATTCATATAATATATAATATATATACATGTAGATAGATATGTTGTAGATAGATACTAAGATATGTTGTAGATAGATATATAGACCATAGACCATGTATATGTAGATAGATCTATGGTCGGTTACCCGAAGATAATATGGCAACCAGGTAGATAGATAGATATATGTGAAGATAGATATATATGAAATGCACCGTGGGATACACTGGTGCTTAAAATTTAGAAAACACCGTGGGATACACAAGTGTAGTCTGTATTATCCAAAAACCTAAAATTTCATAGTTAACATTAAGATTCTATGCAGCGAATTCTGCCACATTGACGGAGGAAAACAGAGACTCTGTCAACCGCCATAAAAAGGGCGGTTCGCTGCAAAGCTGTGAACCAGATATGAGATAACTCAGATAGGTAGATATTTTTATTTAACGTACAACTTGGTACATATATATATTAAATAATCTAGATAGATAGATAGATATTATTTAACGTACAACTTGGTACATAATAGATAAATAGATATTTTACTGAACGTACAACTTGGTCCATATATATGATAATGTCAAGATAGATAAATAGATATCTTTATTTAACGTACAACTGGTACATATAATATTAAATAATCTAGATAGATAGATGGATATTTTTTAACGTACAACTGGTACATATATAGATAGATAGATATTTACTGAACGTACAACTTGGTCCATATATATGATAATGTCTAGATAGATAAATAGATATTTTTATTTAAAGTACAATGTTAAATAATCTAGATGAAGTTTTGTGAACAACTGTTCAAAACATATTTACCTACACAGATAAAAATACTTACCAAAACTACAGCAAACCATAAAATAGTTGATTGTATTTGTATATCATAAAATATAGTATATTATAGTATAATATCAACCAATAATATAAAGATGTTTAAGAATTCATTTCATAAGCAGGTTAAGAGTGACAAGTGAAAAACATCCAGTGAAAAAGTTCTGATCTGATCGAATCATAATATTTTATGTAGCAACCTGACAGCTTATTATAAAGGCAATAAATAGTTGTAAATTCTATAGCAGCACCAGTCCAGTTTGCATTGGTCTAAATTGCCACCATCCTTACTTAAGAAAGATGAATTTCACACTCCATCTGGCCATGTTCTACATCTCATTGGCAAAGACCCACTCTAGAACTACCTGTGTCAATACCACTACAAGTTAATTAAAATTATGTTGGATCCTTACAGTTTCATTATACATGTATATTCTGAGTTAACGTTTAACATGTGACAAATATGCCACCACAAAAAAAAACATTTCCATGCCTAGACCTAGTCAACCCCATCTGGAGGATATCAGTCTGCTACAAAAACATACTTACTATTGAGGATTCTACTATTAAAACATCAAACATTAAAAATCTCCTACAATTCTGTATGGCAAATAGCTACATGGAAGTATATGCTACATAGTAATATGATTACAATTTAAAGCATAATAAATCAAGACAAATAATAATTCTTCTGGAAAACCCTGTATTAAGTGTCAGTATTGGATCTCCAACCCATTTATTGATTTTATAATCCTTCAAAATCAATGAAAGGACAGCTTTATTACATTAAATGACAAGGTGATTTGAACTTGGATATCACAAGGCCTAGATTAAACAAGGTAAACCTGGTTAAAGTTACCTGTTAGGACATCCAAAAGTTATAAAGGATGACCTGTGTTACACAAAAAACAAAACACAAACAAGTGCTTAACAACATCTAGATACCCTCATAATTAAAAGCAAAACAATTCAAATAGTCCCAGCGTTCATGCTTAAGTTACTGAAATTCAACCTGTACTATAATTTCCATGATAAATAACAACCATAATTTGGAATCAACTGTTGCCCAGCAACCAGTAGGGCCAATCATTTATGCAAAGAAAAGTTCCATATAAAGCACCAGCCTAAAATAACAAACGGCACCTAAACATACAGCGTACAATACTCATAAATTGGGCAACTTCTAGAATCCCCCAGGATGAAGATTACAATACATTCTATACTAGTATATATATAAATTAAGCTGTTGACACCTAAATACTAAAGATTTTTAGCAGTGGAGCAGACTGCAAGACAAAGCTGTAAATAATTACTTAGTTTGTTCTAGATTTGCTAATACTACATATACATACATGTATATATTTAACTGCGACTGACAATTTAAAAAGTAAAAAAAAAAACAAACTTGTCAAGATTAAAAGTTGATTACAAGATAAAACCATTGGACCCCTTTTTTCCCTTAATATATATGTATAAATATAAAAACAAGAGTGCACACACTGAAATGTCTTGCCTTCTTAACTAATCCTTGATACTATCTGATAGGCCTAAATATACAGCTTTATTACAACTGTCAAATAAACTCAACATTAACCAAGAAAAGGAAACATTGATCAATCAACCATGAAAATGAGGTCAAGGTCAGATGAACCATGCCAGGCAGACATGTACAGCTAACAATTCTTCAATACAACAAATATAGTTGGCTTATTGCTTATAAATAAAGAAAAACAGACCAAAACACACAAACACTTAAAACTTAGCAATTGACCGTGAAAATGAGGTCAAAGTCAAATAAAACCAGCGTAAACCACATGAGGATCATAAAATATGTCCATACACCAAATATAGTTGACCTAATTCACAAGGTATTAGAAAAATAGACCAAAACTAAAAAACTTTGACCACTGAACCATAAAAAATAAGGTCAAGGTCAGATGACACCTGTCAGCTAGACATGTTCACCTTACAATCATTCCATACACCAATTATAGTAGACCTATTGCATATAGTATAAGAAAAACAGACCAAAACACAAAAAACTTAACTATAACCATTGAACCATGAAAATGAGGTCAAGGTCAGATGACACCTGTCAGCTAGACATGTACACCTTACAATCATTCCATACACCAATGATAGTAGACCTATTGCATATAGTATAAGAAAAACAGACCAAAACACAAAAACTTAACTATAACCATTGAACCATGAAAATGAGGTCAAGGTCAGATGACACCTGTCAGCTAGACATGTACACCTTACAATCATTCCATACACCAATTATAGTAGACTTATTGCATATAGTATAAGAAAAACAGACCAAAACACAAAAACTTAACTATAACCACTGAATCAAGAAAATGAGGTCAAGGTCAGATGACACCTGCCAGTTGGACATGTACACCTTACAGTCCTTCCATACACTGAATATACTAGACCATTTGCTTATAGTATCTGAGATATGGACTTGACCACCAAAACTTAACCTTGTTCACTGATCCATGAAATGAGGTCGAGGTCATGTGAAAACTGTCTGACAGACACGAGGACCTGCAAGGTACGCACATACCAAATATAGTTATCCAATTACTTATAATAAGAGAGAATTTAACATTACAAAAATCTTTTTTATTTATCAGGTTATTAAACAAGATAAATATTAATATTATAAATATATAAATCGAAGCGTCCTCCATTCAAAAAGTGATAAATACCAAACAACATTTAAAAGTTTCAAAGTATAAATATATTATATAATTATATAGAATGTAACGTCATATTTCCAAAAGTTTTTTATTTAAAGCACATGATGTGGCATCCCATCATTGTATGGCCATAAAAATTTGTAAACGTAACACATTCAGCAATTTTAAGTTTAGAAACTGAGATATAAACATTACACAAATCTTTTCAATCCTACCCATAAGATTAGAAAAAGTTGTCTTAATCTATATAAATAAGTTTGTTATATGTTGGAATCACATGTACATTTTGTACATGAGTTGGTTTAACTTAAAAGTAATATACTGCTTTTAACTAAAAAATCTGACGATTACCTGAAAATTTTTCAACTGAATCATACCAATGCGAAGCTCTAGGGGTTAGCATAAATATCATCGATGATGATCCAATGTACAAATGTATGTGACAAAAGCAGTGGAGTTAGTGGCGTGATGAGTCGTGAATCCAGTCCAGTATGGTAACCCATTTGTAAAAAAAAACTGGTGTGGCCTTGTTGTCCAAGTCTCAGGTCCAACTGTTACAATCCTTGGCCATGTTCTGTGGCCGAGCAAGGTCTCTTCTTGATCTACCCAACATGTGCTACAACTCAACAAAAAGTAAATATTAGTTTCCCCATGCTACAATGTACATAGCATTGACATAACAAAACCAAATAACTGTACAAAGAAACAATAACAATTAAAAATTATGTATACTCATACATGTGGTTGTGTCAATAATAGTTACAATAATTTAAAAATAATTCAAAATTAGTATATATACACATTTATATAAACTAAAATCCATAGTCAGTTGATCTTGATCTTGATCTTGTAATATTAGTATATAATTGAGTTATTATTGATTCGTTATTACAACAATAATTCAAGCTGTGGCCTGTTGACATATTTGTTGGCTAAATTCTTGATCTAACTGAACTATTCATACCATATCGACCTAGTCTAGTCTAGAGAGTAGTAGTTACTATAAAAAGTATACATTTGTACATGTCACTGTGATGAATGACTCTTGACAATTTTGAGTACACAAATGTGTAGGTACACGCAAAATGTATAGCCGGATATATACAGATGATAATATTTGCTTAAATCCACCAGCAAGCTAACATTTAGCAATGATTTCTTCTGACTACTGCTTCTTAACTCCAGGTATGGTCTCTGTTCAAGATTTCCAAGATTTTTGTTTATTTGTATCGAAAGTTGAACTTCCGGTTATGAACCTGGGTCCTTCGCCCCAAAGAGTACGTCCCTTTTACGTTCATATCCTTTGACACGTGACTTCCGGTGGTGGTTGACACATTTTTTGGTGCAGGGAAAATTCAATGATTTTTGTGTTGTATAGTGTGCAATTGAACATATAAAAAAACATTTCTATGACATTTATGAAAAACTACAAAACAAGCCAATATATAAACACTTTTTATCTGAAATAGAAGCAGTTGAGACGAATATCACAAAACCCAATTTGACTTTCGCGGGGTCCGTGCACTTCCTGTCTGCGAACTTCAAAACAAACTTTTAAGATACTTCATACTTTGATTACAATACCATAAACAGAAACATATATATTCCATATCATATCTCAACATACATGTTAATTCAAAGAAAATTAACCAAATTTCTGCAAAGGAGCAGGCTTACCCCCCATGGGACAAAAAAATATACTCCCATTATAATCACTGACAGTAAGGGGTATAACCTAGAATCCCAAGCATCAACAACAACTGAGCGTGATATAACTTGGTTCTGTAGAAAAGGTGCTAGAATTAGAGAGTGTAGAGAGTGGCTGGAGAGCTCCATAGAAACCCTAATACAAGAAGAGGGCAACATATGGGTATATGTATGGGCTGGTACTTGTGACTTTACTATAAAAAACGGGCGATACATATCTTTAAGAACCCATGACGATTCAGTTGTAGATGATATAATAGCCGAAACTAATCTAATTACTCAATGCATCGAAGCACACCCAGGGTCTAAAGTGACGATACTAGAAATACCTTTATATTCCATTGTCAATTGGAATTGGGCTGCAGGAATAAGTAAAAATCAGATTCAAAGTTTTTATCAACACAACAAAGACTTAGAAGAACAAATAGTCAGTGTTAACAGAAAAATCAGAGAAGTTAACACAAGCAATATCTCCTACTCTCCAAAGTTTAGCTCTGATCTTACATTAATACAAAAGCACAGGAAAGGTGATCGCCACAGAGTGACAAGACGGGTGCAGCATAGGTTTGAACTGTACTTTGATGGTGTACACCCAAGACAGCTACTGTCGAAAGTTTGGCTAAGAAAAATTGAACAACAAATAATTAAAGACTGTTGGGAAACTTCTAATTGAACAACCTGCGTACCTACATTGTACAATACAGTAAGCGTGGGTTACGCCACACTATGCTGTATAATATATTTTAGATACAACCAATAAATACAACAATTAGTTAAGCTGTTTATTTATCTATAGCAAGCGTGGGTTACGCCACACTAAATTGGTACACGTTCAAAACTGAAATTAACATCTGCATCTACACTTGAATGATATTAGCGCTATATATATATATGTGTACATAGTTTTTAATCTACCAACAGGAGTTTGGCCAATAGATACTTTTGCTGTACATAGTTTTTAATTTACCAACAGGAGTTTGGCCAATAGATACTTTTGCTGT
This sequence comes from Mytilus galloprovincialis, assembly GCA_037788925.1. NCBI lineage: Eukaryota > Metazoa > Mollusca > Bivalvia > Mytilida > Mytilidae > Mytilus > Mytilus galloprovincialis. The sequence continues at coordinate 26,714,235 of CM075341.1, forward strand.
AAGCTATATGCAATGCTATGAATTACCTGGAATTATATTCCCTATTAACACTTTAGAGCAGTGAGCGTAGGTTTCACTACACTATACTGCAAAACAATAGAACTGGTGCAACAACAAAAAAAAACCAACAACAACAAAACAACAACATATAGTAAGCGTGGGTTACGCCACACTTAACTGAATCAAATTACTCTACTTTGAAATAAGTGAATTATCAGAATGGCCTTAGTTACAAATAGCAGTGAAAAAATAATTGTTGATCCAAAAACTATACAGGATAACGCAAAGGATAACAACCATGTCAATCAAATACAAAATCAAACTAAATCTAAAACATACTCTCTTGATATAGATAAAGTACTACAAAATAAACTAGAATCAGCAAAGAGGACTGAAATCTCATATAAAATGACTAGTGGAGGGCTAACTGTTACATTAGATCTAGCAACATTTGAGTTATTTATTGCTGCAATATCCAGCTATTATCAATGTTATCCACTTTCAGCAGGTGAAATTACATTTCAATCTGAACATGATAGAAGAGGTGTATTAGTTCAAAAAACATTTAAGGTTCAACTAAAAAGCAGCCAATCCTATACCATAAATGCCTATACAACAAAAGCTACCTTACTGATTAATGGAAAATCTATAACTCATTTTATTGAAAATGAATTACCAACAATCCACGGCATGATATGCAATACCTATGTAAATAACCAACAAATGAATACTAGCACTATTAATAAATTGCTGGAAGAACAATTGCAATACATATTGGATAACAGATCAACCAATAACAACATGAAAGCTAGATGTAGAAAATGCAATAGAAATGTTATCTCAAGGGCTGTACAGTGCAACAGTTGCCAAATGTGGGTGCACTACAGGTGTGAAGGTCTTAGGCCGATTGATATTGACAAAATTGAAAGTAATAACAATACGTCATACACATGTTCATCCTGTCCAAATCCAACTAGCACTGCTATTGAAAACATTTGTTCAAGTACATCACCCCAAATCAACAGTCGTGAAATTGACAACATTAGCGCTAGCATGATAAATACAACACAAAAATGTCTAGCCTTGGTAAATTCACAAATGCCAACTAGTGCAGAGATACTGCTGAATGAAGAAAGATCCATGCAAATATGCTCTAATTGTGACAATGATATACAAGAATCTGATGAAACTGTTTGTGATAGCTGTAACAATGTTGTACACTTAACATGCATAGCTACAAACTGCACAACACAAAAATGTCAAGCATGCTTTGGCCTAGAAATACAAGATCAACAAGTTGAGAAAGCCTCAAGCTATGATACATCAAAAGAACTTGATAATGATCATGACGATACAATCATGAAAACACCATATGTTGTACAAACTGAAACTTCATCAATCTGTATTGACAATAAAATGACAGTAGAAAAAGAACAAGTAGAAAATATTTCAAGAACAAAAAAATCAAAAAAGAACTTAAATACAAACAGCAAACCTCAAGACGGCACAATTGTTGAACAAAGTACAAGATCTAATAACAAAACAGAAGATGTGTGTATAAACCAGAGCAAAACAACTGATGACGCACAAATAAAATTTAAAGATTTAAGACAACTTGAGTTAAAGCTGAAGAAACGAGAAGATGACATCCGATTGAGGGAAATGAGAAATTCAGAACTTAACGCTGAAAATATCCGCCTTCAATCCACCATGCTCATGCAAGAAACTAAAATAAAAGAATTGGAAAACTCAATAAGAATTCTTAACAGAAAAATAGTTGTACTAGAAGATACTGAGTCTGAATCCAAAAGAACAGATGCCAACTCACCAGTACAAAACTGCTGTCACCAGAAATGTGTCACTGAAACAGATGATTTGCTACTAGCTATGCGTGAAAGAATGACAAAGTTAATACTGCAGAAGGTGGATGCTCAAATAAACCAACTTGAAAGTGAACAAATACCTATACAGTCAACCGTATCAAACGATATGCTGCCAAAAGGTAATACAAATGAAACACTTGTAAAGGAACATGTGTATACCAACACAAGTACAGAACATAGAGGCACTGTTAGAAATTCTGAGGCTATTCCTCTGGCAATGAATGTCATACATCAGTCTCCACAGTATCATGTCTCTCATCCACCACCGACAATAAATGGCGCACATCAGCCTCCGCAGTATCATGTCTCTCATCCACCTCCAGCAATAAATGTTGTACATCAGCCTCCTCTGAGTCGTGTATCTCAACCATCGCAATATCAATATTACACAGCAAGTAATAAAGAAGGGAATGCAATGCAACATCATCCACCCTCTTTAATGAACAACTCGAATATGTTTACCTCGGGTATGATAAACTTGCAAGACAGAACGAAACTTGTTCATGGTTGTCCAATTTTATACACACCTACCGAGATGCCCAGGCCAGGATTAAACAATTATAGGGACCAAAATTTTTTTCATCAGGAAAGACTCTTACACAACGGAAGTTAGCACCAGCAATAATGAGAAATGTAAATAGCGATTTTAAAGTTTACCACTTAAACATTTTATCTTTTAACTGTAAAAATATCAAAACCTGTGATCCATTATTCTCTGAAATTCTTTTTAACTATGATATTGTGTTGCTGCAAGAACACTGGCTATTCGACTGTCAGCTACCACTTTTAGATAATGTTCATATTGATTTTAATGGTATTGGAAAAGCAGTTGATTCTGATGATCCGCTACCACCTACCCACTTACCAAGAGGATACGGGGGGGTTTGTATATTATGGAAAAAGACCATCGATCACAAAATCACTAAGGTAGACTGTACTAATAACAGAATTCAATGTATTGAAATAACAAATACATGTGGTAAAGACATTCTGGTGATTTGCGTTTATATGCCATGCAAGGATAATAGAGTTGAAAAATTGATTGAATTTCTAGATTGTACTGAACAACTTCACTCGCTCTGCTCTCAATACAATAATACACATCATATTGTTATAGGTGGCGATATAAATGAAAATATAATTGATAAAAGTGAATCAAAACGCTACGAGGCAGTCAGAACATTAATGGATGACCACTGCTTATATACAAAAGATCTGGGCCGAACATTCATAAACTATAAGCATGAAGAAATATCCTCAATTGACTACATATTTCTAGATAAAGAGCTGTTTGAGAACAATTCCAGTTATCTTAAACTTGACTCCTGTAGTTCTTTAGTCTCTGATCATTATCCTATAACCTGCAGACTAAATGTCAAAATAGAACATAGGCAACAAAGTACAAAAATATTGCCTACTAATAGGAAAATTAAATGGAGTACTATTGACGTGAATCTATATGAGGAAAATGTTAACAAGTCACTAACAGCTATTTCAAGTGAGATTCAATCGGGTCAGGAGCTAACTAAAGTTATAACACAAGTTAATACCATTATGAAAAATGCAGCAATAGAATCTGCACCTAGAGCCAAGGTATACAACCGAAAGAAACAAAAACCTAAGATAAGATCCTTTAAAACAAATCAAGCGAGTAAAAGATGTAAAGAAGCTTTTGCAAAATGGAAAGCAAATGAAAGACCAACATCACCGAACAACAAAATATACTGTGATATGAAATTTGCGAAATACGAACTTCGAAAAACATGTAGAATAGAGATAGCGATAAAAGTACTCAACGATAGACAAGAAATTCTAGATGCTAGAACTAAACATGATCAAGTATTTTACAAGTTGCTTGGTAAAAAAAAAGGAAAGCTGAAGAATTGTATATCCGAACTTAATGTACAAGATAATATATATAAATCTGACAATGAAATCATAGTTGGATGGAAACAGCATTTCAATAAATTAGCTCAACCAGCAAATGATCCTGAATATGACGACGAATATTACAAACAGCTAGCATTAGATCTAGACAATATAATTGATATATGTAACAATCAAACTAATACCATCTCTGTAACTGAAAAAGATGTTCAAGATGCCATAAATGGGTTGAAAATAAACAAATCTCCAGACATTTACAGCATATCCTCTGAAAATATCAAATATGGTGGTGATAAGCTGCAAACAGTTATAAAAAATATGATAGTATCATCATTCAAATTAGGAGTAATACCTGAAATACTCAAAATGGGTCTCCTCACTCCTGTATTCAAGAACAAAGGAAGTAACAAGAACGCCACTAACTATAGAGGGATAACTATCATGCCAATACTGCTGAAACTAATTGAGTCTGTAGCAAAGGCTAAGGTCCAACCTAAAATATTGAATGAACAAAATAGACTACAAAGAGGATTTACTGTGAACTCAGCTCCAATGAACTGCTCCTTCTTTATAGAAGAATTTATCAGAGAGTGTAGGGATGCTGGTAAAATAATATATATAGCGCTTCTAGATGCTAAATCGGCATTTGATGTGGTAACGCATGAGAGTATCCTAAGAAAGCTATACATAGCAGGGGTAGAGGGGCTACTATGGAAATTTATACATAGTCTTCACATGGACTCTAGCAGTGTAGTCAAATTTAATGGTCTAATATCAGAACCATTCTCAATATGTCAAGGCGTAAAACAAGGTGGTATACTGAGCGCCGACCTATACAAGCTGTACATCAATAATCTCCTAACAGATATCGAGCACTCAGGATTGGGAGCAAAAATAGGATCCATTTGTTGCGCAGCTCCGACTTGTGCAGATGATGTGGCACTAATGAGCGACAACCCTGAGGAACTACAGGTACTTATTAACATGGCATACAACTACAGTCAAAGGGAGAGATATAAGCTTCAACCAGTGAAGAGTGTTATTCTGCCAGTCTATCCAAATCGTAGAAAACAACAAGAACCTTCCTTTCCATGGAGTATAGGTAACTCAATAATGCCAATAGTTAGCCAAACAACTCATATGGGGGTCTTACGCACATCAAAACCAGATGATCCTAATCCGTTGTATGAAAACGTGAAAAAAGCTAGACGAGCCATGTACAGTTTAATGCCAGCTGGTTTGCATGGGAAGAATGGACTGGACATACAATCCTTACTACATATATTTAACATCTATGTCATTCCTGTACTTCTGTACGGCCTGGAATTAGTAACTCCTACAGGAAAAAACTTGGATATTATTGACATATTCCACAAAAAATGCATTAAACAATTACTTTCTTTACCAACAAGTACAGCTACGCCCGCCATATATATTCTTTCTGGACAACTACCAATAGAGGGCCAAATACATAAAAAGATTTTATCATTATTTGGAAATATATCTAGACAACCACAAAATAGTTTAGAAAAACAAATTGCATATAGACAACTACTTATGAAAACAGATGATAGTAACAGCTGGTTTATTACTGTTGAAACGATTCTAGCGAAATACAACTTACCATCCGCCTTATATCTATTAGACAGTCAAATTCAAAAATTAAAATGGAAGACCATGGTAAATAAAGAAGTATCAAAGTATTGGAAACACTTTATAGAGGGTCATTGTAAGCTGTACCCCTCACTAAAGTATTTAAATAGTCAATATATACCAGGAAAGACACATGTATTAGTAAACCTATCTGCTAGTAATTCCATGCAAGAAGCTATGAGAATACCCGTAAAATTAAGAATAGCAACAGGAAGTTATATACTCATGGCTAACAGAACAAGGCACTCAAAAAACAAAGGACTATTGGCAACGTGTCCTTTGTGTCAAACATCAGATGAAACCTTGGAACATTTCTTACTACTCTGTCCTGCACTGTCGAACCAGAGAAAATCAATCTTAAGCAATATCCAACTGCTACATGAAAAGCTCAGTATTCAATTCAAACACAACGGTAGCGAAGTAGACCTTATCCAAGTGATAATTGATTCAAGCACAATTGGATTACTGGAACCCAGTTGTGACAATTCAATCCTAATGGACATAGAATTTCAATCAAGGAGACTATGCTTTCTACTACACACAAGCAGGTCGAGAATTCTCAATGATATCGATCCAACATCAAGTTAGCTTAAAAGACACCGTGAGCGTGGGTTACGCCACACTCTACGGACACATCGATAAAGGAATCTCGACATTAATACAAAATGAGCGTGGTCTTCGCCACACTTTTTAACTCAACCATAGCCTATAATGCCTTCTAAAGCGTGGATCTCGCCACACTTTACTGAAGATGCTAAATATATATCGTTATCAGAGAATAAGCGTGGATCTCGCCACACTTTAATGAAACTATAATACTACAACTCAGCCCGATAAAGTCCTATGAAGCAGTAAGCGTGGGTACGTGGCCACACTACACTGTATACAGACACATCGATAAAGGAATCTCGACATTAATACAAAATGAGCGTGGTTTTCGCCACAATAGTTAACTCAACCATAGCCTATAATGCCTTCTAAAGCGTGGATCTCGCCACACTTTACTGAAGATGCTAAATATATATCGTTATCAGAGAATAAGCGTGGATCTCGCCACACTTTAATGAAACTATAACACTACAACTCAGCCCAATAAAGTCCTATGAAGCAGTAAGCGTGGGTACGTGGCCACACTACACTGTATACAGATAAAGGTTAACTATCCTAAATAAAATCAGCAAACATGCAGAAGAACGATATATGCTGATCATATATATATATATACATGTAAATAAACTGTAAATATCGAGGAAGTATTTTAAATTTTAAATTTAATGACGTTGAACTAGCTCATATTTTTATGCCGATACATGTGTATATACAAAACATTTTAAACATTCCTTTTAATGATGATAGTTATCTACCTGTGTGACTTTTATATTTTAAAGATTAAGATATATGTACTTTTTGGTGGTGGAATACTCATTGATTGAGGTGCTCCTTTATTGGAGGAAGTTATGCAATACAAGTTACTTTCATGGAATATTTTCTGTATATATGTGCTACAAAAATGTATGAAAGATCTAGATACACAATTACCGATGTATACCCTCTTAAGGAAAATTTACTTTTAATTCGGAAGTTTCGGGAGTTCATTAGATAACACCTGCCCCACACCACATAATCATTAAAGACACGTTACTAACCTGCCTGATCTGTTACAGCGCAAAATACCATTTGTTAGGCTTACCCATAGGCACTTGACGATCTGTCAATACTCAATTTCAAAGTATAAGATATGAGATCAAAGTAATATATATAAAAAAAATTAAAATAAAAACACTCGTGCATCTAATTTTATGTAGAAATATATAGATACAATGACGCCTGGTAAACATTATTATAATCTGCAAATCTTAGGACAATGTTGCATCTAATTACTCACACTTGTAAAAATTAAATAATTATAAAAATTGAAAACGAGTAATCCATTCATGAGACCAATGAATTTGTCATTCAGTCTTTCCATGTGCTCTCCACGTGGCGATGCCATATGGTTAAAAATTGACGATCGATAAAACGAATTCTTTCTAAGATTACTTTTAATCACATTAGAAGCATAAGTCAGGTTATAACCATACAAATTCTTACACGGTTTACTTTACCATTTCAATTTTCAAGTTTACCGCTTACAAAATTTAAACATCTTGCTTGCTGCGATGAAATTCTAAAAAAAAAAAAAAAAAGGTTACCGCTTACAAAATTTAAACATCTTGCTTGCTGCGATGAAATTCTAAAAAGGAATAAATGACGTCACAGAATATAACGTCACTCATGTCGGGTAAATCTAAAACATGAAACGCAATCCGTGAGTGGCCCCGGCGATAACTGAATTTAAGTCTATTAACTTAAATTCCATTATATATAACATTATTTTAACGGCCTATTCAGCAGTGGCTAGATCCAGATGAAAATTATTAACAATTTAGCCTTTATTTGCAAAAGGAATGACGTATCATTGTCTCCATTTTCAATGTCTTCGATTTAAATGTGAAACAAGGTTCTTTGGTTATGACTTTATGTGGCTAAGTTTGGTATAACGGGAAGTCCTTCTGAGTAAATTTTGATTAAACTGTCTTTAATTATCAATAAAGAGATTAACACTTAGTCTAAGTATACTATGTAGATACTATGAAACTTTATGCTACATACTTGTATACGTAAAAGGTTGGTTAAGTAAAATAAAACCGAGGATTTGAACAATTGAATAAAGAAACCGAATAAAAAGAACGCGTTGTCTTTAATTTTGTTTGGAAAAGTGGAATTTTAATTCAACTGCAATTTTCCAATGTTAAATTTGGTTTACCACAAGTCAACCACATGCAATCCCTTTTCGCTGCAAGCCTAATTCAACTGCAAGATTCCAATGTTAAATTTTGTCAACCACAAAATCAACCGCATGCCCTTTTCTCTGCAAGTCAAATCTCTAATCCCTAAAAGTTTGACCATGTATGACAAGTGTATTATAACTATAAACATACTGTAAACATAGTAATTTGTATCATAAAAAGTGTCAAAATTTGACAAATAATAATTATCCCAATCCATTATAAGTGTGGAAATACAGGCTAATCTTTTAATCCAGATAGTAGTTTATTTAGCATGTACGTAGCTTAGTTGTATTTTATTAATCCGTTTTAACGGTGATTTTAAACAAGTTTTATCACGAGTTTCTATTTAAATCAGTTAAAGATGTTTGCTTTGCGTTTAACCTTTCAATCAGTGATTACTAAAGGGCGGTGACTAATATTAGATGGAATATAGATTGCACTTGTATTTGATCATATTTAAAGTTGTTTAGGGACCATGCCTTCCGTAAACAAATCGTAGACGATATGATATGAACACGTTGTGTAATAAAATCTCTAGCATTTAACGTCATTGAGATATTGGATATTATAGATACTTAAATCAATTACACCCGTATGATAAAACATTCAACAGGTGATATATTTCAGACTTATAAGGTATGTACCGTTTTATTATAATTTTAAAATACTGATTTTTATTCTATTTTCATCGTTTTTAATTTCAATTCCATAGAATTCTCATGATTGTATAAAATTCATTTTTGTCGTTAACAAATAAGCTTGGTAAAATCGCTACAAATGAAAAATATATTAAACATTCATATGTAGTTGATGATAATACGTTATTAGGAAGATATAAGATGAATGATTATAACATACAGTGTTTATATTTCATAAATAATTTAGTGACAGTTTATGTAGAATTTGAAATAAAATCAGTTCTGAATCTCTGGTTACTAGAAATGAAATTGAAATAGATTCCATTTATGATTCTCTAGTCACTAGCTATAGACACGGATATTTTAAAGTTACAATAATTAAAAAAAAAATCAATATAACTTTACAGGTATTATGCAACAGAAGCATTAATATGAATTAAATTAAACTATCAAAGTGTTAACGCACGTCTCTGAGACGCACGTTGCAAAACTGTAATATATTTTTTTTCTATCTCTGCATGCAATTTGTTGTGCAAGCGGCTTATTTAATCTATTTAACTGATAAAACCAGAAACTTATAATGCAATTGGATTATATATCTCTGCTAAAACCAATTAAAAAATAGATTATTTTCATGTATCCCAGTGAACTTGAAATTGAGGATATAATATACCACGGATACATTCAATTAAGGTTATTCCAGTAACATGTCCTAAATTTACACTTTATATCTACACCATTCCCTGAAAATTGACACTCGGGGGGATCTCTTAAAAGAAAGGATAATTTACAAATTAGATGACTCGATTTCCTATTGACAACTGCTCGTGTTGGAGTAACGACATACCCTTTTCCAAGCCTATAGACAGGCTAACTTAGTTCATACAAACCTATACCAGTGTGTTCTCCTAGTAGTCATTTTCTAAAATAAACGAAAGAGTACTCTTAATTAAAAAAAAACCATCAAAACAGCGATTACAGAGGACCTCGTTACGAGGGATATGACATAAACACCATAAAACTTCACAAGTTCTACAGCCACCAACAGTAATGAGTTAGTTGGAAGCAGTATCTTACAGGCCCCGGTTCCTTGTGGGGTTCATGTTACTCGGCTCTTAGTTTTCTATGTTGTTTTGTGTTTCGTATATTGTTGTTTGTCATTCTGTCTATTTAGTGTTTTGCTATGTTGTCTGTTTTTGTTTTACTTATGATTTGAAAGTTTTTCAAATATCAAAACCACAGTTTAAATAAATTGTGCATTCTTCAATTATTCCTCTAATAACTATAATAACAAAACTATTGAGTTTCTCTTTTTGAAAGGTCAACATTCTCTGGTATCGTCACAAGTTTGCTTAAAAGATATGCAAATTTTACAAATCTTTTATACAAATCAAATATTATGTTATCCCTTTATAAAGTATTGAAATCTTTAAATATTTTCATGATGATGCAAGGCCGCTTTTGGTGGAGATTAACATTAATCATCCATTTATAAGGATATCTGGTCTGATATTTGTCATTCACTCAACAGCCATTAACACCTTTTGCGTATGTTCTAAATTTCTGTCAAGCAAGAGGTGACTGTCAAATTTCATTAAATGATGTAGCGCAACCATTTAAATATATTAATGGGTTTCATATGAATTTGTTAACCCTATATTAACCCCATGTATTGTACACAATTTACAATAGTTCGATCAAAATGTTTGATTTCTGTCAATAGTGTAGATTTCAATCATTTTGGAATCGATTACTTGTGCTGATAAACCCGTAATAAGTTGACCTTCAAATATCAGGCATTGTTGGTGGTAATTGCATTTTAGAATTACTTGGGGATTTTTTTGTGTATTTCTTTACGAAATGATGTTAATGATTGTTTGTAACAAAATAGAGTTTTGTTCCCTTCCTTTAATTTCATAATCCAAAACATTCAGTAGTTCTTAGATTGTTATATCGATAATACAATCGTTTCAACCCTAAATGTTTCGCAAAGTAAAATCAGAAAAGGAACATGCACAATGTAAAAAATGTATTTTAATGACGTACGTCATAAAGGTTAATATGCTTTAAAGCTTCAAACTTTTACTTAAACTGCAACATATTTACATAGATACAGAATATGGATTTTGGTTATTTCTTTTAGAGGTGATACTAATAATCTTTTGAAATGTTTACCATTGTTAACCACTACAAAGGTTAACTATAAAATAGAATTATGGACACCTTGACTTATCCTGTCCAGCAGTAAAACCGAGAGGTTGTCCATTTGGTTGTGCGGGTTATTTAAGTACAAAGACACGTCCGATTGAAATTAGACGTTAATTGTAGAGGATGAAACTGTATACCATAAAGCCCTCTGACATTACATTTTCCCCGCGGTTGGTACATGTATGACCTGTATGCTGCAAGGTAACATTTCTGGTCATATCCAACACAGTTCCGATCTTTGTCAAGTGGGGATAAAAATCTCCAGCTCATTGTCTAGGTATACTAACGATTCACTTTCGTTGTTTTCGTCTTGAATATACATGAAATATTTGTCAAAAGACGTTAATTATAGTAAAGCAAACAACTATCTTAATTCAATCAATCATCGTTTTTAAAAATAGGATTCGAAAGAATAGAATTGACATTAATATTTATTGATTGAGAAAGAGATAGATTTTTTACTTGACCTTTAATTCATTGGAGTGTCGTAACAAGAAAAATGAATGAAATATTTTTCAATCATTATGTCAAAAATACGTTTAAGATATAGGGTCCTCATTAGACAGAAAATAAGGTAATGTTTACGCACACATTATACGACTTAAAAGCTCAAATGCATTGACTGGAAAATTACCTATATATTACATATAGATTATGAAAAATTTGTAACAGTGGATGACGCTCCTTCTTAAAATTTAAATTCTTAAAGGAAGTGGATCAAACGATTACAGAAGTCATTACATCAGACATTATCTAATAATGCGAAAATTATCAAATTATTAGAAAATTGTTGACAATTTTATAATGTTGCCTTTTCTTCAGTCACATACAGGTTCTTCTTATCTAAGTGAAGAAATGTTGAGTCATTGTCTGAAAAAGAGCCAGGATTGCGTAATTCGAAAACTATCAATGGGAAAATATTTGATAAAGAAAATGTTTCATTTATTGCTTAAATGTCCAATAATAAGTAAAAGAAAAATTGACAAAAACCTTAGACAGAACAACAGAACCACCTGCACCTGACTTCTCTGTGGACACAGACCTTCAAACAAAGACAATGAACGAGACTTGGACAACCCGGGCTGGTAAATGCATTAACAAGTTGTGGGATTAAACCAGTTTATGTGCGCACACATTTCCTCTCTGCTTGTCTGTCTAGACAATATGTCGGTTAAGTAAAACACAACAAAAACCCTGTACAGTTAAGCTACATGTATACCTAAATGGATGTAATCCTGTACAGTTAAGCTATACCTAACTGGATGGAAACACTGTACAGTTACGCTATACCTAACTGTATGTAATCCTGTACAGTTAAGCTATACCTAACTGGATGTAAATCATGTACAGTTAAGCTATACCTAACTGGATGTAAATCCTGTACAGTTAAGCTATACCTAACTGGATGTTCCTGTATAGTTAAGCTATACCTAACTGGATGTAATCCTGTTCAGTTAAGCTATACCAAACTGGATGGAAACACTGTACAGTTAAGCTATACCTAACTGTATGTAATCCTGTACAGTTAAGCTGTACCTAACTGGATGTAATCCTGTTCAGTTAAGCTATACCTAACTGGATGTTCCTGTACCGTTAAGCTATACCTAACTGGATGTAATTCTGTTCAGTTAAGCTATACCCAACTGGATGGAAACACTGTACAGTTAAGCTATTATACCTCACTGTATGTAATCCTGTATAGTTAAGCTATACCTAACTGGATGTAAATCCTGTACAGTTAAGCTATGCCTAACTGGATGTTCTTGTACAGTTAAGCTATACCTAACTGGATGACTATTTATCTTGAACAAGGAAAATGATTTGGAATTCATGGTCATAATGGTCTTGTTACTAAATGAGACTAGCTAAAGCAGCCTCAACTGTTACTATGATTTTTTCAATTATGTAAAATTGGCATTATAAGCAATGCATAGCATGCATTTTATAACTAAGACTTTTTTAAATACATTTTTGAGAACATGTTAAATATATACAAATTCCAGTGTGGCTGGCGTGTTTTCAATATCTATACATAATTCAAAGAGGCAACTGATATTGTTTCTTGTACTCGACATGTGTGACGTTCAGATTTCATCAAAATTTACATAGTCAAGAATAGTTTGTTTCCAAATTAAAACCTGGATGATATGCATCATTTAATCTGTATTTGCATTTGTGTTACATGTTGTTTTCTCATATCTAATTTGGCCAATATCTGCATGCTAATACTCCTTATATTTGTGACTGTTGGCTGTTAAAACAAAACGGATTGCTTAAAAATGTTTTAGACACTGACATAGCACGGTACACGTTTACTTGTATCTTGCATATTGGGTGACCGAGGTCACATTATCTCAGTAGAAAACAAGAGTCTCTTGCACCTATTTTGTGGGAGTTCTTTAGGTTAACAATTGCAAAGTGCACATCTGTCCCTATCAAATATACTATCAAATATACTATCTTTTTATGCAAACGTTTTCGCGTTAATTCCTACCAAAAACACACTGGTTCAAGTCTTCTTCATGTAGATAGTTTTTCGTCCTATCACTTGATATTCAGTAAACAAGCAATAAATAAATAGAAAACAAGGAAAATAAAACAATTCACTAGTCCAAAAGATTCCAAAATTCAATCTATTTTACTGGGGAAGAGCTTTCACATAATGAAAAATAAGATTCTTAATGTACACATACATAAACTTGAATGTGCATTTTAAAAGTGTGAATCTGTATATAAATCTAATACCATCGCTTAAATTTAACAAAATATCAAATCCGTACCCTTTAAACATTGAAATTTAAATGTGATTTATCTCCTTTTTTACTATAAAGTGACAGGTGCGAATTTATAATCATTTGTATTTTATATCAAGGCGTTACGTTAAAACATTTTAAATAAGCACTACATTGCAGCATGGCCGATAAAACGCCAATGAATATCCTGTAAACATATTTTCTATACCATGAATTTAATACTACTTTAATACTCCTTCGATTTATAAAAGAGGTAATACGCGAGCATGTTTCAGTATGCTAATCCACCTGATTAGAGTTATTGTGGACGTACATGTAGTTGGCAGAATTTGTTTTATGCTGATAAGAACTACAGGTACTACTAGTAAATGATTTAGTTCTTTTTTAGAACGTATAAAAGTAAGGACAAAATGAACCTAAATATGATGCATGATACACAGAGTATCGAAAATAACAAATAAAATTTACAGTTAAATTTTTTTAATATTCTGCAAGTATCATGCAGATATTACAGCATATATATTTGAAAGAAATTCGTTAGTGCATACTAGACTGAATGCGCAACTTGCTTTTTATGGCAAAGTTTGGATATACTTGAAAGTTTAGGGTGAAGATTATTCACTAGTTCAGACAGTTACATATCCTCTTAAGGATTTCACTATACAAATTGATTTAGAAAAGCTCTTCTGATGTAGAAAATTTATAAAGTGTTATATTCATTTTAATATTTAATCTATTCTTAATCATTCTAGAGAGTTGATGCCCCTCATGTATAACTGGATTATCGTGCTCGAGATTATCTCATGCAGACAAACATTTTTTTGCCGTTTGTATCAGTGTTATACTGAAACGTCGTAACTATAATAGATATAATAAACAATAATTATTGCCAAAAAAAATAAATAATATTTCTTACATGTAAAAGGTTTGTTAAATAAAGCCATTTGTATGTCAAAGCAATTCACATAATGTGCGATAAAATGTTTTGAAGAAAGAATTGATTATCATACTTATTATATTTAAGGAATGACTGTAATATTTTTTCTGTCTATGAAGAAATAACATAAAAAATTTGGTGCACACTGAATAACGCGCGTAGCGGGTTATTTAACAGTGTGCACCACATTTTTTATGTTATTTCGAATAGACAGAAAAAATATTACAGTCATTTCTTATAATTTAATTCTAAATTCCATTTTAAACCGTAGAAAACCATGAAAAAACGTTGATGACGTCACGGTCACATGACTAAATTATGTCTATGGGCTCATAACAAAATAACGTCAGCCAATCAGAAGACGCGTTACATCCAACGTTAAATTATATATATATAGTATGATAATCAACTGTATATATACGAGTCTAAATTGAAAACTACGTTCAAACCTATGATTGCGTTGGATAAAAATCGCAGTTTTTATACGTGTGCATGTAAAACAAATTTCGTTATAGAAGGGTCTAAAAACAGCACAAACAACATTTCCAAAAGACCTAAAATGTGAAAAAAGTATATTTAAACAAAACGCATTTGACTAACAGGTCGAACAACTGATGTTCTTTAACCCAGCTGACTGCCATTGGCGATTGCCAAATAAAATTGATCACAAGATGTAACAAAATGGATCTTAATATAAATTTAATACTAAACAGAAAAAAATTAACTTGTGGCCGCGATGTTATGCCACAAACATACGGTGTCAATATTTTTTAGTACACCAGATATATATATACAGTTTTACTTCTAGGGGCAATCGTACTGTTCTGCCCTTTATCCCTTTTGATACGTTACATAATTTATTTAATTTGTTGGCATGAAATATTTGCTACTGAACCTGGACGTTATGCAAATGACACTCAATCAATTAAGAAATTAATAATTAACCCTGACATTGGACAAACATTATATTTTCTGTCAGAGGTTTTTTCCCCATCCAGTTTTCATCTCTCTAAATACCAATTTGAAGTATCTAATTATAACACAAAACTGTATGAATGTTCGAGAGGTACAAGATACATATCTAAATACGTTATTGACTTTTACACGTATATGGAAAGGACATAAGTTGAATGGCTGTTTCAATCAACTTGATGATGTATATTTTATGTATGTAATACTATACTCCTCAATTTATTCTTTTAAATATTGATCGAGGTAAGCAAAGTTTTTTATGTCAATGTATTCATAGCATATTTAAGTACAAAAACGGCTCTAACTATATGGTACTATAAGGTTTAAAGTTGTTGATCACCCCAGTATTTGTTTTATAATTCAAACAAGTTAAATATACCTGTGATTCGATTGGATAACCGAACATTCATCTTCGATAGCGAGAGATCCTTGTTAGAACATACTATAGACGGTTATGTTTTAAATTATGTGAAGTTTATGTAGCGATAAAATAAATAAGTATACTTATTTACATTTTTATGTCGTTTCTATACTAATTGGATTTATATTTAGGGCCAAGGTAAGTCAATTATTATTGAATTAATTAATGCAAATTAAGTTGGAATGTACATTTCAAATCACTGGAACTTGATCGTCAATACAGTAAATGTGTCGTTAAAGGAGAAAACAGTGTACGCATCAAGCATTTATTAAAATTATAGGGAAGTAAATGGATTGAGCGGTATAGAAGTTTCATTTATGAAGGAAGCTTTTAATTTTATATTCACGTTGAAAGGTAGGCTTTCGTTTTAATTTCCTTTTTTGGAAAATATAATTTGTCCTATCTGAGTTACTAAAATGAATTGTTCACTATAAAAGATACTTTTTGTTGAAATACACGTTCTTTGTTCCAATGTTTTGTCCGTCTATGTTATTCACCAACTGCGTGTTATTTATATATTGGAATTGTGTATATTGCTTGTTTGTCTTACATATATAGCAGAGATATCATACCTTCACTCCATTATGGTGCGACATATAAAGAAATCGCATAGTCTTTTAACATGCCAACCTATAAATGTTTCTTTTTTTGAGCCCCCCTATAAAAATTCTGGATCATAGTTAAAACAAATTGAATGTTATTTTTCGCGAGTAATCAAATTTAAAAATAAATACAGGTCTAATATTCCTTTCTAATTTAACATACATGTATACCGAATACCAAACCCGATAAATGGATAGAAACATGTGAGAAATCTTTGATTTGTTTGTCAAACTACAGCATTTGTTTACAAAACTTAGTGCATTATAGGAAAACTTGTCACTTTCGTAATAAGAAATTAATGAGAATGACTAGACTGATTGTGTAAGTATAAGAAATTATCAGCCGATTTGGTCCAGATTTACTGTATGCGTACGGACTATGTATATCTCAAATTCATACAACTTTCCAATTCTCAAGTCCTCATGGGTATTTAACCAAGATTTTAAAAGGTCTTAATTGTGTATTACGTTCAAATATATTATTCTTTATCTATAAAGTTTACTTTAATTTGCCTCAGTTTACTTATGTGAAGTAGCATAATCTATATATTAATAAGGAAATTGGAAAGCATATTTGTACAAGAAATCACTAAGCTAACATTACATTTTAGATTTTAGAACCTAAGTACTAATCGATGGGAGATAAATGTCTTGTACGATTCCAATTGAGGTCTGCGGTAGTCAAATCAAAATATTATTGGGCGAAAGAACAGTAAATATTGGCCACGGCGAGATTAATTTTTGAATTTGGTAAATTATACAAGATTTGTTTGTAGTTCATGGTCTTCAATGGTTTAACATTGATAACATTAAATAGTTACGGTCACTTATGATACAATTAATTCTGAAATGTTAAAAATGTGAACCATTTCCGCGACGAAGCACGCAATTCATAGAGGTATATCTGAATTCATTTTGATTTACCTTAAATGACACGAAGAAGAAAAAAGCACGAACAAATAAAGTTTAGTGACATGAATTCATGTTTATATCAATTAACATCTCTATATATATGACTACAGTTGTTATAATGACTAACGAATTTGACATTTCATTTGACGGTTAAGCAACATATGTTTTACAAACAACTGCAATATCGTAAACAGAAGTTAGCAAACATTCTAATAATATCATAAAAGCCTGGATCATTGAAGTTTGTGTTTGTTTCTGAAGACAGCACTGAATTTATATTTTTCTAAACATAAAAAAAGATGTGTTATGATTGCCAATGAGACAACTCTCTATAAGAGAACAAAATGACACAGAAATCAACATCTATATATATAGGTCACCGTATGGCCTTCAACAATGAGCAAAGCCAATACTGCATAGTTAGCTATAAAAGGCCCCGAAATGAAAATGCAAACCATGCAAACGAGAAAACTAACGGCTTATTTATGTACAAAAAAATGAACGAAAAACAAATATGTAACACATAAACAAACGACAACCACTGAATTACAGGCTCCTGACTTGGGAAAGGCACATACAAAGTTATATATACATGCATATTTTATATGCAGTTGAGGGGTCAGCTTAATCCCGCCTCCGTGTGTGGGATTTTCTCGCTGTGTTGAACACCAATTGGTATCCTTGGGCTGTTGTTTGCTTTTTGGAAGGATTGTTGTCACTTTGAAATATTCCCCATTTCCTTTCTCAATTTAATATTTTTCTCTACCATGGAAGTAATTTTTAAATAATACTTCCATGTTTATACTTATTCTTATATCATACGTCGTTTTAAGTCGGTGTCGATGAGATAACGCATGATAACTTATACATGATATTCATATTTGATTAGGACTGGGTTGTTTGATAAGTGATCATAAGTATATATGAGGCCAATATAACAGTTATTTTAGATATTAATTAGTCGTTACTTTCTTGGTCAAATATGTGACAGTCCATAAAGAAAAATGGAGGAGAGAATTTATATACATGATATACATTATGTTTTCGTTAGTGGAACCATCTTGTCATAGACTCTCAGAGTGCCCTTTAAATGTTTTAATTTTATTTTGATACGTAATGACAATGTAAAGTTTAAATGAAATGTTTCTTGTAACTATCAAATTAATGTAGCTATGCCCATCGTACGTGGGTTCTTGATAGGTGTATAAAAATTATAACTATATCTGTACATCATACCTTAGAATAAAGGGGGAGGGTAGAGATCTCAAATATACCGTTTATATTGAATGTAATGCAGCTCAGAATTTTGAAACCATCTTTTATTTTAATGAAACTGCGATGACAGGTGATGTAATTCTATAAATGGTATCGTGTCAATGAACGACTAATTTATATCTTCTTAGTTCACAAGTTCATTAATTTAACATTTTACAACATTTATAAACGTGTAAAGTTCAATAGATATACATCAAGAAATAACAGTTCTTTTATATTTCAGGGCACAACAATGCTGTGAGCTGTGCGAAAATTAGGCTTTGAGCTTTGAGATTAGAATGCTGTGAACTGTGCATCTTAGAAATATTGGACAATTAGTAAAACAAATAATACTCTGCTTCAGGTGAGATGATTTTTTTTTTATCTTTTTAATTTTCTGTTATACACATTATTGTATTGATCATGTAGAACCATTAATCTTGAACTGTTTCTGCTTTTATCTCATTGACACTTTCCTTTTTTCCATTCTCATTTTTATTGAAGATCGTGGATCTATGCGAAATAATGCAAAATACCAGTCGACAATTGTTCCGTAAAGTGCTTTTCTATAATGCCAACATAACTTGTTCATATAGTATCACCTGCATCTAACAATGCATCAATTATTTGGCTTATAATTACATGCTGTAATTATGCACCATAATGCATTTCCTATTGAAGGTGACACAATTAAGATGCAAATTTCTCTTCGTTTGTGATTCAAATTGTCACGTGACTTTGATAAATGAGATAAATCTGTCTGAATACCATCGACTTTATGGATAAATGCAAACTCGATGCAGCATTATAGAAAATAGAATTGTTTAATGTAACAGGACCGGATATAGTTTTCTATTAAGGAAACAGGGTGGAAAGTTAAATAGTTAAAACCCAACTTATTGTTAGCCTTGTTAACGTTTTCGAATAATCATTCTGTATGAAAATACGAATATCTGGCATGATTTCCTATGAGATAAGTCTTTAGTCCAACAAATGTTAGCAACTATAGGTCACAATACGGCCTTCGTTAAGTTTATTATTGGTATATGAGACAAGATTTATCCACTATTAATATATGCCATTAGATAAGAAATACGTAAATTTATTTTCAGAGATATCTAATTCGAAATACATGGATGTATCAGTTGCATATAAAACAATACGTCAGCACACTGATTTAGGTACATTGCATTTTAGAAATGGGTATATCGGTTACCTATATACTTAACAATCACCTGTTTCAAGTTACATGTAGCAGTGCACAATGCTTCTAGTAAAGACATTATTCATTGCTTAGTTCAAACCCTCTATCATTTCTTGAACCGTCTCCATTGTTTAGACGTTTAAAGCTCTTAAAAGTGAGTTTCATGAAGACAAAAAAAACCTACTTTTGTTGGATACAAAGAAGTGGAAGGTTTTCATGATCGAGTGCAAACATCGTTATCCTTTGGATATAGACGCATTGATGAACTGCACAACTGTTGTGTAACATAAGATGTTTAAAGGACAGATCCTGCAAATGATAAACAAAACTGATCATTATCTTATCAGATAATTTGCACCTAACATCCTAATTTTGTTAGAGGTTAAATGCAGAACAATAGAAAATGCTAATAAAGGTGTTACAAGATCTGATAAGAGAGATTTTTTGCGTTGTAGGTCACGCAAAAATTTCTTTGATGAATACTTAAATATTTTTGTAGTTGTCTGGAATGTACTGCAGTAAGAACAAACCCATCGTGGTATATAGTAAACAATGCAACAAAGTAAATAACGCCAATAAGTCACTGGAATGCCCTGTATTTGTTTTATCTGTAGGTTCATTTAAATCTTAAAACTCTAACAAAGATTCACTGTGTCGTCGATATATGCGCCCATATTTTTCAAAAGTATATTCGAAATTTAGTTATACAAATGTTCACATAGGCTAGTTGAAAGCATTAGTTGTTTGAATCAATTTTTAAGACTTCCAGTACTAATATAGAAATAGGTCTTATTGCGTTTACCCTCTGACAAATATTTCTTGATAGCAACTATATTATTCACTATGTGTGTCTTTGAGAGATATGGGCTTTATCTATAAATCACCGAATCGTTACGCAACAAAAACATATTAACATTAATAACCAAACAGACAATAACATGGCATTACAAAACCTTTGTATTAAAAATTGACGAAAGAAACTCAAGGGTTAAAATTTACAATTAAATGAATGAGCTTCTTGATTTTGAGAATTTTGCGAGACAATAAACGGGATCAGCCTTTCTAGAAAACATTATACTAAAAAGAAGTATGACAATTAGTATGAACATTATCTCTACCAACAGAGATGTGTTTGTCAATAAGTTATATTTTATAGATGTGTTTGAGCTTTTGATTTTGCCATTGATTAGGGACTTTCCGTTTTGAAATTCCTCGGAGTTCAGTATTTTTGTGATTCTACTATTTATAATGTGCAATCCATACAGACCACTACCATCGACCAACGATTAAACTGTTAGGTTAAAACAAGTAATTCTAGTCATATTATCACCAATTAATATCAATTACATGACAAAAATTAAACCAACAATGATAAATTTCCACTCCTTACAAAAAATAAACAAGACACCCAGCCTGCGGACACCGACACAAAAACTGATTATCCGGATCCGTTTTATTCAGTGAGAGAAATCATAGCATGTCTGTTAAAATGTCATCATTAATAATTTAAGATGATTAAATGGAAACTGTCACTTTGAGTCGTAAGAAATTAATTTCTACGTTGACAAACCGACAAACCGAACATCAAAGCAGGTAAAATAGATTTTCTGTAAAAAGATTTCAAGAGACCGATTATTGTTATTTTATTGGATTATAAATAAACTAAACGGGTTAATTGCGACTATTCTAATTTTGATATGGATAAGAATAAATAGTAATTTATAACTGAAAATGACATGTACATGCAAAAAATAAATTCTTTGAAGAAATAGTGTCAAACGTAATTGATTAGAAGCAATGAATTTCAAATGCATTTATTTGTAATCAAATTTCTAGTGCAATTTTCTACTTTTTCACAACTTTTATCACTATAATTTTGCAAACTAATAGGTTTTATTTCGAAAGGAGGAGAAGATGGGTAGTGTTTACACCTTTAAAATAATTAAAAAAAAAATCAACAATGCAGGCATGTAATTTATCTAGAAGTAAAGAATTTTTGTAACTGCATACAGAACACGTCGCGTGTTCGTCCAAGGCAACGGAAACGGACTGTGTTGTAATATAATGGCCATATAAGTAATAAAAATGAAAGAATTGGCGCCATGGTTACGTAAGGAACATTTGGATCCCATTTCTTTAGAGGTCCTCAGTTCAAATAGTTTGTTCGATAATAATAGACAAGAAACTCTCCAATATATGTCTAAGGACTGCTAAGTACATACTTATTCGTGGATTTTATGACTTTCAAAGTTAACATTCTGACACGAATTTTTCATTCATAGTTACAAATTTTCTTATGCAATGAAACTTTATGTGGATTTAGAATTTGAAGTTTAAAGGTTGGGCGACACTTGGACTATTAATGTTTACTTGGACCATCGATCACCATCTTAAGCAGTTTTGTTGACATGTTTATGTCTTTTCCAATCAATTTGATGATAAAGTAACTTGTATAACAGGGAACTTTAATGTATACCAGCCATGTAATAGCCTTGTTTTTTATGTCTTTGGCAACCAACATCTGTATTAGGAAGTTATCATTTTTACCCATCTTTTTAAAGTTGGATTAAGTACATATTTTTAAAAAGAAATGTGTATTAAAGAAATAAAAAAATATGTCCGGAACCTATTACAACCGGCTATACGATACAGAATTTTTTTTATTGCTGAAGGCCGTACGATTGCATTAAGTTGATTACTACAGTACTACATTTTAACTCTCTTGGATAGTTGTATCTTAATTCTTATAGTACTTACTGTATACTCTTGCCTGCTATACATATAGTTCATTAATTTGTTACTTTGCCCTGACGTTTCAACCTATTGCAGTTTCACTCAATTCTTATTTATACAAAACTTAAAATAACTGATAGTATATGACTAACAAAGTCATCTTAATGCAATGCTTTTATAAGTAGCGGAGTGTTGTGAAAAGGCAAGAACAAAAGGTCTCAAATGTAATATTCTTTGTTTTCTTATTTAAACGAATATACTATCAGTTATTTATAAAATTTACTTGCTGAACTTTCACATATGAAGATTTATAACGAAGCATAGATGGTGTCACTTCTGAGTACAGGTGTCAGGTTTTTACAATTAAAGTAACTTGACAACTATAGCTAGACACTTTTAATTAATGTAATGTCAATCTCTTATTGTCTCTCTTTAGGAACCTTTATAATAGCTGTACTTCTCAGTTTCCGATGCAGTCTTGATATCTGCTAAGAAACCAAACAACATAAAATACAATGCATTTTGAAAAGCATGTAAACACTTGAGTTGCAAGGACTTATATTGCCCTACTTAAAGTTTGCAAATATACATTTCAAACCCCATATATCAAACAGCGATTCGAAACTGCATGTTTGGCTAAATGATTGACTTCCTTATACCAACTTGTAAATGACTGAATACCTTTAACTTGTAAGAATATCTTAATAAAATTTCTTCAGACGTTTATCTTGTATATTGAATTATATTTTTATAAGATTCCACTTATAAAATTTATGGCATGAAAAATGTTGTTGGTCTTTTCAAATTGTTAAAGCAAAATTGATTTATAACCTAATTTCATAACTAGGTGCCATAAAAAGGCAGTGAAAACACAATTTTATATCCGTATAATTATATAAAATTTTATGGAATAATAAATAAGAGTGTGCGTTTTATCATTACATAATAATATTGCACTTTGTTGCTCCAACATCGTCTGTTATCTTTTGAGTATTCCCCCATTATAATAATTAAAACAATATAAAAAAGTAATAGGTGCAGGAAAGTTGACATTTTAAGAGTATTTTAACTTGATAAATTCAATTCACATGGATGTTTTTTCACGTGTCTGATAAAAATACGTATTTTATCGTAGTTCAATAATTGTTTTAAACTGAGCACATGAACTTTTGCTTTGCTCAAATTATACGTAAAATTAATGAACCTTTGTTCGTCGCTCAAAAACATAATGGTCGAATAACATGGAGTATAAGACTATCAAAGCATACAAATACCAAAACTATTTTCATTACCTACGAATAATTAACTTTTGTCTGGAATAAGTAGGTACAATAAAAGCAATAATATTTACTCGTGCTCTGTTGTTTACAGACTATAAATGAAGATTAGGAAACAATTGAATGGAAAGGGAAACGTATACGCCCTCAAGATTAATTTAAACATTATAACTACAAATACTTGGTCAATCATAGCGGTTCTTTTAACAAATAAGATCAAGATAGGATCGCTCAGATCGTTGTTATCGATTGATCCGATCACTTTGATTGATACGGTAGTTCTATTACCTTCAGGCATTCACAAGCAATTGCAAGTCTAACTTCGGGAAGTGCATTTGTTAAAAGTTGTTTGAAGGAGATAGGTTTACTTGGAATTCTGTGCATATCTTCCCAATTTAATTTGGAATACAAATTAGGTAAGATTTTATTTTTTATATAGAGGTTTAATTGGAATTCTGCGCAATTCTTCCCAATTTAATTTGGAAGTACAAAATTAGGTAAGGATATTTTATTCATAGAATAATGCATAATATTTGATTTACATCTGCGCTGCATCCTTGATCATGTTTGTCTGTTTTATGCCGAGTTCAGGCCCTTGTTTACATTATCTTTCGCTTTGTCATGCCATGCACGTTGACATGAAAGAAGTTTTGAAAACACAACAGAAGAACTTAATAGATCAGCCCTGTACCATCAAATCTGAAGGAGATATTGACTATAATAGATAGGTTATAACAAAACAAAGTAAATAAGTAAATATTGTCAAAGTAATCTTCGTAGTTCGCATTGTTCTTGGGAACAAAATCATGTTTGTTTAACGCCGCCTCCTATTGCGTCTGAAATCTTTTTTGTGTCTGTGCATTGAATCGAGTGCACCAGGATAATTACGTATACATGGACATAAACAATTAAATATATATTTAAATTTTAGAATATAAGATAGAAAAATAATACAACTACATATTTTCGTCAAGGATCTGTTTGAAGTTGTATATCTGATTTAACTATTTTTGATATCAAATGTTGTATTTTCTTTTGTAATTGAATTCAAGACGTATAGTATTTCATCTTTAACTGGACTACGGTTCATATATACAACTCGATTATTTTCTTCTTTTGTGTTGCTGAAATTAAAACCGTTTCTCTCTAACATGATATATGTTTGCAAGTCAGTGCAGTGTGAAGTTTCCTTTTGACTATGTCTTCTATTTAAGATATATAAACTTTTAACATTAAATTTATCATACTTATATTGCTTGCACAAATGAATTTTAAGTTTTATGCAAACTTATTTTTGAAAATCACTGAACTATATGGATTTAAAGCATTTTACCATAAAATGATCTACATTTGACAACTCTGTGTCATTGACCAGAGAAATTTTTTTTTCGCATTTTAGCTTAATAGAACGCTATTATTGTTGATAAAAAACTATAAAAGTCACAAATATATAATAGCCTCAGGTAGCAGATACTTATCTCTGCAAGCAAATAGTCTTCGAACACCTGAGACAATGGGCGCATTTAAACATCTATACTATTAAACGAGAAGACCTCATTTTGGGTGTCGCTTCTCTTCTTTCCACAATAAATTAATCAACACGCCTCTGTGTCCTATAGGTACAGTGCATAGTCGCATTTGTCATCCATTCATATGATTATTCAGATTGAGTTATTTTGGGAGAAAAACGAGAAAAAGGGCATCCGGATATTGTCCCGTCATTGGACAAAATTTTAAGTCAGATCATACTTCCGGTTTGCGTTTTTCTGTATACTTTGAACATACATATACTACAAATAAAGTGTATTTTCAGAATTCTATCTGATATCATTTTCAAGTTTACTACCCACGGTGGTCACAGAGTTTATTAAATAGAGAGGGTCTGTATACTATATCAATGACCACCATGGATCGATTAGAAAACTTAGAATTGAAAGTAAATACACTTTATTTATATAGTGAATGTTCATAATATACAGATATATAAGCGCTAAAATTATTCATGTGCACTTTTGATACCTTTTC
This sequence comes from Mytilus galloprovincialis, assembly GCA_037788925.1. NCBI lineage: Eukaryota > Metazoa > Mollusca > Bivalvia > Mytilida > Mytilidae > Mytilus > Mytilus galloprovincialis. Next base: position 26,740,425 of record CM075341.1, read on the forward strand.
TGAAATTCTCCAGTCATTAAATCTTTTACAATATTTATTGATTACAAAAAAAAGAAGATGTGGTATGATTGCCATGTTGACAACTCCGGCTCCACAAGAGACCAAAATGACACAGAAATTAACAACTATAGGTCATCGTACGGCCTTCAACAATGAGAAAAGATCATACCGCATACTCAGCTTTAAAAGGCACCGAAATGACAATGTAAAACAATTCAAACGAGAAAACTAGCGGCCTTATTTATGTCAGTACAAAAAATGAACGTAAAACAAATATGTAACACATAAACAAACGACAACCACTGAATTACAGGCTCCTTACGTAAATGTTCATATCATACTAAATGTATATTCATATTGAAATTGATAGAAAACCACAAATTGGGAATTTTGGAAATAAGGAGGAGGGATTAAAAAAAAAAACATTTTCCTGTCCCCAATAACCTATGATTCATGATACTTTTGCTGAAATTCTCCAGTCATTCAATATTTCACAAAATTCTTCCAACAACACTTTACATACTTTAAACTACGCTCTGAATGCCCGCGATTTCGCGGGTGTGTTCTAGTAATCCTTAAACTTCTGATGTACATCATCTGCGTGTCAATGTAGAAGCAAAAATATTATTGTCTAAACTTGTAAACCTAAATTACCGTTGACACCCGAATACAATAGGAAGGAAGTGTAGTATATCTCGGTGTTTATCTATTGTTTTGTTAAGTTAATAACTTAATCTGTTATTTTTGATACCTTTATTAAAGATAAATTACATATCGGGTCATCTTTCGGGTAATCACAATAAAGGTTATGGAAAAATCCTTCGTCATTATTTAGATTAGGTATACTATCGGTGTGAAATGGTCCTATTGTTAAACCATAGGTAGGTGAGATAAAATTTCTTATTATCTGAAAAAGTCAAGTCTTTGTACAAAGGTGAAAGAATTGTCACAATGCCTTAGAATCGATCTCGGACCTACGGCGAACTTAGATATGGGGCCAATTAACCTTTATATACCAAGGTAAATATTACAATGTATGTTTAGACAGGTTAAGAAATAAGTAATGAGAAGTTTTGTCATCAAGTATTTACCAGCATCTGCGGACAAACTGTCGAATATTTGTGTGGTAGAAAAAACACATGGTAGTCTATAAAGTATTTAGCCGCATGCATAAAACCTTGTACACATAAAATATATTCCAAATACTGAGATTTTAAGGAAGCAAATGCAGGTAAATAATTTTAAAGTAAAACATTTTGACAATTTACAAGTAAATCGAATGCACCATGTAAACTCTTGGTTACATCTTCAATATAACTGCGGTAGATCTATATTCAGTGACACGGCAGGAGAACATCAAACTGTTAAAAATTCTATAATAATGATAGTTTGATATCTAAAAACTAAATACGTATACAAGTAAAAAAATATAACTACGCCTTTATGTATAATATTAAGTATACTTTGTGCACTAGAGTATACATAGGGAGCGACTGAATTTGCCATACCCGTTTTAACGCTAGTTGCACGTCAATTGTATTATTTATTAGCACAGAGATTTCATGCAAGGTGTTTAATCTTTGTATGCAAAACAAGATTAAATTCTTTTCTTATTTCTTTATGGTAAACCACAGAAGAACAATTTCATGGATTATCTAAGTAACTTTATAAGCAAATGAGGTTTTTATATTTTAACGATTCATCGACCTTAATCTAAATATTATGAATTATTTTTTTTCAAATAAATACTTACCAAAGTCAAAATCGGATTAAAATCTAGGTTTAGATTGAGAGGCTTTGGAGATATAGTGATTAGGAGCGGTTAAATTAATGCTAGTTGATCCCTTAAATGCATAATGAATTTTATAGATAAGACATTCATTTTTAGTTAAAAGAGTGATGGATTTTTATACCCACTACTTGGGTATATGTTACTACAGTCCTATTTTCTGTCATTCTTTTTTTTTTTTGCCGAAATCCATAATTTGTTCAGAAGTTATTTGCTATGTCTGTAAATATTGATCTTGTTATTTTTTTATTTGCATGTATATTATTTTAAGTAAGCTACAGATTGAGTTCGCGTTTGGTTCGGGTGACTTCCATTTTACAAAGTTATAACCTTAGAATTTTGACGGGGAAACGAAAGCGTCAATGTCTTCTACATATGTATTTCTACATATGGCCTTCTATACTTAAAGTGGTAAAATATTCATGTATATTTTTCTAGACGATTGTTTCTGCATCTTTTTCGACTTTTCCACGGTAAACAAATATTAAGATGTTCATGTCATTAGTTCAATACAGTAAAGCTAGTTGAAGATTTCATGAAAACGGTTTAGCCAGTCGAAAGCCAAGAAATAGACAATAATTTTCCTTTAAAGGTGAGTGTCCACATTCCTCAGTTCTTCCATTGTCGAGTACATTGTCTACATAGCGGAATGTGGACAGAAAACTTTGAAGGGTAATTATCGTCATTGTAAAATTATATCATAATTTAATTCAGTACTATTTAATAATTTTTCAGGAGTTTCATTTGTAAACAGTAATTTATTATAGCATTCAATAGACTTATTGACTCCCTGTCTGGTTGTATACTTAAAAATTTCATTATAACCAATAAAACCAAATTTGCTTTCGATTTTATCAACAAATATATCTACAATTTGAATAAAGTTGCAATTTTGTAACTTAGTTATGAACTTTTTTATTAGAAAATTAAAATCTGATAACAAATTTGTTTCAATATATTTTTTTGTTGATGGATATCTAATTTTTCTATTAAACCAAATAGCTATATACTACATTTTAAAAGAAACAGATTATTAATGCAATAAATATATGTCATGCTTTATGCCAAATTTGACATAAATCCCACAGGCAAATTGTGTTACCCATTCAAAATTACCAATCATCTATGTCTGTTGTTGAAGAGTCTCACTCGATTAAACAGTCTGTGATGTAAGAGATCTATAAGTTACCGTGTGCAGGCATGCATCGCACACGAAAAAATCTTTATACTGTTTGGAAAGCGAACATTCACCTTGGACTTAAACTTGTTTAAGGTTAAGTTTTGGCATCTCCAATTAGTACGGTTTAGAAAGACTAGTTTTTCAGGTAAGACCATTTTAATGTTAAACTTTGATAAATATCAGTTGTAGGTTTAAAAAAGTAATTTTTCAACCAAAACGCGTCACTTTTTGGGCCTTGGCATCTACCGGATATTTAACCACTAAATAGCGCTGCATTATTTACAAATTCATATGAAACCCCCACGTAAATGATATTATTGGAGTATAATTGCCTTAATAATTAATTGTTAAGTTTCAGATTTCGTCTATATTATCCTGTTTTTGAACATGAAAGTGACACTAGTAATATGGTAATATTCTACATATAGGGCGACTATATGGTGTAGTTTGACAAGTCTTTTCTATTCTAATGCATAATAATGATTATATGCAGAGTTTGTAATTAAATCTGATACATTAATGACTATAGAAATTAAACACCGTTATATAATTCAAAGTGGCATAATGTTTCTAGACTTGTCAATATTTGGCGTATAAGTAGGTAAAGAGAGCAAATATTTGTCAAAAGGAAGTTCCCGCAACTGAAAATAATCTTTCTGTATTTCTGTTGAAAATTAAGACGTGCATGTCTTTGTTCTCATTTGTTAAGTTTATACAGAACCAACAATTTAATGGATATCATGAATTAAACATTTAATTCTTGTTAAAAAAGTAAGATTAAATGTTTTTTTTGTATAATTTTTTTTTCTAAATCAGATTTTGTTCGTACATACATTTCGGTAGTTCTGGATATGCCTTTAATATTGACTGATGATCATAAAAAGGACTAACATACAACTAACATAGTCACAGTGTACAATGCGTCGGCAAAAGTATACATAAGCCCTCTCTTCTCAGATCGATTGTACTCTTAAAATCTTAGGGTTTGTAAGAACTTAAAAAAATGCAGTATTGCTCAATTAAAGTCCTGTTCAATTGACCTTTTAAATATTTACTAATCTAAATTTAATCATGCTTGTATTCCACCGAAATGTATTACCGAGTTCTCAAACAGAAAAGTTATTTCACTTTAATTTGAATAAACTCAAGAGTCTATTGTATACAGAAAAATCATCGTAAGATGATTATTTAAAGTTCAACTTTTAATAAATTGAAATCTAGAAAGATAAACAATTTGTTACGTATATGAACAGATTAAGAAACCTCAAAATAAGAGAAGAATTATTTTCCTTGAATAAAAGTTTTTAAATATACATAACAGTATATTGTTTGTGACATTTGAGATTGTCCATTGTGCCAAAGTATTTTCTCAGGTGTGGAGATTTTCAACTCGAAAAGCAACATAAAAGTTTATTTTAATGAAGCCCTCCTCCGTTGATAATTATAGACACTCTCATTTATTGAAATATTTCATTTTGTCGTGTACTCGTGTATGGTAGGATACGATTTAGGAAATTATTTAACTGGATTTTACCAAAGTAAGACGTGAATAGTTTAATTTATATTATTGGGTTTCTTTTGGCTATATTTAGGAATCAAAAATAAGGGGAAAAAGTAATTACGTGAAACAGCATTTTGAAAAATATGTATCTTTTGATCGGAAAAATGTTTAGTGAACATTGCAGGCAAAAAATATATATAAATTAAATTTCCGAATGTTTTTCGTAATCATTTCTTGTTTACCTAATTTATCAGTGAAACAGCTGTGTAACATGTATCCGTATTTATACAGGTCTGTATCTCACACAATCCGAACAAAACTACATTCAAATACATGTATTGAAAGCACTCTATACAAATAAACAGTATTGAATTTGGCATAAAAGAATTAGCTGTGCTTTTGACAGGCAAAAAGTGAACATCATAGTGTAATCTTTACTTAATATTGAATAGTTAACGCTTAACGGTATACATGCCAAATCATATCATTACCTTATTATTTGCTAATGTTTATTTTTACAGCTTTGTGAAGAATTGATTGTGTAGCTTAACTTCTACAATTCAAGTGCATCGTTTATTTCATAATGTTCACACGTAGTTTTCTCACACAAAATGACTTTTAAATATAATACGCCAGGTATAATCCAGTTTCGAGAAAAGCATATGGTTTGCATCGGACGATAAAGTCTTAGTCTTAAAAATATATAACCACTAATGATCATATATATCTAGTATGCATAACTACTAGAATAAACTTCTCCACAGAGTCCGACATTATTTTTAACATATATATAACAATGATTTGTATCTTTTACAGATGGACAGCACAGAGGCGGTTACCGAAATACCAGTGTGGTTTACTGGAACTCAGCGCTGGGTGACTGGTTTGACTAAACGTACAACGTGCGATGATGTCATTTATGCGCTTCTCTACAATGACGGAAAACACGAAGACGAAAGAACAGACAAATATACAATTTATGAGAGATGGAGAGATGTCGAAAGACCGTTACAAGGACGAACAAAAATTCTAAAAATATGGAAGGCTTGGGATGAAGAACAGAGAAATGTTCAACTTTCAATGAGACACGTTGACGAATTTGATGAATACGGTGAATTCCTACACGCTAGAAGGCACCGGCGGCGATCGCGTCACAAAACTCGCGATGGACATAGTAGTCACCCGAAAGAAAGCACCCATAAACACAAGTCCTCCAATAGGTTGAAATCAATAGACGATTTAGCAAAAACTGTGATAAAACAAGAACGAAAACTACACGATATGGGATATAGATTGGAAGGAATAGATAAGGAAATAGAACTATACGAAACAAACGTGCATCAGACACGAATGCAAACAAATGGCACGGATTATGTTCAAGATGCTTATTTAAAAGGAGGTTTGGAGGATAGCATGGACGAATTTCTTCGAAAGATTGGCCCAGATAGTTTAGAAATGTATATTGAATTTTGTGAACGAGTTCTTCAATTAGAATCCAAAATCAAAAAGGAGAATTCTTTAGTTCAGGAATTATCCTACCAAATTAACGAAGAAGCTTCCTTCAATCAAGCGTTTTGTGGTGCCGATAATGTTTTTGAGAAAGAGTTCTGCAACAGTGAACTTGAAACAGAACTCTCGAGTTTACAGGCCGAACTTAATAGAATTGTATCTGCTAATATGATGCAGAAATATGAGGCAGCTGAAATTGCTCGTGAAATAGACACGTGTGATAAAGTATTATCAGATAAACAAAAGACAATTCAAACACTTCAAAAGGAACTGGAAATACTAGACCGATTTGAAAATGAAAACAAAGTTTCGAGTGAAGTGCAAGAATATAGGGCAGCCGATTTACCTTCGAACTCTTCTGCAGACTATGTAAACATAGAAACTATAACAATGGTGCCTAGTCAGGATTATGCTTTAACTTCCAGTGCATCCGGTGTTTCGGGTCAAACAAATGATCCTTTTAAAAAGAGTTTCATTGACAACGACGATACATTTTCGATCGACACAGACAATACATCCAACGATTCCCAATTTGGGTATAGCAAAGAAAGTACACCTAAAAATGGACACCGGAGGAATTGTTTGTTTATTCCGCATGGCAAAATGTTTGACGATAGTTTAATTAGTGAAAGAATTAAATCTGAGATTTATTCTTATAAGTCTAGATCAGAATGTCACTTAAAAAATGATGGTTTTGTTAGTGCTACAATGAACAACAATTCCCGTTCAGATTGTTGTGCCAAAGTTGTTGACGACGATTCAAATTCCGATACAGGACTAAGTTCTATGCATAGCGACGATGCCACAACGCCGTACAATTTTCTAGAAACTCTAGTATAAACATTCTATGCACAGTGACGATACCACAACGCCATACAATTTTCTAGAAACACTAGTATAAACATTGACCAAGGTTTACTCAAAAGATGATTAATTATGTGGAGTTGCACTCCAAATTCTATCAGTACACACAAAGGGACATCTTTTTTGGAAAAGGTTGTAATCATGTCATGAGATATTTAAATGTGCTACAAATGTTTGGATATTAAGCCAATTTTTAGAATAGACTGAAACACATTTTTGGGGATATTTTCGCAAAAAATGAGGTATGTCCACCTCTGTTGCAAATATCCGGATATTTTATGATTATACATGGTTTGTAATAATCGAGATAATTTTGATTTTCTTTTTACTTTAAATTTGAGAGAGATGTGAACGAAATTTACTGTGACAAGCATACGTACATGTACGTGTTGATTCACAGCGATTCAGAGTCTTCATTGACATTTAAATTATAACTGAATTACATTCAAACTCAATATGACAAAAACTTGATTCGTTAAAATTATATACATTTAGATGCATATTAGATGTAGACGAAAGTTTTGCAAAGTTCAGCATTAATACTCACACGTGTAAGCAACGATTATAGCATTCAGTACCTCGTGTTAGCACCATTTGTGTTCAGTTTCTTTCGAACTTCCTAACTGAATGTGTATTCATACTCGTAATTTGAAATGTTCTTTCTTTTATCTTTTTTCCTCTTTTTCTCCTCCTGTTATCTTATCAGATATTTAAACTTGTTGATATTTGTGCATATACAAGAATTAAATCGTTTATAAGAAATATACTTGTTCTTAAGCATTATTTTAAAACACAAACGTAGTCATTTAATTACGTAAGCTTTAGAGAGACTATTTTGAGACCACTAACCCTTTAACTGTGCGGCGTATTTTCTAGTCAATAATAAAAAAAAGTATGTGGCATGATTGTAATGAGACAACTATTCATCCGAGTGTTAGATTATCATTCTACCTTGCAGATATTTACTAATATTTTAAAAAAGCAAGAAGGTACAACAATAAAACAAAACAACGATTCGACGAAATACAGGTAGTAAATCACCATGAGAAAAAACAAGCAACTATATGTCTCCAAAACAATACAGTAACTAAAAATACTACACAAACCCAACATACCAGTGGCAGATCTAGAAATTTTCATAAGAGGGGGCCCGCTGACTGCCTAAAAGGGGGGGGGGGGGCGATTCCGTCACGCTTCAGTGATTCCCTATATAACCAACCAAAATTTTTCTGAAAAAGGGAGGGCCCGGGCCCCCTGGCCCCCCCCTAAATCCGCCTCTGCATACTACCGGTAGTTGATCCAGGTGCTCTGAAAAGGTAAACAGTTCCTTTACATCTTGTTTTGGCCGTCATGTTGCTCATTCAATGAGAAATTAAAAATTTAGGTGGTAAGAGGCATTTTTACCGGGCATGAAATCAGATCAAAACTTTCGAAGAGATACTTATACAACTTTACCATTCAGGACCCTAACATCAATAAGCTCCATTGACTTGTAAGGTTATTTATTACAGTGGCATACTTTTTTGATGTTTATATATTTGGGGATTCTCAACACATATATAACTTATCTACCCAACGATAGCACATACTATTATATCAGATGCAAATTTCAGTGTATATACGACACTACAGTAATCTCAAAATAAAAGTTTGTTAGTTAGTCATAACAAATGTATAAGGGCTCAAAACGATACAGGACATCAATAGAATAGCCAAGTCATTTTAAGGTGAAACATTACACTGGAAATCTATTGCATCTACCAAATACCAACATATTTCAGTGGTAATTCAGTGGTTGTCGTTTGTTTATGTGTTACATATTTGTGTTCATTTTTTTTTATATAAATAAGGTCGTTAGTTTTCTCGTTTGAATTGTTTTACATTGTCATTTCGGGGCCTTTTATAGCTGACTATGCGGTATGGGCTTTGCTCATTGTTGAAGGCCGTACGGTGACCTATAGTTGTTAATTTCTGTGTCATTTTGGTCTCTTGTAGACAGTTGTCTCTTTGGCAATCATAACATATCTTCTTTTATATATATATATAAATCCAGCCTTGCAGAAAAGAAACCACTAACAGGATCACATTTGCAGTTTCATTTTATTTAATTCATTGAGGCTGGGAAACTTAGGAGTACGGAAACATAGTTTGCGTTACTCTACCAATATATAAGCGTTTCAATATGCAGACATTAAACATGTAAGTTTAATAGAATCAATTAACTGCAAGATGCACAATATTGGTTGGTTTATTTTTTCAGACTTAATTCACAAACGATATTTTAGAAAAGTATATTGCTTGAAATAAATCATGTCAGAACGGAAGAACTGACTACTGGTCTGCAACCCCCCCAAATAAGACTTCGTCAGGTCAGGAATGCCTTCGTTCATTAACGTGAAAGCCATAGATGCATAAAAACGTTTAACTTTAGGAACTGTTTGTGACCAAAGAGATCATAAAAGAGTCGAAATATCAAATTTCAGCTTTGCCTGAGGGAATTGTAAATTGTAAATAACGACGATTTTTTTTAGAAAATTTTGAATATAAATCATGTCAGTACAAAACCGAAGTACTGGCTACTGAGTTGATCATACCCTTGGGTATTAACAGTACACCAGCAGTGGTATTGATCAATTGCTAATAAATGAACTAATCCTTTTAGAAATGTCGTGCATCCGAAGCGCTTTTCTTGATGTACTTAATTCAACCGGTCTTAATTCATCAGGTACGTTCAACCCCAAACCCTTGAAAGCCAGGGACGTATAAAAACACATAAACTATCAAATGGGACAAAAAAAGAAGTAATATAAAAGGATGTCATCTGAAATATGTAAAAAGCATGGTAAAATAATCCTTTAACCTAGATTTTCCCTTCTACATTTAAAGCTGGATACGATTTTAGAAGAAAAAAAAATGTAACACGTTAGAGCTCGATTTAGACTAGACAGTTTATTATATTGTTAAAACAAGATATTTGACACAAACACCCACACACCTTACATGACAACGTTTTGCTTTACACTAAAATATGACCTCGCTTAAATATATTTTAATAAAAATTGATATATTGTCTTTTTATTTGTTTTAGACTTAAATCTACAATAAACAATCTCGGGTAAAGATTAGTTAAACTTCATTGAGAAATCTTTGGTTTGGCTTACTTGCTAATTGACATAATTGAAGAATGCTTTGTTGAATCAGCGACATATAATACAATTGTATTAGGGACGACATCAAAAGTTCAATGTAGGATAAAAAACTTAATTCACATAGTTTTTTCACTGACCCCCCCCCCCCACCCCCTCTTAACTTAGTTTGGGAAAAATTGTTTTATCAATAGGGATATATGTAAAAATCGATTTTAGGTATACAAAACTTGTAGGATTTTAACCCCCCACCCCCAAACTATTTGATTTAAGTTTTTTTTATCCTACATTGATCTTTTGATGTTGTCCCTTATACGTATCTGGTTGAATTAATAGCCGACGCTCCATCTGACGATAAATGCATGAAGTCTGCCGATTATATATTGGAATTTTATATAGATGGCAATTCGAGATTTCCACCAACCATTTGGGCATCACCTCCTGAACCCGAGGAAAAGAGAACAACGAATGGTGCCGAGTCTTTTCGTGCCTACCTGAACAAGCAGTTTTACGATATAGCCATCCTAACATATTTGTTTGTGTCGATGTGTTATTGAAACTGCAGACAACATCTTACATAAAGATGAGAACTCTAACTGTAAAAGCACCCGTTCGGAAATATGAAAAGGAGAAGATGGACTTCCTTTTTGAACAAAATACAAAACTTGTAAACGGTGAATGTGCTACTGTGGACTTTGTACTACGTGTTGGCTACAAATATTCTGCCAGAATTGACTTATGAACTCATATCAAGATATATCAGATTAGTGCAGACTTTTGAACATACGTTTTCATACATTTTAATGATGAAGTTTACTTATATGTTATGATGACCTTTAACTTAATACATATTTATTTTTTATTATAGCTTTGCTTTCGATTAATAGGTATTCCTTAATTATTTGCGGAAAAGTAATAATTTATTTTTTTCGAAATAGTTACTTTTCTTCCGGAAAAGTAAGGTATTTATTTGCGGAAACGTAAACTTTTTTTTCCGGAAACGTCATCTTTTTTTCCCGGAAAAGTAATGCCAATTTGCGGAAACGTAAAACGCCGGAAAATTTAATAATCGCCTTTTATTTAAGTTGATGATTTAGAAATTTGAGTTATATACATGTATATATTAAAAGAAAGGTATATCAAAACTTTTGCTATGAACCAAATTGAGTATTGTACTGCAACATTGCACTTCATTTAACTGATATTTTTATATCTAAAGTTTATAAATTTGAATTCTCGTTAAGACAAAAGAAGGACTCGTTTAGTGTCCTTATCCTTTACCTAATTGCTATGAAACATATAAAAAAGAAGATGTGGTATGATTGCCAATGTGACAACTCTTCACAAGATACTAAATGGCACGGAGACTAACAGCTATAGGTCACCGTACAGCCTTCACCAATGAGCAAAGGCAATACCGCATAGTCAACCTTAACTGGTCCCGAAAACAATTTAAACGAGAAAACAAACGGCCTAATCAATGTACAAAAACATGAACGAAAAAACAAATATGTAACACATCAACAAATATCAACCACTGAACTACAGGCTCCTGATTTGCGACAGGCACATACATACATAATGTGGCGGGGTTAAAAATGTTAGCGAGATCCTAAACCTCCCCTAACCAGTTACAGTGGTGTACTAGACCAACATAAGAACTAACTACAAAAATCAGTCGAAAAAGGCTTAACTCATCAGATGGATACAAATAGCAATACATCTAACAAAAAAAACAGAGTGGACGTGGCCGGGTATGGCACATCCACTTAGTACGGAACAGAGAGTACTAGCATGTTACTGACAGCTAGTTCAAAGCCAATAACAACAATAGCAAAACTCATGCAACTTAAACTACCAATACATGTCCGATTTAATTGTTTAACATATATATGGGATCATCAGATTCCATTTTTTGTGTAGAAACCAATTATTTTCTATATATGATAAAAGTGTCAAAAGCACAAATAATCGTAACGTTTTGACAGCGGCACAATACTAACTCGTAGTCCAAACTAACTTGAATGATTTAACAGCAAAAATCAATATATATATATAAAAAAAAACGAATCTGGTGATTATTTGGACTTCAGTAAAATTCTTTTCTCTTCACCAATACCTGATCATGCCTTTTCATGACAGTACAATTCATAATGTTAATATTAAGCGGCTGTGATTAAATAATCAAAGAGCTAATAGCTCTGAGGTGGAAGAAGGTGAATAAAAGGTTACTTGAATTACCCTAAAAGCAGCCCCACTAACGCAGTCTGCTTTGTTCCAATATCGTTATGACGTAATTTTTTTTCTTCAAACAAGAATGTGTCCATAGTACATGGATTTCTCACCTGTACAATCATTTTCTATGTTCAGTGGACTGTGAAAATTAGGTTAAATCTTTAATTTGGCAGTAAAATTAGAAAGACCATATCATTACACATGTGTACTAAGTTTCAAGTTGATTGGATTTCAACTTCATCAAAAACTACCTCGACCATAACAAGACGGACAGACAGACCAGAAAACATAACGCCAATAAATGGGGCATAAAAATAGTAAGGTTTGTTACATACCCGCCAACTTTTGAAAGTTCCCATGGGGTTTTTAGTGCGCGACAACAATTTTAAAGATTACAATTTTTAGCGAAGTATTTTGCACGATCTGGATTGTCTAGAAAAAGTGCCATATTTGTATGATGAACTTATATGCCTTTTTCTTAAGTCTGTTTGCATGATTCTAGTTATTGAATCGGTAGAACATTACAACCCACTATAAAAAATGAGCACCTTTATATTCATATTATTTGATGAATTTCCCCAAGAACTATGCATCTATCAAGTATAAAATGGTCAAAACATGTCAAAAGAATTTTGTGATGTTTCTTAACTTCTATCTTCTTTATTGATTTGACCCCTGAGCCTCATTTAGAAAAGTTGTTCCAAATATAATGAATTTTTTCACTTTTGAGTTAAAAATCGTAAAAATTTTCTTTCTTTCTTTTCAACAGTAAAATGACCCCGTTTTAGGGACAGTCCCTGATTTAAGGGACACCACTCATAACGGGGGGAGGGGAGGGGTTCAAAACCTGTTTGTTGGTCATTGTGAAAAAAGAATAGTACATTGTCCTTTAAATGATTTAATAAATTGAATACAAAATTTAAGATATGTTACAACAAGTATTGTGTCAATAAATTAGTGAAAACAAATAGTATTCATTATCTTTATGGTAGTACTTGGTAGTACTTGGTAGTACTGCATCATTGAATTTTGTCAATTAGCCAATGCTTTTATCCTAAAAGGTGTGTAAGAACGATTGCAGATGAAAATTCCCATTTTACAACTAGATGAAAACAACACAAGTTCAAAATCTAGCATGTTAGAATAATCTTCAGAGAAAACGTTTCTGATTGGCTTATTAATTGATCATGAGAAACACAGAATTTGATTGGCTGAACACGATTGTCTAAACTTGGGAACAACATAAGGAACAGATAATTTTCACTAAATCGTGTTTTAGAGCTTTTTAACGATACCCTTAATATTAATATTTTTAATAAATGCAAGGACGTATTATAAAACGTCCTTGATAAGAGTAAAGAGAATGAACACAGAGCGAACGTACTAAACGGGCGAAAGAACTCAGAACGAACAGACCAAGGGCGAACATGTAAACAGGGCGAGTTGTCCCGATACCCAATTCACGCATGCATGCGTACTACAAATATCTACAGTAAAACCATCCGGTTACAAGTAAACAAATAACGTTCATGTAGTTGAGATGAAATCTATAAATAATTTACATAAAAGGGTACATATTAACGATAGTGATTGTTTTTCAATTCTAATTTACAAATTAAATTATTCAGATGCTAAAAATCGGTGTCAGGAATCAGGAGTTGTTATGAAATTGTAATACACAGAAACGAATGCGGCATACGGAGGCTCAATGAATTTAAAGTCGGCACCACTGGCCTTCAGAACACTTGAAGTCTTCTTCCACTAAAAACAAGAACTATCTTTAAAAAAGATATCCGACGTATTTGAATTTGAGTATATGTTTAACACTATCATTTCGATAACCTTCAGAAGCACAATGACTTAATGATGCAGGACCTCTTTAATTAAATCTCCATCTGAATGTAACTACAAAAAGGCGATTGCAGTGCACTGAAAACCTGCATAGTTTGACACAATTTGTCCTTGGTGGCAACGCCCGTTCACTACCTTCATCTTGTGAACAACAATGCTCTAACTATCTAAAAATCAATGAATTACCAACAAAAGAACGTTACAAATTGTTTTGTTAATATTCCGATTATATTTAAATAAGTGATTTACCATTTAAATAATTGCGTGTTCTCTGTTTTTGTTCAGTATTCTCGGTCCTCGTATCTTTCTGTTTACATTCACCAAAACCCCGCGGAAATCTCACATGCGTAGGTGCGTTCTAAAAGTCATGTACGTTCGTACAACAAAGTAAACATTAAAAATTATATAATTGTCCCGAATAAACAGCTGTCATGGATGCAAAGAGCTATTGGAGAAACAATTATTTTAATAAAAATATAAATCTTTGTAAGATCTAGTTCAAATATTTATAGTTTTTCACTTGCTTTCCATCACGATATAATTAACGAGACGTTTTTTCAAACACAACCAAATCACCCACCATGACAGCATTTTGTCCAATCACAGAAAGGATTTTCGAGCATGCGTATTCTGTTGCCATAGTTAAGCGTCCTTAAGTTCAAAGGGCACAAACCGAAAATATACCGACAACGTCGGAAAAACCAAAACGTAATATAACTATAAGCACTGTGAGCTTTATGCAATGTGGAAACTATATTTCCTTGATTTATTTTCAAGTACCTAAATTTGTTTTTACAGCTACTGTCACGCATATATTCCACATAATCAAGCATATATAGTTAAAGAAATAAATTATGTGAGAGATGTTTATGTTAAAAATCTTTACTGAGTACAAAGATGGAGTTGAGTTAACCATGCAGAAAGTCAATGTTTCAATAAAACAACACAATGAAAAGAGCGACAATTCATATAAATTCAACAACACGATACAAGCCCTCCAAGTTATACATTGTATTTATACATCCTAAATTTATTCTTAAAGACTAGTCTACAACATTTGGTTTCGAACATTCCTATTGCAGATAAATCCAGAGAATCGTCCAGAACTAAGCAGATTAAAATCAGTGTTTTTCATATGAGGGTCTAAATTTGATATATGCATATACTGTTTTGGTTATATTTGATTTTAAATTTAATAATAAAAATATAAAAACTTTCTATGATATTTAAGGAAAATGGAAATTATTATGTCTGGAATTCAAATTTGCCTTCATGAAAAATGAGATACAGGTCACTGTTTGATTTTTTTCAGTTTTTATAATGAATTCAAAAAGGTTACATTTGATAATATTGAAACATGATGTGTTTTTACCGATGTATATGTGTAATGAAATTGCGATTAGAAATGGGGAAATCTGAATTTGTCATAGAGACAACCCGACCAAAGAGCTTAAAACAGTCGAAGGCCATCCATTAAAAGCCAATGGTCAAATATTTGAACAGTTAAATGTTACTGGACGGTCTACATATTGGACTTAACTTATTCCGTTTATTAAAAAGTAAAATCACAAAAATACTGATCTCCAAGAAAATTTAAAACGGAAAGTCCTTAATTAAATGGCTAAATCAAAAGCTTAAACACATCAAGCGAATGGATAACAACTGTCATATTCCTGACTTGGTACAGGCATTTTCTTATGCAGAAAATGGTAGATTAAACCTGACAGTTTTATAGCTCGCTAAACCTCTCATTTGTATGACAGTCTTGCATCAAATAGTTAGCTATTGAAGGCACGGAGATGGGAAAATATGGAACTACAATTCAAATGACAAAACCACATCATGATTTAGTATGAAATGCAACAACAATTTAAAAAAAAAGCAACTATGACAGACGTTTACAAGGATTTTACTCACCGCTTTGCAATTTGAATTTGTTTTACCTTACATATGTGAGTGGGTACTCTTGAAACTCAACATACGAACAACTATTAAGCACAGTTGGGAAGAGCTATTTGATACAAATAACTCATTGATCGGTATACTAATCACAAGAACAAATGACATGAAGATAAAATAGACAAAGACAAAGGACACAATGTACCGATCTAGACGTGCTCGCAGTTACTTAAAGCTATTGCAAACCCGAATGACAATTAATGAATAAGTAATGTTTTACCAGACTTAAATATCAATCAGTATACCTCAGACGGATTTAGTTTAAAGACATAGCAGGCATTGGCTAACTGAAAGAAAACATGAACTTGTGTGTTGCTAAAATAAAGTGTCAACTGAGTGTATAGAACCATAACTTTTACACAACATTGTCTTCGTATATATATATTGTATTGGATAAACAATAACGGTGTCAACAGAAGTTCTCACCGTTCAATTGTTTTGTTTGCGTACTAGATTACGTTCAAATGTGTTTGTTTGTGTTATGTAAAACATATTCTGGTCCGCGATCGTGTTGCGGTAGACTAAACTGAAAATACGGTATTCTTTATTCCAAGTTTGATATATGATAGATGCGTTCAATATATACAATCACCAAACTTTGCATTATTTAGTGAGCGGACATCGTCCATATTGCGGAATGTAACGTTAAAGGATAATGCTAACTTCTTTTCATTTTCCCCAAGAAGCTTCTGTATAAAATCTGCTTCATATGAAGAAGAAAACAAGTTGACAAGAATAAGAGCATTGTTTGTTCCCATTAAAATGCCGATTGTTTGTCGACAACAATTCCATGAAGTGTAACAAACAGGATCAGAGTACTTTGTACCCTTTTATCTGAAAATCAGAGCGGAGTTTCACATGGTACGATTAATTCCATCAGAAACAAGATATTAGGATTCATGTTAGCCATTTTTTTTTTAATGAAACAAGGTTGAACTAAATTAATTCTTTGACTCTTTTTACGTCTAGAATGAAAATTACAAGTGTAAAAGGTAGAGTTGTCAAATATATTATTTTTATAATATTGCTGCATGAGGAAAGCAACGTAGTTTGTATGTAGTCTAGCATATTTTTGGATTGTATTATTATCCACATTAACACCATCCATCGAGGACGTCGCAGTTTAACAGATACTCTGCAGCCTGGCTTTGCTAGTTCGTGTACTGCTCTGAGAAGCATACAGCAATTTCTTTTATTGTAAAACACACGTTTACATTTTGCACGTAATACTCAACTGAATGCATTGGTATCTAAAGTTGTCAATCGAAATTATGGATTTAGGATCACCTTGTTGTGGTCTTTTGATTGTCACATTTCGCAGAGAAGTGTTGTTATCAATGTGTATATCACCATTAATACTGTGATCAACAGGACGATGAATAAGAATGGTGAACTAGCTCAAGTGAATCAAGAGGTTTAGACTTAAAGTTGTAATGGGTATTGATTCGGTATAAGATATGATGGTAACAGGTATCAGGTCCGTTCGCGCCCAATACACTTTCGCACCCTACACGTTCGCACCACGCACGTTCGCACCACGCACGTTCGCACCCAAGGTCCGTTCGCACTCTACACGTTCGCACCCAATTTTAATTTAAATTCCAGTTGAATAATTGTAAAATCATGATTGTTGTTTTAAATTGCTTTGGTGTAAATACTGAATGTATGAGTAAACATTGAAGATTTTAAATGAAAAACACAAAAGATAATTGTTTTTAACAGCTTGGTCCCTTTGATCTGAAACAATGAAACAATAAAATATAGCAATACACGAATTATAACCAAAACATGATAAAATTTATTCAACACACACAAAAAAAAAAAAAAAAAACGTATTTTGAAATAAGTCAGTGAAACAAAGTTATAGCAATACACTAAGAAAAACATGAGTAGGAGTTATTCAACACAAAATAAAACTTTGACAGAATCCCACTCATGACTTTATTTAGAAAGGATTATAAATAAACAATATACTTTCCGAAACATGATTAAGATTTATTCAACACAAAAAAAAAAAAAAAAAAAAAAAAAAAAAAAAAAAATGCTGTCTCACTTTATTTTGAGACAATGACAACAATTATACTTCTAAGAATACACTTGCTTACAAAGTTATTAAACACAAAACCAATTAAAATTGGGTGCTAACATATAGGGTGCGAACACGACTTTGGGTGCGATGAACGTTTCGAATGAATTGATTTATGACAAAGGATATTGCCTATTTAAAATGACATCGATATTTTTGTTGGCATTTGAAAATTAAAAATTAGAAAATAATGTTTCTCTGTTGCATTTTATCCTACCAATTGACAAACCGTTTGAAAATTCTGTGACGGACAATAAGGAAAAGGGGTATCCCGTCGTATATCATGTATTTTGCAAAATAAGAGGTCCCTATCCAATGAAATACATTTTTGCCGAAAACAACGTTTAGACGTTACGCGCGATGTTCGTACCTCTTTGGAAATTCGGTGTAGTTGGCAAGATGCAAGTCCAAAATATAAAATTGTGTGATATCATATTCATTGCTATTGTACGTATTTTAAAAAATAACGATTTTTAAAATAAAAACGAAAAAAATAATTGTTAAAACTATGTTTCATGCTGCATGCGACAACTTTCATTTAAAAAAAACGGCGATATTTAGGTTGTCCCGCGTAACATATTTCATTTATTGTAACCACTAAACTATGATTTTCGTCAAAACTATTTAATATTTTGAAAAACGGTTTTTTCTATTATTAAACAGAATGTTTCCTTCAGTCTTTTATGCATTTTTTATGACGTTATGATGACGTCATAGAAAAAAAAACGCGTTCTATACTACAAGGGCAAATCTGTCCCGCGGGGAAAAAAATGGGATTCCAGAAATGAGAATCAAAAAACATTTATCTAAAATGAAAAAAAGTTTAGTATTTGTATTAACTACATCAATGTTAATTTGCTTAATTTTATGAATTTAAAGATAAATATCCTGAAAAATGATATATGGTAATTTATGAGCGATTTTTCAAAGGCTTACAAGTTTGTCGCACCGCCATTTTTTTACGTAAAAAAGAACTAAACTCAAATTTACGTCAATTGTTTGTTTATCACTGCTCTTATAATGGTAGAATTTTATGACTTTTTAAAATGTTATTTTTCTTAAATTTTCAAAAAACTAAAATACATCAATTTTCGATCAGTAGTTAAAAAGCACCGTCGATTTTGCGGAGTCTTACAAGAATGTCGCACTTGCTTAAAAACAACGTTTTAGTCGGATTTTCCATTTGAACGTTGTACGAAATACTCGCGACGTTGTGTTACGCTTACATGTACGAACATCTCGCGTCACGTCTTATAATTCTTATAGATTCTTTGTTTGAATACAAAACTACAAAACAAGGTATTTTATGGCGGTTTATGCGGAACGGGGTTTGTTCATTGTTGAAGGCCCGCGTACGGCACTGACATTTATAGTTGACTCTTGTTATGATTTCTTAGCCATTTGGTTTCTTGTAGAATCTCACTGGAAATATAAAACATCTTTTTATTTTACGATTGCTATGTTTTAATAGACGGCTGAATGATGCATTTTTTAGTGGTCCAGGTTTTTAAGTAATAATTAAGAAGTATGGTGAATTTCTTGGCCGTTGTGGTGCAGTGATGAAAACTTGAAATTGGTTCTAGGTCAAATCGAAATTCGGTAAAACTATCAATGATCAATTAACCCGAATAATTCAGTCGTTATATTCCGCTTACTACATTAACGCCTGAATGCATAGTAGGAGAGATCGATTACGGGGAGGGACTGAATTATTCGGGTTAATGATCAATCAACTATTGATAAAATATACATTTTTTCTCCACAAAATAAAAAAAATAAAACTTAATTTCTTAATTTTTCAAAACTACTAATCCAATAATATTTGAGTGATTTTTCTTAAATGTTTCACTGTTTTTAGTTTTCTATGTCATTGATTTTAATTCGTACGTCGTTGTTTAAACAAATGAAGTTGTTTTGGTAGTCAGCTACGTTCTGTCCTTGTTAGATAGACGTTTATAAAATACTTGATTTGTCACTACGTCGTAAGAAACTTTTTAACATTGAGCAAGGTTGAAGTTCACTTTTTCATCGCAAACAAACTGTTGAGGCTGCAGATTTACATCATCTAAAAACAATGGCCAGTTTCACAGAGGTATGTTAACAAATAGTGTAAAGTAGAAATATGCAAAGTACAGGAATTGACAGCAAATTTAGTTGGAAAACAGAACGACTAAATGCTTTTGTATGAGCTTCAGCCGAGATATCATCCGGTCAGAATGTAGAACTTCGTTTTTTTCACAGTTCATTATGTAGAACTAAGGTTTGTTTCACAGTTCGGAATGATATTAACTAATTTATCAATTGCACATTGATATTAAATAAAGATTGAATAATGACATTTTTGGTGGGCCCATTCCCACGGCTTTGTCCTGCTATTATAAGTTACATGGTTCGCTACTGACCCCTACAGATCCATAGAGGTTTTAATTCACCCTCTATGGATCCGTAGGGGTCAGTAGTTAACTGTTTAACGAATTTATCGCACGCCAGGGCTTTCCAAAGTAGTCGGTAGACGGAAGATTTCTGCCGTTTACGGTGGCTTCAAGGGCCGGCTACTTCACTGACAAAAATATAAATTAAAAAGAAAAAAATATCTTTTTCAAATGTTTACAGCCAGCCGAGAGACGTATTGATTGTCGCAGAGTCGCGGTCACGATAAACAAGGATGAAATATAATTCACATGAATTCAGGTCACTGATTTGTTGTCTATTTGAAGTCGGAATGCATTGTTTCTTTTTCAAAGTTAACAAGAGAGACGTTCCGGTGGTCATTGAACGATAACAATAGAGACGTTCCGATGGTCATTAACTTGTTGTTTTTGGCTTTAAGAACGTGAAGACCATCTGAGATAGGATGACAGTTTTATGTTATGGAATAATATCAGTCAAATAAAAGAAAGTGTAGCAGATCATGTTGTTCAGAATCTTAAAACCAGTATCTTTTGAAGTTGATATTTCAAAGTCCACGTTGTTTTTAGAGAATCAAGATCAAAAAGAAAGTAGAATATTGTTGACTCGACCACAAATAAATAATATTTCCAAATGATTTATGTATTGACCAAAAAAGAGATAATCAGTGGATAAATCAATTTATTGTCAATGCTTGAGAAATAATTGCATGATTTAAATATGCGTAACAGTCTTTGGAGAAAAAGAGGGGTAATTTGTTTACAAATGCACGTAGTTATGCAAAATAAATCAGTCAAGATTTCTAACAAAATTGGATTATTATATAAATAAAACTCCTTTAAAAGCAAATGAATTTTCAGTATAAGGAAAATAAAATAAAAAATAAACCATTACATAAAAAACTAGAGGCTCTTAACAGCCTGTGTCGCTCACCTTGGTCTATGTGCATATTAACAATGGACACAGATAAATTCATGACAAAATTGTGTTTTGGTGATGGTGATGTGTTTGCAGATCTTTCTTTACTGAACATTCTTGTTGCTACAATTATCTCTATCTATAATGAACTTGGCCCAGTAATCACTGGTAATTACAGTGGAAAATATTTCCTAAAAATTTACAAAAATTAACAAAAATTTATGAAAATTGTTAACAATTGACTATAAAGAGCAATAACTCCTTAAGGGGTCAATTGACAACAGGTTGTCCGATTTGTCTGAAAATTTCAGGGCAGATAGATTGACCTGATAATTAATTTTATCCCATGTCAGATTTGCTCTAAATGCTTTGGTTTTTGAGTTATAAGCCAAAAACTGCATTAATATTTTACCCCTATGTTCTATTTTTAGCCATGGCATCTTGGTTGGTTGGCGGGTCACGCCACACATTTTTTAAACTACATGTATATACCCCAATGATGATTGTGGCCAAGTTTGGTTTAATTTGGCCCAGTAGTTTCAGAGGAGAAGATTTTTGTAAAAGATTACAAAAATTTACGAAAAATTGGTCAAAATTGACTATAAAGGGCAATAACTCCTTAATATTAAGGGGTCAACTGACCATTTTAGTCATTTTAACTTATTTGTAGATCTTACTTTGCTGAACATTATTGCTGATTACCAATGATTACATTTTATCTCTTTCTATAATAATATTCAAGATAATAACCAAAATCTGCAAATTTCCTTCAAATTACTTATTTCGGGTCAGCAACCCAACAACCCGTTGTCCGATTCATTTGAAAGTTTCAGGGCAGATAGATTTTCACTTGATGAACAATTTTACTCCATGTCAGATTTGCTCTAAATGCTTTGGTTTTTGAGATATAATCCAAAATCTACATTTCACCCCATGTTCTATTTTTAGCCATGGCGGCCATCTTGGTTGGTTGGCTGGGTCATGCCACACATTTTTGAAACTAGATACCCAAAAGATGATTGTGGCCAAGTTTGGATTAATTTGGTCCAGTAGTTTCAGAGGAGAAGATTTTTGTTATAGATTACTAAGATTTACGAAAAATGGTTAAAAATTGACTATAAAGGGCAATAACTCCTAAAGGGGTCAACTGACCATTTCGATCATGTTGACTTATTTGTAAATCTTACTTTGCTGAACATAATTGCTGTTTACATGTAATAATATTCAAGATAATAACCAAAAACAGCAAAATTTCCTTAAAATTACCAATTCAGGGGCAGCAACCCAACAACCGGTTGTCCGATTCATCTGAAAATTTCAGGGCAGAGAGATCTTGACCTGATAAACAATTTTACCCCTGTCAGATTGCTCTAAATGCTTTGGTTTTTGAGTTATAAGCCAAAAACTGCATTTTACCCCTATGTTCTATTTTTAGCCATGGCAGCTATCTTGGTTGGTTGGCGGGGTCACGCCACACATTTTTTAAACTAGATACCCCAATGATGATTGTTGCCAAGTTTGGTTAAATTTGGCCCGGTAGCTAAAAATGAAATTCCTTTGAGATTTTTTTTTCTTCTTTAAAAAATGGTCATTTGAAAATTGAAATTAGGTGCCAGAAGATTGCGAGAATGCAGGATTTTGCTCTATTTATGCCAGAGCTTCTGGAGGCCTTGAGTGGCCCCCAGACCCCCTGCCGTAAAGTACCAAGCTTACAGCTTGGTGGGCATCCAGCTTTGCCGAACGTATGCTTCAGCCACCTATAATTGTGATTTAGCCTATATAGCAAGCTACTACTACAATAATGATATGTATATATTTCTTAGATAATATCATGTCGTACTGTGTTTTTGACCGTCTTATGTTTTTGACATAATTCTTCTTTCACTTCCCGTATGCTGCTCATGATGTCATATTGGCTACTTTACCTAGTAACATGGTAACAATAGCAAATGGTACCACATGTGGTGAAGATTTTCCAAATAAAGTTATTATAATTAAGTATTTACGTTTTTTTTATTTGATATCACATTTTTGTACCCTTTCATGATCACCAATTAATACCTTCTGAAAAAATTGATTTAAAATAAACAAATTTTCTAAAAAATATGGCAGAGGTCTTTTTGCATGCAAAGTTAACTTGAAGGTCATTCAGTCACATGACTGTCATGAGGTTAGTTGTAATACTTAAAGGTTATTTGAATACTTGAATGCTTGTTCATTCCTTACAAGTTACAGCTTTTTACTGAAAAATAAAATATCAGTTAATTTTTATTTACAGAAAAAAAAGTCTGTCAGTGGAAATTGCAGACAATACTCACCAACCTCACTTCACAATGCATTAACTAAAGTATTTAACAAAAACATGAATGTATACAAGATCATACAAGACTTGTACAAAGTGCCTCATTTTGAAATGTGAAAAACTTGTCCCAAAATGATATCAAAATAATATTTTATATCTTATAGTTGTATATGTAACAATTTAATTCATTAAGTCATCAGTTTGATCGCTTCTAACACTTTGATATAAACTTTGTTATCAAATTTATAACCAATTCTGGATTTGTACGACATGTCATTTCCGACTTTAGACCCGTTTCTTCATTTTTTGTTCTAAGATACAAATGTAGGTCAAAAACACAAGACATTTGTTTTTGTCAACAAAGGTGCCATCGATCTAATGAACTCCAATTCTACCATATGGTTCCCTGATTGTGGCAGGATCCACCTACCACCTGATTGGCTTCTGAACAATGTTGAAGGCTAATCATGCATATTCCTATTACATTTTGTACTTATCATTGTAGTTTTCAGTTAACAGTTATACAAATTTACAGATAATTGTTTAGTCTGGGATCCAGATACCTGTGATTGGTACAGGATCATTGATACAAATTGTTTGCTGAAATAAGTATGCTTCCACTAGTGTTCCTAGGGAGGTCTCCCATGAAATATTGTCCATCAGACAAAATTTATATAACATGTATAATAAAAATCATCATGAAATACATTGTACATGAAATAGTGTCCACTGGTGTCTTGTCCATGTTGTCCATGAAATTTTGTCAGCTCCCTCATTTCATGAATAAGTGAACAAGGTTAAGTTTTCGTGGTCAAGTCCATATCTCATATACTATTTAGTCTTCTATTTTTGGTGCATGGAATGATTGTGAGGTGTTCATGTCCAACTGCCAGATGTCATTTGACCTTGACCTCATTTTCATTGTTCTGTGGTCAAAGTTAAGTTTTTCTGTTTTTTTTTTTCTTTTCTTAAACTATATGCATTGATCATGTTGATATGCAATAAGTCAGCTATATTTGTTGTATGGAATTATTTTTTGGTCATGATGATGTACACATACATGTACATGTCAGTGACAGTCAGTCTCACAAGTGTTATTTGACCTTACCCTTTCATTTTCATTGTTCATTGCTCAATGTTTTCTTGGAACATAAGTTTTTGTGACACTTGTAAGTTGTAATGAAATTTTGATAGATTTATTTTCCCATTATTAACCATCATGACCATGTTAACAAGAAATATTATCTGTACATGTGGTCCAAGGACACAGTTATTGTCCTTTGGTTTTCGTTGTCTACCAATATAGTCCCTAGTGTGAACAGTGTATAACTTGGATTTTTAATTTGATACACTTTCCCAATTTATTTCTTGATATTTAATTGATATTTAATGCATGAAATATTAAGTAGGGGGATGAAATTACATGTTAAAAAAATTTGGGTGCTGAATCTTTATGTTAAGGAGTGATTTGGTCCAGTTCAAAAAGGTCAAATTTTATAACGTCTAAAGCTGTCAAACATGTCAAACTGAATTTTAGACCCCCTTAACACAGAATTGTCAATATTTTGAGTTAGAGCTGGTAGAAGTTTCTGAAATTTTTATATTATTTGTCCCACTAGTAGTACACTACACCATTTTGTACACTGTAAAAATCTTTTTGAGATAGAGCAGATGCAATTTTTTTGATTTGAATTTATTGTCTAAAGAAATGCACTATGGAATAACTGTGTTTTTGGGGCATGTGGGCCATTTATATGGACAAAATATGGAAATTTTCCTTCTCTCCCTTGACAATTTTTCATACTAACATGGCTAAGATAGGGACAAAATTTCATGATACAATATTTCATAGGATAATATTTTGCTTTACACAAGTACCAGTATAAAATGGCTGCATCATGTTCATGGATAGTTCTAATATTTCCTTCAGCTTCCAAAAAGGGTAGGATATTTTGTTACTGAGACTGAGTCTCAGAAAACACTCTTATTTATGTGACAAAGTTCTTGATAGTTCTCTTTATTCTGTGTTTGTAGCTTGTGAATGGAATGAAAACTGCCTTCAGAAGTGGGAAAACTAAATCATACGAATGGAGAAGACAACAATTAGAGGGAGTTCTCAAACTGATGGATGAAAATAGAGAGGAAATTACAGATGCATTAAAGAAAGATTTACACAAGGTAAATATAACTTGTACCATTTCATTTTGACAAGAACAAGTGACTTTATATATGATATGGTTATGAAATCGGCTTTGTACCTGACCATGTTGACCTACATGCTAAAACAAATGTTTTAACTTGCTACATGTAGATAACAAGGTAATGGTGGACCACAGGAAGACATTGTCACCTTGTTCTGCCTCCATCTTTGCTCTTTCTCCAAAGATTTATTGTCCTGAATATGCATGAAATATTTGCCACTGGACGTTAAGCAACCAACAATCAATCAATCCAAAGATTTGTGTGCTAAGCAGAGAATTAGTATACATAAATTTTCTCCTCATGACAAGAAGCTAAGGCTACCACAAGAATGATAAACCACTAAAGGAGTAACACAAGATTTAAGAAAACAACTTGTAAAATTAGTTTTTAATTCTCCCTCATACAAAGTCTATTATATACACAGAAATTAAAAATAATATGTTGTACCATTTGCAATCTATGATACATTTCATATTATCAACACATTTAATGAACTTACAGCAATTATAGATCTCAATGTTGATTCTCTAGTTTTAACAAAAAGGTAAATGGAGAACAATGTTTGTCTACCTGGATTTTGCAATTGATTTCTTGCAAGGATTATTCAAATGTCTAAACATTTGTTTTATAAGTCTGCAAGGAAAGTTTCTATTGAATGAAATAATTCCTTTCTTATCTTAATAGTAAACTGTATTTCTCATACTATGAGTTACTTTAAGTCATCATGAATAGTTTGAAAATCATATCAAATGTTTACAGCATAAACCTATAACTCAATTTTAGTATCATAAAACCCACTTTTTCATTGTCTTTGTGTAATTTGGCTGTTAAAAAATTATGTGAAATATACGTACATGTATAGTCATGATAGTCATGAAAAGATAAAACTTAATAATTTATTATATTTTGAATGGTACGAATTTGTCATGGTATCAGATTTTAAATTCTGAACATGAAATTCAGTTCTCTCAACAATAAGTTGGTTTTCAGTTTTGGACTCTCATATAACATGTAAATAGAAATAGTACCTGTAAATAGCTGTTCACTGTTTTCTTTTGTAGCCCAAACTTGAAGCTGTTGTGTTTGAGATTGACTTTTGTAGAAATGATTTGATTGAAACAATGAACAATTTAAAGGAATGGATGAAACCAGAAAAGGTATATATACATGTAGAAGGAAGCAGATATCAGTACTGTTGAAATTCCAGTATTTTGGTAATTTCCCAGTATATTTTTAATGAGATTGAGATGTACTCATGGTACTAACTCATGGTACTTGTGTTTAATATAGAAAAGCTTTTTTTAAAAGATAATAATACTGAATTGTAGATTTCATTTTATTAAAATCAAAGGGTTGAAGCATCAATCTGTCCCTTATTAGTTTGTCTTCAAGCATTTGTTGTCTTTAAAGTGTTAAGCTAATTTTTAGATAACTTGGCCTTTAATGCCAATTGAGTTGTTGTCATATCTTGGGTGTCTGTTGTCTTCAATTGTACTGTAAAACTTTTTCAAAGATCTTTGCTTACTCTGAAACTACTATACCAATTTAAACCAAACTTGAGACAGCCTTTTGTTTATTTGTTGATATTAAATGAAAAGTATAAGTGATTTAGTTAAGTAATTGTAGAGAGCATTAATGGCTTAAAAGGAAAATGTGTACAGTTTTAAAAATGTCAATGCGTGACAATGGAGTGCCCAGGGGAAGGTTGGCATCAAAGATTTGTTATGACAATTCCTTTATCCTTTATCTTAAATTTAAATGCACTAGTTCTGTAACCATGGTAACAATGAAGAATGCAGTGTCTTTTCATTCTGGATCTTATACCATAATTGTGTGAAATTATCATGGTGTTAGGACTCACTGTCCTTTGGAGAGTTTTAAAAGTACATTGCAATTGTGTACACTTGAAATTAAAAGATGTTATTTGGGCAAACAATTTTAGGTAAAGAAGAGTTTAGCAAACTTTATGGATACTTGTTATATACAGAAAGAGCCATTTGGTGTAGCTATGGTGATTGGTGCATGGAATTACCCTATACAACTAACCATCATGCCAATGGTTGGTGCTATTGCAGCAGGTACTAATTTTAATACCATTTAAGATGATTTTGTAGGTTAAAAAGTCACTATTGAATTTGATGGACACAGCTTATATAAAGAAAGAACCTTACGGTGTCGCCCTTGTGATAGGGGCATGGAATTATCCTATACAGCTTACTATTATGCCATTATTTGGGGCCCTAGCAGCAGGTATAGTCAAATCTTTCAAGTTTATGGACAATCCAAAATATTTTGTTGTTCCTGTTACATAACAAGCTTATCTTTTTAATAGTGCATTGAATTATACACAATGTTCTTTCTCACTTTTTTGCAGCTTTCATTTAATTTTTGGAATGCCTTGCATATCCTAAACACACCTTTGTAGTGCACAATCCATTCCTGCCTCTATAGTATATCTGTATGTATGTAACAGGAACAATACAATATATTGGATTGTCTATTAAAATGTGTTGTAATTTATTTATATATTGAACAAAAATGTTAAAAGTATGTTCAAAATGAGTACTAGTGGTTTCAAAACTTTATCAATTGAACAGTTAACTTGGCTAGTAAGAACAAATTTTGATTTATACTTATACTTCAGTTTAGTAAATCTGCTGGTAGATGAAGTCCATGATCAATATTTCCTTCTTTCCTAAAAAAAACCAGCAACCACTTGCATTATGAGCAGATGTAAAGGGTTGTTTTCCCTAATTTTGCCTTCATTTTTCCAAGTTGCAATACACTTGTATGGATTTCTTCAGCAACATTATTTCAAATTTTTATAAGATATCATAATTTTACAAGTACAAAGAACGAATAAATAGCTCCTAGGTTATTAGCCACCACCAAAAATGAAATAAAAATGATAGTATTTAGTTCCATCAGCACATTATATGATTTTGATTGGCCTTTTTTAGACAGCACATATTATGGTATATCAGTCTGTCAACCCATGTGCTGTAGCTCAAATGAGTTTTATTTTATCAATTGTCATGAAATTTTAAAAAGCAATAGTAGGATTGGTGGAATAAAGTTCCCTTTCTATCTAATTTTTTTTATTTGAGTTATTTCACAGTAACAGGACTATATTAAACCTTAAGATTTCCCTCACAGATATATATTGCACACTAAATATATAAGTATGCTTAGTTTGATTTCCTTGAAACTCACACTAAAGGAGAGTTCCTTGGTAGTTGTTTCAATGTGGATATTGAAAAAGGTTTATCACATGGATGCTTTTCTATGGAAATGCTTAGATTTGTTTTGCACATGGGAAATAAAGCTAATTTTTTTTGGAAAGTTTTAAAAAGATTACCACATAAAAAAAGCCAACCAGGCTGATATTCCTAGTTTGATTTCTTCACCTCAATGAAAACAACCTGTAAGGTGACATCATTGATATGTTGATGTTTTCATACAGTCCATACTGATCTCAAATTCCCAATACTGCATAGATTTTAAAGGTTTTCAATGGTGTCTTAAAATGAAATTGGACATGGTAAAAGGGACTATCTTGGAACAAAACTTCTGCAGGTCAGGTGTTTGCTGTGATCTCCATCTACCAATATTAGACAACCACCTCACACTAAGCAATATATTAATGTAAATTCAGAAATTATTGCAAGAGTTTTATTAATGCAAATAGTGTCACTGAGTGGGTATCGCAATAATTAGAAATCGCATTCCGATGTCAGATACATATAAACATGATAAATGTATGGAGATTTTACTAATTTACATTCCTATTTTTGTCCATCCTTTAGAAAAAATATTGCAATAATAAATGCATTCAATAATTTCTGAATTTTCAGCATTTAAAAATATTTAATACAGAAGCCTTACCTATTATCAAAGGTATTGTATGTTCTGTTCTACATCTTATGATGAAAGAAAAAGATATTGTGTGTGCTTATGGGACCTTTTTGATGTTTTGCCTTTTCTGTGACTCTCACTGTGGATGGATGAACCTGTCTAAATCCTCCTTGGCTGTTGTGTAGTTGTAATGCTTGCTTTTCTTTTAGGTAATTGTGTTTTATTGAAGCCCTCAGAAGTATCATGGAACACAGCACAATTGCTGGAGAAATTGATTCCAAAATATTTGGACAATGTAAGTTGTATTCAGATGTATATAATATACTGTGAATTCATTTATTTTTGTGGGTACAAATTTTCATGGATTGATGAAAACTTGTATATCCTTGAACATTTAATTTGGTTTTGACCAAGTTTGCATACAGAGTAAGTATGTATAAGAATATGTTAGAATTTACATGACCAAATGGAACCCATCAGGAAAAGCCAAATTCAGTTATAGACTTACTATGCCAGAAGGTGATGACGTTATTATTATACCCCATGCAACGAAGTTTTTGACCCGTCCGTCTGTCAGTCCTTCCGTCAGTCCGTCCGTCAGTCCTGTTTCTTGTCATCGCAACTCCTCTCAAACCACACAACAGAATTTCATGAAACATTTTTAGATGAAAAGTACATATTATGTAGTTGTGCATATCGACAGGAAATTACGATTCAATTTTTGTCGAGCCTGCAACTTTTGTTGCAGAAAGCTCGACATAGGGATAGTGATCCGGCGGCGGCGGCGGCGGTGTTAGCTCACTTCTTAAAAGCTATATATTTTAGAAGGTGGAAGACCTGGATGCTTCATATTTTGTATATAGATGCCTCATGTTACGAAGTTTCTGTCAGTCACATGTCCAATGTCCTTGACCTCATTTTCATGGTTCAGTGACCACTTGAAAAAAAAGTTCAGAATTTTTGTAACGTTGAATTCTCTCTTATTATAAGTAATAGGATAACTATATTTGGTATGTGCGTACCTTGCAAGGTCCTCATGCCCGTCAGACAGTTTTCACTTGACCTCGACCTCATTTCATGGATCAGTGAACAAGGTTAAGTTTTGGTGGTCAAGTCCATATCTCAGATACTATAAGCAATAGGGCTAGTATATTTGGTGTATGGAAAGACTGGAAGGTGTACATGTCCAACTGGCAGGTGTCATCTGACCTTGACCTCATTTTCATGGTTCAGTGGTTATAGTTAAGTTTTTGTGTTTTGGTCTGTTTTTCTCATACTTTATGCAATAGGTCTACTATATTTGTTGTATGGAATGATTGTAAGGTGTACATGTCTAGCGGGCAGATGTCATCTGACCTTGACCTCATTTTCATGGTTCAGTGGTCAAAGTTAAGTTTTTAAGTTTTGATCTTTTTATCTAATATTATATGCCAAAGGTCAACTATATTTGGTGTATGGTAATATATTATGATCTATATGTCAGTCCCGCAGGTTTTATTTGACCATGACCTCAATTGCACGGTTCATTGGACAGTGTTAAGTTTTTGTGTTTTGGTCTATTTTTCTTAAACTATAAGTAATAGGTCAACTATATTTGTTGTATGGAAGCATTGTTAGCTGTACATGTCTGCCTGGCATGGTTCATCTGACCTTGACCTCATTTTCATGGTTCATTGGTCTTTGTTTAATGTTAAGTTTATGTGACAGTTGTAATAACGCTTTATACTTAGGACTATCAACATAATATCAATGATTAGTAAAGAAGGCGAGACATTTCAGTGTGTGCACTCTTGTTTTTCTAGGAGTTATGCCCCATTCAACTTATTTGCTTTAATGTACTTCTGCAACAGTTTGTCAACTCTTCTGAAACCACACAACAGAATTTCATGAAATTTTGTAGATAATAAGGACATACTATGTAGATGTGCATATTGACAGGAAATTATTATTCAATATTGTTTCTTATACAATTTTTTTTTCTTACACTTATTTAATTTCTCCAATGACAATGTGGGGACGTGAGGTCTGTGAGTGTGCTCACTTAGGTTCTTTAATATTTTTAAAGTGGAAACCATTTGAAAGTAAACATTTACAATAGATTAAAAAGTTCATCTAAAACTAGAAGTCTGCATAGATTAAGACATTGATCACATTTATCTGGTTTGATAAATAAAAAAAAAAAATTGAATTGAATGTGAAAAAAATGTGATTTGGCAACTGTAATCATAGTACATGTGTATATGGTGCAAAGAAAGACAACTCTTGTGAAAAAAATTGTTTTAGCTTCAACTTACTTCTGCTTTTGAATTTTTTTTATTGTTTGCTTGAATACTCTCAATAATATTATAATAAGTGCATAACTAAACTCTTAGATTTTTTGTTCAACAGGACTGTGTTAAAGTTGTAAATGGAGGAGTGGCAGAAACAACAGCTTTACTAAAGGAGAGATATGACTACGTCTTCTACACAGGAAACACATTTGTAGGAAAAATTGTTATGAAGGCTGCAAGTGAATATCTAACTCCAGTCACATTAGAACTTGGAGGCAAAAGGTAGATTTATGTAAAGTGGTATAACTGTACATGTACAACATAAGAATTAACTTTAAAAATCAGTTGTAAAGGGCTTAACTCATCAGACTCATACAATGTGCAAAAAAAGATGACAAAATAAAGCATTAACTGTATAAAGTATTCTAAGAAAATTCTGTATTCTTGGACTGAAAACCATAAACAGAAATATTTGATAAAATAACTATAATCGTTTTCCGTTTCTGCACTCTAAATGAAAAACATCTCTTCAAAGACTTTCCCTGTATAAAAGAATAATGTCTTTTCTTTTTCTTCAGTCCAGTGTATGTAGATAAAAATTGTGATTTGAAGGCAGTAGCCAACAGACTTATGTGGGGGAAGACATGTAATGCTGGACAGACATGTATAGCTCCTGATTATGTCATGTGTACAAAGGATGTTCAGGTAAGGGTAGATAACTTATGGGTCATACACGAGATATTAGCCATTGAAATTTTGGCCGGAAAATGTTTTCTGTTGACTTTTCATAGCTTTATCAATGACAAGTTTAAGTTCTCAAAAACTATTAAAAATTATTAAAATTTTATTAGACTTTTACAGATGGCTTATAATTATACATGTAAAACATTTATAAAAAGAAAAATGGGGGTCAATGGGCAAATTTTTTTAAAGGCATTCAAATGGATAAAACCAGAGGATTCTGAAAATGGGACAACATTTCCAAAACATGACAAGCAAACTTCCTTAACTGAAAGGGAAAGATGTTTTTCTCCAATCAAACTATAGATTCAAATAATATTTTAACAGACCCATTCAAAAACTTCCTCAGGCGTATCATATTCATAGTTCTTTGAACTGAAACTGATTAGATTTTCCATACATTTTAAATGAAAAAATACATAGGAATCAATATTAATGTATGATCCACTTTAAAAAGAAAGTTCATTTATTTTTTCAGATAAATAAGTGTATAAAAGTATAAAAGTATGAATGGTGTATATATATATTTCTCTAATTCTATGGAAATAGATCCCTTTCCAAAACAATTGTATAAAAAAATTTAATCAACGTGTAGTCGCCGGTGATCTCGGAAGATGATTGGCTGAGTCAAAGGGTCATAACCTTTCTCAGCTCCTTGAATTGATCAAAATGTTCTAACAGGGTTGAGTTCAATATCGTAGCAGCTACGTAGCCGCTACGTAGCTGCTATCAATAGCTATGTAACAACTAGTCTATAGCTACACGTTCAATAGTCAAAATCTACGTAGCACTACGTAGCTGCTACAATATTGAACGCAGCCCTGGTGTTAATGAAATTGACAACTTCTTGAAAGTGGAAGGCACTCGAAGAGGATTTTGGTTTAGAAAAGAAGAAAATTTATCTTTTAATCATTAGAGAAACAGATTATTACATAGTAACACGTGGATTATCAGATTTATCCAATCTTGATAGTTAAATTATAAATTTTAAAGTCCTCGCCGAGGCTCAGACTTTAGAATTGATAATTTAACTATCTCGATTGGATAAATCCGATAATCCACTAGTATCAATGTAATAATCTATATATATATATTTGATTTTGTAGGAACAATTAATTCAGAGCATGAAAACAACATTAGGTGAATTTTTCCCTGATGATCCATCAAAGTCAGAAAGTTACGGCAGAATGGTCAATTCTAGACATTTCCAGTAAGTATAACTTACAGCCCATTGTAATGAAATTATTCTATAGATTTGTAATTTTCTATTCTTTAAACAGATTTTGGCAGCTTTGTTAATGATGTTAAAACACTTTGATTGCACATGTGCAACGGGCCTGTCATCCTGTTAAACCAGAGAATTGTTCATTTACAAAGTGGCTTGCATTCTCTATTTTTGTGGAGGGCTATTCCAGAAAAAAATGTATGGGGGGGTTGGAAGGCACATTATATTAATAATACATGGGTGATGGGTATCAGAGCAATTTTTCACACTATAATGCACTATAATTCTCAATTACAATTGTCTGGGTGGCGGGGGCTGACAAAAACTGCCTTCCAACCCCTCCATACATTTTTTTCTGGAATAGCCCGGATTATAAATGATTCAGTTTTGAACAGTTAATAAATATTATTAGATAATTAAATAATTTTTGGATAAAACATGTTTTCTATGTTTATAATGCTCGGAGGATACCCCTTTTGATATTCAGATCACTTTGTCAAAGTCACAGAAATAATTGATAAACCAAAATTTTGACAAAATTTTGTTATCCAGATAAAATCTTTTTGAATCAATTGTTTAATCTTCATAAAAATGGCTTGAAAATATCACTTGGAAATAACAATACCTATTATTGTTATAAGGTCAAGGTCACAATACCTTTAAAGACATTGTTCTCTGAAATTTTAAGGAAAAGTTTGGTATTTATTTGTCTTGGACCATGCATTTTTTGTTGGATATAAGGCCTTTGGGTTAGCTAGGCTACCACAGCAATTTATAGAAATTTTGGTATATTTTTGTTTTTTCAACATATTACATAAATTGTCAGCAGGCTTCACAATTTTCTCTACTAAAATCAAATAAAAAAACCGTATTGACACAAATCACTATTTCTTGATTTTCTTCTACTACAAATTCAAAAACATCCCAACTCAGCTTTGGCACCTATAGTACATCTGTAATTTTATTCAAATATTTAAAATAGAATTAGATTTGTTGATTTTTTTTTAGACGAGTGAAAAAGATGATTGACAGCAATCAAGATAGTATTGCTATTGGTGGGGATACAAATGAGAAGGACAATTATATCTCTCCAACAATATTGAAAGATATCAAATTTACAGATGCTGCCATGAATGAAGAGGTATTTAAAAGAATATAATTTAATATACAAGGATTTTTAAACCAAAAAGTTCAGCACTGCTGACCAAAATTGTACCACAAATAATAAAACCACACTAAAAAATTATACCATCCTGGGTTCAAGGTCCTTTAAGGGCCTGGGACGCACACTTATATAAAGATGAGATGTGATATGATTGCAAATGAGTGACAGATACCCACTAGAGACCAAATGACATATGACATATATGTACTGTCATAGTTCACTTATAGATGATTGAAAATCATGATCCCTACCTTGTAGAATGTATTATTCATCTAAGATCTGGAGAAAAAAAATACACTTGCATATGTTAAATCTTGATCATAACTTTTTTCCATGAGTTAACGTCATTTATTTGTTTTCAGATATTTGGACCTGTTCTACCTATTATACCAGTAGGTAATGAAGATGATGCTATTGAACACATTGTCAGTGGGTTAGTATCATACAGTCAAACTAATTGTATTGTACATATTCCAATTTAAACATTTTTACAATTGCAACTTAATTTTGACCAGTAACTCATTTCCCACAAAAATTGTGCAATTTGTAATGAATTGAAATGTAGTATAATTTCCAATGAGACATTTGAACTAACTGCCAGGAGTTACAAATGACAAGGATGTAAGCAATTTAACATGACCATACAGCTTTAAACATTGAGAAAAACCTTTATTGCTATTTCACAAAATTTTCTTTTGATCTAACTGGCTGACAATTTCCTTTCTAAGCACAGTAGAGTGATATGAAAAATTATTGCTAGAAACAAAGGAGGCATGTGCCATTGTCAATGAGATTAACAATATTGTCATAGGTAAAATATCAATAAAAAGATTATCATTGGTCACCTCAACTTGATTGATTTTCTCTCTCACTATACTGGCTCAAGTGAGAAAATCATTCTTGAGATGAACAATGATGATTTATAAGTATATAGTGAAAAGAGAGGGAAGATCTAGTCCAACTTTTAGGGGTAATTTAACACATAACATATTGTGTATTATATGTGCCTACTTACATACCAGTAAATTTGTATACCATGTTTTTGCTATGAATTAATGTTGTGCATTATCTCCCCTTGTTTTACTGTATCTGATATTTTTACAGTGAGAAACCTCTGGCTATGTATGTCTTTTCAAATGATAACACAGTGAAAGACAAGTTTAGAAACTCTACAAGTAGTGGTGGTTTGGTTATTAATGATACCATGATGCATGCAGGAGGTCAGTAATATTTGTTGTATTTATAACAAATAATGTTGAATTAAGATTGGGTAAGATAAGTAACGGGCACATTGTTATCATAAGCATCTGTCATCCTCCATCTTGAATATTTTGAAAAAAGTCATTTTGAATATGCTTTGGTATTTTAGACTAAAAGAACATCAATTAAGGTGGTACCAAACACCTTGAATAAAGAAATTTGGCTTGTTTAATTTTCATAAAATTTTGACCAACTATGTTCTTTGACCCTTTGACAATTATAAAAAAAATCAAAATCTTTGAACCACACACTTTCATGGAAAAATTTCATTTGCTATATAGCAGTTTGACAAATATTAATTTTGATCATTGAGAAGCTTAATATTTCCTTAACCAAACAACGTGATTTAAATATTTACCTGATATTTACAGAGTTATCTCCCTGTAGTGATAGGTACTACCTTAATCCTTTGCATGTTTAGTTACCAAACAACACTCAATTACTCATTTCTGGCCGATTCATACAAATGATATGGTGATGTTAAGCCAGTTGTGGGATGATGGCTTTCGTCTAATAGGTGGTGAACAGTGGTACCAAAAGTTGTTTGATTACCTTCACCCATTTCATTGAAATTTCACAGAAAGATTACACACATATTGAAAACGCATATCTTCTTATATCATGTATATGTGAACAAGGATTATTGTAAATTTTTCACAAAATTAAGTTTGATCTGTACCTTTAATTGCTTACAAAGGTATTTTGAGGCTATATTCATACAGTTTTGTTATAGAAGACCCAGTTGGTAGCATTGCTGATTCATTAATCACTAGAACACACCTGCGAAATCGCGGGCATTAGAGCTTGTGAGATTTTGTGTTTGGAGAATTTCAGTAAAAGATTTCATATCTGGAGAATTTCAAAAAAGGTATCAAAATTCATAGGTACTTGGAAACAGTTTAAGTCCTCTCCTTGTTTCCAAAGTCTGTTATTTTTTCTGTTAAATTTCAGATTTAAATTTAGAGAGTCTCTATATATTATAATAGTATACATGGGGATGATGCAGATAAACGTGAAAACAATTGTCTTGTCCCCGTCTAAGTACTTATGAAAATTGTGTGCAAGTTAAAATGGAGGTATAATAGTAGTGGTTCTTACGATCTAAAAACCACGATATAGACAACGCTCTGGTTGGCTTATTTATTCATCATTTTTTTATCTATCATATGATTTGTTTTCAATGGTAAAACAGGTAGTCATGTCACTGACTTAAAAAGTCGATTTGATGAAGGAAACTCACTGCTATATTGTATAGAGTGTCTATATATATTATAGTAGT
This sequence comes from Mytilus galloprovincialis, assembly GCA_037788925.1. Taxonomy (NCBI): domain Eukaryota; kingdom Metazoa; phylum Mollusca; class Bivalvia; order Mytilida; family Mytilidae; genus Mytilus; species Mytilus galloprovincialis. The sequence continues at coordinate 26,778,171 of CM075341.1, forward strand.
ATTTTAATCATAGTATAATACAATACATGCAGATATATGCAAACGTAATTGTCTTTTCCCCGTCCGAGAACTTATGAAAATTATGTGTATGTTAAAACCGAAGTGTAATAGTAGTGGTTCTTACCTTATAAAAACCACGATATAGACAACGCTCTTATTGGCTTGTTTATTTTGTCATTTTTGTTATCTATCATACGATTGGTTCTCAATGTTAAAACCGGAAGTCATGTGTGACATAAAAATCAGTTTGATGACGGAAGCAATATAAGGACGCCTTAATTTTCGTTTTTCTCCCAAAATAACCCAAACTGAATAGTCATAAGAATGAACGACAAACAGACTATTATGATGATTAATTTATTATGGAGGAAGAACGACACACAAAATGAGGTCTTCTCGTTTAATAGTATAAATAAACTTCACATTTTGTAATAGAAACTTAAAACTGAAGGATAAATACAAGTTGGCAAATGTAAATATTTGTGAAACTAAATATTTACTAGAAAATATTAAAAATGGATAACCGTATGAGTCCCAGGGATGGGTTAATTAAAAATGTAATGGTAATTAAGTGTAATGCATTGCAATTTTCCAGGTAATTGAATGTAATGTGTAATTGAGCATTTTTTGTCGAGCCTGCAACTTTTGTTGCAGAAAGCTCGACATAGGGATAGTGATCCGGCGGCGGCGGTGGCGGCGGCGGTGTTAGCTAACTTCTTAAAAGCTTTATATTTTAGAAGGTGGAAGACCTGGATGCTTCATACTTTGTATATAGATGCCTCATGTTACGAAGTTTCCGTCAGTCACATGTCCAATGTCCTTGACCTCATTTTCATGGTTCAGTGACCACTTGAAAAAAAAGTTCAGATTTTTTGTAATGTTGAATTCTCTCTTATTATAAGTAATAGGATAACTATATTGGATATGTGCGTACCTTGAAAGGTCCTCATGTCTGTCAGACAGTTTTCACTTGACCTCAACCTCATTTCATGGATCAGTGAACAAGGTTAAGTTTTGGTGGTCAAGTCCATATCTCAGATACTACAAGCAATAGGGCTAGTATATTCGGTGTATGGAAGGACTGTAAGGTGTACATGTCCAACTGGCAGGTGTCATCTGACCTTGACCTCATTTTCATGGTTCAGTGGTTATAGTTAAATTTTTGTGTTTTGGTCTGTTTTTCTCATACTATATGCAATAGGTCTACTATATTTGTTGTATGGAATGATTGTAAGGTGTACCTATCTAGCGGGCAGATGTCATGTGACCTTGACCTCATTTTCATGGTTCAGTGGTCAAAGTTAAGTTTTTGAGTTTTGGTCTTTTTATCTAATACTATATGCCATAGGTCATCTATATTTGGTGTATGGAAATATTTTATGATCTTTATGTCAGTCGCGCAGGTTTTATTTGACCGTGACCTCATTTTCACGGTTCATTGCACAGTGTTAAGTTTTTGTGTTTAGGTCTATTTTTCTTAAACTATAAGTAATAGGTCAACTATATATGTTGTATAGAAGCATTGTTAGCTGTACATGTCTGCCTGGCATGGTTCATCTGACCTTGACCTCATTTTCAAGGTTCATTGGTCTTTGTTTAGTTATCTTGGACTTGGTTAATGTTAAGTTTATGTGACAGTTGTATTAAAGCTTAGCTTTATACTTAGGACTATCAACATAATATCAATGATTAGTATAGAAGGCGAGACATTTCAGCGTGTGCACTCTTGTTTAATTACATGTAATGGTAATTTAATTAGTTACATTGAAAAAAGCATGTAATGCTCAATTACTTTTGAATAACATTTCAATTACATGTACTTTTATGGTGTAACAGTTAAGAATTTGTGTTTAATAATATAAATTGTAAAATTATATATATTTTTCAAATATTAATATCAATACGGTATGACAATTGAAATTATAAAACATTCTAGGAATATTTTGATTGAGTCATCTTGATATTTTAGTAATGACCTTGCCCTTTGGAGGTGTTGGGAACAGTGGTATGGGAGCTTATCATGGCAAGTTGACCTTTGACACATTCAGTCATAATAGAGCTTGTTTGGAAAGAGAACTTAAAATGGAAAGTTTACAAAGGTAAGTAAATATAACATAAGTAGAGTTTCAACAACTTAATTTATACCGTACCATATGATACAAAATTTAAAACTGTTACATTTTATGAAAAAAATATGTTTTTTTTATAAATTGTGTGTATTAGTTAGCTTTATTTTCTGCAAAGTCTTATGTGATTTGTTATCATTTCTGTAAGCTTTACCTTTTCATGGGAAGTTGTGATAAGTTACCACTTATCCATAGCAATGAGAGTTATTGTCTAAAATTATCATTAGATTTTTTAATAGCCTAATATGTTAGATGTTTTCTGACAAATCAGATAAGTTCTTCATCACAAAGCTTTCACCTGAGTTGAGACAATAAAATTATTAAGGGAATGGATTTTCTTCTGGTGTTATAGAAGATAATATTTAATATATTCAGAAAACATAATCTAACAAACTTCTAAAACAGTACAGAGTTTCTTAAAAGTGCTATGTGAACTAGCTTTCAAACAACTTCAGTGGCATTCTTACATACTTTGATGGGAAGACAACTTATATATGGATTACCATACAGCAGCGAAGAACAAAGTTGACCTTAAATTAACTATAACCTATTCAGTTTTTTGGACAAGGACACAGTATATTATTTTCCCCCCATATTGTCCAAATTATTTAAAATTCAGAATGTGATGTATTATACATTGCATAGATAGCAATCCTTGGGAGAGAGAACATTTAGAAAATTTAAAATAACAAAATACTGAACTACAAGGGAAATCTAAAACAGAAAGTCCCTTATTAAATGGAAAAATCAAAATCTCAAGCACACCAAACAATTACAACTGTCATATTCCTGACTTTGTACAGACATTTCCTTATGTAGAAAATGCATTTTTGAAACTGTTTCATAAAAAAGATATATTAAATTATATAAAAATTTAAATGTAGAGGACTGATTTGGAATGCACTCACACAATATTTCTAAATCACATTCACACAGCACTATCTAAACTTTGAGCTAGCCTGTATTGATGATTTGCTTTTCAGTATTAGATACCCACCTTACACAGAAAAAAACCTTAATGTCATTGGCTGGCTGTCAAAGAAAAATCCCAAGAAAGGAGGATTCTTTTCCTTTCTGGGCTTCTAGGTAAATATTACACCATTTAGAGCTGTTGTATTGTCCTTTATCTAGTATCCGTTACCCTCCATATACACAGAAGAAAATGGGAAACATTAGATGGGCCACAACAAAGAAGCTGAAGGGAAGATCACTTATGTCCTATGTGCCATTCTTTGTGATTGGAACAATTGCTGCCTGTGTAATTAAGGTAAAACAAAGAGATTTAATTGCATGCGCCTTATTTAGATGTGGGCAGGTTTAATAATTATAGCTTGTTTCATGATATGCTTCAATGTAAAGCAGAAGCTTGTGGAATATTGGAATATATGTTGGAGTTTAATATATGGAAATGCGGCTTGCAAATTCCTCACTATCCTTAATTGTTACAATTTAAGATAGTAAGGATGTTTAATGCTGAAATTCAAAATAAGTTATTTCTGAAATTTTAGCTATATTCACGGTAGTAGATACATTGTAAAACTAACCCTATTAGAAAAAATGAACCAAATTGCAAAAAAATAACTTCCAATCCAAGGCCAAACCTACAAACAAAACTAACAAAACCATACTCTTAGGTGTCTACTTATTTGGTTAACCACTTATATCATTTTCAAGGGGAAAAAATTGTACAATATTGATTATCTCAAAATTACTAAACATAAAGTTAGATCTGTAAAATTATTTCTTGAAGACATTTTTGATGCAAAATCAAGTGTATGGGAAGAGCTGAAATTGAAACTGTTAAAAATATGTTATACATTCAAAAATGATAATTTTGTTCAAAGTTTATGTGCTATGTATAGCTTTAAAACATGCACGATACACAGGTGGCTTGGCAAAAAATGTTTATGCATTCCCTAGAAAAAATCCAGAAGGGTTGAAAAAAAGGGAAAAGTCAAAAATAAGTTGCAAACATTATTAATTATCAGAGCTGTTTTAACATTAAAATGAACCCTAGGTGTAACCACAGCATAAGCCTAAGTAATTTAAACATAAGGTTGGTGACTTGGTTTGACTTAAACTTTAATCTCAGTAAAAAAACATTTATTTATATGTGATTTTCTTGGTCTTTACCTGGGAACTGGACTTATATTCCATGTCAGTATTTTATATCCCCTTATATCATATCTTTTGTGAAGTGGAAATAACAATATATTATATAAGTATTAGTATTTTTCCTTTCTTCCCAGGGGATATGGGCTCATATATCCCATGTCAAGGTAACCAATTAAATTTTATGATTAGCTGGGATATTTCAATCCAGTATGCTTGGAATCATATTTTTTAGAGCAGGGTAATTTTTTGAATGAAGATAACACATTGTGACATTCAATACCAACATTAGTACAGGGTTAATGCTATTTGTGAAATTTTATTTTGAATTTGAAATATATTTTTAACAGAAGGATTAACTATTTCACATTGTATTTAACTAATTTAGTGTCCGTTTACAGCATTTGATTGTGAAGTTTTTTGCATGTCTAGATTTGGTTTCAGGATGAAAAGCTAAATTTCTATAACAAGATTAAAAGATATTTCATATTTAAACTCTATTTTTAATGGTCAGATAAGTTTATCAAATTAATTTTCTATGACTTTGTTGAATTAGTTACATTGCACATTTATTGAAATGTATATGAAGAAGTTTTAGTTTTCAAATGATCTCTCTATAAACTTGTTTTATTTTCAGGTATTTGGACTTCACAATAAATTGCCATTCTTCAATGAATAACAAAAGACAAATAGGTGCCTTATGATATTTACAGGGACATATTTGTTTGATTGAAGTAAAACATATATCTTTATAAAAGTCAGCATCATAAGTTATTAAAAAAAATGATATTATGAAAATAATTGTTAGACTTATAAGTAAGTGTATATCGTTATTACAGTTTTTGTTCTAGGTATGGTTGTAAATAATGATAAGTTAAGTTAAAATTCAATTATTTAAAAGTGTTTGTTTCCACTTTTACAGACGCATGCAGTGACATTAAATTTTTTTTCTTCGAGTAAGAGTATGAGTTTATCTGGTATCCAGAAAAAATCATACTTAACTTCTATTGAAATTCAGTGACCGTGAAAGGAGAAACAGACATATTTTTTTTTATCCATGACTTTTGTATTGAGAATATTAGTATATCTTAATAGTACAAAGTAAATTGTTGGTTGTCTTAAATAGCTTTAAAACTAAAGTAGTGCCATTAGTATTAATATTTAATAAGTTAATATTTTGTTTTACACTTTATTAATTATTTAAAAGTATTATTGATTATGATTTTACATGGTAAAAAAAGCATATGAATTTTTTATAAGGTTAAGGACAAGTTCTCAGTAACAAGTCATAGTATTGCTGTTTTTTGTTATTACTTTTACTGTTGCAAGTATACTCTTTTTATGTTATCATTGAACTAATTCATTACAATATAACTGACTGCAAATTGTTTTGTATACAAGGTATGTCTCTACAGCTAAGAAAGATCATACTTTAGATGTTTAGACTGTGTGCTTTAATGTACATTCCTACATTCCCAAAACAGTAAGAACTTATTTACTAAAAGGTTGAATCAATTTTTCTTGTTGTTTTATTATATATGGTATTTTATTTATATCTATTTTATGTAAACTAATATTTTTGGTGTATATATGACTAAGTTTTTAAGTTATTCTGTGAAGTAATTGCTAGTATCAAAATAACAAGTGTTAATTGCTGTTCCTCATATTGACAATTAATGGAAAGTCTTCATTGATTAAGAACTCAAACACAACAGACATATATATACCGCTCCTAATTTGAAACTGACTGATAATCAGACAATCAGACAATCAGACAAATAATTCTGAAGTACATCATGCAATTGTATTTATATCATTAAGAATGAGAGTTTTGATACATGTACATGACATTTTTTGTATAATTATTTATACGAGAATAAAGAAATATTTTGCACTAAAATTTCTTTATTTTATTCAATTCCTGCAAATATTGCATTTCTAGTTCATATCAATATCTAAGAGATATTTACTTCCCATGTTAATTGGATTAATTGGTAATAGAAAAGTGATTCGAAAAGGGGAATATGTCAAAGAGACACAACCCGATGAAAGAGCAGAAAACAGCCCAAGGCAACCAATGGGTGTTTAAGGCAATGAGAAAATTTCCTACCCCCAGAGGCGGCTTCAGCTTGCCCCTAAACAATAATGTATACTAGTTCAGTGAAATGGAGGCCAATAACTTTTGAACCCTCAACCCTCATGCTATACCTCTAGCCAATGTGGAATATACAAACACACAGCAGAATGCACAGTTTAACCGAGTTTAGAAGTCTGATTTTAGAATAGGTCAAGGTGTACATCCCAGTCTTTACATTTACTCTGAAATGCTGTCTGTTAATTGGAAAAGGCAGCAAAAGCCATCTATAGGTGTTTTGTTTAACCTGATATACGATTAAACCATGAATAATCTTTACATACTATATTTAGGGCCAAAAAGGTTCCAATTTTAATTATAAAAGCACTTGCACACACACACACTATAAACTTTTCTGCATATCATTGAAAGGAAAATTAAAAAAAATTAGATTTGATGTTTTATTACTTTCCCTGTATTTTGTTTTGTTATGGGTGGTGTGCATCTTTTTATGATACATCATATCATTGTCTCTGTTTCATCTATTTATAACTTTTTTAGCTCACCTGGCCCGAAGGGCCAAGTGAGCTTTTCCCATCACTTTGCGTCCGGCGTCCGTCGTCCGTCGTCGTCCGTCGTCGTCCGTCGTCCGTCGTCGTCGTCCGTCGTCGTTAACTTTTACAAAAATCTTCTCCTCTGAAACTACTGGGCCAAATTAAACCAAACTTGGTCACAATCATCATTGGGGTATCTAGTTTAAAAAATGTGTGGCGTGACCTGGCCAACCAACCAAGATGGCCGCCATGGCTAAAAATAGAACATAGGGGTAAAATGCAGTTTTTGGCTTATAACTCAAAAATCAAAGCATTTAGAGCAAATCTGACATGGGGTAAAATTGTTTATCAGGTCAAGATCTATCTGCCCTGAAATTTACAGATGAATTGGACAACCTGTTGTTGGGTTGCTGCCCCTGAATTGGTAATTTTAAGGAAATTTTGCTGTTTTTGGTTATTATCTTGAATATTATTATAGATAGAGATAAACTGTAAACAGCAATAATGTTCAGCAAAGTAAGATTTACAAATAAGTCAACATGACCGAAATTGTCAGTTGACCCCTTTAGGAGTTATTGCCCTTTATAGTCAATTTTTAACCATTTTTCGTAAATCTTAGTAATCTATTACAAAAATCTTCTCCTCTGAAACCACTGGGCCAAATTAAACCAAACTTGGCCACAATCATCATTGGGGTATCTAGTTTAAAAAATGTGTGGCGTGACCTGGTCAACCAACCAAGATGGCCGCCACGGCTAAAAATAGAACATAGGGGTAAAATTCAGTTTTTGGCTTATAACTCAAAAACCAAAGCATTTAGAGCAAATCTAACATGTAGTAAAATTGATTATCAGGTCAAGATCTATCTGCCCTGAAATTTTCAGATGAATCGGACGACCTTTGTTGGGTTGCTGCCCCTGAATTGGTAATTTTAAGGAAATTTTGCTGTTTTTGGTTATTATCTTGAATATTATTATAGATAGAGATAAACTGTAAACAGCAATAATGTTCAGCAAAGTAAGATTTACAAATAAGTCAACATGACTGAAATGGTCAGTTGATCCCTTTAGGAGTTATTGCCCTTTATAGTCAATTTTGAACCATTTTTCGTAAATCTTAGTTATCTTTTACAAAAATCTTCTCCTCTGAAACTACTGGGCCAAGTTCATTATAGATAGAGATAATTGTAAGCAGCAAGAATGTTCAGTAAAGTAAGATTTACAAACACATCACCATCACCAAAACACAATTTTGTCATGAATCCATCTGCGTCCTTTGTTTAATATTCACATAGACCAAGGTGAGCGACACAGGCTCTTTAGAGCCTCTAGTTGGGAATGTAATTAATTAATCATAGATTAATTGTTGAAGGTTGTACAGTGGTATACCATTGTTACATGTACACCATTTGATTGATAGTTAATCCCAACAGCTAACATACTACATCTCCTTTTTTAGCTCACCTGGCCCAAAGGTCCAAGTGAGCTTTTCTCATCAATTGGTGTCTGTCGTCCGGCGTCTATCGTCGTTAACTTTTACAAAAATCTTCTCCTCTGAAACTGTTGGGCCAAATTTAACCAAACTTGGCCACAATCATCATTGGGGTATCTAGTTTAAAAAATGTGTCCAGTGACCTGGCCAACCAACCAAGATGGCCACCATGGCTAAAAATAGAACATAGGGGTAAAATGCAGTTTTTGGATTATAACTCAAAAACAAAAGCATTTAAAGCAAATCTGACACGGAGGTAAAGTTGTTTATAAGGTCAAGATCTATCTGTCCTCAAATTTTCAGATGAATTGGACAACCCGTTATTAGGTTGTTGCCCCTTAATTGGCAATTTTAAGGAAAATTTGCTGTTTTTGGTTATTATCTTTAATATTATTATAGATAGAGATAAACTGTAAACAGCAATAATGTTCAGCAAAGTAAGATTTGCAAATTAGTCAACATGACCGAAATGGTCAGTTGACCCCTTTAGGAGTTATTGCCCTTTACAGTCAATTTTAACCATTTTTCGTAAATCTTAATCTTTTAGAAAAATCTTCTCCTCTGAAACTACTCGGCCATATTAATCTTAACTTTGCCACAATCATCTTTGGGGTATGTAGTTTAAAAAATGTGTCCGGTGAGTCGGGCAACCAACCAAGATGGCCGCCACACCTAAAAATAGAACAAAGGGGTAAAATGCAGTTTTTGGCTTATAACTCAAAAACCAAAGCATTTAGAGCAAATTGATGGGGTTAAATTGTTAATCAGGTCATGATGAGCTATCTGCCCTGAAATTTTCATATGGATCGGACAACCCGTGGTTGGGTTGCTGCCCCTGAATTGGTAATTTTAAGGAAATTTTGCTGTTTTTGGTTATTATCTTGAATGTTATTATAGATAGAGATAAACTGTAAACAGCAATAATGTACAGCAAAGTAAGACCTAAAAATAAGTCAACATGACCAAAATGGTCAATTGACCCCCTAAGGAGTAATTGTCTTTTAGAGTCAATTTTTAACAATTTTCATAAAATTTGTAAATTTTTACTAATATTTTCCACTGAAACTACGGGGCCAAGTTCATTATAGATAGAGGTAATTGTAAGCAGCAATAATGTTCAGTAAAGTAAGATGTACAAACACATCACATCATCAAAACACAATTTTGTCATGAATCCATCTGCTTCCTTTGTTTAATATTCACATAGACCAAGGTGAGCGACTCAGGCTCTTTAGAGCCTCTAGTTTAATTTACCTGGCATAAGAGCAGGTGAGCTATTCTTATGACTTTGTGTCTGTTGTCTGTTGTCTGTCAACTTAAACTCAATAAGTAAAATAACAAAAATTACCGAACTCCAAGGAAAATTCAAAGCAGAGAGTCCCTTATCAAATGGCAAAATCAAAATCCAAAACACATCAAACGAATGGATAACAACTGTCATATTCTTGAGTTGGTACATGGGGCATTTTCTGTAGAAAATGGTGGATTAAAACTGCATGGTTTTATAGCTAGCTGAACCTCTCAGTTGTATGACAGTTGCATAAAATTCTATTATATTGACAACAATGTGTGAACAAAACAAACAGACATAATAAGAAAGAAGTTACAGAAAAGTCGTACAACAAATTTTGAATTATAGTCACTTAAATGTCCGTTACATGAGTAATTGTCATTGAACGATGAATTGATAAGCTAAACCTTTCACTAAAAAAAGGAAATTTTGCTGTTTTTGGTTATTATCTTTAATATTATTATAGATAGAGATAAACTGTAAACAGCAATAATGTTCAGCAAAGTAAGATTTACAAATAAGTCAACATGACCGAAATGGTCAGTTGACCCCTTTAAGAGTTATTGACCTTTATAGTCAATTTTTAACCATTTTTCGTAAATCTTAGTAATCTTTTACAAAAATCTTCTCCTCTGAAACTACTGTGCCAAATTAATCCAAACTTGGCCACCATCATCATTGGCGTATGTAGTTTAAAAAATGTGTGGCGTGACCCTGCCAACCAACCAAGATGGCCGCAGCGGCTAAAAAAAGAACATAGGGGTAAAATGTAGATTTTGGCTTATAACTCTAAAACCAAAGCATTTAGAGCAAATCTGACAAAGGGGAAAATAATCTATTAGGTCAAGATCTATCTGCCCTGAAATTTTCAGACAAATCGGACAACCTGTTGTCGGGTTGCTGCCCCTGAATTAGTAATTTTAAGGAAATTTTGCAGTTTTTATACGACCGCAAAAATTTTAATTTTTTGGTCGTATATTGCTATCACGTCGGCGTCGTCGTCTGCGTCGTCGTCGTCGTCGTCGTCCGAATACTTTTAGTTTTCGCACTCTAACTTTAGTAAAAGTAAATAGAAATCAATGAAATTTTAACACAAGGTTTATCACCACAAAAGGAAGGTTGGGATTGATTTTGGGAGTTTTGGTCCCAACATTTTAGGAATAAGGGGCCAAAAAGGGCCCAAATAAGCATTTTCTTGGTTTTCGCACTATAACTTTAGTTTAAGTGAATAGAAATCTATGAAATTTTGACACAAGGTTTATGACCACAAAAGGACGGTTGGGATTGATTTTGGGAGTTTTGGTTCCAACAGTTTAGGAATTAAGGGCCAAAAAAGGGCCAAAATAAGCATTATTCTTGGTTTTCGCACAATAACTTTAGTATAAGTAAATAGAAATCAATGAAATTTTAACACAAGGTTTATGACCACAAAAGGAAGGTTGGGATTGATTTTTGGAGTTGAGGTCACAACAGTTTATGAATTAGGGGCCAAAAAGGGGCCCAAATAAGCATTATTTTTGGTTTTTGCACCATAACTTCAGTATAAGTAAATAGAAATCTATGAAATTTAAACACAAGGTTTATGACCATAAAAGGAAGGTTGGGTTTGATTTTGGGAGTTTTGGTCCTAACAATTTAGGAATAAGGGGCCCAAAGGGTCCAAAATTGAACTTTGTGTGATTTCATCAAAAATTGAATAATTGGGGTTCTTTGATATGCCGAATCTAACTATGTATGTAGATTCTTAATTTTTGGTCCCGTTTTCAAATTGGTCTACATTAAGGTCCAAAGGGTCCAAAATTAAACTTAGTTTGATTTTAACAAAAAATGAATCCTTGGGGTTCTTTGATATGCTGAATTTAAAAATGTACTTAAATTTTTAATTATTGGCCTAGTTTTCAAGTTGGTCCAAATGGGGGTCCAAAACTAAACTTTGTTTGATTTCATCAAAAATTGAATAAATGGGTTCTTTGATATGCCAAATCTAACTGTGTATGTAGATTCTTAATTTTTGGTCCAGTTTTCAAATTGGTCTACATTAAGGTCCAAAGGGTCCAAAATTAACATTTTAACAAAAATTAAATTCTTGGGCTTATTTGATATGCTTTATCTAAATATGTACTTTGATTTTTGATTATGGGCCCAGTTTTCAAGTTGGTCCAAATCAGGATTCCATATCAAGTATTGTGCAATAGCAAGAAATTTTCAATTGCACAGTATTGCACAATAGCAAGAAATATCTAATTGCACAATATTGTGCAATAGCAATTAATTTTCAATTGGAGTTATCTTTCTTTGTATAGAATAGTAGTTGATAATATATGTTGGAAATTTGCCAGACATGACTATGATGTCATTTTCTATTTTTATTTGCCAATAACTTTATGTAAATAACTTCATTGGAAATTTGCCAATATAAAATGTTGCTGATGAAGCTTTTTTTCCTTATCTTATCTAAAATGTTTTTAGATAATGTATGTTGGACATTTGCCAGACATGACTATGATGTCATTTTCTATTTTTATTTGCCAATAACTTTATGTAAATAACTTCATTGGAAATTTGCCAATATAAAATGTTGCTGATGAAGTTTTTTTTATTGTTTTATACAATAAACAATGTATATTCACTTTTACTACCAACCGATCTTTACCATTCAGTGATAACAAGCACTTTATTTTACATTTTAATATTTTATGATGTATTTAAAAGAGTAGTTATTGTTGCAAACTCCATTAGAAATTTGAATTGATATCAGTTTTGGAAAAAGGGAAACGGGGATGTGAAAAAAAGGGGGGGGGGGTTAATTTTTTCTCATTTCAGATTTCATAAATAAAAAGAAAATTTCTTCAAACATTTTTTTGAGAGGATTAATATTCAACAGCATAGTGAATTGCTCAAAGGCAAAAAAAAAACTTTTAAGTTCATTAGACCACATTCATTCTGTGTCAGAAACATATGCTGTGTCAACTATTTAATTTTAGATTTAAAAAGTTTGAAGAAGAAATCTTTAATTGATTTGTAAAATCTTGACATTTGTTTTGTGTAAAAAAAACACCATGTAATGTCAAAAATTTGATCACAATCCAAATTCAGAGCTGTATCATGCTTGAATGTTTTGTCCATACTTGCCCCAACTGTTCAGGGTTCGACCTCTGCGGTCGTATAAAGCTGCGCCCTGCGGAGCACCTGGTTGCTTATTATCTTGAATATTATTATAGATAGAGATAAACTGTAAACATCAATAATGTTCAGCAAAGTAAGATTTGCTGTTTTTGGTTATTATCTTTAATATTATTATAGATAGAGATAAACTGTAAACAGCAATAATGTTCAGCAAAGTAAGATTTACAAATAAGTCAACATGACCGAAATGGTCAGTTGACCCCTTTAAGAGTTATTGACCTTTATAGTCAATTTTTAACCATTTTTCGTAAATCTTAGTAATCTTTTACAAAAATCTTCTCCTCTGAAACTACTGTGCCAAATTAATCCAAACTTGGCCACCATCATCATTGGCGTATGTAGTTTAAAAAATGTGTGGCGTGACCCTGCCAACCAACCAAGATGGCCGCAGTGGCTAAAAAAAGAACATAGGGGTAAAATGTAGATTTTGGCTTATAACTCTAAAACCAAAGCATTTAGAGCAAATCTGACAAGAGATAAATTGTTTATCAGGGTAAGATCTATCTGCCCTAAAATTTCAAGACAAAACAGACAATCTGGTGTTGGGTTGCTGCCCCAGAATTAGTAATTTTAAGCAAATTTTGAAGTTTTTGGTTATTATCTTGAATATTATAATAGATAGAGATAAACTGTAAACAGCAATAATGTTCAGCAAAGTAAGATCTACAAATAAGTCAAATGACCAAAATTGTCAGTTTACCCCTTAAGGAGTTATTGCCCTTTATAGTCATTTTTTAACAATTTTTAACAATTTTTGTAAATTTTTAGAATATATTTTCCACTGTAATTACTGGGCCAAGTTCATTATAGATAGAGATAATTGTAGCAAGAAGAATGTCCTGTAAAGTAAGAGCTACAAACACATCATGCTTAAACAATTTTGTCATGAATTTATCTGTGTCCATTGTTTAATATGCACATAGACCAAGGTGAGCGACACAGGCTCTTGAGAGCCTCTAGTTCTGTTGAAAAATAATATTTACTTTTATTTTTGTACATTTGAAAGATCGAAACTATAATTAATAATAAACAGTTCCTTGGTTTTTTAAGTGATAAAAATCATCAGTAAAACTAGACAGCATGACCCCTGACAGGAGTAACTGCTTTTAGAAGACGATTTTTAGTTTTGTATTGTTTTGTTGCAGACACTTTGATAGATAGAAAGAAAATATAAATACAGATATAAAACAATACGGAAATCATTTGGAGCTAGGTTATTGACCTTAAAAGAAGACTTTTACTTATTTAAGTTTTACTGTTTATCTTTTAAACTTTGACAGTAAGGCAGAAACTACAGAAATAGCGACTGTCAGGATGTAGCCACCATATGCATGCTCTTAAAAACCTGTTGTTTCAAAAATGTTAAAATTGATTGCAAATTGCTTATCTAAATACGAGTTTGGAATGTCGACACACAAAACCGGAATGCTGGTATCAAATGATATTTGTCATCTGTAATCGAGAAATTTTGAGAAATCTTAGCTGTAAAACTTTTTCAGATCCATATCATTGAGATTTTAGTGATGTTCAGTGAGTCTAAAGCATGCATGAAATGTTTGTGGTCTCTTGATAAAAAATTCAAATTGTCTCCATTCATCATTTGAAGCGGTTGTGATGTAAGCATATGTATTCTACAAGTTCTTATCGTTTCAATAGTCAAAGACCAACGGACCATATTTTTCTATTTAGACTACAAGCAAATTGTTGATCATTAAAATTTTCATTTTTATGGATTATACACTACTGTTTTATATGAAGCATACTGTTGAACACGGGTAAACGAGGAAGAAGAAAAAAGTTCCATTGGACAATTTTTTTCCAACGAACAAGACCATCACATTTTGAACAGAATCATTTGAGTAAGTTGAAATGCATTTGTTAGTGTATTTTATATACATGACATTTATATTAATCTGGAAAATGGTATAGTTTTATGTGTATGTATGAGCAAAGAGTAAACAAAGACTAATTTGGAAACGAATACTCACTGCTTTATGAAATTGATGTTTTATAAAACGTTACCATATGAAATTATGAAAAAATGTGTAGAATTTCATTTTCAATAGTGGGGTTTGTAATAATCCAACATTTTTACATTGATTACACACATATTTCATGATTTACCAGTAAAAATAAGACTGGTATAACCTTATGTGGAATTATTCACCAGTAAGCATCCCGCAGTTTTGCGCTTGCATATATAAGAACGTATTAAATACATATGCATTAACAAAGTAGAAGTGTTATTGCTAACATGCTGGTATGATCGAGTTCATGGGAAAGCGTTTAAATCAACCGCGATATTGGACGGAAAATGTCATTTCATCTATTTACAACTTTGTCACTTTATTTCGATAATAATTACTTCGACTGACTTATTTAAGATTTAAAGTCTTGATCAAGACACCACAAAGTATTTCTGCCTTCTGTTTCTAATCACTTACAACGCTTTTATTTTTACAATGTTTTATATGTGTGATCGCAATAATTCGAGACACACGTCAAAAATCTATTTGCTTTTTATTAGATAGATGCTAAAGTAAGACACATGTTTAGAAAGGGCTAGTATCAACCAAATATACCAAGTTACAGCAATAGTCAAGTTTGGTTTGCTGTTGCTTGGATTCCTGTAGATACTTCTTTGATATCTAACCAATGGCTAATTGCACAGAGGTAATATACATTTAATTTACATTTAAAGAATAACAGCAGAACTATAGAAGTACAGCTCATTAACGGGTGTTACACGGACACCTTTTATTTTTTACACGGAGACTTTCATTGATTAGTATATGGCAGTTTAAGTTTTTTATCTGTTTAACTTTGCTTCTTCTTCTAAATGCATTTAATTTACTACTTCTTACTTGAACGTCATACCAGTCAGATGTACGAAATCTACAAATTGTGCAGAACAATTGGCACCATTACTATAATTTGTACTAAAATTATTCTAAAAAATATATATGGAACAAAGAACAGGTCATTAAACCTGATAATGATATCAATAAATTGTAGATTGTAAAGGGATTAAAAGATGCCTTCAGAACGGGTAAAACTGTATCATATGAATGGAGAAGACAACAGTTAGGGGGTGTCCTAAAATTGTTAGACGAAAACAAAGAAGAAATAATGAAATCTTTGAAACAAGATTTGCACAAGGTACGATAATATATATTTTTAGATAAGCCATAAAGACAATATAGGTATAGGTATCTCAATAATAGTGGTGCAGAAATCGTTCAAAAACTCAACTTATCCATATATTCCCTACAATGCAACTGGACATAATGGATTGTATCAATTTTTTGTTTTTAATTTAGCATAATTTTATTAAACAGTGACTAAACTGATGGCAACACTTCTTACATATAGAATAAAGGGCAAATATTGGACATTCGATGTACAACAACAATACATATATGATAAGAAACTATATAGTAGTTGAAATAGATTAACTGTTATTAATGTGTATGCATATGAGCACTACGTGTAGTACATCACTATGAATAATAACCGAAAACGTAACAATAAATATCAAATACAATTTTGATCCTTTGTATTTGGCTAAAAAGTTTTAGTGGTAGTTTAATATCCTGTGATATACTTTTTGAAGTAAAATTTTGGACATTTTTGATACACTTTTTTCTGGACGAAATTAACAAGTATTCTATCACCGATTCGTTCTAAATCGAATTAGTTTTCAGAATTATACTTTGTGTGAAATGATATTCCGATTTATTTTGCAGCCTCCTTTCGAAGCCTTTTTTGAAATTGATCAGTGTAGAAATGACTTGATTGACACGATGAACAATTTAAAAGAATGGATGAAACCACAAAAGGTATCATTATTGCATGCATTTTTCTGACATCAGACTCGGATTTCTCTTGAACTGAATTTTAATGTGCGTATTGTTATGCGTTTACTTTACTACATTGGTTAGAGGTATAGGGGAGGGTTGAGATCTCACAAACATGTTTAACCCCGCCGCATTTTTGCGCCTGTCCCAAGTCAGGAGCCTCTGGCCTTTGTTAGTCTTGTATTATTTTAATTTTAGTTTCTTGTGTACAATTTGGAAATTAGTATGGCGTTCATTATCACTGGACTAGTATATATTTGTTTAGGGGCCAGCTGAAGGACGCCTCCGGGTGCGGGAATTTCTCGCTACATTGAAGACCTGTTGGTGACCCTCTGCTGTTGTTTTTTATTTGGTCGGGTTGTTGTCTCTTTGACACATTCCCCATTTCCATTCTCAATTTTATTTACTATGCAAATAAACTCATTATACATACCAGGATTGAAATTTTATATTTGCGCCTGCAGACGCACGTGTTTATTCTGGAAAAGACTCATCAGTGACGCTCGAATAAAAAAAGTGAAAAAGTCCAAATAAAAGACGAAGTTGAATAGCATTGAGAACCAAACATTCCTAAAAGTTTTGACAAACCACAAAGGTAATCTAATCCTGATGTAGGAAAGCCTTTGCATTTCAATAGTTCCAAGTTTTGCAAACAGTTGATTTATTATTATAACCATATCAATGATAATGTATGTCAACACAGAAGTGCTGAATACAGGGCTGATGATACCCTTGGGGAATAAAATTAGCATTGTAATGTAATAAATTTATATTAATCTACATATCCATGCAGATTCAGCGGGCATGTAATGTTACAATTTAAAATTGATTATTAAAGATACCAGTCTAATATTATAACAGAATTATCAATGTAAGCTTCAGCTACATATTCTCCTTGTTTTAATCTGTCTATCGTTTGCACAGTGTTATTTAATCCCCAGAACAAATTATAGTCGAGATTATGATAAAAAAAATACTACTAAAAGCTGTTATACAACGCCAAGAGTATACCCGTTTAGGTCAGTTAATATAACTTTAAAAGTTTCCAAACGTATAATGAATCCGTGTTGAGTAGTAAATATTAGGTCTATGATTAATTGTACAACCAATTAGATTACATCTTAATTTTACATTTTTAATTCTAAAGGTACAGAAACCACTGGTTAATTTAATGGACAAAGCTCTCATACAAAAACAACCATATGGCGTAGTTTTGATTATAGGAACCTGGAATTTTCCAATTATGCTTACACTTATGCCAATGTTTGGTGCCTTAGCTGCAGGTATGGTAATCAATTCATTCATTAATATCTAATAATGTTCTCACTTCTAAAATATAAAATTGAAATCACTTCAATCAGACACGTTTCATCTGTTGCAGTTCTTTCTTAGAAATGCGAATACATATCAATTAAAGCCTATTTAGACGGTATGCATGCCTCACAGCTATGGCAGACATATTAAGATCGATTAAGCTAGTGAACAAAATGAATCAATTTGTAGTTTTTAGCTTCTAATGTAAGTATGTTCTTACTATGCTTTGAAGATTGAAAATATTAATGTGGTAAATATACAGATTTTACTAAAATGAAAAAAGAAGAAGATTACGTTTTACTAATATACTTCAGTAAAACATGTCGAGTTATATTTGAATATTTATGGATAATTCAACAAATTTAACAAGAAAACGTGAGACATAATTCAGAATGGTAAATTGAGACAAAATATTCATTTCAATGAGTTATCATTGCATGTAAGAAGTCAGTAAATACTATAACAATGGAGATGACGTTTGTCTTTAAAATAAAAGTAGTGAGTATTTTGTTTTGTGCTTTCTGGTTGTTGTGATATATTCTTTTAATTCTAATTCTTCATTGTTCAAGGAAATTGTGTTTTGCTGAAGACCTCTAGAATTTCTTGGAGTACATCAAAACTGTTAGACCATATAGTTCCAAAATACTTGGACAATGTAAGTTGACCGCTTATTAGAATGCATTGAATTATTTCACTGGTGGAAAGTGCGACCCGCAAAATAGTAATTGTTGCATGTGAACCTATACAATAGTTAATAACTTCTCCTTTTTGAAAATTCAATAGATTCGCTGAAAATACGAATAAACCTTTATTCATCATTTCACACACATGCATCAAACTTTTTCATTTTTCACTTTTCTACCTTTTACTCCTTTTTGACCTCGAGCTTCACTGAATTTTATTGTCGAAACGCACAGGTACAGAAAAATAAGAAACCTTAATGTAAATGTAATTGTATCAAATTCAAATGTCATTGCAGAGCCATATGTATATTCATAAACAATGTTTTAGGTTTCTGACATTTACTAGTACTTGCACATAAACGTAATGTGGGTTTGAACGATATAATTGGACTCCCCAATACCCCCATGTCAACTTGACAATCAACTGATACAAGGAAAGCAATAAACAAACATAAGCCGACAAAAAACAGCCATCGTCATAGCAATGGTAAACAGGATGAATAGACAATCAACATTCAACAAAACATTACATGCCTTCGAAAAAACAGGGGATGACTTCAACAATCGATCTGTAACTCCTGAAAAGTTCCTCAATGAGTCCCGTCTTGTGATTATACATTAATAATAGTGGATTGGAAAAGGTGTTGTGGTTTTATAATACCTTCTCCTTTTTTAATCAATTTCACAGGATTGTGTAAAAGTTGTTAATGGAGGTACTGGAGAAACAACAGATTTACTGAAGGAAAGATATGATTACATCTTCTATACAGGAAATACGTCTATAGGGAAGATGGTCATGACAGCTGCAAGTCAATACCTTACTCCAGTCACATTAGAACTTGGAGGCAAAAAGTATTTTTCTTCCTAGCTTATAATGGTTTTTAACTTCAATACATTGTTTGAAAATTACAAAAATTCCAAATATACTGTTGATTTCATAATTCTAACAACATTCTGTAAAATCAAATATTAAGGACACTTATGTTAAATATTAAAAATGTTAAACAAACTTTATTATATAAAAGTTCAAGAAAGCAGATTGAAAAGACCCTGATACGTTAATATGTCCCAATATGTCTGAATGCTGATGAATGCATAGTATATAGATACAAGTAAAATCGTATACTTAAACTGACCGAAGCTCTAGAAATAGTCAACTCTCTATCATAATAGAAAGACCTTAATCCAGGTACAATTAATAAGCAACAACAAAAAATAACGCATAGTTAATCCAACCTAAAAGTTCAATAAAAAATGTTGTTTTCGTCTTACTTGTTTAATAAAATTCTCATAAAAGTCATCCAAATAATTCTATGATGCATTAACTTACAGGGGTAAGATTAGGCTTTTGTACAGGAACGAATGAAATGCCTTTATAATTGATATGATATTTTAATAGAATAAGGTATACAGTAATGTCTTAAACTCGTTTTTGAAAGATCTGACAATCGTGAAAAAATACACAAAAGGTACATAATGAGCATCTGAATTATAAGGAAAATCATACACGAAGGAGACAAGAGAACAAAAATCATTAATTACATTTAAAACACAAAATGAAATATAGATACATGTATATTGTATATAAAGGCAGTATGGCGGCACTGAAATTTACTTGTTTAACTATCTTTAACTTTTAGACATAAATAGGTTTTCCACTACAATATATAATACTTTATACACTATGTTTTATAACACTATTTTCCTTGTTTTTAAGTCCAGTATATGTGGACAAAAACTGTGACCTTAGAGCTGTAGCTAACAGGATTTTATGGGGAAAGACTATAAACGCAGGGCAGACATGTATAGCACCTGATTATGTCATGTGTACGAAAGACATTCAGGTAAGAAGTGTTGTTTATTGGTACAATATGCAAGTTACATGCTATTTAAAACTGAACTTTACTTGGACTGGGACTGATTATTTATGATTTTACGGATGGTGGTTAGTAATTGACATCTGAAAAATAGACAAAAGTAATTTTCTTTTATGAATATGCTTGTCGACACCAAGTGAAGGTCAATCGTAATTGTTGTAGGTCGAGTTATTAAAAGTTTTATAAGTGCCACTTAAAGTTATTGTGGAGTATTCAGACTTATTGATACTCGGATTTTTTTATATATATTATTCAATTCTGGTTAAGGTTTATGACTAAATTATATGAAACAATAAATAAATAATTACTTTAGAAATATGCTTTCAAATATGTACAGCTATGTCCTGTTCGGTAGACTTGTGTGAAAGTATAAACATTAAAGAGTAAAACAGATGGTATACAACTTGAAAGTGCTGTTTATTTATATCCTTCTGTCTTTACATTAACAGGGAAAGTTGATTGAAGCAATGAAGGTAACAATAAATGAGTTTTACCAAGATGACCCGTCAAGCTCAGACAGTTACGGCAGATTAGGGAATGAAAGACATTTCCAGTAATTATGATTTTTTATGCAATCTTAAGGACATTATCTTTTCAGCATGACATTTATCACGTTACTAGTAATTATAAATAAATAAAACAACAAACAAAATGGAAATCATTTTCAATATATAATTTGCAAACGTTTAAATTAGTTTAGAATTTGGTATAAAAAATCATACGAATTATCTACATGTTTGTACTAATGACTACTTTATACAGGCACGATTCCTTTATGAATATTCACACAGATGAATAAACTTAATATAATATCACTTCAAACTAAGCATTTAGTCTCATATTTTGTCACCTTTGTTTTTTTAGTAAGTATATTTGCAAAATCAAGCTCAATATAGGTCTGGTTTCACCAAGCGGAAATTTCAAATAAAGTATACTATATTTTGTTGTAAATTACAAAACATTCCGACAGTTTCTTGTACCAAATTATAAAAAGCAACACTAGAATTGTTTTCATTAACATACATATTTTTTGTTTATATCAGTTCGAATGTTTACATTTAAGACGAGTGAAACAGATTATTGACAGCAGTAAAGACAACATAGCTATTGGTGGGATAACAAATGAAAAGGATAATTACGTGTCACCAACAGTTTTAAAAGATGTCAAGTTTACCGATCCTGCTATGCTGGAAGAGGTGATATGAGTTAAATGTCTGATGATTTTACATGTCAGAAATGAAAAAAGCAATTCGAAATAGAAATAAGAAACTTTTTTTACACGCTTTTGAACTCACTATATGAATGATATTAACGCACCAATGTTGCACCATCAGATGGACATGTTGAACGAGGAATACTGCTTTCTCAAAAGTTGCTAAGACAGGTCTATGAATCAATCAAAGTAAGGTAATCACTCAAGAAAGTTTACGATCGCCATCATGAGCTGATTGGCAATTTTGACAAAAGTGTGTCAGAAATTATATCTAATATTCTTCCTCAGTCATAATAACCTTCCATCAATACAGAAATGTACAAAGAAATAACACGACTTTCACTCCAGTTTTTAGTGGAGTTCGCGTTGTTTCTTATTTATTATTTATAACTGTTGATGTAAATGTCCTTTGGTTTTGTGAGTCTTGGTTTACTCCTTGGTTTTAATTGTTATTGTCTTTGACAAATAATGTTGTTATAATTCAATATAAACATTGATTTCTAATATATTTAGACTATACTAAAAAAAGTATTACCAAACCAAGACAAGGAATCAAAACTATGTATCGTATCGTACTGATATGAAAGTACCGAACATTACAGAAACCCTAAAGCCAATAAAAAGGTCTATATATTTACTGTGAATATTTCTGTTGCATCTTCCTATTGTCTTATTCAAAAATCAATATACACAAGTTTTAATGCAACTAAATATGTTTTTAAAACAGATGTTTGGACCTGTCCTGCCAATAATACCAGTGAACAACGAGGATGAAGCTGTCGAATATATTGTAAATGGGTTAGTTGATTGATGTTCATTCTTTTGGTATTATATATTGTCATTTAGAAGTCTCTTCAGATAACATACATTCACACAGTAAAAACACATATTTATAGCATAGAAGAGGAAATAAACGTCTGCAATGACAGGATTATCCGGAATCGAAAGTCAGAATTATAATTAAAACACCGACAAAATTCTTGCATTAAAAGAATAGATAATTCAAAGCAAGCATATAATCACAAAAGGTGTTTCAAGAAAATTAAAGCTTTCATCGGAAAGCGAGGTATTTCTACAAATGGAAGATCAGTGTTAATAATAGTAAATAGAATGTGAAAACTCAAAAGGACGACACAATTTTTTGTTTTTTTTTTGTATATTTTTGAGCGGGTTAAACGCTTACTGTACCAGTTACAAGGCGACATTCATTAATTGATGAAATATGGGAAACCATTTTTACCGATAGCACAATAACATAGATTTGGCAAAAGAGTTAATTGTCAAAATCGAATTACCTTCTCTTTCGACTTCTATCTATATGTTAACAATCGACAATAAAAATCAGCGCACCACTTTTAAAAGTTGTTATAACGCCAATATTCGACGTTAATTCGTAAATAAATCTATAATTCAAGTGTGTGTTATGAAGTACTTAATTTACAGCGTTGTTAAATTAACAAAAAATATGTTCCTATAAATGTATCATTGAAATTGGTCATCAAATCAAATTTAGTTTTCCAACAACGACTTTGTTTGAATTGCATGGTTTATAAATTTGTTGGTTCCTTTTTATTCTGTTGGATTAAGACTGTTAAAATCATTGATAAGTATTGAAATATATGGCTTGATTGGAATATTAAAGACAGATAATATAGAAGAGACATGAAATGTGACTAACAAAAGAAAAAAGGATAAAAAGAAAGAAAAAAGATACAAAGTGGGTTATCATTTACCGTTAGTTCCATTTAAAAGATAGCACCTTGTCCGAAAAAGGAGGACACAACAAAAAACAGCCAAAACAACAAATTTATCAGTTCAATCATCACAAAGTGTATCACTATAAGGTACTGATAACGTTTTTTATCGGTAATTCGTATATTTTTCCTTTGATCTTACTGCCCAATATTTTCGAGTATCAACGTACTGGCTGTATCACTGAAAATATTAAGCAAAACAGTGTGTGACGTCATAATTACCGATAAACAGAATAATAGGTAGTTTCGTTTTTGATACTGACTATATCATGTGGAATATCTTATCTCGACCTAACGGGCTCGTCTAGATATTCCACATCATATAGTCAGTGTCTAAAACGAAACTACCTATTATTTTATATGCACCCGTCGGGTTTGCTAGTTTTAAGTAAACAAATCCGATGTAACAATCTAGGAAATTGACAAAAGGATAAAATGTCGGCAACGACCAGTGGATTATATCCGTAAATAACTGGATATCAGAACGACTTCAATAATTAATACAAGTGTGGTATAAAAAAAATGTCAGTGGTAACTATTCAATGAAAAGTTGATCTCCAAAGTCACAATTGACAAGACAAACTGTCAAGATTGAGTGAAGATACACTGTTAAATGAGATACCAAATATTTTTGAGTTAAATCAATTTGAGAAATTAAAAGGGATTTCAATATCAAGTACTCAAAATATCCTATATTAGTTGTGGGAGGTTAAGCTAGCTATAAAACCAGTTTTAATTCCCTATTTTCGTCATAAGGAAAAGCCTGTACTAGGTCAGGAATATGACAATTGTTTTCCATTTGTGTGATGTATAGGAGCTTTTGATTTTGCAATTTTATCAGGAACTTTCCGTTTTGAATTTTCCTTGGAGTTCGGTATTTTTTTTGGTTATTTTAGATTTGAATATCTGAGCATATTTTCACAGGGAAAAACCTCTGGCTATCTATATATTTTCAAATGATAAGAAAGTGAAAGACAAGTTTAGGAATTCTACGAGTAGTGGCGGCCTAGTAATCAATGATACAATGTTACATGCTGGAGGTTAGTATGTTGATTATTTTTTTTTGTGTTTACATATAGATTTGAATATTCCTCTCCAAATCTTTCACCTAAACTTGGTTTCATTCGTGCACTGAATCGTTTTTAATCAATTTGGCATGTCAAACCTACCGTACCCGTTTGAATATATCTAATTGTGTTGCTGTAGCTCAGAAATCGAGGTATAGAATGTATATAAGGTATTTTCTAGAAAAAAAATCATCACGATTTTGAATTAATGTATGCAATTTATCTTACAGTAACTGAACATATTTAATATCTTTAATCATTGTGCTCAAGAATATTCAGTCGACGTAAAGCTAGGAAATACACGATGCTATAGAAGTTAAAATCAGTTATAGAATCACACTATATTCAAAAATCGTGAACATTGCTTTAAACTTACAATTGGACTATATACTATCACCTGAAAACAACATGTATTTTATTTCGGTTTGTCACATTTGTTTGATATAAAAGATAGCAGAGGAACAGTCAAACTCATAGATTGAACATAAACTGACAACGCCATGGCTAATAAAATAAAAAGACAAACAGACAAATAATAGTACACAATATAAATAGATCTGCAAATATTTTTATTTGATGATTTTTAAATATATAATTCTTATATGATTTGTATATTAGAGAAATCGTTGATATGATTGGTCAAGAGGACTTTCGGTAGTTGATCTTGACGTTGGTTATTTTTGGAAAGACGACGTTGACCGAACTTCTTTTCGTAAACAATGTAAACAAGATGGCGGCGGTAATAACACCGACGTTAACAAAACTATTTCACTGCAAGTTAATCGTTAAATTAAATAACAAAAACAAATAGATTCGTTTAAAAGATAATAAAAGTTTTTGTAGTTTATTTTTATCAGATTGCAAATGTCATGCAGTTCATATTTTTGCGTAAGCCAACAAATTAGTTCATGCGCCAGGCCTATACAATGACACAAATATACAACTTACGTGGAATAGAGGTTACGAGTGTGGAAACATTTTTCCCTATTTCCTATTTTAAAGAATTATAAGGATTAAACGCCGTTTTAAAGGAATTTATTGGTGTATAATCTGAACCAAGTCACTCACATTTGGACTTTTATTTGTTTGTGAGGGAATTGGTCGAAAGGCGTTTAATCCTATAATAAAATAAATGGTGTATATTGTATGTTTTAGTAATGACCTTGCCTTTTGGAGGTGTTGGGAACAGTGGTATGGGAGCTTATCATGGCAAATTGACCTTTGACACTTTTTGTCATAACAGAGCTTGCTTAGAGAGGGAACTTATATTGGAAGGATTACAGAGGTAAATTTGATCAATGTACATTTTGCACTTATTCATGAATCACAGTTTCAGGTATATTCTTTTTAAATGCTGACTGTTATTTTCATAGAAAAAACCTTGTTCAACGTGGTTATCATTACCAGAAATATGTTACTGTTATATATGAAACATTGATTGAAAATAAAGGAGTCATATATCAGAAATACAACACAATGTATGAAAATATGCAATGACATCTCAACAAATGCAATCCATTTGTCATTTTGAACAATAAAATGTATGTTAATAAAAAAAAATTCAAAAGAACACTTATATACTTGTATGTACAAATCGAAGCGGTTCAACAGTTGAATCTTAATAAAACCATAATTATGTGACTCCAAAGTTATTTTGAAGAAGTTGGTAGTGTGTGATACAAATCATAATAAGGCCACACCAATTCAATTCCTTGTTCGACGGACCCGCCCGCACCTATTGTTTTCTAAACAGATTTAAAAAAAAAATAATTATATTCCCGATTCCCGCATCCGGAAATGTAATCATGTCCATTTCCCGCACCGTTTTTTGTAAAAAAAGATATCAACATTTGTTTTTAAAATCACAGTCTAACCTGTATAAAACGATTTTAAATCATAAACACACCATCACACTGTAAATATCTGTGAGAATATTTGTTTCAGCATGAAACCAATGTACCCAAAGTGGGAGTGCTCCGTAATAAATATATAACAGCGGAAATACCTGTACAGAACAAAACATTGGTTTCTTTCCCCCTTACTTATATTCCCTATCAAAAAATGTTCGTTGTTAGAATAAAGTACAAAGAACTTCTGAAGGATTTACCTTCAACTGCTATTATATTGTATGCTGGCGAAACAAAACTATCCATAGCCGCTGCAAGTTTATGCACCTGTCCTGATTGATCCAGGGGCCTGTCGTTCAGCATTTATCGTTTGCTGATGTGGTTCATTAGTATTTTCCCGTTTGGATATATGAATTAGATCGTTGGTTTTCCTGTTCGAATTGTCTACACTAATAATTTTGGGGTCCCTCATAGCTTGCTGTTTGGTCTGGATCAAAGCCCTGTGTAAAAGGCCGTACTTTGACGTGTGTTTGTTATTATCAGGTTAGGAACAACCCTCCCTCAGACAAGGGGTCATTTTACTGTTGTAGAAAAGAAAATAGAAATACCAAGGATTTGTATAGTGCTACTATACTATACAAACTTTGTCTTGACCATTTAATACCAGATAGATATTTATTTCTTTGGGAAAACATGAGCCCTTTTGTATTAAAAAGTTTTTTATACAAAAAAATATATTACAACTTATATTGACCCCTCATATAAGGGATATTTATAACATTAAGGGGTTGTTTTAAACCTGATTATGACTTGGATGGATAAATGTCTCATTGTGAGTCACACATACATAGACCAGATTTAATTATTCAATTATTTCTTAGTGAACAGGGAAAAATACTTCATAAATTAAAGAAATGTCAAAGTACAATTGATAAATCAAGTTTTAATATTGTCAAAACCTACTACTTTATGTTTACAAAAAAAAATTATAATCGCTCGCCTTTACTTTTCAAGATTCGCCTCAAAAAATTGTAAATTAAATATTATTTTATTAAAATTTTCAAATCGCTCGCTCGCCCCAATTTTTGGAGTCCAAATATCCGTAGAACAAGAAATTAAATTGGTGTGGCCTAGGAAAATGTTTTACTGCTTTTGAAAAATTCATCTGAAACTAACATAGTAAACAGTAACATACCTTTAGAAGCCTGGCTGACCCCTAGTTATCTGTATTGATACGTAATGAAATCGTGCTGTTCCGTGACAAATTTGTTACAAATCGTTTTGTAATTTGTATCCTCAACAATTACGAGGTGTAACTGTTCTAATACGTATACATATAGTTCTCCGGAACTAACCGTAGAAATCAATCGACCCTACGAATAAGTACGGATATAATACCATTCTGAAAGGGAATAAAACGGATTTGTACGTTCTTATACGGTGAAATAAGGTTTACTATGTGTTTTTTTTTATATCCGTGGTCAAAATTTGCACATGTTCAAAATTTTGCAAGGAAATACAAGTACTACTACGTATGACTACGGCTACAACACGGAATGTTTCTCATCTTACAGTTATTGTCACAGACAAGATAACAATATAGTTTTAAAAAGGCAAAGAGTATGAAGAGATCGGTTATATTATATAGATGCATGGCATAAACTTGGAAATCCGTATTCATGTAAATGATTTTTCTTGACCAAAAACTAACGCTACAAATGACCAAACTATTTTAAAAATTCCCCGATAGTGGTGGGAGTTATAAGAGGCTTGAACTTAAGTTTGATCTGTCAGTTGTTATGGATTTCTTTTTTTTAAATTAACCTTTCAGTTCGGTACATTTAGTATGAAATTCAAAACAGTGTGGCTGTAGCCATTGATTGACACATTAAATTCATCCATTGACTGGGACAATTTACGTGAACGTTTGTCTGTAACGACCATTATTCACGACGTACCTTCGATAGACATTTAAACTGTGGGATCACCAAAGGTTTCTAAACGCCTTTAATTATAAAGTAATTCGAAAAAATAATCAGGAATAACCTTTATGTTTTGATTTATATAATTGGTATAAATCAAAACATCGTGTTATTTCTGATTTTTTTTCCGACTTACTTTATTGAGGTGTTGAGAACCTTTGGTGACCCCATAGTTTAAGTGTCTTTAAAAAGTACATTGTGATCAGTGGTCGTAACATACAAACGTTCACCTAAATTGTCCCAGTCAATGGATGAATTTAATGTGTCAATCAATGGCCACAGCCACACTGTTTTGAATTTCATTCTATTTATACTTTTTTATGAACTTATATCAAAACATTTTAGCTTTGGTTTTATTCATTTAGCATACGGTACCCTCCATACACACAAAAGAAGATACAGATTATTCAAAGGATAACACAGAAGAAACTGAATCATTCACCATTTAAATTGCCTTTCTCTGTTGTTCTCATAGGAATGATTGTAGCGGCATTTCTTCTTCAGGTATGAATGACGAGTTATTGAAAAACATTAGGTTAATTTTGATGTAGACTTCCGTATATATTTGGATGGGTGATTAAAACCTAGCCTAGCCTTGGTTCAATATCGTTCTTGTAATCAGCAATCCTTTATCAACGAAATCATGAAAGGAAACATAGACCCATATATATTGTATCAACATGGAGATATGGAACTTTCAGAATTATGATCTATTTAGAACACTTTGAACTCGCTTGAAATTTAACCAATACATGAAACTGGATCAAAAAGGGATCATATTATTACAGCACGATTAAATGAGAACATCACACTCTGCTACATACTTAATATTCTTGCTAGAAGTGGTATTTGCAGAGTTTATTCTGGTATGTTTTATCATTTGGAGTGCTTAAAATATTTACAGACATAATCAGGTCCTCTCCAGAAAAAAGAAAGGTGTGCATAAACATAAAATAAGTTTGTTTAATGATAAATGTTTATATAGCAAATGTTTTAGGTTCATACTGTAAATGTAAATAACACTATGAACTCGTTGCGTCCGATTTACCTTAATCACGAACGCTCATACCCGAAAATCTGAAAGACAAAGGTAAATAAGACCTATGTACATGAAGCGCTGTACGACCAGAAGAGACATGATTTACCTGTACACATAAACAATTCATACCACATCTTCTTATATCTATTTACAAAAAGGAAATAATCATTTTGTCCCAAAAAAAAAGATTTTACAAATTTCTTACTTTTTCTATTTTTCTTCTATTGTAGATGCTTGCCTTGTTCGTCGAATAGACCATGGAACCAGCTTAAATTGACATTAAGATTCAAGTGCACACTACAACAAAAATATTTAAGTCACCGTACGGCATTCAACAATAAGCGAGCACATACCATAGGGTCCGCCATTTGTCGAACTACAGGCTTCTGGCTTGTTTACCTGTCTATTAGATATATTAATATATACCAGTAATTAATATAGCAGTTTTGAGTACAATATGAATAGTTGGGATCTGAAAATGCATTACGCCGAACATGCATTTAGATACCTTAAATTACTGCGATTTTCTTTATTCAAACTAAGTTTGAGCTTTTTTATGCATAGATGTGCGATGAGCTTTAACTGACAAGTAAATTTAAAGAGCTATGTGAGTGTGAATGTATGTTTTATTCATACCCAAATATATGCATATTTGGTTGTCTTTCAAATTTCATAAACATAAACAATAAAACAGCTGTGGACACAAATACTTGTTTTCATACATATTTTATTCAATTATGTTCATTTAAATCAGAGGTTCACCTAAGACATAATCATTTATTGATTCTTAAACAATTATTTTCAAAAATTATTTCAGTGCAGTAACAAGCTGCAGCCAAAATACAACATCCCCTTGCTCGTCGTTTGGGAATTCTATGTACGATTGGGATTGAACGACTTCTAAAATATGCAAAGGAAAATCACGAGCAGATATGTGTTCAAAGACCACAAGGAAAAGTACATTTTCGTTATTGCGTTCGTAAATACTCTCCATTCTCGCCATATTAAACTCGAACATACACCAGTAAGACTTTAGATAATGATAAGTCATGATGACAATAGTTTTACGACTATTGTGAATAGCGGAAGTAATGTTAGTAGCTATATCATTTCCGGGTAAAAAGTTTCTTTTATGTAAGCATAGACGGATACCATTTTCTTTTTCCAGTGTTTGAAGTAACTGTGTATGAATAAATAATCGATCTTCATCTGCATAAGACACGAAAGCGTCATACATGTATTCATTTTCATCTTCGTCGATTTGTGGTATCTTACTTCGAGATCTAATTTTCACCATATAGTAAAAGTATCTTAGCTTCCATCGAAATCGGTAGCTAAAACCCAAGATAAGAACAATGAAAAATAGAAGAATTGTAACAACTAGTACAGAAATTAGAACTTCATATGATGTACAATCTTTTTCTAAACGTTTGTAAATTTCTGGGATGTTTACCATAAGGATACGTTTTCCAGTTGATAATTGACAAAAGGTATGATTTTTATTAACAAGTTGCACACTTGTACCACCAATCCATTTTATAAAACTCTCGGAGTTACATGTGCAAACCAGTCTGTTTTCTAACAGGTTTATAGAAAGATTTTTACTCATATCAACTATATGATTTATCTCAAGAATCGTATGACTATCGATCAATGTAAGAAGGTTATTTCTTAAATTTAGGTATGATAGATGTGACAAATGAGATAATTTGAAATCGATTTTTCCTAAAAAATTAGAACTAAGATCTAAAATTTCAAGCTTTCTCTGAGATTTGAAAATCTGATTAGGCAAAATGGAAATCCTGTTTTCAGATAAATCAAGTTTTTTTAAATTGAGCAAATTTTGGAATATTTGTCCGAAGGTATCGGACGGTAACACAAGACCTAACAAATTATTTCCCAACAATAGTTCCTCTAATTTGCTAAAGTCGGGACTAAAAAAGAATGTCGAAATGTTGGAGCACACATTTGAAGATAGGTTTAAGTATTTCAAATTCTTAGTATTTTTTAAAGGATCAATCAATTGTGATAAGATATTGTTACTCACATCGATACGTTCTAGTTTATTATTGGATAAAGTTACTGCCGCTATCTTATATTTGGAGTCACTAGATCTAAAACGCAATGTTTTTAGTCTATATGGTATAGGTATGATGGTAACAGCATTGTCATCATGGTAATGTTGTCCACTTTCAAACAATAGTTCTTTATTCTGATTTTCATTATATTGAGCCTCTCTATGCCAGGTACATACAAAGTTCATGTTGCATGTTTCGGGGTGACGATCTTCCTTGTGAGCTTTAAACATATCGGAAATGTCAAAAAGTTCTATTGACATGGACATCAGGTCATACAGGTACGGTCCTATAGAAAACATGTTATCTCTTGTTGATACATATTTTAATGTTTTGGGGAAATATTTCAGAGCACCAGATTCTATTTGCTGCAAACGGTTGCTGTCCAAATGAAATTCTTCGATAGCCGTGTTGTTCAGATGTCTGATATGAGATGTTTGTAAATATGTGTTCATATCAAAAACCTTATGAATTTTGTTTAATTTTAGAATTTTAATTGCGGAAAACTGAAGATCGATCGTAACATTTTCTAAGACTTGAAATTTTAAACATGTATTTCCTGATAAATCAAGGGAGATAATATTTTTCATTTTATCAAAAGTACCTTTCTGCACTGATTTTATTTTGCACATAGATAAATTTAAATGATGAATTTGTGGTAAATACTGAAATGTCTGTGGTGTCAAATGAATAATTGAACAATTTCCTGTAAACCCGGATACATCTAGACGCATCAAACGTGTCAGATTACTGAACTGTTTACCTAGAATAGTTGTCTCTCCATATGCAAAATCCATTTTCAACGTTTCCAAACGCAATAAGTATGATATATTAGGTTGAAATTCTTGATAAAAGTTTCCTTTCAAATTCAAATAAACCAAGCTTTGAAAAATGGTAAAAACATTGTATGTTAAACTTTTCCTACCGAGACTATTTTGTTGGAGGTCGAGTTCTGTCAACTGTTCCAATCCGATGAAGGATGATGGCGAAAGTGTATTTATACTATTGAAGGAAAGATCCAACGTTCTCAGAAGCCTGTTTTCTAAAAATGTACCGTTTTTAACCTCGTTTAAACTATTCATTCGCAGTGTTAGTTTCGCAATTATATCCGGAAACCTCCGTATGTGTGTCATGTGTAGCCCTGAACAATCAACAATATAAAGCGACGATTTGTTGTCTTTGTTACACTGACAGTCATGATAGAATTCACATGGTGTAAAGCCATTTTGACTTTTAATTGTTGTAGATAACGTCCAAGGTATTCCGAATACTAGAAATAGTATATAAAACGACTGCATCATGCTCAATTATTCAATGATATGATGGTCGTTATCATTTCTTCTTAAAATGAAGAACATCGAAACGTAGATGAGTTACCGGTTATTTAACACGAGTATATTCAACGTGGTCAGTCGTTAAGTTTTCTAAGTTTATGAATACAATTTCAAAAGACGCTTTGTGTTGAAATAAAAAAGTCAAACATATATCTATATGCTTCCGTGTCAATTGTGTAACGTTGGAAGATAGACATCTAAAATATATGTACCATTGTCCCCTAACATTCACAGCTATTCATGATCATATTACATGTACAATTTCCCATTGCTTTTCATATGTGTCATCTTTTAAAAATTCGTTAGAACTTCTTTCTTGTGTACATGCAATCATGCAAGTGTATTTAATAATGGAATAAAAGATATCTGTCTCTCCTTTATTGTTATCATCTATAATAGAACTTATTATTTTTATAGATAAATCAGCGTATTTGTACGAAGATTTTTTGTTAGTTCAAAGTTGATACTTTTTATCCTCTCATTATAGAATATTACGATCTTCATCTGTTTGTAGAAGTTGCTACACAACTAATATTTAGTTCAATATCAGATGTTAGTAAACACTGTGGTGTACAAATAACTGTAACAAAATCAATAAACGCTTAAACGACAAAATCGAAAAAGTTCACAATTAAAGCAATCATGCCTTCAACAATTATAAGAACAGTGTACACTAATACACAAAATTAAAAATTAAAAAAACTTATTCATCTTTACCAAATTCAACTGTTGTGTAAAGCTTGAAGTGAATCGGTCAATGCATATTGAAGCAATGGACCAATATGGAAACAAATATATTTACATCCGGCAGTTAAATTTCACACTGCTTTCTGTCCTTTTATCTATTTTAGTGTTGTGCCATTGCGTTGTCCGACTGTTTTCAACATATGAGTTTGTCTGTATATTTGTATCATTCTCCTCGTGACATTTAAAGATTTGAAGAAATCAGTACAAGCATCTTAGAGCTATTTCGCTTTTTTATGCATACATTTGCTCGACTATCAAGAATGGCAAAAGTAAAGACCATGAATAATGAAAGGGAGCTAAATATTGATATATTCTAGACCTGTGATTAAATCTCAGGGAAAAGTATCACAGCAAAAGAGAGGCGAAATATACCAAAGGGTCA
The DNA here is from genome assembly GCA_037788925.1 of Mytilus galloprovincialis. Classification (NCBI taxonomy): domain Eukaryota; kingdom Metazoa; phylum Mollusca; class Bivalvia; order Mytilida; family Mytilidae; genus Mytilus; species Mytilus galloprovincialis. Next base: position 26,812,176 of record CM075341.1, read on the forward strand.
GCCAACTCATGAATGACAACTCCATTGCTTAAAAAGACTAAAGAGAGTACTAGTAGTAGAAGGCGTTTTAGAATTTGAAATTTTAATGACTTAAGTGTCATAACTCTAGAATCACAAAATTGGAAATCGACGAAATCGAAAGGGAGCTTCTTTTGTCAATCCTAATGGTTTGTTAACATTTTTCAACAATTGGTTTAAAGCAAAACATAATATATGATAAGGCTACTGTGTTGGTCACTTGGATTTGAAAATCAATGAGCATACCAAGTCTACCAACACACATACTACAGATGTTCATAAGACATAAATTGTCTGATAAATATTTTTACAAATTTGAAATTGGTCCCACGTATGAACAATAAGGCGTCAAACTTTTACAAATAGCATTTCGCTAATGTGATTTGTTTATATGCCCTTTTGTGATTCTTTGTTACATATTTATTTGTTTTTATAGTAAGATTATGACACAATGTTGACTTCTGTATCCCTATTTTTGACATTTTCACCTTTCTGTCTGTTTGTTTTGTTCACACATCGTAGTCACACTAATGTAATTTGATGCGACTGTTATACAGGGGAGTGGTTTAGCTAGCTATAAAACCAGGTTTATTCCACAATTTTCTACATAAGAAAATGCCTGTAACAAGTCAGGAATATGAAAGTTGTCCTCCATTCGTTTAATGTTTCAGGCTTTTGATATTGTCATTTGATTAGGGATTTTCCTTTTTAAATTTTCCTTTTTAACATGAAAACATCAGAAAATATCAAAAATATAAACTGATTGACTTTAGATATAAAACAATTTTTCTTGGTTTTATTTTTTCAAAAATAGTATCAAAAGGATGATTTTTGGTTATTTATACATTGCGTACATCTTCCTAGAGAATAAAAGTTGATAACTTACTAACCTGAGCAAGTCTTGAAAAGTGAAGTGAATGGATCATGTGTTGCATTCAATATCTTTTATTTAATTAATTAAACGTTTACGATTCGCAACGCAGCTACTCAAATATTAAAATCCAAATCACGCCATTGAAATATTACAGTCACGAACTTCCCAATAGGTCGTTAATGTTAACGCTGCATATTAACAGGAACTGTAAAAGATCCATTGTACAAGGCCAACCGCAAGTTACATGTTAATACCCCGCCACCCCAACAAAATGAAAATAGTCTTCGCCATTTGCGGAATCTATTCTCATCAGCGACATCAAATAAAAACAAAATTAACTGACGCCATAATAGAGCAATAAATACTAAAACGTGTTCCGTGTACTTAATTTTCTGAATGTTAATTGAGTGAACATGCTTGAGTTGCCAGCATTTTCTTTAATCTCCCCCCAAAAAAAGAGGAATGCGGAAAATGCAGATGTTTAAAAAGTTTAGTGTTATATCGGTATTTGGGTGTCAAAATATTGTTATTAATTTTTATTATTTTTCTGGCATTCTTATCAGTATTGATTGTTGGAACATAAAAATGACACTTTTGTAGATTTGGAGTACATGTATGGAGATTATTGATATATTACTAAATTTCACAAGATTAAATGTTTTAAAAGAGAAAACGCGTCCAAATATCCGTTTCCTTATTGATCTTTCTCAATAATTATCAACAGGACGTAAAATTTATCGGTCCGTAGACTAAGCTTTTCTGTTTTTATTTATGGGGGTAGGTAGTATTAGAAAAATTAAGTTTTTCCTATAAAATACCCGTATACTTCCTTACTTATTTAATTACCTTGTGCGAATTTCCGGCACGAACACTCCATGGTTGTCATGTAAAATTGAAAAGGAAATGGTTCTATTTCATAAAATTAGGATTCTACTGATATTTTACTACAAACCATGTCCTCTGTATTATTTACAGATGTTTGTACTGTTCAGTGATTATAAAAAAAATGTTGTTTAATGAATTTCAATATCCTGCATATACCATGATTATCAACAACATATGGTAAATCGTTGACAGACCCCTACTAAATATTTAAAACTATCATTCTGCATTGATATTAATGTCTGAGAGTATATAAGATACACCGCATTGGACTTTTATGTGGTACTAGATATATCTAATACTTAGATAGAAGTGTTATCATTTACCAGAACATGTTAGCAAACAAACAGGAAAAAGACATGATAGTACATGTACAACGATTCATATTTGATGACAAAAAAATAGAAGCAATTTAGATTGCATTCTTATTTATAACCACAAAAATCTGCTAAAAGTGTTACTGCATTTGTTAAATATAAGATAATGACATGTTTCCTATTTTAGCAAAACTAAGTGGTCTTTTTCAAAGAACAGTAAATATAAAATATGTATTCAATCTGCCATGTAAATTGAATGTAATCGTCTCATATTTTAGGGGCTTACGCCACTCACATATAATAAGCTTACATCTAATTAATGAAAGTCCTATTTGAATAAAAATCCGTTATAAAACTGACATTTGACAATTCACAATGTATGTCGCCTCTTAAGAAAGTAATAGATTTGACGCGCGCAATGAGCAGACCAACACGTTTAATAAAACATTCGTACAAGTGGTCCGAGAACACAATTATTTCGTACTGCATTTCTTTTAGAACATAAATGAAAATAAAAAAAATCCCACCTGCGCTTTCTCAAAGAAACTTTTACAGTGTGTTGTACTACTTTTGGGACAAATTATATCAAAATTATAGAAAACTTCATCGGCTCTAACTCAAAATATGGACAATTTTATCTTTAGGGCGTCTTGAAATCTTTTGACAGCTTCCGAAGTGCTAATTTTCAACCTTTTTCACCTGGACCAAATCACTACTTTCCTTTAAAATTCTGGACCCAAATTTTTTTACAGTGTAATTTCACCCCCATACTTGCAATTTGAGGCAATAAACATGGAGAAATAAATTTGGAAGGGGTATAAAAAATAATGGCAAGTAACCCACTGTCAACACTAGGGACTATATTCGTGAACAACGAAAAACAAGGGACGACAATTGTGGTCTCGGACCAAGTCATTGGGCCGGTAACAAGAATTGTTATTACGAGAGGTCGTAAGTATTGAATTAAGGGGAAGATAAGACAATTCTAAGATCATTCAAAGAGTGTAAATCAAAGCTCCCTCAGGTTGTTCGTAGATTGGTCTTATTTCCCCCTTAAGTTGCATTTTGTTATAATAAAACACCCATGCAACCACGCATCCCATATTGCATGATAGGACCCGACACTACTAATTTCGTGTTTCGGCAGTTAAGCTTGGGATGGTCATTTTAAGATGCATTATTTGAATATAATCAAATATGAAAATTATTCATGTTGATATTGACATATTTATATTTTAATTCTTCTTCAATAGATCTAGTTATTATGACAGATCGGCCATCATCAGGGGTCCAACTGTCAATTTTATGTTAAAGTATTTAACTTTGATCTACTAAGCATATCTCCGATACTTTAATGTTTGCTATACGAAACTATTGGTGCTGTATTGAATATTTGTACACAGTCTTCGTCGAACTGTAATAAATACCAGCGTTTCATTATACGTTTCTTTTTTTTACGTATATATGGATTATATTTAATTATTAAAACTAAAGGTTTTAATAATTAAATATAATCCATATATACGTAAAAATACTTTGCTTCTCTTTAGATTTGTTTTGTTGTAATAAATCAGTACGGTCAATTGATAAAGCATCAGTGATACTATCATCTATTTCAACGTTAGCATAACCCCTGTCTTATAATTTCACTTTGAAATTAGTTAGATTGTTTATTAATTTGTTATGGTCACTTGTATTTCCAATTTGCCGTATTGATTCACCTTTAATAAATCCTCTAAATACATGCTGTGAGTGACAGCTATTTCTGTGCAGAAACAGATAAGAATTTGTTTCTTTAAAATGTATTTCGAGGTCAAGAATGCCATATGTTGTAAATCTTTGACTTTTAATTACATCAACATCCAAGAACGACATTTTATCGTTTTTGATTTCATCGGTGAACTTTAATAAGGGGTTATAATCATTTGCTAGACGAAAAAAATCTATAATTTCATCTGATTTTCCATCATATATTATGAATCCATCGTCTCTATATCTGCCATGAAAGAATATTTTGTCTTTATATTGAAATGCAGAAATAATTGATTCATTATTTCAAACATAGGTATGTCACAGATTTCCGGTGAAGGAACTGCACCAATTGCCGTACCTATTATTTGTTTGTAAATTTTTCCCATCAAATTCAAATACATTGTTTTCTAAATGATTCTCAACAAATGTATTAATACATTGACTGGCGGAGCATTGCATTTGAAGTGTGATTTGTCAAAACTGTCATAGGCTCATATTTGATTATATTCAGTTAATGCATCTTAAAATAACCATCCCAAGCTTGACTGCCGAAACAATTTTGCACCTGTCCGAAGTCAGGAGCCTCTGGCCTTTGTTCGTCTTGAATGATTTTTAATTTTAGTTTCTTGTGTATAATTCGGAGTTTAGTATGACGTTCATTATCACTGTACTAGTATACATATTTTTAGGGGCCAGCTGAAGGACACCTACGGGTGCGGGAATTCTCGCTACATTGAAGACCCATTGGTGGCCTTCGGCTGTTGTCTGCTCTATGGTCGGGTTGTTGTCGCTTTGACACATTTCCCATTTCCTTTCTCAATTTTTTTCGTTCAACCGCACTCAATAACGCTTCTTGAGGTAGATTAGTACACATCTGTGTTATATCATACCAAACCAACAGGCTGTGCTCCATAGGTTTTAATTTCTCAATGATATTAATGAACGATGTAGTATCTTTTATATATTATGTAGACTGATTTTGAACTATTGGTATAAGAAAATAGTCTACGTAATGACCTATAAGTTCAGTTACAGAACCACACTGTGATATGATTGGTCTGCCAGGTTGAATTATATTTAATTCATTTAATCCATCATGTTGTATTTGTTTAAACGTCTCTGTTTTTAGACGGTGAATTTTTGGAAGAATATAAATTCTCCCTAATCGTGCATCTCTTAATTTTTTACCATTTGTTAAAAATTTAAATGATATTTTTTCGATTATGCCTTGGTCGTATAATGATTTAACATACTCAATGACTTGGATTTTCAGTTCTGCTATGTTAAATGAATCTAATTGGCAGTAATGTTGAGTATTTAGTCTTGTGAATTCTGTTAAGTAGTCTAGGCTGTCTAAAATATCACAATTTGAATTTTTATCTGCCTTTTTTATTACTATTGTTCATCATTTTTCAAATTGTGTAGCGCTATGCTTTCGCCCTTAGTAAGATTGTTTTTTACATTTCTTTCTATTGGTAGAAAAGACAATTCAAGCTTGTTTAAATCTATATAATTTTCCAACGTATGGCACGTAGAGGCAGGTTTATATCCTGTATTGCTACGAAATGGATGAAGGTCAGTTTTTTCTTGACTGAACGTATACCGACATCGTAATTTTCTAGCAAATTCATTGTAGTCTTAGACATTTTTGCATTTTTGCTTGATGGCGTTGGTATAAATTTCAAGCCTTTCGCCATCAGGATATATTCCTAATTTGATAATCTGCGTTTTGATAGATTAATTACATGCTTTTTCGCATGTGCAGTTCTTTGCTGCATATTGTATTTATCCCGTTCTGTTTTTATTGTAGAATTGGAATTTTTGGGACCCGACACTACTAATTTCGTGTTTCGGCAGTTAAGCTTGGGATGGTCATTTTAAGATGCATTAACTGAATATAATCAAATATTAAATAAAATTAACGGTATCAATTTTCTTGCACCAGATGCGCATTTCGACAATACATTTCTCTATAGTGATGCTCGTGGCCAAAATATTTGAAATCCAATGCTTATATAAAAGATGAAGAGCTATAATCCAAAAGGTCCAAAAAGTATAGCCAAATCCGTGAAAGGAATCAGAGCTTTGCATGAGGGAGATACATTCCTTAATTTATAATAATTTCTATCATTTTGTAACAGCAAATTTGAATAACACAAAAAAAATCCGTATTTTCATGCCAGTACCGAAGTTCTGGCTACTGGGCTGGTGATACCCTCGGGGACTTATAGTCCACCAGTAGAGGCATCGACCCAGTGATAGTAATAAAATTAACGGTATCAATTTTCTTGCACCAGATGCGCAATTTAATTTATTAATAAATAAAATTATTCATGTTAATATTGATATATTTATATTTTAATTCTTCTTCAATAGATCTAGTTATTATGACAGATCTGCCATCATCAGGGGTCCAACTGTCAATTTTATGTTAAAGTATTTAACTTTGATATACTAAGCATATCTCCGATACTTTTATGTTTGCAGATATGCTTAGTAGATCAAAGTTAAAGACTTTAACACATAAAATTGACAGTTGGATCCTGATGATGGCAGATCTGTCATAATTACTTGATCTATTGAAGAAGAATTAAAATATAAATATATCAATATAAACATGAATAATTTTCATATTTGATTATATTCAAATAATGCATCTTAAAATGACCATCCCAAGCTGCCGAAAAACGAAATTAATAGTGTCGGGTTTTATCATGCAATATGGGATGCGTGGTTGCATGGATGTTTTATTATAACAAAATTAAATCTTAAGACGCCCTTCAGGCGTTAGTAAGACATAATAATGCTTCTTGTTACCGGCCCCAGGTTTCAAAAATCCCTCTTTTGATACCGAACGACGCTATTGTTTTTTGTTGGCAGTGATTAAACAAGCACAAGAAATATAATAAAGTATTTTTAAGAACTATGTCTCAAGAACTGTGGAAGCTTATAAACAAACTAATAGGAGCATATATTAAAGATTTTTTTTTTGCATTAGCGATGGTCTTAAGATTGGCAACCAAAACTATTAGGGTTAATCCCAATGGTCATAATTCACAACTACAACAAATCAAATCAAATGATTGGTTTTTATTTATTATTTACAAAATATTTTCAGTATCAGCAAACTGTTCAAATTTTAATTAAATATTTCTGTCACTGACAAATGTAAAATAAATGTTCTACTCTGTTCGCGTTAGTCTATGCGTGGAATGTGAGATAATTTTCTTTACCTGTTTCTCTCCGAAAGAAGGTGGAGGATCTTACGCTTTTTCACTTTTTTGCAACATTTTGAAATGTTTCGGTACAATGTTATTTTAATGCCGTAATAAGCTGTTGCCAAAATACTACATCCCCTTGCTCGTCGTTTGGGAATTCTATGTACGATTGGGATTGAACAACCTCCAAGATTTGCAAAGGAAAATCACAAGCAGATATTTGCTCAAAGACCACAAGGAAAAGTACATTTTCGTTATTGCGTTCGTAAATACTCTCCATTCTCGCCATATTATACTCAAACATACACCAGTACGATGTCAGGTAATGGTAAGTCATAATGACAACAGTTTTTCGACTATTGTGAATAGCGGAAGTAATGTTAGTTGCTATATCATTTCCGGGTAAAAAGTTTCTCTTATGTAAGCATAGGCGAATATCATTTTCTTTTTCCAGTGTTTGAAGTAACTGTGTGTGAACAAATGATTGATCTTCGTCTGCATAAGACACGAAGGCGTCATACATATATTCATTTGTATCTTTGTCGATTTGTGGTATTTTACTTCGAGATCTTATTTTCACCATATAATACAAATACCTTAGCTTCCATCGAAATCGGTAGCAAATACCCATGATCATAACTATTATGAAAAGTAGAATTGTTACAACTAGTCCATAAGTAAGAACTTCATAAGATGTACAATCTTTTTTCAATTTTTTGTAGAGTTCGGGAATATTTTCCATGAGAACACGTTTTCCTGTTGATAATTGACAGAAGTAATGATTTTTATCAACAATATGTACACTTGTACTTCCCATCCAATCTATAAAACTTTTGGAATTGCATGTGCATACCAGTTTGTTCTCAGACATATATATATAGACAGGTTGTTCCCCTTGTGAACTAGAGAATTAATCTCGACAATAGTATGGCTATCGAGAAATGTTATAAAGTTATTTCTTAAATCTAAGTATGACAGCTTTATCAAATGTGATAATTGAAAGTCAATATTTTCGATAAAATTGTCACTAAGGTCCAGAAATTCCATTTTTCTTTGAGACTTAAATATCAGTTTAGGTAATTTTGATATTCTGTTTTGAGATAAATCAAGTGTCATTAAATTAAGCAAGTGTTGGAATGTGTTTCCATGACTATCAGATGGTAAAGCCAGTCCTAGTAGATTATTTCTTAATAACAGCTTTTTCAACATGTTGAAGTCTGGACTGAAGAAAAATGTTGACACGTTCGAGCACATATTTGAAGACAGATCTAGGTATCTCAAATTCGTTAAATTTCTTAAGGGGCCAATCCAACGTGTCAAAATATTGTCACTCAGGTCAACACTTGTTAACGTATTATTTGATAAGTCTATTTCCGTTATGTTATATTTTGATCCACTAGACTTTAAAATTAATGTCTTAAGATTGTAAGGTATGGGTATGTGCGTCCTACGAAATTTATCCTGTTCAAAAAACATTTGTTTAGATTTCGAATCATGAAAAACATTATAGCTTTCATCAGTGTGCCAAGTACACACAAGATCTAAATTGCATTTTTCAGCGTGTTGATCTTCCGTGTGAAATGAAAACATGCCGGATGCATCTACAGTTTCTAATGACAACTCAAGTAAGTCGTACATGTAATGTCCTAGGGAAAACATGTTGTCTTTTACTGATAAATAGATCAAAGTCCTGGGGAAAAACTTCATAGCACCACGTTCTACTTGCTGAAGACGGTTACTGTCCATATGAAGCTCTTGGATTGATGTGTTATGCAGATGCATTATATGGGTGGTCTGCAAATATGTATTCATGTCGAAAACTTTATGGATTTTGTTGACTTTTAAAATTTTGATTGCGGAAAACTGAAGGTCGGCTGTTACGTTTTCTAACACCTGAAATTTTAGGCATGTATTTTCTGATAAATCAAGGAAGGTAATATTTTTCATCATATTAAAAGCTCCTCTCTGCAAGGATCTAATTTTGCACTTAGCTAAACTGATATTTCGAACGTGTGGTACATTTTGGAATGTGTGTGGTGTTAAAAATGGCGCTGAACAATGTCCTGTCAATCCAGAAAAATCCAGAAGCTTTAGCCTTTTGAGATCACCGAACTGTCTATTCAGAATAGTTGTTTTTTTAAACACAAAATCCATTTCCAAAATTTCCAATCGAACCAAAGATGATATGTCTGGTTGATAATCATCATAAAAATTTCCTTTCAAATTTAGAGAGACCAAGTTTTGTAACTTGACGCTCCATTGATGTGTAAAACTAATCTCACTCAGGTTGTTATATTGGAGGTCGAGTTCTTTTAAATGTTCTAACCCGATAAAAGATGATGGCGAAAGTGAGTTTATTCTATTGAAAGAAAGATCCAACGATCGCAAAAGTCTGTTATCAAAAAAGATACCATCGTTAATCATCTCCAATCTATTCATTCGCAGTGTAAGTTTCACAATTGTATTCGGAAACTTCCATATTTGTGTCATATTGAGTTCTGAACAATCTGCAAGGTAAAGAGATGATCCCTGGTCTCCTTTACACTGACATCTCTGATAGAACTCGCACGGTTTAAATAATGTATACATTGCAATTGTTGAAACTGAACTACAAAGTGTTCCGAATGTAAGAAATAGTAAATATAACAACCGTATCATGGCTATTCAATATAAAACGTATTAACTAGATTTCTCAACGTTGATTTTGGTGAAGATTAAGTGACGAGGATATCATATAGAAATACCAGAACTTTACTTCAATCTCCAAATCAAATGCTTCCCTCTTAAACACATATGTATTTAAATGTCAACTCTTTGAAAATATGGAATATGAGTTGTGACTACACGTGATATTAAGATTGTGATACAATACTTTTACTTTTACTTCATTATTTCCTTGTCATTGATTTAACATCAATCAATAACGTAAAGAGAAATATCAAAAACCTTATGACTGCATATATAAATCTTAAATAATGATTTGTTCCTGCTTTTACTGCGTTTTATAAATGCACATTCCTTCTTTACTTCCTACAAAAGTAAATATTGTTGCAAGTTAATTCGTTGTACAGGAAATTTCATTGCATAATATTGTGCAGCTTAATTAAGCACTACATAAATTGAATGCAAAGTAGTATAATTTTACAAATGTATTCATAATCCAAAGTCATTAAAGGAATCGGATAAATGAAATATCAAATGGCAATTTATCAAAGGAGTAGGTCCAGTAAGACCCCTTTTTGGCCCCAAAATATAGCAGTTTTACAAAATTGTTAAAATGTAAACTTTTAGTTATTTATTGGACAGTAGAATGCTTCTGCTACATAAATATGGGCTGTTTTTGACAATACAATGCACATATATCGGATACTAGCACCATTTAGTCATGCTAAATTACTGAAATCTTCACAATTCTAGCATTTTAGTTAAATTTTAGACAGTTTTCGTGTGAAACGAAAGTGGCCGCATTCGTGTTCATCCTTAATATTGAAATGTAAGTTGTATTTCATGATAATACATAACATATATAAAGGTTGAGGATGAACACGGATGCGGCTACTTTCATTTTTGACAAAAATCATCTGAAAAGTGACATTTTTCGGCATATTTGGTAGATTTTTTATATTTGAGCTTGAATCGGGTTGTTTTTAATGACTATATCAGTTAAAATCTTTCACATGAATTAATTGATTCAAATGAAATAGACACTTAAGTGTTTAAAAAGTGGTCAAAATCTTTCGTAAGATGAACTTGAAATTTGAGGCCAAAATCGGTCCTTACCGGACCTACTCCTTTAATTAAGCAGTACATTTTTGATTTTGAAATTGATTGATTAATTGGTGTTTAACGCCTCTTTCAGCACTATTGTGATATTTAGTGGCGGTCAGCTTTGTGGATGTAGGAAGACGTAGTGCTTAGAGAGAACTAAAGACCACCAAAGACCTTCGCTAAAAAATAACAAACCTAGTAAATTAAAAAAAGAGTCGAACAAAGCTGGTACGTGTGAGATTCGAACTTGTAACTTCGGCGTGACATGCAAATGATACAGTAGTTCAAATACCTAGACAACTCATCTATTGAGGCCCCATGCCTAAGTAAATTGGCATAGAGAAAAATACTCAATTGTCTTTATCATTAAACTCTCATTATGCACCAAGTTAGGAATAGACTGTTGTTATCCATCGTCGTTATCCATTCGTTTAATGTGCTTGAGCTTTTGATTTAGCCATGTGATTACAGACTTGAGTTCGATATTTTTTTGTTATTTTACTTTTGAACACTCAAAGAAATTTCAAAGTCTTCGTAAATCTGTTCAAAGTTGTTTAACTTGACTTGATTGAGGCGTAACCATACAGTTGCATATTTGCATATAAAATGAGAATGATCTATCAAAACTTATCGGACCACAGATGAATTATCACGTTGTGATTGGTTAAATGCCGTCACGTGGTGACCCCCTATGAGACCGTATGGGGTTAGTAAGTTTCATATGGGGTTCATGACGCGTTAATGGCGACGTCATCTATCAATGTTGTTGTATTTCATTGCTTATTTTTCAACAAAACGCCGCAGAAAAAGTCAAGCGTCCGATAAATTAGTTATACGGTTAACTACTGACCCCCTACGCATCCATAGAGGGTGAATAAAATTCATAGGGGACTCCGGCCTCACCCCTATGGATTTTACTAACCCTCTATGGATCCGTATGGGGTCAGTAGCGAACCATATAACTTATAATATTTGTACGTGTCGCAGTTGCATGATAATAAAAACAATCTATATGTTTGTATTTGTATGTATGTGTGTGTGTATGTTAGTAGGATATTTTATAAAAGATAAACTGTTGGATAGGTTTAAAATTTTGAAAACAAGCGGTTGATGTACATGTATTACTCCTACATGCATGTATATATCATATAGGAACCTACGTTTTAATTTTGTTTTTCTATTGTGTCATAGATCAAAACTGATTGGTTCAGCATATGTTTACTTGTTTGTGTTTTAATGTCTTTTTGATCGAGTTAAGCCATTTAAGTTAATATTTTATCATGTTTATAATGTGTCTTTTTATGTGGTAATATTTCACTACTGTCTGAGGTTAGGGTAAAGGTTGGCGCCGGTTTAAGCGTTAAAACCCGATGCATTTTGTGCACCTGTTCTTAGTCAAGATACTGCTGTTGAGTGGTTGTCGTTTGTTGGTGTGATTCATATGTGTTCATGTTCTTGTTGCTCCTGTTACGCAGTCTTCTGTGGCTGAGTTTTCTTTAATAAACTATAAACTATAAACTTATTTAGACTAGACAGTTGGTTTTTGCTGTTTTAAGTGTTTGACACTAGTCATTTTTGACCCTTTATATTTCGCTTTTCGGTGTGAGCCGAGGCACCGTGTTGATTGCCGCACTTTGACCTATAATTATTAACATGGTATTCATTGTGACCTGGATGGAGAGTTGTATCATAATTATTCATACCACATTTTTTTATTGATATGTGAACATTTTGTTCAGTATAATACTTTTAAATTAACCAAAAAAAAAAAAAGCGCACTGGTACAATCTTTTCTCTCTATATCAACATATAAATGATTTTTTTAACTAAACATACGACCTTTAAATAAGAGGAAGTATGTATTGTTCTTTCAATCACGGCACTCCATAATTCAACCTCACGAACATCGAGCCCAAAAAAATAAAATAATAGTAATTATTAATTTATCTTAATGGTCGAATAGCAGGAATTAACTGTCATTAATTATTTGAAGTCATCAGAACACTTCCCTATGAACATGTTAGTGTTCCAAGTGGTTAATTAAAATAATAGTTTTTGTGCTTTCTACTATTGTGATTATATAAACTGAAATTGTATATTCACAAATAAAGTAACGAATCAGCTTTAAAGTATATCTGTTTAAAAAAGATAAGCTATTAGTCTACTTGTCGCCACAGAAACGTATATAATAACGCAGTCAGTATATATGTTATGAAAGCTACATGGAATATTAAAATCATATGTAACACTTTTATTCAGAATGGGAAAATCTTAGTTTTAGATAATTATAATGAACAAAATGTAAACAACACTCAATAAATCTCACTCAAAGCCGTGTGTTCGTAAGCCAATGATATATAACAGCAAAAACAGTTAAAGGGCTATATATGAACCTAAAAAGGACATACAAATAGCCAAATTCATCTAAGTTCTAAGGAAAATGAAAACATAGCTTAATTTTTTTTTTTTTTTTTTTTTTATTAAATAAGGATTTTTTTTATTGTTTATGTGTTTGTCTACAATGATTTAAACGAAAGGCGAACAATTTAAAAAAAAACTCATTCAAAACTAGAATTAAAAAAAACCCTGCTCCATTGCAAGAAACGGAAAGAGACCAATCAAAAGTTTACAATTGTCCGTCAAATTCAAATTTTATTCAAATTTTATAAAAAAAATTAAGCAACAACTCGCTATCAGGGAAATTGTTTTAGAAAACCCTAGTAGCGCATACGAACTGTGAGATATATAATGCATGTATAGGTATTGCACGTGAATGCTTGTTAGTTTTTTTAAATTCTAAAAATCTCTTGAACTATAGTTCTTATGCGTGGTTAATCTTCGGTCTATAGCGTACAGAATGGAATGAAAGACACATTTTGCAAGTGGTACAAGTTAATCACGCGGATATATTATCATTGTGTGAAGTACATTTTTAGTATTTTGTATGCAAAAGAGGGGCGGATGATACCAGATGGACATTCAAACTGATAGATCGAAAATTAACTGAGAACGCCATGGCTAAAAGCGAAAAGGACAGAAAAAAATAGTACACAAGACAAAACATAGAAAACTAAAGACTAAGCAACACGAACTCCACCAAAAACTGGTGATTATATCAGGTGCTCCGGAAGGGTAAGCAACTATTGTTCCACATCTGGCACCCGTCGTTTCGATCATGTTATTACAAATCCGGTAAATAGTCTTTAGGTCACATTGATTGATAGGGAACAGGATTATAGTCATTACATAATGAATATATCCAATATCATATGTGATACGGATATTCCATAACGGTCAACCATCTCGTGATGGCGTCCGTAAAATTTACGAAGGGATGATTTCAACTTCACCATTTAGATCTCTTGGTTTAATAGCTTCCTTTTGTGCAGCAACCCTCTATTAAGGAAATCATGATAGGAAATACAAGCTCGGTAATATCGTAGCAATTGAGATATATGCTCCGTATGCAGGCGCTGCTGGAATGTTGATACATAGAAATGAAAAGTTCACAATTGGAAAACTGAAATCATCTCTTTTGTCGTAAAGTTTTGTACCGATCCTCATTGTCAATTTCTAGATGTAAGACAAAATATGACGCAGACTAAATTGTTTCTATTGTATATTATAAATGATAATCTGCTGTAATATGAAATTCCACTTAGTGTTATGATTTATTTTAATCTTGTATCCCTGGAGTTTAAAAATATCAGTGAAACTGGCCAAACCTCTTAATATTTATCAAAGGAACCAGGATTATAATTTAGTCCGCCAGACGCGAGTTTCGTCTACATAAGACTCATCAGTGACGCACATATCAAAATAGTTATAAAGTCAAACGAGTACAAAGTTGAAGAGAATTGAGGATCAAAAATTTCAAAAAGTGGTGCCAAATACGGCTAAGGTAATCTATGCTTGGGACAGGGACATCCCTAGTTTTTTTAAAAATTCAAAGTTTTGTAAACAGGAAATTTATAAAGCAGAAAGCAAAATCAATATCCTTCAATTGAAAAACAGCAAATTCTATCAATCAAATTGACATAAGTCGAAAGTGCATAAGTTAGTTTGTCTTTCAAATCCACAAAACTGACAGACATTTGACCTAAAGTGAAGTCGATCTCCCAAAGTACAGGAAGTCTTGAAATTCACAAAACGCAATATGTTTTTCTTTACAATTATATAATGGTACAAGTTGAATAGTAAACACAATAATTGATTTATACACATTGACCAGTAAATCATGAAAACGAAAAAGAATGAATTTAACCAAAAATCTATATTTTTACAATTTTAGCAAAAATGGAAACATTCCTGACTTGAAAAAGGTTCACGAACTTTTATTTTAATGGACTGACAAACAGTGTATGCCTATCCTCATAGAAACTCAGTTCTTGCTCAGGATAAATAACATTATCAACAATTATAAACATATGATGTATGTTACAAGAATATAATATATTCAAGAATAAAAATATACATATCCTGGAAGGTAAGTGATACAATAAATAAAACAAGCACACATTGCAAATAAAAAACCCACAACTAATCACTATGTGACTTCATGTTTTCAGTCTGGATTAATGCAAAAACTTAAACTTCATGTTAAGTCTTAAGTGTATGCATGCTGTATGACAAAAAGAAGGCTGAAATACCACGTTATATCGTAATATGAAACCAACAAAATTGTTACATAATAAACTAGTGTAACAAGATTACTAATAACAAATACGACCAATTGGCATTCAAATAAATAAGCATACTTTTCAATGAATAAAACCACTATTGCAAAGCCCTTTTCGTTTCAATGTTAAATTCTATACAGTTTAGCATACATGGATATTTTGTCTTCAGTTGGTACAAAACAGGTGAATGTGCCCTCCTTTTATAGTTTCGTATATTTTCTCTCTTATTCAAAATATGAAAAAAGAAGATGTGGTATGATTGTCAATGAGAGAACACTCCACAATAGACCAAAAGGACACTGTAATTAGAATTTCAACATGGGTTATTTAGAGATGTCATGTACGAAGCTTTCATTTGAAACAAAAATTACTAAATATTTTACTTATTGACAAAGTAACAGCTATTCGGAGACAATATTTTGTTTAAAATATGATCTACTTATTTGTGCGTTCTTTCTTGCCGGGTCTGAAGTAGTGATTGTACAAATGTATTCCTTAAGGAAGGCTTGCAGTTACTGAAAACAAGCTCGATGTTCTCACTCTATACGTATGCAATCATTTTATTCTACACTCTTTTATCAATGAATAGAAGAGTTTTACTTTATTAACCGTACATGGAAACATTATTGTGTGTAATTCCTACAAACACTGTATGTACAGAATTCCTTTGCAGAATGAAGAAAAAAATATTAATACATAATGATATTGCTTCAAAATTTATCACCCTAAAAATCAGACGCAGTATCTGAAAAACAATAGAAAAGTTGGAAATTTGCATATTATAGCATGACATTAGTTCCCACTCTTTTTTTATAGCTTTATCAATAATATAAGCGCTTTATATACCACTTGTTAATTTATTCCTGCTGGTAAAATTCAATATTTGTAATTAACATATATATAGTATTCATTCATTAATGGAATATTCATTCGTGCTATAAAAGTTTTGATTAATGAAGAAATCAAAGTCATTGAAACCCAGGACACCACCGAAAAACGCAAATATCGGACAAACTGAGACATTTACGCTCCCTTAGAAGGACCCCACGGAAAATCATCGTCAAGGAAAGTAAAATTCACAATAGGAAAAGACAAATCGTTTTGTTGAACATATCGGTATCAGGATTACTATGGGTAATTCGTTGTACAAAGATTTGAAGCTTTCTGTTTCAACACAAAGAAATTTAATCAAATGACACTTTTTTTAGTTGTTTTAAAAAAAACATTTGTTGTTTTCATTGCTTTATTAACTAACGCTGTTAACGTTACTCCTATTCAGTGTCAGCTATTATGCATATGTATATCAGGTGAACAATAAATTCCCATCGGTTTTTGATAAGTAGTAGAGTGTGGATGTATTTTTGTCTTTTTCTCTCTCTTTAAAACACCCGTGTGTTAAAATTACATGAGTATATGCATACTTTTTTTCTTCAAATTTGATCAACAGTAATAATGAAACTATGGACGAAGGACTTGATTTTGTATATACATATATATAAATTGTTAAACAATGTAATTCTAACAAACATTTTAAGAACGGTTACAAATATCTAAAAACCAATATATTGCTAGACAGACTAGCTTCATCGGGCGTGCACCTATCCAGGTGATATCGAATTTAGACAAGAAACTGTTGCAGCTTGTTGCACATTACAATTTGCTGCTTAAATAATAACCATATATACAGCATTTTTGTACAAAAGTAACCCAAAGATTAGGCCTTATTATTCGTGTATGCATAAACAACTGCGTTCACCTTTGAAAGAATTATAGATTATCGTTGACCATCTAACTGAGATTGATTTTCTCGCTTGAGCCGGTACGAGTTGAAATGACCAATGATAATATGTTTATCGTTATTTTACCTCAGGTTATGTTTTCAATTATATGTCAATTTCAATGACAACGCCACGTGCCCCCTTAGTTTCTAGCGATATTTTTTCATATCACTCGACTCCGCTGAAAAAGGATTATCAGTCAGCATGATCAAATGAAAATTTTGTAAAATAGCGACGATCTTGTATATTAAAATTTTTTGCTTCAATGTTATTTCAGTGCTGTAACAAGTTGCCGCCAAAATACTACATCTCCTTGCTCGTCGTTTGGGAATTCTATGTACGATTGGGATTGAACGACTTCTAAAATATGCAAAGGAAAATCACGAGCAGATATTTGCTCAAAAACCACAAGGAAAAGTACGTTTTCATTATTGCGTTCGTAAATACTCTCCATTCTCGCCATATTAAACTCAAACATACACCAGTACGACTTCAGGTAATGGTAAGTCATAATGACAACAGTTTTACGACTATTGTGAATAGCGGACGTAATGTTAGTCGCGATGTCATTTCCGGGTAAAAAGTTTCTTTTATGTAAGCATAGGCGAATGCCATTTTCTTTTTCCAGTGTTTGAAGTAATTGTGTATGAACAAACGATCGATCGTCATCTGCATAAGACACAAAGACGTCATACATATATTCATTTTCATCTTCGTCAATTTGTGGTATCTTACTTCGTGATCTAATTTTCACCATGTAGTAACAGTATCTCAGCTTCCATCGAAATCGGTAACAAATACCCATGATAAGAACAATTATAAACAATGAAAGCGAAACAAGTAGTCCGGAAGTGAGAATCACATAGGATGTACATTCCTTTTCCAATGTTGTGAATAGTTCTGGAATATGTTTCATCTGGACACGTTCTCCAGTTGATAATTGACAAAAGTAATGAGTTTTATTAACAATATGTACACTTGTACTTCCCATCCAATCTATAAATTTTTGAGATTCACATGTGCAAATCAGTTTGTTCCCCGACAGATTGATAGCAAGTTTTTTTCTCTTGTCAACTATGGAATTAATCTGGATAATCGCTTGATTATTGATAAATGTTATTAAGTTATTTCTTAAATTTAGGTATGACAGTTTTATCAAATGTGATAATTGAAAGTCAATATTTTCGATAAAATTGTCACTTAGATCTAATATTTCCATTTTTCTTAGAGATTTAAAAATCTGGTGAGGTAAATTCGATATTCTGTTTTGAGATAAATCAAGTTTTATTACATTTAACAAGTGTTGGAATGTGTTTCCATGGATATCGGATGGTAAGATAAGTCCCAGTAAATTATTACTCATTGACAACTTCTCTAATACAATGAAATCTGGACCGAAGAAGAACGTCGAAAGATAGGAGCACATATTTGAAGATAAATCTAAGTATCTCAAATTCTTTACATTTCGTAAGGGGCCAATCCAACGTGTCAAAAGGTTGTTACTCAGATCAACATTTTCTAGTTTATTATTAGATAGCTCCACTTCCGTTATGTTATATTGTGAGCCACAAGAACGGTAATTCAATTTTGTAAGGTTGTAGGG
The DNA here is from genome assembly GCA_037788925.1 of Mytilus galloprovincialis. Classification (NCBI taxonomy): domain Eukaryota; kingdom Metazoa; phylum Mollusca; class Bivalvia; order Mytilida; family Mytilidae; genus Mytilus; species Mytilus galloprovincialis. The sequence goes on from CM075341.1 coordinate 26,831,065, forward strand.
TATAGGTATGAAAGTTCTTCTAAAACCATCCTGTTCATTTGTTTCACGTCGAAACCACAGATGTTTAAATTGAGGATCCGAATATTCGTCAAGTCTAACATCAATGTGCCAAGTACACACAAGGTCTAAGTTGCATTTTTCTGGGTTACTATCTTCCTTGTGGAATGAATTCATGCCGGATACATCTACAGTTTTTACTGATAAAGCCAACAAGTCATACACGTATGGTCCTAAGGAAAACATGTTGTCTCTTACTGATAGATGGATCAATGTTGTGGGAAGAAATCTCAAAGCACCAGGTTCTATTTGTTGTAGACGGTTGCTGTCCATATGAAGCTCTAGGATGGATGTGTTTTTCAAATGCTTTATATGGTTAGTATGCAAATATGTATTCATATCAAAGACTTTATGAATTTTGTTGACTTTCAAAATTTTGATTGCGGAAAACTGAAGGTCGGCTGTTACATTTTCCAACACCTGAAATTTCAAGCATGTATTTCCTGATAAATCGAGAGAGGCAATATTTTTCATTACATGGAAAGTCTTTATCTGTAAGGATTTTATTTTGCACATAGATAAATTTAAATGTCGAACGTATGGTACATTCTGAAATGTGTTGGGTGTCAAAACTGGTACTGAACAATGTCCTGTAAACCCAGAAAAATCCAGAAGCTTCAGGCGTTTGAGATTTTTAAACTGTTTACTCAGTATTGCTGTTTTGTTATGCACAAAATCCATTTTCAAAGTTTCCAATCGCACTAAAGATGATATATCAGGTTGATATTCATCATAAAAGTTTTCCTTCAAATTCAAATAAACTAAGCTTTTAAAACGAGCCAACCATTGGTGCGTAAAACTAATCTTTCTCAAATTGTTATGTTGAAGGTCGAGTTCTTTTAACTTTTCTAATCCGATGAAAGAAGATGATGAAATTGAGTTAATGTTATTGAATGAAAGATCCAACGATGTTAGAAGTGTGTTATCCGAAAATATTCCATCTTTAATCACTTCCAATCTATTCATTCGTAGAGATAGTTTTAAAAGTACATTCGGAAACCGTCTTATTTGTGTCATATTTAGTCCCGAACAATCTGCAACGTAAAGCGATGAACTCTGGTCTCTTTTACATGCGCATCTATGATCGAATTTACACGGTTTAAATCCGTGTTTTCGTTTAATTATTGAAGCAGACCTATAAAGTATTTCGAATGTAAGAACCAATACATATAACGGCCGTATCATGACGATGAAATAAATAACGAATTAATTAATTTTCTCAACTTAAAATAACGTTGGAATCAATAAGCTTAACAATGTCAAAATGGTATACTCTCATTTGAAACACGAGTACATATAATTATAAAATAAACTTTACTCTTTGAAAATATTGATTAAGTGTTACCATAACAAGCGGTGCTAAAGTTTGGATACAATACTAAGACTTTGTCTCATTGATTTCCTTGTTTCACATCCGTAGATAGAAATATAAAATACATGTTTAACGTATAAAAAGCTCTTTAAGTTGATAGCTTTTCATATTTGTCATTTTGAGTTCTTCCTGCTTTTTCTACATTTTGTAAACAAATATTCAGTCTATTTCCAAAACAAATAAATAACTTGTAAGTGTTTTAAAGTAATTTAAATTTATAATTTATAATTTGCCTGTCAAGGCTTTCCCAACATTTTGAATTTTATCGGCAAAATGTTAAAAACAACTCATTACAGAGTTTACATAATATATACTTGCGTTCCAAATGGGATAGTGGTGGCTTATGTTGTAACGACACTTAATAGTAACCGTTTAATGAAAAATTCGTAAGGGTTCCGCGGAACCCAGTGTCTCGCCTACTTTTGCTGTTAATCGCAGACTAAACAAAATGAGGAAAAACATCAATAAAAATTTCCCTCTCGATACTGTCTTTTGATTGAAAGAAGCTTCCAAGTTTGGTAAAAAATCCAGGATAGTTTATGAATCTAATAAATGTTGTATAAACTTTAACTGCAGACTGTATGTAATGTTAACTGGAAGAAAAACTAAGTCCATTGATAAGTAAAATACGGAAAAAGTGAATTTTTTTTTACAAAATTTACTTCTGAATAATATCTTATGATCAGAAACAAGCTTCTGTCTAAGTTTGGTAGAAATCCAGGATAGTTTAAGAACATTATAAAAATTTTAAAAACTTAAACCACAGAGTGAATGTTTTGTTTCTGGCAAAAAAATCTAAGTCCATTTATAAGTAAAATACGGAAAAGTGGAAATTTATTTTTACAAAATTTTCTTCTTGATACTATCTTATGATTATAAACAAGCTTCTGTCTAAGTTTGGTACAAATCAAGGATAGTTTATGAAAGTTATTAAAATTTTAAAAACTTTAACCACAGAGTGAATGTAATGTTTCCTCGCAGAAAAATCTAAGTCCATTTATAAGTAAAATACGGAAAAGTGGAAATTTATTTTTACAAAATTTTCTTCTTGATACTATCTTATGATCATAAACAAGCTTCTGTCCAAGTTTGGTACAAATCAAGGATAGTTTATGAAAGTTATTAAAATTTTTAAAACTTTAACCACAGAGTGAATGTAATGTTTCCTCGCAGAAAAACAAAGTCCATTTATAAGTAAAATACGGAAAAAATGGAATTTTATTTTTACAAAATTTACTTCTAGATACTTTCTTATGATCATAAACAAGCTTCTGTCCAAGTTTGGTAGAAATTCAGTATAGTTTAAGAAAGTTATTAAAATTTCAAAAACTTTAACCACAGAGTGAATATTTGTGGACGCCGCCGCCGACGACGACGCCGACGGAATGTAGGATCGCTTAGTCTCGCTTTTTCGACTAAAGTCGAAGGCTCGACAAAAATGAAGTGTTAATGAGTCAAAAGGGTTTGAATTTTAATTTCTTTGTCCCGACTTTAACATATAAGGAAAACTGAAGAAGGGAATAACAAATAAAAACTTATTTAAGAAATTTTTTAAGAATTATATGTTGCGGCAATATATAGAGACATTTGAATTTATGTATCAGGCAAGAAAAAAATAACATCTTTCTGAACTTTGTATAGTTTATATTTTACAAATACATATTTATACATACTTTGTATTTTTTTTATTTAACCTTTGGTTGCTAATGTACAGGATAAAAAAGTCACGTATATTCAAGTGGCAAAAGTACTTAGTATATTAATAACGCATTTTATATCAAAGTTCACTAGGTTCCATTAGGCCTTTGACTGTATTAAACAATATCCGGGAATATTGGCCATACCTGTTATGATGTTGAAAAACAATTGATGTGCGGTGTACAGTACTCGTCTAAATTGTTATGTACAATAAACGACAAAAATATATTTATATACACCATCAATCAATATGTTAAACTTTTACACAAACTTTGTGTAGCTCAAGCTACAAAGATATTTTTTTGTCATGCATCCGATTTCACCTAGATAGATGCACACGCCCGATGAAGCTAATTTGTTTAGCGAAATATTGCGTGAATATTATATAAAATATAACAACTAATATTATAACACTCATTAGTGTGTTAAAGTTACATTCTTAGACACTTATATAATTTAATTTAGTAACTGCATTAGTTTATTTACAAACTGATCCACACCTAGATAGATTGAATGTTGATTGTTGCTATTTTTAGACACTATATGGGCGTTTTTCAATAAAAGGGTATATTTCAGACCTAAAAAAATGGAAAATCAACTTGTCTAAAATTTAATTTCAAGAGTTATTTTGAATACCTCTATTATAGACCTGTTTGTAAACAAAAAGTGCAATCTTAAATACTCCTTAAAATGATATTTTTTTTTTCAAAATTTGAGTACTGTTTCGTAGGGGACGTTGTCCCCTACGAAACTGCTTCTAAACACACATATGTTTGCAATTTTAAATGTTTCCTACAGACATTCAAGTTTGTTTACTTTATATACTAGGAAAATCTAATTTTTTTTTTTGAATTGGAGAACCATTTTTTATCGATAAAGATTAGACAGTACTTCACATATGAAGGTACAACTCGTGTTACGTAGTGGACATTTTGATGCGTTTCGTAGGTGACAAATCCGTTTCGTAGTGGACAAAAAGTTTCGTAGTTGACATCAACCCTATTCTATGTTAATAAAACATAATAAAAATTACATGAAACAAACCCTTGGTATTTGCTTTGCACGTATATAATTGAAAAAAGAGTAAAAAAAGACTGCATGGTAGTGGTAGTGTCCCCTACGAAACGTTTTTCTCCCATACTTGTTTCGTAGGTGACCGTTTCGTAGGGGACGTATTCACATGTTTTATTTTTCCCCACAATCCCTTTATTGCAAAAGTAACAAGACTGATTGTATTCATCAAAGCATGTATTAAGCTGTACAGTGATATTTTTTTCATGATGGAGATTTGACCCGTTTCGTAGTGGACATTTACAAAAATACGGTATCACTCTGGTCCATTTGATGTGCTCAATTTTTTTTACCAACAATTTAATTGCCGTTATAAAAGCATCACTTCTTTTGTAAGACCCTAATGTTTATATCTCTTGCAAACAAAAATTACATTGATTTTATAAAACGGTTTATTAGCAAATTTTAATGACTTCGTTTCGTAGTGGACGTTTTGTTAGGGACACACCTTCTGAAATTAAAAATCCTAGGTTAAAAGCTGTTTATTATAATATGTTGGCTCTAAACATACTTTTGAAGTATTAAAGAACTTATATTAAGTAAAAATAACATTTATTTCTACATTTTTTTACGATATTTTAGAGTATGAATGTTGAACAGGCGGTCTAGGGACATGCCATTTTGGTTGTTTTGGACCATTCAGGAATCAATAAATTAGCAATCCCTTTAAAAAAAATTAACTGTTTCTTTGCTTAAAAATGTTAAATCTAATTCAATGTACTGACTGCACAAAAAATTACTTGCAAAGACCACACACAATTTTTTTAAAGTGGCTAGGACAAGAAAATACGTTTTTATTGAAAAACGCCCATATATATATATATATATATTTTCTGAGACGAGTGCCTGTGACCACCACACCCTGAAAATCTCCTTTCTTGATGGAACATTGAACTAAGATTGGATGAATTGTATGTGAAAAATTAGATAGCGTAATTAAAGTCGACTCAAAACAGGGTTTTGGAGAAAAAAATATTGTAAACAGTTTGAGGCTAGACAATTTATTTTCTTGTGTGATAAAGCTTATATCAGCACTTGTGATTGGATATCGAAATTGAAAACAAATAACAAAACGTATCGTGTATTTCAAATAAAATATCACGTTAGATTACATTTGTAGAACTAACGCGATAGTTTTAGACATTAACGCCATAAAAAGTAAAAATAACGCGTTAGTTTTACAAAGTAACGCGATAGTTTTACAAAATAACGCACAAGTTTAACAAAGTAACGCGTTAGTTTAACAAAGTAACTCGATATTTTAACAAAATAACGTGTTATTTCTTAATATCGCGTCAATGATAAATATCGCGTTATTTATGAAAATTAACGCGTTAGTTTGATAATATTTCAAATAAAAAGCAAAAATCACATACGGGTCATTTTCAAAAAATGTCGAATTTTGAAATTGAAAAATTTATTAAAAGTTACTTATTCAAACAACCCTCTACATAAGCAAATCAAAACAAACAGTACTTTAAGAACAACATATTAAAAGATGCAATCTTAATGATGTCATACAAGAATATCTTGAAACATTTTTTGATCGGTGGTACAATATTTTGTCTATCCTGTTACCATTTTCAAAAGAAATTTTGGGTTATTAAGAAAAGGTTTAGATAAAATGTTAAGCTTGTTTTACGTTACCAATTAGATGGTTTTCAAGAGAATAAACTTCTATAGATATTCATTCTGTAAAATAATAGATTATTTGCCAATTTTCTAGGTTGTACTGAAAAATGGCTCTAAAAATTGGTTTTCAAAGGTTGTAAAAATTACCACCAGTAATGCAAGTCTAAGATAGCAATTTATATTGTTCGGCCTTTTTTCACCCTTTCAAATAAACCCAACATCAAGTAAATCCCTTATAAGTTAATTTACTTTTCTCTTTAATTCGTTGGTAACAGGAACGTACGTTCCTGATATATCACTATATAAAAGTCTATCCTGTTACCTTTTCGTCTATCCTGTTACCGATATCAGTATTGCACCTGCAAATGCTTAATTGGGAAGATTAAGACGTTATAACCTTAAGATGAGTTCAAACAATGAAATATTTCATTCGTTTTCCACCTACACGTTAAGATAAAAAAAACGACGTTTTTGTCTATAATTGTCTATCCTGTTACTGTAACCATAGCAACCATAGTAACAGGATAGACATAACAGGATAGACAAATTTCTTCGTTTTTGATTGCTGTTGTGAAATAACTACTCCCTTTGGTGAAGTGATTATGGTTTTCTATTGTGAATTTGGTTTCCAACACTTTATTGCCCTTTTTACAACCATTCTGTTAGTGTAATTAATCAAAATGGTTGGTAACAGCATAGACATGAAAAAAAGTACGCTCTATTTTTTTCACTAAATGTCTTGAAATTTCTTTTCTCTACAGATGAGGAAGAAACATCTTTAATAAGCTATGTGAAGTATATGGCAGAAAGGGGTTTTCCTTTGACAAGAAGGATGTTGAAAGCATTCGTAATTTCTATCATTGAGAAATCAGGTAGATCAACTTTATTCAATATGGACAAAGGTCCTAGTAACAAATGGGTTAACAAACTACTAAACATACACCCTGAATTGTCGGAAAAACTAACAGAGCAGCAGGACAAAGCCAGGAGACGTATGTCTAATGTCACTGTGGTTGACCAATATTTCAAGTTGCTAGTGGACACAGTCGACACTTTAGGTTTAACCAATAAACCCAACCAAATATTTAACTGTGACGAGTCTGGCTTCAGTGGTAAAGAAAAAAGTAAGGAAAAAGTATTCACACTAAAAGGGTCACACAGCTACCAACAGAAGGTATTAGTTCATGGTCACATTACACTACACATGTGCATAGCAGCGGATGGACATGTCCTCCTTTCATTTCTAATTTTTGATGGTTGCCTGCCTCATAGGAGCTTTAAGGATGGTGTTCCAGATAACTGGTTATATGGATCCTCTGAATCCGGGTACATGGATACCGAGTTGTTTGAAAACTGGTTCGACAAAGTTTTAATACCATTCTGTGGCACAAGAAGACCAGTACTGCTGATTTTTGATAATCATGATTCCCATATTAGCATTGACCTAATAGAAAAGGTCAAAGCTAACAATATTCACATCATTGGTTTACCACCTCACACCACTCATCTGCTGCAGCCACTTGATGTTGCCATCTTTGGTCCTTTAAAAGAAAAAGTGAACCAATTATCAGTTACCTTGGGAAACCTGAACAAGTGCGCCACCATAGGCAAAGCCAAGTTTCCTGCTTTATTAAGGTATTTACATGTACATATGCTAGGATAATATGTTTATATATTTTTTGGGTACAACTGAATTATGTATTATTACACTGGAAAAGTTATCCTTCAACAAATCAAATGAATTATGAAAATTCATTTTAAATTCTAGAAATAATTAACATGATTAATGTGAATAAAATTTTTGTTTCAAGGAATAATTAAATACATAACATGATACAAGGTAAATTTTTTCATAATATCAAAATACAAATTTTGTTTCAACTGGGTGTTCAACTAATACTTTAGCTGTAGACAATCAAAAATTGTCACTGTCAGTATGAAAATAACCTGCAGATGAAGAAAATCAAAATGAAACAACAAAAAAAGTTCCAAAGACAAAAATACCACAACTGCAGCTTTGAAAAGAAAATGACATACAAACATTACAAAGATGGACCCCCAATCTAACTTGAGTCATTGATTCAGTAATTGTAAAATGCTACATGTATTTAAAATTTCTATTACAAACATATACAATGCACATCATACAAGTCTTCTTCAACAAGTTTTTTTTAAGTTAATGGTGTTTCATACTTATTGATTTTCAGTTTTGGGTCAGCATACCTCAAACTTCAATTTCACATGAACTGTATAATATAATTTCTGTAACATATATCAACACTGACAAGAACATGCAACTTACACTTTTTCCTTCAGTAATGGGTATCATTTTTATTTGCAGCACTGCAATTGACCAGACTATATCACTAGCACGGGTCAAAGAGTCTTTCAGGAAATCTGGAATGTATCCTGTAGACAGATCCATAATTCCAAATTCCCAACTTGCGCCAGCCGACTTCAACAAATCTGAAAAGACAAATAAAGAAACTACAGATGTAGATACAACAACAATCACCAGTAATGGTAATTATTAGAAACTATTTATTTCATTTGATTTGTTATATTAGGCCTGAAATAAAATATTGTTTGTTTCCCAAATCCAGACAGACCTTGCAAAAATGGTGCTACTCATAGAATTTTATTGTCATAACTAAATCGAATATTATTTTATTCATTTCTGATTTTTAGGCTTGCAGGATTGTCTGATAATGTTCAAGCTTTTTGGAAAAATAAAATTATTTCCATACCTACATTGTACCTACCCACACCTGGCTTCGTAGAATCGGGATTTGGGGAAACAAACAATTCATTAATTTAGGCCTTATCCCATACATGAATACATATTGTTTACTGTTTAGGGGTGGGGAGTTCTTGTCCATTCATTTTAGATGTGTTTTGTCATTTGATTTTGCCATGTGATTATGAACTTCTCGATTGGATTTTCCTCTGAGTTCAGTGTCTTTGTGATTTTACTTTTCTCTCAACGATGATGTGATACCAATATACGACGAACATTTCTCATTTTTTGTCTTCCTATAAAATTTTTAACTGCATTCCATTCAGTGGTTCTCTAAAAGAAGAAATTTGTATGCATTTCCCTTAGGGTCCTATGTTAAACTTAATCTCCACCATGGTGGCCATCTTGGAAGTTGGATTGGCGAAAAAGTAACAAGAGGCTGTCACAACGACAGCAAACCGGATTTATTAATATTTATTTGTGTCCTGGCAATATCACAAGAACCATTACTGATGAATGGTGAAACTGAAAATCGTCAATATCAAATTTGACCTCCATTTTGTCATCAGTATGAACATCTTAAAATTTGATAAGCTTAGATTGAATGGTTCATGAGTAAATGCAACAACGTGAATGGAAACGCCATTTCACAATCTTTCATGAACCATAACTCCTGAACGGTAAAAGTCAAAATCGTCATTATTGAACTTGACCTCTAATTTGTCATCAGTAACAACATATTAAAATTTGGGAAGCTTTGGTAAAACAGTTCATGCGTAAATGCACGGACACGACTGGAAACACCATTTTTCAATCTTTCAAGAACCATAACTCCTGAACGGTAAAAGTCAAAATTGTCATTATTGAACTTGACCTCCATTCTGTCATCAGTAACAACATATTAAAATTTGGGAAGCTTAGGTAGAACAGTTCATGCGTAAATGCACGGACACGACTGGAAACTCCATTTTTCAATCTTTCAAGAACCATAACTCCTGAACGGTAAAAGTCAAAATCTCCATTATTGAACTTGACCTCCATTTTGTCATCAGTAACAACATATTAAAATTTGGGATGCTTAGGTAGAACAGTTCATGCGTAAATGCACGGACACGACTGGAAACTCCATTTTTGAATCTTTCAAGAACCATAACTCCTGAACGGTAAAAGTCAAAATCGCCATTATTAAACTTGACCTTCATTTAGTTGTCAGTAACAACATATTAAAATGTTAAAAGCTTTGGTTGAACGGTTCATGAGTTAATGCACGGACAACATTTGATTGCCGTCCGCCCGCCGTACATCCCCAAATCAATAACCGACATTTTTGTCACAAAAATCCGGTTAATAAAACGTGGTCAGTATCTCATTAAGAACATTCATGCTATGTTTGGTTTCATTCCATTCAGTGGTTTTCTAAAAGAAGACATTTGTATGTATTTCCCATAGCGTCTTATGTTAAACTAACCCTCCCTCCCCTGCTGGTGGCCATCTTGGATGATGGATAAGCTGTTTAGTAACAACACTTGGTCAGCATCTCATTCGGAACATTCATTCTATGAAAAATGTTTACCCCATGTCAGATTTGTTCTAAACGCTTTGGTTTCAGAGTTTTAAGCCAAAATCTACAATTTACCCCAATGTTTTATTCTTAGCCATGGCGGCCATCTAGATTGGCTGGGCGGGTCATCGGAAACATTTTTAAACTAGATATCACAATGATGATTTTGGCCAAATTTGGCCCAGTAGTTTCAGAGGAGAAGATTTTGTAAAAGTCGGATGACGACGATGGACGCCAAGTGATGAGAAAAGCTCACTTGGCCCTTTGGGCCAGGTGAGCTAAAAATTAAACGAAAAACAAATATGTTACACATAAACAAACAGTTACAGGCTCTTGACTTGGGACAGGCTATAAATACACCTAATCACTATTCATATAATTATAGTCTGATTAAAGGTGTATGAATCGTATGCGTTAATATACAAAAAAATAATGAAACAAAAAAAAAAATAGATTTAATAGTGTTATTCTTGCTTGCCCATTAACTTCTTGAGTTATTTAATCTTTTGTTAAATTCTATCTTGAGTTTGCCAATATACTTTCAATTAGTTATGTCTATGAATATTTTTTTCTTTTACAGAGCTCCAGGAATCAACAATTCTGTGTCACTGTTGTGGCAACACTATCTCTTATGTTAAAGAAATAGAGATGAGCATACCAACCGAAAATCCGCTTGTAACAAAAAACTTAATTCCAAGAAGTTTAGCAGATGTTTTGTTACCTCCAGCAAATCCATCTCTGGCAAAAAAAAAACTTCTAGCAAAATCATAACAGAAGCGAGGGTCATTACGGGGGATGAAATGCTTCAGAAACTGCAGTCAAAGCGTGACGAAGCAGTAAAGTTGGCAGAAGAAATAGAAGAAAGGAAAACAGAAAGAGCTAGAAAGAAGGAACAAGCTGAAGTTATAAAGGAAGCAAAGAAAGAAGAAAGAGAAAGAAAGAAAAGAGACAGAGAAATAAGACACTGAAAAGGAAGAGGAAAGAGAGAGGAAGAGACAGAAGAAGGAGGAAACAAGAAATATGCAGCAGTGTAACCAACAAATCACTGCTGAATTCCACCAGTATGCTACATGTACTAATTCATCTGTAGACATGGTAGACAGTAGAAGAAGTACCCGAGTAAAGACACCTTTAATAAGGAAAGAATTTTTACGATTTGATAGCGATTTGGAGCTTATCGAGACAATGGAAGAATAAGGAATATAATTAAAATCTCTCCAGACTGTTGTATAATTTGAAGAACTGTGAAATTTATTTTTAAATGTTTTTGGATCAAAATTGCATTATATTGATATAAATCTAATACTGTTCATAACAAACTTATTGCTGCAATATAGATATAAATTCGACAATACAATTATCTTCTGTATAGACTCATTATAATTACCTGTATATTGTAAGCTGCAAAGTCATGTTTTTTCCTGGTATTAAGGCATATAAGGTTTAAGATTTAGATTATCTTTTTTTGCACCTCTTCATATTGTTTCTGAAAGAAAAAATTAGGGAGTGGTAGAGACAAAAAGTTTTGACCCATAATCTGGGTTCACAAAATCATTTAATGAAAAATTATCAGTTGCAAAATTATTCTGTTATTGGTAATTCATTATTCTAAAACAAAAACAAATGAAAGTATAAGTGGTTTTTGAAAGATAAAAAAGCAAATGTATTGACAAATAAAAGTTTTAATATACATGCATATATAATGTATACAACATTATCTTACACTATATACCAATAGTTAAGTAATAGATCAACAAATGATTTTTGAAGATGTTATGAATCATAATCAAATTGATGTTTTCAATAATCTAAAACTTTAATAAAAGCATTTTATAAACATTTTAATCATCTGAAAAGATATGGACAGTTATCAGGCTATATAGTATTCACATCAAATAATTTCTGAATGATATACATTATATTTTGTTCATTTAAGGTGGTACCTTAAATACAGGGAGATAACTCTGTAAAATCAGTTAAACATTTTAATCACGTTATACTGTTCAGGAAATTTTAAGCTTTTCAATGATCGAATTAGTGTTTGTCAAACTGCTATATATTCAACCATTTCTTCCCAGAAAGCAATTGGTTCAATTTTTTTGAAATTTTTGTATTCTTTTCAAAGGGTCAAAGTAAATATTTTGTGAAAATTGAGTGAAAATTGAACAGCAAAGTTAATTTTAGTCAGGTGTTGGGTAGCACCTTAATGAATAATTGTATATGATATAGCAGACATGTGTATTTAACCTTCAGTCTACTAACAAACTCAGATTAAACAAATTGTGTTTACAGTAGCAGAAATTGAACATTGACTTTGTTTTATTATGCCAAAATCAAACAAATACAAATTTAAATATTTCTTTATTTGCCAATCACGACGCCCAAAATGACAATGAATGAACAGAATAATTACAGTATATTTTTCAAACACAATATACATATATAAGGTACATTAAGATTTATGCCTTAATATGTATTGCAAAAAAAGTTATATTGTACCTGTAGTCTTTTCCTTATAAAGTCATCTGTTGGTTTCTTGTTTTATGGTAGTTGTCTATCTACATATTTACATTTGTACATGTTTAAATTAAGAAGATTTTTCATCCTTTTAGGCACCCTAAAAAAAATTAGATGAATATAAAAAAAAGAAGATGTTGCATGATTGCCAATAAGACAAATCTCCACAAGAGATCAAAATGACACTATAGGTCACTGAACAGCCTTCAGCAATGAGCGAAGCCCATACCACATAGTCTTCTATAGCAGGTTCTGAATGGCACCAACAGCCTAACTTGGGTACAAAAAACGAATAAAAAACAAATATGTAACACATTAACAAATGACAGCCACTGAATTACAGGCTCCTGACATGGGACAGGCACATACATACATAATGTGGCAGGGTAAACATGTTAGCAGGATCCCAACCCTCCCCCTAAACTGGGACAGTGGTATAACAGTACAGCATTAGAAGCAGAAAGACATACACATCTGACAAAATTACATGTACATGTATAATATTGCAGACACAGATGAACTACACAGCTACAATAACCTGAATAGTATAAAATAGATGTACATGTATTAAGGTATTAAAAATTAAACATAAAAACTGGATAACATACACATGTACATGTATGTCAATAAATCACAAGAGCAATGTCAAAGAGTCTAGTACATGTAAATGCAAATTTGATTACAGTTTTACATGCATACATGTACATAGGTCAATAAATCACAAGAAGTCTAGTACTACAAGTACATCTTTTGGAGACTATATAGACTGCAGCATACATACATTGTATGACCAACTATTAAGCTTATCATTATAAAAGCCAAAATAATTAACAAGAGGGAGGAATTCAGTTGTTCATTAATACTCAACCTTGTACATAACATGTAGTCAAAAATGTGTCCCAAACTAATGTACATCACCTTAATTTACAAAATGACAAATTTCTTAAAATGTACTGTTACAGTAATACATGTACATTGTACCATAATCAGGTTGAGAACAACCTGTCAGATGACCCTCCATGACATGTACATGTATTAAATATCCCTTTAAATTTAAGACATGCAGGAGGGGTACATTAAGGTGACAATTTTTATTTTGTAATAAGTTTCTTTTAACCACCTTAAAGTACAATTTACAAATGAGTATATATCAGTCTGCATCAAAAACTTATATTTTCTAGTCTAGAAAATTTCAAAACTTTTCTCTATTATATGGATACAATTTTGAAAATTTTAAATAATCTGAAATTGAATCAATATTTTTTAGTCTGGTGCATTGAACTAGTGGCTAAAAATGCAGACTGATATCTTCATATTGTTTGAAAAAAGAAATCCCAAAGAATTATACATATGATTGGAACATGTCGAAGAATTTTTAATATTCATGGACTTGTTATATCTTCTTTTATATTATTAAATTTAATGGGATCCCTTTTTTAGAATTGCTGTTTTTACTACATGTGTAATGAATTTTCTTTTCAAGTTAACAATTCTCCAGGTTTTTCCTTTCTACAACAGTAAAATGACCCCTTGCCCTAGGGATAGTCTATCAATTAAGGGATACATGTAGTTCTCATTGGGAATTGTTCCAAATTTCCCAACCTGATAATGTGTTTGGTCTTTTGCCAGTCCCAATCTATTTCATCAATTTAATATTAGTTTAAGAGGAAATGAAACTGTTAACTGTCAAAATTTGTATTTACATGTCCAAAGTTCATAAAATTGAGAATGGAAATGGGGAATGTGTCAAAGAGACAACAACCGGACCATAGAACAGACAACAGCTGAAGGTCACCAAAAGGTCTTCAATGTATTGATATATATAATTTACGCAAGAAATTGTTTATCCTGATGATGATGGAAGTTAACTACATTTTGTACCATGACTGGCTGTACAGCCCTTGCATTCATTTCAAGATTGTCTATAATTGTGATAACATTTAACACAGTATTTTTAGCACAGATATGCATGCAGCTATGTTATTAAAGGTAGAATTGGGACATTTATAGCATGCCTCATAAACAGTTAGGTAAACTCTAGTCCAAATAATTATGACGTCTGGCAAGGCTATTTTATTATTTTTCTGGGACGCCTTCCTACGACATCGGACACGTATTGGGGTTATGGAATCGGACACGTTTGGGCAATATTAAACAATACGGACACGTTTTGGAGAATAGACACGTTTGGGGGAATCAGACACGTTTGGTAGGATTGACAAGTTTAGGAGTGTAACATGCGTCCCAGAAAAAAATAAAATAGCCTTGCCAGACGTCATAATTATTTGGACTAGGTAAACTCAGACTCTGGGGCCAGCAGGTGGCATAATTTGTAACACAACACACATCAGGACATGTCATGTGTTAAAAAGTTAACCTAACCATGTGATGCAAATGAAGACCCCTCAAATTGGTTCACAAAGGGTGGGGCACTTCCTATGATATTAAATATATACAATGTGAAAGGCCATGCTGCTGGAATAGGTCGGGAAAACTATCAGAAATATAAGACAAGTCAATAAAATTCCTTAACTTCTTCACTCATCTTTCTTGGTGTTGTCTGTTGTGTTAATACTATCAACCAATTTTTCTCTTTGAAGGGGGGGATAGGACGTAAAAGTATTGAAATTGTCGTCATCCCCTTAAAACAACTAGAATCAAACGGTCGACCGCTCCTTCTTCAGGTTATCATAACCATAGGCGGATCACCCCCCTTTTCTTTGTGGGAAAAATTTGGTTGATAATGTAGGGAATCATTGAAGCACGACTGGAGTGCCTCCCCCTTCGCCTAGGTCAGTCAGCCCCCTCCCCCTTTTAGGAAAAGTTCTGGATCCTCCACTGATAACAAATGGAAAAAATGTCTGATTGTCACCTATCAATTAAATGTTGACCTACGACGTTTCAGTGAAATTACCTGCATGTAAACTGGAGGCTCCGTCTGAAAGTGAAAGTTCCGATTTCAAGTCGATCTCGACTATCACCACCGAACGTGCGGTCTGTTTCAAATTTGTTCTCCTCACAGTTGGTCAGTCAACTTCATTCCACTTCCAGCCATGCTTTCCATGTTGTTCAACGCCGGGGTTTACAATTCATCGAAAAGGGCGCTAAATTAAAATGAGGCACTTTGACGAGGTAAGCAAAGAGAGACAACTCCTGCGTAACGAAGACGACGCTTCAGCGATAAAAAAATATATTGCTTATCTCCAAATTGATTCATAACATTTAATGTAAAAAATCAATACTATACAATTTGTTAGAATAGTTTGAGACCGTGTTTAAACTCATCTGACAACCATTGAGAGAGAATTGTAACAATTTCGGTGCTGACGGTAACTGGTCCTCGGCATCTTCAAATCTCGTACGAAATCGGACGCCGTAAAAAGTAAATTTCTGAGAAATTTAGTTAATTTTAAATACTGACCAATTGAAATTTTAAAGCATTTTTGGTAACCACTTTCCTTGTCAAAGGATAGATTTAAATGTTCTCACGTTAAGAAGATAAATGAAATATACTGACAAAAAATGACGGTAACTGGTCCTCGACCAGTACACTGTCGTTCAAGAAACGAGGCGTTTTAAATATAAAGATTACTTTGCATTTTTGAAATCAACACTGATTGATTCAATATTCATGGGGAGAATAATTTAACGACTGATTTAAGTAGCGGTAACAGGATAGACATGAACCTCCTGTACGCTGATTGAATTTAGTTTGTAGATAATCTGTTACATACAATGATAAAGAAGCTACGATTTTTCGTTAGAATTATAATTAACGTTCTTAGAAAGTCCCTTTTGCAGATATCAAGGCGATCAGAAAATCTGAAAAAAATCGTTTGAAATGTGTTTTTCTGACAATGTACGCACACAAATACCCCGGCTCAAATACGGCCTTAAATGCAGTTTAATCTTATCAAAATAGATGTAAGGTGTGTTTATTATTAATGTTCTGAATCACAAATCCGACAAGCTTTCATTTAAACCATTACAACTGAAATTTCCATTAGAAATAAAAAATTTAGCATGGGTGTACTGAAAATTCGACATTTTTTGAAAATGACCCATATCACATATCGCGATAGTTTTTTGTAATTAGTTTTAGACAATAACGCGATAAAATGAAGAAATAACGCGTTAATAGTTCAACAAAGTAACGCAATAGTTTTACAAAGTAACGCGATAGTTTTACAAAATAACGCGTTATTTTTTCTAACGCGATAGAATATCCCGCAAATGACATGAACGGCCACTCATAGATAAGATAAAACTTATCTATTTTAATATTACACGGAACTATTTATTTACAAGTGTCCCCCCACTCCTTCCTACTTTCGGAAACAAACGAACGTCTAATAAAAATATATAGTTGTATTCAAGAAATGGAGAAGAAATGAAGAAAGATAGACGAAACAGCAAAGAAACGGAAAGGTTATAAAATAGTACGTTGTAAATACTAAAAGGGAAATAACTAAAGAATGGCATCGACAAAGATACAGAGTTTCATTTCTAACCACAGAATAGCATTGATAGCAGCAGCTGGAGTCGGTAATTAACTTTGTTATTTTTATTATGACTTATTGACTTATTGACTTACTTCTTTGTCAAAGTGTGTCTTCGTGAAACTGTGCCAAGAAGATCATTGTCATATCATTATTAATATATTGTGACCCCACTTTTCTATTTATAGAACATTTCGTATGCAGTAGTAGGTCTTGTAATGTATAACTCAGTCTGGCTAGCTGGATTTTATATATATGAAAATCATTATAGGATTATCTTTTATAACAATTAATAAATATAGTGGTTTTTTTTTTCTTTTTTTTCTTTTGTGTTTACTTTTGAACAGTTTCAGTGTTGCTTGTAAGGTGATATTTTATGAAAGGTCAACAATTAGTACATCCTGATGGTATTTCTAATGGGGTTTTGGGTATATAAATTTCTATCATATGCAAAGAAAAGGTAGACCGGCATAAATGCATGATAGGCACTTGTCGTCACGGCTTTGAAAATATAGTTCAAGTTAAATTATTTAGGTTGTTTTTTTTTTCCATAGAAAACTGAAGTTAACCATGACCCCCCCCCCCCCCCCCCCCAACCATGTTAACATTTACAGGAATATGACGTTTTTTTCTAAACTGTCTATCGGTATAAACTGTCAAATATTTCGTGAGATAAAGTTTAAATATTACATGTAACCCACTGTAAATGGTAAACCAGATTCAACTTAATTTTATAATTGGATTAGCCGATTTATATGTATAGGTACATGTTTAGATATATATATATGTACACATATATCAAATTGATAAAGACCAGATAACGTGATTATTTACTTTATTGCTTTGTTTGGAACTTCCATCTTTAAGCAAATATGTATGACCATGTGTAAATATGTATAATGAAACCTGTTTTGACGGTTCATCTCTGCCTTTATTGTTTTTGAACTTAAAATCATCGCGTATGTCAAGTACCGGACAATTGTGCATATTGGAATATAAGTACTAATCCGTTTTTTCTTAATATCACATATATTTCGATAAATTCTCTTTAACAAAAGCTACAAGTGAACATATTAATCCCGGGGTAATAATTAGGACATTATAAGTAGAAAGAATCCAAGGGAAGTGATCCATTCGTATATTCTATTTCGTGTGAAGAGTCGTGTCTATAGCAATGGATTACACTGAAGTCATGGAAATTGTACAAAATTATCTTCTTGACCACAAACTAGCTTTGAGTATTGCAATAGGTGTTGGTAAGTTTAATTTGTTTTCAATTTGTATAACGCTTGAGGTTGTCTTTTTATACATTGTCAGGTCTAGTCCTATAACATATGACCTCGGGGGCATTATTTACTATTTCTATTTACTGTTCTGATATTTTTTTTTACTATCAATGTGCCATTAAAAAAAAAATAAAAAATGAAAATATCAGTATAAAAACGTTAAAAATTGAATAAGAATGCGAAATTATATGTTATAGGACTATGTCAGGTCTTGCTGGGTACGTTGACATAAAGGATATTAGACGTTGGGTAAATCTTGGCGAACTAATCAATAAACTCTGTAAGAATATTAACTTTATTATCTAATAATGCGCTACAAAATGTTCCCTGACCAAATATTTCTTTATTTAAAACTATTCCTCTGTGAAGTTACCATTAAGTAGGCTGATACTTGAATGCACTTTTTTCTGTAATTGTTCTATTTTTTTTAACATAAATATTCGATTTACAAATGATTAGCTACCCTTTTAGGTGTGACATTGGTATGTGTACGACGTTACGCAGCTGGTGTAAGATATACCAACACAACGACCAGATTAGATGGAAAACATGTGATTATTACTGGTGCTAATGCAGGCATAGGAAAAGAAACAGCCATCGATTTGGCTAAAAGGGGTAAGTGTGTATACCTCATAAAGTAAAGTTATTTCATAGGATACATGTAGGTTGTTCCAAAGACGATATATTACAGGAATGATTTCTGCAGTATCAAACGTTTCATTGTTTCTCCGTTATTTGTTGCATTTTATTTTGAGAATTTTTGAGATGGGAGTCGCATTTCTGATACTATATATATACATATAATGTATGAATTGTGAACTCTGAAATAATACTATTGTATAGTAGGTCAGTGAGGTATATTTTTCCGATGACGACATGTTTTCACAAATGTTTTCCACAGTATCAAAAGTTGTCAGTATGACTTTATTTTATTTGATGGACTATATTTTTGTACTATTAGGGTAGGTATTCGTATTTCTGATAGTGTTAATATATAATGAATAAACCTGAAAATATGATTTTATGATGAAAGTACAGTATATACCTCCATAAAAATACTTATATTTTAAAGATTTTTTAAGAATTACTTTAGTTAGTCGTAAAAGAACGCCAATATAGGTATAAAAAAGTAAGACGAAATGATGAATTAGTGCATGATTGAAATGTATCTGTCCCTTTTGTAATCTAGATATTTTTCCAATATTCGTTTAGAAAAGACACTTGATAAATCATGCATGTACACGTACACATTTTTCGAAATTTTGTTGATTTTCTATTTTAGAAGTTTTGTTAAAATGTTTACACCACAGGCGCTTGGGTCTATGATCACAGATTTTTTTCAGTTTTTTTTTTATTAAAATATTCAATTTTCTATATTTATAATACATATCTATCACTTCTGTGCATGTCTCACCTAATTTCGAGTGATTTAAACGACCCAGAGAAAATACCACATTTTACTATCCAGTGATTTAAACGACCCAGAGAAAATACCACATTTTACTATCCATACTAAGTATGGATAGTAAAATGTGGTTCTGGGTCGTTTAAATCACTACATTTAATATCCATACTAAGTATGGATAGTAAAATGTGGTATTTTCTCTGGGTCGTTTAAATCACTCGAAATTAGATGAGACATGCACAGAAGTGATAGATATGTATTATAAATATAGAAAATTGAATATTTTAATAATAAAAAAAAAAAAAAAAAAATCTGTATCATAGACCCAAGCGCATGTGGTTTACACGTTCATTCTCTCTACTATTATTCTGATAACTTGGATCGATACATGTGTATTACACATTGTTAGTCTCTTAGTATCATATCTCTGTCATGCCTCTGTTGTGAACGAACGGCTATATCCAATTTACTGCTACGTCACAGTTCAATTTGGAGTCCTCATCGCGGTACGCGTTAAAGTCATTTTCGACACTACTAATATAAGAATAAGGGGATGTGGTTGGAGTTCCAGTGAGCCAACTATCCACCAAAGTTGAAATGTGTGGATGTAAACTATTAGCTTTACGCGGCGGAGCATCCGAGAAACCCGTTAGATTCGTACAACTCGGGTTGACTTGAGTTAAAAAATCAGTGATAATGTTCATGTGCACAACCGCCCAGAACCGAAGTGAAATTAAAACTTTTCTGAGTTGACTTCGTTGCACTTGATGCCATACACTAGTTCTGCAACTTACATTTGTACATACTAAGATTCAGATTCAGACTTTCAAAATCGAAGATATAGATATTTAAGTGGTTGTTAATTTTCTCATTATGACGTCGAATTAAGGACCAACTTACTTTAAATAATTTTTTTATTCTTGGTAAATCCAATTATTGAAATTATACTTTTTTCTGCATGTCTTATTGATTAACATCACCGACTGTATATTTACTCTTATATTCTCGATATATCTATACTTAGCGCAGACTCAGAGATATACATAATAATGGCTGTTACAATATACTTCCTAAGTAAATACACATGTATTGGAACCTCTTTGCACACTTGTATTGGAACCTCTTTGCACACATGTATTGGAACCTCTTTGCAAACCCTTTGCCAATTTTATTGTTTGAAAATTGCAATTAAAAAAGACAAAATAGCTTTTATTCTTATTCGCTCAGGATAAAATTCGAATATCACGGCCCAGGCCATGTGTAAATTTCTAACAATACCTGGCTCTCATGAATTATTTCTTAATTTTAACTGGAATGACTGTGTTGGTTTTACCGGTGACAATTGTTAAAATGTTTGTGTCCATCTTTTAATCATAGAATCTTTGTTTTGATTTGAAAATTTCATAATAGGTCAAGTTTCAGGGTTAGAACATTTGAAAAACCGATGGTTTACGAATTAGGTGATGTCTTTGAGTTAGATAAAAGTCTTTTACCAATGTACTATTGGGTAGTGTATAATCACTTGCTATAATTTATCTCAACTTATCGACGGGTGTCACACATGGAGCAGAATCTGATAACTCTTCTGGAGCACGTGAGATTCGTGTTGCCCAGTCTTAACATTTCTATGTTGTCTTTTGTAAACTGTTTTTATTTTAATATTTTGATCGTTGTTTCAATGGCACTGCCAGTATACTTTCGACTTATGAGTTTGAATATATATATATATACATATATACCTTTTGTTAGGAGCCAAGGTCACGCTTGCCTGTCGAGACATGAAAAGAGCACAAGATGCAGCAGACGACATCAAACAAATTACCGGGAACCAAAATATTACAGTCAAACAACTAAATCTAGCCTCACTGAAGTCGGTGAGAAGTTTTGCTGAAGATATCAACAAAAACGAGACGAGGCTAGATGTATTGATAAACAATGCAGGTAAGTAAACTATGCAGTCGTATATTTGACAAAATGCGCAAAAGCTCATCAAGATAAAAGAAAAAAAAACATTAATTTATGTAATGTTCTTGCTGTCTCAATGATACATTTACGACCTATTTGTGTTCATAATAGTAAAATAAAAAAAACCTGTACAGTGATATGTGTTAAAGAGGAAAGTCTGTTGCTGTTTACATACAAGCTTTTTCAGAATTGTTAAATATACCTAAAAACTGCAATATTGACATCAAGCATAGGAGGACATTTTAAATTGACATTTTACGAGACTGAAAAAAAAACCCTGTACATTTGGTGTTTTTTTTTGCCTTTTTTGTTATGTTTTTTTGGTTTGTTTTATGAAGAAGTTCGACAATGTTGCAAACATATTCCGTCTTCACGCTTAACTACAAGACCCGAACACCAGGCCAGGCTTTCGGCCTTGTAAAATTCTTCTCATCAATCCAGAAGAATTCAACTAAAACTGTCGAAAAATTGAGCTTCGGGCTTGTGGATTCTTTAGTTTATCGTGAAGTCTGTAGGCCAATCTAATGTATACGTATACGTAGTCATTGCATTTCAACTGAAATTTTGATTTATAGGAATAATGAGATGTCCTTACTGGAAGACAGATGACGGATTTGAGATGCAGATTGGAGTCAATCATTTAGGACACTTTCTATTGACTAATTTAGTATTAGATAAGCTGAAGATATCTGCTCCAAGCAGAGTTGTAACAGTATCATCTTTAGCACATGAAAGTAAGATCATTTTTAGTATTAATCAGAGTGACAACATAAATGTATGATACTTTCAAAACCAAAAGATTCTTAACGATTTTTTTTGCAATTTCATCCTAAAATTTAGAGTTGAATTCATGTACAATGTAAAAACGAGCCATTTCATAAATTAAGGGACTGGTGAGGCCAGAAAAAAACACTCTCTACATAGATACATCAGGGGCAGTATAAAACCACTGTTTGCATGTCTTTACACTAAATCCATTGGATGTCGGATGTGTACCGATTAATAATTCAGTCTTAGATGCATGATGAGTTCAGCATTCCTCAACTGATTGTTATAATTTGTTATTATGTTGTATTGTAACACCACTGTCCAGGGTTAGAGGAGGGTTAGGCGCCCGCTAACATGTTTAACTCCGCTACATGCTATGTGTGCCTGTCCCAAGGTAGGAGCCTGTAGTTCAGTTGTTGTTTTTTTTTCTTCTGTATATCGTGTTTATTATGCGTTTGCTTTTTGTATAGTTTGTTATTGTGTTGTTGTGTTGCATGTACCAATGTTGAAAGTTAGGGGAGGGTTGGGACCTGTCAACCATTTTAACCTCGCCATCCACCTTTTGTATGTGCCTGTCCCAAGTCAGGAGCTTGTAATTCAGTGGGTTATTTATTGCTGAGTAACATATTTGTCACATGCCGTTAGATCTCTCGTTTGGATCGTTTTACATTGTGATTCAGGGACTTTTATAGCTGACTTTGTGGTAAGGGCTTTGCGCATTATCGAAGGCCGTATGGTGATCTATCTCATTGGCAGTCATACCACATCTTCCTTTATATATTCAGTACGTAAGCCACAAGATTTCGGAACTAGATGTCTTTGGTATATGTTCAGAACCGTAACCTTATTTGATTTAAACTCAATATTAAAACCTAAATTTGTATCTTTGGGAATTTAAATTGATATAAGACTGAAATGACAAAAATGTCTTAGTATAACCAAATAAAACATAAACACTTTCATATTTTATGTTTCATTTGGTTATACTAAGATATTTTTGGGAAAGGGATCAAAAACAAACAGGCAAAAGTACAAAGGACGGAGAATACATCTTAACATATTCACTTTGAAAATGATGTATGTACAGTTGTACAATAGCCTGGCAGTTCCTAAATATGAAATAAAGAGCCTCATTCTACTTTTATATGTAATGGGATGGTAAAGAAGTAAATAATAAATAAATGATAACTTGGTAGAGTATGTTGAATTTACGTATACTACAAATTGCCTCTGTCACAATATCTCTGATTCGTCGACAGTAACTCATTGCTTCTACTACATTCAATGCTTGTTTTGGGCATTGTGTCGTCAAGCGTGTAAAAGTACATTCGGTTAGCAAAAGTACTAGAAGCTCGTTCCAAAATGAAATTATTGTACCATGGAATTTTCAACACGAGTTTTATTTTTTTATGTTTTTATGTTTTAATATATAAACTAGAACGACATATTTGATTTCAATACAAACATGAGCCCACTACAAATACAATATATACATGTAGAATAAGAAGATGTGGTATGATTGACAACGATACAACCCTCCACCTGAGACCAGAGGACTAGCAACAACGGCATAAACAACTCATTTGTTTGGGCTTCCTTGACATTTATATTTAAGCACAAGAATACGTTATTTTAGATAGAAATATCAAAAATTCTTAACTGTATATATACCACTAGAAAATAACATTATGCAATATCAGAAAAAATCACCTTCCATTAACGTCATTGGAATAAGTACATGTACTGCTATGTACTTTCTATGTACATATGATATTTTTATACTTTGAAGGAGGAAAGATGAACTTTGACGATCTGAACATGGAAAAGAATTATGATTCTGGTAACGCGTATTCACAGAGTAAACTTGCAAATGTGCTTTTCTCCAGTGAATTGGCAAAGAAACTCCAAGGTGAATATAACATAGAGGACACTTACCACCATAAGTGTTCAAGATATGTTCATTTTTTTCTAATTGTATGATAAAGTTAGTTGCAGATGTTAAAAATTGGCGTTATAAGTGTTTTACTGTAGAGTATTGGGATACACTCTGGGTAGGGAAGCTTGAATTGCCTCAATGTCGGTTGTAACTCAAATTTCCTTTGATTCCTAAGTTTGACAAGGTATTAAAGTCACATGGAACGTTTTTCCTGTAATTATAGCACTACTATTTTTTTTAAAATAAAGTGACATGTAGATGATGGAGTCAATTTTTTCTTTCTTTTTATGGCATTTTTCATGAGTTCCCATTTATTAATTCAACTTTGGTACAACTTGTTTTTGGTATTAACAAACTGTCCAAATCGATAAATAATATCTTCATAATACGTTTTTTACCCTTTCTTTCATCTTGTATTGTCTTTCGCACTTACACTGTGAGGTTGTCGAATATCTCGGCGTCATGGTTTATGTAACTTCATAAGCAAATCTTTATAATTTTTCGTCTTTAAGTTACATTGAAAATTGGTTACTGTGTTTATTTTGTATCAAAATAACTGGTCAGTTCTTTCACCATGGAACATCAGTTTTCTTCAGTAGCAATAAACTACAATGACAGAAATATAATTCAAAATCTTAACCACACAGGGAATAAATGTGTCGAGTTTTTCGGAAAAAATGTTCGAAACATTATGACGGACATCAGATGCTTAGTAATTGTAAAGGCAACCATAGTCAGGGTTCAGCTTCTAAAACCAATCTGAGATCCAAAATTAAACCGAGTGGGAAGTCATGAATCTGAATACAAATTGGCATGTTTCTGATGCACTGTACAATCATTATGGCTATTTCAGCCTGTTTTATATTGCTTGTTAAGTAATGGCATCATTGGCATTCGTTGGTGGTGATTTTAATAACACTTTACCTCAATAATAGGCATTTGTTCATTTAATGTGCAATTGCAATTGATGATATTTAATGCTTTTGCATTTTATATTTTAACAGGAACGGGCGTGACGACATATTCTTTACACCCAGGAGTTATAAATACAGAGCTATCTAGACATGTAGCACAGAGTATTGGATGGAGAATGCTTCTTTCAGTGGTAAGACCGTTGATTAAAACGCCAAATGAAGGAGCTCAGACGACCATATATTGTGCTGTAGATGAATCTCTATCTGGGGAAACTGGCAAATATTACAGGTGAGTAGACCCGTGTAATAGGTGATAGGAAAACCATACTAAACGCTGAAAGGGAACATGAGACTAAACATAAAAGCATGAATGGATATTGCAATTGATACATGTTGTAATGTTTTTTTTTAATTAAATGATATGAGCAAATCAGCTCTGATACGGATGTACCAACATGTTCAATACTAATGACGTTTCACTGTGACAGTCGATATAAATCAAGAATTAATATTGCTTAACGAGTCTCGGGTCCAATACAGCTAACCTCGAATCTATAACAGCTTCAATACAGAAACAGCCAGTAAATAACACTAAGTTATATCGACTTAATAGAAGCTTTAAGTTATTATGTAGAAGATATGAATGTTCTTGTTTGGATAATTATATCTAAAGAAAATGTTATAAAAATGTCCATATCTATTATAAGACTACTTGAAAAACAAAGTTTAACCTTCTTGGACTTGTTTGGCTTCATAAATATTTTGATATGAGCGTCACTGATGAGTCTTATGTAGACGAAACGCGTGTCTGGCGTACTAACTTATAATCCTGGTACCTTTGATAACTATTTCATAAATGAAACATTTTATTTTGATGATATTTGATAAAGCTCATAACATGAACCAAGTTTTCGAACCAATGAATAATCCTAGATTTCTATTTTGATATGTTAATTTTTTATAATTGCAGTGATTGTGCAAAAAAGACACCATCAAAAGAAGCACTTAATGATGAAAACGCAAAACGCCTTTGGGAGCTTTCTGAAAAAATGGTTGGCCTTTAACAATGACACAACCTTGATGCTAATTAAAGTCATTGTACGTATTGGACAGAACAGCCATTAGCCAAAGAGAAACAAAGCAAGAAGTACGACCATTTGTAAGGATACTATTTAGAATACATAATACGTAAAACTAAACCCACAAAGGGTGTTAACCAGAACAATGCTACCTCATTTTTACTTTTGTATGAATGATACATATAATAAATTCATTTTGAACTTATGTTAAAATTTCTATTTTTCTTTTGTGTTAACAGTTAACAAGACCATTGAAAAATAAAAATAAATCCTGCAAACTAGCGAATGTTGTGTATGTAAGACGGATACTTAATGATGTTCTTTGAAACTTGTTTTTACACAGACTGTTTTGTATATTGGAAACTCCTTTACAGTAAAAAGTCAAGCATTTGAAGGTACTTAACATAAAATAATCGTGAAATCTATAATGGGATGCAAGAAATTTTATGGTATGTGGAGAGGAAGTAAACAGAATTATAAGGGTTTTTGTCTTACTTAACAACTTTGCATTTTAGTAAATAAAGATCATAGATACTACTGGTGATGATAGTTCGAATGCTATTCAATATTTCTTTTTGAAATATTAACATAGTAACACAGAAGGCAGTGCAGTACTTTGACACGAACCTCATTTATAGCATACAATTGTACAATGAAATTTCAAAAACTTTATAATCAAGACACCAAAAACGTTGATAAAGAACAAACAAGAGGCACAAAAGCTCATCTTGTAAATAAATACAATTTTTATTTTTATTTTACTTACAATTAATTATTTCGGGTTTGTTGATTGTTTATAGATATCATTGTGCTTGATATTTATGCCACTTTTTACGTTTCTCGATCTTGTTTTTGGAAAATGCAAACATAAAAAAAAATCCGTCTTTCAAGGATAATAACTCCAATTAAACGTTTACTGCCGATTTCGGCCTATTGATTTGATTGTAGATCTTATTTTGCTGAACATTTGTGGCGTTTACAGTTTCTCTCTGTCTTTTATATTTTTTTTTTTATTAATAATGGGTGCACATCACCTTTCCTAGGCAATAGCTCGTATGTGAAGATGTTATGGTGATGATATTTTTTTCTCGGCATTATTATAGTTTGCATAAAAAAACTCATAAAAATTGGATACACATGTCTGTTGAGGGCTTTTACTCCAATAAAGGGTATATCGACAATTTCATAATGGGATGATGACGATGATGATGACGATACATAATTCTGACTCAGGTCGTTCAAGTCTTTGCTTTTACACTATAATTCAGTATTCAACGCGCAGAAGCACCATCTGATTTGATCCGACATGAGTTGAAAACCAGGAAAGGTCTTTTTTACAACATATATTGATACTAGCCAAAATTTGAGTCACTAGCACATTAATATTAAATGGCATTCAATATAAATTATGCTAAGCCTATCAAAACACCAGAAATTAAGCTCGGGATCCTTTTGTTTACTGTTCGACGATGCCATTGGTTTACAGAAACGAATAAATGGTTTCATCGGTTTGAATTAATTCACATTTCCTTATGCCCGGATGCTATGTAGATTTCTTTTGCGGTCTTGGATTGCAAAAAACGTAATGGTATAAGAATTCGAACAAAGTCACCACTAGCCTGTCAACAATGAGATTGTGAGTCCGAATCCTACACGTGGCAGTTGTGCTCTTCTCTAGTCTTAATTGAATAGGATTATCACTTTCCTACTGAAGCTCGTTAGTTCTCTCCGCTTTCCCTCACTGATATGCATTAACCCCTACAAAATACCACAATAGTGCCGAGAGGGGCTTCATCAATCAATTTAACGGTCGCGAGTAAACCCAAATTTCTGAAACACGGCTAATGACTTTTTGCGTCATATTAACGTTTTGATATATACGACTAATCACTGGTGTGCAATTTAAATCAGTTGAAATGCTAAATATCTAGCCGAAGAGCATTGAAAACCACAAATTTCGAAAACTCAGCCGTGTGCTCAATAATTGAGTCGGGGTTTTCGTTACCACACATTACGATAACCATTTCTAAATTCTTTAAGCTGCTCGTGTTGTCACCTTGTCCAAACATGACATGACGTCTTTATCTTTATGGCGACATTGTCTGTAAATTAAGATTCAAATTTCTTTTTATTTGAATTGCCTTACATATTGTTTAACTTTATAGGTCCTTTTAACAATTTCTGTACGGTTTTGGTTTTGCGAATGGTTGAATGTCATGTGGTGACCTAAATTTGCTTACGATAGCGACCCGTTGTCTCTGGTTGATAGCTGTCTCATTGGTTATTATACCACATCTAATTCTTAATTTTATATTGTAAGTAACAGGTTGCTAGTTAGTTCTAGAATTGATTAACACATGCGTATACTTAAGCTTACAATGGGGTATGTTATAAAATAACACACCAACAGGTCATATTGGTTTGAAATATTGAACTTAAATTATATACAATAACAAGAAAAAATCAAGCTTTACGTACAACTTTATATTTGCCATCGCTGCATTCATCTACAATATATAATGCGCTTGTATCAGTACAATTATTCATAATTGTTTCTATCTTTGTTATTTATGTTTTGTAGTGTTTTGGTCAAGTTTCTCGACCAATTTTATACTTCTATTATTTTTGGCAATATCGAGAGCTGTCAGTCCCGATTCATTTTTAAGATTTACATCAGCGTTGTTTTCCAACATTAAATTCACTAAGTCTTCTCTATTTTTATCACATGATATATGAAGGGGTGTAACTTTATCGAAAGTACTTTTATTAACATCAGCGCCATATTGTAGCAGCAATTCTGCAACATTTATATGGCCATTGAAACAGGAAACATACAGGGGTGTTAAACCACCAACCATGGAAAGGTTAATATCTGCATTATGATCTAGGAGAATTTTCACAACCTCTTCATTGCCATTATAACTTGAAATATAAAGGGGCGTCGATGACTTTTCAGTTGCAAGATTAACATCAGGGCGATATTTGAACAACAGTTCAATTACGTCAAGATTACCATCTTGACATGCCATATACAGAGGGGTCATGCCAACATTGTTTTGGGTATTGATATCAGCTCCGTATCTTAATAAGTATTCGGCTAAATCATAGTATCCATTATCGCATGCGACATTAAGAGGTGTCAACCCTGCAACTGACCGATGATTAATATCTGCATCTTTTTCTAGGAGGTATTGAACGGTGGCTATGTCATTTTGTTTACATGCAGCGTATAGCGGAGTAAAGCCTTCTTTAGTCTCAATATCCACATCAGCATCATTTTTAACACTGTTGATCATGATATCTAACACATCCATGTGTCCACAAGTACTAGCCAGGTACAGTGGTGTAATGCCCGTGTCATCGCTTTCTGTCAAGTTTGCTTTATACTCTAAGAGCAAGTCTACTATGTCCGTGTGGTTGTTCTGGCATGCAATATGTAAAGGAGTATATCCTTTATTTGTTTTTATATTGACATCAGCATTGCGTTTAAGTAGAAATTCGACTGCATCTTTATGATTGTGTTCACATGCTACATACAATGGTGTGGCTCCAATATCATCGGTAACGTTTATTTCGGCTTTATATCTCAACAATAATTCAGCAACTCTGCGATGACCTTGATGTGCTGCAATATATAAGGGAGTAAAACCACCTTGCCGTTTTTGGTTTACATCAGCATGGTTATTCAATAGAAGCTTCACAACTAGATCATGTCCTTCCATAGAGGATATAAATAATGGCGAACTTCCTTTAGTACGACAAAGGTTCACATCAGCGTCATTATTTAGAAGTAAGGATACGACTCCTTCGTGACCATTCTCAGAAGCAACATACAACGGTGTGCATCCATTGGGTAAACATTGGTTGATATTAGCATGGTAACATAGCAGTAGTTCTACAATTGGGGTATGTCCATTATTGCATACTATATGAAGAGGAGTGTCCCCTTTTTCAACTACATGATTAACAAAAGCAAAATGTTCGAGAAGCATGTGTACGACATGTGTATGACCATTACGACACGCAATATAAAGCGGTGATAAACCACCTTTTTTTGTCTGATTGACATCTGCTTTGTTTTTCAGTAATAACGCTGCAATAGCTGTATGTCCATTTTCACATGCGATATAAAGCGGAGTATAACCGAAGTCTGCAGCTAAATTTACTTCTGCATTGTTCTTCAGAAGTAACTGAACATCTTCTAAATATCCTTTATGACAAGCCATGTAAAGGGCAGTTACACCACTCTTAGTTATTTTATTAATGTCGGCATTATTGTTAAGCAAATGTGAAACGACAGCTAAGTGGCCATTATATGATGATATGTGTAATGGCGTAACTCCGTCCTCATTTTCCTGATTTACCTCGATTCCGTGTCTCAGTAGCCAGTCTACAACGTTTATATGTCCTCTTTCACAGGCACTATACAACTGCCCGAAACCGGTTGTACTATGGACAGAAGTATTAGATTGCTCACTGTGCAGTACATCGATAACATCTGTATGTTTATTCATGCTTGCAGCATAAAAAGGTGTGTAACCTTCCTCTGTAGCCTGGTTTATATTAGCATACTTCGTTAATAGAAATTTGACTAGCAATGTATGACCACGTTCAGACGCAATATAAATAGGCGTAACCCTACCGTTCATTGTTTGATTAACATTGGCAAAGTTAACCAATAAAATGTCTGTAATATGCTTGTTTCCTTTGTAGCATGCAACGTGTAGGGGTGTGACTCCTTTATCAGTAGTTTTGTTAGTATCTGCTTTCTTGTTCATTAACATTTCAACTAGATCTGAATTTTGATGAAAACAAGAGACATGCAATGGAGTTGCACCAGCACGTGTAGGCTGATCAACATTTGCGCCTTTCTCCAATAAAATCCGTGCTATTTCCTTGTTCTGTTTCTTGCATGCGATAAACAATGGAGTGATTCCTTCCTTTTGAGGTTGATTAACGTCTCCATAATGTTCTATTAATTTCTCTAGAATATCAAGATGACTTTGTTTACATGCGGCATATATTGGCGTCTCTTCAGTAAGTGTTTCTTGGTTGACGTCTGCGTGATTCTTCAACAGTAGTTTCACAATATCTTGATGTCCAGAGTAGCTTGCAGCCCACAGAGACGTTTTTCCATTGCTTGAGATGCCACTGGACAAATTTCTACCTTGCGTTGTAACGAAAAATTCTACAATGTCATGGTAACCTAACTTGGAGGCCACATATACTGAATCAATGTTATGTGTATGTATGTCCATCATTTTAAAGGTTTTTGATAAATATGATATAAAATGCTTCCTAAAAGATTCATTTGTCATCTGAAGACAGGAGAACACATCCCAAGATTTTCCTTCCTTCAAATCCTTAATCATTCGTTCCACAAAGCTTTTGTCATGATTGAAGTCTATCGTTATGCCTACTCTTTCACAAAGGGGAACAGCAAACGTGCATAAAACTACTCTACTATAAACGACATCAGAATCACCGTATTCGAGAATGCAGTCGGTATGTTTTTCGCCAAAGTACCGACAAAGAACTTCAAACATTTTGATATGAGAAACCGTGTACTCTTTCTTCGATTCTTGAATAAATAAACCTTTAAGGTTTTTTATACCATGTATAATATAACTTGAGAAAGACGGCATGGTCGTAGATGTTGTTTTAAAGCACATCTGAAATATGCTTTGCATCTTTGCTTTGTTTTCGGTATTGGTAATGTACTCTCTTTTTATTTTATTGTTCAGTAAAATTAAGAGAAGCATGAAAAAGTAGCAGTACTCATCATTCTTGTATAGCGCATTCATATATTTTACTATATTTTCATACGGACTTCTAATAAAATCTATTTCCATAGATGTATCTCTTTTTTGATGAAAGAGTCTACATATAAGAGGGAAATAATCTACCGGAAGAGCTTTGCCGAACATTTTGTCTAACTCCATACGCTGATTATATGAATTCCAAATCAGCTGAAATTCATTCAGGCTAAGCGACAACTCATCACTTGACATGTTACATTCAATTGCTCCTAAGTTTATTAAAATATTTCTAGCATTCTTGTTCCCATACACGTTGGAGTGTATAGTGATGACAAATTTTGAATCCGGACAATCTCTTAATTCCGATATGATTGCATCTTCAGAGTCTTCCCAAAGTTCTAGCATAGAAAGATTCATATTACATTTACCAAAAATATCCTCAATGATATAAAAGTTCTTTCGTTCGTTTTGTTTGATATTCAAAATATCTTTTGGGTTTGTTACAGGTATAAGTTCAAAGCCATTTTGAAGGAATGACAAAGCATTGTGCTGAAGTGTGAATGACTTTCCTATCCCAGAATTCCCAACCAAAACAACAACCTTGTGATCTTTTATGGTTTTTGATATGGATTTAGTTGCTTTAGTTTCTACAAATCTTGCATTCAGCGTTTTCCACTCTAATATTATATCTACAATGATATAGATTATAATTTTACTGAAGACATAGAACTATACATATGGAAAAAGATTTGTACTTTAAATATGATTTAGAAAGCAGGTCCTAAGATGTGTTATTTGTTCAAAATGTTTTTTTTTTTTCGTCAAAGAGGTGTCTACATTATAAAAGATATTACAGGGAATATCCTCAATAGTCCATTTGCCAATTACCGATTTGATTCTGTTATTACACACTATTTAAACAAATTACTTCCCTTTGTCAATCGTAGACTGGTTCCATACCGGACAAAAATAGCTTTTGCCAATGCAAAACATGATGAATTGAAAGTGATGTATCGGCGGTTTAACTAATTTTTCATGAAAAATAATTTCTGATGTCAAAAGTATTCAGCTGAACAACAAGTTAATGTAATTAAAAGATTTGAAAACCTTCAAGATTACTCACATTACGAGCAGAAAAATTAGCTCTTTCTGCTAGCTCTCCATTTTATATAAAAATTTATGTCCCTCATAAGGGAGACAGCTAAAAGAAGGGATCTCTAATTACAGGGTCAATTACAGGAATTGGCAAATAGCCTATTAATCTTGAAAGTGAAAGTTGACAAATGAATTTCATAGCTTATTGATGCAGTAAAATGCATTGTTTTACGTTTTAGCATAACGGGGCCCTTTGTATCTTATTATACGGTACTGGTTTTTGCTCATTGTCAAAGACCGTACCTTCTTCCGTTATTATTCACAGCTTTGTCCTTTAGTCCTGTTGTGTAGTTGTCTTCTTGGAAAATGAAACCTCCCTCGGCCCCTTAATTATTTTCAAAGAAAAACAGGGGATGGTCAGAATCACAGAAGTGATCACATAAGTGATCACAGAAACAATCGCGAACAAAAACTGTAGCTTATATTGAAAATTAAAACCTGTAACCTGGTAAGAAAAATGTACGAACTCCCATATAACTCAAAAGTGGGTTCAATGTGTAGCTAAATATTGGTTTGAATACGGTACAGGTATTTTTAAGTATTATGCGTACATAATCAATCATAAATGAATTAGTAGATAATACCATGCATTTTGTTAGACAGCGAATCATCTCCACGGCTAACTTCATCCATTAAGTTCCTAATGTCTTCAATGATATATTCAAAATCTTTTCGCTTTAAAGTTTCGACTTTGCCACATATTACCATTAACTTTTCCATTGTTTGATGAGGAATCTCAGGGTTGCTCATTATAGCTTTCCTCACGTCAATCAATTTAACCAGTAAACTAACGTAAACGGAATCTAAATCTGCTTTTTTGAAGACGTCACATTCATCTTTCGAAACTTTACCAGCAATATACTCAATAGCCTAAAAAATATATTGTAAGGTGAATATCTTTGCTTGTGTGGTTCATAAATGTTTTTTTTATAATAAGGATTAGGCCGTTGATTTTCATGTTTGAATTGTTTTACACTAGTCATCTTGCAATGGGGTCCTTTAAAGCTTGCCGTTCGGTGTGAGCCATATATTCAATGGTGCTGGAAACTTTAATAGAATTTAATCTCCATTTTTAAAATTACAATTACAAGGACCAGAGGCGGATTTAGAGGGGGTCCCCTTATCTGGGAAAAATTGGTTGATTATATAGGCAATCACTGAAGCATGACCACAGAGGGCCGCCTCTTCGGCAGTCAGTGGGCCTCATTTATAAAAAAAAATCAAGATCCGCCACTGAGGACTACCAAGAAAAACTCTAATGACAGGTGTTTTTGTGGTTTTTTTTTGTTGTTTTGTATTTTTATATGTCCAGTCGCACGTGCTGTAGTTAATTTTAAATGTACGTGTGTCGTGAAAATGATAAAAATCATACCACACTAATTACCTTTGTTATAGTTCCCCAGTGTCTTTCGAATTCATCTAATCTCATGGAAGTTTTGGCTTTACTGTTGGTGTAATTATAGTAGTAGAAAATAGTAGACACACTTTTCTCAATAGAAGTATCTGGGTCTGGAGGCAACACGTTCTGGACTTTGATATATGTCAAATGCTGGATGAGAAGAAACTGGAGACTCAAGTCAAACGACGAGGATTTCACTTGAGAATTTCCTAAAACAAAAGAAGGATATGTTACATAAATGGAGATACGTTTACCATGTTTTCATCGTGCAGACGCAGAAAGATTCGCAATTGCTTTACTTACTTTTTGTGTAGCGTAGCAGACGCGACTATATTGGTGTTCTGGAACTAATTCATCGTGTTAAGCTTTAATCAAAATTTCTAATTTCATTTGATAACTTCAAAAAACAATCGTTTGATTTGAACATTGATAAAACAATTAATTCGTATAATTTATAAACCATTGTATCAAGTTGAGTCCCCGTAATTAATCCGTTCAATGGTAGAACATTCTATAATATAAGGTTATATTTTGCATGAATATATTAATTATATACCAACTAAGGACCAGCTCCGGTTGCGTGATTTTCTCGCTGCGTTGAAGACCCCTTGGTGGCCTTCGGCTGTTGTATGCTCTCCTGTCAGGTTGTTGTCTCATTCTCAACTTTATCATTGTATTCAATAATTAATATTACTGTATAAAAATAAGAAGATTTGGAATTTGCCAATGAGACCGCTATCCAAATCTACCACTGTAATAGTTTATCAAAGACCGATGCTACATCCAACTCAATTACCTGAAGGAGGAAACATTACTTCTTCCCAGTGAAAGTTGAATATGACGTTCTTTTTAGTCAGATGTTGTAACACATGTTTGTATTGGTTAAGTCTGCTACACAGCTGATCTGGCGGGAACTTCTTATCAAACAAAACTCTCATAGCCCTTGGAGCTAACCTTAACATGAGGTTTGTAAACTTAAGATAATACAGTTCCTCATCTGTTATAGTTGACAATTCGAACCTTGAAAGAAAACGAAGGATAAAACATTTCAACATTAACCTTAACATCAAATATTGTACTTGTTTATATCTTGTTATAACAAAGCTGTTTAAAGCATTATCTATACTGTCTAGCGTTTTAGAATAACATAATATGATAACATTGCCACTTTTTATCTTTATGACTTTGTATTCTATTGTTATTCAATATATTTTTTATATGATTATTTTGGATAAAATTTCAATAGCGTTCAAACTACAAAGTGATACTAGTATTATACAAAATGATTATTGCGTAGATTTAGGGATGACACAGTTAATTATCATATACAATGATGATTTATACCTCCCCTGGTAAAAAACTGGCAAAGAAAAAAAGCAACTGACAGTACAACACTCCAAATTAAAAAAAACAACAGATCATATATTGTCGTAGACAAATTCTGTTTTGAGGATCGCTACAACCTATGTTGTCCCCTAGGAGTCTAAAGTTTTTTTTGTCGTTGGTCAGCTGACTCATCGACTAATACTTTGATTTACAATCATTGTCTCTCTGTTGGTGTCCATGTTCATTTACTTACGGTGAATTTCCAATCACGTCTGGAGGAATTACAGGAACATTTTCAATTTCTGTAATTGCATCTATATGATTTGTCCTGGTACCCATATTAATTTTCTGTGTAGTTATCAAAAATAAGCTATCCTGTAATGGTATACATCATTTATATTCAACATGCAAACACATTCACTATCAATTCATTGTTATGCTAATTGTTTCGAATATACATGTACACGTAGTAACGAAAGACTGTCATGGCCAAGAACACATTTCTCATTGGGAAAGGGAGTATATTGTATAAAAGTTGTTTCGTAAGTTTCCTTATTCTTGACAAATATATCACACTATGTTATTTTAAAACTAGACGACATATATTTTCGATAACAAAAGATCCTACTGTTGATTTCGATGGGGGATGAGGCGCAGGATAAGACATGAGGCGTTCTCCACCTCCTCTTTGATTGGCACCCCCTCTTATTTCAATTTACTTCATTTTTTTTCTGGTATTACTCCTCTTTCCAAAAATCATCGATCCGCCCCCATGATTTCTAGATAAAAACAGACACCATTTTTAAATGTGAAGTTAAATAGTAATGGAACTACTGGTTCCTTTTCATTCCTTTTAAGAAGATCTTCAATGTGAATAGAGGATCAAGTTGGTGAGTAGAAGAACACGCACATTGGATGAAAGGGATATGGAAATCAATCCTAGTTCTGTATTGTAGCTTTTTAACGCTTGTGTATACTCGTATGTTTGTGTTCTATAACCGTTTTTAATTTGTTCAATTTCTTGTGTCGATTTAACGGAGTTGTACACACTTCCGTTTCTAAATCATTATACTGCAAAATGCCTGTTTTTCCTTACAGACAGGACATTGCAGTAAAAGGTTTTTAAATATACAAATGTCGTCACTTTCATTTTGTGTCGACTGCTTCCTCTTCGTTCAGAGGTCAGATGCCACTTCGTTTATTTTGTTCCTCTCAAAATCTATTAATGAACTTTTTGAAATTTCCTTGTGAGAAGAAAATGAAAAAGATCTTACCAAATTTATACCGCTTTTCCTTTCTTTCAAGATTATATTAAAAAGCACTAAGTCTTACTTAAAGTCATAAATCTGTGTCGAACATTAACAGTAAAACATTTCCACGGTTGCTGACCAATAACAATGTAATGACCGTATTTGTTTGACAATTAATAACAAAATCGACGATGTGCATAATTGTTTATTGTTTGTAATATTAAAACGTCAGCGAATTATGTTTAAAAAATATCTTCACGACTGATTGATATAAAACAGTAATTGAAATTAATAAGAAATATCTAAAAATAAGATAAGTAATCAGTAGCTATACATCATTTGTGATATCTTCGATCGTTGAGTGTTTATATTTTCAAAGAGAGAGCTATCTCATCTATACATTTGTATGCTTAAAAATTCAAAAAATAAAGGGGGGGGGACCTCAGTTTCTCTTGTTTTAAACATGCATGATAAATGCAGGATAATTTTTATCCAATTATAATTTTAAAATGATATATTTGTATAGTTATGTATAAGTACTCACTTGTTTAAAAATGCAGAGACATTTAAGTCTCGAAAAAACATTTGACTGACTACCAAAATTGTAGCAAATACAAGATAACATGGCCAAGCTGGTAAAATTGCTCTTATTTGAATGAATAAGTTCGACATCCTTTTATCCAGTTGTCCTGGTGTAGTGGTATGTGTAGTGGGCTGATATGCTAAAGGTCTTGAGTTCGAATCCCAGCATAGATACTGGATTTTGTCTACATAATTATATTGATAGATAGTCTTTTCCGTATAATTAATTATAAGTTTTAAAGTGGATTTGACATTCCCGCCAAAATGTTACAGAACAAAGGAAAGCATACAAACTCAAACTGGGGTGATCTGGTTGGGATGATCTGAGCCATGGGGTGATCCGGCTCAGATCACCCTGTTAGAACAAAGGAGCTGGGACAGTAACAAACATATTAACATGAATACTACATAGTATTAAAAAAATATTCTGACTGACAATTTAAAAGGTGTTGATCCATGATATTTTAAATTTTGTAAGGGATCTGTGGAGATTTTGAATTTCTTGTAAAAAGTCTATGCATTTTAATATCATATTGAATGTTTCATAAGACCCCCCCCCCCCCCCCCAACAACAACAAAAAAAAAAAACACCAACAAAAAAAAAAAACACCACCACCACCACCACCAACAACAACAACCGAACAACAAAAAAACAAACAAACAAACAAACAACTTACAAAAAACTAACAACCAAAAAACAACAAAAAAAAACAAAACAAACATTAACATGATTAACAAGTCATGTCTGGCCATTGTTCAACATACGTTATTCCCTTTAAATGTATTTCATGGTTTAAATATCACATTCAATTGACCTAAGCTAGGATAAAATGCCGTCTAGTTTCTTTAATTTTAAATACCACTGTAAAAACAAAATATTGGTGATTCTATTTAGATAGATCTAAAATACCGAAGTAATCTAAGTAGAACGAACTAGTTATAAATAAGGTAGAACGCATTCAAGTTAGCTGCTAAACCATTTTAATATTATCTCGCTTTTTATAACAGTTTGAACCAATTAATGACAGTTGGAAACCCGGATTAGACACTTGATAATTTGATAATTCGCCAATTAGTGAATATGTTCGTCTCAATGATAAGGAGAGAAAGACCGAGAGAAATAAAGTGTTTTTTTTTTTTGTTTTTTTTTTTATTTCATCAATCAATTGTTTGAAAAACCAAGGTTATTCCCCTTTGGACGGTAACATAATATATGTATAATGGTGTAATCTTGTGTGCAGCAATGGAATACACAGAAGTTGTGCAAAACTTTGTTCTTGACCACAAAATAGGACTCAGTGTTGCAGTAAGTGTTGGTGAGTATGAGTATAATTTCTTTTTCTTCAATTGTTGTATTGTTATGTGTCGACTCATAGTTCAAGAAGTATTAACATAGTGTGTTTATTGATTTTTTAAGTGTACTATTGTTTTACATGGTAGTTTTTAGTAAACTTAAATTACTACAATGGATTCAGTATTATAATAAAAGTTATGGCGACCGCCGCTAATCTATAATACTAAAATTACGAGGTCCAATTTGTCAGCCGTCATCACGTAAAAACGACGAATCAAAGAATACAACTTTATACATAACTAATATAGTACAAAGGTGTAGATTAAAAATTACACCACTTCAGGCCCTTTTGTTTTCCACGTAATTAATATTGCCAATAATTAAGAAGTTCCGGGTCGAGTCCGATACCGATACCAATAGTATATTCATCTGTTACCTATTACCTTATATGTACGTTCCGCATCTGACAGGCGCACTACCAAACGGTGTATTTAGGATTATGCTTTATACACGGGTCATAAGATTTGAAAGCAGAGAAAACTGTGTATCTTATAATCGGCATGACTTTATCAGATGAAAATACTAATACTAAAATAAGGCTTGCGCATAGTTATATACTTTAATTCAGTCACGGACCTGCGAAATCACGGGTGTGTTCTAGTGCTATATTAAAGACGTGTACATGCCAAAATTAATAGGTTCGATAATAATAAAATGAGAGTATGGATACTTTTTGTTCCAATTAAGAACTCCGGATTGGTAGCATGACACTACACACAAAACAGTTCACTAGGATTTTGTCATTTATTATTTTTATGCCCCACCTACGATAGATGTTTTCTGGTCTGTGCCTCCGTTCGTTCGTTCGTCCGTGCGTCCGTTCGCCCGTTCGCCAGTCTTCAGGTTAAAGTTTTTGGTCAAGGTACAAATGTAGTTTTTGATGAAGCCGAAGTCCAATCAACATGATCAACTTGAAATGTTTACTTAGTACACTTGTTGCTTATGATATGATCTTTATAATTTTAAAGCCAAATTAGACTTTTTACCCAATATCATGGTCCATTGAACATGGAAAATGATAGTTCGAGTGGAGCATCCGTGTACTTAGGACACATTCTTGTTTATTTTTATTTTTTCATCATTTTTTATTATTATTATTAAAATGGAATATTCAAATAGTCTAAATAGTGTTTTTCGTTTTATATGAATAATGTACATTTATTCTAGGCATTACCAGAACCATAAAATCGTTCAATTATCATCGTTATAAAGTTATATCCTATAATAATGTAAATTTACGTTTTGTTAAACGTTTGTTTGTACGTCTTTTTTTGAAGGATTAATTCGGTGTTGGTGGTTGTTGTTTGGTCTGTTAAATACTTTCAGTAGTTCTTGTTACCCTTTTAAAGTTTTATGATATTTGAAATTTTAACTATGGGGTTAGAATAGCACGGGGAGCAGGTGCGGATCCAGCCATTTGAAAAAAAAGGGACGGGATCCCAACCCAGGACAAAAAGGGGAGGGGGTTCCAACTATATGTTTTTTTTCAAATTAGTTTAGAAAGCTACCCGTTCGAAACTAAAATATTCAAATCTAGAAAAGGATATTATTGCTACATACGTGTATATTAATTTTAAGTGTATTTATAGTTAGTTTCATTAGTTAAATTCCGCATTATGCTTATAGGATTTTTTTTATTATTTAAAGCAAACACATCATCCAGATAGTGGTACTCGCTACTAAATTAGTTTAAATGATAGATCATTACTGTGATTCATTCTGAAAGATACAGAAACAAGTATGCTTTTTAAGCCGAAATGTTCATATACGTTTTCATTTTTTGTCATTACAGTTAAGACGCACCACACAAATAAAAAAAAAATGAAAAAAAAAACTGTCATCACAGTTACGACAAGTTTAATAACGCATCAACTCCGTAGAGGAGGGGGCATTAAGTAATACCCTTGTCCTTCTGTACGTCCGTACAGCCGTTCGTCCCGAAATTGTTTTTGTTCTCTAACTTTTAAATCAGCTGGTTTAAACCAAATGTTATGACAAAACACAAATCAAGTTTTCCTAGAGGGAAAAAAGGCTGAATTCTTCGTTCTCGTTCTTCAGGCTTAAGTTTACCTCAACCAAATGTTATGAAACTAAAACACAATTCTTATTATCACAAATTCAGAAATAGAACGAAGTGTGGAAGCGTCAATTTTACCTTTCTTGAGTTATGCCCCGTAATAACGTTAAATGCAAGCAGGGCAATCATAAGTATTCCATGGACACGTTCCCCATTTGTTTATATCTAATATGTTAACACACCCTGCGATAATTTCAATGACATTGCAAATACATAAAACTAATTGTTTACAATAATTAAAAAGTAACAACACGTTCTGATATGTGTTATAACAAAAGAAACGGAATGATTACATTGGGTTTGCCGTCTGTAAGGGATAGAGCGCTCTAAAACAAGAAGACATAATCATGATGCAATATCGAAATTTTCAAAAATGTCTTTTTTCTTTGTTGAATTATCATTTCCATGTCCATTCTTCCATGTAATTGCCACACCATGTGTAAATCTAATAAGCAGAGATATTGCAAACAAAAGTTGTGGTCGCTTAGTATGAATATGTACATGTACGTGCTCACGTTGAAATTGTATATTTTTAGGAGCCAAAGTTATAATTGCATGTCGTGACATGACTAGAGGAAACAACGCAGTTGATGACATTAAACGTATCAGTGGCAGCACAAATGTTTCGATGGTACAGCTAGATCTGGCTTCATTGAAATCCGTCAGAAAATTCGCTGAGGAAATACACAAAACAGAGAAACGATTGGACATACTAATTAATAATGCTGGTAAGATTGAGCTTAGTTTTTTTTTCTGAATCAACTGTAAATCTGTTTGCCACTTTATTGTTATAACATACACGGTACCAGTTTTGCTGCATCAGATGCGCATTTTGACAATCAATGTTTCTTCAGTGATGCTCTAGGCCAAAATATTTGAATCCTAAACTTTTTATGTAACCTTCATCTGATACTTTCATAACAAAAAAAGTGGATGTTTCATAATATAAAAAAGAAGATGTGGTATGATTGCCAATGAGACAGCTCTCCACAAGAGACCAAAATGTAACAGATATTAACAACTATAGGTTACCGTACGGCCTTCAACACTTTTTCAAGTAACAAAAACAAAATTGGTAAATTGGTAAATCTGACACTAATGTTTTACACATTCGTGCAATTCAATTCATATGAAGATAATTGTTGTGAAATAAAGGATTACTATCATGACTATTGTAGTTGAAAAATTATTCAGTTGTCAAAGTACATGTCTATTCGTAACACAGACATGACAGAATAAAAACATCGAACCACCAATGGACCCATTACTTTATTCTCAAACGATTCTAACTGTATGCAGGAGTTATGGCTTGTCCTTACATGAAGACAGAAGATGGACTTGAAATGCAGTTCGGAGTCAATCACATTGGCCATTTCCTTTTGACCAACCTACTGTTAGATCTGATAAAGAAAGCAGCACCAAGTCGTATTGTTAACGTGTCATCCTTAGCACATGTCTTTAGTGAGTATTGTTAATATCTCATTCTTAGCACATTTCTTTAGTGAGTATTATTAACGTGTCATCCTTATCACATGTCTTGAGTCAGTATATTGTTAACGGGTCTTCCTTCAGTTGCTGAATCTCTTTGTTGGTATTATCAATGTGCAAGCCTTAGCAAATACCCTTAGTAGATATTTAGACCATGTCATTCTTAGCAACTGTATTGGTACTGTGTATTGTTAATGTGCACATATAATTAATTTATAAATAAGAAGGGATGAAGAATTGATGTGTCATCCTTTGGAAGTAGCTTGGTTGGGTTTTTATTATTGTGTCATACTTAGCACATACCATAGTATAATTATGTTTGTTTAGTGTCATCCATTGCAAATATCTCGGTATGTATTGTTCATGTTTGATCAATAGCACATATCATTCGTATATATTGCTAAAAAAACGATTATAATTTTTAGTGGTTTTGTTTTACGTGTCATCCTTAGAAAATATCTTAGTATGTTTATTGTTCATTTATTTATCCTTAGCACATATCATATCATTAGTAAGAATTATTATTGTGTCGTCCTTAACAAATCTTTAGGTATGTATTGTTAAGGTGAATTGGAATATTCTTGATATTCATCAAGTATGTTTTCCTGTTTGAATGGTTTTACAATTATAGTAAGTTTTGGGCCTTTTATAGCTTGCTGTTTGGTATCCGCCATGGGTCCGGCTTAAAAGCCATACTTTGGCCTATAATGGTTTACTTTTTACAAATTGTGACTTGGATGTAGAGTTATCTCATTAACTAATATACCACTTCTTCTTATATATAAACACATGTAATAGCCATATAAAGATCTTATAGTTAGTTAGATATATGTTTTGTTTTGTTTATTTCATTTTATGTATTATAGCTGGTCAACTGAATTTTGATGACATTGCAAAGAGGGAAAAGTATTACAATGCGGAAGAAGCTTATACACAGAGCAAACTGTGTAATATACTATTTACCAAAGAATTGGCATCTCGATTATCAGGTAAGAAGTTTAGCGAAACAGATTTATGATTGGGGCATTGGTTTTCTGGTTTAAATTGTGTCAAATTTAATCATGTTGAGGTGTTTTATAGGTTTCTATACGGTTTTGGTTCTGCTCATTGTTTCAGGCTGTACGGTAACATATATAGTTGCGTACATGCAGGTTATCTGTTTGAAAGTTGTCTCTTTGACAATCAAACCTCATCATTATTTTTAATCAACTTCACACGATTTAATAAAAAAAAATGAATCGTAGTTTGTTTTTACATTTACTTACTAAGAAATCATTTCTTATTTGTAATTGATATTTTTATTAAGTTAACATGTAGTACTATGCAATTTATACAAATCTGTTCTAGCGAGATATGAATTGTAATTCTCATTTTGATACGAGTAGTCCGCGATCCCGAGATGCATGAAGTTGTTGATTTGAATTTCAAATCTAATTTTAAAACAACTATGTGACATTGTTTGAAGAATTAATAAAATCAAGTCATACTATGATACATTTAATTATTTTTGAAAAACAGCTCTAGAACATATGTAACATTGATAACAGTGGACTTAGTCACAGAGTGAGTACTTCAGTTTTAACACAATTAATA
Source organism: Mytilus galloprovincialis (assembly GCA_037788925.1). Classification (NCBI taxonomy): domain Eukaryota; kingdom Metazoa; phylum Mollusca; class Bivalvia; order Mytilida; family Mytilidae; genus Mytilus; species Mytilus galloprovincialis. Next base: position 26,875,545 of record CM075341.1, read on the forward strand.
ATATACCTTTCTTAAATTTCAGTCCGTTCATGAAATAAGTAATTTTAAGAAATTTAAGTTTCCAACTCCTTCAGTGAAAACTGATCTTTTAGATCGATTAAGCTACGTTTTATAGGTCCGTGTGGTCGTACAGCTCTTAGCGTGTTCAAAAACCGCTGCTGGTAACTGATTGTCTCCGAAAAAATCATCAGCTTAGTAAACACTGCTTCAATACTCACATGAATTAAATAATACCTTGCTTTAAATAACCATTTATAGATACAGAAATTTAAAGAAACAATGAATTTAGGAGCACAAAAGAGGTGGAAGAATCGGACAATAAATATTCATAAATAATGACAAACCTATAAAACCATGGTAAAACAGGAACGACGGAATGACAAACAAATCTAGGTATCTATATCAACACTAATTGACCAAATCTGGTAAAAGTTTGTAAGAATGTTGATAGGTAGACATGTATTTAACAAAAAGTCATTGATACATTACCATTAAAGATGGCTAACACAATCATGTCGTTATAACTGTAGGTACAGGAGTAACAACTTATTCTCTACATCCGGGTGCTATTGACACAGAGTTAGGAAGGCACTGGAGAAGTAAACAGAGGCTTATTAGAGAACCAATTTATTTCATATATTCTCTCTTTACCAAAACTCCGTATGAAGGAGCTCTAACTAATATATACTGTGCAGTTGATGAATCATTGGATAAGGAAACAGGAAAATATTACAGGTAAAAGATGAACTTTTAATTGAGACAGCTAGTGCACTGTTAGAAAATTAAATATCAAACATTCTTCTGATAAAATGTAATTTGCTAATGATCAGATTGGACAGTTTTATATAGTCAAAATTCGTATTGAGAAACACCAAAACCGAAACAAATGTCCCACTATTATACTATTATAAGTTTCCATCAGATTCCATAAATTTGTACTTATTTTAAAATTGTAAGAATTTTTTTTTCTGAATATGTATGGCTTAATTTCCACTGGACATCAAGCAAGCAACAATCTATCAATCAAATCGAATGTAGACTTTCATTTTATCGAAGTGATATTTATCACTATTTGATGAAAAATAGTATGTTCGGTAAATAAATAAATGTATGTAGCATTTAGTTTTATTTTGGTGGTTTTAAGAATGACGACAGCACACTTGTACCAACAAATAGTTGAAGACTACAACAGATATAGATCACATGTTAAAACATATGCAATCATTTTAATGAGTTGAGGTAACCGCAAATCTATCCAAACCAATTACCTCATTTAAAAACTGAACAGAATGTCCCAAACTGCCTCGTAAAATACATGTATATAGAAGAAGCACGAAAAGAACTGTTAACGAGCAACCCGAAAACGGTGGCAAACTTTATCATAGATTGTTTAAGGATATGACAAGATGTTATATAAACATTATTACTTTAACAAAACTACACAACGTAAAAACTGTAAAACTAAATATTGTACATCAAATCAAATGTAGCTATACATGTATAATAATGTTTTCAAATGACAGTGCTTCGTAAGCCTATAAGGCTGGCTGAAAGTAACAAGGTTCATAACATAATGTATTATATTATGGCAATTCAAGTTGCACTTTAATGAATTATTTATTCATTCATTCATTCATATAACAATTTAAACTGTTACATTCTTTTAGTTGAACAATGCAAATAAACCATCTACTTTAACAGTCAATACAAATGATAAATATATTCTAGATATGTCGTCTTAAACTCATTAACCAAAAGCATACTAGTAATACTTTTGAACCTTTGACTTTTTTGGTGAATACATTTTGTAACATAATTATTAGTGTGAACTGGTTTCATTGTTTCAGTGACTGTGCCGAAAAGGCTCCTTCCAAACCAGCTTTAGATGAAGGGGCTGCCAAGAAGTTATGGGAATTGTCAGAAAAACTTGTTGGTCTTTAAATGTGAAAAATCTAAGGTGTGAATATATGTATACCTAGTAACTTATCTGTGGCGCAAGAAGAAATGGAAAACAACTGCCTATAACTATGAACATACTGCTGAAATACCTTAATGATGAAATAAAGACTTTTATTTCCAATTTTTGCTAAGTAGGTCATAATAATTATAATTGATTTGATAATCTGTTGTGTATTTTACAAACATAAAAAAGAATTTCGACTTTACTTTTATATGTAATAAACGTCCAGTACATGTACACCTAAATATATGAAAAATGCATGCCCTGTCTCCTCAACAAGAATTCGATAAGTTTACTTGCATTGCTTTTACTGTATTCTGTATGACTCAGTGTACTAAGCTCTTGAATTATTATACTTTTACCTTATTCTAATTCACTAGTAGCACTTCAGTCCGTCCCTTCTGATGCTGCGTTATCAAACGATATCTTTTTCATCTTATCTTTAAACTAGGACATACTATATTGAATTCAAATATTGCGAAGAATTTATTTGCTTTTTAGAATATATATGTCTGTACAACCTGTACAATCTAAACTAATGAGTATGTATCTCTTCTGGCTGGAATTTTAGGCGACTGTCATACATGTAATAGGTTTAGCTTGCTATAAAACCAAGTTGAATTCACCATTTTCTACTCAAAGAAGATGTCTGTACCAAGTCCATAATATGACAGTTGTCCATTCGTTTGATGTGCCTGAGCTTTTGATTTTGCCATTCGATTAGTGACTTTCCGTTTTGAATTTTCCTTCGAGTTCAGTATTTTATGATTTTACTTTTGAGCCAAACAGGTATGTTAAATATTATAAATTAAAAACAGTTGATAGCGTTATTTTCTAAACAGGTTAAATAGATAAAGGCAGATGTGGTGTGAGTGCCAATGAGACAACTCTCCATCCAAATAACAATTTAAAAAAGTAAACCATTATAGGTTAAAGTACGGCCTTCAACACGGAGCCTTGGCTCACACCGAACAACAAGCTATAAAGGGCCCCAAAATTACTAGTATAAAACCATTCAAACGGGAAAACCAACGGTCTAATCTATATAAACAAAACGAGAAACGAGAAACACGTATATATTACATAAACAAACGACAACTACTGTACATCAGATTCCTGACTTAGGACAGGTGCAAACATTTGCAGCGGGATTAAACGTTTTAATGGATCCAAACCTTCTCCCTTTTTCTGAAACAATAGCATAACATCACAACATAGAAAAACATACGATAAAATATCAATTGGCAGACTTAACTCAATCAAAAAACGTATGATTACACAATAAATGTATACATGTTCCAGACCGTATGAGTATTTGGACCGTACGCGTACGGTCTGGACCGTATGCGTACTTTTTCAAAATACTCATACGGTCGGACCGTACGCGTACGGTCTGACTAATATTAGGAAGTTGTCAAAGTTAATTAGATCCATATAACAGATCAGTATAACTTTACTCTCAAATAGATATAAAAAAGTTTAATTGTAATTTATAAAAAAACAACTTTATATTTTAATGATTTAAAAAATTCACGCTAATTGAATCTGTTAATCTCTCGTATTTAACATGTCGATCTCTCAGTAAAATAATTGAATTATGATCACTAAAATTGATTGAGAGTACCAAAATTAGGATCAAGATATACAATTAAACAAATATTTAATTTCAAGTTCATTTGTTCATTTTATCCGTGTAATTGTAATAATATTAAATTGGTAAATCTGAAAATAAAGATTGTGATTAATGTTATTTTTTAAAAAAATTAATTCATATGATCTAATAACATGTATGGTCAGCTCGTTCTGGACCATACGCGTATACTCATACGGTCCGACCGTACGCGTATGGTCGGACCGTACGAGTATACGTATACGGTCTGGACCGTACGCGTACGGTCCAAATACTCATATGGTCTGGAACATACACACATTACAGAAACCTCGATTACTTTTATCATCGGCAGAGTAAGCGGTTTTGATTAGTTTTACTTGGTATGTATGACGAGACCCGATTACATGTGTTTTTGTTGCATCAGATGAAACTCTTATTTAAAAGGCATCTACATGTAAAAACTAACGGAATAAACGTGACTTTAAGTAGTTTTACAGGTGAATAAATATATCATGTATGTTAACACGTAAAATACAGTAACTCCAACAAACAAGGACTTTTTAGCCCAACAGAAACAGCTAGAACAAGAATGTGTCTACAGTACACGAATGCCCATCCGCACTATCATTTTCTATGTTCAGTGGACCGTGAAACTGGGAGAAAATCTCTAATTTGGCATTAAAACTAGAATGATTATATCATAGGGAACACGTGTACTAAGTTTCAAGTTGATTGGACTTCAACTTCATCAAAAACTACCTCGACCAAAAACTTTAACCAAAACTTTAACCTGAAGTGGGACAGACGGACGGATGGACAAACGAACGAACAAACGCATGAACGGACGCACAGACCAGAAAACAAAATGCCCATAAATGGGGAATAAAATCATAAAACAGTTTCATGCACTTGTACTATGATAGAATACAGACTTTGTTCCAAGTTAGTTAATATATAGTATGCTCAGATATATCTACCGATTTGCTTTGTTAATACGTTTTTTTGGACTTTTCCAATATTGAGCTTCTTCGGCCTTTTTCCGTCTTGGTTTTAAACAAAATCCACACACACTGGTTGCAGACTTGTCAACGCCACTGTAATACTTAAACAATGATAACTGTTCATGATTTGTTAGTATTCCTGTGCTTACTATTTCATCAGAAAATGTTTGGAGAGGAATTGAAGGAATTCTAACTTGGAATAACAATGGTCCAAGTTCCTGTCTTTTTTCTTCCCCACTTGTGTTTTTGTCTTTTAATTGACATTGAGCTGTAGCCCATTTATCTAAAGTTTTGAAGAGGGTAAGTTCATCAATTAAAATAGAATCAGCTTTCTGAAGAAAAATTGTCAATTCTTCTGCAGTTAGTGACATAAAATTCTTGTTTTTAACTACTTCTTCAAATTTAGTAGCTATTATAGACAAAGTTGTGTTGTACACATACTCTAAGTGAATTTGTTTCGAGTACCTAAATACTTCAATGTAGTCAAACGGACGCTGAAGACAGTCTTGTATTTCATGTTTACATTGGTCTGCTAATTGTGCAACTCCATATTTTTCGGCACACTGAAAAATGTCCATTCGAGAAACCAACGACTCTTCTTTCCATGGTATGTTGTCAAGATATATAAACCTACCAAAAATAATTGATTTGAATATGTAAAATATAGAATTCAAAAATCTAACTTAATGACTCAATTTTGAGATTAACAAAACAATGTGTGAGTGGTAAAACAAAAGCATTTGAATACAGTTTAGTCATACATACTAGCAAATACCCCAACACATGTACAATCAAACGGCAAAAGTATTTGCTCTTACTAGTTAACGCTGAGTGGACAGCGAAGAGGAAGCACAACATCAATCAGCTTTGACCGAAACAGCGATGGCATTACTTAGCTTAAACTTTTATGTCACAAATAGCGTAGCGAAGCAAGACGATAATCCTACTTTTTCGTAGGACGGATCGTGAATTGAACAAAGGACCTCAAGCATACTTGTATGCGCGATAACGTGAGATGACTGTGTTGTTCATTCTATCAACAATAGCGAAACCGACGCAAACAAAATATACTACACTTGTTAAAATGTTTTAACCGTTTTAATCCATAGCCTCTCAAAATCGATTTGTAAAGATGCATTTGTGTGTTTTGGATTAAATCATGTGTGTTAAAACAAAAAGTAGAAAGAGAACAAATATTTTAAAGTTAACGAAAAGCTTCATAAACCAATTAAGCAATTTTCAAAAGTTTCCTCACCACCTATTATTACAATAATAAAAAAAAACCCAAATCGACAGACACACATATGGGTAGTTTAAATATGTTTTTTTTTATTTTTTCATCCCGATTAACAGATTTTTTCAATACATATATTATAACCTTTCAAAACGATTAAAATAGTCTTCAAATAGATCTTTTGTTTACAACTCTCACCTTTAATCATACATCATGCTAACTGTATAAGTTGCAATACGGTAAACATTCAATATTAATAGATTCATGAGAAAATAAATTTTTCGGTATGAATAAATTGGAGGTGATGATTTGATTGCCAATGGACAACCCGTTCACCAACAACAAAAGGACAAGGATTGACAAGTTGAAGATTTATTGAAACTGTAATATGACTGGAATATTTGAATGTAATATGTACAAAAATAATTATCCATATGAACAGACTATACCATCCTATCAAACATCTAAGACATATCAACATTACCCCAGTTTTTGGTTCGTGTTACTTAGTCTTTAGTTTACTTTGTTGTATCTTGTGTACCATTATTTGTCTGTTTGTATTTTTCTTTTCAACCATGGCGTTGTCACTTTATTTTCGATCTATGAGTTTGACTGTCCCTTTGGTAACTTTCGCCCCTCCTCTAGAAGATGCCCGCGAAACCGCGGTTCAGTGTTGCAACAAAAAGTTTTTAGGTAAAGATTGCATGAAATGCAATCAAAGCCTTATGAGACTGACTTGATATCTAAATGTTCCAAGGCTTATCACTACCTTTTTTGATAATCAAAATATAGTGCATGGATCATAACATTCGATACATCCTATCCATGAACATTTCCAGCAATTTATCGATGTTATATTATCATGCTCACATATTCAAGGCACAACATAATTTTACACTTGTCAAAAAAATAACATAACTTTTGCAAGGTGTAGGAATCTAATATCTGTTCTAAAAAAAGAACGATCATCTTTAAAAATTTGGAGTTATCTTCCTTTGTCTAGCATTGCTGTTAAATCAACTACAACCTATGCAATATTTAGATTTAATTTCCACTGATAAATTGAAGCAATCTTTACCGTTCAGTGCTTACAAATACTTTGATTAAATTTCTCGGGCAATACATCGACTTTGCATGCGCGTAATCGTATAAGACACTGATCGATAAAGTTTTTTGTCAAGGTAGTTTTTGACGAAGTTGGAGTCCAATCAACTGGAAACTTAGTACACATGTTCCCTATGATATGATCTTTCAAATCACAATGTCAAATTAGAGTTTTGATCCCAATTTTTCGGCCCACTAAACTAAGAAAATGTTAGTGCGAGTGGGGCATCCGTGTACTATGGACATTCTTGTTTATATAATTATTTAACACAAATGGATATAATTTGAATAGATGGATAAATAAATACCTCAAGAGTAGCTTAAAAATGCCCGGTGAGCAATTCGTTATTTCAACGCGCAATTCATTATTTTCAAATGGTCCTTTCAGCAAACTTTCTAGGAAATTGCTTGCGGTTGCAATAATAACTATATGTCCATGAAGTTCCAAATAATCATTCTCAGGAAACACAAATATTACATCAGAAAATTTATCTTGTAAATATAAATTTCCTATCCGTTCTTTCACATCCATATTGGATAATTACTGTTTATAAATGTAGTTAGTGATTGAAAATTGTGATAGATAGTAACTAAGAGATAACTAAAACATATTAACTTTATCATAATCAATTGGAAACATTTGTCAACTGTTTTGGTCATGTGTTGATTTAAATAGAAAATGGATAGATTCAGTTTATGTTCTGAAAGGCCCGTAGATACAATGAACACTCGGATTTCTAGAATTTGTGCAACTGACGAATTTGCAGATATACATTTTAAATTTGAACAGGGATTCGTAGAAAGGACTTTACCGGCGCATAAATTATTATTGGCCATTAGGAGCAATGTATTCAAAGCTATGTTTTATGGACCGATGGCTAAAAATGTAAATGTAGTTGATATAACAGACATAGAATATGATTGTTTTAAGTCAATGCTGCGGTAAGAACGTATTTATATTTTATCATATATTCTTGTTTTATTCCATGCACATCAACACTCATTTCTGCCGAGACCAGTTCTGTAATGGGTCTGTATTCCAAATAACAAAAAATCACTGTAGTCAATCAGCCCGAGTATATACGTATTTATTACATTGGTTGTAATGAATTACATTGATTTCCCAGTTAAATAAAAACCGATAATTTCACATGTGAAATAAACGTGGTTATTTCACTCTCTGACGTCATACAACAATAGGCGTTGTCAAGACGTCGATAACGGCGGATAAAAACAAATATGAAATACGTAGAAAAAAGACATAGTTCCTTTCATGTTTTACATTACTTTCATTAAAAGCCATTTGCCAATGTCATAAAAAGAATAACTAATTAACTACGCGCATTCGTGAACTAATGTGTTGTTCGGTCACTCGTTGAATATTTTTCTCTATTTGAATTCTTCGATTAGTTATTCTATAAATACTGAAGAGACTGGTTCTATCAAATAGTGTGGTTGTTTGCACAAAAGTAAGAAACAATATAGGGGTTGTCAAAACAATAATTTAAAGAAGGACAGACAACCACATGAAAAGACAAACATCAGTCCACAAGACGCAACATAGAACATTAAATTGTTACTGGGCACACTTAAACTTAAAAACATGGCAAAACACTTCGAAAAGATAAACAAGTCCAAAACTGGTAGAATATCAGGTGCTCCGGAAGGGTTCCCAGATCATGCTTTACATATATAGAACGTGTCTTGTTGCTCATGGTTATAAAAAAACATGTGGTTATGAGTCTTATTCTTTTATGTCATAATTGAGAGAAATAGAACGACATGTCTGTGGTTACAACTAGTGGAACACACCTGTGAAATATTTCATAATGATCAACCAACTCGTGGCGTCCTTTTTAAATGTTACTGTAGTTCATTCAAAAAGTTATCGTAGGTCAGAATTCTTTGGCTAGGTATAGTTAGATATACACAGTATAACTCTTTATAATTTGCATGTTAAACGATAAATAAAAAGATAGGCTATTAGTTAACAATTATATTTATTTTTGGTTGTGTGAAGACACTAATGGTGTTTCGGTTGCGTTTCATGTTGTGATTATGCCTTCTATTTTACCCAAAATAATTATAATGAGTGTCTAAATTCACGTTTGTTGATTTTATAGAACCTTATTTCCTTCTCCATTAATATATATGATAGAGGAGATTTAACCAACATAATTATCTGTATGTGCAAAGTCAATAATTGTACTTGCCAAAACCTCTTAGGTTAACTTGATAAGATTCGATTATCACTATTTTACGAGATTTGCTTGTGATCTAATTATAATATGGTATTAATGTATGGACATTTCCATATTCTAATGCAATTTCTATGTAACAATTTTTTTCATTGGCTAAAAGTTGCCGTCAAATCCACAGTTGACCAGGCGTAACTAAGGATGTACCCGCCATTTTGAATTGTTGAATCAACAAATGTTCGATTACTACTATATAATCGAAAATAAAACAACACCTACCTCGAATTCGCCGTTTTAATGTAATTTTATCCGAATTTGAATCGTACAAGTAACGTAAAAATCTCCAGTTTGTAAGTTTTCATTTGTATGACGTCACGTTTAGCCATGGCGTCTTTGCGCCAAAATCATTCATGAAGTTTCACGGATTTTTTTTATTTGTCAAATTTAGACCTTTTTTTCAAGTTTTATCGTATTATTTCTTTTTGTAATGCATTAGAATCGGAATAACAGTACTGTAGTTGAAGAGTTGCCACTGTCAATTTTGATTTGACGGTCGCAAATCTCCGTGTTACTGTCTCCGCTACGCGTCGCCAGTAAAACTGCATTTGTGACCGTCAAATCTACAATTGACGGTGGCAACTCTTCAACTACAGTACTGTTATTCCTTAATTGGCTCTGTAACATGCCAGAGGTATTGATAATGGACCCGAAGCAACGCCGAGGGTCATTACAACTGCCCAAGGCCATTATTAACACCGAGGATAAGTTATAATTATCTGTTTTCGAATAAAAAAAACTTCCTTATCCGCCTGCAGCCAACAATGTACAAAATGAATGTGGATATTTTTTTAATTTATTTATTTTCTATTAGCATGTTAATTTATATCAAACGAAAAGAGTAATATGTAAACTTAAAGGTAAATAGAATTGAAATATAACAGAAAAATAGTTGGAAAAACATTTCAAATTGAATCAGTTTGGTTAAACATAAAAGGTAAACTATAATATTAAATAATTTTGAGTTATGTCAGGAAACACTATTATTGCAAGACACTCATGAAGCAATGTTTTAAAGAGTTTTTTTTTAATTTTTATTTAAGGAAATTTATAATTTCTTCTGTTAGAAATAGCAACAGATGTATTGAAAATGTTTTTATATATATTTTGTTTTAGGGATGTGTATACAGATGACGTTATTATAACTGAAGCAAATTCTATTGATCTACTAAAAGCTGCACACAAATACGAATTTGAAGGTCTCCTGAGCAAATGTCAAAACTATCTATATCGGGGGACAAATATTGACAACTCTTGTTCAATATTTAGTTGGGGAAGGCATTTGGGGTTATCCAGTTTGACTGAGAAAACTCTCGATTTCATAGTAGAGAATGCTGACGATGTTTTTAAAACAGAAGGTTTTCTCAAACTGAGTAACGATAATTTGCACACGTTTTTATCAAGAGAGGACATATGTGCTTTTGAAGAGGAAATAATAACAGCTGCAATACTGTGGGCGAAACATCATTGTAACGATAACAAGGAAGATGCTAACGGACAAACCATGAGACAAGCGTTGGGTCCAGTGATTTACACTTTACGTATTCCTTTATTATCTCTGAGAAAATACACTGATATTCTTGTCAAGTCCAAACTATTAAGTGAAGATGAGGAACTAGGTTTATACAAATATTTTACTATGTCGAATAAAAACCTTGAAGATCTCTGTGGGTTTGATAAAAGTCCGAGAAACCGACTTTCGCTTTTCATTAAAGAAAATGACATTCCCAAAAAGAAGAAAGCAGAACACATGCATGTACTAAACTTCTCACACAAGGATATATCAAGACTACAGCCCAAATATGTAATGCAAACCCCTATAAAACGAGGATCACATCGTGAAAGCATACCACCTACCTTAGAAATCACAAAAATTCAAAAATTGTCGCTTCTGTCATTTGACACATTTTTCATAAATGCTGTCACAATTATTTTGTCATCCTGGAGATTTTGGATGGAAACAGATTCAGAGGACATTGAAATATCCGGATCTATTCCAACGCGTAAAGTAACAGCTAATGTTAATGAAGCTACACAAATCGACATTAATCGTCTTGTTGAAAAGAACGAAGAAATAGAAATATGTTTCATGACCACAATCAACAGAGATGACTATAAGAAAAATGATTCAACTGGTTGGAGAGAGATTAAAATAGGATCGAACAAATCAGTTTTCATTAAGCTTGAAGGGAACTTTTCTATTGTAAGCTCAATTGATATATCAGCTTCTACCAAATGAAATAATGGCTAAACACTATTTATCATCGTATGACCTTCAACAATGAACAAAGCCAATTATGACCGCAAAATGAGTAATAAAAGTTCACGAAATGAAAAATGTCAAACAATTCAAATAAAAAAGACTAACAACCTCATGTACGAAACAAACGACGAAATATAAAGCAACAAACGACAACCACTTTATTACAGGCTCATGACTTGGAATTGGCAAATAAAGAATGTGGCAGGGTTAAACTTTTTTGCTGGTACCAAATCCTGCCCCAACTTTGGACCGCTGTTTAGCAGTACAACATACACATACTAACAAACTAAAACAAATAGTTGAAAGGGACTTAACTCAGATCGATGCAAAGTACACAAATACAAAAGTTCACAAAGTACAGATTTGAAATACTCGTACTTGCTGAAAGTACGTTTAAAACCAATAACAACTATTAAGAAGCCATGTTTGTTAGTATTTACATGTGAAAAATCGAAGGTGTAAACATATACCATGTAACTAATCTCTGGCGCAAGAAGAAATGGAAAACAATTGTATATGATTATGAAGAAACTGTTGAAATACCTCAATGGAACAAAACAAAACTTTTTTTAAAATTTTCTAATTAGGTCATAATAAAAGTAATAGATTTAATAATTTGTTGTGTATTTTATAAATATAAAAAAGAATTTCGACTTTTCTTTATTGTGTATTTTATAAAAATAAAAAAGAATTTCCACTTTTCTTTTATATGTAATAAATCTCTAGTGACATTTTCATTGTGAAAAATGCATGCCCTGTGTCCACAAGACGAATTCGATAAGTTTGATTGCATTGTTTTACTGTAATTTGTATGGCCCAGTGTAATCCCTTGAATAATGTTTTCCCCTTTGTCTCATATTTGTCTAATTCCCTAGTGGGCACTTTATTTTTTCATGTCCCTTCTGATGTTGTGCAATTGAACTACATCTTTGTCATCTTATCTATAAACTTGGACGTAATTAGTCGGAATATTGTGAAGAATTTATTAGCTTTTCGGAATGTATATGTCTGTACAACCTACTGAGTATGTATCTCTTCGGACTTGAGTCACGAGTTTTCCTGAAAGTTCTATCCTTTACTATAACAGATATATACAGATATGTTAAACATTAAAAATTTAAAACAGTTGATAACGTGATGGTCTTATCACGTTCAAGGTATACAAACATTCCAGAAACTTCAGACTCGGAGATGATTTTATTTTTTTTTCTATGCAGGACGAGACCCGATTAATCATGTTTTTTTTTACTGTAGCATCAGATGAAACTCTTACTATTTAAAAGGCATCTATCTACACGTAAAAACTAACGAAATAAACGTGACTTGAAAGGAAATTTTACACGTGAATGAATATATCCTGTATAGAAACATGTGAAGTGCAGAAACTCCAACAAATAAGGACTTTTTAGATCAACAAAAACAGCTAAAAACAAACCATTAAGCAGTTGCATGCACTTTTTCTATGAAAGAATACAAACTTTGTTTTTAAGTTAGTTAACATGATTTATCTACCAATTTGCTATTTATCTACGTTTGTTTAGACTTTTCCATTGTCCTTGTTCAGTTTTTTTTTGTCTTGATTTCAAACAAAATCCACACACACTGATTTCAGACTTTTCAACGCCACTGTAATACTTAAACAACGTTAACTGTTCATGATTTGTTAGTAATCATGTGTTTATTATTTCATCAGAAAATGTTTGGAGTGGAATTAAAGGAATCCTAACTTGAAATAACAACGGTCCAAGTTCCTGTCTTTTTTCTTCTCCACTTGTGTTTTTGTCTTTTAATTGACATTGAGCTGTAGCCCATTTATCTAAAGTTTTGAAGAGGGTAAGTTCATCAATTAAAATAGAATCAGCTTTCTGAAGAAAAATTGTCAATTCTTCTGCAGTTAGTGACATAAAATTCTTGTTTTTAACTACTTCTTCAAATTTAGTAGCTATTATAGACAAAGCTGTGTTGTATACATACTCTAAGTGAATTTGTTTCGAGTACCTAAACACGTCAATGTAGTCAAACGGACGCTGAAGACGGTCTTGTATTTCATGTTTACATTGGTCTGCTAATTGTGCAACTCCATATTTTTTGGCACACTGAAAAATGTCCATTCGAGAAACCAACGACTCTTCTTTCCATTGTATGTTGTCAAGATATATAAACCTACCAAAAATAATTGATTTGAATATGTAAAATATAGAATTCAAAAATCTAACTTAATGACTCAATTTTAAAGATTACCAAAACAATGTGTGAGTGGTAAAACAAAAGCATTTGAATACAGTTTAATCATATATATACTAGCATTTATACTAGCAAATATCCCAACACATGCACAATCATAGGATAAAAGTATTTGCTCTTACTAGTTAAAGCTGAATGGACAGCGAAAAGAAGCACAACATCAATCAGCTTTGACCGAAACAGCGATGGCATTACTTAGCTTAAACTGTTAGGTCACAAATAGCGCAGCGAAGCAATACGATAATCCCACTTTTTCGTAGGACGGATCGTGAATTGAACAAAGGACCTCAAGCATACTACCGTGAGATTACTGTGTTGTTCATTCTATCAACAATAGCGAAACCGACGATACAAAAATATACTAGTACACTCCTTACAATTATTAAGCGTTTAAATCCATAGCCTCTCCAAATCGATTTTAAAGATTCATTGGTGTGTTTTGGATTAAATCATGTGTGTTAAAAAAAGTCATTTGGATCAATGACTATAAAATACATTTACAATAAACATTTCAATAAATAATAGATTGAATAGAAATATAACAAAAAGTAGAAAGAGAATAAATATTTTAAAGTTAACTAAAAGCTTCACAAACCAATTAAGCAATTCTCAAAGTTTTACTAACCACCAATTAAAATAACAAAAAAACAAATCGACAGACACATATAATGTGGTTAGTTTAAATTGTTTTTTTTTATCATTTCATCCTGATGCGTGAACAGACTATTACTATACAGCTAGTATAAACGTTCAAAAACAATACAAAAAAGTCTTCAAATAGATCTGTTCTTTACAACTCTTCCATTTAATCATACACCATGCTAACTGTATCAGTTGCAAGACGGTAAACAATTCAATATTTATCGATCCATGAGAAAATAAGTTTTCCGGTATGAATAAATTGGAGGTGGATATATGATTGCCATTGGGAAATCCATTCACCAACAACCAAAAGACAAGGTTGACAAAATGTTTCTTTTCTGAAATTTATTGAAACTGTAATATGACTGGAATATTTGAAAGAAAAATGTTCAGAAATAATTATCAATACGAACAGACCATACCATCCTATCAAACATCTAGACATATTCACATACCCCCAGTTTTTTGTGGGGCTCGTGTTGCTAATTAGTCTTTAGTTTTCTATTTTGTGTCTTTTGTACCATTATTTGTCTGTTTGTCTTATTCTTTTTTAGCCATGGTGTTGTCTATGAGTTTGACTGTCTCTTTGGTATCTTTCGTCCCTACTCGAGAAGATGCCCGCCAAATCGCGGTTTAGTTTTGAAACAAAGAGTTTTTAAATTTCTCTGGCATCACGTCAATGCCAAATTAGAGTCTTGACCCCAATTGGGCCACTAAACTTAGAAAATGTTAGTGCGAGTGGGGCATCCGTGTACTAAGGACACGTTCTTGTTTGTACAGTTATAAAAACATTTGGATATATTTTGAATAGATATATAAATAAATACCTCAAGAGTAGCTTAAAAATGCCCGGTGAGCAATTCGTTATTTCAACGCGCAGTTCATTATTTTCAAACGGTCCTTTCAGCAAATTTTCTAGGAAATTGCTTGCGGTGGCAATAATAACTATATGTCCATGAAGTTCCAAATAATCATTCTCCGGAAACACAAATATTACATCAGAAAATTTATTTTGTAAATATAACTTTCCTATCCGTTCTTTCACATCCATATTGGATATTTACTGTTTTTAAATGCAGTTAGTGATTGAAAATTGTGATCGATAGTTACGAAGAGATAACAAAAACATATAAGCTTTATCATATCAACTTGAAACATTTGTCAACTATTTTGGACATTATGTTAATTTAAAAAGAAAATGGATAGATTCGGTATATGTTCTGATAGGCCCATAGATACTATGAGCACTCGGCTTTCTAGAATTTGGGCAACTGACGAATTTGCAGATATACAGTTTACATTTGGACGAGGAGTCGACGGAAGGAGCTTACCTAGACATAAAATACTATTGTCCATTAGGAGCAATGTATTCAAAGCTATGTTTTATGGACCGATGGCAGAAAAAGTTGATGCAGTTGATATAACAGACATAGAATATGATTGTTTTAGGACAATGCTGCGGTAAGAACATGTTTACATTTTATCATCTATCGAAGCATCGATGTGCCTCTCTGATCAGACCTGTTTAGTTACGGGTTAAAATTCCTAATAACCAAGATTCACTATTCTTATTGATATAATAGTACTAACGTTACTGTTTATATAATATAAACTCATTACAGATACCAGGACTAAATTTAGTATATACGCCAGACGCGCGTTTCGTCTACAAAAGACTCATCAGTGACGCTCGAATCCAAAAAAGTTAAAAATGCCAAATAAAGTACGAAGTTGAAGAGCATTGAGAACCAAAATTCCTAAAAGTTTTGCCAAATACAGCTAAGTTAATGATATGGTTGTTTGCACAAGAATAAGTAAAAACAAACCACACAATTCCAAGAAGGGCAAACTCCACATGACTTTGAGGGAAAATTAAAGGCGAAAAAACAAACATCAGCCCCAAAAAACAACGCAGACTATTAATTTTAGATATTGACCACACCAAATTCGTTAAAACAGGTCTGAACTCAGACGCCACTGATCATATTGAAGAATCGGCTGTTATATTTTCATATACTAGTTATTCACTGTTTATCAAGAACATTATGTATTTAAACTATAATACAAAAAAGTGGACAATGATATCAAGGGGACATTCAAATAAAAAAAGTCTATAGAACCTGACAATACCATGGCAAAACACGAAAGACGACGAAAAGACAAACACTTTCGTAAACTCTTCAAAACCTGGAGTGGAGTGTGATCTCAGGTGATCCGGCGACTGTCTTGTTTTTCATGGTAATAACAAATGTGGTTAAGTGTGTCATTCTTTGATATCACAATTGAGGAAAAGAAGACAGTCGTGTATGTGGTCACGACAGTTTGAACACATCCGTGGTAATTTGTGATATATATTTCTTCTACTCTGAAACTGCATAGCCAAATTCAACCAAACTTGGCAACAATCATCATTAAGGTGTCTAGTTAAAAAAAGATGTGCTCGATGACCCCGAATGCAAATCAACTTGACCACCACTGCTAAACTAAAAGATACCGCATAGTAAGAACCCTTAGATCTACAGACTATCCATATAAACTTATTGATAATTTGAATTTCTTCTGTTAGAAATAGAAACAAATTGATTGAGAATGCTTTTCTATATATGTTTTTTAGGGATGTGTATACAGATGATATTATTATAACTGAAGAAAACTCTATTGATCTTCTAAAAGCTGCACACAAATACGAATTTGAGGGTCTCCTAAGCAAATGTCAAAACTATCTATATCGAGAGACAAATATTGACAACTCTTGTTCAATATATAGTTGGGGAAGACATTTGGGGCTATCCAGCTTGACAGAAAAAACTCTCGATTTCATAGTGGACAGCGCTGACGATGTTTTAAAAACAGAAGGTTTTCTCAAACTGAGTAACGATGATTTGCACACGCTTCTTTCAAGAGAGGACATCTGTGCTTTTGAGGAGGAAATAATAACTGCTGCAATAAAATGGGCAAGGAATAAATGCAAGCAGGACATGATAGAAACAAATGGACAAACAATGAGACAAGCGTTGGGTCCAGTGATTTACACGTTACGCATACCGTTATTATCTCTTAAAAGATATTCCGATATTGTTGTCAAGTCCATGATATTGAGTGAGGAAGAGGAATTAAGTTTATACAAGTATTTCACTATGTCTAAAAAGCGTCTTGCAGATCTTTGTGGATTTGATAAAAGTTCGAGGAACCGGCTTTCGCTTTTCGTTAAAGCAGAGGACATTCTCAAAAAGAGGAAAGTGGAAAACATAGATGACACCATAAAGGCAACACGGTTTCTACAGACGTCTAAGTCGACGATCTTTGGTGATACATACACGAACAAGTATCAAAAACAATACAATTATCAAAGAACCGACTACTCACAAAAGATTTCATTCTTTTCACCGGAGTCATTTTTCATAAATGCAATTACAATTTCTTTCCCATTTTTGAGTGAAAAGAATAAATCTGTACCAGAAGAGATTCAAATATCCGGTTCTGTTCCAACGCGTAAAATTAGGATACCTGTTAACGAAACAAAACTGTTCGATATGAATAGATATGTTAAAGAGAATGAAGAAATTGAAATAAATTTCACGTCCTTCAGCAAATTTGACAAGCAATTTAAGGAAAACGAATCAAGTGGTTGGAGAGAAGTTAAAATAGGATCAAACAAATCAGTGTTCGTTCAGGTTGAAGGGAGTTATTCTATTGTTAGTGCAATAGATATATCTGCCGCGAAGATGAAATAAATGGATTAATTATAATTTAAAATTAAATTTTAGTGTAATTTTTCGATCAGTGCAGTGCTTTTGCATGTTATTTTCCCATGCAGGTTAATAAGCAAAGAGAATGTGTTGATTTCATCATTCAATAATACGTTTTGAGGGTACGGGGGTCACTTCGACTCGTTTGACGTAGGGTGTGCAGCTTTGAACCATTGAGTACCAGATCCTTTCCATATATTTTGAAAAGAACAAAAAAGATGCCATTTCATATATTTGTAACATTTAGAAACAAACGTGTTCATTCCCCAAACGTGTCAAAATTACGTGACTGATTTGCAATATCTGCATAGGCGCTAAAGGGTGCTTAACGTGTCTTTTTTAGAACTTCAAAACGACACAATTACACCTAGCATGTCCATATAAAGCCAATACAAATACGTCTGCCTGTACAAAACTAATTAATTGCCATGTTCATATTCCTTCTAAATGTACATGACATATTTGCCACTGGAATTAATCAAAAGAGTAAATCTATGTGTAGCAAATTAAACTTGCAATTATGTTAAACAACTAGCGTTGAACAAAATAATGATATTATAACGTTTCAACTCTATTTTTTAATTCCGGTAAGGCGCATACAAACTTAAACATGTATCTTCTTTGATAGCGACTTTAACTTTTCATAATCTCACCGAAATTCGACATCGTCAATAGTGTCCTCAATTCACAGGCACTTGTCTTAGAAAAAATCCTATATATACCTTAAAATATAATACCTTACTCACTATTAAGATATATCGTAGATGGGGCACAAAACATCTAACAAAAACAAACACAGACCGGACCTGGCAGGGTATTCATACATCGCTAACAACAACAAAAAATACCACATAATACATATATGAGAGTTCCCGCAGTAACAGCTCGTTCAGATTCAATAACAACCAATAAAAAACAACATCTATGCAGTTGAATATATTTCATGCATATCCGTGACGATAATTTATATATAATGCATCAATTAGGTGGCCATGGGTTATTCAACGTAGGTTAACCTGAACGATAAAGAAGTCATTTTAACAACCACTTTAAAGAGGGCATGTTGTAGAGCGACAGAAACTTTTCTTTGCAAAAGTCAATAAACACTGAATCCTTTCAAAGATTGTTCAGATTCGGAAGTTCATTTGAGATGTATGCAATTGAAAACTATTAACAAAAAAATCAGTCATTCATTAAGCACAAATGATGTAAAGCAGTACGCAAATGCAAACAAAATCGGGAAAGACCAATTTTTTTTTTTAAAAAGGATAATGCAGATCAAGCAAAAAAGGAAATTGTTCTGGAAGGACAAAATAATTTTCCACCGAGTCATGCAGGATAGTGTAAACAATTTAAAAATCCACCTAAAACAGTTGAATTTTCTGATTATCTTGAGTAAATATGGGCATATATATATATATACAAGGACAGATATTCCTAAAAAAAAGCATATATCTCTGACATATTTTTATTTATTAAAAACGCTATTCATCTTAACGATATCAAATAGAATGTCCCCTAGAGAAATGCTACGTCCATACGAGTAGGTTAATTAATAGACATTGTATTCAGTATGAAAATTAACTTCTATTTCTGTAGGGGTTAAGATACAAATCTTTATGCAGGTAAAATCACTTCCACTGAATATATAAATATTAATAACATTGACAATTTATAAATATTTCCAATTTAAATTATCTCTGAGGAGACATACATGAAAATATATAGCCATAGGTGAATTTACATTTTCAACGTAGAAGATGAAACGTTCAGAGGTCAGCTCAATGTCCAATGGTCACCTGCTGAGGTGTAACACACAATGTATGCTTGTTCGGTCTCTAAATTAGATTTTTTTTTAAATCATAATGCTTGTATTGTTGTGTTTATTATCATTGTGTTCCGATTCTTATATGTATTCTGCAAAAGACATAAAGCAGCTTAAGTATGATATTTTTGAATACGACTATTCAATTAGACCATCAAAAAACTTTTCTGAACCGATAGAAATTTATCTTAAATTTTGTGTTCTTGGAATAAATGACATTGATGAAGTTAATCAAAGATTTGTGACCTCTGGCAAACTAGACATCGAATGGAAAGATGATTATTTAGATTGGAACATTACTGAATACAATAACATATCGTCTTTATCTGTACAACACTATTCGGTTTGGAGGCCTGATATCGCACTGAACAATGGTCATTCGTCCACTGGAAATTTACACTTGTCTGAATTTGATATTATTGTTTTCAATACGGGTCTTATCAAATGGACACCTTATAGTATTTTTGAGACAAAATGTGAAATAAATACTATGTATTTTCCGTTTGATAAACAATTTTGTGAAGTGGAATTTGTCTTGTGGACTGCATCTGCAATCGGATCACGTTTTCGAAAAGCTGAAGTTAAGGTGTCGACACTACATGTAAGGGGAGAATGGAAGTTTGTCAATGTTGATGCGAGTATTATCAACAACGGTTCGCTTCATAAGACCGTCTTTAAATTCAACTTACAAAGAAAACCAGGAAAAGTTATTCTAGAATTTGTTTTACCAGCAGTTATCATTTCTCTGATGGATTTAATGACATTTTGTATTCCATGTGGAAGCGGAGAGAAAATATCGTTCACCACCACTATTTTCTTGGCATTAGCTGTATACTCAACCGTGCTTACGTCAATGCTTCCTGCAACCTCTTCTAACTGCATTCTGGGAATATACCTTAAAGTACAGATGGTCATTGAAGCATGCATTGCGATTGTAGCGGCTTTACAGGTTCGACTATTTCATTGTAAAAACAAGGATAAGCTTCCAAAATGGATGTTAAGGTTTTGTCAGTGGTCTTTAAGTCATAAAAGGAAACGTAAAATTCACGCTTGTGACAAACGAGTATCTATATTGAGTTTATCGGTATATGAAAACAGGAAAGATTATTCTGGTTGCAAAGAGGAAAACAATAACTCTACTCCACACAATATTAATTTTGAAGACGTTTGCCATCAAATTGACAGAGTTTCTGGTCTTGTTTTCTTTTGCGTTTCATGTATAACATTCATTGCTTATTGTGTTATGATAGGACTTGGAAATTGGTAGTTCTATAATATATGCATTTGCATTATGTTTTCACTATTTATCGTTTTCATACTGATATTTACATTTTTTAAAGCGAACATTGATAATAAAATAAAGATAGAAACATAGCAAAATAAGTTAAAAGAAAACAGAATAGAAAATAATGCTCCCGAGTTCATATATTATAGGACTAGGAAATTTTCAAACAGAGCTTTTATTAATAAAAAAAATAAAAATTAGTGATTGCCGAAATCAGTGAATGTAAACGATAGCATTATTAATAAGTATAACATGCACACTAGCGGAGTAAGTGGTCATTGTAAACACGATGTAACACGAATAATATTATAACATGAATGAGTGTTTTTACTGCTTATCAGAACATTTTTCAATGAATCCATATTTAAATCGTCTTTGCTAAAATGGTACAAACATTAATTTAAAAGATTTAGTTTTCCGAGTGTATACCGGTGAAGTGATATTTTGTCACTTGATTTTCCCACAGCACATATACGAAATCTTTTGATGATCATTAATTTCAGTTGTCACTTCTTACTTTATTTAAATATTACTAATGTGTATAAGTTGAAAAAATAAAATGTTTTCATAACGAGTCGCATGTCAATCAGACTGGTAAAATAACAATTATTGGGGAAAAAACCACAGGAATGTGATAAGAAAAAAAGATATACACACATCAAACAGTTCCGTTGATTTTATAGAGGTCAAACAATGATATTAACATTTCAGCCGTAAGTTAGGATTCTTCCGACAGTAATCAAACGTTAAACATGTAGTGTCGTCTGAAGAGATTAGCTTACGACACAATTAAAAGCTCTCACATTTCTATAAAAGAGAGGTGGAGGATATCAAAGAGATGTTCCTTCTCTTAGTCGATGACAATACTCACAAAGCCAAGGCGAACACAACACAGTAGACATAAAGACAAGCAATAGTGTATACAAAACAAAACATTGAAAAACTAAAAATGGGCAACACGAACACGACCCAAACTGAGAGTGTTCCCAGGTGGACAGGAAAATGATTTTAAATGCACATAAAACAGGAAATATTTCCATACCTTCGAGTGAAAATACAAACAGGCCATGTCAGTGGGCATTGGGCGTCATACTGTCCAGTTCTTGAATTTTCACAACATAAAAAAAAGATTTAGCTTAAAATGCTCTTCATTGATCATGTTGATTGTTTAGTCATGAATGAAATCCTTTTATGCGGTGTTTGCAATTTTACATGAAAATGCAAGGAGTTTCCAGTCTGAATGTTAAAACGTAAGAATGTATATAAAAATATAAATACTTATAATCGGTTGTCAGATACTCTAATGTCCTGTGAATATTTAAAGCCGGTGTTATATTGAAAATTCAACCCGTGGTCAAAATCCCATACGGAAAATTGAACAAAAAAAAAACCATTTGAAACACCACACTATCCCCTTTTCAGGAGGAAAATTCAACTCCCAGTATTTACTTTAAGGTTGCACTCTGTAAATACAGCTGTTTCCCGAACCACGCCTCTTTGGGGAGACACAACTTGGAACTATTACCAGTATAAAAACATACTATTGGGATGAAAAATGAATTATGAAGTAGACAAAAAATAAAGGTAGGGGTAGTATAGAAATTTAGTATAAGGATCAACTTTTAGAAGTTCAGGGCATATTAATGTTGAAAATATGCCGCACAGCTCTATATTTTGACCTTTGAATAAAATAATAGGGTATACTAACTTTCCATTCTAAGATATAATTTTTCACGACACTTCATTGTAAAAGTGTCACAGTTTAAGCGACAAAGGGAGTTCCTATGGACAATTGCATTGTATATATTTACAGAAATCCAACCTATTTGAATTTACATTAGGTTAAGCATATTTACTATATAAAGTGGTTATATACATGTAGCTATGACAATTTAAAAATCTGAGGTCTTTAGACAGGGTTCAATTTTCATTGACCGAGTAGAAGCGACATGTATTATTAATCAAATATAATGATTATTGAAGTTGAATTGGTATTAACATAAATTTACATTATGGTCGTTAAAAATTTATAAGCAAATCGATGAATTATTAATAAATTACTCTATTGAGAATACTGATTTAGGATTTTGCACGTGACCAATTTTCGATGTTTGTGTTTGGTTTGTAGATATATAAAGTGATTACTCATTAAGGTTTATGTATCCTTCTGTAGCCATTTTTGTATGAACTTTTCAAACTTCAATTGTATCAAAACTACAGATATAATGAATAATAGAGATAGGTCATTGTGTACATATTCCAAGGGGAAACTTGATGCAAAGCATTATTTAACGTTGAGTCGTTTGTGTTTTCTCTTATTTTTTGAGATATTGAGATCAGACGTGGCACGGTACTTGTCTATCCCAAATTCATGTATTTGGTTTTCTTGTTATGTTTGTTATTCTCGTGGTGTTTTGTCTGATGCTTGGTCCGTTTCTGTGTGTGTTACGTTTCGGTGTTATGTCGTTGTTCTCCTCTTATATTTAATGCGTTTCCCTCGGTTTTAGTTTGTTACCCCGATTTTGTTTTTTGTCCCTGGATTTATGAGTTTTGAACAGCGGTATACTACTGTTGCCTTTATTTATCCTTGTACTCTCATATTTTGCCATTTGATGACTAGTAGAAATAGGATTATTGCATGCAGTGCTAGCATTGATTTCCTTAACACAACTTTATAAATGTAGTTATTGGTTAAATCAAATATAAATATGGCCAAAATCAAGTACATCTTTTAGGGTGCGCTCGACTTTAGTGACTCAGCACGAGGTGTTTTGGAATTTACAGGTTGCTTAGAACTTTAAAAAAAAAATAAACACTAGCACATCATAGAAAAATCAAGTGAGTAACTTATGTTTCAAATTTTATTACAAAAATCTCTGTATTAAAGGCTGTGGATTTTCTATAAAAATCTTGATTTATTTGCCACAAAGTCCTCTTTTTCTATCAAATGCAATGAAACAGTAAAAAATAATGCTTTGCATCAAGTTTCCCCTTGGAATATGTACTAAATGGCCTATCTCTATTATTCATTACATCTGTAGTTTTGATACAATTGAGGTTTGAAAAATTCGTACAAAAATGGCTACAGAAGGGTACATAAACCTTAAATGATTTATATACTCTTATGGCTGTGACCTGCATGTTATCTATGTCTTGCATGAATTTATATTTCTCGCATCACATGCTAGTTACCAATGCTGGTTTCAATACAACGGTAGAAAGAGTGTCTTATTTATTTATAAAGTGTTAGACAGTTTTAACACTCTAAATCTCAATGTTGGTGCAAGCAGATGCAATGTCTTCAAGGTGGTTCCACTCGCTCACTTTATTTTACTAAATATGATTTTGAAATGTTTTGTTTTGCTAGTTGAAATGTAAGAACACCTTTTCAGTTGTTTTTCCAATCAATATTTATCATGTTTATTCACTAAATTGTGATTATTGTTTGTTAATTATTGTCATGATTGGCATATTCTTGCATTGCCATCGGCAGTAATTATTCTTTTTGGAAATTCTATTTTTGTCTTTAGTGCATTCATATATCTTAAATAGTTTGTAATATGTAGATGCATAATGCTGGGATAACCCAAATACTCCTCCTAGATTATTAAAGTCGCAAACTTCGCTATGAACTTTGTCTGCCAAATCCATCAATGGGAGCTTACATGTTTGAGATTTTACCCAAGGGAGATAAGTCAATAGAAGAGCATAAAAGATGTACTCCCTGGTTTCAGACAATTTATTGATTTTTGCACTTGCAGTACAAAAACGTCTTATTAACTTCAATTTACTTTTATAAATGATTTTATGAGCCATTTTATTGCAATTGTATTTAGAATTTAATTAAAATCAAAATCAAAATGTGTCAATTCGGGACTAAAATCACCATTCTTCCAAGGCATAAATTAACATGTAATAGTCATTTGCCAAGCTTAATATTTTGTTTTAATATAAAAAAAATACACCACAATTAAAACCAATATACATTTAAGTTGCAAACATATCCGGAATGGGTCTTGCAAGTTAGAAGCAAGTAAAAATCATGTAAATTCATGTATGAAAAATCCAGCCTTTGTGTCCGTGCTCCTGGCAATGTGCCAAATTGTTTAAATTTTCATTTGTATTGACCATAACATAGTTAAATGGGAGGGTTCCTCCCTCACCGGGATTCCAACCCATGCTACTGGGATATCGTGACACCAAATCGCCTGCACTGTAGCCGTCCCGCTAGACCACACGACCACCTGGGCTTCACAAAAATAAAGCTTTCGGTGGCCGTGTGTTACCTTTCCTCGTCAGTTTTAATCTAGCGTGGTACTACAGTACATGATATATAAGGCATGGAGATGTTATTGTCACAGATCAGCTCAATTATCTATAGTAAAGGATCATACAAATTAATGCAAGATACAGTCACAGAAAATAATTATATTTATAAGTACGTCTGAGTCAGTGACAACTCTACAACAGATTTATCCATCGGATCACCAGCAATGATGGTGATACATGGCTGTATACATTATGTATATACAACTCGTCTAAACATCAACCCAACAATGTTAGATCTGTAAACTTGATTTCGCAAATTTTTTGTTCCTCCCTCGCCGGTTTCCAACTCATGATACTGAGATATCGTGACACCAAATCGCCTGCACTGTAGCCGTCCCGATATATATATATGTTTTTCCTTGAATTAATTTTATGACGTGATTTTATGTCCGACGAATAATAATAATAAAAGTCCTATTTTGCATCAAAACAGCATTGAATTTCATATGAATTATACAAATATTTGATGCATTTTGATATATAAGAATCTAACCATCTACTCAACTGTTTTGCATTTATAACAACACATTTTCATATGCAAATACTAGTAAATAGAGGTAAATTATAGACATCAGGACTTCAAAGAAGAGGGACGAAAGATACCAAAGGGACAGTCAAACTCATAAATCTAAAACAAACTTACAACACCATGGCTAAAAATGAAAAAGACAAACAGAAAAACAATAGTACACATGACACAACAAAGAAAACTAAAGAATAAACAACACAAACCCCACCAAAAACTAGGGGTGATCTCAGGTGCTCCGGAAGGGTAAGCAGATCCTGCTCCACATGTGGCACCCGTCGTGTTGCTTATGTGATTACAAATCCGGTAAATATTCTAATTCGGTAGGTCACATTCATGAAAGGGAAGGGGATTGTAGTTACGACGTAAGGAACATATCCGATATTATTTGTGAAACGGTTATTCCTTAACGGTCAACCAACTCGTGATGGCGTTCGTAAAATTTACGAAGGGATGATTTCAACTTCACCATTTGGAACTCTTGGTTTAATAGCTTCCGTATGAGCAGTAACCCTCTATCAAGAAAATCATGATAGGAAATGCAAGCACGGGAATATCGTATCAATTGGGAGATATATACCCCGTATGCAGGTGCTGCTGGAATGTTGATACTTAGAAATGGAAAGTTCACAATTGGAAAGCTGAAATCATCTCTTTTGTCGTAAAGTTTTGTTTTCAACCGACCCTCATGCCAATTTCTAGATGTAAGTCAAGATATGAAGCCGACTTAACTGTATCTGTTGTATCCTTTATCTCCAATTCGATGGGATAGATGCGTTCCACATAGTAACCAAATTTTGAATTGTTTAGTGAAAGAACGTCATCTATATAGCGGATAGTAGAGTTAAAGGATATTGCTAACTTCTTATCTTTCTTCCTAAGAAGTTCCTGCATGAAGTCAGCCTCATAATAATAAAGAAACAAGTCGGCAAGTAGAGGGGCACAATTTGTTCCCATTGGGATGCCGACAGTCTGTTGAAAAACGCGTCCTCCGAACGTTACAAATATGTTGTCAATTAAGAAATCAAGCATCTTGATAACATCGGTTTCAGAGAATTTTTTGTTTGAATCAGAGCGATTCTTTACAAAGTGTGATTTATCCCTCCCTAAGACAAGATACTTGTATCTACGTTGGCCATTCTTTTTTATGAAGCAAAGTAATACCAACTCTTTCAATTTGTCTTTTAGTTTGGAATGTGGAATACTTGTGTAAAGAGTAGAAAAGTCAAATGTTTTAATACTGTTACAAGTTGAAAGAGAGTTAGATTGTATGTACTCTAAAAGATCTTTGGAATTTTTAAGTATCCACATCTGATTCACGCCACCTCTAGAATAGGCAGTTTCACAATAACTTTGAAGCCCGTCTTTGATGGCTGATAAAATAGATGTTAATAATTTAGAAAGAGGTTTCGTGGAGCACTTGGAAGACCCAGCAATATACCGTTGTTTGTAAGGACACTTATGTAGTTTAGGTATCCAATACAGTGATGGAAGATCAAGTACTTCATCTTTGGTTGACATACCAAAGGAACAAAGAACAGACCTATGATTATCCAGGATTTCCTCTTTGGTAAGTGTCGTGAGGGTATATGTTGAGTTATGATGATATTGGCGAAGAAGTAGTTTCCTATAGAACAACAAAATCAAGAATTATCATACAAATATTGAACGTTAAAATACCCTCTCCCTTTACTGTGTGTTTCAAGTAACACGTACTCATTCTTTTTACTGCAGTATTTAACATAATTGTAGGTCTTTATTAAAACACGTTTGGAATGTAATTACAACTCACTTATACAACATAGTTTTGGCATGATAAGTAGCATCAATGGGAAACCCTAAGCTCTAACAATATGAAAAGAAGCATTATGCTGTAACTTCACTTTCCGCTTTATAAATTTGGTGACTATATTGACTGCGTCTTTCTCATTGAAATTAGGGATGCCACATGACAGATTAGTATGCCTCAAATATCAACTAACGTAAAGAAACTGACAATGAGAGTCTGCTGAGAAATTTGACAAAAAAAGAGTTAATTTCAATTTCTAATTGAAAATAGTCCATTTTCTTTTAACATCATGATGACCAAGACTATATGAAATGTGAACTATATACATTTTGTTTCATCTTTTCGACTTTGTTTTCTATTCATGCAATTATGATTGTGATGGTAACTTCGAAATATTCTTTCCTTGTTTGTATTGTACTTGAATTTGGTTGCTTCATTTCTAATTTTGTTTTGCATGATGTAATATCTAAAAGATGATACTATTTCAATTAATACCCATTAATAGTTTTTGTCACGCAATATGTTTTGTTCCACAATATACCATTACACATGAAGCATATGTCGCAGTGTAACTAAAATATATGTTTGTATCTTGTATACAGTAGATCTACTCTCATTGTTACAATGTTGGTAAAGGTAGTCATGTGTTTTATGTTCGTCTTTGTGGATCAGTCATTAATGGTTGATGCTAAAGGATCCTGTCCAGATGGTAAGTGTTGGTTGAATTAAGGCGACAGTAGTTTACAAGTGTTAAATGTCGAAAATCGATTAGGGGAGAGACACATCAAAGTAACAAACAAAAATTGAAGAAACGCATAAATACCATAAGAGCAGAACTTGGTGCGTTTTAGAGTTAGTGTCTTTTGATTTGAATGCATCGCCGCCATGCAAATTCATATTTAGTCAAATACCACAATCAACAATAGGACACGCTCCGTTAAATAACAGACACTAATGAGTCACTAGTGGTATGATGTCTTAAAATATCTTATACGACAGCAGAAACTGGTCGTTAGTGAATTGAGACACAGGCACATCTCATCTGGTCAACCAACTTGTGATGATGTTCGTAAACATTATGTAGTGAGTCGTTCTTAGCCATAACTCTACTAGAGAAGTTTTGAAGAATATTAAACAAACAAAACCTGATACATTATGTAAGTATGATTTTTGTTGAAACCAGGTTTAATCCACCATTTTCTACATAAGAAAATGCTTGTTGCTAGTCAGGAATATGACAGTTGTTATTCATTCGTTTGATGTGTTTTAGCTTTTGAGTTTGCCATTTGATTAGAGACTTTTCGTTTTAAATTTTAGTATTTTTGTGAACTAACTCTTCATTTTTTTATTTTTTTTTTTATTTATTTCATGTATGATATGCTTTTACCATTTACCATTTATATGAAATGACTGAGCAGTAATTCTATAATAAAACAATCTCTATATTTCAGACAGCAAAATGGATAGTCTAATAAAAATGGTTAAAGAAATGCAACAACATTGTTCATGTACAGGTATTTATATCAAATGAGTTTTTATAAACAGTAAGAAAATATAAATAAAAAACTATATTATATAAAATCTGTCCATTAAACGCACTCGGGCATTATTTTTTGTCATCTTCTACATTTTCGCTTAAATATCAAGCAGAAGAATACGACTTGCCGCAATTTTCTCATCTCTTTCATCTCTCTCATCTTTAACATTATGAAGAATAATGCAAACTACCCGCAATTTATATACTTGATTAACAACGGGGCATATGAAGCAAGTTTTACCAGTTAAAGGGGACGTCGATTTTGAACTTCTTCTGATTGTTTACATCTACGGATGAAAACGAGTCGGTAATGCTAATTCACCATACGGTTTTACAAGATATGAAATTATAGGCAAAATAACATTTAGGGAATTGACTTGTTCAAATAATTGTGACATCAAGAAAGGTTATTTTGATACTTTGTTGCGACACCGTCTTACGATGAAGGAGGACCATGATTGTGTCCTTCATGTCTTTATCCCTCAATTTCTATCGGCATTTTCTCTATTGATTATTTTTTTCGCCCATTATTTTCACCTTTTTTTTATTTAGCATCGCAATAATCTCTATTATTTTCATTTAAATGTTTATTTTCCTCTTTTCTGTAAACTCAACCCAGACCCTCGTGAAGGTGCAAAAATAAATTGTATACCAATGTCTACAAAACAGCGAACTAGTCGGAAAGTTTATATGATAGAGATACTTAAATATAAAGATTGAATACACCTGTCTACTTTCTTCAATTTCAGGTAAAGATAACTATAATTTTATATTTAGATAATACCCGTTTTATTACTTTATAACTGTTTAACTCATAAAAAGGAGTATAAAACAGTAAACACTGTATAGTTTCAATTAAATAGACAGATACATCTGACTTTGATAAAAAGGGAAATTTAGAAGTATATTTGATTTTATAATAAGGCCAATTGTTAAAAAAAACGCACTGTCTCCTTTGATGTTCCGTCACTTAGTACATTGCAGGTAATTGCTGTGGATGCCATAAAATAGAGTCAATTGCATTTTATGCCGCATTGACAACACACACTACAATAACAGGATCTAAGACGATTATATACGACAAAATTTACACAAACCTTGGTCAGGCCTATGACTCCAGTAATGGTAAATTCCGTGCGCCAGTCAACGGTCTTTACTACTTTGCATGTACTCAGATATCTGCTTCTGGCAAATTCCATTTCATACTAATGAAAAACAACAGCAAACTAGGCAAAGGATATAGTGTTGAAGGTGGCGAAACAGGGTCAGTTATAGGTACGGTACTACTAGAAGAAGGTGATGTTGTAACCGTACAACAAAATCCCTATACTGGATCACAACAGTTGCACGGTGCTGAGTATAGCACATTTACAGGTTATCTAATTACACAACTTTGACTACATAACTATAAATAAATAAATCTTTGACCGCAAATTGTTGCTTTTGACTTACAATGTATGAAAAGTGTTGTCTGAGCCAACATGGGACAGGAACCTTTTGTTAAGTGGTTCTCGTTTGTTGATGTTGTTCATAAGTGTTTCTCGTTTCTCGTATTTTTTATATAAAGTAGATCGTTGGTTTTCCTGTTTATATGGTTTTACACTCTTCAAATATGCAATAAAGATATTGTTACGTTAAAAAAAAAGTATTTTTTTGGGGCTCATTATAGCTTACTGTTCGGTGAAAACCAAGGGTCTGTGTTGAAGACTGTACTTTAACCTATAATGGTTTACCTTTACAAATTGTGACTTGGATAGAGGGTTGTTTCATTGGCATATAAACCACATCTTCTTATATCTATTGAATGAAACAGACATAATGATCTAATCAAACCACGCAACATCTGGTATAAATATAAGAAGTAGTTGTATGATTATTGTATGATTAACTATTACTAGTAATCATAGATCAAAGAATGTGGAAGTAGTCTTCAACAATGATCAAATACATACCATATAGTTACACATAGAAAGTCCCGGCATGACAAAATTGGAACAATATCAAATGAGTAAACGACCGTTAATGCTTTAACAGTAAAACGAAAACATATTTTTAACATTCCAGGTATAAAGCTGTGTTTCCTTAAAATATATTCGCTGATACCTGGCTTTAATATAGAAGTATAGTTACCATTCGTTTGCATACAAAATGCCTGTTCAAAGTCAGGAATAAGACAGTTGTTATCTATTCGTTTGATGTGATTGAGCTTTTGATTTCGACATTTGATGGGACTTTCTTTTTTGAATTTTTCTCAGTTTTTGTGATTTTGTTCTCTCTTGCGACGATCAAGATCTGTACAGCCACTTCAAACTATTGTAGTAGCATATTTTGGCCAACTTCAAAGTTCAAAAGGATATATCTACAAGAAAAACAAATTGAATCATGATTTCCTGCCAATAGGCACATCAACATAGTATGTCCTTATTACCTACAAAGATTTTGGAAATTCTATAGTGTGGTGTCAGAGTTTTAGTGATGACAAAAGTTATCAACGGAACCAGGCTCCAGACGCGCGTTTTGTCTACACAAGACTCATCCGTGACTCTCATATCAAAATAGTTATTAAGACAAACAAGTGCAAAGATGAAGATGATTGAGGACCCGAAATTCAAAAAAGTTGTGCCAAGTACGGCCAAGGTATTCTATGATTGGGATAGAAAAATCCTTAGTATTTCGACTATTTTCGATGACAGTCATTATAACATACCTCAACCAAACATAAAACATTTATCAATATAATACAAACTCTCACTTGGGAGTAGCCACTTGCAAAAGTTAAGTGCATTCTCGAAGGGAGTAGACACTTGCAAAAGTCAAGTGCATTTTCATTCAGGTAATAAGTACACGTAATTCATTTTATATCAATGAGAATAATGAAAATTGTCTGTCTCTGACTAGCACATCCATATTTGTATCTTAGTACTATCAACCTGTAAATAAATTATTTTTATAATTATTTATTTGGAAAAAAGTTTAGAACACTTGACTGCAATGACTCGAATGACTTTAACTACTATCTAACCACACTGTATGTATTGTGTCCGGCTAGGATCGTGGTTTTTCGAGTGTTTTGATAGGGCTTTTTCGAGCGTGACCTCATTGTTTTCGAGTGATTATGATCAAAAATTTAAACAAACAGACTTCCTTTCTGACAAGACGTGTTATAGACGCTCGAGCTCAACATACAAGGACATACATGGTATGTTAGTATATTTAAGATAAAAATATATTATCAATCGGATATTATTATTGTTAAAAAAAGTTGAATTAAGCCTTACAATGCTTTCATTCAAAATAACAGAATATAGCCAAATTTATACACATACCAATGCACATGTTGACGGAAATGCATTCATGGAAACATTATATCCTTAGTTATACAGACACTTTACAAAAATTATAAAAAACGGCATTTTGAGACTAATTTTTTTTCTTTGTGTTCGAGTTTTTTCGAGAGCAGTCCGGGCTTTTTCGAGTGCGTCCGTGCTTTATCGAGTGATTCTACAAATTTCCGTATGGTTTTACATTTAAAAACAATAAAAAAAAAAGAGTTCAAATTATGCATTTTTATAAGGCATTCATCAATTTGATAATGGTGTACTACGATTAAACTTCATAAACAAGTACCGTTCATTTGTATATATTGCTGTTTGTCACTTCATTATATATTCATGATGAAAACAATATAAAGTAAGCATAGACAATTTGGATTGAGACGTACGTACGTATAGTGTGTAAAGCTGATGAACTATTCATTTCATTATTAACTGTCTATATAATTATGAAATGTAATTCAAATTTTATTGTAAATGGGAATAAAAACTGGTCGGATTTAGTGTGTGCATGTTTTTTGTTTTTGTTTTTTAGTGGAAGCAGGGGGCGACTTCTTTTAGAATATTTCTTTTTCTGATTCTTCTCTGTTCTCCAGTATGTTTCTTACTACGTTTTTGATAAACAGCTTTGCCATGAGCGCATGCTACACCCGGAGCGTTTTCAGAGAATAAATTTCATTTTCTTATGGTTGTAGCTTATTATCTATATCTTGCATGAATAGACATTTCTCGTATCAGACTGCATAGAATGTTATACGAAAATCCGTGTTAATTTGATCGCTTACACATAATCTTAAGATGATATTACAGCATCTCATTGGCTATTCTTTAAACGTTACGACGATGTATATGTCGTATGAAAAAAACTACATCAAGGATTAGTGTAATTGTTTTATTAAATACCGCAGTTCCACTAGGCCATGATTGCACTTCGATTTGTGAAAAAAATGAAAATTTTGACGATCGTAGTGTGATCGTGCATATCGCAGTAAGGTCGTAGTACAGTCGTGGTGAAGACTTCATGATCGTAATGGGCGTGGCCAACTTTGAACATGTTGCGAAACCAGGTCGTGGTAGAAGCGTAGTAAGAGCGCAGTAAGGTCGTGGTAAGATCGCAAAGGTCGCTGTACCATCGTAGCGGCAGCGTAGCGAATGCGCGATTCTAGTCGAAGGGACTGTGTTACGATCTCACGGCGACTTTACTACGATCATCATGTTCTAACCGGAACCCAAACACGCTTCCACGACGACTATACCACGTTTATTCCACGCTTATACCACGCTGGTAAAGACCATAGTACGGTTCTAGTACGCCTATGCCGTCCTCATCACGCTGTTCTTACGACACGACTACGTTCATGCTACGATCATCATGCTCATTGTCATTGTCATATGAAAATGATAAAAGCTCTCCAGCTTTTGTTTTTCGGTATGTAATTTGGACCTCTTGTCCCGTATCTCTAACGGCTCAATAACTGTTGGTTTAATAGTTCCAGATGAAGGGAAACTCAGAAACTGTTTCTGACGAAACAAATTTGAAAAAGTGGTTGTGTATTCATTTTCAAACAAAGCCAAATGTCTATTCTTTGATACTTTTACTATCCTTGTTAAGTAACTTTTATTTAAAGAAAGCCCCAAAAATAATAATTACCAGACATGATATAAGTATGTTTCTTATTAGTATCTACACTACTCTGAATAAATCTGTTAAAAAGATTGTAATAAAGATGATATGTATTTAACATTGATACATTACCATTAAGAATGACTTATACATTTATGTCGTTTTAACTGTAACTTATTCTTTACACCCCGGTGATATTGACATAGAGTTAGGAAGACATAGGAGAAGAAAACAGATGCTTATAAGAGAACCAATTTATTTTATATATTCTCTCTTTACTAAAACTCCATATGACGGAGCTCTAACTAATATTTGAATCATTGGATAAGGAGACAGGGAAATATTACAGGTATTATATATTAAATATATAGATATAGATAATGCCTGAAGTTACTGATTGGGCTTGTTAATGATCACATTGGAAAGTTTATAGTCAAAGTTCGTATTTAGGTACACCAAAACTGACAAGAAATTGATATTTTAATTCGCTCTTACCAATGTTCACTATAAAAAGTATAAACCAGGTTTTATATAACGTGTTCACACTATAAAATCTGCACCGGGCTAATTAATTAACTCAATTCACACTTGATAAAAAATTAACATTATTTTTCCTCACAGATGTATTATCTTAATGTCTGAGTTTTTTAACCGCACTCCTGGCCGCTTTAGAGGAGTTCGATCACCATCAAGATCGATCAACCACAGAGACTTTCCGTGATTTCGAAAAACGTCACTTTATCCAAATTGCACCCATTTTGCGCACAAAAAAGCGACGAAAATGATATGTTTCATCGTTTGTCATGCAGGTTTTTAAACATAGATTAATACACTTATATATCGCTCTTGCTGTCGCTAATTCAATATGGTTTTTATAACTCGTGCCCCATTAAACTTGGAAATTATTACCTCATTGACAAACTTAACAAAAGGTACTAAACTGCATAGTGAAATACATATTACAATTTGAATTCATATACCATCTACAGTCAAACAAATGAGAAACACAGTTATGTTGCCTTGAATTCAAATACTAAAAGCATTTTACGTTTGTACATGACTTTTTTTTAACATTATAATTAATTTGAACTGGTTTCCTTGTTTCAGTGATTGTGCAGAAAAGGCTCCTTTCAAACCAGCTTTAGATGAAGGGGCTGCTAAGAAGTTATGGGAATTGTCAGAAAAACTTGTTGGTCTTTAAATGTGAAAAATCGATAATGTAAATATATGCTAAGTAACTAATCTCTGGTGCAAGAAGAAATGGAAAACAAGTGCATATTATTATGAACATACTGCTGAAATACCACAATTGAATAAATAAATGCTTTGATTTGAATCAAGTCAGAAAAATATTTATTGGTTTGATAATTTGTTATTCATTTTATAAACGTAGAACAGAAGTTCGACTTTCCTTTTATATGTAATAAATCTTCAGAAGCACATACATGGAAGATGCATGCCCTCTTTCTCAACAAGAAATTTAATAAGTTTTGTTGCATTTTTTAACGCTAATCTGTATGGCTCAGTGTAAGCTCTTGAAATTTTGTATTTTTCTCTTTGTCCTTAATTTGTTTTATTTACTAGAGACACTTTATTTTAATCTTGTCCCTTTTACATTTGTGTTATCAAACGACATCTCTGTTATCTTACCTATAGCTCATAGTACTATCATTAGTCGCGATATTGCGAAGAATTAATTTGCTTTAAAGAGTATATATGTCTGTGTTATATATGGAGGACGGGACCTGATTTTGTAGCATCAGATGAAACTCTTATTTAAAAGGCATCTACCTACATGTACAAAGTTAAGAAATGAACGTGACTTGAAGTAAGTTTTACAAGTGAAGAAGTATATCCTGTATGTTAACACGTGTACTACAGGAACTCCAACAAACAAGGACTATTTAGAGCCCCCGAAACAGTTTTAAAAAATCACAAAACAGTTTCATGCACTTTTACTTTGACAGAATACAGCCTTTGTTTCAAGTTAGTAAGCACGCAGTATGCTCACATATATGATCTAACAATTTGCTATGTAACTACGTTTTTTTCTATTTTTCCATTGTCCGTCTCCAACCTTTTTCCGTCTTGGTTTTAAACAAAATCCACACACACTGGTTGTAGACTTTTCAACGCCACTGTAATACTTAAACAATGTTAACTGTTCATGATTTGTTAATATACCAGTGCCTACTATTTCATCAGAAAAAGTTTGGAGTGGAATTAAAGGAATCCTAACTTGGAATAGCAACGGTCCAAGTTCCTGTCTTTTGTCCTCTCCACTTGTACTTTTGTCTTTAAATTTACATTGACCACTAGCCCATTTATAAAAGTTTTGAAGAGTGTAAGTTCATCGATCAAAATAGAATCAGCTATCTGAAGAAAATGAGGCAATTCTTCTGCAGTTAGTAACATGAAATTCTTGTCTTGAACTACTGTTTCGAATTCAGTAGCTATTATAGACAAAGTTGTGTTGTACACATACTCTAACTTAATTTGTTTTGAGTACCTAAACACTTCAATGTAGTTAAACGGACGCTGAAGACAGTCTTGTATTTAACGTTTACATTGGTCTGCTAAGTGTGCAACCCCATATTGTTCGGCACACTGATAAATGTCCATTCGAGAAACCAACGACTCTTCTTTCCATTGTATGTTGTCAAGATATATAAACCTGGGGAAAAATTGATTTAAAATGTAAAACATAGAGTTCAAAAGTCTTACTCAATTTTGAGATTAACGAAATAATGTGTGAGTGCATATATTCTAGCAAATACCCTTAACAGATGTATTTTTAAACGACAAGAGTATTTGTTCTTACTAGTTAACGTTGTGTGGTGGACAGAGAAGAAGCAGCATAACATCAATTAGCAACTTTGTCCGAAACAGCGATTGACATTGCTTAGCTAAACTTTCAAGTCACAAATCAGCGTAGCGAAGCAACAAGATGTTCCCAATTTTTTGTAGTAAGGACCTCAAGCATGCAGGTATCCGTAACACCGTTAAATGATTGTGTTTTTTTCATATTACCAACAACAGCGATACCGCCGATAACAGAAATTAGAGCACCCGACAATCGTTACAATTTTTTAAATGTTTAAATCCATAGCCTTTCCAAATCCATTTGTAAAGATTAACTTGTGTGTTTTGGAATAATTATGCATGTGTGTTATGAAAAAAGTCATTTGGATCAACGACTATAAAAAAACATTTGCAATAAACAATTCAATAAATAATAGATATCATAGAAAAATAACAAAAAGTAGAAAGAGAATAAATATTTTAAAGAAGAACTAAAAGCTTCACAAACCAATTAAGCAATTTTCAAAGTTTTTTTTTCACCACCAATTAAAATAACAAAAAACAAATCGACAGACACATATATTGTGGTTAGTTTGAATTGTTTTTATCTTTTCATCGCGATGTGTAAACATACTATAAATATACAGATATTATAAACGTTCAAAACAATAAAAACAGTCTTCAAATAGATCTGTTGTTTACAACTCTCCCCTTTAATCATACATCATGCTAACAGTATAACGGTAAACAATTCAATATTGATGGATTCATGAAAAATAAATTTCCGGTATGAATAAATTGGAGGTGAAGATATGATTGCCATTGGGAAACCCATTCACCAACAACCAAAAGACAAGGATTGACAAAATGTTTCTTTTCTGAAATTTATTGAAACTGTAATATGACTGGAATATTTGAAAGAAAAATGTACAGAAATAATTATCCATATGAACAGACTATACCATCCTCTCAAACATATAGACATAATAACATACCCCCAGTTGTTGGTGGGGTTCATGTTGCTTTTTTACAAAACATTGAATTTTTCGAAAAAATAAGGATTTTCTTATACCAGGCATAGATTATCTTAGCCGTATTTGGCACAACTTTTTGAAATTTTGGATACTCAATGCTCTTCAACTTTGAACTTGTTTGGCTTTATAAATATTTTGATATAAGCGTCACTGATGAGTCTAATGTAGACGAAACGCGCGTCTGGCGTACTTAATTATAATCCTGGTACCTTTGATAACTATTAATAGTTTAGTTTTCTATGTTGTGTCTTGTGTACCATTTTTTGTCTGTTTGTCTCTTTCTTTTTTAGCAATGACGTTGTGAGTTTATTTTCGATCTATGAGTTTGTCTGTGCTTTTGGTAACTTTTGCCCCTCCTAAAGAAGATGCCCGCAGTTTTTAGGTAAGGATTGCATAAAATGCAATCAAAACCTTATGAGACTGACTTGATATCTAAATGTTCCAAGGCTTATCACTACATTTTTTGATACACAAAATATAGTGCATTGATCATAACAGTCTATAATCCTATCCAGGAACATTTCCCGAAAATTACCGATGTAATATAACAATGCTCACACATTCAAGGCAAACAATCATGTTACACTTGTGAAACAAATG
Source organism: Mytilus galloprovincialis (assembly GCA_037788925.1). Lineage (NCBI taxonomy): Eukaryota > Metazoa > Mollusca > Bivalvia > Mytilida > Mytilidae > Mytilus > Mytilus galloprovincialis. The sequence continues at coordinate 26,914,292 of CM075341.1, forward strand.
AATGAACTTTTGCAAGGTTTAGGAATCCAATATCTGTTCTAAAAATAAAATGTTGTCATTATTAAAATCATCTTTAAAAATTTGGAGTCATCTTCCTTTGTCTAGAATTGTTGTTAAATCAACAACAACCAATGAAATATTTAAATTCAGTTTCCACTGAGAAATTGAAGCAATCTTTACCTTTCTGTGTTTACAAACACTTTGAATAAATTACATTGAATTCGCATGCACGAAATCGTATAAGACACGGATCGATAAAGATTTTGGTCAAGGTAGTTTTTGATGAAGTTGGAGTCCAATCAAGTTGAAACTTAGTAGAAATGTTCGCTATGATATGTTCTTTCTAGTATCAATGTCAGATTAAAGTCTTGATCCCTATTTTATGGCCCACTGAACTAAGAAAATGTAAATGTGAGTGGGGCATCCGTGTACTATGGATACATGCATTCTTGCTTATACAATTATTTAAAACATTTGGATATATTTTTAATGGATAGATACATAAATACCTTAAGAGTAGCTTAAAAATGTCCGGTGAACAATTCGTTATTTCAACAGGCAGTTCATTATTTTCAAATGGTCCAGTCAGCAAACTGTCTAGGAATTTGCTTGCGGTTGCAATAATAACTATATGTCCATGAAGTTCCAAATAATCATTCTCAGGAAACACAAATATTACATCAGAAAATTTATTTTGTAAATATAACTTTCCTTTCCGTTCTTTCACATCCATATTTGATAATTACTGTTTTTAAATGCAGTTTTAGTGTCAGATTGAAAATTGTGATCGATAGTAACTGAGAGATAACTTAAACAAATGAACTTTATCATATCGATTTGAAACATTCGTCAACTATTTTGGACTTGTGTTAATGTAAAAGAAAATGGATAGATTCGGTATATGTTCTGAAAGGCCTGTATAGATACTATGAAAACTCGGCTTTCTAGAATTTGTGCAACTGACGAATTTGCAGATATACAGTTTAGATTTGGACAGGGAATTGACGGAAGGAGCTTACCTGGACATAAAATACTATTGGCCATTAGGAGCAATGTATTCAAAGCTATGTTTTACGGACCGATGGCAGAAAAAATTGATGCAGTTGATATAACGGACATAGAATATGATTGTTTTAGAACAATGCTGCGGTAAAAACATGTTTACAGTTTATCCTCTATCGAAGCATATCGCCTTTCTGATCAGACCAGTTTGGTTACGGGTCAAAATTCCAATAAACAAAGATTCACTGTTCTCATTGATAAACTAGTACTTTCGTTACAGTTTCTATCAAATGATATGGTTATTTGCACAAAAGTAAGTAAAAACACACAAGTCACAGAAGGGTAGAAACCACATGACCTTAAGGAAAAGGGCGAAAAGACAAACTTCAGCCCCTAAAAAACAACACAGAAAAATAGTTAGAGACTGATGACACTAAATCCGCTAAAAACAGGGTTGAACTCAGATGCCACTGACCACACTAAAGAATCTACTGTTCTATTGTCATATAATTCACTGTTTATTAAGAACATTATGTATTCAAACTATGATAGCAAAAAGAGGCCAATGATACCAAGGGGACATTCAAATCTAAAAAGTCTAGAGAACCTGACAATACCATGGCAAAACATGAAAGACGACGAAAAGATAAACAATTCCGTAAACCCTTCAAAACCTCGGGTGGGTGATCTCAGGTGACAACTCTTGTTCAATATTTAGTTGGGGGAAGACTGTCTTGTATTTCATGGTAATAACAAATGTGGTTAAATGTGTCATTCTTTGACATCAAGCTATTTCTTCTCTTAAACTGCATAGACAAATTCAACCAAACTTGGCAACAATCATCATTAGAGTATCTAGTTAAAAAAAAAGATGTGTTCGATGACCCCGAATGCCAATCAACATGACCGCCAACGCTAAACTAAAAGATACCGCATAGTAAGAATCCATATATCTAGACACTATCTATATAAACTTATGATAATTTGATTTTTTTCTGTTAGAAATAGAAACAGATTTATTGAGAATGATTTTATATATATTTTGTTTTAGGGATTTGTATACAGATGACGTTATTATAAGTGAAGCAAACTCTATTGATCTTTTAAAAGCTGCACACAAATACGAATTTGAAGGTCTCCTGATCAAATGTCAAAACTATCTATATCGAGAATCAAATATTAACAACTCTTGTTCAATATTTAGTCGGGGAAGTCATTTGGAACTATCCAGCTTGACAGAAAAAAATCTCGATTTCATAGTGGACAGCGCTGACGATGTTTTTAAAACAGAAGGTTTTCTCAAACTGAGTAATGATGATTTACACACGCTTCTGTCAAGAGAGGACATCTGTGCTTTTGAAGTGGAAATAATAATAGCTGCAATTAAATGGGCAACGAATAAATGTAAGCAGGACATGATAGAAACTAATGGACAAACAATTAGACAAGCGTTGGGTCCAGTGATTTACACTTTACGCATACCGTTGTTATCTCTAGAAAAATATTCTGATATTGTTGTTAGGTCCAGGATACTGAGTGAAGAGGAGGAATTAGGTTTATACAAGTATTTTACTATGTCTAAAAAGCGTTCTGCAGATCTTGGTGGATTTGACAAAAGTTCGAGGAACCGGCTTTCGCTTTTCTTTATAGCAGAGAACATTCTCAAAATGAGGGAAGTTGAAAACATACATGACCTCATAAAGGCAGCACGTTCTCTACAAAAGTCTACATTGACGATCTTTGGTGATAAATACACGAACAAGTATCAAAAACAATACAATTATCAAAGAATCGACTACTCACGAAAGATTTCATTCTTTTCACCGGAACCATTTTTCATAAATGCAATTACAATTTCTTTGTCAGTTTTGAGTGAAAAGAACAAAACAGCACCAGAAGAGATTCAGATATCTGGTTCTGTTCCAACGCGTAAAATTAAGATACCTGTTAACGAGACCTATAAACTGTTCGATATGAATAGATATGTTAAAGAGAATGAAGAAATCGAAATATATTTCACGTCCTTCAGCGATCTTGACAAGCAATTTAAGGAAAATGAATCAAGTGGTTGGAGAGAAATTAAAATAGGATCAAACAAATCAGTGTTCGTTCAGGTTGAAGGGAGTTATTCTATTGTTAGTGCAATTGATATATCTGCCGCGAAAATAAAATAAATGAATTAAATATAGTTCAATTATCAAAGAATCGACTACTCACGAAAGATTTCATTCTTTTCACCGGAACCATTTTTCATAAATGCAATTACAATTTCTTTGTCAGTTTTGAGTGAAAAGAACAAAACAGCACCAGAAGAGATTCAGATATCTGGTTCTGTTCCAACGCGTAAAATTAAGATACCTGTTAACGAGACCTATAAACTGTTCGATATGAATAGATATGTTAAAGAGAATGAAGAAATCGAAATATATTTCACGTCCTTCAGCGATCTTGACAAGCAATTTAAGGAAAATGAATGAAGTGGTTGGAGAGAAATTAAAATAGGATCAAACAAATCAGTGTTCGTTCAGGTTGAAGGGAGTTATTCTATTGGTAGTGCAATTGATATATCTGCCGCGAAAATGAAATAAATGAATTAAATATAGTTCAAAATGACATTTTGTTGTTATTTTCCGATCAGTGCAGTGCAGCGCTTTTTCATTTTATTTTCCCATGTAGGTCAATACGCAATGAGAATGCTATTGATTTCATCATTGTGTGACCAGGTGGAATAAGGCTCAGATAAATTGAATGCAGAACGTTCATATATTTTAATAAATATAATATAGAATAGAAGGTAACGACAGATCTTATAATGCTGGCTACGGCTCTTGATGTTGTTTCTGGTGTTACTTATTCTGCATTGACAATATAGTTAAAAAGTACAATATATATAGTCAATAGGTGAACTGTTAAACTAGATAAAACCAGATAAAACAACTATTAAGTAAAGTAGTTTGTCCAATAGCCAGTGGTGAGTAAATATCAAAGAGCCCAGATAGAGTATTTTGGATTCATTGAACCATATAATACAAAATATGTTCAATATAGTAAGATCATTATAGTATAGGGTAAAATAGATATAAACTAATTACAAAGTTGGGAATAATATTAAATAGATAATATGTCTATATATGAACTTGTCCACATACTCCCCAGTATTAATCGTCTCGATAATGCAAATATCTATATCCACATACTCCCTTTACTATCATAATAAATAACACAAAAAATAAGTCACAAAAATAGGACACAAAAATTAGAGACAAAAATAAGACACACAAAAATAAGGCATAACTATGTACAACAAATGTCCTGAATGAATTTACTTAGAAAAAAATAGAATTTGGAAGTCTATTTGGATTTGTATGTTTCCCGGCAGTTGTTCTAGTTGTTCGTCTTGGTATAAACATATCATCTGAACTGTCTGCTTCACTGCTGTTATCATCCACAGATTGTTGTAAATTGCATTTAATGACATCACGACGATTCAAAGTTCTTGAAACACCCGAGCCATCATTAGGTTCTACAGTGACGGTGTTTTCTGACAAACACACTACACGATAAACAGTTGAGCTCCAAGTGTCTTGTATCTTATTTCTTCCATGTACACCACGGTTTCTAATATACACCTTGTCACTGACACAAATTTCAGGATTAAAACGTTGTTCATCATGTTTATTCTTGCGGTATTCAGCACGATCTTTTGTCTGCTCCCCAGCTTTTTCGTAAGCATATCATAAACGATTCTGATGCGCAATAATCCATTCATCTAACGATTGATCAGTTTCATCAGTCTGATTTGTTCCAAGTAAAATGTCAATTGGCAATTTAGGACTACGACCAAACAATTAATAATAAGGACTATAACCTGTTGTTGAGTTCTGTGACACATTGTACGAAAAGACAAGTTCCGGTAAATACTTTGGGCAATGTTTCTTCTTATCTGGAGAAAGATTGTGTCGTGTTCTATTAAAGCGTTCGCATTGTGCGTTTCCTTCGGGATGATAAGGTGTAGTTCGAGATCTACTAATTTGGTACAGTTTACAAAGCTGACAGATAACATCAGATTCAAAGTTCCGACCTTGATCGGAGTGTAGACGCTCTGGTACTCTATATACACAAAACCATTCAGTCAATAATACATTAGCAACAGTGTCTGCTTTCTGATCTTTCGTAGGTACTGCACGAGTAAACTTTGTAAAAATATCCGTCATAACTAGTACATTTTCTTTTCCGTGTGCTGGTTCAAGATAGTAAAATCAATTGCAAGTATTTGTAACGGCCTGCTAGCTATCAAATGGCCCATTGCTGGTCTTATGGCAGGTTGTGGCATCCTTGAAACAATGCAACGTTCACATAATTTACAATAATCCTTGATATGCCTAAACATTCGCGGCCAATAACACCTGATTCTAATACTGCAGAAAGTGCGCTCAATTCCTTGATGCCCTAATTTATCATGACAGTTCTTCAATACTTTGTCCCGTAACACGGCTGGTAAAATTAATTGTTTCAATTGATCCTGATATGGATCAATGATTACCTTATAAACTAAACCATCTACAACTTCAATACGGTGCCACTGACGTAATAATGTTACTAACGGCCTATCAAATTTCCGTTGCTCCGTTCTCAATGGTTTACGTTTAGTGTTCCACATTTCAATAAACTGTATCCCGTTCTTGTAAATCTTTAATTTCCTGTCTATCTTAAGTAGGGAGTGTCACGAATGCTTCCTCTGTATACACTGATTTCCTTGAAACAGACTGTATATGTGATGCTAAGTCATTTGGTACAACAGTTCCTGCAGCAAATGTTTGAAGAAGATTTTTAACATCCTCAGATTTTGAAAGTGCAATTTTATCGTGCATACGTGATAACGCGTCGGCATTGTTAATATGTTTAGCTTGTCTATATTTTACCTCAAAATTGAAAACGGTTAATTTTGACAACCATCTCTGCTCATGTGCACTAAGTTTCGATGTTTGTAAATAGCACAACGGATTATTGTCTGTAAACACTGTAAATTTGGATCCAAGTAAATAATCTCTAAATTTTTCTGTAATTGCCCAAGTTAAAGCTAGGAGTTTTGGAACTATAATTATCCATTTTGCGCTCATTTGGCCTTAAAGCACGACTAGCATACGCAACAACACGCACTTTTCCATCGACAAATTGTGATAAAACAGCACCTAATCCTTGCATACTTGCATCAGTTTCTAAAATAAACGGTTCATCAAACTTTGCATAACTCAAAATTGGAGCAGTAACTAAGTGTTCTTTCAGAGTATCGAAAGCAGTCTGACAATCAGTAGTCCATTCCTTTCCAAATAATTTTCGTGGATGAGGTGTAAATTCTTGAGCCAATTTGTGTAAAGGTTCTGCAATTTTACTAAATCCCTGTGTAAATCGACGGTAATATCCTGCTTAACCCAAGAAAGACTTTAACTTCTTAACGGTTGTAGGTATTTCAAAATCTTGAACTGCACTAATTTCATCTGGATCTGTATGAATTCCTTCATCTGAAACGACGTGACCCAAATAGCGAACTTCTCGTTTAAACAAGAATGTGTCCAAAGTACACGGATGCCCCACTCGCACTATCATTTTCCATGTTTAATGGACCACGAAATTGGATAAAAAATATAATTAGGCATTAAAATTAGAAAGATAATATCATAGGGAACATGTGTACTAAGTTTCAAGTTGATTGGACTTCAACTTCATCAAAAACTACCTTGACCAAAAACTTTAACCTGAAACATGCACTTTCATTTTCTATGTTCAGTGGACCGTGAAATTGGGGTCAAAAGTTTAATTTGGCTTTAAAATTAGAAAGATAATATCATAGGGAACATGTGTACTAAGTTTCAAGTTGATTGGACTTCAACTTCATCAAAAACTACCTTGACCAAAAACTTTAACCTGAAACATGCACTTTCATTTTCTATGTTCAGTGGACCGTGAAATTGGGGTCAAAAGTTTAATTTGGCTTTAAAATTAGAAAGATCATATCATAAGGAACATGTGTACTAAGTTTCAAGTTGATTGGACTTCAACTTCATCAAAAACTACCTTGACCAAAAACTTTAACCTGAAGCGGGACAGACGGACGAACGAACAGACGGACGGACGAACAGACGGACGGACGAACGAACGGACGAACGGACGCACATACCAGAAAACATAATGCCCCTCTACTATCGTAGGTGGGGCATAAAAAATGCAATTGGAAGGCTTCAGTTTTAAACCATGTTCTCGTAATCTCTTGAAAACAACTTCTAAACGCTTTAAATGTTCTTCAATATTTGCAGAATACACAATAATATCATCTAGAAAGACTAACAAAATGTTAAAAATCTCATCTCGAAAACATTATTGCATCAAACGTTGAAATGTTGCAGGTGCACTGCATACTCCGAACGGCATTCGTAGATATTCGTAAAGTCCAAACGGTGTTGTAAAAGCAGTTTTCTCTATATCATCTTCATGCATCGCCACGACATTGTAACCACTAGTTAAAGGTGTAATACCACCATTGATTTTCCCCTATTAGTCTTTGTTAAATTGGCACTTTTAAAAAAATTGAACAGTATTTACCTTTATTTCAACCAAAGAAATACTTTGCATGAATAAAGTTTAATCCTTTCCAGTGCTACAGTGAAAATTTCACACTACATTTCATTGCATATAAGAAAGTAACCAGCACCGGAAGTAAACAACCCAATTTTTACACTGTTATTTACTGGTTACCTGCTTTGGTAACTATGTAACCTTAACTTTCCAAAATATTTTATAGGACCATCAAATAAAAAAAGAATGATGCTTTCAGACACCCAACATACATGTTTATGACTCAGAAAAATTTAAATGCATTGAAATGCAGGGTTAATTTTCTACAACTGTCAAATTCAAGGGAATATTTTTTTAGACCTACTTTCGTATGCAACCGGATGTGACGTATCATGATTTGGTGGTATTACACCTAAAGAACACCTAAATGTCAAATAAACTTAATGTAATTTTTTTCCCTCCAATTGCAAGTTATTTCAAGCATAACTGCCAAGTTTTGTTTCAGTCAGATCTATAGTTTCAGAGAAAATCACTATAATGTAAGGCCATATCCTACGGCGATTTCAGTCTTATTTCTTCGAAAAATCCTTTTTTCAGTGTATCATTATAAAATGCAGTGTTGACTAATATCTGATCATATACTCATGATCTAAGCATTCAAACAATTAAATAGGATACAAAAGACAACTTTAAGATGATATACAATTTTATTGCACCTTTTAGAGTTCATTTGAAGGTCTGTTTTGGTCTGTTTTGGTCCATTTTTCCTTCTTCCTTCTTTTTTCATCAAAACTTGATATCTTTTGCCTAAAAAATAAAGCAAATGTAATTATTTTCCCAGAAAAAATGAAAGAAATGTAATGTCAAATCAACAATTAAAGTGTTTTAGCTGAAAGAACTGTCTCTATAAATGTTAACAGTCCCCACCGAAGTTTCTATAAGCCCTTATGTGTAACTTGAGTTTTTAGTCTGTTCCCCGAGTGTGACAAATAACGGTTCCCTTTCAGTCAATCATTTATTGTTACTGATATCAAAGTCATTTCATTTATTTAATGCAGTATATTTCTAATAGATTTACACCTAAAAAGTCCACTTTCTTGTATTTTACATTAGAAAATGAGGAGAAAGAGTAATAAAAAATACATCAAAATGGTTTTAAAAAGGGTTATGTCCCTTTGAATGCTGGTAAAAAAAAAATTGGTACGAATTATAAAATTTAAGTATGTGAGACTAGATTCTGATGTGTATAAATCCAAGGCAAGTGTTTAGATGATGTTTTGTCGGTGCAAAATACAGATGGCACAATGGCAAATTGTAAACTTTTGCGGCCAAAACAAAAATAAAACATGACATTAGTTGATACATACCTCAATGCTAAAGTGTCATCTGCAGACCAATTCACATATAAGATTTTTCAACAGAATGCTTGTCAGATTCATGGTTAACACTGAAATGAAAAATCACATGTTGTATAACAAAACTGTAAAGGTGATTTAAAATTTGACACAGAGGCTCACATAAAATGGGGATTAGCATGGCAAGCTATAAGAAAGGTCTCAATGTAATATATGTATGTTGTTTTAAAAGTGTATTTCATAAATTATATCATATGAAGAAAAATAAGACTTCTCTTTAAAACCATTATTGTTTTACCATTTTAAATCAAACAGTCTTGGTAGGGTTTGTGTTTTCGACACCTTGTTGGGTGTGTACCACGACAAACTTGGCGGTCTTGGTTAATATGAGGCGGCTCGAAAGACAAGTGCTCAGGGTTAATACATCTCTTCTGATGACGCAGATGAGACACATCAAATTCCTCTTATAGGTCAAATTTCTCAGTGTGCAACATGTATGCAAATCTGTGACCATACAAGGTTCTTTTTTTTCTGTCCCAAGGAAACCTAACACTATACACTGAATACAGCCTTGTCTGTCCACCCATTTGACTTAGCAAACACCCGTAAACCCCCATTTCAAGGCAATTTTCCCTCAAACGTGCTTTCTGTGTCTCAATCCATTCCGAATAGTCCATTTTTACAACGTATGAACTAGTTTAGTAATAATTTTTAAAAATGAAAGTACAATAAGGTCACCAGTGCACGTGTAGTTTCCCTAAATAGGTGTAATACCACCATTGATTTTCCCCTATTAGTCTTTGTTAAATTGGCACTTTTAAAAAAATTGTACAGTATTTACCTTTATTTCAACCAAAGAAATACTTTGCATGAATAAAGTTTAATCCTTTCCAGTGCTACAGTGAAAATTTCACACTACATTTCATTGCATATAAGAAAGTAACCAGCACCGGAAGTAAACAACCCAATTTTTACACTGTTATTTACTGGTTACCTGCTTTGGTAACTATGTAACCTTAACTTTCCAAAATATTTTATAGGACCATCAAATAAAAAAAGAATGATGCTTTCAGACACCCAACATACATGTTTATGACTCAGAAAAATTTAAATGCATTGAAATGCAGGGTTAATTTTCTACAACTGTCAAATTCAAGGGAATATTTTTTTAGACCTACTTTCGTATGCAACCGGATGTGACGTATCATGATTTGGTGGTATTACACCTAAATCCATTGTTGAAAACAATTTAGCTCCACTCAAAGCATCAAACGATTCCTCAACACGAGGTAATGGATAAGCATCTTTGTAAGACTTCTGGTTCATTTTTCTGAAGTCCACGCACATGCGCAGAGAATTGTCTTTCTTCCTCACCAGTACAATAGGTGAAGCGTAAGGACTTGTGCTTTCTCGAATAATATTGTTTTCAACTAGCTTCTGTATATGTTGCTTGACCTCTTCATACTGGTTAGGTGGAATTCGTCTATACGGTTGAACAATCGGTATATCATCTACTGTGCGAATTTTATGTTTTACTGTCTTTGTATATCCAACATCAGTATCACTTTTCGAAAAAATGTCACTATAGTTATAAAATAATGTTTTTATTTGATCTCTCTGCTTGCTTGTTGTTGACAAATGGCTAATATCTACAGGCATTTCCTTCAAATTCTTCTATCTTTGAAAAATTCACATCAGTTTCTGCACAATAAGCAATATCATGAATATAAATTTCCTCTGTATATCCAGTTCGTATAAATTCAACATGTCCTTTATCATGGTTTTCTACATCACCTTTCAATAAAATACCAACTCTAGTTCTTGGAGCAAGCCATATATCATCATCTCCAATATTAGCAACTCTAAAAGTTAATCGTCCATTTCTAACAGTAACAAACGTATGTACAACAATAAAAGTAGAAGGCAAGTGTCCACTAGTGTGTAAAGGTTCAACAACAGCATCATACAATCTTGGTAAATTCGGCCCAGTTCCATTTAAAATAATTACAGAATTTGCAGGAATACGAACTGGTGAATTAGAACAAAGTTTAATAAATCCAATAGTATTACGATGTTCATTTTTGTCACAAGCTTTAAAAAGTTCTCTAAGTTTAAAATTTTCGGCTATTTCGGTAACTTGTTCTGAATACTGGTTCCCATAATCTTCTTGCAAAAGTTTTTTACATAAGCTAATAACGTTCATTCCCAAAAGTCCTGGGACATTTTCTTTTCTCATACGGGTATAACTGTCAATAGGATCCTTCACAATCAAAACACCTCTGTTTGGCAAACGTTGGCCCATAATGTCAATATCTACTTCAACATATCCTATATACGGTATACAAGTTCCATTTGCACCTTTCAAATTAAACGTTATATCAGTTTGTAGATCAGTACATCTCCTAAGAAAACGGTTTTATACTGCACTCGTTCTATTTGAGCAGTCAAAATGCGTTGACCGTATATTTCTATGTCATATACAGTCACTGACCTGATATCACTTTTTCCTCATGAATATTTAAATAGAAATTGTCGAAATTATGTTTAATTATTCATACGACCTCTTCAACCTGTTCTTGTTTTCAATGTAAACAACGATGCGTTTAACGACTCAAACTTGTTTCTTTTGCAATTTTCGGGAAAACATATTTCACTTTTTAATATTTTTTTGTTTGCAACCTATAAATCATTATGTTTTATGTTTATTGTTGATATTTTAGTCTGCAACGAACTCGTTCACCATTGATTGCGGTAATGATGTACATTTCATCGTGTTTTATATTTCTCCGTCTGTATGATATGAGGCCTTTTTAAAGGGGAATTTTCCCAATATTTAAATAAAAAAAAAAAAACATTAACACAATAAACAACAATTGAAAATGTTTTTTTTTAGATTGCAGTATAAAGACAATAATAGTGCACTGACTTGACATATCAACGATATAAGGATTCGGCCCGAAACGGGGAAAATGCTCGGCACTGCCTCGCATTTCCCCGTTTCTAAGCCTCATCCTTATATCGTTGATATGTCAAGTCAATGCACTATTATTGTCTATATAAAACGACTCTGTAACTGTTGTAACAGTTGACCCAGTGTCTACTAGACAGTTAACTTTAAATCCTGCAACGTAAGCACTAACAGTTGGACATTTACCCACTAAACGATCAGCTTGAATTGAGTTCATATGGTTATCATCTACAATGGGACTCTTCACAGTAGACACTACCCGTTTCCCGACTTCTTGGAATTCACAACTGGACAGTCTGCAATCTTGTGACCTGGTTCATTAATCTAAAACATAACAAAGTACGTCGTTGTGGCTCAAACCTATGGTATCTACTGTTATAACTTGTTGACTGATGCTTTGTATTAACGATCTTTGTTAATGTTTCAATCTGTTCACTTTGTTTTTGGACAATACCCAATAACTGATTGAATTTATCGGATTGTTCAATACTACTGTCAGATGTAGCAATAATATTTTTAATATTGTTACATTTCCATGTAACCGTAGCAAGTGCCAACTATTTATCCCATTGATGAGTGTGGCCAAGTTTGGTTAAATTTGGTCAGGAGTTACAGAGGAGATGATCTTTGCAAAATTTAACAGACGATTACCAAAAATGAAGGACATCAAGTGATGGGAAAAGCTTACATGGTCCTTTTGATCAGGTGAGCTGAAAAATGCATGAAGGTTGACACCTATCAAAACGTTTAACCAACTGCATTTGTTTGCACCTGTTCTGATTCAGTCAGGAACCTGATGTTCGGTGGTTTTGGTTGGTTCATAACTGCATGTTTCTCGGTTTTTTTATATAGATTAGACAGTTGGTTTTCCTGTTTGAATGGTTTTACACCAGTCACAATATATGTGGCTCCCATAGGCGCAATGTAAAAAAAATACTAAAATTTAAAAAAAAATCCCTACCTATATATATAGCTATCTCCCGCTTTTTTTCAGTGTGTGACAGAAATATGAATACATTTTTGTTTGGCCTCATCCCCTTATTTAAAATCATTAGAAATTTTTTAAGAGCAATATAGTACAATGTTTGTATACAATTTGTCAAAAATTCTATATTAAAACCTGAATGATTGTATTGGGAAATATTCATATAATGTCAGCTTTCTTTTGCATAGGGTTTACTGATTATAATTAAAATGAGACTAGCTTTTGCTCAAACATGAATTGCTACAAAACCTATCATGTAAAAACAAGTTCAGTTATAACAGTATGTTTGATTGAATCATTTTAATGTTTTATAATATATATATATATATAATACATAGATTGATATGATTCATTTTACTTCATAATTATTATGATAAAGGATATCTGTTATCTAAAATATTTATAGATAATTAAAATTAATGTTTCCTTTTATATTATTGGTGATGTCAGAGACATAAAAATTATATATAATACATGTTGTTTTGTACACTTTTTATTAACAAGTTGTTATACAAAGAAAAACTAGAATTAAAAACAAAGTCCCTACCTATAGCTACCTCCCTTTTTTTCAGTGTGTGACAGAAATATGCATACATTTTTGTTTGGCCTCATCCCCTTATTTAAAATCATTAGAAATTTTTTGTAAGAGCAATATAGTACAATGATTGTATACAATTTGTCAAAACTTCTATATTAAAACCTGAATGATTGTATTGGGAAATATTCATATAATGTCAGCTTTCTTTTGCATAGGGTTTACTGATTATAATTAAAATGAGACTAGCTTTTGCTCAAACATTAATTGCTACAAATAAAATCTATCATGTAAAAAAAAATTCAGTTATAACAGTATGTTTGATTGAATCATTTTAATGTTTTATAATATATATATATATATAATACATAGATTGATATGATTCATTTTACTTCATAATTATTATGATAAAGAATATCTGTTATCTAAAATATTTATAGATTATTAAAATTAATGTTTCCTTTCATATTATTGGTGATGTCAGAGACATACAAATTATATATAATACATGTTGTTTTGTACACTTTTTATAAACAAGATGTTATACAAAGAAAAGCTGATCATTTTTGCCTATTATGGATAAGTTTGTGCTCATAAAATATTTCTTCAAAATAACAATGAAAAGTAGGCATATGAATGAATACGTGCATGGATTGAATAACATTAACTATATACATAATTTTTTTTCAATAAAAACAAAATTCTACAAGATTCAACATGTTCAATGAGAAAAAAACAAATTTTTTCTTTATTAAAAGTTTCATTGAAGAGAGCAGAGGAGAAAAATACAAATCAATTTGTTATGTAATAATTTACAATGTGGCATTTATGCATTTGTCTGATTGGTTTAAAAAGAATAAAAATCTCCAAAAAAGAATGTTGACTTTATATTAATTCACCAGATTCCTGTAGGTTCCTTTCTGTTTCTAACTTTTTAAGTTAAATTTAATTTCATTCAAATGATAGCTCAGATTATTTTGAACCCAATGTACAACATCCCAATCACTTTGCCAAAACAGTATAACCACCATGTGGTCAACCATATTATCTGGTTGCTACTGACCCCTATGTATGTGTAGAGAGTTGGTAAAATCCATAAGGGAATCTCAATCAGCATTCATCCTCACCTACTATGGATCTGTAGGGCATCAGTAGCAATCCAATATTATAGACCGACAATTAAAAAGGCATTTCTATAAACATTGTTCCTTATACATGATATATAATGGCCGCACAACTATGGAAAATTTTAAAACATTCAAATGATGCACGCAAAAGAGAGATGACAAAATATGACAGGGTTAAAGAATATGGAATAAGGAGAGATAACTGTTTTAGTCATGTTAGTACAAAATTTATACTGGACTTGTAAGGAAATTAAAAAAATTTACTTGTACATGTTATATGTATCAAGAAAACAATTGCAAGTTTGGTGACACTTTTTTTTCTTTTTATTTTCTTAAAACATATTAATTGTTTATGAACAATATTAATATAACTCAATAAATTGGGCAATTTTGAACAACTCACAGCTTGTTAAATAGCATGGTGACCCATACTTTTTATAATATTTTTGAAAAAAGCGTAGTAAAATCTTCATTTTTGCAAAGTACAAAAATATATATGGAAATATATACTGTTAATTCATTAATATTTGTTGGATACCAATTTTTATGGATTTCGTGGGTACAGCAGAACCATGAACTTAAATGTTCAAAGAATTACAAATTTTCTAAAAGCCTAAATGCAGATTTTGCCAAAATCACGAAATTAGATATCAACAAACATCATGAACATACAAGTTTTCCTCAATCCATGAAAGTTCATACCCACGAAAATAAATGAATCCACAGTACTGTTGATTCATAATCATTCGTTGAATACCAATTATTGTGGATTTCATGGGTACAGACGATTTTAATTGTTCAACAAATTACAAATGAAAGTATGCTGCATCTGTAGAAAAACCAAATTAAATACTCCAAGATACCAGTTTTCCGCAAACCACAAAAATTGGTGCCCATGAAAATAAATGAATCTAGTCTTCATTGAAAAAACAATATCTTATATTTAAAATTTTGAGCATTGTGAGTGCATGTATTTTGCTACAATTGTCATAAAAAAACATTCAAAACTTTTTTCTACAAAATATCTATCTCAACAAATGACATGAAATTCTTTTCAATAAGTACATATTTAACCGTGTTACAGATATGCATGTGTTAAATCATTAATGAACCAATAGATACATAAGGAATACAAATTTTAAATCCTTCAATGGAGAAAGTAACAAAATCTATACTACACAAATTTATGTATATCTAAATATACCTAAAAATAATTCTGCTTTTGCCCAAAAATTAATTGACATCGAATAGTTAATGAATTTATTACAATCTAAGACCACACCAATTTAATTCCTTGTTCCCCTGTACATATTTTGTTCAAAACAGATTTTTTTAATATATTTTTTATGTTCCCACCTCCCACATCCAGAAAGTAATTGTGTTTATTTCTTGCACTGTTTTTATATTGGTTTCCTTCCCCCTTAGCAAATAACAGTTAGGAAAAAATATTAAAATTTTCCCCTTAGAAATTTTACCATCCCCTATTCATTGCTTTCTAGGAATATTAGGCTAATACTGTTTGTGTCATATATATGTGCATATCTATGTAATTAGAATCTTCCATAGATTGTGTGTCTAGTATATAAAATGGTAAAATATAATTTCTTTTGGGTGTATCCATGGCAACAATCTGCACTCATATTTGTTATAGAAAATTGCAAAAAGGGGAAAAAAGAAGTCACATATTTCACCAAAATTTGGCCTGAAATAGAATTTCAATCGCTTGAAGTAATACCTATTCTAAAACTGTTTACATATATATCTTTCAATAAATCCAATGGAAATCATATGTCTTTCGTCTCATTTTTTTGTAAAATTGTGTCAAAAACTTTGTGTAGAAAAAAAGTGTTTGTAAACATTACCATGATTACATTTATTTGTGGACCAATGGTTGGTCTAGCTATGAAAATACAGAGAGTCAAACAGAAAATAGTCAATAAAACATGTAAAAAATAATTTTGATGTTCTTATAAACCATCTTTGAAGGATAAATTAATACTCAGCTGTCATGGCTGTCTAAAAATGAATTTTATTATACCATTACTTTCATATTTGAAAAATCTACCGGGGCCAAATGCGAAACACATCTCCTAACTGTGTATATGTATTGCTACCTTATTTAAATTCCCCTGCAAAATCATGCTGATTTTAGTTGAACATTAGAATAAAGTGCACAGAACTTTTGAAGGAGAAGTGTTACCTTCAACCATTGTCAACTGCAATATCATTTGCTCGCGGAACAAAACTATCTAAACCCGCTATTTGTCCTGAGTCAGGAGTCTGTTGTTCAGTAGTTGTCGTTTGTTGGTGTCGTTCAGAGGTATTTCTTTGTTTGTATATAGATAAGATCAGGGGGTTTCTGTTGAATTGTTTTACACTAGTAATTATGGGGTCATTTAAAGCTTGCTGTTTTGGTCAGCTCTTCTCAAAAAAGTTCTTCAAATAATATAAATATCATGAATATGTGCCCTTTTGTACTAAAAATTACATGTGGTAAATCAAGTTTTATACTACTAGTATCTTATTTTGATAAATATTGTCAAATCTATTATTTTATGTTTTAAAAAAAAATTATAATCACTAGCCTTCACGTTTCAAGCTTAGCCTATAACATGCATATAATATATATATGCACATTATTATTATTTTTATTAAAATTTTCAAAGCGCTCACTTGCTCAATTTGTGGAGTAAAAAAAGTCCACAGAACAAGAAATTAAATTGGTGTGGCCTAAACATAATTCTTCATGGGTTGTGAATAGCAAACAAAAACATTCATATACCACTATACAAGATTTGAATTCCCAAATGATGGTTTTAAAGACTTAAGAGTTCAGTTGGGATTTACATTGATTTATGGCACTTTTAAATGGCACTTTTAAAAATGAGAAATCTTCTTGTCACTCCTTAACGAATATCAATAAATAAATCCTCATCAGCCATGTCAGCATGCAAAATAATGTCATCGTTCACAATGTTTCTTTGTTGAGAACTTTCCACGAATTCCATGATAAGGCTTGGTGTCATTGTATCAAATCCAACCACGTCCAGATTGTGCACACTGTCCGGAGCAGCAACCGAGTATTTATCACTGGTCATAGCAACTACAACGAATCGGTATTCACGGATTGTCATGTACTGTACGTATTGCTTTAAAGCTTCTGCTGGATGAATAAATCCACAACTTGTTATAGAGTCTGTGAAAACCATAATAGCATCAAATTTCGTTTTTCTTTCTTCTGCCCACTTGAAAGGGACAGACAAGTCCTGCTTCTTATACCTGGTTTCAGGTGATATTTGATATATCCTCTGCACAATAGATTGTAGGTCTTCTCCCCGATTAATAGTTGCAGTAAAAGCGTCTTCAATTCTGTTTGTGAAAAGAATCACTTCAACATCTTCTGTTTGAACGGTTGAATACACCATTGCTGCTGCTGCTTCCCTGGCTGTTATTGTAGATCCACAAATTCTTTTTTGCATATTCTCACCTACAGATATAGCCATCAAATACTTCCTTCCTTGCGGCTGTATTATTCTTGTACTTCTGATGAAAGCATTGTTGAGTGCTTCTATAATTCTAGAATTAGGAGTCCATAATATTCTTTGATTTTGACTAGCCCCCTGTTCGTAATGTTTCATTGCAATCAGAAGTGTCAACGGATGGATACGAGCTCTTATTAACTGCATATCGTCATTTAGTTTTTCTACTACATGATTCACCCAAAATTCGATTCCTGGTCTATCTGTGTGCATGCCTAAACTCGTCATTTTCCCAAGATTTCGAATCATTGCTGTCATAGGCATCAACCGACAAAGAGCACCCCAAACTCTAACACTATGTTTGAGAAACTGGTTTGGAACATGTTCCCAGCTCAGCTGATGATCAACAATATATTCACATAACTGATCTTCATCTTCCTCCGGGATGCAACGTTTTGCTTTATGTACAGCCATTAGAAAATTCCTTACCTGGGAAGATTCTGTAGTATCTGCATCTTCCACAGTTTTACCAAGAGCGTATTGCAAAGATATCCTGATAGCTTTATTTCTTGACTGTACATGAGCTAGTCGTATGACATCTTTGTGGCTCCATTTGAATCGACGTCTGAACTTGGTTACAAGATAAGCAAGCTTCAAAGGGTTTTTACGTCCATTACCATTTGCTTCACCGAAATGAGTATACCACTTACTAATTGCTTTACGGTGTGCTCTTCCCCATCCAGTTTCATGTCCGCTCATTTCTTCACAATATTTTATAAACTGAAACAGATGAGTAGGTATACGACACACATCATTCAGTACACTGTAGGCAGCGTGCTTTGTGCTCGGGTCATTTGATCTGGCACATACCGCTAATGCATACAAGGTTGGGTCCTGTTTACATGCTCTATTTAGAACACTTACATCCTTGATACATTTAATGACATCACGACCTCGTCCAAGCTGGATCAATCTGAAACAGCATATGTAAAGAAATAAAATACTATTTTAAACAGACCATGTGATTATTATTTATATTTACAAGTGTAATGCAAATGTTCAACAATCCCCCCTTTTCCAATTAAAACTAGAGGCTCTAAAGAGCCTGTGTCGCTCACCTTGGTCTATGTGAATATTAAACAATGGACACAGATGGATTCATGACAAAATTGTGTTTTGGTGATGGTGATGTGTTTGTAGATCTTACTTTACTTAACATTCTTGCTGCTTACAATTATCTCTATCTATAACAGTACTTTCTGTGGGAAATGTTATTGAAAATCTTCAAATTTTAAGAAAATTGTTAAAAATTGACTATGAAGGGCAATAACTCCTTAGGGGTCAATTGACTATTTTGGTCATACCGACTTATTTTTAGTTCTTACTTTGCTGTACATTATTGCTGTTTACAGTTTATCTCTATCTATAATAATATTCAAGATAATAACAAAAAAACAGCAAAATTTCCTCAAAATTACCCATTCAGGGGCAGCAACCTAACAACCGATTATCCGATTCATCTGAAAATTCCAGGGCAGATAGATCGTGACCTGATCAACAATTTACTTCCAGTCAGATTTGCTCTTAATGCTTTGGTTTTTGAGTTATAAGCCAAAAACTGCATTTTACCCCCATGTTCTATTTTTAGCCATGGCTGCCATCTTGGTTTGTTGGCCAAGTTAACGGACACATTTTTTTTAACTAGATACCCCAATGATGATTATGGCTAAGTTTGGTTAAATTTGGCCCAGTAGTTTCAGAGAAGATTTTTCTAAAAGATTACTAAGATTTACGAAAAATGGTTAAAAATTGACTATAAAGGGCAATAACTCCTAAAGTGGTCAACTTATTTGTAGATCTTACTTAGCTGAACATTATTGCTGTTTATAGTTTATCTCTATCTATAATAATATTCAAGATAATAACCAAAAACAGCAAAATTTCCTTAAAATTACCATTTCAGGGGCAGCAACCTAACAACCGAATGTCTGATTCATCTGAAAATTTCAGGGCAGATAGATCTTGACCTATTGAACAATTTTACCTCATGTCAGATTTGCTCTAAATGCTTTGGTTTTTGAGTTATAAGCCAAAAACTGCATTTTACCCCTATGTTCTATTTTTAGCCATGGCGGCCATCTTGGTTGGTTGGGCGGGGAACCGGACACATTTTTTTAACTAGATACCCCAATGATTATTATGGCCAAGTTTGGTTAAATTTGGCCCAGTAGTTTCAGAGAAGATTTTTCTAAAAGATTACTAAGATTTACGAACTAGAGGCTCTAAAGAGCCTGTGTCGCTCACCTTGGTCTTGTGCATATTAAACAATGGACACGGATAAATTCATGACATAATTGTGTTTTGGTGATAGTGATGTGTTTGTAGATCTTACTTTACTGAAAA
Organism: Mytilus galloprovincialis; assembly: GCA_037788925.1. Taxonomy (NCBI): domain Eukaryota; kingdom Metazoa; phylum Mollusca; class Bivalvia; order Mytilida; family Mytilidae; genus Mytilus; species Mytilus galloprovincialis. The sequence continues at coordinate 26,934,719 of CM075341.1, forward strand.
TTCTTGTTGCTACAATTATCTCTATCTATAATGAACTTGGCCCAGTAATTACAGTGGAAAATATTTTCTAAAAATTTACAAACATTTATGAAAAATGTTAAAAATTGACTATGAAGGGCAATAACTCCTTAGGGGGTCAATTGACTATTTTGGTCATTCCGACTTATTTTTAGTTCTTACTTTGCTGTACATTATTGCTGTTTACAGTTTATCTCTATCTATAATAATATTCAAGATAATAACAAAAAAACAGCAAAATTTCCTCAAAATTACCAATTCAGGGGCAGCAACCTAACAACCGATTATCCGATTCATCTGAAAATTCCAGGGCAGATAGATCGTGACCTGATCAACAATTTACTTCCAGTCAGATTTGCTCTTAATGCTTTGGTTTTTGAGTTATAAGCCAAAAACTGCATTTTACCCTCATGTTCTATTTTTAGCCATGGCTGCCATCTTGGTTTGTTGGCCAAGTTACCGGACACATTTTTTTAACTAGATACCCCAATGATGATTATGGCTAAGTTTGGTTAAATTTGGCCCAGTAGTTTCAGAGGAGAAGATTTTTCTAAAAGATTACTAAGATTTACGAAAAATGGTTAAAAATTGACTATAAAGGGCAATAACTCCTAAAGTGGTCAACTGACCATTTTGGTCATGTTGACTTATTTGTAGATCTTACTTTGCTGAACATTATTGCTGTTTATAGTTTATCTCTATCTATAATAATATTCAAGATAATAACCAAAAACAGCAAAATTTCCTTAAAATTACCATTTCAGGGGCAGCAACCTAACAACCGAATGTCTGATTCATCTGAAAATTTCAGGGCAGATAGATCTTGACCTATTGAACAATTTTACCTCATGTCAGATTTGCTCTAAATGCTTTGGTTTTTGAGTTATAAGCCAAAAACTGCATTTTACCCCTATGTTCTATTTTTAGCCATGGCGGCCATCTTGGTTGGTTGGGCGGGGCACCGGACACATTTTTTTAACTAGATACCCCAATGATTATTATGGCCAAGTTTGGTTAAATTTGGCCCAGTAGTTTCAGAGGAGAAGATTTTTCTAAAAGATTACTAAGATTTACGAACTAGAGGCTCTAAAGAGCCTGTGTCGCTCACCTTGGTCTTGTGCATATTAAACAATGGACACGGATAAATTCATGACATAATTGTGTTTTGGTGATAGTGATGTGTTTGTAGATCTTACTTTACTGAACATTCTTGTTGCTACAATTATCTCTATCTATAATGAACTTGGCCCAGTAATTACAGTGGAAAATATTTTCTAAAAATTTACAAAAATTTATGAAAAATGTTAAAAATTAACTATAAAGGGCAATAACTCCTTAAGGGGTCAATTGACTATTTTGGTCATGAAAACTTATTTGTAGATCTTATTTTGCTGAACGTTATTGCTGTATACAGTTTATCTCTATCTATAATAATATTCAAGATAATAACAAAAAATGGCAAAATGTCCTTAAAATTACCAATTCAGGACAGTAACCTAACAACGGGTTGTCCGATCCATGTGAAAACATCAGGGCAGATAGATCTTGACCTGATAAACAGTTAAACCCTGTCAGATTTTCTCTAATTGCTTCGGTTTTTGAGTTATAAGCCAAAAACTGCATTTTACCCTTATGTTCTATTATTAGCCGTGGCAGCCATTTTGTTGATTGGCCAGGTCACACCACACATTTTTTAAACAAATTACCCCAATGATGATTGTGGCCAAGTTTATTTTAATTTGGCCCAGTAGTTTCAGAGAAGAAGATTTTTGTAAAAGATTACTAAGATTTACGAAAAAATGGTTAAAAAATTGACTATCTAGGGCAATAACTCCTTCAGGGGTCAACTGGCCATTTTGGTCATGCTGACTTATTTGTGAATCTTACTTTGCTGAACATTATTGCTGTTTACAGTTTAGTTCTATCTATAATAATATTCAAGATAATAACAAAAACAGCAAAATTTCCTTAAAATTACCAATTCAGGGGCAGCAACCAGACAACAGGTTGTCCGATTCATCTGAAAATTTCAGGACAGATAGATCTTGACCTGATAAACACTTTTACCGCATGTCAGATTTGCTCTAAATGCTTTGGTTTTTGAGTTATAAGCCAAAAACTGCATTTTACCCCTATGTTCTATTTTTAGCCATGGCGGCCATCTTGGTTGGTTGGCCGGGTCACGCCACACATTTTTTAAACTAGATATCCCAAAGATGATTGTGGCCAAGTTTGGATTAATTTGGCCCAGTAGTTTCAGAGGAGAAGATTTTTGTAAAAGATTACTAAGATTTACGAAAAATGGTTAAAAATTGACTATAAAGGTCAATAACTCCTAAAGGGGTCAACTGACCATTTTGGTCATGTTGTCTTATTTGTAAATCTTACTTTGCTGAACATTATTGCTGTTTACAGTTTATCTCTATCTATAATAATATTCAAGATAATAGCCAAAAACAGCAAAAATTCCCTAAAATTACCAGTTCAGGGGCAGCAACCCAATAACGGGTTGTCGGATTCATCTGAAAATTTGAGGGCAGATAGATCTTGGCCTGTTAAACATTTTTACCCCTGTCAGATTTGCTCTAAATGCTTTGGTTTTTGAGTTATAAGCCAAAAACTGCATTTTACCCCTATGTTCTATTTTTAGCCATGGCGGCCATCTCGGTTGGTTGGCTGGGTCACGCCACACATTTTTTAATCTAGATACCCCAATGATGATTGTGGCCAAGTTTGGTTTAATTTGGCCCAGTAGTTTCAGAGGAGAAGATTTTTGTAAAAGTTAACATGGTTAACGACGACGGACGACGACGACGGACGACGGACGCCAAGTGATGGGAAAAGCTCACTTTGCCCTTCGGGCCAGGTGAGCTAAAAATGGTTAAAAATTGACTATAAAGGGCAATAACTCCTAAAGTGGTCAACTGACCATTTTGGTCATGTTGACTTATTTGTAGCTCTTACTTTGCTGAACATTATTGCTGTTTATAGTTTATCTCTATCTATAATAATATTCAAGATAATAACCAAAAACAGCAAAGTTTCCTTAAAATTACCAGTTCAGGGGCAGCAACCCAACAACAAAATGTCCGATTCATCTGAAAATTTCAAGGCAGATAGATCTTGACCTGATGAACAATAATTCCCCATGTCAGATTTGCTCTAAATGCTTTGGTTTTTGAGTTATAAACCAAAAACTGCATTTTACCCCTATGTTCTATTTTTAGCCGTGGCAGCCATCTTGGTTGGTTGGCCGGGTCACCGGACACATTTTTTAAACTAGATACCCCAATGATGATTGTGGCCAAGTTTGGTTAAATTTGGCCCAGTAGTTTTAGAGGAGAAGATTTTTGTAAAAGTTAACGCAGGACGACAACGACGACGGACGACGACGCCGGGTGATGAGAAAAGCTCACTTGGCCTTTCGGCCAGGTGAGCTAAAAAATGTATTATCTAAGTATTAAAAGCAACAACAGCTACAAAGAGGAAGTTGATTTTTTGCTTTATAATAAATAAAGGCAACAGTAGTATACCGCTGTTCAAATCTTAGAGGCTTTAAGAAGTCAATAATTAGCACATTTCAAATCGATGGAAAAACTAATCAAAGATTATACAAGGCTTACAAATCAATATGCAGTTGAGCATTTCTTTTAACCATTGGCTTACTGAAGATCCATCAGTAGCTCAAGATTCAAAACAGTTATAAATGAAAATCAAGCTTGAAATGGAAAAGCTTAGAAAACCAAAAATTCCGAAGGAAATGTGCCAATTAAATATGTCTATAAGGACATCTTTGCATAGGGAATATAGCCATAAACAGATTATCATTGGTTACAATACTATGCATTTTGCTATGAATGGATTTTTTTTTGCATTTTAGACTATCATCATGATTTCTATAATCATGATAATAGATGATCTTTTTAAATAAATGGGGAAAGTGTGAGTTGGACACATTGCACGGACACATATGATGCTCCCACTTGCATATCATATAAATTTATAAAGGGACATAACTAAAGAAAGGTAAAAGTGAAGCTAATTGATTTGAGTTTTGTAGTAATAAGTATTGTGTATACATGGTATAAGTTTCATTAAAGAGGTATGGCCAATTTCCCCTGAATTCTTTTCATTCGATAAGATAGGTAAATCATGTTTTAAATAGCCAGATAGATGCTAGTTATAGTACATTAAAATAGTCACATCATCTATTTTCATACCTTGAACAGGTATTTCTACAAAAAACAATGCCAAGACTATTGATTTTTTTATATTGATTTTATCTAATTGTTAACACCCTTTACAAGTGCTTTATGCGCATAAGGTACCATACCATGTAACTTGTCAAGAAGCCAAATAATATTGAACAAATTCAAATGGGATGTTGTTTTTCTAATTCTGAATATATGTATATGTGTATTTGTCCTGATCTTTTAAGGTTTTATTGTCTATAAGATAAGATAAGATCATATATAGTTTAACCGGAGAACATCTTTATTACACCAGCATGCCATAGAATAACTTGTGTTACTAACACATGTTATATGGCCTTTTCTGGCATTTTAACAAATCGGCCCTTCGTTGTGATAAAGATGCAACAGCTTCTTGATGTTTAACCTACAATCACGATTTGTAGTGTAATTGATTTGTTCTGTGGTGTTGTCTTATTTTCTGATGACTTAGGTACCGGTTTAGGGACAGGGACGGTGGTAAGAATTTCAGTACTAGTATCTACACAGTTAGTGAATTGGCGACAAAACTGATTGCTGTTGACTGCATTTGTTACATATTATACCATGTTCAAAAAAAGTTTCGAAAAATTGTTTGTGTTTTTTTGAAACTTGTATACAATGGCCTTATTTTATGGTATGTGTATATAACACAGGCAACATTTGGGATTCATTGCTATATAATCAATTTTCGTGTTATTGGTTATGTACAGGCACCTACTTCAGTTTGACTGCAGTTGTTCCTTGCATATGATATGTTATCATTGTAAACGCATGAATAGAAAGTAAGTCAAGAGTATGGACAGTCATAGGAATGCACACAGTAGAGCTTTCTTACAAATTGACGAAAGGTACGAACGAACGTAAAGGGAGCACGTATTTCATTTTTACAAAAACAGTTAAAAGAGTCTTTGTTTTATCCAGTAAAACAGCATTCTTTTCTAAATCAAGTTTATTTAAAAAAAAAAATAATATCGCAAATAATACACGATTATAATATAATCTAACAGAGAAAAATGTGTCAAATACACTTACGTCCGATACGCTATTTACGTAAACCACGAGTACACACATTTCCGCGGAAATTTTTTAAGCACGAGTTTCACGATTAACAATTCAATGACATTATTGAAGATCGTTAGTCTAAATTTAACGACAAGATTCACATTTATTTTTATTTGTTACAGTACACTTTCAGCAAAGTATCAAAGTGGAATATCGAGATTTGCTATAAAATGATGATACAATTATTTTAAAAAGTAATGTTGAATAAATCTAAAAAAAAAAAAAAAAAGACTTTGTATATCAAGAAATGAATCTACAGTTTTACACCATATATATTGTGAATTTTATAATGACGATTTAACAGTACACATGTTTGGAAGATAGACACGAAGTTGTCATTTATCGTCCAGTGGCTAATATTTCATGAATGTTCAGGACTTAGGCAAAACGCAGTTATACGCTAAAATAACCGTTCCATTGCTCCGGTGTATCATATATCACATTAAGGCGATGGTTCAAAAGTTATGAAATGAGCACCAGCATATGGAATAGTATAAAGATCATCCTATTTTTTTCATTTTATTATTTTGAGCGTTGCCAATTATGAATCAAGGAAGTATTTGTATTTCTGTTAGGGAAGAAGACATTTGTATTTGCTTTGATATTTTCTTGGGTTAAACAGTGCAACATTGTAATATTAAAAGTGGGGGAGGGGTCGGTTTTTAGTTTTCTAGGGGACATTTTTTTCGTCTGACAACTCTATATTTAGAATACTTTGTAGTGTTACCTCCTCCGACCTGGTGGTATCAATAATCATATTCTAACCTATCGTACGTCCCGAAATCCTAAATATATCTCAAGAAAAATCCAATTTAATAAGTGTCGTAGCATGCACGATTATTGTCCGAAGTTCCACGACTATTGTATAAATGTGTCAAAATAAAGGATCCCTAAAACGAGTCTTACGTATGATTCGTCAAGCATACGTACCTTTCGTCAATTTGTAAGAAAGCTCTAGTAGAGCTTTCTTACAAATTGACGAAAGGTACGAACGAACGTAAAGGGAGCACGTATTTCATTTCTACAATAACAGTTAAAAGAGTCTTTGTTTTATCCAGTAAAACAGCATTCTTTTCTAAATCAAGTTTATTAAAAAAAACAATATCGCAAATAATACACGATTTTAATATAATCAAACAAAGAAAAATAGGGTCAAATACACTTACTTCCGATACGTTACTTACGTAAACCACGAGTACACACATTTCCGCGGGAATTTTTTAAGCACGAGTTTCACGATTAACATTTCAATGACATTACTGAAGTACGTTAGTCTAAATTTAACGACAAGATTCATATTTTTTTTTATTTGTTACAGTACACTTTCAGCAAATTGTCAAAGTGGAATATCGAGATTTGCTAAAAAATGATGCTACAATGTTTTTAAAAAGTAATGTTGAATAAATCTAGAAAAAAAAGACTTTTTTTTCAAGAAAATAAATCTACAATTCTCCACCAAATAGATATGGATTCTATAATGACGATTTAGGAGTACACACGTTTGGAAGATAGACGCGAAGTTGTTACCTATCGTCCAGTGGCTAATATTTCATGAATGTTCAGGACTAAAGGCAAAACGCAGTTATACGCTAAAATAACCGTTCCATTGCTCTGGTGTATCATATATACACATTTTTTTAGGGGGGGGGGGGGCATTAATATTACCAGGGTAGAAGCGATTCAAAAGTTATGAAACGAGCACCAGTGTATGGCATAGTATGAAGATCATCTTTTTTCTACATTTTCATTTTATTATTTTGAGCGTTGCAAATTTTGAATCAAGGAAGTATTCGTGTTAGGGGAGGAAACAATGTATTTGCTTTGACATTTTCTTAGGACAAAATTGCTTTGACATTTTCTTATGTTAAACAGTGCAACATTGTAATATTTAAGAGTTGGTGGTTCAGTCATTTTTTTTTGTCTGACTACTCTATATTTAGAATATTTTGTAGTGTTATCTCCACCGACCTGGTGGTATCAATAATCAGATTCTAACCTACCGTCAGGGGTCGAAATTGGCGCTGGTCCGGTGGTCCGAGACCAGTAGAATTTGTGTCGGACCAGCAGATTTTGTCAGCTGGTGGTCCGGCGGACCAGTAGAAATTTTTCGTTAAAATCAATGATTGCATCTCTATCTCGGTTTTTTTACAAAAAAATAAACCTGAGAAATTATTTTTAGGGTATTGGGGGTGTTATTTTTGGAATAAAGAAGAGGAAAGCAGTTGAGGAAAATAAACTAAACATCTGTCATATCTTTTAGTGGTTATCAAATGAATGTCATTTTTGCAGGACCAGTAAATTTTGAGCCGGACCAGTAGATCTAAAGTCCACTGGTCCGGCTGGCCAGTACACTAAAAAGCTTAAATTCGCCTACCGTACGTCCCGAAATCCTAAATATATCTCAAGAAAAATCCAATTTAATAAGTGTCGTTGCATGCACGATAATTGTCCGAAGTTCCACGACTATTATTTAAATATGTAAAAATAAAGGATCCCTAAAACGAGTCTTACGTATGATTCGTCAAGCATACGTACCTTTCGTCAATTTGTAAGAAAGCTCTAATAAGCGATACAGTTTGTTTTTAATAATATGATTTATACTATATACTGTAAAAGCACAAATTTTCGTGGGGGATTTAATTTCGTTTATTTTGTGGATAAGAATTATCCACGAAATTTAAACCCCAACGAAAATTTAACTGTAGATTTACATTATTTCATGATCTGACTAAATCTTATTGACATTATATAATTGATGAACATAAATGCAGACAATGAAATAAATAGGTTAATTGATTAGACATCATATTCAAAGGTTTTCTTTAAGTCAGATGATAATCCTAATCCTTTGTTTGTACAGTAATTAATAATCACCAAGAACTGTCAATCAATGTCATTTAACAGTCTAATGCGTCTGTAATACCCTCAAGTTGTAATACATTTATTACACAATCATTGTCCTTGGATAAAACATCAAAGGTGTGTAACAGCCAATTAGCGTGTGCAGGTTACAACACTTGATTAGTGCTCACTGTCACTATGAAATGCAATTATTGATTTTTCCCAACGGCAAAAGTTCACATCAGTTTTATTGAGTATTGTCAATTATAAAGTGACATTTGTATAATTTTTTTCTAAACTTAAAAACCACGAAAATTAATCCCCACAAACTTACTTTTGGATACAAAACCACGAAATTTTAACCCCACAAAAATTAATGTTTATACAGTAGTCAGAATGAACCAGAGTGACTCGATCGATCTATATGAATTAAGCAAACATCCGAAAAAATATGATAGAAACATTAAAATTTAATATAACAACACAAAAAATGCAAAATGTCTGAGCGAGCTTCGAACCCTAGCTTGAAAACAATCTTTCATTTGTAGTTCTATGCTCTACTGATTGAGCCACCGCGATACTTGACCATGATTTCTTAATAAGGAGCTATGCTATATCAGTACAATTTAGAGATGTTACAATTTTTTTCATTAAAAAGTAGTTTTTTATATATTACATGTAATAAGGACACGTAACTAAACCAATTTCATTTTTGAGGGAAAATGTAGTATAAATTGCAACAGTCACGAAAAACATGAAAAACATAAGAGCTGCAATGAAGAGATGGTAAAAATGATGGTAAAAGAGGAAGTGAGCAAAATAGAGGCACCAATCACAGAAGAAGGTTGTGACGAGGATAAAGTGAAAGCCATAATAACAGAAGAAATAAGCAAGATACAAAAGCCAGATAATAAAGGAGATAGTGACTCCACTAACAACGAGATAGATAAAGCAGCGAAAAATACAACAAGGAAGGAGACTGTTACAAATGTCCTCGAAGAAATTAATGAGAGAAAGTCCAGAGAAAATAACTTGATCATCTTTGGGATTCCGGAAATAGACGAAGAGAGCAAAGAAGTAAGAGAAAACACTGACAAAGAAAGACTAAATGAGCTATTTAAAGACTGCAAAATACAATTGGATAAGGAAAACTTGAAGACAATTAAAAGACTTGGGAAATTTAACAGAGAAAAACTAAATAGACCAATCCTAGTAAAATTACCAAGTGCAGAGCCTAAGATCACCTTATTCAGAAATATACACTACATAAAAACAAATCCAAAATATGCAAAAGTGGGAGTTAGTAACGACCTAACCCAAGCAGAAAGAGAGCAAGAGAAAAGATTATGGGACCAAGCAAAAAAACAAACGGAGGAAGAGATTTCGGGGGACTACCACTTCAGAGTAAGGGGCCCACCTTGGGCAAGGAAGGTTGTCAGATTAAAGAAGCTAGACTCCTAAAAGGAAAAAGAGGAAAAGAGGATGTAAATAATTTTAATGGTAAAAAGGTTTTTAAAAATGTAAAAACAGATAATTTTACAGTTTTACCCAAATTGAGCTGTATATACACAAATGCAGATCAGTTATTTAACAAGCTGCCTGAACTAATAGTACGAACACGAGACGACAAACCAAAAATAATTGGTATCACAGAGGTTAAACCAAAAAATAATCGTTATAAACCAGGAATCTCAGAATATTCTTTAGCCGAGGTATCTGACTACAACATGTTTGGTAAACACCTAGACGTCGACACAGGCAGAGGTCTTTTATTGTACATAGATAAACAACTGGACGCATCACAGGTCCATATGAATACAGAATTCCAAGAAAACTTATTTATTAAGATTAATTTAAATCAGTCAGACCAGCTATTATTAGGCTTGATATACAGGTCACCATCAAATAGATCACAAGAGTACACTAAACAATTAAATTTACTTACTACTGAAGCGTGTAATAAAGGCTACTCACATATCTTAATAATGGGAGATTATAATTATCCAGAAATAAACTGGGATAGTTGGAATTCACCAGGTGATAGTACAGAAAGTAATGAATACAGATTTTTAGAAAATCTACAAGAAAATTTCTTATTTCAACATGTTACAAGACCAACAAGATGGAGAGGCACCAATACACCACATACCCTGGACCTGATTTTAACCAATGAGGAGAATATGGTCTCAAATTTAGAATACCAAAGTCCACTAGGAAAAAGTGATCACTGTACCATGAAATTTGACTTCAATTGCTACACAAATATTAAAAGCAAACCTAAATTAATTAAATTATTCAGTAAAGGAAACTACATAAAAATAAAAGAAGAATTAAATAAAATTAAATGGCCAGAATTACTACAGAAAGAAAATGATATAAATGAAAACTGGAAATCAGTTTTAAGTATAATTTTAGATATGGACAAAAAGTATATACCAACAAAAGAAAGGAAACAAATCGGTAGAGGGAAAAATAATTTCCCAATGGACAAAAACACCATAGATAAAATTAAAAGGAAAAACATCCTGTCAAAAAAGATTACCCATAATAACGACCCAGAAGTGAGGAAGGAATACAATAAGATAAGGAATCAAGTAAAAAGTAGGGTAAATAAGTTGAAGAGGGAATATGAGAAAAATCTATCAGAAAAAGCTAAAGAAAACCCTAAAGCTATCTGGAGCTATATCAAGTCAAAAACAAAAACCAAAGAAGGAATTGGGGACTTACATTTGGATCCAGAAGACACAAAATCAGATAAAACGGAAGATAACAGCAAAAAGGCCAAATTACTAGTAGAATACTTTTCCAGTGTCTTCACAAAGGAACCTGATGGCAAGGTACCATCACCAACGCCTGTATTAGTAACTAATGATATGCCATATCAAAAAATTAAGGAAGAAGTAGTGCTGAGACATTTAAATGCATTAAAAATAGACAAATCTCCAGGGATGGATAAACTACACCCCAGACTGTTAAAAGAGATCGCTGAATCATTGGCAAAACCTTTATGTATCATTTATAATCAATCACTTGAAAGTAAGACCGTACCTAACGATTGGAAGAATGCTATGATAAGGGAGCTACCATTTGATTTTTATGGGGGGGCTAGGATGAAAAATTTTGTCCTGCATTTTTTTTTAGTTGTAATCTCTGTCCTGCCTTTTTATTTTTCACTCTATTCGGTCCTGCCTTTTTTTTTAATTAGTTTGTCCTGACTTTTTTTTCATAAATTGTCATCCTGCCTTTTTTTTTTGCAAAGTGTCTCATCCTGCCTTTTTTTTTACTCAGAACTCCTGTCCTGCCTATTTTTTTCAAATTTCATCCTAGCCCCCCCATAAAAATCAAATGGTAGCTCCCTAAGTGCAATATTTAAAAAGGGTAATAAGTCACTAGCCAAAAACTATAGACCAGTCAGTTTGACATCAGTAGTATGTAAAATAATGGAGAAAATATTACGTGAATTTATAATAGAGCATATGAAAAAGAACAACCTATTCTCTAAAAAGCAATATGGATTTATTGCAGGAAGGTCAACTGGTCTCCAATTATTAGAAATGATTGATAAATGGACAGAGGCACTAGATCAAGGATTAGACATAGACTGCATTTATACAGACTTTATGAAGGCCTTTGATAAGGTACCACATAAAAGATTAATAGCCAAAATCAAAAATCTAGGTGTCCATGAAGATATAGTAGGGTGGATAACGAGCTTTTTAGAAGATAGGAAACAAAAGGTCGTAGTGAATGGTGGAGAGTCAGACTGGGCTAACGTTACATCTGGGATACCCCAAGGATCAGTATTAGGACCACTACTATTTGTTTTATATATAAATGATCTCCCAGACCAAGTAGATTCTGATGCATACCTATTTGCAGACGACACTAAGATCTTCAGAATAATTAAAACACAAAATGACAGACAAATTTTACAAGAAGATCTTAATAAGATGGAATCCTGGAGTGACAAATGGCTACTAAAATTTCACCCAGAAAAATGTAAATATATGAAAATAAGTAAGAAATCAAATAGCACTGACCATCCACCAATCTATAACCTACTAAATCATCCTATAGCACAAGTTAAAGAGGAAAAAGATATTGGAGTCCTCATTGATGCAGAACTCACATTCGAAAACCACATTAGTGAAAAAGTGAACAAAGCAAACTCCATATTCGCAGTTCTTAGAAGAACATTTAAATACCTGGGAATAGAAACATTCATGCCACTATACAAAACCATGGTTAGAACACACCTAGACTATGCCAGCTCAGTCTGGTCCCCATACAAAAAGAAAGATATAGACAAAATAGAAGGTGTTCAAAGAAGGGTAACAAAACAACTACCAGGGCTAAAAGACATGAGCTACCCAGAGAGACTAAAAAAACTAGGCTTACCTACATTATCCTATAGGAGAATAAGAGGAGACATGATCGAAACCTTCAAAACAATGAACGGACACTACGACAAAGAAGTTAGCTCATTTTTAAGAAAGGCAGAAGATTCTCAACAAAGATGTAGTAGTAGGACCAACAGTAATAAAGTAGTTCATCAAAGATTCCAATCTTATATCCGTAAACACTCTTTCTCTGTTAGAATTGATAAAACCTGGAACAAACTACCAGATAAAATAACAAAGTCACCATCGATAAATTCATTCAAAAATCGACTAGACAAATATTGGTCAGACGAAGAATTATACTATAATGACTATAGAGCAGAAATATCCGGAAGTCACGGTCAAAATAGTATAAGAAACACATTAAATTACGAGTCTGATGAAGAGGAACCTTGAGGGATCCTGTACTGGAAATCAACTATAAGTAACTATAAGTAAATAACTTTTTTTTGGTTTGAAATGGCCTTCTTGGGAGATTTCCTGTTTTTCCCACCTAAAAACACCCTAAATTCCGCATATTGGACTTTCATCCTTTTTGAGGGTTAAATTAAATATTTATTACACATATCATAATATATGTAAATCGAGATATTGATCAAAAAGCATTTTTATTTTTTGTTTTTATAGTAAATTTTATTCTGTTGGCACTTTTTGAAATTGGCCCTTCTGTGAAAAAAATCCCAACAAATTGGCCCTACCTCTTTGGTTGAAGCAAATTTAAGGTAGAGAATTGAAAATAAAAATTCAGCAATTTTTCATTTTTGTAAAGGCCTAAAGGGGTTTAACTCTAGAACAGCTAAAGTGACACCACCAACAATCAAACTTGATCTGTATTTTGTGGTAATAAGCAGTGTGTATAAGTTTCATAACATTTGGTAAGGCAAACAAAAGTTAAAGAACGGAAACCAAGAATTTAGCATTCTGTTGTTTGTAAAGGGGCATAACTCAACAACAGTAAATGTGACGACACAGAAATTCAAACTAGATCTTTGCTTTATGATAATAAGCATTTTCAGTGGCGGATCTAGAACTTTTCATAAGGGGGGCCCCCTGACTGACCTAAGGGAGGCTGCTCCAGTCATGCTTCAGTGATTCCCTATATAATCAACCAAATTTTTCCTATGAAAGGGGGGGCCTGGATCCGCCTATGATTTTGTATTAATTTCATAACATTTGGTTGAGGCAGACTTGAGTAAGAGAACGGAAACTAAAAATTTCATAATTGATCTGTATCTTGTGATGATAATTTATAAGCATTGTGTATAAATTTCATAACATTTAGTGTAGGCAAACTTAAGTTAGAGAACAGAAACCAACTTTGGAACAAATGTAAGTACCCCATAAGAATATACAGACGGACAAGGGTAAAACTTAATGCCCCAACCCTTACCTGTGGCAGGGGCAGAAAAATAATCACCATCAGAAATGGTCAGTTGTCTTTTTTTTTCTTGTTTGTTTGCATTTTTGCCTATATATAGGCTTTTACATTTACTATTTAAATGTTAATTATGTTAATACATGTAGATTGAAATTGTTTACCTGAAAATATGGTTAGAGTTAGTCATGTGTTGGTAGTCCTTACATGTAATTCAGAACAGTTTAATTCTGTTACTTATAATATATAGTGGGGCGACTTGGAAGACTTTTAAACATAAATTGTTTGAAATCAAATAACTGCCCTCCTTCATTCCTACATTTCCTTCAGCATCTTTGTTTGACAATAAAAAAATATTGTATAGTATTTGGGTTACACGCAATTAGTCCGATAGCCCATAGCTCCGATAAGCCATTAGTCCGACAACTCAATAGTCCGACAACCCATTGTTCCGACAGCACAATAATCCGACAACCCATAAGTCCGACACTTATCAAGTATCAGGGTATCAGGATAAAATAAAATATGTCTGTCTGTATAATTACTTTTATGTTATAACATATTGTAGGAAATAACTCTGTATATATAACATGTATAACATAGGACTAAGGTAGTTCAAATACTTTCTATCCTCAATTCGAAATCTGCATATAGAATATAACAGAAAAGAATATTTCATTTTCTAAATTACAGGGTCTATAAAGAGCATATAAATTAAGAACAAACATTGAAAGTGAGCTACTGATGGTACCCCTGTCAAAATATTTCTGTAAACATGAAGTTGTTGGGAACTAGATTCAGCATATCAAAGAACCCCAAGGATTTAATTTTTGTTAAAATCAAACTAAGTTTAATTTTGGACCCTTTGGACCTTAATGTAGACCAATTTGAAAACGGGACCAAAAATTAAGAATCTACATACACAGTTAGATTCGGCATATCAAAGAACCCCAACTATTCAATTTTTGATGAAATCAAACAAAGTTCAATTTTGGACCCTTTGGGCCCCTTATTCCTAAACTGTTGGGACCAAAACTCCCAAAATCAAACCCAACCTTCCCTTTATGGTCATAAACCTTGTGTTGAAATTTCATAGATTTCTATTTACTTATACTAAAGTTATTGTGCGAAAACCAAGAATAATGCTTATTTGGGCCCTTTTTTGGCCCCTAATTCCTAAACTGTAGGAACCAAAACTCCCAAAATCAATCCCAACCTTCATTTTGTGGTCATAAACCTTGTGTTAAAATTTCATAGATTTCTATTCACTTAAACTAAAGTTAAAGTGCGAAAACCAAGAAAATGCTTATTTGGGCCCTTTTTGGCCCTTAATTCCTAAAATGTCGGGACCAAAACTCCCAAAATCAATCCCAACCTTACTTTTGTGGTCATAAACCTTGGGCGTGTTTTTTTGTTCTTCGGTAGTGAGCCAGAAGAGGTCCATTTCTATTTTTTTGCATTGGGAAGATCTTCTGGCTCTCTTCCACCTCTTCTTTTTAAATAGGTGGTTTAGACAGCAGAAGCACAAAACAAACATGGCGTCGTTTAGTCTAAATGACATTCATAAATTAATGAATGAAGATATACTAGAATGTGAGCTTTGTTATAAACGTTTTTATGGTATGACAGCCTTTGTAGGACATATCATTCTGTAGGACGATAAGCTGGATGAATATAAGAACTACACGGACAGTAACAGTTAAGGGACAACTATTTGAAATTCTAGAGATGGAATTTTGATTTTTCTTTCGGTACAGAAAACCATCAACGTTTTGAAGATTACTTTCCGGCGTATGCCTGATTGAGGTTGCTAGTTTATTTCAATTTTTCTTTTATTTATTAAACTTTACAATTTTATTGAACTTTTAATTTTTTACATTTTTTTATTATATTTTCATTAGTGATTAACGCTAATTTCAATACTCATGATTGGGCTAGTAGTCATTTTAAATCAATAGATGAGGAATGAAAAAGGAAAGAGGACATCATTATTCATTTTAATTTGTGGCTAATCATGCCTATTTTTGTTTTGCTCTTACCAGGCAACCATATTCATAAACGAAAATCTCCTGTCCCCCATCCCAACAAATAAATAAATATCAGATGTTTTTTTCTTATCTAACACAAGTTTAAATTGATGCTAATTTTTAACGCCCAGTGACAAATATTTCATGCATGTTCAGGAAAACACGAGAGAAAAAGTCGGGTATATAATATTAAAACGAAGAGATGTGATATGACTGCTGATGACGCAGCTATCATAATATGAAGTAGTTGATGGAAGCAATAATAGGAAACCGTAAGGCCTTCAACAATAAATTAAACCCGATACTGTAAAGCCGTTTATAAAACGCCATGAAAGTGTGAAACAATTCAAACGATAAAACTAATATGGTCTAATTATACAAAACAAAACAATTTGAAAAAATACCAAATATGAGTTGAGACATGAACCAACGACAAACACTAAACTACATGCTCCTGACTTGGGACAGGTTCATAAAGAATATGGCAGAAGTTGATCATATAAAAACGAAGATGTGGTATGGTTGCCAATGAGACAACTCTTCACAAGAGACCAAATGATACAAAAATTAACAGCCATAGGTCACCTGACCATATGGCTTTTAACAATAAGCAAAGCCAATACAACATAGTGAGCTATAAAAGCCCCCGAAATCACAAATGTAAAACAATTCAAAGGAGAAAACTAACGGCCTAATTAATGTATAAAATAAAGTGAACGAAAAACAAAGAAGTAACACAGCAACAAACGGCAACCCCCGAGTTCCTGTCCCAAGTCAGTAGCCTGTAAGTCACTGAGTGACTTACAGGCTACTAACTTGGGACAGGCACATACATACAGAATGTGGCGGGATTAAACATAGTAGCGGGATCCCAACCATTTCGTAACCAGGGACAGTGATTTAACACTGTACAACAACTAGTTTGTGAGAGCTCGATCCTCCTCGAAGCTGAAACAGTAGTGTAGCAGTACAATATAAGAACAACCTGTGCAAATCAGTTGCAATTAACTGAAAAGGTCGGTACGAGATACTCAAAAGAAACCGGCCAACTAACATAAGACCATAGACTCAAAACATCAAACTAAGAGTATTTGCAATTACTGGAAGTGTTCAAAGCTAGTTGCAACTAGTTCGAAAATAAATCTTGTTCTCCCAGACTGAAGTATCAATCAGTACACAACCAACTGATAAAATTTATTAAAAAGAAAAGTATAGGAAACGTCTGGTTTACGTTGCATACTAACATATGGATCGATATATAATGAAAGCATTTGAAAAGTGGTAGTCCGAAGGTTTTGTCCATCGAAATTTTGCATTAGAAATAATAGTTAGGACCGGATAAGATTTTCTTCAAGGACCGGTACCACCAGAAAAAATGATTTTGAGAACTTTCTGAAAGCTTTGCTTTATACAAAAATAATCCAGTTCGGTTACTTTAAAAAATAAATAGATAGACTAAGATGTCCTTTTTGTAAATTTATCCGAGTCATTTTCCAGACAAATATTAACGAATTTTTGTGCAGGATAAGATTATTCTTAAAAATCAAATAGTGGGGGATAAAGCCTGATTTGTTTAGCAACATTGAATTGAAGAAAAGCATAAAGAAAATTGTAACGAACAGAGTACAATTTTACAGTCCTTCTACTCTACATGGTCTACTGGACGTATCTTAATTTTCTAAAAAAAAATCGTAAACTTAATTCAATTCATCCAACATAACAAGAACCTGCTGTATTCGACGGCATTTAATTTTTTATTTTATTGATCTTCCGTAGAATATCTCCAGAAGAGGTCCAGATTCATTTTTTTGAACTCTTCACCAGAAGACATTCTGGTGATGTACAGAAGAGACCAATAAAACACGCCCCAGGTGTTAAAATTTCATTGATTTCTATTCACTTTTACTGAAGTTAGAGTGCGAAAACTAAAAGTATTCGGACGACGACGACGACGACGCAAGACGACGCAGGACGACGACGCCAACGTGATAGCAATATACGACGAAAAATTAAAATTTTTGCGGTCGTAAAAAAATCCTTGTAATGTAGTTCATGAGAAAGATGCAAGGAAAATATTCATCATTGTTCATGGGCCGACGGACGAACTCACGGACTGACTGGCTGATTGGCGGACGAACATACAGAGGTAAAACAGTTACCCCCCCTTTTTTTAGAAGCAGCAGTATAATGATTGGGTCAACACTTTAAGACATTACAATACTACTACTAGTATGATATAATTATCTTTATAGCACCATAAGCCTCAGTCAGAATCGGAGCCAAAACAAAATAGAAAGATAACCAACTAACACATTGATATCAAATACCAGTAATGTTCAGTCAGTATCAAGACCTGTGCTTCATAATTCAAAGAACTAACAATTAAATCATCATTTTTTCCCATAATAGTAAAGTTTTCTTGTGTTAACATCAAATCAACTATTTAAAGTTTTGACAAGTGCTAAAAATGCTGAAAGAGTTCATCCCTCAAATTATTAGGAAGGGATGAGCATGCAATTGAAAAATGACGTTCATCCTCAACTTTATCAGCTGTACAATACAATTTTTTGAGTATCTGGCATTTTTAATTCCTAATGTAATGGACATGATGGATGAGCACCGATTCTTAATTAACATATGAACTGCCTTTCTTAAAGTCAATGATATCTAAATATTTTTTTTTCTTTTTGAAAACAATCTTTAAATGAAATAAGTGTCAAGTTTGCCTAAAGTTGTCAGTGTTCATTGTTTGAAACTTTTAATAGATGATTCCAATATTAGTCCAATATGCTGATATGTATATTTAACCAAAACAAATAATTTACTAAGTTTTTGATTACAATTAGATAATTTAATCTCTTTTTGCAGAAATTCTATACTGGAAAAACATGTACTGACCATAGAAAAAATATAACTCATCTTACTCATGTTACTGTTTATCACACTTTAAATAAGCATCATATAATATTATTCTAAAGGAAGCCATAAATCTATCCCATTCTATGGACAAACCTAACCAGGAATCTTGGATAGGAAGCATTAAACATATATCAAAATTTCTAGACTTAGAATATCTATTTGTTAACCAGTCAAACTTTAAACAATACCATATTCTAACATTGTCTAAAAAAAGTAAAAACATCTTTAACTATTAAATTCAAAGAAAGCTGGTTAGCTACATGTAGTTTAGAAAGCAATACTGGGAAGTGTACTAATATACAATCTGGCAATAAATTAAGAACTTACAGAAAATTTAAAAATATTTTTATGTTTGAACCATATTTAAAAAAAGACAGGCAAATAATCACAAGATTTAGAACTAGCCATGCTAGCTGTCATGATCTTCATATTGAAAGAGGGAGATAAATATTGGAATTAAAGCTGAAGACAGAAAGTATTAGCTATGTAAGAACGCAGTTTAAGACAAATTACATTTTCTTTTAAAATGTCCTGTTCTAAAAGATGCTCATTCTCAACATGTCTAATTTAAATTCTAAATTCAAAAACTTTTTAAGATTATCTGATGAAATGAAATTTGTTTGGATTCTTTCATCTTAAGATTTGTTTGTTACTTCAAACTTATCTAAATAAACTCATCATAGATACCAGGACTAAATTTTGTATATACGCCAGACGCGTGTTTCGTCTACAAAAGACTCATCAGTGACGCTCGAATCCAAAAAAGTTAAAAAAGTCAAATAAAGTACAAAGTTGAAGAGATATTGCACTCCCTTTTTGAAGAACAAAAGAAAGTTATAGAAAATATCATTCTTGTTTGAAAATAGAAGAAAAAAATATATATACCGTACATGTATTAAATAGGAAATAAAATTGATCAGGAGTTGTCTCCCATAGACCTAGAACTATTAAGAATTATGTAATTTCTCCAGGTCACAGTGTACGTTTTGTCAAGAACTTGGTTTATATCAGGTTAATTAGTGTGAATGTGTATTTATGTGTTTTTTTAGTTTTTATTTTTTTTTGTTTGTTTTATAAATGTACTGTAAACATTCTAAACATTTTTTGTGCTTTATTTTGTAATTCATTCAATTGTATAGCTCAAATTTTGGGCACCATGATTGGTTAATAAAATTATCTTATCTTATAATATACAATCTTTCAAACCTACTAGACTAACTAAAGTGAGTCGAGTCTATCAATATTTTAATATTCATAATTTGATATTAATTTAACCGCAAAATCATGAAAATAAGAAAATCTACCAAGTTTTGACATCACAGCTATATACGCAATTACAATTTGTGTATAGAGTAATTATTTCCGCGCCTTTTCGTATATCAGAAATCATTCAATATGTATAAATTTACAGAATTAAGAAAAAAAACCCAGATAAACAAAACATTTTCCGTTTGGATAGACTTCGAATTTCGTAAAAAAAAATAAATGAAATCCTGACATAACAATTATTTGCATACCCCGTACACAAATACACACTATACACAATTTCATTTACGTCTACATGTATATACATGATATATGAAGATTTCAATTTACGTTATACAGGGAATTATTTGTACAGAATAATTTGATTCTCATCAAACTATATACTCCAATATATTGAGACAAATATCCTGCATGAAAAGAATAATTGGATTCAAATTGGACAACCACAAATATTATAGAGAAAATTTACGCATACACATAAGGGAGCTACCATTTGATTTTTAGGGGGGGGGGGGGGCTAGGATGAAAAATTTTGTCCTGCATTTTTTTTTAGTTGTTATCTCTGTCCTGCATTTTTATTTTTTACTCTATTCAGTCCTGCCTTTTTTTTACTAGTTTATCCTGACTTTTTTTACACAAATTGTCATCCAGCCTTTTTTTTTTACCAAGTTGCTCATCCTGCCTTTTTTTTACTCAAAACTCCTGTCCGGCCTATTTTTTCAAATTTCATCCTGCCCCCCCCCATAAAAATCAAATGGTAGCTCCCTAAGACAGATGCATTTGGGAATTGTGAGCTGTCAGAAATTGAGAATAATGAGCTGTTGGAATAATGGGCTGTCGGAGTAATGGGGTGTCAGAATAAAGGGCTGTCTGACAGAGTAATGGGCTGTCGGAATAATGGATGTCGGACTAATGGGATGTCACCTGTATTTGTGGGACAATTGGGCATACCCTTCTTCAGGGGGGAATTACAAATATATTTTTCACAGTTCTGACATGTAAGTGACTTGGATTACCTACAGTCAGGGGTACTACTTGTACAAGTGTATTTTATTTACTTGAAGAAGTAAAAAAAAATATACACATATAAGTAAATTTGTAGAATACTTATACAAGTGAATTTTATTTACTTGTATAGGTAAAAAAAAATGGCTTAGTTATGTCCCTTAGGCATTCAGAATTTTTTACTTGTATAAGTAAAAAAAATCATCCTTTCTTCTTTTCTTGAATTCTTAAGAGTTCTTTGCTCTAATAGAACTTTGAATTGTGTAACCAACCTTTACAGATGTCTTTACTAATCATTTAAGTGTAATTTCATGGACAATGAAAATCCCATTTGTCTGTTATCTTCATAACACTGTTCATTTACAAGCCCCAAAGGAGCAATTTTGGATTGCCTTGCGCAAATATACAAGATCTTTGCTCAATCAGTTTCTTTGATGAATTAATGAGATGAAACATTGAACTTTAATGAAAAAATTTGAGCAAACCTGGGAAAAATCATTAAAGGCATGATTTTACATCTCAAAACTTGAGGATTTTTGTGAAATTATAAGAAAAATTTACTTATGTAAAAGTAATTTTTTTAGAAAATTAAGGGGAGATTATTCAAACATTATTTATTTACTTATATGTGTATACATATTTTTTTTTACTTCTTCAAGTAAATAAAATACACTTGTACAAGTAGTACCCCTGCCTGACCTATATCAGACGGTATTTTACATTTTGAATAAGTGGGGCGATTAAGAGTAGGGCGAGTTGTCATAGATTCCTTACTTTGGACATGTTGGAATTGTACTAAAAACTGAACCAGTTATGTTAAGGGAGATAATCGTAAAATTAAATACAATATATAAAAAGAAATAAAAAGACTAATAAACTAAAACCGATCAGCTTATTATTTTAACACTGATGTCTTTTGTTGATAATTTTAGTAATGATATATACCTGTCTATTGCTTGAACTTCTGATCTGGAAAACTTTCTGTGTATTGAATTAGCTTTGTAATATCCCAATTCAGACCCAAGATATAGAAATCTTTTGAGTTTATCGATATCTGAAACCTCGAATACATATCCCCCAGACTCATTACTGATCTGTGGATATCCTGGCAGAGGTACTGACTGGTCAGTAGGATCACCTTGTGGTTGTATTTGGTAATTTATCTCCATGTCGTCCATGTTGCTTCCTTGAAGTCTGCGACCTGTGAAAACGGATCAAAACGAAAGTAAAAATTAATTTTATTGACATTTGAATTCAGCGATGTTATAAAATATTATAAAACAAACGTTGTTCTTTAAACAAACGAACAAAGCTAGATAATTTACGAAAAAGGTTGCCCTTTAATTTAGAGGAAATTGTGGGTATACGACAACTCGGTCCTAATCCATTTCGGACCATTTACTGTTAAAGTCTTATCTTTCCCGCTAGATGTTTTTCTTTTGTTAAATATATATATATATATATATATATATATATATATATATATACGGACACTATATTTTAGTATAGAAAGTACCTTACGGAGACATATGTACTACATAAATGTCTCTGATATACATTATATATATGGAAAAAAAATCATATTTCAGATATTTAAAGTATATTCTTGGTGTAAACTGAGACTACTATATCAGGTGTAAATAAGAAAGCCTCAAATCTAGCAGTGTTATATAATCAGAGATTGCAAGATTTCCTCTTTATTTTTCTGTCATTATATCTATGGTAAAATATGTACACAGGCTTAACCAATTGGACGAAGGCCGAGTTGTGACTTTATGATGCTTATGTTTGTAATAAAATTTTAGATGCAGGAAACATTAATTGTTGGTATTCATCTGTGAGATATGTACTTCAATCACTTGATATACAAAATTTAGATACAAAGCTCAATAAATTAATTAAATTTGTAAAATGTAAACTTTGTAACAGTTTTAAAACATTTTGGTTGGTCAAAAGATCTGAAACCTTATCACAAGGTAATAGTAAATTAGAAAATTATTTCAACCTCAACACTGACTTTGTAAAGGAGGCTTATTTATCAATTAAAGATTTTAGTATAAGAAGAGCTATATGTAAAATGAGAATAAGTGCTCATGATCTTAGAATTGAGAAAGATAGATATAGTAAATAATACATAGAGAGAACTCAACGTCTATGTCATCACTGTTTATCACATGGCTGAAATTCTATTGAAGATGTGACCCATTTTACAGTAAATTGTCCATTATAGAATGAACAGAGGAAATTATTATTTGATAAAGTTATCACTTTTTGTACTAATTTTAAAGAACTACCTAATGATAAGAAATATTTCTGGCTGTTCACAAATGAGCATTTACCAACTCTCATGTGCCTAGGAAATTACATTATTAAAGGTTTAGAAATAAGATCCAAATGTAAACAAAATATATGAAATAATATAATATTTTATTGTTATAAGATTTAATAGTTATATAAGACACATGTTGTGTTAGGCTCTGATCCTGTCCATAACGTTATAGTATAGTATTAGTTTAAACTTTTCTGTTTTGCTTTTTCCAATCATATTGTGTTGTAAAATAATGCCCTTTATGCATGGGTTCTTGATTAGATTAATAAAATTCTTATCTTATCTTATCTTATCTTAACTTATATATGGATATATATGTATACCTGGTTGTCTATAATTGCTGGGTACATCACAACCAGGGGCGGATCCAGCCATTTTCAAAAAGGTGGGTCCACCCCAGGTTATAAAGGGGGGTTCCAATCATATGTCCGGCCCTGTACCGACCATGCGAGAGATGTATAGTCAGTCAAGGTCATTCCAATGCGCCACTGACAACTCTTACTCATTCAACTCGTACTCTTTTTACCAGTTCCGCCGCACTTTTACCAACTTGGATTATAACTCGTACCCAATTTTTTGCAGCATACTAATTGTGTTTCAATTCATTAATATTGTTTAATTGAAAATTGTAATTAAGTACTATTTTCATTATTTAATTGATCTGCTGATATGATTTTTGTAAATGTTTTTTGTTAAATCATTCAGCATAATCATGTTAGGTTTTTACATTCACTATTTAAAAATGTTAATCATGTATTTTTAATAGATTGAAATTGTTTACCTGAAAATATGGTTCGAGTTAGTAGTCCTTACATGTAATTCAGAACAGTTTAATTCTGTTACTCATAACATTAGCATGATTTGTGGGGCGACTTGGAAGACTTTTAAACATAAATTGATTGAAATCAATGATAACTGCCCTCCTATATTCCTACAGCGTCTTTGTTTGACAATAAAACTATTGTATTGTATTTGGGTTACACGCCATTATTCCGACAGCCCATTAGTACGACAACCCATTAGTCCGACAACCCATTGCTCCGACAGCCCAATAATCCGACAACCCATAAGTCCGACACTTATCATACAGTAGAAGTCTTTAATTGTGATCATCAATGTAATGAATTCATTAGTTATCATGATGAACCCTTCTTGGTAAATAAAAATATACACATTGTATAGAACATATCATCTCAAGCCTGAACGATCCATGGATAGAATATTGGAAAAGCTGGGATATTTTATTATTGATATTCGGGTTAGTGGAAATAATTGCGCGCTTACATCCACTTCATCATATTCATATGAACTTTGGTGGGGCCACAATTAAAAATATTTTGGTTTGCCCAAACCTTACTCAAGGTTGAGACAGTGGGTAGGTAGGAAGGCATTTTCTTTTTTTTTTTTTTTTTTTTTTTAAAGAAATTGAAGTATCGGATGTTTATTAGTCTTCATGCCTATCTGATTAAAAAAAAACTTCTTCAAATCAGGACAATAAAAAAATTTGGGTAGGCAGCTTTTTTCTGGGTAGGTAGGGTTTGGGCAAACAAACCTATTCTTTTTTATGGCCTGGATAGCTGTCATATTGATTGTGACAATCATATACATTTGTACCTCATTTGAAGTTTATCCAAGTAATTGCACGACAAAGCGCTCGTTTGCTACTAAAAGGTCTACAAGTCGTCAATGATATAAGCTAAGGTAACGTTTTAAAATCTAACTTGACCTTCATTAAGTCACAGAAAACAACATGTCACATGTGATAAATTTGAAAAGGTTTCGTCAAATTATATTCAAGTTATTTCACGGACATCGCTCTTAGTGTCACTTGATGCACAGACACTGTTTGGCAGCCGTCCATATGCCCGTCAGCCACCGACCAGATAACAATACTTACTTGGCCCAACGTTGGTGATAGGTTGGCACAGTTGGTAAATAGTTGGCGTTGGCAGGACAACATGAGACTGGCCAATGTTGGCTCAACAAAACTCAGTCAACAGTTATTTTAACACTATTGGGTCCCTTGTTTGGCCAACAACTCTACTCAAATAAAATAAATTTTGAATCATCACTAAAAAGTATACAGACCTTCAGATCAATATATTACTAACAAGTGTGTAAAGTTTTATGCAATACTCATGAATATATTCGGAGATACGGCGCGATATGTGAACCCTCCTTTTTTATTTTACAAAACACTTGTATAATAGTCCCAGAAAAAACTCAATAACTCTAAAATAAAATTTTGAATCATCCCCAAAAAGTATACAGATCTTTAGGTTAATATAACTAAGAGGTGTGTATAGTTTTAAGCAATACTCATAAATCGTTTTTGAAATACAGCTCGACATGTGAAAAGAAAACCCATACCCTTGTTTTAGTTACAAAGTCCCGTAACTCAAAACTTTCTCATCTTATTTTCACCCAAAAGTATACAGATCGTTTGACCATGACACGACACAACTATGTTAAGTTTCATGAAATTTTGATAAGTCGTTCTGAAGTAACGGTGCGACATGTTTACGACAGCCAGCCAGACAGACAGACAGACGGACGGTACGACTGACGAACGGACGGATGCCGGACATTGGTATACCATAATACGTCCCGTAAAAATTTTGATGGGCGTATAAAAGCCAGCAAAAACAACAAAACAAAATAAACCCATAAAGTTTATTAAGTCCAATTTTATATTTTATTCTTACTTTCACGAATACTTTATGACTATTTTAAAAACTTTATCATATAATTTTTCGAATACAATTATAGTGTGAGGTATAATCTTTTCCTGCCTGTTGTCCGTTCATCTGGTATTATTTTCAAGTTTTGGTTTAAGATAGTTTACAATACCTCAAAGTTGTTGTCACAAAAAATTGAAATGTAGTACGCACGCATGTTATGTTTGCGAACTTTTAAAATAATAAGCAAAATAACAGTTTTGACCCTGATTTTAATGTTCCAAGTTGTAAGTATAGTTGGGTTTACATCAAATTTAATTTAAGTACACATATTCATAATGTGATGGATTCTTTGACATATATGATCCACTAGAATGAAATTCAAAACAGTGTGGCTGTGGCCATTGATTGACACATTAAATTTATCCATTGACTGGGACAATTTAGGTGAACGTTTGTATGTAACGACCATTGCTTACTGTGTACTTTTTAAAGACACTTAAACTATGGGGTCACCAAAGGTTCTCAACACCTTAATAAAGTAATTCGAAAAAATTAATCAGAAATAACACGATATTTTGATTTATATCAATTATTTAAATCAAAACATAAAGGTTATTTCTGATTAATTTTTCGAATTATTTTATAATTAAAGGCGTTGAGAAACCTTGGTGACCCCATAGTTTAAATGTCTATCGTAGGTACGTCGTGAACAGTGGTCGTTACAGACAAAAGTTCAAGTAAGTTGTCCCAGTCAATGGATGAATTTAATGTGTCAATCAATGGCCACAGCCACACTGTTTTGAATTTCATTCTAGACATAGAAATATGATCGTGAGTGCGGAGCATATTTGTTCTAATTACATATCTTCTTAATAATGTTTAACGATCACAGAAACGATTTTTTCACATGCGTTAGGGAAATAAGTACGTGGCGCCGAACGGGACTCTTGTGGTTTTGTACTCGACATTCAATTTTGTACGGAAAAAAGTGAGTTTTGTTCAACAAAAATGAGTTCAGTTAACAAAATTTGTAGTATACTACAAATTGAAATTTTGTCATACAAAATTATCTTTCAGTGGACAAAAGTTACTTTTGTCATGAAAAAATTCATTTTTGTATCACAGACTTGACTTTTGTTACCTAATTTGAAAATTGGGCGACAAAAATTGTGTATGCAAATTAGTTTAGTTTGGATTCTGTGAACTAATTTGAATACAAAATCGACTTTTGTGAGACAAAATTGACTTTTGTCTCACAAAATTGAATTTTGTCTCACAAAAGTCAATTTTGTCTCACACAATTGACTTTTGTGTTTTAATTTCCATATCAGGTATTAACAAAAGTCAATTTGACTTTTGTCATTTGACTTTTGTCATGACAAAAATGTCATCACAAAATTTAAGTTCTCATAAAACAAGTCTGTATCACATAGTTTTGTAAGACAAAATGATTTTGTTATGACAGAATTGAATTTTGTACAAAACCACAAGAGTCCCATTCGGCGCCTCGTAATAAGGACATGAGGTAAAAAAAATACCAGACTCAGCTTATGCTTATAATATACGCCAGACGCGCGTTTCTTCAATCTAATTAAAATATTGATCTCTGATTACGTTATACTACATAATGTCTACAAAATGCTTATCAATCGACATTGTTTTTGAAGCGAGTAACAAATTGTCGTCATTTACCCGCGGTTTTATCTTTCGGTATTCTCAGGACATATCGTCATGGTATCGATAAGCCATATATACATTTATGTATCGAATGGACTGCAAAGATTTGTTAAGGGGAATTCTAATTGGTTTAAAAAGTCACGTGTGAAATCGTCAGAAGTGAAACAACATATTGGTAGTTGTTTGATCTCATATGTAGTATAACGTAATCAGAGATCAATATTTTAATTAAATTGGCGTTTCGTCTACATAACCTCATCAGTGACGCCCAGATCAAAATAATTATAAAGTCTAACAAGTACAAAGTTGAAGAGCATTCAGGACCCAAAAGCTTTCTCAATGACACCAGGCCTATAACTTCAACTCTTCACACGTTTCTTAATTCTACACATGATTCAACAGTTGGACCAAATCCAAACAGTTTAAGTAAAAAGGCCAAATCTGAAAATTGAGCATTTAAAAATCAGAATATAATAAAGAGTTCCATCTATCCTCTGTATACCCAGTAACCTGTAGGATTCGACCATTTCTCCGTCGAAGATTGTCCTCCTACAATAAGCTTTACATTAATTTTTACAGAGCCAACATATTTGAAGCACTAGTAATTCTGGCATAAATAAATGCGGTCACCAAATTTGTATTGAAATACAGAAATACCGAATCTCGCAATTGTTGCAAAAATAATTTAAAACATTTAGACTATAAATGACAACTAACCTTTTATTATTGTAGTTTGTTACTGTAATTCTCTACGGATGTGATAAACTGTGGTTCTATGTGTAGCTTTTTTTCGCATGGTTCAATTATGACCATCATCACTGGTCAATATATAATTAACGATCGTAGTTCAAAGTTGACGTTTATCATATACGAAACACCTGTATAAAAAGAAGAAAATAATAACCATATTTAATATAGAAATATTCTATGTAGTGATTTGATTGTGTCAAAAATATTACGTACACCATTTTAAACGAAATGAACCCTTGTAATTTATTTTAAAAAAAATCGAGATATTTTATTTCTTATACATGTTATATTCACTCTGGTTTTAAGAGGGACTTGACGTGTAACTATTCACTTTTAGCCTAAGTGCTATTCACTTTTAGCCTAAGTGAAGTTTAAGTGTAAGTTTCATTGTAGCATTTTAAAGACTGTTGTTTGTTGGTTTATAATTTTTGACCAGTCTGTCATATATCTTTATTCTACTTTACTTTAATTTTCGATTGTAACCTATATATATATAATATATAGTAAGTATCTGTTCCTTTTTTCACTCTGGTCGATATTTTGTTAATAAAACTTGTCTTATTATAATGATACTGCTCATTTCAAATTACAGTGAATGAAACTCCGTGAACTTGGTTAAGAGATCGAGTTGCTTCTGTTACCTTTTTGATCATCTAAAGTATTCAACCGAGAACTATGGCTTCGAAGAACCTAGCTTTTAAAATTATGTATTGTATTCCGTGCGTAACTTAACGGTTGTCCTTTAGGTATCTGCACTGTGCTGAATTTCAATTGTGTTTTATTTTAACCACATAATGATATGGTCTGATAATGCAATGGGTGAGGCTATAACAGTCTCCGGGACAAGTTTGCAATTCCGCCGAGTGCAAAAGTTGTCACCTTAATTTTCACACGTACAACTCGTCAACCAGGTTTTCACCATGTCTTGTATTTAAACTCTTTTTAAGTCATGTGTTGTGAATTATTATTTGTGTGTGTATTTACTTTGGAGGAGAAGGTAGTTGATATGTGTGGACTGTTGCACTGTCAACTATAGAATTGTAATTCCTTGTTAGCTCACCTAGCCCATCACTTGGCGTCCGGCGTCGTCCGTCGTCGTTAACTTTTACAAAAATCTTCTCCTCTGAAACTACTGGGCCAAATTTAACCAAACTTGGCCACAATCATCACTAGGGTATCTAGTTTAAAAAATGTGTCCGGCTACCAGACCAACTAACCAAGATGGCCGCCATGTGTAAAAATAGAACACAGGGATAAAATGTAGATTTTGGCTTATAACTCTGAAACCAAAGCATTTAGAGCATGGGGTACAATTGTTTATTAGGTCAAGATCTATCTGCCCTCCAATTTTCAGACAAATCGGACAACCCGTTGTTGGGTTGCTGCCCCCGAATAAGAAATTTTAATCAAATTTTACAGTTTATGGTTATTATCTTGAATATTATTATAGATAGAAATAAACTGTAAACAGCAATAATGTTCAGCAAAGTAAGATCTACAAATAAGTCAAAATGACCGTTATTGCCCTTTATAGTCAAATTTTAACCATTTTTCTAAAATTTTAGTGATCTTTTAACTTTTACAAAATGTTTTCCTTTGAAACTTCTGAGCCAAGTTCATTATAGATAGAGAAAATTGTAAACAGAAAGAATGTTCAGTAAAGTGAGATTGACAAACACATCATCATTACCAAAACACAATTTTATCATGAATTCTATTCTCGTCTATAATTTGTGTTCTTTGTTTAATATGCTGCTTGCACATAGGCCAAGGTGAGCGACACAGGCTCTTTAGAGCCTCTAGTTGTGTATTATTTAAACCAGGTGCTCTAGCATTTTGAGATGTGTAGCAAAAGTTGTCTTGCATGCTGATATACAACTCTCTTCATGAGACCAGAGAAAAAATTCACAAACATAAAAAAATATATAGGTCACCGTACATCCTTCCGCAATGAATAAAATCCATAGTAAGTTATAATAATGGCCCCAAAATGACAAATGTAAAACAATAGAAGCGAGAAAACTATTACTAACCGTCCGAAAAGCACATATGATATATACAGCAAAAACGACAACCACTAAGTTACAGGCTTCTGTCCTGTAAGTGAATTGTTCTATATTTGTTATGCAGCTTAATAAACAATTAGATACGCTTCAGTATACATATATTACCCTTATCAATTCAATTGAATGCAGCGAAGCAGGTCCAGACACGGTATTGGTCTTGTTAGATAGTTATGTTCTTTTGTTCCTTTCTTAGTACGAAAAGTCTATTTTTTAACTCGTTCACTATGCTCGTGCCTGTAATGACATTTGAATGAAATTAGTCCATGTATAGAATTTAACGTACTAGTTTTATTCACCAAAAAGGGCACAAAGGGGCCCTAGAACACATAAATGACTGACCAATCAACTAATTCGTGTACTATTGGTTACATGTATATCGTAGTGCTCAGTTTGTATTGCTTGAGGAACTCTGAGTGTCCGGATAGAACCCACAATCTTCGACAGGAAAACTGACAATCATATTTACTTGCGGGGTTCGGACGACACACTATTATAAAATTATAAAATAAATATTATCTTGACATTGAGAACAAAGTGTATATGGCAAGCGTTTTGTGACTTTTTTCAGAAGGTATACATATATTTTCATTTGATGACTTAAAGTGAAGCTTCTACAGATAAGTAATCTGCAGTTAGTACTAATAGTTGATGCCTAAAGGGGAAATCCTTATTATAGTACTTAAAACATACCAGCCAAACTCATAAACAAAATACGTTTGAGAGTTAACCTTTCATTACAACATAATGAAACATGTATATGTCAAGCCAGTATCATTCTTAGACGGTGCCACGAAACACCAAAAACATCTTACACGGTTTCAGCTGATACATTTACTCTATGTCATGCTGTTGATGAACATCTTTGTTGACAGTAATGTCGTTCTTATTGGCGGTAGTACATGCTCTATTGGACAGGACATTAAATGCTTCATCTGCATTTTAATGTATTTCAAGAAAAGATGTAGAGCTCTAGTGTCTCAGCTCGAACACGTGCTTGAACGAGATCAACGTATTTAGACTGAAGTTCTGTGGACAAAGATCATCTAAAGTATCCAAGTAGGAACTGTAGGAACTGTGAAACAACTGCTACCATTAATGATTTCAAAATGAATGTTGCATCTGAGTTAACAACAGTTCGGATTTGAATTTCATTGAGTACGTCATAAGCCTTGTCATAATGTTACAACAACCAGGTTTACGTATAATTAGTTCCTGGTTTCCAACTAGGTTTTGCTATCGTTTTTTGTTGTTAAATAGATTCTATAAGAGAGGGACGAAAGATATCAAAGGAGAGTCAAACTCATAGATTGAAAATAAACTGACAACGCCATGGCTAAAAATAAAAAGACAAACAGACAAATAATAGTACAGAAGACACAACATAGAAAACTAAAGACTAAGCAACACAAACCCGACCAAAAACTGGGGGTGATTTCAGATGTTGCAGAAGGATAGGCAGATCCTGCTCCACATGTGGCACCCGTCGTGTTGCTTATGTTATTAAAAATCCGGTAAATAGTCTATTTCGGAAAAGGGAAGGGTATTCATTTGTAGTTACGACATAAGAAACATATCCGATATCATCTGTGAATCGGTTATTCCATAACGGTTAACCAACTCGTGATGGCGTCCGTAAAATTTACGAAGGAATAATTTCAACTTCACCATTCAGAACGCTTGGTTTAATAGCTTCCTTGTGAGTAGCAATCCTCTATCAAGGCAATCATGATAGAAAAAACAAGCCCGGGAATATCGTATCAATTGGGAGATATATACTCCGTATGCAGGCGCTGCTGGAATGTTGCTACATAGAAATGGAAAGTTCACAATTGGGAAGCTGAAATCATCTCTTTTGTCGTAAAGTTTTGTTTTCAACCGACCCTCATTGTCAATTTCTAGACGTAAGTC
Organism: Mytilus galloprovincialis; assembly: GCA_037788925.1. Lineage (NCBI taxonomy): Eukaryota > Metazoa > Mollusca > Bivalvia > Mytilida > Mytilidae > Mytilus > Mytilus galloprovincialis. The sequence continues at coordinate 26,967,275 of CM075341.1, forward strand.
AAGATATGAGCCAGACTTAACTGTATCTGTTGTATCCTTTATCTCTAGTTCGATGTGATAGATTCGTTCAACATAGTCACCAAATGTTGTATTATTTAGTGAGAGAACATCATCTATATAGCGGAACGTAAAATTAAAGGATATTGATAACTTCTTATTTTTCTTCCTAAGAAGTTCCTGTATGAAGTCGGCAAGAAGAGGGGCACAATTGGTATACCTTCTTCTTGATCAAATCAAGTTCAATGCATATGCCATTGCGGCTTGGTCTTCTTTTCCATTACAGGTTTCATGCTTTTTTAACGCTTATAAAGAAAGCACTGAAGAACCATGTATTTTTTTTTTCTATAATTGCCATATAATTTCTGACAACTACACGACTGACAACTGTTATCATCGACAAGATTTGTGTACAATAAATATAATAAAATATTATATAACTTATAATAAATGTGAATAGATGGCCAAGCCAACGTCAAAATTGATTTGATGATTTGATCGATGTATGATCAAAAAGGTCTATTCAAATGTCCAACCAGAACAAAAGTTTACTGCTAACGCTTACATACACCACGAAATGATACATTACCTGGTTATCAAAATACTATGACAAGGTTCTTAATTGATTAACTCCATGAAATCCAAAAACAAACTGCCATGTCTCTCAGTTCCTACTTGGTTCCTTTAAAATCCTATGTCGACAGAACTTGTCTAAAAACCGTGATTTGATTTGAGCTGTGAACAAAGCACACGTTCAAGCAAGTACACTAGCTAGTTCTGTTCTCAAAGTTCGCGGAAAAAAAGATGAAGCATATTATACGGCCTGTTGAACACTCAGGTTGAACAGAGTATGCACTATCGTCAATAAAAGCGAAATTTCTGCCAACAAACAACGGAACTCTGCACGACAGAGCAAATGCAGCAGCTAAAATCGAGGAACATCATTTCAGGATAAACATTTATATCATTCTTGTTGATCATATCACTAAACATCTACATGACAGATTTCCAGACGACATTTTTTAAAAAGCAAATATTTTATAGATTCTTATAACTTCTATGGTATTTCCGAAATTTAACAGACGACATTCTAGACGTCATTGTTGATAAATAGAATAGAATAGAATATTATTTATTTCCCAAATTACAGGGCCCATAAAGGGCATAAAATCAGATACAATTGATTTACATAATTGGTAACAACAACAATAATAGAGGCGTATACATATATTTATATTTGGAATACAAGCATTGGTCAGAATCAAGCTAAAAACCACTTATATATTGTGAATAAAAGAATAAATATTAAAATGACATCCCTGGTGTCTGCTTTTAGAAACGTTTTCTTATAATTTACCATTACAGTATTTAAGACGTTACCTTGAATATATCATGTAAGTATTCCTGTCTCTCTACATCAAATGAGTAGCATACAATCAAAATTAGGAAATCCAATTTCTAATTTTAGATAATATGTTAATTCTATTTTAAAAAACAAAAATTACCTTTTCTATAAATACCTTATACAAGATTAATTTAAATAGAAACGGATATTCCAGTTTACAAACTGAAACGTGAACATGGTGAAAGAATAACAGAAATTATTATGTGAGAAGAACATATTCTATAATTAAATAAAAAACATAGGCAGATAAAAAAAAAGGGGGAGGGGGGGGGTTGACATGAATGGTAGGATCGTTTATTAATATTATTTTTAAGGTGATTACTAATTGGTACCTCAAGTACCTTCTCTCTATATATACATATCAGTCGACCGGGAAAAATCTCAAATGCTGTTTGTCAGTAACTTCGACATATATATTATAAGTAAAATCAATTAAAATAAACGTTTAATGAGAAATAAATACAAATTAAACTACATGGGAGTCATTTGGGATACTCCCACTCAGGGGCTCCCGAAGGGTATCCCGTCCACAAGTACGGTTTATTTCTTCCTCTGTGATATTTTATCCTGAGGATAATTTGTCCCAGTAATTTTTTTCCAGGCATGGTATTTCACAGGTTGATTTTTTCCAGAGGAGTGAAAATCTATCTGTGTTATGCGGATACATGTAGTATATGTACCGGTATATATTTGCCGTACCATATTTCACAGAACCGTGTGAAATGAGCAATTTATATTTTAAAGATATTAATATAATATATTTCTGAATCTATTTCATAGTGAAATTTTTCCTTGAATCTTATTTTTTATATATTCTTTTATATAAAAAGATGACTTACAACTTGATTTAATAAGACAGATAACATTTCACAGGTAAAAACTATCCAGCTGTTAAACATGCTTTTGTTCCAATTTATTGTTATGCTAATGATTTGACTGATTTCCATATAATCAACAACTACATCTCTGTCCCCAGACAAAACTATTTATAATAAAGTTAAAAATATCATCATAATCAAATTCTTCTATAACTGTTAACAGTAGTAATGCAACTATATTTCTACCTTATTCTTAAATTTATATTTGCACTGAGATCTGAAAACAACTCACTTTTACATGAATTTCACTAACCTTATTTAATCATGATATTATTTTCACAATAACGGTCTTTGAAATTACTTCTGGTTTTCTTCCCTATGTTTCATGATAATTTTCTTTTTAAAAAGATGATATTGACTTGATTATTTCAGGAAATTTTTTCAAGGATAATTTGTGAAATTATTTCCAATTATAAAAATTTACATTTTTTTTTTAACAATTTCGCTTTATTTCAAATACACTATTGTTGTTTCATAGTATTTTTAAAGGATAAGTTTTTTCTAATATCTATTCAATAAGTTAACTACCCAGATAGAATTTCACGGCAAAGGAAAACATTTCCCAGGGAAATATTTTCCTCCGGATAAAAAAATAACAACAACTACTGTGACATTTTTTCCTCCGGATCAAATTTCACCCGGATATAATTTTGCTTTCCACCTGTGTCTCACCTTACCGAAAAATAAGCCCTGCGGCAAACATTTGCCGCAAGTTTGCAGCAAACATTGCCGCAAGCTTGCAGCAAACGTTTGCTGCAAACTTTCCGCAACCATTTTACCATGCAAATGAAGTTTGCGGCAAACATAATTATGCAAATTAGACTTGCCGCAAGCTTGCGGCAATTGTTTGCTGCAAGCTTGCGGCAATTGTTTGTTGCAAACTTGCGACAAGCTTGCAGAAACTACACATAAAATTATACCAATGTCGTGTGTGTAGACACATTCAATTTATCTCTTTCAAATTACACAGCAATATTTTTAAAAAGTCAATTCCTGTCTTTATACAAACAGCCATTGAAAGAATTCTTGCAAACTCGTGAGATGTGAGGAAATACATGCAAGCCATTAGTTTTGAAAAAGTGGCTGGAGTCATTCTCAAATGACATTATTAATATACCTGTATTAAAAACTGAAAAAGGTAAAATCTCAAGATGTATTGAGTATAAAGCTAGTTATAATTGCATTACAGAATTAACTTAATCTTAATAAACATGATCATGATGGTGCAGTACAATGTACATCAGTAACAAATTCAAATTTATAATAGCTTAAGTTTTTTAATCACACATACATGCATATAGTTGCTTACTTAATTATGTATGATGATAACATTAATTATTTTATTAAAACATGCAGTTCTATGAATCATTTGTACTTACACAATTACATACTGATTATCCCATATTATTGAACCAAAATGCCTCCTTGATCTCTTATATGTGAAATGCATTTCCAAACACAACCAACATGACCTAGCCACAATTTCAAATTGTTTGCATCCAGGAAGTGCCAACTAGGCATGCCAAGTCAATATTGTGTAATTCCGGCAATGTTCTGGCAAACATATAGAATGGTCAAAGTTTTCTGCAATCTTGCGGCAAACATTCTTTATTATTTTAAACTTTCTGGCAATCTTACGGCAAACATTGATGTTTCTGCAAATTTGCCGCAAGGTTGCAGCAATGTTTGCCGGAAGTTTGCAGTTAGCGGCAAACATCTGCAAACACTATTTTCTGTGTTCCTGCAAACTTTTTGTTTGCCGCAAGCTTGCGGCAAGTCTGCTGCAAGTTTGCGGCAAACAATTCAGTTTCATAAGGGCGCGCGTATACGGCGTCCCAGAAAAAAAATAAAATAGCCTTGCCAGACGTCATAATTATTTTGACTAGAGTTTGATCCCATCATGCAGATCCAGATTTATCCACTCTTTTTGTCTATTGACTTGTATCCACGATTGCAACAAAACGAATTAAAAATAGAAATTGTAATATAACTGTAACAGTTACAGTTTACTTTCGTTTTCACAGTATTCCCACAAGGAAGCTAATTGGATATAAATATGGAAGGTGACGGTATGGAGGTAGATCCCCACATACAACCACAAGGTGATCCTACTCACCAGTCAGAACCTCTGCCAGGATATTCCCAAATCCAGAATATGGCTGGAGGATACCTATTCGAAGTTTCGGATATCGATAAACTCAAAAGATTTCTGTGTCTTGGGACTGAACTGGGGTATTACAAAGCTAATTCAATACATAGAAAGTTTTCCAGATCAGAGGTTCAAGCAATAGACAGGTATATTCTCATACTAAAAATATCAGCAAGAGACATATGTGTTTAAATAATAAGCTGATTGGTTTTAGTAAACTGTTTTATTCGTCTTTTGTTTATGCTTATTTTATCATTATGTTTGTATTTTATTTTACGATTAACTCCCTTTTCAGAACTGGTTCATTTTTTAGGACTAGTAAAAAAGAAATGAATTTATAACAACTCGTCCCACTCCTAATCGCCCCATTCTTGTCTACCAACTCGCCACACTTATATAAAAAAAAAAAGAAGGTAAAATTCAGCTTGATATTTAGGTATGCAAACTCTTTTAATAATGTAAATATATATAACACCAACAATTTTCTAGAAAAGAAGTTCAAGCAATAGACAGGTAAAACTTATTATTAAAATTTTGGTATACCGTTGTTCTTCCATTCGTCCGTCGTCAACATGTCGGACATTACCTCAAAAACCCTTTAACCAATTTGCATGAAACTATGGTGAATTGTTTATATATATTTAAGTGAGCTCCCTTTCGTTTTTTTCTAAATTTTAGACGTTTCCGAGTTCTGGGGTTTAATTTATTCATTACTAAAAGAGGGATTTTCCAGTTTTCTGACAACAAATCCCCAAAAAAGCTTTCACCAATTTGCAAGAAACTTTGGTGAATTGTTTATATATATATTAACATGAGCTCCCTTTGGATTTTGATAAATTTTAGATTTTACGTTAGTCATCAGTGTATATAAAGTGCGAATCCAGTTACTTCATTTTCACAGTCGTATATGCGAGTATACATGTCTACACTCTAAAAAATGTGTTTAGGGCCTAATAGGCGAGTGACTTTAACCATAAAATTAAATTTTTAATGCACCTACCTAACACACGGCTAAATTATATATCATTTGAAAGCTACGCATCTGTACTATCTGTTTTGCCCGGTCGTAAAAAAATCGTACGGTGCAATTTCCGTCAAATCAAGATCAAAGGCCAAGGACGAATAAGTGCATAATTTCTAAGATTTCAGCCTGATTGCATAATATGACTTTTATATACTAATTTCAGATATGCAAACAATTGAAACTTTTAGCAGAGAGATTAACAGTCATTATTCAAATGCATTTTTTAATATTTAAAGCGTGTGTTTGACAGAGAGCACATGTTTCCTGAAATTCGAGTAAAAGTTAACAAAATGTGTGAAAACCCAAATTTTTCTTTCTGGTGCAAATGCTAATCAATTAAAACTAAGTAAAACCCTGTAATGACTATCAAAGAAGTTTTTGACATCATAAAATTTCCTAAAATTATGCTTACTTCTAATCAAACAGCAAATCATAACAACTCATACAGTTGCCCAAAATACCGCCATCTGCGAAAAAACAGCTTTTAAGCATTTCTTCCTATTTAAACATTGTATGTGGTCAATATAAGATTTAATAAACAAATTCTTAAGAATCTGAAAAATTTAGAGTAAAAAAATATGTGCGCGAATCATCTTATTGCTTGAAATAAAGGGGGTGAAACTAAGAGATTTCAATCTGCATTGTAACTACCAGACTGAAATAAACATATTTCGACTTTTCCAATTGTTTGATTTGTAGCTTCATTATAAATATTGATGTAGTGAAAAGACCTTTTATTTATTCAATGTGAAATGAAAATTAAGACTAAAATAAATAGAAAATAAATTGATGAAAATTGAAATTTCAAAGAATTTCAAAAACTAGTAAACACATTATAAAACTTGACTACCTGATTGCTTAAATTGCGTTTACCATTAATACGCAACGATTCTAGTTACAACTAGACTTCCTGAATAGCTTGAATGACTAGTTCATTTTTCATACGTGGATGACTTCATGCAAGAGTTTCTGATGACGACTGAAAAGAAGCTATCATTATCTTGAAACTTCACTTTCCATTATATAGATGATGTCATCTCACTGAATAGTGCAAAATTTGTGACAATGTTGGACTCGTATTTTCCGTTGAAATTGAAAATAAAAGACTCAACAGATATAGTTTACTCTATCACGTACCTTGAAATCGATGATGAGGGTTGGTTGAGAACAAGTTTTACGACAAAAGAGATGAGCATAAAACAACCCATAAAAACACCCTTTACTACCAAATTATAAACTTTTCATTTCTATGTAACACTATTATAGCAACGCCTGCATTTTTAAAATACTAAAGGAGGAGACCGATTTCATTGAGCCTCAACTCCTCTGAAATAAAGGCAACTATAGTATACCGCTATTCAATAGTAATCAATCGATTTACTACATTGTAGTAACTGAGATAAATCCGGGTCACAAAGCAAAAACTAGGAAAACGCATCAACTATAAGAGGAACACAACGATATAACAGAAACACAGAACTGCTACAAAAACAAACGCCAACATACAAATAAACAGATTATTTGATACCAACTGCCATATGCCTGACTTGGTACAGGACATTTGAAGAAAAATGGTGGTTGAAACATGTTTTAAACCAGAGTTCAAATGCAAAGTTGAAATCATCCCTTTGAAAATTTCATGGACGCCACTACGAGTTGGTTGACAATTATGAGATATCTGTTTCGCCAGATGACGACTGATAAGTTCCATCGACGTAACCAAATTGCCGTCATTTCTGCCGTGAATGTCACCAACAGAATAAGGCTTGGCACCGAGTTCGGAAATACATGAGCCACAAGACGGGTAAAAGAGAGCCGTGGTGTAGTGGTTAGTGCATCGGACTACCTATAACACAAAGGTTCCTGGTTCGATTCCCGTTCCGTGATAAAAAAAAAATCAGGGACTGAATTTTCGGCTCTTCCTTGGCACCATTTGTGAGAATGGTCTTGAGGAAACGATGAAAGTCGGAAGGGGACGATAAATGTCTGACCCGTGTTAAGAGAGAGCCATATCTCTTGCACGTTAAACATACCTTTGTAGATTTCGAAAAAGAGCAGGCTAATGCCGCTACAAGGCAGCACTCGCACCCGCAAAGTGGGAAGCGATTAATTTAAGTTGCAAAACTTGTTTCCCAATCCACTATAAATAAATATGTTTAAACTAAGACGGGTGTGACATGTGGAACATGATCTGCCTACCCTTTGGGAGCCCCTGAGTTCACTCAAACTTTTTTGGGGGGGTTTGTGTTACTCAATCTGTAGTTTTATATGTTGTGTTTTGTATACTGTTGCTTGTCTTGTTCGTTTTTTGCCCGGCTTTGTCAGTTCGTTTTTAATTATGAGTTTGATGTCCCTTTGATATATCTCGTCACTATTCAAGTAATAAAAGGTTTAAAAGTTATAGATAGTGTAGCTAAATGTATCATGATAACGATTTGGTTCTATATATATATCACCGTGAGCAAATTAAGTTATTTTCGCGGACATTTGTCTTATTGCGTTAATCTTCTTCACTTTAATACTTTGAGGTGATTTTTTGGCCGATTTTCAATACTGCAAGTTAATGTCTTTAAAGTAAAATAATACCAAAGGGACAATCAACATCTCAAACTATGAATCAAATAAAGTTAATTAAAACCATAAACAAAATAAAATTATAGTCCAAGAGACGAACAACAGTCCAAAAAACACAGCATACCATGAAAACGAACACTCCTAAAACAGCGAATGATCTTATGAGGTCAGGAACAGTATTTACCTTTTTCATTTTGTTATTTCACAACTGCTTATAGTGTTTTACATACACAATGACATGCATTTGTATTTTTAAAGCTGATGTAGAAAATACTCAAAGCATCTTTTATTCAAATAGTTATAGCGATTAAACTTCTAAACACATTTAATATGACTTACTATAACACGATTTTAGACTAAATAAGAAGCAGCCACATTTTATTTAGTTCGTTTACATCCCGCTTTAGACAACCAAGTGTTTCTAAACAAGGTTACTTATTTCAATGCTGCCTACGATTTAGTCGCAAAGTAATGTTTGCATTTAAACATGATTACAAAAAGTAAAAATGTTTGACTTCGTAAAAAACATATTTTAACCTCAATTACCTCGCATATATTCTTTTCTTACTTTAAATACCCCTTCTTTTATTATGAAAAATCATTCTCCTCCCTGATATTCACAATTAGCGATGTGCCTGTTTAACATACCAGATTAACAAAATGATCACTATTTGCAGATGGCAGATTTTTGGGCAACTGCAAACACTTCAATAGACAGCTTTTCCATGAACAATAATTAATAATTGCATCTTAAAATTGCTAAACAAATATTCCTTGACCTAAAACATATACAATTATCTATTTTTTAGCATACAAATATCGATTCCCCAAGATATATTTTGCTTTTTGAATAATTTTTCATTTTTTTTAAGGATTTATGATAAATTTCAATTTTCGAGAAATTTTGCGTATCGAATCTCTTATTTTTTGGTTGATTTGGAAATTATGTATCATGTACCATAAAGTTCATATGACCTTTTGGAAAATTTTATGGTACAAGAATTAGAAAATGGCGTTTTATTTAGTCATCGCAAAAATTAGAATGTTTTTTCATGACCTTTGACCTTGATTTAACAAAAATTGCGCCGTACAATTTTTTTACGACCGGGCAAGACAGAAAGTACAGATTAACAGCTTTCGAATGATATATAATACAGCCGTGTGTTAGGTGGGTGCATTAAAGTCGTTAACTAACTTAAAGCGTCTTTTTGAAATAAGTCACTCCTATAAACATAAACCTATACATGTTGTACGTGTAATGCATTTGTAAATGCGTTCTTATCCTATATATGTTCTTCTCCTAAACATGTTAAGGAAAGTGAATTAAACTATTGAACAAATACCAAAGGTGGTAGATGTAAACAGCATATTCAACGTTGAAATCATTTTACATTTTACAATGCGAACACAGTATGAACTAATTCAGATGCAAAATAATCATATAATTCATTTGGGGTGACGATAGGCAATATTTTAACTTAAAACGGGATGAGCCATTTTTGATTCAATTAGATCTAGGTTTTAAATGGTTTTTTTTAACAAATATATCAACCTGTATAACAATCACACATTTGCTGAATACATATTTAGTTATATATACAAGTGGCTGCTTCAGTCACTAACAAATTAATGTGCCAGCCTTCTTGCAATATGTATACAAGTGGCTGCTTCACTAACAAATTAATGTGCCAGCCTTCTTGCAATATGTATACATGCAAGTGGCTGCTCCACTAATAAATTAATTTGCCAGCCTTCTTTCAATATGTATATAAGTGGCTGCTTCACTTATAGATCAATGTGCTAGCTTTCTTGCAACATGTATATAAGTGGCTGCTTCACTAACAAATTAATGTGCTAAGCTTCTGAATCCATGCTCACACAATAATTAAACCTTTAACTTAAGAATGATAAATATTATGATATCCTATCAGGCTTTTAGTTAAGAATTGAATGCTTCTTTTTGTAACTTTATTGGGGTGTAAAAGCGTTAACCGAAGTACATTTTGTTCCGCGCTTCGCGCTTCATTCTAAAATGTGCGCACGGTCAACGCTGTTACAACCCTATGAAGTTACAAAAAAGAAGCATTCAATACTCATAATTACATTTTTTAGTTAGGATCACGAAAACACGATTTACATCAAGTTTTTATTTAATTTACCTGTGCACTTTTTTATATGACCTCGTGTCATCATGAATGATAAGTTTTATTGTGTAATGCAATTTCTAAAGGAATAACACGTGATGTGCAGTTAGCCAATCAGAATAACGTATTATAATGAAACATACATCTAATGTAATTATTAGTTTGTATTCATTTTTGTTGGTAGTTTCATCTAATTTTAACTCGTGTGTTAATTATATTATTATCTTCATATACATCAGAAAAGTTAGGGGTATGCCAGGTTCAATACACAGTAAAAATATAACAGTTGTGTAAGAGAGATCTGCTTCCTTTTCTAGTCAACATTTATTTCTCGACCAACAACAAAACATATATTTGTTTTCATTCTCAATTGGTACAAGTCTTGGTACTTCAGTTATTCAGGTCTAAAAACCAGGTCTGTTAGCTGTAAAATAATAATAAAAAAAATAACTGTAGAAACACAATGTTAAAGTTTCTTAGATTATTGATGACAATCTCAAAAGTTCTTATGTATCATAATATCTAAATTACATCCTATCTATTACATATATATGGCGATCCGATGGATAAATCTGTTGCAGAGTTGTCACCGACTCAGACGTACTTATATTATATACAACTCGTTTAAACATCAACCCAACAATGTAAGATCTGTAAATTTGCTTTCGCAAATGTTTTGTTCTTCCCTCGTCGGGATTCGAACCCATGCTACTGAGATATATATTATATATATAGAAAGAGAGAAGCAAGAGAAGCAGTATATTCTTGATATGCTTGCACTTCTTGTCAACCAGTCTGGTTAAAATGCTGGTGCATTGAATATAATGCATCCTGGATAAGACACTGTGTACAAGATTGGTCAAACTCCTTTAAATGTTCATGGCTTTAGAAGTAAATAAAAAGAATAGGATTTCATATAAGCAGCCAAACATGATATTCAAGCAACATAAGAAAAATGTTTTAGGTACCTTTGGTCACGTTGCAAAAATCAATGCTTATATCTTCTGACGAACAAGCCACTCGTAGACGTCTTTGAGTATAGAGTGTCTATCAAACTCATCTTGTGCACTAAAAATGATAACTTATTTATATCATACATATTTCGTATGCACTTAAAAAAAATAAAATAAGATGTCAAATTTAATGACTCTATTTTCGCAAACAATTATTATGATTTTTCTCCTACTTTCCAGTGCACTGCTGCAAGAATGTTTACTTTTATATTTCATGAAGTTACTTTCAAAATTTTGGGTGGAATTTTTCAGTTTTTTTGCTTTACATTTCAAAACATGCAAGACACTGTGTTTGTTTTTTAAGTCTCATTGGAGTCGAAATGAGTCATTTTAATTTTATATTTTACGTTGAACGAGAGAAATGATTGAATAGACCCTTTTCCGCTTACCTGTGCACAAATTCTGCTAAATAAATCTTTTTATATTCTAATTCGTCACCTCAAACGTATATAAATTTAAGTATTTATAAATTAAAAACAAACACTTGTTTCATAGAAATAGCTCGCAAACATGTGCAGCTATTTTCGAATAGATGACCACTATGGGGACACACAATCACGTGTGATTGTTTACATAATAGAAAACACGTGTATGCTCATCTTTAATAAATACATGCATTGCATAGATTAACTGATGAAAACGAATAATCTTGACTCTTTAAACTTTGAATGAAATCATTTCCAAAATCAGGAAGAGAAGTAGAATAATTACTGAAATAGAATAATCCAATGATCTGTAGCTTCATCGATAATGAAGTTTAAATAAATGATGGTAAGTTTTTCAATCCATCACACTTTTCACTGACAGTACTTTCACGAGTACAATTTATGTTTACAGCTGCCGCGATATTCTCAAGTTTAATAAAAAAAAATCATACCTCTTACTTATACCCAAACAAACAGAGGTAACATGTACCTTGATTTGGCTGGACCTAAATTGACAGTTTGTATTTAACTTTTACGAATATACATGTATTTTTACCCTCAGCATAAAATAACTTAAACTTTGTGTGAAATAGATGCTACTGTATTCCAATTCGGGCAGAAATAACTTAACACAATAATAGATACTTACAATGAAATTTTGGCTTCTTGTTCGTTGGAACTCCTTTCTGTGATAATGGCTGTATTGCCATGTTTCCCTGCTTTGTGATTCGCTAGGCCCTTTGAAGTTGCAAACTCCTGTTTACATTAATCACACCGATACTTGTTGTTTTCATTTTGGCAACTTGGTGCATGTTGTTTCAAATTATTTTTGTACAAAAATGACTTATCGCATGTCCCATATTTATATGACTTGTTGTTCAGGTGCTTGTTGACATAGCCATCAAAGTACTGTTTTTTATAGAAAAGTTTCAATAAAAACGGGCATGTGTGATTAAAGACTCCTGTTACTTTCTTCATATGGTAAGCCAGACCAATTCTGCTTTTGAAGTGTTTGGAACAATGAATTCAGATCAATCACTCTCCATGCTTGCAGTTGTTATGCTCTTTTAGAAGCGCGTTGTAATGAAATTTTGAGTCACACTGGTCACATTTGTGTAAATCATTAGTGTGGATCTCATTATGCCTGTACAAATAAGCTACCCGTTTGGTCTTGAAAGAACAATAAGTGCATTGGTATGAAGACCCACCTTCTTAACGTTAGTTCTTTTTTCTGGGATTCACTTGTCTCATCTACTATTGAGCCCTCAATTGCTTCAATATCCATATTCTGAAAGAAAGATAGTTTCTGGTAAAATAAATGCGCATGTGACATATAAATTATCCAAAGTCATTAAAGTGTGAAATATAGGTCAAGTTGTGTGGAGCGAACTTTTCTGTCCAAGATGTATACACTGATGAAGTTGCATAGGTACGTGATGTAAAGCACCCTTGTTACACACAAAAAATAAATAAAACTAGATTTGCGATTGCAAGCAATAGCGGATGGCACCCTTCCCCTATTGCCAGGTGAGCGGCAGCCATTTTGAAAATTCCAAAGTCAAAGACCGTTACTACAGATGTCTATCCACATTGTCGTAAAGTTTCATCAATTTTGGAGCATTTTGAAATTTTTGAAATTTTTGCTATTTCCATGGTAACGAGAAGCATTACCTAAATTCCTAAGACAGATGAGGCATTGACATATGCCATGGTACATATCCATAAAGTTTCAGTAGGTTTCATTTAAAATTCTAAAAGAAAATACAGTTTTTATGTGTTTTCCCATAGGGTCAATGTTAAACATTTCTCCTGTTTCCATGGCAATGGCAGCCATTTTGGAATTTCTAAGTACTGTTGGTACCTCGGGGCCCCACCACCAACATTTGCACAAAGTTTCATTAGGTTGGCTCTGATAACGAAAGAGTAGGAATTTTGATTTTCTTTTACATTTTTTTAGTTTCCATGGTAACCGCGGCCATCTTGCACATTCCAAAGTCAGGTGCACAACTTCACATGGTGGACAACATTATAGCATAGTTCCATCAAGATTGGTCTATCCAATTCCGAGAACTGTCTTGGACAAAAAGTGTGGAAGAATAAAAATAATAAAAATAATAAGAAAAAAAAGAAACGAACAATAACAATATGTCACCCCAACTCCGTTGAGGGTGCCATAATGACCCGTAATCCGCATCTTGATGCTACCGCAGAGGTCTAACCCTGTAGAGTTGGGGTTAAGTATGTGCACATCATTCAAGCTAGAATTTTGGACCCTTTAGACCTCAATGTGGATCATTTCGATAACTTGGCCCAAAATACCAAATTTAAATACACGGTTAGATTGCATGCCAAAGAACCCCTAATATTCATTTTTTGTTGAAATCCCCCAAAATTTTATTTCTATACAAGTTGGAATTAAAAACTTGAAAAATGGCCCAAGAATTAAAAATAAAATGAACACATATTTGGATTCAGCCTACCAACGAACCTCAAGAGTTCATCCGTTTTTCTTAAATATACACAGTGTGCCAATTAAAACCGGATCCAAAACCAACATCAAACTTCATGGTCAGATTTAGCATATTAAGCCCAATTGAAATTGGTCAAAAAGTAATTTATAAAAAATATTAGAAAAGTAGTGTTGGTTTTTTTTTTTATCCCTTTTTGTCCCATCCCACTTCGATCTGAACCATAGATGTACGTATTGTTAAATCAAACTTTCCTTCACAAAGTAAGCATTGATTTATCAAATCCTTCTCTTACTTTAACTATTTTTTAGCATGTCGGCTAAATAAAGACTTTAATAGATAAAAATGAATAAAATGCATACAGTGAAAATGCACCGCATATACCGTGGGGCAATACTACATGTAATGAATCGCCCTACAGTGAAAATGAAAGTAAATTTTCATTATTCGACAGTAAAAATGACTCGCATAAAGAAAGCATCATAGTGGAATTTAGTTCGATATGAACAAGCTGTATGACAAAACCTATTCTATTTTATACAACATTAACAATTGTGTTGAAATGAATATTTTTTCTGCAACCACATTTGACCTGCTAGTTTTAAATCACCTGCACGATCTGTTCGTGAAACGTCCTAAATATTCACCTAATTCGGTATATATTTCACACCTGAATGGCTCTAGGCGCGATAAAAACCCGTCCGCCTCTCTCACATTGTCTTACTTGTATTATTTATTTCTAAACATATACATTTGAACTATTTTTCTTCATTTCTTTCAAAATTATATTTTTTCTGTCTGTTTATTTATCATTCTACATCATAAATTTATGGCATATACAGTTGAAGCGTAGAATCCGTACTTTACATATACTGGTTATACATGTAGGGTATTATTTATTAACAAAGGGGGATTTTCCCAGTTTGTGGACATTAAATCAAAAAGGCTTTGAGCAGTTTTTATGAAACTTTGGTGAATTGTTTATATCAATTGACTTGTAAGCCCATTTTCAATTATTTTTATAAATTTTGATTTCACGTTTCGGAGTTATGTGATTAAATTCATGAAAAGGGGGATTTTCCAGTTTCCAGACAATGCTTTGACGAGTTATCATGAACCTTTGGTTACTGGTTTATATCTATTAAGATAATCTCCATTTAGTTTTTCATGAATTTTTAATATGACAATAGTGAACTTTATTCTTTAGAAAAGCGAAAGGCGTATCATGCACTCACGGCGCAGCTGTTTATTATTTATATGTTTATATTGAAGTAAAACGACTTATTAGCTCCCTTCAAGTCTCATGACTGAACAACATTGCAGTTGTAATCTGAGTTATATTGTATATATATATTTGTATATATGATAGACAGAAACAAAAACACGAAATAAAGAATTGAGAGTATTTTGATTTGATCACAAACGTAAATTGTTTGATTACATAGAAGTCCATAAAGGGGCACGCGAAGACTTTTGGCGCCTTTTATAGCTAACTACTAGTATGCGGTATGGGCTTTGCTCATTGTTGAAAGCCGTACGGTGACCTATAGTTGTTAATTTCTGTGTCATTTGGTCTTTTTGGAGAGTTGTCTCATTGGCAATTATACCACATATTCTTTTTTTTATATACACTGAGAAATGCATTGGGGACAAAAACAACCGATAGAGGGATACCCTGATGTAACTTCAAAATCTTTAACAAGCCAAATGCCCATTGTTGAAGAAACACTGCCATGAATTTTTGCCATAATTACAATGTACTATAGTATCGACAATTAGTTTATTTTGAAACATTATTCTAAAACAATCATTCTTTAATAACCTCAAATCAACATTATGAATGTTATTTTAAATCACAACTTTTGTTTATCAAAAACTTCGCCACAATCATTACCATGATTACTAAGGGTATATATTTTAAAAACATAATACCAATGACCTCGGCTGTCATACAATATGTCCGACATGGCTTAACATTGAACATATAGGTAAAACGCAGAGTTTTGCCTATTGTTTGGAAAACCGCTATGAATAGAGAAAAGGATGAATTTTATTTATTTAACAAAAAATGTGTGCCTATTATCTCGAAAATATTAATAATGTTGATAGAAACTTTAAAAATAAAAAATGATAAGCAAGACAAAATCTACGTCAAATATTTAAAGTCAAACATTGTCAAATGACTGAAATACATGTAGTCATTCGACTTCATATGAGAGTTATTGCCCTTGAATGACGATTTTTACATTTTTTTTTTTTTTTGCGTTATTGCCTCATATCTTAAATATTAAAACTATAAAGATAATCTTTAAAAAGCAAAAATTATCAGCACGACTGGATTTATAAAAAAATAAACAAAGCTGAAATCTTCAATTGGCGTGTTTTTTATTATTTTTTTCGTAAGTGCCTATTTAGTCTAATATCTTAAACAAAAAGTCTAATATCTTAAACAAAAATATAACTTATAAGTTCTATAATAGATAGTTAGAAACTTTAAAAAGCAGAATTGATCAGCAAGACGATAACCAAAATCGTTACTAGACTTCATATCGTAGTGATTGCCCCTTTAATGACGATTTTCCCCAGTTTTGTCTTATATTATATTGAAAACTGTAAATTCAGATCTACTTATGTGCCATAATTTCCGAAATCTTCAGTTGACTTGTTTTTTTTTTAGTTATTACCCCTAAATTAAAAAAAAATATGAAACTTTCGCCTATTATCTTAATTATCATGATTATAGATGAATAGAAATTTCAGAAGGAAAAATTATCAGCAAGTTAATTTCTACAAACATGTCAAAATGAGTGAAATTGTCTTATAAAATGATTCCACTTGTATGATGTTTTTTTTTTTTAATAAAAGTGGCCATTGTTGAAGATGGCGATGAGCGACACATGCATGCTCTTCAAAGCATCTAGTTCAGTCAACATAACACTTTTACAATTACAGCTGCAATCGATGGCGAGACACAGGGTTCAACGGAACGCTTTACGAATTTTTATTTTTGTGCCTTAGCATTGTCTGTTAGTTTTCGATTATAAGTTGAATATCTCTTTAGTATTTTTTACTTTTGGCAGTTTCGTTTCCAACATACATTGCACATTTGCTCATATTCTGATTTATACTGTCACATGAATAGAAATAGGAAGATGTGGTATGAGTGCCAATGAGACCACTCTCCTTCCAAGTCACAATTGTGTAAAAATTAAACAATTATACGCCTTCAACTCGGAGCCTTAACTCACACCGAACAGTAAGCTACAAAGGGCCCAACAATGAATAGTGCAAAACAATTTCATCGTCAAAAGCAACGGTCTAATCTATACAAATGAAAAACACGAATACCCGAATTATAATTACATTGTGTGTTTCAATGGGTGACCACTTTTTTAACAACACTATATCTTGTTTCAGATTGATCCAGCAAGGACGAGGTAGTGAAGTCGTTAGATGTATTCAAGACATAAGCGTACAAGGAAGAGCATGTAAACAGAACCCAACATTGTATGCATTAGCGGTATGTGCCAGATCAAATGACCCGAGTACAAAGCACGCTGCCTACAGTGTACTCAACGAGGTGTGTCGTATACCTACTCATCTGTTTCAGTTCATAAAATATTGTGAAGAAATGAGTGGACAGAAGACTGGCTGGGGAAGATCACATCGTAAAGCAATAAGTCAATGGTATAAACAATTCGGTCAGGGAGATCCACACGGACGTAAAAATCCATTGAAGCTTGCTTATCTTGTTACCAAGTTCAGACGTCGATTCAAATGGAGCCACACAGATGTCATACGACTAGCTCATGTTCGGTCAAGAAATAAAGCAATACGGATGACTTTGCAACACGCCCTTGGCAAGACAATGGAAGTTGATAAATCTACGGAATCTACGGAGGTACAGAATTTTCTCGCGGCAGTAAAAAAAGCAAAACTTTGCAGCTCAGTGAACGATGAAGAAACATTATGTGAATTAATCGCTTTTCATGAGCTGAGCTGGGAGCATGTTCCAAACCGGTTTCTAAAAAATAGTTTCAAAGTTTGGGACGCTCTTTGTCGGTTAATGCCTATGACAGCTATGATTCGAAACCTTGGGAAAATGACGAGTTTAGGCATGCACAAAGATAGACCAGAAAACGAATTTTGGGTGAATCATGTAGTAGAGAAACTTGATGACGATACACAGATAAAACGTGCTCGTATCCATCCGTTGGCACTTCTGCTTGCAATGAAACATTACGAACAGGGGGCTAATAGAAATCAAAACATATTATGGACTCCTAATTCTAGAATCATAGAAGCACTTAACAATGCTTTCATCAGGAGTACAAGAATAAAACAACCGCAAGGAAAGAAGTATTTGATGGCTATATCTGTTGGGGAGGATATGCGAAAACATAAAATCTGTGGTTCTAAGATAACAGCTGGAGAAGCAGCAGCAGCAATGGTGTATTCAACCATTCAAACAGAAGATGTGGAAGTGATCCTGTTCACAAACAGAATTGAAGAAGCTTTAACCGCCAATATTAATCGGGGAGAAGACCTACAATCTATTGTGAAGAAGATATATCAAATACCACCTGAAACTAAATCTAATTATACCAAGCAGGACTTGTCTATCCCTTTTAAGTGGGCAGCAGAAGGGAGAAAGAAATTTGATGCAATCATGGTTTTCACTGATTCGATAACAAGTTGTGGCTTTATTCATCCAGCCGAAGCTTTAAAGCAGTACACGCAGTACATGACAATTCCTGACTACCGATTCGTTGTCGTTGCTATGACCAGCAATAAATACTCCGTTGCTGCTCTGGACAATGTACACAACCTTGATGTGGTTGGATTTGATACTATGACACCTGGCATTATCATGGAATTCGTGGAAAATTCTCAACACATTGAGAACGATGACAATTTTATGCATGCTGATGAGGACAGATTTTAAGTTCATATCAAAACCCTTTTTGTCAAATATGGAAGCATTTACAATTTGATTTTTTTTTCTTCTGTGAACAAACAAACCAGTGCTGTAGTGAACGTTTTAGGGTATAATGACCAGGACGACCTCAAAATATTTTAAGTTGAAATTGATATTAATGACATAAAACTCAAGTTAAAAAATGGAAACACATTGAACTTAGGTGGAAATCTGAAAATTTGAAAACAAATTATGATAAATATTTCAAAGGTATAATTTAGTTTACTATAGTAAAAGAACAGTTTTAGTCTTCATAGAAATCCGTTTTATACAACCACAAATTTATTGCGTTCGTACAATGTTATGGCGATATCTGCATCGTCGTCCGAAGACATTTTGGTTTGAAGAGATTAAATTGAGTATGCGTGTAAGGATCTTTTGACAATGAAATTGTTGCACAATATTCCATACCTTAATAGAAAGGTTGGGATATATTTCGGGGGTAATTGTTTTTTCTGTTTAGGAACTCTAGATAAAAAACGAGCATTTTTCGTGTTTCGGGATAAATCTAAAACTTACGTATTAGTGTATGTATCTCTATGAAATTTTACTACCAGGTTCCATATCTCAAAAGGAAGGTTTTGTTTGATTTTACGGGTTATGACCCAAACAATTTAGGAATATGGGAGAACACCTAGGATTTTCTTGTTTCTGGACAATAAATTTTACTTGAGTATTCCTCTATGGATATCCATGAATTTGTACCACAAGGTTCAATACCGAAAAATGAAGGTTTATGTTGCTTTTTGGGGTCATGGCCCTTAATGTCTAGGAAAAGTGGGACCAAAAACAATACCTTTTAAAGACTTTGTATAAATTTCTTATTTCTTGACAAATTTCAATTGGCATTGATTAAAAGTCTTGAATTCTTTGGTTTTATGATATGCTAAATCTAACAGTGTACTTATATTTTCAATTTTGGTCACATCCACATTGAGGTCCAAAGGATAATTACAAGTTTTGTTTCATTGCACCAAACAATGAATTCTTAGATTTTCGATTTTGGGCCCAGACTTTAAGTTGGTCTAAATCAAGGTCTAAAGAGCGAATCCAATATTAAACTTTATGTAACTTAAACAGAAATTAAATTGTTGGGATTCTTTGATATGCTGAATGGTATCATGTATTCAGATTTTGAAATTCGGGCCCCATTATCAAATTGGTCATCATTAAGGTCCAAAAGGTCAAAAGATAACTGTTTGATTTTATTTGTAGAACTATGTGGAAGGGTTGTTTGTTATTCTATGTAAATTATTTTGCAGAAAGCTATATTTTTATGAAGCAAAACCATCAATATATAAATAAATAGATAGAATTATTGATGTACAAATGTATCTGCCAAATTAAACCGTGTATTTATATTTTGGAAATTAAATCACAACTCAAATTTCAATATTAAATTATTTATATTAGAGTATGCATTTATTGTAAAACTATGAAACGTACATACAGATTGTGATTAAAGATTTCACTTGCGCAAATGCCAATGAGACAATTCTCCATCAAAGTAACAATTTATAAAAGTAAACCATTATAGGTCAAGGTACGGCCTTCAACACGGAGACTTGGCTCACATCGAACAGCAATCTATAAAGGGCACCAATAAATTACTAGTGTAAAACAATTCAAACGAGAAAAACAAACATCTAATCTATATAAAAAACGAGAAACGAGAAACACGTATGAACTACATAAACAGACGACAACTACTGTACATCAAATTCCTGACTTAGGACAAGTGCAAACAATTGCAGCGGGATTAAACGTTTTAATGGTACCAAACCTCCTCCCTTTTATGAAAAAATAGTATAACATCACACCATAGAAAGACACATCCATGATATATATAGGATTCTCTTAAAACGTTTGGCATTAGAGTTTCAAACTAACATACTGGAATTCCATTCATATATGATTATGAAAAATAAACTTTACTCATGTACGTATTTGCAAATAGTCATTAAAATTGAGAATGGAAATGGGGAATGTGTCAAAGAGCAACATCCCGACCATAGAACATACAACAGCCGAAGGCCACCAATGGATCATTAATTCAGCGAGAAACTTCAGCTGGCTGGCCCCTTAAATATGTAGACTAGTTCAGTGATAATGGACGTAATACTAAACTCCGAATTATACACAAGACACTAACATAAAAAATCATACAAGACTATATTCATTTGATTAATGTGCACGTCATGCTAGTCGAATCTAAATAATTTAAAATGAGACTATGTTATTTTTATGCCCCAGTAGAGGGGCATTATGTTTTCTGGTCTGTGCGTCCGTTCGTTCGTTCGTCCGTTCGTTCGTTCGTTCGTTCGTTCGTCCGTCTGTCCCGCTTCAGGTTAAAGTTTTTGGTCGAGGTAGTTTTTGATGAAGTTGAAGTCCAATCGACTTCAAACTTGGTACACATGTTCCCTATGATATGATCTTTCTAATTTTAATGCCAAATTAGAGATTTTACCCCAATTTCACGGTCCACTGAACATAGAAAATGATAGTGCGAGTGGGGCATTCGTGTACTGAGGACACATTCTTGTTTTATATAAAATAATAACTGATTAATAAATTTTTTAAATCAACATTTATTGTGCTGAAATTTGCACTTTATTAAGTTTTAACTGACAGAAATGAAAAGGAAAACACTGTAAAAGATGAGAGATTTGGAAGTGTAAAATCAATACTGCAGATACATAATTTATTGATGCCAACAACTTTCAACTTCATGAACTGGTTGCTCTTTTTATGTGATGCTTTGTAATAGTATTAAAATTATAAATTAAGAAAATAAATTGATCAAATGATACTTCCCCCAAATCTGACAATCAATCTCGCTGACTTCTTTACCTTGATGTAAAAATCATTGGATGAGAATTATCAACCGTGCTAGGGGTTACAGGATGCATATCTCTGGTGGAGTTGGCGCTGATTACCCTTCCGGAGCACCGTAGGTCAGCCTAGGTATGAGAAACACGATGGTTACGGTACCACTAGTTGAGCTACTTGCCCTTCTGGAGCAGCTTAGCTCATCCTATGTATGAGCAATACGATGGATGCATCTATGGGAGCTACTTGTCCTTCTTGAGCAGCTTATTTCACAATACGATGGGTACCTCTTGCGGAGCTAATTGTCCTTCTGAAGCAGCTTAGTTCTACCTATGTATGAGCAGCGTGATGGTACTTCTTGTGATCTGCATGCTTTCCCTTCTGGTGCAACTTAGTACACCCAATGCAAAATAGGAGCAACACGATGGGTACCTCTAGTGGCTTTCCCTTCTGGGTAATCTGACTTCACCTTGGGTAGGAAAAACACTATGGGCACATTTAGTAGAGCTGCTTTCCCTTCAGAGGCAACTTACTTCACCCTAGGTAGGAACAACACTATGGGCACCTCTAGAGGAGCTGCTTCCCCTTCAGGGGCAACTTACTGCACCGTAGGTAGGAAAAACACTATGGGCACCTCTAGTGGAGCTGTTTTCCCTTCAGGGACAACTTACTTCATCTTAGGTAGGAAAAACACTATGGGTACCTCTAGTGGAGCTGTTTTCCCTTCAGGGGCAACTTACTTCATCCTAGGTTGAAAAAACACTATGGGTACCTCTAGTGGAGCTGTTTTCCCTTCAGGGGCAACTTACTGCACCGTAGGTAGGAAAAACACTATGGGCACCTCTAGTGGAGCTGTTTTCCCTTCAGGGGCAACTTACTTCATCCTAGGTAAGAAAAACACTATGGGCACCTCTAGTGGAGCTGTTTTCCCTCAGGGGCAACTTACTTCATCTTAGGTAGGAAAAACACTATGGGTACCTCTAGTGGAGCTGTTTTCCCTTCAGGGGCAACTTACTTCATCCTAGGTAAGAAAAACACTATGGGCACCTCTAGTGGAGCTGTTTTCCCTCAGGGGCAACTTACTTCATCTTAGGTAGGAAAAACACTATGGGTACCTCTAGTGGAGCTGTTTTCCCTTCAGGGGCAACTTACTTCATCCTAGGTAGGAAAAACACTATGTACCTCTAGTGGAGCTGCTTTCCCTTCAGGGCCAACTTACTTCATCCTAGGTAGGAAAAACACTATTGGTACCTCTAGTGGAGCTGTTTTCCCTTCAGGGGCAACTTACTTCATCCTAGGTAGGAAAAACACTGGGTACCTCTAGTGGAGCTGCTTTCCATTCAGGGGCAACTTACTTCACCGTAGGTAGGAAAAACACTATGGGTACCTCTAGTGGAGCTGTTTTCTCTTCAGGGGCAACTTACTTCATCATAGGTAGGAAAAACACTATGGGTACCTCTAGTGGAGCTGCTTCCCTCCAGGGGCAACTTACTTCACCGTAGGTAGGAAAAACACGATGGGTACCTCTAGTGGAGCTGTTTTCCCTCCAGGGGCAACTTACTTCATCCTAGGTAGAAAAAACACTATGGATACCTCTAGTGGAGCTGTTTTCCCTTCAGGGGCAACTTACTTCACCCAAGGTAGGAAAAACACTATGGGTACCTCTAGTAGAGCTGCTTTCCCTTCTAAAGTAGCTTTGTTGATTCTAGGTAGGAGCAAAACGATGGGTACATTTAGTTGAACTGTTTACCATTATGAAGCAGCTTAGTTCACCCTAATATGGAGCAACACAATTGGTACCTCTAGCGGAGCTGCTTTCCCTCCTTGAGCACCTGGGTTCACCCTACTTAGGAAAATCACGATGAATTTCTCTAGGGAAGCTGCTTAACCTACTGGAGCCCCTTAGTCTACGATAGGTAGGTGAAACGAAATAGGTACCTCTAGTGGAGCTAATTACCTGCATGGAGCAGCTTAGTTCATCCTAGGTAGGAGCAGTACGTGGGTATCTCTAGTGGAGCTGCTTTTCCTTCTGGAGCACCTAAGATCCCTTAAGTGGAAAAATACGAGTGGTATTTCTAATGAAGCTGCTTTCCCATCTGGGACAGCAACCTAGGTAGGATCACCACGATGGGTACCTCTAGTAGAGCTAATTACCAGCCTGGAGCAGCTTAGTTCATCCTAGGTAAGATCAGTACGTGGGTACCTCTACTGCAGCTGCTTTCCCCCTGGAGCACCTTAGATCACCCTAAGTGGAAAACACGAGTGGTATCTCTTTTGAAGCTGCTTTCCCTTTTGGGGCAACTATCTAGGTAGGATCACAACGATTGTTACCTCTAGTTGAGCTGCTATCTCTTCTGATTGATTCCTTATTGAAATCCGATGCCTTGATTGTTTTATCCGTTGTACAATATGATCTAGATTTAGTGAATTCACAGAAGGGAATTTTAACTAATCAAATGCTGCTTTATACCCGGTATGACTTTGTTCTTTCGTTTATTTATTAGAAATACACAGGCCTTTTGCCCCCCCACCCCCCACCTTATGATGAAACCAATACTTAGTGGAGCTGTTTTTATGAGACCCCTACCGACAAAGTCGAAGGGGACCATTAATTTGCACTACGTCTGTCTGTCTGTCTGTCCGTCCATCAGTCCGGCATATAAGTATTACACATGTTTTTTTATTCACGCTGGAAGATATTGATTTGATAATTGGTGTATTGTTTTATCATGACAAGTTGCAGATCAAGTTCGAATATTGTTCCAGTCTGATAATTTTGTGCAGAGTTATGGTAGCTTGGCATAGAAAATTCACTAAAATTATCAGTGTTCCGCACTTGCTTTTGTCATCCTTGATGATATTGATTTAATAATTGGGTTAAAAGTTTATCATTACAAATTACAGTTCAAGTTTAAATTTTGTTCCCGGTCTGATGATTTTGTGCATAGTTATGATCCTTGGACTTAAAAATTCACTAAAATAATCAGTTTCGTCATGCTTGAAGCTATATTGTCTTCATATTTGTTATATAGTTTACATCATGACACGGTATAAATAAAGTTAGAATTTTGTTCCAATACAACGAATTTTAAACCGGTAGGGGACTGTGTATTGCCATTCAATACTCACAAAATGCTTGTTTACTGTACGGTATCTTGGTAAGGCTCATTTAGACCGTACCCTTGTCTCTATGTCTGCTTTCCAGTCATCTTTTGGCAAGATTATCACAACTTCATTAATTTTATGTATTACCAAAGTGTTACCAGGGAATGTGTGAATTGATTATTAGCTATAAACATGCAGTATATAGATCTGAATATGAAATTAGATTTACGATTGCGAAAGAGTCAACTGTATATCCACTAGAGGCCAAATGCTGTAGACGTAAGCAACTATAGGTCGGTATGTGCCTTCAATAATGAACATAAATCTTATTGTATAACTAGCTGCTATAGAAGGCCCGAAATTACACACAATGTATAGTTACCGTCCAAATTGCTGCACCTTTCCATAATTCGAAGTGGCAGATCCTGGATTTTGAAAAAGGGAGGTCAGGACTTTTTAGATCTTAAATCTGGAAATACTTATTTGTATTATTATAGTTTCAGCAATGCAGAAATATCAATAAAATAGATGCAGCTTTTCCATTAATAATCTATTTAAAGTACCACACGTAAGAAAATATTTGTTTTAATAACATGGTCTAGAATACATTAACGCTGTATCGTTTAGGGATGCGAACTACCAATAGTTATTCTATATCATACTTTTTATTTTAGCCTGTAGATCAGTCATAACTATTTTCTGAAATTTTGTTGGTTATAAATTAGACCGTTTGATAGTTTTCTAATTTGAAATGTTTCACATTTTTCATCTCTATAATGTAGCACACCTTGCGGTATAAGTTTTATTCATTGTTGAAGGCCATACTGTTGCCTTCTTAATCATGCACAGTCCACCAATTACAGATGTGCTGATTATCAATTATAAAAATTTGATTTGCCAAATAATTCGCGCAATACAGCGTTATATTTTTTCAACCGCTCAATTAAGATAGGAAGGAAGTGACGATGACTGGAACCTAAATGCACGAAATATGTTCACAAAGACTAAAGTTTTTGACGGATATATGCAACGAACTCGAAATGTGTCCTTTGCATTGTATACTTAACATGCTTGCACCTTCTAGAAGTAGGCCTTTACTAATGTAGTTAGACATACTAAATACAAGAACACAACGAACCAAATATAATGACACAAATATTGAGCGCATGCACTTACCCTGAACTGATTACTAGTATATATATATATATATATATATATATATATATATATATATATATATATATATATATATATACAACTCGTCTAAACATCAACCCAACAATGTTAGATCTGTAAATTTGCTTTCGCAAATTTTTTGTTCTTCCCTCGCCGGGATTCGAACCCATATGCTACTGAGATATCGTGACACCAAATCGCCTGCACTGTAGCCGTCCCGCTAGACCACAAGACCACAAAAAACAAAGCTTTCGGTGGCTGTATGTTACCTTTCCTCGTCAGTTTTAATCTAGCGTCGTACTACAGTACATGATATATAAGGCATGGAGATGTTATTGTTACAGATCAGCTCAATTATCTATAGTAAAGGATCCTACAAATTAATGTAAGATACAGTCACAGAAAATAATTATATTTATAAGTACGTCTGAGTCAGTGACAACGCTACAACAGATTTATCCACCGGATCACCAGCAATGATGGTGATACATGGCTGTGTACATTATGTATATACAACTAGTCTAAACATCAACCCAACAATGTTAGATCTGTAAATTTGCTTTCGCAAATTTTTTGTTCTTCCCTCGCCGGGATTCGAACCCATGCTACTGAGATATCGTGACACCAAATCGCCTGCACTGTAGCCGTCCCGCTAGACCACACGACCACCTGGGCTTCACAAAAAATAAAGCTTTCGGTGGCTGTATGTTACCTTTCCTCGTCAGTTTTAATCTAGCGTCGTACTACAGTACATGATATAAAAGGCATGGAGATGTTATTGTTACAGATCAGCTCAATTATCTATAGTAAAGGATCCTACAAATTAATGTAGGATACAGTCACAGAAAATAATTATATTTATAAGTACGTCTGAGTCAGTGACAACTCTACAACAGATTTATCCACCGGATCACCAGCAATGATGGTGATACATGGCTGTGTACATTATGTATATACAACTAGTCTAAACATCAACCCAACAATGTTAGATCTGTAAATTTGCTTTAGCAAATTTTTTTGTTCTTCCCTCGCCGGGATTCGAACCCATGCTACTGAGATATCGTGACACCAAATCGCCTGCACTGGAGCCGTCCCGCTAGACCACACGACCACCTGGGCTTCACAAAAAATAAAGCTTTCGGTGGCTGTATGTTACCTTTCCTCGTCAGTTTTAATCTAGCGTCGTACTACAGTACATGATATAAAAGGCATGGAGATGTTATTGTTACAGATCAGCTCAATTATCTATAGTAAAGGATCCTACAAATTAATGTAAGATACTGTCACAGAAAATAATTATATTTATAAGTACGTCTGAGTCAGTGACAACTCTACAACAGATTTATCCACCGGATTACCAGCAATGATGGTGATACATGGCTGTGTACATTATGTATATACAACTTGTCTAAACATCAACCCAACAATGTTAGATCTGTAAATTTGCTTTCGCAAATTTTTTGTTCTTCATATATATATGAATAAAAACGATGCTATGTTACGTGGCATACAAATTTTGCGTCAAATAAACAACAACCAAACGGTAGTGTCTACCAAAATTCTTTTAAAACATTTTTGTTATCATTTACAATAGTTAAGCCATTACCTTGCATATCATCTTTCTCACCAAAAAAAGGCATATTACGCATTCGAGTCACTATAACACACTGTATAAGATAAATAAAAAACAACGATAAGCACATGAAATAGGAAATCTAATATCTATTTTAAGAATTTTTTAAATCTATTTTTAAAACACAAACTTTACATTGAATAAATATAGTTTTTAAAGAAATTCGTTGCAAATTTTGAAGATAGTGTATGATTATAAATAGAAAATGACATTCTGTATAAAGTGAAACTGACAAAATTTTTATCTATAAATTACATTGAAAAGTAATGATCGAGTACTTGCCTTATTTGACTTACTTTGCAGTATGGGTTTTGCATGTTTTGCATGTTTACGCAGTAGCATAAAGGCGTCAGACCACCAATTAAAAATCCCTTTCTGTTCAACCGAATTTTGCTTTTTACAGCTTTCTAAATATCTTACCTTAAGTTTAACTTCATAGAAACCAGGTACATCCTGTTTGTACATGTATCAGCTTTCTACATGCCATTTTTTTCAGCATACCTTTACCTCTAGGAAAAAAACTGACCTTCGAATAGAGGTAGTCTAAAAACAACCCCTGGTTTTCTGGAAATCTTCAATTAGTATACCTTTGCCACTGGACGTTAAGCAACCAACAATCAATCAATCAATCAATCAATCAATTAGTATACTAAATATATGGAGCGCATTAAATTAATCCTAAATTTTTAATGCAAACGCATAGACAAGCGAATCTTGGGTCAAAATGGTCTACATATATTTCTCTTTTACCGAAACCTTCATTTCTGCAAATTTGTTGGTTAGTTTAAGTACACAAATGAGATCAAAAGCAATAGTTTGTGTCGGAGTAGCCTGGTTCATGGTGTTAGAGATAATTACAGTACGATAAGGGGTGAGATATTATGAATTGGAATAGTGATTCAAAGTCTTAAGAAGTTGAGGTATTAAGGGTGTATATTTCTTAAGGTATAAAGTCATGAGGTAATAGGGGGAGGCGTGTTGGGGGAGGGGGTAGAGAGATTCATGGTAGAAATGATAATTTAAGAGAGATAAGAACATTCGGTATAAAGGTTATATGCGGTATTGATGATATTAAAGATGAAATTAGCGATGTCAACAACGGTCTTTCGTAGTATACATCTATATCTTGTTGAAAGACGCATTTGGACCTTTTCTTGATTTTGTTTAGTTACATAGATATAAGAAGATGTGGTATAAGTGACAATGAGACAACTCTCCATGCAAGTCACAATTTATAAAAGTAAACCATTAAAGGTCAAAGTATACATTTATATATCGTTGAGTTGATATCAAATTGATAAAATCATAAAATAATGTTATCAGAATTCGTAAGCTATCGTACAAGGAAGCAGGAAACGTTTTTGGGCAGTCGACGTATTCGGAAATGATCAGATTAAAACCATCAGAAATTTTCTATTCACAGGACTCTATTTCAAACAGGTGGGGTCTACACACACCTTACAGTGATAAATTTATAGGGGAAACATTGGATGAACTGTTAACAGGATCAGTTTCACTAGATGATATTCCAATTATTACCGCTGTAATTATAAATGGAAAGTTACACACAACTGATAATCGAAGACTGTGGGTCTTTCGAAAAGCCGAAGAATTTGGATATTTACATGAAATCGAAGTGTTTCAAGGTACACAACAAAATTTCAGAACTAAACGAGGGACCAAATTTACAACGAATAATGATGGAATTTCGATAAGGATTCGAGGAGACCCAGGAGGTAGACATTGGAGAACATGGAAACCAAACACATCCATTACATGTCAGGCGAGGAATGATATTGAAGATTCTATCTGTAACAAAACAGTTATAGCGGCTCAATACCCAAATATAAACACATCATCATATAGAAATTACAATTGTTCAAAGCCGCGTTCTGTCTGCAAAAATAATGTTTCAAGACATTTTTTGAGGGAAGATGATTATTGTGAATCTCCATTAGCCGAAACAAAAGTTCAATTGTCTAGAAATACTAGATCAAACCATGAACAAGAGGCAATACTATGCTATAATTCATCTTTCGAGTCAACCTCTAGATTTCGTTCTTTACGAGTTCATGAACCTTCTGTAAATCAAAACAGGACAAAAACTAGTCGATATGATAAGGCATTTTCGAGCAACTGTGAATCTACGTTTTCAGACAGAAAACTTCAATTTGTGAATCATAGTAGGAGGAATGGAATTCAAGAATACTTTGGTATCAAAACATTTACTGAGAATCAACATCAAAGTCCATACAAATCATCATATGGTAAAGCTAAATATACAAGACCTAGTTACGTCTGTGAGAATGCCTTTTTAAGTCCTAGTTTTCGTGAATCTACAGTATCAAATAAACAAACTGAGTGTCCAACTTTTGTAAGATCCAAAGCTGAAGAAGAGGCAACACTAAGAAATAAATCCTCTTTCGAACCAACCTTTAGAAAAACTTCATTGCGTATCTATGAACCTCCTGTGAAACATAGAAGAACGAATGATATTCAAGATGCTTTCTGCAATAACACATTTACCGCGGATCAATATCAAAGCACATACAAATCATCATATGGCAATGCCAATTATCCAAGGCCTAGTTATGTCTGTGAGAGTGTCTTTTCAAGTCCTTGTTTTCGGGGAGATAATCATGTTTCGAGCAACACAGAATATATACTTTCTGACAAAGAAATTCAATATACAACTTTTATAAGATCAAACGCTGAAAAAGAGGCAACACTAAGAAATAAATCTTCTTTCGAGCCAACCTCAAGAAAACGTTCGTTTCGTGGCTATGAACCTCTTGTTAATCAAATAAGGAATAATGCTATTCAAGATGCTTTCTGCAATAACACATTTACCGCGGATCAACATCAAAATACATACAAATCATCATATGACAATGCCATTTATTCAAGGCCTATCTATGTCTGTGAGAGTGCCCTTTCAAGTCCTAGTTTTCGGGAAGATAATAATTTGTCAATCGACACAGAATCTACACTTTCTGACAAAGAATTTCAATATACAACTTTTATAAAATCAAACTCTGAAGAAGAGGAAACACTAAGAAATAAATCTGCTTTCGAACCAACCTTAAGAAAAACTTCGTTACGTATCTGTGAACCTCCTGTGAAACATAGAAGAACGAATGATATTCAAGATGCTTTCTGCAATAACACATTTACCGCGGATCAACATCAAAGTACATACAAATCATCATATGGTAATGCCAATTATCCAAGGCCTAGTTATGTCTGTGAGAATGCCTTTTCAAGTCCTTGTTTTCGAGGAGATTTTTCGAGCAACACAGAATCTCCACCTTACGACAAAGAAATTCAATATACAACTTCAAAAGCTGAAAAAGAGGCAATACTGAGAAGTAAATCTTCTTTCGAACCAACCTTTACAAAATCGTTACGTCTGCATGAGCCTCCTGTGAAAGAAAGAAGAAAGAAAGCTATTCAATATTCATTAGGTCATATAACAGATACAGTGGTTCACCATAAAAAAACATATGTTAATGACAATTATTCAAGGCCTAGTTGTGTCGGTGACAATGCTTTTTCAAGTCTTCGTTTTCGGGGAGATAATCATTTTTCGAACAACCGTACATCTTTAGTATCCGACAAAGAATTTCAGTTTTCAAGAATACATAAATTAAACGCGGTAGAAGAGAGAAAGCCAAGACGTAAATCGTCTTTCCAGTCAACTTTAAAAAGAAAATCCGCGATACCTGAACCTCTTTTAAACTAACCACACTAGAACGAACGATGATCTATATTCATTCTATTGCAAAACTGTTACTGATCACGAGGCTCCACACCGAAGCATGTACAAATCATCATATACTTATTTCTAATTGGCAACACCGTAAATCACTGGTATTCCAAAAAGATTTTTAAGAAAAGAAATTTCAAAGCGGAAGAAACGTTTACTTTATGCGAAACCTTGTTACGTCTTCAACCACCTCTCTAAAATAATAGGAGAACATACATTATTCAAGATTCCTTCTATAATAAATCAGTTAGGCTAGCTGAACATTCAAGTATATGTGAATCATCATTTATTTATTACAATGCACCAAAGGCTAGTTCTCGATGTCCAAGTGACATTACTTTTTCGAGTAACTGTAATACTCAAGTAAAGGACAAAGAATTTCAGTTTTCAACTATAATAAAATCAAAAGCTAAGGAAGAAATATCATTATGTAATCAATATCCTTTCGTATCAACCTTAATATAAATTTCGTTACGTGTCCAAAGACGTCATGCGCATAACAGTGGGACAGAGGTTATCAAAACGTTTCCTGTAACAAAAAAGTTCATCAGACTGGAAGAAAGAAAAAAAAAAGTTAGTTAAAAGTTTTCTGCAAAATAGAAATTACTATCATTGATAGTATAATGATGTCTTTGATTATGCTTTATTACCCGATAAAGTACTTCAGTTTGTCAAAAAGAACATAACAGCAATATATAGTTAATCTACTTACGATTCAACTTTAATCAAAATGTCTTTGAGTGTCAAAAGAACAAATTAAATGAAAACAATATATGCAGGGTATTAAAAATTCTCTGAGGAAAAAGACAACATGACAAAGATATTCACCCATCAAAAAAACTAGAAAAACTAAGTCATAAACGTGTGTTGTTTTCTTTGAAACTACAGTTGTATGAACAAGGCAAAATCAGTTCTTCCGTGCCAAATTGACAAGAAAAAATAACAATTCCTACCGTATTATTAGGTGAGAATAAATTGATATGATGGCGCGTTTGCCATACAAGAATTTCAAATGTTGGCTTGGGCATTTTTAGGGGCCAGCTGAAGGACGCCTCCGGGTGCGGGAGTTTCTCACTACATTTAAGACCCATTGGTGGCCTTCGGCTGTTGTCTACTCTATAGTCGGGTTGTTGTCGCTTTGACACATTCCCCATTTCCTTTCTCAATCTTATTTGCCGTATATGAAACATATCTTTACACTCTGGGAATGTTGATTTCACGAGAAAAATCTAATGTCATACAGAAGGATGAAGAGTATTCCATAGTTGAATGCTTTCCCTTGAAGAAATGACAGCTAATATTTTCAGTGTTTAACATAACAAGATAAAAGAGGGATACGTGCAATTACGATGAGAGGGTACAGTTTTTCTATATTTTTTTTTTATATTAAACCAACAAAGTAAGTAGATATTTAAATCATCCTTTCGGCCTTGGCCTCATAGCTTTTTCATTGGAAATATTACCACAGCGCCTTAGTAGTTTTATTTTTAACATACTTATTATGTATTTGATGACGATAAATAAAGTGTATTGGCTCTTCTAGAATATAAATAGCTTACTATTGCGTCTTTACAAAACATCTGTTGGAGGTACACTGATTTACATTTTGTTCTGTATTATCATTAGATGGTACATTGTCAGCACTTAGAAAGTAAAGAAAAGAAACAAATATTAAGGTTTCAATATGAAAGCATTTCGTCATATCTCTAATTGCTATATATGCGTAAATATAATGTTATTGCATGCAATGGAATATTTACAAATGTAAGATAGAATATTACAGTAAAAAGTTAACGTTAACTGTACCAAGTGTATTGCTGCAGTTACGCAGTTCGACAATTTCTCTTCAAACTTTGGTCCTTGTGTCACAAATGCGGACAGGAATAGTGCCAACTTCAATTTTTGTCTGAACTTACACAAATATTACTCTCAGGCAATGTTGATCTTAATTGAACTTGGATTTTCTGTGTAGATCTCATTTTGTCTTCTAACAATTGTACGTACTTGTACATATCGAAATGCTCTTTTATTAGAGAGTTATTGTACATTAGGGTACACAAGACAAGTGCTTCAGATGCTCTAAATTTATAAAAAAAAGAGTTATTTTCATTTATACATTATGTTTAAACATTGCAAAGTTTTAAAACCCTACTCAAATTATACTTGAAATATAATTATTTTTAAAAAACAACCAGGGCAAAACTCTTGAAGTTAAATGGGTACCTAAACATATTGATAATCAAAATATTGTTTGCGTTTCATAGTAGACCTGCTATGAAGCAAACGTGAATTACTACCGGAAGCATTTTCAAACATCAGAGTGATTTGGACAGTATACCTTCCAGGTCGATAAAGGCAAAGCATAATGTTTACAAGACAAGTGTTTCCAATGTAGAACTAGTCCGTCATCATCTTGTCACACATATTTGTTGATATGCAGGACAAAGTCTAACTGAATAAGGAAGAAAAAAGGTAATTAAGTTTTTTTTATCGGCGTTTGTTTCCAATTATAGCAGATTAGATATAAAAGTTAGCCAAACACTAGACATTTGGATTTTCTACTAAAATATATCATATAGATATATTGACCCATCCGTAAGAACAGGTCCCATCAGACGCATCATTGGTATATGTCATATGTTGTGTTTAATATGGAACAGACTATATTGTCTAGCTTTAAATCTTTATTTGAATTTAACCATTTGAGGTATATCTACTACTTTATTGATTCTTTTATGTGGACTCCAAGTTTTATTGTATTCACATTGCTCACTATCTGACTTAATTTTATTGGCATTATTGATACTACACAGGAGATCATTTGCTGTCTCCTATTTTTGACATTTAAAAGTTTTACTCATGTCCGTCTGTTGGTCCTTCCGTCCGTCCTATAATTAGTTTCCGTTCCATCACGTTAATTTTCCTTATAAGCAAGCGTGGGCACGATCTTTTTCCAATTCCTTCGTGCATCCTCTATTATAAAAAAAGAAGATGTGGTATGATAATGAGACAACTCTTGTCAACTACTATGTCTGTTTGTTTTTTTTACACATTATTGCCAATTTAATGGAATTTTATGCGACAGTCATACAAATGAGAGGTTTAGCTAGCTATAAAACCAGGCTAAATCCACTATTTTCTGTATAATGAAATGGCTCTACCAAATCATGAATGTATTCCATTTGTTTGATGTTTTTGAGTTTTTGATTTTGCCATTTGATAAGGGACTTACCGTTTTTTATTTTCAATGAAGTTTGTTATTTTACCTTTTAACCTTGTAAGTACAAAAAGCTTTATATACATGTTGTATACATGATTACATGTAATGATCTAATATATATGACATGCTTCCAAATTTAATATCAAACAAATTGATATTACAAAATTTCAAGACAAAATTAGAATGTTTTTGTAATATTTGATTACGGAAAATACATTCAAAGATCTTTGACAATGTTACATTCAGATCACTGGTTTTGAAAGAACTCAAAATATTCTATTTTTTAAATGTTCCTACGCATATTTCATGAAATTAAATACTGTACAAGGAAGTAGGACACATTTTCGCTTGGTGGTTATGTCTAAAATGGTACAGCTAAAACCATCCGAAATTTTCTACTCGCAGGACACTATTTCAAACAGATTTGGTCGACAACCATTTTGCAAAGAAAGACTTCTAGGGACAACAGTAGACGAATTGCTATCTAAATCAATTGTTGTGGAATGGTAAAACGTAGAATCATACCCTTATATAAACTATAAAAATTGAAAAAAATATTGGTGAACGTTCTATAAAAAAAATTGTTCCAAACAAATTACGCATAAACTGAAGGAAATGTGTTAAATCAAGATGGACGATTTAGACAAAATGGTATCCTATCTAATTAGGAGTAAAGATAAATGGAAAAGGAAAATTTCAGAAATTAGCTATAGGTTTTTGCGAATTATAGTTTGTAATTCTTTGTAGATATTCGTCGTATGTGGAAAGTGATCGTTGACTTCATTTTTAAGGCATGAAACGGCCTGTGGCTCAAGTATTTTTCATGCAGCAATTAATAATTTTTTTCTACGTATGCTTGTAAATTTTCATTTAATTTTATTGATTGCAAAACGGAGGTCAACGTTCAATATTGACATTTTTTTTTATTTTCCATTCAGCAGTTTTATGGTCTTTATTTAATGGCACGTTTTGTCGTTCCATGGAAAAGCTTAAAAACCGTAAAGCCATGCCTCTCAAATGTCAGGATGTTGTTACTGATGACAAACACTTATTTTATGTTGTTTATTTGCGAGTTTTGTTTTGGTTTTGCTGTTAATAAGTTATAGAACTCAAATGATAATAATCAGATACTTTATGCTATTTTCTTGCTCTAACATGTCTAACATGGGAACCGTTCTATCAACACTATTCAAATAACGACCGTTTACTGAATCTAGTAGTTCACGTAAAATAGAAATTTAAATTGATGGAGATCAAACGTTATAATGCATGGACAATTGGTTCTGATGTTGTTTACAAACATACGTGTTGTTCATTCAATGATAAGGTAAACCGCATTGTTTTATACTTAAAGGTATAGTGTTCCATATGTTATGATGATACAGGGAAGACATATTTAGAATATATTTTAAAAGTTCGAAGATATCTTAACTTTGCTTTGTATTTTGTTTATTTCTAAAGCTACATTTTTGTACTTCAACCATAGACAAATATATTTGTTCAAGAAGATAACTAGGTCGAAATATTTCGTGTCGAGTATCAATCTATGTTACGATTAAAATATTACCTGTAAGTTATATATAGACCAATTTTCTGAAAACATTTCAAAAAAGTTTCATTGCGGAAGTTATCAATAGGTGTATTTCTGAAAAAAAAAAGATTAATGTGCACAAAGTGAAACAAGCCTTACTACAAGGATACATAAACACACAAAATATCTTTGTACTATTTCATGACCCTTTCTTGAAAGATATAAACAATTACTTCGTATCATCAACATATCTATTATAAATTGATTCGTTACGTTTATTGGGAGTACAAAATTACCCAGAGCAGACGAAGAAGAATACATTTATTAGTTGGATTACTAAAAAGTAAAATCATAAAAATACTGAATACTGAAATTAAAAAAGGAAAGTCCCTAATTATTAAATGGCAAAATCAAATGACATTTATAACACATCAAACGAAGGGATAACAATAGGAATATAGATTGAACTATCTCTTACTGAATGCCACAAATTGACCTCTGTTTGTCTTTTATCATCTTTTTTGTATCGTTGGGTTGCTATGTAATGAAATTATTTATATTATATTATTCTATTATATTCTGTTCTAACTAATTTATATATAATATAATATGTTATAAAAGAGTGAATGTTATATGATATGATAGATAAAATAATACTATCCGATTTTGAAGTTCCAGGTTTAAACGAGAATCAGAATCAATAGAAACATGTCATTAACTAAAAGTACCACTTCAGTTACGAAAAAATCTCAAATGTAAGGGAAGCAATTCTTCACGTTAACATGGTTAAGTTATAGTGAAAGTAGAATATTTTCAGGATATCTTTTTAATCTCAATTATATACTAAGTCTTTATGATAAAATTTAGCTGTTGTGATAGAAAAATGAAAGGTTTTAAGAAGGATGTTTAATGAAGTCGACTTATTTGGGAATAATGAAGTTAAAACCATCGGAAATATTCTTTTCACAGGACTCTATTTCAAACAAATGGGGCGAACAATCATCTTGCAGATCAAAATTGATAGGGGAAACGTTGGATGAATTGTTAACTGAACATATTGCAGTGAAGGACATTCCAAATATAACGGTTGTAATAAAAGATGGAAAGTTTTACACAGCTGACAATCGGCGACTTTGGTCTTTCGAAAAGCCGAAGAATTGGGATTTTGTTGCAATCGAAGTTGATCATGTTACACGGCGAGATGTCAAACGGAAAACATTTACATCGAAAAATGGCGGAATTTCGATAAAGATTCGAGGATCTGGAGATCCTGGAGGTCAAATGTGGAGAACATGGAAACCAAACTCAAAACAGGATATCAATGAAACTACAGAAAAATTGGCATTGCGTTCACATGTAATTTATAAAAGTAAGAGTAATGTTATTCAAAACTATTTCTGTAGCAAAACAGTTAACGGGACTCAATGTCCAAGTACATACAATTCATCATACAATAATTACAATTCGGCAATTCCTGATGTCAGGTGTGATAATTCTTTTTCGGTCAACCGTGAAACTCCGGATCCATTATTGACATCAAAAATTCTGCTACCAAGTGTAAAAACAACAAAAGTTGATGAAAAGGCAACAAAACATACAACATCCTCTTTCGATTCAATGTATATGAAATCTTTGTTACGTGTCGGAGGACCTACTGTATATCAAGGTAATACAAATGTTACTCAAGATTTCTACAGTCCAAATATACATAAACATACATTATCGAGCAGTAGTGATTCTCCACTATCCTCCACAGTAATTCCACATTCAAGTATAAAAAGGTCAACAGCTAAAGAAGATTCAACAAGACGAAGTACATCTTCTGTCGAGTCAAGAAATAGAACAACTTCTTTACGGGTCCATGGAGCTTTTATTAATCAAAATAAACCGAATTTTAATCAAAATCCCTTCTGGAACAACACGTTCACCAAGGCTCAACTTAGACGTACATTCAAATATTCAGATAGTGATTGTATTTCTGCTAGGCCTGATGTTTTATGTGACAACGAGTTGTTGGGCATTTGTGAAGCATCTTCTTCTTCTTTCTGTAACTTCCTTTTATGGCTAAGAGAACATGCATTGCTTTATTTTTTCATTGGACTGTTATTATATCGACGAAAAAGTATAAAAAGAACATCATTTGAAGAGGAGCCATCAATACGGAGTACATCTTCTTTCGAGTCAAGCAAAAGAAACACTTTGTTGCGTGTACAAGGACCCATTATTAAACAAGGTCGGACTAGTGTTAATCGACATCCCTTCTGTATCGAACCAGTTACCGAGGCTCAAGATGTAAGTACATACATACTAGTAAACAGTAAAAACAATTCAGACAAACCTGATTTTCTGTGTGTTAATGATGTTTGGAGCAACAGTGAATCTATAATACCCAACAAAGAAATTCTACATTCAGGCCCCAAAAAATCAATAGACGAAGAGGAGCCATCACTTGGAAGTAAACCTTCTTCCAAGGCCAGGAATAGAAACACGTTGTTACGTGTCGAAGGACGTTTTATTAAACAAAAAGCGACGAAGGTTAATCAATGTTCCGTCTGTAACAACACTTGTACAGTGTCTAAACATACAAGTATAAACAAATTATCATATAGTGATGACAGTTTTGCTAAGATGGATGTTCGATGTGACTATGATTTTTTGGGACACTGTGAATCTTCTTCTGCTTCTTTTTGTAACTTCCTTTTGTGGTTAGGAGCACAGCAATTTCTGGACTTTTTCAGTGTGCTTATAAAACAGGGACAAACATAGCTTAACTAACTATCAAATTATTACCGTTTAAGACGCACTTTCTTGTAACATTCAAATCCATATGCATTGAATGAATGTTCTGTAATGTTGGAGCGTTTAGCTGAGTTAACCCCTTCCAGAGTTGGACATCTTTTTCAAAAATGTTGGAGTTTGTCTTCTTTGAGTTTGCATAACGGTCGAAGTGTATCTGTACAACCTATATTAAATACAGGTTTTGCTTTATTGGCTTGTAAGAGGTAGGTTCTGGTTAGAATCCTAATTTTGTTATAAATTTCATTCTTTCCCATTAATTTTGTGTTGCAGTTTCCCAAACTGGATATATTTCTCCATTGCGAATATGGTCAATACCTAGCTAATTTAGAGTTGACTTCTCTGAACTAAGTGACATACATTCAATGATCTAAAACTTATTTCTAGCAGATCTAACAATTTGTTTCCCTTTTACTTTTATTGGGAGACTAGAAGATCTTCCAGGTAAGGTAGATTATATTGACGAAGGATATTTCAGTTATGTGAAGCAACGTTCAGTTGCTTGTTTTTATTTGGTAGTGGCTCAATTGTTATTTGTGAAGCTCAGCTACAACATGTATAGGGAGAGCGCTAAGTAGGGAGTATACTGCTTCCCTGACGCTGTTCTTTTTTTGTTTTATAAAATTTAAATAGTTTTTAAAACGAATAAGTTGAAATTACACAAGACATTGATTTATGAAAAAGAAGATGTATGATTGCCAATTAGTCAACTTGCCACACGAGACCAACATGACACAGAAATTAACAACTAAAGGTCACCATACGACTTTCAACAATGAGCAAAGCCTATACCGCATAGTCAGATATAAAAGGCCCCGAAATAACAATGCAAAACAATTCAAACGAGAAAACTAACGGCCTTATTTATATAAAAAAATGAACGAAATACAAATGTGTAACGCATAAACAAACGACAACCACTGAGTTTGGCCAGTAGTTAGAATTAAAACTTAAAGGCTGAAGAGCAAGTGAGGTTAAATATAGATTCCATAGATATTTAAGAAAATGTTTGAATTCAACCATTTGTTCCAATATTCTACCGTCTTAACCATTTTGACAGACTGGTGTTTTTCTGAAAGTGATAATTTCAAATGTTCTGGTAATAGTTCATATTCGTCTCCGGTCTTGACGGAATTCAGATTTTGAATATATTCTAAGATTTCTGTTGTATTATTTTCCAACAGTTCCTTAATTATATCGCAACACAGTTAGCAAATGTGAAGATATTCCTCAGTACAATAATTTTCGTTCATGGGTTGGCAAGGTTTTTATAATAATCTACAAGAACTGCTCTTTGTTGGTCTGAACTCTTAATCTTCGTGATACTAACCAGAGTAACAAAATGTTTGCTACAGCAAACATTTTCGTTTTATAAGTTTGAACGAGTCTTTTTATGAAAGTTTCCGTTCGAGTCGAGTTGATTGTAGAAATATTCCTCTTTATGACTCGTTCTTCCCGAAATATTTAGCTGGCATTATAAATGTCTCTCTTAAGTTGTTTGGAAGAATTTTCTGAGCCTTTTCGTCCACCTTTGCGCCCCATATTATGTCTTTGTTGCCTAATGCTTAGTCAATTTTTGGTTTCCACCGAGACGTTGAGCTTCGCCTCGTTATGCATAATCACACATTTTTGCTTTTTAAAGGCAATGAATTATATTTCCAACAAGTTCCGTAAAAGTTAAATCTAATGGTTGTTGTTTTATGAAGGAAAGCTTTAATTGGTTTAATATTCATTGTGTCAGTATTTAATCTATTTGAGGTGATTGTACTTCGTTGGTTGTTGTTTTATGAAGGAAAGCTTTAATTGGCTTAATATTCATTGTGTCAGTATTTAATCTATTTGAGGTGATTGTACTTCGTTGGGGTATTAGAAAGTGTCGTTTTCCGAATGATTGTCCTGATTAAAATCTACATTTGTTTTAGTTTCGGGGGTTATTGGGAGTCTATCATGGGGTTATATTGTTCGATAAGATGTCCATTTAACATTGTTTAAAACACCACCACATAGGACACTAGTGTTTTCTGTGTGACTCATTGTCTATACCTTTTTCTTTTTGAATGTTTTGTGAATTTTGGCAAAAAACGGTGGCGTGCAGATATTTATTAAAAATGCTATAATGTTTTCTATTTCTACGTCTGTTCTACTTATATAGCATATTTCGTGAATTACCATCTGGAAGTTTGGGAATAACTTTTATTTCTGAGAAGTCGGCAACTGCAGAGTTCGACAACATGTTACCCATACTTATTGGACCTCAGTGTGCTTCAAAATTTGGTACGGATTTGATGTCGTGAAAACGTGAAAAAATATGTAATGGAAAACGTTTTTAAAGAAATTTGTTTCGTATCCAATATCCATTACTCTTCCAGGCATATAATAAATTAAGGCCTGACAATGTCTCTCAGATATTTAAGGATTGATTTGTCAACCTCCATTTATTTAATGGTATTATCATCAAATTAAGGTCTGGATTCTGACTTATATTTTGTGCTTATTGCTATTGAGTAAGGTAAAACAATGATGTGTAGGATTAGTTTTATTCCATTTTTGTTGGAGGAAGATCTTGATTTGGAGCAGAAGACTGGTGTGGTTTGTTTCATTGATCTATTGATTTTGCGTGTATTTTGAAGGTAATGGTTAAAGGTATCAGTCAGGTTTGCTTATTTTTCCAATGCTGACTTTACAAATTTCTGTTGATTCATTTTTATATGTCTTTGAATCTCTAGTATCCACTAAAGAAATTCAGCGTTCAAGTATAAAAAAAAAACGTTAAAGAAAAAACAACATGCGGAAAAAGTCTTCTTCCGAAGGATTCTTAAGAAGAACGTTGTTACTAGTCCAAGGAAATCTTGTAAATCAAAGGAGGATGAATGTTACTAAAGTTTCTATAGCAACAACACAGGCACCGATGCTCAACATCCAGGTAAACACATTTTACAACTTATCGCACAGTGTTTACATTTCTGCAATGCCTGATATCTATTGTTCTGAAACGTTTTTGGGCAAACGGTAAAATAACAAAATTACTGAACTCTAAAGGAAAATTGAATTCGGAAAATTCATTATCAAATGGCAATATCTAAAGTTCAAAAACATTAGACGAATTTAAACGACTGTCATTGTCCTGACTCGGTACAGGCAATTGAGAATTTTCAGTATCCGACAAACAAATTAAACGATCAAGTATAAAACGATCAGCTGCCGAAGAAGAGATAAAACTTGGATATAAATCTTTTTATTAAAAAATCCCTTTGTTACCATTCCAAGGAACTTAGTTGATTGAAGTAAGAGAAATCTTAATCAAAATCCCTTTAGGTACATACAAACTATCTTATACTAGTGCTGACTAAGTTTTTACAAAGTCTTATGTTTATGAAAAGTTTTTTCGAAAAAATCTGAATCTGAAGTGACCTAAATACTGTAGTTAGTATTCTGCAATCAGTCTTTTTGCCTGTCATCCCTTAGCAAAACCATTTTTTTGGTCAAAGACCTTATTCTTATAAAAGTAGGCCGGAAGTTATTTAATATTGGTGTCATAACAAAAAAGTTACTACGACTGAACTCCCATGCCAAGACAATTCGCAATACATAAATCTATATTCTTCTAGACAAAATTATTATCTGTAAAAATAGTTTTTCGAGTAACCTGAAATCTCAGGTACCCGATAACAGATTCAGCTTTCAAAACAAATTTAAGTTCTGACGTAAGAACAACTATATACAGTCAACATGCTCTCGATTCAACATTAAGCAAAACTTTTTTCCAAGGACCTCAATCTAATTAAAGCAGGAGAGATCATATTCAAAATTCTACCTGTATCAAAACATTTACTGAAACTGAAGGTCCAAGTATATAGAAATCACCAAATTGAAATTACTTTAG
Organism: Mytilus galloprovincialis; assembly: GCA_037788925.1. Classification (NCBI taxonomy): domain Eukaryota; kingdom Metazoa; phylum Mollusca; class Bivalvia; order Mytilida; family Mytilidae; genus Mytilus; species Mytilus galloprovincialis. The sequence goes on from CM075341.1 coordinate 27,010,269, forward strand.
TACAATGACTAGTTTTGTTTTTTATATTAAAAAATATAGAAAAAAACAACATTGCGTGCATCAATTTTTGTGGTTATTGAAGGATGAACCGAACTGCGACTTTAAGTATTGCGATTGAAAAATATCTGCAAACAACTATATATATCTAGGTATCAGATATCAGAAAGCGCGCTCTTACTATTGCGATTTTCACTTAGTCGCAGACTTCACAAAAATAAAACCTCGCAATAGTTTCTATTCTTTCCTTCACAACGTACATGTAGAATCTCAAATACCAGATAAAGATCATGCATATATAACCCTAATTCTAGTAAAATATCATTTGCACAGATCAGTTGTGGATACTCAGATTACCAAAATACAGAATAAAACCATAATACGTTTACATAATGATTATATCTATTTTTAAGAATAAAAAACCTATAAATAAGTTTGTGTTCTTTAATATTAGGCACATATCCGAATATATAATAGGTATGGTGTATGTTTTAATGATGATTTTTAATGACTGTTATTTCCTAATCATAAAATATTTTCGATCATTTAGAGTGGCAGAGGCTTAATTTACCATCAAGTGTAGTTATTGCATTTCACGTGAAGTGGTGAAAAATTCAGAGGGAAACTTGTTCTGTAAGTCTTGAGAAGGAGGGAGATAGAAATAGGAGTTGACTACGACTTTAATTACCTTCATGCATTGGAAATTCAGTACAATGACCAACCATAACACACATAAATGAATTTGAAAACTTGTAAGTACTCTAAACCAATGTTGAACCATACCCTTAAAGTCAATTATACATTAAAGTTGTTTTGTCAATTGAAAAATTGTAGAAAAATCTTTGGAAGCATGAGTAGACATGCCGATGAATCCCCCCCCCCCCCCCCCAAAAAAAAAAAAAAAAAAAAAAAAAAAAAAAAAAAAAAAAAAAAACCCAAAGAACCCACAATAATCAAAAGAAAAACGACAAACAATATTCAACAAACTATTACAAAGTAATACGGAGATGAACTCACTATATATTTTTTATTGAAGTTTAAGGGAATATCCCATAACAAAATAAATTAATGGTGGACGAACGAACCTTCATCACCGATTACAAAAAGCCTGTATCCTCTGTGCAGCCAATTTTGTTTTGCAGTTTCCTAATTTTTCCTCTATTCTCTTTTTTCTAATCTTTTATCTTACACAGATGATATGGAAAAATGCCCTGCTTATGTAATCAATCAAGTTCCAGGATTACATATTGCAAGGTTAACCAGGATATTTTAAGCCACTTTAATATATATTTATATATATGTAACTATTTGTTTTCACAACGACATGTCTTTGGTTTTAAGAATCAACCAAAATGATACCAAGTTTTAATGAAATAAACTATCATAAAATAATGACAAATTTAAGGTCCTTATTTTCATTGATAAAATGTAATCTATAATTTTCTTACACGTTTCATTCGTTTAAAATTTTATAGTTATCATGTGCTGTTGAATAAGGCATAAACAATCCTGTTTCGAAAAAGGAGTTGCAAACTTTCTAATATACTCTAGTCATTGAACGGATTTTTAGAAGAAAATAAATATGACCATACCAAATTCATACGACAGAGTGAAAAATGAAGTACACATATGTGTCTTTTAGTTGAGACTGTTTCAAGTTGTGAGTTACATGGGGGAGATTAAATATAGACGACTTTTGACACTACTGTCATCGCACTTTCAAGTAGTCATTACTAAGCGTTTTACCTGACAAGATAATGACACTTGAGTTTGACTGTCCCTCTGGTATCTTTCACTCCTTTTTTGGAATTTTCCTCAGATTTATTTTGTGATTCTATTATTTTCATAACAACACATATACCATGATTCGTAATTATAGCTAACAAAATGATGTTAAGAAGAATGAGATCATCACCGACGGTCACTTTTATATCCAAAGACGGACGAGGATAACTCTTTTGGAAATGAGATTTCTAAAATTGACTTTAAAAACCCCAATCTTAAGACGAGCATCTGTCTAATTAAAATAAAGAAAATCAGAGTTCTTGATTTTAATTAGACTGAACGATAATTTTTTTGCGAATTGGTGCTTAAAGAGACAAACAAAAACATGAGAAAAATAGCTATGAAATAAGTATTAACGGTGTTAAAGTCAATTTGAATCTTTTCCCAAGAAACGTTTTGATGAATCACAAAGGTACTGTATTGGAAGATGACTTTAATAAAATGTGTTTGTGTAATTGTCATTTGTTTCTGTCGTTGTATTTTATTTGTATTTAACATGAAACAAAAAGGATTAGGAATTAAATGATTTGTTGTTTAGTTTTTGAACTATCATTTACCTGTAAGAGTCAACTATGCTATCTTTAGCTGTCCAACATTTTTAAGAAAGAGTATGGTTTCTCTTAGACAGTTAAAGTTAACATAATAGTGTCTAACAGGTAAATGATAGCCCATTACTGAAATAAAAAACTGGTACAAAAATAGAAAGACGTGACATAAATGTTTTAAATTATAGATAAAAAAGATAACACTATCTGAAGATGGTTATGCCAATGAAAAATGTCATGCGCAGAAAAATAAGAACCACCATTTTGTTTACGAACAAATAACCTATAACAAGGAAACAATTCACCGCATGAATACGTTTTGAAAGTATATATTCGATGACCTACATGTAGTATATAAAACCAAAATGTATACAAAAAGTCGTCAATACGAAATTTGTTTTTTGTATAGGGTATTTAATAACCAGTTTTCCGAATGTCCAAATCATTTATCCGAAACGTTTTAAAATAACTTAAAATATCCATTCAAAACTATCGACATTGAATGTAAACTTATAATGAGCAGTTGTAAAAGGAAGAAGAAAACATGAGTTGTGAAGTCGACGTTACCGGGTATGATGAAGTTAAGACCATCCGAAATATTCTTTTCACAGGATTCTATTGCAAATAATTGGGGTAAACGCACACCTTGCAATGTTAAATTTATAGGGGAAACGTTAGATGAATTGTTGACTAAATCTATTTCACTGAGGGACATTCCAAATATTACCTCTGTACTAATAAATGGAAAATTTTACAGTGTTGACAATCGGAGACTGTGGGTTTTTCGAAAAGCAGAAGAATTGGGATTTTTAGATGACATTGAATTTGATCACGATCAGCAACATTTCAATCTAACAAAATTTACAACGACTAATGGTGGAATTTCGATTAGGATTCGAGGATCTGGAGACCCTGGAGGGCAAATATGGAGAACATGGAAACCAAAAACATTTCAGAAAGTACATGAAAACACAGTGAGCAATTCTGCATATCGTAAGATTTATGCTATAGAACATAGGAAGAATGTAAATGCAGGTTATTTCTGTACCAAAACAGTTTCCGAGTATCAAGATTCAGGTACATACAAATCATCACATTGTAAAAACTATTACTCCAGGCCTAGTTATCGGTTTGACAATGCTAATTCCAGGAACTTCGAATCTCCAGTATCTGACAAAAAAGGACAGTTTTCCTGCATAATAAGATCAAAAGCAGGAACAGAAACAACAAAATGTGGTCAATTGTCTCGAGAGTCAACTATAAGGAACAATTCATTACATGTCCAAGGACCTCCTGTTTATCAAAGTAGGTCACGTTTTAATCAAAATGTCTTTGTAAGCAAACATGCAAGCGATGCTAAACATCCAAGAACACTCATATCATATAGTGATAACCTTTCTAGTAAGCATGATTTTCGGAGATATAATGAGTTTTTAGGCAAGTGGGAATCTCCAGTATTGGACAACGAAATTCACGATCCTACTATAAAACGATCAACAGCTGAAGAAAAGCAAACACGTTGTAAATCGTCTCTCGAGTCAATCTCTAGAAAAACTGCGTTCAGTGTCCAAGGATCTCTTGTTAATCAAAAAAGCACGAGTGAAAATCAACATTCCTTCGGTATCAAAACAGTTGCCGAGTCTAAACATCTGAGTACATACAAATCATATAATGATTACATTTTTGTAAAGCCTGATGTTCGGAGTTATGATGCATTTTCGGGTAAGTGGGACTCTCCAGCATCGGACGTAGAAATTCACCATTCTATTATCAAACGATCACCATCTGAAGAAAAGCAACTACTAAGGAGTAATACTTCCATCGGGAAAATCTCAAGTAAAACTAAGTCATGCGCCAAAGGCCATGAAAGTAGGACTTATGTAAATCAAGATTCAATCGGCAACAAAAAGGTTTCTGATGCTCAACATCCAAATACATACAAATCCTCATATATTGATTATATTTCTGCCAAGACTGATTTTCTATGTGATAATAATTTTTCAAGCAACAGCGAATCTAGTTTATCAGCAAAAAGAAATCACCGTTTAAGTATTCAAAAACCAATAGCTGAGGAAGACCAAACACAAAGAACTAAATCTTCTCTCGAGTCATCTACGAGAAAAACTGCGTTAAGTATTCATGGACCTTATCGGTCTGATCTTGTTCATTCGAGGAACTTTGAACATCCACCACCTGACAAAGAAATTCAGCTCACAAGTATAATCAGATCACAAGCTGGAAAAGAAGAAACACAATGCAGTAAATCATATCATGAGACAAGCTTAAGGAAAAATGCTATACACTTTCATGTACCTCCTGAAAATCAAAGTAGGTCGAGTGTTAATCAATGTTTCGTCTTTAAAAAACACGAAGCTCAACATCCAAGTGCATTCCAAGCATATAATGAATTCATTTCTACAAAGCCTGATGTTAGGAGCTATAAGGAGTTTTCGAGCAACTGTGAGCCTCCAGTACCAGACAAAGAAATTAACCGTTCGATTATAAAACGCTCACCAGCTCTAGAAGAACCAAAACGAAAAAGTAAATCTTCTCTCGATTCAATTTTATACAAAACTCCGTTACGTGTCGACGGACAACGTCGAAGTGTATACATACCATCATATATTGATAACCTTTCTGCAAAGCATAGTGGTCGGTGGGTTAATGATTTGTCACGCACCTGTGAATACCCCAAATCAGACAAAGACATTCACTATTCAAGTATAAAAGGATCAACAGTTGAAAAGGAGCCAACACTTAAAAATAAATCTTCTCTCAGGTCAACCAGGAGGAAAACTTCGCCACGTTTTCAAGGACCTCCTGCAAATCAAAGTAGGTCAAGTGTTAATCAATGTTCCGTCTTTAAAAAACACGAGGCTCAACATCCAAGTACGTTCCAATCATACAATGTATTCATGTCTGCTAAGCCTGATGTTCTGAGTAATACGAAGTTTTCGAGTAATTGTGACTCTCCAGTATCAGACAAAGAAATTCACCGTTCGATTTTAAAACGATCACCTGCATTAGAAGAACCAACACGAAGAAGTAAATCTTCTCTCGATTCAATTCTATATAAAACTTCGTTAAGTGTCAAAGGACATCAACGTAGGACAAATGTTGATCATCATTCCATCGGCAACACAACAATTATCGATGCTCAAAATCTAAGTGCATACACACCATCATGTATTCATAACATTTCTGCAAAGCCTGATGTTCGGTGGGATAATGATTTATCAAGCAACTGTGAATACCCCGAATTAGACAAAGAAATTTACCATTCAATTATAAACAGATCAACGGTTGAAAAGGAGCCAACACTTAAAAGTAAATCTTCTCTCGGGTCAACCAGGAGGAAAACGTCGCCACGTGTTCAAGGACCTCCTCCGAATCAAAGTAGGTCGAGTGTTAATCAATGTTCCGTCTTTAAAAAACACGAGGCTCAACATCCAAGTACTTTCCAATCATATAATATATTCATTTCTGCTAAGCAAGCCTGATGATCGGAGTAATACGAAGTTTTCGAGCAATTGTGACTCTCCTGTATCAGACAAAGAAATTCACCGTTCGATTATAAAACGATAACCAGCTCTAGAAGAACTAACGCGTAGAAGTATCTCTTCTCTCGATTCAATTTTATGAAACTTCGCTACGTGTACAAGGACCTCTGGCAAGTCAAGGTAAAACAGTCGTTGATCAAGACCCCATCTGTAACTAACGACACAGTTACCGAGGCTCAACACCAAAGTGTATACAAATTCCATAAAAGTAACATTTCAGCAAAGCCTGATGTTCGATGTGATAATAATGTTTTGGGCAATCATGAATATCCATCATCCGCTATAGAAATTCAGCACTCAAGTATAAAAGATCAAACAGCTGAGAAAAAAGGCAACACTAAGAGATAATTTTTCTTTTGGTTCAACCGCAATAAAAACTAAGTTACTTGTCAATATACCTCTTATAAATCAAATTGTAGATATTATGTATCCGATAAAATAAATTCACTGTTCAAATATGAAGTGATCAACAACTTAAAAGTCTACACTTAAAAGCAAATCTTCTCTCAAGTCAACCATACGACAAACATCTTTATAATCACATAACATGTATTTTTCATAAGGATACATTATTTTGATTGGCTAACAGAAATCCCGCGTCCTTCTGAAATTAACATTCATTACACAATGGAATGTAACATTCATGATGACACGAGCTCCTACAATAACGTCACGGGTAAATTAAAGAAAACAATTATAGAAATTGTGTTTTAATGATCCTAGCTAAAAAAAATATAATTAAGAGTATTGAATGCTTCTTTATGCAATTTCATAGAATTGTTAAAGCGTTAACCGTGCACACATTTTAAGAATGACGGGCCAATGCCCTGTATATAAAATGTTCTTCGGTCAAAGCGTTTACACCCCGATGACTTTACACAAAGCAGTATTCAATTCTTAAATGTAAAATAAGGGATGGTGATGGAAATTTTTAAGAACATTGACTGGCTATACAGCCCTTGAACGGTCGGCCAAAAACATAAGGGACTGCTATCATTCAGAGTGTATATGACGTAGTTATAAGTAGATGTGGTATGAGTGCCAATGAGACAACTCTTCATCCGTTTCACAATTTGTAAAAATAACAATTATTGGTCACATTACGGCCTTCAACACGGAGCCTTGGATCATACCGAGCAGCAAGCTACAAAAGGCTCCATAAACACTAGTGTTAAACCATTCAAACAGAAAAACTAGCAGTCTACTCTGTATAAAACACGAGAAACGAGATGAACAACATAAACAAAAACAACCGCTCAACAACAGAATTCTGACTTATGACAGGCGCGAACAAATGCAGCGGTATTCACGAATGTACATTAAAAACAAAAGATAGCTATTCACCCTTCAAATCCATGACAAATGTGAAACAAATCAAAGGAGAAAACTTATGGTCTTACCTATAACAATGTAAGAAACACAAGAATGACAGCCGTTCATCATCGACAACCACTGAAGTACAGGTTCTTGTCTTGGGATAGTCACATACACAATGAGGGGTTAAACACTGGATATGTGTCTCAAAGGCAATAATACCACATCTTTTTTTTTTGTATTGATTATGTTTCCTGTCATTGTTTTAGAAATTATGATCTCTTTATTTATATATTTTAACACTATTTAAAAGGAAACTTTGCAAAAGAAAGGAAAATTGATATTTAAAGATAAAAACACAAATTCATAATTAGTAACTTGAAGGTTTTAATTCTGCTAGATAAGATGTCATCGTCGATTTTAAATACTGAATATATACTCTCTACATCCATCTTGGTGACATTCCGATTAAACAACACGTGATATCTATAAACCCCAAAGTAGCAAAAACAAGCAGCGACTAACAGTGTCGTTATCCCTTGTCAATCGTACAGTTGTTTTACCGAAAAAGAACATAACAAACCCATACACAGTTTACGTATCTTAAAGAAATAATTGAAACAGACATGATTTACTCAATCGACAAACTCTTTTTAATTACCAGTACATTGATACGGAACAACGATTGAAAGGGTTACAGAGTCGAACAAATATATTGAATAGCTATGGTCTGTCGTTTTTAAACTATTTGTGTTTACTTAGTTTATGAAACAAGTTAATAATTCAAGGCTAAAGATTCAAGGTTTAATCCGCAAATTTTCTTAAAATACCATGTCCCAAAAGATTAGTCCTTGTTTCTCTTTTAGTCTTGAAATGCTTTTCTTTTTAATAGCTGAAACCCCTTTTTATGGGTAAACTATTTTTAGCAGCAAATGTGTTCTAGTGAAGTCTTCATAAACACAGATTAAATGAAGTCGAATAATTCACTTGCAAGTGAATAATTCATTAGCAATGTTTCTTTGATCATTTTGACAAAACTGAATCAAACTAAACTGGCTGTTAAAAGCGAATGATCATACTACTTTCTCACGTTCAAAAATGATTAAACAAAAACTTTTTTTTTCTTTATCTCGTAGCTTATTCCCATTTAATGTCTATGTAGCTGTATCAGGTATATCTACTGCTTCCCGTCAGCTTACAATTCGTCTATCTGTTACTGTATTTACTTCATTGTTATAGTAGATTACTCTCAACTCTGCACCTAATTTGATCGGATACTACGGGTGTCTAATGATTAGGTACAGTATGTCCTCTAATACTTAATACCCTACATGTAATTGCCATTATATATACTGAACAAGAGCTCATGTCAGCAGTTTAAGTACTAAAAAGATAAACATACATGTTACATTATCATATGTGATAACATAAAAGCAACAGTAGTTTTAGCTGTTTGAAAGTCATCAATCGATTGAAAGAAAACAAATCTGGGTTACAAACTAACACTGAGAGAAACACATAAAATTTAAGAGGAAGACAACGAAAAAATAGAAACAGTAAAGTGCAACAAAAAACCAAACGACAATGCAACACACAGAGAAACGAACTAAAAGATAACAATTGTCATTTTTCTTACTTGGTACAGGTCATATTCAGAAAAAATGGTGGGTTGAACCTGGTTTTCTGCCTAGCAAAACCTCCCGTTTTTATGGCAATGTTAAATATAACACTAAAATGGCAACATTACATGACAGGACTTCAATACAAATAAATGGAAGAACATTCAGAACAGAGAAATAGACAAACTATCAATACAATAGAATAGTACTTCTTGCTAATAGTTATCAAAGGTACAATTCAATACGCCAGACAGGCGTTTCGTACACACACTACTCAACAGTGACGCCATGGATAAAACAGAAAAAGGCTAAACAAAGATGAAGAGCATTGATGACCCAAAATTTGAAAAAAAAATGTGCCACATACGGCTAAGGCATGTACGTTATGATCGTATATTTGATATACTTCCAAATTTTCAAGACAAATTATATAATTTTTTTGGTATTTGATTTTGTAAATACTTATTTATTATCTTTGACAATTATATATTCAGATCAGTGGTTTTAAAAGAATATATTCTTTTTCTTGAAATGCCCCTTCACATATGTAACAAAGTGAAATAGTATGAAAGGTAGTTTGGCTTAGTCGTATATAAAATATTCTACAGCTAAATCAAACTCACAAGACACTATCTCAAACAGATTTGATGTAGAACCACCTTGACGTAAAAAACTCATTGGGAAAACAAAAACCGAATTGATATCTAAATCAATTACATAGCAACTATTCAAATACTACTGTTGTTATGAAAAATGGAAAGTTTTACACAGCAGGCAATCTAAGATTGTGGGTATTTCGAAAAGCCGAAGTAGCTAGATTTATACATACAGTGGCGTAGCTTGCCTTCTGTTTATACCGGGGCAGGGGTCAGGGGGCGCAGCCCCCTTAAGCTATAGAGGTTTTTACAATCTGAACAAGAAAAATCGTTAAAAATAGTTGCTGTTCAATGTTATTTCATCATAATAATGTTAATTATATGCCTTACTATCTATACTCAAAGCTATAAAAATAACAAAATACGACGGTGAAGGTATCACATTAGACAACCAATGAAAAGTCAGTTTCTTGCAGTTACAAAAAGCAGGAACATATATACATTTATATGTATATTGACATACTTTTCCCAGCAGAAAGCCAGCTCAAATGCCTAATGTCTCCCAATATATTTCCAAGCCGTAGTACACTCTAATATAGTTGGCTGTACATCACACGTCATATCAGAAGAATTCATGACCTTGCTCGGTGGATAGAAGACACCTGTACAAAATGTTCAATACAGAAGGAAAAAACGGAAATATTAAGGTTTATTTGTAATAAGTTTTGTGATGATAATATGTTTGGTCGTAGGTCACGAATCAACGAATTATAGATTATCACCACAAAATGACTGCTGGATTGAAAAACGAATTTCAGGATAAACAAGGAGAGAACAGCGGTATACTACTGTTGCCTTTGTGCTACATGTAAAATGTAGCACGGCACTTGTGTTAGTGGTGTATTCCTTCGAAGGTCTTGAAATTACATATTGAATGATAACTTTTTTTTCCTTCACGATGAACATAATAACCGGGGAATAACTAACATTTACTTTATTCTGAAGTCTTCATTATAAATGAACAGTATTCGGTTGATTTTTTTATATACAAACTGACATTATGTATTAACTAACAGACATATTTCTCTGGAATTAGTGATTCCTTTAAATATTTTAAATTCCCGGCTTGTGAAAACCGGTACTATGAATTTAAAATAGCGAACATAAAACTTAAGAACCACAACATATAAATTATTTTCTGTGCACTATAATATATAAATGTAAATGCATATTTTGTTTTGTTTAGTACCAAAGTCAATGAACATAGTCGTAGGGGAACATGTCAACGGTTATAAATGAGGGTTTGAATGCTTAGAATGGGATTATCAAATATTTATTTTTTAATCATTGTCGCCCATAATTTCCTTTTCCTTTATTTTATAAGTTAGCACCATTTTAAATCCATATTCTTTCAAATTTAAATTGATTTCAGGGCCGATTTTTCTGTTTTCTTAAAACCTCACCCAGGCTCTCATATACTAGAAATTATTCTGACACAAAATTAACTAATTGACCTAATTCAATGGTAAAGTGATTTGATCGGGTGACTCGTGAGTTGCATCCTCATCTATTCTACTCACTGTTTTCGCTTGCAATGGGGTAGGACAAAATAAAATCTGTTGTCGATTTCCTTTTACTCTGACAAACTTGAATTACAGAAAACTACCGTAAAGGGTATTTCCAAGTAGAGGAGGGAAAATTAATTCAAATGTTCCCATAAGTCTTGAATAATTCGTAAAGGGTATGAATCAATAACCGCGCCAACAAGACATAACAATTAATTAAGCTGCTACATTATTGTTTAGTAGCCAGTTTGCTGCAATAATCATTTAAATTTTACAGTGAAGGAATTTTTTTTTACTGAGGCAGTTGCCTCGGTTGCCTCAACGTAATCTACGCCCCTGATACTAATAGAAAATGTGTAGCTTAAATTAGCAGTTGTAAAAGGAAGTAGATATTATGTGTTGTGTGGTCGACGTATTCGGTAATAATGAAACTAAGAGCATCAGAAATGTTCTTTTCAGAGGATTCTATTGCAAACACTTGGGGTAAATACACACCATTCATTTATAAATTTATTGGGGACACTTTAAATGAATTGCTGACTAAATCAATTACACCAAAGGATATTCCAAATGTTTTAGTTGTATTTAAAAAAAATGTATACAAAACGTCGTCAAGATGAAACTTGTATTTTGTATAGGGTATTTAATATTTGATTTTCCGAATATTCAAATCATTTCTGTGAAATGTATTGAAATAACTTAAAATATCCGTTCAAACATATCGATATTGAATGTACAATTATAATGAGCAGTTGAGAAAGAAAATATAACGCATGTGTTGTGTAGTCGACGTTACCGGGTATGATGAAGTTGAGACCATCCGAAATATTCTTTTCACAGGATTCTATTGCAAACAACTGGGGTAAACACACACATTTCAATGCTAAATGTATAGGAGACACGTTAGATGAATTGTTAACTGAATCAATTTCATTGACAGACATTCCAAATATATCTGCTGTAATGATGTATGGAAAGTTTGTCACATGTGACAATCGGAGACTGTGGGTCTTTCGAAAAGCAGAAGATTTGGGATTTTTAGATTACATTGAATTTAATCAAGTAACACTCCGACAATTAAATCGGAGGAAATTAACAACGAGAAATGGTGGAAAATCGATAAGGATTCGAGGAGGAGGCCCCGGAGGTAAAATATGGAGAACCTGGAAACCGAACACTTTTCAAGAAGTGAACAAAAATACAGTAAAAGAATCGCCATTAAGTGCTCGTGAAAGTAAGACGAATGTTTTTCAAGATTCATTATATAACAAAACAGTTACTGACGTTGAATGTCGAAGCAACTACTTATCATCATATAGTAATAACCATTTTTCGAAGCCCAATAATAGTTGTAGAAATGGCGATACCAGAGTATCCGACAAAGAAAACCACTTACCTATTACAACCAAATCTAAACAAGAGGGAACACTATGTAGTAATTTTAATCTAGAGTCATCTTTAAGCAAAACAGCGGTAGGTGTACAAAAACCTCATGATTATACGATGAAGACAGATGATATATCGGATACTAACTGCTTAAACAACAGTACTCTGGCCGCACGTCCAATAATGATTAAATCACGATATAGAGACTACAATTCTTCAAGGCCTAATGTTGGCTCTGTTAAAACCTTTTCTAACAACAACTTGGTCTCTCATGTACCAGATAAACACACTACATTTTCAAGAATCGGACCAATATTTGAAGAAAAGGCAATGCCTTACAGAGTATCTTATTTCGAGTCAAATGTACCAGGACCTCGTGCTTATACAAATAGGACAGAGATAAATCAAGATGATTTATGTAGCACAACAGTTTCTGATTTTAACCTTCCAAATATATTAAAATCACCACATGGACAGAACAATCCTACCAGACCAACTTTTGCAACTGATAAAACTTTAAAGAACAATTTGGAATCGCAAATACTTAATACAGGAATTCAGCTTTCAACTATAAAATCGCCATCCCAAGAAGAGTCAGCGATACACAGAAAATCTCCTTTTGAGTCAACCTTTAGCAAAACGTTGTTACCTGACTATCGACCTCATTCTGGTACAAGTAGGACATATGTTATTAAAGATTCTTCTTGTAACATTACATTTATTGAGAATGAACGGCAAAGTAAAGAAAAATCAGCATATAGAAAGATTGATTTTGCAAAGCCTGATTTTATCTGTGGTAATGCTTTAACAAGCATCTTGGATTCCGAAGTGCCCGATCATGAAATAAAACGTCCAACTAAAAAAACAGAACCACAGGGAGAAGCAAAAATAAAATCTAAATATGAAAAAGAGACAGCGATATGCAATACACCTTTTGAAGAGTCAACCTTCTGCAAAACTTCGTTACTTGTCCAACGACCTCATAATAATGCAAGTGGGACAGAGTTTATTACAGATTATCCTTGTAACAAAACGTTTACTGAGGCTTATCTAAGTAAACCCAAATCACCATATAGAAAGAATCTTTTAGAAAGACCTGGTGTCATCAGTGATAGTAGAGTAGAGGCAAAGCCAAGCAGTCCACATTCATTTGGTGCAAACTTAGACCAAACGTCGTTAGCTGTTAAAAAACCTCATCCTTATACAAGTGGTACAGAGAATGGTAACGATTCTGCATGTAACCAAGAACTTATCAAAGCTAAACGCAAAAGTAAAGACATATTATCATATATAACGCCTTTCTCTGCAAAACCTAATGATCTTTAACGAGCAACTTGGAATCACAAGTACCTAATCAACAAATTGAAATTTCAAGTGTTAAAACAAAACCAAACGAAGAGGCACCGATATACAATGATTCATCTGAGTTTTTAAAGATTCCGATTGTTACAGACCATTAACTGACATTAAAAGTCCAAGTATATTAAAATCACTACGTGGACAAAACAATTCTTCTGAAAGTAATGACAACTCATCGTATAGAACGTATTGTTATGCAAACCGAAAGTGGCAATGACAAGTAAAGAAACTTCTGTTGGGTAAGCTTTCAGCAAAAAATTATTAAGAGGACCACATGACTATAAAAGTAGGATAGGGGCTATTCAAGATCCTTACTGTAACATTCTATTGCCAGATAGTGCGGATGCAAACCCGAATATCTCAAAATCGCCATATGATGAATCATGTTTTGTAAATGAGGATGATATAAAGAGGAATTTCAAATCACAAGTACCCCATAAAGGATTTCAGCTACCAAAAATAAAATCTCCGTTAGAGTCAAACTTATGCCAAAATTCATTACGGCCAAAGTCTCCAGATAATAAAAGTAGAGCAACAGCTTTTCATGATTCGTTTTACAACAAAACAGATAATGTGACTTACCGTGCAAAGATATACAAATCATTATATAGTTATAATAATTGTCAATGGTTTAGCATACCAGGCACACAACATTCATACAAATGATTTTATATAATTAAAAAAGAAGAAAGTTACAATAACCGACAGTACTGTCAGAGTACTGTAAGGAAAGACACTAATCATTCGAACAATATGCACAAATAATTTTAAGAATGACGAAGGTCGACTCGTAGGTTAAAACTTAATAATATTTGACGTTTGGAGCTTTATTTACACATGTGGAAAGTTAATTTGTTTTCAAATTTCTTTTATAAATTTTCAAATGACAAACCAGGTTATTGTTATTTTTACAATCAAAGTCATCTGATCTTACTGTTTGATAGCTGTCTTTAAACCATAAAGCTCTGAATATGATTTTCTGTAAAGGTATATAATTAAGTTGATATAATCAATAGCTTAAATAGAAAGAAAATCAATACACCGTGATAGACTATACGATCTGTTTAGTTTAATATTTGTATCATATAATATTGAATGTTGGAGACTTGTCAATACTGTATTCTGAGGTAAATCAAAGGTAAAGAGAATACCACGCCAAAAAAATGAAATAAAATAAAACAAAGTATTGAGGTGTGTTCACATTGACTCTCAAACGTTTCGACCGATGTGAGATAAAACCCCGACCAAAACTGTAAATTGTAAGGAACACGGGTTTTAAAATTGAGCATATTAAATGTAATGTAGGTTTCAGAATCATCGTAATCATTTGTAACTGCAAAGGTCATGAACATTCATCATCTTCACTCTTAATAATAGCACAAACTGTTCAGAGTCTGAAAAGACTATACTTCATGAAAATTCAAATTGAATTGAAATAGAAATATATAGTTTAAAAGGTGACTATCTGAATTTAGTCAAAAAAAGAGAAAATTCTCGTTTATTTTGAGTACAAATAAAAGAGGGACGAAAGATACCAAAGGGACAGTCAAACTCATAAATCTAAAACAAACTGACAACGCCATGGCTAAAAATGAAAAAGACAAACAGAAAAACAATAGTACACATGACACAACATAGAAAACTAAAGAATAAACAACACGAACCCCAACAAAAACTAGGGGTGATCTCAGGTGCTCCGGAAGGGTAAGCAGATCCTGCTCCACATGTGGCACCAGTCGTGTTGCTTATGTGATTACAAATCCGGTAAATAGTCTTATTCGGTAGGTCACATTCATGAAAGGGAAGGGGATTGTAGTTACGACGTAAAGAACATATCCGATATCATTTGTGAAACGGTTATTCCATAACGGTCAACCAACTCGTGATGGCGTCCGTAAAATTTACGAAGGGATGATTTCAACTTCACCATTTGGAACTCTTGGTTTAATAGCTTCCTTGTGAGCAGTAACCCTCTATCAAGAAAATCATGATAGGAAATGCAAGCACGGGAATATCGTATCAATTGGGAGATATATACCCCGTATGCAGGTGCTGCTGGAATGTTGCTACTTAGAAATGGAAAGTTCACAATTGGAAAGCTGAAATCATCTCTTTTGTCGTAAAGTTTTGTGTTCAACCGACCCTCATTGTCAATTTCTAGATGTAAGTCAAGATATGAAGCCGACTTAACTGTATCTGTAGTATCCTTTATCTCCAATTCGATGGGATAGATGCGTTCCACATAATCACCAAATTTTGAATTGTTTAGTGAAAGAACGTCATCTATATAGCGGAAAGTAGAGTTAAAGCTAACTTATTATCTTTCTTCTTAAGACGTTCCTGCATGAAGTCAGCCTCATAATGATAAAGAAACAAGTCGGCAAGTAGAGGGGCACAGTTTGTTCCCATTGGGATGCCGACAGTCTGTTGAAAAACACGTCCTCCGAACGTTACAAATATGTTGTCAATCAAGAAATCAAGCATCTTGATAATATCGGTTTCAGAGAATTTTTTGTTTGAATCAGAGTGATTCTTTACAAAGTATGATTTATCCCTCCCTAAGACAAGATACTTGTATCTACGTTGGCCATTCTTTTTTATGAAGCAAAGTAATACCAACTCTTTCAATTTGTCTTTTAGTTTGGAATGTGGAATACTTGTGTAAAGAGTAGAAAAGTCAAATGTTTTAATACTGTTACAAGATGAAAGAGAGTTAGATTGTATGTACTCTAAAAGATCTTTGGAATTTTTAAGTATCCACATCTGATTCACGCCACCTCTAGAATAGGCAGTTTCACAATAACTTTGAAGCCCGTCTTTGATTGCTGATAAAATAGATGTTAATAATTTAGAAAGAGGTTTCGTGGAGCACTTGGAAGACCCAGCAATATACCATTGTTTGTAAGGACACTTATGTAGTTTAGGTATCCAATACAGTGATGGAAGATCCAGTTCTTCATCTTTGGTTGAAATACCAAAGGAACAAAGAACAGACCTATGATTATCCAGGATTTCCTCTTTGGTAAGTGTCGTGAGGGTATATGTTTCCAAGTGAATTGTCTATACCTAATTCGTTTAACAAGCAATTAATGTAGTGACTTTTACAGACAAAAACGATGTTATTTGGGGCTTTGTCTGCGGGGACAACAACATATTTATCATGGAGGTCGGATAAGTGTTTAGCAACATTTGGGTCTTTAAAGATTGACGTAGCATGGGCATGGATGGACCCATTCAGTTTCTTGATTCTGATTTGTATTAACGACCTCACTGCCTTAATCCATTCGGATAGAGTGTCTACGTCTTCCTTTACACGTTTAGCCCATTGCCTGGCATAATCCTCGACTGAGTCCATCAAAATTTTAAAGTTGTATTTCCAATTGATGGATTTAGGCTCACGATATTTCGGACCTTTCGATAACACATTTCGCAGAGAAGTGTTATTAACAATGTTAAGGTCACCGGTAATAACGTGGCCAGCAGGAGTATATATGAATTGGGAACTAGCACAAGTGCAATCAGGAGGTTTAGACTTGAAGTCGTCAATATCGAGATTCTGCAAAACGCGTTTGTAATTGAAAATTTTAGTTGCAATAGGTTTGGTATAGGTATAAGAAATTATTGGTACAGACTGGTCTTTGAAATAAGGAGGTATTTTCGATTGAACTAATTTATGATGAAGGATATTGCCTATAGGTTGACGCCATCGAGACCTTTGTTGGCAAAGGAAAGATTTAGAAAAGATCTTTTCTCTTTTTCATCTTTTCCAATGCGAACTGGCTTGAAAAGTCTGTGACTTGCAATATCCGAAATTATAGCTTGAAGTTTGTATTGGTTTGAATAAGGGTTTGTAACAGTGGATTCCAAACATAAATTGAACAGAGAATGAAGTTTTGAAAGGGGTAATGAATAAAGTTTCGTGCGAATGTGATGAATACCTAACGGCTTTTGTATGAATGACAGCAAGTCATTAATAGAGACATCATGCAGAGAAGGTGATGTATAATGACGATGACCATGACTGCGTCTACGTCGAGGAGTCGAGTTGAAAATATTCATCACATTCACCGAGTTACACGAAGGACTAGATAGAATACCTATACCATCAATTTTGTCATTGCAGCCATACGGTGTTGCAGTTCCCAATTGTCTAATCCAGTAGTCTTCCTTTTGTCTACGGAGAGTCGTTGAAAGATTAGGATTAAACATTAAAATACGTTAATGTGACAGTAATGAACCAAAATAGTAAATTACCTAGTATTTTGTAAGATTTATATATAGTTGGGATAAATGAGCTGATGCAGATCAGTTATGTAAAGTCGCGACTGAGTCTTTATCTCGTTCCTGAATTTTTTCACCTTTGTAACGTGATTGATGCGAACAATGTGTCTTTTGTAGACAAAACGCGAGACTGGCGTACAAAATCAAGACTGTATCTATGAAGCATTTGCTTGCTGTTGAGAAAACAATCAACCGGAGTTCAAATGACGTGAACATCAGCAACTATAGATTGTCAGTAGGCCATATAAAACTCACATCATAATTTTTTCTATGTTTATTGGAGATTTGGCATTAAACTTAGAAAGGGATATTATAGGGAACATGTGTAATAAATTCAAGTTGATTGGACTCCAACTTCATCAAAAACGTTTAAAAGTTATTTTTTCTATATAAGCTTTACGATGTGTGCAAGCAACATCATTCGTGTTTCAAATTGGTTATAGTTCTTTGTAACCTTATTCAAGAGTGTAGGTTATGCTAAAATGACGTAAGATTGAATAAAATTTCTGAAACGAAACACCAACTAAACCACAATTAGATATAAATATTACTTGCAGCCATTATGCTCCTTGTTTAAAAAATGTAACAGTACAACTTATCCAAGTGAGTACACTGTTCATTCGCAAGTGTTTGAGATGTAATGATGGAGTTCGTGTTGTTTTGTCTTTAGTTTCTATGTTGAGTTCTGTATTCTATTTTTTGTCTTTTTGTTTATCATTTTTAACAATGGCGTTGTCAATTAATTGCAACACTCATATAAGAAGACCCTATATCAGTACTGAACGAATAACAATGAGATGAAGAACAAAGATCAAGAGTTGTTGACGGATTTTCTAAACTATGTTAAAAATTAATCTAGAGTTGTCTCTCTTTGTCTGTTGTTAATTATAATTCAAAAATACCAAAATTAAAATACTACAGACTTTCTGTATATTATACTCATTTGTGTAGAGGTTCCATCCTCTGTATTTCATTTACAACTTATACAAAAACAATCCTTTGATTTAAACATACATTTTATTACACCAACTTGTATTTACATTTTCATTACTAGAATATACATTTTTACTTTGTGGCATTACTTTGGCTACAGAGTATTCTATAATATTTTGTTGAGGCGCCAGGGTGACTACCGATAAGTATACACAATGGCTATCAGCTGACCTATGTTGACATAGTGTCATAAAACCCCTGGTAGATAAACACAGTTACACCACCACCTACCATGGGGAGTGACCGGGGAAAACACTCGTATTACCAATGCTCCAGTTATTAGCGCCCCACCTGTTGGCAGGTGTAGGCCTCCCCTCTATAAGATGAGGTGAAGGAGGTCCCAGAGTCACCCATCTGTAGACCCACCGTTACCACTAACCACATTTTCCAAACCTGCAAATTTTAGAACTTGTCAGGCCCAGAGCAAGGGCCGAGTGAAATAATCCCCCAATCACTACCAGTCTCCCTGAACCTCTCCCCATTCAAAATAGACTCTGCGCCTTAGGATACTAGAAGATAATCAATTTCTTAAAAATGTCTTGTTTTCTTTCCAATTAATAAAAATTGTTAATACTTTTTAAATTGTTATTTGTATGGAGAGTTGTCTCATTGGCACTCACACCACATCTTCCTATATCTATAAAAACTAAAATTAATTCTGGATGCTTAAATCACTATAGTCTATAATATGTTAATAAAGTGCTTAATAACGGAAATGTCCAATTCATAGAAACGCCATTTTATTCGAAATTATCCTGTATTGGTCCAATACTATGAAGGTCCTGCTTGGATACTGGTAACCATAATATTCCAATAAAATACAGCAAACAAGTGCCTGAAAATATAAAACAAAAACAGCAGCAACTATTCTCATAGGGAGGGTGGGCGGGTTTTAAAAAGTTAAACTAATTTGTGTATAACCTGCTTTCTAGTCGACAGCAAATTAACAAGTGCCCGATACGGGAATTCCAAAATACTAATTCAAGCTGATACGGAATTTCCAAAATTCTGATTCAAGCTGCTAGCGCCCTCTATGGCCATGCCGAATATGGCAATGAGCTACAGGCTTCAACACCCACGCACCCACACATATATTTGATTGAATTAAACCAGATTATTGAAAACATAATTTTTTTATAATCTCTATTAATTTTGATTGTTGAGGTATATGTCCCTCTGTTATCTTCGCCCTTCTTTGAAAGAAAGGTAACCATTTATAGTTTAAAGTCTGAAATTTAAAATGATAAACAAAATTAGTTTTTTTTATTATATTTGATTGATAATTTTGCTGGTTTCATCAAAATATACATGCCATATTTGTTTGAAAACAAAACATTCATTCGAAGATGAAATATTTTAGTACTCAATATCAATGTTGAACCCTTTAAAGTGTATGGAAGAAATTCATTTGAAAAAAGATTGTTATGTTTATGATCAAGATTTGTATTGTGACACTAACACACAGGAAGTTAATGTTGAATGAAACAAAACAACTCAAAGTGTGTTTTAAAATTAAAAAAAAAGTTACCGTCTCCTCAAACAGGAATACTTTGTGCATATTATTGCAGTCGCCTTCGACTTGGGATCCAAATATAAATATTTTAGCTGTACGAGGCACAACTCTTGATTCAATTGACAAATGCGTGTGTCAATCTGAATATATAGCAAATTCTGAATTTGTTATTAATGTGATTTTATTATTAATGATAAATGAAATTCATAAGTGGAGACATGACACCGAACAAATAACAGCAAATATTATGACATGCATAGATACATTAAAAGAAACATATCTAAAAGCAAACATTTGATTCTGCAGTGTTCTACCAAAAAGAGAAAAAGGGTTACTTTATACAAACAATAAATACAGATACATGCAAGGTCTGTCAATAGCCTTAAGCCTCGGTCGCACCTTAACGGATAGCTCGAACGGATGCCTAACGGATAACTTTTTTTTAAATCCGTTCATGTCCGTTAGACGTCCGTTCTTATCCGTTAGACGTCCGTCCATATCCGTCGACGTCCGTTCTGTCCGGAAGAAAATTTTGAGCATGTTCAAAGCTTTGAACGAACGTCCAACGGATAACGGGTGAAACGGATGATGAACGGATCTGAAACGGATAAATGCCAATTGAAGATTTCGTAACGTTCATGAATTCATATTATTCACAATCGATCTTAAAGTAAGGGCACGTCTTCACAATCAAGCAGCTCCTATTCAGGCCAGACACTGCCCTTTGGCGGCATTTTGAAGAACAAACCAAAACCAGTTACACAGAAACATTTTGAATATTTATGCGATTTACATGTATTATTATTGTCGCCTCTAATTTTTCCGTATATCCTGTTCATCCGTTTTATCCGGTACGCTTCCGTTAGGTGTCCGTTTTATGCGGTACTCGTCCGTTGGATGTACGTTCGACATCCGTTCTGTCCGGTACGTTTCCATTTCTCGTACGTTGCATGTCCGTTATGCATTCGTTAGGCGTCCGTTTTATTTGGTCAGTACATCAACGGACTCCCAACGGATAACAATTTTGTCAACGGACAAATTTTAATTTCATCAGTTAGGCGTCCGTTCGTCTTATCCGGTAAGGTGTGACCGAGGCTTTACACAAACACTCTTTGTAAGAAAAACAAGTGCTGAGATACATTGACTAATGGGACGAATTCGCTCATAACAAGACTTAGTATCGATCACTGTTTAACTTAAACGACTGGACTTGAATGGGGTTCATATAAGCAGAGCCGGTATAGAATTGGTAAAAATTGTCTTCGATGATTTTATAAATTCAGAGTATGGAAGTGAATTTCAAACTCCGAATAAAAACTCAATCGAAGATCAAGTTTCACTCATGGGTCAAGCGTGAAGTAAGTAACCAAGATGCCCAAACATTTATTAACTGACAATTTGCATAATATAATGCGTGAATTCTATTCAAACGTGTAACAATTATGCAACAAAAATTTGTTAACACTGTAATTAACGCAAGTTTTTATGCTTATATCAATTCCGTGTTCAAACACTTCATAATATACCAAATGTAGCCATACGAACTCCGCAATTACACGTGACGTACTCACTTCTGTGTCTCGTTCCAAATAGTTATTTTTCCGCAGGAAACCCTGCTCGCCAAGCGCTAGTGATGTGATTTCCGAGTATTATCACTTAATACTAATATTTGTAATACAATGCAATGCTCCTTATTGTACTAACTCACCAAATATACTCTGATACGCTCTGGTTAAGTCTTAGTACTTGCGTTCTCATTGCCGCCAATACGCCAACTCTCGTTACCTGGTAACTATCCGAGATCTTATCCTGAGTTAGGTAGATATCAATGGATCATGCCGGGAACCGGACTCCGCGGTATATCTAACTTCCGTACTGTCTACATAGTAATGTCACGTCCATTATACTATATTACACAACACTTTGCTCACCTTGTAAGTTTTGTATTCTTCTAATCAGTCAGCTGTTTTTCTGGTTTGTTTATTTACACCAGAAATCAATGAAGCGATGAAAGCGCGGGAAACGAAATGACATCTTCGGTAAATTCCGTAATATTTTCTAATCAATATGTCCAAGCAATAAAAAATAAATGGTTATTATTTTTAAACATAGAGCATACGTTTTGTGTATTAACTATTTAAAATCTAAGCTTAAGAAGAAATCTAACACTAAAGTATCTCTATCATTCAATCGTTTTAATACACAGTGTGTGTATTACTGTTCTATTTTTAAAGAATATCAACGATACATAAATATACAGCCTCGTACCAAAATTGGAACTTAATTTCAAGATGACATGATTTCATTAGCACAGAACTGTATTGATTTAATTATTTGCAACAAATTGACAGTGCTTCGTCAGAGACAAATTGTATTATATGTCTCTGGCTTCGTCAATAAACATTAAACCTCTTTACGATAGCAAATGAACACTTCATTATAATTTATACCGATGACCTACTATCATGATTTTTATCCGACCGCACATACGGACGCGTTGACACATAATGCATACCACTCAATAATAGCCAATCAGACGTTAATATGGCCTTCATTTCCCCCAGAATCATTCCGGAAGCAACCACGAAGCAGCCATTAAATAGTATTTATAACCAATGAAATACCGTTAACAGATTTACCCGATCCTGATGTCCAGCCTCTGACTAATCAGACCGTATCACCATCGATAATATATAATTTCAGAATTTTAAATCTATTTTTAAAACACAAACTTTACAGTGAATAAATATAGTTTTTTAAGAAATCTGATGGATTTTTTAAGGTGAGGAAATGATAAATAGAAAAGGACATTCTGCGCAAAGTGAAACTGACAAAATTGTGTATCCATAACTTACATTGAAAGTAATGATTGTGTTCGTGCCTTTTTTTGGCTTACTATACAGTATCGGTTATACGATGTATACGGTGACATATAGTTGCTTAAATCTACGTCTTTATTTGGTGTTGAGTGAATATTTATCTTATTTGCTATCATACCACATCTTTTTACTATTATGTGTTTTTTCCCCCATAGGAATGGAAATGATATTCATCAGCTAAAATAATGGTGGTTATATATTTGATCCAGACGGGTTATTTTTAAAATGTTCAAAGGTTACAAAATGTTTTTTTTCTAAAATAGTAACAACCTCAATTATTCTCTCTTTTATAAATGATATTATAAGAATGGTATTTTATATAAGTTACAATTTGGTCTTGAAGACCATGATCTTACGTCATAAACGTTCAAAATAACTCAGAAGGGAAAACCTGGATGAAAATGTTGATACAATCTTGTCCAAAAGGATAAAGTTATACAACATAAACAAGAAGCCGGCTTTAAGTCATCTAAGAAAAAGAATCATCAGCCTAGGAGATTCCTTTACGACCTAAGTCAAAGAAAAGGGTTGAAATCTGCTACCTGTACGTAACATCTTGTAACATAATGATTTGTTGCAGGGTACAATTATAATGGTTTGCTTTTTTCCATACTGCCTTTGTGAGAGCATTGTCAAAGAGATTGAAGTAATACAACTTAATGTATTCGCTAAATATTTGATTGATTTGGAAGTTGTGGGTTAGCAATATTTAATCAACTAAGATAATTTCAAATTTAAGCATTCAGTTTCCTTTGAGTTATCTATAAGACCATGAATCAATCTAGCTCTCTTTAATACATCATGGTGTGTTCTGTCAATATTATTGCCCTCTAATATACATGTATACCTTGGTCTTATCTCTCAATAGTTATTTATAAGATCATGCATAATTTTATTCCTCTACATCATGATCTTATTTGTTAATAGCTATATAATTAAAACCACGCAACATTCGCGCCATTTATACTATACCATAGTCGTATCTCTGAATTGATATTCATAAGATCATGAATCCTTATAGCACTGTTTGATTCATCGTGGTCATATCTGTCAATTATTATCTTCCAAAACATGAATAATTCTGCCCTTAAAAAGACACCGTGGTTGTATCTGTAATGTGTTATATACATGAAAAATCATTCTAGCGCTCTATAATACATCATGGTCTTATATATTTTACATTTGTTATCTATAAGACCATGAATCATTCTAGCTCTCTATATTACAAAATGGTCTTATCATCCCTCTTAAATATCTATAAGATCACGCTACATTCGAGCCCACTATAACAATTATATCAATACGGTCATTTTATAAATTAACTGTTTGCAAAAGTATGAATTATTTGAAAATCTTAAACAGAATCTTCATAAAACAAAAGGACATACTTTCAAGTAACGCGTTGTCAAATGTCAAGTTACTCTTTCAAAACATTATCGCAGGGTTTTTGTCCATTTTGTGCTTTTTTTTGCGTAAACCAGCCAAAAAAAGGGCAGGATTTAGAAATCAGTCAATGATCTGAAATGTTAATTCGTCTTCTGTTTGGTATTATTGCTTTGGATGGAAGATTTATTATTTTAAAAGTGTCTGATAAAAAATCTACCTGTGTAACGTTTACATGCTGAACGACTGATGTACGCCAAACGCGCGATTCTACGTCATAGTTTATGTTAACTGTTGTAAACGTAGAATTCCGAGCGTTCATAAATTTATAAGTTAACACCATCTTTGTAGAAAATAACAGTCACGATTTACTCACACTATATGTATATACAGACGTTACATAAAATACAAAATACACGGCATACACTCCGAAAGTACAAACATTCAGCCATCTTGTTCATCCGGCAACACATCTCTCCCTTCCACGTCACTATCACACATTGTCAAAAATACGGGAAACAACGTTAACACTGCCACATTACGGACATGAAGACAAAGTCACATTCACAACACTACTCCCTCTTTTCAAGAATATTTTGTCCTCGAAATAAAAGATAATCAAGACAAATTGCGTTTTCGTGTTTTCTAGTTCATCTCAGGTAACATTAACGATCTACAGGAGCAAGCATCACGTGTATAACTGTTTTCATAGACGTTACTATCTTTGGATTGGGTGAACCCATTTCCACGTACAAGTTCTTTATATGTGAAGTCCTTTCAGTATACTGGTCTCGATAATCCAGTATATGTTGAAACTCTGGGTTTATCATAATTTTTTTCATCATCATTTTTAGAAATATCAAACTGTACGTCACTTTGCTCAATGGGTGACAATTTTCGGACGCTAACTTCCTGTACCTCACCAGAGGGTACCGTCTGTTGTTCAACGTTCGGACTTCCAAAGTTAGTTTTCATTAGCTTAGAAACTTTTGCAACTGTAACCTCAGCTGTATAATTCTCTTTTCTCAATTTCTGGTTTCTAGTATATAAACTTATGTCGTTTTCCAAAAACATCAATAGAACAAATTTTATACCCAATTGAATTTAGTGATCTCTTATGAATTGATGTTGCAAACTTCATTGAAGATTTATGAGAGAATGAAATACAATAGGAAAAATCTGAGACACAGTTTTGGAGGTCAAACTGTGTTGTGCAAGAATCTATAAAATATTTTGGGATGCTATGAAATACAAAGAAACTAAATTCATTCAAGTATGAACATCACAATATAGCAACTAATTACATAACAATTAATTATGTAATAATTATGTCATAATGAAATTATCACAATTTGAAAGATTAATCATTCTTCTTTCTTTTGGTACCTCATTTATAAAATCTAAAGAAGGATGAGTGGAATTACATCAGTTTAAAGATGTCTGATTGGGGATGAAAAATCTTTGTATTGTGCTACCTTAAAACTGATATTGGAATTAAAACAGATTCGACCAAATAATTAACAGAGAATTGTATTGTGCTACCTTAAAATGGTGAATCTTTGTATTCCAGTGCCGTATCGTCCTTCTGTTGTAATGTATACATTTGGTCACAATCGTATTGTCGAATAAACTTGTTTACGGTACATTGTTAATTTCACATTTCCTCCCCTCTATAAAAGCATTCCGTCTGTATAAACAGGCAACACATCTGACAACACATCTCTCCCTCCCAAGTCACTATCACACATTGTCAAAAATACGGGAAACAACGTTAACACTGTCACATTACGGACATGAAGACAAAGTCACATTCATAACATTAACCTTACCGTGTGCCTGTCAGGATGAGAATGCGGTTCCAGTACTTGAAATCATAACAAATAAAAAAAGAAATCAATGTTTGAGGTTGTTAAATTTGATATATGCCTTAATATATAAGAAAATGCCTGTACCAAGTCTGGAATACAGTTGTTATCCATTAGTTTGATGTGTTTGAGTTTTTGATTTTAACATTTAATTACAGACTTTCCGTTTTGAATTTTCCTAGGAGTTCGGTATTTTTGTGATGTTAATTTTCACTGCATTGTATTAATTTTATGAACAATTCAGAGGTAAGCAAAAAGGCTACTTCGAGCCTTTATTAAAATTATAATTCCACAAAGATATTATATTTGTTTTAAATATTGATTCCGGAAACATTCCTCATGCGCATGACAATCACGTAAAAATGAGATCGAAATTTGTTTCAAAAGATTTACAAATAAGAGGAATGTTTCTGAAATGAATTTCAAATAATTAAAAATTTCAATACACAATTAGAATGTATCCGTGGTATTTTATTATGGAAAATGCATGCAACGATTTTAAAAGAATAACATAATATCTTTCTTTAAAATTTTCTTCATATGTCATACAGCTAATATTGTGAAACTTTCGAGTTAGATGCTTTTTCGTCAAAAACTATGGTTTAAGTGAACATCATTATTGCGTTTAGGGGCATTGTCACTTCCATTCCCATGTTGAGCGAGTGGTTAGAAAACTATGATGCTATATTGCACGAATTATTCGGCAAATCGAATTCTCACAATTGACAATCTTCACTACTGTTATTAGGGAATTATGATTAAGTACATACAGAACAAACATTATTTCTAGTTTATCCCGCGTAATGACGATCCCTAAGACGCTTGATGAACGTTAATAGTGCAGGGATACAGACGATCCCTTCTATTTTGAACATGAAGTCATACTGGCGTGCATAATTGACGATTTTTTTCCGGTGAAGGACAACCTCAAAAGTGGTCTATTAGTAGTCTTCATTCGAAATGTTACATCTAAAATCCGAAATCTTCCATTCATAGGAGTGTATCATCAATAGATTTGATCTACAACTTCCTTCTAGTAAAAAACCAATATAAACAAAATGAGTTGAATTATTATGTAGATCAATTAACAAATCACATACTACACATATGACTGTCATAATGAAAAACGGAAAGTTTTTTCAGCCGACATTCCTCGATTGTGGGCATTCAGAAAAGACGAAGAATCTAGAACTGTACATAAAATCGATATAAATAAGCAAGGTTATTTCAGAACTACATCTGGTGCACATGTATTATCGGCTTATGGTGGTATTTGAAATTTAATAAGGCCTTAGAGGGAACCCTGCATTTGTAATATGGAGAACATTAATATTAAAACTGAGCCTATTTCTTGACGATAATGAAAACAAATTAAGCAACACTTCTTTACGTGTCTGAGGACCTTCTGTGAGTAGAAAGACGAAGGTTACTGAATATAACAACTCAGGTACTCATGTTTCCTTCTATGTACTAGTATATACAAATAATAAATTGTCTCCAAATCTTCGTATTTGTGTGATGATTCATTTAGAGAAAAATGGAATCGCCAGTCTTCATAAGGGATGTTTAACTTCACAAAAAATCTAAAGAGGAGGCGAAAATATGCAGTAAAAATTTTGTAAATTTAAAACGTATTGATCCTTAACCTTGTTTGAAGAGAAAAAAGTAAAAAGAGATCATTTAAGTTTGTTGTTCGACCTCAAACGACACACATCTAATATGAACATGTCGATAAAATAAAATCTTACAGAGAATATGCGAAGGAATACACTAAGGTCGAGTACAAACTCTACTTGACAAGACTTAACCATGTTGACATAAATGTTGCGTTTCATCAGTGACACTCAAATAAACTAAAGTTAAAAAGGCCTAATAAAGTGCGAAGTTGACGAGCATTGATGACCATAAATTTCTAAAAGGTTTGCCAATACAGCTACGGCAATCTATTCCTGAGGTAGAAAAGCCTTAGTATAAACAAAATCAAAGTTTCGTAAACAATTAATTTATAATTATGACCATATCAATTATAATTCATGTCAGCAACGAAGTGCTGACTACTGGGCTAGTGATACACTCGGGAACTTAAACTCCACAGCAGTGGCATCGACCCAGTGGCTGACAATAAGCTCATCATATATATATATATAAAGATACCAGGATTGAAATTTTGTATTTGCGCCAAACGCGCGTCTCGTCTACAAAGACTCATCAGTGACGATACTTAACTGTACTTAGCTTTTAATATCGACCAAACATGCATTGCAAACGGCTTTGTCTGGACTCAGTCGCACTATGTTCTTTATTTGTCGGAGATTTGGATGCAATCTGGACTCATTCGGCAAAACAACAGCAATAAAAATAGTTATCTAATTATGTCCGTTCCACAGGACACCGTACATTACGATGTTGATCCGATACAGCTGAACATTTCACGACATGTTCCCGATTGTAATCTGACAAAACAAAATAGGCTGTGTTTCCCCGAATGTAACGGGACGTACTTAACAATCTTAATATATATGTTCTTGTCCGACCTCTCCGGAACAATCACAATACTTGCTTAGAGCGACAGCGTTCAGACAATGACAGGGCATTCCAGATTATGGAGCTTTAATCGCACTGTAAGGACGCCACCTTAGGAAATAGGATTCTTTATTGAATTCATATTATGTCGTTTCCGTGCCAAAAAAATTCAGAATATTCTAGCCTTACCTTGCAAAATGGTAATGGTTTATAGCTTCTGTTTACTAAACCCTCGATTAAACTATTAATACATACAGTTTACAAGAGAAAGAAAGGATTCGTTTCAAAGATAAAAATCATTCAGGTATAACATGCATGTAGCATATAAGTATTCAATATGATTGGTGTATTTTGAAATAGAATAGATATTGAGCAAATTGCTATAATAGTGATTTTTTCTTTGGTTTTCCATTTCCTTCATATTATACTTATTATATGTAACATTTATTTATAAACCATTTGTCCAAATCTTTTAATTCTTTAAATCGAAAAAATAAAAACAATCGGCAATATATTTACATCCGAATCCATTGCTTCTTCAGTAATATAATCATTAATATTAGAGTTTAAAATGGAAAACCGCACCGCTTGCCAACAGAGATAAACTCGTTTTCAGAATGTAATGTTATGACTATACACTTATAGTGACAAAATTACGAAGAGGACATTGTAACGATTATATTTGTACGTCTGTGATGCGTTCAAAACAAATATGTGAACATTTATAGATCGTCATTATATTTATTGTCAGATTGAACATAATTGACTATTATTAATTATCCTTGTGTTGTTAATACATACCCACCGTTCCCGGACATAGCCTTTAAGAAAAAAACGTTTAGTGGTTTGTCAGAATTTTAAAACTGCTTACCCTGTCGGGGCATCTGTGGTGATCCTAATCATTCTAATTAAGCGGAGTCATTCTTTTCTCATATAATTTTAGATTTCAATGAGAAACTTGCCCTTTTTCTCTTGTCCAGGATTTTTTTCCATGCTTCTTGATTTTCCCTTTTGTTGATCTACGCTTCGGATTTTTACTCTTATCAAGTTTTAATATGCGTCCCAATGGTCTTCTTTTATCCCCCCTGATCAAACATAGGGAGAGATTTGGATTCAATTATATAAGTAAAAACCCCAACGCAAATGGTATGTGCTTATTCCAACCCCGAATGTGTAGGTAAATTGTATCTTCTTTTCTCGGAGAAATTTTCTCTTTACAATATTATGATAAGGCATTATATTTGATCTCGTTGTATTTGTCAGTACAGTAGCCATGAATGTCTGTTTCACGTGTTGCATTGTGTAAATCTTTGTTTTATCTGTGCCGTGTCTAATGCCTGTGCCTGCCTTTACCTATTAATGTCAACGTTAATTTCGTGCCTCTGAAATTAAAAACAAGATTAACCAAAATATCAAATAGGACTGTAATGATATTGCTTTACCATCTAATCAAAGTTTACATTTATAGAGATTCCGCCTATCTTATATTGATTGACAATATGAACAGTTACACATGCTTAACTGTATCTATTGACTTTATCTATATATAACAAACTGGGGTTACATAACATGTGCAGTTCTATATCAGGTAGTCTTACAATACACATGTATTGATTATATTGATTACGTAAATTGGCCTCTAGCGATGATAACATAATAAGGACATTCGGTTTATGTTAATGTTTTGTACGGACTTTGTATTTTATATTTATAATCAAGCATCCAACAGTCTCCGGGACAAGTTTGCAATTCCGCTGAGTGCAAAAGTTGTCACCTTAATTTTTGGAGTTAAGTCAAAACAAAGTTGATAACTTGGTTGGTATTGGTTCCCTGATATTTGTCCTAAAATTTTTTGGATCTAGCACCACTGTTGAAAAAGTTATGCCCCTTTTTTCAACAATTTCCTCAGAGGAAAAGTACTTTTCCTCAAGGGAAATCAAATTTCCCTGAAGGAAAAAGATTTTTCCTCAAGGGAAATTGTTTTTTTCCTCAAGGGAAAAAGATTTCCCTTAGGGAATTTGCTGCATAATTATTTCCTTTGAGGAAATTCTATTTCCTTTGAGGAAATTCTATTTCCTTAGAGGAAATTCTTTTTCCTTTGAGGAAATTTGCAGCTTCAAATTTTCCTTGGAGGAAATACTTTTTCCTGTGAGGAAATTTGTAGCTTCAAATTTTCCTTGGAGGAAATACTTTTTCCTGTGAGGAAATTTTTGACAAACACTTTTCCTTGGAGGAAAATTCAAGACAACAAATTTCCTCTAAGGAAATCATTGATCTTCAAATTTCCTCTAGGGAAATTTCTGAACATCAAATTTCCCTTAAGGAAATGTTTTTCCTCTATGGAAATTTCATAACAGTACAAACAGTATTAATATATTTTCTCCTAGACTGAATTATTGATACAAAAGATAATTAAAACTTTAATACTGTAATACAAATTTTCATGGTGAGTATTAAACATACAAAAACAAAAGGCTGACTGTTTAGCATGTTTAAGACAATACAATAATAAGCAAAATGCTATGAATATCATACCATTTGTGATGTTATTAATATTGTGCTCATATTTGCATATTAAATAAAATAAACACTTTTCACATGTTTCATGTCAAATTAACTTGTCTTCTGTTTCAGCTGCTGTGTATTCGACCCCCTACATAACAGTTCAGTGCATAAATAATTCAATCCACAAGACATCTTCCTTCAATTGGTTGAATAAATTTTGGCAACGTATGTTCTTCAAACATCTTCTTTGTATATTTGATATGATGGAGCCATGTACATGAATTGATAAAGCAGGTGTTTATTTCGACAACAAACATGACAAAGATACTATTTTTTTTCTTAATTTCTCCATAATCCATCAGTTAATATGAATGTAGGTTGTTACATTTTACACAATTGTGTTCTTTGATAGTACTCCATTTTGTTTATAGCAATTTTGTAGGATTTTTTCTATTTCTTTTTCCAGAAAAACACACAGTTGAGTTCATTTCACATTAATAATCCAATTAGCACATTATGTAGAAAAGTATTAACAATTAAGTTTCCTCTTCAGTATAGACCTGCAGGACCTGTTGATGATCATAAAAACCAAGATATCTGACCTATAAATACACAAAATTAAAAAAAAATGTTATAAATGGAGAAAAAAACAGCAATATAAATAAGCTTATTTTATCATGTTTTTTAATGAACATTTTGAGAAACTTTCATTTGATATTCTTACTTGTCATGCTTATGAGTTCTCTTATTTCAGTGCTTTGTGTCCAAGATTTAATATTTGTTGTTTAGTGCCTTGCAGTGATATTTAAAGTTGAGCCACTTGCAATAGTTGTTATAGAATGTTCATATGTTGTGTTAATATTTGAACCACTGTCCTATATTATGGTCAGGTTGAGTGCTCACAGACATGAGGCCTAAATTAATATATTGTTTGTTTCCCTAATCCCTATTCTGACAAGCCAGGTGTGGGTAGGTAGGTAGGTAAATAATTTTATTTTTCCCAAAAGCCTGAATATTATCGGATGATCCGGCAAGCCCGAAAATCAGAAATGAATAAAATAATATTTGGCTTAGTTTTGACAATAAAATTTTATGAGTAGGGCCATTTTTGCAGGGTCGGTCAGGATTGAAGAAACAAACAATATTTTATATTAGGCATGATTTTTTTTTATTAATTGTTATTGACTTTGAACATGTTGAACTAAATTGGATTGTTTAAATCTTTATATGTTGAGATTTTTAATGGATGACCTATAAAAGAAGTGTTTTCTCGTTATTGAAGGCAGGCCCATGATTGGCCTTTAATTTCTTGCATCCGCTTCATTGAACTCTGGTGGATAAGTCATTCATTTACCATACCACATTTTCTTATTTTTATATGAGTCATCATTCAAAGGCAATTTCTTTTATTACTGTAATTCAGAAATTATCGAAACTTTTTAGTAATGCGAATAATGTGACTGGGTGAGTATCGCAAAAATAAGAAATCATATTTTGATAACAGAAACATATATATATATATATATCATGTAACTATATAGATCTTTATGCAGATTTTTTTTGTAATCACAATAAGTTGTCCCTTCCCTGAAAAATCTGAATTTACAGTATATAGAAGTGGTCTTACCATTTAGGCCTTGTTGTATTCTGTTTATCTTGTTTTGCGCTCATTTCTATTGTAACTGTTTATATTTTTCATCATTTTTCTATATTTTTTGTCCTATAAAACATAAAAAGGGTAAAAACTATTATAAAACATCAGTTTGTGTTTTTCTTTATATTCAGTTATATTTAAAAAGAATGGAATATTTGTGCTATTTCATTTCACAAACTTTTTGCCAGTCATGACTTTCAAAGACTTTCACCCTGGTCAATAGTTTAAAAAACAAACATTCCCATACTTTTTCTTTGTGTTCGTACTAATTTTTCATTTGACAACAAAGACATGATTCAACTATTCTTCTAAAATTTGTTTCGCTTGACTACGTTAAACTCTGAAATATTGTTAACAGTATAATCTGTATGTGTCTCACTTGTCAAAATTTCAAATTAATATATAAATCAGATAAAAATGCTATGCATGGCTCAGCTTGATACAAACGTACAGGTTGAACCCAGAACAGTTGGGGCAAGTATGGACACAACATTCAAGCTCAATACAACTCTGAATTTTAAATTTGGATTGTGATTCAATAGTTGATGCAGCATAGGTTTCTGACACAGAATGAATGCGGTCCAAGTACTTAAAAATTTTAAATTGACAATTAACCTCTAAAATGGTCCAATATTCAAAATCTCAATACATGGTTAGATGCAGCATATCAACATGATCAAAGAACCCCAATAATTCATTTTTTGGTGAAATCAAATAAAGTTAAATTTTTGACCTTTTAGAACTCAACATGCTCAATGTGGACCAATTTGATAATGGGTCAAAATATCAAAAATCTTAATGAATGGTTAGATTCAGCATATGAAAGAGCCCCATATAATCAATTTTTGTTGAAATCAAACAAAGTAAAATTTTGGACCCCGATTTGGATCAACTTGAATTTGGGCCCATAATAAAAAAATCTAAGTAAATATTCAGATTCAGCATATTAATCTGAACACCAAGGATTTAAATATTGTTAAAATCAAAATAAGTTTAATTTTGAACCCTTTGGACCTTAAGGTAGACCAATTTAAACAGGACCAAAAAACTAGGAATCTAAATACACAGTTAGATTTGGCATATCAAAGAACTCCAATAATTCAATTTTCTATAAAATCAAACAAAGTTTAATATTGGCCCCTATTGGCCCCTAATTCATGTAATTCCTAAACTCTGAACAAAACTCTGGTCACAAACCTTGTGTTTGAATTTCATAGATTTCTATTACTTGCACTAAAGTTATTAAGCGAAAACTAAATGTCCTGGGACAACGACGACTACATGATAAAATTGAGAATGGAAAAAGGGAATGTGTCAAAGAGACAACAACCTGACCATAGATTTGAGGGTTGGAATCCTTTTCTTTTACCGAGCAATGCATTTGAATGGGAGATATAGTTGGAACCCCTCTTTGCTCTTGGTTGGGACCCCCCTTTTAAAATGGCGCTGAGAAGCATTATAGAAAAATCTATAAGCTTTAACTCAAAATAAGGATAATTTTATTTTTAAAGGGCAGGCACAGATCCAGAGGGGGTTCAAGGGATTGGAACCCCCCTTTTTTTGGATAATCAATGCATTTGAATAGGGACATGTAATTGGACCCCCCCCCCCCCCCTTCCCCTTTTGTCCTGGGTTAGAATCCCACCCCAACCCCTTTTTAAAATGACTGGATCCGCCCCTTAAGGGTCTTTTATTAAGTTTGACAACATCAGACGACATACTACTTTATCAAAAAAAAAATGCCACATTTCATCCAATTTAATTTCATCCCTTACTTGCTACATGTATTTCATCCATAATATTTAAAGAAATAAATTTGGGAGGAGTATGATTTTAATTCATTTGTAATTTGCAAGTTATTAACTATCCAAACTAGAGACCTAATAGAGTAGATATACTTGACTAATTTAAATCAAACTTGGGGTGACTGGGAACAAAGATTTAAGGGAATAGATGACAGTTTACCTACAATGACCTAGTTTCATAGCAATAGCATACATTAATAAAGACTACATGGTCATTCTTATGTTTAAACGTGGTTTAAACTTTGGGTGTTCATTTTTTAATGTTTAACATGTTTAAAGCTAACAATTTCAACTACATACATGTATCAAGATTTGATCCTACATTATTTAAATATTGAAAAAAATAGCTTTTTAAATTTGGATCTATATATAATTGTGAATGTCACATGGATGTATTTTAATGAGGGTGGTAAAGGGTTATTTTCGTGCAACGTGATCGCCGTTTTTTATTTCACGTTCAACGTGCTTTTACTTTTTTATTTGACGTACAGTCGTGCAAGACGGGTGCCTCGTTCAACGTGTTCTGCTTATTTAATTTTACGTGCATCGTGATTTTCAAAGTCTTATTTTGCGTGCTCGGTATTTTTCAAATAAAATTCAAACACTTGGCAGGGATCGTCAAGAAATACTTTTTTAAAAGCCGTAAACCAATTATATCATAAATGTGTATACTAAATCGGGAATATCAAGTAAAACAAAGAGTTAATATATACAAGAAGGTCACAAAAGGTTCAAATAAAAGTATTTATTTTTCGTGCAACGTTCATTACAGAAATTATTTCACGTTCAACGTGAAATTATGTCTTATTTCACGTTTTTTTTCGTGCAAGCACCCCCCCTTTACCACCCTCTTTAATGTAAAGCATCTGAAAAATCATTAGCCGTCTCATATTTATTTCAGTTCTTCAAAAGGCAAATTTATATGAGCTTATG